>JAPQWV010000055.1:0-2701500 GCA_027422505.1 Craterostigma plantagineum
TATCCCGCAGTACCAGATCGTAACCCGATTCGAGTGCGAATTTCGACCTAGTCATTATCCCAGAACGTGTTTAGATTATAGATACGAAGGTACGAAGCGGATTTCTCATGGCCCTCCCAATGCAAATCATTACGTGGCTCATATAGAGATGGGCCATTTCCCTGCCTCACTATAGATAACAGTGCTACGTAGGGTTGTCAATGGGGCGGGGATTCCCCGTCCCCGCGGGGATCCGCCCCGAATAGGGCGGGGAATCCCCGCTATTCTACCCCGCGGGACGGGGACGGGGGAACATTTTTCCCCGCGGATATCCCCGCCCCGTTCCCCGCCCCGTCCCCGATAATAAAATAAATATATATTATATTCAATAAATATTATTATATGATAAATAATATTAAAATATACTTTCAAAATATTAAAATAATATAAATATGATTAAAATATAGCTTAAATAATATAAATAATATTAAAATATATTTTAAATAATATAAATAATAATAAAATATAGTTTAAATTATATAAAATAATATAAATTGAATTTTTTTTTCTAAAATACTGACGGGGCGGGGATCCCCGCGGGGACGGGGACGGGGACGATTTCGTCCCCGTTTGCCTCGCGGGGACGGGGACGGGGATTGGATCCCCGCCCCGAACCCGCCCCATTGACAACCCTAGTGCTACGTATAAACCCTTCAGCTGTGTCCCAATCAAGTGAGAGCCATAGTCTATGTCAGACTCACTAAACTCGATTCTATGATAAAACGGAGACGAGACAAATTACCAAACTACCCTCCATGTCTCACATGAGTTAGTTCAATACCTTGGACAAGGATTTCGTAATTTCCCGTCACCGTCCTCATAGGACACTTATCCCGATTACTTGCAAGACTGTGACTCCGTACTCGGCGGTCTAAGCCCGACAATCACAAATCGTCATCAAGACCGCATCTTGCCCACTGACCCATGCAACAGCAAATCGGATGGAGGGGAACCAGTGACAGTCGAGACTTCAAAGTCAACTCCGTCAAAGCCCCATTCGGTCTAAGGTTCACGTAGACTACTATTGTGTTGTCGTCGGTCATTGACACTCCTTGAGTAATAAGCCATGTTCGACCGTACGACCCGTGAGTCAGTGACCATGAAACGAGTCAATTCCTTGATTCGATTCGTATCACAAGTCATGACCTCCGCTTCCAAGCGAGATATTGGCACACGATAGGTCATCAACAAATAAGCCGTAATCAGTTATCCAACACCCAACTGGAGCCTCAGGCTTACGGACTTTTAATGTTCGAGGTTAAGAGTCCACTGGTGCCTTCCTCTCTCGTACCCATCGAGAATAGTGACTCAACTCGACACATTTGGATTTGTTCATTTATTGCTTTACCGGATGCTAAGTAGAGAACTCTTATATCCAATAAACGAACAATGCCTTTCATTAAACGCACGAAAATATCTTACTACACAAAAGGTCGAATGATAAATAATCTAATGCCCTATACAATCTAATCCTCGTATAGCATTCAAGGGAATATATAGACACCATATTTTCCTTTTATAACTCAGTAGGATATCTCACGCGTTATTTCCATATATAGCACAGAAGGATATATCCTATCACATGGGCTGTCTATAACATGCGATTACCTAGTCTCATCAACTACTCACCAAATTATATGCGAATCAAATATTCAACACTATAATCAATCTATAGCTCATAATCAATGCATGTGTGAATATTTTCATATACTTAGACATTATATTGATCATAAATTGAATTGCTTAATTTGTAGACTTAACGTCATTACAATTATATTGTTCATCAGAACTTTCTAACACTCATGGACCAAAAAGGTCAACATTCTCCCCCTTTTTGATGAGGACATCTAATTGATGCAACGCATAAGCATGTAAGCATATTCGATCATGTAATTCCTATGTCTAAGTGTTCCATAATCACTAAGCAGAGCAAACGATATTTCCCAATCGGATATGATTCATATTTTCTCCCCCTGCCTAAGTGGAGTTATCAATATGACATGCAAAGATATAGTATGAATGAATTTGCTCCCCCTGCCTAAGTGAGCATTTTCCAAGCATGATTCAAGCAATCAGATAATCATCGCAGCTGGCACTTAGCACTTATCAACAAATCTCACACACGTTAATTAGCACAGATAAGCACAGAGTATCACTGTAGCAAATCATGAGATCACGCATCACAATATAGATATATCTGGACAGAATGTTAAGCACAATATAGAAGCATCAGAGATATATCATAAGAGCAAAATAATTTATATTAGGGTTCCACGAACTTCCCTATACGACCTACCGTTCAAACACCAAAACACTTAGACGCTCAACGCCTAAAACTTACCTTACTCCCCCTTCCTTATCAAAAAAGCGGGAGGGACATCTAAAAACGAACTTGCAAAAGCAGAACAGAGAGGAATATCCTAAGAGCAACTAGGATTAAAACGGAACAGAAGGGCAACCTACTGGCTTGAAGAGGTTTTGGAATCGGCGTATTTAGAAAGGGACTTCTTGATCATCTTGGAGAGCTTGGACAGCTTCAACGACAACTCAGTGTACTGTTCTTTGAGCTTGCGGTAGCGCTTCGAATTATCAGCCTTGATATCCGAGATATCACGGTGTATTGCTGAGATTCCTTCCTTCCCGACACTGAGCTCATCTTCATAGTCGTCGTCGTCATCACTCTTAACCTTCGCCTTTCCCTTCGCGACGGACCGTTTCTGGGCACTGTCGGCTGACCTATTCTCCTTGGCCTTGAACCAACCTTGACTTTTCGAGTAGTGAATCCCGATGCGCTTCAGAGTCACTTGGTCCACGATGTGGATGGATCTGTCTTCCCAAGCAGGCGGCATAACTATGTTTTCACACAATAAAATGAGTGAGTAACATTCCATAGGGCAAGGCCTTGTCTATGCTCTCAAAGGCCTCGCTCACGTGCTTCAGGATGACATACCCAAGGTTGAACTTGCGATTTTGCAATATCATATAGACAACGAACGTGCTCATGAAGTTCATGGTCGTTGAATGGCCTCCACTGCCGATTTTTCCACTCCATAAGGTCATGTTGAGCAGTTTGTGCAGGAAGAAGAAGTCGATGGGTAATTGGTTCAAGGCTTCATCATCCGAAAAGCGAGGCTTACTACGGGTATTCCAGAGGGTCTTAAAGACATCACCGGTATCAAAACCATCAGCGTGGCACCAGTCATTTATATCGTAGTGGCAGAAGGGTTCATCGGGAAGTCCCAGCATGGCGTTTATCTTCTTAGTGGACCAGTTGATTCTGCCTTCTAGTACATACGAATGAATGTTGATGTACTCCTCGTACTCGTCATAGTCGAAGTTTGCGTAGAATAGCTTGACGGTCTCAGGGTAGTATGGCTTGTTGATACTCAGGAACTGCTCTCAACCAAAATCCTTAAGCCACGTGATAACTGTTCCAGCAGGCAACTTGTCGAAAACGACGCCGCTACCTCGGGCGATATCTCTGTTGCTGAAACTCTTGTAGGTGGTGTGATTACTTTCTTCCAGAAGAAGGGCTTCAACAGGGATATCATTTGGTTTTGACAGATCAAGAGGGGGGATATCCGAAGGTTTTGGGGTCGGCTGTGGAGATGGCAAGGTTTCTTCAAGTGGTGAAGGAGGTTTCTCAGGAGTTGGGGTTCGAGAAGGCGGTTTCTGGGTTTCCTCAGGAATATCGTCATGGATTTCTTGGTCTGAAGTAGAGTTTGTGGGTTCGGGTGATGGAACATGAGATTTTGTTGGAGTGAGACTGGCCTTCTTGCTTTTCTTCTTCTTCTTCTTGGCGATCTTGGCCGGAGAGGACATTATCTCAGAGGATTTAGCTTTGGAACGGGTTTTTTAAACAGAGGGTGATAAGGCCGAGACTGGTTTAGTTGAATTTGAGGAAGGATTGGACAAGTTTTCGTCGGACATGGGTTCTTTGCGCTTGCGGCTGAAAGATTCCGCGGCGGCAGTTTTGGTTCCGATGGTTTTCACCATGTTTGAAGGTTTGAAGATTGAGGGGAGTTTCGAAGAAGATGATTTGAGGATAAGTATGAGGTTTGAAGTGGTTCTAGATCTTTTAAAGAAGAATGGTCGATTTATTTTAGGAAGAGATAAGGATGGATTTTAAAATTTGAAATTTGAAATTTCAAAAGGAAGGAGGGAAACTGTCAAACAGATTGTCAGAAATATCAGACTGATTTGACGGGATCTCATAATTAAGGAAAGGATTTGAATTTGCTGAATAGAAGGAACTTTTAATATATCCGAGTTTCCTTAAATAACTGAGCAGGCTGGCATGATATCTACGAATTTCTTCCTAGAATAACTTAATCACATTCAAGGAGAGATCCTTAAAATCGAGCATTCCTAAAACAATCTAGATAGCTGAAGGAACGGGATAACTATGAGTTTCTTCCTAAAAATACTAAAATCATAGTTAAGGAAAAGACCTATAAGATCCGAGGAACTTATTCTAAGGGCTCAATGAATACTTTAGATTAAGATAACTACGAATTTCTACCTAAGATAGCATATCCTAGAGTAAATGGCAGAATTAGGCAGATTTACTAACCTTATTTAGCTCGATGATTCCCACTCGATCACGGATGTCGCAAAATCTTGCCTAATTAGGGGCTTTGTGAAGATATCAGCAAGTTGATCATTTGTTCCTACGAATTCCACACTGATATTCCCCTTCTGAACATGATCTTGTATAAAATGATGTTTAACCTCTATATGCTTAGTACGAGATTGATGAATGGGATTCTTAGTAATACTAATGGCATTAGTGCTATCACAAAGAATAGGAATTTCGTCATAACCTAACCCAAAATCACTAAGGGTTTGTTTCATCCAAAGAACTTGTTGACAACAATTTCCTAAGACCATATATTCAGCTTCGGTTGTGGAGAGGGCGACAATATTTTGCTTTCTACTAGACCAAGTTACCAGGGAATTTCCAAGTAATTGGCAAGTTCCACTAGTACTTTTCCTATCTTCCTTACAGCCGGCATGGTCGGCATCGGAATATCCCATTAATGGGAGTTCATCCTTATATGAATACCAGAGACCAAAATTCACAGTACCTTTGATATATCTAAGTATACGCTTGACTGCTGTTAAGTGAGATTCCCTAGGGTCAGACTGATATCTCGAACACATACCAACAACAAACATAATATGAAGGCAACTAGCAGTTAAGTAGAGAAGGCTTCCAATCATACCTCGATATTCTGTTTGATCAACTGGTGTACCTGATTCGTCACAATCTATTTTTGTGGTGTGATGCATAGGGGTGGAAATTGCTTTGGAATCGCTCATTCCGAATTTTGTCAGTAATTCCCTGTTGGGTTGGGCCCACACTCCGACTGTTAGTCTGACCCCACTGTACCACCATTTAACCTTTCAGCGTGCTTCGTCCTCGCTCACACGCACCCTGGGCAAACTTCCCAGGGGGTCACCCATCCCAAGATTGCTTCAAGTCAAGCACGCTTAACTTTGAAGTTCTTTCGGATGGACTCCCGAAAAGGTAGGTCGACCTTGGTAATATGAGTAGTACTATCAATCCTGTTATACGATTCTTAGCCTGACACGCCCATACATTGTCAGTCTCAGGATCCCCTCTCATTCGGGTGTCGGATCGGTTCGTTCACGTACACCTTCGCCTAGAAGCCTGCCAGGAGTCGCTCCTTGTCCGTGCACCTCTCTGGCACCGGCAATCACTCCCCGCCCTCATCGGCCCAGGCGTCACATGCCCACCAGCCTCCGCCTGGTTCATCCACGAACCAATACCGTACTGCGATAGGTTGTGCTCTGATACCACCTGTAACGACCCGTCTCATACCGGGCATCACTGTAGCATCGGTCCCCACCGGGACACGTGGGGTTGGGCCCACCACACTCCGACTGATAGTCTGGTCCCACTGTACCACCATTTAACCTTTCAGCGTGCTTCGTCCTCGCTCACACGCACCCTGGGCAAACTTTCCAGGGGGTCACCCATCCCAAGATTGCTTCAAGTCAAGCACGCTTAACTTTGAAGTTCTTTCGGATGGACTCCCGAAAAGGTAGGTCGACCTTGGTGATATGAGTTGTACTATCAATCCTGTTATACGATTCTTAGCCTGACACGCCCACACATTGTCAGTCTCAGGATCCCCTCTCATTCGGTGTCGGATCGGTTCGTTCATGTACTCCTTCGCCTAGAAGCCTGCCAGGAGCCGCTCCTTGTCCGTGCACCTCTCTGGCACTGGCGATCACTCCCCGCCCTCATCGGCCCAGGCATCACATTAAAGCATGCACATGCAAGTAAGACACGTGTGGACTCTAATCTAGGTACCAGAACAAAAGTTTCATCGAAATCAATACCTTCCTCCTCGGAATAACCTTTTGCAACTAACCTCGCTTTGCTTCTAGTGACATTGCCATGCTCGTCGAGTTTGTTGTGGAATACCCATTTGGTTCCTATGATGGACTTTTTGCCTGGTCTCTCTACGAGTGTCCACACTTAGGCTCTTAAGATAACCCATGCTCCATGGCAGAGACCCAAGATATATCGTCTAGAACTTCATGGACTGTCTTTGGTTCCATCATTGAGAGCAGTACATCATAGGATTCCTCCGTATCCTGATTTCGTGCAGTAGCTCGAGTTTTGATTCCAGATGTGATATTCCCTATCACTTGATCAGTTGGATGACTGGAGGCATGTTTCCATTTTTTCCGTTGATGTTCATTAGCTTCTAGTTCTAGTGTCTCAACATTTTCGTCTTTTGGAATATCTTCCTCATTGTCTTTAGTATCCTGTAATTCTGCACAAGGCAAATCTATACCTTCCTCATCAGTAGCATCTGCGTTAGGTACTTCATCAAAAGTAACATGTATGGATTCCTGGACAGTCAGCTTTCTTTTATTATAAACACGATAGGCCTTAGAGTGAAGCCTGTAACCAAGGAATATCCCTTCATCTACCTTAGAGTCAAATTTTCCTCTCTTATTTCTATCATTCAAGATAAAACATTTACATCCATAAACACGAAAGTAACTTATATTTGGGGTTCTTCCATGCCAGATTTCATATGATGTTTTCTTTAATATCGGTCTAAGGAACACGCGATTTGACACATAACAAGCTGTACTAACAACTTCCGCCCAGAACTGTTTAGGAATATCATACTCATGTACATAGATCTAGCCATTTCCTGTAACACCCTGTTTTTCCGTTCAACTACGCCATTCTGTTTGGGAGTTATAGGGGCAGAGAATGACTATATCCATGTTGATCACAGAATGATGCAAATGACTTACTATCAAATTCTAGTTCGTTATCACTAAGTATCATACATAGATTCATTTTTTTTTTCATTTTCGAGTCTCTTTACTAGCGATGTAAAGTTATCTAATGCCTCATTCCTTTGTGTAAGAAATATCACCCATGTATACCTGGAATAATCATCAATAATAACAAAGGCATAGCTTTTACCTCTCAGAGACATTGTCTGAACCGGACCAAGAAGGTCGAGATGAAGCAGTTCCAGTGGTCTGGATGTGGATATCACATTCTTTGTTTTTGAAAAATGTTTTGGTCTGCTTACCTATTTGGCACGCTTTGCATGTTTTGTGTTTGATGAACTTCATATCAGGAACACCTCGTACCAGTGCATTGCTTGTAATATGAGACAGTAATTCCATGTTAGCATGTCCTAAGCGTCTGTGCCATAACCAGGTGTTATCCTGTGTAACTGCTAAGCACTTGACATTCTGGTCAGTGATATCATCAAGAGTAATACATTAGATATTTCTATCCCTAGACGCACTAAATAACACCTTCTTATCATTTTTAACAACACACTTATCATTTTCAAAAGTAACCGTATGACCTTTATCACATAATTGAATAATACTAATGAGATTAAGTTCCAGATTCTTAACCAGCCATACGTCATCTATAGTAGTATGTAAAGTGTTACCAACAGTTCCAACTCCAATAATCTTAGCTTTTGTGTTTCGGCGTAGGAGACATATCCTCCGTCATACGCTTTCACCGATACAAACTTACTGATATTACCTGTCATATGGTGGGAACACCCACTGTCGAGGTACCACTTGTTTTTCTTGCTGGATTTTCTTCTTTGTACCTGCATGAATCAGTTCTTTTTTGAGGTGCCCAACTTTGATTGGGTCCTAAAAGGTTAGTGGCAAACTAAATCCTGTTAACACGTGATATATCATCTGTCACAGACTGTGATCTCACAAATATAAACGAGCCAGTGTTAGAACTTTGATTCTTAGGAACCTGCTTTGGCCTCCAGATATATCTAGATTTATCAGCTCTCTTCAAAAAACAGCGGTTAGCATAATGACCGTGACGGCCGCATGAAAAACATTTAGGCTTTCTAACATCTTATGGAGGTGCAACATGTTTAGGTGTCATGGAATATCCTATCCCTGTTTTTCCAACATGATAGGAATACTAAGTATCATATCAAGATTTTGTTTTCCTTCAAGAAGTCTATCAACAGTCCGTGTTTTTTCTTCTAAGGATTCCTTAAGAACAGACATGTCTCTAGATATATCATTATTTTGCTTCCTAAGCTCTTCACAATTACATAAGGCTTTTTCTTCCTTAAGAGTGTGTTTGGTAGGGGGTATAAGGGGGGATTAAGGGGGTTGGATAAATTAAAGTGGTGTTTGGTTAGCACCTTTATTTAAAGGTGTGTTTTGATTAAACCCCCTTAATACCTCCTATAGAGCATTAAATAAACCCACCCCTCATGGTCCCATTAGCTAATCCCGCTTGTGCTTGACATAATTGTACTTATTGCAATAATTTATTTATCCATAGCAATCCTCTCTCTCTCTCTTCTATCACGATTCACAATCAAAGCATCAAACATTTTCTCTTCCTCAACATCGGATCTGCTCTCCTCGGCTCTTTATTGGCCTGGCGCCACCACCAAGGGCACTCAAGGCCGCCTCTTTTGCTAGCCTCTCCACATCCTCATATGACGGATTCCGCGGCCAAACGCTACCGATGTTCCAACCATGGAAATCGTCCGACGACATCCCCCCACCAGCCTCGTACGGAACAGGTTTCAAGGCTTTAATTGACCCGGTGAGTCCGCGCCGAGGTTGTAATTTGAGAGGTCGATGGATGAAACTCGTGTGTCTTGCCAGAGGAGATTCGAACAGGCTTCAAGGCTTCATCAAGGCTTCGATTGACCCGGTGAGTCCGCGCCGAGGTTGTAATTTGAGAGGTCATTGTATTAAACCGTGTTTTCTTGCAAGTAACTCCAGAATTACAGGGAGAAACTAAGGACAGCGATGGCGTTTCGTTGTTGGTGCTGTGTAGATGATTCTTCTACCAAGTAGATTGAAATCGTCAACTGTTCAAACAGTGTTCGAACATAGTAGCTTTGTTATCAGGGTTTTGTGAAATTGGTTACTTTCTATAGCTTTTATGTTATTTGGATTGTAAACGATAAGCTTTATCAAATTAATTGGGAATTTGATTTGAAGATTACAAAATGTGTAAGGGTAAAATCGTAATTCAATTTAATTAAACCTGAATACTATTTAAACACGTCTACCAAACATATTAGACGTCGTTACTTAATCCTATCAACCAAACACCACAAAAAACTCATACCCCCATTATATAAATCCAACTTAAACTAATACCATCTAAACCCTTCCCTCCAACCAAATGGGCTCTAAGGGTTTCTAGCTCGGCTCTCAAGCATTCATTTTCTAAATCCGTTTGGTGCTTTTCTCTAGCTCCGTCATCTCGTTGCCTAACCAGACTCTTTACTTGTGAGTTGAGCGACTTAATCCTTCTTTCTGCGTTTTAAATTATTTCAAACATCTCTTCCTTTTCATCTACTTTAGGAACTGAAGAAGCGTTATCATGAGACTCATCTTGCCTAGCATATAATACATTCAAAAAGAATACTTCATTAGATGTGTTACATTTCAGTCTAAAGTGATATTTCGCTAAAAATGGTTCAATCGTGGTTATTTGGTTGACTTTCAACAACGAACAATTGAGCCAATATTCTCAATGAAGTGTTCTCTTTTATATATACATGTGTTATTAATTTATTTACAGAAAGTGTTATTCACCTTGGAAACGTTTCAATTTCGAGAAAAAAAGTCAAATTTGCATTGCTTCATAATTAACATTAGTAACTTTTGTCGATTACTATGGCACGATCAAATTGAGTCACCTTATTCGCCAATTAGAGACGAGGTTTTATGCGTTTTACGACATCTATGAATTTTCATTTCATTATAAACTTCAAAAATTTGCTTTGATTATGAAGACCCATGATAAATTGAGGTGAATTAACATTATTCGGTCACTAACGTGAAGAAGGTAGCGGTTTCAATGATTTTTTGGTGTCGTCAGTGGTTTGACTTACATAAAATGAATTACCAGAAAAGTGTTACTCAGAAATAAGGAAGTGTTACCCAGAAAGCATTAAGTGTTACTCAGCAAGCGTATCAATCGCATACGTTTCAAACTTGCTTGCCACCAAAACTATTAAATATTCAATTATTAACATCGCTAATCCCTGTCGATTAATAAGAGCGATGATAAAATTGGGTCGAATCCGCCTTACTCGGTCATTAAAGTCGGGATATCCATTTATGATTTATATTTCCGACTACTTAATTCTGTTGACCTTTTAGTAACACAATATAGCGTATAGTAACACTAATTGTTTCTAACTACCAGTTTTTTGCTCGTGCAATGCATGGGTCTTAAGAATCTGTATAATAAAAAAACATAATTGAACAAAAATATGATGATATTATTTTATACTTTTGAATTATAATATTCAACAATTGGTGATTGTTTTAAGATTGTAAGATATGCGAATCAAGGTTTATACGTGGTGACAATATAATATGAAACTTATAATTTGTCTTAAATTAAAAATATTTGAAGTTATCACTAATTAATATGTCAAATGGTCGGATATATAAGATGATAGATAATAAAGTTAATTCGTTAAAATTGTCACCGTTTGAGGTATAAATAATTATACTCTTCCTCCCACTCGACTTTGAAAACATAGGACACCTTAATATCATCATCATATGTGGTGGGTGCCCGTAGAATAAAATTAAATTCTGACATTAAGCGACTATTTAGATAATCGTGTATTAGGAATGGCCCATCATCTTTACCCAACAAAATATAAAACTAATAAGTTTAACACGTAGGTATAAAGATAGTCGTACATAAGCTTATTATACCTCTTTAAAAATTTTCTTCAAATCCGATGTAGATATGCCTACTATGATTTTTTGCTAGATCATTCCAGCAAGTCACTTGTTTGGAACACGATCTATCGCTGATCGTTATATTCAAACGCTACCCATGTTCCAACCATGGAAATCGTCCGACGACATCCCCCCACCAGCTTCGTACGGAACAGGTTTCAAGGCTTTAATTGACCCGGTGAGTCCGCGCCGAGGTTGTAATTTGAGAGGTCGATGGATGAAATTCGTGTGTCTTGCCCGAGGAGATTCGAACAGGCTTCAAGGCTTCGATTGACCCGGTGAGTCCGCGCCGAGTTTGTAATTTGAGAGGTCATTGTATTAAACCGTGTTTTCTTGCAAGTAACTCCAGAATTACAGGGAGAAACTACGGACAGCGATGGCGTTTTGTTGTTGGTGATGTGTAGATGATTCTTCTACTAAGTAGATTGAAATCGTCAACTGTTCAAACAGTGTTCGAACATAGTAGCTTTTAGTAGCTTTGTTATCAGGGTTTTGTGAAATTGGTTACTTTCTGTAGCTTTTATGTTATTTGGATTGTAAACGATAAGCTTTATCAAATTAATTGGGAATTTGATTTGACGATTACAAAATGTGTAAGGGTAAAATTGTAATTCAATTTAATTAAACCTGAATACTATTTAAACACGTCTACCAAACATATTAGACGTCGTTACTTAATCCTATCAACACACCACAAAAAACTCATACCCCCATTATATAAATCCAACTTAAATTAATACCATCTAAACCCTTCCCTCCAACCAAACGGGCTCTAAGGGTTTCTAGCTCGGCTCTCAAGCGTTCATTTTCTAAATCCGTTTGGTGCTTTTCTCTAGCTCCGTCACCTCGTTGCCTAAGCAGACTCTTTACTTGTGAGTTGAGCGACTTAATCCTTCTTTCTGCGTTTTGAATTATTTCAAACATCTCTTCCTTTTCATCTACTTTAGGAACTGAAGAAGCGTTATCATGAGACTCATCTTGCCTAGCATATAATTCATTCAAAAAGAGTATTTTCTTAATAGTGGATGAGGAAGATACCTAATCATCATTATCGGCCATGCAGGCGAGATCTTCCTCCTCTTCACTTCCGGCCTCTTCCCAGTTGGTGACCATGGCTTTCTGCTTCTTTATCTTATGTCACCATTTTGAGGCGAAGTGGCCTGGCTTGTTCCCGGATGACGATATTCCCTTGTTCCTGGGTTGGAACTTGGAGTTTCCTTTGAACTTTTTTCTCAGCCCGAACTTTTCAAATTTTCTGGTCAGCATGGCGATCTGCTCTAGTAGGTCTTCCTCAGTTTCTTCTTCGCCCTCATAATCGTTGTCTTGTTCAGTGTTGAAGGCGATGTTCGGTTGATTTCGGACTGGAAGTTTCTCTTTGATGGAGATCTGAGTCATCTTGTAGGTGGTCAGGGATCCAATCAGTTCTGAATGGAAAGTTCGTCCAAGTCCTTCGCTTCATAGATGGCAGTTACTTTGGGATTCCATTCTCTTGGAAGAGATCTCAATATTTTGCGCACTTTCTCACCGTTCGGTATTTTCTTTCCCAACGAGAACATTTGATTGATGATGTTCATGAATCTCGCGTACATGTGGCTTATAGTCTCGTTGTCCTCCATTTTGAATAACTCATATTGGTGGGTTAGGAGGGCTATTCTTTCTTGTACAACCCGAGTGGTTCCCTCATGTGTGACTTGAAGCATGTCCCACATATCTTTGGCAGATTCGCATGAACTCACACGATTGTATTCTTCTCTTATAAGCGCGCAGGCGATCATGTTCTTTGCTTTGGCATTCAAGGAGATTCCTCGCTTGTCTGTTGCATCGTAGTCAGAACCTTTTCTGGAGTTCCATTAAGCTCAGTCGTGATGATATCCCACAGATCATAGTCAGTAGCAATCAGGAATTCCTTAATCCGGTTTTTCCATATGGCATAGTTGGTTCCGTCGAGGAGTGGTGGCCTAGATTGGGATTGTCCCTCTGCAAAAACATCAAAACTCGAAGAAGCCATTAGATCTTTAACTCAGGCTTGTTAGGCCCGTCATTTGAGTAACCCGCTCTGATACCAAATGAAGATAGTGCCTAAGAGGGGGTGAATTAGGCTTATAAAATTTTATGCTTCTTCTTTTCATAAATCCTAAGTGTAGTGACTTAGATATGCCTATTGATGCTTGTGACGAGTATGCCTGATATATCGTAGTTGCGTCGGATGTGTGTCGGGTCTGTCTTACAGCGATAAGGAAATAACTGATAAGTAAATGCGAGACAGGATTTTTATAGAGGTTATATCCCCAATTGGGGTTTACTCCTCCCCTTGAGGTTTGCTCCCCAAGAGTTTAACCAATCACTATAATGCACCATAGCTGGATACAAAACTGATTGATTAGCCCAATACACAACCAAAACAAGTTGAACACTAGACACTACTATACCAAATGCCGAGTTTCAGTCCTCGGAATCTCCTGACCCCGACAGACACAACTCGCTACCGAAGGGCCCCCAGAACTCGTCCTTCCTTTCACGTGTGCGTAAAGGTCGACCTTGCCTCCTTGGTATCGCTCTCTTCCGAAGACAACACGTTCGAAGACAGAATATATGGTGAGAGGTAGGACTAACGGGATGAATCACTCGTGCAGTGATGGAATCGCAAGTTCAAGCTCAGTATGGCAGAAAGCTATCGCAAATGGAGGCTCAACAATCTCTCAATATGTTTCTGCTCAAAAATCTCTCGTAGGCGTATGTTCACAAGTTCTTAGTTCCTCGAAAATCTAAAGTGTAGCTTATATATATTCCTTTTCAATTAGCACTTCACATAGAAAATCATATCATATAATAATCACCAAATCAAGCATAGTTTCCATGCAATTTTCGAGTCAACCATACCATGTAGATCACGCACATAATCAAACGTTCACAACGGTCATTAGCTCATTAATGCATGATCATATTCCATATAAAAGCTCATTTAAGCATGAATATATTCCATATAAAGACTCGAATTCGTTCTCAAGCATATTCACCATTTCGCATATACTTACCATATCAGAACTTTCAATAAGTGATTCCCTGCTATCAGTTTCTAGAACAAGTCAATCCAGTTTTACTTTCGAAGTATAGCACACGAGATTGCAACATATCAATTCCATATTTAGCACCGATCAACTTCATTTACCATGTTTAGCACACAATATCAGTTGTCACGAATTTACATGTCAAGTCACAAATTTCCATATTTCAGAGATCACATCCACGTTTAGCATATACCATATAATAGCATCTTATCCACAAAGTCAATCAAATTAATTCTTTCCTAAATATAATATTCCAATCAGCATAAGGAAAGATATCAATTCAGTATTGCACATTAAATTCAGTGGAAAGCATGCAAAGAATCGTATATGTGACTTTCGTCCATGAATGACCCAGTATCAACGGATATATCACTTTCCATATATAAACAACATATTTTCCTTTTATAACTCTGTAGGATATTTAACGCGTTATTTCCATATATAGCACAGAAGGATATATCCTAACACATGGACTGTCCATAACATGCGATCACCTAGTCTCATCAACTAATCACCAAATCATATGTGAATCAAATATTCAACACTTTAATCATTCTATAGCTCATAATCAATGCATGTGTGAATATTTTCATATACTTAGACATTATATTGATCATAAATTGAATTGCTTAATTTGTAGACCTAACGTCATTACAATTACATTGTTCATCAAAACTTTCTAACACTCATGGACCAAAAAGGTCAACAATTAACAATACCAAATTGGCGTATGTTATAGTACCATGTTGACATATATTACGGTACCAATCTGACATATATTACAGTTCCACTTTCATCAATATCATTGAAATTTGTATCGAATAAACAGCTGATACATATTGAACACATCCGCATTTTCTTTCAATGTCGAGTACAAACTTTTGATACTTTATTGAGTCATGCTGGGAATCAATATACGGCCACCTTCTTTGGAGGGATACGTATATATCGATAAGCGTCGTTGCTTCATTGATTTATAGTAAGGAAGACTCCCTTTTATACTCACACACTGCAAATAACGTCCCGCCACCAACCGAAGTTGCAGAGTTCATATTTTTAGATATTATGGCAACCTGTATAATGGTATGCTATATAGTTTAGATTGGTACTGCATAAACGGACACTTTGGTAAAGTATAGCCAGGTTACTTGGTACGTAATATAAATACACAAAGACACTACATAACATAAATGTCCAGTCGGACTGTATCGCATAATATATTTAGGTACGTGAAACAACATACAATGGTACGTAATATACATAACAAATGGTACGTCGTAACAGTTTTTAAAATTTCCGAAATCTCGATGAATTAGCCTCAATATCTATCAAATCATAGCATTCCACCCTTATATTGAGCTCTTGGATCGCATTCAGCTCCCGAATTTGGGCTAAACCTTGAACAAACGCGTGGAATCGATTAACCAAAACCAAAGCAAAAGAAAAGCTTACCTGACAAAATCAAGACCCAAAATCGAGAACCCAACGTTCCAGAGGCTTGTCGATCGTTGTCCGGCGCCGACACAAGGGGAAGGAGGTGGTCGGCAAGAAGAAAATTCGTCGACGGCAGGATGGAGCTCGATTTTTGCAGAGAAAAAAAACAGAAATGAAATTGCAAATAATTTAATAAGGGTATTTTGGTAATCTTAGATGTTTAGGTACCTAAGTGTAAGATTTTTATTCAAATGGGTACCTAGCTTAAAAACATATCTGACAAAGGACTGAAGTGGCTTTTTAGTTGACTATTAGGTATTTATCTGTAGATTGCCGTTATTTGTATTCTTTTACTTCGTTAAGGATTGCATACTAAATTTTATAATAGAAATATTTTTTTAACCCAAAACCACACTTTAATTTAATTTAATTTTTGTGTGCTCCAGTTTATAAATTTAATTTTCTACATCTTTTTTTTCGTTTAGTTTGGATCTCTACCCGACGCTTATTTTGACTTGCCAATTTGTAAAGAGCTAATTAAGTTCCAGGCCCCATAACATATTTTCATTAGAATTCAGGTCCCAACAAATTTTAAATAGAGAGAAGGATCAGTTTTGAGTTTGTCTTAGGGTGAGGACCTATTTTTTGAGTACAAAGACTCATTTGCCCTCTTTCTTACAAAAATTACACATGTTTGCCATCATCTCTCCCGAAAGATTGAAACACAAACTACGTTCGACGTTAAGATCCGAATAAGGTTAAAACGATGACAATTTCTCATGGGAGTCAATCATCAATGAAAATTTTCGAAGTAATGGAATAATGTGTTAAAAATAATTTGAAAATCTCATTGAAATACGGGGGAATCTGGACTTTAATGACCGAATAAGGTGAAATTGATCGTTGGTTTTAATAATCAACGAGGATATTAATGTTAATAGCGAAGAAATTTGATACGGCCTATGATCGAAGCGTTTACTAATAAAACGTTGCTAGGTAACACTTTGTGCATTCTAAATAACAATTTATGCATTCTGCATTGCTAATAAAACACTCGACGGGTACCACTTTGTGTATTCTGGATAACACTTCATGCATTCTGTATAACACTTCGTGAGTGGCAAGACACTAAAAGGAATAGATAAAAAAACCATCGACGACACCCAAAAACCAATGAAGCCACTAGGATCTCCCACATTAGTGACCGAATTATGTTAAATCGACCTCAATTTCTCAAGGATGTTCATACTCAACTAATGTTTTTGAAGTTTATAATATGATAATACTTCAAAATCAATTCATACACGAATATATATTAATGGTCGAATAATGTGAAATAGATTCAACTTGTTAATGTGTCTTAGCAATCGACGAGAATTATTAATATTAACGGAGAAGTGACCGAAGATTCAAATGTTTGCTAATTTATACGCTACATGCATAACACTTTATACAAAAACTATACCACAATGATATAGTGCATAACTTATATTGCCGCAAATTTAACAAATCATTCAAAGAATATAACGCTATTTAATACACAAGCATCAGATAGCCAGAATGTTACGAAAATAGCCAACGACACTCAAAAACAGCTGAAAGTCACTGAAATGTCAGACATTGTCGACATCAATTTTTCATTGGTAAGCTTGGCAATGGGGCGGTATTTCAATTGAGAAGGTTCCGGATAAGTTTCATAATATTAATAAGTTTCAATTGAGAAGGTTCTGGATTGTTAGAGAATATTAACCCATGACTGCACATAATACCACATGTATTAATACTTGTACTAATAGCTTCTCAATGCCACATTAGTAAAATTCAATTAATTAATTACAGTAAATGCACTTTTTTCGGATGAATAAGATTGACATTTTCAAAGTTATATATTAATCTTGAATACTATTTATCATGCGACAGTGGTAGTAACATATGTTTTCCAATAAATGATACATGTTTACATTGGCTAACATCCTCAAAATTGAAACCGACTCATATATGAGCCTTAATAGTAAATGGAAATTTTGTGTCGTTGATCATGGAATGTGAAGAAATTAGCTTTCTTCGAGTTTGAAACATTTTCAAATTGAGTAACATTTTTTCCCAAGAAAATTTAACACGTGTATATATAAAGAAGCACTTTATTAAGAATATTCTAGAAGTTATGGACTATCAGAGAAGTTAACAAAACGGTCAGAAAATTATAACATGATTTTTCTAAAATATTACCACATTACCTGCAAATAATACCACATGTCTGATAGAAAGAAACAATACCAACCGAATTTATTGTTTGGTACGGATAGCACATAATACGCTTTTCAGTACAACATCATTAATTAGACTAATTTTGTTCGTAAAGGCACTCCTGAATGTATAAGATCTATGTTTCATCTAAGTACGTGATTTGATGAAGTAAACCAGCAACTTCCTTGCAAACATGTGAAACTTGAGATCAATAGTCATGTAAACATATAGTCCTTCATTGCAAAAGATAGACCATAGTCTCTTTCAATGGAACATAACATTATGAATTACATCACGAACATATTCAAAGTTTGCCATTAAATCACGAATAACATTTTATAGACCATAAACCCTAATCCAGAAACCTTAAACACTAGATCTGATTTTCGAAAAATTTTGTTAAGGTTGTATCCTATAAAGCGTAAACTGTGAATCATATCCCAAAGTTTCACGTCATAAACCCTTAATTTGAACCCCGAATCCCTAAGTCTTAAACCCCAAAAAAAACTACCTAGAAACCCTGGAGTGTAAAGAGCAATTTGTAACAACTAATACCGTCGTTTGTAACATTTCAACCCTTTGATACCACATTACATGCTATAGAAATCCTGCGAAAACTTTAAAATCCTTCCAAAGCACTCAAATTCAAATTAAACCACAACCTTCTCGAACATTCATAATAAAGTGTTTTCTTTTGAATTACATGCGTTGCACTGAAAGTGTTACCTAGCTCGAAACAAATCAATTATGCTCAATTAGTTAGAAACTGCTAGAATATTCCTAATGAAGTGATTTATTTTGCATTACATGTGTTATACGTTTTGCTGAAAGTGGTGTTAAACTCGACAATGTTTAATCATGCTTAGACAATCCATAACTTTCTTGGAATATTCTAAATGAAGTGTTTTACTTTTCATTAGATGTGTTACATTTCAGTCTAAAGTGATATTTCGCTAAAAATGGTTCAATCATGGTTATTTGGTTGGCTTTCAACAACGAACAATTGAGCCAATATTCTCAATGAAGTGTTCTCTTTTATATATACATGTGTTATTAATTTATTTACAGAAAGTGTTATTCACCTTGAAAACGTTTCAATTTTGAGAAAAAAAGTCAAATTTGCATTGCTTCATAATTAACATTAGTAACTTTTGTCGATTACTATGACACGATCAAATTGAGTCACCTTATTCGTCAATTAGAGACGAGGTTTTATGCGTTTTACGACATCTATGAATTTTCATTTCATTATAAACTTCAAAAATTTGCTTTGATTATGAAGACCCATGATAAATTGAGGTGAATTAACATTATTCGGTCACTAACGTGAAGAAGGTAGCGGTTTCAATGATTTTTTGGTGTCGTCAGTGGTTTGATTTACATAAAATGAATTACCAGAAAGTGTTACTCAGAAATAAGGAAGTGTTACCCAAAAATAAGGAGTGTTATCCAGAAAGCAATAAGTGTTACTCAGCAAGCGTATCAATCGCATACGTTTCAAACTTGCTTGCCACCATAACTATTAAATATTCAATTATTAACATCACTAATCCCTGTCGATTAATAAGAGCGATGATAAAATTGGGTCGAATCCGCCTTACTCGGTCATTAAAGTCGGGATATCCATTTATGATTTATATTTCCGACTACTTAATCCTGTTGACCTTTTAGTAACACAATATAGCGTATAGTAACACTAATTGTTTCTAACTACTAGGTTTTTGCTCGTGCAATGCATGGGTCTTAAGAATCTGTATATAAAAAAACATAATTGAACAAAAATATGATGATATTATTTTATACTTTTGAATTATAATATTCAACAATTGGTGATTGTTTTTAAGATTGTAAGATATGCGAATCAAGGTTTATACGTGGTGACAATATATTATAATATGAAACTTATAATTTGTCTTAAATTAAAAATATTTGAAGTTATCACTAATTAATATGTCAAACGGTCGGATATATAAGATGATAGATAATATAGTTAATTCGTTAAAATTGTCACCGTTTGAGGTATAGATAATTATACTCTTCCTCCCACTCGACTTTGAAAACATAGGACACCTTAATATCATCATCATATGTGGTGGGTGCCCGTAGAATAAAATTAAATTCTGACATTAAGCGACTATTTAGATAATCGTGTATTAGGAATGGCCCATCATCTTTACCCTACAAAATATAAAACTAATAAGTTTAACACGTAAGTATAAAGATAATCGTACATAAGCTTATTATACCTCTTTAAAAATTTTCTTCAAATCCGATGTAGATATGCCTACTATGATTTTTTGCTAGATCATTCCACCAAGTCACTTGTTTGGAACATGATCTACGCTGATCGTTATATTCAATCGACACCTGAAGGATACATAGTAATATGATATGAGAACACATAATTTGAATTCTATATTTTCAGTATAGTAAGTTAAAACAAATTAAGAAATTGGACATTATTCCTTACCTCCGTATAATGAATGGGACCCTACTGCAATTTATGCAATAACCATTCGTGACTTGTTGACAATACAGAAAGAACACGATTCATACCAAATTGTTACCATGCCAATATCGGATATGGATGCACGAACACGAAAATATTGTACCCGACTCTAATGAATAAGATGTTAATATTTTTCATATAATATATTAAATAATTTATTGTCAGGACATCATACGTGTGCAATGACACCAATATCATTTAACTTGGTCGAATGAGCAGCAAACAAGCTTTGTAATTAATGTAAAGTTTTCCCTCTTCTTTGACACAATGAAATGTGCGTTTGTGCAATCGTATCCCTGTTATACCTGAAAATAATTATATTTTTAGTTTAATAGTCCACACGTGTGAAAATATGAATTAACATACCATGTACGAATCTTTTGTGGCTGTTTTATGTTTGGATCAACAAAAACCCTGCTAAATTTTGTTGTGTTTGTATATGCACCTTAGAAGAACCACAACAATAGATGTAGAAAAAACAATAAAGTTCAAACCCATATAAAAAATAGATAAAAAAATTAGAGTGCAACTTGTCGAACTCACCATCGAATCTTTTCACTTCCACTTGTAGAAGATATATTTTTCACTGGTAGAAGATATATTTGCAAGCGATCATTTTCTTGGGCCACTTCATATCAATCAAATAGTACTTTTAAGCTGTGAATCTGTTAAAAATTAATTATGTCGCCAAACAATTAAAAAAAACTGAATAAAGTATATTATGTTTCTAGGACTATGCAGTAGATGGTTTCTCTCAATCTATTTTTCAAAAGAAAGGTTAAAGATGAATCTAAAACATTCCCACAGAAAATGATAAGTGAAGATGCAAACATCGATTCGCCACCCAAAACAAAAATAAAAAACAGACATATAAATATGTTAAAAGAGACTTGTCTTCTCGTCTGAAACTTGCAAACCTAAAAGCCTTGCACTACCAGAAAAAATAGAACAAACCTAAACCTAAAAATGCTTCACGAAACATAAAGCCGTACAATCTTAAACATTAAAAGAAGATACCTCCCTAAACTCAAGGATAAAGATAACATGAGTCTTATAAATCCGAGCTGTGTAATGCACCTCGATTTAATTGACTTATCATCAAAAGAGTAAAAAAACAATTAGGTTAACAATGACAGAATACCAATGTCCCCGACCTGGTAGGTGAAAGGGAATTCAAATTTTAAAAATGCCAAGGAGTCTCTTTGTTAACTTGTGTATATTATGGGTTTTCTTTAGGAAGGAGAAGAACAAACAGAACTGGTAATGAGGAGGACGAATCAGGAGGACTTTGTGGCTTTTTTAACTATTCTTTATTTGTCACTTATCAATTAATCATACATCACATGCGTTGGTGGTTTTATATTGCCACATAGAGCACTCTAGATAAAGCATAAAACAACAAACTAGGAATATCATCCTAATATCCTCCTCAATATCCGAAGTTGTCTGCCAAATAACATCCTAAAATGCCTCCTCAACTTACGTAGAAGTTGTCTGCCAAATGAGAGCTTAATATTATTTTAACATCCTCGCCTAAGCTCGATTGTTCTTTCCTCGTACTCCAAGTTTGTTCTTCAGTTTTTCAAATGATTCTAACGGTAGCGCCATGGTGAATATATCAGCAACTTGTTCTCGGCTTGCAACGTATTCAACCTCTACTTCATCATTTTTCACGTGCTCCCTAATCGAATGAAATCTGACATCAATGTGTTTGCTTCGTTCATGATGAACTGGATTCTTCGTTAATTCGATGGCTGATTTATTGTCGACGTAGATCTTGGTAGCTTTTCGCTGTTCCACTCCAACCTCTTTTAGTAGTCTACGTAGCCATATTGCATGACTCACACATGAAGACGCCGCCACGTATTCATCTTCGCATGTCGATAAAGTTACTATCGACTGTTCCTTGGAGGCCCAACCGAAAATTGTATTGCCAGCAAAGAATGCATATCTAGTCGTGCTTTTGCGATCATCCGTATCTCCACTCCAATCGCTGTCAGAATACCCCGTGATTACAAAATCGTCTGTCCAAGGATAGAACAACCCGTGAGACGCCGTCTATTTTAAATATCGAAATATTCTTTTCACAGCCTTCCAATGAGTAGCGCTTGGGTCTTCCATATTACAAGACCAACTCCGTAAGAAATATCTGGCCTTGTACTCGTCAAATACCGTAGGCATTCAACAGCGCTTCGATACATAGTTCCATCTACTTTTTCAGCTTTGTCGAACTTGGACAGTTTTGTCCCGCACTCGACTGGTGTGCTTGTTGGATTGCAATCGTTCATTCCAAATCTATCCAAGATCCCAATCGTCACAAAAATTCCGGTCTTCTCCTGCTTCACCTCGAGGCCCAAGAAGTATGATATTTTTCCTAGGTCACTCGTTTCAAACTCGGTCTTCATCTCGGACTTGAACTCGGAGATCATCTTTTCGTTATTGCCTGTAAATATTAGATCGTCTACATATAAAACAACATATAAGATATCTTCCTGTCGCACCTTCACGTACAAAGAGTGTTTGTAGGGGCATTGCTAAAATCCTCGATTCTTGAGATATGTATCGATTCTCGTGTTCCAAGCTCTTGGAGCCTGCTTTAACCCGTAGAGGGATTTCTTCAATTTCAGCACCTTCTCCTCTTGTCCGATCTGCTTGTAGCCGGGAGGTTGCTCGACGTAAACTTCTTCTTCTATTGTTCCGTTCAAGAATGCCGATTTAACGTCCATTTGATATATGACCCACTTTCGATAAGCGACAATTGACATTAGCAGCCGGATTGTTTCCATCCTTGCAACTGGTGCAAACACTTCTTCGTAGTCGATTCCAGCCTTTTGTTTGTATCCTTTTGCTACGAGCCTTGCTTTATATCGTTCCACCCCTTTCGCGTTTAGCTTCTTCTTGTATATCCACTTTACGCCTATCGCCTTTTGTCCGTTTGGTAAGTTTGCGAGCTCCCAGGTTTTGTTCTTCGTGATGGCCTCCATTTCTTCCTTCATCACTTTTCTCCACCTTTCATCCTTCGTAGCTTCCTCGAATGTAATATTTTCTGCATCAGCGAGTAGGCATATGAGGTTCATATTATTTGATGTTTGGTAAAGATCTGTTATGGTCCTCGTTCTTCCTTGTAGGGGCTCATCGTCTTCTTCTGAAATAAGATCTTCCGGTTGGTTGATCACGGTTGTCTCCTCTTCGTCGGATGGGTTGGTCGCTAGAGGTGATATCCTTCCAACATCTGATTCGATGTGTGTACGTCCCATTTTCCAGTTCCAGCAGCTATTCTCGTCAAACTGAACGTCACGACTTACAATAACTTTGTTAGTATTAGGATTAAAGAGATTATAAGCCTTTGACCTTTCATCATATTCGATAAAGACGAGCTTAATACTCCGATCATCTAGCTTCGTTCGCTGACCATCCGGAACGTGAGCGTATGCTATACACCCAAAAGTTCGTAGATGCCCGACTGAAGGTTTTGTGCCGCACCGGGCTTCCTGAGGTGTGATATTTCCCTTTAAGCTCGCTGACGGGCAACGGTTCTGCAAGTATACAGCACATCGAGTTGCTTCTGCCCAAAACTTCTTCGGCATTTCTTTACTTTTCAGCATACAACGGACCAAATTGAGAAGCGTCCTATTTTTCCGCTCCGCTACGCCATTTTGCTGAGGAGAGTACGGAGCCGTGAGATACCTTCGAATCCCGTTTTCTTCACAAAATGCTAGAAACTCTTTCGACGTGTATTCTCCGCCTCTGTCGGATCTGATAGTTTTTATCCGCTCCCCGCTTGCGTTCTCAACTAGGACTTTAAATTTTTTAAACATCACAAAAGTTTCTGATTTTTCTCGTAAGAATATATCCAAGTCTTCCTAGAATAATCATCAATAAATGTGAGGAAATAGCGATGCTTACTAAACGACTCCGGAGTAATTGGTCCACATATGTCTGTGTGAACTAGCTCCAAGACTCTTTTGGCTCGAAATGTTGTTTCCTTCGGGAAAGGATTTCTTGCATTCTTTCCAATGATGCAGCTTTCGCACATGCCATCCTCCGTTCCAAAATATGGCATGCCATTTACAATTGTCTTGTTTGCTAGATCCCTTACGCTGTTAAAATTTAGGTGGCCGAACCGTTGATGCCATAGCTTTACTTCACTATCTTCCGTCACCTTTAGACATTTATCCTGCACATGCTCGATCTTTAATTTAAACGTGCGATTTTCGGTCATACTCACCCGTGCCACGAGTTGCTTGACGTTGTCTCTGATTTCCATCATGTTATTCTTCATGATTACCGTGAAGCCTCGTTCAATTAATTGCCCAACGCTGAGTATGTTGCTTCTCATTTCTGGCACGTAGTAGACGTTAGATATGTATTTATGATGACCATTCTTGCACCGAATCTTCATTCTTCCATGACCTTCGACTTTAACCTTGGATGCATCACCGAAGGTTACTTGACCTCCTTTCGTTTCTTGTATCTCCACGAACATATCTTGATTGTCACTCATATGGTTGCTCGCCCCTGTGTCGAGGTACCATTCTTGACTTCTATGGGAGCCATCCTCCTTGCTCGCCATGAGCAGGATCTCTTCCTCAGCTTTCTTATGCTCTTTTGCTTCGCTGCTTTGTTCGTTGAAGTAGCATTCAGCAGCAATATGACCGAACTTTTTGCACGCGTAGCATTGGACATTCCTCTTATTGTGTCTGCCTCGACCTCGTCCGCCTCGATATGTATTCCATGAGTGATTTTTATTTTCTCTATTGCCTTAATTTGATAAACCTCTTCCTCTCCTCCTTATCTTCCACGTCCTTGATATGTTGATCTACCTCGATAGTTTCCTCGTTGTCGGGTTGTGTCATCATCTTTGTCGGGGTTGTTGTCTCTTATGTTCATCTTCGCCTGCAACGCTTCTTCCACCGTTTCATGTTTTCTAGATGCCCTCCTTTGTTCATGGGCCTCTAGAGAGCTTGTCAACTAGTTCACAGTCATCTCGGAGAGATCTTTTGATTCCTCAATGGCACATACGATGCTGTCAAAATCTGTGATTAAGGATCACAGAATTTTTTCGACTATTCTGTTCCCCGGCACCTCTTCACCATTCCTCTTGAGTTGATTGGCAACGGTTTCGACCTTCGTAATGAAGTCGGATATGTTATCTCCTTCCTTCATCCACAGCGTCTCAAACTCCCGTCTAAGAGTTTGTAGGCGAACCTGCTTCACTCGATCCGCTCCTTGATAAGCCTTTTCAAGAATCTCCCATGCTTCATTGGAACTCTTTGCAGCGGCAATTTTTTCGAAACCCGATTCGTCTACGGCTTGGTAGATCAGGTAGAGAGCACTCTTGTCTTCTTGCGTGACTCTTTCAACTCTTTTACTTGGGCTCCGGATAAGCCTGCTACTGATTCATGTTCTGTATACCCGGACTCGACGACTTCCCAAGCATCTTGTGATCCAAGCAATGCTTTCATGTGTATGGACCATTTGTCGTAATTCGTCTTTGATAGACGCGGACACATCATATAGTTGATACCAGCAGCGTTAGTAGTATTTGCCATGGAGCTCTGATACCACTTGTTAACTTGTGTATATTATGGGTTTTCTTTAGGAAGGAGAAGAACAAAACAGAACTGGTAATGAGGAGGACGAATCAGGAGGACTTTGTGGCTTTTATAACTATTCTTTATTTGTCACTTATCACTTAATCATACATCACATGCGTTGGTGGTTTTATATTGCCACATAGAGCACTCTAGATAAAGCATACAACAAACTAGGAATATCATCCTAATATCCTCCTCAATATCCGAAGTTGTCTGCCAAATAACATCCTAAAATGCCTCCTCAACTTACGTAGAAGTTGTCTGCCAAATGAGAGCTTAATATTATTTTAACACTCTTTACCTACAAATAAGGATCAGTTGAAGGTATTCATCTTATATATTACCAAACACACTTTTCAACTAATGATTATCGTAGTTATTGATAACTAAATCAACCATCAATCGAAAGAAGCTACATAAAATGAACGGAGATAGCATCATATGTACAATCCACACACATAGGTTAAAGTAAACAGATATAAAGTATGCCAAGTTAGAATGCTTCTCAACTGATGATAGGCCGGCGAAAATACCAAAATCTATGAGTGCAAGCATATAGAAACATGTGTAGTGAGGAATAAATGATTCAACTTCCTAGTTTTTTTTTACATAAAAGTGATTTCAATTTTCTTAAAAGCAAATAAAAAAGAAAGCATAAAGATCACAGAACAATAAATTGCAGAATCAAAATTATCATAGAAGCTGAGCAAGCAAAAGTTTCCATCACATACCAATATGAATGCAGGTTGTTTACTTCCGAGGATAAAAATCCGAACCTGCAACTTACAAAGCACCGCACAAACAAAAAATATATAATAAATTAAAAAGCAAGAATTAGACAAATATATAATGATCCCCAACTCAACAGTTTATTCTTACAAACCCTCGTCTCCTCAACAACCCTAATTTTGTGACTGTGCAACCCCTATGCGAGGCCATCTTTAGCGTACGGATGTACGGGGCCAACAACCGGAGCCGACATGTTGTGTTGGATCAAGTGGATTTTGTTCCTAAGCATCACGACGTCAAGTAAAGGCTCAACGTATTGGGGTTAATGAATGTACACAATAGCTGTTACATGAATTCAACAGTAAAATGTTTGCATTGAGGTGCGGCAGTTTAAGTCTTGTGAACGAAGAAAGAAGAACGTGTGCAGTTTTCGTTATTAACAAATTCCTCATATTCAACATAGACAACACAAGAAACCATAGATAAAGTTTACATCTTTTACGTCCCGATATGGCGCTTTTGTTCTCTGAAATTTATCATGCAAATTACGAATGCCACTAAAGAATGAAGAAAGCTATTGAGCTCATAGTACCCGAAGCCCCATTTGTTTAATGATCTCCATGGGCTCCATCACCTTTTGTGATCCAACTCCAACAGGCATCACAATTTAATGATCTCCATGAGCTCCATCACCTTTTGTGATCCGATACGCATCACAAACTCTTCGAATTCATCACAGGTCCACCGACTTGAGTTTTAGTAATTGAAGCCTACAGATAATAAATATGTACAGATAAGAGTAATGAATCATTCACAGTAGCCCTTTCTCCTCTTGTATTAATAATTGAGGGTAACTGCATAGCTTACTCAGCAGAAAAGTCAACCTATTCAACAGAGGTTTAATCAAGAAATTTCTAGACGCCGAAAATCCAGGTGGAGCAGGCATAGGAGATTTTGGCACTGTTTAAGTTCCATACAAAAAAGCACGAGAAGAGAGAACACAAAGTAAATTATGCAAGAGAGACGACAAATTGACAGACAAATTTATGCATTTACACCATACAGATTTTAAGAATAGCCACTAAAAACGTAAAATGCATTGCATCTACTGCATCTATAACGTGAGTTGGCAGTTACCAGATAATTTACTTGAAGAATTTCGAGGTAAAATGCTGGAAAAGATATCTGATTCCGAGCCACTGAGTAGAGACAAATCATTTCGATTTTCGTTAAGTTCGCCTTTACCTTCCTCTTCGCTTGCTACTGCTCTCCACCGCCGCCGTTGTATAAATTCCTGAAGAGCATTCGGTTTTTGGGTTGTGTTATGGTGTAGGTGGGTAGTTTTTAATAATCGTAGTTAACCTTTTTATTTATTAAATATATTTGTTAATGAAGTAAGACACGTGGCGTAGTTATAGGCAAACTACATTTCCTTATATATAGATTTCTAAAATTCCACCTAAAATTTCAGTCAAATTTAGAAATTCCGCGAAACTTTTCAAACTCAAAACTATATCAGATAGAGGACAACATGTAACACTTAAACCTTTTTCGATACCCCTTCTTATAAAAAAAATAGTAGTGCGTGTTTCACTTGAGATACCTCTTATTTGTTTCGCTATGACAATGATTTGAAATTTGTTTCGCTATGACAATGATTTGAAATTCGTACCACTTTAAGAAACATTTATTTATGCCATTCCAATGATTTCATTTTCAGCTCCATTGACCCTGAACGACGAACGATGGATCCGACACGGTGGCGTGAAGTAATAGTGCCTTTCAATCCCAATGTGGTCCACACTGAGAGGTTAATAGTGCCTTTCAATCCCAATGCAGTCCCATTGAGAGGCTAACCCGGCACACAAACTTCGTTTAGCCCTAAGGCACCTTTCCATCCCAATGCGGTCTGACACGCGGGCGCTTCTCACGGTAGCTTACTACGAGGTCGCCAATACTCGAGGTTCCCTCGGTGCCG
The DNA here is from genome assembly GCA_027422505.1 of Craterostigma plantagineum. Classification (NCBI taxonomy): domain Eukaryota; kingdom Viridiplantae; phylum Streptophyta; class Magnoliopsida; order Lamiales; family Linderniaceae; genus Craterostigma; species Craterostigma plantagineum. Next base: position 28,888 of record JAPQWV010000055.1, read on the forward strand.
CTCATTCCCTCGAGTCGCATCCTCCAGGTTGCATCTCCCGCTACGTGGTATCAACCTGCCTCTCGTGAATAAGGCATTAATAGTTGGCCTCGTTAATCGCCATGGTGTATTTTCCCTGCCTCTCGTGAATCAGGCAATTATTATTTGGTCTCGTGAATCGCCTTGTTAGCATAGAAGAGCCGTGACTCATCATTGCCTATATCGGCAAATAACAATCGCTCTCACGCGATCTTATACTCATGCACACTCACTTTCCTTGACTCTTATACTAGTCGTGCGTGCAATTGCTCATGCCATGAATATGCATGTCATGCCATCATATAATGTAAATTAATTACATAAGAAATCACATAGTTCATGGAAGCCACATAAAATCATAAAAATACGTAACACATAATTTCATGCACATACAATTATGTGTTGTAGTTGGGGCTTCCACTTACCTGGTATCCTTAGCTTATCGTACGGTAAATCGTTAACCTTCAAACCCTAAGTATAGAAACATATAAAATTAGGGTTTGTTAGTCTAATTATAATTATACGAAAGTGGCTTAGTTCGAAAACCCTAGTTTCGACTTTGACGAGTTTCGAAACCCTAAAGCTTTGAGCTTTGACTTAGATTGAAAAAGTATTATTTTGAAACTCATAAGCATCTCGACATAAACCTTGAGTTTAATTTTGGTATTTCGAGATACATTGTAAAATGATTCTAAACATAGCCTTGACATAAATCTCGACATGATTTGAGATGGATGTCGACATGGATATCGAGTTCTAGCATGGATTCCGAGCTACATTATAACTGAATCTCGACATGATTGATAAATCTCGAGATCCATATCAAATCTCGACATGACTAAAATTGAATTCGACATGGTTGTTAAATCTCGAGTTGCATGGTATACATTAGGTCTCGACATTACATACTAAGGTTCGATATTTAAATAATACATAAGGATCTCGACCTAGAATGAGTCTCGACATAGACTTTGATCTCGACATGAATTATAAAATAGAGCTCGGTTAAATCGTGTATAATAAACCTCGAAGTAATATGTATACAAGGATTTCGAGATAGTGTTTTGAACTTCAAAATAAAGATTTCTAAGTAAATTTTGACATGAATCTCGAGCCTTATCTCGAGGCTTCACCCAACATCTCGAAGTCACTTTCAAGCTTAAATCTGGACATGGAATTCGAGATGTATGTCGAGTTTCTTCACAAATTTCGTAATCATTTTCAGAACTAAATTTCAACATGGATTTCGACATGAGATGAATGTCGAGCTTTATTTTGAGATTCTACACAACATTTTAAAGTCCATCTTAATACTAGATTTTGATATAGATCTCGAGTTTGATCTCGAGATCTCATACTAAATTTCGAAGTTAATTTCAACATGAATCTCGACATGGATTTCGAGCTTCACCTCGAAATCCCATCTCGAGTTTTGGTTTTGAATTCCTTCTATTCACCTCCTTGACCTCGAGATCTTTTCTACCAAACTAATACAGTTTCGAGGTTCATAATCTGGAGAGATCATCACTACTCGATATACCTTAAATCATTTAAACTTTCGATCGAAAGCTTCAAGCCTTCAACTTTTCATCCTATTCCAAACCTCACTCTTATGATGATTCCAATCCATAATTCCTAAGACCCAACACCTCTTGTATCTTAGAATTATTAGTTCTGTCCAAAAATCAACCTAGAAACCCTAAAACATATTTCATACTACTCGATATATAATTCAACCTAAATAAACCCTTCAATACGAGTTTATACGCCAACTTAAGGTCTTTGCCGTCTATCTTACGTTCAGGATCCTAAGCTTCCTGAATTTTTTTATGTTAGAATATTTACATAAACTTAAATTACAAAATTTGTGAAGTTTATAAGTAAAATTCTTACTTACCAAACTCGAGATCTAATGCTTGGTTGGAATTCCTCTTGTTAGAGTGTTTCTTTGCCTTTCCCTATTTCCTTTGGTTGGTAAGGGTTTTCTCTTATGTCTCTCCTTCTTATGAGGTTTTTCTTTCCTTAGTATTCTTAGTTTATAAGATAAAGATTAAGCTTAGGGATAAGTGATGAAATGACAAGTAGATGACTAAGCTAGTGTTTTTCCCTCCTAGGTTAAGTAACTTCTTACGTGCCTTTCAATTATGCAACTTTACTTCATTGTGATTGGTTGATTGTTATCTCACTAAGCTCAGCAATCGATTGGTTTGATTATTCAAAAGTTGATCTCGACATTCTTTCTAATCTCGGCATCCTTATTTTCCGAAGGTTATTGTTTCGAAATTCTAATCCATCGAGATTCTTTCTTTGTTCTTTCGAGATCTTACATATTTCGACATTCATGTCCCTTGATTTCGAGATTAACGATTTCGAGCTTCCAAGATTTCGAGGTCTTAATATATCGAGATTGTTCTCTTTATCTCATATGAAACCCTAATGTTTTACAAACTCCTCTTGTCTAATTTCGATTCCTATCCATGTAAATGCTAATTACTTTCCCAAGTTAGAATCTTTCATGGCACGTAATTAATTCATTATTTAAAATTTTCTAAATCCTACGTTCATCACTCAAGTCATAATTCATAACACACACAAGAATTATAAATCGCATAGCATGAGATCATATAGACGCATAAGTCACTTAAAGAACATAGAAGCATAAAAGCATCATATCATCGAAAATACCAATTTATCCAATAAAGTTCTTAATTAACCATTTTCAACGCTAATTAAATCGTAAATCCCATAATTAGATTTTACGGGTATTACATCTCCCCCCCTTAAAAGAATTTTTGCCCCCGAAATTCCATTGGTTGGAACAATTCAGGGTAGCGATTGGTAGGGAGTTGAACTGGCTGGGTTGGGTGATAGAAATTCACCCTAGGACGTTATCAAGGAATCTCAAATAATTTTCGAGAATAGAAAGGAATAGGATCCTAATGAAGTCGATATGAAGATCATTCAAGTTAGTCGAACCTGCGTTGCCTTGAAGAGCTAACGAGAATAACCACAATTCTAACTCAGGTAGAGGTCAAAAATTGTTAACGTCCATCACACTTCCGCTGCGCCACTCTAATACTTGAACGAACATGTTTTCTCAGGATGATCAAAAGATTGGGGCATAGGATTATACCTCGGATGTTATTGGATCTTAGGTTTCAGGAATTCAGGTACGAATTCCTATTTCGAAAGCCTATCTGCTACGATTACGATTCAGGCCGATACCCGAATTGGTATCAACCAAGTCGGCTGAAAATAATCATGAGTCTTACCATGTAAGTTGTAGATACAAGAGAAAATGTGGCTCATAAGTCCATTAGAATGCATGTTTGAGGTTTAATCAATTAGAAGGGTACCTTCCATCTCGAATGGGTTGTTTTCAGCTTCTTCCGCCGTAAGCATATATACCCGAGCGGGTACCTTCTATGGTCTAGTTGGATTTGCTTCCTGATTTCCCGATATGTTCTCCGAGCAGGCTACAGAATAGTGGCATGTCTTGCCACATTTATAGCAAGAAGCATTTTCTGAGAAGCAGACGCCCAGATGACGTCGTGCACATTTTGGGCATATGGGTACGTTTGGTTGGGATCTTCCTTGATTCGGGTTGGTTTGATGAAGTGGTTCAGGGCGGTATTGAAAATTGGGTTTCACATTTTTAGGAACAAACGATTTCTTCAGGTTATTTCCGTTCCCTTTGGGTCCTTGTTCGAATTTTCTCTTAACTTCTTGGGCTCGCACGATTCTGATTTTGGCTTGTTCAGCCATCAGGGCTCGTTCCGCCATTTGGGCATAAGTTACCCCTTGGAATCCAGCCATGCCAACATCACGGTAAAGTTCTGGCTTCAAGCCCTCCATAAATCGCTCAATTTTCAGCGAGTCAGTGCTCACCATGTGAGTAGCGAATCGGGAAATCTGTTCGAATTTCCTAATACTCCGCCACCGTCATTGCTCCTTGGCGGAGATTGATGAACTCGTTCATCCTCTGGGCACGGGCGGGAGCGGTGAAATACTTATTTTGAAAAAGTTCGTTGAAACGCTCCCATGTCATTGTCAAGGGATCTTCAAGAGTCAGGATTGTGTCACACCAATGACCTGCGCTTCCTCTTAATAGGTAGCAAGCGCACAAGACCTTTCTTGTTTCAGGGGTATGGCTATGTTGAAACATAGTTTCTAACGTTCGGAGCCAATCATCAGCCGAGGTTGGGTCTACAGCATCTTCAAAGGTTGGGGGGTTAAGTTTGCGAAATCTTTCCCCGACCATTTCGATTCTGTCGGCCTGAGGGGGTCCGTTGCTTGATTGCTCGCCAGCGTTTTGTTGCTGGATCAGTTGCTAAATTTCGGCAGATTGTTGGTGGACTAGTTCCGCGAGTTGAAGAATAGTCGCATCCCGACTATCGGTAGGGGTTCTGCGAGTTGAAGAATAGTCTCTGCCGTCTATCTTACGTTCAGGTTCCTAAGCTTCCTGAATTTTTTATGTTAGAATATTTACATAAACTTAAGTTACAAAATTTGTAAAGTTTATAAGTAAAATTCTTACTTACCAAACTCGAGATCTAATGGTTGGTTGGAATTCCTCTTGTTAGAGCGTTTCTTTGCCTTTCCCTATTTACTTTGGTTGGTAAGGGTTTTCTCTCGTGTCTCTTGTTCTTATGAGGGTTTTTCTTTCCTTAGTATTCTTAGTTTAAAAGATAAAGATTAAGCTTAGGGATAAGTGATGAAATGACAAGTAGGTGACTAAGCTAGTGTTTTTCCCTCCTAGGTTAAGGAACTTCTTACGTGCCTTTCAAATATTTAACTTTACTTCATTGTGATTGGTTGATTGTTATCTCACTAGGCTCAGCAATCGATTGGTTTGATTATTCAAAAGTTGATCTCGCATTCTTTCTAATCTTGGCATCCTTATTTTTCGAAGGTTATTGTTTCGAAATTCTTATCCGTCGAGATTCTTTCTTTGTTCTTTCTAGATCTTACATATTTCGACATTCATGTCCCTTGATTTCGAGATTAAGGATTTCGAGCTTCCAAGATTTCGAGGTCTTAATATATCGAGATTGTTCTCTTTATCTCATATGAAACCCTAATGTTTACGAACTCCTCTTGTCTAATTTCGATTCCTATCCTTGTAAATGCTAATTACTTTCCTAAGTTGGAATCTTTCATGGCACGTAAGTAATTCATTATTAAAAATTTTCTAAATCCTACGTTCATCACTCAAGACATAATTCATAACACACATAAGAATTATAAATCGCATAGCGTGAGATCATATAGACACACAAGTCACTTAAAGAACATAGAAGCATAAAATCATCATATCATCGAAAATACTAATTTATCCAATAAAGTTCTTAATTAACCATTTTCATCGCTAATTAAATCGTAAATCCCGTAATTAAATTTTACGGGTATTACATCCTGTTATGTGATAACACTATATTGCAATATGATAACTAACATGGGCGCTCGATACCACTTCCTATTACTCTTTAAGAAACTTTGGTCAGATCGAATTTTAGGTCATTTACTCTAAGTTCATTCGAAAACGGTTCCCTAAAACTATACTTTTTTTGATAGGGGCTTGAAACCTATTTTCAAATTATAAGGGTGCTGAATCCTAAGCTCCCCATTTATAAATTCTTCCGTCATTGGGTGAAAATGGGACGGACAATTGAGAGATTCGAAATAATGGATTCGATTCTAGTAAACGAATCCGAGACCGATAGGGCGAAAGCCCACCCATAATTCTACCGCATATGCTCGCTCAAGTTCAACTATTAAGACATGGATATCAACAAACACTATCATTAACAAATGCTGGATTTGGCTCGTGCATTCTGGTCTACCGCATAGGACCCTTAGGGCTTAATTCATATGGCGAAATATCTTACACCAATAAAAAAAAAAAATTAGTGCCAAATTTTTAGGTCCAATATTTCATAGACCTGATAAAAAAAAAATTTATGATCACTAACCTTTAGGGATGAAATCGTGTTACTGCCGCACTTTGTCACAGGACGGGCACAAAAATTACGAAAACGGCCCTATATATCATTAATCATCATTACATTCAACAATAACAAATTGCTATTATCATCATAGTTCATATCCATAAAGCCTTAGCTTCCCTGAGCAACATCAATAGGTCTCCCTTGACGTGTAGGCTCATGACCTCATCAGCGCCGCCGACCAATTTTTGGCCGACGTACACCGCGGGAAAACCCTCGCTCCTCCCTAACGCCGACACGAGCGCCTTCTCAAGCTGAGAACCTTCCGGAATCTCGTCGAGCTCGTAGACCTTAACGCTCGCCCCGAAGCTTCTTATTAAGGATTTTATTGTGTATGACATGCAGCAAGTGCTTTTGCCGAATATTACCACTGGTTTGTCTTGGACGAGCCTTTGTAGCCTTTTGTCCATCTTCTTGTGTGTTTATTTATTAGTTGTGTGCGGGTTATTTATGCGTTTGAAAGGGTGAAATGACGGTGGATAGTTATGATTTGCTAGATTCTTTTTTATATGGGCTAATATTGCGCGTATATATTTAATATATTGTATGATAAATAAGATTCTAAACACCATGTGGGGAGAGACTTTTCTTCTAACAAAGAACTTAGAGAATAAGCAAAATATTTTTTATTTTTTTAATATAATTTCCACAAGCATTCAAATATAAATAGATAAATGATTTCCCAAAGTTTCAATATTTTTTTTCAAATTTCTCCACATAATCATTTCAGAAGCAACGTTGCTTATATATGAAATGTCAGAAATTCGTAAATTAAAATGGTGAAGATAATAAAAAATTATATCTATAAATAATATTTGGCATGCGATACTTTAAAGGAGAAAAAGTGATCTATGTAACATTATTCTTTTACACGTAGACATCCTTATCATCATCTAATCTTCCTTGATAAAGGGCCTATTTGGCACCAATTGTCGGTTATTTCGTCGTGGAAAAGTTGAAATTATTTATCTATACTCTTATTAATGCTCCGCGGGAGCTAAAAACACTCAATTTGGTATATCAATCGGCCAATCAGAATTTTTCTCAAATTAATAATTAACATAAAGTAAAAAATAAGAAACCACCCACTACCTTGCATTTATATATTGTTACACTTGTTTATTACCCGTGCATTGCACGGGTTAACTATCTATAACTATTTTATATTAATAAATAACTATTTATAGTGTATAGTGTGATAGTGGGTACTTTTTCATTTTTTTAATTATATTTTTTGTCTATTATAATTAATTATTATGGGACACGTGGCAGCATATGAGGACACCTACATTTCCTTAGTAATATAAGATTTTTCCTTCTATTTTTGGTAATTGTTTTTAATATGTAATTAATGATTTATATATTATATGCACGTGTGCAATTCAGACCAGTTTATTTTCGTCCTTATCTGTGCCATTTTCAAAAAGTTGGTCCTTTAAACTATTGTGGATTCTGAGAGGGACTGAACCATTTACGAAAGTTCTGACTAGGGACTGACTACAAATTTCCTCTTATTTTAAAGAGGGGTTGAAACTGTACTGATTACATTGGATGAACTTGGGCGGTTATAACAGTGAGAAATCATACCTTTTTCCATTTTTAGATAAGTGTAATAAAGATCCAACTACTAATCTAAAAAGATAGGACATACGTGACAAAATATAATGGACGCTAACACCAGTAATGATGACATTTAGTGCTAGCCCCTAGGTTCTAATAGATAATGTCCGGTAAAGGGATTTTTAATCTTAAAGATGGAATAAAGAGTAATTATTGAATGGGGAAATTTTTGTTCAGTCCCCTGTCAGGGTCTGAAATTTTTGTTCAGGCCCTGTCAGAAAAAAAATAGTTTTAAGGACCCGATTATTCAGTAACAATTTATTGGTCTGCAGTAACAATTCATTGTTCCCACAATAACAGTACATTGTTATGAAAATAACAGAAAACGATCATCCGATAACAATTCATACACACTTTATAACAGTTGGTCCTTATCTTTAAATTTTACGAAAAGTTGGTCCTTTAAACTAAAATTTTTTCTTAAAGGTCCTGGAAACTATTTTTAATCACTTTTGGGGCCTGAATGATAATTTACCCTTATTGAATTTCAATCTTCCTTCATTTTGTGCTCACAATAACTTGATATTCAAAGAAACCTAACGGTAATAAGTCACGAATAGTTTGTGTTGAATTTCCTCTTCAACCTATCTCAACATTCAATATCTGTAACTCAACAAGAAATAAACTGTCATTATATAGTATTTTTTTTACTTTGAATAAAGAGAATTATGGGATTTTTTTTTAAGTAAATAGCCTTTGACTTTTTAAAAAGTAGCACCCAAAATCAGATTTTACCTTTGTGCCCTTACTAACTCTTCATTAAAGACTATTTTACCCTTATTTAATGACAATCAACAACCTCAACAACACTTAACAAAAAAAAAATTAAAGGGTTTACATGTCTACTGTAGCGAATCTGAAACACCAAACCCGTGATAAACAGTAAAAGTAGAAAAGCAACCACTTTCACTCCCCTGCACTGCAAATTGGTCTCCTGCACACAAAGTGTCCTCTCCCCTCACTGCAAATCATTTTCTCCGCAACTCAAATCCAAATCCGAACCTCACTCGATAATGGCAATCAACGAGAGCACCCAAAGAGTGAAGGTGTTTGTTCTACTTTCCGTCTTCTTCAATTTACCCTAACTTGATGCGGACATGTGGTTGCAAGCGCAGTGGATCCGTGGTTGCAAGCATACGACCCGTGGTTGAAGGCATACATCCCGTGCTTGCAATCATATCTCAGCATATGCGATACGTTCCTCTGCGCAGCTGTGCATTAGGGTTTTATATCTTCAATATTCATACCATGTAATTAGCTAAAATATGTTATAATTACGTGTAAATTAGGTTGTGATGAAAATGCAATTCGGCAGAGGCGATGAAGCTTTAGACAAACGTATTACGCTGACCTCGCTATACGATGAGGCCGACCAGGTCTTTAGAGGGTGTCTGAACGACTTTGAGTGGGAGATATATAGGGCCGAGAGTCCTTCAGCCGACTCGTTAGTGCCAAGCCAAATTATAATATCTCGGCCCAGTTGCTATGGTACCTCATCTAGAGGCAGACGACATTGGACAACCACGAGGAGCTTTGGATGGTTGTTGGCAACGAACCACTCCGATTTTCAAAATCGGAGTATTGCCTAATCATCGGGCTCAAGTTCTCAGCCGAGCCACACGTGTACCCCAATACAGCTTTCGTCGACAGACATTTTGGCGACCTTGCCCACGTCCGCATGTTGCACGTGAGGCGTCGCTTGGAGGAGTTGTCTGGCAATGAGAAACGCATGGACCGTGAAAAGTTGAAGCTGCCAAACGTCTACTTCGCCACTGCGGTTTTGATGCGTCGACCGTCGAAGAAGGATACCATCGTCAGCTCTTGGGTCCTTTATCTTGCCAAAGACGAGGTGGCTTTCTCTCAATTTCCTTGGGGCACCGTGGCTTTCAGGGAGGTCATCTAGTCCGTTAAAGAAAATCTACTGGAGAGGGACGATACAAAAAGTTGGCTGATCAGTGGATTCATACAACGACTTCAGGTGATTTTCTAATTAAGCTTTGCCATATCTTGATTTAAGTTATAAATAATTGGTAATATTATTTTGTTGTTTGTATTCATATACTAGCATACGAGTGCATACTAGGCATTGCAGATGCGTTTGCGGCGCACAGTGAAGAAGTTTCATGCCACATATGTTGAGGTGGGTGACGACAGGATTGAAGTCGCAAGGGATGTTCGAAGCTTGGAGCGGTCGTGTCAGGACCCACCGTCCCGACCTCATATTTCGTCGTAGTCCTAAGTGTCTAGCGGTGTGATATAGTGCAAAAGCATAAAAATGCGGATAAAACTTTTTATTTTAAAACCAATGTATCATATATACAAGTCAAAAATATTTTCTACACTTCATCATTTTCACATTTACACAAAACATGTATGTGTACGTGCACAGTAACTCCTATGCGCCCGGCCTTCACAGGTCGTCATCCATACACACACTTCCACCTCAAAAGCAGCTGGAAGCCCCAAAAGAATGGCCTTGCGTCATAAATAGATCACGTACTGCAATCGCAAGTACCTACAACACGTAACGTAACGATGAGCCACCGCGGCTCAGTAAGCAGAGATTATGCATGTATGCACGTGTCCTAACGATCGGCAATCCACACCGTCGCTTACTAACGCTCACACTCATTTTCCAGACTCGTACTCTTTTTCTTAGGCTCTTACGTCATTTGGGCCCTCGACTTCCTATCCCACTATGCGCCATTTCATAGAGATCTCAATCCACGAGGGATTCTTACATATGTGGGGGTTCGCACACTAGAAGGTCACCGAAGGAATCTTCCCTTACTCAGTGTGGCCTCCAGGCGAATGCTTCTCACTAGTAGCCAACACCGAGGTTACTAACCTCAGAGGTTCCCTCTCGGTAGTGCATGCCTCGGGTCGCATCCTCCAGGTTGCATCTCCCGCATACGGGGTATTCCCCCTACCTCTTATACAGGCAGTTCGACTTCATTCGCCATGGTCGCATAGGAGAGCCGTGATTCTTCATTGAGTCGACACAAACGCCAACATCGGCGAGTATACATCGCACGCAGGCGATCTTATGCACGCTCGTACCTTGCCTCTCACGTACTACATATGCGTGCAATGCTCATGCCATGCTCATAGTAAAGCTCAGATCATACTACCATGCATGTAAGTAACTACGTCATAACATACATGTTTTCACATAAGGTCACATAAGCACGAAATCACAGAATCGGACGCAGGCAAGTTACGTGTCGTAGTTGAATTTCTACTTACCTGGTACCTTGTCTTATCGTACGGTTAAATTGCTAACCTTCAAATCCTAATTATAGAAACATATAAATTAGGGTTTGTTAGTCAGTTATAATTTCACGAAATTGGCTTAAAAATTTTAAAAAAAACTAGTTTTAACTTGTAAATTCCGAAATCCTGAAATTCCGAATTTGACTTAACTTAAAAGTACCACCTTTAAATTTTTAAAGATCTCGAAGCCTATTTCCCACCTATCTCGAATTCTTATTAGACTTAATTCTCGATAGGGTTAGCGAAATGGGTTTTAGTGTGGGATTTCGACATGATTTCGATATGCTTCTAAGGTGGATCTCGACATCATTAGATCTCGACATGTTGGTAAACCTCGAGCTTGACATGGTTGGTAAATCTCGATATTCGAGATAGATCTCGAGCTAGGGTTTGGATGGATCTCGACATATCTTATAAATGAATCTCGACATGATGGATAAATCTCGAGCTTGATCTCGAGATTTTTCACAAGAATTTCGATATATTTTCTTAAGTTCTATTTGTGGGATCTCGACATAGGTATTGTGTTAGATCTCGGGACCTCATGACTATTCTCGATAATAATAGGATCTCGATAATAATATCAATGATAGAACATAGATCTCGACAATTAATAAATCTTGACATAGCTACTGAGGTAAATCTCGATATGTTAACTCGACATCCTATCTAACATTTCGATATTTACCTTAACATCTCGGCATTGAACTAAAGACATCGAGATGTATTTATAAGATTTCGAAATGATTTTCAAACGAATCTCGAACTTGATCTCGAGATTTAATCATTTAATTTCGACATGTACTTCGACATTTGAAACAAAATTTCGACATAAAATTCAGCATGAATCTTGTCATGTATCATAAGCTTCAATCTTCAAACGTTCATCATCCCCAAAACTAGATTCATAGCTTATTCTACCCAGAAATTATAAGTTCTAAATCTCTCTTCTACCTTTAGAACATTCAACACGAATTTATGGTCACCTTATGCTAGGATTGCAAACCCTAAAAACATTAGTTTACCCAACACTTAGCTAAGTTCAAGGAAAACTTCAACTATGAATTATCGCCCAAGGTTGGGGCTTTTGCCGTCTATTACACCTCGTCTCATAAATCTCCTAGTCGTAAACATGTTTAACTCTAGTAATAAAACCATAATGGCGAAAAATGATAATTTCATTTTCTTACTTAAATCTTAAGTGGCTTGAGTGTGTCGTTTGAAGCTCCCTTCGACCTCTTCCTTGCTTCTTTTTCTCTCAAACTCTCGAGGGTTTTTATTAAGTGAAGTTATGGTGTTTGGATTGTTTGTTTAGATGTTTATCATAGGTTATGGGGGTGGAGTGTAGAGCTAACGTGATTCTTCCTAGTTTTAGGGAAGTTTGTTCCGCCAAGTTGATCTTTCTCATGAATTGGACCAAATGTTAAAAGTTCTAGCCCAAATTTAATAATTCATGGCCCAAGAAAATCCTAGCCCAACTCCCATTTACTATTGTCATTATCTCTTTTCTCTTTTACTATTATTATCATTGTCTTGCCCTCATTAGCATTATTTTCGAAAATCCCTCGCATAATTTAGGGGTCGTCATAAGTACATATTTATCGGCACGTAATTGCACGTAATTCCCATGAAAATCACGAGCACGAGATTCGTAAAATCACATAAGCATATCACATATACTCAAATGAACATGAAATCACTTAGATCATATACAAAATTTATTGGCCGACCTAGTTTGCGGGGACTCGAGTTCTACAGGTCGCAGCTGTCGCCCATAGGTCCCATATACGACGGTTATTAGTGCCGTCAGCAGACGAGTTGGAGGCAGAGTACTTTCGGGACAGCGTCTTTGACGTTGGGGCGGCGCACAAACTATTCGACCGTCTCCACCAAGGAGTGGCAGTTAGGTGTTCCCGTCGTAGGGGGGAGGAGGAGATCACCACGAGCGGTTGCCATCCAACAGGATTTCAATGCACGGGTCATCGCCCAGATCTCGAGTAGAGGCCACCGTGATGAAAATATGATGATGCCTCACCACGACATGCCCGAACCTCCACCGATGGGAACATCACGCGGTTATGAAGGCGCTTCAGAGGCACGCTTCGAGGAATGGTCCGGAGGTGTGGAGCGAAACTCCACGGACTGTTTGGCCGATTCGACCAACTTGGCACGCAGATATCGCGGTTCCAAGAGGAAGAGGCTCGACGGTAGGAACGAACGAGAGAAGGTGGGATGTGTACGAGGAGCATGAGAGCCAAATGCAATTGTAAGGCGAAAGCATCAGAGGGTTGGGGTCCTCGGTGGAGGAGCTGATGAGTTGACTAGTTGGTGGATCGCGCACTCTGCTGCCGAACCTAGTCTTTGTAAGTTTTTTACACTTATTTTTTAATTAGTTGTGTAGGTTACTTATCAGTTGCTATTTACAATGTAGATAACAATGAGAGATGGACCACATCGTACGTGGGATCGTATGAGGGTCCGAGTCAGGATGAATGGGACGGTCACTGTTCGTCGTATGCATGCATCCCCGTTATGCCGATTACGTCCCATCGCAAGTGGACGATAAAGTCGACGCGCAGAGCAAGCCTTATTATGAGGTGGACCAATCTACTTGGAGGGGCGCCTCCTGGGATCAGTCGACGACGATGGCAGACAAGGGAAAAGCTGTGGTCGATGGTGCTATGCAAAATCAGTTCTCGCGGTTGGAGGTCCGTATTAATAAAAAAGTAATGCTCTGGTACATCGTAGAGAAGGAAATACAGTCGCTGGAAGACGGGGCGTGGGTCAAGTGCGCGATCGACAAGCATAAGCGAGATTATTTGAGGAGCTAGCCACCCAAACGGAATGGCTCGATGACGCGGTATGCTCTCCTCCGTCTTCATTAGTTTTGTTATGATCTTAAACGCTAAAGTCGTCGTTGTTTTTTTTTCCAGCATTATGAATCTATGCGAGGGTTCCGTGAAATGCAAAAACACTCCTTTTGCGCGAAGAATATAGCGTACATGGGATTCACATGCGGGTCCCCTGCTCATAACGCGCTGGGGACCAAGATTTAAGCACGGTCCCCGCACATGAGCATGACCCGTGCGTGAAAGCAAGGGACCTTCGCACATTTGCACGGGTCCCGTGCGTCCAACGCGCATCAGCTAGCGCGGGTCCACTACGCATGACCCTAACTTTAAAATCATAGTTGTAAAACCCTAAACCCTTTAAAACCCTAACATTAAAACCCACTTTAATGCCATAACTAAAAGCCCTAAACCCTTAAAACCCTAATTTTTAAAACCCTAACTTCAAAACCCTAACTTTAAAACAATAAATGTAAAACCCTAAACCCTATAAAACCCCAATTTAAAACTCTAACTTTAAAACCATTACTGTAAAACCCTAAACCATTTAAAACCCTAATTTAAAAACCCTAACTTTAACCCTAACTTAAACCATAACTAAAAAACCTAAAACCCTTTAAAACCCTAATTTTAGAACCCTAAATTTAAAACCCTAACTTTAAACCGTAATTGTAAAACCCCTAAACCTTTCAAAATCCCAAATTTAAAACCCTAACTTCAAAACCAGAAAACCCTAAACTTTAAAACCCCCAAATTAAAAAACTACATGTAAAACCATAACTGTAAAACCCTAAACCCTTTAAACCCTAACTTTAAACCCTTACTTTAAACCAATCCTAAAAACCCTAAACCATTGAAAACCTAATTTTAAAACCGTTACTTTAAAATCATAACTGAAAATCCCCTAAACCCTTAAACACCCCATTAAAACCCTAACTTTAAAACCATAACTGTAAAACCCTAAACCCTTTAAAACCCCAACTTTAAAACCATAACTAAAACCCTAAACCCTTTGAAACCCTAATTTTAAAACCCAAATTTAAAGCCATAATTGTAAACCCTAAACCCTCCCAAATTTAAAAACCTAACTTTAAAACTATAACTGTAAAATCCTAAACCCTTCAAAACCCTAAATTTAAAACTCTAACTTTAAAACCCTAACTTTAAAACCATAATTGTAAAACCCTAAACCCTTTCCAAATTAAAACCCTAACTTTAAAACCATAAATGTAAAACCCTAAACCCTTTAAAACCCTAACTTTAAAGCCATAACTGTAAAACCATAAACCCTTAAAACCCTAACTTTAAAACCATAACTGTAAAACCCCCTTTAAATTTCGAACTATGATTCATCCCTCGCACACAAATAGTAATGGTAATAATGATTGGCGTCGATTTGTATAACACATATAGGACATAATTCCTACAGCTATTGGCAAGTTTTGGAGAAAAACCTACGTAGTAGTCAGCAAAGGGATAACACTTAAGAGATATCGACAAAACGCAGCTTCTTAAAGATCAGAAAAAAGTTTTCTTTTCTATCCTTCTTTTCCCACGATCCTCTTTCTCCTTACCATTTGCGTATCTTTTTTTCGCCTTTCTCATTCGAGCTTGTTCAACGTCCTTCTGCAAGGCGTCGTTTCGGACAGTCTCGGCATCTGGTCCATTGCTCCTTCGCTAGAGCATCGTCCTCGCCGTGTAGGTTGATATCGAGAGCATCGTCCTCGCGTGTAGGAATCTGTCGATCTCGCCCATGATGAACGCCCTCCTTTTGGGAGAGGTCGACGCCTGGTAAGACAGAGGATGCAAGCGTTATCCGGATTGATTGGGCGTAAAGCGTCTGTAGGTGGCTTTGTAAGTTCGCCATCAAATTCCAGGGCTCAACCCTGGACAGGCGGTGGAAATTGCCAAGCTGGAGTACGGTAGGGGCCGAGGAATTTTCAGTGAAGCGGTGAAATGCGTAGAGATCGGAAAGAACACCAACGGCGAAAGCACTCTGCTGGGCCGACACTGACACTGAGAGACGAAAGCTAGTGGAGCGAATGAGATTAGATACCCCAGTAGTCTAGTCGTAAATGATGGATACTAGGCACTGTGTATATCGACCCTTGCAGTGCTGTAGCTAACGCGGTAAGTATCACGCCTACGAGTACGTTCCAAGAATGAAACTCAAAGGAATTGACAGGGGCCCGCACAAGCGGTGGAGCATGTTGTTTAATTCGAGTCGGCCTCTAGACGGCGGCAGACGGCGATGGCCGTGGTAGTCCTGAAGTCGGAGCTAGTAACAATTTCGTGGAGGCGGGCGACGATTTGGGCGTCCGTCAGCGCTCTTGCTGTTTTGTTTCTGGGATTATTTAAAACTGTTATTTTCGGATGCTGCGTGTTTGATAATGTGATTTTGAGACATAATTGAAGCCATAACAGCTTGCAAAACCCTAAGAGCTCTCGAAAACCCTAACAGGTAGCGCGGGACCCCTGCAATGCAGCTCAGGGACAACTCACTGATGCGCGGATCCCTGCTCAAGTACGCAGGACCCCTACTCTAGTGTGCGGGAGGCACTGATGTTGCACTGTTCCTCGGCGCTCATGTGTGCGGGAGCGCACTCTAGTGCACGGACCCAAGATCTTGTGCGTGGGACCCAAGCTCTTGTGCGCAGGACCTCGTTCTAGTGCGCGGGTCATGCGCTGATGCACGGGACCCTAGCCTGGGTCCCCTGTACTGATTGTGGGACCCGTGCTCTAGTATGCGCGGCCCCAGCACCACCGCCGGGTCCCCTGTACTGATGCGCGGGACCCGTGCTCTAGTGCGCGCGGCCCCTGCACTGATGCGCGCGACCATGTAAAGATGCACGGGGCCCCTGAAGTTATGCGCGGGGCCCCAGATCCTAATTTAATGGGCCCTTGTGGATATATGTGCGGTACCCGAAGCATGACTACGAGTTTCGTCTTTCCAACTGGAAATTAGACATTCTCATGGCCGAACATCTTCTCTTTGACACAATTACGTAATTTCCAAGGTTAAAATTCGTAATTCAAAACTTACTGCAAAGCACGTGTGGACTCTAATCTAGGTACCAGAACAAAAGTTTCATCGAAATCAATTACCTTCCTCCTCGGAATAACCTTTTGCAACTAACCTCGCTTTGCTTCTAGTGACATTGCCATGCTCGTCGAGTTTGTTGTGGAATACCCATTTGGTTCCTATGATGGACTTTTTGCCTGGTCTCTCTACGAGTGTCCACACTTAGGCTCTTAAGATAACCCATGCTCCATGGCAGAGACCCAAGATATATCGTCTAGAACTTCATGGACTGTCTTTGGTTCCATCATTGAGAGCAGTACATCATAGGATTCCTCCGTATCCTGATTTCGTGCAGTAGCTCGAGTTTTGATTCCAGATGTGATATTCCCTATCACTTGATCAGTTGGATGACTGGAGGCATGTTTCCATTTTTTCCGTTGATGTTCATTAGCTTCTAGTTCTAGTGTCTCAACATTTTCGTCTTTTGGAATATCTTCCTCATTGTCTTTAGTATCCTGTAATTCTGCACAAGGCAAATCTATACCTTCCTCATCAGTAGCATCTGCGTAGGTACTTCATCAAAAGTAACATGTATGGATTCCTGGACAGTCAGTTCTTTTATTATAAACACGATAGGCCTTAGAGTGAAGCCTGTAACCAAGGAATATCCCTTCATCTACCTTAGAGTCAAATTTCCTCTCTTATTTCTATCATTCAAGATAAAACATTTACATCCATAAACACGAAAGTAACTTATATTTGGGGTTCTTCCATGCCAGATTTCATATGATGTTTTCTTTAATATCGGTCTAAGGAAACCGCGATTTGACACATAACAAGCTGTACTAACAACTTCCGCCCAGAACTGTTTAGGAATATCATACTCATGTACATAGATCTAGCCATTTCCTGTAACACCCTGTTTTTCCGTTCAACTACGCCATTCTGTTTGGGAGTTATAGGGGCAGAGAATGACTATATCCATGTTGATCACAGAATGATGCAAATGACTTACTATCAAATTCTAGTTCGTTATCACTAAGTATCATACATAGATTCATTTTTTTTTTTTCATTTTCGAGTCTCTTTACTAGCGATGTAAAGTTATCTAATGCCTCATTCCTTTGTGTAAGAAATATCACCCATGTATACCTGGAATAATCATCAATAATAACAAAGGCATAGCTTTTACCTCTCAGAGACATTGTCTGAACCGGACCAAGAAGTCGAGATGAAGCAGTTCCAGTGGTCTGGATGTGGATATCACATTCTTTGTTTGAAAAATGTTTTGGTCTGCTTACTATTTGGCACGCTTTGCATGTTTTGTGTTTGATGAACTTCATATCAGGAACACCTCGTACCAGTGCATTGCTTGTATATGAGACAGTAATTCCATGTTAGCATGTCCTAAGCGTCTGTGCCATAACCAGGTGTTATCCTGTGTAACTGCTAAGCACTTGACATTCTGGTCAGTGATATCATCAAGAGTAATACATTAGATATTTCTATCCCTAGACGCACTAAATAACACCTTCTTATCATTTTAACAACACACTTATCATTTTCAAAAGTAACCGTATGACCTTTATCACATAATTGAATAATACTAATGAGATTAAGTTCCAGATTCTTAACCAGCCATACGTCATCTATAGTAGTATGTAAAGTGTTACCAACAGTTCCAACTCCAATAATCTTAGCTTTTGTGTTTTCGGCGTAGGAGACATATCCTCCGTCATACGCTTTCACCGATACAAACTTACTGATATTACCTGTCATATGGTGGGAACACCCACTGTCGAGGTACCACTTGTTTTTCTTGCTGGATTTTCTTCTTTGTACCTGCATGAATCAGTTCTTTTTTGAGGTGCCCAACTTTGATTGGGTCCTAAAAGGTTAGTGGCAAACTAAATCCTGTTAACACGTGATATATCATCTGTCACAGACTGTGATCTCACAAATATAAACGAGCCAGTGTTAGAACTTTGATTCTTAGGAACCTGCTTTGGCCTCCAGATATATCTAGATTTATCAGCTCTCTTCAAAAAACAGCGGTTAGCATAATGACCGTGACGGGCCGCATGAAAAACATTTAGGCTTTCTAACATCTTATGAGAGGTGCAACATGTTAGGTGTCATGGAATATCCTATCCCTGTTTTTCCAACATGATAGGAATACTAAGTATCATATCAAGATTTTGTTTTCCTTCAAGAAGTCTATCAACAGTCCGTGTTTTTTCTTCTAAGGATTCCTTAAGAACAGACATGTCTCTAGATATATCATTATTTTGCTTCCTAAGCTCTTCACAATTACATAAGGCTTTTTCTTCCTTAAGAGTGTGTTTGGTAGGGGGTATAAGGGGGGATTAAGGGGGTTGGATAAATTAAAGTGGTGTTTGGTTAGCACCTTTATTTAAAGGTGTGTTTTGATTAAAACCCCCTTAATACCCTATATAGAGCATTAAATAAACCCACCCCTCATGGTCCCATTAGCTAATCCCGCTTGTGCTTGACATAATTGTACTTATTGCAATAATTTATTTATCCATAGCAATCCTCTCTCTCTCTCTTCTATCACGATTCACAATCAAAGCATCAAACATTTTCTCTTCCTCAACATCGGATCTGCTCTCCTCGGCTCTTTATTGGCCTGGCGCCACCACCAAGGGCACTCAAGGCCGCCTCTTTTGCTAGCCTCTCCACATCCTCATATGACGGATTCCGCGGCCAAACGCTACCGATGTTCCAACCATGGAAATCGTCCGACGACATCCCCCCACCAGCCTCGTACGAACAGGTTTCAAGGCTTTAATTGACCGGTGAGTCCGCGCCGAGGTTGTAATTTGAGAGGTCGATGGATGAAACTCGTGTGTCTTGCCAGAGGAGATTCGAACAGGCTCAAGGCTTCATCAAGGCTTCGATTGACCGGTGAGTCCGCGCCGAGGTTGTAATTTGAGAGGTCATTGTATTAAACCGTGTTTTCTTGCAAGTAACTCCAGAATTACAGGGAGAAACTAAGGACAGCGATGGCGTTTCGTTGTTGGTGCTGTGTAGATGATTCTTCTACCAAGTAGATTGAAATCGTCAACTGTTCAAACAGTGTTCGAACATAGTAGCTTTGTTATCAGGGTTTTGTGAAATTGGTACTTTCTATAGCTTTTATGTTATTTGGATTGTAAACGATAAGCTTTATCAAATTAATTGGGAATTTGATTGAAGATTACAAAATGTGTAAGGGTAAAATCGTAATTCAATTTAATTAAACCTGAATACTATTTAAAACACGTCTACCAAACATATTAGACGTCGTTACTTAATCCTATCAACCAAACACCACAAAAAACTCATACCCCATTATATAAATCCAACTTAAACTAATACCATCTAAACCCTTCCCTCCAACCAAATGGGCTCTAAGGGTTTCTAGCTCGGCTCTCAAGCATTCATTTTCTAAATCCGTTTGGTGCTTTTCTCTAGCTCCGTCATCTCGTTGCCTAACCAGACTCTTTACTTGTGAGTTGAGCGACTTAATCCTTCTTTCTGCGTTTTAAATTATTTCAAACATCTCTTCCTTTCATCTACTTTAGGAACTGAAGAGCGTTATCATGAGACTCATCTTCCTAGCATATAATACATTCAAAAAGAATACTTCATTAGATGTGTTACATTTCAGTCTAAAGTGATATTTCGCTAAAAATGGTTCAATCGTGGTTATTTGGTTGACTTTCAACAACGAACAATTGAGCCAATATTCTCAATGAAGTGTTCTCTTTATATATACATGTGTTATTAATTTATTTACAGAAAGTGTTATTCACCTTGGAAACGTTTCAATTTCGAGAAAAAAAGTCAAATTTGCATTGCTTCATAATTAACATTAGTAACTTTTGTCGATTACTATGGCACGATCAAATTGAGTCACCTTATTCGCCAATTAGAGACGAGGTTTTATGCGTTTTACGACATCTATGAATTTTCATTTCATTATAAACTTCAAAAATTTGCTTTGATTATGAAGACCCATGATAAATTGAGGTGAATTAACATTATTCGGTCACTAACGTGAAGAAGGTAGCGGTTTCAATGATTTTTTGGTGTCGTCAGTGGTTTGACTTACATAAAATGAATTACCAGAAAAGTGTTACTCAGAAATAAGGAAGTGTTACCCAGAAAGCATTAAGTGTTACTCAGCAAGCGTATCAATCGCATACGTTTCAAACTTGCTTGCCACCAAAACTATTAAATATTCAATTATTAACATCGCTAATCCCTGTCGATTAATAAGAGCGATGATAAAATTGGGTCGAATCCGCCTTACTCGGTCATTAAAGTCGGGATATCCTTATGATTTATATTTCCGACTACTTAATTCTGTTGACCTTTTAGTAACACAATATAGCGTATAGTAACACTAATTGTTTCTAACTACCAGTTTTTGCTCGTGCAATGCATGGGTCTTAAGAATCTGTATAATAAAAAAACATAATTGAACAAAAATATGATGATATTATTTTATACTTTTGAATTATAATATTCAACAATTGGTGATTGTTTTAAGATTGTAAGATATGCGAATCAAGGTTTATACGTGGTGACAATATAATATGAAACTTATAATTTGTCTTAAATTAAAAAATATTTGAAGTTATCACTAATTAATATGTCAAATGGTCGGATATATAAGATGATAGATAATAAAGTTAATTCGTTAAAATGTCACCGTTTGAGGTATAAATAATTATACTCTTCCTCCCACTCGACTTTGAAAACATAGGACACCTTAATATATCATCATATGTGGTGGGTGCCCGTAGAATAAAATTAAATTCTGACATTAAGCGACTATTTAGATAATCGTGTATTAGGAATGGCCCATCATCTTTACCCAACAAAAATAAAAACTAATAAGTTTAACACGTAGGTATAAAGATAGTCGTACATAAGCTTATTATACCTCTTTAAAAATTTTCTTCAAATCCGATGTAGATATGCCTACTATGATTTTTTGCTAGATCATTCCAGCAAGTCACTTGTTTGGAACACGATCTATCGCTGATCGTTATATTCAAACGCTACCATGTTCAACCATGGAAATCGTCCGACGACATCCCCCCACCAGCTTCGTACGGAACAGGTTTCAAGGCTTTAATTGACCCGGTGAGTCCGCGCCGAGGTTGTAATTTGAGAGGTCGATGGATGAAATTCGTGTGTCTTGCCGAGGAGATTCGAACAGGCTTCAAGGCTTCGATTGACCCGGTGAGTCCGCGCCGAGCCGAGTTTGTAATTTGAGAGGTCATTGTATTAAACCGTGTTTTCTTGCAAGTAACTCCAGAATTACAGGGAGAAACTACGGACAGCGATGGCGTTTGTTGTTGGTGATGTGTAGATGATTCTTCTACTAAGTAGATTGAAATCGTCAACTGTTCAAACAGTGTTCGAACATAGTAGCTTTTAGTAGCTTTGTTATCAGGGTTTGTGAATTGGTTACTTTCTGTAGCTTTTATGTTATTTGGATTGTAAACGATAAGCTTTATCAAATTAATTGGGAATTTGATTTGACGATTACAAAATGTGTAAGGGTAAAATTGTAATTCAATTTAATTAAACCTGAATACTATTTAAACACGTCTACCAAACATATTAGACGTCGTTACTTAATCCTATCAACACACCACAAAAAACTCATACCCCCATTATATAAATCCAACTTAAATTAATACCATCTAAACCCTTCCCTCCAACCAAACGGGCTCTAAGGGTTTCTAGCTCGGCTCTCAAGCGTTCATTTTCTAAATCCGTTTGGTGCTTTTCTCTAGCTCCGTCACCTCGTTGCCTAAGCAGACTCTTTACTTGTGAGTTGAGCGACTTAATCCTTCTTTCTGCGTTTTGAATTATTTCAAACATCTCTTCCTTTTCATCTACTTTAGGAACTGAAGAAGCGTTATCATGAGACTCATCTTGCCTAGCATATAATTCATTCAAAAAGAGTATTTTCTTAATAGTGGATGAGGAAGATACCTAATCATCATTATCGGCCATGCAGGCGAGATCTTCCTCCTCTTCACTTCCGGCCTCTTCCCAGTTGGTGACCATGGCTTTCTGCTTCTTTATCTTATGTCACCATTTTGAGGCGAAGTGGCCTGGCTTGTTCCCGGATGACGATATTCCCTTGTTCCTGGGTTGGAACTTGGAGTTTCCTTTGAACTTTTTTCTCAGCCCGAACTTTTCAAATTTTCTGGTCAGCATGGCGATCTGCTCTAGTAGGTCTTCCTCAGTTTCTTCTTCGCCCTCATAATCGTTGTCTTGTTCAGTGTTGAAGGCGATGTTCGGTTGATTTCGGACTGGAAGTTTCTCTTTGATGGAGATCTGAGTCATCTTGTAGGTGGTCAGGGATCCAATCAGTTCTGAATGGAAAGTTCGTCCAAGTCCTTCGCTTCATAGATGGCAGTTACTTTGGGATTCCATTCTCTTGGAAGAGATCTCAATATTTGCGCACTTTCTCACCGTTCGGTATTTTCTTTCCCAACGAGAACATTGATTGATGATGTTCATGAATCTCGCGTACATGTGGCTTATAGTCTCGTTGTCCTCCATTTTGAATAACTCATATTGGTGGGTTAGGAGGGCTATTCTTTCTTGTACAACCCGAGTGGTTCCCTCATGTGTGACTTGAAGCATGTCCCACATATCTTTGGCAGATTCGCATGAACTCACACGATTGTATTCTTCTCTTATAAGCGCGCAGGCGATCATGTTCTTTGCTTTGGCATTCAAGGAGATTCCTCGCTTGTCTGTTGCATCGTAGTCAGAACCTTTTCTGGAGTTCCATTAAGCTCAGTCGTGATGATATCCCACAGATCATAGTCAGTAGCAATCAGGAATTCCTTAATCCGGTTTTTCCATATGGCATAGTTGGTTCCGTCGAGGAGTGGTGGCCTAGATTGGGATTGTCCCTCTGCAAAAACATCAAAACTCGAAGAAGCCATTAGATCTTTAACTCAGGCTTGTTAGGCCCGTCATTTGAGTAACCCGCTCTGATACCAAATGAAGATAGTGCCTAAGAGGGGGTGAATTAGGCTTATAAAATTTTATGCTTCTTCTTTTCATAAATCCTAAGTGTAGTGACTTAGATATGCCTATTGATGCTTGTGACGAGTATGCCTGATATATCGTAGTTGCGTCGGATGTGTGTCGGGTCTGTCTTACAGCGATAAGGAAATAACTGATAAGTAAATGCGAGACAGATTTTTATAGAGGTTATATCCCCAATTGGGGTTTACTCCTCCCCTTGAGGTTTGCTCCCCAAGAGTTTAACCAATCACTATAATGCACCATAGCTGGATACAAAACTGATTGATTAGCCCAATACACAACCAAAACAAGTTGAACACTAGACACTACTATACCAAATGCCGAGTTTCAGTCCTCGGAATCTCCTGACCCCGACAGACACAACTCGCTACCGAAGGGCCCCCAGAACTCGTCCTTCCTTTCACGTGTGCGTAAAGGTCGACCTTGCCTCCTTGGTATCGCTCTCTTCCGAAGACAACACGTTCGAAGACAGAATATATGGTGAGAGGTAGGACTAACGGGATGAATCACTCGTGCAGTGATGGAATCGCAAGTTCAAGCTCAGTATGGCAGAAAGCTATCGCAAATGGAGGCTCAACAATCTCTCAATATGTTTCTGCTCAAAAATCTCTCGTAGGCGTATGTTCACAAGTTCTTAGTTCCTCGAAAATCTAAAGTGTAGCTATATATATTCCTTTTCAATTAGCACTTCACATAGAAAATCATATCATATAATAATCACCAAATCAAGCATAGTTTCCATGCAATTTTCGAGTCAACCATACCATGTAGATCACGCACATAATCAAACGTTCACAACGGTCATTAGCTCATTAATGCATGATCATATTCCATATAAAAGCTCATTTAAGCATGAATATATTCCATATAAAGACTCGAATTCGTTCTCAAGCATATTCACCATTTCGCATATACTTACCATATCAGAACTTTCAATAAGTGATTCCCTGCTATCAGTTTCTAGAACAAGTCAATCCAGTTTTACTTTCGAAGTATAGCACACGAGATTGCAACATATCAATTCCATATTTAGCACCGATCAACTTCATTTACCATGTTTAGCACACAATATCAGTTGTCACGAATTTACATGTCAAGTCACAAATTTCCATATTTCAGAGATCACATCCACGTTTAGCATATACCATATAATAGCATCTTATCCACAAAGTCAATCAAATTAATTCTTTCCTAAATATAATATTCCAATCAGCATAAGGAAAGATATCAATTCAGTATTGCACATTAAATTCAGTGGAAAGCATGCAAAGAATCGTATATGTGACTTTCGTCCATGAATGACCCAGTATCAACGGATATATCACTTTCCATATATAAACAACATATTTTCCTTTTATAACTCTGTAGGATATTTAACGCGTTATTTCCATATATAGCACAGAAGGATATATCCTAACACATGGACTGTCCATAACATGCGATCACCTAGTCTCATCAACTAATCACCAAATCATATGTGAATCAAATATTCAACACTTTAATCATTCTATAGCTCATAATCAATGCATGTGTGAATATTTTCATATACTTAGACATTATATTGATCATAATTGAATTGCTTAATTTGTAGACCTAACGTCATTACAATTACATTGTTCATCAAAACTTTCTAACACTCATGGACCAAAAAGGTCAACAATTAACAATACCAAATTGGCGTATGTTATAGTACCATGTTGACATATATTACGGTACCAATCTGACATATATTACAGTTCCACTTTCATCAATATCATTGAAATTTGTATCGAATAAACAGCTGATACATATTGAACACATCCGCATTTTCTTTCAATGTCGAGTACAAACTTTTGATACTTTATTGAGTCATGCTGGGAATCAATATACGGCCACCTTCTTTGGAGGGATACGTATATATCGATAAGCGTCGTTGCTTCATTGATTTATAGTAAGGAAGACTCCCTTTTATACTCACACACTGCAAATAACGTCCCGCCACCAACCGAAGTTGCAGAGTTCATATTTTTAGATATTATGGCAACCTGTATAATGGTATGCTATATAGTTTAGATTGGTACTGCATAAACGGACACTTTGGTAAAGTATAGCCAGGTTACTTGGTACGTAATATAAATACACAAAGACACTACATAACATAAATGTCCAGTCGGACTGTATCGCATAATATATTTAGGTACGTGAAACAACATACAATGGTACGTAATATACATAACAAATGGTACGTCGTAACAGTTTTTTAAAATTTCCGAAATCTCGATGAATTAGCCTCAATATCTATCAAATCATAGCATTCCACCCTTATATTGAGCTCTTGGATCGCATTCAGCTCCCGAATTTGGGCTAAACCTTGAACAAACGCGTGGAATCGATTAACCAAAACCAAAGCAAAAGAAAAGCTTACCTGACAAAATCAAGACCCAAAATCGAGAACCCAACGTTCCAGAGGCTTGTCGATCGTTGTCCGGCGCCGACACAAGGGGAAGGAGGTGGTCGGCAAGAAGAAAATTCGTCGACGGCAGGATGGAGCTCGATTTTTGCAGAGAAAAAAAACAGAAATGAAATTGCAAATAATTTAATAAGGGTATTTTGGTAATCTTAGATGTTTAGGTACCTAAGTGTAAGATTTTTATTCAAATGGGTACCTAGCTTAAAAACATATCTGACAAAGGACTGAAGTGGCTTTTTAGTTGACTATTAGGTATTTATCTGTAGATTGCCGTTATTTGTATTCTTTTACTTCGTTAAGGATTGCATACTAAATTTTATAATAGAAATATTTTTTTAACCCAAAACCACACTTTAATTTAATTTAATTTTTGTGTGCTCCAGTTTATAAATTTAATTTTCTACATCTTTTTTTTCGTTTAGTTTGGATCTCTACCCGACGCTTATTTTGACTTGCCAATTTGTAAAGAGCTAATTAAGTTCCAGGCCCCATAACATATTTTCATTAGAATTCAGGTCCCAACAAATTTTAAATAGAGAGAAGGATCAGTTTTGAGTTTGTCTTAGGGTGAGGACCTATTTTTTGAGTACAAAGACTCATTTGCCCTCTTTCTTACAAAAATTACACATGTTTGCCATCATCTCTCCCGAAAGATTGAAACACAAACTACGTTCGACGTTAAGATCCGAATAAGGTTAAAACGATGACAATTTCTCATGGGAGTCAATCATCAATGAAAATTTTCGAAGTAATGGAATAATGTGTTAAAAATAATTTGAAAATCTCATTGAAATACGGGGGAATCTGGACTTTAATGACCGAATAAGGTGAAATTGATCGTTGGTTTTAATAATCAACGAGGATATTAATGTTAATAGCGAAGAAATTTGATACGGCCTATGATCGAAGCGTTTACTAATAAAACGTTGCTAGGTAACACTTTGTGCATTCTAAATAACAATTTATGCATTCTGCATTGCTAATAAAACACTCGACGGGTACCACTTTGTGTATTCTGGATAACACTTCATGCATTCTGTATAACACTTCGTGAGTGGCAAGACACTAAAAGGAATAGATAAAAAAACCATCGACGACACCCAAAAACCAATGAAGCCACTAGGATCTCCCACATTAGTGACCGAATTATGTTAAATCGACCTCAATTTCTCAAGGATGTTCATACTCAACTAATGTTTTTGAAGTTTATAATATGATAATACTTCAAAATCAATTCATACACGAATATATATTAATGGTCGAATAATGTGAAATAGATTCAACTTGTTAATGTGTCTTAGCAATCGACGAGAATTATTAATATTAACGGAGAAGTGACCGAAGATTCAAATGTTTGCTAATTTATACGCTACATGCATAACACTTTATACAAAAACTATACCACAATGATATAGTGCATAACTTATATTGCCGCAAATTTAACAAATCATTCAAAGAATATAACGCTATTTAATACACAAGCATCAGATAGCCAGAATGTTACGAAAATAGCCAACGACACTCAAAAACAGCTGAAAGTCACTGAAATGTCAGACATTGTCGACATCAATTTTTCATTGGTAAGCTTGGCAATGGGGCGGTATTTCAATTGAGAAGGTTCCGGATAAGTTTCATAATATTAATAAGTTTCAATTGAGAAGGTTCTGGATTGTTAGAGAATATTAACCCATGACTGCACATAATACCACATGTATTAATACTTGTACTAATAGCTTCTCAATGCCACATTAGTAAAATTCAATTAATTAATTACAGTAAATGCACTTTTTTCGGATGAATAAGATTGACATTTTCAAAGTTATATATTAATCTTGAATACTATTTATCATGCGACAGTGGTAGTAACATATGTTTTCCAATAAATGATACATGTTTACATTGGCTAACATCCTCAAAATTGAAACCGACTCATATATGAGCCTTAATAGTAAATGGAAATTTTGTGTCGTTGATCATGGAATGTGAAGAAATTAGCTTTCTTCGAGTTTGAAACATTTTCAAATTGAGTAACATTTTTTCCCAAGAAAATTTAACACGTGTATATATAAAGAAGCACTTTATTAAGAATATTCTAGAAGTTATGGACTATCAGAGAAGTTAACAAAACGGTCAGAAAATTATAACATGATTTTTCTAAAATATTACCACATTACCTGCAAATAATACCACATGTCTGATAGAAAGAAACAATACCAACCGAATTTATTGTTTGGTACGGATAGCACATAATACGCTTTTCAGTACAACATCATTAATTAGACTAATTTTGTTCGTAAAGGCACTCCTGAATGTATAAGATCTATGTTTCATCTAAGTACGTGATTTGATGAAGTAAACCAGCAACTTCCTTGCAAACATGTGAAACTTGAGATCAATAGTCATGTAAACATATAGTCCTTCATTGCAAAAGATAGACCATAGTCTCTTTCAATGGAACATAACATTATGAATTACATCACGAACATATTCAAAGTTTGCCATTAAATCACGAATAACATTTTATAGACCATAAACCCTAATCAGAAACCTTAAACACTAGATCTGATTTTCGAAAAATTTTGTTAAGGTTGTATCCTATAAAGCGTAAACTGTGAATCATATCCCAAAGTTTCACGTCATAAACCCTTAATTTGAACCCCGAATCCCTAAGTCTTAAACCCCAAAAAAAACTACCTAGAAACCCTGGAGTGTAAAGAGCAATTTGTAACAACTAATACCGTCGTTTGTAACATTTCAACCCTTTGATACCACATTACATGCTATAGAAATCCTGCGAAAACTTTAAAATCCTTCCAAAGCACTCAAATTCAAATTAAACCACAACCTTCTCGAACATTCATAATAAAGTGTTTTCTTTTGAATTACATGCGTTGCACTGAAAGTGTTACCTAGCTCGAAACAAATCAATTATGCTCAATTAGTTAGAAACTGCTAGAATATTCCTAATGAAGTGATTTTATTTTGCATTACATGTGTTATACGTTTTGCTGAAAGTGGTGTTAAACTCGACAATGTTTAATCATGCTTAGACAATCCATAACTTTCTTGGAATATTCTAAATGAAGTGTTTTACTTTTCATTAGATGTGTTACATTTCAGTCTAAAGTGATATTTCGCTAAAAATGGTTCAATCATGGTTATTTGGTTGGCTTTCAACAACGAACAATTGAGCCAATATTCTCAATGAAGTGTTCTCTTTTATATATACATGTGTTATTAATTTATTTACAGAAAGTGTTATTCACCTTGAAAACGTTTCAATTTTGAGAAAAAAAGTCAAATTTGCATTGCTTCATAATTAACATTAGTAACTTTTGTCGATTACTATGACACGATCAAATTGAGTCACCTTATTCGTCAATTAGAGACGAGGTTTTATGCGTTTTACGACATCTATGAATTTTCATTTCATTATAAACTTCAAAAATTTGCTTTGATTATGAAGACCCATGATAAATTGAGGTGAATTAACATTATTCGGTCACTAACGTGAAGAAGGTAGCGGTTTCAATGATTTTTTGGTGTCGTCAGTGGTTTGATTTACATAAAATGAATTACCAGAAAGTGTTACTCAGAAATAAGGAAGTGTTACCCAAAAATAAGGAGTGTTATCCAGAAAGCAATAAGTGTTACTCAGCAAGCGTATCAATCGCATACGTTTCAAACTTGCTTGCCACCATAACTATTAAATATTCAATTATTAACATCACTAATCCCTGTCGATTAATAAGAGCGATGATAAAATTGGGTCGAATCCGCCTTACTCGGTCATTAAAGTCGGGATATCCATTTATGATTTATATTTCCGACTACTTAATCCTGTTGACCTTTTAGTAACACAATATAGCGTATAGTAACACTAATTGTTTCTAACTACTAGGTTTTTGCTCGTGCAATGCATGGGTCTTAAGAATCTGTATATTAAAAAAACATAATTGAACAAAAATATGATGATATTATTTTATACTTTTGAATTATAATATTCAACAATTGGTGATTGTTTTTAAGATTGTAAGATATGCGAATCAAGGTTTATACGTGGTGACAATATATTATAATATGAAACTTATAATTTGTCTTAAATTAAAAATATTTGAAGTTATCACTAATTAATATGTCAAACGGTCGGATATATAAGATGATAGATAATATAGTTAATTCGTTAAAATTGTCACCGTTTGAGGTATAGATAATTATACTCTTCCTCCCACTCGACTTTGAAAACATAGGACACCTTAATATCATCATCATATGTGGTGGGTGCCCGTAGAATAAAATTAAATTCTGACATTAAGCGACTATTTAGATAATCGTGTATTAGGAATGGCCCATCATCTTTACCCTACAAAATATAAAACTAATAAGTTTAACACGTAAGTATAAAGATAATCGTACATAAGCTTATTATACCTCTTTAAAAATTTTCTTCAAATCCGATGTAGATATGCCTACTATGATTTTTTGCTAGATCATTCCACCAAGTCACTTGTTTGGAACATGATCTACGCTGATCGTTATATTCAATCGACACCTGAAGGATACATAGTAATATGATATGAGAACACATAATTTGAATTCTATATTTTCAGTATAGTAAGTTAAAACAAATTAAGAAATTGGACATTATTCCTTACCTCCGTATAATGAATGGGACCCTACTGCAATTTATGCAATAACCATTCGTGACTTGTTGACAATACAGAAAGAACACGATTCATACCAAATTGTTACCATGCCAATATCGGATATGGATGCACGAACACGAAAATATTGTACCCGACTCTAATGAATAAGATGTTAATATTTTTCATATAATATATTAAATAATTTATTGTCAGGACATCATACGTGTGCAATGACACCAATATCATTTAACTTGGTCGAATGAGCAGCAAACAAGCTTTGTAATTAATGTAAAGTTTTCCCTCTTCTTTGACACAATGAAATGTGCGTTTGTGCAATCGTATCCCTGTTATACCTGAAAATAATTATATTTTTAGTTTAATAGTCCACACGTGTGAAAATATGAATTAACATACCATGTACGAATCTTTTGTGGCTGTTTTATGTTTGGATCAACAAAAACCCTGCTAAATTTTGTTGTGTTTGTATATGCACCTTAGAAGAACCACAACAATAGATGTAGAAAAAACAATAAAGTTCAAACCCATATAAAAAATAGATAAAAAAATTAGAGTGCAACTTGTCGAACTCACCATCGAATCTTTTCACTTCCACTTGTAGAAGATATATTTTTCACTGGTAGAAGATATATTTGCAAGCGATCATTTTCTTGGGCCACTTCATATCAATCAAATAGTACTTTTAAGCTGTGAATCTGTTAAAAATTAATTATGTCGCCAAACAATTAAAAAAAACTGAATAAAGTATATTATGTTTCTAGGACTATGCAGTAGATGGTTTCTCTCAATCTATTTTTCAAAAGAAAGGTTAAAGATGAATCTAAAACATTCCCACAGAAAATGATAAGTGAAGATGCAAACATCGATTCGCCACCCAAAACAAAAATAAAAAACAGACATATAAATATGTTAAAAGAGACTTGTCTTCTCGTCTGAAACTTGCAAACCTAAAAGCCTTGCACTACCAGAAAAAATAGAACAAACCTAAACCTAAAAATGCTTCACGAAACATAAAGCCGTACAATCTTAAACATTAAAAGAAGATACCTCCCTAAACTCAAGGATAAAGATAACATGAGTCTTATAAATCCGAGCTGTGTAATGCACCTCGATTTAATTGACTTATCATCAAAAGAGTAAAAAAACAATTAGGTTAACAATGACAGAATACCAATGTCCCCGACCTGGTAGGTGAAAGGGAATTCAAATTTTAAAAATGCCAAGGAGTCTCTTTGTTAACTTGTGTATATTATGGGTTTTCTTTAGGAAGGAGAAGAACAAACAGAACTGGTAATGAGGAGGACGAATCAGGAGGACTTTGTGGCTTTTTTAACTATTCTTTTTTGTCACTTATCAATTAATCATACATCACATGCGTTGGTGGTTTTATATTGCCACATAGAGCACTCTAGATAAAGCATAAAACAACAAACTAGGAATATCATCCTAATATCCTCCTCAATATCCGAAGTTGTCTGCCAAATAACATCCTAAAATGCCTCCTCAACTTACGTAGAAGTTGTCTGCCAAATGAGAGCTTAATATTATTTTAACATCCTCGCCTAAGCTCGATTGTTCTTTCCTCGTACTCCAAGTTTGTTCTTCAGTTTTTCAAATGATTCTAACGGTAGCGCCATGGTGAATATATCAGCAACTTGTTCTCGGCTTGCAACGTATTCAACCTCTACTTCATCATTTTTCACGTGCTCCCTAATCGAATGAAATCTGACATCAATGTGTTTGCTTCGTTCATGATGAACTGGATTCTTCGTTAATTCGATGGCTGATTTATTGTCGACGTAGATCTTGGTAGCTTTTCGCTGTTCCACTCCAACCTCTTTTAGTAGTCTACGTAGCCATATTGCATGACTCACACATGAAGACGCCGCCACGTATTCATCTTCGCATGTCGATAAAGTTACTATCGACTGTTCCTTGGAGGCCCAACCGAAAATTGTATTGCCAGCAAAGAATGCATATCTAGTCGTGCTTTTGCGATCATCCGTATCTCCACTCCAATCGCTGTCAGAATACCCCGTGATTACAAAATCGTCTGTCCAAGGATAGAACAACCCGTGAGACGCCGTCTATTTTAAATATCGAAATATTCTTTTCACAGCCTTCCAATGAGTAGCGCTTGGGTCTTCCATATTACAAGACCAACTCCGTAAGAAATATCTGGCCTTGTACTCGTCAAATACCGTAGGCATTCAACAGCGCTTCGATACATAGTTCCATCTACTTTTTCAGCTTTGTCGAACTTGGACAGTTTTGTCCCGCACTCGACTGGTGTGCTTGTTGGATTGCAATCGTTCATTCCAAATCTATCCAAGATCCCAATCGTCACAAAAATTCCGGTCTTCTCCTGCTTCACCTCGAGGCCCAAGAAGTATGATATTTTTCCTAGGTCACTCGTTTCAAACTCGGTCTTCATCTCGGACTTGAACTCGGAGATCATCTTTTCGTTATTGCCTGTAAATATTAGATCGTCTACATATAAAACAACATATAAGATATCTTCCTGTCGCACCTTCACGTACAAAGAGTGTTTGTAGGGGCATTGCTAAAATCCTCGATTCTTGAGATATGTATCGATTCTCGTGTTCCAAGCTCTTGGAGCCTGCTTTAACCCGTAGAGGGATTTCTTCAATTTCAGCACCTTCTCCTCTTGTCCGATCTGCTTGTAGCCGGGAGGTTGCTCGACGTAAACTTCTTCTTCTATTGTTCCGTTCAAGAATGCCGATTTAACGTCCATTTGATATATGACCCACTTTCGATAAGCGACAATTGACATTAGCAGCCGGATTGTTTCCATCCTTGCAACTGGTGCAAACACTTCTTCGTAGTCGATTCCAGCCTTTTGTTTGTATCCTTTTGCTACGAGCCTTGCTTTATATCGTTCCACCCCTTTCGCGTTTAGCTTCTTCTTGTATATCCACTTTACGCTATCGCCTTTTGTCCGTTTGGTAAGTTTGCGAGCTCCCAGGTTTTGTTCTTCGTGATGGCCTCCATTTCTTCCTTCATCACTTTTCTCCACCTTTCATCCTTCGTAGCTTCCTCGAATGTAATATTTTCTGCATCAGCGAGTAGGCATATGAGGTTCATATTATTTGATGTTTGGTAAAGATCTGTTATGGTCCTCGTTCTTCCTTGTAGGGGCTCATCGTCTTCTTCTGAAATAAGATCTTCCGGTTGGTTGATCACGGTTGTCTCCTCTTCGTCGGATGGGTTGGTCGCTAGAGGTGATATCCTTCCAACATCTGATTCGATGTGTGTACGTCCCATTTTCCAGTTCCAGCAGCTATTCTCGTCAAACTGAACGTCACGACTTACAATAACTTTGTTAGTATTAGGATTAAAGAGATTATAAGCCTTTGACCTTTCATCATATTCGATAAAGACGAGCTTAATACTCCGATCATCTAGCTTCGTTCGCTGACCATCCGGAACGTGAGCGTATGCTATACACCCAAAAGTTCGTAGATGCCCGACTGAAGGTTTTGTGCCGCACCGGGCTTCCTGAGGTGTGATATTTCCCTTTAAGCTCGCTGACGGGCAACGGTTCTGCAAGTATACAGCACATCGAGTTGCTTCTGCCCAAAACTTCTTCGGCATTTCTTTACTTTTCAGCATACAACGGACCAAATTGAGAAGCGTCCTATTTTTCCGCTCCGCTACGCCATTTTGCTGAGGAGAGTACGGAGCCGTGAGATACCTTCGAATCCCGTTTTCTTCACAAAATGCTAGAAACTCTTTCGACGTGTATTCTCCGCCTCTGTCGGATCTGATAGTTTTTATCCGCTCCCCGCTTGCGTTCTCAACTAGGACTTTAAATTTTTAAACATCACAAAAGTTTCTGATTTTTCTCGTAAGAATATATCCAAGTCTTCCTAGAATAATCATCAATAAATGTGAGGAAATAGCGATGCTTACTAAACGACTCCGGAGTAATTGGTCCACATATGTCTGTGTGAACTAGCTCCAAGACTCTTTTGGCTCGAAATGTTGTTTCCTTCGGGAAAGGATTTCTTGCATTCTTTCCAATGATGCAGCTTTCGCACATGCCATCCTCCGTTCCAAAATATGGCATGCCATTTACAATTGTCTTGTTTGCTAGATCCCTTACGCTGTTAAAATTTAGGTGGCCGAACCGTTGATGCCATAGCTTTACTTCACTATCTTCCGTCACCTTTAGACATTTATCCTGCACATGCTCGATCTTTAATTTAAACGTGCGATTTTCGGTCATACTCACCCGTGCCACGAGTTGCTTGACGTTGTCTCTGATTTCCATCATGTTATTCTTCATGATTACCGTGAAGCCTCGTTCAATTAATTGCCCAACGCTGAGTATGTTGCTTCTCATTTCTGGCACGTAGTAGACGTTAGATATGTATTTATGATGACCATTCTTGCACCGAATCTTCATTCTTCCATGACCTTCGACTTTAACCTTGGATGCATCACCGAAGGTTACTTGACCTCCTTTCGTTTCTTGTATCTCCACGAACATATCTTGATTGTCACTCATATGGTTGCTCGCCCCTGTGTCGAGGTACCATTCTTGACTTCTATGGGAGCCATCCTCCTTGCTCGCCATGAGCAGGATCTCTTCCTCAGCTTTCTTATGCTCTTTTGCTTCGCTGCTTTGTTCGTTGAAGTAGCATTCAGCAGCAATATGACCGAACTTTTTGCACGCGTAGCATTGGACATTCCTCTTATTGTGTCTGCCTCGACCTCGTCCGCCTCGATATGTATTCCATGAGTGATTTTTATTTTCTCTATTGCCTTAATTTGATAAACCTCTTCCTCTCCTCCTTATCTTCCACGTCCTTGATATGTTGATCTACCTCGATAGTTTCCTCGTTGTCGGGTTGTGTCATCATCTTTGTCGGGGTTGTTGTCTCTTATGTTCATCTTCGCCTGCAACGCTTCTTCCACCGTTTCATGTTTTCTAGATGCCCTCCTTTGTTCATGGGCCTCTAGAGAGCTTGTCAACTAGTTCACAGTCATCTCGGAGAGATCTTTTGATTCCTCAATGGCACATACGATGCTGTCAAAATCTGTGATTAAGGATCACAGAATTTTTTCGACTATTCTGTTCCCCGGCACCTCTTCACCATTCCTCTTGAGTTGATTGGCAACGGTTTCGACCTTCGTAATGAAGTCGGATATGTTATCTCCTTCCTTCATCCACAGCGTCTCAAACTCCCGTCTAAGAGTTTGTAGGCGAACCTGCTTCACTCGATCCGCTCCTTGATAAGCCTTTTCAAGAATCTCCCATGCTTCATTGGAACTCTTTGCAGCGGCAATTTTTTCGAAACCCGATTCGTCTACGGCTTGGTAGATCAGGTAGAGAGCACTCTTGTCTTCTTGCGTGACTCTTTCAACTCTTTTACTTGGGCTCCGGATAAGCCTGCTACTGATTCATGTTCTGTATACCCGGACTCGACGACTTCCCAAGCATCTTGTGATCCAAGCAATGCTTTCATGTGTATGGACCATTTGTCGTAATTCGTCTTTGATAGACG
Organism: Craterostigma plantagineum; assembly: GCA_027422505.1. Lineage (NCBI taxonomy): Eukaryota > Viridiplantae > Streptophyta > Magnoliopsida > Lamiales > Linderniaceae > Craterostigma > Craterostigma plantagineum. Next base: position 65,411 of record JAPQWV010000055.1, read on the forward strand.
CGGACACATCATATAGTTGATACCAGCAGCGTTAGTAGTATTTGCCATGGAGCTCTGATACCACTTGTTAACTTGTGTATATTATGGGTTTTCTTTAGGAAGGAGAAGAACAAAACAGAACTGGTAATGAGGAGGACGAATCAGGAGGACTTTGTGGCTTTTATAACTATTCTTTATTTGTCACTTATCACTTAATCATACATCACATGCGTTGGTGGTTTTATATTGCCACATAGAGCACTCTAGATAAAGCATACAACAAACTAGGAATATCATCCTAATATCCTCCTCAATATCCGAAGTTGTCTGCCAAATAACATCCTAAAATGCCTCCTCAACTTACGTAGAAGTTGTCTGCCAAATGAGAGCTTAATATTATTTTAACACTCTTTACCTACAAATAAGGATCAGTTGAAGGTATTCATCTTATATATTACCAAACACACTTTTCAACTAATGATTATCGTAGTTATTGATAACTAAATCAACCATCAATCGAAAGAAGCTACATAAAATGAACGGAGATAGCATCATATGTACAATCCACACACATAGGTTAAAGTAAACAGATATAAAGTATGCCAAGTTAGAATGCTTCTCAACTGATGATAGGCCGGCGAAAATACCAAAATCTATGAGTGCAAGCATATAGAAACATGTGTAGTGAGGAATAAATGATTCAACTTCCTAGTTTTTTTACATAAAAGTGATTTCAATTTTCTTAAAAGCAAATAAAAAAGAAAGCATAAAGATCACAGAACAATAAATTGCAGAATCAAAATTATCATAGAAGCTGAGCAAGCAAAAGTTTCCATCACATACCAATATGAATGCAGGTTGTTTACTTCCGAGGATAAAAATCCGAACCTGCAACTTACAAAGCACCGCACAAACAAAAAATATATAATAAATTAAAAAGCAAGAATTAGACAAATATATAATGATCCCCAACTCAACAGTTTATTCTTACAAACCCTCGTCTCCTCAACAACCCTAATTTGTGACTGTGCAACCCCTATGCGAGGCCATCTTTAGCGTACGGATGTACGGGGCCAACAACCGGAGCCGACATGTTGTGTTGGATCAAGTGGATTTTGTTCCTAAGCATCACGACGTCAAGTAAAGGCTCAACGTATTGGGGTTAATGAATGTACACAATAGCTGTTACATGAATTCAACAGTAAAATGTTTGCATTGAGGTGCGGCAGTTTAAGTCTTGTGAACGAAGAAAGAAGAACGTGTGCAGTTTTCGTTATTAACAAATTCCTCATATTCAACATAGACAACACAAGAAACCATAGATAAAGTTTACATCTTTTACGTCCCGATATGGCGCTTTTGTTCTCTGAAATTTATCATGCAAATTACGAATGCCACTAAAGAATGAAGAAAGCTATTGAGCTCATAGTACCCGAAGCCCCATTTGTTTAATGATCTCCATGGGCTCCATCACCTTTTGTGATCCAACTCCAACAGGCATCACAATTTAATGATCTCCATGAGCTCCATCACCTTTTGTGATCCGATACGCATCACAAACTCTTCGAATTCATCACAGGTCCACCGACTTGAGTTTTAGTAATTGAAGCCTACAGATAATAAATATGTACAGATAAGAGTAATGAATCATTCACAGTAGCCCTTTCTCCTCTTGTATTAATAATTGAGGGTAACTGCATAGCTTACTCAGCAGAAAAGTCAACCTATTCAACAGAGGTTTAATCAAGAAATTTCTAGACGCCGAAAATCCAGGTGGAGCAGGCATAGGAGATTTTGGCACTGTTTAAGTTCCATACAAAAAAGCACGAGAAGAGAGAACACAAAGTAAATTATGCAAGAGAGACGACAAATTGACAGACAAATTTATGCATTTACACCATACAGATTTTAAGAATAGCCACTAAAAACGTAAAATGCATTGCATCTACTGCATCTATAACGTGAGTTGGCAGTTACCAGATAATTTACTTGAAGAATTTCGAGGTAAAATGCTGGAAAAGATATCTGATTCCGAGCCACTGAGTAGAGACAAATCATTTCGATTTTCGTTAAGTTCGCCTTTACCTTCCTCTTCGCTTGCTACTGCTCTCCACCGCCGCCGTTGTATAAATTCCTGAAGAGCATTCGGTTTTTGGGTGTGTTATGGTGTAGGTGGGTAGTTTTTAATAATCGTAGTTAACCTTTTTATTTATTAAATATATTTGTTAATGAAGTAAGACACGTGGCGTAGTTATAGGCAAACTACATTTCCTTATATATAGATTTCTAAAATTCCACCTAAAATTTCAGTCAAATTTAGAAATTCCGCGAAACTTTTCAAACTCAAAACTATATCAGATAGAGGACAACATGTAACACTTAAACCTTTTTCGATACCCCTTCTTATAAAAAAAAATAGTAGTGCGTGTTTCACTTGAGATACCTCTTATTTGTTTCGCTATGACAATGATTTGAAATTTGTTTCGCTATGACAATGATTTGAAATTCGTACCACTTTAAGAAACATTTATTTATGCCATTCCAATGATTTCATTTTCAGCTCCATTGACCCTGAACGACGAACGATGGATCCGACACGGTGGCGTGAAGTAATAGTGCCTTTCAATCCCAATGTGGTCCACACTGAGAGGTTAATAGTGCCTTTCAATCCCAATGCAGTCCCATTGAGAGGCTAACCCGGCACACAAACTTCGTTTAGCCCTAAGGCACCTTTCCATCCCAATGCGGTCTGACACGCGGGCGCTTCTCACGGTAGCTTACTACGAGGTCGCCAATACTCGAGGTTCCCTCGGTGCCGCTCATTCCCTCGAGTCGCATCCTCCAGGTTGCATCTCCCGCTACGTGGTATCAACCTGCCTCTCGTGAATAAGGCATTAATAGTTGGCCTCGTTAATCGCCATGGTGTATTTTCCCTGCCTCTCGTGAATCAGGCAATTATTATTTGGTCTCGTGAATCGCCTTGTTAGCATAGAAGAGCCGTGACTCATCATTGCCTATATCGGCAAATAACAATCGCTCTCACGCGATCTTATACTCATGCACACTCACTTTCCTTGACTCTTATACTAGTCGTGCGTGCAATTGCTCATGCCATGAATATGCATGTCATGCCATCATATAATGTAAATTAATTACATAAGAAATCACATAGTTCATGGAAGCCACATAAAATCATAAAAATACGTAACACATAATTTCATGCACATACAATTATGTGTTGTAGTTGGGGCTTCCACTTACCTGGTATCCTTAGCTTATCGTACGGTAAATCGTTAACCTTCAAACCCTAAGTATAGAAACATATAAAATTAGGGTTTGTTAGTCTAATTATAATTATACGAAAGTGGCTTAGTTCGAAAACCCTAGTTTCGACTTTGACGAGTTTCGAAACCCTAAAGCTTTGAGCTTTGACTTAGATTGAAAAAGTATTATTTTGAAACTCATAAGCATCTCGACATAAACCTTGAGTTTAATTTTGGTATTTCGAGATACATTGTAAAATGATTCTAAACATAGCCTTGACATAAATCTCGACATGATTTGAGATGGATGTCGACATGGATATCGAGTTCTAGCATGGATTCCGAGCTACATTATAACTGAATCTCGACATGATTGATAAATCTCGAGATCCATATCAAATCTCGACATGACTAAAATTGAATTCGACATGGTTGTTAAATCTCGAGTTGCATGGTATACATTAGGTCTCGACATTACATACTAAGGTTCGATATTTAAATAATACATAAGGATCTCGACCTAGAATGAGTCTCGACATAGACTTTGATCTCGACATGAATTATAAAATAGAGCTCGGTTAAATCGTGTATAATAAACCTCGAAGTAATATGTATACAAGGATTTCGAGATAGTGTTTTGAACTTCAAAATAAAGATTTCTAAGTAAATTTTGACATGAATCTCGAGCCTTATCTCGAGGCTTCACCCAACATCTCGAAGTCACTTTCAAGCTTAAATCTGGACATGGAATTCGAGATGTATGTCGAGTTTCTTCACAAATTTCGTAATCATTTTCAGAACTAAATTTCAACATGGATTTCGACATGAGATGAATGTCGAGCTTTATTTTGAGATTCTACACAACATTTTAAAGTCCATCTTAATACTAGATTTTGATATAGATCTCGAGTTTGATCTCGAGATCTCATACTAAATTTCGAAGTTAATTTCAACATGAATCTCGACATGGATTTCGAGCTTCACCTCGAAATCCCATCTCGAGTTTTGGTTTTGAATTCCTTCTATTCACCTCCTTGACCTCGAGATCTTTTCTACCAAACTAATACAGTTTCGAGGTTCATAATCTGGAGAGATCATCACTACTCGATATACCTTAAATCATTTAAACTTTCGATCGAAAGCTTCAAGCCTTCAACTTTTCATCCTATTCCAAACCTCACTCTTATGATGATTCCAATCCATAATTCCTAAGACCCAACACCTCTTGTATCTTAGAATTATTAGTTCTGTCCAAAAATCAACCTAGAAACCCTAAAACATATTTCATACTACTCGATATATAATTCAACCTAAATAAACCCTTCAATACGAGTTTATACGCCAACTTAAGGTCTTTGCCGTCTATCTTACGTTCAGGATCCTAAGCTTCCTGAATTTTTTATGTTAGAATATTTACATAAACTTAAATTACAAAATTTGTGAAGTTTATAAGTAAAATTCTTACTTACCAAACTCGAGATCTAATGCTTGGTTGGAATTCCTCTTGTTAGAGTGTTTCTTTGCCTTTCCCTATTTCCTTTGGTTGGTAAGGGTTTTCTCTTATGTCTCTCCTTCTTATGAGGTTTTTCTTTCCTTAGTATTCTTAGTTTATAAGATAAAGATTAAGCTTAGGGATAAGTGATGAAATGACAAGTAGATGACTAAGCTAGTGTTTTTCCCTCCTAGGTTAAGTAACTTCTTACGTGCCTTTCAATTATGCAACTTTACTTCATTGTGATTGGTTGATTGTTATCTCACTAAGCTCAGCAATCGATTGGTTTGATTATTCAAAAGTTGATCTCGACATTCTTTCTAATCTCGGCATCCTTATTTTCCGAAGGTTATTGTTTCGAAATTCTAATCCATCGAGATTCTTTCTTTGTTCTTTCGAGATCTTACATATTTCGACATTCATGTCCCTTGATTTCGAGATTAACGATTTCGAGCTTCCAAGATTTCGAGGTCTTAATATATCGAGATTGTTCTCTTTATCTCATATGAAACCCTAATGTTTTACAAACTCCTCTTGTCTAATTTCGATTCCTATCCATGTAAATGCTAATTACTTTCCCAAGTTAGAATCTTTCATGGCACGTAATTAATTCATTATTTAAAATTTTCTAAATCCTACGTTCATCACTCAAGTCATAATTCATAACACACACAAGAATTATAAATCGCATAGCATGAGATCATATAGACGCATAAGTCACTTAAAGAACATAGAAGCATAAAAGCATCATATCATCGAAAATACCAATTTATCCAATAAAGTTCTTAATTAACCATTTTCAACGCTAATTAAATCGTAAATCCCATAATTAGATTTTACGGGTATTACATCTCCCCCCCTTAAAAGAATTTTTGCCCCCGAAATTCCATTGGTTGGAACAATTCAGGGTAGCGATTGGTAGGGAGTTGAACTGGCTGGGTTGGGTGATAGAAATTCACCCTAGGACGTTATCAAGGAATCTCAAATAATTTTCGAGAATAGAAAGGAATAGGATCCTAATGAAGTCGATATGAAGATCATTCAAGTTAGTCGAACCTGCGTTGCCTTGAAGAGCTAACGAGAATAACCACAATTCTAACTCAGGTAGAGGTCAAAAATTGTTAACGTCCATCACACTTCCGCTGCGCCACTCTAATACTTGAACGAACATGTTTTCTCAGGATGATCAAAAGATTGGGGCATAGGATTATACCTCGGATGTTATTGGATCTTAGGTTTCAGGAATTCAGGTACGAATTCCTATTTCGAAAGCCTATCTGCTACGATTACGATTCAGGCCGATACCCGAATTGGTATCAACCAAGTCGGCTGAAAATAATCATGAGTCTTACCATGTAAGTTGTAGATACAAGAGAAAATGTGGCTCATAAGTCCATTAGAATGCATGTTTGAGGTTTAATCAATTAGAAGGGTACCTTCCATCTCGAATGGGTTGTTTTCAGCTTCTTCCGCCGTAAGCATATATACCCGAGCGGGTACCTTCTATGGTCTAGTTGGATTTGCTTCCTGATTTCCCGATATGTTCTCCGAGCAGGCTACAGAATAGTGGCATGTCTTGCCACATTTATAGCAAGAAGCATTTTCTGAGAAGCAGACGCCCAGATGACGTCGTGCACATTTTGGGCATATGGGTACGTTTGGTTGGGATCTTCCTTGATTCGGGTTGGTTTGATGAAGTGGTTCAGGGCGGTATTGAAAATTGGGTTTCACATTTTTAGGAACAAACGATTTCTTCAGGTTATTTCCGTTCCCTTTGGGTCCTTGTTCGAATTTTCTCTTAACTTCTTGGGCTCGCACGATTCTGATTTTGGCTTGTTCAGCCATCAGGGCTCGTTCCGCCATTTGGGCATAAGTTACCCCTTGGAATCCAGCCATGCCAACATCACGGTAAAGTTCTGGCTTCAAGCCCTCCATAAATCGCTCAATTTTCAGCGAGTCAGTGCTCACCATGTGAGTAGCGAATCGGGAAATCTGTTCGAATTTCCTAATACTCCGCCACCGTCATTGCTCCTTGGCGGAGATTGATGAACTCGTTCATCCTCTGGGCACGGGCGGGAGCGGTGAAATACTTATTTTGAAAAAGTTCGTTGAAACGCTCCCATGTCATTGTCAAGGGATCTTCAAGAGTCAGGATTGTGTCACACCAATGACCTGCGCTTCCTCTTAATAGGTAGCAAGCGCACAAGACCTTTCTTGTTTCAGGGGTATGGCTATGTTGAAACATAGTTTCTAACGTTCGGAGCCAATCATCAGCCGAGGTTGGGTCTACAGCATCTTCAAAGGTTGGGGGGTTAAGTTTGCGAAATCTTTCCCCGACCATTTCGATTCTGTCGGCCTGAGGGGGTCCGTTGCTTGATTGCTCGCCAGCGTTTTGTTGCTGGATCAGTTGCTAAATTTCGGCAGATTGTTGGTGGACTAGTTCCGCGAGTTGAAGAATAGTCGCATCCCGACTATCGGTAGGGGTTCTGCGAGTTGAAGAATAGTCTCTGCCGTCTATCTTACGTTCAGGTTCCTAAGCTTCCTGAATTTTTTATGTTAGAATATTTACATAAACTTAAGTTACAAAATTTGTAAAGTTTATAAGTAAAATTCTTACTTACCAAACTCGAGATCTAATGGTTGGTTGGAATTCCTCTTGTTAGAGCGTTTCTTTGCCTTTCCCTATTTACTTTGGTTGGTAAGGGTTTTCTCTCGTGTCTCTTGTTCTTATGAGGGTTTTTCTTTCCTTAGTATTCTTAGTTTAAAAGATAAAGATTAAGCTTAGGGATAAGTGATGAAATGACAAGTAGGTGACTAAGCTAGTGTTTTTCCCTCCTAGGTTAAGGAACTTCTTACGTGCCTTTCAAATATTTAACTTTACTTCATTGTGATTGGTTGATTGTTATCTCACTAGGCTCAGCAATCGATTGGTTTGATTATTCAAAAGTTGATCTCGCATTCTTTCTAATCTTGGCATCCTTATTTTTCGAAGGTTATTGTTTCGAAATTCTTATCCGTCGAGATTCTTTCTTTGTTCTTTCTAGATCTTACATATTTCGACATTCATGTCCCTTGATTTCGAGATTAAGGATTTCGAGCTTCCAAGATTTCGAGGTCTTAATATATCGAGATTGTTCTCTTTATCTCATATGAAACCCTAATGTTTACGAACTCCTCTTGTCTAATTTCGATTCCTATCCTTGTAAATGCTAATTACTTTCCTAAGTTGGAATCTTTCATGGCACGTAAGTAATTCATTATTAAAAATTTTCTAAATCCTACGTTCATCACTCAAGACATAATTCATAACACACATAAGAATTATAAATCGCATAGCGTGAGATCATATAGACACACAAGTCACTTAAAGAACATAGAAGCATAAAATCATCATATCATCGAAAATACTAATTTATCCAATAAAGTTCTTAATTAACCATTTTCATCGCTAATTAAATCGTAAATCCCGTAATTAAATTTTACGGGTATTACATCCTGTTATGTGATAACACTATATTGCAATATGATAACTAACATGGGCGCTCGATACCACTTCCTATTACTCTTTAAGAAACTTTGGTCAGATCGAATTTTAGGTCATTTACTCTAAGTTCATTCGAAAACGGTTCCCTAAAACTATACTTTTTTTGATAGGGGCTTGAAACCTATTTTCAAATTATAAGGGTGCTGAATCCTAAGCTCCCCATTTATAAATTCTTCCGTCATTGGGTGAAAATGGGACGGACAATTGAGAGATTCGAAATAATGGATTCGATTCTAGTAAACGAATCCGAGACCGATAGGGCGAAAGCCCACCCATAATTCTACCGCATATGCTCGCTCAAGTTCAACTATTAAGACATGGATATCAACAAACACTATCATTAACAAATGCTGGATTTGGCTCGTGCATTCTGGTCTACCGCATAGGACCCTTAGGGCTTAATTCATATGGCGAAATATCTTACACCAATAAAAAAAAAAAATTAGTGCCAAATTTTTAGGTCCAATATTTCATAGACCTGATAAAAAAAAAAATTTATGATCACTAACCTTTAGGGATGAAATCGTGTTACTGCCGCACTTTGTCACAGGACGGGCACAAAAATTACGAAAACGGCCCTATATATCATTAATCATCATTACATTCAACAATAACAAATTGCTATTATCATCATAGTTCATATCCATAAAGCCTTAGCTTCCCTGAGCAACATCAATAGGTCTCCCTTGACGTGTAGGCTCATGACCTCATCAGCGCCGCCGACCAATTTTTGGCCGACGTACACCGCGGGAAAACCCTCGCTCCTCCCTAACGCCGACACGAGCGCCTTCTCAAGCTGAGAACCTTCCGGAATCTCGTCGAGCTCGTAGACCTTAACGCTCGCCCCGAAGCTTCTTATTAAGGATTTTATTGTGTATGACATGCAGCAAGTGCTTTTGCCGAATATTACCACTGGTTTGTCTTGGACGAGCCTTTGTAGCCTTTTGTCCATCTTCTTGTGTGTTTATTTATTAGTTGTGTGCGGGTTATTTATGCGTTTGAAAGGGTGAAATGACGGTGGATAGTTATGATTTGCTAGATTCTTTTTATATGGGCTAATATTGCGCGTATATATTTAATATATTGTATGATAAATAAGATTCTAAACACCATGTGGGGAGAGACTTTTCTTCTAACAAAGAACTTAGAGAATAAGCAAAAATATTTTTATTTTTTTAATATAATTTCCACAAGCATTCAAATATAAATAGATAAATGATTTCCCAAAGTTTCAATATTTTTTTTCAAATTTCTCCACATAATCATTTCAGAAGCAACGTTGCTTATATATGAAATGTCAGAAATTCGTAAATTAAAATGGTGAAGATAATAAAAAATTATATCTATAAATAATATTTGGCATGCGATACTTTAAAGGAGAAAAAGTGATCTATGTAACATTATTCTTTTACACGTAGACATCCTTATCATCATCTAATCTTCCTTGATAAAGGGCCTATTTGGCACCAATTGTCGGTTATTTCGTCGTGGAAAAGTTGAAATTATTTATCTATACTCTTATTAATGCTCCGCGGGAGCTAAAAACACTCAATTTGGTATATCAATCGGCCAATCAGAATTTTTCTCAAATTAATAATTAACATAAAGTAAAAAATAAGAAACCACCCACTACCTTGCATTTATATATTGTTACACTTGTTTATTACCCGTGCATTGCACGGGTTAACTATCTATAACTATTTTATATTAATAAATAACTATTTATAGTGTATAGTGTGATAGTGGGTACTTTTTCATTTTTTTAATTATATTTTTTGTCTATTATAATTAATTATTATGGGACACGTGGCAGCATATGAGGACACCTACATTTCCTTAGTAATATAAGATTTTTCCTTCTATTTTTGGTAATTGTTTTTAATATGTAATTAATGATTTATATATTATATGCACGTGTGCAATTCAGACCAGTTTATTTTCGTCCTTATCTGTGCCATTTTCAAAAAGTTGGTCCTTTAAACTATTGTGGATTCTGAGAGGGACTGAACCATTTACGAAAGTTCTGACTAGGGACTGACTACAAATTTCCTCTTATTTTAAAGAGGGGTTGAAACTGTACTGATTACATTGGATGAACTTGGGCGGTTATAACAGTGAGAAATCATACCTTTTTCCATTTTTAGATAAGTGTAATAAAGATCCAACTACTAATCTAAAAAGATAGGACATACGTGACAAAATATAATGGACGCTAACACCAGTAATGATGACATTTAGTGCTAGCCCCTAGGTTCTAATAGATAATGTCCGGTAAAGGGATTTTTAATCTTAAAGATGGAATAAAGAGTAATTATTGAATGGGGAAATTTTTGTTCAGTCCCCTGTCAGGGTCTGAAATTTTGTTCAGGCCCTGTCAGAAAAAAAAATAGTTTTAAGGACCCGATTATTCAGTAACAATTTATTGGTCTGCAGTAACAATTCATTGTTCCCACAATAACAGTACATTGTTATGAAAATAACAGAAAACGATCATCCGATAACAATTCATACACACTTTATAACAGTTGGTCCTTATCTTTAAATTTTACGAAAAGTTGGTCCTTTAAACTAAAATTTTTTCTTAAAGGTCCTGGAAACTATTTTTAATCACTTTTGGGGCCTGAATGATAATTTACCCTTATTGAATTTCAATCTTCCTTCATTTTGTGCTCACAATAACTTGATATTCAAAGAAACCTAACGGTAATAAGTCACGAATAGTTTGTGTTGAATTTCCTCTTCAACCTATCTCAACATTCAATATCTGTAACTCAACAAGAAATAAACTGTCATTATATAGTATTTTTTTTACTTTGAATAAAGAGAATTATGGGATTTTTTTTTAAGTAAATAGCCTTTGACTTTTTAAAAAGTAGCACCCAAAATCAGATTTTACCTTTGTGCCCTTACTAACTCTTCATTAAAGACTATTTTACCCTTATTTAATGACAATCAACAACCTCAACAACACTTAACAAAAAAAAAATTAAAGGGTTTACATGTCTACTGTAGCGAATCTGAAACACCAAACCCGTGATAAACAGTAAAAGTAGAAAAGCAACCACTTTCACTCCCCTGCACTGCAAATTGGTCTCCTGCACACAAAGTGTCCTCTCCCCTCACTGCAAATCATTTTCTCCGCAACTCAAATCCAAATCCGAACCTCACTCGATAATGGCAATCAACGAGAGCACCCAAAGAGTGAAGGTGTTTGTTCTACTTTCCGTCTTCTTCAATTTACCCTAACTTGATGCGGACATGTGGTTGCAAGCGCAGTGGATCCGTGGTTGCAAGCATACGACCCGTGGTTGAAGGCATACATCCCGTGCTTGCAATCATATCTCAGCATATGCGATACGTTCCTCTGCGCAGCTGTGCATTAGGGTTTTATATCTTCAATATTCATACCATGTAATTAGCTAAAATATGTTATAATTACGTGTAAATTAGGTTGTGATGAAAATGCAATTCGGCAGAGGCGATGAAGCTTTAGACAAACGTATTACGCTGACCTCGCTATACGATGAGGCCGACCAGGTCTTTAGAGGGTGTCTGAACGACTTTGAGTGGGAGATATATAGGGCCGAGAGTCCTTCAGCCGACTCGTTAGTGCCAAGCCAAATTATAATATCTCGGCCCAGTTGCTATGGTACCTCATCTAGAGGCAGACGACATTGGACAACCACGAGGAGCTTTGGATGGTTGTTGGCAACGAACCACTCCGATTTTCAAAATCGGAGTATTGCCTAATCATCGGGCTCAAGTTCTCAGCCGAGCCACACGTGTACCCCAATACAGCTTTCGTCGACAGACATTTTGGCGACCTTGCCCACGTCCGCATGTTGCACGTGAGGCGTCGCTTGGAGGAGTTGTCTGGCAATGAGAAACGCATGGACCGTGAAAAGTTGAAGCTGCCAAACGTCTACTTCGCCACTGCGGTTTTGATGCGTCGACCGTCGAAGAAGGATACCATCGTCAGCTCTTGGGTCCTTTATCTTGCCAAAGACGAGGTGGCTTTCTCTCAATTTCCTTGGGGCACCGTGGCTTTCAGGGAGGTCATCTAGTCCGTTAAAGAAAATCTACTGGAGAGGGACGATACAAAAAGTTGGCTGATCAGTGGATTCATACAACGACTTCAGGTGATTTTCTAATTAAGCTTTGCCATATCTTGATTTAAGTTATAAATAATTGGTAATATTATTTTGTTGTTTGTATTCATATACTAGCATACGAGTGCATACTAGGCATTGCAGATGCGTTTGCGGCGCACAGTGAAGAAGTTTCATGCCACATATGTTGAGGTGGGTGACGACAGGATTGAAGTCGCAAGGGATGTTCGAAGCTTGGAGCGGTCGTGTCAGGACCCACCGTCCCGACCTCATATTTCGTCGTAGTCCTAAGTGTCTAGCGGTGTGATATAGTGCAAAAGCATAAAAATGCGGATAAAACTTTTTATTTTAAAACCAATGTATCATATATACAAGTCAAAAATATTTTCTACACTTCATCATTTTCACATTTACACAAAACATGTATGTGTACGTGCACAGTAACTCCTATGCGCCCGGCCTTCACAGGTCGTCATCCATACACACACTTCCACCTCAAAAGCAGCTGGAAGCCCCAAAAGAATGGCCTTGCGTCATAAATAGATCACGTACTGCAATCGCAAGTACCTACAACACGTAACGTAACGATGAGCCACCGCGGCTCAGTAAGCAGAGATTATGCATGTATGCACGTGTCCTAACGATCGGCAATCCACACCGTCGCTTACTAACGCTCACACTCATTTTCCAGACTCGTACTCTTTTTCTTAGGCTCTTACGTCATTTGGGCCCTCGACTTCCTATCCCACTATGCGCCATTTCATAGAGATCTCAATCCACGAGGGATTCTTACATATGTGGGGGTTCGCACACTAGAAGGTCACCCGAAGGAATCTTCCCTTACTCAGTGTGGCCTCCAGGCGAATGCTTCTCACTAGTAGCCAACACCGAGGTTACTAACCTCAGAGGTTCCCTCTCGGTAGTGCATGCCTCGGGTCGCATCCTCCAGGTTGCATCTCCCGCATACGGGGTATTCCCCCTACCTCTTATACAGGCAGTTCGACTTCATTCGCCATGGTCGCATAGGAGAGCCGTGATTCTTCATTGAGTCGACACAAACGCCAACATCGGCGAGTATACATCGCACGCAGGCGATCTTATGCACGCTCGTACCTTGCCTCTCACGTACTACATATGCGTGCAATGCTCATGCCATGCTCATAGTAAAGCTCAGATCATACTACCATGCATGTAAGTAACTACGTCATAACATACATGTTTTCACATAAGGTCACATAAGCACGAAATCACAGAATCGGACGCAGGCAAGTTACGTGTCGTAGTTGAATTTCTACTTACCTGGTACCTTGTCTTATCGTACGGTTAAATTGCTAACCTTCAAATCCTAATTATAGAAACATATAAATTAGGGTTTGTTAGTCAGTTATAATTTCACGAAATTGGCTTAAAAATTTTAAAAAAAACTAGTTTTAACTTGTAAATTCCGAAATCCTGAAATTCCGAATTTGACTTAACTTAAAAGTACCACCTTTAAATTTTTAAAGATCTCGAAGCCTATTTCCCACCTATCTCGAATTCTTATTAGACTTAATTCTCGATAGGGTTAGCGAAATGGGTTTTAGTGTGGGATTTCGACATGATTTCGATATGCTTCTAAGGTGGATCTCGACATCATTAGATCTCGACATGTTGGTAAACCTCGAGCTTGACATGGTTGGTAAATCTCGATATTCGAGATAGATCTCGAGCTAGGGTTTGGATGGATCTCGACATATCTTATAAATGAATCTCGACATGATGGATAAATCTCGAGCTTGATCTCGAGATTTTTCACAAGAATTTCGATATATTTTCTTAAGTTCTATTTGTGGGATCTCGACATAGGTATTGTGTTAGATCTCGGGACCTCATGACTATTCTCGATAATAATAGGATCTCGATAATAATATCAATGATAGAACATAGATCTCGACAATTAATAAATCTTGACATAGCTACTGAGGTAAATCTCGATATGTTAACTCGACATCCTATCTAACATTTCGATATTTACCTTAACATCTCGGCATTGAACTAAAGACATCGAGATGTATTTATAAGATTTCGAAATGATTTTCAAACGAATCTCGAACTTGATCTCGAGATTTAATCATTTAATTTCGACATGTACTTCGACATTTGAAACAAAATTTCGACATAAAATTCAGCATGAATCTTGTCATGTATCATAAGCTTCAATCTTCAAACGTTCATCATCCCCAAAACTAGATTCATAGCTTATTCTACCCAGAAATTATAAGTTCTAAATCTCTCTTCTACCTTTAGAACATTCAACACGAATTTATGGTCACCTTATGCTAGGATTGCAAACCCTAAAAACATTAGTTTACCCAACACTTAGCTAAGTTCAAGGAAAACTTCAACTATGAATTATCGCCCAAGGTTGGGGCTTTTGCCGTCTATTACACCTCGTCTCATAAATCTCCTAGTCGTAAACATGTTTAACTCTAGTAATAAAACCATAATGGCGAAAAATGATAATTTCATTTTCTTACTTAAATCTTAAGTGGCTTGAGTGTGTCGTTTGAAGCTCCCTTCGACCTCTTCCTTGCTTCTTTTTCTCTCAAACTCTCGAGGGTTTTTATTAAGTGAAGTTATGGTGTTTGGATTGTTTGTTTAGATGTTTATCATAGGTTATGGGGGTGGAGTGTAGAGCTAACGTGATTCTTCCTAGTTTTAGGGAAGTTTGTTCCGCCAAGTTGATCTTTCTCATGAATTGGACCAAATGTTAAAAGTTCTAGCCCAAATTTAATAATTCATGGCCCAAGAAAATCCTAGCCCAACTCCCATTTACTATTGTCATTATCTCTTTTCTCTTTTACTATTATTATCATTGTCTTGCCCTCATTAGCATTATTTTCGAAAATCCCTCGCATAATTTAGGGGTCGTCATAAGTACATATTTATCGGCACGTAATTGCACGTAATTCCCATGAAAATCACGAGCACGAGATTCGTAAAATCACATAAGCATATCACATATACTCAAATGAACATGAAATCACTTAGATCATATACAAAATTTATTGGCCGACCTAGTTTGCGGGGACTCGAGTTCTACAGGTCGCAGCTGTCGCCCATAGGTCCCATATACGACGGTTATTAGTGCCGTCAGCAGACGAGTTGGAGGCAGAGTACTTTCGGGACAGCGTCTTTGACGTTGGGGCGGCGCACAAACTATTCGACCGTCTCCACCAAGGAGTGGCAGTTAGGTGTTCCCGTCGTAGGGGGGAGGAGGAGATCACCACGAGCGGTTGCCATCCAACAGGATTTCAATGCACGGGTCATCGCCCAGATCTCGAGTAGAGGCCACCGTGATGAAAATATGATGATGCCTCACCACGACATGCCCGAACCTCCACCGATGGGAACATCACGCGGTTATGAAGGCGCTTCAGAGGCACGCTTCGAGGAATGGTCCGGAGGTGTGGAGCGAAACTCCACGGACTGTTTGGCCGATTCGACCAACTTGGCACGCAGATATCGCGGTTCCAAGAGGAAGAGGCTCGACGGTAGGAACGAACGAGAGAAGGTGGGATGTGTACGAGGAGCATGAGAGCCAAATGCAATTGTAAGGCGAAAGCATCAGAGGGTTGGGGTCCTCGGTGGAGGAGCTGATGAGTTGACTAGTTGGTGGATCGCGCACTCTGCTGCCGAACCTAGTCTTTGTAAGTTTTTTACACTTATTTTTTAATTAGTTGTGTAGGTTACTTATCAGTTGCTATTTACAATGTAGATAACAATGAGAGATGGACCACATCGTACGTGGGATCGTATGAGGGTCCGAGTCAGGATGAATGGGACGGTCACTGTTCGTCGTATGCATGCATCCCCGTTATGCCGATTACGTCCCATCGCAAGTGGACGATAAAGTCGACGCGCAGAGCAAGCCTTATTATGAGGTGGACCAATCTACTTGGAGGGGCGCCTCCTGGGATCAGTCGACGACGATGGCAGACAAGGGAAAAGCTGTGGTCGATGGTGCTATGCAAAATCAGTTCTCGCGGTTGGAGGTCCGTATTAATAAAAAAGTAATGCTCTGGTACATCGTAGAGAAGGAAATACAGTCGCTGGAAGACGGGGCGTGGGTCAAGTGCGCGATCGACAAGCATAAGCGAGATTATTTGAGGAGCTAGCCACCCAAACGGAATGGCTCGATGACGCGGTATGCTCTCCTCCGTCTTCATTAGTTTTGTTATGATCTTAAACGCTAAAGTCGTCGTTGTTTTTTTTTTCCAGCATTATGAATCTATGCGAGGGTTCCGTGAAATGCAAAAACACTCCTTTTGCGCGAAGAATATAGCGTACATGGGATTCACATGCGGGTCCCCTGCTCATAACGCGCTGGGGACCAAGAATTTAAGCACGGTCCCCGCACATGAGCATGACCCGTGCGTGAAAGCAAGGGACCTTCGCACATTTGCACGGGTCCCGTGCGTCCAACGCGCATCAGCTAGCGCGGGTCCACTACGCATGACCCTAACTTTAAAATCATAGTTGTAAAACCCTAAACCCTTTAAAACCCTAACATTAAAACCCACTTTAATGCCATAACTAAAAGCCCTAAACCCTTTAAAACCCTAATTTTAAAACCCTAACTTCAAAACCCTAACTTTAAAACAATAAATGTAAAACCCTAAACCCTATAAAACCCCAAATTTAAAACTCTAACTTTAAAACCATTACTGTAAAACCCTAAACCATTTAAAACCCTAATTTAAAAACCCTAACTTTAACCCTAACTTTAAACCATAACTAAAAACCTAAAACCCTTTAAAACCCTAATTTTAGAACCCTAAATTTAAAACCCTAACTTTAAAACCGTAATTGTAAAACCCCTAAACCTTTCAAAATCCCAAATTTAAAACCCTAACTTCAAAACCAGAAAACCCTAAACCCTTTAAACCCCAAATTTAAAAAACTACATGTAAAACCATAACTGTAAAACCCTAAACCCTTTAAACCCTAACTTTAAAACCCTTACTTTAAACCAATCCTGAAAAAACCCTAAACCATTGAAAACCCTAATTTTAAAACCGTTACTTTAAAATCATAACTGAAAATCCCTAAACCCTTAAACACCCCAAATTAAAACCCTAACTTTAAAACCATAACTGTAAAACCCTAAACCCTTTAAAACCCCAACTTTAAAACCATAACTAAAAACCCTAAACCCTTTGAAACCCTAATTTTAAAACCCAAATTTAAAGCCATAATTGTAAACCCTAAACCCTCCCAAATTTAAAAACCTAACTTTAAAACTATAACTGTAAAATCCTAAACCCTTCAAAACCCTAAATTTAAAACTCTAACTTTAAAACCCTAACTTTAAAACCATAATTGTAAAACCCTAAACCCATTCCAAATTTAAAACCCTAACTTTAAAACCATAACTGTAAAACCCTAAACCCTTTAAAACCCTAACTTTAAAGCCATAACTGTAAAACCATAAACCCTTAAAACCCTAACTTTAAAACCATAACTGTAAAACCCCCTTTAAAATTTCGAACTCTGATTCATCCCTCGCACACAAATAGTAATGGTAATAATGATTGGCGTCGATTTGTATAACACATATATGACATAATTCCTACAGCTATTGGCAAGTTTGGAAGAAAACCTACGTAGTAGTCAGCAAAGGATAACACTTAAGAGATATCGACACAACGCAGCTTCTTAAAGATCAGAAAAAAAGTTCCTTTTTCTATCCTTCTTTTCCCACGATCCTCTTTCCTCCATTACCATTTTGCGTATCTTTTTTTCGCCTTTCTCCTATTCGAGCTTGTTCAACGTCCTTCTGCAAGGCGTCGTTTCGGACAGTCTCGGCATCTGGTCCATTGCTCACTTCGCTTAGAGCATCGTCCTCGCCGTGTAGGTTGATATCGAGAGCATCGTCCTCGCGTGTAGGAATCTGTCGATCTCGCCCATGATGAACGCCCTCCTTTTGGGAGAGGTCGACGCCTGGTAAGACAGAGGATGCAAGCGTTATCCGGATTGATTGGGCGTAAAGCGTCTGTAGGTGGCTTTGTAAGTTCGCCATCAAATTCCAGGGCTCAACCCTGGACAGGCGGTGGAAATTGCCAAGCTGGAGTACGGTAGGGGCCGAGGGAATTTTCAGTGAAGCGGTGAAATGCGTAGAGATCGGAAAGAACACCAACGGCGAAAGCACTCTGCTGGGCCGACACTGACACTGAGAGACGAAAGCTAGTGGAGCGAATGAGATTAGATACCCCAGTAGTCCTAGTCGTAAATGATGGATACTAGGCACTGTGTATATCGACCCGTGCAGTGCTGTAGCTAACGCGGTAAGTATCACGCCTACGAGTACGTTCGCAAGAATGAAACTCAAAGGAATTGACAGGGGCCCGCACAAGCGGTGGAGCATGTTGTTTAATTCGAGTCGGCCTCTAGACGGCGGCAGACGGCGATGGCCGTGGTAGTCCTGAAGTCGGAGCTAGTAACAATTTCGTGGAGGCGGGCGACGATTTGGGCGTCCGTCAGCGCTCTTGCTGTTTTGTTTCTGGGATTATTTAAAACTGTTATTTTCGGATGCTGCGTGTTTGATAATGTGATTTTGAGACATAATTGAAGCCATAACAGCTTGCAAAACCCTAAGAGCTCTCGAAAACCCTAACAGGTAGCGCGGGACCCCTGCAATGCAGCTCAGGGACAACTCACTGATGCGCGGGATCCCTGCTCAAGTACGCAGGACCCCTACTCTAGTGTGCGGGAGGCACTGATGTTGCACTGGTCCTCGGCGCTCATGTGTGCGGGAGCGCACTCTAGTGCACGGACCCAAGATCTTGTGCGTGGGACCCAAGCTCTTGTGCGCAGGACCTCGTTCTAGTGCGCGGCTCATGCGCTGATGCACGGGACCCTAGCCTGGGTCCCCTGTACTGATTGTGGGACCCGTGCTCTAGTATGCGCGGCCCCAGCACCACCGCCTGGGTCCCCTGTACTGATGCGCGGGACCCGTGCTCTAGTGCGCGCGGCCCCTGCACTGATGCGCGCGAACCATGTAAAGATGCACGGGGCCCCTGAAGTTATGCGCGGGGCCCCAGATCTAATTTAATGGGCCCTTGTGGATATATGTGCGGGTACCCTGAAGCATGACTACGAGTTTCGTCTTTCCAACTGGAAATTAGACATTCTCATGGCCGAACATCTTCTCTTTGACACAATTACGTAATTTCCAAGGTTAAAATTCGTAATTCAAAACTTACTGCAAAGAGTTAGAGCAGGGTCTTTCTTTCAAGACTTATTTCGCAGAGTTCGAGCTCGACTTAGTTAGAAAATGAGGCTGTTTTAGACGATGAAGAAGAAAGGATGGATCGGTCTGGGTGGCTGGAGTAATTATTACGTGCTGCTGTGCACTTAAATGACATTTCGTTTCTTTTATATAGATACAGATCGTCTGTATGTGTTCTTTTTCAATTCTTTTTAGTTAATTAACGAGGGTTTTAAAGAAGATGGTTAACACTTAATTAAAATGAAGGCCATTGACAAAAAAAAGTCAAAAGTGTTATTTTTTTAAAATTGACCAGGTCAAAGGCTATGTTTTAAAATGACCCAGAATTATGTCATACAATTCAATATTGATTCGTATTAATTCACCTCTTCAAACAGAAAACAGATTGGCAGCACACCAATATTTACGTGGATTGATTCGTGACAATCTCAATCAATACTTCACAAGCCACCAATAATCTAATCCTTTGCTGACGATAAGAATAAGTTTTTGACATTTTTATTATAAACAATACCCAGAACTCACTTTTAAAATATTTTTTCTCGTGTATTTACTCTTTAGAGTGTGATGTGGATAAATTGTAAAGTGGGAATGTATTGAATCGTTTATTAGATAAGATGAAGCACTTTCTTTTTTACTCATCAACCAGCAAAGGATACTACAGTACTACAACAGAAACTTGAAGAGAAAAGAATAAATTTAAAAATATTCCAATTCCAGCAAATCCCATGCAATTTGTGTTGAAGATAATAACTTGGTTGGTGGAACCACTTCTCATTAAATTACAATTTACAACCATTATTTTTAGGGGAAATTTCTAGTCAGTCCCTAGTCAGTGAGTTTGTAAGTGGTTCAGTCCCTGTCAGAAATCCTATTAGTTCAAAGGACCAACTGTTCGAAAATTGCAGAGATAAGGCTTAAAACTATGTATAGACGAAAATAGCCTTCCTAACATACTGAACTAAGTGTTATTTTCCAGCGACTTTCTGTTATGCTGTTAGATTATATTGTTACAAAAATCTGGTGAACTGTTATTATCCATCCCTCATCTGTTACTATGATGCAGGAAAAATTATCATCGACAGAGTATTTATTTTATGAATCTCGTTTTTACAGTGAATCGAGCTCCGGAATTTCGAATGCCCATTAACCAATCAATTTCGGCGTGTAAGGTAGGATGTATTGTGCTAGTGACGAAGCAAGGTGTAAAATTTGTAATGAATTTTTATATTTCTATTAGGGTTCTAATTTGCGAATATAAGATGAAATCAAAGCCGTTTTTGCAACGATTACATCTAATATCTATAAATTTGAAGTCCCATAGTATGGGCAGCCCGGTGCGGCACACTGTTTGCTCGTTCATCCGACGTTCATCTTTTAATTTCGCGAAAATACGATCGACCCCAATAATTTGGGTATATTTCGACTCTGTCAAAACTTGGCAACGATTACATCTAGTATCTATAAATTTGAAGTCCCATAGTATGGGCAGTCCGGTGCGGCACACTGTTTGCTCGTTCATCCGACGTTCATCTTTTAATTTCGCGAAAATACGATCGACCCCAATAATTTGGGTATATTTCGACTCTGTCAAAACTGTTACTCGGAGTATGAAATCTGTTACTTGCAGTATCAAAACAGTTACTAGGCGTATCAAAACCGTTATTAAACTATAAATAATTGTTACCATGTGTAGGGTTCTAATTTGCAAAAATAAGATGAAATCAAAGCCATTTTGGCAACAATTACATTTAATATGTATAAATTCGAAGTACCCATAGTATGAGAAGCTCGGTGCGGCACATTGTTTACTCATTCGTCCAATGTTCATCTTTAAATTTCGCGAAAATACGGCCGACCTCAATAATTTGGGTATATTTAAACTGTGTCAAACTGCTACTCAATATTTCAAATCTGTTACTCGAAGTACCAAAACCGTTACTAGGTGCATCAAAACCATTATTAAACTGTAATTAATTGTTACCATGTATGTGGTTCTAATTTGCGAAAATAAGATGAAATCAAAGTCATTTTCGCAACGATCACATGTAATATGTATAAATTCGAAGTGCCCATAGTATGGGCAGCTCGATGTGGCACCTTATTTGGTCGTTCGTCCGATGTTCATCATTTAATTTCGCGAGAGTACGATCGACCTATAATTTGGGTATTTTTTACTATGTCATTATATTCGAAATTATGTGTCAATTGTTAACTCCCAAACGGTAAGTGGTGTAACGCATGTGGAATGACATTAAGCAGAAATCCAGATGTTAGTGGAATGATCCAGACGTTCGTCGATTGAGGTGATGAGCAACTGTTACTAAATTAAAATTATCATGATCTGTTACTAGTATAGGCGTTTCGTTACTATGTTGCCTAAATTTGTTACTAAATTGTCGGTGAAATTTCGGGCGGGAAACCAGAATGAGATGAATTTTGGGCGGGACTCTAAATTTTATCAAGCATAGATTATCTGTTACCTGATATGAGTAAAACTGTTACTAGTTATATGTTTATATGTTACCAGAATTGATATAGTTTGTGAATTAGGGTTTGTGATTAAAATCATAACCTAAACTAACATATTTTTATCTAAAACTTCGTAAGTTGATATATTTTAGTGAATGTAGCGTGTTTGCAGTATAAAATTGGAAAATCATAACCTAAACTAGTTACATATGAAATTGTTATTGTGACTATGGATTCTGTTATTCGTATTGTATCACCTTGTTACCGTAATATACATTTATGTTCTTTCCTCGTCTTGATGTGTTACTGATCATTGTTAAACGGTTACTGCAGGAAATCAGTAAACGGCATATGGTTAAGATTAATCGAAGATGTCATTAATTTGTTGAATCATTTATGTTAGGTCGACCATCTGGATTGTAATAAACAATAATAGTTCGTATCCACAAGTTTTGAGTAAGTAGAATCAATTTCGTAGAAGCATTATCATCCTTAGAAGAAGAGTGGTACTTGTTTTCCATACTATATACTCCAACTTATTCAACTCCAACATAACCTCCACGAAAATCACAACCTAAACTAATATATTTTAGTTTAAAACTTCTCAAATTCATATATTTTAGTGAATGTAGCGTGTTTACAATATAAAATTGGAAAATCATAACTTAAATTAGTTACATATGAAATTGTTATTGTGACTATGTATTCTGTTACTCGCATTGTAGCTCCTTGTTACCGTAGTAGACATTTCTGTTCTTTCCTCATCTTGATATGTTACTTATCATTGTTAAATGGTTACTGCGGGAAATCAGTAAACGGCATACGGTTTACGTTTAAGATTAATGGAAGATGTCATTAGTTTTGTTGAATCATTTATGTTAGGTCGACCATCTGAATTGTAATAAACAACTAATAGTTCATATTCACGAGTTTCGAGTAAGTAGAATCAATTTCATAGAAGCATTATCATCCTTTGAAGAAGAGTGGTACTTGTTTTCCATACTATATACTCCAACTTCTTCAACTCCAACATAACATCCACGAAAATCACAACCCAAACTAGTATATTTGCTAGGTCCTCAGATTAACAACTCTACGATCCTAGGCTAGAAACCATAGCAATTCGATCGTTTAGATGATCAATTGAATTCGATCGAAAAACTCAAAATAAGAACACGAGAGAGAATTCAATTAGAGTGAGAAAGTTACTGTTGTTTCTCTCTCTAGAAATCGATTTGCAAGCCCTTCGGATCAATTCTCTAAACTTTCTCTATTCAGCTCAATTCATTTACAAGTATATATACCAACAATCTTGGTATAAATATCTAACTTGTCCTTAATCTAAAGACTAATATAAGTAAAGCCCCTAATTACAAGGACAACTAATGAAATCAAGCACAATTACAAATGATATTCTACATTCTGCCCTTTGTGCTTGATTGCATCTCCGCGCTGTGCGTCCTTGTCGGGCATAGTACGATCTGCGCAAGCCCAGCGCATGCTCGTAGTCCCTAACGGTGTCCCTGAGCTTCAGGCGCTCCTCGATGTCATCTAACAATTACACAGGAGCGGCTGTTCTCTCACAAACCGGTGGATCCTCAGCATCGTGTCTCTATTTATCTCTTCCAACCTCTGTTCGATATTTCGCCTGACGATCTTGAGGGTTCCGTTGCAAAGCTTGTGAATTTCTGTCTTCAGCATCATCCTGGTCTTCTTAGCAATTGGATTGTTGTAGGTGATGCCGGTGACAGAGCTGATGTGTATGTGATTGCTTGGAAGTCTCTCGATCTCAGGTCCTTTGAGGAGTGGTTCGGCCATGTTGACCTTCTTCATATTGCTCTCAAGCGCCATTTGAAGGTCGTGAGCGGCGAAGTATTTGACTTGTCGCATCATGAACCGATAGAGCCCTTCGAGGCCTTCTTTCTTGATGAAGCCCTGAGGACCTTTGTAATTCTCCACGTATAGCTGATAAAGACGGTAGACTTCATCGGCGGGGAGGTACGGCAGGTCGCTCTCGCTCAGTTCCTCTCGGGTCCTGTCCACTCGTTCGATGATGTAGTGAGGTGTTGGAAGTCCTCCTTTGGCACAATAGACACTGAGGAGTTGGCAAATTGGGGAGAGTTCCCTGAAGTGTCATTCTCTTCTGCTGATCCCAGTGAGAGATCCCTCTCAGCTCGAACTCATCCGGCTTCTTAATTCGATCCGGTGACCTCCAAATGTTTTCCCTGACTTCTTCAAGGAAAGGTATCTCTATGTGGATGTTCTCCCACGGCGTGTCGATCCGAACGGTCCCTGGCATCTGTCTTGTAGGGGAGGCCGCTCGCTGTGCGAATTCTGGTAGCATTGGGATTTCATTTTGGTAGTCTACACCTTCTTGATGTTCGTCGTCTTCAATGATCACGAGGTCCACAGATGCTTGTTGTAAGAAGTGGCGTACGTCCTGAAGCCGTTGTCTCTGATGCTCCTCGGGCATGGAATCATCCACTGGCCTTCGAAGATGTACTTATCTAATGCTTCGTGTGGATTGACTCCATGTCCAGAGGGTCCCGGTTGGGGAGCGACGGAGGGAGTAGCGTGGGTAGCTGCCAGAGGTACAAGCATTGCAGCGCTTGCTTGTTCTTCCGGAAGCAAGGGGCTTGAGTAGATCGGCGATGTGGGCGGAGGCATCCTGAGGTGAAAGGTTGGTGGGTCGATATGTGGTAGAGTGGCTGTGCGGTGCGTGGTTTGGGTAGTTTGGGTGGTTTGGGTAGTATGGGTGGTTTGGGTTTCACCAGCTCCAGCGCTTGTCCGCGTAGCGCCCGAGCCTTGTCCTTGGCCGGTTGTAGATGTCATCGGCCTCTTCTCCCCCTCATGATGGTCCTGATCGTCAGGATCGTCATGTCTGCGCCGGGAGTGGGAGCTTTGGCCTCGGCAGGTGTCAGTCGGTGGGTCAGGATGATCCACCAATCGCCGATAGAGGGATTCTTCGTGAGGCGATCGGATGGACAGGCCTATCAAACGGGCGAGGAGAATGTCGTGGAGCTCGGTGATGGGGATGGTGTATGGGTTGATGAGGATGGAGGAAGTCGCCAGAGGGTCGGTGGGTGTAGGTTGTGGAGGTGTGGGGTGGGTTTGTGACGAAGGGCCTTCAGAGGCAGGTGCTTTCCCGGTATCTCTTCGGGATGCCTCGAGAGCTTGAAGTACTCTCTCCGTGATCTTGTCTTCCATAGACTGTACAGCGGCAGAGAGAGCGGCCTGGAACTGCTCGTTCGTCACAAAGGGTGTGGACGCCTCCATGGATGGACCAGGACGACTGATGTCGCCTGTTATCAACCCTAGAGTAAACACCGACTCATGGGGTTGTCAGGCTTATTTCCTCGTCAGACTCCGTGTCAGACGGGGTGGCCGTGTGAGGGGTGAGGTCACGATTGACGTCCTCTAGTGCCTGATCCATCACCGGTGGAAGAGAGCTTTGCCCCATTTCAGTTTCGCGCTGTGCTTCTTGTTGAAGAACCTCCTCAAAAGTTTCTTCGAGCACGCCAACATGTATGGGCACTTCCACTTGTAATTCGAGTGCAGGAGCCTCGAGCGCCATCTCGGTAGCCACGACGTCTATCAAAGTATCTTCTACGTCGGGCATTGCTCTTCGACCAAGGGAGGCTCCCGTTGAAGCTCCTGAGCGACAGCATCGACATCGTGTCGTCAGGGCTTGGTTGGTGTTGGGGAGGGCTCACATGGTGATCTGCCGGGGGCCCTCTAATCATTGCTTCCGTTAAGTTGTGTTCCCAGCAGAACCTCTGATACTCAGCTCCCGCGGGGTCGGCGAGCCATTGTAAGCTGAGTGGAATTGGCATCGACGGTTGGTCCAGTTCCGTGAGCCATGGGTTGTGGAAAAACTTAAGCCTTGGCGGCTAGTAGTTTCCACCAGGAGGTAGCTGAGGGATGTTATCTGCATGTAGCTCCATGAACTCCCTGATGATTACGTTGAACCAGCGAGCATAGGGCACGTTCTTTGACCTTCGGTGTAGTTTCTGGCGAAGGCGAGGCCGTGAAAGATCCGCAGTATGTTGCCATTGCCCTTGTCGAATCCAGCGTGTATGGGTGATAGACACTTGTTCACTATGCCGAACAGTGTCTTCCAGGGGTGAGGGATACCGCTGCTCTGGACCTGAGCTAATCTTGTAAGCGGCAGTTGGTATCCCATGTGCATGAAGTCCTGAATCATCTCAGCGTCGGTAGCGGGTCGAAGTTGTCATGGTGGGGCAAGTCCAGCATCATCCCGAACTGGCTCCTGCTCATAAGAATATGCCGCGTCCCGAGTTTTGTAGTGAAGGAGAATGCTCCATTTGCTACAACTCCTTGTATATATCCCCAGAATTGCTGGAGATAGACCATCGGCACTGAGGCAGTGACCGTCAGCGCGTGCCAAATGGTGTGACCTCTGAGAATGGATACGATGATCTCGTCCGGGCATCGAAATGTGTCCAGATCGAAATATAAGATATATAAAAGTTCATTAGTTCAATTTTATTTTTCAGTCGAAATATGAATAAATTTCATCAAACTATAGTAATATTGCAAATAATAGCATGTTCGATGAATGTTGAATTGAAATCATATCAAATGCATAGTGTATGTTCAATTTCAAAAATCGTGATGGCATGAATGTAATTTCAAAGGAAATATCTGTCGCGTGAAAAATGGTTCGAAATTTTGCTAAGTGTTGAATCAGTAAGTCACTGTTCATGCCGAGAGAATTTTCGCTCGAGAAAATTGAATTGCAATTTGATTTTCTATACACTGATTTCAATTGAAACGTTTCCGTGCAATTTTTCGATCGAGAAAATTTCATTCGCTAGCGTTCGCTACAGTGTAAAAGACTTAGGAAAAAAATTTCTAAGTGTGTTTGAAATTGAGACTGTAGTCGATCAATTTTACGATCGAGAAAAATTCCGTGTAAATTTACGATCGAGAAATTGTTTCTCCGGTAAATTTACTGTCGAGAAATTTTCTTCGAGTGAATAAAATTTTTCGATTTGAAAATTTGTCGAGCGATATGTGATTTTCGATTGTAAGTAAAAAAAAATTTTCGCGGCGACATATGTTTATCGAGAAATTGGTCAACGACGAAACTAAGTCAATCGTCGAGAAATTTTTCGATCAATTTATTCTAAGCGGCGAATTTTACGATCGAAAAAGTTAAGCATTGAAAAATAAATTTCTCTCTGCTAACATTTTTGTGACCGAAATGAAGTGAAATCGAAAATTTAATTTTGTGATGGTAAGTTTAACGCTCGATTTGAATTTGCATCTAAATTATCTATTCAGTGCATAAGTTTTTCGCTCGCAGAAAATTATAATTGGATTTTTCGATGGGAAGGTTATCGGTCAAAATCTTTCGTGATGACTTAAATCAAAATTTTGCGATCGAAAACTAAATCGACATAAACAGTATCTCAATCGAATTGGAATTCCATTAAGATTATTTGCGATCGACGAAGTTCTTCGACAGCTTCAAAA
This sequence comes from Craterostigma plantagineum, assembly GCA_027422505.1. Classification (NCBI taxonomy): domain Eukaryota; kingdom Viridiplantae; phylum Streptophyta; class Magnoliopsida; order Lamiales; family Linderniaceae; genus Craterostigma; species Craterostigma plantagineum. The sequence continues at coordinate 93,039 of JAPQWV010000055.1, forward strand.
CTTCAAAATACCCAGTTTCAGCGAAACTCATATAATCATCACAGATGGAAATTTTCCTACGATTTACGCTATCTGTTTCGTCAAAAACATCGAATCTATCGAATCAACAGGCATTTAACTCAGAAAATCCAAGAAGCATGCCTAAATTTAGTGAAACAGTATACGTTTAAATCGTATTTGAAGAACAGTTGAAAAATCTTAACTAAACACGCGAAAAACTACAGAATGTAGATGCAAATCAAGTTATAACATTCGCAATCGTTAACCGAATCGAGTTTCTACCTTAATCAGACGATTTGAAGTGAAAATTAGAAGATTTTTGAAGAATTTTGTATCGTCTGAGAAAGTTTTGCGTGAGAGATTTCTTTAGATTAAGGTTGCGTGAGAAAAAGTTTTGCGACTGACAAAAAGGTGAACTTTTAATAACTCGCTGTAAATCAATGTTGGGTTTGCGATTGGACGTTTTGCGATTAAATGGATCAGACCCATTACTATTTGCGCTCGAGAAACTTTTGATTCGAAAATTGCTTCTCAATTCAAATTTTTCGATCGCAAATTATCGCGGCCAATCAAAATCTATCCCGGCAATGTTTACGATCGAGAAACTTTAGATTGCAAATTAATTCAAATATCCAGTTTCTCGATAGTAAGTTCTTCTAAAGAATTTGAGATTGACCTCTATTTCAAAGTAAAACCCATTATAAGGCTCCCCCTTAGTAATTAAAATATATGCTAACTCCCTGTATTTTCCGAGTAGTAACGTCTAGCTTCCCTGGTAGTAGTTTAAACAAAATCTGTACGACTTGGAGATAAACGTTAGTAATAATGGAGTTAATCAACAATTATTTTTTCGCAATGTTATTTTTGAAATATCTGGTCTTGGATCTAGCTCCTCTTTTTGTAGTGTCGACGTCTCATTCCTTGAGCTTGAAAGATCTGAAATACTCAGAGATAAACGTCAAAAATATTTGAAGCTAAACCACGATTTTTATACTTGCTCCCCCTCAAATGATGCACAAGAATTAACTAATTATGCAAGCATATTAAATCAATTCAAGTCACGAGCATAAAAACACACAAATTTACCAAGTAAGTACGTGTACATGGTCCCCGAAAACATGTACTTCAAAATATTGTGCGAGGGTTAGAGCATAGAAAAACTTATCGCATTTTAAACAATTCAGTACCAATGCAATCTAAAATTGCATTTAGAATGTGCGATTTACTAAAGAAATTCGCATTTATTCAATTCAACGCATATGAAACATAACATTTCATGTCAAAATGTGCGAAGTATATATTTATATATATATATAAAAACTTTTTGTATTTTACTATTATTATAGTACGGGGTCATATTATTTTGCTTCGATCAATCGTCAAGCCTAAAATTTTACGAGACATTTGAAAGAGAAAATGCCGTCAAGTCTTGTCGTCAAACTAAAGTCCTAAGTTCATAGACTGCTCTATTTCGACAACTCTCACAAGGTTCGCTCTTACTCTCAATAATTTCTATCTTGGGATTTTTATATTATTATCACTCAAGTCAACAAAAGTAGTTTCAAGTCAATTTACCTGTGATCGAGGCGTGTTTAATCATTTCACCCAAGCGAGAGACCGTCGATTGGAATCAAAGGGGCGTAAAGGTTTTAGTTTGGCTAGGACTTAGAAGGGAAGGAATTTAGAGGAGAGTGAGCTTATCTCTTCGTCATCTTCCATTTCTATGTCTGTCTCCTTTCTTTTCGGCATCTTTCTTCTTTTCTCCCTCATTTACTATCCCTTTAATGAGCTATGCTCAAGCTGAAGCTTCGTTTTTCCATGAGGCTATAGGAGATTATCGTAGGCGAAGTTCTTCTTGTTGATTCTCGGGCCGATACCGTGCTCCTCTTCTCTTAGTACCTAGATAGGTTTCAGAGATTTATCTATTTGGAAAAGTTCACGATTATGGAATTCGTACCCGAGGCTGCGCTCCTCTTCTCGTTTCTCGATATAAAACCGGATTATCGTTGGAGAAGTTCACTTCGTGGTGCTCCTCTTCCAGCCGTTCTGACGAGCGTACGAGATTATCGTTGGAGAAGTTCGCAGCAGGAACCATGCTACTTTCTACAAGGTAGTTGGAAGGCCGGTTCATTTGGTCTTTGTGCGTTGAGCAATGCCTTCTTTTTTCATCATCCTACTTTTCTTTTGTTATCTCCCCCTTCTTTTCTCGTTTGAACAACCATTCGAAGAGTATAGATTTCGGTTGAAGGCTGGGAATGGGTTTCAAAATGAAGAAAAGGACGTCGGAGAAGGCTCAAAGTGGATGACTAAGGGCAAACGTGGGGAATTTATATAAGGCCGTATGAGGAATAGCCTAAACTCCCTTATCATTTTCCTAACGATCTGACGCAAGGTGAGTATGAAACCAAGAATCACTAGGTAAGACAAGTAAGTGATGTGTGACTCACTCGAGAAGTAGATCCAAAGAAAGAAAAAAGAACAAGGCTTGAATCCTCACGCATGTAAAGTGACTTTGTGTCTAGTGGAACAATCAAATGACCTTTTAGACAAAAGGATGCAACTTAGACTGACAATATTAAGCAATTAGATCGATCGCATATCGGGGTAAAATTCTAAGTGACTTTAGATCAAAGCATCCTAAAGGATTTTGCCATACCCCATTATATTATATATATATGTATATATATTTATTATTGTTATTTATTTTTTTTTATTATTTATTATTATTTTTTTTAATATCACGCAAGATAGGGACAAATAAGCATAGAAAACACATAGAATAGAGCATGTGATAGCACAGAAGATCAGGTAATGCACATATTACGGAAGATTCAACATGCCTAATTTTCCGACAAGGAATTGGAATCGTTTCTCATCCAAGGCCTTGGTGAAAATATCGGCTAGTTAAAACTCCGTGTTCACAAAGTACATCTCTATCGTGCCTTTTTTCTACGTGATCTTTGATAAAATGATATCTAATGTCTATGTGTTTTGTGCGTGAATGATGAACAGGATTGCAAGTAATGGCAATTGCACTATGACTATCACTATATATGGGTATATTAGTTAGATTGTACCCATAGTCGCGAAGCTGTGTCCGCATCCACAGCCTCTGTGAGCAACAGCTGGCGGCAGCTACGTATTCTGCTTCTGCCGTCGAGGTGGACACACAGTTCTGCTTTTTGGATGACCAGCAGACCAGCTTTTCGCCTAGAAATTGAGCGCCATCGGACATGCTTTTCCTGTCCATTCGGCAACCTGCATAGTCAGCGTCAGTGTAGCCGATAAGTTTGAAATTCGTCCCCTTTGGATACCATAGGCCAAGGGTAGAGGTGCCCTTAAGGTAGCGAAGAATTCTTTTGACCGCGAGCATATGGGATTCTTTGGGTTCGGCTTGAAAACGGGCACACAAGCTGGTGGCAAACATGATATCCGGCCGGCTCGAAGTGAGGTAGAGAAGAGATCCAATGATACTGCGATATAGTGTGATGTCGACCAATTTACCAGAGGGATCGGCATCCAACTTGCAGCTTGGTGACATAGGAGTGCTGAGAGGCTTGCTCTGGTCTTGATGAAACTTCTTCAGAATATCCTTGATGAATTTTGTTTGACTGATGAAAATTCCATCATTGAGCTGCCTGACCTGAAGGCCTAAGAAAAATTGCATCTCTCCCATGTGACTCATTTCGAATTTGCTCTTCATGAGATCTCCAAACTTCTTGCAGAGCCGAGGATTTGTTGATCCGAAGATGATGTCGTCGACGTATACTTGGATGACCATCAGATCTTTGTCATGCCATTTAATGAAGATGGTTGTGTCTATCGTTCCTCGTATGAATCCAGACTTCACGAGGAAATAACTCAGGACATCGTACCAAGCACGTGGGGCTTGTTTTAGTCCATAGAGAGCTTTGTCCAAACGATAAACGTGATCGGGATGTTCTTGATCAACGAAACATTCCGGCTGAGCGACGTAGACTTCTTCTTTTAACACGCCGTTGAGAAAAGCGGTTTTAACATCCATCTGATAGACTTTGAAGTTTTTGTGAGCCGCATAGGCCAGCAGGAGGTGGATAGCTTCGATACGGGCAAGAGGAGCATAAGTCTCGTCGTAGTCGATGCCTTCCTGTTGATTGTATCCCTTAGCTTCTAGCCTTGCTTTGTTCCGGATCACTTCACCATCTTCATTTTTCTTATTCTTGAAAATCCATTTAGTTCCGACCACTGTTTTCCCATGTGGACGGGGTACCAAGGTCCACACTTGAAGATGTTCGAATTGATTGATTTCCTCTTGCATTGCAATTGTCCAATCCGGGTCTCGAAGTGCGTCTGCTACTTTGGTAGGCTCATTTTGGCTCAGGAAGCAACTGAAAAGACTATGTTGACGACGTGTCCTCACACCATCCGAAGGACCGCCAATTATCTGATCGACCGGGTGACCTCTAGTCCACTTTCGCTCATGAGGCAAGGTTGTAGCAGATGCGTCAGCCATCTGTGGATCTAGATTTCCTATAGTCTCCGATTGATCATTTGTCTGAGGAAGTTCCAATTCTGCACTTGGATCGATCGTCTCTGATGATACTTCCTCGAGGACCACTGTAGGTTCTTCGGTATTCTGTGGCAAATCTAAATCGGGTGGGGTAGAGGTGTGAGATGAACTTGGTACGTCGGTCTCAAACATAGGAGAATCCACTGTAGGTGCAGTGGTGCATGACCGATATACTGGTTCGAAGAGAGATTCCAAGTCGTCTTGCGAGTCTCGTTGCTTCGTCTGACATTGACTTTGATGTTGTTGCCATCTTCTGTTGGTTTTGTGCCAACACACCAGTGATTACGGGTTCTGAAATGTTGTCTTCAGAAGCCATCGGGTTGAGCACGGGTCCTGAACTGATTTGAGCAGGAACCATCGGGTTAGGCACGGGTCCTGGACTGAGTTGACCAGAAGCCATCTCTGCCACTTCGTGAAAAGTGACATTATAGCTTTCCTTAATAGTTCGGTTGGACTTGATGTATACTCGGTACGCTTTTGAAGTTGAAGAATACCCGACAAATGTAGCTTCGAATGCTTTAGGGTCGAACTTTGCACGTTGTTCCCGGTCGTTCGCCACAAAGCACTTGCACCCGAAGACTTTAAAAAAAGAGATATTGGGCACTCTATTATTCACAATCTCATACGAAGTCTTGTTGAACCGTTTGTGGACCACCGTCCTGTTTTGAGTAAAACAAGCGGTATTGACTGCTTCAGCCCATAGAAAGTGTGGAAGTCCTGACTGGATCAGCATTGTACGAGCGGCTTCCACTAGTGTTCGATTTTTCCTTTCGACGACCCCATTTTGCTGAGGTGTTTTGGCGGCTGAAAATTGTTGACTTATTTCAAGTTTTTGATAAAACTCACTGAGGTGGTTGTTTTTGAGCTCAGTGCCGTTGTCTGTTCGAACAACTTGAATAGTCTGTTGCAGCAGATTTTGAGTTGTGTTCACAAAATTGATTATCAAGTCACCGGTCTCATCTTTCGTTCGGAGGAACTTTGTCCACGTGTAGCGAGAATAGTCATCTACAATCACTAGGACATACTTTCTTCCATTGATACTCTGAGTCTGCATCGGACCACATAGATCCATGTGAATTAGTTCCAATGGGCGAGAAGTAGATGCAATTTGCTTGACGTGATGAGATGCTCGCTTCATTTTTCCTAGGTGACATGCCGAACAATGATGCTCCCTTTGTAGTTGTATAGTTGGAAGACAGTCGTTGATGCCATAGGCTGTCTGTATATCAATCTGAGAAATGAGGCATACAGCTGTCGAGGGCCGCACGGACGTCAGGTTGATCATGTAAAGATTGGATTTCTGAAGTCCTTGAAGGAATTCTGTGTCCTGACTATCCATACATCGGTCAGCATGGAAGACCACCTGGAAGCCTTTGTCACAGAATTGGCATCTGCTGAACAAGTTATGGCGGAGGCCTTCGACGTATAAGACATCTTTGATGGTCAGACTCTTCAAAATGATATCCCCAAATCCTAGAATCGGGGCCGAATCATTGTTCCCAAATCTGACTTTGCCATTTGGTCGGTCTTTGTAGTTGCTCAGCAGCTCTTGTTTACCAGTCATGTGTGTGGAGCAACCAGAGTCGAGGTACCACACATGATGGATCTGCAAAAACAATTTAGAGAGCTTTAGGTACCCACTTAAGCATGGGTCCTCTCAGATTAGCAGATTTAATTTTAGGTTCAGATATGTCTTCTAAATCTATTTCTGGAAGAGTCTTAATAACCCATTGCACTTTTGGAGAAGTGAGTTTGGGTTTGCCTCTGTAGGAGACTTGGCCCTTTTGCCTTTTGTCGTCCTCGGCGGAGATTTGGGAACCCATTTGTGTTGAACCTTACAGGGAAGGTTAACTTCAGCTCGTACAACTGCCTTGGAAGGTTTGACTGAGGAAAAGATCTTTTTTGTGATAGTCTCCTAAGGTGCTTGGGGGATTTAATTTCTACGGGATACCTTAGGTGAGTACAGTCATGTACGACGCCATAAGCTTTCTTTATGGCTGGATCTTGTTTCCTACGATTTTTCCTTTTGGAATTTGTTTCAGAATGATTAGTAGTAATTTTTGATGTAGAGCCTATTTCGGTATTTTCATTTCTATAGGTGATGGGCTGAATTGAGCACGTAGAAGCAATTATTTTGAACGTAGAAATGGCCCTTTTATTACTACGAGTGTCTTTTGTTTTGACAGAAGAGATAACATGTTCAGAAACATTTAAGTCTACTCACTCCTTTATTTTAGGACTAAACACTCTCGCCTTCGTAGTCGGTGCTGGCTCTACGCTCCCTGTGGACGTAGGTGAAGTAAAATTAGTCTTAGCACTTTTAACAGAATAATTAATGCTCTTTTGATCTTTCGAAGGCGATTTTTCTATTTTCACGCTTGTTATGATAGCGTGTGAGAGTTTGGGAGGACGAGGAAGACTTGAGATTTTCCATCTCCTAATAGAATTTTTTCTTTTCAGCTTCGAAATTCTCTCTTTCTTTGTCTAGTTTCGCTTGTGACTCCTCTATCTGTTTTATGATAGGGGGTTTGTAGAGAGAATTTTGATAATTAACCTTTTTGACTTCCTCGTGGTATTCTTGAGAGTCCGGAGGTAGAACTTGAGCTAATTCGCTGACAGGTGTTAGAGTAGGTTTCCTATTTTTGTCCTTTTCAATTAGTTCACTATAGTCAAAGGGGATCTCAGGCCCATGTGAGGCTTGTTTGATAGATGAATCAAACGCATTTTCATACGTCGATTCCGTAATGTTCCTAAGAGAGGTTGCAGCTAAACCCATGTTCTTAATGTCATACATTTCTTTCTTTTGTAAAATACGTGGGTTAGTGTAACCTATGCCTTCTATTGGATTATAAAACTCTATATCCTTGGGCTTGTTTAAGAATATCGTATGTTCAGAGTGTCCCCTACGCGTAAGGAGATCATCTAATTTTATAATTTTTGCATACAGCTTCCTGCGTTCCTCACTTAGGAGAGCATAATTATTTTCTACCGTCAGTTTGGCGACTTGACAGGTGTCTAGTTCCTTACTAAGCTCACTAACCTTAGCGTTAGATATTTCTAATTGAGCTTCTAAGTCAGTGATCTTAGAGGTAGCTTCGGTTATCCTACAATTTAAGGTAGCTTTCTCATTGAGATTCCTAACCAGAAAATTGTAGTTATTTGCTAGCCTGTCTTCTAACTCTTTAATCTTTTCACTATGCTGTCCTAAAGGAGGTTGACTAGTCTCTCTACGAAGTAAGCTCTTAGTAAGTTCTTCTATTTTTGCACTAGAGCTTCTAAGGTCTGATTCGAGACTATTTATCTTCTCCTGAGCTCTCTCAAGTTTGATCTCTACTTCCTTAACACTTTTCTTCTCACGTTTCATGTTAGTGTATGCTAATTGATACGAATCTAACATGGTCAATAATGTGGAGTGAGAGACTACCTCATTTGAATATGTGGATGGGTTGTCGTCGTCCGTACGAGTGGATGTTTCGGCGTCCATTTCGTTGTCGAGACGAGCCATGAGGGCTAAGTTCTCTTCTTCGGAGCTCGACGTGTCCTCGAGCCATTGGTCCTGCTCGGCCATGAGAGCTACTCCAGCTTCTTTCTGTTTTGTCAATTGAAGCTTCATGGAGTAGTAGTTTGCATCTCTCTTCTTCGGGAGAGTGCACTCTCTGGCGAAGTGACCTGCTTTGCCACAATTAAAGCATTTGTTAGTCTCTTTGGGGTTCTTGACCTCGGAACTCTCCGGAGCACGTTCTTTGTTCTTAGAGCTTGTAGTTCGAAATCTGTTGGCCGAGGTTGAAGACTTCTTCTTGAAGTACTTCTTGCTCATCATTTGTCCAATGAGAGCTAACTGCTTTCCTAGGGCTTTCATGTTCGGCTCTATGTCGCAGTCCGATTCATCTTCCGACTCCGATGATGAAGGTGGCCTAACGATCTTTTCTTTTCTTGATCTTGTGCTCCTCTTCTCCGAGACTAAGGCAACCGTGTCATCGGTTTGTTTGCTATTATGCTCTTTGATAATCTCTCGGATATCATCCTCATGTTGAGCTAGATTATCGAACACGGCATGGACATCCAACTCTTCGAGATCTTTATTTTGTCGTACTTGTGTGGATATTTTCTTCCATTCCGTGGGCAGAGAAGATAGAAATCTAATGTTTGTTTCCATGTTTGTCTTTGTTATTTCTATCTTCCTCATCTCGTTGAGAAGAGTGAGGTATCGTTGGTAGATTTCGTATAGGCTCTCCTCCGGCTTAGCTTTGAAGGAGTCGTATGCAGTGAGAATGTTTGCCTTCTTGGCCTTTATGCCAACTTCCGTCCTTTGCATCATCCTATGCAGCTCATCCCACATCCCCTTAGCCGATGAAAGGCTGTCGATTTGTCTGCATATATCGTTGGGGATCCCTGCATAAGGGTATTCATGGCTACCAGATCAGCCTTAGCTCGAGCTCTTTCCTCCAGAGAGTATTCTCTAGGCTCCTTTAGTCGCCTAGAAGCTGGAATTACTGGAGTAGCTGATTCGTCCCTGGGCACATGAACCCAGAACTGTGCCGGTCCCTCTTCAAGGGACTGCAGTAGATTTTTGGCTTGATCTTTTAGAGCTATGAAATTCAGGAAGCGGCTTCTCCACACTGTGTATTCGCCTCTTTGCAAGATCGGCGGACGGTTGTCATTTCCGAGTGAGTATGCATCCATGTTTGTGTTGTAGTGTTCGAGTTGTTGAAGGATCTTCGTTGATTGTTTTGAAGGATGAAAATGATGTAAAGTGCTTCACAAGTGACAAAATTAGTTAGTAGCGTTTGATTCGAAAATTGGATCGACAATTATTTTCGATTCAATCTTTGAAGTTTGATCGAAATTAATTTCGTCGTACTGTTCTCATGCGAGAGATTTTGTCAGCGAGATATTTTACGAGCGAGAAAAGTTGCTCAAAATCATTCGGTCGAGAAAAATTTCTTGATCGTGAATTTATTTGATTGTAAAGAAACAGTGCGTTAGTAAGTTTCTCGACAAGTCAAAATAAATCTGTTGCTGAGAAACGTTTCTCGCGTGTAAATGATTTTCGCCTGGTCAAACGTTAAATGTTTGACCGAAAAAGTTTTTCGAGAGAAAGTTTTTACGCATGCAAAGTCAAAACTTAGTCTCTCTCGAAAAAGTTTTTCGCTGAAAAATGCTCGAGAAATATTTCTAACTAAAATCGTTTCTGCTAATGACGATTCTAGCGCTGACTTCGTATTCTGACCGAGAAAAATTTCGCGCCAAGTTTTTCGATCGAGAAAATAGTCCGATCGCAAACCCTAGCGAGAAAAATTAGGACAATCGAGAAAAATTCACGGAATACGATTAACACAAATTCGAGCAAAAACAAGGAATTAGATAGTGAAATTTCAGGTAATCGCTCGCAATCAAGTACTAATCACGCACGAACAAACAATTAAACATGTTATGAAGCAAAATATATAGAATTTGATCAAAATCAGAACGTGTTCTTCATGTTCTTCGTCAACAGTAAAATTCCAGAATCAAGTTAATCCTCAATTCGACGTTCAAACAGCTACAGATTTGATCGTAATCAACATTTAGCACTTAACTGAGCACAGAAACATCAAATTCAAGTCAATTAAGCACGGAATTAAGCTATTGGATCGAAAAACTTTTCGCGCCAAATCTGTTCTTCGATGGAACAGTGTTCGAAATAAAATTTCGATCCAATTCTAACAATTTACGATTCAAAACAGAACGAATCTGCTCTGATACCAATTGTTAGGTCCTCAGATTAACAACTCTACGATCCTAGGCTAGAAACCATAGCAATTCGATCGTCTAGATGATCAATTGAATTCGATCGAAAAACCCAAAATAAGAACACGAGAGAGAATTCAATTAGAGTGAGAAAGTTACTGTTGTTTCTCTCTCTAGAAATCGATTTGCAATCCCTTCGGATCAATTCTCTAAACTTTCTCTATTCAGCTCAATTCATTACAAGTATTTATACCAACAATCTTGGTATAAATATCTAACTAGTCCTTAATCTAAAGACTAATATAAGTAAAGCCCCTAATTACAAGGACAACTAATGAAATCAAGCACAATTAATAATGATATTCTACAATATTTAATCTAAAACTTCGTAAATTCATATATTTTAGTGAATGTAGCGTGTTTGCAATATAAAATTTGAAAATCGTAAAGTAAACTAAGTACATATTAAATTGTTACTTTGACTATGTATTCTGTTACTCGTGTTGTGTTCCCTTGTTACCTAAATATCATTTTCTGTTTTTTCTCCTCTTTAATTGTTTCTGATCAGTGTTAAACTGTTACTGTAGGAAATTAGTAAATAACATAGGGTTTTACCAGAATCATGCATACATTTTCAGCAACAGAAGCGAAGTTTGTTCAAAAGAAACATCCTACACATAAAATCAGATATACATAACACCAATTTGTAGCATCCTCGTCGTCGCTGCTTGCGGCCATCGCTGCTCGCGGCCGTCGCTGCTCGTCTTCGATTTCTTCGATTAATTTGGAGGATAACGATTTGGTATTAGCGAAAAGAACACAAAGAATAAAAGTTATACATAATTAAGTTGGATATTCACAGGAATTTTAATCAAAGTCATTGGAATTCTCAATCGAAAGTTATACTAAAAAAGGTGCAGGTGGTCATTTTCAGGCAATGCCATTTTTGGACAACATTCCTAAGCACCCGTAAATCTTTTTCGGGCACATATATTAGGTCAATGTCTTTCGAATCAGAAATAACGCTAAGAAGAAAAGTTACACATAATTAACTTGGCTAATCAATGGAGCTTGAATCAACGTCATTTGAATTCTAGATCGAAAATTATACTCCAAAAGGTGCAAGTTGCCATTTTTGGGCAATGCAGAATGCATAGTGTTATCCAGAATGCATATATTGTCACCCAGATTGCATGAACTGTTACCCAGAATGCATAAATTGTTACTAGAATGCATAAAGTGTTATCCGTAATGCATAAATTGTTATCCAGAATGCATAAATTGTTACTTAGCGAGCGTTTTATTACCAAAAGCTTCAATCATGGGCCGCGTCAAATTTCTTTGCGATTAACATCAATATTTTCATTGATTATTAAAACACACGATCAATTTCACATTATTTAGTCATTAAAGTCCAGATTTTCCCTTGTTTCAACGAGATTTTCGAATTACTTTTAATACATTATTCCATTATAAACTTCAAAAATTTTCATTGATTATTGAAACCCATGGAAAATTATCATCGATTTAACCTTATTCAGTTATTAGCGCTGAGATTGAGCCGGCTTTTAGATCGTAAATTTTGGTCTTCGTTGAACGTGGTTTGTGCATTCATCGTTTGGAAGAGACGAATGCATAGTGTTACCCATAATGCATAAATTGATACCCAGAATGCATGAACTGTTACCCTGAATGCATAAACCGTTACCCGCAGTGCATAAATTGTTACCCAGAATGCATAAATTGTTACTTAGCGAGCGTTTTATTAGCAAAAGCTTCAAGCATGGCCGCGTCAAATTTCTTCGCGATTAACATCAATATTTTCACTGAATATTAAGACCCACGATCACCTTATTCGGTCACTAAAGTCCAGATTTTCTCTTGTTTCAACGAGATTTTCGAATTACTTTTAATACATTACTCCATTATAAACTTCAAACATTTTCATTGATTATTGACATTATTCGGTCATTAACATTATTCGGTCATTAACGTAGAGATTGAGCCGGCGTTTAGATCGTAAATTTTGGTCAATGTTGAACTTGGTTTGTGCATTCATCGTTTGGAAGAGACGATGGCACATGGGTGTAAATTCGGCAAATGTGAAGGATAAAATGGTCATTTACAATGTGATTGGTCCTTCAAACTAATTTTATTCAGTAAATAGGTCCTTGGGCCGAAATAAAATTACAAAGAGGCCTGAACCATATTGAAAAATGTGTTTTAGGGACTGTACCATGATATACCCTTATTTTTATAATAAATATCCTAAATGGTTCGTGCAGTACAAATAGTAATAAGGTATCATATGTCCGTCGACTGGTGACGGAACAAATAACTCGTAAGAAATTTTTCGAAGATTGTGGTAAACATAATTTCTTTAAAACAGATTATCTTTAAACATAATAAATACTTGGTGTTTGTCTAGGACAACAACACCACTAGCGAACTTAGAAAATGATTGTATAAAAGATCTGGTAAACACGTCCAACATTGTGGGTTTTTGATGTTATCATTACAAAAATAAGTTCAATTAGCGACTCAACATACCGTCAGAAAATCGTTGCTAATAAGCTGTTTGCGACGGAATAGGCGACGGAACGGAGTCGTCGCAAAAAAGCTTGTTGGAAAGAAAAAACCATGGGAAAAGACGTCGCTAACAGTATTTTGCGAAAATAACACCGTTGCAAAATAAAAACTAAACTTAAAAAGAGAAAATAATAAATGCGATGGACCGTCCGTCGCAAACGTCAACTAAAAAGTAAAAAAGCCGTCAGAACCTGGCGGCCACATCAACCCGAGCACCACCGAAATGCCCAGAGTAGCCAACACCGGAACGCCCAGAGCCGCCCAACACCGAAACGCCCAGATCCGCCCATCGCCGTTGCCGCCCAACACCGGAACGCCCAGATTCGGTTGTATCCACCGCCGCCAACTCCGCCATGCCGAGAGCCGCCCGTCGCCGTCGCAGCCCCACACCGCTGTGCCCAGATCCGGCCGTCTCCGTCTCCGCCAAACCGCCATGCAGCCGACCGTCGCCGTCGCCGCCAAACATCGCCCGCCGAGATTCGGCTGTCGCCGTCACTGGCAGACGCAGATCTGGAAAAAAAGAAGAGAATGAAGGAGAAGATAAAAGAAAGAGAGAGACGCGGGAGAGAATGAAAAGAAAGAGAGGAAAATAAGATATAGTTATTTTGGGAGGGTTTTAAAATTTCTGAACATCGCTAATAGTTTTGCGACGACGATGGTATAGACATCACTAAATTATGTGACAGATACTCGTCGATCCGTCGCAAAATGTGCAACGGTGAATTCCCCGATAATTCCGTAGCGAAATTACGACTAAATAACTGTCGCAAAGTTTTATGACGGATTTTCTGACGGTATAGTCGTCGCTAAATTTTCAACGGACTTTTCGTCGCAAAACTCAGTCGCAAAACTTTGCTACAGCGTTTTTGTCGCGGTTTCTGTCACTATTTACAGGCATGAGAAATCTTTTCGGGCTAGGGAGACATGATAAGCTAGGAGTTTACATAGTTTTATTACTTAAACTTGCAATTCTCGATCATCACATGCTCAAATACCCTTGAATACCCTTTCTTTATGTTACTTCCATGTTTTATATGCATCAAGGCAAAAAAAATCGAAAAAAGACAAGTTTCAGACGAAGATTTACGCCTGAAAACGTTCCCTATGGCCAGCTGCACACAGATCCACGACTGTGAGCTACCTAACACATGGTCGTGGTAGAGATGGCAATGGGTAGGGTATGAGTATACCCATCTAGACCCATACCCAAATTCAATTAAACAAAATGGGCATGGGCATACCCAATATTTAATGGGTCTCAATAATAGGGTATAGACCCAAACTCATTAGATTAAACGGTTAGACGGATCTTAAATGGGCATTAAATAATAATGACGTAGAGAAGATCCTTAAACACCCCATATCCTTAAACACATAAAATGACAAATTAAGGAGTAATTTGAATGTAAGTTTATTACATTTTAATTTTTTATACAATATAAAAGCTAATCATAACATGTATAAGAATTGTTTAATTTTAGTCCAAACATAAAAATTCACAAATATTAGTATTAAATAATTATTTTCAGTGGGGTCCAATAGTCATTGAGTTTATTCAATTCAAACATATATTATTTGTTAGTTTTAATGTTTTTTTTTTATAAATGTTACCTTCTTTTGCTAATGTAATCTTCTTTATCATAAACCATCTGTTTTTGCAACCATCCGTTTTTGCCCATCGATCACCATACATTAGCTTGAAGAACTCAATTTTCGTACCAACGAAAGAAACACAATTCAGATTCAAGATAACTATCGAAGACAAGTATTAAAATATCGATCACCATCTTATTCATTCTTCATAAAATTACTTTAATTCGAGGAAGTAAAAAAAAAACGAAGTCCAGAAAAAAGGAGTCTTGTAAAGAGCTTGCTCTGTTTCACTTCGTTCTCCGCGCCGTGGGTGGTGGTAATGAAGGCGCGAACTGCGGCATTTGCTTGTAGTGCAGCCAAGACTTCACCAACACGACGGCGTTGTACGTCCTCGCACCTCCGCCGCGTTGTGCGGCGGCCGAGACGAAGTTCTTGCGTACTCAAAAGGGTAAATACACTAGTACAGTACGGACCTTTGGCGACTGTTGTTATGAAGTATGGGTGCCTGTTGCTTGGGGTCGCCGACTGTTGTTGGCTAGAAACGGTCGCCAATACCATAAACATGTCAATAACATAATCACAAAACAACCTAAAGTCTCAAGTGAGCAATTACATAACAATGTTCAAAGTCTTCGCCTAACACTATGTGCTATCTTGCAGACATACTTCAGTGAAGTGCTTCGCCAACAACTCTCGAATTTCTTCATGCGTCTCTTTGACGTAGACAGCGTGTTCCAATTCCTAAAATATGAACATGATTCATAAAAGTTATTACTAAATATATTTGATATCAATGCTTTAACTTTATCGTACCTTCGTCAGATTTTTCGTCTGATAGCCTACATTCCTCGCAATGTCGTACATATAGCGCATGACGAAGTTTCCACATAGTTGACTATACCCGGTTGGCGTGGGCACTAAGTTTAAACAAAGATCATATTATATATTAACCTAATATCGTTATAATTTTCAATAGAAATCGAACAAAAGAAGTGCGAACCTTGCATGCTTTCCAAGTAGTAGTGGAAGACTTCTTCTTAACTTGAGCCGCTCCAAACATTGTCGAGATCTTCAATGCACTGAAATTCAAAAGTATATATTAGAAGCATCTATAAAATAAAGGTATACCATATTGTTTTTTATATTGCACTTACTTGTTCACGTGATCACGAGTTCCAATCTTTTTGATCCCCACCTTTGGTGCCAACGAATAGAAAACATATACAGTGTTCACAGCATAATGGATGACCAACAGTATCCAATGATCACTATAAATACAACAAAAAATACTATGTAAAATAAAAACTTTAAATATAAAAAATAAAGCAAATCTTATACTTACTCTTCACAGTAAGGCGCGAAGAAGTACGTCGATGAGTTATACGAATTTTTAAAAACTGTAGTCTTATATTCAACTTCCGAGGCGTCATTTTTCATCAAGCTTAACCGACAAGGGTTGAAGCACGCAGTCTCCGGTGCCAATTCCAAACGAAGATACCTACAATGGACGATAGTCAATAAAATTTAACGTTAAATTTAAACTTAAATGAAATGAACCTACCTCAAGAAAAGTTGAGTGATGCTGGAATCCAAACTCTCACCCTTAAATAAGTGCTCAATATCGGTGATGTCGATGCCAGCATCTAACGACTCTCCTCCGGGATTGTAGTAAACATCTCTCATAGAGAATACAAAAGAACGATCAATCCGAGAGGAGATGACATCGAATACATACCGACAATAGTTTCCTAGACCTGCGATATCGTCGTCATTGCACCGAACAGTCTAGACTCCAATGAAGAATTCCCTAATGTCGGCATAGGAAATGCCTACATAGGAAAATACAAATTAATTTACTTTATTGATCAAATTTACATACTTATTTACATACTGCATTTGACGATAATGTCAAATCGTGGGGCCACTGTACGAAGTTGCCCAGTGCATCTCCTAACATCATAAGCTCCGAGGTTTGTATGGGAAGGAAGATATTCCCCCCCCTTCCGTGAGCTATGAGATCAACCGTGACTACGACGTTCGATTCGGACACTGGGACATGATGAACACTATCACGTCCCTCGATGACTGTCCCAAGAGCGACGACTTCTAAGGCCACGTGGATTTTACAAATCGCTAGTCGGACCTTGTGATACTATACGATTTCAAATAAATAAAATATTAATACAAATTAAATCTGATACGTTGAACAGTAAACGTTAAAAGGCTTAATTATTCTTTTAGTTCCGTAAGTTAGGGTAGTTTGCGTGGACCAGTATTATACGTGTTTGCAATATAGGGATTTAACTATCAAAAAATTAAGCAATTTTAGGACAAGACAGATTAGCGATGTGGAAGCCGACCCGCTGACGTGTGTGCTTAGTAACTAAAAGGCTGAAAAAATAAAAACCAATAAATGAACACAAGACAGATTAGCGACGGAAAATCCGTGCAAAATTTGCTATGAATTTAGCGACGGATTTTTCGTCACTAAGGGACTGAAAAAATAAAACCAATAAATAAACACAGCTCTTGTACGCAAACTTTGCTACGAGTTTAGCGATGGATACCGACAGGAATTATCCGAAAGGGCGCCGAGCTTCTGCTCGAACGCATCGGAATCTGTAACGTTCTCCACGTTGTTGAAGTAAATCCCGAAGTGTCGACCTGTCCGAAGAAATTATCGCGGCTGTACCTCAAGAAGCAGTAGTCGTACCACACCTTGACGTCGACTTTGTCAGTGGGGCACAGGCAGCGGGCGCTCGCCGCTGCGTCGTTTATGCAGGTGGCGCAGTCGTCCTTGATTACGTCGGCTCTGCACTGACCCAGGCCGTAGGCTTTTCCGTACGAGGTTGGGATGTAGCCATTTTGAATGGTGTCGGCGACGAGCTCAGTGGTGTTGTTGACTGTATTTATTTTCTTTCAATTTTTTCGTTTAGCGACGGTACTTCCGTCGCTAATTCTGCCGCTAATCTGTATAAGTGACTAAGCACACACGTCAGCTGGTCAGGTTCCACGTCAGCGGGTTTGGGTCAAAATACCGGGTCGGGGCGTATATTGTCCTAAAATTGCTTAATTTTGGATAGTTGAAGTCCCTATATTGCAAACACGTATAATACTGGCCCCTATAACGCAAACTGCCCTAATTTACGGGACTAAAAAAATAATTAAGCCACGTTAAAACATATAAGTTTTACAAAACGGGATTCGACAAGGGAAATGGATCAAGTGAGGACGATCCAAAAGAACTTCGGACGGTATGAGCTAGGGCGCCGACGCTGGTGTTGGAATTGTATTCCTAGTTCGTGTTCGGCATAGCGATCTCCATTTGAGAGAATATCGCACTCATCTCGGCCCTAACCTCGGCCCTCACCTCCTCTCTCAATCTGGCCTCCACCTCGGCCTTCACCTCCTCTCTCAATTTAGTCTCTATCTCGACCCTCAACTGATCCATCGACGGAAAGCCACAAGAACCCCTCTGGCCGTCGGTAGGGTTGCCGAATCCATCTCGAATGGAATAGTGGGAAGGGAAACCCCTAGGATGCCCGCTGTGATCAGGCTTTCCCAAAGCCTTCGTCAACGCATGTCAATTTCATTTAGTTAGTTAAACATGATTAATTTGTTCACCCGTGGGGAAAAATTCTCCTCGGCTCTCTTCTTCGTTCACCCGTGCCTGTCAATTTGTATCATTTATTAGTTAAACATGATTAATTTGTCAAACCTATGCAGAAATAGATATAGAGTGTAAAACTTACTAGTTTCTCAGCTAGCTCTCGGCTCGCGTCACACAGAAATATAAACGACCCATCTTCCATTCTTACGGTTCGACTCCGAATAAAGTTTGCCCCTCGTACACTTCCCTCTTTTAATGGCCCTATCAAGTTCGTGGGAAAATTAGCGAGGTTCGCAATCAAGTCCATTTTTTCCCAATTGGCCATGTGGCCTGTATACCGCCACGTGCCGAGATGGTGATGATACATGTTGCGAGATTGACTTTGTCTAGCCTTCTCACTAATTTCTGCAATATGCATAAACACAAATTTTGATCGATCTTAGTAAAAACTGAATATAATCAATATTATTACCTGAAATTCAGAGGTCTCCCTCACGTTCCTCCACGCGGCCAATCTTTCTTGGGAGATGTGTTCTTATTCGCTTGCCACACTCGGGCCCTTTTTCTTTTCCTTCGCACAGTACTTGTGCTTCAAGTTTTTTCGTAATGATCCAGCTTTCTTAAGGACCTTTGCCTTGATAGCCGGATCGTCTGGCAACTTCCACGTAGTCTGTCGAATAATAAATACAAAATTAATTATATACCGAATTAATATTTTCTAGTACATTAGTTATACCAATTAAATCACATTAACATCTTGCCAAAGCGCCTCCTTGAGCCCGGGGTCGATATGGCGCCAATCCGATGTAGTTGCTAAACTTTGCCCTCGCATCTTGGCCTGGGCCAATAACATTACCCTTGTCATCGAACTGGAGAATACACTCCTCGGACTCCGGATTTAATCGTCTTCTTAAGCCTTTGCCGTTATATGGACCTCTCGTATGCTTAACCGACTCGCTCGACTCGTTACCAGTCGAGGAAGACGTAGGATGCTCTAAAGACATCTTGTCGTAAGGAATGTACGCTGAAAAAAGATGAAAAAACAATCACATAAAATTAGTTAATTTCAGCAATAGTCAGAATTCGTAGAAAAAGGGACACGATTTAAAATTCACATACATGTATCAACAATACATTCCTTCGTTGTGGTCCGGAATGATATCTCTATGAAAAGTTGCGTCATCATCAGTAATATCGACGTGTTCCACACCGGTAGGAAACGAAAATGTTTCATCGCTCTCGTCATATTCCCTTTCATCGTCCGCATCAACAATACCAACAATACTCTTCTTTCCTTGAAGGACAATATGCCATCCAATATTAGCCGGATCTTCTACGTAGAATACTTGTTTAGCTTGCATTGCTAGAATGAAAGATCGTCTGTGTAACCCAATTTTTGCAAATCAACCATCGTAAATCTCAATTCGGGATCTATTCGAATGCCTAGTCTATTATCAACCCATTTACATCGAAGTAAAACAAATTTCGCATTGTTTTTATAGACGAGTTCCCAAATTCCTTCGATAAACCCATAGTACGAACTTGCATTACTCGACACTTGGCCACCTTTCCCACGAGAAACTTCTCTTGACAATGCGACTAGTGTTACCCCACTGTTCTGAGACGCACTTTTATCGCCTCGCTTCTTCGTGTAGAAAGTATACCCATTAATGTCGTACCCTTCGTATGTTGCGACATTCCATTCAGGTCCCTAAGCAAGCCACTTAATCATTTGACTGCAATTCGAACTATTTTCTGCGGAGATCGTCCTCATTTTGAACCAACCTAGAAAAGATCGGTTATGCTCCTGTTGGGTTACCCGGTGTCTCCCGGAGACGCCACGTCTCCGGGAACGGTATGAACAAAAATATTCCGGGTTCCCCCATTGCCCTCGTAGCTCGGATCAGAATAGTAACATATAGACATGCAATAGGACGGGTCAAACCCGTAGAGAATTACCAGTTGACGCGAGTGGCAGCTCCTCGTCCTTTTCTTCAAGACTTCGTCGATGGTGGTGGATGGCACTCGATCGTCACGCCGACCTCGCAGTGTACCACGGAATCAGTTCTGAAGATAGAACTGAGCCGTCGCGTGGGGGAAACGTGTGTGCGTTCGGTGTGTGTTTTTTGCCTTTTGGTTGATTTCGAAAATCACCTCTTTTTACTCTACCTGTGGAGCACGAAGTTCTTAGCCTATTTAAAGGCTTGGATTTCAATATCGTAGTCCTTAAAGTGTGGGAAATTTTTGTCAAATCTTACTCTCTTTTGAATTCAAAATCCAAACTTAAGGAAACTTACTATTATTAGAAAACTAACTTAAATACCAAGTCAAACTAAGTATATTTAAATATGGTATGGAATTCGAAATTTAACCCTATTTATTTTCGAAATTCAAATAAATAATATTCCAAATATTATATTCCATATTTATTTGTATCAAATATGCAAATTCCGAAAATACCCTCAAAGGCATATTTTGAAATTAGCTTAAGGTGAAATCCAATTTTATCCTCAAGCCCATTAAGCACTTGGCCAAGCCCAAGTCTTAAAGTTAGTGTCATTTCCAACTTCGATCCAATAAATGTCCCGAGGCCCATTAAGGTGTGACCCAACGGCCCAAGGCCCGTTAAGGCCCAAAACACTTCCTCTCCTTATCAGTACACGTTGATGATCCTTTTTAAGCCCGACTCTCTAGGTTCGACTCAATCGGCAAGGGAGTAATCCCAGAGTCCAGTAGTTACCTAGCCAATCCCGCAGAACCGGGCCGTAACCCGATTCGAGTACGAATATTCGACCCAGTCTTTATCGCAGAACCTCATTATAGATAACAGTTTTACGTATAAAACCTTTAGCTGTGTCCCAATCAAGTGAGAGCCATGGACTATGTCAAACTCACTAAACTCGATTCTATGATAAAACGGAGACGAGGCAAATTACCAAACTGCCCTCCATGTCTCACATGAGTTAGTTCAATACATTGGCCAAGGATTTCGTAATTTTCCATCGACGTCCTAATAGGAAACTTATCTCAATTACTTGCGAGACTGTGAATCCGTGCTCGGCGGTCTAAGCCCGACAATCACAAATCGTCATCAAGACCGCATCTGGCTCGCTGACCCATCCAAATCGGATCGAGGAGAACCAGTGACGGTCGAGACTTTAAAGTCAACTCCGTCAAATTCGCTTTCAGTCTAAGGTTCACGTAGACTAGTATAGTGTTGTCGTCGGTCATTGACACTCCTTGAGTAATAAGCCATGCGACCATACGACCCGTGAGTCAGTCTGTAGCGAGCCTAGCTATCACTACCATTTCTAGCGTACTTTTAAGTGTCTAACTACGTATATAGTTATAAGAGATACACAATTTCGAAATAAATATTTCCTTTTTCATAAAGGAACATCTTTTCTTTACACGTCAAAAGAATGCTTCCAAATTCTTTTTACAATATAGTCCTATCTACACATGTTGTGTACCTCAGCACAGCAAAAGGTCCTATGTGCCCGGCATCACAGGTCGTCATCCATGCACACATCACCCCCAAAAGATGCTCGGAAGCTTCAAAAGATGCCTTGCCAGCTAGGCGATCACGTACCGTGTTTGCTAGTACCTACAACACGTAACGTAAGGAATGAGCCACCGTGCTCAGTAAGCAGAAATTATGCATGTATGCACGTGTCCTATCTTGCAAATGGCAATCCACGCCATCGCTTACTAACGCTCATACTCTTTTGGACTCGTACGTCATATGGGCCCTCGGCTTTCTATCTTACTATGCGCCATTTCATAGAGCTCTAATCCTCATTGGATTCTTACATATGTGAAGGTTCACACACTGAGAGGTTACCCCGGGGCACCTTTCCTGTCCCAATGTGGCCTACACGCAGACGCTTCTCACTGGTAGCCGACACCGAGGTCACTAACTGCAAAGGTTCCCTCTGTGCATGCCACGGGTCGCATCCTCCAGGTTGCATCTCCCACTACGGGGTATTCCCCCTACCTATCATAACAGGTAAATTTGGCATCGTATCACCATGGTCGCATAGAAGAGCCGTGACTCTTCATTGAGTCGACATCAGACGTCAATATCGGCGAATATCCATCGCTCATAGGCGATCTTATGTACGCTCATATGCTTTCTTTTCATCCTAATCATGCGTGCAAATGCTCATGTCGTGTTCATATATACATGCATATCATGACTTCATGCGAAGTAAGACATCACATCATACGAGTTTCACATTGGGTCACGTAAGCTCGTATCACGTAAGTCTTGCACAAATAAGTTACGTGTCGTAGTTGAATTTCTACTTACCTGTCGTCCGAGCTACGCTTTCTTATTGCCTCGGAGATTATCTACTGTTCGACCTTTGACATAAATATCATGGTATCAGTGTTATGCCTTCATAAATTAATTAAGTCGAACTAAGTTGTTTGGACTACACAAAATGCTAGAATTCTAAGTCACTCGATTCTAGCTAGGCCAAGTCCCCACCCAAAATTTATTCAAAGTTAAAGTACTAAATCCTTGACCTGATGAGTTCGGCGAAGGTTAGAAGATCGTTAGTATTCGATTCTCCCGATTTGTAATGTTCATTACATGGTTTTGTTGAGAATTCCTTAAGTCATCGAATCGCTCGATTTACTTCTAACGTTCCATGCATAGCATTGCCTGATTAGTGCTCGATTCACTTGGTTTCGGCCGATTTGCGTTGCACTTGAAATCGCCCAATTTATAACTTAAAGCTTTGCTTCACCGTTGATTGATTAGCCCGATTTGTGGTATTTGCAAGCTGTAATCGCTTCCATGAGTGAAATCGCCCCATTTGACGTGCTTTGATGAGCCAATGAGTCGCCCGATTCCATGGAACCTTAAATCGCCTAATTTGCTAAGTTCAAGACCTAGTTTCGTTGTACTATTTGCCAATTCTCTCCAATCGGCCGATTTGTCAGGATTATCACATATTCTACCGAAACTTAGTACATACTTCGTTCTACCTAGAATTCTCAAGTTCTAAAATTTTCTTCTACTTAAAAGCACGAAATCATCACCCAAAATTATCTTATACTAAGGTTATGAGTCTTAAATACATGTTAGTTACCCAATACCCAGCTAAACTCATGGAAAACCTCAATTACTAATGGAAATCAAAATAGCTTAAGGTGATAATTTCACTTCTCAATTTCCTAGCTAGCTTGAGGACGTTGTTTGAGCTTCCTTTGATTTCTTCCTTTCTTCTTCCTTTGAGTTTTCGTTGGTTTCTTTCTAAATGAGGTTATGGCCCAAATTTTAGATTAGCCCTAGCCCAATTATAAATTTAGTCAAATTCCTAATCTTACTCATGGCCCAAATTCCTATTTAACTATTATCCTTTTCTCTTTTCCTTTATTTTTCAAATCTTTCGAGAATTTAGGTTAGATGTCATCATATACACAATAATAAATTTGCACATGATTGCACGTAGTCCAAGCAACAACATAAGCGCGAAATCACAAAATCTCGTAAGCATAGAATGTGCACGTAAATTAGTATATAGTCACATAGTTAGCATACGAAATTCACATAATCATATAAAACGTGTTTATTGGCCTACTAATTTTCGGGGACTCGAGTTCTACATCCTCCCCCCTTAAGGAGGAGTTTGCCCCCGAAATCAGCCTGTTTGGAACAACTCAGGTTAGTGAACTCTCATTTCATCCTCACGCTCTCAGGTGGCTTTCTCCGTAGACTGATTCCGCCACAACACTTTCACTAATGGAGTCTCTTTATTCCTGAGCCTCTTAGTTTCGTACATCAATATCTCTACCAGAGTTTCCTCGTAACTCAAATCCGGTTTTAACTGTTGATGTAGGAATTCGTCTCTAGCACATGATTCGGGTCAGCTATGTACTTTCCTAATGTTGAAACATGGAATACATCGTGCACTTGCGACAACGATGCTGGCAGCTCTAATTGGTACGCTACCTCGCTAACCCTTTTTACTATTCTGAATGGGCCAATGTACCTAGGGCTTAGTTTCCTTTTCTTCCCGGATCTCTTTACGCCCTTCATCGGTGATACCATCACAAACACTAGGTCATCAACTTTGAATTCTAGTGGTCAGCGTCTCTGATCTGCATAGTTCTTCTGCCTATTTTGTGCCGTTCGCATCCTTTCTCGTATTGTTGCAACAACCTCCGTCATTTCTCGTACTATATCAGGACCTACTATTGCCCGTTCTCCGACTTCATCCCAATGTATGGGGGATCTTCACTTACGCTCGTATAATGCTTCATACGGCGCCATCCCAATAGTAGCATGATAGCTATTGTTATACGAGAACTCGACTAGTGGAAGATACCTACTCCAATTTCCTTTGAAATCGAGCACACAGGCTCGTAGCATATCTTCCAACGTTTGGATTGTCCGTTCGAATTGACCATCTGTTTACAGATGGTAGGCAGTGCTAAAGGAAAGCTTCGTTCCCATCGCCTTTTGCAAACTTGTCCAAAATTTCGACAAAAATCTTGAGTCACGATCCGAAACTATAGACGATGGAATTCTGTGAAATCGTACTATTTCTTGGATGTAGAGTTCCGCATAGCGCTCCATGGAAAATGTCGTGCTTATCGGTAGAAAGTGGGCAGACTTGGTTAGTCTGTACACGATCACACAAATCGCGTCATGCCCCTTTACGTTCTTCGACAAACCGATAACGAAGTCCATCGTTATGTTGTCCCATTTCCATTTGGAATCGGTAACGGCTGTAACGTTCCTGCCGGCCTTTGATGCTCGACTTTTATTTGTTGGCACGTCAGACATTGACTTACGTATGTTGCTATATCTTTCTTCATGCCTGGTCATCAGTAGTTCTCCCGCAGATCTCTGTACATCTTGGTGGCTCCTGGATGAACTTAGTATGTCGTGGCGTGTGCTTCCATCATTATCGTCCTTCAAAGTTCTGCGTCGTCGGGCACGTACAGTTGGTTCCTGAAATACAACCTTCCGTCTTCCCGTACCGTGAAATCCACAGAAGGTTGTTCCGTTTGTGCTTCATTGATTTTTGTATAGACTCGTCTCCTAGTTGCGCCATCTTAATTCGCTCTAGCAGTGTGGTTGCAAGGTTAAGGCTGCTAGTTGCGTCTCAACTTCGCCAAATCGTACAGCTTCTACTTCCAGTAGTTGCAGTTCTGCACTTACTGCCTTTCGGCTTAATGCATCGGCTACTACGTTTGCCTTGCCTGGGTGGTAGTTGATTATGCAGTCGCATTCCTTGACTAGTTCTAACCACCGCCTCTGCCTCATGTTCAACTCTTTTTGCGTAAAGAAATACTTTAAGCTTTTGTGGTCTGTGTATATTTCACACGCTCTCCATAGAGGTAATGTCTCCATATCCTGAGAGCAAAGACCACTGTCGCGAGCTCCAGGTCGTGTGTTGGGTAGTTCTTCTCGTACTCTTTTATTGACGAGAAGCATAGGCTACTACCTTCCTATTTTGCATCAGCACACATCCTAACCCATTCCTTGATGCATCGCTGTACACAGAGAATCCCCCAGTCCCCGAGGGTATCGTGAGAACTGGGGCTGTCGTAAGCCGCTTTTTCAGTTCTTGGAAGTTCTGTTCGCATTCCTTATCCCAGTGGAAAGGAGAATTCTTTGGGTTAGCCTAGTCAGCGTTGATGCGATCATTGAAAGTCCTTAATGAATTTCCTATAATATCCTGCCAATCCTAGGAAACTCCGTACTTCAGTTACGTTAGTCAGTTGTGGCCAGTTGCTGATGGCTTCGACTTTGTTCGGATCCACAGAAATCCCAGCTCCAGAGACTATATGCCCCAAGAAGGCGACTTGGTCCAGCCAGAACTCGCACTTCTTGAATTTGGCATACAATTGCTTTCCCGTAGTGTGCTCGGAACTGTCCTTAGTTGCTGTTCGTGTTCCTCTTTCGTCTTTGAGTAGATTAGGATGTCGTCGATAAATACGATGACAAACCTATCTAGATACGGCTTGAACACTCGGTTCATTAGATCCATAAACGCTGCTGGCGCATTAGTCAGCCCGAATGGCATCACCAAGAACTCATAGTGGCCGTAACGGGTACTGAAGGCCGTCTTTGGAACATCTTCCTTCCGCCTTCAGTTGATGATAGCCCGAGCGTAAATCGATTTTAGAGAAGACATTTGCGCCTTGTAATTGGTCAAACAGGTCATCTATTCTGGGAAGTGGGTATTGTTCTTGATCGTTAGCTTGTTCAGTTCTCGATAGTCAATCAACAATTGCATGGATCCGTCCTTCTTTCTTACGAACAACAACGGCACTCCCCATGGAGAGAAGCTCGGTTGGATAAATCCTTTCTATATTAGTTCATCTAGCTGCTCTTTCAATTCCTTCAACTCAGTCGGTGCTAGCCGGTAGGGAGCCTTAGATACCGGTGCCCCTCCAGGCACCAGATCTATGGTGAATTCAATCTCCCTATTGGGCGATAACCCCGGTAATTCCTTTGGAAACATGTCGGGGAAGTCCCTAACTACTGGCACTTCCTCAAATTTCGGGGAGGAGCTTTCTTCCGATTTCATTGCGAACACCAGATACGCTTCGCACCCTGCTTTGATCAGTTGTTGGGCTTTTAACGCTGATATCCTGGAGAGGCTTGCCCTTTTGTTCGTTCCCACGAACGTAAGGGGTTAATTCCCTTCCACATTGAACGTGACTATCTTACGGTGGCAGTCTATAATGGCTTCGTACTTTGATAGCCACTCCATCCCGAGGATTACTTCATAATCATTCATCGGGATGATTATTAAATCTATGGGCAGCTCTTTGTCCCTAACTAATACTGGGCAATCCCTTAGTAATTGGGTGGTTCTAGTTGGATTCCCATTCAGAACGGTTACACTATATTCGCACTCGGCTTGGTGAGGCGTCACTCCTATTCTCGTGACATACTTAGTGGATGCAAATGAGTGCGTCGCTCCGGAATCGACTAGGATGCATGTGGGAGTTTGATGGATGGGGATTGTACCTGTCACCACTGCCGAGTTGTGTTCTGCTTCCTCAGATGTGAGCGTGTAAACCCGGGCCTGTACCATCGGTGGTTTTGCCTGATTTCCCGCTTGACTTCCGGATGCATTCTCCGGGCATGCCTTGAGATAGTGGCCCGTCTTGCCACATTTGAAGCATGTTGGCGTTCTGGGAGTAACAGACCCCGGCATGCCGTCGCGTACATTTTGGGCATACTGGTAGATTCAGCTGGGGCCTATCCTGATTTGGGTTGGTCTGTTGGGGTGGTCTTGGCCGGTTCTGAAAGTTTTGTTTCCCACCCTTAGCGACTAACTGCCACTTCTGGTTGCCTCTGCTCCATTGCGGTCCTTGTACGAATTTTTGTTTCTTTTCTTGGGCGCGAACAATTCTGGCCTCGGCCTGTTCCGCCACTAGTGCCCTTTCAGCCACCTGTGCGTATGTGGCTCCTTGTATCCCAGCCATGCTTATATCTCTATACAACTCTGGCTTTAACCCCTCCATGAAACTTTCAATCTTGAGCGCATCGGTGCTTATCATATGGGCGGAAAATCTTGATAGCTGTTCGAACTTCTTGATATACTCCACCACCGTCATTGCCCCTTGGCGGAGATTGATGAATTCGTTCATCCCCTGGGCTCGGACGGGGGCAGTGTAATACTTCCCTCGGAAAAGTTCTTTATATCGATCCCAGCTCATCGTAACTGGATTTCCATGGCTGAGATGGTATCCCACCAATGTCCTGCGCTCCCCCTCAGTAGGTAGGCAGCGCACATGACTTTCTCCACTTCTGGGGTACGGTTGTGCTGGAACATATTTTCCAAAGTCTTAAGCCAATCTTCGGCAAAAGTGGGGTCTACGGCATCCTCGAATGACGGGGGGTTAAGTCCCCGATCATCTCAATTCTCTCGGTCGGGGGAGGTCTGCTAGCTGATTGTCCTCCAGCATTCTGCTATTGGATAAGCTGCTGGATTTGGGTCGACTGTTGCCGGACCAATTCCGCGAGCTGTAGGATGGTAGCATCCCGACTATCGGTAGGGTTAGTAGATCTGCTTTCCTACTGCCCTCGCCCATAAGTCTTACCATCGTTTCGATCTATCCTGATAATTTCTAAGGCCAATAAATTATACCATACAGAGAATTCACATAATACAATACTTACAGGCAAGGCCACTTCCGTGCTTTTGAGTGTGTGTGCATGCACAGTCTGCAGAACCTGTAGCCGAAGCTCTGATACCAACTGTAGCGACCCTAGCTATCACTACCATTTCTAGCATACTTTTAAGTGTCTAACTACGTATATAGTTATAAGAAATACACAATTTCGAAATAAATTTGTCCTTTTTCATAAAGGAACATGTTTTCTTTACACGTCAAAAGAATGCTTCCAAATTCTATTTACAATATAGTCCTATCTACACATGTCGTGTACATCGGCACAGCAAAAGTTCCTATGCGCCCGACCTCACAGATCGTCATCCATGCACACATCACCCCCAAAAGACGCACGGAAGCTTCAAAAGATGCCTTTCCAGCTAGGCGATCATGTACCGTGTTTGCTAGTACCTACAACACGTAACGTAAGGAATGAGCCACCGTGGCTCAGTAAGCAGAAATTATGCATGTATGCACGTGTCCTATCTTGCAAACGGCAATCCACGCCATCGCTTACTAACGCCGATACTCTTTTGGACTCGTACGTCATATGGGCCTCGGCTTTCTATCTTACTATGCGCCATTTCATAGAGCTCTAATCCTCATTGGATTCTTACATATGTGAAGGTTCACACACTGAGAGGTTACCCTGGGGCACCTTTCCTGTCCCAGTGTGGCCTACACACGGACGCTTCTCACTGGTAGCCGACACCGAGGTCACTAACCGCAGAGGTTCCCTCTGTGTAGCGCATGCCACGGGTCGCATCCTCCGGGTTGCATCTCCCGCTACGGGGTATTCCCCCTACCTATCATAACAGGTAAATTTGGCATCGTATCGCCATGGTCGCATAGAAGAGCCGTGACTCTTCATTTAGTCGACATCAGACGTCAATATCGGCGAATATCCATCGCTCACAGGCGATCTTATGCACGCTCATATGCTTTCTTTTCATCCTAATCATGCGTGCAAATGCTCATGTCGTATTCATATGTACATGCCTATCATGACTTCATGCGAAATAAGACATCAAATCATACGAGTTTCACATTGGGTCACGTAAGCACGTATCACGTAAGCATGCACAAATAAGTTACGTGTCGTAGTTGAATTTCTACTTACCTGTCGTCTGAGCTACGCGTTCTTATTGCCTCGGTGATTATCTACTGTTCGACCTTTAGACATAAATATCATGGTATCAGTGTTATGCCTTCATAAATTAGTTAAGTCGAACTAAGTTGTTTGGACTACACAAAATCTTGCTAGAATTCTAAGTCGCTCGATTCTAGCTAGGCCAAGTCCCCACCCAAAACATATTCTAAGTTAAAGTACTAAATCCTTGACCTGATGAGTTCGGCGAAGGTTAGAAGATCGTTAGTATTCGATTAGCCCGATTTGTAATGTTCATTACATGGTTTTGTTGAGAATTCCTTAAGTCATCGAATCGCCCGATTTACTTCTCACGTTCCATGCATAGCATTGCCCGATTAGTGCTCGATTCGCTTGGTTTCGGCCGATTTGCGTTGCACTTGAAAGTGCCTGATTATTGGTGCTTAAGTCACGTTGATTTTCGCCCGATTTGATTGCTTGGGATCATTCTCCATCGGTCGATTTGAAAATCGCCGCGTGTTTTCATCATCATGACATCACCCTCATTTCGCCCGATTCCATGCATGCCATGTGGGTTTCCCCGCTCTTGAATTCATATGTTTCGTTCAGCTTGAAATCGCCCGATTTGTCGAGCTTATCATTTGATTTCGCCGAGTTCTTCAAGTTGTGGCAAATCGCCCGATTACTTTGTGCATCTTGAAGTCGCCCGATTAATCATAGCTTCAAATTGCCCGATTTCTAACTTACAGCTTTGTTTCACCGTTGATTGATTCGCCCGATTTGTAGTATTCGTAAGCTTTAATCGCTGAGGCTCCCGTGAGTGAAATCGCCCGATTTGACGTGCTTTGATGAGCCAATGAGTCACCCGATTCCATGGAACCTTAAATCGCCCGATTTGCTAAGTTTAGGACCTAGTTTCGTTGTGCTATTTCCCAATTCTATCCAATTGGCCGATTTGTCAGGATTATCACATATTCTACCGAAACTTAGTACATACTTCGTTCTGCCCAGAATTCTCAAGTTCTAAAATTTTCTTCTACTTAAAAGCACGAAATCATCACCCAAAATTATCTTATACTAAGGTTATGAGTCTTAAGTACATGTTAGTTACCCAATACCTAGCTAAACTCAAGGAAAACCTCAATTACTAACGGAAATCAAAATAGCTTAAGGTGATAATTTCACTTACTCAATTTCCTAGCTAGCTTGAGGACGTTGTTTGAGCTTCCTTCGATTTCTTCCTTTCTTCTTCCTTTGAGTTTTCGTTGGTTTATTTCTAAATGAGGTTATGGAATTGAAAGAGTGGGTGGATATTTTTATTCATAGGCATGGGGAAAATGGGACTAGAGTTAACGTGAATTCCCTTCTTTTAGCGAAATTTGTCCCCCAAGCTAATTCCTTAAGGTTTGGGTCCAAGTTTTAGATTAGCCCTAGCCCAATGATAAATTTAGTCCAATTCCTAATCTTACTCATGACCCAAATTCGTATTTAACTATTATCCTTTTCTCTTTTCCTTTATTCTTCAAATCTTTCGAGAATTTAGGTTAGATGTCATCATATACACAATAATAAATTTGCACATGATTGCACGTAGTCCAAGCAACAACATAAGCGCGAAATTCACAAAATCTCGTAAGCATAGAATGTGCACGTAAATTAGTATATAGTCACATAGTTAGCATACGAAATTCACATAATCATATAAAACGTGTGCGCACATTTATTGGCCTACTAGTTTTCGGGGACTCGGGTTCTACACAGTCTCCATGAAACGAGTCAATCCCTTGATTCGATTCGTATCACAAGTCATGACCTCTACTTCCAAGCGAGATATCGGCACACGATAGGTCATCGACAAATAAGCCGTGATCAGTTATCCATCACCCAACTGGAGCCTCGGGCTTACAGACTTTTAATGTTCGAGGTTAAGAGTCCATGATGCCTTCCTCTCTCGTACCCATCGAGAACAGTGACTCAACTCGACACATTTGGATTTGTTCATTTATTGCTTTACCGGATGCTAAGTAAAGAACTCTTATATCCAATAAACGAACAATGCCTTTCATTAAACACACGAAAATATCTTATTACACAAAAGGTCGAATGATAAATAATCTAATGCCCCATACAATCTAATCCTCGTATAGCATTCGAGGGCATATTCTTAACAATCTCCCACTTGCACTCAATGGCAAGAGCTGCAGTATCTAATGCCCATCTTTTCGAGATGTCTAGCCAGCACTGCCTGTGATAGAGGCTTGGTGAACGGGTTGGCCACGTTATCCTGCAACTCATTGCTCATGGAAAGAAGTATATAGCCCTTGACCTTTGGCTCGCCAATCTGCCACTTGGCATACGCAGCCCGGTCTTCGTCATTCGCATCAGCCCCTGGGACTTGCGGTACGGGGGAATCGAATACATAAGTTAACGACTCCATGCCTAAGACTATCCTCAGGTTACGGAGCCAGTCCACATAGTTTGGTCCAACCAAACAATTTCTCTCAAGCAGCATAGTAATGTTCGTCATCGCAGTAAATAGGAAGAAACGTAAAGCTGCAGAAAATAATGATCTAATTCGGTTTATGTTATCATTCATCAAGCGCAAACAAGGACTTCTCGTTTCGCTTGACTTCCACTATATTTCTCGAAAACACTATCCTCCCGAGAAGAGTTTCAGAATCCGCGTTGAAAGTTTCATAGTGGAGTTGATGGCCCCACCTCAACTAGATCCGCCTCAGCCTTTAACGCAATATTTGGATCATCTAATCCTACCGAAGTCACGTCAAACGTGAACTTATCCAATAAGAGTTTCAACTATCTTTGTCTCAGTCATTGACCCTCACGGCTAACCCTGCTTATTCGGTATAACTGCCTAAGTGTGACCTATCAACTTATGCTCAAATCGCACAGAATGTACCGCCCCTTGCTGCCATAAACTTCGTGCGGGGCGGACTGGTATGACAAGCAGCGTCCTAGACGCACCCGAGACGCTAACATTGGGGCGGGATATACGACGCCAACTTACTCGGAACAAATCGTAAAACTCCCCAACGCTAGATATCTCGAGCATGATAGAAGACAGGAATCCAACTCCGTTACCCACTTAGTATTTTTCAAACGACAAAATAAACCATCTCACATAAGAGCACATTGAACATGCATATCACTTCAAAAACCAACACGCACGTAGGCAGTAAATTAACCCTAGGAAAATAAACTACGAGACAACACAAGTGGGTTATTTCTAGTCTATCCCAATTACATGCATATTCAAAAGAAACTCGGGTTGTCGCACGGGTCTTGAAGTCGTCAAACGTCCTCCGTCACTCGAACGGCCTCATAGTCACCGAACGTCTACCATCCTGTCACCGCTCGGGGGTTGTCTACATCAAATGGGCCCTCGTGTTTGTATTTAAGCTAATCTAATAAAACGGTAAATTACAACAAGGGGGGATCATAAGTCCCGAACAACCCGTATAAAACAAATACAACCCGAGGGATGTGACCCTTAACAAATGACTCAGAAATCAAATTCCTAAACCCGCAAGTGTGCCTTAAATCACATTCATAACGAGCACGTTGACAATTACGTGATTTTAGGAAAAAAAATTGGGCCTCAAACGGGCCAAGCCCATTAAGGCTTCGAGCGTGAAGCCCTAACGCAGCTGCTGCGACTCAAATTGCTCAGCCGTCAAAACACGTCGGAGAGCCACAACGGAGAAGGCCGCCGGCAGGGAGTCCCGGGATGAGGTGGAACAGATGCGCTGCCGGCGACGACACGCCACGCGCAACGCGCGCATGTTCATCTCGCGGCAGAAAATTGCTGCGTCTTCTTCGTCGCCTCAGCCCCTCCGTGTCGGAGCCTGCTGGGAGAGATCACCGCCGCAGCATTCCAGCCGATCCGGAGTCGCTGTGGCTGTCTTGAGCAGCGCGCACAGCACGCGCTGTTGCAGTCCGTGCCATCTCTGCGGTGCCGCCACCCCTACGGCACCGCTGCCCGGGGCCGGCGCCTAAGCCACCGTGGCTGGCCCGGTTCTGGAGTATGAGGTGAATCGGGCCTGCTCGAAGCAGCCCGATCTCGCAGCTGCAGCGTCACTGCACCGCTCACAGCCCGCGCGCAACACGCAGCTGCTTGGATACCGCCGCCGCGCGGGTTCCAGTCCGATCCATGGTTTCTTGTCGGTCCGTACCGCACGAGTTGATGGTCATGGGTTGGCAAACGACGCATCGGGCAGCCCAACAACAGTCGAACCGCGTCGGTGTTTCGATCGTCTCCAAACACCTCGTTTCAATTTAAACACGTTATGATTCCGATCACGAGCGCCCACTCTGATACCACTGTTTTGTTACCCGGTGTCTCCCGGAGACGCCACAACCCCAAGAACGGTGCGTAAAAAAAATTTTTCGGGTTCCCCCATTGCCCTCGTAGCTCGGATCAGGATAGTAACACATAGACATGCAATAGGGCGGGTCAAACCCGTAGAGAATTACCAGTTGACGCGAGTGGCAGCGCCTCGTCCTTTTCTTCAAGACTTCATCGATGGTGGTGGATGGCACTAGATCGTAATGCCGACCCGCAGTATACCACGAAATCAGTTCTCTGAAGATGGCTAAAGAGAACTGAGCCATCCGTGGGAGAAACGTGTGTGCGTTCGATGTGTGTTTTGTGCCTTTGGTTGATTTCGAAAATTACCTCTTTTTTCTCTACCTGTGGAGCACGAAATTCTTAGCCTATTTAAAGGCTTGGATTTCGATATCTTAGTCCTTAAAGTGTGAAAGATTTTTGCCAAATCTTACTCTCTTTTGAATACCAAACTTAAGGAAACTTACTATTATTAGAAAACTAAGTTAAATACCATGTCAAACTAAGTATATTTAAATATGGTATGGAATTCAAAATTTAATCCTAAATTATTTTAGAAATTTAAATAAATAATATTCCAAATATTTTATTCCATTTTTATTTATATCAAATATGCAAATTCCGAAAATACCCTCAAAGGCATATTTCAAAATTAGCTTAAGCTGAAATCCAATTTTATCCTCAAGCCCAAGTCTTAAAGTTAGTTTCATAAGAAGCCCAATAAATAGCCAAAGGCCCGTTAAGGCCCAACACTTTGTCTCCTTATCAGTACACGTTGATGATCCTTTTTAAGCCCGACTCTCTAGGTTCGACTCAATTGGCAAGGGAAGAATCCAAGAGTCCGATAGTTACTTAGCCAATCCCGCAGTACCGGACCGTAACCCGATTCGACTACGAATTTTGACCCAGTCTTTATCCCAGAACCTCACTATAGGTAACCGTGCTACGTATAAACCCTTCAGCTGTGTCCCAATCAAGTGAGAGTCATGGTCTATGTCAAACTCACTAAACTCAATTATATGATAAAACGGAGATGAGGCAAATTACCAAACTACCCTCCATGTCTCGCATGAGTTAGTTCAATACCTTGGCCAAGGATTTCGTAGTTTCCCGTCGCCGTCCTCATAGGACACTTATCTCGATTACTTGCGAGACTGTGAATCCGTACTTGGTGGTCTAAACCCGATAATCACAATTCATCATCAATACCGTATCTGGCCCACTGACCCACGCAACAGTAAATCGGGTCGAGGGAAACCAGTGATAGTGTTGTCATCGAGGGAAACTGTGAAGTCAACTCCGTCAAAGCCCCTTTCGGAACGTTCACGTAGACTACTATAGTGTTGTCGTCGGTCATTGGCACTCCTTGAGTAATAAGCCATGTTCGACCATACGACCCGTGAGTCAGTGTCCATGAAACGAGTCAATCCCTTGATTCGATTCGTATCACAAGTCATGACCTCCGCTTCCAAGCGAGATATCGGCACATGATTGTAATACCCGAGTCCCGTAAGTAAACCGGCCAATAAATGTGCATACATAATATGTGACTTACGTGACTGCATGGAATATGTTTTATGATTTTATGTGTTAACATGATTTCAAATTGGGTGCTATTAAAATTACTAACCAAGTAAAGGAATTAATTGAAAATAGGGTAGTTATTTATTTTAGGGTTTCTAGTACATGGCATGCTAACCCCAAAAATTTAGTTTAGCATATTAATTATTTATACCACGTTTTGGGAAACACGAATTGATAAGAATAGGTTTCGAAAAGGCTAGATAGAGATTTTTGATGCATTAGGGTTTCGAAACTAGGAATATTCGAGACCTTTGGAATCTCGAAATTTTTAAAGCTTGAAAGGTTAAAACTCGAAATAAGTGAGTGTTAAGATGATAAAATATTGAAATAATGATGTGCTAAATAGGAGAATCTCGACATATTAAGACCTCGAGATCTTTAGATCTCAAAACTTTTGAAACCCGAAGATTGATCAATTCGAAATCTTCCAAATCTAAAATCTGATTAGTCGAGACATTGAGAGGTGAAACTCGACTAACATCTGATACGATTACTTAGCTGATAAGCAAATTTGTTTAACTAATATAATAAGAAGTATTACCTAGGGAAGTGATAAGTATCAACAAAAGTAACTGTACGTCTTATGATTACTTGAGCAAGTAAAATAGAGATAAGAAGAACCTTTGCAAACCATAACATATCGATGTCAAAGGCATTTGAAACAAGGAACGAGTGAGAAGCCGAATTGAATTCAAACAAGCTGGGAATAGGTATAATCTTTGTGCTAATTTTTATTTGAGCAATAGCATGTTCTAATCATTGGCTAGAATAAACATATCATTAATTTAAGTTAGTAGATGTAATTCTCGAAAATTTTGAATTTAGGGTTTTGGTAATTACGATTATAAGCTTAGATGTAAGAATAATTTTCTTGGTATGATTCTATGTTTTACCTAAATAATATCATGCTTTAATAAAATTCTGGGCACAAGAATACTAAAAATTAGGGTTTCTGAAGATTATGTGACAACTGTTCTTGAAATAATAGGTTAGATCGAAATCTCGAGTGAAGATAAGGTTTTCATATTATAATCTCGACAAATTTATTTATAATGTCAACATATGAGTCTCGAGATCCATCTTCAATATCCATGTCGAAATCTAGCTAATACTTATCTCGAAATTCTGTTTATAAGGTCGACGTCTATCCCCATACTGGTGTCGAGATTCATTTAACATAACCTTCGAAATATTAATTCAGCTCGACATTTATATCAGGATTGATCTCGAGATATACTCTGAAATATTATATGTTATGTTGTCAAACTCGAGATTTCATTCCAATATATATCGAGTCCATTTAATTCTTATTGAGATTGTGTATTAATTGGTTAAACATCGAAATCCAATTCAATGATAATGTCGAGATCTATTATGGAAAAAGACCTCGAAATTTCACCATTGAGTCCGAGCATTATGTAGAGATACATATCGAGATGGTTGATATCGACATCTTACTAGGATTGCAACTCGACATCTTATTTTAATGTCGACATATCTCTCAAAATATTATGTATAAAAACTCGACACATACATCTCGAGATCCATTTCCAATTCATGTCATGATCCATTTTAAATTAATTTTTAATTCATGTCGAAATTCCACAATAAAGTTTAAGATATATCTCGAAATGATATTCTTCAATTTAAGACAAAGTTTGAAACTTTAGGATTTCGAAATTTATAGAAGTTGGAACTAGGGTTTTCATATTAAGCCAATTTCGTGAAATTAAAATTAGACTAACAAACCCTAATTTTATACGTTTCAATATTTAGGGTACGAAGGTTAGCAATTTACAGTACGATAAGCTAACAACTAAGGATACCAGGTAAGTGGAAGTCCCATTTACAACACATAACTATATGGGCATGAAAATTATATGTTATGTGTTCTATGATTTTATGTGACTTCCTACGTGAATTATTTGCGTTATATGACACGCATGATTTAATTACATGATATTATGGCATGACATGAGCATGTGCACGCACGTTAGAACGAAAGGCATGATATGATAGCGTGCATAATATACGATTGCCTGAGAGCGATAAAGATTCGCCGATATGGGCGTCTGATGTCGACTCACAGTTGAGTCACGGCTCTTCTATGCTACCATGGTGACGTCGTATGGCGCTACCGTTATGACATGACATGTACAAGGCAAGACATGATTTTAGGGCTAATGCCCTCATGGCGGGCCGTGAAACCTGGAGGGTGCGAGCTGAGGGAGTAAGTGACACCGAGGGTATCTCTGGTGTCGACTACCTCAGTTAGGCTACCAGTGTGAAGCGTCCGCGTGGCGTATGAAACCACCCTGGGACAGAAAAGGTGCCCTAGGGTTAGCCTCCCTTGAGTGGGTATTGCCACTTATATTTATTCAAGATAGCCGAGGGCCCTATATGACAAGACAAGACAAGGAAAAATATGAGGTCTAGGAAGCATTGGCGGGGATGCCTTTGCGAAATTATGACACGTGCACGGCATGCATGGCTTTCACTTACTGAGCTTTATAAGCTCATTCCATGTATTTATGTGTTGTAGGTTCACGGGATCACGGTACGTGATCTTTACGAAGGCGAGGCCTATTTTTGAAGCTCATTCCATGTATTTTGAGGTGGCAGTGTGTACATGGATGCGACCTGAATGGCGGGCGAATAGATTATTTTTGGACACGCATGCGCACTCACCTTGTATTTATGTCCTAGGAATATTTTGTACTGTACAGAGAATTTCCTTTATATAAAAGGAAAAATTTTGTACGCATTTTCGTATATAGATTTCACTTATATCACATGCAGTCACATAAAATATTAGTAAGAATGGGCGGTAGGAGTCAGGGGCGCCGCAACGATAGGTCATCTACAAATAAGCTGTGATCGGTTATCCAGCACCCAACTGGATCCTCAGGCTTATGGACTTTTAATGTTCGAGGTTAAGAGTCCACTGGTGCCTTCCTCTCTCGTACCCATTAAGAACAGTGACTCAACTCGACACATTTGGATTTGTTCCTTTATTGCTTTACCGGATGCTAAGTAAAGAACTCTTATATCCAATAAATGAACAATGTCTTTCATTAAACACACAAAAATATCTTATTACACAAAAGGTCGAATGATAAATAATCTAATGCCCTTTACAATCTAATCCTCGTATATCATTCGAGGACATATTCCTAACAGCTGTACCAGATTTCGCTTCTATTAGGATATTCTCGTCGTAATGAAGCCATGTGTTCCTCCATGAAATGATGCACGTCAGGAATATGTCGTAAGACAAGAAACTGTGCTGACTCCCATAAATCTCTTGATACAGTAATGAACTGTGGTTTCGACAATGGCTTTCCTCCTACTCATCCATCATGGCGAGAAGTCAGCAACCCTATCGATTGAACATTTACCAAGTAGGAAGTGCAAAACCCAACGCACTCCTCTGTTGTGTACCCTTCAACTATGCTACCTTCAGGTCGATATCGATTTCGAACATATCCTTTGATAATCTTCAAATATCTTTCAAAAGGGTACATGTTTTCATGTACACCGGTCCACATGTCTTGATTTCTCG
The DNA here is from genome assembly GCA_027422505.1 of Craterostigma plantagineum. NCBI lineage: Eukaryota > Viridiplantae > Streptophyta > Magnoliopsida > Lamiales > Linderniaceae > Craterostigma > Craterostigma plantagineum. The sequence continues at coordinate 131,876 of JAPQWV010000055.1, forward strand.
AACTAAATTAACGACGAGATGCACCATAATATCGATAAATGACGGAGGAAAGAACATTTGCATCCGACACAATGTCACTACCACATCAGCCTGCAACTCATCTAGCACCTCGGGATCAAGAACTTTGTTGCATATAGCATTGAAAAAGAAGCACAGTTTTGATATGCATCAACGAACATGCTTAGGCATCATACCATGAATTGCGACTGGCAACAAATGTTGCATCAATGTATGACAGTCATGAGACTTGAATCCGACTAACTTCAGATCCTTCAATGAGACATATCTCAGTATGTTGCTAGCATATCCAGCTGGAACTTTTATACCTTTAACACATTCGCAGAAACTTAATTTCTCAGTCTTGCTCAGTGTAAAGCAAGCCGGTGGAAGAAATGTCCTCTTTCCTTGTTCTATCGGTGCTAGTTTAAGCCTCATTCGAAGTTCGACCATATCTTGTCTTGCTTTAAGTCCGTCTTTCGTATTACCTTGCATATTCAAAATAGTTCCCACAATACTATCACAAACATTTTCTCCACATGCATCACATCGATGCAATGTCTCACGTCGAGGTTTTTCCAGTAAGGGAGCTCCCAAAATATTTACCACTTTTTCCAAACACTACCGTCTTTTGATGGTTTGCACTTCTCACGAAACTGGAAATTAATGTTTCCGACGATGTCACTCACTTTGGTGCCTTTCAATGTTAGTTTAGCCCTTGAAAGCTCGCTCTTCCCGTTAAACAGCGGTAGCAGCTTTTTCTTCGTCGATAGTCGTGGGTACGCGACAGGAATTTTTTATGGCTCATGTAAATGTGTTTCTGCAATTGTTCAACCACTGGCTATCTGTATCATCCCCACAAATCTGACATGCTTTCTTGCCTTTTTACTATAGCCACACAAATTCCCGTAAGCTGGAAAATCATTGATGGTACAAAGTATCATAGCCCGAAGCGTAAATCTTGATTTTGCGTATGCATCGTACACCTCAATGCCTTCAGACCATAGTATTTTTAGATCCTCAATTAATGAAGTCAAGTATACGTCAATGTCATTACCAGGTTGTTTCGGACCAGTCTTTAGACATGAAAGCATGAGGAGGTTTTATATACAAAGCAGCACCGGCCACGTACTGTGACGGCTGCTCAAATCCCCGAATGGGTTTATCCCATCGGTACAAAGCCCAAGCCTTAAATTCTGTGCTTCATTTCCAAATGTCGGAAACAATGAATCAATGTTCCTCCATTGAGGAGAATTTGTCGGATGTCTCAGTTTTCCGTCCTTTTTTCCTTTCCTTGTCATGCCATCTAAGCATTTTAGCATCATTGGCATTGGAGAACATTCGCTTAAATCTAGGTATTATCGGCAAATACCATAGAACCTTAACATGAGCCCCACCGACATCATCTTTTCGTTTGAAAAGCCAAGTGTCACAGGTCGGACATTTATCAGCCTATTCATACTCGCCTCTATATAGCACGCAGTCGTTGGGACATGCATGTATACTTTCGTACTGCAAGTTCGAAGGGCACAACAGCTTCTTTGCCTCGTAAGTTGACACCGAAAGTTCATTCCCATCAGGAAGCATATCGGCAAGTGTTTCTAAGAGTGTTGAGAAACATTTATCCGAAATCCCAAATTTAGCATTAATATTCAACAATTGGAACACAATAGGAAATTTTGTGTATTTAGAACATCCGTTGTACAAAGGGATACTATTGTCCCTAACTAGATTGTCAAATATGGGAGGACGTTCATCAAAATCCTCTTGAACATCACAGAGCATGTCCTCAATACGATCATTATCAGAGGAATAACTATCAGCTAAAACATCTACATCTGCCTCGGCTTGCACCCTTGTACTAGATCCTTCACCTACCGACCAACAGACTCACTGTGCCATATCCAATTTGTATAACCAGGTTTAAAACCCGATACTATCAGATGATCCCTATCAATCTAACTATTCCACCACTTTGTATTAATACAATTACGACAAGGACATTTAATCTTGGATTGCCTCTTTTTTCTTTGCTCCGCACAATTCATAAACTCTTCCACACCATTCAAATATTCGGCCGTTCGCTTACTAGGCATCCAAACCCGATCCATCGCAACCACCTAAATTAGATAACAAATAAATTACATCGTAAAGCGATAACGGACATTTAAGAACGGTCCAAGGGGTCCATTCAAGGTTTCCCCCAAAGAGCAAACCTTGAACATATCTAAGCTTAATGAATACAATAAATTCGCCAATCATAGGCAATTTCAAACAAATATGAAGCACAAAAATAACTATCCAAGCACAAAAATCTCGGATACCCGATAATCGAAGCCGTCGGGTACCATCGGGTCGGGTCGCAATTCTTTTTTAACAATTATTATTTCTAACAAGTATAGAACGTTAATAGAACCTTCAATCACAATATGGAACCAAAGTCGAAAGCAAACCTAAAGCTAGATTCATAAAAGTATGTTTTGAAGATCATAGCAGGCAAGTAGGAAAGCAGACAACAAAGACACCTACGGCAAAACAAGAAAAGAATGAAGAACTAAAGCAAGATTCTAAGGGAAGTAACAAATCTAATCCTTCTCGATTGGACCACTCCCTCGGGAAGAATCACGGCTGTTGCCTAAGTCAAACTCGTCTCAACCCTTCTATTCCTCGGAGGAGAACGCCGAGGCACCAAAGCCAAAAAAGCTCTCCGAAAAACCATTCGCCCTGATCTGGGACAAACGCCCTTGGAATCCAAAGTTGAAATACATATTGGCTGCTTCGGATACCTTCTCGACAGGAACAAGGTTAGAATTGGGTTGCGATTCTTGACCTCGATGGATCTATCTCTCGAATGAAGTTCTTGACGGAGAATCTCAAACTGAGCCCTAGTCAGTTGGTTCCACAGACAAACCACTTCTTGAGCCTCTTCACTAACCCGCATGGTCATCTCCACGTTACAAGCCCGAGCCGAGTCCGCCATTTTCTGTTGAAGACGATAACGCCGAGCCCCCCACAAGACAAGGAATAAGCCTGAAGACAGGAAAGTTAGTCAAAATGAATATTCAACCGAGGCGAAAAGTGATAACTATACCCGACTTAAAGCCAGCGCCAACTCTTTCAAAAAACGACCATCAGACAACTCCTTAGCAAAATCATTCTTCTCGGGAGTAAAGAAGTTCAGCATATAAGATAGAGCAGACTCCCCACCTTTCTTCAACAGGAAATGGGGATGAACGAGTCGAGATGAAAAAGGATCCCCCCGTAAAGGAAGGAACTATGGGAGGGGTAGGAGACGATGGCTTCACTCGCTTAGGTCGCCCCATTTATTGATGGGGAGTTGATGACTCGCCCTCGGGGACGTGCCGAGAGGTTCATTGCGTTATCCTCGTGAATGTCCTGAGGCGCCTCTAGTGTGGATTGTAATAACTGCAGCAACATTCATATCTTCTCCCAAATTAGAAAAAAGAAAACCGACATCAAAGATAAAGAAGAAAACATACCCAAAACCCGAGGAGGGACAGTCGCCTTGAGAGTAGCACCCGATACCAGCTCTCGCACCGAAAACCTCTCACTCCCGATCGAAGCCAGTAACTCCAGCAAAAGGTCGGGATATACGCTCGGGGCTTGGTAGTAATCGTTCCAATGCAATAAAAGGAAACGACGGTCCCGATGCTGAGGTGAAGGGCACACATAGAAAAATTTTTTCATCCACCCCTTGGTAACAGTAAATTGTCGTGAAAAACATCATTTGAAGGCACGAAGACAAATTTTCCATAATCCATTTCGCATACGCAGAAGAAATAATAATTAGCACAGTGGTGAGTGGGAAGCTAACCCTACGGGTAACCACAACAAAGGCTAACAACATACAAGAATTAGGAAAGATTTGACCCGTGGAAATATCTATGGTCTCACAGAGATCTAAAAGGAAGAAGGGGATGAGAAATCTACGGCACATATCTATTTGATCGGTGTAAACTGTAAGAAAGCCGGAGGGACGTGAAGAGGCCACTTGCAAGCGACAGGCAATCGGACTTCGTATCGGAAGATGTTAAGTACTAAGGGTCGACACTTTCGCATGATACCAAGGAAGATTAGCCTTAGTTGGACCCTTATCTGCTTCAGTAGACCACTGAACCTAGTTTTTGCGATAGCTCTTATCATCACTATCCCCTTGTGGAATTTGTATCCTCACAGCAACAGCGGGGTCGGGCCGAGGACCCGAGCAAACAAGAAGCTCGGGGTATCGTCAAAATTGGGTGGGGCTCGCGCAATTGCCTTACCCTTAGAAGAGGAAGATAATGCCATGGATATGCTAAAACTAGAAACTGCTGAAGCACTAAAGGATGGAAAAGGCAAAAGGAATGACTTGAGTGACAAGTAGAAAAGATTTCATATTTAGCGAAAAGCCAATTAATTCAAATTTGAATAATGAACGCTCGATTGACTACATTTGGAATTGGCTCGGTCCGCGATATTCTCGGGCACTCGTTGCGAAATTATCGGTTTCCACTCTAGGAAAGATCACGTCTTGGGTTAGCCATTACAAGACCCTCGAAACATCAATCGGATAGTCTGAATCGTCACTATTTACGAAAGAACAACCGCGACCAATTCAAATACGCGAAGAAAAACATATCCATATTCCAACACCTTTGGAAAATAAAATGACTATGTCAAGAATGGAAAGATGTAGCAGAGGTGATGAAGTGGCGACCGCGGAGCCTCGGGTAAGTAGTTACAGAGTGCTAGCCAAAACGATCAGCATCATAAGAAATAGTCATCCCGAGTCGACGTTCAGGAGGTCGCGACGGGAAAACATTAATCCATCGAGAAAGAAGTCCGGTATAATCGCAACTATACATATGCCCAATGCGACGATGAATAACCGAAGGGCGGAAGAAATAACATAAGAAAAAAGCCTGAATGCTATACATTCAGATAAATGCCCGGAAGGGCTATGTTCGATTACATAAAAGATTATATATATATATTATATATATATAATAAGGTTCATTACATTCATCCAAGAAGAAAATAAGAAATGCATTCATGCGGATGGACCGGCCTGACATTCAACCCCCACAACATCCTCCCTTGCTTAGGCATTCTCCCCCGCCCCGGTAACCTCCATCTCCCCGACACTCTACCCAGCTGGCTCCCGCACCTCAACCTCCTCGGCAACCTTCTGTCTATCATCCTTGGGCCTCGACCTCAGGCTCGGCTACCCTCTCAACAACCACTAGTGCAATTGGCGTCCTAGGGGGACCACCTTCATCTTGTGGCTCGGGCTGATAACCCCCCTTGGTGGTATGCTTCAGGGTTCGAATAGTATCGAGGAACCCAAAGGGATGATCCGCCTGACCATACCCATGCGCTCGAAGCTCAGAGATGCAGCCATAGAAGCCATACTTGAAGAAGTTCTTAATGTGCTTCAGATGCTCGAACTTAGGGACAAAGCATCCGGCCAGCTCCTTTCCTCGGCCTGCTGCTCTTCAACCCGAGTAGCCTCAGACTTGGACAGCTGGCGCTAGAGCTCCTCGACCTATTCCCTCAAGCTCTTCTCCAAAAGGAAGGGGGCGGGTATGCTTCCAATACTCTTAATTGGGAAATTCCAGAAGAAATCCCAGCAAACTTTGCTCGAGGGCTCGCCATAAAAGTCGGGCTGCTTAGCCCGACCCATGGCAATGAGACTCCCGAATGGCGAAGAAGGAGTCTGGCTCGAGGAGTTCTTCGATTTCTTTGCCCAAGACCCTCCCAGAGAGGGAGCGTTCTTTTGGGAGCATATTTTTTAACTCCAGAGGAGGAGACAGGGGCCTTGCCCTTGCTTTTGGAGCGGGTACTCGGGGGAGACCGAGGTGGACTCGCCGGAGGGAGGTCTTTGTCATCCTCATCGGCGATGGCAATAACCTCAGCAAGCATCATTCGTTCGGCTACAAAAGAAACACAAGATTTAGGCACATAAAAGGTGGCAGAAAACCATACAAGGACATGCCGAGACACCTTTCTTCGTATACCTAAGGTCCTCGAGAGAAGAATATTTTTGAAGAGAACCCGTGGGCCAGAGGACGTCGTCTTTGGTGAGTTTGTGAGCGAGGTAGCGGCTCTGACCGACCTTGGATAAGAAAGCTTCTACCCGAATAGAGGGCTCGGGAGGAAGAGGATGAGAGATCGAGGCATTGTCGTTCCAAGAAAAAGGGATAAGTTCCCTCTCGGCACGATCTGCAGCGGGCTTGACGTAAGAATATATACTCATCTAGCCCTTGTGTGATGAGAATTACCCTGGATGAGGTCCAGAATTCGGATTGGGGAAAGAAAAATTTCCCCTCTTCCTTTTTATTCAGCCTCAGGAAGGAAGAGATGTTGGGGACCGAGGGAGCGTAATTAAAATCCCGTAACAACGAGGAAGAGAAGAAGACTGAAGGAGTTCGGGGCTAACTGAGCTGGGGAAATCCCGTAATAGTTACAAATATTGACAAAGAACCGAGGCATGGGGAGCCTTAGAATAATCTCAACCTGGTCCAAAAAATACGTATCGAAGCCCGCATGAAGGGCACTGACTCTGGGGATATGCCATCGGAATGGCATTCGATGATGTAATGAATAGGGCTAGACGGAAACATGTTGTTCACATTACAATATTTGAATATTATGTTCGAATTTTTATTTATGGAATAAATGTTATAATTAATTCCTTTATAGGCATATTATTTTTTTATCATTAGTTCTTGCTTGACATCTGACAAGACGCTATATAAATAAGACCCAAATATAGAGAGTTTAATCACGATTCTCATGGGATGAGAGAGGGGGCACATGTGAGCTATTATTCTCGGATATTAAATTTATCCATAAGTCTTAGACTTCAGTATGGTGACTGAATATCGATCATGACTTATATGTTAACGACTCCTAAATTGTTGTGCCAACCATTCACTTGGGAAGTGGGAGGTCGTAATTTTGATATGAGTTGAATCAGGAATTAACTTATATTTGGACACGACTCGCAATCGTCAATCACATGGCTAATTACTCGTTGAGTGTTAATGATTGATCGATTGACTATAGTAGTATACGTGGACCTTAGACCAAATGGTCAATGACAGATTGGCTTTGGGGTCCTGACTTGTCAGTAGATTGCTAGGACCTATTTGTTCGAGGAAGATCATGGGTCAGCGAAGACATGCTGTCTTGACAACGTGCAACTGCCGGGCATTGACAGTCAGAGGGATTCAGAACCTCGCAAGTAATTGAGGTATGTGTCCTAAGCATATTCGGGGACGAGAAATTATGGAATCTTTCGAAAGTATACAAACTAACTCACGTGGGACGTGGAGTGTAGTTTAGTAATTTCTTCTTCACAAACTAGACCAAGTGTCGGGTTAGTGAGTTTCACATGACCATGGCTCTCACTTGATCGGGATATATGTGAAGGGTCTATACGTAGTACAATGATCTATACTCTACATAGATTGTACTCAACACGAGATCTATTCGGTAACACAGGATTGGCTAGGTGCTTACTGACTTCTTGTATTCCTCACTTGCCGGGTTGAGACGAACCAACAGAGTTGGGCTTAAGAAGGATCACTAGGATAGTATCTGATAATGGAATGATAATGGAAGATGTACAATTATTTAACGGTCTTCGAGACGTTAACAAAATGTTAAATATAAGTTGTAGAAACTATAATTACACGGACTTAGATTTTCGGAATGAAACGATGAAGAATGGACAGAAAATAGGGTTCACAGCCACGAGCAAGGCTCGTCAAGGCCGTGAAACCGCCTGAAAAGTAGCAGCAGATTTAAAAACATATATCCCCCAATCTATTCCTGTGATTGAGAATCCCTTCACTCGGAATCACGACTGCCGAGTCTTCTTTCCGTGGCTAAAATTTCAGGTCCATCGGACATTGTTTACCCCTCGATCTGAGAGAAATACAAAAAATGTCGCAAAGCTATCGAAAGTGTCATGGCCGTAACCACCTATGCACCTGGCCGTGAGCACTCAACACGGTCACGGCTATGAAGTCACAGCCCAAGGCCGTGACCAAATGGCTGTGAAGGTGCCTGCCACAGGCCGTGAAGGTTGGCCGAGCTTCGGCCAAGCTTTCTATCGGCGCGTTCACGGTCATGATCCTTGGGTTCGTGGCCGTGACGCCTACGTTCGTTGTCGTTAAGCTGTCCGTCGAAGGCCATGAATGTCATTTCTTGGTCAATTTTGGTCTAAATCAGATCCAGTTCCGTTCCTTGTTTTTATATGAGATATATGGGACATTGTCTAGTCATTTGATGACTTAATACAACGGAATCAAACAAGAGATGAGTCATGTAGGACATGATTCAATTAAAGTCATTTTCAAGGTTGAAAAATGATTTTTATGTTTTGGAATTGCGCAATTTCATTCATCATTGAATCACCTCCCTTCTCACTCTAAAATAGTTTTAGAGAAGCTGAGAGCATTTTGGGTTTGTTCTTTGAGAAAACCAAAGTGTTTTGAGTTTTTAGTAAATCAAACACACACAAGCAGATCTTTTCCAAAACATCTTCCTAGCCATCTTTGGGAGGAGGTGGAATTTTGGATACGACAGGGGGTCGGCGTGACGATCTTGCCAAGGCGTTGGAGCTCGAAGAGGTCACGACGTTGCTAGGAGTGAACTACGACAACCGGGACCGCTAGGCAAGATGCTAGAGGTCTTTGCTATGAGGATAAGGTCCTTAAACTCTAACGTGTCAGTGTTTTGTTTTCTATAACCAAAAGAGATACAGGGCTAACCTTACGGGGATCCCCGGAAAAATTTTTAAACCTCTGCAACACTAGCTAGATTGGTTGGGGAAGGAACCCCAACCTCAAAATCATCGGGCATGCTCGAGAGGGTAACTAACCTAGAACATCAGAAGGCTTGAAAGTAAAAACTTTGATTCGCTGCCAACGGCGACCAGCCCGAAAAAACTCGATCTCCCTAATTCTAGGCGTTAAAAGCCCGACGGTATGCCCTCTGGTCGGGAAAGTCGTTCTCACGGGGAGGGATCGGTTCCTCCAGGGTGCAGAAGGGCGACACTAATGGAAAGGGTGGCCTCAGAATCCACCGAGGGAAACCTCCACAGAACCCACCGAAGGAGCCCTCGGGGAATCCCTATGCGGTGTCCCCGCACTAAGCCTCGGGCTCCCCGCGCCCTTCATAAAATGACTACCACTATTAAAAGAACTTCTATCACTACTATCGGAATGACTATCCGAGGAATAAGCAAAACTACCCGAGCACACATGAGAACTATCACTAGAAGACATGACCGATAGAATGAAAAGGCTAAGGAGAAAAGAACTTACAAATACCTAAAAGCTCGGCTGGAAAGCTAGGGAGGCTCATGTGCTCGGGAGCATTCATATGAGAGAGAAAGTGAGAGAAAATGAATAAGGGCGTGAGCGAAGGAAGTGGTGTATATATAGGCCCCATAAGTTCGATGTGGGCCCTTAGATCCCGATCAGATCAACGGGTCATAGCGGTCCACGTCGATTACTAAAATAGGTGCCAGAACTCCCGCCCAGACGTCCTATCACGAGTCATGGACCTACCACCGGAAAAAACACGTGGCGAGGAAGGCGAAATGATGGCAAACTTCAAGAAGGGAGAGGACGCGCCTTGGCAGATAAGTCGTTCGGGAGAAGTCCTAATAACTGCCCGAAGAAAGCACCAACAATTACGACCGAATAAGATATTACGCTTCAACCATAAGAACGTCCAAAATTCATCACACTCTTCTGGTTTATTTGAGGGGGGCTATTGTTACCCTCGGATTTTACCAACTCCGCCGCAAAATAACCGATCGGTAAACCACCCCGCCTAAACAACGACCCCACATTCAGCATCGGCTCGAACCCATTAGGACGACTGTACGAACAGGGCCTCGAGCCCATTAAAGGATGACTCCAGAACGAGACGCCCCAGAATCACCCAAGAACTCCTCGGGTATAAAACCCTCGGCCCACTAAAGTATCCTCGGGTGGTAGGACCGAGAAGACACAATCCCGAGGCACCGTACGTGCTCAGGGAGTTGGTTAATTGCCCTTCTCGAAGCCCCGAAGAGGAATCATCGAAGACCGAATGAGTCCGAGGTTCGTGGGATCGTGGGGAAATGGAAAAATGAAAGCAGGCTCGAGCCCGAGAAATGCGGGACGTGGGCAAAAATCGTCGAAAACTACCGAAGCTAGGTACCTTATGAAAAGAAGAGGCGTAAGTTTTTTATAAGCCTAATTCACCCCCTCTTAGGCACATTTTATCTTCAGAAAGGACACTCCGCGATCCCTCTGTGGTGCCGCGCCAAGGACAAGCGGGCAATGATCCAATGTCGCAGAGAGATGAACATGGTAAACCATGTCAGGAAACCGAGAAAGCCACGTCGGGTTGCCCAACATCCTATCCATCCGTCGCTACAACCTGCCGCAGCATGTTATTGGTTATACCACGTGAATAGCTGCCCCGTCAGAGGCAAGGTCACAAGATCAGCCCGAGTAAGGCAATTGCGCATGTCATCCATATCGCGTGGACGAAAACCTCCACCCCTTCCATCGGCGTCGTCAATAATAGGATTAAATTCGCCCATAACAACCATGCATCCTCCGCACGAGCCAACAAGTAAGGAATAATATCCTGCCATAAATCCATTCTCTACTCCCGGCGGTTTTTACCGTAAACGAACGAGATGAAATACACCTCACACATTGCAAGAAAAGTCACCTTACGATAAATAGATTGGGCTTATAATCCCAGAATAGTCACATGAATAAGAAGGGTCCCACCCTATCCAAATACGAGTGCCGGCCCTGCGTCATAATCAAGGAAACACTGCCATTGTGAATATGCCATCGGAAATTCCTGTGGCATTCATATTTGCAACCCTCGTCTTCAGAAGACCCACCAGCTGTAAATACATCACGCTAAAAATTGTCCTATAGTCCAGCCATGGTCTCGCTTATTGAAACCCAGCACATTCCATACGTCGACCAGAATCATGGATCATCCACGTCCCGGGCTGCAGCTGCTTTATGTCCCGTAGTAGTGATCATAATGTCGTCCGAGTCAGGCAGGTCATGCAGGAATGGCAAGGAAATAGTATCTTCCGCTTGAGCCACATTGGCTCTTTGCCTAATCGATGCGCGTCCTCACCCCGAGGCAAGGAAACCCCGCCGCCACCATGTGTATGAGTGACCATTCTAGAGACCGGTGGTCCCAGCCCCGAGTAGGGGATCCCCGACCCCATGCACTTCAGTAGATGTGGATGGTCCCCTAGAGGGTGCGCCCTCTTTCATAGTAGCGATCGGCCTTCGAACTTGCTGCCACTCCGTATGGGTAAGCCTCTGGTCCGCCCGTGCCGGCCGTAGTTGTGCGGCAGGCAAGGGCTTCCCCGGTCTCTTAGTTGTAGTGTTCTTTCACTCTTGGCGATTCACAGGGCAGGAAGTAGTCGAGTGAGTCCACACAGCACAAGTCGCGCACTTCGTGGGTCGCCACTCATACTACGCCCGCACTTGTACTACGCCCGTCATCTCACCATGCTTTGCAAGTAAGCGAATCTTGAATTTCTCCACAAACAGTTCCTGAAGATACATCATAATACAAACCCGCACAAAGTCGATACGCTCCATATTTGTAGTGATATTATCCGTGAAAAGTGGACGGCCCACGGCGCTAGCGACAACTCCATAGAGGAACTTCGACATAGTCCCTCTTAGCAAAGGACATGCTCGGCCACCATATATCAAGAAACAACGGCTGCCCCTTCATTAACCATGGTTCACCTCAAGGACTCCGTTCATGGCCTCAGCTGAATCAAATCTAAACATGAAAAAACCATTAACTGATGCGAAGACCTCGATTAGACCAGCCCATGTAGATCGGAAAAACCGTTCGACGTGTGCGAAATGTGGACGTCGCCCAAGAAAGTAGCCAACAAGAGTGAACACTGCACAAAACCCTGACGAGTCACCTCCCATGTAGGAGCTACCTTAGGGATTCCATCAACAATAATCGGCGGCGTATATTCCATCGGAACACGCTTTGTGAAATCTTGAGGACTTCTTTCAGTCGACAGCCCATTTCAGATTTTTTACCAAACGTAGTTTCATTCCCAAAATGAACTTTTGGATTAGAAGTCCATTTAAAAAAAAGTTTCCAACACGCTCTAAGTGTTTATATTTAATCTCGGATTTGGATGAAATCGAAATCCAAACGGATGATTTTGGTGAAAATCGGATTTCAAACTCCGAAGTCCCCACGGACCATGAGATAATTTGTAAAAATATATGTAGGAGCTCTGTCGCGTGGAAAACAAAGGAGCTTGGGTGGTCAGCAACCGATCAACGTGTTCGAAGCAAGGTTGTGAAATCGAGTTTTTGAACCGGAGCATAAAGTGGTTTAAGGTTTAGCGGTTAACCGGTATAAAATCGATGTAAAACCAGTGTTCCTAACAATAAAATTGTATTTTATGAATAAATCAGTCAAATAAGATATGTTGGATATCCAAAAAGTAATTGCAAAATGATATGTCAAGATTAAATTTATAAATTAGGTATAAAATATGAAATAAAAGCAAAATATATTGCGAAGAAATTAAAAAGTAATTATAAATGAGGTACTAAAAGAAAATTTAAAATTAAATTTATTAGAGGTAGAAAGGAATTGAACCCAAGAGCTTGAGAATGTAAGGCCCGTGTGATAATCATGAGACCACAACTAGTTATTTGACCACTAATCTATGTACTTACCATGTAATTACAGTTTTGGTTTTTTTTTTAAATTTTTGAAAACTAAATCTGAACCGGACCGAATTTTCGGCCGGTTCATCGGTTCCCACTTGAACCGGTCGGTCCGGGCCGATTTTAACAACCCTGGTTCGAAGTACTAACCCGATCCCCATATCCTTTTGCATATCATAAGAGGAGGACAGTCAAGAAACAATTGTTTCAGTCAATGTAAGAACTTATTCGATAAAAAACCATTATCAAACATTCTAGTCTAGGTATTTCTCTAACTCTTTTCTCTCCCTTCCCTCTAAAAAACCAAAACCCTAACCCTTCTTCTTCCTTCACCCAAGCCACCACCCACCCACCCACCTACCCCTCCAACAAACACCCACCCCTTCCGCCTCACTTCCTCCCCCGCCTCCATTAACGGAGGTTGGGGGAGCCGTCTTTCTTTTTATTCCTTTTTTTCTAAAAATAATTGCTTACTCCTTTGCCGCCCACCACCTATCGTCGCCACTCGCCGCCGCTCCCCATTGCGTCGAGCTCCGCTCCACCTCCGCTCGTCGCCTCCATCGCCTCTGCTCCACCTCCGCTCGCCGCCGTCTCCGCCTCCGCCTCCGCCTCCGCCAACCTCAGCCTTCGCCCGGCCGTGCCCACCCCGATGCCCGGCTCATCAAGAGCCACCGCCCACTGCCCTACCGTCACCCTCCGCCCACTGCCCTCCTGTCGCCCGCCGCCCGCCCTCGCTTACCCCATCGCCCGCCCTCGCCACAACCTCGAGTCTCCTCGCTGTGGGACCTCGTCTCTCCCGACCCTCAGGTCGGGAGCCTTTTCTCCCTAGTGGAGCCATCTGTCCGATGACAAAACCCAGACGTTGAAGGCCAGGTTAAAGTGAAGAGTATCGTAGATTTAGCCTAATAGTTGTTTTTTATTATAGGTTCTTTAGTTCATGGTGGCAGATTATGGTGTTCTGTTTTCTCTTCTGTTTTATGTCACTTGTCGACCCTTTTCTCCCATGTGGGAGTGTTTGTTCCCCTGTGGGATTGTTTGGTGCTCCTATGTGAGGCTTTGTTCTCCCGTTTGACGATGTACCGGTGTGACGCCCGGGGCCGACGAGGGCGGGGAGTGATCGCCGGTGCCAAAGAGATGCACGGACAAGGAGCGGCTCCTGGCAGGCTTCTAGGCGAAGAGGTACATTAACGAACCGATCCGACACCCGAATGAGAGGGGATCCTGAGACTGACAATGTATGGGCGTGTCAGGCTAAGAATCGTATAAAAGAATTGATAGTACTACTCATATCACCAAGGTCGACCTACCTTTTCGGGAGTCCATCCGAAAGAACTTCAAAGTTAAGCGTGCTTGACTTGAAGCAATCTTGGGATGGGTGACCCCCTGAGAAGTTTGCCGAGGGTGCGTGTGGCGACCCACACTTTCTAACCTTAGTTAGAAAGTGTGGGTCGCCACAACCGGTGAGACCCCTCGGGCTATTTAGCCATGTACCTTTGTTATTACTGCAAGCTATCGTTTGGAAAATCAAAGAACTTTCGATTAGTATATATAATATGATCTTGATTCTCGAACTAGCTATAGTAGAAAAACTGTAGTTATCGTTTTCGTGAAAAAAGTGCATTTAGCCTCTTCCTTTTCTTTTATTTTAAGCATCCAAGCTGTATAGAGAAAAGCCACAACGTTCTTGGAAGAGCTAAAAAATAAATCAAACAGGTCACACTCTCAATTCGTATATATAGAGAGCAGCCGAAACACCAATTTAAAATCACAACATTTCTGATATGGGGCTCTCCATATCAAAAAATTTTTATCTATGGTTCGACAATTTATATAGCGGTAGATTTGTTATTATTAAGTTTCGGGGCGTGCATTGAATGCTCTTTGGTGGAGGACATGAAAAAGGGGGACGTAAAACAGAAAGGCACAAAGATTTACATGGTTCGAATCCTTACGAATTCTACGTCCACGGGGCGCTGCGGAACTTCCTTTCACTATATTCGAACAGATTACACACTCAGATGACCTCACTTCCACTTATAAATACTAAAGACTTAATATAGACGGTTTTATATGTTAAAGGAGAGAAAATATGGAACTTCTTCGTATATGTAATGATGATGCCCAAGAAAACTACTTAAGTACCATTTTTATAGTAGCACCTCGCCGCCCTCGCATGGTAGTATCCCAGGATTTCAGGGACGTGACTGGTGAGTACGATGACAGTGGAAAAGCTGCTATTGATTGACTACTCTGCAACAGTCACAGTTCTTGAAGAGTGTTGCTGCCCTACCAGAACTTGACACACGTCCCTCACGTAGCAGCCTTTTCTCTGAGGGTCTTTTCTTATGAGGCGTACCGAAGAAGTTTCCTCTATTTGTGGGCTGCCCGTCATTCTCTGAGGTCCCGTGGGTCTTTATTTTTGCCAAGTGCTTAACTTACTTTCCCACAGGGCCTGTTGGGCCTTTTATTACTTATTCGATATCAACTACTCCCTTACTCTAATTTGTCTTCTGGGACAAAAGTGAATTAGAGGAACGTGATAGAATGCCCATACCTCCTTATTAGGGACCTATCGTAATTATTTCATGCAGAGACGCGTTTTAAAGGTTCGGTCAGTGCCTGGTGAGCCACTTTCATAAGGGTTGCTTCTTGAATCTTAGTCGTCGTCTCTTTATTTCTGAGGGTTTCGAAGCTCATCAGGTATATTTCTCTTTCCCCCCTTTTTTCTTTGCTAAGTCCCTTTTGTTCACTTTCCAGGGCATCTTCGTCGTCTGACTCTACAAATCGCTCTCTTCCACCCACGAATCCCCCTCCTTCATCTTCTTCTATTGATATATCAGTTCCGCAAACCTTTTCGTCTGTTCCCAAGGCAAAAATCCACAAAAATCCCGCTGCTATGGAGCGGACTGGCCGTAGATCGGGTACTCACTCCGTAACTGGCTCAATCATCACTTCCTCTCCTCCTAGTGGGTCTGCAGTAGTGGATTCACCGGCGGGGTCCCTAGATTTGGTCATCCTTTCAGAATAACAAGTCCCAGAACAATCTAACTCTGAATATGTCCTTCTTCTCACTTCTCGGCCCCCTCCTAGCATTTTTAGGTCATCGTGGTGTTCATTAAGGGGCGTTGATGCCTTGGTAGAGGTGCTTCGCTTTGGAAGGTTTTACGGCGACAGTGTTGTTGCCGCAGCAGAGGGCAGACACCCTCCCCATTCGTGCCTTGCCTTTTGGTAGCCCAGGTTAGGGCTGGCCTGCGTTTCCCGGTCCCCTCCTTCTTATCTGAGGTGTTTCGTGCCTTCAAAGTCCCTCTGAACCAGTTCCATCCATACGCTCTTCGCCTACTCATTGCTTTCTCCGTGGCGGTAAGGGCGTCGGGGGGCACCCCGCCGGATTTGGTCCTTTCTCAGTTTTCATTGAAGCCCTATGGCTAATTTTTTTGCCTTTCAATTTCCGCGTTACGAGGGGGAATACTCAATTTTTTGTGAAGAATCAGAAGATGGACAAGGACTGGCAGGGTAGTTATTTCTTCGTGGAATCCCCAGATGGTACATGGGAATTCCCTTGTGATAAATGGATGAAGGGGATGCCTCCTTGAGATTCGGACAAATGTTCTAGGAAAAACGAAAGGGCGCTGTCCTTATTGAATGCTCACGTAGCGAGGCACGGCCTTTTGAATCCCTCCTCCTTGGTCAATTTTTTGGGCGTCCTTCACCACTTTGGCTTTTCTCCCTTCTTTGTTCCGTTTTCTCCCGAGGGTACTTCGAATTGTTTTCTGTCCTTCTGTCCTAGTGGTGTCTATTGATCCAGTATTTTGGTCTTTTCTGTGCAGGTATGACGACTTCTTGGCATGGGTTGTTGGCTGATGTGGAAGAGAGAGCTACCTTCTTGGTTCCCAAGACGAATCATCTATCGCGGTTCTGGAGCACCCTCGGATTCCCGCATCTAGGGACATTCGTGAGGAGGTTCCACCTGTTTCTCCCCTAAGAGCGAAGGGTCCTCGATGGCCTCTGGAGCTGTTCCTGCTACCGAGGTCAAGAGAAAAGCGGATCCTTTATTGAAGCTAAGTAAAGTAACTAAGAAGACTCTGCGCCTGTCGGCGGGTGATGGTGGGGAGATCCAAGAGGATGTCCGGAAAGGGAAGTCCTTAAAGGAAGACCTCCCTTTCTCAAAAGATCAACTTGAGAAGAAGAGAGGGATGGAGGTACTGAGCAGGTTGGCCTTTCCTGGGGACAAGGAGATTATCTTGCATGGAAACACCTCAAAGAATGAGGCAGACCTTGCCCGCCATCCCCTGAAGGTATGTTCGTGAGTCCATTCTTTTTGGAGGGTGTTAGTTTAGCTGGAACTTCTTCTGTGGTGTTAAGGTGATAAATCACGTAGTGTTGTTATCTTCTGTGGGTTCGTCGGCCAGAGAGTTGGAGGAAGAGAATCAGCCTTCAGGGGCGTTTGGAGCAAGTTCAGGCCAGCCTGGCCGCGAAGGAAGAAGCAGCCAAGGAGGCTGCGGCTAAATTTTGCAGTGAAGAGGGAAAGGATGAAGAAAGACAAGGAGGAGCTGCAGAGTTCCTTAGAGAGGGAGCATGCATCACTTTTGAAACAGCGTGAGGAGGAGCTCCAGAGGTTTTTGCTGAGGAAAAGGCCGGGTGGGATGAGAACTTTGCATGCATGGTGGAAGTGCAAACGCAGCCGATGTGGCGCATGCGAAGGTTGAAGGAGCTAAGGCTTGTCAGCAGCATCTTCTTTCCACTCCTACTAGGAAAGTTTTTGGAGGATCTGGCGGAGGGTTGGCACCAAGCTTATTTGAAGGACTCCATGTCCTTGACAGATTTCGCCCGCACATGAAGCACTACTTCATGGGAGGCTATGATGCAGGATCCTCGGGAGCAGAGGCCAAGGCATCCCTACGGTGATCCAAGGGCCCCTGAGGACCCCATGTTCTGGCTCCCGGTTGTGAAAGAATGTGCGGAAGTCCTAGTTGGTGCCGACATCTCCGACCTTCCAGGTGTTACCTTCGGTCCTCTAGAGAACCCCGCCCTTTAAGTTTCATAACCTTTTTCTAACCAACCTTTTTGTCTCTTTTTTCTTGTTTCTGGACAATTTTAGAACCTCTGCTATTTTGGGGAGCTTAAATCCCCTGTATTCGTATGTTTTCATTGAGGTTTCTTTTTCCCCTGTAACATTGAACCCCTTTGTCACAATCGTTGCTTGTTTGTCGCGTTCATAATTACTTAGTATTTCTGGCATTTCCGTGGGGACGTTATAAATCGGACCTAGTTAGAGCGTTAGCTCGTTCAACTTTGTAATTTGTAATCCAAGTACGAATTATACACGCCTTAGGTTGCAAGCACCGTCATCCTTGTCCTTAGGTGTCACTTTGTGCTAAGCTCTCTTTGTCCTTAGTGAATTCAGTATTCCTGTAGACACTGGGGTCTACAAAATTTAAAACCCCGGGGATCCCCTCATCGGTTTACCCTGGTTATAGCACCAGCTTCGCTTTAGGTACCATTCACGTCGCAGGCTTACTGAGAGCCTTTGATGTCCTGTACGTCGCATCCCGTCAGCGGCGGTATCTTGTACACCCTTTTGGGCCTCATCACGTCCCAGATTCATTATCTTTGATGTTGGGTACGTCGTGGGCCCATCGACTGTTGGTATCATTACACGTCACAGACTATCAGTCTTTGATGTCGGGTACACCTTAGGTCCGTCGACCTTCAGCATCATATCACTTCGCATATGTATTATCTTTGACGTCCTGTACACCGCAGATCCTTGGATCCTTGGCATCAATTATGTATTTTTAGGTGCACCGTTATTATAATAAAATTACTTATATTCCGACAAGGAGATACGCCTCATTATATTCTGAGCAGGGCTCTTATCTTCGCGTCTTCCAACTCATAAGCTCCCCCTCCTCGCACCTTCGTCACTCGATAAGGTCCCTCCCAAGGTACCTCCATCTTTTTCAAGGGTCGTAGAACGCCTGCTCTTCTGAGCACTAGGTCCCCTTGGTGGAACCCCTTGGGTCAGACTCTTCTATCATACATTGCCTTCACCCGGCTCTTATATCCTTCCATCCTGATTTGTGTTCCTCACGTACTTCATCAATTCGGTCCAGGTCCTCCCTTCTCAGTTTTGAATTTGTTGGTCATCATAGGCTAGTACTCGGTGGGTCTCAATGCCAATCTCTGCGGGAATTACGGCGGCCAATCCGTATACCAATTCGAACGGAGTCTCTCCAGTTGCCTCATGAGGACTGGTTCGGTATGCCCAGAAGACGATATCTAGCGCCTCTACCCATTTGTTCCCGTCTTGCTCCAGCCAGGCTTTGATTCCCCTAAGGATGGTTCGGTTAGTGACTTCGGCCTGCCCATTCGCCTGCGGATGTCCCACCGCTATGACTCTTTGGGTGATCTTCATTCCTTCGCAAAAACCTCGTGTCTTAGCTCCACAGAAGTGGGTCCCATTATCCAAAATAGGGATTATGGGAGCTCCATAACGGCAACATATGTTCTTCCATAGGAACTCGATCACCTTCTCTCCATCTATTCGGGCTACAGCTTTGGCCTCGACCCACTTGCTAAAGTAGTCTACGGCCACAATGATGAATTTGTTTTGTGCTTTTTCCTGGTGAAATGGTCCAACGATGTCAATCCCCCACTTGTCGAAAGGATAAGGAGAATGCATGCTCCCCAGAACTTCAGCCGGGACAAGGATTCTCAGTCCGAATTTCTGGAAATTGGTGCACTTCATGACTAGCTCCCATGCATCCTTGGTGAGGTTGGGCCAGAAATAACCAGCCTTTATCGCCTTCCTTGTCAGGGACTTGTACCCGGTATTGTCTCCGGCACATCCTTCGTGGATTTTTTCCAATATTTTTCACCTTCCTCCCGGGAGAGGCAACGTGCATAAGCATGTACGAAGGATTTCTTAAACAACCGGCCATCGATCAGGCAAAATCAGCATCGATATCCCTTTTTGTCTTCTAGCTCCATGTCTCTTAGGATTGCCACAATAGGGGTTCTCCAGTCATTCCTACTTTCTATATCTGCTACGAACCTCCTTAGCTCATTCTTTTCTGCTGTGAGGTAAGTAATACCATCTTCTCAGATGGTCGATCCCGAACTCGCTACTTTAGCCAAGTAATCGGCATTATGGTTTTTTTCTCTGGGACTTGCACGATTTCACAACAATCAAAGTTCTTGATTAGTTCCTCTACCTTTCTGCCGTACTCCATCATTTTCTCATCCTCTATTTCGTAGTTTCCCTTTACTTGTTGCACCACCAATTTGTGAATCTGAGAATAGGCGACGTCCCTTGCTCCCATTTCCCTCACAATTCTCAGGCCATGGATTAGAGCTTCGTACTCTGATTCGTTATTCGAGTCCCGGAATTGGAACGTTATGGCAAGGCGGAGTTCCTTCCCTTCGAGGCTGATGATAAGGACCCCGCTCCAGATCTTTGGGATGTGGCAGATCCGTCCACAGACACCTTTCATTGTTGTTTTAGTGGTCCCTTGGTGGTTTCAAGTACAAAATTAGAGAGCGTCTGGGCCTTGATAGCTGCTCGTCGCTCGAACTCCACATTGTAATCCCCTAGCTCAATGGCCCACTTCACCATTCTGCTGGATAGATCTGGTCGGCTCAGTGTTTGCTTCAAAAAGAAGTTGGTCCGCACTTTACCTTATGGGACAGGAAATACATGTGGAGTTTTCGTGCGGATGTCATCACGGCGAGCGCGGCCTTCTCAATTTCGGAGTACCTGGTTTCGACGTCAAGCAATACTTTGCTCATAAAGTAGATGGGCTTCTGGGAGGTCCCTTCCTCCTTCAGTAGTACAGAGCTCACCGTGTGATCCCCCACGGAGAAGTACAGCACCAGCTCATCCCCTAGCAGTGGCTTAGTTAAGAGGGGCGTGTCATGGAGATACTTCTTCAAATTCTTCGAAGGCTTGTTGGCACTCTTTGGTCCATTCGAATTGTTTGTTTTTTCGCAACACTCAGAAGAATGGGAGTACTGGTTGGCCCGACGCTTGATCTCGATATTGAATTCCTTGAGGTGTCCTTACCTTATCAGCCTTTCTATCTCATTCTTTAGGTGTGTACAGGCGTCGGTATGATGCCCATATTCGTTATGGAATCGATAGAAGGGTCCCGATGTGGGCTTCGGGGGTCCTCTGGGGTTGGCTCGAGGGTACCTGATGTCTGGATGCCTTGACGCCAGGGCTAGCACCTCCTCCAAGTTCGTCCGTAGAGGAGTATATCTTTGATACTTAGGAGGGAACCTGCTCCCTCTACACTGCATAGCTCTCCTGGTTATCGGGGGATGAGCAATCCTGACACCTTCCTTGTTTCGGTTGTGGTCCGGTATTTCTTTCTTAGGGAGCGTTCTAGGCGCTGCTTCTCGAATCTTTGCTAGCTTGCTTTCCTCCAGGTTTATGTACATGTCTTCTCTACCTAGCAGCTCCTCGAACGTCTGCGGAGACTTATTACAAAGCAACACAAAGAAATCGCCAACCTGCAAACCATGAACCAAAGCGTTAATTTTAACGGAGGTGGTGGCGGAGGGTACCTCCATGGCTGCCACATTGAATCTCCTGATATTAGATCGGAGGCTCTCATCCGGTCACTGCTTGACTTGAAATAAGGACATGTCGGATTTAGGAGGATTCTGAGCGCTAGCAAACTGGTTGATGAACATCTCCTGGAACTCCTCGAATGAGTGGATAACCTCCGATTCTAGCTGGCTGAACCATTGTTGGGCGGCTCTCACCAACGTTGTCAAGAAAACCCTACATTTTACCTTCCGAGAAGTTGTGTAACAAGATGGTGATCTTGAAGCGCAAAACGTGGTCCTCTTGATCGGTGGTACCATTATACTCATAGGGTAACTGTTTAAAGTTGAGTGATACTTCTCCTTCCAACAGCTCCTTAGCAAATCGGCCTGATGCATTCCTCGGAGATGCGGTCTAGTGGCCTTATTTTGCATCTTCTCCACTACCTTCCGTAGGTCAGACATCTGCTTTCCAAGCTCATGTACCCTCTCACTCATAGATCCTTTCTGACCTCGTGTGCAATAGCTCCTCACTTCTACTCCTTGTTCTCTGGCTTAGTATAAATAGGGCAGTCCTATTTCATAATTTAGAGGAACAATTTTGTGCTCCTTAAGAGAATTTTCATCCATCGCAAGCCACAAAACACACCGAACGCACACATGTTTCTCCCACGCGACAGCTAGGTTCTCTCTAGCCATTTTTAGAGAACTGATTCCGTGGTACACTGCAAGGTCGGCGTGACGATCTAGTGCCATCCACCACCATCGACGAAGTCTTGAAGAAAAGGACAAGGAGCTGCCACTCGCTTCAACTGGTAATTGTCTTCGGGTTTGACCCGCTCTATTACGTGTCTATGTGGTACTATTTTGATCCGAGCAACGAGGGCAATTGGTGAACCCGGAAATTTTTGTTCTGTACCGTACTTGGGGACATGGCGTCTTCGAGAGACACCGGTTAACCAAACAGTGGTATTAGAGCGGGCGCTCGTGATCGGAATCATAACGTATTTAAATTGAAACGAGGCGTGTGGGAGAAGATGGAAACGTCGACGCGGTTCGATCGTTGTTGGGATGCCCGATGCATCATTTGCCAACCCACGGCCATCAACTCATGCAGTACGGACCAACGAGGAACCACGGACAAGGATCCTGGCAGTCATGCATTGCGTGCGGGCTGCGAGCGGTGCAGTGACGCTGCAACTATGGGATTGGGCTGCTTCGAGCAGGCCCAATCTGCCTCGTGCTCCGGGACCGATGGCAGCCATGGTGGCTTAGGCACGGGCCCCGGGCAGCGCCGTCATAAGGGGCGGCGGCACGGCAGAGATCATCGGCTTTGGTCGCGGACTGCGATGGCGCGCCCTGCACAAGACAGCCGCAGTGACTCCAGTTCGGCCAGAATGCTGCGGCAGCGATCTCTCCCGGCGATGCTATGAGACCAGCATGGAGGGGCTGAGGCGACGAAGGAGTCGCAGTAGAACTCCCGCGAGCTGAACACGCGCGTTGCACACCGTGTCGTCGCCGGCGGCGGTGGTTCTGGGTCTAGCCGGGCCCCGTGCTGGCGGTATTCTTCGTCGTGGCTCTCCGGCGTGTTTCGGCGGCTGAGCAATTTGTGTGCGGCAGCTGCATTGTGGCTTTGCGCTCAAAGCCTTAACGGGCCATCTAATGGGCTTGGCCCGTTTGAGGCCCAATTTTCGTTTCTTTTTAAAATCATGCAATTGTCAACGTGCTCGTTATGAATGAGATTTAAGTCGCACTTGCGGGTTTAGGAATTTGTTTTCCGGGTCATTTGTTAAGGGTTACGTCCCCCCGGGTTGTATTTGTTTATACGGGTTGTTCGGGACTTATGATCCCCCCGTGTTGTAATTTACCATTTTATTATATTAGCTTAAATATGAACACGAGGGCCCATTTGATGGATGGCAACCCCCTGACGGTGATAAGGTGGTGGACGTTCGGTGACTTTGAGGCTGTTCTAGTGACGAAGGATGACTGACGACTTCAAGACCCGTGCGACGACCCGAAGTGGGTGCTATTTTGCTTCATTTGAAGGAGCTCCAGGAGTGCTCGATATTCCCTGACGGAGCAACTGTTTCATTGCAAAATGGCCATGGGTAGTGACGTCGGAGCGCATGTGCTCAAAATGATCAATTGGATCGAAAGGCTCGAGGCACTGGACATCATGGATAACGAGCTCCAGAACGATCTTATACTTCAGTCGCTCCCACCTTCCTTCAAATAGTTCATTGTGATCTTTAATCTGAACAAGGCCGAGATGACATTGACTGGGTTGATGAACCAGTTGTCGGCGGCGCAGACTCATATGAAGAAGGTGAAAAGAAAGTAAGTTGTTCTTGTCACGAGTGCTAAGACTCGAGGTTCGAGTAGAAAGAAAAAGTGGACAAGCCCACTAAGCCCAAAGGACGAATTTTGAAAGGCAAGGGCAAGACAACGTCTTCAAAGGCGCCAAGCCGACGGACAAGTGCCTCACTGCAATAAGCTTGGCCATTGGAATCGCAATTGCACAAAGCTAGCCGCCTCAGGTAAAGAACTTCACGTTTTAGAAAGAAATTGTTCTATGACAGTATATTCCGCTTCGTGGATCTTAGACTCGGGAGCTAGTGCTCACATCTGTGTTTCGAACCAAGGTCAGGAACGAAGTAGGAAGCTGGCGGACCGAGAGATCATGATCGAAGAGACCAACAAATGTAGTGTCACAGATATCAATGGAAGAGAGCTACTCACTGGACACAGAAAGACGAATCTCTACTCCATTGACCTCAAGACTGTCCGACCGACATGCCTTATTTCTCGAGCCTCTCTACATCAGAACGATCTCTGGCATCAGCGACTTTCCCATCTCAACTTCAAAGACCTGAACAAACTGCGATCAGAAAACTTGGTAAAAGGGCTTCCCTCGTTCAGATATCACAAAGAGCATCTTTGCTCGGCGTGTGAAATGGGAAAGATAAGGAAAGCCTCCCACCGGACCAAACACATAGCCTCAACCTCCAAACCTCTTGAACTAATTCATATGGATCTGTGTGGACCCATGCGCACTCAGACCATTAATGGGCGAAAATATGTGTTAGTCATTGTGGATTATTTCTCATGCTACACATGGACTAAATTTCTGAGAACCAAGGATGAAACTCCAGGTCTAATCATTGAGTTTATCAAAACCGCTCAAAACCTCTACCAACTAAGTGTACAAATCATCAGAACTGATATGGGACAGAATTCAAGAACAGAAAACTCAGTGACTTCTATGCATCACTTGGAATCACCCAACAGTTCGCAGCAGCTAAAACACCTCAACAAAATGGGGTAGTTGAGCGCAAGAACAGAACCTTAGTTGAAGCAACTCGTACACTCCTCATTCACTCTAGATTACCTCACTTCTTGTGGGCCGAAGTAATGAACACAGCTTGTTTCACTCAAAATCGTGGCTCACTTCACAAGAGGTTCAATAGGACTCCATATGAGTTGATAAATCGTAGAGTGCCAGACCTCTGTCTCATTCCTGAAAGTTTTTGGGTGCAAGTGCTATGTGGCAAATGATCGTGAAGATAGAGGCAAACTTGATCCAAAAGCATTCGAAGGCATACTGGTGGGATACTCAACAACATCAAAAGCCTATCGCATATCTCTCAAGGAGAAAAGATCTGTTATGGAGAGCATTAACGTAACGTTTGATGAAGTAGACCGAGTCGTTTCTGCACGAATCAGTCCAGAACCAGGACTTCCATGAGAATCGGAAAAGGATCAACCTAGCACTTCCTCTGTGGGCGAAACTCCAAAAACAAATGAGTTAAGTGACATGGAAATCGATCTCTTATTTGAAGATCTCTTCCCAAAGCCGCTACCACCCACTGCTCCAACAACTTCTGCGGCACCAGAAAATATTGATCATGCGGAGCCGAGCAATGACAATACCCCTCCTACAATGGAAAATCTTCACCTCGATGACGATAGAGAACCCCCAACAGATACAGAGATCATATCCAGCTCAGGCGCTGAAACTCCTCAGCCTTATGATACAACAATAGAAATTTCTTCAAGAGAGTCAGTAATGCCACAACCTGGAGAAGAAATAGAACATCAGGCTGATCAAGGTGGAGAAACAATATACGATACAAACACAGCTGGATCATCACAGCCTAGTACCAGAAAGTGGACTCGAGCCCACCCAAACTCACAAATAATTGGAGATCCCTCCACTGGAGTAACCACTCGGGCATCAACGATAAACGAAAGTCTTTACTCCTGCTTTCTCAGTCAAAAGGAACCCAGTAAAGTAGCTGAAGCATCACCAATCCAGACTGGATAATTGCAATGCAGGAGGAAATCAATCAGTTTGAGAGGTTGAAAGTTTGGAACCTAGTACCTAGACCAGCTGGGAAAACCATTATAGGGACTAAATGGGTGTTTAAGAACAAAAAGGACGAGCAAGGAGTTGTTATCCGGAATAAAGCAAGGCTGGTGGCAAAAGGTTACAATAAACAAGAAGGAATTGACTATAATGAGACATATGCCCCAGTCGCAAGAATAGAAGCCATCAGGATATTCTTAGCTTTCGCTGCACACAAGAACTTCACAGTCTACCAGATGGATGTCAAAACTGCATTCCTCAACGGAATACTAAAAGAAGAAGTGTTTGTATCCCAGCCTGAAGGTTTTGTAAACGAAAAACTCCCAGACCACGTCTACAGACTCGATAAAGCTCTCTATGGACTTAAACAAGCTCCCAAAGCCTGGTACGAGGTCCTCTCGGATTTTCTCATCTCATCTGGTTTCACAAAAGCGAAAATTGATACGACTCTTTTTATCAAGAAGGACGGCTCAGACATTATGCTAGTGCAGATCTACGTTGACGACATCATATTCGGGTCAACAGACTCACGAATGTGCAGGAACTTTGGGGATCTAATGAAGCAGAAATTCGAAATGAGCATGATGGGCGAACTAAGTTTCTTCTTAGGACTTCAGGTTAAACAGCTTCACGATGGAATCTTCATCAGTCAATCCAAGTACATTCACGACATACTCAAGAAGTACAACTTGGACAACTCAAATACTGCCATCACTCCCATGTCTACCTCATGCAAACTTGACGCAGATTCCTCAGGAAATCTGTTAACCAGACAACTTATCGAGGCATGATAGGATCCTTGCTCTATCTTACATCAAGTAGACCTGATATCATGTTCGCCACGTGTCTCTGTGCACGCTTTCAAGCTGATCCAAAGGAATCTCACATGCTCGCGGTCAATCGAATTTTCAAATATCTCAAGGGAACTCCGAATCTAGGTCTATGGTACCCGATGGAATCAAGCTTTGAACTCGTAGGATAGACAGACGCTGATTACGCAGGATGCAAGCTAGACAGAAAGAGCACTTCTGGATCCGCTCAATTTCTCGGGGGTAAACTCGTAAGCTGGTCATCTCGAAAGCAAAATTGTGTCTCAACATCGACAGCAGAAGCAGAATATGTTGCTGCTGCGAGTTGCTGCTCACAAATTTTGTGGATGAGAACCCAGCTACGAGATTTTGGCATAACGTTAAATCATATCCCAATTTTTAGTGACTCTAAAAGTGCTATAGCTATAACAAGTAATCCAGTACATCATTCACGCACAAAACATATAGACATTAGATAGCACTTTATCAAGGAACATGTGGAACAAGGTACAATCGAAATGCATTTTGTTCACACGGATCTTCAGCTTGCTGACTTATTTACTAAAGCATTGGATGAAAAGCGATTCCAGTTTTTGTATCTAGGTTAGGCATGTTGAACCATAAGACATGATCGATTGTCCCTACATGAACCTGATATTGTGTAAATAGATCATTTAATTCTTTCTCTATATGTTATGAATGTTAAAAAAAAATCCTACTATTATATCTAGGGGAGACTAATAAAAATTTATGCATGAATCTAGGGGGAGTCTTTCATTTTTATGCACTAATTTAGGGGGAGTCATTGAATGGTTCGCACACATCTAGGGGGAGTCTCTCAAAATTATGCACAAAACAGTCCACACACGGAGTTTATGATTTCTCATCAAATTTAAATTATATAGTATGGTGAAACTCCTTAAATTTCTTTCGAAATTAAAATTATTCAAATATTTCAAATATCACAAATATTTCTCGGCGAAACTGCATATCGCTCGAAACCCTTTCAAATTGATTTGCCAATCGTACTAAACAAGTTTCGATCGAAACTGAACTTTAACTCTTGATTTATTAGTTTCTCGGCGAAACTGACTTTCGCTCGAAACACGTTTCGATTGAAATTGCAATTTGATTAAATACCTTTATAATTTTATCGGCGAAACTGACTTTCGCTCGAAGCACATTTCGATTGAAATTGATTTTTAAATCCTTTGAAATGTCTCTCGGCAAAACTGACTTTCACCCGAAACTCAATTCAATCGATCGAAAATCAAAATTGACTCTTTGAAATTATTCTCGGCGAAACTGAGAATCTGCTTATTCAAATAGAGTTTCGCCCGAAACACTGTTCTTCTTCATCGATTTTCAAATTCACTCTTAAACCCTCTCTGCAATCGCACACGAACTCATCACTGTCTCACTCTGTTTTACCGTCTATTGCAACTCCAAATCCCTCATTGGTAAGGAAAAACGCTTAATCTACAGCTTTTAACTGTTTTTTTCTCATTCGTGCAGGTTACGCAGATTAGGGTTGCGTGAGTTCGAGCGAATCACTGTTAATACGTGTTTTCATCTCGCCTAAATTCGCTCGAAACTAAGCTCTAGTTTCAATTTCACATCACAATCGATCGATTGTTCTGAAAATATTACTCATTCTGTGTTTTCAAATCGACGTATTCTAGGGTTTAAATACTTTCGACCGAAACAGGGCATTTCAATTTTCAACATAATTTTAATCTTTTTGACTTAACCCTTTTCGACCGAAACTACGTCACAGTTTCGATCGAAACTGACGACAAAATTAATTTTAATTG
This sequence comes from Craterostigma plantagineum, assembly GCA_027422505.1. NCBI lineage: Eukaryota > Viridiplantae > Streptophyta > Magnoliopsida > Lamiales > Linderniaceae > Craterostigma > Craterostigma plantagineum. Next base: position 160,170 of record JAPQWV010000055.1, read on the forward strand.
ATCGACACTTCTCACAGTTTTTACTCTATTCCACAGTTTCGATCGAAACTGAAGGCTCAATTGAATCGATCGATTCGTGATTTAAATTGTTGGACTTTCGATCGAAACTGAATTGCATTCCCCTTTCGCCGAACTTATTTAAAATTAAATATGACTTTCGATCGAAACTGAAGGCTCAATTGAATTGATCGATTCGTGATTTAAATTGTACCACATTGGACTTTCGATCGAAACTGAACTGCATTCCCCTTTCGCTGAACTTATTTAAATTAAATATGACTTTTGATCGAAACTGACTTTAATTTCACTTTTCGCCGAATTTGCCTAAATTGAACATGACTTTCGATCGAAACCATAGTCCAAATTGAACTTATGATTTGAATCACACGATGCACATTGTTGCCCGAAACTCAAAACCAATTGAAATTGAATTGAAATTGGCACTTTCGCCGATTGCTTAATTCAATTTCACTTTGTTTCTTCAACGAAACTAAGTCACAATTTGTGCCAAATTTTTTCTAAGTCCTAACATGCTTAACAACGTATTGAATAAGTTTGCATACTTTCTAAGTCAAAATGGTCGATTTCCACTAATCCTTTGCTCTCATCTTGCAGATATACCAAAATGGTGCGACAAATTGATGAGATTTTCGCCTCCAAGGACTGGCACAGAGGGAACCCAACAACCATCAACTTGACTTTGATAATACCTCGTGCCCGGATCCTATCATTATTAAAATCCTCGCAAACCACCCTCTAAATACAGCCCTAAACATCACCGAGGTAGTCCCTGAAGTGTATGTGCAACAATTCTGGTCCACTCTTCAAAAACCAACCAATAACCCAAAAATAACCACCCTTTCCGCCAAAATCGACAACACCATAGTTGTCTTTACTCCATCCGTTCTCCGTTCCATACTAAACCTACCTCATTCACTCCTCATCCCTCCAACGACGACCTAATAAGGGACTTCCTATTCATGGGCCACAAACCTAACGCCCAAAACACCATACACTTACCTGAGTTCACTGCCAAAGACATCCCTGCACCTTGGAGGACTCTATTTCTCATTGTCAACAAGTGCCTCTCGCCAAAGCACTCCGAGTCCGACAAGTGCAACCGGAAAATCATGCTTATCTTCCATGGGATCGTCTTCAACAAAAATTATGATGTCGCACAACTCATCTGGTCGGACATCCTCGATCAGTTGCGAAGGCGAGGTCTTGGATCAACGAAGTCGGTCCTCCCTTACTTACGGTGGCTACCTGTTATCGTCCAACATTTCGTGGATCTTCATCCCGAAATCGAACGCCGACTGAGAGACGAGGGTTATCAATCTCCGAAGCTCATAAAAATCCAATCAACGAAGAGCAAAATCGATCAGAAGGCCATGATCATCCCAGACCACTTACTTCACCTCCTCGATCCGAATGAGCCGGAGTTACGCAAGTATATGCAAGCCAACAACCTCGACGACGTCCCCGTGGCTCAACAAAACCCAGTTGAACCTAACCCAGGGACAAGCCAACCCCCACAGCCAAATGTAGGTCTAGGACACTCCTCATCCTCACAGCCAAAACAAAAACGCAAATCCAAAGGGGCTGACCGAGTAGGACAACGGAACGGCGTACAAAGCAAAAACACGACCGTACTCCTAAGTCAACTAGTCCACTAATAAGCCGGACCGAGCCCATAGGTACAGGGGATGACTTTGTCTTCCCCCGAGTAGAAGTCGCGACATCGGGTCCAATCGCGCAAACTACCCTTCCCAGCCACTCAATCATCTCCCAACAGATGATTGTTTCACATACTCACGAGGTGCCACGTCATTCATCACCACCTCGCTCGGAGGTGGTTGATGTAACACGCAGTACTCCGCCTCAGACCGTACCTTCCTTGATCACTACGAGTCTAGTGCCCTCACCATCCATAATTTCTTCACTTTCTAGGACACTACCAATAGATTCTGCACCTCTAGATCTTACTGATCTAGACCGAACGCTCTACGATGTCTCCGTACTAGAGTCTAGTACGGAACAGAGCGGAAGACCCAACGTAGTCAACATCACTGCAGCTACGACCTTGGGCCATCAATCTGAGTCAGTCTCAGCTTTGATGTCAACGATGAGCCTTCGTGGCCTAGGTTCTTCAAGTCCTGTGCAAACGGGCGGCACATCAGTACCCTCTACTGATGTTGTGACGACGGAACGTCTTAGTGACTCCGTCAGGTTATTTTCCCCGTTCGTGACGGAGGTGAGGCTAGAGAATCGACTCGCAGCATTGGCGAAAGATCTCGAGGACACTATTATGACCCAAGTCTACAACGCCATTGGGACATCCTCTCGGGATAAAGGCAAAGCCCCCGTCAACGAAGAAGTACCCACGCAACTCGACCCAACTCCTGGCTCTGAGGAAGGACCGTGGAACGTACCAGTCCCGGAACTGATCGACGTTCTACTGGCCCGACTCCGTAGTGCACCGACGCTCACTGCCTATGAAGCGGAGGTCCTCAGACGTCTGGAGCTTCCGTTCAACCCGCCTAACCCCGGCGAGGCCCAGTCATCAAGACAACCACGTGACGACCATGACGTGGGGATCGTCCCGAGGGGGAGAAGACACAAGGGACAGGGCCTCAACCGCAGCCACAGCCGCAACCTAGAACCACCCGAACACCCACCAGAACAAAACCACCTACACCCACCCAAACCAGAAAATCTACCCGAACTACTACCAATACAACCCAAACGACCTCCTCATCAACCGTGAGTCCATCACCGTCTAGCCTTACAAACCCAAGAACTTCCTCTGATCCTCCATCCTCACCTACTCTATCTCTCGAAACACTTTACAAACCACACTCAGCGGTAGAAAAGTACATCTTCAACGACGAGTGGTTAACAAAGCCGATGCATCCAGCCTTGGCCAAGGGCTTACTGGACAACGCCAGATACTTCTTGATGAAGGCAAATGTTGACCTAGCACTTATCGACGATGATGAGCTCGAGGAAGGTGAAGACTACGAAGCAGACATTCCAGAACTTCCAGAGCTTCTCAAACACGCTGTCGTCGATAAGGAGTGCCCCCCCTCGAAGTCGAAGATAGGAAAAGAACAGAAGCCGCCGTGGGAAAATGTCGAAGTGATAGCTCCATATCAAGAAGAGATACGGAGAAGAATTTGGAGGAAGGAAGATAGGATCAAGGAGCTAGACGAGCTGAGTCTAAGAGGCCTAACTCATCTCCCGAGAACAACTGCTATACGATACCTACTCTCTCTTCGTAGAAGGCTTGTGTTGAGAGCAAAAGATACAAACGTTGACAATCTTAGAAGAGAATAGAAGGAAAAGGCCAGAATCAGCAAAATCTTGGGAGTTCGGCGAGGTCGTCTCGACTATTATGAGTATACAATCTATAAAGTGCAGCGAGAAGATGGAACGGTTGAGGAACTGACTGAAGGCGATCTCTCCTACATCCGAGGTGAAGATGTTGATCGGATACTTTTCAGCTTCAGATTTCTTGGAACACTCCAGAATCCAGACTTGAAAGTGGGCTACGTTGCTCTTAAGCGATTCATGATGCGCCAAATCAAGTTCAATTCGACTCACGATCTTCAAATGGCGGTGGAAAGCAACATGAAAAGGGTGAATCTCACGAGGCCATCCTTCGAAGTCCCGACTCAAGTCTTGGTGAAGGCCACATAATCAATGATGACAATGATCCGCCGGTGGTCTACATCAATTACAAAGGAGAAAAGAGGCTGATGAAATCATTCGAGATTGCCAAATTCAGCGATGGGACGCTGCTGATTATTCGGGTGAAACTCGAATGGATTTTGGAGAAGCTAAGGAACGAAGAAGCAGAAGCCCAGGAGAAGTACGAGAAGCTGATAAACATTATCTCCAATCAATTATTCTTACGACGAACGATACGATCTTAGGAGTTCAGACTTGGACTCAGGAAATCGATTGATGCTGTGGAGGAACCCAAGAAGAAGAAGACACAAAGGACATCAAAGCGAAAAGGATGCTAAGGGGGAGATTGTTAGGAATATTTTGTAGCATCCTTTAATTTATGTAATCTTGGGTTAATATGTTTATTTAATGTTGTAGTAGTTTGGGGTGATTTATGATATTAAGTAATAGTTTTGTATTGGGCTTTAATATACCAAACAATTGTGGTATATAAAGCCCAAATTACCCTAATTAGGGTTTTATCAAAAGAATTGAAAGGTAAGCCACCTTGTACGTTACATTAAGAAAACACACACTAACACACACTCAAGGTGTTCTTCACGTTTAACACATTCAAACCCTTCTTTTGATCCTTGTTTGGTAATATAAGGGCTAACACAAATCTCAACCTAGGTAAATCTCAAGCGTAAGTGATCGAAATTCTCAGATTTACTATCCATTTCTTTGTGATTCGATCTGTGTTGGATAATTGGGGACCTAACACCATTTTTCAATCTTCCAACCTTCAAACAAGTGAAAACCGCCGGAACAAAAACCGCCTTCGTGTAATCTTCAAGCCACAAGCGAAAGGAACCCATGTCCGATGAAGCTCTGTTGATCCTTCCCCAGATTCAACCAAACCAGTTTCGTCCTCACCTGCCTCTGCCCAAAAAACTCGTTCCATAGGCAAAACTATCGAGAAAGTCTCATCTCCGGCCAAAACAAAGAAGAAGAAAAACAAAAAACTGCCTTCCCCATCGCCCGAACCTGCACACTCTGTTTCAAGTCAAGAAATTCCTGATCAAACCCCAAAATAGCCATCACCAACCCCAACTCCTTAGAAACGTCTGTCACCGCTCGAAGAAGTTTAGTTATCCCCGAAACAAACCCCAAAACAATCCGACATACCCTCTGTTGATCTTTCCAAACCCAATGAGATCCCTGTTGAAGCCCTTTTTCTGGAGAAAGCGCCCGAACCAACTACAAAAGCTTCAGTAACAGAGATATCGCCAGAGGACATGGCGCATTCAACAAGTTTCCCTCAGGGACAGTTATCACATGGCTAAAAGATTTCGACTGGGAGTACTTCCTTAATATCGACAAGCCGCATTACCCAGAGGCCGTGAAGCTGTTTTACGCCAACTTCGACAATGAAGAGCACGAAGAGCACATATGCATCCACTCCTGTGTGCTGGGAGGCAGAATCAATTATACCACTAAGAAGATAAATGAGATGCTAGGAGTTCCCGATGAACCCTTCTGCCACTAAGATATGAATGACTGGTGTCACGCAAATGATTTCGACCTCAGTGATGTCTTTCAGACTCTTTCGAATACCCGTAGTAAGTGTAGCGACCCTCGTTTTCTAAGTATGATTAGTAGGGGTGTTCAAAAGATGGTTAACCGACCGAACCATACCGAAAACCGATTCTTCGGTACGAACCGAAAATTGAACCGAAAAATTCGGTTCGGTATATGGTTAGTAATTTTATTTTTTCGGTTAATCGGTTCGGTTATGGTTTTAGTGTTCGGTAACCGAAATTAACCGATTAACCGAACTTCTATTTTATATTATATATATATATATATATATATATTAACTCAATACTTATTAAACAACCCAAGTATTCCTTTAAAGTAGGCCCAGCCCAGCCGACAACTAGGGCCGATTAATTTATTAATTCAGCTTTAATAAAATGAAAACTAGAAAGAATCGATGGTTTAGTTGTCAACCCTAATCGGACAAAACAATTACCTTTACTTCTTGCTTCAATTATCTCTTCTCAGTGGTTCGAGGATTCGAATTCGTCTTGCTCTTTCTCTTGCTAGATATAGGTTATCATCTTCTATAAGGTATTTTTCATCTAACACAATATATCTCTGTGGGTATATACAAATTAGTATTGTTGATTGTGGTTGTGGGCATCGTTATCGTGTTGGTTTTTTAGCTTTTAGTTGCGGTGTTTTGTTGATATATGGTGTTGCCTTTTGCTCTTTTCTATGTTTTAGGTACGGACAGTGGAGGTGGAGAATCTATAACTTCACCAACTGTATTTCCGTCAGCTCCATCAATAGTACATAGTCCAGCTCAACCGACTAAAAATGTAAGGGCATCTCAACCGTCTGATAATGAAAGAACGGAGCTGGAAGAGCAATCGTCCGCGAAAAGGTCAAAACGAAAGGACACATATAAAAGGTCGCGGGTTTGGGAACATTTTATTGCATACACCGACAAGCAAGGATTGCCGAGAGTCAAATGTAAGTATTTGTGATAGAACATATGCTGCTGATCCTACAAAAAAATGGGACTTCTGGAATGAATAATCACTTGAAAACTTGCAAGAAGCATCCGGATAATGCTCGAGAAAATCATTCGATCCAAAGCTTTTGTCAAACTGAAACCGGAGAACTACGGGAGATGTCTTCTAATTGGAAGTTTGATCAAGAAGCGATCCGAAAGAATTTAGGTCGGATGATGATTGTTGATGAATTGCCTTTTAAGTTCGTAGAAAATGAAGGATTTAGGCACTTCATATCAGTGGCTTGTCCTCAATTCTATGTTCCATCGAGATCTACAATGACAAGAGATTGTTATAAATTGTACTTTGCGGAAAAAGAGAAGTTGAAGGCTTATCTTCGAACAAGTGGGCAGAGAATCTCTATTACGACAGATACGTGGACTTCCACTCAAAGACTTAACTATCTATGCTTGACTGGACACTATATGGATGACGCTGGAAATTGCGTAAGGTTATTCTTAATTTCATTCCATGCGCAACACATAAAGGTGAAGAAGTTGGTTTGTTGATTGAGAAATGTTTTCTTGATTGGTGAATCGAATGCTTCTTCTAATGACACTACGGTGAACTATTTGAGAAGAAGGTTTGTTAATTGGGGTACTTCTATTTGTGGTGGAAGATTTTTGCATATGCGATGCGTGGATCATATTGTTAATCTTGTGGTGAGAGATGGACTAAAAGAAGTAAACAAGTCATTGGAACGTGTTCGTACAGTGGTCGTATGTGCGCCAATCACCCGCTAGAATCAAGAAGTTCAATGATTTCGTTGTGGAAGAAAAAATTGAAAGCAAGAAATGCTTATGTTTGGATGCTCCCACTAGATGGAACTCGGTCTTTAAGATGCTAGAAACGTGTTTAAAGGAGTTTTTGATAGGTATAATATATCCGATTCTGATTTTCGGAATGATTTTATGCCTAACGGAGTTCATGGGAAGGTTGGTCTTCCTGATAAACAAGATTGGATAGTCATTGAACGTATGGTGAAAGTGTTGCGACACTTTTATGATTTCACTCTTAGAATTTCTGGGTCTTTGTACGTGACATCCAACACATTTTTAGATGAACTTAGTGTCATTTGTTGTTGAAAGAATGGGCGAACAGTGATGATGATGTTTTGGTTGACATGGAAAAACGTATGAGGGCGAAATTTGACAAATATTGGGGAAACACGGAGAGGTTGAACATGCTGATTTCTGTGGCTGTTTTGCTTGATCCTTGCCATAAATTCAATTATCTTCTATTTGTCCTTAAAAACGTATATGGGGTTGGACGGGGGGAGGAGTTGGCGAACTTCGCAAAGATTGTGCTTTTTGATATTTTTGAAGATTATAAGCGAATTCATTCTAATATGCAATCTGCGTCCTCACGTTCTTCAAGCGCAACCGCAGAAAATGTGGCTTCAACGACTCAATCTGAGGCTGAAAAAAGAGTGGCTAGGGGTTACAGACATGACAATTGCTATCACAAAGCGGTGGTTCGGATGAATCAGATGTAGAAATGTACTTAAATGAACGCATCGAGAAAGACACTTTGGATTTTGATATTATTGACTCGTGATGTGCTTGCTATGCCAATTTCCACCGTCGCTTCGGAGTCGGCCTTTAGCACCGGAGGTCGGCCTTTAGCACCGTTGGAAGAAGAATACGAGGCACTACAAAAAATTGAGCAAGGTACATTTAAATATTTTTGGTTATATTATTCAACAAATAATTTTCGTACAATATTTTTTGTTTAATATTTTTTTGTTCTTCTTCACAAGATATATGTGCAAGTGTTGGGGTTGAATCCATCGTCATCGGCCTGTGATAATACTGAAGGTTGGAAGTCGAATTTTGCTAATTTTGGAAGCTCAAATACGTCTGTTTTTTGAAGACTTCAACATGTGTTGGTTTTGAAGGCTTAAGTGTGTATAGTTTTTTGAAACTTCAAAATCTGTAGCTTTAATGTATATGTTGATGAAATGTTGGCATTTTGCTTAACTCTAATGTATATGTTGCTGGAATGTTGCTATGGTTACTAAATGTAAGTTGTACATGTTTTTGTTCTGATACTAGAATTGAATGTGCTGAGATCGTTATTTGCGTGCTCAGCTGTTGATGACATGTGCTGATTAGGTAAAGAAATCGTTATTCATGCTCAGGTGCTGATGACGTGCTGATTAGGAAAGAAAACTGTTATTTGCTTATTGCATTAGTTAAATTTTCGGTTAACCATTGGGTTAACCGAGAATAACCGGAACTGTTTTGGTAAAAACCGACCGAACCGAAAAACATTCGGTTCGGTTTTCGGTTAACAAATTCAATGAACTGAATTTTTCAGTTAACCGAATTTTCGGTATGGTTCGGTTCGGTTTAACCGAATGAACACCCCTAATGATTAGTGGCAGATTTTTGCAACGTAAGTAGGGGAAGACCCGTCTAAATAAAACTTTTTCCTAAAAGATAATATAATACAACAAAATATTATTTTACATAGTAGTTAGTATCTGTACAACGGCCATAGCCCCAAAATTTCAAAAGAACAAAACCTATTTTCGCTCCACAGGTCTTCATCCATGTACCACCCCACCCTCAAAAGTCCGTGGAGCACCGCCACCAGCCGCCTCAGTCTTGACGCGCATCGACGTCAGACTCAGCACCTACAACACGTAAACACTGAGCGATTTGCCCAGTAGGTGAATAAAAATGCATGTATGCACGTGAACACTCATTCCCGATCCCAATATCTCGCATGCAATGTTTACTCTTTCTTTTTCCACATTCCTATATCAAATCACACAACACAGGGCCTTAGGTCAGACTCGACACCTCGCGCGCCTATAACATAACGGAAGCTTACACTAGCAGTGTTTTGACGTTTCACGCAACTGCCTTGCTAGGTCGCTCTTCCGTAAGCGGTAGCCTACACCGACAGCATTTTGACGTTCACGCAACTGCCCTGTCAGGTCGCTCCCTCCGCTACAAATAAAATCACGATGGTTTTTCACCTCGGGACGTTCACGCCCTAGTAGACAGAATGATCACGCCTGTCTGCCGTCAGGTGTCATACGAGTACCAACCTCGACTCCTCAATGAGTCACACAATAACAATCTCACACTACCCCGCTCACCGATACGTCAAAGTACTACCGTCTCAATACGGTACGAGTATCTCTCCCCTGTGATATATTATGCGTATGCTATGCATATAAACGTGATGATATATGAAAATATGCTTCCACGTGTACGTAAAACACATAAAACACGTAAATCATTTAATTACATAGAAACACATAAGTATCAGATACGTGTTTACGCATTGTAGATGAATGTTTCACCTACCTGTCCTCCCATCAAAATCGGTCGCGATATCTGATGAACTTCCTAATTCTCGGACCTCTGAACATATAAATATTTGTACTACTCCTCGAGTTGGTCAAAAATAACGGTGTTGTAAATTGTTAAACTATTCTAGGCTTGAAATGACTAAATCGCCCGATTTATGGTCAACACTAAGTCAATGCTCGATTTTGCACTTAATTTGTGTTCGCCCGATTCTGAAATACCCTGGATCGCCCGAAAGTGTAGATCGGTGAATGTCTCAATCGATCGAAAATAGTTACAAAATTTTTAACCCTAAATCGCCCGATTTTAGTATGTATTGAACCTACTTTCGCCGTTATTCTAATCGCTCGATTGTCACATGTTGTAGCTCACTTTCGCCCGATTTGTTGTAGTTGACACCTAGTTTCGCCGAGTTGTAGTATCTCCCCATATCGCCCGATCAGTGTCCATTAAATCTAGTTTCCGCCGATTTGTTGCATTTCGAATCGTCCGATTATAGCATCTATGCGTCGTCTGATTCTTCATGCTCTTAAGTCGCCCGATTTGATCATGTCTAAAACTTGTTTCGCCCGATTCGTACATGCATGGAAGAGTTTCCCCGAGTTTCCCTCTCCATAGAATCGCCCGATCGCATGATGCCTTAATCGGCCGATTTGCCATGCATCGTATTTTTCGTTTGCCGAGTGCTTATTTCCTAAACAAATCGCCCAATTCTCCTAGGCTTTAAATTTCCAACTTTTCGCCCAATTTCTTATTGAGTGGACCTAGGTTTCAATCAAAAGTTACTTGCCCAATTCAAATTCATCGAATTCTACACCCTAAAATCGTCTGATCGTCCAAAAACCCTAAAAATATGTATTTATACTACCATGCTCAGCTTTAAAAATTATGCTAACTCCAGAAAACGGTACACCTTAAAATTCTACATTTCTAAAGAACCTATTAAACTCTAAGGATCGCTTCAACTTCGAAATTAGTTAGAGCTCACATTTCCTAAGCACTTACGAATATAACCAATACTTAAATGGCTAGGGTTTTCTAAGCATTGTAAGTTTTCAAAGCTCCTTGGGATGACATTACGTAAGTTACATACTGGACATAGCTTGAACATGTCAAATATGAAGACCTAGAATACCTATATCATTGTAAGACTCATAGACATGGGTTCTTACTTGAAAATTCTAAAATTTCTATGTATGATACCTTCGAACAGTACTTAAAGTCATTATGAAATTATCTAACATTCAATAACTGTTGAAAATATCCTAACAATATTGAATTCATCTTTCAAGAAATATACTTGTCTTTCACTTCAAGAGCTTCAATCTGTTTTGTTTATGGGCTGGGATTCGTTTCGTTTTTCCTCACCTTTCTTAGTATAATATTTCCTATGATAATCAGATGATGTTTCCCTTATGAGCTATGGATATGTACTAACATAAAGGTTTCGAGAATAGTGATGCGTTAGACAACTTGATCGATGGTGGGTTTTTCCTAAGGCTTAAGTAATCTATTACTTATCATATTTCTAGAATTTGGGCCTAAGAAAACTCCATTTTTTGGCCTAGGAGGCCAAATGGTGCGGCCCATATCTATTTGTTCACTTACTATTCTTATTCTTGTTCAGATTTCACAATTGATTTGAAACTATTCCTCTAAAATTTCGTTATCACATTTTCTTACTTATAACTGCATTTAATCACATCAAAATCCCGTATTAACATTTACTTACACTAAGCCTCATTTTTGGATGGTGAAGCCCTAAACAAGTTACCCGTTGACTTCTTCTTTCTGGACAAACTACTCAACTTGACCCTGTGGAGTGCAAAAATTGGCAGTGGAGGCCACTAAACGACGATGAACTTCATGAGCACGTTCGCTGTTTACATGATATCTCAGAACTGCAAGTTCAATCGCGACTATGTCATCCTGAAGTACATGATCAGGCCTTTGAGAGCAGAGACAAAGCATTGCCCTACGGGATGTTGCTCACCCATTTCCTTGAGTGTGGACATATAGATCTGCCATCGGCATGGGAAGACAAGACTATCCACATCGTGGATTAGATAACTCTGAAAGCAAAGGCGAAGGTTAAGAGCGATGACGCTGATGACGACTATGAAGACGAGCTCAGCATAGGGACGGAAGGAATCTCAGCAATATACTGTGATATCTTTCATAACAATGCTGACAACTAGAAGTGCTTCAGAAAGATCAAAGAGCAGTACACTGAAGTGTCGCTGAAATTGTCCAAGCTCTCGAAAATGGTTAAGAAATCCCTTCCCCAAACCGCTGATTCCAAAGCCTCTTCAAGCCAGTAGGCTGCGTTCCGCTCTGTTCTGATCCTAGTTACCCTTAGGATATTTCCTTCTGTTCCGTTTCTGCAAGTTTGGTTTTTAGGTGTTCCTCCCTCGTTTTTGATAATGAAGGGGGAGTAAGGTAAGTTTTAGGTGTTTAGCGTCAGTGTTTGATGTTTGGGAGTAGTAGTTTGGAAGGTAGGTTGCGTGTAGGGAAGTTCGTGGAACCCTTATATAAAATATTTAGCTCTTATGATATATCTCCGATGCTCTTATGCGATGCTTAATATTTTACTCTGATCTTAGATATTCTGTGATGCTGCGATGCGTGATATTATGCTCTGTTACAGTGATGCTCTAATACGTATCTGCGCAAACGTATGTGAGATTTCTTGATAAGTGATAAGTGCCTGCTGCGATGATTGTCTGCTATTTGAAGCATGTTTGGAAACTGCGCACTTAGGCAGGGGGAGCACACTTACGGGTAACTTTAAAATTTCGTATTCACGATATCTCGTTGAGTATGACAAGAGATATCTGCACTTAGACAGGGGGAAAAAATCCGTTCATGATATATCTTTGCATGTCATATAGATAACTGCACTTAGGCAAGAGGAGCAAAATGTGTATCATATGTGATTAGGAAATATCATATGCTCTGCTGTGATTATGGAACACTTAGACATATGCGCTTGGACTTGAGTTATCGAATATGCTTACATGCTTCTGTGATGCATCAATTACATGCCATCATCAGAAAGAGGGAGAATGTTGACCTTTTTGGTCCATGAGCGTTAGAGAGTTTTCTGATGAACAATGTAATTGTAATGACGTTAGGTCTATAAATTAAGCAATTCGATTTGTGATCAATATAATGTCTAAGTATATGATAATATTCGACCATGTGTTGTTTATGAGCTATAAATCGGTTGAAATGTTAAATAATTGATTCACATGTGATGCCGTGATTATTTGGTGAAACTATGTGATCGCATATTATAGACGTCTCACATGCTAGGATATATAGTATTGTATAAGGAACATATGATGTCTGTATATGGAAGATGATATAGCCGTTGTGAATCGGTTATTCCTGGACGAAAATCATATCTGCAATTCTTTGCATGCTATCCACTGAATTTAATGTGCAACATCGAATAGATATCCTTCCTTATACTGATTGGAATATTATATTTAGGAAAGATTTGATTTGATTGACTTTGTGGATAGGGTGCTATTATATGGCATGTGCTAAAAACGGATGTGATCTCTGAAATATGGAAAGTTGTGGGATGACATATTAATTCCTGATAGATGTGATCTGATCTGATTAAGCGCTAAACATGGTAAATGTATTGATGTGAAACTATGTGCTAAATATGGAATTGATATGAGGCTATCTCGTGTGCTATACATGGAAAGTAAATCTGAATTGACTTACTCTAGAAACTGATAGCAGGGAATCACTTAAGGAAAGTTCTGTTATGGTAAATAAAATTTGAAATGATGCATTGAGAACGAATCTGAGCTTTTATATGGAATATGATCATGCTTTTAATGTGCTTACGACCGTTGTGATGATCCTTTAGAAGCATGATTTGCATAGCATATTGACTCTCGAAAACTACATGGATTATATGCTCGATTTGGTGATTAATCTCGTGATCTGATTTTCCTTGTAAAGTGTTGAATGAAAGGGACTATATATTGTTGTGTTACCCGGGTGTGTACAGGAGACGCCACGTCCCCAAATACGGTGCGGAACAAAAATTTTCGAGTTTCCCTATTGCCCTCATTGCTCGGATCAGAATAGTAACACAGACACGTAATAGGGCAGATCAAATCTGTATAGAATTACCAGTTGAAGCGAGTGGCACCTCCTCGTCCTTTTCTTCAAGACTTTGTCGAAGGTGGTGGATGGCACTCGATCGTCACGCCGACTCGCAGTGTACCACGGAATCAACTCTCTAAAGATGGCTAGAGAGAATAGAGTCGTCGCGCGGGAGAAAAGTGTGTGCGTTCGGTGTGTGTGTTTTGTGCCTTGTGATGGACGAAATTTTCTCTCATGGAGCACGAATGTTCTACTCAAAATATGAAATGGGGTTGCCGTATTTATACTAAGCTAGAATCGAAAATCCCAAGAATATCTCAAAAATATGATTTTCCAATTTTACTCTTCAAGCGAAGAGATTCTTTTGCCATATTTTACTCTCTTTTTGAATTCCAAATCCAAACTTAAGGAAACTTGCTATTATTAGATAACCAACTCAAATACCAAGTCAAACTAAGTATCCTTAAATATGATATAAAATTCAAAATTTGATCCTAGATTAATTTCGAAATTTCCAAATATATTATTTCCATATTTATATTTAATTTTTGAAATTATTTCCCAATGTATAATTCGAAAATCAGCTTAGGGTTAAATTCTAGTTTTACCCACAAGCCTTTTAATCACTTGGCCAAGCCCAAGTCTTAAAGTTAGTTTCATACGAAGTCCGACTTCGATCCATTAAACGGCCCGAGGCCCACTAAGGCGCGGTCCAAAGGCCCAAGGTCCGTTGAGGCCCAAAACACTTTCTCTCCTTATCTGACACGTTGATGATCCTTTTTAAGCCCGACTCTCTAGGTTCGACTCAATCGTTAATGGAGGAATCCAAGAGTCCGGTAGTTACCTAGCCAATCCCGCAGTACCGGACCGTAACCTGATTCGAGTGCGAATTTCGACCCAGTCTTTATTCCGGAACCTCACTATAGATTACGCATAAACCCTTCAGCTGTGTCCCATCGAATGAGAGCCATGATCTATGTCAAACTCACTGAACTTGATTCTATGATAAAACGGAGACGAGGTAAATTAGCAAACTACCCTCAATGTCTAACATGAGTTAGTTCAATACATTGGCCAAGGATTTCGTAATTTTCCGTCGCCGTCCTCATAGGACACTTATTCTCGACTACTTTCGAGACTGTGAATCCGTACTCGGTGGTCTAAGCCCGGCCATCACATATCGTCATCAAGACAGCATCTGGCCCGCTGACCCATGCAACAGCAAATCGGGTCGAGGGGAACCAGTGACAATCGAGATTTTAAAGTCAACTCCGTCAAAGCCCCTTTCTGTCTAAGGTTCACATAGACTATTATAGTGTTGTCATCGGTCATTGGCACTCCTTGAGTAATAAGCCATGTTCAACCGTACGACACGTGATATCAGTGTCCATGAAACGATTCAATCCCTTGATTCGATTCGTATCACAAGTCATGACCTCCGCTTACAAGCGGGATATCGGCACACGATAGGTCATCGATAAATAAGCCGTGATCGGTTATCCAGCACCCAACTGGAGCCTCAAGCATACGGACTTGTAGTGTCCGAGGTTAAGAGTCAACCGGTGCCTTGCTCTCTTGTGCCCATCGAGAACAGTGACTCAACCTGGCACATTTAGATTTGTTCATTTATTGCTTTACCGGATGCTAAGTAAAGAACTCATATATCAATAAACGAACATTGCCTTTCCATAAATACATGAAAATATTTTATTACACAAAAGGTCGAATGATAAATAAGCTGTTAGGAATATTTTGTAGCATCCTTCAATTTATGTAATCTTGGGTTACTAGAGATGCAAAGTTATCTAATGTCTTATTCTTATGTGGAAGGACTATCACCCATGTATACCTTTCATAATCATCAACAATGACAAAGGCGTATCTTTTACCTAGTAGAGACATCATCTGAACATGACCAAAAAGGTCGAGATGAAGCAGTTCCAGTGGTCTGGATGTCGATATCACATTCTTTGCTTTGAAGGATGTTTTGGTCTGCTTACCCATTTGGCATGCCTTGCATGTTTTGTCCTTGACGAACTTTATGTCAGGAACACCTCGTACCAGTGCATTGCTTGTCATATGAGACAGTAATTCCATGTTGGCATGTCCTAAGCGTCTGTGCCATAACCAGGTGTTATCCTGTGTAACTGCTAAGCACTTGACACTTCGGTGCCTGAAAGAGTGATATCATCAAGAGATCAAGAGTAATACTGTATCCCTAGATGTACTAAATAACGCCTTATTATCGTTTCTAACAATACACTTATCATTTCAAGTAACCGTATGACCACATAATTGACTAATGCTAATGAGGTTATGTTCTAGATTCTTAACCAACCATACGTCATCTATAGTAGTATGTAAAGTGTTACCGACAGTACCAACTCCAATAATCTTATCTTTTATGTTGTCGGCGCAGGAGACATATCCTCCATCATACGCTTTTACCGACACAAACTTACTGATATCACCTGTCATATAATGGGAACACGCACTGTCGGGGTACCACTTATTTTTCTTGTTGGATTTTCTTGTTTGTACCTGCATGAATCAGTTCTTTTCTGAGGTGCCCAACTTTGATTAGGTCCTAAAAGGTTAGTAGCAAATAACTCTTGTTAATACATGATATATCATGTGTGAGAGACTGTGATCTCTCAATCACAGGCTGGCCAGTGTTGGAAGCTTGATTATCAGGAACCGTCTTTGGCCTCCAGACATATCTAGACTTATCAGCACTCTTCAAAAAGCCTATCAACAGTACGAGATTTTTCTTCTAAGGAATTCTTAAGAACAGAGGTGTCTCTACATATATCACTATTTTGCTTTTTAAGTTCTTCACAATTACACAAAGCTTTTTCTACCTTAAGGGTTTCTAGCTCGGCTCTTAAACATGCATTATCAAGACCCGTCTGGTGCTTCTCCGTTTCTATGTCATCTCGTTGTCTAACCAATCTCTTTACTTGAGCGTTGAGCGACTTAATCTTCTTTTCTGCATTTTGAATTATATATTTCGAACATCTCTTCCTTTTCATCTACTTCAGAGACTAGAGAAGCGTTACCATGAGATTTATCTTTCCTAGCATATAATACAGATTAAGTATTTTCTTAATAGTGGGCGAGCAAGATACCTGGTCATCATCATTGGCCATGTAGGCGAGATCTTCCTCTTCTTCACTTCCGGCCTCTTCCTAGTTTGTGACAATGGCTTTCTGCTTCTTTGTCTTTTTGTCACCATTTTCCATCCGGCAGTTTGAGGCGAAGTGTCCTGGCTTGTTACACTTTAAGCATTTTTTTAGCGCTGTTACCAGATGAAGATATTCCCTTATTTTCGGTTGGAACTTGGGATTTCCTTTAAATTTTCTTCTCAGCCGAAATTTTTCAAATCTTCGTGTTAGCATGGCGATCTGCTCCAGTACCGTTTCCTCATCTTCTTTGCCATCAGAGTCATTTTCTTGTTCAGTGTTGTAGGCAATGTCTGACTGATTTCGGACTGGTGGTTTCTCTTTGATGGAGATCTAGGTCATCTCGTACGTGGTTAGCGATCCGATCAGTTCCGAGAGAGACAACTCGTCCAAGTCCTTTGCTTCTTAGATGGCATTTACTTTGGGATTCCATTCTCTTAAAAGAGATCTCAGTATTTTTCGCACCTTCTCACTGTCTGGTATTTTCTTTCCCAACGAGAACATTTGATTGATGATGTTCATGAATCTTGCATACTTATGGCTTATAGTCTCGTTGTCCTCCATTTTAAATAGCTCGTATTGGTGAGTCAAGAGGGCAATTATTTCTTGTACAACTCGAGTGGTTCCCCCACGTGTGATTTGAAGCATGTCCCACATATCTTTGGCAGATTCACATGAGCTCACCCGATTGTATTCTTCTCTTGTAAGTGCGCAGGCAATCATGTTCTTTACTTTGGCATTCACGGAGATTCCTCACTTGTCTGTTGTATCGTAGTCAAACCCTTCTTTGGAGTTCCATCCGCCTTTTTGGGATTGTAAGGTCCAGTGGTTATGATATCCCAAAGATCATAGTCAGCAGCTGTCAGGACCCGTCGTCCCGCCCTCGTATTCCGTTCTAATTCTAAGTGTAAATGTTTTGGTATTGTGAGGATACGTAAAAATGCGAATAAAATTTTTCATTTTTAAAAATGCATGCGGAAATTTTATATACATGCCAAAAGAATGTTATACATCATTCGACATCATCATGCCCTTGTCTACAAAATACAAGTGTACGTGTGTGTGTGCAGCCAAAAGCTCCCTATGCGCCCGGCCTTCACAGGTCGTCATCCATACACACACTCCCACCTCAAAAGCGGTCGGACTGCGTCAAAAGATCGGCCTCGCGTAAGAATTCAGATCACGTACCGTGATCGTCAGTACCTACAACACGTAACATAAATAATGAGCCACCGAGGCTCAGTAAGCAGAAATTATGCATGAATGCACGTGTCCTAGCGGACGACAATCCACGTCGTCGTTTTCTAACGCTCGTACTCTTTTCCTCATAATCGTACTCTTTTCTTTCGCTCTTACTCTTTTTCTTATACTCTTATTTCTTATACTCTTATTTCTTACGGGCCCTCGGCTTTCGTTTCTCCGGCCTCTTATTACGTCTTAGCGTACGGGGTATTTACCCAGCCTCTTATTCAGGCCTTATTGTACGGGGTATTTACCCAGCCTCTTATCCAGGCCTTATCGTACGGGGTATTTACCCAGCCTCTTTTTCAGGCCTTATCGTACGGGGTATGTACCCAGCCTCTTATTCAGGCCTTATCGTACGGGGTATTTACCCAGCCTCTTATTCAGGCCTTAAAGGCTGCATAGGGGAAGCCGTGACTCTTCATTCGAGTCGACACAAACGCCAATATCGGCGAATATACATCGCACACAAGCGATCTCATGAACGCTCATACCTCGCTCCTTACGTACTACTCATGCATGCAAGTGCTCGTGCTTATGCTCATATACATATGCAAGTCATGCCGTCATGCATATAATTTAATCATCTCATACGTACGCATTTCATAGAAAATACACGAGCACGTAATTCACATACTTGGACGCAGGCAAGTTACGTGTCATAGTTGAATTTCTACTTACCTGTCGTCCGTGCGTAATTAGTATTTTCCCCGTTTGCTCCTAACGTACGACCTTTAAGCATAAATAATGTCGTATTAGTATTGCGCCTTTATAAGATCCCTTAGACAAATTAAATCATCTAACCTCCTTAAATTCGCTAGATTATAAGTCGTTAATTTCAAGTCTAGGTTAAGTCTCTTGTCCCATAAATTTCCTAAGTAAGGTTAGTATAAAATTCGTGACTAGGAAATTCGGCAAAATTCCTAATTTTCGACCTTAACATAAAATTATTATATCAGTACATTTTCTAAAATATTGGTTATATATGTACTTGAAAAGTGTTGAAATATTTTCCTTAATGTTGTATGTAAAGATCTCAGTATGCGTTTTCGAGATTACCCGTAATATACCAATGTCGGGATATCACTCGATATTATACTTAAGATGTCGATAGGTGAACATGACAAAAATGTCGATATGAAGAAGTCAAATGTCGAGGTGGATAAGGTTCGACATTTTAAGATATCGACATTTATACAAGGGCTCGACATTTTACTCGGTATTAGCCTCGACATCTTTGTTCGCTATTTTGGAAAATGAGATGTCGACATTTTATCTTGGGATATCTCGACATTTATAAGATGTCGATATGAAGAAACTAAATGTCGAGGTGCATGGGGGTTTCGTTATCACCTTTCGACATTTGATAAATCTCGGGTTGTATTGGAAGTTAGGTCTCGACATTTACTAATGGTCGCTATGCAAGCTTTCGACATTTGGCTAAAAGGTTTCGACATTTTAGAAACCTCGACATTTTATTCGGTTAACAGGACCCGACATTTTTGGTGTTCAATCTCATTCGACATTTATCTTATCCTCTCGACATTTTATGTTGAAAATGTCGACATGTACCTAAGTCATGAACCTCGACATTTCCATTAGCTATCGACACTTTGTGCATTCGACATTTATCATATGTTTCGACATTTACTAACATATCGACATTTCATCATCTCCTTCGATTTTCCGTCGTTCATCATCTCCTAACTCGCTTCATAGCTCGTTTTTTCCTAGGGTTATAAGTTCTAAATCATATGCTAAGCTACTTAACCCATCTTTGCACCTACCTAAACCCTAGTTCGAGCCTACATTCGTTATTTAGGGTTTCTCGTGGCTTTTCTCCAATTGCTAGCATTTAACGCCATTTAATATCCTCAACTACTTCTAAGATAAAGAATTAAGAGCTTAGGGAGGGGTTTTAGCTTACTAGCTTCGAATTCTCGAGCTTCTTGGTCCAAGCTTGGCTCGACTTCTTCTCCTTCTCCTTTCTTTCCTTCCGTTTTTACTTCGTGGGTTTTCTTTTGGGGGTGTTGTCGAATTTTTTTTGAGTTTGTTTGACTGAGTATTATTTCTATTAGATAAGGTATGGGTTTTCCTTGAATGGGGGCTTTGTTTCCTAATTGGGCTTCTTGCAAATTTGAGCCTATTTCTACTTTTAGCCCACTTGGTAATTCCTATCATAATAGGTTCATGGTCCAAGTAATATCCTAGCCCACAATAAATTTGATTCCAAGCCCATCTATCATTAGCCATTTCTCTTATCATTTTCGAAAATCATCTTTCATAAATTAGGACCATATTAAACACGAAATCCTTAGTACGTAATTGCACGTAATACTTACAAGATCACGAACATGGACTTTACGAATTCACATAAACATTCACATATACACAATAAGCATAAAGTCGCGTAAGGCATGCACGTAGTTTATTGGCCGACCTAATTTCCGGGGACCGGGGTCCTACAGCAGCAAGCAGGAATTCCTTCATACGGTTTTTTCATATGGCGTAGTTAGTTCCATCGAAGAGTGGTGGCCTGGAATGAGATTGTCCCTCTGCAAAAACATCAAAACTCGAAGAAGCCATTAGATCATTAACTCAGGCTTGTTAGGCCCGTCGTTTGACTAACCCGCTCTGATACCAGATGAAGTAAAAATGTACCTAAGAGGGGGGGTGAATTAGGCTTATAAATATTTATGCTTTCTTTTCACAAATCCTAAGAGGTAGTGACTTAGAGATGCCTATTGATGCTTGTGACAAGTATGCCTGATATATCCTAGTAACGTCGGATGTGTGTCGGATTCATCTCACCGCGAAAAGGAAATAACTGTAAATAAATGCGAGACAAGATTTTTATAGAAATTATATCCCTAACTGGGGTTTACTCCTCTCCTTGGGGTTTGCTCCCCAAGAGTTTAACCAGTCACTATAATACACCGTAGCTGGATACAAAACTGATTGATTAGCCCAATAAACAACCGAAACAAGTTGAACAATAGACACACTAGGTTACCACATGTCGAGTTTCATTCCTCGGAATCTCCTAATCTCGACAGACACAGCTCGCTACCGAAGGGCCCCCGAAACCCGTCCTTCCTTTCACGTGTGTGTAAACGTCGACCTTGCCTCCTTGGTATTGTTCATGTCCGAAGACAACACGTTCGAAGACAGAATATATGGTGGAAGGTTGGAATATCATGATGAATAACTCGTTCAGTGATGGAATCGCAAGATAAAAGTCAGATTGGCAGAAGGCTATCGCAAATGAAGGCTCATGAATCTCTCACTAATGTTTTCTGCTCAAGACGCTAATAATCGTATATTCTCAAAATGCTACGTTTCTCGAAAATCTGAAGTGTCTCTCATATATATAGTCCCATTCATTCAACACTTTTACATGGAAAGCCAGATCACGAGATTAATCACCAAATCGAGCATATAATCTATGTAATTTTCGAGAGTCAATATGCTATGTAAATCATGCTTCTAAAAGATCATCACAACGGTCATAAGCACATTAAAGCATGATCATATTCCATATAAAAGCTCAGATTCGTTCTCAAGGCATATTCAATCATTTTGAGTTTTATTTACCATAACAGAACTTTCCTTAAGTGATTCACTGCTATCAGTTTCTAGAGCAAGTCAATCCAGATTTACTTTCCATGTACAACACACGAGATGGCCTCATATCAATTCCATATTTAGCACATAGTATCAGATCGATACTAGTTTTTTGCCCGTGCAATGCACGGGACTAACGGAAGTCATAAAATAACTTCACACAATTTTCCGTATAGGCGTTGTTAGTAAAACATCTCACAATTTTGACAGTTGAAAAGCAGCACAATCTCATCGCTAAGAGAAGGCGTAGGCGCTCCCGTGAAAATCCCAATAGAAAGCATGGCTGTGGCGCTTGGGTCAGCCTTCTCTTGGGATAGTCGTTCAGGCATATCGTCACCATGTCCTCAAAATTGTTCGAAAGCTGCATCCTCGCCCTACGCAGAAGAATACTTCAGAAAGCTTCTTCAGATGATCATCTTACTCCCTTCTTACAACGACAGCTTCCCCTCATCTCTAATCTTGGTTATAACTATCACAACTCCTCCATATTTCACAGGTCGGAGCCATATATGAGCTTTATAGCCGTAGGCAACATTGTTTGGGCGGACAGCGTCATTCTGATATGCCTGCGAGTAGCAAGTTCAACCCCGCCGCAAAAGAAGGCAAGGTAGGGCAGATTTCTTCTTCTGACGTGAGACGCAGACAAAGAAGCATGACAGGCGTTTCTCCAATTATCATGATAATCATGGACATTAGCAGAAAAAGCAAATCGAACTTGGGGCATTAGGGCCAAGTAAATTTCCCAGTGCTGAAGC
Source organism: Craterostigma plantagineum (assembly GCA_027422505.1). NCBI lineage: Eukaryota > Viridiplantae > Streptophyta > Magnoliopsida > Lamiales > Linderniaceae > Craterostigma > Craterostigma plantagineum. Next base: position 182,672 of record JAPQWV010000055.1, read on the forward strand.
GAATTTTGTAATTTTCGTTCGCAGATTCTCGAGCACAAATTGATTTGGGACCAAATGGTAATTTTCGCCTCCAATTTGTCGAGCAAAAATTAAACAGGAACCAAATGAAAATACTCGATCGGAGTTTCTCGAGTAATTGGGCATGTATAATGCGCGAACTCAAAACGTCCAATCAGCCCAATTGGAAAAAAGTAACCCTTTAGCAAGCGAAAAAGTTTATCTCACGCAAAACCTAATCGAAAAATCAACAGTGTCTGCTCAAATACTCTATGGAAAAACTTTACAGACGATTCAAATTCTTTTCATAATTTTTCGATTTTTCATCCAGAAATTGTCTGTTTAAGGTAGAAGCGATACTGATTTGATGTTTGCGTGCGATTTAACCCAGTTTACATCTTTTGTGATCTTTCGTCTCATTTGAGTAGAATTTCAATTGTTCGAATTGTAATAAACTCACATATGATTTCATCAAGATTTCGACATGTTTTTGTGTTAAGGGTTTTCTATCATTCTAGGAGTATTTTTCTTCGATTATCTGCGTGTTTAAAGCTTGATTAAGAGTTCGAACTCGAACTGGTTTTAAACGTTTAAATGCATCGAAGAACACCTCGCTCACAACACAGTGTCAATTGAATTTCAATTTGATTGAGTCACTTTTTGCATCTTAAAAAGTTTCTTCTGACGCTAAACTTTCGACTTAATCCGTAAAATAAATAACGTAGATTGAAATATATTACAATCGAATTTTATGCGAGCGAAATGATTACTGAATGGAATAGATCAAATAGGTGTAATTAAGTTTCGAGCGCAAAACTTACCACCGAAAACAGTACTTTCGATTTCATTTTTTTTTAGATCGTAAATCTTTAGCGGCGATTAAAATTAATTTTTCGACGATAAAAATTTCTCGATCGTAAAAGCACATAGCGATAATTTTAATCAATCGAAGATTTAGTAGTCAATGGCTCCTATCGCTTAACGACGGTCCTCGGGATGAGACATGTAAGCTTCAGCAAGGATGACTTCGGACTCGTCCTAGACCTACCTTACAGCAAAAACTATGACCCTCTGCCCTCAGATGCAGAGATGGTGCGTGACTTTCTACATATGGGATACCGTACACTGCTCACCAAGCTTGCACAAGTCCAGAGCAACCGAATCCCGGAACCGTGGAAGACACTGTTCGGTATAATCAACAATATCACCAAAGCACGCCGGGTTTGACAAAGGCAACGACAACATTCTCTGCATTTTCCACGGCATAGCATTCTCGCAGAATTAGGATTTTGCTCAACTAATCTGGAACGATCTAGCAGAACAGATAAGACAAAAGGAAAACAAAATATCGAAGAATGTTCCGTATGCCCGGTGGTTCAATGCCATCATCCGACAACTCATGGAGATGCCCGAGACATCCCTCGTCTACCTCCAGGAGGGAACTAACAATCCCCGAAACTCAAATTCTTCCACAATCCGAGGCTCACCTGGATCAGCGGTCGATGCCGATTCCATTCGAGCTGCTTCGTCTCGTCAACCCCTCGGGAGACGTCTATAGGCTGTACCGCCGGGAGAATCATTTCACGGAGCAAATGATTAGAGGGCCCCCGACAGATTTTCATGTGAGCCCTCCCCATCAACAACAGCACCAACCTAGCCCTGAAGTCTAGTTGATAGATCAAGTGGCTTAAGAGCTAGAACAGGAGCCTCCAACTCAGGAAACACAAGTACCAGACGATGATGCCATGCTGATTGACGCAGTGGCACAGGAGTGGAACTTGAGGCTCCACAACAATCACTTAGTACTGAAGTGCCCATCATTGTTCGCGTGTTGAAAGGATCACTTGAGGAGATCCTGCAGGCAAGACAACCCGAAGCGGAAACAGGGCACAGTTCCTCATCACAGGCTACAACGCCTGCACCAGAGGACGAGATTCCCACGATCACATCCCAAGGTCCTCCTGTGACAGAACCAGCCTGTGAGGATGTTGCACATGGTTCATCCCCTCACACGGCTATCTCGTCCGACATCGAGTCAGATGGGGAAATACGACTAATAAAAAGGACTCCAAGGCGACTGAGCATCCCATTCGAGACCCTCTTCACATCTGTCACCACTACACCAGACACGCCACCAGTCATCACTCCAAGTGCTAACCCCGAAGTCCAGAATCCACTCTTTACCGGCCCAGTCCCACTGGCAATCTGAACCTGCCACAACATCCATAAATGAGAATCTTCAAGATTAGAATGAGGATAGAATGGAAGTCTCGGACAGTCACAACCTCAAGTGACTACGAGCTAGCCTGAGGAGCCGGCAATAGCTCAAGGGTTGACAACAGGCGACATTAATCGACCTGGTCCATCAATGGAGGCGTAAGTTTATGACTGAAGCACACTTCCAAACTATCTCTGCGGCCATCGGATCGCTTGAAGACAAAATGATGAAGAGAGTGCTGGCAACCATCGAGACGTCCTGACGCGACACCGGGAAAGCACCCGTCTCAGAAGGCACTTCAGCACAAGCAAACTTTCCAATCCCACAACCCTCTCCCACCGACCCACTCACAAACTCATCCATCTTCATCAACCCATACACCATACCAATCACCAAACACCACGACATACTACTCGCCCGCCTTATAAGCCTTCCCACCCAAACGCCTCAGGAAGAATCCCTTTGTAGGCGTCTCATGGATCACCCTGAGCCACCTACTCAGTCATGCAGATGTCAAAGCTCCCGCACACGACGTCGACATGATGACCCAGAACACATTTGGAGGTTCGAGAACACATTTGGAGGTCACTGTGTCAAGAACTGAATGAGTTCGAGCTCAAAAGGATCTCTCACTGGGATGAGCAAAAGAGAATGACCTATCTCTGGATGCTCACCTATCTTGGACCAGGCATGAGGTTGGGGATGACCAAAGGATAAACGGAAAGCCATTATAAGAGTCTATCCTCAATATGCAAGCTTTTGAGTGTCTTCTGTGCTAAATGAGGTCTTCCAACACCCTACTACGTCATCGAGCGAGTAGACAAAACTCGAGAAGAACTAATCGAAAGTGACCTACCGTACCCCCCTATTGAGGAGGTGTACAGTCTCTACCAGGTATACGTAGAGAAGTACAAGGGTCCTCAAGGCTTCATCAAGAAAAAAGGACTCGAGGGGCTCTATCGATTCATGGTGCGCCAAGTTAAGTACTTCACCACTCACGACCTTCGGATGGCTCTGGAGAGCAACATGAAGAAGGTTAACATGACCGCTCCACTTAACAAAGGACCTGAGATCCAAGGGCTTCGCAACAACCACGTACACATCAGCTCAGTCTTAGGAATCACCTTTCACAATCCGACCGCGAAGAAGACTAGGTTGATGCTAAGACTGAGATTCACAAATTCTGTGATGGGATGCTCGAGGTGATCAGGAAGAACATAGAGCAGAGGTTGGAAGAAATCAACAGAGAGACCATGCTTAAGCTTCATAGGTTCGTGAGAGAACAACCGCTTCTGATGGAACTTCTTGAGGACGTCGAGGAGCGATTGGAGCTGCGGAACAGCATCAGGAATTTCGAGTATGCGTTGGGCTTGTGCAGGTCGTACTATGCGGGACGAGGACAAATGTCGTGGAAGAGCAATCAAGCACAAAGGGGGAGAATATAGAATACTACTTGTAATTGTGCTTTGATTTTAATTAGTTGTCCTTGTAATTAGGGACTTTTCTTGTATTTGTCCTTAGATTAGGACTATATGTTATTTATAAAAAGTTTGTTTGGTATAAATACATTTGTAAAAATTGAGCTTAATAGAAGATTTTAGAATATGTATCCAAAAGGCTTGTAATTCGATTTCTATAGAGAGAAACAGCAAAAACTTCATCTCACTACGAACATTCTCTCTCGAGGTTTCAATGAGTTTTTCGATCGAACTTTAAATTTTGCATAAGTCTAACGCTTAAAAGAATATATGTAATGCTGGTTTGAATGTGCACCAGGTACGTATTTCATTTTTGAGTTATCATTGGTGTTTTGTGATGATACAGTCGTGCAGTTATCTTTCCATTGCGTATGGTCGTGCATGTTTTTGCTGTTGAAAGAATATCTGTAAGGTTGGTTTGAATGTGCACCAGGTACGCATTTCATTTTGAGTTATCATTGGTGTTTTGTAATGATACAGCCGGTCAGTTATCTTTCCATTGCGTAGGGTCGTGCAGGTATTTGCGATTGAAATAGGGTCTGTAAGGTTCTTTTGAAGGTGTGGCAGGTACACATTTATCTTTCAGATCTGAGGTTTGTTTGTCCTCATTCTGTTTGTTTGTATTTGTCTATCGTGGCATGTGCAACAGATACGCCATCTTTTAGATTTCGGGTTTGTTTGTATTTGTTTATCGTTTTGTTTATCGTTGCACTAATTTATGATTTTTTACAGTCTCGCAGCTTCCTACGGGTGTAAAGAGTCTCTATTTGAGATGTATGAGACTTGGAATGTTTTCGTCTTCTATAATACGACTGAATAATGTATTGTTCTTCGAAGGATTTAGTGTTGTATAATTTATTTGTTCTTCGATTTGCTCTCTAATGTATTGTAGTTCGGTTTGTTACAATGATACATCTTGAGCATCCACTGTTGTTTATATGATCTAGATTAGAGCTCGAGTTGAATCATTGGAAGGGTTTCGTCTTCTATACATACGACTGAATAAGTTATTGTTCTCCGAAGGGTTTAATGTTCAATAATGTATTTGTTCTTCAATTTGTTCTATGATGTATTGTTGTTCGATTTGTTAAAACAATAAATGGACCCGTCTTCTATACATGCGACTGAATCGAATGTGTTTATTCTTCCTTTGTTCTATATTGTATTGTTGTTCGGTTTGTTAAAAAATACATGGACCCGTCTTCTATACATACGACTGAATGATGTATCGTTCTTGGGGTTTTAGTGTTCTATAATGTATTTGTTCTTCGATAGCTTCTAGAATGTATTGTTCGATTTGTTTAAAAAATACATGGACCCTAAAATTTTGAGCAACTTTAATTGCAATTAATTTTTCATTAATGATACATAAGAGATCGTTTGTGAAATCCAAACGTTGTGTAGTTCCTTAATTAGAGTTTCCCACATACTCTATATCTGTTTCAAATACATTCCCTGAATCTTATCTTAATGTAGTTCAACGGTTTGTCTTTATCGATGAGTGATTACTTATTGTAGTTCAAAGGTTTTGCTTTTAATTCTTACAATAAATCGTTTCGTATTTATCATTATATTGATTCACTGAAGTTACTATATCTGTACTAAACGTATTAATGAATAAGCGACTGTAATACACTACGCTATTTAAATTTACACTATTTACAAATATTTGCAAGGCTGAAGAACGGACGACTGAATGAGATCCTTTATGAGATCATATTAATAAGTGAGCTGCTGCAATACACGACGGCATTTAAATTTACACTATTAAAAAATATGTGCACGACTGAAATCAGGCGACTGAATGAGATCCTTTATGGAATATAAATGTCGATGAGTTTCTTAATTAGGGTCTCATACATACTAGATATTTCTGAAGATCATCATTAATGATACATAGAGGTCGTTAATGGAATGTAAACGTTATGCTCTATACCCGTTTCAACTACATTCGTTGAATCTTATCTTCTTGTAGTTCAAAGGTTTGGCTTGGAATCTAAACGTTGTAGAGTTCCTTGATTAGAGTCTCATACATACTCTATACCCGTTTCAAATACATTTCCTGAAGCTTCTCTTAATGTAGTTCAGAGGTTTGGCTTTATTGATGATAGTACAATAACGATGAAAATCTATTGTAGTTCAAAGGTTTTGCTTTTAATTCTGATAATAAATCATCTCGTATTATCATTATAATGATTTACTAAAGTTACTATAATTGCATTAAACACATTAATAAATGAGCCACTACAACATACTAGGGCATTTAAATTTTTGCTATTGACAAATATTCCCACGGCTGAAAAACAGACGACTGAATGAGCGACTGCGTATTGTAGTTCAAAGGCTTTGCTTTTAATTCTTACAATAACTCGTTTCGTATTATTGTTACATTGATTTACTGAAGTTACTATAATTGTATTAAACGTATTAATGAATGAGCGACTGCAATACACTACGCTATTTAAATTTACACTATTTACAAATATTTGCAAGGCTGAAGAACAGACGACTGAATGAGATCCTTTATGGAATCGTATTAATAAGTGAGCTGCTTCAATACACGACGGCATTTAAATTTACACTATTGACAAATATGTGCACGACTGAAATCGGGCGACTGAATGAGATCGTTTATTGCATTTAAATATTGATGACTTTCTTAATTAGGGTCTCATACATACTGGATATTTCCGAATATCATTAATGATACATAGAGATCGTTAATGGAATGTAAACGTTATGCTCTATAACCATTTCAAATACATTCGCTGAATCTTATCTTATTGTAGTTCAAAGGTTTGACTTGGAATCTACACGTTGTAGAGTTCGTTAATTAGGGTTTCATACATACTATATACCCGTTTCAAATTCATTCCCTGAATATTATCTTAATGTAATTCAGAGATTTGGCTTTATTGGTGTACAGTAATGATGAAAATCATACTGTAGTTCAAAGGTTTTGTTTTTAATTCTAACAGTATCGTATTATCATTATATTGATTACTGAAGTTACTATAATTGCATTAAACGTATTAATAAATGAGCGACTGCAATACACTAGGGCATTTAAATTTACACTATTGACAAATATTTGCACGAGTGAAAACTAGACGAATGAATGAGCGACTACGTGTTGTTGTTCAAAGGTTTCGCTTTTAATTCTGGCAATACATCGTTTCGTATTATCATTATATTGATACAGAGTTACTATAATTGCATTAAACGTATTAATGAATGAGTGACTGCAAAGGTTGGCTTTTAATTATGACAACAAATCTTTTCGTATTCTTATTACATTGATTTACTAAACTTACTATTATTGCATTAACCGTATTAACATAACATGACCGTAGACAAAGCATGGAAATTGATGAGAATACGCTGCTGTTGAAAATCTTATGTAGTTCAAATGTTAGGCTTTTAATTCTGAAGATAATCGTTTCGCATTATCATTATATTGATTTACTAAAGTCACTATAAATGCATTAAACGTATTAAGATAACATGGCTATAGCCAATGTTTGGAAGCGGATAAGAATACACTAATTGCTTTTATATATATTTGGTGAATAATCAAGGTCGTGTATTGGAGGTGTATATTACCAGCTAGCTATATCAAATCAAACGTGCAACTCCAATTAATTTATTTGATGTCCTCTCTACCTTCTCGCTGTATAAATGATTGTTGAACAGTCTATATTATACTATTAAAAAATTATAACTGCTTCCATTATGTCTCCGAATCTATAACATCCACACATCAGTTAAACATCTGCATATTATTTAACATTACCGCTCTTCAATTGTCATGAATATAACATTAAAAGGATTATCAGCCGCTCAACTTACCATTTATAGTAACTTTAGTAAATCAATATAATGATAATACGAAACGATTTGTTGATTTCGACATACAAATGAAAGGGTATGTAATTACAGTCGTCCAAAATCAAACTAGGTATTATATTTTTACTAAAGTCACAATAATTGTATTAAACATATTAAGATAGCATAGCTATAGCCTATAGCCAAGGTTTGGAAGCAGATAAGAATACGCTACTGCTGAAGTTCATAGGAACAGCCGTGTTAATTTGGATCGCATAACTATATTAACAAGTAAGTTTCTCGGTCGAAAGTGCACTCCTGGCATAGTAACTATATTCTGGAAAAGTTTCTCGACCGAAAGATTTGAAGCAAATTTTTCTCGCTCGATAAATTTTTCACCAACTATAGTTATCGAGCGTTAACAGTAACATATTTTACTCGAAGAAAGTATTTTTGATCAAACGCTACTAACAAATATGCCATTTGTGAAGCACATTACACCGAAATTCGTCCATCAAAACAACAAAAGGAAGATCATTCATCAACTCTACAAATAATCAATGGATGCTTACTCGCTTGGAAACGACAACCGTCCGCCAATCTTGAAACGCAGCGAATACACTGCCTGGCAAAGCCGCTTCCTTAATTTCATTGTGCTAAAAGATCAGGCAGAGATCTTCTTCAGTCACTTGAGGAAGTTCCACCTCAGTTCTGGGCCAACGTATCTGGCGACAACACAGCCAATCCTCCTCTTCCCGCTACTAGATGACTGAAAGAGCCTAGGGAATAGACGGCTGTGGAAAGGACCCGAGCTATGGCTGATCTGATAGCCAAGAACACACTCACGCAAGGCATCCCAAATGACATCTACAGACAAATAGACAGCCTTCCAACGGCTAAAGGAATGCGGGATGAACTGTATCGAATGATGCAAAGAACGGAAGTGGGCATCAAGGCCAAGAAGGCAGACATTCTCACGGCTTACGACTCCTTCAGAGCAAAACTAGAGGAGAGCTTACATAATCTGTAGTAGAGATACCTCACATTTCTCAACGAGATGAGGAAAATAGAAATCAACAAGACGAACATGGAAACGAACATCAGATTTCTATCCTCTCTGACCTCAGAATGGAAGAAGATATCCACTTAGATGAGACAAAACAAAGATCTCGAGGAGTTGGATATCCACGCCATGTTTGATAATTTCGAACATCACGAGGAAGACGTAAGTGGGATTCAGAAGGAACAGAAGGGCAAGCTGATCGAAGACACAGTTGCCCTAGTCATAGAGAAACGGGGTTCAAAGGCAAGAAAAAGAAAAGATCATCAGCCCTCCCCCCTTTAGAGTCGGAAGATGAATCAGACTCAAACATGGAGCCAAATATGAAAGCGCTAGGAAAGCAGTTGGCTTTAATTTGAAAAATGTTCAGCAAGTAATACTTCAAAAAAAAGTCCTCAGCGTCAGCGAACCGACTTCGGACTTAAAGCTCAAAGAACAAAGAACGTGCACCTAAGACATTCGAAATCAAGAACAAGTACTTTAACTGTGGCAAATCAGGTCACTATGCCAGGAGTGCACTCTCCCAAAGAACAAACTTGCCAATTACAACTCTAAGAAACTTCAACTCACAAAGCAGAAAGAGGCTGGAGTAGCTTTGATGGCTGAACAAGACCACTGGCTCGAAGACACGTCAAGCTCTGAATAGGAGAATCTAGCCCTCATGGTCCGCCTGGACGAAAACTCAAATGCTGGAATCTCAAATCAAACGGACGATGACCAATCATCCGAACCATCACAGGAGGTAGTCTTTCCTTCCACATTATTGACCATGTTAGAATCATATCAACAAGCATACACTAACATGAAACGTGAGCAGAAAAGTTTAAATGAAGTAGAAAGGAATTATCTAAGTCTCAGAAAAGAATAGCTAGTCTCGAAGCTGAACTTAGGAGCTCTAGTGTCAAGATAGATGAACTATCCAATAGTCCCATTATTAGCGAGACTAAGTATATTTCCTTAGAGAAGCATAGGTCGATTGTAAAAGATTTAGAAGATATGCTTGAGAATAACTACAATTGCCCGGTTAGGAACCTCAACCAGAAAGCCAGCCTCAATTGTAGGTTAACAGATACTGCTACTAAGGTCACTAATTTAGAAGACAAATAGTTAAATCAAATACAAAAGTTAGTGAACTAGTTACAGAACTTGATGCCTGTAAAGCCGCCAAACTAACGGTGGCAAACAACTATGCTCTCCTAGGCGACGAACGTAAGAGACTATACTCCAAGCTTAAGAAATTAGAAGATCTTCTCGTAAAAAGGGATCAAACTGATCAAGCTAAATTTTTGAACCAGCCCAAGGACTTAGAATTTTATGATTATAAGTTTGGCTTAAGCTTTGAGAATCCACGTTGCTTGACGAAAGTTGACTACAAACAACTTTACGATGTCAAGTACATGGGTTTAGGACTAACAAATCTTACGGCTTTAACTAACGCAAAAGAAATAGATGCTTTAGAAGAAGCCAAGAGAAAAGCCAAGAATAGGGCTGAATTCCCTTTTCTTACACCGAATTGAATAAAGTGACAAAACTAGGGAACTTCCCAAAGGCTGGAGCTTTGAGTCAATTTATCTTCCCGAAGATCGTTCTAAATCGGAGGAAGTGCCAATCCACCATTATGAAAATTCTCTTTATATACCCCCTATTGTTAGGAAAGTAGAAGGGTTAAGAGCCTCTTTAGCAAAAGAACGAGAGAATTTTGAAGCGGAAGAGAAAACGTTCCTAAAAGAGATGGAAAAGCTCAAAGCTTCCTCTTTATCCCAAACCATTTCTCACGCATCTCCCTCATGAGATAAAGTTATTTTGAAAAGCGTGAAGAAAGAAAAGTCGCCTTCCAAAGAATAAAAATCGAAGAATAATGTTCTTAAAAATCCTATCTCTAACCCGGTATTCACTACGACTACAGGGAGATAGTCAATGAGCTAGAGAAACCAAAGGCAAGAGTGTCTAGCTTAGAAATAAAGGAGTTACTAGATGTTATCCAAGCTTATCACCTCCTTCTGTAAAAATAAATGACACTCATAGAAATAAAAGAGTTGTTTCTTCTCTCAAAAGAATTGCTTCTACTTGCTCCTTAAAGCCTACCACATTTAGAAGCACTAACTTTGAAATAGGCTATTCTTCTACAATACAAAACTCTCATTTTAAAATGCATCTAGGATGAGTTGTAGGAAACAAGATCCAGCCATTAAGAAGGCTTATAGTTCTATTTGTGCTTGTTCTCACATGAGGTATCCTCTAAAGATCGAATCCCCCAAGCACCTTAGGAGACTATCCTATGAAAAGATCTTTTCCATGCTCAAGTCTACCAAAGCATTTGTCCGTGCTGAAATTAATCTTCCCTGATGGGTTCCTAAATCTCCGTCTAAAAAGACGAGAGCCAAAAAGGCCAAGTCTTCTACAAAGGGCAAACGCACATCAACTTCTTCAAAGTTGACTTGGGTTGTTAAAGCTCCTACTAGCACTAATCTAGGAATCATATCTGAACCAACATCTACATCTGCTAATCTGAGAGGACCCATTTACAAGTGGGTACCTAAAACTCTCTAATTTTATTTTGCAGATCCATTATGGGTGGTACCTCGATTCTGGTTGCTCCACACACATGACGGGAAATCAAGAGGTGCTGAGCAACTACCGAGACTGACCAATAGAAAAGTCAGATTTGGGAACAACGACTCGGCTCTGTTTCTCGTCTTCGGAAATAAAGGATGCTACTACGTCGAAGGTCTCCACCATAACTTGTTCAGCATATGTCAGTTCTGTGATAAAGGATTTCAGGTGGTATTTCATGCGGACCGGTGCAAAATATTGGACAGTCGGGATAAAGAACTCCTCCAAGGACTTCGAAAATCGAACCTTTATACGATCAACCTGACGTTCGTGCGGCCCTCGACAGTTGTTTGCCTCATCTCCCAGACTGTAATACAGAGGAACAGCTTATGGCATCAACGCATGTCTCATGTAAACATTAAAGCTCTTCAAAGTCTTTCAATGAAAAAGTTGGTTCACGGTCTTCCAACTACAGTATTACAGAAAGAGCATCAATATTCGGCGTGTCAACTAGGAAAAATGAAGCGAGCGTCTCATCATGTTAAATTGGTTGCTTCTACTTCACGTCCCTTGGAACTGCTATACATGGACCTCTGTGGACTGATGCAGACGCAGAGTATCAATGGATGCAAGTACGTGCTAGTTATCATTGATGATTTCTCTCGCTACACTTGGATGAAGTTCCTCCGAACCAAGCATAAGACAGGGGACTTGGTCGTAAATTTCGTGAACACGACTCAGAACTTACTGCAGCAGACTATCAAAGTCATTCGAACGGACAACGGCACTGAGTTCAAGAACAAGTACCTCAGTGACTTTTATCAGCAACTTGGGATCAGTCAGCAATTTTCAGCCGCAAAGACACCTCAACATAATGGGGTCATTGAAAGGAAGAACAGAACTCTAGTGGAAGCCGCACGTACGATGCTGATTCATTATGGCCTCCCATATTTTCTTTTGGCTGAAGCAGTAAATACCACTTGTTTCACTCAGAACAGGACGGTGCTTCACAAGCACCTCGATAAGACTCCGTACGAGGTCATTACAAGCGAGTACCCAACATTTGCTTCTTCAAAGTCTTCGTGTGCAAGTGCTTTGTGGAGAACGACAGAGAGCACCGTGCAAAGTTCGATCCTAAAGCATTCGAAGCCACTTTAGTCGGGTATTCTTCAACTTCGAAAGTGTACCGAGTATACATCAAGTCCAACCGAATCATAAAGGAAAGCTACAATGTCACTTTCCACGAAGTGGCAGAAATGGCTTCTTCTCATATCAGTTCAGGACCCGTGCCAAACCAGATGGATTCTGGGCACATCGGTCCAGGACCAGTGTCCAACCAAATGGCTTCTGAATACGACAGTGCAGAACCTGTATTCACTGGTGTGTTGGCACAAAACCAACAAAATATGGCAACAACTCATGATTCAACGTCAGAAGAAGCTATGAGACTTGCGTTAGAGGACTTGGACTCTCTCTTTGAGCCCGTATATCGGCCAGACACCGTCACTGCTACACCTTTAGTGGATCCCCCACTCGACGAGGCCGATGTACCAAGTTCTTCAAATGTTCCCACCTCACCCGATTCAGAATTACCACAGAACACTGAAGAACCTACCATGGTTGTTGAGGAAGTATCATCAGAATCGCTCAATTCAAATGCAGAAATAAAACTACCTCAATTTAATGAACAACCTGAGATTATTGGAAATCTCGGTTCATAAAAGATGACTGATGCATCTACTTCAGCTTTGCCTCATGAGCGCAAGTGGACTCGAGCACATCCGGTTGATCAGATTATTGGTGATCCTTCGAGTGGAGTACAGACAAGACATTAACACAGTCTCTTTAATTGCTTCTTAAGCCAAACTGAGCCAACCACGGTAGCAGATGCACTTAAAGACCCGGATTGGGTAATAGCAATGCAAGACAAAATCAACCAATTCGAGCGTCTCCAAGTGTGGATGTTAGTACCCTGTCCGCATCGAAAAACAATTATCGGGACGAAATGGGTGTTTAAGAATGAAGATGGAGAAGTGATCAGGAATAATGCAAGATTGGTTGCGAAGGGCTACAACCAACATGAAGGCATTGACTATGACGAGACATATGCTCCTGTTGCCCGAATCTAAGCCATCCGCCTCTTTTTGGCTTATGTGGCGCACAAAGACTTCAAACTCTACCAAATGGACGTTAAGACTGCCTTTCTCAACGGTGTGTTAAAGGAGGAAGTCTTTGTCGCTCAGCCAGAAGACTTTGTTGATCAAGAACATCCCGATCACGTCTATCGATAGGATAAAGCTCTCTACGGTATGAAACAAGCTCCACGTGCTTGGTATGATGTCGTGAAGTCAGGATTTATCCGAGAAACGATCGATACGACCCTCTTCATCAAATGGCAAGACAAAGATCTGATGGTTATCCAAGTTAACATAGACGACATCATCTACGGATCAACAAATCAACGGCTCTGCAAGAGGTTCGGATATTTAACGAAGAGCAAGTTTGAATGAGTCACATGGGAGAGATGCAACTTTTCTTAGGACTCCAAGTCAGGCAGCTCGAAGATGGCATCTTCAGAAGTCACATGAAATATATGGACATTTCTTAAGAAGTTCCATCAAGATCAGAGAAAGCCTCTCAGCACTCGTATGTCAATAAGCTGCAAGTTGGATGCCGATCCCACTCGAAAAGCGGTCGACATCACACTTTGTCGCAGGATCATCGGCTCTCTTCTCTATCTTACCTCAAGTAGGCTGGATATTTTGTTTGCCACCTGCCTCTATGCCCGTTTCTAAGCCGATCCTAAAGAGTCTCACATGCTCGTGGTCAAACGGATTCTCTCTACCTCAAGGGCACCTCAACCCTAGGTTTATGGTATCATAAGGGCACAAATTTCAAATTAATCGGCTATACTGATGCTGATTGTACAGGTTGCCGAATGGACAGGAAAAGCACCTCTGGTGGCGCTCAATTTCTCGGCGAAAAGCTTGTCTGCAGTTATCCAAGAAGCAGAACTGCGGTCAACGTTGACGGCTGAGACTGAATACGTCGCGACTGCCAGCTGTTGCTCGCAAATGCTATGTATGCAGACTCAGTTTCGCGATTATGGGTACAATTTAAATAATATACCCATTTACAGTGATAGCGAAAGTGTCATTGCAATTACGCGTAATTCTGTTCACCACTCATGCACAAAATACATAGATATTTGATATCATTTTATAAAAGATCATGTAGAAAGAGGCACGATTGACATGTATTTCGTGAACACGGAGTATCAACTAGCTGACATTTTCACCAAGGCATTGGATGAAAAACGATTCCAATGTCTTGTCGGAAAATTAGGCATGTTGAGTCTTCTGTAATATGTGCTTTACATGCGCCTATGTGCTTTCATATGTCCTATTCTATGTGTTTTCACTCTTAATGCTCTATCTTGCGTGATAAATCAAAATTTTATAATAAATAAAATTGTCCTAATAAAATGAAATCCAAAAATATTATACATATACTTATAATATTAGGGGAAGGCCGATATCTTTAGGATTCTCGATCTAAGTCACGAATAGATTTCCCTGACATGCGACTGGTGAATTACTTAATTTTGTCAGTCTCAGTCGCATTCTTGTGTCTAAAGGGAATCAGTTTGCTCCACTAGACACAAAGCCACTTCATATATTTGAGGATTCTAACCGTCTTATTTTTCCTCTGTACAGATTTATTCTTGAGCGAGTCACACATCAATTGCTTGTCTTAACTATTGATTCTTGGCCTCATACTCGCCTTATATTAGATCGTTAGGAAAATGATTAGGGCACTTAGAAAATTCCTCACTTGGCCATATAGAAAATCTAAATCCTTTAATATTGCCTTTAGTCATCCATTTCGAGCCTTCTCGGAATACCTTTTCTTAGACCCCTTTGAGCCTTCAATCGACTATTTAAGCTTATGGTGGGATGTTCAAACGAGAAAATGAGGGTGAGAAAGAGATACGACAAAAAATAAGATGACAAAAGAAGGTAGAAAACGCACACGAGGAATGCTCAACGCACAAAAAGCCTCTCGACTATCACAACCTCACATCATTAGAAGGGGGCATGGATCTTGCTGTGAACTTCTCCATCGATAATCTCGTACGCTCATCAGAACGGGTGGAAGAGGAGAACCTCGAAGTGAACTTCTCCAAAGATAATCCGGTCTTATATTGGGAAACGAGAACAGAAGCATGGCCTTGGGTCGAATTCCATAACTCTGAACTTCTTCAGATTGATAATCTCAGAAATCTCTCTAGGGATTAACAGAAAAGGAGCACGATATCGGTCCCAGAACCAACAAAAAGTACTTCACCTTAGATAATCTCTCAGCCTCGTTAAAGCGGAGCTTCAGCTTGAGCAAGTGAAGACTGATACGAAAAAAAATTAAAGGATGAGAATGACAAAAGATACGAGAAAATGCCGAAAGAAGGAGAACGACGAAGAAATGGAAAACGAGAGAAAGATCACTTTACCCAAAACTTCCCTTCCATTCTAAGTCAGAGCCAAATCAAAATCCTCAAGGTCCCTTTGATTCCAAATCGACGGTCTTTCGCATAGGTGAAATGATTAAAAGTGCCTTGATCACAGGTAAATATACTTAATATTGCTTGTGTTGACTTGAGCGATATAAATATAATAATCCCAAGGTAAAATAAATGAGCGCTAGACTGAACCCAGTGAGAGTTGTCGAAATTGATCTACTTTGAACTTAGGACTATAGTTTGCTGACGTGACTTGACGGCATAAGATCACGGCAAGTGTCTTGTGAAATTTTAGACGTGACAATGATCGAAGCAAATCTGACCCCATACTATAAATAATATTAATATACATACGAAAAAAATAATATAGATAAATGATAATTTTTCCTGAAATTTTTCTTCCTATTTTTCTTATTATTATATGCTATTTTAAAAAATGAATAAATATATATATATAAGATTAAATGCGAAATATTGTTCTTGCATTATTAGGGGACCATGTATTTAAGCTACATTGATCAAATTACGTGTTTTGAATGTTTGCTAATTGATTTATTCGTTTATATGATTAATTCAATTAAGGTGCATTATTTGAGGGGGAGCATTGACTGTGGCGCCTCGCCATCTACTGCTATTTTCATACGTTAATATACATGACTAAAGAACATATACAATATATTACATATGCAAATGCTGATAAATTTTTCATTTTACGTAGCAAACCCGACACTGCTATTTCAAAACGCAAATATTGTTCCAGCCTTACATACAATACAAACGTATTTACAAAAACATAGCATAATTAAACATCACACCCGCCACACAGGTCGCATCCATGTACACACCACCCTCAAAAGTCGCCGGAAGCTCCAGAAGGACCAGCCTCGCTATCTAAGCGATCACGTACCGTGTTCGGTGCGTCTACAACACATAAAAACATGGGATGAGCTATAAAGCTCAGTAAGTGGAAATATGCATGTATGCACGTGTCAAAATAGCAAAGGCATCTGCGCTAATGCTTTCCAATACTCGTACTCTCACATCATTCTAATTCCTTTATCATTTCTATCAGGGCCCTTAGCTAAAACTGGAAATTCCTTTCATCATAACATGTGCTCAAATCCTATATGTATAAAATACGCTAGTCAGCCCACTCTGGCTAGGATAAAACTAGGGTTTATCTCCAGTTTTATCATTCACCAGGTTGCCCCTTTATCACGGTCACTTTCCCTGGCATTCTATACCATGTACCTTCCCATTACCTAAATAATTTAGGTAAATACATTCAACGGTTTACATCCCGTCATGGTGCCTTTGCGGAAGTAGCTATATTCTCATTTATCTACATCAAATATAATTCATTTTCAACTCGAGTAATACAATGCACGCTCATCCCTCAAAATACTCAATATAATTTGTGCATGCACATGATCATGCTACATGAATAACGCGGCAAATAATAATAATTTCCAAGCAATCGCAAGTAACAGATAATTCACATTGCACGTATTCATCGAAGCAATTAGTCACGTAACATAACACACATCAATCAATATATGTGTTGTAGGTAAAATTCGCACTTACCTGACGTCCTTTAGCTATTTGATAACCGGTCTGGTGAATTTCCTAATATTTCGTCTTTTAAACACGAAAAGATGATAAAATCAATATACTAATTATGTTAATTGTCAAAAACGACATTTGCCTATACCGTAAATTGACCCTGAAAAATACTGATAGGCAAATTATGATCGGGCATTACAAGAAACTATGCTCATTGGACTCATAAAATTTTCCTCATCAATGATGTAAAAATATTATTTTAGAACTTAAAACTGTAGACCTTTTTGGTCCAAATGATTATGAGAGTTTTGATTATTCCAAGTAATTAAGTGTTATGGGGGGTACAATTTAGGAAACTCGATATATATGATTATGATGTTTAAGTATGTGAAAATATTCGATTAAGTGCTTCAAAGTGATTTAAATCGTTAAGAAAATCGAATATGTGTGATCTTGTGCTTAACTGGAATATTGTTGTCTTCACCTGGTTATGAACGTTTTCGCATGAATGGAATCTCATTGTGTGCTATATATGGAAAATATACTATGTTGAATGAAATGTAAATTGTCTGCGAAGAGTTATTTTACGAAAGAATATCGCTGTGATTACCCTGATATGAATGACTGATATATATGGAAAAGATATTCTGATTAAGTGCTTACATGTGATTGATTTACTTTAGGAAAGAATATCAACAATCTATCCGGGTTTAGTGCTATATTATTTTACTTTTAAATCAGTGAATCATGATCTATCTTTCCTTATGCGACTTGGGATTTATATTTTGGAAAGTGATTAGTTTATTGGTCTTATATGTGGTAAGATGCTGATTGAGTGTATTTATGGAATGTGCTGAAATCAGATGAGATCACCATAAATGGAAAATATGACTGCATTAAACTCAGTAGATCAAATCTTTCCTTGTGCGAATTGGCTATTATATTTTGGAAGGGAATCAGTTGATTGTGCTTATTACTGATAATATGCTGAGTGGAACTATATATGGAATATGCTGACAAACGGATGAGATTACGCTGGAATGGAAGTAATTATGTGGTATTTATGGTAAGTGATCATGCATGACCGTTGTGCTTAATTGGTTTATTCTTGGCATGATTCGTTGAGTTAATGCACGTGATTATTGAGCTTTCTCTTGCATATTCTGTGCTTTGCTTTCCTTGTGAAGTGTAAAACCGATTTTTGGGTCTATAATAGAAGAAAACACTTCACGTTGAAGGGTACAAAACGAACACACAAGCCATCGAATTCCTTAGACTGTTTTGAGCGTTAACTTGCGAAAAATTTGTAGTTTGTGTTGAGCTTAAATTTGCGAATCTGTACCCGTGAGCGATCTTTAGCAGCACCCTATCCTAAAACCCTAGTCTTCGGACGTGATTTGTCAGAAACATGGGATTAGTCGGCAATTCTCAGCCGCAAAGACGCCTCAACAGAATGGTGTCGTAGAAAGGAAGAATAGAACGCTAGTAGAAGCCGCACGTACGATGCTGATTCATTCTGGCCTCCCACATTTCCTCAGGGCTGAAGCAGTAACTACCGCCTGCTTCACTCAGAATAGGACGGTGGTTCACAAGCGTTTCGATAAGACACCGTACGAAATAATCAACAAGAGAGTACCCAATATTTTCTTCTTCAAAGTCTTCGGGTGCAAGTGCTTTGTGGCGAACGACAGAGAACAACGTGCTAAGTTCGACCCTAAAGCATTCGAAGCGACATTTGTTGGGTATTCGTCAACTTCAAAGGCGTACCGAGTATACATCAAGTCCAACCGCTCAATCAAAGAAAGCTATAATCTCACTTTCCATGAAGTGGCAAACATGGCTCCTGCACACATCAGTTCAGGACCCGCACCTAACCAGATGGCTTCTGAATACAATAGTTCAGAACCCGTATACACTGGTGTGTTGGCACAAAACCAACAAGAGATGGCAACAAATAAGGACCCAAGGTCAGAAGAAGCTCTGAGACTTGCATTGGAGGACATGGACACTCTCTTTGAGCCCGTATATCGGCAAGAGACTATTAACGAGACACATTTAGTGGAACCCCCACTTGACGAGGCCGATGTCCCAAGCTCTTCAAAGGTCCCCACCTCACCCGACTCGGAAATACCACAGATCACTGAAAAACCCATCATAGTCAATGAGGAAGTCTCGTCAGAATTGCCCAATCTTCATGAAGAAACAGACTTACCTCAACCTAATGAACAACCTGAAATTCATGGTAATCTCGGTCCACAAATGGCTGATGCATCTACGTCAGCTCTGCCACATGAGCGAATATGGACTCGAGCACATCCGATTGATCAGATTATTGGAGTTCTTTCGAGCGGAGTAAGGACAAGACATCAGCATAGTCTCTTCAGCTGCTTCTTAAGCCAAAATGAGCCAACTAAAGTAGCAGACGCACTTAAAGACCAGGATTGGGTGATAGCTATGCAAGACGAGATCAACCAATTCGAGCGTCTTCAAGTATGGACTTTAGTACCCCGTCCGCATGGGAAAACCATCATCGGAACGAAATGGATATTTAAGAATAAAAAGAATGAAGATGGGGAAGTGATTCGGAACAAATCAAGGATGGTTGCAAAGGGATACAATCAACAGGAAGGCATCGACTACGACGAAACCTATGCTCATGTTGCCCGAATCGAAGCCATCCGCCTTTTATTGGCTTATGCGGCTCACAAAGACTTCAAGGTCTATCAAATGGATGTTAAGACCGCATTCCTCAACGGCGTGTTACAAGAGGAAGTCTATGTAGTATAGCCGGAAGGTTTTGTTAATAAAGAACACCCCGGTCACGTCTATCGATTTGACAAAGCTCTCTACAGACTGAAACAAGCCCCATATGCTTGGTATGATGTCCAGAGCTATTTTCTTGTGAAATCTGGGTTCATCCGCGGGACGATCGATACGACCCTCTTCATAAAATGGCAAGACAAAGACTTGATGATCGTCCAAGTTAATGTAGACGACATCATCTCCGGATCAACAAATCCACGGCTTTGCAAGATATTTGGAGATCTAATGAAGAGAAATTTGAAATGAGTCACATGGGACAGATGCATTTCTTCTTGGAACTCCAAGTCAGGCAGCTCGAAGATGTGATAATCATAAGCCAGACTAAATACATCAAGGATATTCTGAAATCAAGATCAGAGTAAGCCTCTCAGCACTCCCATGTCACCTACCTGCAAATTGGATGCCGATCCCACAGAAAAAAGCGGTCGACATCACACTATGTCGTAGCATCATCGGCTCTCTTCTCTATCTCACCTCAAGCCGGCCGGATATCATGTTTGACACTTGCTTATGTGCCCGCTTCTAAGCCGACCCTAAAGAATCCCACATGCTAGCAGTTAAACGAATCTTACGCTAGCTCAAAGGCACCTCTACCCTAGGATTGTGGTATCCTAAGGGCACGAATTTCAAATTAATTAGCTATACTGACGCTGATTATGCAGGTTTCCGAATGGACAGGAAAACCACATCTGGGGGCGCTCAATTTCTAGGCAAAAAACTGGTCTGCTGGTCATCCAAGAAATAGAACTGCGTCTCAACATCAACGGTCGAGGCTGAATACGTCGCGACTGCTAGCTGTTGCTCGCAAATGCTATGGATACGGACTCAGCTTCGCGACTATATTGTACAATTTAAATAATATACCCATTTATAGCGATAGTAAAGTGCCATTGCGATTACGTGCAATCCTGTTCACCACTCACGCACAAAAAACATAGATATTAGATATCATTTTATAAAATATCACGTAGAAAAATGCACGATTGACATGTACTTCGTGAAAATGGAATATCAACTAGCTGACATTTTCACCAAGGCTTTGGATGAAATACGGTTCTAATTCCTTGTTCGGAAAATTAGGCATGTTGAATCTTCGTAATCTATGCTTTATGTGCTCCTATGTGCTTACACATGTTCTATGCTATGTTTTTTCTATACTTTAATGCTATTGCGTGAAATATTTCTAAAAATAATCTAATGAAATATCCAAAAACATTATACATATAAGTATAACAATAGGGGAATGACAATATCTTTAGGATGCTCGATCTAAGTCACGTATGAATTTCCCTGACATGCGACTGATTAATTGCTTAATTTTTGTCAATCTTAAAGTCGCATTCTTGCGTCTAAAAGTTCTCTTGTGGACTCCATTAGACACAAAGCTAGAGTGAGATTTCTAGCCTTCTTCATTTTCTTTCTACGGATCTATCCTTGAGTGAGTCACACATGTCATTTCTTGTCTTAACTCGTGATTCTTGGCCTCATACTCACCTTGCATTAGAATGTTCGGAAGATGATTAGGGAACTTTGGAAATTCCTCACTCGGCCAAATATAATTTTCAATCCTTTAACATAGCCTTTAGTCATCAATTTTGAGCATTCTACAAATTTCTTTTCTTTATTTGAAAATCCTTTGAGCCTTCAAACGACAATATAAAATTTTGGTGGGATGTTCAATCAAGAAGGAGGGGGAGAAAAACGAGGACGAAAAAAAAGAAAAAGATGACAAATGAAGGTGGAAAACGGACACGAGGAATTCTCAACGCACAAAGAAAAACGGATCAAAAGAACATGCCTTTCAGAATCTTTAAGATGAGGGCATGGATCTTGCTGTGAACTTCTCCATTGATAATCTAGTACACTCGTCAGAACGGCTGGAAAGAGGAGCACTATGAAGTGAACTTCTCCAACGATAATTCGGTCTTATATCGAGACAACGAGAAAAGGAGCACGGCCTTGGGTTAATTCCATAACCATGAACTTCTTCAATCGATAATCTCTGAAACCTCTTTAGGGATTAATAGAAAATGAGCACGGTATCGGCCCAAGAACCAACGAGAAGAACCCTTAGATTCTCACTCAGCCTCGTAGAGAAGCGGAGCTTCAGCTTGAGCAAGTGTGGAAAATTTATAGAAAATAAAAGGATGAAAAAGACAAGAGGACGAAAGAGAAAAATGTCGAAGTAAAGAAGAACGACAAAGGAATGGAAGATGACGTAAAGCTCAATTTTCCCAAAAGTTCCCTTCCCTTATTAGTCATGACCAAATTAAAGCCTTCAAAGTCCCTTTAATTCCGAAATGACGATCTCTCGCTTGGTGAAATGATTAAAAGCGCCTCGATCACAGGTAAAATTGACTTAATATGACTTGTGTTGACTTGAGTGATATAAATATAAAACTCCCTAGTCAAGAATAAATGAGCGCTAGAGCGAACTAGTGAGAGTTGTCGAAATGGACCCTACTTTGAACCTAAGCCTTTAGTTTGCTGACAAGATTATACGGCATGAAATCTTTCAAATGACTTGTGAATTTTTTAGGCGTGACAATGATCGAAGCAAAATAATCTAACCCCATACTATTAATAAAATTAATATATACATATATAATAAAACAATATATATATATATATAAATATTTTCAACTCGCACATTTTGATATGCAATGGTACCTTGCATCTACACGGAATTGATTAAGTGCGATATTGTTCATGCTCATACCCACCCTCGTGTGAAAGTACAGTTACATGTTTAGGGGACCATGTATCTAGGCTAATCTTGATAAATCACATGATTTTCATAATTGTTACTAAGATTGATTTATGTACTTGTTCGATAAATCAAATGAAAAGCACTATTTGAGGGGGAGCATTTACGAAATTTATGCCTTAGGCTTCAAATATTTTTTATGGTCTTTCTCTAAGTGTTGCAAAAAAATTCAAAGTTGATTTTTCATGTACAACGCACTTCTGAGAATGACTTCACGAATCGTCGCGATTTGGAACACAAGACATAGGTAAAAATAGACAAGGGAAGCCAAATTAGTATAATTGCTTCCAAATTTACTCTAATTTTCTCGACATCTTTGCTCCAATTCTAGCAGATTCACTAACAATTGACCATGGAGCCAGATGTCACATTCTGAATACAGGGAGTTACGTGCATTTATTTTCATACATAGGGGGAGCAATTATGTGATTTATCCTTTAACTCAGGGTCAATATGAAAATATAGAAAAACTTGCTGTCGAGAAATTCGGGCGAATCTTGTAATTTTCTTTCACATTTTCTCGAGCGAAAATTGATTTGGGACCAGTCTCTAAGCATAATCTAGGTTACTGCATACTAAGATAGTTTAGAAGTTTCCTGAACGGTTTGATTTGTTTCGATTTTCTGCGTTCGATTGAAAGAAAGACTAAACTCAGTTTTGAATGTTTGAAGGCGTCGAGGAAATTTCTCGCTCGCAAACAGTGATAATTGAATTTTAATTTGATTAAGTTACTGTTCGCATCGTAAAAGATTCTCGATCGCAAAATCTTTTGACTTAGTCGTGTAAACAAATAACGCAGATCGAAAAATAATTACCATCGAGAAATTTCAATTTGATTTTATACGACCGCAAAGATTACTGAACGGAATAGTGTAAATAGATGTCTTTAAGTTTCGAGCGTAAAACTTACAACATACATGTCATAGCATGTTTGAACAATTTTTGTAATTGAGTCGAATGAATTTCAGATGGATCATTACCCAACATACAATCACATATACGAGAAGGCCTTGTATCTCAACGTTCATGACACCAATTACAAACTCGACCTGACTACCTTCAGGTATCCGGACGATATCATGGTGTCAATCCTACAAGGCCATCCTCTGTGGCATGCTCTAACAGTGACGGCCTCGGTGCCGATGGTCTACCTCCAACAGCTCTGGGGGATGATCAAGAGCCACGTCATTAAAGGGGCGTACAGTTTCATCACGGTGATAGGGACGAGGCACATCAGCATGAACAAGAGTGACCTTGGACTTGTCCTCGACCTCCCCTATAGCCCAAATTACGACCTCCTTCCTACTGATGCGGAGATCATGCGTGACTTTCTTCAGATGGGATACCGTCCTCCACTGACCAAACTAGCTCAAGTTCAGAGCAACGGGATCCCACACCCTTGGAAGATACTGTTTGGAATCATCAACAAGTGTCTGTTGCCAAAGCACACAGGATTCGACAAAGGCAACGACAACATTCTCCGTATCTTCCATGGAATCGCCTTCTCGCGGAATTACGATTTCACTCAACTGATCTGGAATGATCTAGCGGAGTAGATCAGAAAGAAGGAGAACAAACGCTCGAAGAATGTGCCGTATGCTCGGTGGTTCTCCGTAATCATTAGACAACACATGGATATGCACGAGCAGAATATCCCTCGTCTACCTTATGAAGGAAAATACCAACTACCGTGGCTCAATTTCTTCCATTACCCAAAGCTCACAGACTTGGATCAGCCTTCGACGCCGATTCCGTTTGTGCTACTATGTCTCGCAGACCCCTCGGGAGACATCGACAAGCTATACTGCTGGGAGAATCATCTGACAGAACAGATGATCAGAGGGTCCCCGACAGATTTTGCAGTCAGCCCTCAACAACAACACTCAAGCCCAGAGGACACAATGATCGATGCAGTGGCCCAAGAGCTTGAATAGGAGCCCCCAGTCCAAGAAACTCAACTACCAGATCTGGATGTCACTATGATCGACGATGTGGCACTCGAAATCAAAGATGAAGATCAAAATCAGGAGCTCCAAGTGGAAGTGCCCATCCATGTAGGCGTGCTCGAAGAGCCAATTGAGGAGGTTCTTCAACATGAAGCACAGCCCGAGGCTGAAGCGGAGCAGAGCTCACTTCCACAAGTGACGGACAGGTTAGTGAGGACGTTGAGCGTGAACCTTCTCCTCACACAGCCACCTCATCCCCGATGTGGAGATCAGAGTAATAGGATGGACTCCCAGAAGACTAAGCATACAACTAGAGTCCCTCTCCACCACCGTCACCACCACATCAGACACAGCGCCGATTATCACTCCAAGCGCTGAGGCCGAAGTCCAGTTGCAAATCACCACCGGCCCAGCCACAACGGTGTCTGATACGCAGGCTCACTTTGAACCTGCCACACACCCATAGAGGAGAATCTCCAAGATTCAACTCAAAGATTGGGTGAAAGTCTCGAACAGTCACAACCTCAAGTGACTACGAGCCAACCTGAGGAGACGGTGTCTGCTCAAGGGTCGACAACAGGCGACATTAGTCGACCTGGTCCTTCATCGACGGAGGCGTCCGTCCCATATGTGACCGAAGACCGTCTTCAGACCGCTCTCTCCACTGCACAACGTTCTTTCGAAGACAAAAAAATGAAGAGTGTGCGGAATGCCAATGAGATATCCCGCCAAGATCGTGGGAAAGCACCCGTCTCGGAGCCATCTTCTTCACTACCCATCCTCACACCCACTCAACCTACACAAGCCTTTCCAGTCGCTACACGACCTCTCACACAACCTCATAAACCAAGCCACCGTATCCATCAGTGACCTCCACTCCATACTAGTCGCCCTCCTACTCGAGTTGACTACTCGAACACCGGAAGAAGAGGACTTCTTCCCTCGTCTCGTGGACCGTCCTGATCCTATCGAATCGTGCTGAGGACAAGACTCCCGCTGCAGATGTTGACATGATGACCCAGATGATCAAGGTCGTCCTGAGGGGGAGAAAAGGTGTAGGATCATGACTAGAGTCAGAGACAAAGCTCGGGTGCCGCACAGACAAGTGCTGGAGCCGTTGAAACCTCGCAACCCATAACCCAAACAACCACCAGTAGCCACTGCACCACTCATACAACCCACAAACCCAAATCGACCCACCAACCTTTCACCTAAAGATGCCTCCGCCTACACCAACCATTCTCACAAGCCCCTTGCTTCCGGAAGAAGAAGCAAGTGCCGCCATGCTCTTGGCCCTGGATCTAACTCAAGCGACTCCCTCGGCTGCTCAAGTGTGGCGATCCTACTTCTCTAACTACGATTATTGGCGGATTTCCGCAGCGTAAGCCGCGGAAGGCCCGTCTAATTAAAACTTTTTCCTAAAATAATATATATTACTAAATACATGCATCTACATTGTCATCCATGTACATGGGCTGAAGCCCCAAAAAATATCAGAAGAACAAAAAGCCCTAACACCGCTTCACAGGTCTTCATCCATGTACCGCCCTGCCTCAAAAGTCCGTGGAGCACCTCCACCAGCCGCCTCAGTCACGACGCGTATCGGCGTCGGACTCAGTACCTACAACACGTAAACACTGAGCAATTTGCCCAGTAGGTGAATAAAATGCATGTATGCAAGTGTGCACTCAACCCCAATCCCAATATCTCACAACATAATATAATGCACACTCTTCTTTTTCCACGTTCCTATTTCACACAAGACAGGGCCCTAGGTTAGGCTCGACACCTCCGCGCGCAATAGACAACTGGGAGGCCACCCCCAAGTCTCGCGGCGAGCTACGCCGGTAGTGCACTGATCGATCACGTCAATGTCCTCCTACCAGGTCGTATACCTCCCGCACTAATCACAAAGAAAATCCCATCCGGCGGTATGCACCCCGAATCGATCACATCCGGGTAGACAGATCGATCACGTCTGTCTCCGCCAGGTGCCCTGTGAGCCCAACCTCGACTCCTCTAAGAGTCACCAATCACAAGCATCTCTTTCTACCCCGTACGTCAATATCTCATATTATTACCGTCACAGTACGGTACAAACATCTCTCGCCCTAACGTGATATGCACGTGCCATTCATATAAAAATATCATAAAACATGATTTATATAAAACGTACGTAAAACATATAAGTCACATAAGTCACGTAAATCACATAATCACATGAAACATATAATTGTGTTTACGTATTGTAGATGGAGAATCCACCTACCTGTCCTCCTGCTAGCGTCAAATAAAAAGTCTGATGGAATCCCTATAAGTCGATCCTCTGAATAAATAAATATTATCATATCTGTATATTTGCTAAACTGTATAAGTTTTCAAGTTGCCAAACCCTAATTATAGAAAACCCTAAATTTATGAAAACCTAAAAATAGTGAAATTTCTAAAAATAAATAAACCCTAAAATATTGAAAACTCTAGAAATAGCAAAATTCTAAAATACCGAAAATTTTATTAACTGAAATATAATATCGAAATCTTTTCTAACTTGATGATGTCGAGATCTATATATATATATATATATATATATATGACTAACGTCGAAGTCGCTAAGCCATATCGACATCCTATAAATGTCGAGACCTTAGAAATGTCGAGTCATATATACAATGTCGAGAACATAGTATTGTAGAAGGTATCGAGATCTTTGGTTGAAAATGAAAATGTCGAGTATATGGAAAATGTCGAGTTCCTTTGTAAAACAAATAAATATCGAGACCTATATAGCTTGTCAAAACCTTACTAACTCTCTTCTCTAATGTCGAAATTCAAGGACCATACTACTAGAGAAAATATCCAGGTCTATAGGGTAATTGTCGAAATTTATTCACAATGAGCATGGTCAGCAATTATATTAAATGTTGAGAATCAGTATATCTCGACATCTTACTAATGTCGAGACTTTAGAAATATCGAAACACATAATGTCGAAGTCTTTGTTAACCTAAAATGTCGAGATCCTTAAATTGAAAGGAAATGTTGAATTTCTCACAAGATACATCTCGAGATCCTTGATGTCAAAATGTCGTGACCATGCTTATTAAATATCGAGACATAGATGTCGAAACCCTTATAAAATGTCGGAACGTAACATAACATACTGAAATCTATGTCGACATTTTCCCTAAATACACCTCGAGATCTTACCTAAAAACTGTAATTCTCCCAGAAAACCCTAAAAGATATCTCCTTAACATTGGCTTCAAGATCAAAACCGAATGAATTTCTAAAACAGTACCCCATAAATGAACTCACTGCAGTTACTTCAATCTTTCGAATTCTTCCTAGAATATAAGTTATAATTGCCTAAGTTATACTCACGTGAATTTCATAGAAACATCATTAACGCATGATTCATGAAAGCTCATCGCAGGTCATGCTATGCACTTAACACAAGGAAATATATGAAACACAAGTGAATTTATATGTTATAAATTTTCATACCTCTCTTTCGAAATCTAGTTCTTACAAGCTCGAGATTTTGTTTCGTCTGTGGAAGTTCTTCCTTGTAAGTGTATTTACCTATTCGTTCTTATCATTTATGGAATGGATATATACTATAGTCTTTGAATTTTGTGAAGGAAATGACAAGGTGATGATAACGAGTTCTTTTCCTTTAGGCTTAAGCAAGCTTATTTTTTTATTCTCTAAATGTGGGCTTAATTAAAATTTAGTAGTCCAATTGCTATTTATTTACTTACAATTATTTTTGAAAGAAAGAGAAATCCTAGGTTAAGTTTGAAATAATTTTCGAACTCATCATATTATTATATATTTATATATACATGTATCTATATATATATTTATCAAAATTCCTAATTCATAAACCTTACATAGTTAATTACATCAAAATCCCGTGTTAAATTTACGGGTATTACATCCTCTCCCCCTTAAAAGAATTTCGTCCCCGAAATTACGCCGACTGGAATAACTCGGGATAACGAATATCATCCTCATGCTCCCACGTGGCTTCCTCAACTGATTGATTCAGCCACAGAACTTTAACTAGCGGAATAGTCTTATTCCGTAGTCGTTTCGACTCGTACATCAAAATCTCTACGGGTTTCTCTTCGTAACTCAAGTCAGGCTTGAGTTGTCGATAAAGAAGTTCATTTTGGATCACATGACTCGGGTCCGCGATGTATTTTCGTAATGTCGATACGTGAAATACGTCGTGAACTTGCGACAAGGAAGTCGGCAATTCTAACGCAACCTCGTCGACTCGTTTGACTATCTTGAAGGGGCCTATGTATCTGGGACTTAGCTTGCCCTTCTTTCCAAAACGCTTTACTCCTTTCATTGGGGAAATCTTTAGAAATACTTGATCGTCTTCTGCGAACTCCAAGGGTCGTCGTCGATGATCTGCATAGCTCTTCTGTCGACTTTGAGCAGTTCACATTCGTTCTCGAATTTTGGTCACTGCTTCTGTTGTTTCTCGGATCATATCGGGTCCTAATAAAGCTCGTTCGCTGATTTCGTCCCAATGAATAGGGGATCGACATTTGCTGTAATACCCGCAGAATCTAATTACGAGATTCATAATATAATTAATGGCATGACGTCCTAATTTGTGGCTTTTCCAGGCAAATATTATAAAGAGGTTAGGACTACAAGAAAATCAATACATAAAGTATTCTCTATTTCGGGTACCATAGTTAAATTCAATTAAGCTATGTGAAATCAAACTTTCACCAATAAATATGCATACATATTATATGACTTACGTGACTGCATGAGACATGTTTTGTGACTTTTTATGTGCCTAACTGATGTCATGCTATACGTTAATATGACATGTACGAATGGGAAGGTAGATTTTGAATTTATGTTAGTTATTAATTTAGGGTTTCTAGTACATGACATGCTAACTTAGAAAATTTAATTTAGTATAATTAAGTGCTAATACCACATTTTAAGGAACATGAATTAGTAAGATATGATTTCAAAAAGGAATGAAAGTTGAATAACTAAGTGTCAAAATATTAGCATTATTAAGCATCTCAATATTTTAGGGTTTCGAAAGCTTGGAAACTCAAAATCTTTAAAACTCGAGATTTTTAAGTCTCGAAACTCTTGTGCTCGAGATTAATAATAGGAGATGCCGAAGAATAGGATAAGTGTGGATTACATAGCATGAGAGAAAACCCACAAACAATATTATTATAATCATTTTCATAAAGTTAGGATAAGACTAAGTAAAAAGGCGTTGATGTCATTTATCTCATAACACACGCCAACTTAGGGATAGAATAAGAAATGAAAACCCAACTGATAAACACAAAACACCATCGAGAACTTAGAGTAAAAAAGGGGCCAAGAGTTGTATTGAAATTTCGCACAAAGCTAAGGAGGTATGAAATTATTATCTTAACCTATATATTTAAATACATGTTTAGCATATTAATACTTAATGTCATGTCTGAGGGAACATAAATTAGCAGGAGTAATTCTTTAATAATGATCCTATAAGTTACCGAACTAGCAGATTTTGAAGTCTCTGTAATATGTACACTGTTCTTAAGAATATGACTTTTTGATCGAAAATTTCGGGTGATAATAGAATTTTACATGTTTTAGATTTCGAATACTATGTCGAAAGCTTAAGGTTGAGTTGAAATGTCGAGTAATAATATATCGAGATTATGATTATCGAAATCAAGAAGCTCGACATCTTTAATTAAAATATTAATATACATCTCGATATTGGATATAAAAGCTCGAGATTCATCTTACGAGTATGTCGAGATATTAAGGATTGAAATATCGAAATACTGGTGTGACATGTCGAAATCTTATTAAAGTAATAAAAATGATATCGAATTAATCCATCTTGATGATTGATCTCGAAATATTTGTGTCTAATGCCCTAACAGAGCTCGAGATCTTTATATACTGATTAAATATCAAACTCTTATATATGAATATCGAGATCATTGTGTATCAACTAGTTCAAATGTCGAAGCCTTTATATATATATTCTCCAAGTCACATAGCTGAAATTTATTTCCAAGATGTCGAGACCCGCTTTAGTTCCATGTCGAGATCTTTAACCCTAGTATATACAATATCGAAATCCATTTCAGGAATTTGGAACATGTCGAAACCCTACCATTAACTATACTTGAAATTTATATCGAAATCCTTATGAAGTTCAAAATATTATTTTCCAACTTAAGACAAAGCTCGAAATTTTAGGGTTTCGAAATTTATAAAAGTCGAAATTAGGGTTTTCTAAATTAAGCCAATTTCGTGAGGTTATAACTAGACTAACAAACCCTAATTTTATATGTTTGTATACTTAGGGTTTGAAGGTTAGCGACATACCGTACAATAAATTTAATAGCTAAGGATATCAGGTAAGTGGAAGTCCCATTTACAACACATAAAATATATGTGCATGAATTACGTGGTTACGTGCTTGAATGACATGATTATATGCTTCTATGACTTTACATGAACCCTTATGTGATTTATTTATTTACGTGATTAGTTATTACATGAAGTAGCAGGGCAAGCACTTCGGCATCATTCACGTACGCATTATCACATATATACACAAAGTAATAAGACACGAGCATAAGTAGCGTATGATTGTTTAAACATGATAAAAGTTTACATTAATGGCTCTTCTATGCTACCATGGTGATTTTACATCACCGATTTCAAGGCATGACATGACATGTCTCATGGCAAGGGCATGCATGTGGCGGAAAGTTGCGACCTGGAAGAGGCACCCTGAGGAAATAAACGGCACCAAGGGTAGAATTGGTGTCAGCAACCTCAGAGTGAGTCTTCCACTGTGACCGTCCGTGGGATCGATAAACTACATTGGGATTGAAAAGGCGCCTTAGGGTTAGCCTCTCAGTGGAAGTATCGTCCGCGTGGCGTATGAAACCACCTTGGGACAGAAAAGGCGCCCTAGGGTTGGCCTCCCATGAGTGGGTATTGCCACTTACATATTTATTTACCCTTAATGGGTTTGAGCTCCATGATGGTGCATAGAAAGATAAGCCATGGGCCCTATAAGACAAGACACGAAGGATAAGACAAGACATGGATTTCAAGACACGAATTACATGACACGATTCGGAATGTATTGGCGCGGATGCCTTTGCGTTTTAGGACACGTGCATTACATGGTTTCCACTTACTGAGCTTTATAAGCTCATTCCACGTTTCATGTGTTGTAGGTACGATAGAGTCGGACGTTGAGAAACGTCACGACTAAGGCGGGCTGACGGCGGTACTCCAGGGCCTTTTGAGGGCAAGGCTATACATGGATGACGACCTGTGGAGTGATATTAGGATATGTCTTGATAGGAATATATTTTGGGGCTTCGGCCTATGTGTAATTATGACGGGTTATGTTTTGTCATAATATATCATATCTTAGGAAAAAGTTTTTATTAGACGGGTCTCCCGCGACTTACGTTGCGAAAATCCGCCACCAATTAGTATTAGAAAGTCAGGGTCGCCACATGTGGTATCAGAGCTTAGGACATAGATTCTATAGACTGTCCATGTACGGCCGCTCAAAAGTCTGGAGGATCAGCCTTGCCTGTAAGTTATATGTTTAATATGATTATGTGCTTACGATGACATGCCTATTTGTTTGACTAATTGTAGAATGACTAGCGGATATAGAGAATTTACTGGTGAGTCGAGTCGTGGGGTTACACCTAAGTCCCTTATGAACGAACGAGACTCAGCACCCTCACATCTTACTGAACTGATCCAATGGCAATCGGGTCAGATCAGCAAACTTAAAGTTCAACTGGGTGAACTCAAGGACCTGGTCTATAAGCTTATTAATGAACAAAGATCATCCGAACACCGTAGATTCTTACCTGCAAATATTGCTAACCCTATTAGGAAAGAAACTCGGATGTTCCAAAATCAGAAAGGAAAGCTAAAGATGGAGAATTGGCCAGAACCGAAAACTACTAAAAAGCCCTTATATTTTAAGAACCCCCACAATGTCCAGATAACTCATCAAGGGCCCCAACTTTGCCAATAAAGGCCAAACTCGATGGATGCTACTTTTTATGCTCATGTTCCGAACCCCATACCTCGATTCAACAGTGTGGACGACAACACAGAGGCATTTGTTACTCACAAGATGCCAACTGTTTTAAATGTGGAAGGCGGGGACATTTCGCAAAAATTTGTCAGATGCAGATATCATTGGAACCAGACCAAACATCGACACAACCCTCCCCAGTTCCTCCACGGATGTTCAACCTAAACCTAGAGGAAACAGAAATTCCTCCTACGGAAATAACGGGTACGTTAATAGTTTATAATGTACCTATGCTCCGATGATTAAATTTTAGGAAATTGAACTACACATTTAAATGTGTCGTCAATATTACGTAGCGAAGGTGGAAAATGACTTCTAACCTTTGGAACGCAGTGATGTATTAGTCTGCTATATGGAGATCCAATACGGATTAATTAAGTATTGGAAACATCCATTATTGGTTAAGATAGCAGATTAAATATTGATCTGAATTATGACCTTGACGGATAGGTTTTCAAAATATGAAGTCGTATCTGATTTCTCTAGGAAAGATTGTAAGCTCCAATTTCCTGAGAGGAGAAATAACCGTCTTGCGGATAGGATAAGCTAGAGTAGAATTCCTAAACATCTAAATAAAAGCCTCACTAACTTCTTCGGACAAGTTGTAAATCTTTTCGCATAAATGATTAAGCAGAGAAATTTCCTTAGTCTTAGTTGAAATAACACCAATAGCTCCAAAAGGTACCAAAGTATGTTTCGATAATACCTCAAAAATCTTTTCTGATCGATTCACAATCAAAGTTGTAATTCTTTTCTTTGAATACTCTTCGTTCTTGAATATGACGATGAAGTTACATTTCATTTCTTTTAGCCTAATAAGTCTAAATCCTACCATACCACATTACAATCGTATATCTCGATCTTTCTATTCCTTCTACAAATTATACAAGCTCCGCGTCAGAGTGGTGCAACGAAAGTGTGGTGGATATTCATGATTTCCAAATTCTTGTCTGAATTAGAGTTGTAGCTATCTCGCTAACTCAACCTCAAGGCGATACATATCCAATCAACGTTGAATGTTATACGTTTTCTACTAAGGGCTCGTTGCCAGAATCCAAGACGACAAGAGAACCTCTAACCTAACTTTTATAAATTCATGTCCCTTCATTTTCCTCAAGGGAATGTTTCTCTTTCTCGAATCCTTGTTACCACAATCATTCCCAAACTTTTAGGAATGAAGGTTTGGCAGATCTTTTCATATGAGAAGAGTAGACTATGGACTAGTCATAAGATTTTCCTTCATGAGCTGTTAAGATTTAAGACAAGGACATACCTTACAATTAGCACATTAGGAGTTTATAAAAAAAAATTATCGGTGAAGTCTTGCATGACGGAGAAACGACAAGGATAAAATAAATCAAGACAGGGATATCGCTTCTCTGAAATCCCTTGATTTATGATGATCTTATCGCCTATAACCTTCCGTACTTGTTATTCGATTGTGATCCTAGGATAATCGAAGTTATGGAATGCAAGTATTACGAAGTCGAGAATTAGGATTATTTGACTATGATGAGTTCCTAGATAAGAAAAGGTCAGTATGAGAATCTTGTATGTTTTGGAAAATATTCCAAAATTTCCTACTGGTCTTTTACCACCAAGAGGAAATAACGTTCAACCTAAATTCATCGATTAAGAGGAGAAAGGTTAACAATATCTTCCACTCCTTTTCTTCAAAATCGAAATCACGTTTAATTCTCAAGAAGATACCTTCTTATCTTTTCCTCCGTAGGGATTTTCATTAAAGGAAAGTAGGTGTTCTTTATCACCTAACCAAGCATAGACAATTCCCTATCAATTGTTGCCCTAAATTATTCCAGCTGGCGGAATTTCGGGGGCGAAATTCTTTCTAGGGAGGGGAGGATCTAATACCCGTAGAATCTAATTACGGGATTCATAATATAATTAATGGCATGATGTCCTAATTTGTGGCTTTTCCAGGAAAATATTATAAAGAGGTTAGGACTACAAGAAAATCAATACATGAAGTATTCTCTATTTCGGGTACCATAGTTAAATTCAATTAAGCTATGTGAAATCAAACTTTCACCAATAAATATGCATACATATTATATGACTTACGTGACTGCATGAGACATGTTTTGTGACTTTTTATGTGCCTAACTGATTTCATGCTATACGTTAATATGACATGTACGAATGGGAAGGTAGATTTTGAATTTATGTTAGTTATTAATTTAGGGTTTCTAGTACATGACATGCTAACTTAGAAATTTAATTTAGTATAATTAAGTGCTAATACCACTTTTTAAGGAACATGAATTAGTAAGATATGATTTCAAAAAGGAATGAAAGTTGAATAACTAAGTGTCGAAATATTAGCATTATTAACCATCTCAATATTTTAGGGTTTCGAAAGCTTGGTAACTCAAAATCTTTAAAACTCGAGATTTTTAAATCTCGAAACTCTTGTGCTCGAGATTAATAATAGGAGTTGCCGAAGAACAGGATAAGTGCGGATTACTTAGCATGAAAACCCACAACCAATATTATTATAATCATTTTCATAAAGTTAGGATAAGACTAAGTAAAAAGGCGTTGATGTCATTTATCTCATAACACACGCCAACTTAGGGATAGAATAAGAAATGAAAACCCAACTGATAAACACAAAACACCATCAAGAACTTGGAGTAAAAAGGGGCCAAGAGTTGTATTGAAATTTCGCACAAAGCTAAGGAGGTATGAAATTATTATCTTAACCTATATATTTAAATACATGTTTAGCATATTAATACTTAATGTCATGTCTGAGGGAACATAAATTAGCAGGAGTAATTCTTTAATAATGATCCTATAAGTTATCGAACTAGCAGATTTTGAAGTCTCTGTATATGACTTTTTGATCGAAAATTTCGGGTGATAATAGAATTTTACATGTTTTAGATTTCGAATACTACGTCGAAAGCTTAAGGTTGAGTCGAAATGTCGAGTAATAATATATCGAGATTATGATTATCGAAATCAAGAAGCTCGACATCTTTAATTAAAATATTAATATACATCTCGATATTGGATATAAAAGCTCGAGATTCATCTTACGAGTATGTGGCGACCCTACTTTTCTAATTAGGATTAGTGGCGGATTTCCGCAACGTAAGCCGCGGAAGGCCCGTCTAATTAAAACTTTTTCCTAAAATAATATACACTAATATAAAAATCGGTCTACATCGTTATCTCTGTACACGGGCCGAAGCCCCAAAAATTATCAAAAGAACAAAAAGCGCTAACGCCGCTCCACAGGTCTTCATCCATGTACCGCACCGCCCTCAAAAGTCCGTGGAGCACCGCCACCAGCCGCCTCAGTCACGGCGCGTATCAGCGTCGGACTCAGTACCTACAACACGTAAACACTGAGCAATTTGCCCAGTAGGTGAATAAAATGCATGTATGCAAGTGTGCACTCAATCCCAACCCCAATATCTCACAACATAATATAATGCACACTCTTTCTTTTCCCACATTCCTATTTTACACAATGCAGGGCCCTAGGTTAGGCTCGACACCCTCGCGCGCAAAGACTACTGGGAGGCCACCCCCAAGTCTCGCGGCAGCCTACCCTGGTAGTGCACTGGACGATCACGCCAATGGCCTCCTACCGGGTCGCTCCGCATCAAAAGTATACACTGATAGTGCACTGGACGATCACGCCAATGGCCTCCTATCAGGTCAAATCAATATCTCGGCGGTATGCACCTCGGGACGGTCACGCCCGAGTAGACAGATCGATCACGCCTGTCTCCGCCAGGTGCCCAGTGAGCCCAACCTCGACTCCTCTAAGAGTCACCAATCACAAGCCTCTCATTCTACCCCGTACGTTAATATCTCATATCACCGTCTCAATACGGTACAACCATCTCTCTCTCTAACGTGATATGCATGTAAATCACATAAGCCACGTAAGTCACATAACCACATGAAAACACATAAATGTGTTTACGTATTGTAGATGGATAATCCACCTACCTGTCCTCCCGCTATAATCAAATACGAGATCCGCTGAAGTCCCTAACGATGGATCCTCTGAATATAATAATATTATTAGTATATGTGCTAATTCTCGAAAATCCTAAAATTATTGAAACCTAAAAATAATAATATTCCTAAAGATATCCAAACCACATTAATATCCTAAAAATATCGAGACCCTAAAGAAGTCGAGACCCCTTGAAATGTCGAGATTAATTACTATAGAAAACATCTCGATAAAACCATTGTAAAATGTCGAAGTGCTTATAAAATATCGAGACCATAAAAATGTCGAGTCATAGTTGAGAAAAGAACAAATGTCGAGACTATTATTTGAAAATGTCGAAACCTTTGTTAAAATAAATATCGAGACCCTAGACAAATGTCGAGTTCTAGTAAAATAGAAAATGTCGAGCTCATCATTCCTTGAAAAAGTCGACATCACTGTAAAATGTCGAGGCACAAAATTGAGCAAAGGATAAATGTCGAAACCTTTAAAATGTCGAGACCACTATTTCTGAAAATGTCGAAACTAAAATGTCGAGACATCTTCTTATAAAAATGTCGAGATCTAATTTATTAAATGTCGGAACATGTATGTCGAAATCTACAGAATGTCGATATAATACAAATGTCGAGACATACCAAAAAATGTCGAGCTCGAATAAAATGTCGAGACATACAAAATGTCGAGCTCGAATTCTCAGCAATGTCGACATTTCTCTTAAATACCTCTCGACATCTTTTAATACCGAGATTTATGTCGACTTTTTTCCCTAAACACCTCGAGATCTTATCTAAAACTATAATTCGCCCAGAAGCCCTAGAACGAACTCCTTATATTCTCCAGATTAGTTCTAAAAATGGTTTCTAACTTCAGGATGTGGTACACTTTAAATTTCAACCTTTAAAAAATATTTCCTATACTGAAACGTCTTAACATAATATTGATAAAGTTAGTTCTTAGAATCATCAACCATCGAACATAATATAGGTATCCACTTATCGAGATCTTTCTTTTTCCTAACATGAAAGCTTCCTAAGACTATCACATACCCACGTAATGATATATTAACACTCAAAACGAATTAAACACCAAGTACAAAGAGTTTATACCTTTCTTCAGACCCTAGCTTGTCGAATTCTTGGATGACTAAAGTCGAGTTCCTCTGTTATTCGTGTAAGGTTCTTTTTGTTTGTGAGGCTTTGTTATACACATGAACTTATGGATATATCATAGTAAAGTTTTCGAAACTTGAGATTGATATGACATATGACAGGCAATGACGGTTTACCTTATGTTTAAGCAATCATATTACGTTTATTTTTCTTAATAATTGGGCCTTGATTTCGATATTCAATATACCTATTATAGCCCAAGGTTTAATATTTTCATTATTACATTATCATTTAAAAATTCCTTTTGTTAAATTTCGAAAGTACTTTAGTGACCCTAATTAAATTTTTCCAATGAAAATTCCTTATTCACAAAATCCACTTGCTAGTTTAATTACATTAAAATCCCGTATCAAAATTTACGGGTATTACATCCTCCCCCCCTTAAAAGAATTTCGTCCCCGAAATTACGCCGACTGGAATAATTCGGGATAACGAACTCTCATATCATCCTCACGCTCCCAAGTGGCTTCCTCAACTGACTGACTCCGCCACAAAACCTTAACTAGCGGAATAATCTTATTCCGTAGTCGTTTCGACTCGTACATCAAAATCTCTACGGGCTTCTCCTCGTAACTCAAGTCAGGCTTGAGTTGTTGATAAAGAAGTTCGTTCTGGATTACATGATTTGGGTCCGCGACGTATTTTCGTAATGTCGATACGTGAAATACGTCGTGAACTTGTGATAAAGAAGTCGGCAATTCTAACTGATACGCAACCTCGCCGACTCGTTTAACTATCTTGAAGGGGCCTATGTATCTGGGACTTAGCTTGCCCTTCTTCCAAAACGTTTTACTCCTTTCATTGGGGAGATCTTCAGAAATACTTGGTCATCTTCTGTGAACTCCAAAGGTCGTCGTCGATGATCTGCATAACTCTTTTGTCGACTTTGAGCCGTTCGCATTCTTTCCCGGATTTTGGTCACTGCTTCTGTTGTTTCTCGAATTATATCGGGTCCCAATAAGGCTCGTTCGCCGATTTCGTCCCAATGAACAGGGGATCAGCACTTGCGCCCGTACAATGCCTCGTACGATGCCATACCGATCGTAGCATGGAAGCTATTGTTGTAAGAAAATTCGATCAGCGGCAAATATTTGCTCCAGTTTCCCTTGAAGTCTAGCACGCACGCGCGTAACATATCCTCAAGGGTTTGGATCGTCCACTCAGACTGCCCGTCGGTCTGGGGATGATATGCAGTACTGAACGAGAGCTTAGTACCCATCGCTTTCTGTAAGCTTTGCCAGAAATTGGATAGAAATCTCGAATCTCGATCCGAGACGATAGAAACTGGAATCCCATGGAGTCGAACGATTTCCTGAATATACAATTCAGCGTAGCGTTCCATGGAGTAAGTAGAGTTGATAGGAAGGAAATGAGCTGATTTCGTCAGGCGGTCTACCACCACCCAGATAGCGTCATGGCCTTTCGTCGTCTTGGGTAAACCAACGACGAAGTCCATCGTGATGTGATCCCATTTCCATTCGGGTATTGGTAAGGGTTGCAGAGTTCCAGCTGGTCGCTGATGTTCCGCTTTGATCAACTGGCACGTCATACATCTACTTACAAACATGGCGATGTCCTTCTTCATTCCTGGCCACCAATATATCACCCGCAAATCTTGGTACATCTTTGTCGCGCCCGGATGTACAGAGTATGTCATTGCGTGGGCTTCTGTCATTATTGTTCGTCGTAACTCCTCGTCGTTGGGCACGTATAGCCGATTCTTGTATAAAGGTTCCGTCTGCTCGGATTTCGAAGTCTTCGGGTAGTGTATCCTTCGTCTTTAGGTAGAATTCATTCTCTTTTTGTGCTCTTTGAATTCGTTCCAGCAACGTTGGCTGAAGACTTAGCGTTGCTAGTCTCGTTTCGAGTTCTCCTAAATTGACTATTTCCACTCCAAGCCTGTGCAACTCCGTACTCATCGCCTTTCGACTAAGCGCGTCTGCGACTACGTTTGCCTTGCCGGATGATAATTAATGACGCAATCGTAATCCTTCACAAGCTCCAGCCATCGTCGTTGCCGCATATTTAACTCCTTCTGGGTGAAGAAGTACTTCAAACTCTTGTGGTCTGTGAAGATCTCACACCTTTCTCCGTAAAGGTAATGTCTCCAGATCTTTAAGGCAAAGACCACTGCTGCTAGTTCTAGATCATGGGTCGGATAATTCTTTTCGTACTCCTTTAGTTGTCTAGAGTCATACGCGATTACTTTACCATTCTGCATCAGCACGCATCCCAGTCCGTTTTTCGAGGCATCACTATAGACTGAGAATCCTCCAGTTCCCGAGGGTATAGTCAGAATAGGAGCAGAAGTGAGTCGCTTTTTCAGCTCTCGAAAACTTTGTTCGCAGGCTTCAGACCACTTGAAAGGTACGTTCTTTCTGGTCAAGTTCGTCAGAGTCGAGGCAATGCTAGAGAAGTCAGCTATGAACTTACGGTAATACCCCGCAAGTCCTAGAAAACTTCGGACCTCGGTCGGAGTAGTTGGTCGTGGCCAATTGTTCACGGCTTCAATCTTACTCGGGTCCACGGAGATTCCACTCCCGGAAATCACGTGTCCCAAGAAGGCTACTTGCTCAAGCCAAAATTCGCATTTCTTGAATTTGGCGTGAAGCTGTTTCTCTCGCAGGATTCCTAAGACGATTCGTAAATGATTCTCGTGTTCCTCTCTCGTCTTAGAATAAATCAGGATATCGTCAATGAAGACGATTACGAAACGACCAAGATAGTCCTTAAAGACTCGGTTCATAAGATCCATAAAAGCAGCAGGGGCATTGGTCAGTCCGAAGGGCATGACCAAAAACTCGTAATGGCCGTACCTCGTACTGAACGCCGTTTTAGGAACATCTGTCTCCCTGATCTTTAACTGATGGTATCCCGAACGGAGATCGATTTTCGAGAATACCGTAGCACCCTGTAGTTGGTCGAATAGATCATCGATCCTCGGTAACGGGTATTTATTTTTGATCGTGATCTTGTTCAATTCCCGATAGTCGATACACAGCCGCATCGACCCGTCTTTCTTTCGCACAAATAGGACTGGTGCTCCCCACGGTGAAAAGCTGGGCTGAATAAACCCTTTCTGCAATAAGTCCTCTAGCTGTTCCTTCAACTCCTTCAGTTCATTCGACGCTAGGCGATAAGGAGCTTTAGAAATTGGGGCGGACCCCGGTATCAGATCTATCGTAAACTGTATTTCCCGATCAGGGGGTAACCCCGGGAGATCGTCAGGAAATACATCGGCATATTCATTGACTATCGGCACGTCTTTCAGTTCTGGCTGAGGTAACTCCTCCGCCTTCACCGCGTACACAAGATAAGACTCACAACCGGATCTCAATAGTCGTTGAGCCTTCAACACAGAGATTTGCGGAATACGATTTAATGTAGTTTTTCCCGAAAAAGTGAACACTTCTTCTTCGGGTATTTGAAATTTTACGACCTTCTTGTTGCAATCTATGATGGCTCCATATCTCGAAAGCCAATCCATCCCAAAAATAACATCATAGTCATTCATTGGGATCACAATCAGGTCGACACTCAGATCTCTACCCTCAATGTTCACAGAACATCCTTCCAGCACTTGGTTAGTGCGTGTCGGATCACCGTGTGGTAGGGTAACAATGTAATTGCATTCAGACAAGGTAGGAGAGAGTCCCACCTTTTCCACATATTTGGCCGACACAAATGAATGTGTAGCCCCAGAGTCAATTAACACAGAAGTGGGCACGTCATAGATAGTCAGCGTACCCGTCACTACGGAAGGATTTGCTTCGGCCTCCTCATTCGTTAGAGTAAAGACCCGTGCTGCCACTGGAGGGGGTCGAATCAACGGTCGATTCGGAACTTGAGGTACATGTTCATTGCAGTTCCTAGCGTAGTGTCCTATTTTCCCACATCGAAAGCATTGTGGGGTTGGGTTTGGTCTTGGTCCATAGCACGGACCAGAATGGAAACGCCCACATTGTCGGCATTGCGTTGCAGCACCTGAGGGCCGACTTGGAGCGTTAAATGGCCCTTGGTTCGGTCTTGGTCTCCAGTGTTGCTGGCCCGGTTGACTCCCGCGATAATTTGACCCCTTGCCGAAGAACTGACGTTTTTGGTTCCCTCCTCCTTGTTGTCCTTCTGTTCTTCGCTTCGCATCCTGTGCCTTTGCGACCCTGCTCTCCGCCTGTTCAGCTAGGATTGCCCGTTCAGCTATACGGGCATAAGTTTTCCCTTCCGTATCATACATACTTACGCTCCAGAAGATCTCGGGCTTGAGACCTTCCAGAAAACGTTCTATCTTCAGCTCGTCAGTGGCCACGATATGTGGCGCAAACCTCGAGAGTTGCTCGAACTTACGGATATAATCTGCTACAGACATCCCTCCTTGCTTCAGATTAATAAATTCATTTAACTTCTGCGCACGATCTGGCGCCGTGAAGTATTTTCCTCGGAAGAGGGCCTTAAATCTCTCCCAGGTCATCATAGTGGGATCCTCGAGCACCTGGATAGTGTCCCACCAATAGCCCGCGTTCCCACGTAACATAAAAGTGGCACAAGTCACCTTCTCAGTATCAGGAAGATGACTGACGCGGAACATATTTTCGATAGTTCTGAGCCAATCCTCCGCATAGGTAGGATCGGCAGCTTCCTCAAATGAAGGGGGGTTTAGTCTTCGGAACCTCTCCCCGGCCGCTTCAACACGTTCTGGGCCAGGGGATGTGTGGCGCTCCGAGGAATTTTGACGGTGAATGAGGTCGTTAATCTGATCGGACTGCCGCCGAATCAGATCGGTTAACTGATGAATTGTAGAGCGGTCCTCATTCGGTGGGGATTCGGAACCCGCCCTACGACTAGTTTCACCCACTTCTCTACGTGTCCTCGGCATTTTCAACTAGTTCTACAATCCGTCATATAAGCACATATATCAAATAACACGCAATCTTGTACTCGAGAAGTAAACTTACAGGCCAGGCTGGTTAGACTTTTGAGCGGAAGTACATGGACAGTCTTCAGAATCTAAAACCTACGCTCTGATACCACCTGTGGCGACCCTACTTTTCTAATTAGGATTAGTGGCGGATTTCCGCAACGTAAGCCGCGGAAGGCCCGTCTAATTAAAACTTTTTCCTAAAATAATATACACTAATATAAAAATCGGTCTACATCGTTATCTCTGTACACGGGCCGAAGCCCCAAAAATTATCAAAAGAACAAAAAGCGCTAAC
Organism: Craterostigma plantagineum; assembly: GCA_027422505.1. NCBI lineage: Eukaryota > Viridiplantae > Streptophyta > Magnoliopsida > Lamiales > Linderniaceae > Craterostigma > Craterostigma plantagineum. Next base: position 225,937 of record JAPQWV010000055.1, read on the forward strand.
GCCGCTCCACAGGTCTTCATCCATGTACCGCACCGCCCTCAAAAGTCCGTGGAGCACCGCCACCAGCCGCCTCAGTCACGGCGCGTATCAGCGTCGGACTCAGTACCTACAACACGTAAACACTGAGCAATTTGCCCAGTAGGTGAATAAAATGCATGTATGCAAGTGTGCACTCAATCCCAACCCCAATATCTCACAACATAATATAATGCACACTCTTTCTTTTCCCACATTCCTATTTTACACAATGCAGGGCCCTAGGTTAGGCTCGACACCCTCGCGCGCAAAGACTACTGGGAGGCCACCCCCAATTCTCGCGGCAGCCTACCCTGGTAGTGCACTGGACGATCACGCCAATGGCCTCCTACCGGGTCGCTCCGCATCAAAAGTATACACTTATGGTGCACTGGACGATCACGCCAATGGCCTCCTATCAGGTCAAATCAATATCTCGGCGGTATGCACCTCGGGACGGTCACGCCCGAGTAGACAGATCGATCACGCCTGTCTCCGCCAGGTGCCCAGTGAGCCCGACCTCGACTCCTCTAAGAGTCACCAATCACAAGCCTCTCATTCTACCCCGTACGTTAATATCTCATATCACCGTCTCAATACGGTACAACCATCTCTCTCTCTAACGTGATATGCATGTGCTATGCATATACATAAAATTCATAAAGCATGATCCACGTAAAACGTACGTAAAACAGGTAAAGCATGTAAATCACATAAGCCACGTAAGTCACATAACCACATGAAAACACATAAATGTGTTTACGTATTGTAGATGGATAATCCACCTACCTGTCCTCCCGCTATAATCAAGTACGAGATCCGCTGAAGTCCATAACGATGGATCCTCTGAATATAATAATATTATTAGTATATGTGCTAATTCTCGAAAATCCTAAAATTATTGAAACCTAAAAATAATAATATTCCTAAAGATATCCAAACCACATTAATATCCTAAAAATATCGAGACCCTAAAGAAGTCGAGACCCCTTGAAATGTCGAGATTAATTACTATAGAAAACATCTCGATAAAACCATTGTAAATGTCGAAGTGCTTATAAAATATCGAGACCATAAAAATGTCGAGTCATAGTTGAGAAAAGAACAAATGTCGAGACTATTATTTGAAAATGTCGAAACCTTTGTTAAAATAAATATCGAGACCTTAGACAAATGTCGAGTTCTAGTAAAATAGAAAATGTCGAGCTCATCATTCCTTGAAAAAGTCGACATCACTGTAAAATGTCGAGGCACAAAATTGAGCAAAGGATAAATGTCGAAACCTTTAAAATGTCGAGACCACTATTTCTGAAAATGTCGAAACTAAAATGTCGAGACATCTTCTTATAAAAATGTCGAGATCTAATTTATTAAATGTCGGAACATGTATGTCGAAATCTACAGAATGTCGATATAATACAAATGTCGAGACATACCAAAAAATGTCGAGCTCGAATAAAATGTCGAGACATACAAAATGTCGAGCTCGAATTCTCAGCAATGTCGACATTTCTCTTAAATACCTCTCGACATCTTTTAATACCGAGATTTATGTCGACTTTTTTCCCTAAACACCTCGAGATCTTATCTAAAACTATAATTCGCCCAGAAGCCCTAGAACGAACTCCTTATATTCTCCAGATTAGTTCTAAAAATGGTTTCTAACTTCAGGATGTGGTACACTTTAAATTTCAACCTTTAAAAAATATTTCCTACACTGAAACGTCTTAACATAATATTGATAAAGTTAGTTCTTAGAATCATCAACCATCGAACATAATATAGGTATCCACTTATCGAGATCTTTCTTTTTCCTAACATGAAAGCTTCCTAAGACTATCACATACCCACGTAATGATATATTAACACTCAAAACGAATTAAACACCAAGTACAAAGAGTTTATACCTTTCTTCAGACCCTAGCTTGTCGAATTCTTGGATGACTAAAGTCGAGTTCCTCTGTTATTCGTGTAAGGTTCTTTTTGTTTGTGAGGCTTTGTTATACACATGAACTTATGGATATATCATAGTAAAGTTTTCGAAACTTGACATTGATATGACATATGACAGGCAATGACGGTTTACCTTATGTTTAAGCAATCATATTACGTTTATTTTTCTTAATAATTGGGCCTTGATTTCGATATTCAATATACCTGTTATAGCCCAAGGTTTAATATTTTCATTATTACATTATCATTTAAAGATTCCTTTTGTTAAATTTCGAAAGTACTTTAGTGACCCTAATTAAATTTTTCCAATGAAAATTCCTTATTCACAAAATCCACTTGCTAGTTTAATTACATTAAAATCCCGTATCAAAATTTACGGGTATTATAGAGTATGTCGAGATATTAGGGATTGAATTATCGAAATACTGGTGTGACATGTCGAAATCTTATTAAAGTAATAAAAATGATATCGAATTAATCCATCTTGATGATTGATCTCGAAATATTTGTGTCTAATGTCCCTAACAAAGCTCGAGATCTTTATATATTGATTAAATATCAAACTCTTATATATGAATATCGAGATCATTGTGTATCAACTAGTTCAAATGTCGAAGCCTTTATATATATATTCTCTAAGTCACATAGCTGAAATTTATTTCCAAGATGTCGAGACCCGCTTTAGTTCCATGTCGAGATCTTTAACCCTAGTATATACAATATCAAAATCCATTTCAGGAATTTGGAACATGTCGAAACCCTACCATTAACTATACTTGAAATTTATGTCGAAATCCTTATGAAGTTCAATATATTATTTTCCAACTTAAGACAAAGCTCGAAATTTTAGGGTTTCGAAATTTATAAAAGTCGAAATTAGGGTTTTCTAAATTAAGCCAATTTCGTGAGGTTATATCTAGACTAACAAACCCTAATTTTATATGTTTGTATACTTAGGGTTTGAAGGTTAGCGACATACCGTACAATAAATTTAATAGCTAAGGATATCAGGTAAGTGGAAGTCCCATTTACAACACATAAAATATATGTGCATGAATTACGTGGTTACGTGCTTGAATGACATGATATGCTTCTATGACTTTACATGAACCCTTATGTGATTTATTTATTTACGTGATTAGTTATTACATGAAGTAGCAGGGCAAGCACTTCGGCATCATTCACGTACGCATTATCACATATATACACAAAGTAATAAGACACGAGCATAAGTAGCGTATGATTGTTTAAACATGATAAAAGTTTACATTAATGGCTCTTCTATGCTACCATGGTGATTTTACATCACCGATTTCAAGGCATGACATGACATGTCTCATGGCAAGGGCATGCATGTGGCGGAAAGTTGCGACCTGGAAGAGGCACCCCGAGGAAATAAACGGCACCAAGGGTAGAATTGGTGTCAGCAACCTCAGAGTGAGTCTTCCATTGTGACCGTCCGTGGGATCGATAAACTACATTGGGATTGAAAAGGCGCCTTAGGGTTAGCCTCTCAGTGGAAGTATCGTCCGCGTGGCGTATGAAACCACCTTGGGACAGAAAAGGCGCCCTAGGGTTGGCCTCCCATGAGTGGGTATTGCCACTTACATATTTATTTACCCTTAGTGGGTTGGAGCTCCATGATGGTGCATAGCAAGATAAGCCATGGGCCCTATAGACAAGACACGAAGGATAAGACAAGACATGGATTTCAAGACACGAATTACATGACACGATTAGGAATACATTGGCGCGGATGCCTTTGCGTTTTAGGACACGTGCATTACATGGTATCCACTTACTGAGCTTTATAAGTTCATTCCATGTTTCATGTGTTGTAGGTACGATAGAGTCGGACGTTGAGAAACGTCACTACTAAGGCGGGCTGACGGCGGTACTCCAGGGCCTTTTGAAAGCAAGGCTATACATGGATGACGACCTGTGGAGTGATATTAGGATATGTCTTGATAGGAATATATTTTGGGGCTTCGGCCTTTGTGTAATTATGACAGGTTACGTTTTGTCATAATATATCATATTTTAGGAAAAAGTTTTTATTAGAGGGTCTCCCGCGACTTACATTGCGAAAATCCGCCACCAATTAGTATTAGAAAGTCAGGAACGCAACATTTGCGCCCGTACAATGCCTCGTACGGTGCCATCCCGATCGTAGCATGAAAGCTATTGTTGTAAGAAAATTCGATCAGTGGCAAGTACTTACTCCAGTTTCCCTTGAAGTCTAGCACGCACGCTCGTAACATGTCCTCAAGGGTTTGGATCGTCCGTTCAGACTGCCCATCAGTCTGGGGATGATATGCAGTACTGAATGAGAGCTTCGTACCCATCGCTTTCTGTAGGCTCTGCCAGAAATTGGATAAAAATCTCGAATCTCGATCCGAGACGATGGAGATTGGAATTCCATGGAGTCGAACAATTTCATGAATGTACAATTCGGCATACCGTTCCATAGAAAAAGTAGAGCTGATAGGGATGAAATGGGCTGATTTGGTTAGGCGATCAAAATCACCCAAATAGCATCGTGGCCTTTCATCGTTTTAGGCAAACCAACGACGAAGTTCATCATGATATGGTCCCATTTCCATTCAGGAATTGGTAAAGGCTGTAGAGTTCCAGCTGGTCGCTGGTGTTCCGCTTTGATCAACTGCCACGTCATACACCTACTCACGAACGGGGCGATATCTTTCTTCATTCCCGGCCACCAATAAATGATCCGCAAATCTTGGTACATCTTTGTCGCGCCCGGGTGTACTGAGTACGTTGTTGTGTGCGCTTCTGTCATTATCGTTCGTCGTAACTCCTCGTTGTTGGGCACGTATAGCCGATTCTTGTATAATAAGGTTCCATCTGCCCGAATTTCGAAGTCTTTGGGTAATGTATCCTTCGCCTTTAGGTAGAATTCATCCTCTTCTTGTGCTCTTTGAATTCGTTCTAACAACGTCGGCTGAAGAGTCAGCGCTGCTAGTTTCGTTTCGACTTCGTCCAAATTGACTATTTCCACTCCAAGCCTGCGTAACTCCGTATTCATCGCCTTTCGACTAAGTATATCTCCGACTACGTTCGCTCGTAGTCTTTTACGAGCTCCAGCCATCGTCGTTGTCGCATGTTTAACTCCTTCTGGGTGAAGAAGTACTTCAGGCTTTTATGGTCTGTGAAGATCTCACACCTTTCTCCGTAAAGGTAATGTCTCCAGATCTTTAGCGCGAAAACCACAGCTGCTAATTCTAGATTGTGTGTTGGGTAGTTTTTCTCGTACTCCTTCAGTTGTCTGGAGGCATACGCGATTACTTTACCATTCTGCATCAATACGCATCCCAGTCCATTCTTCGAGGCGTAGCTATAGACTGAGAATCCTCCAGTTCCCGAGGGTATAGTCAGAATAGGAGCAGAGGTGAGTCGCTTTTTCAGCTCCTGAAAACTTTGTTCGCAAGCTTCAGACCACTTGAAAGGTATGTTCTTTCTGGTCAAGTTCGTCAGAGTCGAGGCTATGCTAGAGAAGTTAGCTATGAACTTACGGTAATATCCCGCAAGTCCTAGGAAACTTCGGACCTCGGTCGGAGTAGTTGGTCGTGGCCAATTATTCACGGCCTCAATCTTACTTGGGTCCACGGAGATTCCCACTCCCTGAAATCACGTGTCCCAAGAAGGCTACTTGCTCAAGCCAAAATTCGCATTTCTTGAATTTGGCGTAAAGCTGTTTCTCTCGCAGGATTCCTTAGACGATTCGTAAATGATTCTCGTGTTCCTCTCTCATCTTAGAATAGATCAGGATATCGTCAATAAAGACGATTACGAAACGATCGAGATAGTTCTTAAAGACCCGATTCATCAAGTCCATAAAAGCAGCTGGGGCATTTGTCAGTCTGAATGGCTTGACTAAAAACTCGTAATGGCCGTACCTCGTACTGAACGCAGTTTAGGAACATATGTCTCCCTAATCTTTAACTGATGGTATCCCGAACGGATATCAATTTTCGAGAATACCGTAGCACCCTGTAGTTGGTCGAACAGATCATCGATCCTCGGCAACGGATATTTATTCTTGATCGTGGTCTTATTCAGCTCCCTATAGTCGATGCATAGTCGCATCGACCCGTCTTTCTTTCGCACGAATAGGACTGGTGCTCCCCACGGTGAAAAGCTGGGTTGAATAAACCCCTTCTGCAACAAGTCCTCTAGCTGTTCCTTCAACTCCTTTAACTCATTTGGTGCTAAACGGTAAGGCGCTTTTGAGATTGGGGCAGCCCGGGATTAGATCTATCGTGAACTGTATTTCTCGATCAGGGGGTAACCCCGGGAGATCATCGGGAAATACATCGGCATATTCATTGATTATCGGTACGTTCTTTAGTTTTGCCTGAGGTAACTCCTCTGCGTTCACTGCATATACGAGATAAGACTCACAACCGGATCTCAATAGTCGTTGAGCCTTCAGTGCAGAAATTTGTGAAATACGATTCAGAGTAGTTTTTCTCGAAAAAGTGAACACCTCTTCTTCGGGCAGTTGAAATTTTACGAGCTTCTTGTTGCAATCTATGATGGCTCCGTATTTTGAAAGCCAATCCATCCCAAAAATAACATCATAATCGTTCATTGGGATCACAATCAGGTCGACACTCAGATCTCTCCCCTCAATGTTCACAGAACATCCTCCCAGCACTTGGTTAGTGCGTGTCGGATCACCGTGTGGTAGGGTAACTATGTAATTGCACTCAGATAATGTAGGAGAAACTCCCACCTTTTCCACATATTTGGCCGACACAAATGAATGTGTGGCCCCAGAGTCAATTAACACAGAGGTGGGCACGTTATAGATAGTCAACGTACCCGTGACTACGGAAGGATTCGCTTCGGCCTCCTCGTTGGTCAAAGTAAAAACTCGCGCTGGTACCGGTGGAGGTCGGATTAAAGGTTGGTTTGGAACTTGCGGTATTTTCTCATTGCAGACCCTGGCATAGTGGCCAATCTTTCCACACCGAAAACATTGGGGAGTTGGGTTTGGTCTCGGCCCATGGCATACTCCGTAGTGGTAGCGCCCACACTGTCGACATTGAGGTACAGTGTTTGGGGGTCGGGTTGAAACGTTAGCTGGTCCTTGGTTTGGTCTCGGTCTCCAGTTCTGCTGGCCTGGTTGATTTCCACGATTATTCAGATTCTTGCCAAAGAACGGGCGTTTCTGACTCCCTCCTACTTGTTGCCCTTCCGCTCTCCGCTTTGCATCCTGAGCTTTTGAACTCTAGCCTCTGCCTGCTCAGCTAGAATTGCTTGTTCAGCGATACGGGCATAAGTCTTCCCTTCCGTATCGTACATGCTTATGCTCCGGAAGATCTCGGGTTTGAGACCCTCCAAGAAACGTTCTATCTTCAGCTCGTCAGTGGCCATGATATGTGGCGCAAACCTAGACAACTGCTCCAACTTGTGGATATAGTCTGCTACAGACATCCCTCCTTGCTTCAGATTAATAAATTCATTTAACTTCTGCGCTTGATCTGGCGCCGTGAAGTATTTTCCTCGGAAGAGTGTCTTAAACCTCTCCCAGGTCATCGTAGTGGAATCTTCGAGCACCTGCATGGTGTCCCACCAGTAGCCCGCGTTCCCACGTAACATGAAGGTGGCACATGTCACCTTCTCAGTATCGGGTAGGTGGCTAACGCGAAATATATTCTCGATGGTCCTAAGCCAATCCTCCGCATAGGTAGGATCGGCAGCTTCCTCAAATGAAGGGGGTCCTAATCTTCGGAACCTCTCCCCGGCAGCTTCTGCACGTTCTAGGCCAGGGGATGAGTGACGTTCCGAGGAGTTTTGACGATGAATGAGGTCGTTAATCTGATCGGACTGTCGCCGAATCAGATCAGTTAACTGATGAATGGTAGAGCGGTCCTCATTCGGTGGAGATTCGGAACCCGCCCTACGACTAGTTTCACCTACTTCTCTACGTGTCCTCGGCATTTTCAACTAGTTCTACAATCAGTCACAGAGAGCACATGTATCAATTAACACGTAATCACATACTCAAGAAGTAAACTTACAGGCCAAGCTGGTTCTCCAGACTTTTGAGCGGCAGTACATGGACAGTCTTCAGAATCTAAAGCCGAAGCTCTGATACCACCCGTGGCGATCCTACTTCTCTAACTACGATTATTGGCGGATTTCCGCAGCGTAAGCCGCGGAAGGCCCGTCTAATTAAACTTTTTCCTAAAATAATATATATTACTAAATACATGCGTCTACATTGTCATCCATGTACATGGGCCGAAGCCCCAAAAATATCAAAAGAACAAAAAGCCCTAACACCGCTCCACAGGTCTTCATCCATGTACCGCCCTGCCCTCAAAAGTCCGTGGAGCACCGCCACCAGCTGCCTCAATCACGACGCGTATCAGCGTCGGACATACCTACAACACGTAAACACTGAGCAATTTGCCCAGTAGGTGAATAAAATGCATGTATGCAAGTGTGCACTCAACCCCAATCCCAATATCTCACAACATAATATAATGCACACTCTTCTTTACCCACGTTCCTATTTCACACAACACTGGGCCCTAGGTTAGGCTCGACACCTCCGCGCGCAATATACTACAGGGAGGCCACCCCCAAGTCTCGCGGCGAGCTACGCCGGTAGTGCACTGATCGATCACGTCAATGTCCTCCTACTAGGTCGTATACCTCCCGCACTAATCACAAAGAATCCATCCGGCAGTATGCACCCCGAATCGATCACGTCCGGGTAGACAGATCGATCACGTCTGTCTCCGCCAGGTGCCCAGTGAGCCCAACCTCGACTCCTCTAAGAGTCACCAATCACAACCATCTCTTTCTACCCCGTACGTCAATATCTCATATTATTACCGTCACACTACGGTACAAACATCTCTCGCCCTAACGTGATATGCACGTGCCATTCATATAAAAATATCATAAAACGTGATTTATATAAAACGTACGTAAAACATATAAGTCAGATAAGTCACGTAAATTACATAATCACATGAAACACGTAATTGTGTTTACGTATTGTAGATGGATAATCCACCTACCTGTCCTCCTGCTAGCGTCAAATAAAAAGTCTGATGGAATCCCTATAAGTCGATCCTCTGAATAAATAAATATTATCATATCAGTATATTTGCTAAACTGTATAAGTTTTCGGGTTCCCAAACCCTAATTACAGAAGACCCTAAAATTTATGAAAACCTAAAAATAATGAAATTTCTAAAAATAAATAAACCCTAAAATATTGAAAACTCTAGAAATAGCAAAATTCTAAAATACCGAAAATTTTATTAACTGAAATATAATATCGAAATCTTTTCTAACTTGATGATGTCGAGATCTATCCAATCATAGCCATATCGACATCCTATAAATGTCGAGACCTTAGAAATGTCGAGTCATATATACAATGTCGAGAGCATAGTATTGTAGAAGGTATCGAGATCTTTGGTTGAAAATGAAAATGTCGAGTATATGGAAAATGTCGAGTTCCTTTGTAAAACAAATAAATATCGAGACCTATATAGCTTGTCAAAACCTTACTAACTCTCTTCTCTAATGTCGAAATTCAAGGACCATACTACTAGAGAAAATATCCAGGTCTATAGGGTAATTGTCGAAATTTATTCACAATGAGCATGGTCAGCAATTTTATTAAATGTTGAGAATCAGTATATCTCGACATCTTACTAATGTCGAGACTTTAGAAATATCAAAACACATAATGTCAAAGTCTTTGTTAACCTAAAATGTCGAGATCCTTAAATTGAAAGGAAATGTCGAATTTCTCACAAGATACATCTCGAGATCCTTGATGTCAAAATGTCGAGACCAAGCTTATTAAATATCGAGACATAGATGTCGAAACCCTTATAAAATGTCGGGACGTAACATAACATACCGAAATCTATGTTAACATTTTCCCTAAATACACCTCGAGATCTTACCTAAAAATGTAATTCTCCCAGAAAACCCTAAAACATATCTCCTTAACATTGGCTTCAAGATCAAAACCGAATGAATTTCTAAAACAGTACCCCATAAATGAACTCACTTCAGTTACTTCAATCTTTCGAATTCTTCCTAGAATATAAGTTATAATTGCCTAAGTTATACTCACGTGAATTTCATAGAAACATCATTAACGCATGATTCATGAAAGCTCATCGTAGGTCATGCTATGCACTTAAACAAGGAAATATATGAAACACAAGTGAATTTATATGTTATAAATTTTCATACCTCTAGTTCTTACAAGCTCGAGATTTTGTTTCGTCTGTGGAAGTTCTTCCTTGTAAGTGTATTTACTTATTCGTTCTTATCATTTATGGAATGGATATATACTATAGTCTTTGAATTTTGTGAAGGAAATGACAAGGTGATGATAACGAGTTCTTTTCCTTTAGGCTTAAGCAAGCTTATTTTTTTATTCTCTAAATGTGGGCTTAATTAAAATTTAATAGTCCAATTGCTATTTATTTACTTACAATTATTTTTGAAAGAAAGAGAAATCCCAGGTTAAGTTCGAAATAATTTTCGAACTCATCATATTATTATATATTTATATATACATGTATCTATATATATATATATATTTATCAAAATTCCTAATTCATAAAACTTACATAGTTAATTACATCAAAATCCCGTGTTAAATTTACGGGTATTACATCAAGACCAATCGGGACCATCAGGACATGCCATCAAGCCACATGAATTCCTCGACAAGTATTTTTTTAAGGACAGTGGATGACTCATTCCCTACCCGATGAGCATGAAAGACAACGGCTTAAGGACATTCGTCAATTCTTACAACAAGCTTCGGTGGACTTTGTGCTGATAGAAGATGAAGAACTTCAGGAAGCTGAAGATCATGACCAAGAGCTCCCAAGGCTTCCAGAGCTGATTGCGCAACGAGCGGTTTCCCCCAAAAGAAGATGCCAGGAACCATCCGAATCGATACGAGGGAGAACATCATAATAGAAATACCATTCCTTGAAGAAATTAGAGAGCACATTTGGAGGTCACCAGACAAGGTCAAAAAGCCGAATGAGTTCGAGCTAAGAGTAATTTCCCAATGGGATCAGTAGAAGAGAATGACATATATGTGGATGCTGACCCACCTTGGACCTGACATGGGATTGGGATGACTAAAGAACAAGCCAAGAGTCATTATAAGAGCCTATCTCCCATCTGTCAGCTCCTCAGCGTCTTCTGTACCAAAGGAGGACTTCCAACACCGTACTACGCCATTGAGCGGGTAGACAGGACTCAAGAGGAATTGAGTGAGAGTGACCTACTGTATCTCCCTACCGAGGAGGTGATCAACCTCTACCAGCTATATGTGTATAAATACAAGGGTCCTCAAGGCTTCATCCAGAAAGAAGAGCTCGAGGGATTCTACCGGTACATGATGCGCCAGGTCAAGTACTTCGCAGTGCACGACCTTCAGATGGCTCTGGAGAGCAACATGAAGAAGGTCAACATGACCGCACCGCTCAACAAGGGACCTGAGATCGAAGCACTTCCCTAGAATCATGTGCACATCAGCTCAGTCCTTGGCATCACCTACCACAACCCGATCGTCAAGAAGACTATGTTGATGTTGAAGACCGAAGTATAGAAATTTTGTGATGGGACGCTCAAGGTCATCAGGCAAAATATAGAGAAATGGTTGGAATAAATCAACAGGGAGACAATGCTGAGGATCCATAGGTACGTGAGAGAACAGTCGCTCCTAATGGAACTGCTGGATGATACCGAGGAGCAACTGGAGCTGAGGAACACGCTCAGGATATTTGAGCATGCGCTGGGCTTGCGCAGATCATACTATGCCCAACGAGGACAGACAGCGCGGAAGAGCGATCAAGCACAAAGTGGGAGAATGTAGAATACTACTTGTAATTATGCCTTGATTTAATTAGTTGTCCTTGTAATTAGGGGCTTTTGACTTATTTGTCCTTAGATTAGGACTTGTATGTTATTTATACCAAGTTTGTCTGCTATAAATACATTTGTAAATATTGTGCTTAATAGAAGATTTGTAAAATTTGATCCGAAGAGCTGCCTATTCGATTTCTAGAGAGATAAACACAAATATCTTCTCACTACGAAATTCTCTCTCGTGCTCTCAATAGAAGATTTCAATCGATATTTTAATCTTTATAATTCTAATCGATTACCTAAAAATTCGAGTCTAGGATCTTAGAGTTGATAATTCAGGACCTAACAGTTCTAAGTAGCAATTTGCGGTCGTACATTATCTTAATACAGGAAGTATTAGAAACACAGCTGCCCAGAGGATCTGTGAAGCCAGGAAGAGCGGTGATATTTGCCGCTTATAAAGATATATGCACATATCTAATGGAAATTTTGAATAGAGCAGAGGTAGCTGAGATGGTTTCAAAAAGTCAGTTTGGGCTTCTAATAATGTATGCAGAGAATTTTCAGTTATCAGGGCAGTTGTTGTGGTATAGATGCAGTGACAAATCAAATATGATGAGGCAGATGAGCTATGGATGGTTATTGAAGATAAACCCGTGCGGTTTTCGCCAGTAAAATACTCGCTGCTGACAGGCCTGAAATTTGGCACTGAGGATCCAATAGATGTTAATACAACATTTATTACAGGACATTTTGGAAACAAACAAAAATTATGTTGCGAGACATAAAGAGCTGACTGAATACCATGAGAAGCACTTCAGATACTACCGTTGACTAAAGTTGGCAAGTTTGATGTTTGTCGCCGGAGTCATTCAATTAAGAAGTAATAGGGATACCGCTTCCGTCACGATAATGTATATGCTGGAAGAGTTTGAGAAATTCAATGCTTACCAATGGGGAATCCTAGCATTTAATGAAGTCCTAATATCACTTAAGAGGGATCTCTCACAGTTCAATGATGAATCAAGTGTTGAGGAAGAGAGGAAATACCCAAACTTAAGTTTAGGAGATTTTGTACATCCATTTCAGGTAATAGTATTATGTTTATTATTTCATTTACTGATGTCTATTGTTTCACATTGTCTTGAAAAATAAATCCTACGTCTTTTTTATATACTTGCTTATGAATGTATCCCTGGAATTGCCAAATCATTTGCGAAGAGACTTGAGGGACTAGAGCCCGGCATTCCACGAATGTATCGGTGGAAGACAAACGATTGGAATACTAATTACTCGCCGAGGTTGGAGCACATTATGGAGGCCATTTCTTATGAGGGTGTTGGCAAATGTATTTTGGAGCCAACTGTTGAAGAATCAGCGGTCGCTGTTTATTAGAACAAGTCAATTCGCAGTCCAGAACAACACTCCACAATTGCAAAAGATCAATTTGTTTTTGGAGAGAGGAGTTACAGTTATTTGTCCTCCAATAGCAGGAAAAGTTTCAGTTAAATAAGAAAAAAACTTAGATGCCCCAAAGTGTGAGAAACAGCGTGACCTAGAAGAGGAAAATGTACATAACAGTTCGAAATTACCAGGTACGAAAGATTCATGCAGTGGTGATTCTACATCAGAAGAGGTTGTTTTTGTTGAGAGTATGAAAATGTCTGGTAAGGAAAGGGGAAAGGGGAAGGGGAAGGAAAAAGTGTTTGTTAGGTACGCACCAAAAAACTTACACGACAGGCGAAGCGTCTGAATGAAACTGGACTATCGAGTGGGTTCGTCGATTCTGTGAAGAAACCCTTCTATGGAAAGTTATCAAATAAGAAGTACCGTGTCGCGGGTAATGCACAAAGCGAAAGAGATGATGAGATGGAGAATGAGAATGTTGAGCTGGAAATCGAACAGGGTAAAGGCAATCAATCAGCACATGCTTGATGAAGACGTTCCACGGGCAGAAAGATTTTCAGGTTTGTTAAATTTATTCTGATTTATTTGTATGTTTTACATGGCTTCACCTATCATTACTAACATTATGTATTTGATTTGATAATTTCTTCTACATAATCGCTTAACGTTTTACGTACAGTTGTGCAGAACATGCAAGCCCTGAATCCAAAAGGCAACTTCAGTCAGAGGAAGTGTCTACTATGAAAGTGTCATTCCAAAAAGCATCGGAGGAAATTCGAAAAAATTGGCTACTGTTGAAACGGAGGAACCATTTTCGACATTAATTTGATAAATGCCTAGATGACGTCCATGGAAGAAGGTTGAGGGTGTTAGGCGAGAAGGTACTACCACTCAAGACGCAATTTGACGTATTATCAGACCCACAATGCACAAGAGGTATTTTCTTTTTTACTTTGCTTACAAATTATGTTCGCAAGAATAGACGCTGACATGGGTATCATTACCAAAAACGTCAAGAATGTTGTTCACAATATGACATCATGTCAGTTGAGGAAAATCATCTACTTCAAGCATCTAAAGGCTCAAGCTTGCGGAGAATATCTTTCAACGTAACAATACTGCTGTCTCAAGACAACCTTATACACATCGTAGGCTTGACGAGCATATGCTGTATAAGTTAACTTTTGGCCAATAGCAGAAGAAGAAATTAAATCTATGCAGCAATGTCGTCAAAGTGGACTTTCTGGAAGTCCTCTGTCGCCCAGTTTCTTTCGGACACTAATGACAGAAAGCCGGCCACTCCAAGATGATGTAAGTCTATATTGAATTTATATAGTCATAGTATTATGAAAGACCGCTGTTACAACGATATAGAAACTTACGTATATATATTTATATAGGTATGTTTCTCTGATCTATAAATCGTTCCTAATATATATTGTCTGATTTTTTGTTTTTAATGCATGTTGATGAATGCATCCGTGGGTTCATTGAGATGCAATTAAAGTGCAAAATCCCGTCGAAGAATGTCGCGTTCATGAGCACGCTTTTTCGTATGATTATCATGTCACTATCCGGTGTCAATGGAAGTGTTAACTTTAGTGAATTTATACCATATGCTCTTGGAAAGTACCCAGGGTGGCCTTCGTGTCCATGGAGCAAAAATGATAGTTTTCCTACTGGAAATCAATGGCTTTGACTGGGTTCTGTGCGTTAACCAAATAATGCTGAAATACAAATTTGGAACCCGCAGAGTGGAGGTCATGCAGATACCAGGTTCGTCGATATGCATTTGACAATGTTTCTATCATTATCAGACGTTTACTACAGGAATTATCCCTCTTGGCAATGGACTCCACATTATCTAGATGAACGCCTCCCACAGCTAAATGACATGTAACTTCTACAGTTTTTTCATATTTCATTCAAAAAGCCATTAAAGATATATGTTTTTATGGTATGCCGTGGTGATAACTGCGTCCAAATCCTTTTGAGCGCATTTGCAACAATGTTTTCTGAACATATTGCCAGTAAGGTAACCAAATCCCATTTAACAGAGTTCAGAAAATATTGGGCAGCAAGTGTGTTCTTCTCCTACTGGCACTGGCCCCCATGGAATGAGTGATTGCCCGTGTATCATCGTTAATTGGTACAGTTTCAATTATGGATCTTTGTTGACAATAGACAATTTATTATTTGTGTGGTATCATTTCTTTAACTATGTGTTACATTAGTAGCTAAGTATGTCTGTTCTAATTTTATGTGGCGCGTTGAATCTTTTCGTAGCCTATGTGTTGACATTGTTAGGTATCTATTTATGATCTAATGTTATAGATTAATCGACATTATACACCTCCTTGATTGATTGTTAAAAATATGGAGTACACTGATCCTTGTCAAATGATCGTGTACGTATGTGAACCTTCTCTAATATAGAACAAACCAATAAATCTATCAGTAAACGATACTTATGAAGATTAAACGAGCCTCTCAAAATTATTCAGCAATTTCGATTCATTGGCACGTTTAAGTTGATATGAAAATCTAAATTTTAACATTCTTCATAACTCGCGCTTATAAAACCAATACATAGATTTCATGCGAGAAAACCTCATTTCCATCTTCCTCATTATAGTTTACAAGGCATATCCTCTTGCACGACTGATACTGAAACTGTTGTGTAATTAAACGGTACATCCTATTTTAGACAACTGTTATTGAATTCTTTACTGTATTATACAAATAATAAAATTTTCAAATATATAATTATGTTATACTGTTATGTTCATCTTGAGGAAGTCAAAGAGACAAAAAGTGTGTGATAAATCAAGTCACCATAAAGTTTTTTAAATTATTAGTTTCTTTTTATGATATTAATAAATGCATGGACCTTATCGCACCACCTATTAAATATGGATAAATTTATTGAAGCTCTGCAACAATTAGTTATAGACATATGTTTCCGTGAATTGAAGAATTTTATGCAATTGTCTTACATTGCACTATCTGATCCCAAAGCAACGTATCTTGATATGCAACGTGACTCCTCAGATTTCTCCAACAACGTTAATAACTTGCTATTGCCGAATATAATGAGTCGAAGTATACTTGCAAAAGGGACATGATGGAAAACAATCGAAGTACATTTACCAAAAAGCCAAGAGTCGATATTGGAAAAGGGTTTTGAAGATTCCATTGACAAGATATTTCAGAAACCACGCATTGTGATTAATCATTTAGCAGGAAGAATAGCAAAACAAGTCGATTGTTATTCAAAAAATGAAAATCGTCAGTGTGAGAATTTGTTAATGAGTTATGATTCAATAAAATATATGCAATACATATCACAATTTTCGACCATCAGTATCTATCAATATTCCAGGAAAATTCCGAAGCAGCTCTGCAGCTTGGTATTGCAATCTTTCTTTAATTATAAATAAATTGTTATGAAAATGATATGTTTCTTCAATTATTATGTTACGTTATAGATCATAATACAAAGATGCAGCACAGAAGAAAATGACTATTCTCTGAAAAAAATAATGTCAATGATTATACGGATCATCGCCAAAATGGTACTACAAATTTCCTCGACAATTATATTACACGTATGTGCTGGTATGCCAAATTCTAATATATTTCAACATTATATCAGCATATGCAATTTGCAAATCTTCTAATACCCTCATCAAAGAAAAGCCGCAGCATGCACAACGAACATACACAAGTCTTTGTATACAATGAAGAAAGACCTCGAACTTTAGAAGGTAATTGTCAAACTTACATTGTTTAGAATTTGTCATAGAAATAGTTTAAAAAATGATGTTCTAATATAAATTCAGGGCTTGCTGGGAGAGCTTCATTGTCAAATAAAAGGAACAACTCAAATTCTAAAATGATTACCGCAGAGAACATCAGTCAATGTCCTCACTGTCATGTATTGATGTGGAAACCAGAGTCAGCAAAAGCAAAAGTGAATAGCAGCAATTTAGTAATTTCACTCTGTTGCAGCCAAGGAAGAGTTTCACTCCCTCCACTTGAACAGCCTCCGTTATATCTTGAGGAAAAGTTATCGGATATATCTTTCGGCAATCTATACGAGTCTATAACTCAATCCTTTCCTTCACATCAATGGGTGCAAAAATAGACTCAAAGGTAAAACTAAGAACAGGTTCATACGTCTACAGAATACATAGACAAAACTGTCATAATATCGGTTCATTACTTCCTGCTGAAGGTGAGGCTCCAAAATTTTCTCAACTCTATATATAAGACACTTCAAATGAAGTTTCAAACTGTTTAAGTACGTTGTCCAAAAAAAGTTCAGAAAACTTGGATACAAAGTGGTTTCAGCACTCATTCAAATGATGGATACGTACAATAAGCTGGCAAAAAATTTCCGAATGGTACGAGAAAGATATGAATCTGGTGAGACTGTTGAATTATCAGTATTACTAATTGGACGAAGACGTAGAGGAAAACAGTATGAACTTCCCTCCACCGATGAAATTGTCGGATTGATAGTTTGAGATCTCCCTGAAACGATTGGAGAAAGAGACATCATAGTTCAGACAAAAAATGGCCCACTAAAGAGAATGAGTGAATCGCATCCTTCATTTATGGCGATGCAATATCCTTTACTTTATTCGTTTGGACAGTCTGGATTCCATGACCAGATAGATACCCTACTCAAATAGGGTGCACATCTCTATCAAGAGAGGTTACATAATTATGCGTGAATTATATGCATATCAAATACGGACAAGATTATCAGAGGGACAAGGTACTGTAACTGGACGTCAACTCCATCAGTATGTCGATGCTTACATCGCCGTCGAAAAAGAAAGACCGCGTTGGACAAGAAATAATCAAAAGACATTGAGAGCAGATATTTACTAACTTGCTGATGCTGTAACCAGAGGAGAGACAAATGCAAGATCTACTGGGAAGAAGATCATATTACCATCTTCGTTTACCGGTTCTCCCAGATATATGTTCGAAAACTGCCATGATGCTCTTGCTTTATGCAGTTGGTACAGTTATCCACATCTATTCATTGCTATCACAGCAAATCCTAACGGGGACGAAATAACAGATCATCTGCAAAAAATATGGCAATGATAGTGATAGCTCTAATGATAGGCCAAATTTGCAGTGTCGAGATTTTAAGATAAAGCTGGACTGGTATGTTTTCTGCACGATACGTTCAAATATGTCGATGACGAGGAAAACATTTTACAAAAAATATTCAACGATAAACGCATTCCCTTTTTTTGTAGTGCTGTATACAATAGAATTTCGAAAAAGAGTCCTGCCGCATGCACATATATTGATTTGGCTAAATGGGCGTGATGGACATCCAAGTCTTCGGAGGTAGACTCAGTAATATCAGCAGAAATTCCAGACATAGATGCGGACGAGGAACGACATTATTTGGTCAAACAATTTATGATGCATGGACCGTGTGGATCGGACATACCAAACAATGCTTGCATAGAAAATCACAGGTGCACAAAGAAATTCCCTAAACAGTATAATGGGACAACAACAATAGATGAGACTGGTTATGTGAGATATCGACGGAGGAAAATAGATAGGATTTATATTACAAAGAAAAGAATCCGCATGGATAACAGTTATGTTGTGCCGCACAATCTACCACGGCTGAAAAAATATCATGCTCATATAAATGTTGAATGATGCAATAGGAGTAAAGCAATCAAATACATGTTCAAGTATATTACGAAGGGAGTCGACAAAGGAACAATGATCATACAAAACAGAAATTCAGTGGATGCTGGAGTTGATAACTTTGGAAAAATGAGCCATAACAGCGATGAAATAAAGAGATATATTGACTGTAGGTACTTAACTGCTTGCGAAGCTATGTGGAGAATATTTGCTTTTGACATACATTATAGATCACCAGGTGTTCAAAGACTTCCAGTACATCTTGAAGGACAACAGAGTGTTGTTTATGATGATGCTGCTGATTTGTAGAATCTACTGGCACAAGATGGTATTCGGAAAACTATGTTTACCGAATGGATGGTAACGAACTCACGTAATAGCGAAGCAAGGGCTCTAACTTACATACAATTTTCGTCAAAATTTGTATGGAATAGTTCTAAAAAAGCTTGGACACCACGAAAATAAGGAATTGTTCTTGGAAGAATTGTGAATATTCATCCAACTGCTGGTGAGATACACTACAAGAAAGTGTTGCTTATGTTTGTGAAATGACTAACATCCTATGAAGATATACGGACTGTGCATGGAATATATTACAAAGATTCAAAGAAGCACGTTACAGAAGAGGATTGTTGGAAGAAGATTCTAAATGGCATCAAGCCATGTAAGAAGCTGTTCACTGCGCGACTCCATATCAGTTGCGGCATTTATTTAGTACACTGTTGACATACTGTGAAATAACGGAGGTGGAGAAGTTATTCAATCAGAACACAAAAACATTGGGTGACTTTCCTAGAATGCCGACTCTTTCTGGTAGTATTCTGAGAGAACATGGAAATAGATTCTTGATGGAAGAAATGCAACTTTAGTAGCGAAGGAAGCTCAATGGAAATGAGAAACTAATTGCCACACTGAATGAAGATCAAATATGATATTCGATGCTGTTATTGAATCCGTATATGCAAAGTGGTTAACTTTTTTCCTCAATGGTCCAGGCGGAACAGGAAAGATTAATTTATACAATTTGCTAATACAAAAACTGCGATCAGAAAACAAGATAGTAATTCTTGTAGCATCATCAGGGATTGCTTCCTTATTGCTACCAGGAGGAAGTACAGCTCATTTGAGATTCAAGTTGACAATATCCTTACGTGAAAATTCCATATGCGATATACTTCATGGTTCAATGTTACCAGAACTCTTACGTTGCTTAGATTTAATCATTTGGGATGAAGCACCGATGATACATAAATTTTCTTTCGAATCATTGGACAGAACAATGCGGGATCTTATGTCAGTTGAAAACACATGTGCTGATAAAATGCCATTCAGAGGGAAAAATGTCCTGCTTGGAGGAGTCTTTAGGCAAATACCGCCAGTTATTCCAAAGGGTACACGTCGAGACATTGTTGAATCAGTTATAAACCGCTCTTACTTATGGAAGGATTGTCGTTTCTACAGCTTGAAGAAGAATATGAGAGTATATAAGTCTGAAATAGATTTTGCAAAATGGGTCTTACAGGTTGGAGATGGTGATCCAACGACAACTTCAGTCAATGGTACAGAAACCATTAGGCTTCCCACCGATATGATTATTCATCCTTCTATAGATCCGATTCAACATGTTGAGAGTATGTTTACGAAAATTTTGAAGTGAACAATGTCGATTATACATATCTAGAGAGAGGGCAATACTCACTCCAAGAAATGACACTGTTGATGAGATTAACAGGTACATGTTGTCTGTGTCCTCTTGACAACCAAATGAATATTTAAGTTCGGAAAGCATGCAAATCAACTATAGAGATGAGAGTGAAATTTAAAACATGTATCCAGTTGAATTTCTTAACACTCTTGAATTTTCTGATCTTCCAAATCACAAGCTCTTCCTCAAAGAGGCAGTTCTTGTAATGCTGTTGAGAAATCTCAATCAAAAAACGGATTATGTAATGGAAAGAGGATGACAGTTTCGCGTATGGGCAGTAAAGTGATTGATTATGAAATTATTAAATCATCGCATGTTGGAAATAAGGTACTTATCCCAAGAATCATTCTTTCACCAAGGGACTATTACCAGTTAAGTTGTGCCGCAGACAGTTTTCGATATGAGTATGCTATGCAACTACTATCAACAAAAGTCAGGGACAGAGTATAAAAAAGGTTGGAGTATATCTTCCAAAACCAGTACTTACGCATGGTCAACTGTATCTCGCATTGTCTCGGGCAACATCACAGACAGGAATAAAGATTCTCAGAAGATGAAACTTGAAGATGATGAAATAATCAGCATGGTTTACCATGAAGTCTACAACAATTAAGTGAGAGATTTGTACACTACAGATTTTTAGTAAAAGAGCTCATAGATCCCTCCAATAAGTTTATTAGACTAACATGCATTTAGTTCACCTAGATTGAGCAACTGATAATGTGTTATTTTTTAATTTTACAGATTGGCAAGCATCGAATTTCCATTCTCTTTGGGTAGAGTTATTAGCCCTACTGACATCGTTGACGAGAAGGTACTCTTCGAATATAAGACATACATGCATATAGAGGTTCTTTGAAATAGTAATAAAAGTTTCCTTGACAGTTGTATTAGTCCTATATAGTTCAATGCCAAAATGGGGATTTTACGAATATCATATACAGGACTTCAGATAGAATGGAGAAAAACCTTCAACATTCTTACAAAGTGATTGGCTAACTTATATCGTTCGAAAATTTCCATGGAAAGGTTTCGCAACTTATTTATGAGAAAACTATAAATTACACGACCGATACATTACTAGCAAAGTCGAAAAAGAGAATAAAATTTAACGAAACAATTCTTTCACATTTAGGAACGTCACATCACCTGAGATGACATCATTACCAGTCATGTAAAATATGATATAAGCTTTAATAACTGACTGCTTCAGAGCGTTCGTGGAAATTAGTACCTATCCTTTAGATGAACGACTGATTCAATAACAGTCGTGCAAACAAAGCGCAAACCCTAAATTAATGGTAATCAAAATGAAAGGATATCTATTGATAGTCGTCCAAAATCCAAATGGGTATTATAGAATTAATTATTACAGACAATTAATTAATTTAATTACTAACGGTTGTTGTTAATAATAAGAACTTCGCTTGCCTTATCCGGACAATCAGTAACATAACGAAAACAATCTGCTGAGATTTATTTATTTTTGGTCAATAGGTAATTAATATGCCATTGAGATTGCTGACGATTGTGTATTTGAAAATTATGTTGTTTCCACTTATATACCTTATATGTAAATCTGCTATGTTTACATATTATTGGCAAACTTATATCGTTCGAAAATTTCCATGAAAAGTTTGGCAACTTCTTTTATTAGAAAACTATGAATTACACGACTGATACGTTACCAATCGTCTAAAATATGACATACCCTTTAATAACGACTGCTCCACTAATTTTCGTGCATTATACATATCTTTAGATAAACGATTGATTCAGTAATAGTCGTCGAAACAAAGTGGAAACCCTACATTAATGGTAATAATTTAAAATGGAAGGATATGTCATTACATTCGTCCAAAATCAAACCATACAAACACGAGTCTACAAAGCATACAATCAATTCCACGGTGAAACAGGTACGAAATTTCAGAGATAAATCATACAGGGTCCTCGAGTCGGGTTACAGTTCATGATTCTGAATGCAGTTAGCAAAAATGTATTTGGTTGGTTATTGTCTATATATGGTATATCATTTATTAATAAATTTTGGGTGGTTGTATTCTGTATTATAGTTTCATAGAGACGTTTCGGGTTTTTATTTCCGTCTTCTATAATGTTGTTTGACTTTAGCAAACATGGACCAATGCTTTGTCGTATATGTCTTATTTTGGGTTTTATACATTTAGTTATTACAGACAATTACTTAATTTAATTACCAATGGTTGTTAATACTAAGAATTTCGTTTGCCTTATCCGGACAATCATTAACATAATGAAAACAATGTTTTGAGAATTATTTATTTTTTGGTCAGCCGATAATTATGCCATTGAAATTGCTGACGATTGTATATTTGAAAATTATGTTCTTGTTTTTATTTTTATATGATTTATTTATAAATCTATTATGTTTACATATGATTTAGCAATAATATTATCTGTATGGGTATTATTTGTATTTCTATATGACTGTTGTTGGGGCGAGTGAATTTCAAAAATTTTCTCACCGCCGTTACTAAGACCATGCTCGGTATAATAAAGAAAACTTGCATGTACGACACATAATAGAGTATAAGGGATTACCCTCGTAGCGAAGATCCCTAGCTCCCGGTTGTAGTAAACCGTTCCACGCTTCGACGAGCCGCGCTTAAGAGAGTCACGCCGACCCCGAGACATATCACAAACCAAGTCCCTCCTAAGGATGGCTAGAGAGGGAATGGATTTGTTTTAAGAGATATATTTTCCACAACATTTCCTCTAAGGATGGTACTTATTTTTCTCTCTCAAAAGTAAAAAATACACATGAAAACTTAAGTATTTCACTATGAAAAACTTATGTATTTTATAGACCACGAAAATTACAAAGAAAATACCATATTTTCAAGCTTTAAAAATGATTTGTACCATACAAATAAATATGTCAAAACATAATGGCCTACCTTTGAAAAAAAAAATTCACTAAGGGTTAATATTGCTTAAAATTTTTTTGGCATTTAATACAAAAATTAAAAGAATAGAAAACAACACTTTGGCATTTTGCATTCCACATGAATCATGCCATAAATATATTTTTTTATTTATAAATTTCAAAAATTAAAAAATAAAACCATTTTTGCCCTTGTGTAAAAGTTGGGCCAATAAATTAAGCCCAATATCTAATAAAGGCTTAATATTATTATTAATAAATTAAGCCCAATATCTAGTAAAGGCTTATTTTGGTAGAAAAATAAATTAAACCAATGTCTAATAAATGCTTAATATTATTTTTCAGCCCAAATCCCACACTTAAACATTTTTTCAAATACTCACGTGCCATTATTATGAACGACTCAAAGCTCGTTATATCTCTCGTTGATAGATACTATCTCAGTGATCCTTTTTAAGCCCGACTCTCTTGGTTCTTCTCAACCCGACAAGGGAGGAATCCAAGAATATGGTAAGCACCTAGCTAATTCCGCGATACCGAATAGATCCCGTGTTGAGAACAATCTTCATCGTATTCACGAACCGACTATAGATTATCGGAGTACGTATAGACCCTTCACTTATGTCCCATCGAGTGAGAATCATGGTTACGTCAAACTCACTAACTCGACTCTATGATTAATTCCTGAAGGCAAAATTACTAAACTACACTCCATGTCTACATGAGTTAGTTTACTGCTTTGACCAAAGACATTGTAACTTCCCGTCACCGAATATACATAGAACATATATCTCGTACTAACGAGACCGCGAATCCTTCACGACTGTCTATGACCGGCAGTCACCCTTCGTTGTCAAGACTGCATGTCGCAGCCGACCCATGTTGTACCTCGAACAATGCGTGCCTAGCAAACTAGTGACAAGTTAAGACCCCTGAAGTCAACTCCGTCAAAGACCCTTTGGTCTAAGGTCCACTACACTACTATAGTCAATCGAATGATCATTGCCGCTTCCCAAAGTAATAGGCTACATCATCGGTTACGAATCGTGTCCAAATTGAAGTTAATCCCCGATTCAACTTATATCAATGTTACGACCTCCCACATCCCAAATGAATGGTTGGCACAACCATTTTTGAGTCATCAACAATTAAGTCATAATCGACATTCAGTCACCCTACTGAAGTCTAAGACTTATGGACTAATTTAATATCCGAGAATAATAGCTCACCGGTGCCTCCTCTCTCATCCCATGAGAATCGGTAACTAAACTCGATATATATGGGATTTATTTATTTATCGTCTTACCGAATGCCAAATAAGAACTTATGGTAAATAAATAATAAGCCTATATAAAATTATATAAAAACAAATATTCCATTATTAATTATTGGAATACAGTATTCATATACACGGTGAATAATACATTGGGTAAATATAAATGCCCTATTCATTCCATCCTCGAATGGCATACCGAGGGCATATCCCTAATAATCTCCCACTTGCACTCAAATGCCATACGCTATGATATCGTAACCCCATCTTATGAAGGTGTCTATCAAGCACTGCCTATGAAAGAGGCTTAGTGATGGGTCCACAACGTTATCCGCGGTGTCCATCTTCTGCACGGCTATGTAGCCTTGTTCAACGAACCCACGCAACATGTATTTTCTTCCAATATGTTTGGACTTGCTGTGAGGCCTAGGTTCCTTGGCGTGAGCAATTGCCCCACTCTTGTCACACCGCAATGGCAGTGGGCGATCAGCTATACCTGGAACAACTTCGAGTTCCTCTAAGAACTTCCTCATCCGAACACCCTCCTTAGCTGCCTTAGAGGCTGCAATATACTCCGCTTCTGTGGTGGTATCGGTGGTAGTGCTTTGTTTAGAGCTTTTCCAAGACACTGCTCCACCATTAGCGTATAGACGAAACCAGAATTAGATTTTCGGTCGTTCATGTCAGATTAGAAATCCGAATCGGTATAACCGTCCACTTCCAATTCTCCGTTTCCGTAAATTAGTATCATATACTTAGTCTGTTTAAGGTACTTGAGGATATTCTTTACTGCATTCCAATGTTCCTTACCAGGGTTAGACTGATATCGACTTACTATGCTCACAGCATATGCAATATCCCAGCATCGCGTACATCAAATTACCCACGACAGATGCATAGGGAATTCCACTCATCTCCATCCTGTCTTCCTCACTTTGAGGACACATGGCTTTTGAGAGATGAATTCAATGTCGCATCGGCAAGAACCCTCTCTTTGATTCATCCATCCGGTACCGTACCAAGATCTTTCTAAATAGAGGGCCTGAGATAAACCTATCAATTTGTTTGCACGATCTCTATAAAGGCGAATACCAAGAATATAGGTTGCTTCTCCCAGGTCTTTCATGGAGAATTCGGTCGAAAGCCAAGCTTTCACCTCAGAGAGCATTCCAATATTGATTCCTATCAAAAAGATGTCATCCACGTACAATACGAGGAATGATATCAGTGGCGACCCTACTTCCTAATTAAGTTAATTGGCGGATTTCCGCAACGAAAGTCGCGGAAAGTAAATAATATACATACAAAATGTAAAGTCGGGTTACAAAAAGGAATGTCATGAAACTACAACGGGCCGAAGCCCCAAAAATCGAAACCCAACTATCCTACGCCTCTTCACAGGTCGCGTCCCATGTACTGCGCCGCCCTCAAAAACCCGTGGAGTCACCGCCAGCCAACAAGCCTACCGCTCACGCAGACACTTATCAGTGTCGGGCTCAGTCTTACCTACATAAATAAAACCCTGAGCAAAATTGCCCAGTAGGTGGTGGTAAAAACATGCAATGCGTGCGTGCGCTCAACCCAATTCCAAGTCCTCACAACATGAAATAATGCATGCTCGAACTACGTCACATCTCAATACGAAATAGGGCCCTCGGCTAGACCCAGCACCCACGCGCGCAATGGCAAAGTACGCCATAAACCATGCGGTAGCCCACGCCGGTCGTGCTGGGTCGCTCCCTCCGCACACAATCTCAACCTGACGGTATTACACCTCGGTGTAATGCCCCGAGCAGTGTACCGCTAACCCGGGTAGACAGGAATCTCACATCTGTCTACCGTCCCTGAGCCAAATAATATCACGTGGTATACACCTTGGGTGGCCCAATCACGAGTAGATGGGTGTCACAAACCCCCTCACCCACCAGGTGCTACACGAGTCTAACCCTGACGACCAATAACGGTCACTCTACCCCACTCAACCGACGACGTAAGGTGTCACCATACAAATACGGCACCATCATCTCTCCCGTGCATGTTGTGAAATGCACAAATAATCAGTCAACATGGAACACGTACACCGAAATCACGTAATCGTATAGCTATAAAACTAGGCCGAATGTTTTAAAATCCAAAAATAATATCTATAATTTAAAATATGGGTTGACCCGAAAATATAAGGTATAGTACAAAAATATTTTACTTTAAAATTGATTTGGGCTGAAATAATTTTATTTAAATGTATTGGGCCTGAAATAGGGCAAAAGCCCAAAATTAAGTCCACTGGTCAACCCTGGTCAAAGCCCAAATTGAAATCGCCCGAAACCCACTTAAAAGACTTGGTCAACCCGCGGAATCTGAGTCAACGCCCGATTCCGCGAAGACTTTCGCCGATTTCGCGATTTGTTAGATCAATCGCGTGAAGCCCGAGTTGAGTTCGCGAATCGCCCGATTTTTCTCACAGGAATCACCCCGCAAAATTCAATCGGCCCGCGAAACTCAAATTCGGCCAGCTTCGTCTCTCACAATCCGCGAATCGCTTCAGCCCGCGAAGCCCGAACCCTGGCCCGCAAAACCTGTTTTACTCACACTGCGAAAATTCTTTGGGCCCGCGACTAAATTTCGTGACCCGAAACTCTAATCGGCCGATTCCCTATTTGCTTTAAAATCATTTTCACCCGGTTCTCAAATTAAAAACAGGCCCGCGATTTAAAATCGCCCCAAACCTACAAATCGCCCGATTCCTTCAACCTTTTATTAGAAACCCTAACCTTTTTCAAAATTCCTTCACATAAACACATTCCAGATTAACGTAAACACTTACCAGATCATAGAACTCGTAGATTGAGCTCAAATACACATCAAAACACGTCAAGAACATGTTTGAAAATTCCCAAAAATCATAAAATAAATCTCTTTGAATTCGAATGACATTTCAATCGAATTCTAAGCATTATTAGGAATTTAATACGGGTTGTAGGGGTTAAAAACCACCTACCTCACGTCCAAGCTAATTTTTGATTAATCTCCTAGGTCGAAATTTGCTCAAGCTTGCCAAATCTTGCCCCTCCTTCGTTGTTCGACTTCCTACTATGCTCTAATTAACTTTTCCATCAAACCACATAAAATAATATACATATAAGTCCATAAGTAGGATCTTCACCTCCTTAGATGCACTTTAAACGATTTTATGGTGTTGAACTTCACAACAATTCACCGTTCTTGGCTCCTCTCCTTTCGTAACTTTCTTTCTTCTTGGTTCTCTCTACTTTGCTTTCACCTTAGGTGTTAAATGGTTACTACTAATGCTTATCTTATGAAGTGACAACAATGTGATAAAGCTCCAACGTAGCTTACCCATTCTATTAAGTAAACTCCTTTCATTTGGGCTTCAACTATCTACATCGGGTCATTCCTCTATATCCTTTGGGCCCCATTGTTAGATTAGCCTCTCTATATATTTTAATTCTGATTTTCTTTCTTGGGCTTTCAATGCTTTTCAGCCCATATTAATCTACTCACTTTTGCTTCCGAAAAATCGCTATCGTTCGAAAATCAACTTCATGATTTCGAATATTACAAAAATAATCCCGTATTAATTTTACGGGTATTACATCCTCCCGCCTTAAAAGAAATTTCGTCCCCGAAATTTAAGTCGTCGGAAACAACTCGGGGTATTTCTCTCTCATTTCGTCTTCTCGTTCCCAAGTGGCTTCTTCTATCGTCTGGTTTCGCCACAAGACTTTCACTAGGGGGATATTCTTATTTCGAAGTCGCTTCACCTCGTACATTAAAATCTCTACCGGCCTTTCTTCGTAACTCAAGTCCGGTTTCAATTGCTGGTGAAGTGCCGCACATCGTAGACATGACTTGGATCTGGAACGTACTTCCGTAACGTGGACACGTGGAAAACTTCATGGACTTGTGCTAGTGATGTCGGCAGTTCTAGCTGGTACGCCACTTCGCCGACTCTTTTCAAAATATTGAAGGGTCCTATATATCTCGGACTCAGCTTTCCTTTCGTCCGAAACGTTTAACACCCTTCATTGGGTGATATCTTCAAGAAGACTTGATCACCTTCTTGAAAGGCATCACTAAGGTATAGTATGAAATATTTTATTTTAGAATTGATTTGGGCTGAAATAATTTTATTTAAATGTATTGGGCCTGAAATAGGGCAAAAGTCCAAAATTAAGTCCACTGGTCAACGCTGGTCAAAGCCCAAATCAAAATCGCCCGAAACCCACTTAAAAGACTTGGTCAACCCGCGAAAGCTGAGTCAACGCCCGATTCCGCGAAGACTTTCGCCGATTTCGCGATTTGTTCAATCAATCACGTGAAGCCCGATTTGAGTTCGCGAATCGCCCGATTTCTCTCACAGGAATCACCCCGCGAAATCCAATCGGCCCGCGAAACTCAAATTCGGCCCATGTCGTCTCTCACAATCTGCGAATCGCTTCAGCCCGCGAAGCACGAACCCTGGCCCGCGAAACCTGTTTACTCACACTGTGAAAACTCTTTGGGCCCGCGACTATATTTCGCGACCCAAAACTCTAATCGGCCGATTCCCTATTTACTTTAAAATCATTTTCACCTGATTCTCAAATTAAACACAGGCCCGCTATTTAAAATCGCCCGAAAGCTACAAATCGCCCGATTCCTTCAACCTTATTATTAAAAACCCTAACCTTTTTCAAAATTCCTTCACATAAACACATTCCAGATTAACGTAAACACTTATCAGATCATAGAGATTGAGCTCAAATACACATCAAAACACGTCAAGGACATGTTTCAAAATTCCCAAAAATCATAAAATAAATCTCTTTGAATTCGAATGACCTTTCAATCGAATTCTAAGCATTTTTAGGAATTTAATACTGGTTGTAGGGGTTGAAAACCACCTACCTCATGTCCAAGCTAATTTTTGATTAATCTCCTAGGTCGAAATTTGCTCAAGCTTGCCAAATCTTGCCCCTCCTTCGTTGTTCGACTTCCTACTATGCTCTAATTAACTTTTCCATCAAACCACATAAAATAATAAACATTTAAGTCCATAAGTAGGATCCTCACCTCCTTAGATGCACTTTAAACGATTTTATGGTGTTGAACTTTACAACAATTCACTGTTCTTGGCTCCTCTCCTTTCGTTACTTTCTTTCTTCTTGGTTCTCTCTACTTTGCTTTCACGTTAGGTGTTAAATGGTTACTACTAATGCTTATCTTATGAAGTGACAACAAGGTGATACGCTCCAACGTAGCTTACCCATTCTATTAAGTAATCTCCTTTCATTTGGGCTTCAACTATCTACATTGGGCCATTCCTCTATATCCTTTGGGCCCTATTGTTATATTAGCCTCTCTATATATTTTAATTCTTATTTCCTTTCTTGGGCTTTCAATGCTTTTCAGCCCATATTAATCTACTCACTTTTGCTTCCGAAAATCGCTATCGTTCGAAAATCAACTTCATTATTTTGAATATTACAAAAATAATCCCGTATTAATTTTACAGGTATTACAATATCTTACTGCCACCGAACTTTTTGTACTTGTAGAATATCATTTGTAATTGTGCTTGATTTCATTAGTTGTCCTTGTAATTAGGGGGCTTTACTTGTATTTGTCTTTAGATTAAGGACTAGTTCGATATTTATGCCAATAGTGTTGGTATAAATACTTGTAAATGAATTGAGCTGAATAGAGAAAGTTTAGAGAATTGATCCGAAGAGCTTGCAAATCGATTTCAAGAGAGAGAAACAACAGTAACTTTCTACTCTAATTGAATTCTCTCTCGTGTTCTTATTTTGAGTTTTTCGATCGAATTCAATTGATCATCTAAACGATCGAATTGCTATGGTTTCTAGCCTAGGATCGTAGAGTTGTTAATCTGAGGACCTAACAATTGGTATCAGAGCGGATTCGTTCTGTTTTGAATCGTAAATTGTTAGAATTGGATCGAAATTTTATTTCGAACACTGTTCCATCAAAGAACAGATTTGGCGCAAAAAGTTTTTTCGATCCAATAGCTTAATTCTGTGCTTAATTGACTTGAATTTGATGTTTCTGTGCTGAGTTAAGTGCAAAATGTTGATTACGATCAAATCTGTAGCTATTTGAACGTTGAATTGAGGATTGATTTGATTCTGTGTGTTACTGTTATGCGAAGAACATGTTGAACACGTTCTGATTTTGCTCAAATACGACATATTTTGCTTCATAACGTGTTTAATTGCCTGTTCGTGCGCAGTTAGCTAGTAATTGCGAGCGATTACCTGAAATTTCACTGTCTAATTTCTTGTTTTTGCTCGAATCTGTGATTAATCGTATTCTGTGAATTTTTCTCGATTGTTCTAATTTTTCTCGCTAGGTTTACGATCGGATTAGTTTCTCGATTGAAAAACTTGGTGCGAGAATTTTTCTCGGTCAGAATACGATGTCAGCGCTAGAATCGTCGTCACCAGAAACGATTTTAATTAGTAATATTTCTCGAGCATTATTCAGCGAAAAACTTTTTCGAGAGAGACTAATTTTGACTTGGCATGCATAAAAACTTTCTCTCGAAAAACTTTTTCGGTCAAACATTTAATGTTTGACCAGGCGAAAATCATTTACACGCGAGAACCTTTTCTAGTCAACAGATTTATTTTGACTTGTCGAGAAACTTACTAACGTACTGTTTCTTTACGACGAAATAAATTCACGATCAAAAAAATTTTTCTCGACCGAATGATTTTGAGCAATTTTTCTCGCTCGTAAAATATCTCGCTGAAAAAATTTCTCGCACGAGAACAGTAAATACATTTTATATCGACGAAATTAATTTCGATCAAACTTCAAAGATTGAATCGAAAATAATTGTCGATCTAATTTTCGAATCAAACGCTACTAACTAATTTTGTCACTTGTGAAGCACTTTACATCATTTTCATCCTTCAAAACAATCAACGAAGATCCTTCAACAACTCGAACACTACAATACAAAAATGGATGCATACTCACTCGGAAATGACAACCGTCCGCCGATCTTGCAAAGAGGCGAATACACAGTATGGAGAAGCCGCTTCCTGAATTTCATAGCTCTAAAAGATCAAGCCGAAAATCTACTACTGTCCCTTGAAGAGGGACCGACACAGTTCTGGGTTCATGTGCCCGGGGACGAATCAGCTACTCCAGTAATTTCAGCTTCTAGGCGACTAACGAGCCTAGAGAATACTCTCTGGAGGAAAGAGCTCGAGCTAAGGCTGATCAAATAGCCATGAATACCCTTATGCAGGGGATCCCCAACGATATATACAGACAAATCGACAGCCTTTCATCGGCTAAGGGGATGTGGGATGAGCTGCATAGGATGATGCAAAGGACGGAAGTTGGCATAAAAGGCAAACATTCTCACTGCATACGACTCCTTCAAAGCTAAGCCGGAGGAGAGCGTGTACGAAATCTACCAACGATACCTCACTCTTCTCAACGAGATGAGGAAGATAGAAATAACAAAGACAAACATGGAAACAAACATTAGATTTCTATCTTCTCTGCCCACGGAATGGAAGAAAATATCCACACAAATAAGACAAAATAAAGATCTCGAAGAGTTGGATGTCCATGCCGTGTTCGATAATCTAGCTCAACATGAGGATGATATCCGAGAGATTATCAAAGAGCGGAATGCCAAACAAACCGATTGCACGGTTGCCTTAGTCTCGGAGAAGAGGAGCACAAGATCAAGAAAAGAAAAGATCGTTAGGCCACCTTCATCATCGGAGTCGGAAGATGAATCGGACTGCGACATAGAGCCAAACATGAAAGCCCTTGGAAAGCAGTTAGCTCTCATTGGACAAATGATGAGCAAGAAGTACTTCAAGAAGAACTCTTCAACCTCGGCCAACAGACTTCGGACGACAAGCTCCAAGAACAAAGAACGTGCTCCGGAGAGTTCCGAGGTCAAGAACCCCAAAGAGACTAACAAATGCTTTAATTGTGGCAAAGCAGGTCACTTCGCCAGAGAGTGTACTCTCCCGAAGAAGAGAGATGCAAACTACTACTCTAGGAAGCTTCAATTGACAAAACAGAAAGAAGCTGGAGTAGCTCTCATGGCCGAGCAGGACCAATGGCTCGAGGACACGTCGAGCTCCGAAGAAGAGAACTTAGCCCTCATGGCTCGTCTCGACAACGAAATGGACGCCGAAACATCCACTCGTACGGACAACGACAACGCATCCACGTCTTCAAATGAGGTAGTCTCTCACTCCACATTATTGACCATGTTAGATTCGTATCAATTAGCATATACTAACATGAAACGTGAGCAGAAAAGTGTTAAGGAAGTAGAGATTAAACTTGAGAGAGCTCAGGAGAAGATAAATAGTCTCGAATCAGACCTTAGAAGCTCTAGTGCAGAAATAGAAGAACTTACTAAGAGCTTACATTGTAGAGAGACTAGTCAACCTCCTTTAGGACAGCATAGTGAAAAGATTAAAGAATTAGAAGATAGACTAGCAAATAACTACAATTGTTTGGTTAGGAATCTGAACGAGAAAGCCACCTTAAATTGCAGGATAACCGAAGCTACCACTAGGATCACTAACTTAGAGGCTGAATTAGAAATATCTAACGCTAAGGTTAGTGAGCTTAGTAAGGATCTAGACGCCTGTCGAGCCGCCAAACTAACGGTAGAAAATAATTATGCACTCCTAAGTAAGGAACGCAGGAAGCTGTATGCAAAAATTAAAAAATTAGACGCTCTTCTTACGCGTAGGGGACACTCTGAACAGACGATATTCTTAAACAAGCCCAAGGATATAGAGTTTTATAATCCAATAGAAGGCATAGGTTACACTAACCCACGTATTTTACAAAAGAAAGAAATGTATGACATTAAGAACATGGGTTTAGCTGCAACCTCTCTTAGGAACATTACGGAATCCACGTATGAAAATTCGTTTGATTCATCTTTCAAACAAGCCTCACATGGGCCTGAGATCCCCTTTGACTATAGTGAACTAATTGAAAAGGACAAAAATAGAAAACCTACTCTAACACCTGTCAGCGAATTAGCTCATGTTCTACCTCCGGACACTCAAGAATACCACGAGGAAGTCAAAAAGGTTAATTATCAAAATTATCTCTTCAAACCCCCTGTCATAAAACAGACAGAGGAGTTGCAGGCGAAACTAGACAAAGAAAGAGAAAATTTCGAAGCTGAAAAGAAAAAATTCTATAAGGAGATGGAAAATCTCAAGGCTTCCTCGTCCTCCCAAACTATCTCACACGCTATCATAAAAAGCGTGAAAATAGAAAAATCGCCTTCGAAAGATCAAAAGAACATTATTAATTCTGTTAAAAGTGATACGACTAATTTTACTTCACCTACGTCCACAGGGAGCGTAGAGCCAGCACCGACTATGAAGGCGAGAGTGTCTAGTCCTAAAATAAAGAAGGAGGGAGTAGATTTAAATGTTTCTGAACATGTTATTCCTTCTGTCAAAATAAAAGACACTCGTAGTAATAAAAGAGCCATTTCTACGTTCAAAATAATTGCTTCTACGTGCTCACTTCAGCCTATCACCTATAGAAGTGAAAATCTCGAAATAGGCTCTACCTCGAAAATTACTAATAATCATTTGAAACAAATGCCAAAAGGAAAAATTGTAGGAAACAAGATCCAGCCTTAAAGAAAGCTTATGGCGCCTTACATGACTGTACTCACCTAAGGTATCCCGTAGAAATTAAATCTCCCAAGCACCTTTGGAGACTATCACAAGAAAAGATCTTTTCCTCAGTCAAACCTTCCAAGGCATTTGTACGAGCTGAAATTAACCTTCCCTGTAAGGTTCAACCCAAATGGGTTCCTAAATCTCCTCCTAGGACGACAAAAGCCAAAAGGGCCAAGTCTCCTACAGAGGAAAAACCCAAACTCACTTCTCCAAAAGTGCAATGGGTTATTAAGACTCTTCCAGAAATAGATTTGGGAGTCATATCTGAACCTAAAGTTAAATCTGCTAATCTGAGAGGACCCATGCTTAAGTGGGTACCTAAAGCTCTCTAAATTATTTTTGCAGATCCATCATGTGTGGTACCTCGACTCTGGTTGCTCCACACACATGACTGGTAAACAAGAGCTGCTGAGCAACTACAAAGACCGACCAAATGGAAAAGTCAGATTTGGGAACAACGATTCAGCCCCGATTCTAGGACTTGGGGTATCATTTTGAAGAATCTGACCATCAAAGATGTCTCATACGTCGAAGGCCTCCGCCATAACTTGTTCAGCATAGGCCAATTCTGTGACAAAGGCTTCCAGGTGGTCTTCCATGCTGACCAGTGCAGAATTTTGGATAGTCAGGACACATAACTCCTTCAAGGACTTCGGAAATCCAATCTTTACACGATCAACCTGACGTCCGTGCGGCCCTTGACAGCTGTATGCCTCATTTCTCAGATTGACTTACAGAGGAACAGCCTATGGCATCAACGATTGTCTCATCTAAACATGAAAGCTCTCCAATGTCTTTGTACGAAAAAGTTGGTTCACGGTCTTCCAACTATACAACTACAAAGGGAGCATCATTGTTCGGCATGTCACCAAGGAAAAATGAAGCGAGCATCTCATCACGTCAAGCAAATTGCGTCTACTTCTCGACCATTGGCACTAATTCACACGGATCTCTGCGGTCCGATGCAAACTCAGAGTATCATTGGCACTAGTGATTGTAGATGACTATTCTCGCTACACGTGGACAAAGTTCCTCCTAACGAAAGATGAGACCTGTGACTTGATAATCAATGCTGTGACACAACTCGAAATCTGCTGCAACAGACTATTCAAGTTGTTCGAACAGACAACGGCACTGAGTTAAAAAACAACCACCTCAGTGAGTTTTATCAAAAACTTGGAATAAGTCAACAATTTTCAGCCGCCAAAACACCTCAGCAAAATGGGGTCGTCGAAAGGAAAAATCGAACACTAGTGGAAGCCGCTCGTACAATGCTGATCCAGCCAGGACTTCCACACTTTCTATGGGCTGAAGCAGTCAATACCGCTTGTTTTACTCAAAACAGAACGGTGGTTCACAAACGGTTCAACAAGACTCCGTACGATTGTGAATAATAGAGTGCCCAATATCTCTTTCTTTAAAGTCTTCGGGTGCAAGTGCTTTGTGGCGAACGATCGAGAACAACGTGCAAAGTTCGACCCTAAAGCTTTCGAAGCTACATTTGTCGGGTATTCTTCAACTTCAAAAGCGTACCGAGTATACATCAAGTCCAACCGAACTATTAGGGAAAGCTATAATGTCACTTTTCACGAAGTGGCAGAGATGGCTTCTGGTCAACTCAGTCCAGGACCCGTGCCTAACCCGATGGTTCCTGCTCAATCAGTTCAGGACCCGTGCTCAACCCGTTGGCTTCTGAAGACAACATTTCAGAACCCGTAATCACTGGTGTGTTGGCACAAAACCAACAGAAGATGGCAACAACATCAAAGTCAATGTCAGATGAAGCAACATGACTTGCAATAGACGATTTGGATTCTCTCTTCGAACCAGTATATCGTTCATGCACCACTGCACCTACAGTGGATTCTCCACCGTTCGAGACCGACGTACCAAGTTCATCTCACACCTCTACCCCACCCGATTCAGATTTGCCACAGAATACCGAAGAACCTACAGTGGTCCTCGAGGAAGTATCATCAGAGACGATCGATCCAAGTGCAGAATTGGTACTTCCGCAGACGAATGATCAATCGGAGACTATAGGCAATCTAGATCCACAGATGGCTGATGCATCTGCTACAGCCTTGCCTCATGAGCGCAAGTGGACTAGAGGTCACCCGGTCGATCAGATAATTGGCGATCCTTCGGATGGTGTGAGGACACGTCGTCAACACAGTCTTTTCAGTTGGTTCCTGAGCCAAAACGAGCCTACCAAAGTAGCAGACGCACTTCGAGACCCGGATTGGAAAATTGCAATGCAAGAGGAAATCAATCAATTCGAACGTGTTCAAGTGTGGACCTTGGTACCCCGTCCACATGGGAAAACAGTGGTCGGAACTAAATGGGTTTTCAAGAATAAGAAAAATGAAGATGGTGAAGTGATCCGGAACAAAGCAAGCCTAGTAGCTAAGGGATACAATCAACAGGAAGGCATCGACTACGACGAGACTTATGCTCCTGTTGCCCGTATCGAAGCTATCCTCCTCCTGCTGGCTTATGCGGCTCACAAAGACTTCAAAGTCTATCAGATGGATGTTAAAACCGCTTTTCTCAACGGCGTGTTAAAAGAAGAAGTCTACGTCGCTCAGCCAGAAGGTTTCGTTGATCAAGAACATCCCGATCACGTATTGTCAGGACCCGGCATCCCGCCCTCGTATTCCGTTCTAATTCTAAGTGTTAATGCTTTGTTATTGTGCGTATACGTAAAAATGCGAATAAAATTTTTTTTTTTCATTTTAAATGTGCATGCGGAATTCTTATATACATGTCAAAAGAATATTTGTAACTCGTTCTACGAATCATCGAAATCATGTCTACACAAAATACAAGTGTGTGTGTGTGTGCAGCCAAAAGCTCCCTATGCGCCCGGCCTTCACAGGTCGTCATCCATACACACACTCCCACCTCAAAAGCAGCCGGATAGCTTCAAAAGATCGGCCTCGCATAAAAGTCGGATCACGTACCGTGATCGTCAGTACCTACAATACGTAACATAAAGAATGAGCCACCGAGGCTCAGTAAGCAGAAATTATGCATGTATGCACGTGCCCTAACGATCGACAATCCACGTCGTCGTTTTCTAATGCTCCTACTCTCCTTCTCATTTTCTTATTCTTTCTCTGACTCATACTCACATTCTTATACTCTTATTTCGTATGGGCCCTCGGCTTTCTATCCCACTGTGCGCCATTTCATAGAGATCTCATGTGTGGAGGTTCTCACACTAGAAGGTCACCCGAAGGAATCTTTCCTTACTCAGTGTGGCCTCCACGCGGACGCTTCTCACTGGTAGCCAACACCGAGGCCACTAACCGCGGAGGTCACCCGAAGGAATCTTCCCTCCCGGTTAGTGCTTTACGCGCTAGAAGGTCACCCGCAGGAATCTTCCCTTACTCAGTGCGTGCCCCGAGCCGCATCCTCCACGTTGCATCTCCCGCATACGGGGTATTTCCCCCAGCCTCTTATACAGGCCTTGTGGCTTCTTTTGCCATGGCGGCATAGGGGAGCCGTGACTCTTCATTGAGTCGACACAAACGCCAATATCGGCGAGTTTACATCGCACACAGGCGATCTTACGCACGCTCTTACCTCACATCTTACGTACTACTAATGCGTGCAAGTGCTCATGCCATGCTCATGTAAATATGCAGATCATACTATCATGCATATAAAATAACTTTGTCGTAACATGCACGTTCTACGTAAAATACACAAGCACGTAAATTCACATAATCGGACGCAGGCAAGTTACGTATCGTAGTTGGATTTCTACTTACCTGTCGTCCAAGCTTATCCTAGCGTATGGTCCCGTGAACCTCCTAATGTACGCCCTTTTGGAATAAAAGGGTTAAGATGTTAGTACTTTTGCTTTCCTCGGCTAATTCGTCGAAATAATAATTTTCGTCATACTTAGTTATTTAGGCTTTGTATAAATTCCCTAGACCTCACATCTCTCGATTTGCCTTATTAAATTTCCCAAGTCAGTCGATTTCTATTCCGTATTGTTTTTAAGTAAAGTTCTCGGGTTACATGGGTAATTAGGTCTCGACATTGTATGTGAGAATTCGACATTTGAATTATTTGAAGATCTCGACATTTCCATGTTTCGACATTCTACCTAACACCTCGACATTGCTTTTCGACGGTTAATACAGAAAATGTCGACATGGCTCCACATGAATCTCGACATTCAATGAAGCTCGACATTTAGTAGATCTCGGCATGGTTGGAAAAATCACGGTATGTTACTCGACATTGTATCTCGACATTTCAACAAAAATGTCGATATGAATTTTAACGTACATCTCATCATCATTGTCGAGGTAGGTCTCGACATTTAGGC
Organism: Craterostigma plantagineum; assembly: GCA_027422505.1. Classification (NCBI taxonomy): domain Eukaryota; kingdom Viridiplantae; phylum Streptophyta; class Magnoliopsida; order Lamiales; family Linderniaceae; genus Craterostigma; species Craterostigma plantagineum. The sequence continues at coordinate 264,862 of JAPQWV010000055.1, forward strand.
TCGACATCTCCTTCTAATAGTTCAATATTCGCTTTAACCTCTCGACATTTAATAAATATCGATATATATTAAGTCGACATCTTATCTATCACTCGACATTTAGAAATCTCGACATTTAAACGATTTAAAGATCTCGACATTTTGTTTTTAATTTCGCTCGACATTACAAAATCTCGATATGATATATCGACATAATTTCAACATAGGTCTCGACATATTTCCTAACAAGGTTTCGACATTTCTCCTTAACACTTCGACATTTTGAGGGTTTCGATATTTATCATTGGCTCTCGACATTTTGTGCTGAAAATGTCGACATGAAATGCACATGGTCTCGACATTTATATCACTTTCTTTGAATTCGACATTTTGAACTATTTAAAGATATCGACACTTCATGCTAAATCTCGACATAGTTTGTAAAGAAATCTCGGTATCACTATTGAGGAAAATCTCGATAGGTAAGCTCGACACCCTACTTAACATCTCGACATTTATCGTAAATGAATCTCGACATTTTTAACTCGACATCTTTCTAACATTTCGACATTTATACAATGGAAATGTCGACATGCATCTCAGTCTAACCCTCGACATTTACCATCTGTTTCGACATTTATGACTAGAAATGTCGACATGAAGCTCGCATGGATCTCGACATTTATAAAATGTCGATATATGTTACGTCGACATTTTTATCTTGGCATTCTTAGCTCGACTTTTCTGGCTATCTTACCTAGACATTTCACTTCGACATTTTGAAGAAAATGTCGACATGACTCAACATGGCTCGACATTACACTTCGACTTTTATCATCATCTTCAATTCTTCGTCGCTCATCATCCCACAACCTTGCTTCGTAACTTGTTTTACCCTAAATTATGAGTTCTAAATCACCTAATAAACTATCCAACTCCATATTTGCACCCCGATTTCTTTAATCTCCTCACCCTAAACATGCTTTTTACCATGAAATAAAAATCGAATTAGCTTAGGAGGTTAGCTTTACTTACCAATTTCGATCTTCAACTTCTTGGAGTGCTTTTGGTTCGAAAACTCGTCTCGGCTTCCTCCTCTTCTTTTTGAGCTTTCGTTTGTTGTTAGGTATAGTTATGGGGTTTTGAAGAATTTAGCTAGATATTTTTCTTGAAATTTTTGTTAGATGGGGCATGGTGGCGTGGGTCTTCCTTGAAATGGGGACTTTGTCTCCTAAGTTGATTTCTTGCACATTTGGGCCCATTATTAAATTATAGCCCAATACTAGTTCAATTCCAAGCCCAACTATCATGTGACTATTGTTAATCACTTCCCTTGGTATTTTCGAAAATTATCCTTCCCAACTTAGGGGCCACGATGAGCACAAAATCTTTGCTAGTAATTACACATAATTCTTGTAACATTCACGGCATAAAATTCATAACATCACAAGAGCATACGTAATTAACACCAGATCACGTAAGTCATAGACATAATTCATTGGCCGACCTAGTTCGCGGGGACTGGGGTCCTACATCCTCCCCCCCTTAAGGAGGATTTCGCCCCCCAAAATCAGCCCGTGTGAAACAACTCGGGGTAACGAATTCGCATTTCGTCCTCCCGTTCCCATGTGGCTTCTTCCGTGGACGGTTCCGCCACAGTACTTTTACTAAAGGGATGTCCTTATTCCTAAGCTTCTTAGTCTCGTACATCAATATCTCCACCGGAATCTCTTCGTAGCTTAGATCCGGTTTCAATTGTTGATGTAGGGTCTCGTTTCCTAGTACGTGGTTCGGGTCAGCTATGTATTTTCGCAGTGTAGAGACGTGGAACACGTCATGCACTTGCGATAATGAGGCTGGCAGTTCTAATTGGTATGCCACCTCGCCAACCTTCTTCAGTATCCTAAATGGACCGATATATCTAGGGCTTAGCTTCCCTTTCTTTCCAAATCTTTTCACGCCCTTCATCGGTGATACTTTCACGAACACCATATCTCCCTCTTCAAATTCTAATGGTCGACGTCTTCGATCAGCGTAGCTTTTCTGTCGACTCTGTGCCGTTCGCATTCTTTCTCGTATGGTGGTAATGGCTTCCGTCATTTCTCGTACTATGTCAGGGCCTAACACTGCCCGTTCGCCAACCTCGTCCCAATGTACTGGGGATCTGCACCTTCGCCCGTATAGCGCTTCGTACGGTGCCATACCAATGGTGACGTGGTAGCTATTGTTATAGGAGAACTCGATCAGTGGGAGGTACTTACTCCAATTCCCTTTGAAATCGAGTACACACGCTCGGAGCATGTCCTCCAGGGTCTGGATGGTTCGCTCGGATTGACCGTCCGTCTGCGGATGGTAGGCGGTACTGAAAGACAACTTCGTTCCCATCGCCTTTTGCAAGCTCGTCCAGAATTTCGACAGAAATCTGGAGTCGCGATCCGAGACTATTGAGGATGGAACGCCGTGCAGTCGCACTATTTCTTGGATATAGAGCTCAGCGTACCGTTCCATGGAAAACGTCGTGCTAATGGGTAAGAAGTGGGCGGACTTGGTGAGTCTGTCGACAATCACCCAAATCGCGTCGTGCCCCTTCGTGTTCCTCGGAAGTCCTACTACGAAATCCATGGTAATGTTATCCCATTTCCATTCCGGAATGGGTAACGGTTGTAGGGTTCCCCCGGCCTTTGATGCTCGGCTTTTATCTGCTGGCACGTCAGGCACTGACTCACGAAAGTTGCGATGTCCTTTTTCATGCCTGGCCACCAGTAGTTCTCCTTTAAACCTCTGTACATCTTCGTTGCTCCTGGATGTACTGAGTATGCGGTAGCATGGGCTTCCGTCATTATCGTCCTTCTTAGCTCAGCATTGTCTGGTACATACAACCGATCCTTGAAATACAGTCGTCCGTCTCCCCGTACCATGAGGTCTCCGGTTGTTTGTTCCGGCTGTGCCTCCTTAATTTTCGTGTACAGTTCGTCTGTTCCTAGCGCTGTCTTAATTTGCTCCAGCAACGTTGGTTGCAAAGTTAAGGCCGCTAGCTGCGCCTCAACTTCGCCTAACCTTACGACTTCGACTTCCAGCAGTTGCAGTTCTGCACTGACTGCTTTTCTGCTTAAGGCATCGGCTACTATGTTCGCCTTGCCCGGGTGGTAGTTGATTACGCAGTCATAATCCTTAACTAACTCTAACCACCTCCTCCGCCTCATATTCAACTCCTTTTGCGTAAAGAAGTACTTGAGGCTCTTGTGGTCAGTGTATATCTCACACCGCTCTCCGTAGAGGTAATGCCTCCATATCTTCAGAGCAAAGACTACTGCTGCCAGTTCTAAGTCGTGCGTCGGGTAGTTTTTCTCGTACTCTTTGAGTTGACGAGAGGCGTATGCTACTACATTCCCGTTCTGCATTAGCACACACCCTAACCCATTCTTCGACGCATCACTATACACCGTAAACCCTCCAGTTCCCGATGGTATTGTGAGAACTGGGGCCGTTGTAAGCCTTTCCTTCAGCTCCTGGAAACTCCGTTCACATTCCATGGTCCATTGAAATGGAGTATTCTTCCTGGTCAGCCTCGTCAGTGTCGACGCTATTTTCGAGAAGTCCTTTATGAATTTCCTATAGTATCCTGCCAGACCGAGGAAACTTCGTATTTCCGTTACGTTCGTCGGTCTGGGCCAATTGCTAATGGCTTCTATCTTCTTTGGGTCTACAGAAATTCCTTCTCCTGATACTATATGCCCCAAGAAGGCGACTTGGTCGAGCCAAAATTCGCACTTCTTGAACTTGGCGTATAGTTGCTTGTCCCGTAGTATTCCTAGAACTGTTCTCAGGTGTTCTTCGTGTTCCTCCTTCGTCCGTGAGTAGATTAGGATGTCATCAATGAAGACGATGACAAACTTATCTAAGTAGGGTTTGAACACTCGGTTCATTAAATCCATAAAAGCTGCAGGCACATTAGTCAGCCCGAATGGCATCACCAGAAACTCGTAGTGGCCATAACGGGTACTAAAGGCCGTCTTCGGGACATCTTCCTTCCGGATCCTCAGTTGATGGTAGCCCGATCTTAAGTCGATCTTGGAGAAAACCGTTGCGCCTTGTAGTTGATCGAACAATCGTCTATTCTAGGGAGTGGATACTTGTTCTTAATCGTTAACTTATTCAGCTCCCTGTAGTCTATGCATAGTCGCATAGACCCATCTTTCTTCTTCACGAATAGCACCGGCGCTCCCCAGGGAGAGAAACTCGGCTGTATGAACTCCTTCTGCAGGAGTTCGTCGAGTTGGTCCTTTAACTCCTTCATCTCCGTCGGTGCTAGCCGATAGGGGGTTTTAGATACTGACGCCGCTCCAGGTACCAGATCTATAGCGAACTCTATTTCTCGCTCGGGTGGTAGTCCCGGTAGTTCCTCGGGGAATACGTCAGGGAACTCCTTAACTACCGGCACTTCCTCGAGTTTCGGAGAGGGATCCTCCTCCGACTTGATAGCGAATACCAGATAGGCTTCGCACCCTGATCTGATCAGTCGTTGGGCTTTCAGCGCTGATATCCTAGAGATCATAGTCCCCTTACTAGTCCCTACAAACTTAAGGGGTTCATCCCCGTCCATATTGAGCGTGACTATCTTGCGGTGGCAGTCTATGACGGCTCCGTACTTCGATAGCCAATCCATTCCGAGGATCACCTCATAATCATTCATGGGAATGATTATGAGGTCTATGGGTAGTTCCTTACTCCCGATCACTATTGGGCAATCCCGTAGGACATGGTTAGTTTGGGTGGGATTCCCGTTTGGAACTGTTACCCTAAACTCACACTCAGCCCGGTGAGGCGTGATTCCTACCCTCGTGGCATACTTAGTGGATGCAAATGAGTGAGTCGCTCCCGAGTCGACTAGGATGCATGTGGGGGTTTCGTAGACGAGAAGGGTACCTGTCACCACTGCCGGGTTATTTTCCGCTTCCTCGGAGGTTATAGTGAAAACCCTGGCTGGTACCCGTGGTGGTGCTGCTTGGTTTCCAGCTTGGCTTCCGGAGCCACCTTCCGGACATGCCCTCAGATAGTGGCCCGTCTTGCCACATTTGAAGCAGACGGCATTTTGGGAGTTGCAGGCTCCCATGTGCCTCCGTGCACACTTCGGGCATACGGGTAGGTCCAACTGGGGTCTACCCTGATTGGGGTTAAACTGCGGGGGTGGTCCAGGTCGGTTCTGGAATCTCTGCTTTCCTTCCTTCGCGACGAATTGCCGCTTTGGGTTACTTCCGCTCCCCTGCGGCCCTTGCGCGAACTTGCGCTTAGCTTCTTGGGCGCGAGCAATCCTAGCCTCAGCTTGCTCCGCCATTAATGCTCTCTCAGCCACTTGAGCATACGTGGCTCCTTGTACACCCGCCATACTTGCATCCCGATATAACTCGGGCTTCAGCCCTTCCATGAACCGCTCGATCTTGAGCGCGTCCGTGCTGACCATATGAGCAGCGAACCTTGAAAGCTGCTCGAATTTCCTGATGTACTCCGCCACTGTCATTGCTCCTTGGCGGAGGTTGATGAACTCGTTCATCCGCTGTGCTCTGACAGGGGCGGTGTAATACTTTCCCCTGAAGATTTCCTTAAACCTATCCCAGCTCATCGTTAAGGGGTTTTCGACAGCTGAGACGGTTTCCCACCAGTGTCCGGCGCTCCCCCTTAGCAGGTAGGCAGCGCACATGACCTTTTCCGCCTCCGGGGTGCGGCTGTGCTGGAACATGTTCTCCAGCGTCCTCAGCCAATCCTCAGCGGACGTGGGGTCTACCGCATCCTCGAACAGTGGGGGGTTGAGCTTTCTAAACCTTTCCCCGATCATCTCAATTCGTTCAGGTGGGGGAGGTAGGTTAGCTGATTGCCCACTAGCATTTTGCTGTTGGATCAGCTGCTGGATTTGGGCCGACTGTTGCCGGACCAATTCGGTTAGTTGCAGGATGGTAGCATCCCGGCTATCAGGGGGATTATGGGTATCTCTACCCTGATCAGATTCCCTGCTCCCTTCACCCCTAAGTCTAACCATTTTCACCTATCCTGACAATTCCTAAGGCCAATAAATCAAACCATTCGAACAATTCACATAACATGGTACTTACAAGCAAGGCCGCTTCCGCGCTTTTGAGTGTGTGTGTATGGACAGTCTGCAGGACCTGTGACCGAAGCTCTGATACCACTCTGTCAGGACCCGGCGTCCCGCCCTCGTATTCCGTTCTAATTCTAAGTGTTAATGCTTTGTTATTGTGCGTATACGTAAAAATGCGAATAAATTTTTTTTTTCATTTTAAATGTGCATGCGGAATTCTTATATACATGTCAAAAGAATATTTGTAACTCGTTCTACGAATCATCGAAATCATGTCTACACAAAATACAAGTGTGTGTGTGTGCAGCCAAAGCTCCCTATGCGCCCGGCCTTCACAGGTCGTCATCCATACACACACTCCCACCTCAAAAGCAGCCGGATAGCTTCAAAAGATCGGCCTCGCATAAAAGTCGGATCACGTACCGTGATCGTCAGTACCTACAATACGTAACATAAAGAATGAGCCACCGAGGCTCAGTAAGCAGAAATTATGCATGTATGCACGTGCCCTAACGATCGACAATCCACGTCGTCGTTTTCTAATGCTCCTACTCTCCTTCTCATTTTCTTATTCTTTCTCTGACTCATACTCACGTTCTTATACTCTTATTTCGTATGGGCCCTCGGCTTTCTATCCCACTGTGCGCCATTTCATAGAGATCTCATGTGTGGAGGTTCTCACACTAGAAGGTCACCCGAAGGAATCTTTCCTTACTCAGTGTGGCCTCCACGCGGACGCTTCTCACTGGTAGCCAACACCGAGGCCACTAACCGCGGAGGTCACCCGAAGGAATCTTCCCTCCCGGTTAGTGCTTTACGCGCTAGAAGGTCACCCGCAGGAATCTTCCCTTACTCAGTGCGTGCCCCGAGCCGCATCCTCCAGGTTGCATCTCCCGCATACGGGGTATTTCCCCCAGCCTCTTATACAGGCCTTGTGGCTTCTTTTGCCATGGCGGCATAGGGGAGCCGTGACTCTTCATTGAGTCGACACAAACGCCAATATCGGCGAGTTTACATCGCACACAGGCGATCTTACGCACGCTCTTACCTCACATCTTACGTACTACTAATGCGTGCAAGTGCTCATGCCATGCTCATGTAAATATGCAGATCATACTATCATGCATATAAAATAACTTTGTCGTAACATGCACGTTCTACGTAAAATACACAAGCACGTAAATTCACATAATCGGACGCAGGCAAGTTACGTATCGTAGTTGGATTTCTACTTACCTGTCGTCCAAGCTTATCCTAGCGTATGGTCCCGTGAACCTCCTAATGTACGCCCTTTTGGAATAAAAGGGTTAAGATGTTAGTACTTTTGCTTTCCTCGGCTAATTCGTCGAAATAATAATTTTCGTCATACTTAGTTATTTAGGCTTTGTATAAATTCCCTAGACCTCACATCTCTCGATTTGCCTTATTAAATTTCCCAAGTCAGTCGATTTCTATTCCGTATTGTTTTTAAGTAAAGTTCTCGGGTTACATGGGTAATTAGGTCTCGACATTGTATGTGAGAATTCGACATTTGAATTATTTGAAGATCTCGACATTTCCATGTTTCGACATTCTACCTAACACCTCGACATTGCTTTTCGACGGTTAATACAGAAAATGTCGACATGGCTCCACATGAATCTCGACATTCAATGAAGCTCGACATTTAGTAGATCTCGGCATGGTTGGAAAAATCACGGTATGTTACTCGACATTGTATCTCGACATTTCAACAAAAATGTCGATATGAATTTTAACGTACATCTCATCATCATTGTCGAGGTAGGTCTCGACATTTAGGCTCGACATCTCCTTCTAATAGTTCAATATTCGCTTTAACCTCTCGACATTTAATAAATATCGATATATATTAAGTCGACATCTTATCTATCACTCGACATTTAGAAATCTCGACATTTAAACGATTTAAAGATCTCGACATTTTGTTTTTAATTTCGCTCGACATTACAAAATCTCGATATGATATATCGTCATAATGTCAACATAGGTCTCGACATATTTCCTAACAAGGTTTCGACATTTCTCCTTAACACTTCGACATTTTGAGGGTTTCGATATTTATCATTGGCTCTCGACATTTTGTGCTGAAAATGTCGACATGAAATTCACATGGTCTCGACATTTATGTCACTTTCTTTGAATTCGACATTTTGAACTATTTAAAGATATCGACACTTCATGCTAAATCTCGACATAGTTTGTAAAGAAATCTCGGTATCACTATTGAGGAAAATCTCGATAGGTAAGCTCGACACCCTACTTAACATCTCGACATTTATCGTAAATGAATCTCGACATTTTTAACTCGACATCTTTCTAACATTTCGACATTTATACAATGGAAATGTCGACATGCATCTCAGTCTAGCCCTCGACATTTACCATCTGTTTCGACATTTATGACTAGAAATGTCGACATGAAGCTCGCATGGATCTCGACATTTATAAAATGTCGATATATGTTACGTCGACATTTTTATCTTGGCATTCTTAGCTCGACTTTTCTGGCTATCTTACCTAGACATTTCACTTCGACATTTTGAAGAAAATGTCGACATGACTCAACATGGCTCGACATTACACTTCGACTTTTATCATCATCTTCAATTCTTCGTCGCTCATCATCCCACAACCTTGCTTCGTAACTTGTTTTACCCTAAATTATGAGTTCTAAATCACCTAATAAACTATCCAACTCCATATTTGCACCCCGATTTCTTTAATCTCCTCAGCCCTAAACATGCTTTTTACCATGAAATAAAAATCGAATTAGCTTAGGAGGTTAGCTTTACTTACCAATTTCGATCTTCAACTTCTTGGAGTGCTTTTGGTTCGAAAACTCGTCTCGGCTTCCTCCTCTTCTTTTTGAGCTTTCGTTTGTTGTTAGGTATAGTTATGGGGTTTTGAAGAATTTAGCTAGATATTTTTCTTGAAATTTTTGTTAGATGGGGCATGGTGGCGTGGGTCTTCCTTGAAATGGGGACTTCGTCTCCTAAGTTGATTTCTTGCACATTTGGGCCCATTATTAAATTATAGCCCAATACTAGTTCAATTCCAAGCCCAACTATCATGTGACTATTGTTAATCACTTCCCTTGGTATTTTCGAAAATTATCCTTCCCAACTTAGGGGCCACGATGAGCACAAAATCTTTGCTAGTAATTACACATAATTCTTGTAACATTCACGGCATAAAATTCATAACATCACAAGAGCATACGTAATTAACACCAGATCACGTAAGTCATACACATAATTCATTGGCCGACCTAGTTCGCGGGGACTGGGGTCCTACACGTATATCGTTTGGACAAAGCTCTCCATGGACTAAAACAAGCCCCACGTGCTTGGTACGATGTCCTGAGTGATTTCCTCGTGAAGTCTGGATTCATACAAGGAACGATAGACACAACCCTCTTCATTAAATGGCATGACAAAGATCTGATGGTCGTCCAAGTATACGTCGACGACATCATCTTCGGATCAACAAATCCTCAGCTCTGCAAGAAGTTTGGAGATCTCATGAAGAGCAAATTCGAAATGAGTCACATGGGAGAGATGCAATTTTTCTTAGGCCTTCAGGTCAGGCAGCTCAATGATGGAATTTTCATCAGTCAAACAAAATACATCAAGGATATTCTGAAGAAGTTTCATCAAGACCAGAGCAAGCCTCTCAGCACTCCTATGGCACTAAGCTGCAAGTTGGATGCCGATCGCTCTGGTAAATCGGTCGACATCACACTGTATCGCAGTATCATTGGATCTCTTCTCTACCTCACTTCGAGCCGGCCGGATATCATGTTTGCCACCTGCTTGTGTGCCCGTTTTCAAGCCGAACCCAAAGAATCCCATATGCTCGCGGTCAAAAGAATTCTTCGCTACCTTAAGGGCACCTCTACCCTTGGCCTATGGTATCCAAAGGGTACGAATTTCAAACTTATCGGCTACACTGATGCTGACTATGCAGGTTGCCGAATGGACAGGAAAAGCACGTCCGGCGGTGCTCAATTTGTAGGCGAAAAGCTGGTCTGCTGGTCATCCAAAAAGTGGAACTGTGTGTCCACTTCGACGGTAGAAGCAGAATACGTAGCTGCCGCCAGCTGTTGCTCACAGATGCTGTGGATGCGGACACAGCTTCGCGATTATGGGTACAATCTAACTAATATACCCATATATAGTGATAGTCAGAGTGCAATTGCCATTACTTGCAATCCTGTTCATCATTCACGCACAAAACACATAGACATTAGATATCATTTTATCAAAGATCACGTAGAAAAAGGCACGATAGAGATGTACTTTGTGAACACAGAGTTTCAACTAGCCGACATTTTCACCAAGGCCTTGGATGAGAAACGATTCCAATTCCTTGTCGGAAAATTAGGCATGTTGAATCTTCCGTAATATGTGCATTATCTGATCTTCTGTGCTATCACATGCTCTATTCTATGTGTTTTCTATGATTATTTGTCCTTATCTTACGTGATAAAAATAAAAATAAAATAAAATAAATAAATAAATAAATAAATAAAATATATATATATATATAATATAATGGGGTATGACGAAATCCTTTAGGATGCTTTGATCTAATGTCACTTAGAATTTCACCCCGACATGCGATCGATCTAATTGCTTAATATTGTCAGTCTAAGTCACATCCTTGTGTCTAAAAGGTCATTTGATTGTTCCACTAGACACAAAGCCACTTTACATGCGTGAGGATTCAAGCCGTGTTCTTTTTCCTTTCTTTGGATCTACTTCTCGAGTGAGTCACACATCAATTACTTGTCTTACCTAGTGATCTTGGTTTCATACTCACCTTGCGTCAGATCGTTAGGAAAATGATATGGGAGTTTAGGATATTCCTCATTCGGCCTTATACAAAGTCCCCCACGTTTGCCCTTAGTCATCCACTTTGAGCCTTCTCCGACGTCCTTTTTCTTCATTTTGAAACCCATTCCCAGCCTTCAACCGAACTCTATACTCTTCGAATGGTTGTTCAAACGAGAAAAGAAGGGGGAGATAACAAAAGAAAAGTAGGATGATGACAAAAGAAAGCATTGCTCAACGCGCAAATACCAAAGGAATCAGCCTTATGACTACCTTGTAGAAAGTGGCATGGTTCCTGCTGCGAACTTCTCCAATGATAATCTCGTACGCTCGTCAGAACGGCTGGAAGAGGAGCACCACGAAGTGAACTTCTCCAACGATAATCCGGTCTTATATCGGGAAACTAGAGGAGGAGCGCAGCCTCGGGTACGAATCCATAACCGTGAACTTTTCCAAATAGATAATCTCTGAAACCTATCTAGGTATTAAGAGAAGAGGAGCACTGTATCGGCCCGAGAATCAACAAGAAGAACTTCGCCTACGATAATCTCCTATAGCCTCATGGAGAAGCGTAGCTTCAGCTTGAGCATAACATAAAAAGGGATAGTTCTTAAAAAAAAAAGAGGGAGAAAAGATTGAAAAGAAGAAAGACGCCGGAAAAAAAGGGGGAGACGGACGTAGAAATGGAAGATGACGAAGAGATAAGCTCACTTTCCTTTAAATTCCATCCCTTCTAAGTCCTAGCCAAACTAAAACCTTTACGCCCCTTTGATTCCAATCGACGGTCTCTCGCTTGGGTGAAATAAATAAACACGCCTCGATCACAGGTAAATTGACTTGAAACTGCTTGTGTTGACTTGAGTGATAATAATATAAAAATCCCAAGATAGAAATTATTGAGAGCAAGAGCGAACCTAGTGAGAGTTGTCCAAATGGAACAGTCTATGAGCTTAGGACTATAGTTTGACGACAAGACTTGACGGCATTTTCTCTTTCAAATGTCTCGTAAAATTTTAGGCTTGACGATTGATCGAAGCAAAATAATCTGACCCCATACTATAATAATAGTAAAATACGAAAAATATATATAATACATTTCTTATTTATATAGGTAAATAATAATAATAAAAAATATAATATAATAAAAAAAATGGAAATGAAAAATTTAAACTCATATACTTCGCACATTTTGACGTGAAATGTTATGTTTCATATGCGTTGAATTGAATAAATGCGAATTTCTTTAGTATATCGCACATTCTAAATGCAATTTTCGATTTCATTGGTACTGAATTGTTTAAATGCGATAAGTTTTTCTATGCTCTAACCCTCGCATAATATTTTGAAGTACATGTTTTCGGGGACCATGTACACGTACTTACTTGGTAAATTGGTGTGTTTTTATGCTCGTGACTTGAATTGATTTTTATGCTTGAACTAACTACGAGCTTGAATTCTAGTGAGACTAAGCATATTTGTTAGAGAAGCATAGTTCGGTAGTTAAGGAACTAGAAGACAGGCTAGACAACAACCATAAATGTCTACTTAGGAATCTAAACGAGAAAAGTCGTCTTAAATGTAGACTGGAAGTTGTGAACGAAAAGGTCACTAGTCTTGAAGCTCAACTAGAAAATCTAATTCAAGGATTAGTGAATTAAGTAAGAGTCTAGATACCTGTCAAGCCGAGAAAAGCACCGCTTTTGTTAAGTATTGTACTCTCGACACCGAACGTACGAAGCTAAATTCTAAGATTAGAAATTTAGAAAATCTTCTTGCGACTTCTAAGACTAAGGAAGCACAATCTCGTCATTATGAAAATTCTTCTTCGTCGATATACATCATATTCTTAAGAAAATAGAGGATTTAAATTCTACATTAGAAACGGAAAGAAAGAATTTTGAAGCGGAAAAGAAAGCGCTTTTATTAGAAATATCTAATTTCAAAGCTTCCTCACAAGAAAAGGTAATATTAAAGAAGGTTAAGGAAGAAAAAGAGCCTTTGAGCGCCAATAGATCAAATACTCCAATTTCTAAAGCAGTTACTTCTACATGTTCGTTAAAGCCTATCAATTTTAGAAGTACAAACTTTGAAAGTGGCTCTTCCTCCGCCAAGAAAATTTTTCACGAAAATAATTCAAGTTCTAGCGCACAAACTTCATCGTGTGTTTCAAATGATTCTACTAACTTTTCACTTAAAAAGCCTAGACTTGAAAATAATTTTGAAAATTCTTATTCTCATGTGAAAAATATGCATTCTCCACGTAGGAATTACGACACTTCTTCTTTACATGCTTACCACTCTATTTGCTCGTATTCTTACATGAAGTATCCAGTCAATATTCATTCCGAAAAGCATTTACTACGACTAGGTACTGAGAAGACTTTTACAAGTACGCATTCTAGGAGCACATACTCACATGCTAGAATTATTTATCCGTGTAAAGTCAAGCAAAAATGGATTCCTAAGTCGGATATCAAGTCACAAAGTCCTAGTCAAAAATGAACTCCTAAGACTACATCTTCGACCAACTTAGGCTCACAATCTAATTTTACACGATTTACGACTAACTCGTTTTCTGCTAATAAGGGAGGACCCATACGACAATGGGTACCAAAGTCCCGATAGTTTTGCAGATTTCCCTCATGTATGGAATTCAACGTAGTGGCTCCACGTACATGATAAAGGGATGAGGCGTGAGCTACTACAGCTAAGTTTCAACGAGGTATGTTTCCAAACTTACGTATGCATGAGTTTCGTTGAAAAAAAATAATAATAATATATACCTATTTTCTTTCAACACTTTTCAAATGATACGTTTTCGATAAGCATTTCATCGCTTTAAATGGTTTTAAAATTTTCAAATGCATATTACGAACGGAAACGATAAATATCATTTTTTTCGAGCAATACTTTCAATGAGCTTTAATTGAGGGGAGCTACTCGTTATTTTAATGAGGAGCAACCTTTATATTTTAAGGAAGCACATATTTTAATTCTTGAGGGGGAGAAAACTTACAATGAGCGATTTAAGGGAACGAGATTCTTAATATTCATCGAGCTAACTACGCAAATTTCAAGGGGGAGAAAATTTCTTTTCGAAGCATTGTTTTTGGGGAGATATAAATATAATACTACTATATTAATAATGTACATATATATATATATATATATACATATACATATATCCGAAAAAAAAAAGGAAATATGAAAAAAAAGTGAGATAAAAAAAAAGGGAAATATGAAAAAAAGTGAGATAAAAAAAGAAAAAAAAAGGAGACATGAAAAAAAAGGGAAATATATAAAAAATAAATAAATAAATAAATAAATATATAATATAATGGGGTATGACGAAATCCTTTAGGATGCTTTGATCTAACGTCACTTAGAATTTCACCCCGACATGTGATCGATCTAATTGCTTAATATTGTCAGTCTAAGTCGCATCCTTGTGTCTAAAAGGTCATATGATTGTTCCACTAGACACAAAGTCACTTTACATGCGTGAGGATTCAAGCATTGTTCTTTTTCCTTTCTTTGGATCTACTTCTCGAGTGAGTCACACATCAATTACTTGTCTTACCTAGTGATTCTTGGTTTCATACTTACCTTGCGTCAGATCGTTATGAACATGATAAGGGAGTTTAGGATATTCCTCATTCGGCCTTATATAAATTCCCCCACGTTTGCCCTTAGTCATCCACTTTGAGCCTTCTCCGACGTCCTTTTTCTTCATTTTGAAACCCATTCCCAGCCTTCAACCGAACTCTATGCTCTTCGAATGGTTGTTCAAACGAGAAAAGAAGGGGGGATAACAAAAGAAAAGTAGGATGATGACAAAAGAAGGCATTGCTCAACGCACAAAGACCAAAGGAACGGCCTTCCGACTACCTTGTAGAAAGTGGCATGGTTCCTGCTGCGAACTTCTCCAACGATAATCTCGTACGCTCGTCAGAACGGCTGGAAGAGGAGCACCACGAAGTGAACTTCTCCAACGATAATCTCTGAACCTATCTAGGGACTAAGAGAAGAAGAGCACGGTATCGGCCCGAGAATCAACAAGAAGAACTTGCCTACGATAATCTCCTATAGCCTCATGGAGAAGCGGAGCTTCAGCTTGAGCATAGCTCATTAAGGGATAATAAATGAGGGAGAAAAGAAGAAAGATGCCGAAAAGAAAGGAGACAGACATAGAAATGGAAGATGACGAAGAGATATGCTCACTTTCCTCTAAATTCCTTCCCTTCTAAGTCCTAGCCAAACTAAAACCTTTACGCCCCTTTGATTCCAATCGACGGTCTCTCGCTTGGGTGAAATGATTAAACACACCTCGATCACAGGTAAATTGACTTGAAACTGCTTGTGTTGACTTGAGTGATAAAAACATAAAAATCCCAAGATAGAAATTATTGAGAGCAAGAGCGAACCTTGTGAGAGTTTTCGAAATGGAGCAGTCTATGAACATGGACTTTAGTTTGACGACAAGAATTGATGGCATTTTCTCTTTCAAATGTCTCGTAAAATTTTAGGCTTGACGATTGATCGAAGCAAAATAATCAGACCCCATACTATAATAATAGTAAAATACGAAAAAGAATTATTATATATATATAAATATATACTTCGCACATTTTGACATGAAATGTTATGTTTCATATGCGTTGAATTGAATAAATGCGATTTTTTTTATATATCGCACATTCTAAATGCAATTTTAGATTGCATTGGTACTGAATTGTTTAAATGCGATAAGTTTTTCTATGCTCTAACCCTCGCACAATATTTTGAAGTACATGTTTTCGGGGACCATGTACACGTACTTACTTGGTAAATTGGTGTATTTTTATGCTCGTGACTTGAATTGATTTAATATGCTTGCATAATTAGTTAATTCTTGTGCATCATTTGAGGGGGAGCAAGTATAAAAATCGTGGTTTAGCTCCAAATATTTTTGACGTTTATCTCTGAGTATTTCAAATCTTTCAAACTCAAGGAGTGAGACGTCGACACTACAAAAAGAGGAGCTAGACACAAGACCAGATATTTCAAAAATAACATTGCCAAAAATAATTGTTGATTAACTCCATTTTTACTAACGTTTATCTCTAAGTGGTACATATTTTTTAAAACTACTACCAGGGGAGCTAGACGTTACTACTCGGAAAATAAAGGGAGTTAATTGCATATATTTTAATTACTAAGGGGGAGCCTTATAATGGGTTTTATTTTGAAATAGGGGTCAATCTGAAATTCTTTAGAAGAACTTACTATCGAGAAACTGGATATTTGAATTAATTCGCAATCTAAGCTTTCTCGATCGTAAACAGTTCGAAGAAGCGATACAGGGGTTTTCTCAGGCCTGTTCATATGGTACCTAACTAGGCTAAGGAATTCTAAGATCCCAGTACGAATTTCGATCTCTACGGGATAGATTTTGATTGGTCGCGATAATGTGCGATCGAAAATTTTGAATTGAGAAGCAATTTTCGAATCAAAAGTTTCTCGAGCGCAAATAGTAATGGGCCTGATCCATGTAATCGCAAAACGTCCAATCACAAACCCAACATTGATTTACAGCGAGTTATTAAAAGTACACTTTTTTGTCAGTCGAAAAACATTTTCTCACGCAACCCTAATCGAAAGAAATTCTCTCACGCAAAACTTTCTCAGACGATACAAAATTCTTCAAAAATCTTCTAATTTTCACTTCAAATCGTCTGATTAAGGTAGAAACTCAATTCGGTTAACGATTGCGAATGTTATCACTTGATTTGCCTTTCCATTCTGTAGTTTTTCGCATGTTTAGTTAAGATTTTTCGACTGATTCTTCAAAAAAAACCATTTAAACGTATACTGTTTCTCTAAATTTCAGCATACTTCTTGGATTTTCTGAGTTAAATGCCTGTTGTTTAGATGGATTCAATGCTTTTGATGAAACAGATAGCATAAATCGTCGGAAAAATCAGCATCTGTGACGTTAAAATAAGTTTCGATGAAACTGGGCTTGAAGTTTTGATGCTGTCGAAGAACTTTGTCGATCGCAAATAATCTTAATTGAATTCCAATTCTATTGAGATACTGTTTGTGTCGATTTAGTTTCGATCGCAAAATTTTGATTTAAGTGATCACGAAAAGATTTTGACCGATAAACTTACCATCGAAAAATCCAATTACAATTTTCTGCGAGCGAAAAACTTATGCACTGAATAGATAATTTAGATGCAAATTCAAATCGAGCGTTAAACTTACCATCGCAAATTAAATTTTCGATTTCACTTCATTTCGGTCGCAAAAAATGTTAGCAGCGAGAAATTTATTTTCAATGGTTAACTTTTTCGATCGTAAAATTCGCCGCTTAGAATAAATTGATCGAAAAATTTCTCGACGATTGACTTAGTTTCGTCGTTGACCAATTTCTCGATAAAATATTTCGCCGCGAAAAGTTTTACTTACTATTGAAAATCACATATCGCTCGACAAATTTTCAAATCGAAAATTTTTAGTCCCTCGAAGAAAATTTCTCGACAGTAAATTTACCTGAGAAATAATTTCTCGAACGTAAATTTACACGGAATTTTTCTTGATCGTAAAATTGATCGACTATAGTCTCAATTTCAAACTCAGCACTTAGAAATTTTTTTTCCAAAGTCTTTTACACTGTAGCGAACGCTAGCGAATAAAATTTTCTCGATCGAAAAATTACACGGAAACGTTTCAATTGAAATCAGTGTATAGGAAATCAAATTGCAATTCAATTTTTCTCGAGCGAAAATTTTCTCGGCATGAACAGTAACTTACTGATTTAACACTTAGCGAAATTTCGAACCATTTTTCACGCGACAAGTATTTCCTTCGAAATTACATTCATGCCATCACGATTTTTGAAATTGAACATACACTATGCATTTGATATGATTTCAATTCAAAATTCATCGAATATGCTATTATTTGCAATATTACTATAGTTTGATGAAATTTATTCTTATTTCGACTGAAAAATAAATTGAACTAATGAACTTTTATATATCTTATATTTCAGATGGATCGCTACCCAAGATACAACCACATATATGA
This sequence comes from Craterostigma plantagineum, assembly GCA_027422505.1. Lineage (NCBI taxonomy): Eukaryota > Viridiplantae > Streptophyta > Magnoliopsida > Lamiales > Linderniaceae > Craterostigma > Craterostigma plantagineum. The sequence continues at coordinate 282,859 of JAPQWV010000055.1, forward strand.
TCACAATATGTACTTGAAGGTTCAGGATACGAACTTTTCGGTGCCCGGACGAGATCATCGTATCCATCCTCAGAGGTCACCCCATTTGGCATTGCCACAGTGCCGATGGTCTATCTCCAGCACTTCTGGGGATATATACAAGGAGTTGTAGCAAATAGAGCATTCTCCTTCACTACAAAACTCGGGACGCGGCATATTGTTATGAGGAAGAGCCAGTTCGGGATGATGCTGAACTTGCCCCACCACGACAACTACGACCCGCTCCCGACCGATGCTGAGATGATTCAGGACTTCATGCACATGGGATACCAACCGCCGCTTACAAGATTAGCTCAGGTCCAGAGCAACGGTATTCCTCACCCCTGGAAGACATTGTTCGGCATAGTGAACAAGTGTCTATCACCCAAACACGCTGTATTCGACAAGGGCAACGGCAACATACTGCGGATCTTTCACGGCCTCGCCTTCGCCAGAAACTACGACTTTGCACAGCTGATCTGGAACGATCTAGCTGAACAGATTCGGCAGAAGGAGAACCGAAGGTCAAAGAACGTGCCCTATGCTCGCTGGTTTTAAGTAATCATCAGGGAGTTCATGGAGCTACATGCAGAGAACATCCCTCGGCTACCTCGTGGTGGAAACTACCAGCCGCCAAGGCTTAAGTTTTTCCACAACCCACGGCTCACGGACCTGGACCAACCGTCGATGCCAATTCCACTCAGCTTACTCAGGTTCGCCAACCCCGCGAGAGCTGAGTATCAGAGGTTCTGCCGGGAACACAACTTAACGGAAGCAATGATTAGAGGGCCCCCGGCAGATCACCATGTGAGCCCTCCCCAACACCAACCAAGCCCTAACGACACGATGATCGATGCTGTCGCTTAGGAGCTTCAACAGGAGCCTCCCTTGGTCGAAGAGCCAATGCCCGAAGTAGAAGATACTTTGATAGACGTCGTGGCTACCGAGATGGCGCTCGAGGCACCTGCACTCGAATTACAAGTGGAAGTGCCCATACATGTTGGCGTGCTCGAACAACTTTTGAGGAGGTTCTTCAACAAGAAGCACAGCCCGAAACTGAAATGGGGCAAAGCTCTCTTCCACCGGTGACGGATCAGGCACTGGAGGACGTCAATCGCGACCTCACTCTTCACACGGCCACCCCGTCTGACACGGAGTCTGACGAGGAAATAAGCCTGATAAGGAGGACTCCCAGAAGACTAAGCATTCAGCTGGAGTCTCTCTTCTCGGCCGTCACTGCCGCACCAGATACTACGATGTCCACATCGACAAGTGTTGCTGGCACTTCTTCGCTCAATCTTGAGCCGCAACCAACTCCCGTGGTGTCTGGTTCGCAGGCACATCCTGAGCCTGCCTTAGCACCCATAGAGGCGAATCCTCAGGATTCGACTCGAGGATTGGGTGGAAGTCTCATACAGTCACAACTTCAAGTGACTGTGAGACAACCCCATGAGTCGGTGTTTACTCAAGGGTTGATAACAGGCGACATCAGTCGTCCTGGTCCATCCATGGAGGCATCCATACCCTTTGTGACGAATGAGCAGTTCCAGGCCGCTCTCTCTGCCGCTGTATAGTCTATGGAACATAAGATCACGGAGAGAGTACTTCAAGCTCTCGAGGCATCCCGAGAGATACCGGGAAAGCACCTGCCTCTGAAGGCCCTTCGTCACAAACCCACCCCACACCTCCACAACCCACGCCCACCGACCCTCAAGAAGAATCCCTCTATCGGCGATTGATGGATCCTCCTGAGCCACCGACTGACACCTGCCGAGGCCAAAGCTCCCACTCCCGGCGCAGACATGACGATCCTGACGATCAGGACCATCATGAGGGGGAGAAGAGGCCGAGGACATCTACATCCGGCCAAGGACAAGGCTCGGGCGCTACGCGGACAAGCGCTGGAGCTGGTGAAACCCAAACCACCCATACTACCCAAACCACCCAAACTACCCAAACCACGCACCGCACAGCCACTCTACCACATATCGACCCACCAACCTTTCACCTCAGGACGCCTCCGCCCACACCACCGATCTACTCAAGCCCCTTGCTTCCGGAAGAAGAAGCAAGCGCTGCAATGCTTGTAGCTCTGCAGCTACCCAAGCTACTCCCTCCATCGCTACAGACCAACCGGGACCCTCTGGACGTGGAGTCACTCCACACGAAGTATTAGACAAGTACATCTTCGAAGGCCAGTGGATGACCCATTCCATGCCGGGAGCATCAGAGACAACGGCTTCAAGACGTACGCCACTTCTTACAACAAGCATCCGTGGACCTCGTGATCATAGAAGACGACGAAGTTCAAGAAGGTGTAGACTACCAAAGTGAAATCCCAAGGCTACCGAAGTAGATCGCACAGCGAGCGGCCTCCCCTACAAGATAGATGCCAGGGACCGTTCGGATCGACACGCCGTGGGAGAACATTCACATTGAGATACCTTTCCTTGAAGAAGTCAGGAAAAACATTTGGAGGTCACCGGATCGAATTAAGAAGCCGGATGAGTTCGAGCTGAGAGGGATCTCTCATTGGGATCAGCAGAAAAGAATGACATATCTGTGGATGCTGACCCAACTAGGACCGGACGTGAGGCTGGGGATCCCGAAGAATCGACTGAAGAGTCACTTCAGGGAACTCTCCCCAATTTGCCAACTCCTGAGTGTCTATTGTGCCAAAGGAGGACTTCCAACACCTCACTACATCATCGAACGAGTGGACAGGACCCGAGAGGAACTGAGCGAGAGCGACCTGCCGTACCTCCCCACCGATGAAGTCTACCGTCTTTATCAGCTATACGTGGAGAAGTACAAAGGTCCTCAGGGCTTCATCAAGAAAGAAGGTCTCTATCGGTTCATGGTGCTGAAAAAGACCAGGATGATGCTGAAGACAGAAATCGAGAAGACCAGGATAATGCTGAAGACAGAAATTCACATACACATCAGCTCTGTGACCGGCATCACCTACAACAATCCAATTGCCAAGAAGACCAGGATGATGCTGAAGACAGAAATTCACAAGTTTTGCGATGGAACCCTCAAGATCGTTAGGCGAAATATCGAACAGAGATTGGAAGAGATAAATAGAGACACAATGCTGAGGATCCACCGGTTTGTGAGAGAACAGCCGCTCCTGATGGAATTGTTGGATGACATCGAGGAGCGCCTGAAGCTCAGGGAGACCGTTAGGGACTACGAGCATGCGCTGGGCTTGCGCAGATCGTACTATGCCCGACAAGGACGAACAGCGCGGAGACGCAATCAAGCACAAAGGGGGAGAATGTAGAATATCATTTGTAATTGTGCTTGATTTCATTAGTTGTCCTTGTAATTAGGGGCTTTACTTGTATTAGTCTTTAGATTAAGGACTAGTTCGATATTTATGCCAAGATTGTTGGTATAAATACTTGTAAATGAATTGAGCTGAATAGAGAAAGTTTAGAGAATTGATCCGAAGGGCTTGCAAATCGATTTCTAGAGAGAGAAGCAATAGTGACTTTCTCACTCTAATTGAATTCTCTCTCGTGTTCTTATTTTGAGTTTTCGATCGAATTCAATTGATCATCTAAACGATCGAATTGCTATGGTTTCTAGCCTAGGATCGTAGAGTTGTTAATCTGACGACCTAACAGTACTCATGGTTCGTCTTCATTCTTTACGAACCCGTAGTTCCTAACTACTTCATCAAATCGGAGATTCCAACTCCTAGACGCTTGCTTAAGTCCATAAATGGACCTATTCAGCTTACACACTTTGTGAGCATCTGATTGAGATGTAAAACTCTTAGGTTGCTCCATATAGATCTCCTCCTGGAGGAATCCATTTAGGAAAGCGGTTTTCACACCCATCTGCCAGATCTCATAATCATAATGTGCTGCTATAGCCAGCAATATACGGATAGACTTTGTCATTGCTACGGGTGAAAAAGTTTCCCCGTACTCAATGCCCTCTTTTTGATTGTACACTTTCACTACTAGCCTTGCTTCGTAGGTATCCACCACTCCGTCAGATCCAATCTTTCTCTTGTAGATCCACTTACACCCTATAGGTCTAAAACCTTTGGGTAGGTCTACTAGAGTTCGGACTTGGTTAGTGTACATCGAGTCCATCTCCGCTTTCATAGCTTCGACCCATTTCCTAGAGACGACATCTGTCATTTCCTGGTCATAGGAAGCGGGGTCGTCACCGACAGTCCCCACCGTCGTAGCATCGTCGTGCTTGATGTGTACCATACCGTATCTCTCAGGCATGCGAGATACTCTACCAGACCTATGCAATTCTGGTTGCATCTCGGACTATTCATCTGTGCTTTCCGGCACTAATGTCTTTGGTAGCGTCTCGTCTAACTCTCCAAGAGTCACTTCTCTGCCAGCTCCACCTTCTCGACCAAACTCTTCCTCGAGAAAGTGAGCATGAATGGCTACGACGATCCTCCGATCATCATATAAGTAAAAATAACATCCCATACTCTCATCGGGATATCCAATGAAACGTCCTTTCGTGGACCTCGATTCAAGTTTGTCTGTTATCAGCTTTTTCACAAAGGCGGGGCAACCCCAAACCCTAAGGTGGTTTAAGCTTGGTTTCTTACAATTCCAGATTTCGTAAGGCTCCCGATCTACCGACTTTGAAGGTAGTCTGTTGAAAACATACACAGCTGTTTGCAAGGCATATCCCCACAACGATATGGGGACATCTGTATAACTTAGTATAGATCGCACTTTATCTAATAAAGTTCGATTTCTGCGTTCAGCAACACCATTCACTGTGGTTTTCCAGGCGGAGTTAACTGCCATATTATTCCATTTTCTTTCAAAAAATCATCAAACTCGAGACTCATATATTCGCCACCTCGATCTGATCGAACAGCTGTAATTTGTCTCCAAGTTTGATTTTCCACTGAAGTCTTAAATTCCCTGAGCATTTCCGACTTGTGCTTCAATAGATACACCGAGCCATAGCGAGAGTGATCATCAGTATAGGTCACAAAATAGTGGAAACTGCCACGGGCCGAAACTCTAAACGACCCACAAACGTCTGTATGGATCAAATCGAAAAGATAAGTGGCTCTTTGAAATGTCCTGGTGAAGGGGGACCTGGCCATTTTGCCGAGAATACAAGATTCGCACGTTGGATAGGATTCTGATTTTGACGGCTTAATAATGCCGTTTATCTCCAACTCTTGAATCTTTCGAACTCCAGCATGACCGAGTCGAAGATGCCATAAATATTTTTTGTTTATCTCTAAGTTACGTTTGTTCGCATGTTCTTGGACATTTACGTAATATAAACAATTTATTAACGTAGCATCTCCGACACATTTATTTCCGAAATAAATATCACAAACATTATTACTAAAGCGGAAGTCATAACCAAGCCTGCTCAAAACAGGAATAGAAATAATGTTCTTAAGCCCCTTGGGCAACACAAGTACATCAGATAGATATAATACATGTCTAGTAGATAATTCGAGAGACTTCGATCCAACGTGAGTAGCCGTCACACTATGTCCGCTGCCAACGTTAATCATGACTCTCTATTCGCCAGCTTCCTACTTCGTTCCAGACCCTGGTTCAAAGCACATATGTGAGCACTAGCTCATGAGTCAAGAATCCACGAAGTAGAAAATACAGGTAAAGAACAGTAAGTTTCCAAATCATTACCTGAAGCCCCCGAAGCTCGAACCTTGTGGAAATCCCTTTTCCAATGGCCCAGCTGTTGGCAGTGAAGGCACTTGTCAGTCGCCTTTGCACCTTTAGATGCAGTCATCTTTTCCTTGCTTTTCTTCTTTATCCCTCCAATGGGCTTATTGGGCTTGGGCTTGGCCTTGTTGAACTTAGATCTCTGAGATTTTTTCGTTACTACAAGGGCAACCTTCCTTTTCCCTTCTTCAGTTCATGTTGAGTCTGAATCAGCGGTTCATTAATTTGGGAAGCAGAAATTGCCGATCGCTCAGATTGTAGTTTATGATAAACTGAGCGAATGGGGCTGGGAGCCACTAAAGAATCAGGTCAATCTGGAGCTCATGATGAATGGGACAATTGATCGAAGCCAGTTCCTCAATGTACCCAATGAGCTTACGCACATGTGCAGCGACATCTGCGCCTTCAGCCATATTGGTATGAAAGACCTTATCGGAGGCGCGATATCGAGACGATCTCGACAGCTCACCGTACATCTCCTTCAGATGATGCAATATCCCGCGCATATCCATCTCAGAATATTGGCGCTGTAGATCATTGTTCATCCCAGTCAACATAAAAGCCTTGGTCCGGGCACTATCAGGCATCCACTTGGCATGATACTCCCGGTCCGCATCAGTTGAATCCTCCCTAGGTTCAACTGGTACAGGTCCATCAAGAACATACTCAATACGTTCCAGAGCAAGGACAATTCTTAGATTACGGAGCCAGTCCGCAAGGTTTGGACCTTCCAAACGGTTTAGCGTTATCAGTGAAACGAATGGTGACGCCATTGTATTAATATAGAAAGAAAAGTATCTGCATAAATAAAGAATAATTAGGTTCAACGTATTATTCATCAAGCACAAATAAGGACTTTTCATTGTGCTCGACTGCCACTATTTTTCTCAAAATGTCATTCTCCCGATAGAGATTTCGGAAACCTCGTTGATGGTTTCATAGTGGAGTTGATTTCTCTGCTTCGCAAAAATAAGCCTCAATCAAACAGTTTGTTGGCCCATTTGATCGGACGGAGTCGTGTCCCACACGAACCCATCTAATAAGTGTTTCAACTACTTTGTCTCCGGTCAGGAACCCTCACGCTAACACGAATAACAGGGAAATAACCGTCAAAGTGTAACCTATCAACATCCTGCTCAATCCTAAGATTTAGAAATTCCGGCCGTAGGATAACACTTTATAGGGCGTGAATATGTTTCGGAGAGCGGCGAAACGCACCCGAGATGACTACGACGAGAGCCAAATGTCTGGCGCCGATAACCCAGAACAAACCGCACACACACTCATGTCGCAACAGTTTCAAGCTTGATAGAAGACAGGAACCAAGTTTCTTTACCCACTTAGTATTTAATCAAACGGGAAAAAACGTCTCACATTCTAAAGCACATAATCATGCACGTCACGCCAAACAAATATGCACAAAATCGCGGTAAACGTAGTTTGCCTACAAGACAATCAACGTGGACTATTTCTACTCTACTACATTTATTTTTATAAAATTACATCTCTTCTACTTCGGATTGACACCATGTCAACGAGGGACCTCCAAGTTGTCGAACAGCCTCGTCGTGGTCCCACCTCGTACGGCCACCATACTTAAACTAATTTTCTAAAATTAATAAAATACAATACGGGGGGATAAGCTGTCCCGGACAACCCGTATAATATGAAATACAAATCGGGGGGGACCTTGTCACCCTTAACATATCACCCGGAAATTAGAGCTAAGTCCACGGTGACGACTTAACGTATCATACGTACACCACATAAACACGTATATGACAATAAAATGTTCTAAGGAACCGAAACAAAATTTGGGCTTAGTTATAGACCATCGAGCCAATAGGGTATTTAGTTGGGCCTAAATCTAGTCAAGCACATATACTATGTTTTGGGCCAAACTTTTTAGATCCAAATATGAAAGGAATTTGACCATTTCCTAATTAGCACGTCGGGGTTTCTAAAATCACCGAAGCCCAAAGTGAAAACCACCGGCCCTTATCGCTACTCCTACCGGAGTCGGACTTCTCTGTCACTGAGTTAAAATCCGGATCCATTGAATGTCACGGTCCCGTAAAAAGTAATACGTTACTTTAACGCACGACAAGGGGCAGCAACTCGTTTTTAGCTTTGAACCTCACTATGTCTAGGTATCGCTAAAATTTCCAATTCATATCACCAAACGACCAAAATCTCCAGATTCAAGCCGTCTACACAAATAATACCCTAACCTCATGACCAAGCGTGAAGTACTGAATCGCGGCAAGACAACCGCTATGGTTTCTCACTTCTTCGCTTCGCTACGCCGAACCGCTCGTAACGTGACGGTCCCGACCATGCAACCAATTGGTTTGCAAACTCAAACCGAGATCGACTCATGCTATGACGCTCGAGCGATTCAGTGACTTGCACAACCGAGTTCAATTCTAGTCCATTTATATCATTTCTTAAAACCGGGACTTAGGCTCTGATACCACTGTTGGGGCGAGTGAATTAAAAATTTTCTCACCGCCATTACTAAGACCATGCTCGGTATAATAAAGAAAACGTGCATGTACGACACATAACAGAGTATAAGGGATTACCCTCGTAGCAAAGATCCCTAGCTACCGGTTGTAGTAAACCGTTCCACGCTTCCACGAGCCGCGCTGAAGAGAGTCACGCCGACCCCTAGACGTATCACAAGCCAAGTCCCTCCTAAGGATGGCTAGAGAGGGAATGGAGTTGTTTTAAGAGATATATTTTCCACAAAATTTCCTCTAAGGATGATACTTATTTTCTCTCTTAAAAGTAAAAAATACACATGAAAACTTCATAAAAACTTATGTATTTTATAGGCCACGAAAATTACAAAGAAAATACCATATTTTCAAGCTTTGAAAATGATTTGTACCATACAAATAAATATGTCAAAACAAATTGCCTACCTTTGAAAAAACATTCAACTAAAGGTTAATATTGCTTATAATTTTGGCATTAAAGGAATAGAAAACAACACTTTGGCATTTTGCATTCCACATGAATCATTCCATAAATATATTTTTTTACTTATAAATTACGAAAATTAGAAAATAAAATACCATTTTTACCCTTGTGGTAAAAGTTGGGCCAATAAATTAAGCCCAATATCTAATAAAGGCTTAACATTATTATTAATAAATTAAACCCAATATCTAATAGGCTTAATACAATTTTGGTAGGAAAATAAATTAAGCCCAGTGTCTAAATAAATGCTTAATATTATTTTTCAAAGACTGTGATTCCCCGTGAGTTAGTTTATTGCTTTGGCCAAAGACTTTGTAATTCTCGTCACCGAATATACATAAAACATATATCTCGATTACTAACAAGACCGTGAATCCCTCACGACTGTCTATGACCGGCAATCACCCTTCGTTGTCATACTGCAAGTCGCAGCCGACCCATGTTCTACCTCGAACAATGCGGGCCTAGCAAACTAGTGATAGGTCAAGACCCCTGAAGTCAAGTCCGTCAAAGACCCTTTGATCTAAGGTCCACGTACACTACTATAGTCAATCGAATGATCATTGACGCTTCAAAAGTAATAGGCCATGTGATCATCGATTACGAGTCGTGTCCAAATATAAGTTAATCCCCGATTCAACTTATATCAATGTTACGACCTCCCACTTCCCAAATGAATGGTTGGCACAAACATTTCGAGTCATCAACAAATAAGTCATAATCGACATTCAGTCACCCTACTGAAGTCTAAGACTTATGGACTAATTTAATATCCGAGAATAATAGCTCATCGGTGCCTCCTCTCTCATCCCATGAAAATCGGTAACTAAACTCGGTATATAAGGGATTTATTTATTTACCGTCTTACCGGATGCCAAATAAGAACTAATGGTAAATAAATAATAAGCCTATATAAAATTATATAAAAACAAATATTCCATAATTAATTATTGGAATACAATATTCATACAAACGGTGAATAATATATCGGGTAAATATAAATGCCCTATTCATTTCATCCTCGAATGGCATACCGAGGGCATATCCCTAACAACTGTGCAATTTAGGTCAATGGTTGCTGTTTCACTATTTGGTTTTAGACGGTGTGAAAGGTTATTATCGTCATTGTTGAAAGAAATTGAATTTACCCAAATTGAAATTAGATTGGCTTCATGTTTTATACTTCACTAATAAGCGGGACTCAAAATTTCTCTCATTTATTGTTTGCACTCAAAGAAAAAATTGGCGCCATGTCGAAGGTGAAGAATCGAAGATGGCATCACAGAAAGGAACGTTTAGTGACATTGTTGCTAGAGTAAGTTTTTTCTTCTCATATCCCAGTTTTACTTGCTAATGTTTTAAGTGTATGTGCATGTTTGCGAGTTTTGTTTGGTTTGTTAACGTGTGTATTGTGTTATTTTATCTACTCAGGAGATTCTTGGCACGCAAATTCCTACAAATGTATTTCTCCCGTGTAAGCTAACAATGTGTGTTGATTATCAAGAGATTAGTCAGTTCATTATTGATAATTAGAGCAAGATTGAACTTCAGGAGCTCATTACTAGCATGTAGTTTGGAAATCTTATTATGTGTGCCGATCATTTCCGTTTATCAAGCCAGCTCATTTGGTATTTGATGAAGTCACAAATTGCATTTAGTGAAGCAGATGAATTATGGATGGTCATCGACAAATCGCCAGTCCGATTTTCCTGTTACAATTCTGTCTCTTAATGGTGTGAAATTCTCTGCGATTCCCAACATTGCTGAAACAGAGAGTTTATTTCCAGACATTTTCCTGGAAAGAGTAAGGTACATCTAGATGACGTTCGTAGTCGGTTATCAGAGTTAAAGAGCAAATCATCCAACAGAGTTAACATAGAAAAGTTGAAATAACATGCATTATATTTGTCGTTGCAGTGCTAGAACAGCATAGTTCTCAGAAGAATGTGGTCATAAGTCCTAAACTATTTTCTTTAGTGGAGGACTTTGACAGATTCAACAGTCATCCATGGGAACTATTGCGTATGGCAGCTCTAAAGTCGTTGAAAAAGGACTTATCACAATATGCAATTAGCAATGGAACAGATGGAGCTAAAGACTCTAGCATTCACTCTTGGTTGATTCGTGCATCCTTTGCAGGTATCTTTAACGAACTATTATATTATATGTGAATTTTTGTATAATTTTGTCAATACGTACAGTTTCCTCTTTATTCTCTTATAGTATAGTGACTAATTACGTATGTGTGTTCAATTTCGTGTTGCAGAGGTTCTTGCATATGAATGCAAGGCTGGTGTTGCAGAAAAGTTTGCAACATCTTTGGATAAGGGAGAGCGAATGGTTCCTCGCATGTGTTTGTGGAAGACGAATCCGTGGAACACTAAAGCTTTTCCAAAAATGAAAGAAGTTCTTTAAAGCCTTTTTGAAGTTCAGTGTGAAAAAGAGCGTCTTACAACCTACAGCTGATCTAAAGCAGAGTTCTTTACTGCGAGTACTTTGAACAGACATCTGGCTCTGAAGTTATCAAGCGGATAGCAATTTTATTATTGAGTGGGGCCACAGTTCTATGTCTGCCATCCATTGTGTCTAATCTAAAGGGTGATTCCAAGCAGCGTGTGCTTCCTGAAACAGGGAAAAACAAATTTTTGTGTGTGAGCCTGCGAGGAGTGCCTGCAAGAAAAGTGTGCATCAAACCCGAAAAAATGACAAAAGTACAGTTGGCCACAAGTCTTCTCAGCTATTGAAGAATATTGAGACGAGTCCCGTATGTTCCCCTGTGCATGTTGATATGTTGTCACAGACCGAATCTACATCTGTTCTGTAGAATATCATTTGTAATTGTGCTTGATTTCATTAGTTGTCCTTGTAATTAGGGGCTTTACTTATATTAGTCTTTAGATTAAGGACTAGTTAGATATTTATACCAAGATTGTTGGTATAAATACTTGTAAATGAATTGAGCTGAATAGAGAAAATTTAGAGAATTGATCCGAAGGGCTTGCAAATCGATTTCTAGAGAGAGAAACGACAATAACTTTCTCACTCTAATTGAATTCTCTCTCGGGTTCTTATTTTGAGTTTTTCGATCGAATTCAATTGATCATCTAAACGATCGAATTGCTATGGTTTCTAGCCTAGGAACGTAAGTTGTTAATCTGAGGACCTAACAGTTGGTATCAGAGCAGATTCGTTCTGTTTTGAATCGTAAATTGTTAGAATTGGATCGAAATTTTATTTCGAACACTGTTCCATCGAAGAACAGATTTGGCGCGAAAAGATATTCGATCCAATAGCTTAATTCTGTGCTTAATTGACTTGAATTTGATGTTTCTGTGCTCAGTTAAGTGCTAAATGTTGATTACGATCAAATCTGTAGCTGTTTGAACGTCGAATTGAGGATTAACTTGATTCTGGAATTTTACTGTTGACGAAGAACACGTTCTGATTTTGACCAAATTCTATATATTTTGCTTCATAACGTGTTTAATTGTTTGTTCGTGCGTGATTAGTACTTGATTGCGAGCGATTACCTGAAATTTCACTGTCTAATTCCTTGTTTTTGCTCGAATTTGTGTTAATCGTATTCTGTGAATTTTTCTCGATTGTCCTAATTTTTCTCGCTAGGGTTTGCCATCGGATTAGTTTCTCGATCGAAAAACTTGGCTCGAAAATTTTTCTCGGTCAGAATACGAAGTCAGCGCTAGAATCGTCATTAGCAGAAACGATTTTAGTTAGAAATATTTCTCGAGCATTATTCAGCGAAAACGTTTTTCGAGAGAGTCTAATTTTGACTTGGCATGCGTAAAAACTTTCTTTCGAAAAACCTTTTCGGTCAAACATTTAACGTTTGACCAAGCGAAAATCATTTACACGCGAGAAACTTTTCTAGTCAACAGATTTACTTTAACTTGTCGAGAAACATACTAACGTACTGTTTCTTACGATCGAAATAAATTCACGATCGAGGAATTTTTCTCGACCGAATGATTTTGAACAATTTATCTCGCTCGTAAAATATCTCGCTGACAAAATTTCTCGCACGAGAACAGTAAATACATTCTACATCCTATGCAGGGGATCCCCAACGATATATACAGACAAATCGACAGCCTTTCATCGGCTAAGGGGATGTGGGATGAGCTGCATAGGATGATGCAAAGGACGGAAGTTGGCATAAAGGCCAAGAAGGCAAACATTCTCACTGCATACGACTCCTTCAAAGCTAAGCCGGAGGAGAGCCTATACGAAATCTACCAACGATACCTCACTCTTCTCGACGAGATGAGGAAGATAGAAATAACAAAGACAAATATGGAAACAAACATTAGATTCTATCTTCTCTGCCCACGGAATGGAAGAAAATATCCACACAAATACGACAAAATAAAGATCTCGAAGAGTTGGATGTCCATGCCGTGTTCGATAATCTAGCTCAACATGAGGATGATATCCGAGAGATTATCAAAGAGCAGAATAGCAAACAAACCGATGACACGGTTGCCTTAGTCTCGGAGAAGAGAAGCACAAGATCAAGAAAAGAAAAGATCGTTAGGCCACCTTCATCATCGGAGTCGGAAGATGAATCGGACTGCGACATAGAGCCGAACATGAAAGCCCTTGGAAAGCAGTTAGCTCTCATTGGACAAATGATGAACAAGAAGTACTTCAAGAAGAAGTCTTCAACCTCGGCCAACAGACTTCGAACTACAAGCTCCAAGAACAAAGAATGTGCTCCGGAGAGTTCCGAGGTCAAGAACCCCAAAGAGACTAACAAATGCTTTAATTGTGGCAAAGCAGGTCACTTCGCCAGAGAGTGCACTCTCCCGAAGAAGAGAGATGCAAACTACTACTCCAGGAAGCTTCAATTGACAAAACAGAAAGAAGCTGGAGTAGCTCTCATGGCCGAGCAGGACCAATGGCTCGAGGACACGTCGAGCTCCGAAGAAGAGAACTTAGCCCTCATGGCTCGTCTTGACAACGAAATGGACGCCGAAACATCCACTCGTACGGACGACGGCAACGCATCCACGTCTTCAAATGAAGTAGTCTCTCACTCCACATTATTGACCATGTTAGATTCGTGTCAATTAGCATACACTAACATGAAACGTGAGCAGAAAAGTGTTAAGGAAGTAGAGATCAAACTTGAGAAAGCTCAGGAGAAGATACAAAGTCTCGAATCAGACCTTAGAAGCTCTAGTGCAAAAATAGAAGAACTTACTAAGAGCTTACATTGTAGAGAGACTAGTCAATCTCCTTTAGGACAACATAGTGAAAAGATTAAAGAGTTAGAAGACAGGCTAGCAAATAACTACAATTGTCTGGTTAGGAATCTCAATGAGAAAGCTACCTTAAATTGTAGGATAACCGAAGCTACCTCTAAGATCACTGACTTAGAAGCTCAATTAGAAATATCTAACGCTAAGGTTTAGTGAGCTTAGTAAGGAACTAGACACCTGTCAAGCCGCCAAACTGACGGTAGAAAATAATTATGCTCTCCTAAGTGAGGAACGCAGGAAGCTGTATGCAAAAATTAAAAAATTAGATGATCTCCTTACGCGTAGGGGACACTCTGAACAGACGATATTCTTAAACAAGCCCAAGGATATAGAGTTTTATAATCCAATAGAAGGCATATGTTACACTAACCCACGTATTTTACAAAAGAAAGAAATGTATGACATTAAGAACATGGGTTTAGCTACAACCTCTCTTAGGAACCGGAATCGACGTATGAAAATGCGTTTGATTGATCTATCAAACAAGCCTCACATGGGCCTGAGATCCCCTTTGTCTATAGTGAACTAATTGAAAAGGACAAAAATAGGAAACCTACTCTAACACCTGTCAGCGAATTAGCTCAAGTTCTACCTCCGGACTCTCAAGAATACCACGAGGAAGTCAAAAAGGTTAATTATCAAAATTCTCTCTACAAACATAAAACAGATAGAGGAGTCACAAGCGAAACTAGACAAAGAAAGAGAGAATTTCGAAGCTGAAAAGAAAAAATTCTATAAGGAGATGAAAAATCTCAAGGCTTCCTCGTCCTCCCAAACTATCTCACACGCTATCATAAAAATCGTGAAAATAGAAAAATCGCCTTCAAAAGATCAAAAGAGCATTAATTATTCTGTTAAAAGTGCTAAGACTAATTTTACTTCACCTACGTCCACAGGGAGCGTAGAGCCAGCACCTACTACGAAGGCGAGAGTGTCTAGTCCTAAAATAAAAAAGGAGCGAGTAGATTTAAATGTTTCTGAACATGTTATCCCTTCTGTCAAAACAAAAGACACTCGTAGTAATAAAAGGGCCATTTCTACGTTCAAAATAATTGCTTCTACGTGCTCAATTCAGCCCATCACCTATAGAAGTGAAAATACCGAAATAAGCTCTACATCGAAAATTACTACTAATCATTCTGAAACAACTCCCAAAAGGAAAAATCGTAGGAAACAAGATCCAGCCATAAAGAAAGCTTATGGCGCCGTACATGACTGTACTCACCTAAGGTATCCCGTAGAAATTAAATCCCCCCAGCACCTTAGGAGACTATCACAAGAAAAGATCTTTTCCTCAGTCAAACCTTCCAAGGCATTTGTACGAGCTGAAGTTAACCTTCCCTGTATTGTTCAACCCAAATGGGTTCCTAAATCTCCGCCTAGGACGACAAAAGCCAAAAGGGCCAAGTCTCCTACAGAGGCAAAACCCAAACTCACTTCTCCAAAAGTGCAATGGGTTATTAAGACTCTTCCAGAAATAGATTTAGGAGTCATATCTGAACGTAAAATTAAATCTGCTAATCTAAGAGGACCCATGTTTAAGTGGATACCTAAAGCTCTCTAATTATTTTTGCAGATCCATCATGTGTGGTACCTCGACTCTGGTTGCTCCACACACATGACTGGTAAACAAGACTGCTGAGCAACTACAAAGACCGACCAAATGGCAAAGTCAGATTTGGGAACAACGATTCAGCCCCGATTCTAGGATTTGGGGATATCATTTTGAAGAATCTGACCATCAAAGATGTCTCATACGTTGAAGGCCTCCGCCATAACTTGTTCAGCGTAGGCCAATTCTGTGACAAAGGCTCCCAGGTGGTCTTTCATGCTGACCGGTGCAGAATTTTGGATAGTCAGGACAAGAAATCCTTCTAGGACTTCGGAAATCCAATCTTTACACGATCAACCTGACGTCCGTGCGGCCCTCGACAGCTGTATGCCTCAGTTCTCAGATTGATATACAGAGGAACAGCCTATGGCATCAACGACTGTCTCATCTAAACATGAAAGCTCTCCAACGTCTTTCTACGAAAAAGTTGGTCCACAGTCTTCCAACTATACAACTACAAAGGGAGCATCATTGTTCGGCATGTCACCTAGGAAAAATGAAGCGAGCATCTCATCACGTCAAGCAAATTGCGTCTACTTCTCGACCATTGGAACTAATTCACATGGATCTCTGTGGTCCGATGCAGACTCAGAGTATCAATGGAAGAAAGTATGTCCTAGTGATTGTAGATGACTATTCTCGCTACACGTGGACAAAGTTCCTCCAAACGAAAGATGAGACCGGTGACATGATAATCAATTTTGTGAGCACAACTCAAAATCTGCTGCAATAGACTATTCAAGTTGTTCGAACAGACAACGGCACTGAGTTCAAAAACAACCACCTCATTGAGTTTTATCAAAAACTTGGAATAAGTCAACAATTTTCAGCCGCCAAAACACCTCAGCAAAATGGGGTCGTCGAAAGGAACAATCGAACACTAATGGAAGCAGCTCGTACAATGCTGATCCAGTCAGGACCTCCACACTTTCTAGGGGCTGAAGCAGTCAATACCGCTTGTTTTACTCAAAACAGGACGGTGGTTCACAAACGGTTCAATAAGACTCCGTACGAGATTGTGAATAATAGAGTGCCCAATATCTCTTTCTTTAAAGTCTTCGGGTGCAAGTGCTTTGTGGCGAACGATCGAGAACAACGTGCAAAGTTCGACCCTAAAGCATTCGAAGCTACATTTGTCGGGTATTCTTCAACTTCAAAAGCGTACCGAGTATACATCAAGTCCAACCGAACTATTAAGGAAAGTTATAATGTCACTTTTCACGAAGTGGCAGAGATGGCTTCTGGTCAACTCAGTCCAGGACCCGTGCCTAACCTGATGGTTCCTGCTCAAATCAGTTCAGGACCCGTGCTCAACCCGATGACTTCTGGTCAACTCAGTCCAGGACCCGTGCCTAACCCGATGGTTCCTACTCAAATCAGTTCAGGACCCGTGCTCAAGCCGATGGCTTCTGAAGACAACATTTCAGAACCCGTAATCACTGGTGTGTTGGCACAAAACCAACAGAAGATGGCAACAACATCAAAGTCAATGTCAGACGAAGCAACGAGACTTGCAATAGACGACTTGGAATCTCTCTTCGAACCAGTATATCGGTCATGCACCACTGCACCTACAGTGGATTCTCCTCTGTTCGAGACCGACGTACCAAGTTCATCTCACACCTCTACCCCACCCGATTTAGATTTGCCGCAGAATACCGAAGAACCTATAGTGGTCCTCGAGGAAGTATCATCAGAGACGATCGATCCAAGTGCAGAATTGGAACTTCCTCAGACAAATGATCAATCAGAGACTATAGGCAATCTAGATCCACAGATGGCTGATGCATCTGCTACAGCCTTGCCTTATGAGCGCAAGTGGACTAGCGGCCGGTCGATCAGATAATTGGCGATCCTTCGGATGGTGTGAGGACACGTCGTCAACACAGTCTTTTCAGTTACTTCCTGAGCCAAAATGAGCCTACCAAAGTAGCAGACGCACTTCGAGACCCGGATTGGGCAATTGCAATGCAAGAGGAAATCAATCAATTCGAACGTCTTCAAGTGTGGACCTTGGTACCCCGTCCACATGGGAAAACAGTGGTCGGAACTAAATGGGTTTTCAAGAATAAGAAAAATGAAGATGGTGAAGTGATCCGGAACAAAGCAAGGCTAGTAGCTAAGGGATACAATCAACAGGAAGGCATCGACTACAACGAAACTTATGCTCATGTTGCCCGTATCGAAGCTATCCGCCTCCTGCTGGCCTATGCGGCTCACAAAGACTTCAAAGTCTATCAGATGGATGTTAAAACAGCTTTTCTCAACGGCGTGTTAAAAGAAGAAGTATACGTCGCTCAGCCAGAAGGTTTCGTTGATCAAGAACATCTCGATCACGTCTATCGTTTGGACAAAGCTCTTTATGGACTAAAACAAGCCCCACGTGCTTGGTACGATGTCCTGAGTGATTTCCTCGTGAAGTCTGGATTCATACGAGGAACGATAGACACAACCCTCTTCATTAAATGGCATGACAAAGATCTGATGGTCGTCCAAGTATACGTCGACGACATCATCTTCGAATTAACAAATCCTCGGCTCTGCAAGAAGTTTGGAGATCTCATGACGAGCAAATTCGAAATAAGTCACATGGGAGAGATGCAATGTTTCTTAGGCCTTCAGGTCAGGCAGCTCAATGATGGAATTTTCATCAGTCAAACAAAATACATCAAGGATATTCTGAAGAAGTTTCATCAAAACCAGAGCAAGCCTCTCAGCACTCCTATGTCACCAAGCTGCAAGTTGGATGCCGATCCCTCTGGTAAATTGGTCGACATCACACTATATCGCAGTATCATTGGATCTCTTCTCTACCTCACTTCGAGTCGGCCGGATATCATGTTTGCCACCTGCTTGTGTGCCTGTTTTCAAGCCGAATCCAAAGAATCTCATATGCTCGCGGTCAAAAGAATTCTTCGCTACCTTAGGGGCACCTCTACTCTTGGCCTACAGTATCCAAAGGGTATGAATTTCAAACTTATCGGCTACACTGACGCTGACTATGCAGGTTGCCGAATGGACAGGAAAAGCACGTCCGGTGGCGCTCAATTTCTAGGTGAAAAGCTGGTCTGCTGGTCATCCAAAAAGCAGAACTGTGTGTCCACTTCGACGGCAGAAGCAGAATACGTAGATGCCGCCAGCTGTTGCGCACAGATGCTGTGGATGCGGACACAGCTTCGCGACTATGGGTACAGTCTAACTAATATACCCATATATAGTGATAGTCAGAGTGCAATTGCCATTACTTGCAATCCTGTTCATCATTCAAGCACAAAACACATAGACATTAGATATCATTTTATCAAAGATCACGTAGAAAAAGGCACGATAGAGATGTACTTTGTGAACACAGAGTTTCAACTAGCCGACATTTTCACCAAGGCCTTGGATGAGAAACGATTCCAATTCGTTGTCCGAAAATTAGGCATGTTGAATCTTCCGTAATATGTGCATTACCTGATCTTCTGTGCTATCACATGCTCTATTCTATGTGTTTTCTATGCTTATTTGTCCCTATCTTGCGTGATATTAAAAAAAATAAATAAATAAATAAATAAAATAAATAAATAAATAACAATAATAAATATATATACATATATATATAATATAATGGGGTATGACGAAATCCTTTAGGATGCTTTGATCTACAGTCACTTAGAATTTTACCCCGACATGCGATCGATCTAATTGCTTAATATTGTCAGTCTAAGTCGCATCCTTATGTCTAAAAGGTCATTTGATTGTTCCACTAGACACAAAGTCACTTTACATGCGTGAGGATTCAAGCCATGTTCTTTTTTTCTTTCTTTGGATCTACTTCTCGAGTGAGTCACACATCAATTACTTGTCTTACCTAGTGATTCTTGGTTTCATACTCACTTTGCGTCAGATCGTTAGGAAAATGATAAGGGAGTTTAGGATATTCCTCATACGGCCTTATATAAATTCCCCCACGTTTGCCCTTAGTCATCCACTTTGAGCCTTCTCCGACGTCCTTTTCTTCATTTTGAAACCCATTCCCAACCTTCAACCGAAATCTATACTCTTCGAATGGTTGTTCAAACGAGAAAAGAAGGGGGAGATAACAACAGAAAAGTAGGATGATGACAAAAGAAGGCATTGCTCAACGCACAAAGACCAAAGGAACCGGCCTTCCAACTACCTTGTAGAAAGTGGCATGGTTCCTGCTGCGAACTTCTCCAACGATAATCTCGTACGCTCGTCAGAACGGCTGGAAGAGGAGCACCACGAAGTGAACTTCTCCAACGATAGTCCGGTCTTATATCGGGAAACGAGAAGAGGAGCGCAGCCTCGGGTACGAATTCCGTAACCGTGAACTTTTCCAAATAGATAATCTCTGAAACCTATCTAGGGACTAAGAGAAGAGGAGCATGGCATCGGCCCGAGAATCAACAAGAAGAACTTCGCCTACGATAATCTCCTATAGCCTCATGGAGAAGCGGAGCTTCAGCTTGAGCATAGCTCATTAAAGGGATAGTAAATGAGGGAGAAAAGAAGAAAGATGCCGAAAAGAAAGGAGACAGACATAGAAATGGAAGATGACGAAGAAATAAGCTCACTCTCCTCTAAATTCCTTCCCTTCTAAGTCCTAGCCAAACTAAAACCTTTACACCCCTTTGATTCCAATCGACGGTCTCTCGCTTGGGTGAAATGATTAAGCACCCCTCGATCACAGGTAAATTGACTTGAAACTGCTTGTGTTGACTTGAGTGATAATAATATATTAATCCCAAGATAGAAATTATTGAGAGCAAGAGCGAACCTTGTGAGAGTTGTCGAAATTGAGCAGTCTATGAACTTAGGACTTTAGTTTGACGACAAGACTTGACGGCATTTTCTCTTTCAAATGTCTCGTAAAAGTTTAGGCTTGACGATTGATCGAAGCAAATAATCTGACTCCATACTATAATAATAGTAAAATACAAAAAAAAAATTTATATATACTTCGCACATTTTGACATGAAATGTTATGTTTCATATGCATTGAATTGAATAAATGCGAATTTCTTTAGTATATCGCACATTCTAAATGCAATTTTAGATTGCATTGGTACTGAATTGTTTAAAATGCGATAAGTTTTTTTATGCTCTAACCCTCGCACAATATTTTGAAGTACATGTTTTCGGGGACCGTGTACATGTACTTACTTGGTAAATTTGTGTGTTTTTATGCTCGTGACTTGAATTGATTTAATATGCTTGCATAATTCGTTAATTCTTGTGCATCATTTGAGGGGGAGCAAGTATAACAATTGTGGTTTAGCTCCAAATATTTTTGACGTTTATCTCTGAGTATGTTAGATCTTTCAAGCTCAAGGAATGAAACGTCGACACTACAAAAAGAGGAGTTAGACGCAAGACCATATATTTCAAAACTAACATTGCCAAAAATAATTGTTGATTAACTCCATTATTACTAACGTTTATCTCTAAGTGGTACAGATTTTGTTTAAACTACTACCAGGGGAGCTAGACATTACTACTCGGAAAATACAGGGAGTTAATTGCATATATTTTAATTACTAAGGGGAGCCTTATAATTGGTTTTACTTTGAAATAGGGGTCAATCTGAAATTCTTTAGAAGAACTTACTATCCAGAAACTGGATATTTGAATTAATTTGCAATCTAAAGTTTCTCGATCGTAAACGGTGTCGGGATAGATTTTGATTGGCCGCGATAATTTGCGATCGAAAAAATTTGAATTGAGAAGAAATTTCGAATCAAAAGTTTATCGAGTCCAAATAGTAATGGGCCTGATCCATTTAATCGCAAAACGTCCAATCGCAAACCCAACATTCATTTACAACGAGTTATTAAAAGTTCACCTTTTTGTCAGTCGCAAAACTTTTTCTCACGCAACCCTTATCGAAAGAAATTCTCTCACGCATTTCTCAGACGATACAAAATTCTTCAAAAAATCTTCTAATTTTCACTTCAAATCGTCTGATTAAGGTAGAAACTCGATTCGGTTAACGATTGCGATTGCTATAACTTGATTGGCATCTACATTCTGTAGTTTTTCGCGTGTTTAGTTAAGATTTTCAACTGTTCTTCAAAAACGATTTAAACGTATACTGTTTCACTAAATTTAGGCATGCTAGTTAGATTTTCTGAGTTAAATGCCTGTTGTTTCGATAGATTCGATGTTTTTGATGAAACAGATAGCGTAAATCGTATTTCCATCTGTGATGATTACATGAGTTTCGCTGAAACTGGGTATTTTGAAGTTTTGAAGCTGTCGAAGAACTTCGCCGATCGCAAATAATCTTAATTGAATTCCAATTCGATTGAGATATTGTTTGTGTCGATTTAGTTTTCGATCGCAAAATTTGATTTAAGTCATCACGAAAAGATTTTGACCGATAACCTTACCATCGAAAAATCCAATTATAATTTTCTGCGAGCGAAAAACTTATACTGAATAGATAATTTAGATGCAAATTCAAATCGAGCGTTAAACTTACCATCGCAAAATTAAATTTTCGATTTCACTTCATTTCGGTCGCAAAAATGTTAGCAGCGAGAAATTTATTTTTCAATGGTTAACTTTTTCGATCGTAAAATTCGCCGCTTAGAATAAATTGATCGAAAAATTTTATTCACTCGAATAAAATATCTCGACAGTAAATTTACCGGAGAAATAATTTCTCGATCGTAAATTTACACGGAATTTTTCTCGATCGTAAAATTGATCGACTACAGTCTCAATTTCAAACTCAACACTTAGAAATTTTTTTCCTAAGTCTTTTACACTGTAGCGAACGCTAGCGAATAAAATTTTCTCGATCGAAAAATTGCACGGAAACGTTTCAATTGAAATCAGTGTATAGAAAATCAAATTGCAATTCAATTTTCTCGAGCGAAAATTCTCTCGGCATGAACAGTGACTTACTGATTCAACACTTAGCGAAATTTTGAACCATTTTTCACGCGACAAATATTTCCTTCGAAATTACATTCATGCCATCACGATTTTTGAAATTGAACATACACTATGCATTTGATATGATTTCAATTCAACATTCATCGAACATGCTATTATTTGCAATATTACTGTAGTTTGATGAAATTTATTCATATTTCGACTGAAAAATAAAATTGAACTAATGAACTTTTATATATCTTATATTTCAGATGGACCGCTACCCAAGATACAACCACATATATGATCACAATATGTACTTGAAGGTTCAGGATACGAACTTTCATCTCGATCTGGACACATTTCGATGCCCGGACGAGATCATCGTATCAATCCTCAGAGGTCACCCCATTTGGCACGCGCTGACGGTCACTGCCTCAGTGCCGATGGTCTATCTCCAGCAATTATGGGGATATATACAAGGAGTTGTAGCAAATGGAGCATTCTCCTTCACTACAAAACTCGGGACGCGGCATATTCTTATGAGCAAGAGCCAGTTCGGGATGATGCTGGACTTGCCCCACCACGACAACTACGACCCGCTCCCGACCGACGCTGAGATGATTCAGGACTTCATGCACATGGGATACCAACCGCCGCTTACAAGATTAGCTCAGGTCCAGAGCAGCGGTATCCCTCACCCCTGGAAGACACTGTTCGGCATAGTGAACAAGTGTCTATCACCCAAACACGCTGGATTCGACAAGGGCAACGGCAACATACTGCGGATCTTTCACGGCCTCGCCTTCGCCAGAAACTACGACTTTGCACAGCTGATCTGGAACGATCTAGCTGAACAGATTCGGCTGAAGGAGAACCGAAGGTCAAAGAACGTGCCCTATGCTCGCTGGTTCAACGTAATCATCAGGGAGTTCATGGAGCTACATGCAGAGAACATCCCTAAGCTACCTCCTGGTGGAAACTACCAGCCGCCAAGGCTTAAGTTTTTCCACAACCCACGACTCACGGATCTGGACCAACCGTCGATGCCGATTCCACTCAACTTACTCAGGCTCGCCGACCCTGCAGGAGCTGAGTATCAGAGGTTCTGTCGGGAACACAACTTAACGGAAGCAATGATTAGAGGGCCCCCGGCAGATCACCATGTGAGCCCTCCCCAACACCAACCAAGCCCTGACGACGCGATGATTGACATTGTCGCTCAGGAACTTCAACAGGAGCCTCCTTTGATCGAAGAGCCGATGCCCGAGGTGGAAGATGTTTTGATAGACGTTGTGGCTACCGAGATGGCGCTTGAGGCTCCTGCACTCGAATTACAAGTGGAAGTGCCCATACATGTTGGCGTGCTCGAAGAAACTTTTGAGGAGGTTCTTCAACACGAAGCACAGCCCGAAACTGAAATGGGGCAAAGCTCTCTTCCACCGGTGACGGATCAGGCACTGGAGGACGTCAATCGGGACCTCACTCCTCACACGGCCACCCCGTCTGACATGGAATTTGACGAGGAAATAAGCCTGATAAGGAGGACTCCCAGAAGACTAAGCATTCAGCTGGACTCTCTCTTCTCGGCCGTCACTTCCGCACCAGATACTACGCTGCCCACATCGACAAGTGTTGCTGGCACTTCTTCGCTCAATCTTGAGCCGCAACCAACTCCCGTGGTGTCTGGTTCGCAGGCACAACCTGAGCCTGCCTTAACACCCATAGAGGCGAATCCTCGGGATACGACTCGAGGATTGGGTGGAAGTCTCATACAGTCACAACCTCAAGTGACTATGAGCCAACCCCATGAGTCGGTGTTTACTCTAGGGTTGATAACAGGCGACATCAGTTGTCCTGGTCCTTCCATGGAGGCATCCACACCCTTTGTGACGAACGAGCAGTTCCAGGCCGCTCTCTCTGCCGCTGTACAGTCTATGGAAGATAAGATCACGGAGAGAGTACTTCAAGCTCTCGAGGCATCGAGATACCGGGAAAGCACCTGCCTCTGTAGGCTCTTCGTCACAACCTCAAGTGACTGTGAGCCAACCCCAAGAGTCGGTGTCTACTCTAGGGTTGATAACAGGCGACATCAGTCGTCTTGGTCCATCCATGGAGGCGTCCACACCCTTTGTGACGAACGAGCAGTTCCAGGCCGCTCTCTCTGCCGCTGTACAGTCTATGGAAGACAAGATCACGGAGAGAGTACTTCAAGCTCTCGAGGCATCCCGAAGATATACCGGGAAAGCACCTGCCTCTGAAGGCCCTTCGTCACAAACCCACCCCACACCTCCACAACCTACACCCACCGACCCTCTAGCCACTTCCTCCATCCTCATCAACCCATACACCATCCCCATTACCGAGCTCCACAACATTCTCCTCGCCCGTTTGATAGGCCTGTCCATCCGATCGCCTCAAGAAGAATCCCTCTATCGGCGATTAGTGGATCATCCTGAGCCACCGACTGACACCTGTCGAGGCCAAAGCTCCCACTCCCGGCGCAGACATGACGATCCTGACGATTAGGACCCTCATGAGGGGGAGAAGAGGCCGAGGACATCTACGTCTGGCCAAGGACAAGGCTCGGGCGCTACGCAGACGAGCGCTGGAGCTGGTGAAACTCAAACCATCCATACTACCCAAACCTCCCAAACTACCCATACCACGCACCGCACAGCCACTCTACCACATATCGACCCACCAACCTTTCACCTCAGGACGCCTCTGCCCACACCGCCGATCTACTCAAGCCCCTTGCTTCCGGAAGAAGAAGCAAGCGCTGCAATGCCTGTAGCCCTGGCAGCTACACTAGTTACTCCCTCCGTCGCCCCAGACCAACCGGGACCCTCTGGACATGGAGTAAATCCACACGAAGTATTAGACAAGTACATCTTCGAAGGCAAGTGGATGACCCATTCCATGCCCGAGGAGCATCAGAGACAACGGCTTCAGGACGTACGCCACTTCTTACAACAAGCATCTGTGGACCTCGTGATCATTGAAGACGACGAACTTCAAGAAGGTGTAGACTACCAAAATAAAATCCCAAGGCTACCAGAATTGATCGCACAGCGAGCGGCCTCTCCTACAAGACAGATGCTAGGGACCGTTCGGATCGACACGCCGTGGGAGAACATCCACATAGAGATACCTTTCTGACACGCTCGAGTTCTAGCAAGTGTACTAGGTCGTGCAAGTAGTATAAAATGGACAAATCCAAGTATCGATCCACGAGGACAGCTCGATTAATTTTAAATATTACTCTAAAATTTAATTTAGACTGGAGCGATTTTTAAATAAGGTATTTTTATGATTTTTCATATTAAAAATAATCAATCCAAATAAAAGCGCATAAACAACTAAAGCAAATATACGAATGACGACAAGGTGATCGAGGCACATGCTTGGCACGCATTATTCCTACGTTTTCACATAATTAATCATAAATAATCAATACGAGCTCAGTCAAGGTAGAATTTCCTAAAATAATCGCTACTCGTTTGTCCCGCAATAACGATCCTATGCGACAGAGAACCAATCCCTATATGTCTATATGACTGTAGTTCCTACGCATGCATTTAATATTTGTGAGATTCCCCGAGTTTAGACGCTTTCGGCGCCTAAGATCTCGGAAACCACACGTACGAAACCGAATCCCATCTCTGGTCGGTTTTACGTCGTGATGCTTTATGTTTATTGTTCTAACCGGTCTAATCACTTTGTCCGTCTCATAAACCAATCAAGTATCGTGCATATGTTGATCAGACATACGCAAGCATTAAACTCAAGCATAAAACACATAACTTGACTCATACGATTAAATATGATATGAATAACATTATCACGTAGTCATAATACGGCCTAACACGGCCTTAATCACACAATATTTTACGCTAGCATATTAAAAGATAACAACAACGACGAATCAAAGGAAAGCATCGTTGCCAACGTCTAAATAAAAATACAAAATTCGTCCCTTACGATAACCGAGTCGTAATGCGTCACCCCGGTGTCTCCCGGTGTGCGAGCGAATAACGTCTTTCTCCCGTCCTCTTGGCTGCGAAAGAGTCGCCTATGGTGGCCTCGTGCTCTATGCTCAGTTCTAAACCGTCGGTTCGTTAATATGAGTGGGTGAGGTTTTAAGTTGTGAGCTGCTTTCTCCGTAAGTTGGTGATGTGCGTGAGTTGCTTGGTTGGTGAGGTGAGGAAATGGTGAGATGGATGCTTCAGCTGTTTGCTTTTTGTGTGAAGTGTAGTCTGCGTGAGAATGGAGAGCTGGTTGCTTGTATTATGTTTGTGGTGTTGCCTTGAACTCCCAGCCCATCTCCTTCATTGCTTCTATGCCTTGGCTTTATAATCGATGCTATAAACATTTATGAGCAGCCTTTTTGTTTTTTTTCAAAGCTGAGCCCAAATTGCTTTTTTGACTTATGCTTGCCAAATCAAACCATGCGTGAGCTCTCTTTTCAAAACACAAGACTTTGTGTTTGTTGATTATTCAACTCCTTTGTCTTCTATGGGATAAAGATACGTGTGGTTGATTAAGCAGCCCAATTCCAAATATTAATGCTTGATTTTTCTCAGCTCTTTCAATATCCGAACTTCTCGCTTTTTGGTATATTTTCTCCGGTATCTGCAAATAAAATATATATTCTTAGCCGGGAAATATTCGAGCCGATTTCGATAAAATAACAAATGATAGCGCGCTTTTATGGGGTATAATATTTGTGTAAAATCATGACTTATCAACAACCCCCAAACTAGCTTCGATCGTCCTCGATTATAAAAGCGGAATGAACTAAATCAAGTTAGGATTTTACATCACTAAATGAACTCTTGTGTTTGTTCTCAGAAAATGTAAAAGCCCAGTCGGTCGAAATCGTCATCAACTAATGAGAGATCCAGCTAAACACGAGACATGAAATGATAGTTCGCAATCATATCATAGCACAAAAAATATTTCCAGAATCCTAACACGTATCACTAACAACTCTCACAGGGGTCGCTCAATTCACTCAAAAATGTTTAACGGGATCTGTATAAAAACGCTCAATGCACAACATAGAAAATTCTAAGCTTGCAAGTATATCACATCATATTCACATAGTAGATATCGTGAACGAATCAAAAGGTCTTAAACAAGGTTGTAATGGGGCTCAGGGTACTAAGGGTGTGACATATGGGATGAGTGAGGTAATATGGTCAAGCATGTTAGTTACTAAATCGCTTTTCCCGTCTATACTCTATAGCACAATATACGACTCAAACAATGGAGACTCATACTACTATAAAAACAACTCAAAAATATAACTAAGAACTCAAGAAAAATAATTCGAAAATATCTCTTGTAACCCCTTTTTTTCTTGCAAATACATTATATATTTTTTTTTCTCTTTTTTCTCTTTTTTTTTTCTCGATATTATTTTTTTTCTTTTTTTTTTCTTTTTTTTTTTTTTCAATCTCTCTCTCTTTTTTTTTTGTTCGATTTTTTTTTCTTCAAATAAATAAAATAACGCAACCACATATAACATGTCCTAATCATCTTTCCTCTAAATTAATAGACCCAATACTATAAAGCGATTTGTAAGCTAACATGCTGACAATGGTTCGAGGATGGAGGATAAAATAATGGGATAACGTGGCTAAATATCGTGGCTCCATATCAATAAATAAGGTAATAAGGCTCAAAGGGGCTCACTAACTGGTAACTATGTCGGGTGCGGAGATATTTAGGCCAGTGACTCATCCTAAGCGCCTTTATCATTTTCGTACAAAAATCCACAGTGATATTGACATGCATAATAAAGCAAGTTCGAAAATAATCAGACTATGCGTTACCCTCATGAAAAAAAAAACATTGAGCAAGTATTATGTTGCTCTAATTTTTTTTCGGCTCAAAACTCACAATATTTTCTGGCTTTGTGTCTCATGATACGTGCTATTTTTCTGAAGCAATCAATGTGATCAGATAGTCATGCTAAAATCAAAACACGTAACATGCAGAACTTTCACACACAATTAGCTGAATCTTATCTCGACACCAGAAAAATTTTAAAAATTTTCATCATCGACACGAGTTTCCACAAGTGACGTTCAAATCCTAACATTGATCAGTTAAACCAACTAACAAACCAAATCGATCGATATCATATAAAATCTAGCATGTGTCACCCACCCCCAAACTAATTATCACATTGTCCCCAATGTGTAAAAATTTAAAGCAGATAGAGAGTTAAGTGACACTGCCCTGAATAATGCGTTGATCGATGCGGGATGTGTCGTGAGAAGATTTTAGTTCCTTCATAAGATCAAGCTAGCTTGCGAACACACCACCCCCAAACTGATTATGAGCCTGCGAGGAAACAAAACTAGACGGCACCGTGATATGAATTTTTGTGAAAAAGCAAAACACACTTAATAAGATGCAATATGATAAATATAAGACTCGAATACGAAATAAAATGTAACGCATAGATAATACTTGGGTTGCCTCCCAAGAAGCACTGCTTTTATAGTCGTTAGCTCGACTGTCACACCGATCAAGGTAGATCGGTATATGGACTTGCTTCGGTGTGGTGGAGGTCCTTCAGCTTGCTGGTATTTATTCCAGACAAGGTATCCCTGAAAGACATAGAACAACTCAAAGCAGTCGTATTAGTATTACGGGGTTCTTCAAGAATTATTGAAGTTACTTTTCCAAGATTCCCGTCGTCGTATAATTTCAGGCGCTGTCCATTAACCTTATAAGAGTCCTTCCCGTTTATTAGGATCTGTACGGCTCCAGATGGGAATACTTGCTCCACTACGTATGGCCCTGTCCATTTACTCTTTAGTTTTCCAGGAAATAGGCGCAGCCGCGAGTTGAATAGTAGTACACGATCCCCGACTTTGAACTCTCTCTGTGCAATTCTCTTATCATGGTATTTCTTCGTTCGCTCCTTATACAGTTTTGCATTCTCATATGCGTTTTGGCGAAATTCTTCCATCTCATTCAGTTGGAGTAACCGGTTTTTACCTGCCTCGACATAATCAAAGTTAAGTTTCTTAACAGCCCAATATGCACGATGTTCTAACTCAACAGGTAAATGACATGCTTTTCCGTAAACTAATTTAAAAGGTGAAGTTCCTATCGGTGTTTTAAATGCAGTGCGATATGCCCATAATGCATCATCTAGCTTCAAAGACCAATCTTTCCTAGAGGCATTCACTGTCTTTTCTAAAATTTGCTTAAGTTCTCTATTGGAAACTTCTACCTGGCCACTGGTTTGAGGGTGATACGGGGTTGACACTTTATGTTTGACACCATACTTCGACAATAAATTAGCAAATAACTTATTGCAAAAATGAGTACCCCCATCACTAATTATTGCACGTGGTGTACCAAAACGAGTAAAATATTTTTCTTAAGAAAGCGAATAACTACTCGTGCATCATTTGTTCTACAT
The DNA here is from genome assembly GCA_027422505.1 of Craterostigma plantagineum. Taxonomy (NCBI): domain Eukaryota; kingdom Viridiplantae; phylum Streptophyta; class Magnoliopsida; order Lamiales; family Linderniaceae; genus Craterostigma; species Craterostigma plantagineum. The sequence continues at coordinate 312,787 of JAPQWV010000055.1, forward strand.
GCTTCAGCTTCAACCCACTTAGACACATAATCTACTGCAACAAGAATATATTTATTAGAGCATGAAGTAGGAAATGGTCCCATAAAGTCAATACCCCAAACATCAAATAACTCAACTTCTAGCATAATATTTAAAGGCATCTCATGCTTTCTAGAAATACCACCAGTACGCTGACAACGATCACAAGAAACCACATAAGCATGAGCATCCTTAAATAAAGTAGGCCAGAATAAACCTGATTGAAGTACCTTAAATGCTGTCTTTGTAGGCCCATGATGTCCACCCGTTAAACCAGAATGACAATGCGATAAAACAGAATTTACCTCTTCGGCGGGAATACATCGTCGAATTACCTGATCGGAGCAGATTTTGTACAAGAATGGATCGTCCCACAGATAATGCTTTGCATCAGAAAGAAATTTCTTCTTCTGATGAAAAGTTAACCCTGTTGGAATATCACCTGTAGCAGCATAATTTGCAAAATCCGCGTACCAAGGTAAAGACGTATCTACTAATGCATACAATTGTTCATCAGGAAAACGCTCATCAATAGGTAATTCCTTATTCTGCTCAAGTGAATTCTCTAGCCTAGATAAATGATCAGCTATCACATTTTCGACACCTTTCTTATCACGTATCTCTAGGTCGAATTCTTGAAGCAATAAAATCCAACGAATTAACCTAGGCTTAGCATCTTTTTTAGCAAATAGGTATCTAAGTGCAGCATGATCAGTGTATACTATTACCTTATTCATCACCAGATACGAATGAAATTTATCTACCGCAAATACCACAGCTAGTAGCTCTTTTTCGGTAGTAGCGTAATTTCTCTGTGCATCGTCCAAAGTCTTGCTAGCGTAGTAAATGGCCTGAAATATTTTATCCTTGCGTTGTCCAAGAACAGCACCTACCGCACTATCACTAGCGTCGCACATCAATATAAACGGCAAAGTCCAATCCGGTGCAACCATCACTGGCGCTGTGGTGAGTTTCTCCTTTAAAGTGCGAAATGCTTGTAGACACTGGTCTGTAAAGTCAAACACAACATCTTTGACAAGTAAGTTTGATAATGGCTTAGCTATTTTCGAAAAATCTTTTATGAAGCGTCGGTAGAATCCTGCATGTCCCAAAAAGCTCCTAACCGCCTTCACCGACGTGGGTGGTGGCAGCTGCTCAATTACGTCGACCTTCGCTCGATCTACCTCAATGCCCTTGTGTGATACCTTGTGTCCAAGAACTATGCCTTCCTGTACCATAAAATGACATTTCTCCCAATTTAAAACAAGGTTAGTTTCTTCACAACGTTTAAGAACAAAATCTAAATTATCGAGACATGTATCGAACGTAGATCCAAACACAGAAAAATCATCCATGAAGATCTCCATAAATTTCTCAACTACATCATGTAAAATAGCAAGCATGCATCTTTGAAATGTAGCTGGGGCATTACATAATCCAAATGGCATACGTCTATACGCAAAAGTACCGTAAGGACAAGTAAAAGTAGTTTTTTCTTGATCCTCAGGTGCTATAGAAATCTGGTTATACCCTGAATAGCCATCTAGAAAACAATAAAATTCATGTCCAGCTAATCGCTCTAACATTTGATCGATAAAGGGAAGTGGAAAGTGATCTTTACGTGTTGCATCATTTAATTTTCTGTAGTCTATGCATACACGCCATCCCGTAATTGTCCTAGTGGGAATTAATTCATTTGAGTTATTTTTAATCACAGTTATACCTCCCTTTTTCGGCACAACCTGCGTCGGACTAACCCATGCGCTATCAGAGATAGGATAAATAATACCTGCGTCCAAAAGCTTGATTACCTCCTTCTTTACGACTTCTTGCATAGTTGGATTCAAACGCCTCTGTGGTTGTACGATCGGTCTGTATGAGTCCTCCATCAAAATCTTGTGCATGCAAATGGTCGGGCTTACTCCTTTTATGTCAGCAACCTTCCATGCGAATGCCCGCTTGTGTTCCCTTAGCACTCTCAATAGCTTTTCTTCCATGAGACCTGTCAATGAGGAAGAAATAATCACAGGTAAAGTGTCAGAGGCACCAAGATAAACATATTTAAGATGGCTAGGTAAAGGCTTTAAATCTAGAGTTGGAGGATCCTCGATTGATGGCCGTGGTTGCAGTCCCAATGTCCGATCGAGTTGCTCAAATTTTGATCTAAATGACTTTCTGTGAGGTGTATTTGCCTCTAGACTCGCCACGACATATTCCAACTCGGCTTTGTTTTCTATGTCTTCTCCAACTAAACATGCTTCCAACTCATCTTTGTTCCTGAAAGCCTTAAAATACTCAAAAGCACATGAGTCAATACTATCAATAAACGAGCATGAATCATCATCAGCGGGGTGTTTCATTGATTTATAAACATCAAATACTACTTTTTCATCCCCTATTTGTAAGATGAGTTTACCATTACCGACGTCGATGAGTGCTCTTGCCGTATTTAGAAATGGTCTTCCAAGTATCAGTGGCATATCGGTATCTTCCTCCATGTCTAATACCACAAAATCTGCTGGAAAGTAGTGTTCTCCAATCTTCACTAGTACATCCTCAACGATTCCCCGTGGGTAAGTGATCGACCTATCTGCTAGTTGGAGTATCGTAGATGTGGGCTTTGGCTCACCGACTCCTAATTTCTTAAGAAGCGAAAAAGGTAATAAATTGATGCTTGCACCTAAATCGCATAATACATTAGTAAATGAGAGCGATCCTATAGAACAAGGGATTGAGAAACTCCCTCTGTCTTTGATCTTCGGTGGTAGCTTCCTTTGTAGCACAGCTGAACATTCTTCATTGAGCGCTATCGTACCATGTTCTTCCAACTTAGTCCTGTTCGACAGTAGCTCCTTCAAGAATTTTGCATACTTTGGTATCTGCAAAAGCGCTTCAACAAAAGGAATATTAATTTCAAGCTTCTTAAAAATATTAATAAAGCGGTCAAATTGCTTATCAGGTTTTCCTCTTCGTAGTGCAGCTGGAAATGGAGGTCGAATCTTTATCGGTGGTAGTTGCTCGGCCTTCTCTTCGGGCGGTGGAGAGTCCAACGTCTTCGTGATCGTGGAAGTACTCTGGCCGGCATCTTCTGTTTCGATCTCTTCCACTGCCTTTTGGGTTTCTGAAGCCGGCTCGAGCGTCTTTCCATTTCGTAGTTGAATGGCCTTCGCGTACTCTCTAGGATTTTTCTCGGTGTCGCTCGGAAGTGCGCCTTGTTTGCGCTCGGATACCGTGCTCGCAAGTTGTCCCACTGTTGTTGCAAGGTTGTGGATTGTGGCCTGTAGATCTTGAAAATTGGTGTTGACCCTCGTCTCTAGACTTTGGAAACGTTCCTCTGCCTTGCGATTCTCATTGCCTTGTATCGCCACCAATTTGTCGAGCGCTTCCTCCCAACTTGCTTTTGGTTGTTGTTGTGTATTTTGTTGTCCTTGATGCTTCTGAAAAGGTGGTCGCTCTTGTTGGCTTGGGAATCCAGGAGGCTTCTCGTAGTGTGAATTGCTATACGATAGGTTTGGATGATTCCTCCAACTCGGATCGTATGTGTTTGAGTATACGTTCTTTGCTTTGTTGTGGACGAAGTTGGCCGACTCCGGATCCTTGGTTTGCATCGCATCTAGCCTCCGGTGAATAGCCTCAAATTGTGCTTCCATTGAACTATTTATCTCATGCACGCCAGCTGTCCGTCGGTCTAGATCTTGTACCGTGTATCTCGCCGGGTAGGCCGCAACCCTCTCGATGGTTGCGAGTGCGTCAGTATCTCCTAACTCCATGAAACTTCGCCCACACCCTCCATCAACGATTCGCTTATTTTGTGTGCTTAATCCTAAAAAGAACGACTGCATTTGTACGATCAATGGGATGTTATGATTTGGGCATTGCCTGAGGAGATTCTTGTATCTGTTCCATGCGTCGCTTAGTGTTTCTCCTCCTTGTTGTTTGAAGTTTACGAGTTCAGCCCTAATTTCGCTCGTTCTTGATAACGGGTAGTATTTGCCCAGGAAACATTCTACCAGTTCATCCCAACTATGTATGGATGCATGCGGCAGTGACGAAAACCACTCGGAAGCGTTCCCTGCTAAAGAAAACGGAAAGAATGTCAGTTTTATCACTTCTCGAGAAACACCCGGATATTTAATAGTTTTGCATATTTGTGAGAATTTGGTAATGTGGGCATTTGCATCCTCGTTGGTCAAGCCGCTGAATGTTGAACCGGTCACCATTTGTATAGTAACAGGTTTGATCTCGAATTGGTTATTTGGTCCTGGTGGAATGGCAATTGGATCATTGTCATCGAAGTGCCCAGGAAGTGCTTGGCTTAGCAAAGTGGGTCGTAGAGCAACCATCCCGTGATTGTGTTGTTCCTCGTGATTCTCCTCTCGTTCTTGATCCTCCATCTTTTGTCTACGATTTCGGTTGTTGCGTCGGCACGTCGCCTCGATTTCTGCGTCGAATAATAATGGTCCCTTATATGAGTTTCGTGTCATGCACCGAATAATATTTCTGCAAAAAAAAAAATATAAAATCAACGTAAATAAGTCCGATAAAAGTAATAATAAAAATAATAATAATAATAATGAAGTAGTGATGACTTAGATAAAAAATAATAACAATAAATATAAGTAAAAAAAATATAAATGATGATTATAATAATATTAATGCCAATTATAATATACTAAAATAATAATATTTATATAGGAAAAAAAAATAATACTTCTACTGCAATAACTAATAATAATAATAATGATAATAATAAATATAATAATATTTTTTTTTTAGATATATATAATTGGTAGTGACGTACGGAAAAATAATATTAATAGTACTATAATAAAAATAATATTAATATTATTAATAATAAAGCTTCTACTAGAAGAAAAACATATATATTATAATAATACTAAAAAATTTATAAAAATAGAATATCTAAATTAAACTCGGAATTAAACTTAAAATTAATGATATCGCTGTCCCCGGCAACGGCGCCAAAAACTTGACACGCTCGAGTTCTAGCAAGTGTACTAGGTCGTGCAAGTAGTATAAAATGGACAAATCCAAGTATCGATCCACGAGGACAGCTCGATTAATTTTAAATATTACTCTGAAATTTAATTTAGACTGGAGCGATTTTTAAATAAGGTATTTTTATGATTTTTCATATTAAAAATAATCAATCCAAATAAAAGCGCATAAACAACTAAAGCAAATATACGAATGACGACAAGGTGATCGAGGCACATGCTTGGCACGCATTATTCCTACGTTTTCACATAATTAATCATAAATAATCAATACGAGCTCAGTCAAGGTAGAATTTCCTAAAATAATCGCTACTCGTTTGTCCCGCAATAACGATCCTATGCGACAGAGAACCAATCCCTATATGTCTATATGACTGTAGTTCCTACGCATGCATTTAATATTTGTGAGATTCCCCGAGTTTAGACGCTTTCGGCGCCTAAGATCTCGGAAACCACACGTACGAAACCGAATCCCATCTCTGGTCGGTTTTACGTCGTGATGCTTTATGTTTATTGTTCTAACCGGTCTAATCACTTTGTCCGTCTCATAAACCAATCAAGTATCGTGCATATGTTGATCAGACATACGCAAGCATTAAACTCAAGCATAAAACACATAACTTGACTCATACGATTAAATATGATATGAATAACATTATCACGTAGTCATAATACGGCCTAACACGGCCTTAATCACACAATATTTTACGCTAGCATATTAAAAGATAACAACAACGACGAATCAAGGAAAGCATCGTTGCCAACGTCTAAATAAAAATACAAAATTCGTCCCTTACGATAACCGAGTCGTAATGCGTCACCCCGGTGTCTCCCGGTGTGCGAGCGAATAACGTCTTTCTCCCGTCCTCTTGGCTGCGAAAGAGTCGCCTATGGTGGCCTCGTGCTCTATGCTCAGTTCTAAACCGTCGGTTCGTTAATATGAGTGGGTGAGGTTTTAAGTTGTGAGCTGCTTTCTCCGTAAGTTGGTGATGTGCGTGAGTTGCTTGGTTGGTGAGGTGAGGAAATGGTGAGATGGATGCTTCAGCTGTTTGCTTTTTGTGTGAAGTGTAGTCTGCGTGAGAATGGAGAGCTGGTTGCTTGTATTATGTTTGTGGTGTTGCCTTGAACTCCCAGCCCATCTCCTTCATTTCTTCTATGCCTTGGCTTTATAATCGATGCTATAAACATTTATGAGCAGCCTTTTTGTTTTTTTTCAAAGCTGAGCCCAAATTGCTTTTTTGACTTATGCTTGCCAAATCAAACCATGCGTGAGCTCTCTTTTCAAAACACAAGACTTTGTGTTTGTTGATTATTCAACTCCTTTGTCTTCTATGGGATAAAGATACGTGTGGTTGATTAAGCAGCCCAATTCCAAATATTAATGCTTGATTTTTCTCAGCTCTTTCAATATCCGAACTTCTCGCTTTTTGGTATATTTTCTCCGGTATCTGCAAATAAAATATATATTCTTAGCCGGGAAATATTCGAGCCGATTTCGATAAAATAACAAATGATAGCGCGCTTTTATGGGGTATAATATTTGTGTAAAATCATGACTTATCACTTTCCTTGAAGAAGTCAGGGAAAACATTTGGAGGTCACCGGATCGAATTAAGAAGCCAGATGAGTTCGAGCTGAGAGGGATCTCTCACTGGGATCAGCAGAGGAGAATGACATATCTGTGGATGCTGACCCAACTACGACTGGACGTGAGGCTGGGGATCCCGAAGAATCGACTGAAGAGTCACTTCAGGGAACTCTCCCCAATTTGCCAACTCCTCAGTGTCTATTGTGCCAAAGGAGGACTTCCAACACCTCACTACATCATCGAACGAGTGGACAGTACCCGAGAGGAACTGAGCGAGAGCGACTTGCCGTACCTCCCCGCCGATGAAGTGTACCATCTTTATCAGCTATATGTGTAAAAGTACAAAGGTCCTCAGGGCTTCATCAAGAAAGAAGGCCTCGAAGGGCTCTACCGGTTCATCTTGCGACAAGTCAAGTACTTCGCCGCTCACGACCTTCAAATGGCACTTGAGAGCAATATGAAGAAGGTCAACATGGCCGAACCACTCTTCAAAGGACCTGAGATCGAGAGGCTTCCAAGAAATCACGTGCATATCAGCTCTGTCATCGGCATCACCTACAACAACCCAATTGCCAAGAAGAATAGGTTGATGCTGAAGACAGAAATTCACAAGTTTTGCGACGGAACCCTGAAGATCGTCAGGAGAAATATCGAACAGAGGTTGGAAGAGATAAATAGAGACACGATGCTAAGGATCCACCGGTTTGTGAGAGAACAGTCGCTCCTGATGGAATTGTTGGATGACATCGAGGAGCGCCTGAAGCTCAGGGAGACCGTTAGGGACTACGAGCATGCGCTGGGCTTGCGCAGATCGTACTATGCCCGACAAGGACGAACAGCGCGGAGACGCAATCAAGCACAAAGGGGGAGAATGTAGAATATCATTTGTAATTGTGCTTGATTTCATTAGTTGTCCTTGTAATTAGGGGCTTTACTTGTATTAGCCTTTAGATTAAGGACTAGTTAGATATTTATACCAAGATTGTTGGTATAAATACTTGTAAATGAATTGAGCTGAATAGAGAAAGTTTAGAGAATTGATCCGAAGGGCTTGCAAATCGATTTCTAGAGAGAGAAACAACAGTAACTTTCTCACTTGAATTGAATTCTCTCTCGGGTTCTTATTTTGAGTTTTTCGATCGAATTCAATTGATCATCAAAATGATTGAATTGCTATGGTTTCTAGCCTAGGATCGTAGAGTTGTTAATATGAGGACCTAACATGTTCTGCCTCTCTTTGTGATGTGACACTCGATGCTCCTTGGATCACCAGTCTTCCAAAGAGAACACTGAACGATTGCTTCAAGAGCATATGCCTCGCTACAACAGTCCTGAAAACGTAGAGTCAGAAGGTATTATTTCTAGACGTACAGACAGTGATTGTCAGGACCCTGAGTTTGAGACAAAAACTTTACATGAGTTATTGGTGAAACTGCTATCGACGCAGATGGAGAGAAATATGTCTTATAACAGTTAGACTGCTGGTGTTTCTCTAGTGGCATCTCCACCTATTGTGCTGCAATTGGAAATGGAAAAAGCTGATGATATTGCATTTGTCGAACACGTGTCCACTTACAATAAAATTAGGACGGAGCAGATGATTGTTCAAGACCAACAACTGCATATTGATATTAAGAAGATGTTATGCCCGGTTTGCAGGTTGAAGGATGCGTGTCCTTATCTCCTCAAATCTTGATCAATGATTGAGTCCTAATAGAGTATTGGAAGACAAAGTTGCGCAGACTACTGAGAATTTCGTTCCGCATTCGCCACACCAATTGCCTAGTGGATAGTGTGCCGCTAAGACACATAGAAGGAAATGTTGGAGACATTGCAGTTGCTGTTGAACAATGCTCTTATCAGGAAGAATGCTGTAATAACGACATTCAACAGACGAATCAACCATGGACGAGCATCAATTGGTACTTGAGCATTTGACTGAGAAAATTAACCGCACAGTGTCCTGTCACTGAGATTGTTGAGGTCTCTTCTAATGATTATGATAACAATAATGAAGATATTGTAACGAGTTGTCTGTATGTCGCTGTTGAGGAGATGAATATACAAGATCGCTGAACGTTTTGGTGAAACGACTGAAAGATCCGATAAATCAAAGATTGAACTTCAACGTTTTCAAGATTCTGCTTATCAAAGAATTGGTCAAGGAATTGAAGATGTGTGGAATGAGCTTGCTGGAGTGGGAAATAAAGTTGATTCCTGCTGACCAAGTTTTCTGCATGAAGAATCAAATTGAATCATCTTTCATTGAAGTTAATGAAACATTGTCTAACATAGAAGCAAGCGACAACATACATATTCAACAGCAATGGTTTGATCATAAATTTCAGCCCATGGAGAAGATTTTACAATGCATTGATCGCCAGATTCATTTTAGGAATGAAGCGATGAAGAAAGTCATTGAGTCTCAGGCTGGTGTGTATATTACGTGTTTCTCAATCACTGCATGAGTCATTCTTAGTTTTATATGTCCACTACATACATTTTATGTTTATTTTGTTTTGTTTGAAGATAATGTCTTATACAGTTTTTAGTCCTTTTCAATTCAGAGAAGCAGAACATCGAAAAGATTCAGAATGCAAAGAAGCGGAAAATCGAAGAGGCAGCCATCCCTACAACTCCAAACAGTCAAAGAGTGCCACACAGAAACCATCAGATTGACGAACATGTGTTGTGTAAGCTGCAGATGTAGTCTGATGCAGCCTGATTAATTAGACAGATGAAACCAGAGAATGTTCGAAGAGGCCTGTTATATGTGTCTCTTAGATCTGAGTTTTTCACTGAACTCGTGACACCAGGAATCTGGCTCCGTGATATTGTAAGTATTTTTGGGCCTCTATTGGTATTCAACATTTATTTTGATGAAAGTATATTGCCACCTGTAGAAAATATTCTCAAATGGTTTTATAACTATATGTTGCAGCATATTGATGAGGACCTGCGTGGATACATCGAAATGCAAGTATTGTGTTACCACGCCATCAAGCAAATTGTATTTATGAACACCACATTCAGCCAGTTCGTGACAAACATACCCATAAAAGATGGAATGGCTGATCTGACCGATGGAATGCCATTTATTATCGGACATGTCAGTTCGTGGCATCGTGTAGTTGGAGAAATGCTAAAGTTCTTGTTTTCCCACTGAACGTGGATGAACAACATTGGGTTCTATGTGCTGCTGCGCCTGAGCGACAATTATTTGCCATTATTGATTCCAAAATGAATTATGAACCCAGTCTGCTCTTACTAATATAACACTGGGAAGAGATGTTAATGTTATTACAATAGCTTTCAAGATGATGGACATAGTGAAATCTAGGCAGGGACAATAAAACTCCTCAACATGAATTTGGGTAATGTTGTCATGAATTCTTTTACAAATGAATATTTCTATCATTATATGGCTGAAGATTTGTTTGCTTTGTATAGTGGAGAGTGCGGCGTTTATGTATGGGGAAATGCATTTTCAATGATGTTACGCGGAGATGATTTCCTCACCTTCCTACCCTCAAAGATTAAGGAATTTCGCCAGTACCTTACCGCTTCTGTCTTCTACAGATACTAGCATTGGCTCACGTGGAATGAACAAACATCCACTATTCCTTGATTGATGTGGAAAATGCTAATTCAGGGTGTTGTTCAACCGTTTCTTTCTTTTTGTTGGAAAACTTTGAGTTAGGAGAACTTATGAACAGAAACATAAGCATAGCTGTAGCTGCATTGCTGTGACTTTGATATGTCATACATTTTTAAGTATGTTGCAGTCTGGGATAACTGAGTATGCTGACTGCAACTGTTGTTAAGCAGTGATTATTCAACTTGCATAGTAAGAATCAGTTTTCCCATAAAATTCCAGAAAGTCGATCTTCATTTCCAAGAATATAACTAATACAATACATTTATAAGAAGGACTTCACAAATACGCCAACTACATGAGTAAAATCCACAAATAACAAGCAAAGCAACGGTCGCAGTGTATTCATCATTTTTACCGTGTTCTCGAGTGACACTAATCTCTTTTCAAAATCATCGTACATTGAAATAAGTCTCCAATATGTTCAGCCTGAATATCACATTTTCTTGGTTGGAACTCTTCCGTTTCTGGTATTGCTACATCTTCCTAAATATTGCTGCCTATGGGATTCAACCACATGAAAAAATCGCAAAATCCACTCCTGCAGATACAGAACAACTTACCTTCTGTGTTTCTGTCGGTCCCATGATCTTAATACTGGACTCCTGCGACATTTGCATTTGTGTTCTCTGTATCGTAGGTCAATTATTTCGCTCTTTGTCACTGTAAGGCTCATTGTATGATAAAGGGCTGAAGACTATTCCGTGTAGTATATATTCATACACGGCTGAAGACGTCAATTACTATGTTGGGATAAGATGCAATTAATTACACATAATGCGTTCATAAATGAAGTTTCATAAACTCTTCCTTCAAATTGTAAGCTGAAAAGTCGAGCATATAAACAGACTCTCCTATATTCATTTCCAATATAAAATAGAGTCCATTATGTCCATTCCCTACATTACTTGCCTTGAACAGATAGTCAAATTAATAATGTGCTAATTTTAAGTTTAAAAAACAAATATTCATATAATTATTATTTTTATATGAAATTGGTAATGTATTTCATAAATTTTGATCACTAAATAATCTTATTTAGTTTTGTTTGATTCGGTTGGATAGAAATTTTTTATGATGAGTCGAATTCACAAAGCTAAATAGAATTGAATTAAGTCGCTCATAATATTGAACTAAATATATAACATCATTAACACTGTCTTAATGGATGGACTTACAATCTTAGTCTTCATACGCACTATCTGCATACTTGGGGAACGACTACCAGCAAATGGGAAGGAAAAAGAGCACAGACAATGTCGTCTCTACCATTGAGGTAAGAACGATAATATCTTTGATATTCAGCCTGCGTTATTTCAATTGCTGGGTGCGCAACTATTTTAACTCCTTAAAGATTCGTACTAAGAACCCAGCGGCATTTAAACTCTCGCAAATGATATCGCAAACCCTAGGTGCTCCCAAACCCTAGATGCTCCCACACGATCTTGGGTGAAATTGTTGTTTTTTTGGTTCAATTCGTTTAAGAATAAACATATTTTTTTCTTACAAGTACTAGCGAAATAAGGTTGGGTCCATGTTCATAACATAGATTCTGCGTCGGCTGTATGACTAATTTTGGGAAATTTTGTAGGGTTCAACATCATCATGGTCAAGGGAATTCGACTGTGCTTATTCGAAAATCAAATCGTCCCAAATCTGCAACTCCCATGAAAAAGGTCAAACGGGAAAAAAAAATCCCCAGCGAAAACCTTCAAATTAACGACACCAAGGACAATGGAGAAGAATTTGTTATTTACAGTTTAGAGGAACCCTTGAGGAAGAGGATGAAGTTCAATATTAATAACCTGCAAAGGAACCAATGGTTGACAGAGTTGATGACTTAGAGGCAACCTGAGAACGTAAGCTACAAAAATTTATACATCAAATCACAGAAGAAGGTACATTATTCTTTTTCCTACAAATCTATTATCAACTTAGCATATATTTGCATATAAATGTTTTTGACCTTCTACAGATTGACATGTTAATGGAAGAGAAGTTTGCACTACTACAAGAGCTACAGTTCGCGGGTGGCCAGATTATTGCAGTACTCTTTATCTAAGTGTTCCTTCCCTCTTTAAAGAACAACATTTCTGAATTTCACTGCAGATTTCTAATGCTATTTCTTAACCAGTTTGAGAAGATGAAGTACATGCTTACTGCTCCCAGACAAGCGGTGGTTGATGCTCCATTATCTCAGGAAACAAATCAAGTTCTCGTCACCGAGCATTCTGCCAAAGACTGCGTGGATCATAACAATGCTTCCCCAAGTGCCAAAGGAACATACAAAAGAAGAAAGGAAGCTAATTGATATAATCTCAATTAATGATTTTATATGTTGTTGCGAACTTCTCGAAGTACTTCTTCCTCTGTTGAGTATTTAGTAATATTAGACAATGTCTTTAATGTTATGGCAATCATGTTCTGAGTTTGATTCCTCTGTTATATTACCATATAAGATTTCCGAGATCGGTTTGGTTTAGATTATGATTACATATACAAACATCCACTTCTAAGATCTATAGTCTTGCACAACGCGTCCATGTATGGCACAGAGAAGTAATAGACAGAAAAAAATTACTCGCTAATATTCATCTAAGACTGCATTAAATGTTTTTCAATGTAATGAAATTCATGATGATGACGAATTATTGAGCTATATTTAATGATGTGTTATACTAAATATATCGGTACACAATATTGATTAAGATTAAAGCAACCTATCAAAGTTATTCAACAATTTCTATTCATTAACACCTCCCTTAGAGAATTGCTGAACGACTGCAATAAATTACAAGATTTTACTTCACACTACTGACAAAGATTTACAATAAAGTTCATTTTCCAAAATACACGACTGAAAACTACAGTTTATATATAACATTACTAGCTTGGATGTTATGTAATACACGACTGAAAACTACACGACGGAAAACTACACGACTGAATTCTCCAATCATCATTACAAACTGTACTTAAATGAGAACTAACAATGAAATATTCAGGTTAATGATGATTACTTTCTGAAGTTGATAATATTAAATTACGAACCATCATAAATCTCATAACCTTATTCTTCCAACAAATAGCGGACAAATACTCTTACATTTATATCAATAGAAAAACGAAATTGTATATAATATAAATTGAATTAGATAAAATGAATAGTTCAAAACACTATATCAAGAACTGCTCACACAATTAAAAGGAAATTGATTTAACAAACGCAATTTCAAACTTATTCGCAAATATAGACACGAATGTTACAGCTTAAATGGGCTTGAGGAACTACCATTTTCTTTTTACCAAGTGCACAAAATATCAAAATTTCATTACGGTACACATAATTTCCAAATTAACATTATTGTATTTCTTAGCAAAATTTAATGTTGCTGACGTGTTATGTGGCATCATACGAGAAAGCTTCTTATATTCTTACTCATCGAACTCAAATTATGAACATTCATTTATCTAATACTCACTAAGGAATGCATTCGGAGAGTCCCCTCCTAATTTCATCATTCAATAAATATTAATGCGTGCATAGCAAAAGTCGCCTACAAATTATATGCCTCATTGATTTCCTTCGCATGTGACTATAAATATGCGAACTTCACAAATGAATAGCCGAAGGTGCTAAATTAAAAAAAAAAAATCTATAGATCGAGATTATCAACTACAATTGCAACGAGGATATTTAATGTTCAGCAATATGATCATCGTAACAACAGTGACCAGCGACTCAACCATTGTAACCGAATGGCTTCAACAAGTTGACGTTTCCATCCCAACACTGGTTGGCCTCGACGTAGTGTGTAGACCGGTTTGGACACGCGGCATAGTTAACAAAGCAACAAACTGTGCAATTGTGCATCGACCGTAAATGCATCATCATTCAGCTTGCTCATCTCGACGAAATAAGTGAATCACTCAAGAATTTCATGTTAAACCCAAATGTCACTTTCGTCGGCGTTGTAGTTGAGGAAGATATGGCGAAACTAATCCTTGACAACACATTGTTTAACAGCGGGAATGTCGTCGACGAGGCATCTGTTGAAAAGCACATTGGCCGCCTGGGTATTTCCAAGGACCGGGATTGAAATAACTAGCTTGGGTGCTTTGTGGGATGGTGATGAGTAAGCCAAAACGTGTGACTATGAGCAATTGGGAGAATAGAGTTCTTAGCTACGGTCAGATACAGTATGCATGTATCGATACTTTTTGTTTCTTACAAGAACGGGTACCATCCTCTCAAAGAGTAGTGAAGAAAAAACCAATCGGTCTAACGCCTTCATTCTTACTGTTTTGCGAACATCGTTTCTAGGGTTTACCTACGTAAATTTCTATTTAGCTTTTCTTTAATGAGCTCGAAAATCCCTCTCTATACCACCTAGGATTTTCCAAAATTAGGTTGAGGTAGTTGGAGAAAAATCCTCACACCTCCTCTTTTACTAAGCCTTGGTTTTACCAAGTTATGAATTCAAAATTCAAATTTTAAATTTAATTAATTAAATATCTAATATGTTAATCAATTAAAATACTATATTTTGTATATTTAAATATGTAGGATCCAATGTAAATGTATCTAACAATTTTCGGAATTTCGGAATTTTATCTATTCGAAACTTATATATATATATATATATCTCCATTATATATACATAGATATATATGTATTACTTAATTCCAAATTAAATAATGTTATTTTTCTAAAACAATAACATAGATTTAAATGTAACTTAAATCATATACTAAATATTCAATAACCATTATATTATTAATATCCAATGAGGTGATAAAACCCTTTTACCCTTCACTATTCAAATCTAGTATTTTCGGCCGATAAGGGTTTTGCCCAAGCCCCAAACCCCAATGTCTCGTTCTGGGACCTAGCTCTGTCTCTCTCTCTCTCTCTCTGATGATGATGTTGTGTCGGTTGCCCTTTTTAAGCCCGACTCCCTTGGTTCGTCTCAGACGGCCTAGGAGGTATCTAAGAGTTCGGTATTTACCTAGCCAGCCCCGTCGTACCGAACAGATCCCAAGTTGAGTACGAATTTGATCTAATCATAATCCACAAACCGACTATAGATTTTCGTCACACGTTAAACCCTTTATGTTTGTCCCGGTCGAGTGAAAGTCATGCATAGTCAAACTTACTGTACTCGACTTTATGTGGTTTATGTCGGTGAGAATACCTAAACTGGCCTCTACGATATCGTGACTCAGTTATATGCTCTGGCTAGAGACTTGGGTAAATTCATGCACATTGAACTTGCCATAGGATGTTTCCTCGAATTCAATCGAGACTATAAATCCCGCTTAGTGGTTCAACCGGCAATCGCATCGAAAAGTCAAGACCGCATTTCGCTGCTGAGCCATGCCACCAGCAAGACGGGCCTAGCAAACTAGTGACAAGTCAAGACCTCAAGACCATCCCCATGTTAACCCTTTCAGTCTAAGATTCATGCAGACTACTACAGTCAATCGATCGATCAAGGACAATCCAAGCTACTGATCGTTCGATTATGAGTCAGTGTCCAAATACTGATAATCCTTATGATTCATCTTGTATCACTTTCACGGGCTCCCACTTCCCAAGTGAACGGATGCAAGTACGTACTGGTTATAGTGGACGACATTTCTCGCTACACTTGGATGAAGTTCCTCCGAACAAAGGATGAGACAACTTATAATAAATTTGTGAATACGAATCAGAACTTACTGCAGTTCGAATAGACAACGGAACCGAATTGAAAAGTAAGAAGCTCAGTATCAGAAACTTGGAATTAGTCAGCAATTTCAGCCGCTAAGACACCTCAGCAGAATGGGATTGTTGAAAGGAAGAATCGAACTTTAGTGGAAGCCGCTCATACAATGTTGATCCACTCCGCCTCCCACATTTCTTATGCGCTAAGAAGTCAGTACAACATGCTTACGCAGAACAGAACCGTTATTTACAAACGCTTCAAGAAGACTCCGTATGAAATAACAAACGAATTCCAACAATATCCTTCTTTAGAGTCTTCAGATTCAAGTGCTTTGTGGTGAATGATCGTGAACGAGGCAAGTTCGACCCTAAATAATTCGAGGCAGTTTTTGTTGGATACTCGGCTACATCAAAGGCACATCGAGTCGACATCAAGTCTTCACAATCGATTATGGAAAGATACGTCACTATCCACGAAGTGACAGATATGGCTCCTGAGCACATCAGTTTAGGACCCGTGCCTAACCCGGTGGCTTCTGAATACGATAGTTCAGAACCCGTGGTTACTGGTGTGTTGACACAAAACCAACAAACGACGGCAACAACACAAACTTCAACGTCAGAAAAAGCTACGCAACTAGCTCTAGCAGACTTAGACTCGCTCTTCGAGCATCTATATCTGCCAAACCCCACAGTTACTACACCCGGAGTGGAACCCCCACTTGACAAAGCCGATATACCAAGTAGTTCAAATATCCCCACCTCATCCGATTCAGAATCACCATAGAGTGGTGCAAATCCTACAATAAATGTTGAGGAAATGTCATCAGAGACGTTGAACTCAAGTGCAGAACTGGAATTACCTCAACCAAGTGAATAGCCTCACATCTCTTGTAATCTCGGTCCACAAATGGTTGATGCCTCAGATCAGCCATGCCTCATGAGCATAAGTGGACTGAAGCACATCCGGTCGATCAAATCATCGGTGATCCTTCGAGTGGACTAAGGAATACAAGTCAGAGCGGACTTTTTAGTTATTTCTTAAGCCAAAATGAGCCGCACATAAGGACATAGATTGGGTGATAGCAATGCAAGACGAACTCAACCAATTCGAAGTCTTCAAGTGTGGACAAAATGGGCATTCAAGAATAAGAAAAACGAAGATGGAAAAGTAATCAAGAACAAACAAGACTTGTTGCTAAGGGAACCAATAGGAACACATTGTTTATGATTACGCTCTTGCTGCCCGTATCGAAGCCATCTAACTATTCTTGGCTTACGCGGCTCACTAGGACTTCAAAGTCTACCAAGTGGATGTAAAAACGCCTTACTCAACGACTGATCAAAAAAGAAGTCTACGTCACTCAGCCAGAAGGCTTCGTCGACCAAGAGCACCCCGATTACGTCTATCAATTGGCAAAGCTCTATACGGACTAAAGCAAGCTCCACATGCTTACTATGACGTCCTGAGCGAATTCCTCGTGAGTGGATTTATCCAGAACCATCGATACGACCGTCTTCATCAAATGGCAAGACAAGGATCTGATGATCGTCCAAGTCTATGTCGACGACATCATCTTCGGATCTACAAACCCACGACTGTGTCAGAAATTTGGAGATCGAATGAAGACTAAGTTTGAAATGAGCCACATGGGAGATGCAGTTCTTCTTAGGACTTCAGGTTAGGCAGCTTGAAGATGGAATTTTTGTAAGTCAGACAAAGTACATCAAGGACATTGCGAAGAAATTTAATCAAGATCAGAGCAAGCCTCTCAGAAACCCATGGCGACGAGTTGTAAGTTGGATGCTGATCCCTCTGGAAAGGCAGTCGACATCACACTCTACCCAAGTAGATCGCATCTCTCCTCTACCTCGAGTCGGCCGGATATTATGCTTTCCACCTGCTCTGCGCCCGTTTCCAAGACGATCCCAAGGAATCCCACATGCTCGCGGTCAAGCGTATCTTGCGCTACGTCAAGAGCACTTTTACCGTAGGACTTTGGTATCCTAAAGGTGCCAATTTCAAATTAATCGGCTATATTGATGCTGGTTATGCATGTTGCCGAATGGACAAAAAAAGCACGTCAGGCGGCGCTCATTTTTTAGGCGAAAAGCTAGTCTGATGGTCATCCGAAATGTAGAACTGCGTCTCAACATCAATGGATGAGGCTGAATACGTCGTGGGCACCAGCTGTTGCTTGCAAATACTGTGGATGCGGACTCAATTTTGCTATTATGGGTACAATGTAATATATCCATAGTGATAGTCAAACTGCAATCGCCATAACGTGCAATCCTGTTCAGCATTCGCGCATAACACACATGAGGTACCATTTTATCAAAGATCACATAAAAAAGACACGATAGATATTTATTTTGTGAACACGGAGTATCAATTGTCGAATGTCCCGTGATATGTGCTTTACATGATCTTATGTGCTCTCACATGCTATGTTCTGTGTGTTTTCTAAATTTAATTTCTATATCTTGCGTGAATTCTTCTTTTATATATTTATAAATAGAAACATATAAATATATACAATAAAAATACAAAAATATTATACATACATAATATAGGGGGGTGAAAGTACTTTATAATGCTTTGTCATGATTACATATTATTTTTCTTTTTTTTTTTGGAGTAAATCACATATTATGTTTCGCTAACATGTGACTTATGTTTATTCAGTCTGTCTAGTCGCACTCTTGTGTCTAAACGTCACTAGGTTGTTCCACTAGACACAAAGCCACTTCACATAAGTGAGAATTTGAACCTCTTATTTTCTTACTAAGGATTTATAATTGAGCGAGTCACACGGCGATTGCTTGTCTTAACTTGAAATTCTTGGCCTCATACTCGCCTTGCGTTCGATCGTCTAGAAAATGATTAGGGCATTTAGGAAATTCCTCACGTGGCCAAACAAGAAAAATTCAATCCTTTAACATTGCCTCTAGTTATCCATTTTGAACCTTCTCCGAATTCCTTTTCTTCCTTTGAAACCCGATCAAGCCTTCAACCGAATTCTATAAGTTTCGGAGGGATATTCAAACGAGAAAAGGAGGAGCAGAAAAAGATGAAAAAAGAAGAAGAAAAGATGACTAAGGAGGTGGAAAACTCATACGAGGAATGCTCATCCACAAAAAGCAGTCCAAAATAAGCCACCCTCCCAATTATCGAAATCGTTCAGAAATCACAAGAAGAGGGGCATGGATCTTGTTGTGAACTTCTCATTCGATAATCTCGTTAACTCATCAGCTCGGCTGGAAAGAGGACCACCATGAAGTGAACTTCTCCAACGAGAGGGATTAAAACAAGAAAAGGAGCACAGCCTTGGGGTCGAATTCCACAACTGTAACTTCTCCAAATCGATAATCTTTGAAACCTTCCTAGGGATTAAAACAAGAGGGCACAGTATCGGCCCGAGGACCAACAAGAAGAACTTCGCCTTTGATAATCTCTCAGCCTCGTAGAGAAGCAGAGCTTCATCTTGAGCAAGTATAGAAGAAATGAAAAACATAATAATTAAGGTGAAAAATAAAATTGTAGTTGATATGAATTCGCACATTGTGAATGCATATTTAGTTTGCATTGGCACTGAATTGATTGAATACGAATATTTTTGTTGCTCATACCCATAAGTGAATTGTATGGACAGGTTTAGGGGACCATGTATTTATGCCGAATTGATTACATTGCGTTATTATATGCTCGTTTGGATTGATTTTATGTGTTTGCATTTAGAAAAAATTATGCATATTTTTTTCTACAACTTTGTGAAATCAATTTAGAAGGACAACTTGAGGGGGAGCAGATACAAAAATCTCGCTATTAGCTCCAAATATTTTTGACGTTTTTCTCTAAGGGTTACAAAATGATTGACCCTTACCCAACCGAAGCACTATGGAAACTAGACATCCTTCTAGGCTGCCACACGTCGAGTTTTGTTCCACGTCGTTTACCCAGAAAACGAATTCCCCGACTGGACACAGCTCGCTACCGAAGGGCCACCGAATCCACCAAATTCGTCCCTCCACGTGCAGACTCGTGCTCCTTTGTGCGCTCAACACGTCCGAAGACAAAACACGTCCGAAGACAAGGGTTTGGATAGGGTGTTACAAGCGCTCGCTCAAAGGGTACTGTTTTCGCAAATCTAAGCTCAACACAAACTTTCGCAAATCAAAGCTCAATCACTCAAAGTTGTTTGCTTTTGTGTAGGGTCGGTACCCTTGATTGTGAAGTGCTCCTTAATATAGGCCCAAAATAGCTTTAACACTTCACATAGAAAGTCAAGCACGAAACATATGCAAAGTATGCTCAAGAATCACGTGCATTAACTTAAAGAATCATGCCAAGAATAAGCCAATAAAGCTCAACGGTCATGCATGATTACTTACGATATTTTCCAAAGAATTACTTTCCATCAGTGGAAATCTCGTCCATTGTCAACACATTCCATATATAATTCCACTCAACATATTACCAATAATAAGCACAATCAATGATTTCTTTCTAAAATATAATAGTCAGTTCGTACAAGGAAAGATACACAGTTTACCTACTGAGTATAAGGCAAAACAGACTTTCCAAATATGGTGATCTCATCCAATTTCAGCACATACCACAAATAGACTCAGTCAGCATCTTACCACATTTAAGCCCAATCAATTTACGACTTTCCAAAATATAGTTCCTAAACCGCACAAGGAAAGCAGGATAATTGATTTACTGATTTAAAAGTCAACTCAACATGTTGTTGGAACTATTTTATTGTATTCAATTAATATAGTTGTCTTAGTCTTGCTATGTAAATAAGTAGTCTAGGCTAAATAGTAAATAGTCATTGTATAGGACTACTTTACCACGAGATGGTATATATAAGTGAGCTCCTTAGGAAATAAGGAGTGCGTTGTACAAGGGTTTCACAATTTTGGAAGGAATCGAAAATTTTAGAGAGAAGATTTTCGCGCAACCCTTACTTGATCTTCAAGTAACTTCTCTCTCAAGCTTCAATGGTAAATCTCAATCTTCAACTTCGAATTTCTTAAATTTATGATTCGATTCTTGCCGATATCAATTAGGTTGGATAAATTAGGACCTAACAATTGGTATCACAGCTGAGCGTGTTAGGATTTGGATTAAAATTTTAGGATTTTGGATCGAAATCTTTAAATCTGATATGCACTGTTCTTCGATCGAACTGTTCCTCACAATTTCGATCTGACTCTTCAAAAATTCAATTTGTTCTCGTTGAATCATAACCCAACCTGACTTTGAATGGTTTTTGACTGATTGTCGAATTCTTTTTTGTGAATGTGTTCGTGAGTTTTCTCGTGAATAGCTTCGTAAAAGGTTCTAATTCGTCACAGTTCTCCATTCGAAAGATTTTCACGCTCGAGAATCTCGTTTACGATCGAAAAACTCACGTCGAGAATTGTTTACGATCGAAAACTCATTCTGAAATTTTTTTCGATTGTGAAACCGAAGCCTTCATCCTCTTTGCACGTCTACTTATAGATACACACGTACTTACACACAAATTGCAGGCATATTTACAATACGAACCCAGAAATATTATTTTAGTCCCTGCTATTACATTTCGGTCCCTAGTAGTTTTCAATTCAGTTTAGAAAGTTCTGATCTAGTCCAAAATTTTTAATCTAACCCCAGAACTTTCAATTTTATTGAATTCTCATTCATTATGTGATTTTTCGTTCACAAATTATTGTTTAGTTGTTTTGACAGGTTCGTTGTTGCAAAACTTGTTTTTCGCCGACAAAACCTTTTGCGATCAAAAAATTTGATTTTAAAGGTTTAGATATTAAAGTCTTAAAAGGATGGCGTTTTATCAAATTGCAAAACTTTTACGATAGTAAATCAATACGTAACTGTTTGAAATTCAAAACTATTTTCTAAAACCAGTACCTCATCGAAACATAACAATAGAAAATAGTGCTCCATATCCTCATTCGAAAAAGTTTTAATCGAGAATTATTTTCGATCGAAAATAGTGGCTTATACTGACGTTAAAAAAAACTTAACAAAAATTTTTTTCGATTGAAAACAACAACCTTCAATTGGCACATTATAGAAAAAGCTTTTGGTATATACTCTTAGATTTTAAATCAAGAGTTATAAACCCAAAAACTTTTCGAAACTAAAATTTTAAAAACCCAAATATTTAAATCACTATAAAAATTCAAATCCATAAAACACGTCACCTATCAGAATATTCAACCAAAATTTTAAAAAAAACATTAATTGGACACCTACTCGATTACTCTATCCGACGAGACTGGCTCCGACTTTGATGAACAGCTGAAGGAGTTGGGGCATCAACTACGATTAATTGAGAAGTTAAAGAAGTCCACAATGACCAAGTCACGCTCAAAGAAGCAAGAGACTACCAACTCCGAACAACAAACGCACTTGGCTTTGATGGCACACCACGAAGGTAAAATTAACCCATCTTACAAGGAAGTATCAATTCCTAATTCTATTTAACATGTTAGAATCCTTACAAACTTGGTATGCTAACACGGAAAATGAGCAGAAAAGTACAAAAGAGTTAGAAGAAAAATTATCTAAGTCTGAGGAGAAAATAGCTACTCTCGAATTAGAACTTAGAAGCTCTAATGCGAAAATAGATGAACTAACTAGGAGCTTGAAAATTAGTGAGAGTAAGACGCCACAGTTAGAGATGCATAGCTCAAAAATGAAGGTATTAGAAGTCAGGTTAGAAAATAACTACAGTTGTTTGGTTAGGAACCTCGTCGAGAAAGCTAGCCTCAATTGTGGATAATGCCAACTCTAGGATCACTAGTCTAGAATCTCAATTCTAATGCGACCAAGAGTTTAAGTGCCTGTGAACTGCTCAAGATAACTATACTTTCTTAGGTGAAGAATGTACGAAGCTATACTCTAAGGTTAAACAATTAGAATATCTTCTTGCGACTTTTAAGACTGAGGAAGCAAAATCTCATCATTCTGAAAATTCTTCTTCCATCGATATACCTACTATTCTTAAGAAAATAGAGGATTTAAATTCTATACTAGAAACGGAAAGAAAGAATTTTGAAGCAGAAAAGAATGCGCTTTTATTAGAAAAAATATCTAATCTCAAAGCTTCCTCACAAGAAAAATTAGTCTTAAAGCAGGTTAAGAAAGAAAAAGATCATTTGAGCGCCAATAGATCAAATACTCGAATCTTTAAAGCTGTTACTTCTACTTGTTTGTTAAAGCCTATCAATTTTAGACGTACAAACTTTGAAAGTGGCTCTTCCTCCGAAAGAAAATTTTTCATGGAAATAATTCAAGTTCTAGCGCTCAAACTTCACCGTGTGTTTCAAATGATTATACTAATTTTCACTTAAAAAGCCTAGACTTGAAAATAACTTTCGAAATTCTTAAAATCATTATGTGAAAAATGTGCATTCTCCATGTACGAAATATGATACATCTTGTTTACATGCTTATCATTCTATTTGCTCATATTCTTACGTGAAATATCCAGTCAAAGTCAAATCCGAAAAACACTTAT
Organism: Craterostigma plantagineum; assembly: GCA_027422505.1. NCBI lineage: Eukaryota > Viridiplantae > Streptophyta > Magnoliopsida > Lamiales > Linderniaceae > Craterostigma > Craterostigma plantagineum. The sequence continues at coordinate 336,311 of JAPQWV010000055.1, forward strand.
TACGACTGGGCAATGAGAAGATCTTTAAAGATACACATTCTAGGAGCATATTCTCAAAAGCTGAATTTTCATATCTGTGTAAAGTCATGCAAAAATGGATTCCTACGTCGGATATCAAGTCACAAAGTCCTAGTCAAAAATGTATTCCTAAGGCTAATTCATCTACTGACATAGGATCACAATCTAATTTTACTCGAATTACGACTAACTCGTTTTCTGCTAATAAGGGAGGACCCATACGACAATGGGTACCAAAGTCCCAATAGTTTTGCAGATTTCCCTCATGTATGGTATTTTGATGGTAGTTGCTCCACATACATGATCAAGGGTGAGCGGCAGAGCAACTACAACAATTCCCTACCTACGCAAAAACTCGGTGACAAAGTTCCTTACTCATTTTTTTCCTAAAAAGTGCTGAAATTCTTGGATAAGTCACAATTAATTTCTTTGGGATTACAATTCGGTACATTATGCATCTGAGCTGAAATGTTAAATGCTAAATTTGAAAAAAAAAATAAAATAAAAAAATATCTATCATGCATTTTTTGCATTTAGTCTAATAAAAAATATATTTTAAAAACTTCATTCATTTTTATTAATTTTTTTTTGTTTTCATATCATGTTCATGTTTTTCTCTTTAAAAAAAACAATAAAAAAAACAAAACAAAACACAAAGTTTTTTTAGCATTGTTTTGGAAAACAAAATTAAACGAAAACAAAAACAACGAAAAAAAAATGGGGAGTGACCATTACTCAATCTACTTTGATTTGTTCAAATGCATTTGCCTTGGCACAGACTTGTTTAAAAGCGAAATATTTCTTGCTTATATGGTTACACAAAATTTCATAGGCATGCTTAGGAGTTCATGCATGTATGCTAAAAATATGCGTTTCTACTCGTTGTGTCGTATGTGTTATATTCTCATATGCATATCTTGGTGAAGATGCATATAATAGCGAAATTGTCAAACACTATACGCGCATTCTTTGAGGGGGAGTCAATATTCTCAGGGTGTGAAAACATGAATTAAGGGGGAGATTGGAAAATTAATCTATTATTTTGAAATTACTCCTTTAGTAAATTTCCGCTGAGCATTATCTGAGGGGGAGTAATATGCTTTTAAGGATGAGTAATTTTTTTGTGTAATTCATGTCTATATTAAACTTTAACGGTTACTCTTGACCACTACCCCATTTAGTATGAAAAAGCATAAACGACTAAATCCTCGGGGGAGCCTTTTAATGATTTTCAGGTATATGAAGTGGATGCATTTCAAGAAGATCCTCCAACCACTTCTCAGAAGCTTACCCTCGAAGATTTAGTAAATGAAAAACAAGTCAGAAACCGGTCGGTCCACCGACCAAATTCCGCCGCGCGCACCACTCTGAAACCGGGCTCTCTCACAAAGCCACATTCAAAGTAGGCTCGGTACAACTTAAAACAATCAAATAAAGAGACGGTTTACCTCCTCTGGAACTAGAGACACTTCTTCGAGGCTGAACCAGATAACTTCCAATCGGAGAAGATGAATCTGGCAAATCAGAGAAGATGGGTAAACCTCGAGCCCTCTCCTCGATCGAACGACACGTGATTCAAGCATCATCAACGATCGAAGTTGCCAACCGTGTCCACTGCATCAACGATCGAACTTGCCAACCGTGTTCACATCTCCAAACCGCAAATCGGACTTCCCAATCTCAACACCGGGTTGACCCAAATAGGGGGAGTTTCGTGCGCCTTCAACGAGAGAGATGGATCACGGACTTTCCAAAAACCGGCAAGAACTTCGTACATTTTACGGCATTTAGGAGAAGAACTTCAAAAGAAGATTCGAAGAAAATGCTGATGCCTAGATGACCGGGTGAGCTTAAATATTTTCTAAAGAGGAGATTTCGAGGACTCGAGGACTCTTTCCACTGCAAGACGAAGATAACTTATGCTATGTTGAAAATTGAATACAAGGGGGGAGATTGTTGGAACTATTATATTGTATTCAATTAATATAGTTGTATTAGTCTTGCTATGTAAATAAGTACGGCTAAATAATAAATAATCATTGTATAGGACTACTTTACCACGAGATGGTATATGTAAGCGAACTCCTTAGGAAATAAGGAGTGCGTTGTAAAAGGGTTTCACAATTTTGGAAAACAATCGAAAATTTTAGATAGAAGATTTTAGCACAACCTTGCTTGCTCTTCAAGTAACTTCTCTCTCAAGCTTCAATGGTAAATCTCAATCTTCAACTTCGAATTTCTTAGATTTACGATACGATTCTTGCCGAGATCAATTAGGTTGGATAAATTAGGACTAACACATGTTCTCAAACGGATATATCATAATATTCTTTCCTAAAATAACTCAATCACGTGTACAGCTCAATCAGAATATATTTTCCATATATAGCATACAATCGTTCATATCCAGGTGATCACAGTGATATTCTTTCCTAAAATAAATTAATTCTCGCAGTTCACATATCACTCAACAGAATATATTTTCCATATATAGCACACAGTGAAATTCCATATATAGCAGACAGTTCACAAGTGATCACAACAATTTTCTAATTAAGCACAAAATCACATATATTAGATTATTTAAACAACTCAATCATACTTAGGCACGTAAACGAATATTTGGACATAGTTAAACATCATGAACCATACATATTGAATTTTCTAAGTTATACCCCCCAATTTACATAATTACTTGGAATAATCAAAACTCTCATAAGCATTGGACCAAAATGGTCTATAATCTCACCCTTTTTTATGATGACAAGTAATTAATACCTAACGCATATGAGTACATTTGATATGAAACCATTAATACACATACCATGTTTAAGTATCGAGGCATGTGACATATGATCAGAGCAAATAAATCAATCAAATTTTAAAGCATTCTCCCCATGCCTAATTGCTAATCTTCCTATGTAAAGCACAATAGCAAAAATATTTAGTAATTACCAGATCATATCTTATGGAATGTCACAAGTTACCATGGAATGTCGCAAATTATCAGATCATTTCAGTTTGCTCCCCTGCCTATGTGCAGAATTCCTTAATCCTTAACACATCACAAACTCAAGCACATAGAGATTAAGACATAAGCATATAAAAGCAAGCCGATAGTATTCATTGCCATAAGTGAATGACAACTCGAGATAGACCAAAATAAACGGCATTAATTGCCCAAATTCTCACCCTTCAGCATAAAAATGAAGGGACCCGAAACACCACCAACTTACCAAACACCTGCAAACAACCATGACCTACCAACCCAAATCCAGCAAAAGAAAAGAACTTAGTACTAGGCGCAGACTAGAACTAGGCATAGTAGAGCTAGGAGATCACTAGGAATCGAAGTTCTAAGAGCTGGAATTGCTATCAGCTGAGGCAGATGAGGATTCAGCTATATTCAGAGCGTGGAGATCTCCTTCATATACATTTTAACCCTTTTTAAGTGACATGAGATCTCGACAAACTTCTTCCTGTTATCATCCTTGATGCACTTGATACTCCGTTTCGAATCAGTTATGGTTCCCTGCTCATTGTCGCTCTCTTGATCCTTTTTCTTTCTGATTTCGAACAAGTGGCTTTCGAAGAGATTGGGGATTTGATCAGAGCAGCCTTTCACTTCTTGTCGGAGACAGATGCGACGCCTTTGGTTTCGTCACAATTGAGATCGAAGGATTGAAGAGCGAAATAATGAAGTGAAAGACTTAGGGTTGAATGAATTGAAGAAAGAAGATATTGGATGGTTTAGGTTGAAAACCTTTTGGTTAAGAATGGAAAGGATTTTGGAGAGATGTGATATCGATTAGACGTGAGGCAGATAAGGAAAAGATCTCAAAGTTTGACTTTCAGAAAAATCATTGCTAGAAGGAGATGCTGACCGTTAGAAGCATTTAAATGAAGATACGAGGATATCTCACGGAAATTAAGGAAAAGAATAAGGAATAAGATCAGAGTTCAAAAATTAGAATGAATTTTCGGCTGAAAATAAATTTTAACATAAAACTCGAAGAAAATCTATTTAGTGAAAAATATTCTCCCCATGAATGGAAAGAAATAAGATAGATACGAAGGTCGAATCAAAATACCAATAGAATCAAAGGATAAGATCGAAGAGATACTAAGGGCTAACTTATCTAGGCACCTTTCCTATTTGAGCTCAATAATTCCTAATCGATCATGAATATCATAGAATCTACTCTCAATGAGGGGTTTCATGAAGATATCAGTCAGCTGATCAATAGTTCAGTTCCTACGAAGTTCACGCTGATATTCCCATTCTGAAGATGATCTCGAATAGAATGATGTTTCACCTCTATGTGCTTAGTTCGAGAGTAGTGTACGGAATTTTTAGTGATACTAGTGGCACTAGTACCATCACAGAAAATAGGATTTTGGTTGTATCTTAGACTGTAATCACTCAATGTCTGTTTCATCCAAAGGATTTGTTGAGAACAATTTCCTAAGGCCATATATTCTGCTTCGGTTGTGGACAGGGCAACATCATTTTGATTCCGACTGGACCAAGTTACAAGGAATTCCCTAGTAGTTGGCAAGTACCACTAGTGCTTTTCCTATCTTCTTTAGTACCGGCATAATCAGCGTCTTAATATCCCATTAATGGGAATTCCTTGAAATGTGGATATCAGATTCCATGATTGACTGTTCTTTTTAAATATATAAGTATCTGCTTGACTGTTGTCAAGTGACATTCCATAGGACTCGATTGATATCAAGAACATTGACCAGTAGCAAACATAATATCGAGTTTGATTGCCGTATGGTAGAGCAAAATTCCGATTATACCTCTATAATTTGATCAAAGGGTGTACCATGTTTATCACTGTCAATTTTGGTGGTGATGCATAGGAGTGAGTGGGAAGTACCTTGGAATCAGCCATTACGAATTTTTCAAGAAGTTCCTTCGTGTACGTCGTTTGAGATATGAATATTCACGTGTTCAATTGCTTGATTTGCAATCCGAGGAAGTACGTGAGTTCTCCCATCAAGCTCATCTCAAATTCCTGCCGCATAAACTTAGAAAAATTCTCACAATGTCAATACTGCCAAATATGATATCATCAACATATATCTGCACGAGCAGAGTGTTATATATTGTTCATGTTGTAAAGCCCATGTCTAGTAGAAATCTATGTACCGCCCCGCCCTCAATAGTTCGTGGAGCACTGCCACCAGCCGCCTTACTTGACGTACACCGGCGTCAAACTCAGTACCTACAACACGTAAACTGAGCAATTGGCCCAGTAGGTGAATAAAATGCATGTATGCAAGTGTGCACTCAACCCCTATCCCAATATCTCACATATCCATGTTCTTTTTCCACATCTCTATCTCATATCATACACATTGGGCAATTGGTTAGGCTCGCGAGCGCAATAAATCATGGGTGACCACACCCGTTATCAGTAAGCTACGCCGGTGCACTGATCGATCACGTCAATGGCCGCCAACTAGGTCGCATCTTCATCATGGGCGATAATGCCCGTATCCATATATATATATATATATATATCATGGGTGATAACACCCGTATCTCATTGGCGGTTTGCATCTCGAACCGACAACGTCTGAGTAGACAGATCGACATGTCTATCTCCCGCCAGGTAATCTATAAGCCTAACAAGTCACAATATACCCCACTTAACAATACATTGAATCATCACCGTCTCAATACGCTGGAAACCATCTCTCCCCCTGACGTGATAGCATGTGCCATGCATATACATGATATCTCATGAAAACATGATTCACATGAAACGTACGTAAAACAAGTAAATCACGTAAGTCACAGAAATCATCGAATCACATAACAGCACATAAATCACATTTGTGTTTACACATTCTAGATGGATGATCCACCTACCTTCCCTCCTGCTAAGATCAAACACGAAGTTTGATGGAACTTCTAAATCCTGGACCTCTGAATATTGAAAATGTTATCAATCAATAATTTGGCTACGTCACGAAATTCTAAAGTTTCCCAAACCCTAACTATTGAAAATCCTAAATAATGAAAACCCTAAAATATCGAAAACTCTAGAATACCGAAAACCTAGTGTCATGCGAAAACTTTTATAGATGCCGCAAGCTTCATGTATTTTAGACAATACCGAAAACCTTAGAGAGGATGTCGAAAACTTTGTTGTCATGATAAAATGCCGAAATCTTGAGAATGACGAAAACTTTTATATGAAATACACCTATACCAAAAACTTAGGGCTAATAATAATATTGCCGAAATCATTTTACATGGAGCATGCCGAAAACTTTGATAAAGAGCGACCACGAAGACTTGGGAAAATCAAATATGAAGTTACGAAAACTTTGCTTGAGAATTAAGCATGTCTAAAAAAAATCGAATCCCAACCACATTAACCTATTGTAAACCTTTAAATAATTCAACAATTATTCTAATGCTGAGAACGCCTAACCTAGTATAAAGTGGCGAAACTCCCAATTAGTCGCACCTCAAACTTCTATTACCTATACATAAACACCGAAATTATTTCTCAAATAGCACACGTGACTCGAAAACTTTAGAATACCTAGTCTTAAACCACCAAAAACCTTACTATACTTAAAGATAATCGAGCCCTAAATGGAAATTCACTACCCAAATCACGTATACCCATTTCGACACTTTACCGAACTAATCCATACCCACATCAAATATTAAGACAACATCAGCATATGTGAAAATTACCTAAGGCACGAGAACTTATATTAAACGTCACCTATTTTATATAGATTAAATGGCACATTGGAAACATATGAAGTACAATATGTTTACCTTAAGTCCAAGTTGTTAAGTTTGTTAATTTGTCGAAATCTCCTTCACCTTTGATGAAGTTCTCTTTTCTTTATGTGTTATTTTTGTTCTTTGTTGCTAGGTATGTAAGTGTTTTTCGTGGGTTTATGAGTAGATATAGGCTAGACAAGTATTTCATTGTTGAATCTAGTCTGTATATCCGTGGTTGCTTAAGTCAAAAGGTGTACATTACCCTAAGGATAAGAAACATTTCTATTAGTCATACTTATTAATAACATGAGAGACTCCCACGTGCTAGCTTTCCTTAGGGTTATAGTTATAGTAATATGTATGTGTGTACGAAAACTTGATGTAAAGTAACGCTATCGAAAACTTTATTCCCTTATATTCCGTTTGATTGGAAGGATGGGTTTAGATGGTATTAGTTTTAGTTGGGTTTATATAATGGGAGATATGGGGTATTTTGGGTGTTTGGTTGATGGGATCAAGTAACGATGTATGATATGTTTGGTAGATGGATTTAAATGGTATTAGATTTAATTAGAAAAATTACTTTTTTACCCGTGTTTTAAATTAACATCACTTGAGTTAGTCATGTTATTTGATGTCAGCTAAAATGGGTTAAAACTAAATTGAAATTGAACAAACAAACAATCACTGTGCCAAGCCAACTCAAGAGGAAGACAATGATGATAACCATGATCATACCACTGCAGAAAAACAATATAATAATATTCAGATTGAAAAATACCACCACCGAAATTCTATAGCTCTAAGAAAGCTTCAGTAGCACCTATGAAAGAAGAAAAGTCAGAAGGGGACATTAAGCTTGAAGCTGTAATTAGATTCTTGATAAGGAACGGTTTATCAGAAATCGAATCAGCTCTAAAACAGTGTATTGGTTGAACACAATCCAAATTATCTTCAATTGGACTCTTCCGTGGTCGCCGGAGAGGGTCTCCGCGCCGGAACCTCCTCCGAGGACGGCCGCGACGACGACGATGAGTTCGTGAGCTTGGGCTCTTCCACCATTGACCCGTGTTCTTCTGGTAAAATTGAAGGCTATGTTCTCTCTGTTACCTAACAAAACGAAAGGGACGATGTTTTTCAGCACACAGAGAAGCAAAAATCGACGTCGATGTTTGTTAAATCTGTTCATCCCATTCGTATATTCGATTTTCATATCCAATTTCTTAGCCACATGATTGAAGTCGGTGGTGATTTAGTGAAGACGATTACATTGCATCAGACTAAAAGGGTAAACGTGGAAATAGATTAATAAATATGGATGAATATGTCTGGAACACACGGGATTAAATAAAGGGAAGGGAGGTGGCTGATTTATTTAAGGGCTTAAAGGGAGTATTAAGGGGTATTATGTAAAACCCCACCTTTAAATAAACCTCCGTACCAAACACTGATTTAGTTAATCCATACCCCCTAATCCCCCCTTATAACCCCAACCAAACACACCCTTAGTATAGTACAATGCGAAGACTTTTTACACCTACATTGTACCACGAAAAGATTGTATTCTAAGCGTGAAGTACATTATGAAAACTTTCTAGGTAGACTTGATCTTCCAAAAAATTATAAATCTCAATATGCTTATACGAAAACTTTTCTAGTATATATTTACATATGTGCAAAGAGTTCCTAGTCCTATTTGTACAAATTGTATTAATTCTTTGATAAATTGTAAAATAAACCTGAAACTCTTAAAATTTATATTTTCGTTCCACAACTTGAATTTCTTTATCAAACTTCCTAATCTGCAAAATTACATAATCAATTACAGCAAAAATCCTGTTTTAAATTTTACGGGTATTACATCCTTCTTCCATGGCAATCACCCACGATTCATCGTCAAGAGCCTCATTCACTGTCTTAGGTTCCATGGTTGATAGCAACACGTTATGTAATTCCTCAGCAGTATCATGTCGTGCAGTTGCTGCGTTGTGATCACTGAAGTGATATTCCCTATGACATGTTCAGTGGAATGACTGGAGGTATGCTTGAATTTTCTGTGCTGTTGCTCGTCTGAAGCCTCTCAGGTTCATCTGACATAGCATCTAGTTCCAGTGCATTGTGCTCACTTCTTTGTCAGTAGCATATATATCGGCAGGAGACACAACTATACCTTCCTTAGTAGCATTTGTGTTAGGGAATTTATGAAATATAACATGCACAGATTCTTGAACAGTCTTCTTCCTATTATTAAATGCTCAAAAAGCTTTTGAATGAAGGCTGTAACCTAGGAATATCCCTTCATCATCTTTGGAATCGAATTTTCCTCTCTTAGCCCTATCATTTAAAGTCAAACATTTGCAGCCAAATACATGAAAATATCTTATGTTAGGGGTTTTATCATCAAAAGTTCATAGGGAGTTCTCTTAATAATCGGTCTAAAGAAAATCATGTTCGAGACATAACAAGCTGTACTAACAGCTTCAGCCCAAAAATGTTTTGGAGTATTATATTCGCTCAGCAAAGTCCTAGCCATTTCTTGCAATACTCTATTTTTCCTCTCGACCACTCCGTTCTGTTGAGGCGTAATGGTGGCTTGTTAGGTCCCTAGATTATCAATGCTAAGGTCCTAGGCAGGAATTCAAGGTAATTGATTAGAAGTATTGATTGAGTGTCGATCGAAAACCTTTCTATGAAGAACACGAGAGAGATTCCTTTAGTGTTGAGAAAGTGTTGTTGTATCTCTCTCTAGAATTGAATTCGCGAGCCCTTCGGATAAAGTTCTAAAACTTTCTCTATAGAAAATGTGTACAAATGTATTTATACCAAACATACTTGGTAAAATCAAAACAAGTTAGTCCTAAACGATGGACTAATAAAAGAAAAGCCCCTAAACACAAGGACAACTAATAAAATCAAAGCACAATCAAAACTGATATTCTACATTCTCCCCCTTTGTGCTTGATTGCCCTTCCGTGCTATCTGTCCTCGTCGGGCAAAGAAATACATGCGCAAGCCCAGCGCATGCTCGTTGTTTCTTATGGTGTCCCTCAGTTCCAATCGCTCCTCGATAGCTTCAAGTAGCTCCATCAGAGGCAATTGTTCTCTCACGAACCTGTGAAGTTTCAGCATGGTCTCTCTGTTGATTTCTTCCAATCTCTTCTCTATATTCTTTCTGATTACTTTGAGCGTCCCATTACAGAATTTGTTGACTTCAGTCTTCATCATCAACCTATTCCTTTTGACAATTGGATTGTGGTAGGTGATTGCCAAGACTGAGCTCACGTGTACGTGATTATTGGGAAGCCCTTTGACCTCAGGTCCTTGATTGTGTGGAGTGGTCATGTTGCCTTCTTCATATTGCTCTCTAGAGCCATCTGAATGTCGTGTGCGGCATAGAACCTGACTTCGCGCACCATGAACCTATACAGTCCCTCGAGCCCTTCCTTCTTGATAAAGCCTTGATGATCCTTGTACTTCTCTGCATACAACTGGTTGAGATTGTATACCTCTTCGACATGAAGATACGGTAGGTCCGTTAAACTCTTCTCAAGTTCTGTCTATCCGCTCTATCTGATAAATTGGAGTTGGAATGCCTCATTTTGCATAGTAGACCCCTAACAGCTGACATATTGGGGATAACTCTGTGAAGTGGCTCTTCAGATGATTCTTGGGAATACCTAGCCTTTGATCAGGTCCGAGTTGGATTAGCATGCACAGGTCCGATTGGGTTAGCATGAATAGGTAAGTCATCCTTTTCTTCCAAATTGGGTTGCCTCTGACTTCGAACTCGCTCAGCTGCTTAATTTTATCCGGTGAACTTCAGATTTGCTGTAGAACTTCTTCTTGGATGGGGATTTCTATCCTTATGTTCTCCCAGGTGTATCAAATTCGAATTGTCCCTGGAGTTAGAGTTGGAGGGGCGTCCGCTCGTTGAGCAATCAATTCTGGAAGACTTGGGGGAATCTCATGATCTTCACCTTCCTAAAGCTCTTCGTCTTCTAGTAAGACTAGGTCAACCGAGGCTAATCGCAAAAAGTGTCGAACGTCCTTGAGCCTTTTATTTTGAATCGTGTCGGGCATACTGTGGGTCATCCACTATCCTTCGAAAATGCACTTGTCGAGCACTTCATGTGGGTCGACTCCACCTCTTGATGTATCCGACTGGTCGTTAGCAGTTGAGCTGGGAGGTGCTTGAGTTTCTGCCAATGCGACGAGCATTTCGACACTTGCTTCTTCTTCCGGAAGCAAAGGACTTGTAAAGGATGTTGGTGGAGTGAGCGGAGGCGTCTGTAGTGTAGGTGGTTCGTATGGTTCAAGAGTATGGGTGGTGCGGTGTGTGGTGATGGTTTGTTTTTTGGTAGTGAGTTGTGATGCTTCAACGCTCCTGTACTCGTCGGTGCCGCGCCCGAGCTCTGTCCTTGACTTCTTGTTAAAATCCTAGGCCTCTTCTCCCCCTCATAATGACCTTGATCGTTAGAGTCGTCATGTCGGCATTTTGAGTGGGAGCTTTGACCTCGGCATGGGTCGGTAGGTGGGTCAGGAAGATCCACTAGACGTTTGAAGAGATCTTCTTCCTCCGACGTCCGACTGGGTAGCTCAAAACGTCGGGCGACAAGAATGTAATGGAGTTCGCTGATGGGTACGGTGGCTGGGTTGATGAGGTTGGATGATGGGATGGGTAATGGGATGGTTGGGGCGGTGTGTAGATGTTGTGAGGGTGTGAGGGTCGGTTGTGAGGGTTGTCCGGACGGTGGTGCCTCGGAGATTGGTGCCTTATGTTAGGTCCTACGATTAACAACTCTAAGATCCTAGGCAAGAATTCAAAGTAATTCGACGATAATGATCAACATTAAGAATCGATCGAAAAACTCAATTGAAGAACGAGAGAGAGAATTCGAGTAGAGTGAGAAAGTTACTATTGTTTCTCTCTCTAGAATTGAATTGCAAGCCTTTCGGATCAATTTCCAAAATTTCTCTATTCAGCTCAGTTGATTTACATGTATTTATACCAAACAAACTTGGTATAAATATCAAACTAGTCCTAATCTAAGGACTACTATACAAAACGCCCCTAATTACAAGGACAACTAATAAAATCAAGCACAATTAAAACATAAACTCTACAATCTCCCCCTTTGTGCTTGATTGTGTCTCCGCACTGTTTGTCCTCGTCGGGCGTAATATGATTTGCGCAAGCCCAGCGCATACTCGAAGTTTCTGAGAGTTTCCCTCACCTTCAGGCACTCCTGATCACCATGATCGAGAGGTTGGAGACTCTTAATTTTCGATTTGATCATGAATTACAAAATGATCTCATCTTGCAGTCCCTGCCTCCGTCCTTCAATGCCTTCATTGTGAACTATCATCTGAATGGAATGACGCTATTGCTTCCTGATCTGATGAATCAGTTAGCAACAGCGCAAGGTCAGATGAAGAGGGCAAAGCAGACTGCACTTGTTGCTACTTCTTGATAAAGCCTTGATGATCCTTGTACTTCTCTGCATACAACTGGTTGAGATTGTATACCTCTTCGACATGAAGATACGGTAGGTCTGTTAAACTCTTCTCAAGTTCTGTCTATCCGCTCTATCTGATAAATTGGAGATGGAATGCCTCATTTTGCATAGTAGACCCCTAACAGCTGACATATTGTTGATAACTCTGTGAAGTGGCTCTTCAGATGATTCTTGGGAATACCTAGCCTTTGATCAGGTCCGAGTTGGATTAGCATGCACAGGTCCGATTGGGTTAGCATGAATAGGTAAGTCATCCTTTTCTTCCAAATAGGGTTGCCTCTGACTTCGAACTCGCTCAGCTGCTTAATTTTATCCGGTGAACTTCAGATTTGCTGTAGAACTTCTTCTTGGATGGGGATTTCTATCCTTATGTTCTCCCAGGTGTATCAAATTCGAATTGTCCCTGGAGTTAGAGTTGGAGGGGCGTCCGCTCGTTGAGCAATCAATTCTGGAAGACTTGGGGGAATCTCATGATCTTCACCTTCCTAAAGCTCTTCGTCTTCTAGTAAGACTAGGTCAACCGAGGCTAATCGCAAAAAGTGTCGAACGTCCTTGAGCCTTTTATTTTGAATCGTGTCGGGCATACTGTGGGTCATCCACTATCCTTCGAAAATGCACTTGTCGAGCACTTCATGTGGGTCGACTCCACCTCTTGATGTATCCGACTGGTCGTTAGCAGTTGAGCTGGGAGGTGCTTGAGTTTCTGCCAATGCGACGAGCATTTCGACACTTGCTTCTTCTTCCGGAAGCAAAGGACTTGTAAAGGATGTTGGTGGAGTGAGCGGAGGCGTCTGTAGTGCAGGTGGTTCGTATGGTTCAAGAGTATGGGTGGTGCGGTGTGTGGTGGTGGTTTGTTTTTTGGTAGTGAGTTGTGATGCTTCAACGCTCCTGTACTCGTCGGTGCCGCGCCCGAGCTCTGTCCTTGACTTCTTGTTAAAATCCTAGGCCTCTTCTCCCCCTCATAATGACCTTGATCGTTAGAGTCGTCATGTCGGCATTTTGAGTGGGAGCTTTGACCTCGGCATGAGTCGGTAGGTGGGTCAGGAAGATCCACTAGACGTTTGAAGAGATCTTCTTCCTCCGACGTCCGACTGGGTAGCTCAAAACGTCGGGCGACAAGAATGTAATGGAGTTCGTTGATGGGTACGGTGGCTGGGTTGATGAGGTTGGATGATGGGATGGGTAATGGGATGGTTGGGGCGGTGTGTAGATGTTGTGAGGGTGTGAGGGTCGGTTGTGAGGGTTGTCCGGACGGTGGTGCCTCGGAGATTGGTGCCTTATGTTAGGTCCTACGATTAACAACTCTAAGATCCTAGGCAAGAATTCAAAGTAATTCGACGATAATGATCAACATTAAGAATCGATCGAAAAACTCAATTGAAGAACGAGAGAGAGAATTCGAGTAGAGTGAGAAAGTTACTATTGTTTCTCTCTCTAGAATTGAATTGCAAGCCTTTCGGATCAATTTCCAAAATTTCTCTATTCAGCTCAGTTGATTTACATGTATTTATACCAAACAAACTTGGTATAAATATCAAACTAGTCCTAATCTAAGGACTACTATTCAAAACGCCCCTAATTACAAGGACAACTAATAAAATCAAGCACAATTAAAACATAAACTCTACAATCTCCCCCTTTGTGCTTGATTGTGTCTCCGCACTGTTTGTCCTCGTCGGGCGTAATATGATTTGCGCAAGCCCAACGCATACTCGAAGTTTCTGAGAGTTTCCCTCACCTTCAGGCACTCCTGATCACCATGATCGAGAGGTTGGAGACTCTTAATTTTCGATTTGATCATGAATTACAAAATGATCTCATCTTGCAGTCCCTGCCTCCGTCCTTCAATGCCTTCATTGTGAACTATCATCTGAATGGAATGACGCTATTGCTTCCTGATCTGATGAATCAGTTAGCAACAGCGCAAGGTCAGATGAAGAGGGCAAAGCAGACTGCACTTGTCGCTACTTCTTGATAAAGCCTTGATGATCCTTGTACTTCTCTGCATACAACTGGTTGAGATTGTATACCTCTTCGACATGAAGATACGGTAGGTCTGTTAAACTCTTCTCAAGTTCTGTCTATCCGCTCTATCTGATAAATTGGAGTTGGAATGCCTCATTTTGCATAGTAGACCCCTAACAGCTGACATATTGGGGATAACTCTGTGAAGTGGGTCTTCAGATGATTCTTGGGAATACCTAGCCTTTGATCAGGTCCGAGTTGGATTAGCATGCACAGGTCCGATTGGGTTAGCATGAATAGGCAAGTCATCCTTTTCTTCCAAATTGGGTTGCCTCTGACTTCGAACTCGCTCAGCTGCTTAATTTTATCCGGTGAACTTCAGATTTGCTGTAGAACTTCTTCTTGGATGGGGATTTCTATCGTTATGTTCTCCCAGGTGTATCAAATTCGAATTGTCCCTGGAGTTAGAGTTGGAGGGGCGTCCGCTCGTTGAGCAATCAATTCTGGAAGACTTGGGGGAATCTCATGATCTTCACCTTCCTAAAGCTCTTCGTCTTCTAGTAAGACTAGGTCAACCGAGGCTAATCGCAAAAAGTGTCGAACGTCCTTGAGCCTTTTATTTTGAATCGTGTCGGGCATACTGTGGGTCATCCACTATCCTTCGAAAATGCACTTGTCGAGCACTTCATGTGGGTCGACTCCACCTCTTGATGTATCCGACTGGTCGTTAGCAGTTGAGCTGGGAGGTGCTTGAGTTTCTGCCAATGCGACGAGCATTTCGACACTTGCTTCTTCTTCCGGAAGCAAAGGACTTGTAAAGGATGTTGGTGGAGTGAGCGGAGGCGTCTGTAGTGTAGGTGGTTCGTATGGTTCAAGAGTATGGGTGGTGTGGTGTGTGGTGGTGGTTTGTTTTTTGGTAGTGAGTTGTGATGCTTCAACGCTCCTGTACTCGTCGGTGCCGCGCCCGAGCTCTGTCCTTGACTTCTTGTTAAAATCCTAGGCCTCTTCTCCCCCTCATAATGACCTTGATCGTTAGAGTCGTCATGTCGGCATTTTGAGTGGGAGCTTTGACCTCGGCATGAGTCGGTAGGTGGGTCAGGAAGATCCACTAGACGTTTGAAGAGATGTTCTTCCTCCGACGTCCGACTGGGTAGCTCAAAACGTCGGGCGACAAGAATGTAATGGAGTTCGCTGATGGGTACGGTGGCTGGGTTGATGAGGTTGGATGATGGGATGGGTAATGGGATGGTTGGGGCGGTGTGTAGATGTTGTGAGGGTGTGAGGGTCGGTTGTGAGGGTTGTCCGGACGGTGGTGCCTCGGAGATTGGTGCCTTATGTTAGGTCCTACGATTAACAACTCTAAGATCCTAGGCAAGAATTCAAAGTAATTCGACGATAATGATCAACATTAAGAATCGATCGAAAAACTCAATTGAAGAACGAGAGAGAGAATTCGAGTAGAGTGAGAAAGTTACTATTGTTTCTCTCTCTAGAATTGAATTGCAAGCCTTTCGGATCAATTTCCAAAATTTCTCTATTCAGCTCAGTTGATTTACATGTATTTATACCAAACAAACTTGGTATAAATATCAAACTAGTCCTAATCTAAGGACTACTATACAAAACGCCCCTAATTACAAGGACAACTAATAAAATCAAGCACAATTAAAACATAAACTCTACAATCTCCCCCTTTGTGCTTGATTGTGTCTCCGCACTGTTTGTCCTCGTCGGGCGTAATATGATTTGCGCAAGCCCAGCGCATACTCGAAGTTTCTGAGAGTTTCCCTCACCTTCAGGCACTCCTGATCACCATGATCGAGAGGTTGGAGACTCTTAATTTTCGATTTGATCATGAATTACAAAATGATCTCATCTTGCAGTCCCTGCCTCCGTCCTTCAATGCCTTCATTGTGAACTATCATCTGAATGGAATGACGCTATTGCTTCCTGATCTGATGAATCAGTTAGCAACAGCGCAAGGTCAGATGAAGGGGCAAAGCAGACTGCACTTGTCGCTACTTCTTGATAAAGCCTTGATGATCCTTGTACTTCTCTGCATACAACTGGTTGAGATTGTATACCTCTTCGACATGAAGATACGGTAGGTCCGTTAAACTCTTCTCAAGTTCTGTCTATCCGCTCTATCTGATAAATTGGAGTTGGAATGCCTCATTTTGCATAGTAGACCCCTAACAGCTGACATATTGGGGATAACTCTGTGAAGTGGCTCTTCAGATGATTCTTGGGAATACCTAGCCTTTGATCAGGTCCGAGTTGGATTAGCATGCACAGGTCCGATTGGGTTAGCATGAATAGGTAAGTCATCCTTTTCTTCCAAATTGGGTTGCCTCTGACTTCGAACTCGCTCAGCTGCTTAATTTTATCCGGTGAACTTCAGATTTGCTGTAGAACTTCTTCTTGGATGGGGATTTCTATCCTTATGTTCTCCCAGGTGTATCAAATTCGAATTGTCCCTGGAGTTAGAGTTGGAGGGGCGTCCGCTAATTGAGCAATCAATTCTGGAAGCCTTGGGGGAATCTCATGATCTTCACCTTCCTAAAGCTCTTCGTCTTCTAGTAAGACTAGGTCAACCGAGGCTAATCGCAAAAAGTGTCGAACGTCCTTGAGCCTTTTATTTTGAATCGTGTCGGGCATACTGTGGGTCATTCACTATCCTTCGAAAATGCACTTGTCGAGCACTTCATGTGGGTCGACTCCACCTCTTGATGTATCCGACTGGTCGTTAGCAGTTGAGCTGGGAGGTGCTTGAGTTTTCTGCCAATGCGACGAGCATTTCGACACTTGCTTCTTCTTCCGGAAGCAAAGGACTTGTAAAGGATGTTGGTGGAGTGAGCGGAGGCGTCTGTAGTGTAGGTGGTTCGTATGGTTCAAGAGTATGGGTGGTGCGGTGTGTGGTGGTGGTTTGTTTTTTGGTAGTGAGTTGTGATGCTTCAACGCTCCTGTACTCGTCGGTGCCGCGCCCGAGCTCTGTCCTTGACTTCTTGTTAAAATCCTAGGCCTCTTCTACCCCTCATAATGACCTTGATCGTTAGAGTCGTCATGTCGGCATTTTGAGTGGGAGCTTTGACCTCGGCATGAGTCGGTAGGTGGGTCAGGAAGA
This sequence comes from Craterostigma plantagineum, assembly GCA_027422505.1. NCBI lineage: Eukaryota > Viridiplantae > Streptophyta > Magnoliopsida > Lamiales > Linderniaceae > Craterostigma > Craterostigma plantagineum. The sequence continues at coordinate 353,697 of JAPQWV010000055.1, forward strand.
TCCACTAGACGTTTGAAGAGATCTTCTTCCTCCGACGTCCGACTGGGTAGCTCAAAACGTCGGGCGACAATAATGTAATGGAGTTCGCTGATGGGTACGGTGGCTGGGTTGATGAGGTTGGATGATGGGATGGGTAATGGGATGGTTGGGGCGGTGTGTAGATGTTGTGAGGGTGTGAGGGTCGGTTGTGAGGGTTGTCCGGACGGTGGTGCCTCGGAGATTGGTACCCTATGTTAGGTCCTACGATTAACAACTCTAAGATCCTAGGCAAGAATTCAAAGTAATTCGACGATAATGATCAACATTAAGAATCGATCGAAAAACTCAATTGAAGAACGAGAGAGAGAATTCGAGTAGAGTGAGAAAGTTACTATTGTTTCTCTCTCTAGAATTGAATTGCAAGCCTTTCGGATCAATTTCCAAAATTTCTCTATTCAGCTCAGTTGATTTACATGTATTTATACCAAACAAACTTGGTATAAATATCAAACTAGTCCTAATCTAAGGACTACTATACAAAACGCCCCTAATTACAAGGACAACTAATAAAATCAAGCACAATTAAAACATAAACTCTACAATCTCCCCCTTTGTGCTTGATTGTGTCTCCGCACTGTTTGTCCTCGTCGGGCGTAATATGATTTGCGCAAGCCCAGCGCATACTCGAAGTTTCTGAGAGTTTCCCTCACCTTCAGGCACTCCTGATCACCATGATCGAGAGGTTGGAGACTCTTAATTTTCGATTTGATCATGAATTACAAAATGATCTCATCTTGCAGTCCCTGCCTCCGTCCTTCAATGCCTTCATTGTGAACTATCATCTGAATGGAATGACGCTATTGCTTCCTGATCTGATGAATCAGTTAGCAACAGCGCAAGGTCAGATGAAGAGGGCAAAGCAGACTGCACTTGTCGCTACTTCTTGATAAAGCCTTGATGATCCTTGTACTTCTCTGCATACAACTGGTTGAGATTGTATACCTCTTCGACATGAAGATACGGTAGGTCCGTTAAACTCTTCTCAAGTTCTGTCTATCCGCTCTATCTGATAAATTGGAGTTGGAATGCCTCATTTGCATAGTAGACCCCTAACAGCTGACATATTGGGGATAACTCTGTGAAGTGGCTCTTCAGATGATTCTTGGGAATACCTAGCCTTTGATCAGGTCCGAGTTGGATTAGCATGCACAGGTCCGATTGGGTTAGCATGAATAGGTAAGTCATCCTTTTCTTCCAATTGGGTTGCCTCTGACTTCGAACTCGCTCAGCTGCTTAATTTTATCCGGTGAACTTCAGATTTGCTGTAGAACTTCTTCTTGGATGGGGATTTCTATCCTTATGTTCTCCCAGGTGTATCAAATTCGAATTGTCCCTGGAGTTAGAGTTGGAGGGGCGTCCGCTCGTTGAGCAATCAATTCTGGAAGCCTTGGGGGAATCTCATGATCTTCACCTTCCTAAAGCTCTTCGTCTTCTAGTAAGACTAGGTCAACCGAGGCTAATCGCAAAAAGTGTCGAACGTCCTTGAGCCTTTTATTTTGAATCGTGTCGGGCATACCGTGGGTCATCCACTATCCTTCGAAAATGCACTTGTCGAGCACTTCATGTGGGTCGACTCCACCTCTTGATGTATCCGACTGGTCGTTAGCAGTTGAGCTTGGAGGTGCTCGAGTTTCTGCCAATGCGACGAGCATTTCGACATTTGCTTCTTCTTCCGGAAGCAAAGGACTTGTAAAGGATGTTGGTGGAGTGAGCGGAGGCGTCTGTAGTGTAGGTGGTTCGTATGGTTCAAGAGTATGGGTGGTGCGGTGTGTGGTGGTGGTTTGTTTTTTGGTAGTGAGTTGTGATGCTTCAACGCTCCTGTACTCGTCGGTGCCGCGCCCGAGCTCTGTCCTTGACTTCTTGTTAAAATCCTAGGCCTCTTCTCCCCCTCATAATGACCTTGATCGTTAGAGTCGTCATGTCGGCATTTTGAGTGGGAGCTTTGACCTCGGCATGAGTCGGTAGGTGGGTCAGGAAGATCCACTAGACGTTTGAAGAGATCTTCTTCCTCCGACGTCCGACTGGGTAGCTCAAAACGTCGGGCGACAAGAATGTAATGGAGTTCGCTGATGGGTACGGTGGCTGGGTTGATGAGGTTGGATGATGGGATGGGTAATGGGATGGTTGGGGCGGTGTGTAGATGTTGTGAGGGTGTGAGGGTCGGTTGTGAGGGTTGTCCGGACGGTGGTGCCTCGGAGATTGGTGCCTTGTGTTAGGTCCTACGATTAACAACTCTAAGATCCTAGGCAAGAATTCAAAGTAATTCGACGATAATGATCAACATTAAGAATCGATCGAAAAACTCAATTGAAGAACGAGAGAGAGAATTCGAGTAGAGTGAGAAAGTTACTATTGTTTCTCTCTAGAATTGAATTGCAAGCCTTTCGGATCAATTTCCAAAATTTCTCTATTCAGCTCAGTTGATTTACATGTATTTATACCAAACAAACTTGGTATAAATATCAAACTAGTCCTAATCTAAGGACTACTATACAAAACGCCCCTAATTACAAGGACAACTAATAAAATCAAGCACAATTAAAACATACTCTACAATCTCCCCCTTTGTGCTTGATTGTGTCTCCGCACTGTTTGTCCTCGTCGGGCGTAATATGATTTGCGCAAGCCCAGCGCATACTCGAAGTTTCTGAGAGTTTCCCTCACCTTCAGGCACTCCTGATCACCATGATCGAGAGGTTGGAGACTCTTAATTTTCGATTTGATCATGAATTACAAAATGATCTCATCTTGCAGTCCCTGCCTCCGTCCTTCAATGCCTTCATTGTGAACTATCATCTGAATGGAATGACGCTATTGCTTCCTGATCTGATGAATCAGTTAGCAACAGTGCAAGGTCAGATGAAGAGGGCAAAGCAGACTGCACTTGTCGCTACTTCTTCGAAGCCCCAGAAAGGCAAAAAGAAGATGGGCAACAAGCTCAAGCCGACAGGGAAAGTGTCCAAGAAGAAACTATCTTCTGGGAAATCGAAGCAAACCGGTGTAAAGCCAACGGATAGGTGTCTGCATTGCGGTGCGCTGGGCCACTGGAAGTGGGACTGTCCAAAGCTCAAGGGTGAGCAGACTGCGTCAGGTATGGAACTTAATGTTTTAGAAATAGTTTGTTCTTCATCTGTATACTCTACTTCCTGGATATTGGATTCAGGGGCTAGTACTCACATTTGTGTTTCCACGCAGGGTCTGGGACCAAGTAGAGCGCTTGGGGAGCGTGAGATCGAGGTCAGAGTGGGAAGCGGGGATAGTATCTCGGCAAGCCACGTCGGATCAAGATCTTTTGTATTATCTTCTGGGCATGTGTTGCGTTTGTACGATTGTCTTGTACTTCCGAGGGGATTTAAGAACATCGTCTCCGTTCCTGTTTTGAGCAGGAATGGTTATGTATTTAGTTTTAATAATAACACATGCCACATTATGTATAGAAATAAAAATGTTGGCAGTGCAACACTAATAAATGGTTTGTACTATTTAAATACCCAGGACGATATATCTGTGAATACTGTCACAAATAAACGAAAGTCGGGAATAAATGCGAGATACTTGTGGCATCTTCGATTAGGTCATACTGGAGAACGTACGATCCATGAGTTGGAGAAAAACGGGATATTAACACCGTTGGGATCAGATCCCTATCCGACTTGTGAGTCATGCCTCAAAGGTAAAATGACCCGATCACCCTTCACCGGGACTTTTAATAGAGCCACTGAAATTCTCGGTTTAATTCACACGGACGTTTGTGGGCCATTCAATGTGAAAGCTCGAGGTGACTTCCACTATTTTATTACCTTTACGGATGATCACAGTCGTTATGGACTAGTGTATCTGATGAGGTATAAAGCTGATGCTCTTGAAAGGTTCAAGGAGTATAAGGCTTTGGTGGAAAACCAAACTTCGAAATTCATTAAATTCATTCGATTGGATCGAGGTGGCGAGTACATGAGCATCGAGTTTGACCAGTTCTTAAAGGAGAATGGTATAATATCACAGATGACTCCGCCCGGTACGCCACAATTGAATGGCGTGGCCGAACGTAGAAACCGAACTTTATTAGATATGGTTCGTTCTATGTTAGCTATACAGATTTACCAATGTCATTGTGGGGATATGCGCTTTTGACAGCAGCGTATACAATTAACCGGTGTCCCTCAAAGTCTGTTAACGGTATTCTGTATGAGATATGGACTGGTCGTTTACCCAGCTTATCACATATTAGGATTTGGAGTTGCCCCGCCTATGTGAAAAAGCTGAAAACAGACAAATTGGAGTCTAGATCTATAAAAGGACGTTTCATAGGTTACCCCGAAGACTCTATGGGGTACCTATTCTATTTTCACGATGATCAAATGATCGTTGTTGGCCTACATGCACATTTTCTCGAGGAAGAGTTCATTCGAGATTTTGGCATTGGCCGTGAGGTCACTCTCGAGGAGCAGTCGACCGAAACGCCCACACAGGATTCGGATGGTCCGAGCGAACCAGTCATGCGACGATCTGAAAGGGTGCCTCGCCAACCACAGCGGTATGGCATGTCACATGTCGAACAAGGTTATGTTGCGACTAGGGGACTTCTAAGAGAAGATCCCGCTACTTTCGATCAAGCTATATCCGATGTTGACTCAGCGAGATGGATTGAGGCTATGCGAGCTGAGATGGACTCAATGTACTCCAACAAAGTCTGGACTCTTGTAGACCTACCGAGTGGTTTTAGACCAATCGGCTGTAAATGGATTTACAAAAGGAAGATTGGATCTGATGGACAAGTTGAGACGTACAAGGCCAGGTTGGTTGCCAAGGGCTATAACCAAAAAGAGGGAGTTGACTATGAGGAGACTTTCTCACCTGTAGCCATGATCAAGTCCATCCGAATAATGCTCGCGATAGCTGCGCACTATGATTATGAGATTTGGCAGATGGACGTCAAAACGGCGTTCCTTAATGGATTCCTCAATGAGGAGATCTATATGGAACATCCAAAAGGTTTTGAGTCGCATGTAGATGCTCACAAAGTGTGCAAACTGAATCGGTCAATTTACGGACTGAAACAGGCCTCTCGCAGCTGGAATCTACGTTTTGATGAAGCAGTTCGAAACTTGGGATTCGTGAAAAACGTAGATGAGCCATGTGTCTACAGAAAGAGCAGTGGGAGTATGGTGTCGTTCCTTGTATTGTACGTGGATGATATCCTTTTGATAGGAAACGACATTGGGATGCTCTCATCGGTGAAAGCATGGCTTTCAACCGAATTCTCCATGAAAGACCTGGGAGAAGCGACGTATATACTAGGTATTCGCTTGTTTAGGGATCGAGCGAACCATACGATCGGTTTATCTCAGGCCCTTTACTTAGAGAAAATCCTGAAGAAATTCAGAATGGATGACTCTAAGAGAGGGTTCTTACCAATGCGACATGGGATCCATTTGTCAAAGTCAATGTCACCTCAAAGTGAGGAAGACAGACGACGGATGAGTGGGATATTGTATGCGTCTGCAGTGGGTAGTCTGATGTACGCGATGTTGTGTACACGACCGGACATTGCCTACGCTGTGAGCGTGGTCAGTCAGTTTCAGGCAAACCCAGGGGAAGAACATTGGACAGCTGTTAAGAATATCTTTAAATACCTTAGACAGACTAAAGACTTAACGCTGGTTTATGGAGGAGCGGGACTAGAAGTAGTTGGTTATACCGATTCGGACTTCCAGTCAGACGTGGATGACCGAAAATCTACTTCAGGTTTTGTATTCGTGCTCAACGGTGGGGCAGTGTCTTGGAGAAGCTCCAAGCAAAGCACAACTGCTGATTCCACGTGCGAGGCAGAATATATAGCAGCCTCAGAGGCAGCTAAAGAAGCTGTTTGGATGAAAAAGTTCTTGGAGGAACTTACTGTGGTACCAGTTGCTGATAGACCGCTTACACTTTGGTGCGATAATAGCGGTGCAGTCGCACAAGTAAAGGAACCACAATCTCATAGCAAGTCCAAACATATCGAGAGAAAATATCACGTATTACGTGAGTTCGTTGAAAACGGGATGGCCGTCGTGCAGAAAATCGCTACTGCAGAAAATGTGGCGGACCCGCTCACGAAGCCCTTGTCCCAAGCAGTTATGGAACAGCATCTGGACAAGATGGGGCTACAATACCATTGCGACTGGCATTAAATGCAGCGCATGGCATTCGAGTGCAAGTGGGAGGCTGTTAGGGAGTGTGCCCTCGGAATGCCATACGGGGACTAGGAATAGTATAGGGCGCACGATGATGTATAGGTTGTAAGACAGGTTTATTGTATATACCGTCAAATAAATTAATGAATATATATTTTCATTATAATAAAGGCATTATTATTTATTTATCGAATTTAAAGTCTACTTGGCATCCGGTAGTGCGATAAATAAATAACACCCAAATGTTTGAGTTGGACGTCTGATTCTCGTGGGACGAGAGAGGAGACACCGGATGGTCCTTAATCTCAACATTAAATAAAAAGTCTGTAAGTCTAAGGATTCTAGGTGGGTGACTAGATATCCGAATATGACTTATCCATTGGCGACCACATAGTATCGGTAGTGTCACCGATTACCTGAGAGGTTGTGGGTCGTAGTGGAGATATTGGTGATCGGAGAGATTGCGTATTCGGACATTCGGCTCGTATTCGTCTCAATCACATGGCTAGGATGTTGTCAATGATTGAACGAATGACTATATCAGCCTCAGACCGATAGGGTCATTGACGGATTTGCTTTCGCGATTTCGGTTTGTCGCTAGTTGGCTAGGCTCGCAAGTGTTCATAAAAGAGACATGGGTCAGCAACGAAACGCAACCGACTTTGCGGAGGTGATTACCGGGCTTTGACTGCTATCGGGATTCACTGCCTATATCCGTATAGGTTAATGTCCTATGAGGTAATCGGAGAGCGACGATTATAAAGCCTTCGGCCGAAGCTTGGAAAACTTGCTTGTATTAGATACAGAGCGGAGTTTAAATAATCGGATCGGTCTCGATTATAACATAGAGTTAGGTTAGTGAGTTTGACATTTGCATGGCTCTCACCTAACCGGGACGCAAGTGAAAGGCGTAAGAAGTATTTAAATGTATACACTATAGTCGGTTCGCCCGAATTTCGATTAGATCAAAATTCGTTCTCAACTGGGATCTGTCCGGTACCGTGGGATTGGCTAGGCGAATACCGGGACTCGTGGATTCCTCCCGTGCCAGTTGAGACGGACCTAGAGAGTCGCGCTTAAAAATGGTAATGAACTTGAACGAAAACGGCGGGCTTTTCTGTGGAACCTAACGAATAAGATTCGTTGAGGTAGTGGCAAAGTTGATACGACGTGTCGATGACTTAGTTAAATTCCAGTGACAGTCACAGAAATAATTAGGACTTAAGATTGTCTTAAGTGATTAATTAATTAACTAAGAGAGGCTCAATCATAATTAAAATAATTAGATTGGATTTAATTATTTTATTATTTAAAATTGAGGGACTAAATTGAGAATTTAGAAACCTCAAGGGCCAAAATGAAATTACCATAAAATAAAAAATAAAAAAAATATATATATCTACACATCCACGTAAGGATGTGTAGAAGGTGTGACTCATGGTTTGAGTCTAACAAGTGTTTGACACTTGTTCCATTATCTAATAATAAAATAAAAAAAAAAAATTAACCATGAATAAAGCAACGTGAGTTGCTCATGTTGAAAAGGGGACTTGGTATTTTTCTTGCTATAACGTAGACCTAAAAAAATAGAGTTGAAGTGTGGAACTCTCAAGCCACGTTGAACCGACGGGATCGTTCGACGAACCCGACGCCCGAACCGAACTGCGCTAGCCATCGGGAGCAGTCTCGGAGGTTTGTTTAAGGTCATACCGGCGTGACGATCTAGCCCGGAGGCCCCGGGATCCAGACGAGGTGCAGCCACGTCCATCCGAGGCGACAACAGAAGAAATCTCGTACACCGAAGGTATACCTCAAACCCTAAGGATTTGATTTACGAAAAATACCAAACGATATCGGAATAACTCGAAAGACCCCTCGTTGGAAACATCGGGAAATGTAGAATTATTCTGGAAAGTTTGGTATTGATTGGAAATCGTTTCTGCTGTCAAATAGTTAAAAGATGGCAGACTGCCGTTTTACTCGAATTAATAATTTCGAACCACAGATTTGATTTTAAGAAAAATATCAAACGATGTCGGAATAATTCAAAAGACCTATCGTTGCGAACGTTAGGAAGTGTAAAATTATTCTGGAAAGTTTGGTATTGATCAAAAATCATTTCGGTATCCAAATAATCGAAAAACTTCTGGTTGCCGCTTTGTTCGATTAATTTGGATCTAAATTATTAATTTGAATAAATTGGAAATAAATTCGAATTTTGATAATTCGAATTAACCGCAATCTTCCGAGGCTTAGGGCAGCATCTCGGACCCTCGGGAGAAGCCGAATGGCGTAAGGTTGAATTTAGTATTAAATATCGAAAATTTGCCACCCTACGCCGCTCGGTACAAACCGCGCTTCCGCTATAGCCACGTTGCGCTGTTCGGGGGCCGGCGTCAATTAATCGGGCCCACCCCAACAGATTCAGCTTGAGCAAGTGCAGACTGAGTCAAAGAAAAATCGTTAAAGGATGAGAAAGATAAACAATAAGAGAAAAACGGCAAAAAGGAGGAGAACGACGAAGAATATGAAGAAGATCCTTAGACACAATTCCAAAACTATCCTTCCCTTCTTAGTCAGAGACAAATTAAAACATTTCACAGTCTCTATGATTCCACATCGACGATCTTTCGCAAAGGTGAAATGATTAAAAACGCATCGATCACAGGTAAATTGACTTAAGATTGCTTGTGTTGACTAGAGTGATATAAATTTAATCATCCCAAGGTAAAAATAATCGAGTACTAGAGTGAACCTAGTGAGAGTTGTCGAAATGGATCATTCTATGAACTTAGGACTCTTTAGTTTGACGACATGACTTGACGGTATGTGATCTTTTCAAGTGTCTTGTGAAATTTTAGGCGTGACAATGATCGTAGCAAAATAATCTGACCACATACTATTAATAATATTAATATGCATATGAAAAATTATATATATAGATATATGATATTTTTTCTTAAAATTTACTTCACTATATATAAAAAAAAAAAAAATCTCATAAAAATCGCATATTTTGAAATGAAATTTCATATTTCATATGCATTGACTTGTTTAAATGCGATTATCTGTTTTTGCTCATACCCTCGCGCGAAAATGAAAGTTACATGTATAGAGGAACATGTATCTAAGCTAAATGTGTTGAATTCGCGTATCTCAAATTTTGGTGCATTATTTGAGGGGGTTTGCATTTACAAACATGCCTTAAAAGCTCCAGATATTTTTAATGATCTTCCTCTAAGTCTTGCAGAAACAATGTGGAGGTCAAGAATTCTTCAGGACTTGGAGTATTCGGCATAAAACTTGTTGGATTTAACCAATTTTTCTAACATTTTGCTAACATCTTTCTATGGTTTTGAATTTAACCAATTTTTTTGATGAAGGGGGAGCCTCAGTAAAACAAGTATTGCTTCCATAATTAACTCTAATCATTCTCGAACATTTTGCTCTAAATTTTTGCAGACTCGCGAAATCTGATTTTGGAGCCAGATGTCATCATTCGAAATTTCAGGGAGTTAATTGCATTTATTTTCATATCTAGGGCAGCAATTATGTGGTTGAATACTTAAACTTAGGGTCTGTCTGAAATATTTTGAAAAAAAAATTCCAATCGAAAAATTTGGGCTATTATAGTTTCCGATCACAAATTATCCGTCGAAAATTAACTTGGGACCAAATGGCAATTTTCGCTTCAATTTCTCGAGCGAAAATCAAAATAGGTACCAAATTTTTCGATCGCAAACACTAATGGGCCTTGAATTACAAGTGATGAATAAACGTCTAATCAGCCCATTTAACGAATTTAATTCTTGCAGCCTAAAATTCCCAAATATACGCAAAACCCTCAATCGAAAAATTCAACAGCCAAACTCTCTCGCGCAAAACTTTTTCTCTCAAAAGACGAACGTCAAATCTTCAAAATCTTTCGATTTTTCATCTAATTTTCGTCTTTTAAGTTAGATTTGACATCCTTTAGAGGTTATCGTGAATTTAAACTAGATTGCATCTGTATTCTGTGATCTTTCGCCTGATTCTGTGTTAAAATCTCGATTGTACAGAATGTGAAAACTCGAATCCTTTTTTTGCAGTATTTACGAGCATTCTAGGTGTATAATCTGGGTTAAATCTGCATTTAAGATAGTATTAAGCATTCTGGGAACATATCGCTTCGATTATTTGCGTTCTTAAAGGTTGATTTTGACTTCGACTAAACTGGGTTTTTCAAGTGCTTAAAGGCGTCGAAGAACTTTCTCGATCGCAAACAGTGTCAATTGAATTTCAAATTGATTGATTTACTGTTTGCATCGTAAAAGATTTTCGATCGCTAAATTTCTTTTTGGTCGTTCACATAATAACGCTGATCGAAAAATAATTATAATCGAGAAATTGATATTTTATTTTATGCAAGCGAAAAGATTACTGAACTGAATGGATAAAATATATGCAATTCTTTTATTTCAATTTTTCGAGCGCAAAACTTACAGTCGAAAATTTCGATTTCAATCTTGTTCTCGGTCGAAAATTTTAGCGGCGAAAAAAATTAATTTTTTCGACGATAAAATTTCTCGATCGTAAAAGCACGCAGCGATAATTTGATTGATCGAAAATTTTCTCGATGGTTGACTTACTCTCTCGTTGACAATTTTCTCGATCGTAAAATTTCACAGCGAAAACCTTTTTAAAATCGAAAATCTTTCTCGCTCAATAAATTTCATCGCGAAATATTTTATTCACGCGCGAAAAATTTTTCTATCGTAAATTTACATGGAAATCAAATTTCTCGATCGTAAATTTACACGAAAATTTTTCTCGATCGTCAAAATTCTCGGCTACAGTACCACAACTTAAGTTCAAACACTTAGAAATTTTCTAAATCCTTTTTCAACTGTAGCTATCATTAGCGAATAAAATTTTGGATCGCAAATATACACTTCAAAATCACATTTAGGCAATTCAAATGAGAATTTCAAACTCTCGCGCGATAAAAAGCACGGAGTGAATAGTACTTTAACACTTAGTAAAATTTCGACCAATTTTGTTGAACTTATATGCATATGTCGAAATAAAATTATTTCTTCAAAAATTCACTCTATATGACCTATGTGTGCATTGACATTTCCACTACAATTTTAGCAAACATGTTATAAATAGCTTCATCATTATGGTTTAATAAATTCGAACTTCGACTAAATTTTAATCTAGCTAATGACTGGAATGTGTAATTCAGATGGATCACTACCCTACTTACAACCACATCTACGAGAAGGCTCTATACCTTAACGTACACGACACGAACTCCAACTAGATTTGACCACCTTCCGGTGTCCAGACAACATCATCGTGTCCATATTGCAAGGCCATCCACTATGGCATGCTCTTACCGTGACGACCTCAGTGCTGATGGTCTACTTCCAGCAGTTTCGGGGTATGATCAAGAGCCTCATCATGAACGGGGCGTATCACTTCACCATAGTTGTAGGGACGAGGCACGTCTGTATGAGCAAGAATGATCTCAGACTTCTGTTCGACCTCCCTCACAGCCAAAATTACGACCCCCTCCCATCAGATGCAGAATTGGTGCATGATTTCCTCCAGATGGGGTACCGTCCGCCGCTCACCAAGCTAGCTCAGATGCAGAGCAACGGATTCCCCATCCATGGAAGACGCTTTTTGGTATAATCAATAAGTGTTTGTCCCCGAAGCACGCAGGCTTCGACAAAGGCAACGGCCACATCCTCCGGATATTTCACGGAGTAATGTTCTCGCGGAATTATGATTTCGCTCAACTGATCTGGAACGACCTCGCAGAACAGATCAGACGGAAAGAGAACAGACGGTCCAAAAATGTGCCGTATGCGAGATGGTTCTCCGTCATCATCCGACAACAAATGGAGATGTACGAGCAGAATATTCCTCGCCTGCCTCCGGGAGGAAACTATCAGCCATCTAGGCTCAAGTTCTTCCACAACCCCAAGCTCGCGGAAATAGCTCAGCCATCGATGGCCATTCCGCTCGAGCTGCTACGCTCGCCAACGCCGCGGGAGATGAATATTCGAGGTACTGTTGAGAACATCATTTGACTGAGCAGATGATTCGAGGGCCCCCGACAGAGTTCAAAGTGAGCCCTCCACAACAACAGCCTAGTCCTGAAGACACGATGATTGATGAAGTGGCTCAGGAACTAGAGATGGAGCCCCCAACGCATGAGGAAATAGTGCCAGATGTTGAATCCATGCTGATAGATGTCGTGACTCAAGAGTTGGAACTCGAAGCTCCACAAGTATCACTTGGTGCTGAAGTGCCCATTATTGTCGGCGTGCTCGAAGAACCTATTGAGGAAGGTCTTCTAGCAGCACAGCCCGAGGCAGAAACGGGGCACATCTCACCACAGCCGTCTACTACGCCAGAAACTGAGGCTCTAATTTCAACAATACAACCTATCGAGCCTCCGATGACGGAACCAGCCAGTGAGGATGCACACGAGGACTCTCACCTCACACGGCTACCCCATCAGACACGGAGTCAGATGAGGAGATTCAGTTGATAAGAAGGACTCCGAGACGACTAAGTGTATCATTTGAATCCATCTTCACCGTCGAATTTTGGATTAATATTTGTTGGGCTTTAATTAATTTTGTTTTTAGATTAATATTTGTTGAACACTAGTTGAAAATATTACTAGGGCCTGACGCGTAATTAACCCATAAAACAATGCGTGACAGATTAAATGATTATTTTCCGACGTGTCATCTTCTCCTTTTTTGAGATATATTTTCGTATTTTATTTTTCAGTTTATATCCTCCTCTTACACGATAAAATACACGGAGCCGAAAGATAGAATAGACAATAGAAAAGGTTAATACTTTTCGGTGGTTTTCTTCCTTACCTTCCTTGAAGCTTCATCATAAACCCCTTGTTCCCTTCGCATCGCCCATTGTCGGTCATCCTTCTGCTCCATTCGACGGTATGTCATCTGTACTCTACGGCTCTGATTGTTTGTCCCCCTATTTATTTTTCGCTTCTTTTATTTATCTTTTTTAAAAAAAATTGTATTGGATCATTGATGATGTGCTCGTTGTGTACGATTTAGACAACTGGGAAGATAATGTTACAATCGTTTCTCGGAATTCTGATGTTCGTTGCCTGTAATTGAATGGCGATCCCGTTAGGAACAGAGATTGTGTGCATTACCCGCATATTTTTATTTCATCGATGGACATTGTACTATTAGGCCTTTTGCATTGTGATGCTGTTGTCCGAAAACCGAGCTTTTGCTCCTTGTGTTTGTTTTCTTTCCACAGTGTTATCGTCGACGAATTGGGCTCGAAAATTGTTGTTCTTTCTTAATGGAATATGGAATATAGCAATAGGGAAGTCGCAGTTGATATCGAGTGTGGCGTGGCATACAATGGCTCTGTTTCGGACAAGAATCCGAGGAAGAACAAATCATTACAAAAGCTCGTTGGTGGGCTTTTGAATGGATTATCAAATGATCGAAATTCTCAAGAAACAACGCATTTGCTGGCAGCAGACCAAGAACATCTCTTACCACTTGTAAACAAATGTAATGATAACGAGAAAGAAGACCAGAAGTTAGGTAAATCGAACAAATCAGGCAATGGAAAACCACCTCGTCATCCGAAAAGCCCTACATTGGATTCTTGCGACGTTAGATTCATCAAAGAGATGTCCAAGATTGCAGCAAGAAAGAAGCGTGAGAGTATTAAAGCGGCGAAAAAGACAAAGGCCACCGAAGCTCCATCGCCTTTGCCATCTTCGCAATCATCTTCATCGTCGTCATCAGTGTGCACCATCTCAGCTATGATCATCACTGTCCTCTTTTTTATTATGATAGTTTTTCAAGGTAGTTCTACTTAGATCTTGTCCCATTTCGACATTGATAGCATTTTCTTGATGGAAAGATGGGTAATAACTTTGTGTTGTCCGTCTGAATTTCTATGCAGGGTTCTGTCCTAGTAACAGCAGTTCGAAAACAATCGCTTCTGAGCCAATAGCAGCAGCAGATATGATCAGTTTCCCACCTCTCAATGTATAGAAGAAATGGGGCGAGGCAGCTCTCCCATACTCACATTAGTTCTTTCGATGTTCTTTTGTACAGAATCCGCCCTACGATTTACCATATTCCCCGAGGAGGAAGAAGAGAAAGGAAAATAAGTTTGGGCATTAATGTTTTCTCTCCATATTTACTAGTCCAAGTATGAATCTCCCATGTAAGAGTATGGATGGTTGGTTATTTATTACCTGTGTAAGTCACAAGAACCATGCACTAACCTTGTCAATGTTGGGGTTGAGCGGTAATTTTCGGGCACAGCGGAAGGTTGATTTTGGACTGGCGACAATTTTGTTGGACAATATAAAACCGAAATGACCCCAAAAGAGAACACGAGATTTTTACGTGGTTCGGCCAATACCGCCTACCTCCACGGAGAGACAATAGTTTCACTATATTTGATAATATTACACCGTACAAAATAACCCTCGTGTTTAAACCCAAACCCGAGACCCCTTACCCACCCGGGTAATGTTTTTGTACCTATTCCCAACTACTCCAGTAAAACTAAACCCCGCTCTCACCCTTATCCACCCGGATAAGTTTACCTCTCACTATTACTCTCTAACTGAACTTCTCACTTGATTTGGGATGATAATAACTGAAGAATCCTCAGCCTATTTAAAGATGTCTTCCGCTCTTCTGGGCCACTCAAAACCGGTGGCCAGGAATGCGCCGCGTCGCTCAGTTCTGGATCGCTTGAAACCGGTGGCCAGGAATCCGCCGCGTCGCCAGTTGATATGGGCCGCTCATTCTTTATCTTTAAGATTTTTCTTTTTCTTTTATATATATAAAATAATATTATAATATTATATAGTATTATTTTATTATTTATTTTTCTACTTTGACGGCTAGCCTAACAATTCTCCCCCGCCAGCCGCATTCGACGCCTACCCGAGCACCATCTTCAGCACCATCAAGCACTCATTCCAGCGAGTCTGTATGAGAGTAACCTGTTCGTAAATACCACGAACATCCATTGGCCTTCCTTGTACCAGCTACACATATCCGAATCAAGAATTTAGGTCCTACCAACCCTACACGTCGATTCTTAAGAGGGACTTCGACGCAACCTCTTCTCCAGCAGGACTTCCCTTCTCACCGTCTGCCTTTCCACCACGCGCACGCGAATTCGTGAAACCATCGAAGTCAGAGTGTTTTGTACCACACTCCCGTCTTGACGATATAAACCTCCACGCTCTTCACCCCTTAGTAGGACTTTTCCGCCATGTGTGATTTTACAGACTCCCCCTGCTATGAAACACCCATAGCCGTTGGAATCTAACTGGCTCAAGGATATTAAATTCTTCCGTAACTTTGGGACAAAGATCACACCACCCAAAGCTCGCACCGCTCCGTCAGTCATTTTGATCTTCACAATTCCAACACCACGAACCGCATGACGGTATCCATCAGCCATGGAAACCGAACCTCTTCGTATCTTCTGGAACGTATCAAAATATTTTCTTTCGGAGCAAATATGGTACTTCGACCCCGAATCAAATATCCATTCATCCTGAGACAAAACGTCATCATTGTAGACTGTGAGAACGTCTACAACATCATCTCTATCTTGTGCTATCATGGTTGTGGAATTTTTCTCGTCGTTCCTGTCCATCCTCCAAGTTGGACAGTTCCTCTTGATGTGTCCCGTCTCACCACACTTGTAGCACATGATGCCCTTCCCGCCATTCTTTGATTTGGACCTGCTGCTACCTCCAAAATCCCTGGCGTGAAACGTTCCTCTACGATTCTCCCCATGTATAGCCAACGCCGAATTTTGGCTATCGCCATAATTTGATCGTCTCCTCTTTTCATGCGCCAAAAGAGTTGATTGCACATACACCATCTTCACCGTCGTCTTTCCGTACAAGATGGTTGTGACCAAATTATCATAAGAATCAGGAAGCGAGGTAAGAAGTAAAAGGGCTTTATCTTCTTCCTCCAACTTTACTTCAACTTTTATAAGTTGATCGACAAGTCCGTTGAACACGCTAATGTGATCCATGATATTCCCACCTTCCTCCATCTTCAGCCGGTACAGCTCCCGCTTCATATCTAACTTTGTGGTTAAGTTTTTCCCGAGGTGCAGCTCCTCCAACTTCGTCCACAAGTCTGGTGCAGAATCTTCATTAACAACATTATTAATAATATTCCCCGCAATGTATAAACGGATTGTGCTGACACATCTTGATCCCAAATCCTCCCAGTCTTCTTTTGTCATTTTCTCCCGCTTTGCCGTGTCCCCTTTCAAAGCTTTGGCCAGACCTTGATGAACAAGAATATCCTTCACCCGTCTCTGCCACAGAGTGAAACTCCTCGTACCATCAAATTGCCGCACTTTGAAACTGCTCTCCGTCGCCATTATCCTTGAGGAAGTTTCAACAACTTTGGCCCGACACTGGCTCCCCCGTAACGAACATTCTTGATATCTTTTCTGATGTGGAAGATCAGCTGCAACCACAGAGCATACTCAGAATACCATTAGGCTTGTCTCTGATACCACTTGTTGGGATTGAGCGGTAATTTTCGGGCACAGCGGAAGGTTGATTTTGGACTGGCGACAATTTTGTTGGACAATATAAAACCGAAATGACCCCAAAAGAGAACACGAGATTTTTACGTGGTTCGGCCAATACCGCCTACCTCCACGGAGAGACAATAGTTTCACTATGTTTGAGAGTATTACACCGTACAAAATAACCCTCGTGTTTAAACCCAAACCCGAGACCCCTTACCCACCCGGGTAATGTCTTTGTACCTATTCCAAACTACCCCAGTAAAACTAAAACCCGCTCTCACCCTTATCCACCCGGATAAGTTTACCTCTCACTATTACTCTCTAACTGAACTTCTCACTTGATTTGGGATGATAATAATTGAAGAATCCTCAGCCTATTTATAGATGTCTTCAGCTCTTCTGGACCACTAAAAACCGATGGCCAGGAATGCGCCGCGTCGCTCAGTTCTGGATCGCTTGAAACCGGTGGCCAGGAATCCGCCGCGTCGCCAGTTGATATGGGCCGCTCATTCTTTATCTTTAAGATTTTTCTTTTTCTTTTATATATATAAAATAATATTATAATATTATATAATATTATTTTATTATTAATTTTTCTTCTTTGACGGCTGGCCTAACAGTCAAAACGCTGGATTGAGATATGGCTATATGCTTCAAGAGGATGGAATTACTTCTCATATGACCGAAAGCAACGTACTTTATGTGATCATCCGCCTCTATTTCTTGGGTGAATTCCAATATTAACTTTATTTTTTGTTTAAATGGGATTCCCTAAGTTGACCTATGGTATTTGGTAGAGCTGTCAAAACGAGTCGGCCTACATCCCACCATAAAATAACAAAAATAAAAGTAAAATAAAAAATAATAATAAAAATAAAACTAAAATAAATCGAAGTTCAAATCCAAATAAATTGCTAGTCAAATATACCTTTTTATTATTAACTTAGATTTGATAATTCTACAATTGAAACTAAAAAAAATTATAAAAATCTAAATATTTAATCGTATTTTATATCCATATTTAATTATGGGTCGGCCAGCCCGCAACCCATCCAGTCAAACTCCGCCATGATCCACTTTGAGAGTTGTGTTAAATGATGTGACCTTGAATCACGCATCATTTGAAAACTTAAAGTGGGTATAGGGAAAAGAAGAAACGGGAGGCTAATTTTTTTGTGTGCGGCACCCTTGCTTGTCAAATGTGTACTCCCACATTTGAGACTTGGATTGCTCGTGTTTACAGGAGCGATTAGAGGCACATCCCAGCTACAAATAGCAGTGCTCATTGAAGAAAAAATACACCACCAGAAGAACACGATAAATCTTCTGTCAGTCCATTCATTTTTATTCTCACAGTCGTTGTAGCTGTTTTTCTACAGTTCCTCTTTACGAGGTACCTGCCTGTAATATCTCCACATAATAAAGAGTTCTACCCTCCAGCCCGTTGACGTAGGTCATTCTGAACGAACCACGTAAGTTCTTGTGTTCCACTGTCCAAATTTATTTTTTGTCGCTTTTATTATTATCGTTATTTCCCGGACAAATAATTATCGGGGATCAAATATCCTAATACATTGGTATCACAGCAAATCCGATTTATTTTTAGCCACCATGACGATAACAAAAATGTCAATTGAAAAGTTCGACAGAAACGCAAACTTTGCAATGTGGAGTCTCAAGATGGAGGCCATACTCATTCAAGGCGGTTGTGAGGTGGCGCTTGAAGGAGAAAAGAAGAAATCGACGGAAACGAAAGACGCTCATTTAATGAATTGGACAAGAAAGTCAGATCAGCTATTATATTAAATCTCTCTTAAGAGGTTTTAAAAGAAATTGCCACGGAGACGACACACCAAGGGTATGTAGGATGCGTTAAGGAGAATCGACTATATTTAAAGCAGAAGCTATTAGTATGAAAATGACCTCTCTCATCTCAATAAATTCGATTCCATCATTATTGATTTGGCAAACGTAGAAGTAAAAGTGATAGATGACGATCAGGCCACAATATTGTTGTGTTCCCATCCCTCGTCTTTAAAACATTTTCGTGACACTATTCTATACGGGAAAGATACGATATCATATGCTAGCGTCAAATCTGCATTACAATCTAAAGAACGGATAGACAAGGACATAATGGGAGAAACATGTGTGTCGGACAGAAGATCTGTTTGGCACGGGGAAGACCAGAACGTAGAGACGATGAAAGTTGCAGATCTAAAGAAAGGTCAAAAAATCCAGGTATAGAAATAAAGTCTGTAATTTTTGCAAGAAAAATGATCACATCAAGCTGATTGTTATAAATTAAAAATAACGAGAAAAATAATCAGCAATTGATAAACGTAATTTCTTACGTTTATATGTATTATAATAGAAGTATTTGCAAGGTAAAATGGAGTCTTCATGATAAATTTGGTAATTAATTGTGGGTTTACATCTTTTCCGTCAGTTTTGCGGCAGTTTAGTATGTCTCATAGAATAAGGGGTTAAAGTTGACCAATAGATCTAAAAATTGGAGGGTAGCTAGAAGACTTAATGATATTAATTCTCACCAGGGATTTGCATTTGAAGGTCGAAATCTTGAAATATTAATTTTGAACCTCATGCAATTTTTCAGTGAATCAAAGTCGAGCCTTGTGTGCATGATTTCCAAGTTTGCGATAGTTTCGGATTCCTAACAGATGAGGGGGTAAACTTTGTCCAATTGAGCTAAAATTTTAAACAAAGATATAATACTTGTTTATCTTGATTCTGACTTGAGGGATATGGATTTGGAGCTCCATATTGAGAGATATTAATTTCTGAAGTTACTACCGTGTTAGAGATTGTGATGGAGGTCAAAAACACTAAAAACGACTCCTACCTAACTTGTATCCTCTTGGTCGAAACTTCACCCATTATTCAACGAAAGAGGCATGCGTTAGACCTGACTTTCGACATTGGAACACCCCATTCCATTTGAACTCAATAAAGAAGGCTAAACTTGAAGGAATTGGGGGACAAGCCTAGCTTTTCTCAATATGAACAAGTTAAAGCAAGGAAGACTTGCATGCACATTATTTTGAGCTCCCCTTGCTATAAATAGAGGATGGAACCATTGGGAGAGGACACACACACACTTAGAGAAGAGAAAGAAATGCTAGAGAGCAAGCTAGACTCACTAACTTAGCTTCATGATAGGTGTTCGATAAACGCCTCAACGAAGAACAAGGGAACCGAAGACAAAAATCAGGGAAAATCTATATTTTCTTTGATGTTTATTATGCTCTTAGTTGACAAAATGAGTAGCTAATTTCGTGTGTGTTTGAGATGAGATGAACGCTGGCAAGATCGATCGTATATTTTAAGTATATTTAATGTTCTGCTATTGTTAAGACTCGTTTATGAATTTATATGATTTTGATTATGTCTATGTGATGAAATTCTTATTTATCTTATTCATGTCTATGTGTGTAAGATAGATTAATTGGGAAAACATACGCTGCACTCGAGAGAGGGGTGAACGATTAGAACACTCGTAAACAAGCGGAAGAAACTCATCACTAGAAAAAAGTTGAGCTACCCCGCTGGATTAGAGTCAAATCTAACAGAGGAATTAATAATGCTTTAATGCAATCTTAGATTAAGTAGATAGGGAAGCCGTTAAGACGTAGATTAGTTGCTTATGAGCCTCGTGTGATAAGGCGCAATTTCTTCAGTCATATGAACTCATACGCATGTGTTGGTAATCCTCAGGGTCTAACGTTTAGCTAAAACTTTGATAAATGTTTTGCTTTCTTATCGCCGTTCATTCTCACCATTTTTATTAGTTTTGTTCATTTATATTTTCAGTTTTATAACAATCAAAACCTTTTCACTAGGATATAAATTCGAGTTTTTCTGATTAGATAGTTCCGTTGGGATTTGATACTCGCACGTTCACCGTTTCTATACTACCTCGATAGGTATACTTGCCTGTTGAGCATAGGATAGTTCGTCGATATTCGTTTTATTTTTACTACTCGATCTGCTCGATCAGCAATATAATAAACCCGCGGAAGCTAGTGTAGCCGCTGATGAGAGCGACGTAACTATTTCGTAGCAACTGCATATATTGTTAGGTCTGATAATGAGTAGATCTTAGATTTGGGTTGTTCTTACAACATAAGTCGGAGTCTGGACTGTTTTTCCACATATGAAAATTTCGATGGAGGATATATATTAATGGGAAATGATGCTCCATGTGAAGCTATTGTTAAAGGCACAGTTTAGATCAAGATGTTCGACGGAATCATCCGAACACTCACACAAGTCAGACATGTTCCAGTTATGAAGAGAAATCTTATCTCTTTAGGCACACTTAAATCTCAAGGGTGCAAGTTCTCAGGCTAAGGTGGAGTTTTGAAAATTGCCAGAGGTGCCCTTGTCGTGATGAAAGCTTGCAGGTCCGAAAATTTATATATTTTGCAGGGAACAACTGTTACAGGTTTCGACATCCCTAGAGGTTGATACCACACGATTATGGCATATGCGACTTGAACACATGGAGAAAAAGGCTTGACGATATTAAGCAGGCGGGGCCTATTATGCGGTCAAAGTACTGGTAAGATGAACTTTTGCGAACATTGTATTTTTGAAAAGCAGAAACGAGTCAGCTTCAATTCTTCAGTTGTCCAAAGGACGAAAGGTACTTTGGACTATATTCATTCTGATGTATGGCGCTCTTTTCGTGTTCCGTCCAAAGGTTATGCAAGATATATGTTGACTTTCACTGATGATTTTTCAATGACAGTTTGGGTCTATTCTTAAGAAGAAAAGTGATGTTTTCCAAACAACGGAAAGCTTTGATTGAAAAGCATACAGGAAAACAGATTAAGCGGCTGCAGACAGATAATGACTTAAAATTTTACATAAGCGAGTTCAATGAATATTGCAAAAATGAAGGAATTGCTCGACATCACACTATTCGAATGACGTCTCAACAAAATGGTGCTCCCAAGTGCATGAACCGAACACTTTCAGAGAGAGCTCGATGTATGATCTCCAACGTTGGCTTGACAAATGATTTTTGGGCTGAAGCTATCGCCGCAGCATGTTATATTGTCAACCACTCACCGTGCTCACCGATCAATTTCAAGACTCTTGAGGATGTATGGTCAGGTACTCCTGCTAATTAATCTAACTTAAGAATATTTGGGTGCCCAGCCTATATGCACGTAAATGAGGAAAGTTAGATCCTAGAGCTAAAAAGTGTATTTTTCTTGGTTACGCTTCAAAGGTGAAAGGATATAGATTATTCAATCCTGATCCCAAGTCGCCCAAATGTATAATTAGCAGAGATGTTACAATTGATGAGTCTTCTATGTTACACCCTTCAAAAGAGTCTACTAATCCCTCTAATCAAGAAAAGAGGATGGTGTACAGAATGAGGTAGAGCTCGAGATCAACAAAGACTTTTTAGATAACCCTGTGACGAGTTCCACAGATCAAGATGAACATGAGCCACAACCTGATCTTGTTGAAGATCTAAGCACCGAGAAGGAATATTCTACAGCCAGGGATAGTGAGAGACGAGAGATGCGACTACCACAGCGGTACGTGAATTTAGTTTCATATGCTTTTCAGTGGGACAAGAAATAGGTGGAGGCGGCGAACCTTCTACCTATTCGGAGGCAATAAACGATGCTATTCTGATAAGCGACTGGTAACGATGAATGAAGAAATGAAGTCTCCGCACAAGAATGGTACTTGTATTCTTGTGCCACTGCCGAAGAAAAAAAAAATATTCGGATGTAAGTGGGTCTTCAAGAAAAAGAAGGTTTATCCAATTTTTATGATGTCTTCTCACGCATCATTAGACATAGCTCTAGTGTATTACTTCCACTCGTTGCCATGTATGATTTGGAGTTAGAACAACTTGATGTCAAGACGACGTTCTTATTGATTTAGATGAACAGATTTATATGAAGCAACCTGAAGGCTCATAGTTGAAGAAAAAGAAGACCAAGTTTGTTTGAAGAAATCCTTATATGGATTAAAGCAGTCTCCAAGACAGTGGCATAAATAGTTTGATTCTTTCATGTTGGGTCATGGTTTCTCCAGGAGCAAGTATGATAGTTGTGTTTACTCTTGTAAGTTAAATGACAGTTAGTTCATTTATCTATTGTTATATGTTGATGACATGCTCATGCCGACTAAGAATATTGCAGAAATTCACCAATTGAAGGCCTTATTGAATGGTGATTTGAAGTGAAATTAGACGTGATAGAGGAGCTGGTAAGTTATACCTGACCCAGGAAAGTTACCTCAGAAAGGTTTTGGAGAGATTTGGCATGATTGTTGCCAAACCAGTCAGCACTCCTCTTGCTAGCCATTTTAGGCTATGCGCTGCTCAGTCATCATCATCAGATGAGCAAGAAACGTATATTGCATGAGTTCCCTACTCGAGTGCAGTCGGCAGTATTACGTATGCAATGGTATGTACACGTCCTGATATTTCACAGACTGTTAGTGTTGTTTGCAGGTATATGGCTACACCACTAAAAGAACAATGGCAAGCAGTAAAGTGGATTATCATATACTTGAAGGGTACTCTAAGCATTTGTTGGCGTTTGGCAGAAACAATGATACTCTAGTTGGCTTCGTTGATTCAGACTACGCAGGTGATCGATAAACGATAATCTCTAACTGATTATATATATCCTATTGGAGGTTGTACAGTTAGCTGGAAAGCTACTCTGCAGCACTTAGTGGCGTTATCTACTACTGAAGCAGAATACATGGCCATTACTGACGCGATCAAGGAAGCATTATGTTTGACGTTGTTATTCAGCGAATTAACTCAGAATCAGGGGGTTATTACTAGTTTATGTGATAGTCAAAGTGCGATTCATTTGACTAAGGATAAGATGTATTACGAAATGACTAAGCATGTGATGCCAAGTATCATTTTATTCGCGATATCATTGCAGATAAAAGTTATTTATCAAGAGGATTAACATGAAGGATAAATCCTACAGATATGTTCACGAAGTCTCTTCTAGTTTTCAAGTTTGCTTGGACTTGATTGGTATTTCAGAAATGGTGAACTAGCCCGTCGGGGCTATAGCCGAGGGAAGACGGAGACAAAGGTATTACTCATCAAGGTGGAGTAATTTGCAGAATCAAGCTCAATATGGAGATTTGTTGAATCATGTGACCTTGAAGCACACATCTTTTGAAAAGTCAAGGGTATATGAAAAGAAGAAATGTGAAGCTAATTTTTGTGTGCGGCAGCCTTGCTTGTCAAATGCGTACGCCCACATTTGGGACTTGGATTGCTCGTGTTTACACGAGCAATTAGAGACAAAATATCGGCTATAAATAGCAGTGCTCATCGAAGAAAAAATATACCACCACCACAACACAAATAATTTTCTGTCAGTCCGTTCATTTTTGTTCTCACAGTCGTTGTTGCTGTTTTTCTACAGTTCCTCTTTACAAGGTATACCTGTCTGTATATCTCCACATAAAAAAGAAGTTCTACCCTCCGGTCCGTGGACGTACTTCATTCCGTTTGTGAACACTTTCTAAATAATGACACTTTTAAAAATGGACTATATAGAAAGTGACTTTACACTTTTTGTAAATTCAGGTTTAAAAAATCCATTTTAATTAAAATGTGAATATGCTTCTCAAAAGTAATTCCACTTATTAACAATGGACTTATGAATATCTTTGGCGTATAAAAAGTCTACGTACTTAAGTCGCCAAATGCTACAAATTTAGCAAATATACTATTCACTCTAAAAGTCCATTTTGGACTGGTATCCAGGCAAGCTAGAACGCAGACAATCGTGACCGTTGAGGAAGGAAGACCAAGAAAATCATGTGGCAATCCATTTAAGAACAAAAAGAGAGAAATATCGAATAAACTCCAAAGTCCCACGAGAGCCTCGGATCAATCGGCGACCTCACCATAGCCATCCATGGCGACCCTAAATCTCAACTCCGCCCAAATCCCATCGGCAAGAATCCTCTTCCCACGAACCCAAACTCGCAAAACCCAGCTATTCAACCCCGCTAATTTCAGTAACCAACCACCTTGCCATCGCCGCCGGCGAAGCATCTCTGCCGCGAACCAAAGGGTCATAAGAGCCTCTTCGACGGCAGGACTGTACTCCGCCGAGCAGTTCGAGCTCACAGTCGAAAACGTGGACAAGGTCCTCGACAACGTCCGTCCCTACCTGATCTCCGACGGCGGCGAGGTGGAGGTCGTCTCCGTGGACGACGGCGTCGTCTCTCTCAGGCTCCTAGGTAGGTACATGCCCAATCTTTCGAATGTTTTGTTGCAATCGAAGGATGTAATTTAATGAGTACTGGACCATCGTATGTATAGGAGCATGTGGGAGTTGCCCTAGCTCGACGACCACCATGAAAATGGGAATCGAAAGGGTTCTCAGGGAGAAATTTCGAGATGCTTTTAAAGACGTTCGCCAAGTAAACGACCAAGAACAGCCCAGTGAAACTACCGCTGAGGTAAGTGAGAGAGCTTTTGTGTATGTGTATTTGGAAATGCTTTGCTTCAATTGTCTTTAGAACAGCACAAGCATATTCAATTTACAGGCGGTGAATGGTCATCTTGACATCCTCAGACCTGCTATAAAGAATTTCGGCGGCAGTGTTGAGGTGTTGTCCGTCGAGGGTGGAAATTGCCTCGTCAGGTATGTGGGGCCCGAGTCGATTGGGTCGGGCGTTAAGGCGGCGATCAAGGAGAGATTTCCCGAGATCAGTAGCGTTGAGTTCTCTACAACAGACTGAAAGCAAAAGCAGTTTTTTTTTTTACTTACATATGGTGTTTGTGCAGGTATTTCACAAACTTCCTTACCCTCTCGGTACTGTATGAATGACTAGTTCGACGAGAAAAATAAAGCTTCTTTCTCACAACAACATGATACATTTTATTGCATTTACATTACATATGTGTTTGAGTTGTGGATGGATTATGGAGAATTGCTTCTCCTTAGGTGGTTTTGCTTGCTAGATATGAAGCTTTCTTCCCCTGCAACTTACAGAATAGTTAAGAAATAAAACCAAAATCATGATGATGGAAAATGTGAGCCAGCTATTAAATAGATTGCACAAGTATAGATATAAATAAATAACCTGATTCAGTAGAGTCGCAACTTATATTCTCAGATCAACCTGATCGGCGCAAAGATTTGCTGTTAGAAGCCTTTGATTTGTTGAGCTGCAAAACAAAATGAATAGCTGCTCCAAAGTCGCGTCAACGAATCGCAAAACTAAGCCATCAAAAAAAAAAAAAAAAAAAAAAAAAAAAAAAAAAAACTTAAGGTGTTAATGTGCTACAGAAACATGATTCAAACCTTAAGAGGCCTAGCAGGCTCTTGTGGCGTTTTACGAGAGAGTAACAAGTTCAAGGCACGCTTCCGCTCACTTTCTTGCGAGGCGTTATAAGTGTCCTACAAAGCCAAACGATATCCTTACAACTGTAAAGGCATCCCCATCACAGAAGACAGAACACGACAAAAGACAAAGTATATGAGTTACAAAACCTTAACAAGTGGATGATCTGCAACACTGCTAGGAGATGGAGCTCTAGCCAACAAGATAGCCTTAGATACTGACAAGGATAAGAAAAATTCTCAGAATCGGATTATATTAAATTAGTCTATGAGTTTGGGGTTGAAATGCATCCTCAATCCATCCAAGAAAAAGAATTAAAATCTACCGATGGATGGGACAAATTAGAGGCATCCTTACCACTGTAGTACCGACTCTTAAGTTCTTCCACAGTTTTGGATGATGGGAACTTATCAGCTATCACGACGAAACGGAGATCAAACTGTTCGCACAATTCAAACAATTTATCCGTTTCTTCCTTGGTCCATGCCTGTTAGAAGAAAACAGAAAAAAAAAAAAAAAAAAAAAAAAAAAAAAAAAAAAAAACATATACACATGCAATGTGAAACTACTGCACATAAGAAGACAAGCAAAAACATGAGCAGATAATAACGATGACAATAGTA
This sequence comes from Craterostigma plantagineum, assembly GCA_027422505.1. NCBI lineage: Eukaryota > Viridiplantae > Streptophyta > Magnoliopsida > Lamiales > Linderniaceae > Craterostigma > Craterostigma plantagineum. The sequence continues at coordinate 380,509 of JAPQWV010000055.1, forward strand.
AACAACTCGCTTGGGAAAAAGCCTACGCTGACGAAAATCGAATTTACAAAGCCAACTCTGACACTGTCATGTATCTTATTTAAAATTCAGATTCATGCCACGAATCCAACTTAATAAAAGAAGCTAAGCACATTTAGAAAAGGAACACAACCATCCTACATACTGTAAAGCAAACTCACTATTAATGTAGAAATAAGTTCCATGGAAAGGTAACTAATATAGCATAGCATATCAAATCGTTCTTAGAAAATGAAGACATCGACTACTCTGTTAATATCGGTAAATACATACAGGATCAGTGCAGTACTTCTCGTACTCCTCATGAGTGTACTTGATTACATCAACAGACTGAACCAAATGAACAACTCCTAGTTAGAGATGACATACAACACAAATGTCTGTACCAAGAAATCGGTCCTTAGACAGCCCACCTTGTTATGCATTGCAAATGGATAGTCACATGTTGGAGGATTACCATTGACTACCCGAACCTTATAACAAAAGACCTCAAAATATTTCAATCATCAATAATTGAGCAAGTGAGTGACCAAGCAAAGAAAGATTAACATCACAATCGCACACCCAATGGAAAAGATGCAAGTCGTCTTTCCTGGCAGAATTTGTGAAAGGCAGCCATTGCCATGTTATCTGCATAGCCAGTTATGTAATAATTAAAATGAAATCTTTAAGCATTAACCTCAAGGAGTTTCCTTTCCTTTCCCCACAACAATTGACAACATATTAACCTTTTCATCTGATTTTGCTTTTCGTTTCGATTGACTAACATCAGCAGGTGGACTGAATGGTGCCAATCCCCCAGTAAGCGCATAGACCTAAGAATACACACCAATTGAGTGTAATCCAAGAAAAGATATAATGTCCCAAGACATCGAACTAATTTTTTTTTTGGAAAAAAAAAAAAAAAAAAAAAGACCTCTCGCGGAATTCCTTCGGGTTTTCGCTGAGACTCTTTAGGAGGCTTGGACTTCTTCTCAACATTCTTTGGCAATCCAAGTATGTCCTTTGCATCCATCTTAGACTTGAGCTACTTCACCTAGTAGCTTCCCACAATCAGATTTTTTACCCCCCAAAACACAATCCACGCGATAATTGGAAGTTGTTGAGATTGAGTTGGGAGATTATGAGGCCGAATTGATTGTAGGATGAAGAAATTAGGGATTAGAAGCGTTACAATTGGGTGGGAATAATATCTTACGGCGTGAAAGGGAAGGGATGATTGAAATGTAATTGATTGCAGCCATTACGACCATATTGACTTAAACTGGTATAAGTCAAACTGGTAATAAAGTCAAGGCCACAATTTTGCTATAGGACTGATTTGTGAACTCTCAAGTGCTTTGTCCACGGTTGATCCTCCCAAGGAGACTGACCGACGTAGTTTCTGAGATCTTGAAGTGTGTCCAACCAATAGAGAGGATTTGTCCCGCTGAAGTCGCGGTTGTCTCATAGCCGACAATGAGTTTCGGAATCGATTCAGACTGAACTTAGTCGGAATGTGGGACGTTGTGTGGGGATACTCATACTCATGTGACTGAAAAAATTACAAGTGAATTACATAATGTAAGCATTATAGTGGAAATGATCTCGAACTTCATAGTTGTCAAACTTGAAGTGGATGTTTCGAAGCTCTCGAGCCACCTCGTGAGCTTTTCATAATTTTATTAGATACTCCCTCCGATTTTATTTACACGTCGTTTTAGCTCTCTAATTTTGTTTTTAATTAGACTGTCTTTTTACAGATTTCAATACAAATATTTATCATATTTCCAGTTTTACCATTTTTTACTCTTTTCGGTTAATAAATGGAAAGTAAGTATATTAAATAGGCTTTAGCAATTAACTAGGAATATATTAGACATTTTATTCTATGTTTAATATAAGTTGAAAAACCTTAAACGACATGTAAATAAAATCGGAGGGAGTATATAATAAAAATTTGGAAGCCGCACCAAGGCGCGGCGATAATGCCCAGGTTAGCTTTGATTGTGTGCTAAAATGATCGAAACATGATTGAGTGACACGACATTGTAACATGATGATTATCTTGATAGTCTGGATGTCGGAGAAAATAACGAGATTCGTTTACGGTGCGTTTGGTCCGCGGAAATCGGCACGGAAAAGAAAAGAAAAGTGTGCTGGTACGCATCGAATCATTGTACATTACGGTTCACGTGTCGTACAATCATACTTTTTCTTTTCTTTTCCATGTCAAAATCCACGAACCAAACGGAGCCTTAAAGATAGAGATAAGAGAAGTTCTGAAGGCTAAATAAAATTAGAACTAACTTCTACAGTGCGTTCCGACCAGTATACCCGTAGATACAATCCGGTAGGCTGGTCGGCAATGCCATCCAAGTCGTGATTGAGCCCCTATCTAACAATTGTTCTCGTACATATATTATTTTCCGATTACTAATTTTAGAATCAATAATCATCAAATATAGTTGAAAATATTTGTATTAATAAATATAATATTAATACCTAGCATTAAAAAAAGAAATATCAACACCAGAATTGTAACATAATTGTAGAATGTATTAGTATCAATGTCGAGCTGACATAGATTTAAGAATGAACAAATATCAGATAGTCCATCTTGAATCGATAAATATATAAGTTTAATTTCGGTGATCAACCACTGTGAAAAATATCATAATATAAATATCAAACTTTTTTCTTGAAAATGAAGCATTATAGAGTAACATTGATAGAGCTCTAAATGTTGGGGGATATATATGATAGTGTGAAATCTCATAGCGCAAGAGTTTATACAGGAGTTTCTATGCCCTGAAATTATAAATTTTCACGGTAGGAAGATATTTGGTTTGGTATTTGTGTGTTGTAATGATTTTATTGAGTTTTCTTTTGTTGTTGTTATGGACTTTGTATGACCTAAATGACCTTAATATTATCAAGGTCTATGAATATCTAGCTTCATCATTATTTCTCTCTTTGTATTAACCATATACGGGTCGTTTTATGGTGAACGAAACTATCATATGAGATATAGAATATTATCAAGGTAAAGGTTAATAGGCAATCATTACACTATTCCAAGGTTACGACGAAATTACTATAGTTCTCCCCATTGGCGTATATAAGTATTAACATATATATATATATATATATATATATATATATATCACATTCTCTTCAAGTTTTTTGGGTATCAAGTCATTTTTAAGGTTTGAGTTCGAAATTATGTCAATTGACTTGATCCCCAAAAAACTTGAAGAGAATGTGTATGATTAGCTATGATCCATTTATGCAGATTTGCTGTTGCTACACATAGTTTAAGTACACGAACGAGAATCCATGCAACTAAACGAAGCCCGCAATAAAAAAAAAAAAAAAAAAATACTTAGTTAGATTCAATTCAATTGACATTACATTACATTCTGTCATCGGATCAAATGAAAAAATGGTCAAATGCCCAACAAATAACATTGACAATGATAATAACAAAGTGTAACGAGAAACTGCATCATCTTTGTTCTGCTTCTGACACTAAATAAAAGGAAAAAAAGGGATGGATACAGACACATTTTCTCATTAACTCTTATCAGTAGGTAGTTAGGCCCATGATCTCTAACATCAAAGCCCCAGGAATGCACCTTGCTTCTTGGCATGCTCAGGGATCAACTTCCCCAGGAAATCCATTGGCACTCCTCTAAGCTCTAATCAGCAGAATTTATGGAAAGAAGTTAGAAATAATATCCATCGACGCTTTTAAGTCCGTCAAGGAAAAATATAGGAAAGGAAAACAGAACGACTTTGCAGAAAGAACTCACCATGTGGCTTGAAGTTGAACAAAGGTGGCAGACATCGTCCATTTGGCAGGCGAATATTTGGGTCGCGCAATTCATCGAAGAACGGATGGACTAGTGCTTCTATCTGCGCATTGAAATAACAGATAAGACTAAGGAGAATAGAAGAACATAAACCACATAGATTGAGAAAGTGTGTGTTGTATTTAATACTTACAGCGGTGCATCGCAGGTTTGGTGAATACTGCAGCAGCCTTGAAATGAGATCAACAGCTTCTGGTGGGGTGCGCTTGTGGAATATCTAGACGATTAAGAAATGATTGCTGAGTGAAGTGAACATACGAGTCTCACGTGAATCAGAATTAGCATTTACATACCTTATGCCATGGATGAGCTTTTATTTGGGGGAACTTGAACTCAGTGTAATTGGGATTCATACATTTGATCTCCTCCCTCGTCGGAGTGCCCAGTACCTACACATCAAGAAAGTGTAAATCACGATTCTTTCGTTATAGCCCAAAAAGAAAGTTGTTCGCTTGATATCGGTTTCAAAGCAGCATCCGCATCATTACCTTGATAATTTCAACAAGCTGGTCAACTCCACTCTCACCAGGAAACAAAGGCTGAAATTACAAGAAATTTGTTTAGAAAAACCCAAAAACGAATCAACTGCATGGGTGCAACTTGAAGAAGGAAGACAGATCACAGTTGCTAACCTGTCCAATCAACAACTCAGCTAAAACACACCCTACGGACCATATGTCTATTGCAGTGGTGTACTCAGTTGCTCCAAATATCAGTTCTGGAGCTCGATAGTACCTTGAACATATATACGAGATATTTGGCTCTCCTTTGACCTATAAAAGTAACCAAACGAAGAAAAATATTAAAATTTAAGTGGTCGAAGATAAAAAGATATGTTGATCTGAGTTCTGGGTATGATACGAACCAATACTTTCGCACTTCCAAAATCACATAATTTCACTTGATGAGTATGTGGGTTAACCTGCACAAATGGATACTTTTGAGACTTTATCCCCTTCATAAAATTCTGAATAAGATAGAAACTTACTTACCAACAAGTTTTGTGGCTTGATGTCTCTGTGGCAGACACCAATACTACCATGTGTATAAGCCAACGCTCTGAAAATCTGCCAGGTTAAAAATTTGAGTTCAGGGTAATACTTGAAAGATTAAACAGAACAAAAGAAGTGAAGCAAAACTCAAAAAAGCTTTGGAAATGGCTGAGCGATCGGCATGGGACGCCAGGCACACCTGATATATGTAAAGTTTCACATATATGATGGGCATCCTCTGGTTCATCTTGTTATAATGTCTAATGACTCGATGAACGGTCTCAGGAACATATTCCAACACCAAGTTAAGGAAAAGCTCATCCTTCTCAGTAGTAGAAACGAAGCAATGCTTCAGGGAAACAACATTTGGGTGGTCTAAGAGGCGCATCGTCTGCAGCTCACGGTTCTTGTACCTTTTATCTTGAAGAACCTTTTTAATCGCAACTGTTTCACCTGTTTCCAAACATTTTGCCTGAACAAGAAAATATGAATATAAGAATGTCTGATTTGAGGAGCTACATAGTCCAGCACCGGCACTAGTCAAAAAATGAAGCTCACCTGAAATACTACGCCAAATGATCCCTGACCCACAATTCTTTCAGCCATGTAGCTGACGGTCTGACACAGAAAAACAAAATCCCCAATCAAACAAGAGGAAAAACAGAAACAAGGTTTACATAAACCAATTATAAAAGAAAAATCTATACCTGCTTTGGCTGCCCATTTTTTCCACCCATTGTTGTCACGATAATATGACCAGTTTCTGTTCCATTTCCATCAATCATAGCTGGTTCCATATCCTGTGATACATTTATAACAGATGGAACCGAATGTCATAAAAATTTTAACATATAATAAGGAAACAAAGTTTCATCCATACCTTGTCATCCCTAATCTTCATCTCATTCATCTCTTGTGGAAGCCTGTCAAGGCCAGCGGTTTTTCTGCCAGGATCTCGCGGACCAGATGCAGCAGGGGCTACACTTAGTGAGGACATTCTTTATTTTAAAAAACAGAAGATCAGCTGTTACAGTTTATTTTTTTTTCCTTTTCACTTCAGCCTACGAAAATTAGATGAGATGAGAAAGGAATCAGTTGCAATGAATTTGAACAATAAACGTAGTACAGTCAGAGGTCACACAAGAATACTGGCATAAAAGCTGAGGAACTTGTGTGTCATTTTTAGAAGACACAGAATGGAAAAGGCGATATGCAGTGCACAAATTTAAAGGTCGCTTGAATGTAAAAGAAGAAACAAGGAAGAAGAAAACACTCCCTTATTACGAACAGATCCTCTCAAAGTATTAGATCCGGCAAGCAAACAAGGACCATGTAATGCAATAAAAGGCAGTAACATCCTTTGAATAAGAACTAAAAGATAGTGTACAAGAATTGAGATACTACGAAATGACAGCACAGTGGTGAGCTCAACAAAACAATGACCACTTCTCAACGGGAAAAAATAACTATTAAAAAGAAAATCACATGAACCCATAAGTAAACGAGTGAGCAACGTTAATGAGCTAAACTAGAAAATCCATATGAAGCACACAAAAATCAGAAAGAATATGTGAGGAATATGATGAAACAAAAAACAGAAAAACAAAAAAAAAAAAAGCTCACCGAAAGGGAGAAAGACGCAGGATACGAAACAAAAGCTTCTGCACAACAAATCCAAACGAGTGACCGATCTACCAGCGTAGTTGATAAACAGAACTTCAACAATTCCTTCCTCCTAATTCTGGGAAAGAGGATTTTTCCAGAATTATTTTTCTTCTCTCTCTTTTTAATTTTCTGGTGTGGGTTTGCGTAGTGAAATGGTTGGTATAATATATACGATGACAGTCTGGTCAGCAAAAGATGATGATGAGCTGCGTCCCCGAAAAACCATATAATAAATAATATAAATAAGCAATTTGAATTTAATATCATGATACGAATTATGAGAACGCCTGATTGGATTAGTACTACTTTTTCTTTACTTTTCTTTCTTTTGCCTTTTGACCGGTCAAACCTGCTTGCTTTTTCAAATGCCAGTCTCTCTCCTGATCTGTTTCATCCATTATTTATTACCACATTTAATTCTTAAATTCAAAACCTAATTTAATGTTGTCATTAAAATGTTTTGACTGGGAGGGACTAATAGAATATACCAACCACTTCAAAATTTCATGTACCAACACTTATTTCACATTCTACTAAATCAAAATCATATTCAATCAGTATAATCTTTTACTTTTACAACAAGGGGATTCAACACTTAAATAGATACATCAATAAAATTAAACAGTTCAGTCCCTTGTCAGATGAATTTTTAAACTAGGTACCTAGTTGAATTTTATTTTACTGATAGGTACCTAACTGGCGGATTTACCCTTACTAAAACTGCTTATTTACATCTTTTACCTGCTTTTATTATTTCACGTTCGTTCCTTAAAAAAAACCGCACACCCATTTTTCCAAATCGCGATTAATCCCTGAAATCGACCTTGTTCCCTTCGTTCGTCGCGGTATTGCCCTCTGTCTACTCGTTCGTCGCGGTATTGGCCGTCTGAAATTGTTAGGTAAGTAATTCGTTCGCGGTATTTCCATTTTCAGATTCGTTCGCGGTATTTCCATTATCAATAGGCTTGTATGTAGTTTGATTTTGCCGTAATTCGTTGTGTTTAAGCAATTTCAGTTAGTGTTCGTAACAATGGCTGCGTGTTTTTGGAATGAGATTGATTTTTTGTTTGATTAGGGTTTTTTTTTGTGCGTGTTCAGATGGGTGGATAGTCTCGATTTGGGTTTTTTTGAATGGGTCGATTTTGGTTTTCTTGAAGGGGTCGATTTTGTTTTTTTCGAATTGGGTCAATTTGTTTTGGTACTACATTATCACTGCTTTTGGTACATTCTGTTTGGGCAAAGTGGTACCCCTTGTGTGAATGAAATGGTACTGCGTGTTAACAGTGGTTTTTCCGAATGGGGTCAATTTGTTTTGGTGAAACATTATCACTGCATATGGTACTCTCTGTTTGTGAAAATTGGTACCCTTGTGTGAATAAAATGGTTCTGCGTGTTAACAGTGGTTTTTTCGAATGTGATCAATTTGTTTTGGTACTACATTATCACTGCATTTGGTACTCTCTGTTTGAGAAAATTGGCACCCCTTGTGTGAATAAAATGGTACTACTTGTTAACTGGTCAATCTGAATTTTGGTACTACATTATGACTGAATTTGGTACCCTCTGTCTGGGAAAATTGGTACTCCTTTTGGGAATAAAATGATATTTCTTGTTAGCAGTGGGTTTTCGAAAATGATGTCAATTTTTTTTGGTACTACATTATCACTGCATTTGGTACCCTCTGTTAGGGTAAATTGGTACCCCTTGTGTGAACAAAATAGTACTGCTTATTAACAGTGGATTTTTCGAAAATGGGGTCACTTTTTTTTGTACTACATTATCACTGCATTTGGTACCCTTTGTTTGGCCAAATTGGTACCCCTTGTGTGAATAAAATGGTACTGCTTGTTAACAGTTTTGCTTTTTTTGTTTTTTGCAGAAATGCCTCCGCGAAACAGATTTGAGCTGTCTTCCAGGTGCCATCCTACGCTCTTTCGATCTACCATTAGCAATTTGAAGGGTAGCATGACCCCTGTAAAGAAGCTATAAGAAGGTCCCCATTTCATTTTTTAGATATGCCTAAGATGTCGCATTCGTTTGCTCGAATCATGGCACTGATAAAACGTTATAATGTAGAGGCGAACACGTTTAGGTTTCGTATTCTCCCCACAGGAATTTAGTGTTGTAATGGCCTTGCATAACGTAGGACAGCCCGTTGACCTAAATTCAAAATGAAATCGAAAACCGTTGAAAGGCTTTTCGGTAAGAAAAATGGCAATGTAACCCGTAAAAAAATCTTAGAGTTGTTGAATGAGTTTGTAGGAAGCTTGGGAGGAGAACACGGATGAGTTCCTTAGGTTGTTTGTTCTTTTCTTGTTTCCCGATGGGGAACTCGAAAAACCCAAAGTTCGTGAATGCGTACGTCGACGATGTCGACATGATGGGGGGAGTACGCATGGGGAAGGGCGGTACACGAGTTTTTGGTCACCGAGATAAAGCAAATGGCTGCGAATTCGATGCGGATCGACTCGTCCAGCCTAATGATGAACGGCTGCACTATTGGCTGATGGTAATACTCGTTACGTTGTGAGTTTACCTGTTTGATTATGCATTTATTGATGAATATAATGCTTTGGGAACTTTCAGATTTTGGGTGTATGAGAACGTGCCCTCGTTGGCGCAGAAGCGGGAGATGTATATGATGGTCCACTTGTTACCAAACAAGGATCAAAAGATTATTAAGAAAGATTAAACTGTATGACACTTTTAGTGTGTGTTTGTGTGTGTGTTTGTCGAGAACTGCTTCAAGGAATTTTCTTTTGATAAACCCTAACAAGGGTAAATATGGGCTTTATATACCACAACTCTTTGGTATATTAAAGCCCAAGTCCAAACTTCTACAAAATACAAGTTGTCTCCCCAAACTACTACAACCCAAGAACAAGAAACAAAGACCAAAACTTAAATTACTAGAGGACACTACAACTAATTCCTAACAATCTCCCCCTTATTGTCCTCGTCCTCTTGTTGATGTCTTCTTAGTCTTCTTTTTCTTGGGGCTTGCCAGCACGTATGGTGACTTTCGAAGTCCTAAGATATGCTCATATGATCGCAAGGTTCTTCGAAATAATATTCTCTCAGATATGATCTCGATTAGCTTCATGTACTTTACTTGGACTTCTTGGTCTTCATCTTTCAGCTTCTTGAGAATATTACTGAGTTTGTTTCGAATGATTAGAAGTGTGCCGTCGCTGAACTTGTTAATCTCTGATGTCCTCATTAGCCTTTTCTCTCCCTTATAGTTGATGTAAACAACTGACGGATCATCATCTTCATTAATTATGTGCCTTCGCCATAACTTGGGTCTGGAACTTCTAAGGACGGTTTTGTGAGGTTTACCCTCTTCTTGTTGCTTTCCACTGCCATTTGGAGGTCATGGGTCGCGTTGAAATTGACTTGGCGCATCAAGAATCGCTTAAGAGCGACATATCCAACCTTGAGGTCTGGATTCTGAAGCGTTCCCAGAAATCTGTAGCTTCCAAAATTTCTCACACTTGAGGACTTCTGATGTAATTTGTATGGCTTCCTTTTGATTTTTTTTTTTTTTTTGCGTGATTCCGTTCTGTCTCGATTGAAAATCCAGGAACCTTATATGATTGTTAAATTGGAGTCCGCGAGGAGGACGTGGAAGGAGTTATCGGTATGGCTTTGGTTTTGTTTCGAAAGCTGTAAAGCGGTTGATTTTCCCCTTGGTAGGGTTTATATGCTATTTATTCTAGTTTCTCTTTGTTTTCTTTGTTAGTGATCGTAATGGAGCTGATTGGAAACAGGACAAATATACTATTGTACGGATTAGACAATGTGGAATATGTTAGTTTCGTACAGTGCTCGACTTATGTTAGATGACTGATTCTGAACAAAGGTTTAGATATCAGAGATGAGAAGCTATATTTTACATCTTTATCACTCTCCTTGCTAAACGGTATTGGTTTTATTTCGTTCTTTTTTTTCTCGAGGATGGTGCATAAAACAGCTTTTCCTTAAAGTGGTCTTGACGAAATTTAAAAAACAGGGTCAATGGATTTCCTTGTGTAGGGTTTTTCTCTTGCTAGATATAAGTAGTAATCTATTAGGAAGAGTAGGGGAATAATAGATTACAATTTGATTTTGCTAGGTGCTTGTGAACAATTGATTCTCAGTTCTTCTTCTGTTCCGTCGTATAGCTCTGAAAACTCAAATAAATAAAATGAATTATAGGTTAAACTCGCTGATCCAGATATTGTCTCGAATCCTTGTGAGTATCAGAAATTGGCACAATCCTTGGCTGAACTTGATGAGGTACTTTTTTCTGCCAGTTATTGTCCTTATTGACCCTTTATGTTTTAGTTGTTTCTCCAGCTTCTTCAATGCTCGTGTTTGAACTGGTAGGTCGTGTCAACATATAACAGTTTCAAGGATTGTCAGAAGCAGTTAGAAGAAACAAAAGGTTCTTTCTGTTTTCCATAACCTTCGGTATTTGCAGTTGCAAAATGTTAGATCATGGACTCACTTATTCGTCTCTTACGTTACCAAACAGCCATGGCAAAAGAGTCTGGTGAAGATGAAGACATGGTTGCAATGATAGCATCTGAAGTTGAAAGCTTAACGAAAGAAATGCAGGATCTTGAAGATAAGCTAAAGGTAGTTCGAGTCGAGTACAACATTCTCTAGTTCAATTTGGATCTTAGTGATTTCGTACTTGATGACTCGTCTAATTTCAAATTACTAGGTTTTGCTACTTCCAACGGATCCTCTTGATGCAAGAAACATAATGCTTGAAGGTTAGCATGGTTACTTTCTTATAGCCGTTCATTTGATAAGTATTAAAAGAACGCTCTACAGTTGTGCCTTCGTTTAAGAGAACATGATATCAATTAATATTTCTATACATTTCTCTATGATGTATTGTGTTACGTAAGAACATTGAACACCCTGGATAGAGTGTTATTTTAATGTTATTGGAAGATATTGCATGTTTAAATCGGTTCCCGTCAAAAGATTTTGATGTTAATGAAGTAAATCTCCGATGGATCTTTATTAGAGTGAAATTGGATATGTATTTCAAGCTACTAACTGGTCCTGTAGTTTCCCGTCTACTTAATAAGTTATATGTCCTACTTTCTTGGTTTACAGTTAGGGCTGGTACTGGTGGAGATGAAGCTGGCCTTTGGGCTGGTGATCTTGTAGGTACATCTTTGGTTTTGTTTTTCAACGCACAAATTTTCTCCGCAGCATAAATTAGCACAAGTATGCAAATCAAATGATACTAAGCTTTTCGTATATTCAGGTACGTATGTATCAGAAGTATTGTGAACGCAGTTCGTGGAAATTCACGCCTGTTTCAAGCTCTGAGGTAATATGGTGCTTGAATTATTGTCATATAAGTTTCTTGTGACCAGTAGCTTAGCGATAAAATCCATTTAGGCTGAAAAGGGAGGATATAAGACTTATGTGATGGAGATAAAAGGGAAACGTGTTTATAGTAAACTGAAGTTTGAGTCAGGCGTACATCGAGTTCAACGTGTTCCCCGAACAGAAGCTCAAGGTCGTGTCCACACATCAACGGCAACTGTTGCTATAATGCCAGAGGTAAGGACTTCTTATAATTCGTGATTCCTCATATAGGATGCTGAATAATTGAGGCAATTTCCCTCTTCTGTCAAATCAATGTATTATGTATCTGGAATATCTTTACTTCATATGATATATTCTTGTATTTATATAGTTCTGACATACAATTTGACCCTGAATTACATCGTCCGCAACACATGAATGAAGCCCCTGCTATTTATTAATTTTGATATCCAAAAATATAAGGTGCGTTTCAGCTTCGATCAGCATATTTGTCACTGACTATACCCTTGGCTTGTGCAACGATTCTGGGTCTCAGGCTGATGAAGTTGACGTAGAAATTGATCCAAAGGATATTGAGCTTACCACAGCAAGATCGGGTGGGGCTGGAGGTATGCGTAGCTGGCCTTGTGGTTTGATCCTAAATCTCTTGTCTACATGCTGATCCTTTTCAGAAAGGTGTAACCTTTTTTTCCTTTATTCTTCCGTTTTGCCCGCTCATGCATGAGGTTTGATGCAGGGCAAAATGTCAACAAGGTGGAGACAGCCGTTGATCTTTTCCACAAACCTACGGGCATAAGAATATTTTGTACAGAAGAAAGGACTCAACTTCGTAACAAATCTCTTGCTCTTCAGTTGTTGCGGGCAAAACTGTAAGCAGACATCATGTAGATATGCATTTGTAAGTAGTTGGTATTAGCGGGCAAAAATCTTTCTACGATTATTCCATTTAGTCTTGTCAGCTCCTAAGCTTGTCGTGCTGCATAAGTATTCTGAAAAAGATAGAGAGAGAAAGAAAAAAAGGCATATGCTACCCCCTTGGATACTAATCAAACATTCTGGAAGGATTCAGCTTTATTTATATCGACACAGCTTAAATTGTTTTTCTTAAAGCTTAGTCAGACATGAATAATAGCTTATTGAAGACATTAATGCGTTCAGATATGAGATGAAAGTACGAGAACAACAAGAGAAGCTAAGGAATCAGCGAAAGATACAGGTTTGGTTCCATTCCACCTTAGACATTTGACTGTGGTTTTCTCATGGATTCTTCATTTACATATAGGGAGACGACCAATTATTTAAACTGTTGCAGGTAGGTACTGGTGCTCGGGCAGAAAAGATTAGAACATACAACTACAAGGTGATTTTGAATACTTCAACTGGGTTGATTTGATTGGGTTGAGCTGCTTTTAATCTCATTCTTGCAACTAGTCTGATAATAGCATTTTCGTTCATCATTTCTTGGCTTGCATTTGATATTCCACCAGGACAACAGAGTGACAGATCACAGACTCAAAATAAATTTTGAGCTAACGTCGTTCCTCGAAGGTGACATCGAGACAGCAGTTCAGGTAACTTGTTTAGTTGTTATTCTTTATATTATCTGTTGTGGACGGAAGTAAGTGTTAACGAGATATTGTTATGTTATATATAACACAGTCTTGTGCGTCGATGGAGCAGAAGGAATTACTTGAGGAGCTTGCAGAGTCTGTTGGATCATCATCCATGTCTTCTACTACTACCTAATTATATTTACTTTGTTGATTCAATATCCAAGGTTGCATGTAGCAGCAATCAATGAGATAATGTAGTAACAGCAGCATATATATATATATATATATATATATATATATCTCTATGTGTGTGTGTGTGTGTGTGTGTGTCCGATGAAATTTCAGTTGCAATGGGCGAAATTTGTAACAGAAAGTATAAAGCAGTTGGGATCTCGTGCTCATAACAGTTCACGACCCGTACTTGCTTCATTGGTCTCGGACATTACTTCATGGTTCCCATTCGAATGCCGCATATATGGGAGCTAAAAGTGACATGGGAACCTGTCTGGACCTATATGCACTTCTATTGTGTGATGGTCCCTTGTATTAATGCTTGCGAACCTTGTTCCTGTGAGCGGATCCGCAGCTCACTAAAATTCATGTAATTGGAACTTTATATTTTTGAGAATATTTTACATATATTGCAGTTGTTAAACATTAAAATCAGTAATGTTGTATTTCAATTAGGTGGATAATTAGCGACGACAATACATCGAATCGGTTTCCACACCCAAATTATATATGACAATCAATCTTGGTGGATGAGGAACTTGCACGTTAGAAGATGCAACGAGAACGCAAAACTAACGTTAAGCTATATGCCTAACGTAGTTCATTTTACACGACTCCATCTACATCAAGAACAACTATGCTTTACGGCATATCTTGGTTATGGTGGCCCAAAGACATGTTCTTCATGTTGAAGTTGAGTTAACTATCAGTGCTACACCGCAGGCTCATATCGATTCTTCAAAATTCAACGTCGGGTTGATAGTTGATTGCGACGAAATGCGGTAATCCAACCGATTGATGGTTACATTTGCATCACATCCAACAACCAATATTACAATTAAGACGAGAGTTTTGATGAAAGAGCACACTGAACACTTCGAGCAACAAAATAATAATGAAGACGAGCACCTAGGAGAACCCGATGAACAACATGCTTCGGATATCATGATGTCGTAGGAGATCCACAATACGACAAAGTTGACTGCTAGGAGAACAACATTGTGCATATGGCTAAAGACGGTGCCTGTGCATTTTCGAACGGTTCGGAACAAAAAGGATACGGCAAAATTTGATATCATAGCCAAATAAACCGATGGAACATTCGTGCCAAGGGAAGGAAAACCTTCCTGGCCCTGATAATCTTTTACTTTAGAAAGAAGATCAGCAACTTACCTCGAGTTTGAAGCATTTAAACATCTATTGCTTGCAAAGCTCTTGCTAAGCATTAGTGGAAGCAGAAGAATAGTTTTATGAGTTAGCAACTCGCAAGTGACAACATTGATTTTAAAAGAGCATAATATCCCATTCGAAGGTAATACTAACATTCTCAGCCAAGATATGATACTCAACAAAGATGAAGAGGATGAGAGTACTTCATACATCGAAAAAATATCATGGAGCAACCAATTAGAGAGCACACATGAGAAGAGCTCAATACTCAGCTAGCATTACCCCCTGTGAACTCTGAAGAAGATGAAAACTCAATTGGGAGAGCCTCACACTTCAAGAGCCAACAAGAATTACGCAACATAACTAAAAAAAATTTAACTGTCTTTTGTCGCTGATAAACGTATTTAATACGCTTATTGCAATATTTATTGGACCATAATAGAGTTTTCGTAGTCATCTTCTGCAGTTATCGCTCTATTTATACTTATTTTAATATTGAAGGAGCTTAGGACGGCCTTCGGGGGAAAAAGGAGCGAAAACGACGCAAAACGGAGCAAGTATGAAGATATTAGAGAACTGTCACGGCCGTGACACCTCAAGCACGAGGCCGTGAAAGCGGGCAAAAAGGTAAGCCAAGCGTTGAAGACAACAATCACGGTCGTGACTCCTCTTGCGCGAGGCCGTGCAACGGGCAGTGACCAACGAAATCCAACCATAAGAGGGTCACGGCCGTGAAGCCTCATGCACTAGGCCGTGACAGTCGGCAGTGGGCGAGGAAGACCATACCTAAAAAGTCACGGCCATGAACGATCATGCACGAGGCCGTGACTGTTGGCAGAAAGACGAAACGAAGGGCTAGGCCAATGTCACGGCCGTGAAAGCCCATGTCCAGGCCCGTGACACTAGCGAATTTCAGTATAAAGGCCCGGTTTCAATCTAAAAAAGAAGAGACCTCTCATATCATAACCCTAATCCATCAAGAGATGAAAAAGAGCCTTGAAGAACAGGGAATCGCATCCCGGAGCGCAAGAGACGGATCAACTAAGAATCCATACCGAATTGACGAGGAAAAAATATTCATCCACAATTCCACCCCTGATCCATCAGTACTCAAGATCGTGAGTCTTCCTTCCATGTTCTATTTATTTCGTTGTTTCCCTTTCAATTATGAGTAGCTAAATCCCTTATGTGTTTGGGAGTAGATGAACGCTAGGTTTATTCGTATTTAAGACATATGTTTATCGTGACTCGTGTGCTTTGACTATTTATCTATCTATGAAATTGCTTCTTCGCTTTAATATGTCTATGTGTTAAAGTGAATGTTCGGAAAATCGTTTAGGGCGACAACCTAAATAACGATTAGGCCGTTCGTAGAAGATATGATTCGAGTATAGGGCGAAAGCAAATACTCGATCCTCGCCTTTAGTAATTATTGAATTTTAGATCCCCGTGAGCGTTTAGGGCGACAGCAAATTCGTGAACGGGTAGGAAATTACTGCGACTTGGTCAAGATCACGTAGGAGCGATAAATTATTGTCTTAGACCGATAGGACCTAGCGGGATTCAAATCCCGAGCATATCTTTATTATCTGAAAGCACTCTTACCAGTTTAGTCGTGTTCTCTTAATCTCTTGTTGACTGAGGATTGATTTGTTTGGATAATTTGTAGTATAGAAAAATATGCGCACTTTATTTAGGCTAGATATCGAGTCGATAGGTTATTATTAGTAATCAAGTTTATTACTCGTGTTCGATACTCGTTTACTCACTTACAATGTTAACGATAGGTCCACTGCCTATCGCACGTCGGTGATAGAAATTAGGTATTCGTTTTACTTTATCACTTGTCGCACTTGCAAATTATATTAGCACACCACATGTCGATTAAGTTTTTGGCGCCCTTGCCGGGGAATAGATTGATATTAGGAACACCGTAGTTCGGTACTTTATCCATTTTTATTTGTCGTTCTATTTGCTTTTGCTATTTGCATTATTTGACCTTTTAGTCATTAGTATTTTCATTATTTCTTTTACGTATCGATTTGTTCTTCGCTGATTTTCTTTATTTCCATTTATTGAAGGTACAATTCAATGGTGAATGACTCAAAGCCATCCATCGGGTCCCATTGTTGAAGGAGATCCAGACTTCGAACGAAAGTTACGAAGACAGCTCAGATACGATTCCGAAGCAACGACCAGTAACTCGCAAGAACCTTTAGTCAGTACTCAGACAGCTATCAGGAGTCGGCAGAAAATTCCTGAGAGGAGTCATCCGTAGATAGACCAGAGACAGAAGAAGAGATGGTGGACCATAGAGAGCCCGTTCATCACGTCCCAGAGAAGGAGCAATCGCTACAAGATTTGCTCAAGAACGCCGCACTAGGCGGCACGGAGTTGGCGATCGTTATTCCGCCAATCGAGAACAACAACTTCGAGCTGAAGCATTATTAGCTTAAGATGATCTTCCAGACGGTTCAGTTTGAAGGGAATCCAGACGACGATCCCTACTCACACTTGAAGGCCTTTCTGATGGTGGTCGACACCATCAAGATCAACGGTGTCTCGGGCGATGCAATTAAGTTGATGATGTTCCCATTCTCGCTCAAGTTCAGGGCGAAGGACTGGTTGGAGATGTTACCGCCCAGGTCAATCACTACTTGGGAAGAGATGTGGGCTGCTTTCATCGGCCACTACTTTCCATTATCAAAAGTGCTAAGGTTGAAGGCGGATATATCCCTTTTTCCACCAGAGAGATTCAGAAAAGCTCTACGAGGTATGGGAACGATACAAGGTGCTATTGAAGAAGTGCCCCCGGCACAGAATGTCGAAGGTAGCCCAGATAAACCGATTTCACGAGTGCTCAATGATCAGACCGTTTATATGTTAGACGGAGCTGCAAGAGGAGGGCTCGTGAAGCTCAGTGCGACTGACACTTGGAATCTAATTGAGGACTACTCGAGGAACAATTTCATGAGGGGAAACACGAGGATGTAGACGCCAGGTGTATTCGGAATAAGCGAGGACGGCCATGAATGCAAATTCGAGGCGCTCCATCAACAAATCGCAACGACAAACTCTCAGCTACATACGGTGATTGGCGCACTACTCGCAAAATCCGGGAAGACTCATCCTGTGAACGCCGTGATGACCACCGCACCGACGCAGCATACGCCATACATGCCGCTGTGTGGAATTTGTGGCGCAGCCCACGAGATTTCAGAATGCCAGCTTGGGTAGCCACTGGAGCACGTAGATTACATTGGCAATTACCAAGGTGGCCAGCGGAGTTTCCAACCTCGAGCACACCCAAATTTGGCGTACGGGAATCAGAACCACCAGGTGCAAGGACCGCCAGGATTTCAGCCTAGACCATCTGGTTTCCAAAGCGGGGCGCCACGACAGTATCAAATTCACCTGCAGGAGGATCTGAAGATATGATCGAGATGAAGGACATGATGAAGATGCCCCTCACGAACCTTAGCAACATCACTGTGGCCCACGAGAGCCGAATAACGAAGATGGAGGAGTATATGGAGGCGAACGACGTACGTGCCAAGAACACAGACGCCTCGCTCAAGAAGCTGGAGCAATAGGTGGGCCAAATGGCGAAGCAGTTGGCGGGGCGTACTCAGGGATCGCTCCCAAGCTACACCGAGCCAAATCCGAAGGAGTATTGCAAGGCGATGACCTTAAGGAACGGACAAGAATTGCAAGAAGTGCCCGTCAAGAAGAAGGCGAAGGAGAATGCCAACTTCGAAAGCCATGACGAGCCCAAACTGGAGGAAATCAGAGGCGATGATGTCGAGAAGGCCGAAGCTGAGAAGGAGAAGGTCGAGCCCGAAAAGGAAAAGGCGAAGCAGATCGAGCGGCCACCAGTGAAGCCATACCAGCCGAAGATCCCTTATCCATTTCGGTTGAAGAAGGATAAGGACGAGGCGCAGTTCGGTAAATTTATGAGTATCTGTAAGGAATTGCATATTAACTTACCGTTTGTTGAAGCTATTACGCAGATGCCCAGCTTCGCGAAGTTCCTGAAGGACCTGCTAATGAACAGAAGGAAGCTCGAACATGTTTCCACCGTATGCCGAGAGAGGAGAGTGCTCGGCGATACTCCAAAGCAAGCTGCCAAAGAAGCTCAAGGACCAAGGGAGTTTCACTATTCCCTGTCTCATAGGAGATTTAGTAGTTGAGCATGCTTTAGCTGACCTAGGTGCTAACATTAATTTAATGCCATATTCCATGTTTAAGCGCTTAGGATTTGGTGAGCCACGACCCACTAGGATGAGCTTGCAGTTAGCTGATAGATCGTTAACGTACCCTCGAGGTGTTATCGAGAATGTTTTAGTTAAAGTAGATAAGTTTGTGATTCCTGCTGATTTCGTTATTCTAAACATGGAGGAAGATGATAATGTCCCGTTGATTCTAGATAGACCGTTCTTAACTATAGGAGAGACCATGATAGATGTTAGAAATGGAACGTTAACTTTGACGGTAGATGGTGAAAAAGTTACGTTTAGCATGGCTGACTCGATGAAAAAGAGTAATGAGCATGACGATAGTGTTATTACTTTGATACTTTTGAGCACGATTTCCTCTTTTCCGTGCAAGGTCTATCACAGGCGGCGAGCAGGATATGCACACGATTATGGCGATCGACGAGTGTGGGGAGGAGGTCGACGAGCCCATAATAGCCGTCGACAAAAGCAGCAAAGTGGACAAGGAAAAGAGCTCGGTCGAGGAGCCACTGATCCTGGAATTGAAGCCGCTGCCCGACCACCTCGAGTACGCGTTTCTTAGCAGCAACGGAGGGCTACCAATCATCATCTCATCTAGCCTCGACGACGGACAGAAGGCCCAGTTCTTGGACGTGTTTAGAGAGCACAAGAAGGCCTTGGCGTGGAAGATATCCGACATAAGAGGTATCAACCCGAGCTACTGTATGCACAAGATACTCATGGTGGACGATTTCAAGCCAGTCGCTCAACGTCAAAGGTGCCTCAATCCCAACATGAAGGATGTTGTCAAGAAGGAAGTGATTAAGCTACTAGATGCAGGGATGATCTATCCCATTTCAGACAACGCATGGGTCAGCCCAGTCCAAGTGAAGAAGGAAGGCATGACGGTCGTCACCAACGACAAGAGTGAGTTGATTCCGACAAGGACCGTGACTAGATGGCGCGTCCGACCTCAGGAAGTTGAACGACGCCACGCGAAAGGATCATTTTCCTTTACCTTTTGTTGACTAAATGTTAGAAAAATTATCTGGTCACTCATTATTGTTTTCTTGATGGCTTATTAGGTTATCTGCAGATCTGTATGGCGCCCGAGGACCAGGAGAAGACCACATTCACATGTCCGTCCGGGATGTTCGCGTACCGAAGGATGCCATTTGGTCTCTGCAATACCCCAGCAACCTTCCAGCGATGCATGATGGCCATATTCGACAAACTGGTAGGTGAGGTAATGGAGGTATTTATGGATGATTTTTGTGTTCAGTTAGTCGTTCGATGTATGCTTGTCTAATTTGAAGCTCGTACTCGCACGATGCGAGGAAACGAACTTGTCACTTAATTGGGAAAAGTTCCACTTCATGGTTCGAGAGGGTATAGTCCTCGGCCATAAGGTTCTTCCTCTAAATGAATCGAAGTGGACCGAGCTAAGTTGGAGACGATAGAAAAATTGCCCGTCCCTTCGAAAGTGAGGTCAATTAGGAGTTTTCTAGTACATGCTGGATTCTATCGTAGGTTTATTAAAGATTTTCTAAGATTGCACGACCCATGTCTAGACTTCTAGAAAAAGATGCTCCATTTGAATTTAATGATCAATGCTTGCATCCTTATAATTACTTATGGAGCGACTCATCGCAGCACCTATTATGGTAGCCCCCGACTGGGGGCTGCCCTTTGAACTAATGTGCGATGCTAGTGATTATGCAGTTGGGGTCATGTTAGGGCAGCGCAAGGACAACCATTTCAGGCCCTATTTACTATGCGAGCAAGACATTAGATGCAGCTCAAGCCAATTACACGACCACCGAAAAGGAGTTGTTAGCCATCGTGTTCGCTTTTGACAAGTTCAGGTCATATCTTATCTTATCGAAAGTTATTGTTTTTACTAACAATACAGGAGAAGAACGATAAATTTACCATTAGAGTATCTCCGGAAGTAAACACAGGGATCTGCATCTGTTCCCTTGAACCCCTGATGCACCATGAAAGAATCAAATTTTTTGTTCCACTGCCGTGGAGCTTGTTTCAGACCGTACAAGCTTTTCTTCAGCCGGTAGACCATGTCCTCTTTACCTCTAACCTCGAACCCTTCTGGTTGTTCCATATATATCTCCTCTTCAAGATCACCATGCAAAAATGCGGTCTCCACGTCGAGTTGCTCCAAGTGAAGATCCATGGTAGCAGCTAGTCCTAGTATGACTCTGATTGAACTCATCTTCACGACCGGTGAAAATATCTCATCAAAGTCGATCCCCTTCCTCTGAGTGAAACCTTTGACCACTAATCGAGCCTTGCATCTGACCAGTTTTCCATCATCCTTCTTCAATTTGTACACCCATTTGTTCTTGAGTGTCTTCTTTCCTTTTGGTAATCGAACTAACTCGTACGTATCATTCTTCTTCAGAGAATCCATCTCCTCTTGCGTGGCCTTTGTCCAACAATCTTTGTCCCTACAAGATTGTACTTCTTGGAAGCTCTCTGGCTCCCCCTCGTTAGTAATCAAAATATAATCAGAACTCGGATACCGTAGATGGTTGGCGGTCCCTAGTTGACCTTCTCAGCTGATGTTCAACTTCTTCTTGCACATCTGAAGGCTCCTCCTGCTCATTACCTTCAATGTGTTCATCTACGACAGGATCATCATCATCAACGACTGGCTCTTCTGGTTCAGGTTCTGATTGTTGCATTCTTTCCTCCGTGGCACCATTATATGGAATGCTAACTGGTGTATAATCGTCTACACCGCCACCTGTGGATTTCGCCGCATCCACCTCTGTGTCGCCCATGGTCTCATGCTCATGGAATACTATGTCGCGACTTCGAACAGTCTTCTTCTTCTTTGGATCCCAAAGTCTGTAGCCGAACTCCTCGTCTCCATACCCAACAAAGATGCAAGGATTCGATTTATCATTGAGCTTCGATCTTTGCTCCTTCGGTACATGGATGAACGCCATGCAGCCAAACACTCTCAAATGTGAATATGAGATGTCTCTACCGATTCACACCTTCTTTGGAATGTCGAAATCCAATGCCGATGAAGGTAGTCGTTTGATAAGATAGACTGCAGTGTTGACAGCTTCCCCCTAAAATGACTTAGATAGATTAGCCATCTTGAGCATCGCTCGGACTCTCTCTATAATGGTTCGGTTCATTCTCTCCGCGACACCATCTTGCTGAGGAGTGCCAGGAACTGTCTTCTCCTGCCTAATGCCCTTCTTCGTGGAATAATCTCTGAACTCCCGAGAGATGTATTCACCACCATTATCTGTGCGTAGACACTTTAGCGGCATTCCTGTTTCTCTTTCCACCATCGCATGGAACTTCTGAAAAAAATAGAACATCTGGTCCTTCGTCCGCAACAGATATACCCAGGTCTTACTAGACGCATCATCAATGACGGTCAGAAAATATTTACTGCCTCCCAGAGATTCGACTTTCATGGGTCCGCATATTGTACTAATTCCAACTTTTTCATTCGCCTGGTTGAGTTCTTCACAAATGAAACTCTATGTTGCTTCCCAAATAAACAATAATCGCAGGGGTTCAGTGCTTTCTCCTTGCCTACTGGTATGAGGGACTTTCTAGCCAAGACATTCAACCCCTTTTCTCCTACGTGCGCCAGCCGTCTGTGCCACAAATTTGGAGAAGCATCATCTTCAAGTGCATTCAGTTGGTTAGCACATATCGTTGCGTGCATCTTGTATAGCGAGCAGCATAGCTTTCCTCTCGCTACCACCAACGTTCCCTTGGTGAGTTTCCAGTTTCTATTCGCCATCTCGTTAGAGTATCCTTCATTGTCCAGCACCTTCGCAGAAATCAGTTGAGACGCAGGTCTGGAATGTGTCGCACATCTTTCAGTCGTAATGTGCACCCCGCGCTCGTCTGCATACAAATATCACCGATCCCCACTATTTTAGAAACATTACCCATCTTGGTAGTGCCAAAGTTTCCCGCCTTATATGTGGAGATGTATTCACGCCTTGGAACACAATGGTAGGAGACACCAGAGTCCACTACCCATTCGGTGCTTGCATCCGCAACATGACAGCAGTCTCCTTCATTCACTGGAGTAACCTCTCCACCATCGTTGGAGGCGATTGCAGACGTGTTCATGTCATCATCTTGTTTCTGTTTTTTGTTGAGAAGCCTACAGTTTCTTTGTAAGTGGACAATTTTTCCACAATGGTAGCACTTCCTCGTCTCCCTGGACTTGGATCTATCTTTCAACTTGTCGTATCCTTTTGGTCCTCTACTCTTGCTCCGACCCCTGTTCTCCATAACAAGGGCCTGATTTCCCGTACTGGTACTGGTAGCATCCTTCCATCTCAGCTCTTCATTGTAGAGTCTGCTTTTCACCATCTTCATCGTGACTTAACCGCTCGGTGCCGAGTTGGTGACCGATACTACCAATGTATCCCAGCTATCAGGTAGAGATCCCAGTAGTAGACAAGCTTGTAGCTCATCATCAAGGACTAGACCGGCACTTGTAAGTTGAGTTACCAGCCCTTCAAAGTCATTCAGATGTTCAGCAACTGATCGTCCCTCGTTCAGCTTCACATTCATGAGTTTTCGCATCATGAATACCTTGCTTAGCGCATTTGTCACTTCGTACATACCTTCCAATTTCGTCCAGAGTTTGTAGGGGTCTGTCTCATACGGACGTGGTTGTAGAGGCTTATGTCCACCCATTGGCGGATCACAGCTAGCGTCTTTCTTTGTAAGTTCTTCCATAGGACAACATTCCCGCCTTCAGGCATCTTGCCTCTATTTTCAATTGGTTCATAGAGGTCTTTGCAATAAAGATAATCCTACATCCTTGACTTCCATATGGAGTAATTCGTTACTATCAGCTTGATCATTCCTCCATCGTTCTCCATGGGCGTCAAATCTACCAGCAACCTACTAGTATCTTTTCTGATTTGGAAGATCAGTCAAAGCTGCAACCACAGAGCATACTCAGAATACTATCAGGCTCTGATACCACTTGTTGGGAATGGTGGTGGGCCCCACGGTGGTCAGTGGGCCCCGCAATGGAACATTAACTGGTTTGGCTCGGTACGACGATCGAGAGAAGTGGGACCCACAGGGTAAATTTGGTGGGACCCGCACAGTAACTACCACGGTAAAAATAAACTACCGTAAGGTAAGAAAGAACACCAGAACTTTAACGTGGAAAACCCTCTGTTAACGAAGAGGAAAACCCACGGCCGAGCCGGCAAAATCTTCACTATAGTAAAAATTACAACCCTCGAATTTTTACTATCTCACTTTTACCACTCGTGTTTACCTCACACCTCTCTGTGGATGTGGAACCCTATCAGTTTCTGCTTGAACTTATAACCTCACAATTCACTCGAACTACTTCTCTCTATATAGTAAAACTCGAATGAGCTTATGATGATAATAACTGAAGAATCCTCAGCCTATTTATAGATGTCTTCAGCTCTTCTGGACCGCTCGAAATGGGTGGCCAGGAATGCGTTGCGTCGCCCTTCAATATAAACCATTCATTAAAATAATATTATAATACAATATTATTATTCATTATTCTTTGGTCCTTGTTGGTGGGCGACTTCTAGTGGCTGGACCCAACAAGTAATTGAGCTCCAAACTACGCAGCACAGCCAAAAGTATCACATTCCTCCCACGTCCTCGTTGTTTGAGGGGAGTAGTAATGCTATTTTTAGTTTTGTTTTAATCTGGTTTTGCTTGTAGTTTTACTTTTTGCATTGGTTTTTTTTGTATGTGTTTTTTGCTATTCTTATTCTATTTGGACTTTTGCTGGTTGGATGTGTCTGCTCGCTTTGTTTCGTTTTCGTTCGAATTTTTCTCCATTCGGAACTGTCTCCTCCAGTACGAGTATATTGTTCCCTGTATGAGGTGTCGTTCCCAACTAGCATTTGTGATATGTTCATAGAGGTTTGCTACTTAGCCGACTGTACTTGTTTTAATAATTTACTGCAAGCTAGGATTTCAAAAAAAGTATTAAAATAGGAGCAACTTTAGGATAGTTAAATACGAAAATCTCATTTAAGCCCAGAACTTATACACATCACGTCGGAGATGCTGACTTGAACAATGAGTTCACACTTGAATAGAGACAAATCATATTTATTTTAAGTTAGCATCTCCGGAGCCACGTGGACAAATGGTTGGTTTGTTTCACAGGTCCATTGTTAAATTGTGACTTTTGATTTGTGGATAACTGAACCGACTTCACTGTACAATTTTTTTTATTTAGAGAAGGAAAAATAAGTAAATTTGACTTTAGAGTAGTGAAACTTATGAATCAGTCGTTGTTAGATGATGTCTTTACTTTTTTCTTGACATCTGGTAGAAAGATAATAAAAACTCAAATCGAGCTAGTTACTAATTCTCATGGATGAGATAAGTGAGTATTTAATCTTGAACATTGAACAAGTCTATTAGTCTAAGGTTACAATCGGGTTATAGAAATCCCAAGTAAGACTTATTTGTGGAAGACTTTATGAAGTATAAAATATGCCTAAGAGGGGGGGGGGGGGTGAATTAGGCTATAAAAATTTGGCTTGATCTTCTTTGAAAATACTTTTCTTTACGAAGATATTTTCAGAGTATGATATTTCCCGACAACCAGTACGAGTATCTATGTTATCTCCCTAACCCTGTTTCACAGAATATCACGTTAGTTTCAGAAATTGTTTAAACGATATCACCTAGTTATTTGCCAACGTTCCGGGTTTGTCTCACAGAAAAGTAAATAGCAGAAAGTAAAGTGAGACGGGATTTTTATACAGGTTATATCCCCAACTGGGGTTTAATCCTGTCCTTGGGGTGTGATCTCTCCAAGAGTTCCAATCAATCACTGGGTATTACTGGTTACACTATGAGTGACCCGTACACAACCGAAGCACTATGAACACTAGACCTCGTTCTAGGCTGACGCACGCCAAGTTTCGATCCACGTCGTTTACCCAGGAAACCTATTCCCCGACTGAATGCAGCTTGCTACCGAAGGGCCACCAAATCCACAAAATTCGTCCCTCCACGTGCGTAAGACTGCACTCGTGCTCCTTCGTGCGTTCAACGTGCCCGCAGACACAACACATCCGAAGAAAAGGTTTTTAGGATTTGGAGTTTCTAAGGATCGCTCAAAGGGTACAGATTCGCAAATGAAAGCTCAACACAAACTACGAATGAATCGCAAAATTCGCTCAAGAACTCTAAGGGATTCTCTAGCTCGTGTGTTCGTTGTCTACCCTTCAATCGTGAAGTGTTCTCTTTTATATAGAACCAATTTCCGCTTCTACACTTCACAAGGAAAGTTAAGCACGACAATATACCAGAGACAGCTCAATAATCACGTGCATTAACTCAAACAATCATGCCAAGAATAAACAAATTAAGCTCAACAGTCATGCATGATCACTTATAAATACCACAGATTAACATTCATTCCACCGTAATCTCATCCATTTGTCAACATATTCCATATATATTCCACTGAGCATATTATAAACGGTAAGCTCAATCAACTGATTTCTTTCCCACAATATGATAGCCAATTCGCACAGAGAAAGATTTGATTTACAGAGTATAATGCCATTTTCCGTGTATAGTGATCTCATTCGATTTCAGCACATTCCATAAATAGACTCAATCAGTATCTTACCACATATAAGCCCAATCAATTAATCACTTTCCATAATATGAATCCTTAGTCGCACAAGGAAAGCAGGATCATGATTCACTGATTTAAGAGTCACATAATTCGCACTCAGCGGATATAACATTGATATTCTTTCCTAAAATAGATCAATCACATGCAAGCACTTAATCAGAATATCCATTCCATATATACAGCATAGACATTCATATCCGGGTGATCACATCGATATTCTTTCCTAAAATAACTTAATCTCGCAGACAGTTTGCATATCACTTAACATGATATATTTTCCATATATCGCACGCAACGAGAATCCATTCATTAGAAAACGTTCATAACCAGGTGATCATATTAATATTCCAGTTAAGCATAAGATCACTCAAATTCGATTTTCTTAACAGGTAAACCACATTCAAGCGCTTAATCGAACATTTTCACAAACTTAAACATCACATAACATGCATATCGAGTTTTCTAATTTGTACCCCCAGTCTACTTGATTACTTGGAATTTCAAAACTCTCATAGCCATTTGGACCAAAAAGGTCTACAATCTCCCCCTTTTTTATGATGACAAGTAATTAATGCCTATCTTAAGCATATGAGTACACTCGATATGAAACCATTTAAGCACGTAGCATGTTTAATTATCAAAGCATGTGACATATGATCAGAGAAAATAAATTTATCAAATTTCATAGCATGCTCCCCCTGTATAATTTCTAATATTCCTATGTAAAGTACAGAAGCAAAAATTTAGCAATTACCAGGTCATATCACGTGGAATGTCACAAGTTACCACGGAATGTCGCAAGTTATCATGGAATGTCTCAAGTTATTATATCATATCAGTTTTCTCCCCCTGCCTATGTGCGGAATTCCTAATCCTTAACAAGTCATCAAAACTAAAGCACAGAGGATTAAGACATAAGCATATAAAAGCAAGCAAGCCGATTATATTATATCACTCCAAAATAACAAAATAAGGCATTAATTGCCTAGACTTCTCCCCCTTCAGCATAAAAAAGGAGGGACACAAGCACCACCAACCTACCTAAACCTCCAATCATCCTCGACCCGCAAACCCAAAAGACCAGCAAAAGATAAGAACTTAGCAGACTAGAGCTATTCCTATTAGAGCTAGAGAATGGCTTATGGAACAAGGTTCTAAGGGCTAGAATCGCTATCAGATGAGGCAGATGAGGATTCAGCGATATCAAGAGCCGCAGAGATCTCCTTCAGATACTTATTAACCCTTTTGAAGTTCCGTGAGATCTCTTTGAACTTTTTACGGTTCTCATCCTTAAGGCCCTTGATACTCCTTTTCAGATCAGTGATCGTTCCCTGCTCGTCGTCGCTATCGTCATCCCTTTTCTTCTTGGTCGGACTCTTTGAAGGGGCCTTCAGATCCCTTGTCTTGAACCATCATTTCCTCTCATCATAGCGTATACCAACACGCTTCAGTGTGACCATATCTACTGCATGCTTTGCGCTATCTTCCCAAGCCTTGTGCAGAGTGATTCCCTCGAATTCAAGCATGTGCGTAAGCATCATTCCATATGGAAGTTCCCTATCGGAGCTCTTAATGGCATGGACCATGTACTTAAGGACAAAGTAACCTAGATTGAGCGGCCTATTTTGGGATACTAGATCGAGAGTCAGCATGCTCATGTTGTTCATAATGGTGGAATGGCCTCCACTGCCAACTCGGGCGCTCTAGAGCGTAAAGTGCAGAACTTTGTAAAGGAAGAACAGGTCGATAGGAAGTTTGTTAAGGGCTTCTCCTTCAAAGAACTTGGGCTTATAGGAGGAATTCCATAGAGCTTTCACACAGTCACGCAGTGGTATCTCTGACGTACACCAGTGGACGAAGTCGAAGTAACATAACCCTTCATTTTCAACTCCCAACATCTCGTTCACCTTTGCGCTATTCCATTCTTGGTTCGTCACAAGCACACAAGACTTCACTGTAATCTCAGTTTCGTCTTCAATGAAAGTGAGATTGGCGTAGAACAGCTTCACCGCTCCACATACACGGATTTGTCTATCCTCAGAAAGTTCTCCCAGCCATACTCGGTCAGCCATGTCGCCACTTGGCTCTCAGCCAGTTCATCAAAGTTGACGCTCCTTCCTCGTGCAACTCACCGCTTCTGGAGTTTCTCATGAAGTTCCTTGGCGCTCTCAGTCAGAAACTTGATCTCATCGGTGATTTCCTCCAGATTATAAGGGTTGAACGATTTTTGCCCTTCAGTATCACGCTGGAACCTCGTTGGGGTGACTCAATTTGCGCAGAAATGGATTTTTTCGGAGAGGCCGATTTCTCAAGAGAGGCAGACCCAGTATGGGAAGAGGCAGGAGAGGAAATAGGAATTTTATCGATCTTAGCGTTCTTCTTCTTCAGTTTTGTAGGAGATTTCGTGGATTTGGGACTGCTCTTAAACTTGGAACGGGTGGTTTTTGGAGAGAGTGGGGTTTCGATTAGGGCAGCCTTTCGCTTTTTGTCGGACTTAGAACCAGCTCCTTTGGTTTTCACCATGGTTGAGATAGAAGATTTGAAGGATGAAGGTATAAAGTGAAGAGCTTAGGGTTTGATTAGAATGAAGAATCAAAGAAGGAACGGTTATAAAGGCAGAGTTTGGATAAGAATGGAAAGAAGTTTAAAGAGGGATGTGATCTCGACAAGACAGGTGTCAGATAAGGAAAGGATTTCAAAATTTGAATTTTAAAAAGAATACTTAGTGGTGAAGGAAACTGCCCGTTAACTGAAGATAAAAGGATATCTCGCGGGAATTAAGGAAGGAAATAAGTAAAGATCAGGGCTCAAGAAAATATCGGCTGAAAATAGGTTTTGAAATAAATTCGAAGAAAGTCTAAAAAGTAATCTCTTCATGGATGGAAAGGATTTGAAAGATAATGAAGATATTATTAATTGAATCAAGGAATAAGATAGCAGAGATTCTAAAGGATAACATCAAGGAAATACTAAAGGCTAACATATCTAGTCTCATTTCCTATTTGAGCTCAATAATTCCTAATCGGTCACGGATATCACGGAATCTACTCTCAATAAGGGGTTTCGTGAAGATATCAGCCAACTGATCATTAGTTCCTACGAAGTTCACGCTGATATTCCCTTTCTGAACATGATCTCGAATAACATGATGTTTCACCTCTATATGCTTAGTTCGAGAATGGTGTACGGGATTCTTAGTGATACTAATGGCACTAGTACTATCACAAAAAATAGGAATTTGGTCGTACCTTAAACCGTTATCACTCAAGGTCTGTTTCATCCAAAGGATTTGCTGAGAACAACTTCCTAAGGCCATATATTCTGCTTCGGTTGTGGATAGGGCTACGGCATTTTGTTTCGGACTGGACCAGGTAACAAGGGAATTTCCTAATATTTGGCAAGTACCACTAGTGCTTTTCCTATCTTCCCTAGAACCGGCGTAATCCGCATCCGAGTATCCCATTAATGGGAATTCCTTGGAATTTGGATACCATATACCATGATTGATTGTTCCCTTCAAATATCTAAGTATTCGCTTGACTGCTGTCAAGTGAGATTCCCTAGGACTCGATTGACATCTAGAACATAGACCAGTAGCAAACATAATATCGGGTCTGCTTGCCGTTAGGTATAGCAAACTTCCGATCATACCTCTATACTTAGTTTGGTCAAAAGGCGTACCTTGTTCATCACTATCAATTTGCGGTCTGGTGCATAGGAGTGGGAAGTACCTTGGAATCAGCCATTCCGAATTTTTCAAGTAGTTCCTTCGTGTACTTTGTTTGAGATATGAATCTTCCCGTATCCAATTGCTTGATTTGCAATCCAAGGAAGTACGTGAGTTCTCACATTAGGCTCATCTCAAATTCATGTTGCATAGACTTAGAAAAATTCTCGCAAAGAGTGATGTCAGTGCTACCAAATATGATATCATCAACGTATATCTGCAGAAGTAGTATGTGATTCCCTTCGCACTTTATAAACAGAGTGTTATCTATTGTTCCTGTTGTAAAGCCCATGTCTAGTAAAAACCTACTCAATCTTTCATACCATGCTCTAGGGGCTTGTTTTAAACCATATAAAGCTTTGTTTAGTTTAAAACGTGATTTGAAAATTCTTCTTTTTCAAAACCGGAAGGTTGTTCGACAAAGACTTCCTCATTTATAAAACCATTTAAAAATGCGCTTTTCACGTCCATTTGAAAAAGCTTATATCTTTTAAAAGATGCATATGCAAGTAAAATATGTATGTCTCAAGCCTAGCTACGGGTGCGAAGGTTTCTTGAAAATCTGTACCTTCTTCTTGGGAATAACCTTTGGCAACTAACCTGGCCTTATTTCGTGTCACGTTACCGTTCTCGTCCAGTTTGTTGCGAAACACCCACTTCGTGCCTATTATGGACTTATCGTTAGGTCTTTCCACAAGAGTCCACACCTGGCTCTTTTCGAATTGTGCCAGCTCTTCTTCCATGGCAATCACCCACGATCATCTTCAAGCGCTTCATTCACTGTCTTAGGTTCCATAGTTGACAACAGCACGTCATGTGATTCCTCAGCAATATCGTTTCGTGCAGTTGCTCTCGTTTTGATCCCTGAAGTGATATTCCCTATGACTTGCTCAGTGGGATGGCTGGACTGGAGGCATGTTTGAATTTTCTGCGCTGTTGTTCATCTGAAGCTTCAGGTTCCTCTGACTCAGTATCTAGTTCCAATGGAATCGCGTTCACTTCTTTGTCAGTAACCTGTATATCTGCAGGAGACACAACTATACCTTCCTCAGTAGCATCTGCGTTAGGAAACTCATCAAATGTAACATGCACAGATTCTTGAACAGTTTTCTTCCTATTATTAAACACTCTAAAGGCTTTGGAATGAAGGCTGTAACCTAGGAATATTCCTTCATCTACCTTGGAATCGAACTTTCCTCTCTTATCCCTATCATTCAAGATAAAACATTTGCAGCCAAATACATGGAAATATCCTATGTTAGGGGTTTTATCTTTCCAAAGTTCATAGGGAGTCCTTTTACTAATCGGTCTAAGGAAAATCCTTGTCGAGACATAACATGTCGTACTAACAGCTTCGTCCAAAAAATGTTTTGGAGTATTATATTCGCTCGACATAGTCCTAGCCATTTCTTGTAATACTCTATTTTTCCTCTCGACCACTCCGTTCTGTTGAGGCATAATAGGGGCTGAAAAATTATGACTATAACCATTTTCATCAGAAAAGGATGCAAAGGATTTACTATCAAATTCTAGACCATTATCACTCCTAATCTTACGGACCTTCATCTCTTTCTCATTTTCTAGCTTCTTAATCAATGGCGCCAGATTATCTAAAGCCTCACTTTTGTGCGCTAGAAATAAGACCCGTGTGTACCTAGTATAGTCGTCTACGATAACAAAGGCATATCGTTTACCTCTCAATGACATAACCTGTACCGGACCAAAAAGGTCAAGATGTAGCAGTTCCAGTGGTCTGGACGTAGAGATCACATTCTTAGGTTTAAAGGACGTCTTGGCCTGTTTCCCCATTTGGCACGCTTTACAAATTCTGTCCTTGGTGGCTTTCATATCTGGAATGCCTCTCACTAATTCATTGCATGATATGTGAGACATCAGTTCCATGTTAGCATGTCCCAGACGTCTATGCCATAACCATGTGATATCCTGCGTAACTGCTAGACACTTGACATTTTGGTTAGCAATATCATCAAGAGTGATGCAGTAAATGTTACCATGCCTAGATGCACTAAACACAATCTCATCATCCTTTTTAACAAAGCACTTATCTTTGGCGAAGGCTGCGGTATGTCCATCATCACATAATTGACTAATACTAATTAAATTATGTTCTAAGTTCCTAACAAACCATACGTTATCTATAGTGATATTTAAATTGTTACCGACAGTACCAACTCCCACGATTTTGGCTTTTGCGTCGTTGGCGTATGAAACGTATCCTCCATCAACCGCCTTTAACGACACAAAATTACCTATATCACCTGTCATGTGGCGGGAGCACTCGCTGTCGAGGTACCACCTACTTTTCTTACTGGGATTCTTCCTTCGTACCTGTAGAAAGAAGTACTCTTCTGAGGTACCCAATTTCTGTTGGGTCCTAACATGTTAGCGGACAAATACCTTCTGTTAACATACGAGATATCATCT
The DNA here is from genome assembly GCA_027422505.1 of Craterostigma plantagineum. NCBI lineage: Eukaryota > Viridiplantae > Streptophyta > Magnoliopsida > Lamiales > Linderniaceae > Craterostigma > Craterostigma plantagineum. Next base: position 413,387 of record JAPQWV010000055.1, read on the forward strand.
TGCATAGACGGTGATCTCCTGTTACAATCAGATACAACAGTGGCATTTTCAGGTGACTTCTTAGGTCTCCAGACATACTTAGCTTTATCAATCTTCTTTAAGGGACAGTTGCATGCATAATGACCATTTCTACCACAACAAAAATACTTAAACTTAGGCACAGAATGTTTAACATGCTTTTGATCAGCGGAATAACCTAACCCTGACCTACCAATGTTTCTAGGAGTATTCAGCAGCATATTTAGGTTCTGCCCACCCTCAAGGAGTCTATCAACTGTCTGTTTTTCTTTCTCTAAGGAGTTCCTGAGTTCTACAATATCTCTGGATAAGTCACTATTTTTCTTTTCTGTTTTCTCACAGTCACAGGGAATTCCCTCTTTCTTAGTAGTAACTAACTCTCATTTCAAACGTAAGATCTCTAGATCAGCCTCATGTTTTTCCTTAGCTAGGTGATCTCGCTGTTTTATTAGTTCCATATTCAAGGAATAATGACTTTTTTTCTTAGCTTTCTGAAGTAAATCACACAATTCTTCCTTACTTTTTCTATATCAGAAACAGATGAGTCACTTTCACGATCATTGTTATATAAGCTGTTTAGGATATGAATTTTCTCAATAGAGGAAGAGCGGGATACCTGATCCTCGTCAGCCATGTAAGCGTGATCCTCGTCCTCGCTTTGTTCTGGTTCAGAGTCATTTGATTCCGTCACCATAGCCTTCTGCTTCCTTGGTTTCTCATTGTTGGTTGTTGGGCATTCATGTGCATAATGGTCCAGTTTGTTGCATCGGAAACATTTCTGAACTTTCTTCCTAGACGTGGATATTCCCTTGCTCTTGTTCTGGAATTTGTTGAAGTTCCCTTTGAATTTCTTTTTCTGCTAGAATCTTTCAAATCTTTTTGTAAGCATGGCTAGGTCGTTCATCAAGTCTCGTCTTCGTCGTCAGAATCAGATTCTTCCTAGTTGGATTTGAATGTAATGGACTTTCTGATTTTTGCTCTGCGACTTCTCATTCATTGACGTTTGAATCATCTCGTAGGATATAAGAGATCCAATAAGTTCGGAGATGCTAAGTGCTTCCAGATCCTTTGCTTCATAGATGGCAGTAACCTTGGCATTCCATTCTCGTGGCAGTGATCTCAGTATCTTTCTCACTTGTTCAATGTCGGAAACAATTTTGCCGAGAGAGAATATTTGGTTGATGATTCCCATGAATCTGGCATACATCTGGCTTACATTCTCGTCAGATTCAATTGAGAATAGTTCCTACTGGTGAGTGAGCAGAGCCAGTCTTTCTTGCACAACTTGTTGAGTTCCTTCATGAGTAACTTGAAGCATATCCCACATGGCCTTTGCCGATGAGCAGGAAATAACCCGAATGTATTCTTCCCGTGTGAGTGCGCATGCGAGCATGTTTTTTGCCTTTGCATTTCGCGTGATTCCCTTTTTGTCATCAGCACTGTAATCTTTAGCATCCTTTGGGTTCCATCGGTTTTGTTGGCCGTATATGGTCCATTGATGATTGTCTCCCAAAGCTCGTAGTCGGCAGCGATCAGAAACTCGATCATACGGTTCTTCCACACCGCGTAGTTTGTTCCATCAAAGAGAGGCGGCCTAGAGTGGGATTGACCCTCTGCAAATACATCAACACTCGAAAAAGCCATTAGATCTTAACTCAGGCGTCTTAAGCCTTTCGTTGAGTAACCCGCTCCGATACCAAATGAATATAAAATATGCCTTAAGAGGGGGGAGGGGGGGGGTGAATTAGGCTATAAAAAATTTGGCTTGATCTTCTTTGAATAACACTTCTCTTTACGAAGATATTTTCAGAGTATGATATTTCCCGACAACCAGTACGAGTATCTACGTTATCTCCCTAACCCTGTTTCACAGAATATCATGTTAGTTTCAGAAGTTGTTTAAACGATATCACCTGGTTATTTGCCAACGTTCCGGGTTTGTCTCACAGAAAAGTAAATAGCAGAAAGTAAAGTGAGACGGGATTTTTATACAGGTTATATCCCCAACTGGGGTTTAATCCTATCCTTGGGGTGTGATCTCCCCAAGAGTTCCAATCAATCACTAGGTATTACCGGTTACACTATGATTGACCCGTACACAACCGAAGCACTATGAACACTAGACCTCGTTCTAGGCTGACGCACGCCAAGTTTCAATCCACGTCGTTTACCCAGACCTATTCCCCGACAGGATGCAGCTTGCTACCGAAGGGCCACCGAATCCACAAAATTCGTCCCTCCACGTGCGTAAGAGTCCACTCGTGCTCCTTTGTGCGCTCAACGTGCTCGCACAGAAAACACGTCCGAAGACAAGGTTTTTAGGATTTGGAGTTTTTAAGGATCGCTCAAAGGGTACAGATTCGCAAAAAGCTCAACACAAACTACGAATTAATCGCAAATTTCGCTCAAGAACTCTAAGGGATTCTCTAGCTCGTGTGTTCGTTGTCTACCCTTCAATCGTGAAGTGTTCTCTTTTATATAGAACCAATTCTCGCTTCTACACTTCACAAGGAAAGTTAAGCACGACAATATACCAGAGACAGCTCAATAATCACGTGCATTAACTCAAACAATCATGCCAAGAATAAACAAATTAAGCTCAACGGTCATGCATGATCACTTACCATAAATACCACAGATTAACATTCATTCCACCGTAATCTCATCCATTTGTCAACATATTCCATATATATTCCACTCAGCATATTATCAACGGTAAGCTCAATCAACTGATTTCTTTCCCAAAATATGATAGCCAAATCACACAGAGAAAGATTTGATTTACTGAGTATAATACAAAGTATATTTTCCGTGTATAGTGCTCTCATCCGATTTCAGCACATTCCATAAATAGACTCAATCAGCATCTTACCACATATAAGCCCAATCAATTAATCACTTTCCATAATATGAATCCTAAGCCGCACAAGGAAAGCAGGATCATGATTCACTGATTTAAGAGTCACATAATTCGCACTCAGCGGATATAACATTGATATTCTTTCCTAAAATAGATCAATCACATGTAAGCACTTAATCAGAATATCCTTTCCATATATACAGCATAGTCATTCATATCCGGGTGATCACATCGATATTCTTTCCTAAAATAACTTAATCTCGCAGACAGTTTGCATATCACTTAACATGATATATTTTCCATATATAGCACGCAACGAGATTCCATTCATTCGAAAACGTTAGTAACCAGGTGATCACATTAATATTTCAGTTAAGCATAAGATCACTCAAATTCGATTTTCTTAACAGGTAAACCACATTCAAGCGCTTAATCGAACATTTTCACAAACTTAACATCACATAACATGCATATCGAGTTTTCTAATTTGTACCATCAGTTTACTTAATTAATTGGAATAATCAAAACTCTCATAGCCATTTGTACCAAAAAGGTCTACACTTTAAAATGATTTGCGATTAATTTACTTAAAAATTGGGGGATCGTGAGATTGATACAGATCGAAGTGAGCAAAGCGTTGTGTGATCGAGCGAGTGGTGCGCACAAGACAATTAAATTGTCTCATGGAATGAGAAATGGCTTAACGCCGGTGCCGGGGAGAGCTAGACAATAAAGTGGAGATTGTCTTTACAGACATCGTACCTTGGCTGAACAAGCAAGTGGCCATGAGTGGAGAGAATTACGTAAATAGTGTTATTTTGAGTATCTAACTACAAAACTAATTGTGTTTTTTAAACAATTACAAAACTAATAAACTTTTTAGTTTTAACCATTATTCTTTTCACTTTTCACCACAAAACTTTTTAAAATTACAATATTTTCACAGTTATTTTTTAAGTTAACATAATTACTGATAATAACATAATTCACCACAATTCATTTTTAACGACAAAAAATTAACATGTATAGAATAAAGTTCGACGTGAATAAAAGATACTGCTTTCAATTAAACTATATTATTGTTATTATAATAATTATTTTCTTTGTTTAATATCTGAAGTAGTATTGACGCATAAATAAATTTAAAAAAATCACAATCCTCAAAACATTCAAATAGCCGTAATCTAATAAAGATTAATTCTCCTAAAAGTTTTACAACTATCAAAGTTACCCTTGAACGTTTCCTGTGAATCTTTCGATCTATTTTATCTAAATATCATCATGTTCTATTTGTCTTTTACATAAATGAAGATTGTCTACCAAATGAAAAAGAGGCTACCATCACGACCCCTTTAATGAAAATTCAAACCATGGTAAGAATATGTTGTCTCATTATTTCAATTTGAAATCATTTGGAACATATTTACATGGATGAACTTTCACATACTTGCAAACCTAAAAAAATAGAGCAATTATTATATAATAATAATATACTTGACTGGCATGATTAACCTGAGGGACGCTATGGTTTACAAGGAACAAGAACACTCGTCCAAGTAACTGTGAGATTGTTCGAGTTTTAGTTTTCGTTGAATTAATTAACTAATAAAACAATAGTAAAAGCATGTTTTGAATAATAATTATTATTTTATTTGATCACGTGAGAGTGTAAGTTAGATTACATTTAGTTAATTTTTCATTTTATTTATTTCTTTAATTAGTATATTTGGAAAAAAAATTAAAAAAGAGTTTGGTAAAATATAATTATTAACAAGTTTATGTTAGTTTAAGATATGATTAATGAAATTTGTAGTTTTACATATTTTGTGGCAGAAATGAAAATAATGATATTTAGAATTTAAAACGTTGATTAGTTTTGTAATTCTCATAAAAACCCAATTAGATTTGTAATTTGATTATCAAAATAACACTATGTAATTCTTTTGCAACGAGTGTCAATACGAACGCCCGTTCGAATGTTCGATTATGACTCACGGGTTAATACGAATGCTCCGTCATCTGTTAAAGAGGTACGAGATAGGTGAAACCTAGGAAAAACTTGTTCAATTCCACGTACTTGTGCGGTTTGAAAGGCCATGTCTTTTATTTTACCACCATTCTGCTATCTAATAATGTTTGGGCTTTTTATTTTTTATATTGTGTTGTGTGATCTATCAATTGATACTATCAATAAAGCATTTTTTTTTTCGGGGTTAATTATTTAGTCAAGTACTATAATATGTGGTCAAAGAACTTAGAGGGTAACATCATACGGACAACAAATTCAAAATCAAGCAATTTTAGGACATTTCTGAAATTGCTTTAACTTGAAAGTTATTGTTTATATAGTGCACCATTAAATTTGCCAAAGCCCTAAAGATATATGCCGAAACTCTTAAGCAAAATCATGAATTCGGGTGTATAATGTCCATAAACTTTTTGAAAGTATGATAATGTCAACCCCTAAATTTTTATCCTCATAATGCTACACCCCTTAAATTAGGTGAATTTTTTTTTTTTAGCTTTTCTTTGGGCAACTAGACGAACCTTCAACTAGAAACTAGTTGCCGGGTTAGCACAATAGCCTGCAACTATACCCATCGAGCTGAACCACACTAATTCAGATTCATGTGTGGTCGAGTCATTCGAGAAACTAATGGTAGGAAAACCGATCATAAGACATCTCCCTCGTAATCCTTGAGGCCTAGCCTTGACCACTAAACCATGACCTCATCAGCGTTATTAGGTATTGCAAGTAGTTCGCTAAGATCGATTCCAGCAAAAGATTAGACTGTCATTCCACATGAGAATCAAGACAACATGAAGTAGGATTTGTAGATGATTTTGCCGAACCTTTCGAACATGACGTAAATAAAGCTAAATACCGATGATGATTGAGGCTTGTTGATGAAAGCCAGTTGGTTGCTCTCTCGAAATCACGGGCAACACAAAGAACACAAAAAAATGTACTAATCATAAGATGCTCCTTTCCTTTCTTTTATCCATGATTGTATCTGCTTTCATTATTATTCTGTTGAAGAAGATGATAGTTGTTTATGGTCGCCGAAGATTCTTTGCCTGAAATCGGAGACCATCATGGGAAGGCCATGGCGTAGAGGTATTTTGGGTTCCCAGCCAAGAAGCTCCTGCGCCTTTGAAATGTCGGGCTTTCTCTTGTGGGGATCATCCTCTGTGTTGGGCTTGAACTCTATCTTTGCATTAGGATCAATGGTGTCTTGAACCACCTAATATATGTGCATGCAAAACCAACAAAAAAGAAAAACAGAAAAATCTAAGGTTTCTGCCGATCATAACTTAGTGTAAATTTGTTCATTCGGGTTTTTTTTTTTTGTTCTTTATTACCTGAGCAAGTTCAAGCATTGTAAATTCGCCCGGGTTACCGAGATTGAAGGGTCCAACATGTTCGCCTTCCATTAACCGCATGAGTCCCTCAACCTTAGAAAGATGAATGAAAATGTGAATCTTCTGTAACTAGTGAAAGATGAGAAGCAAATTACAAATGAATAAGCAACAAAACATTAGCCACTCACTAAATCAGAGACGAACTGGAAGCTTCGTGTCTGCTTTCCATCGCCATAAACAGTCAATGGCTCCTTCCTCAAAGCCTAAAGAGTCAGTCATTTGCCATATCACATCATATGCATGAAGTTCCAAAAAATGGAATAATGAATATGACTTGAGTTTCCCGTTCAGAAGCAATATATGTTTATTACCTGGGCAACGAAGTTGCTAACGACACGGCCATCATCAATGCACATGCGGGGACCATAGGTGTTAAAGATCCTAGCAATTCTCACCTGTCACCATTTGTTTTTTCAACTTTCACATATAAGCATTTTTGTTTTTACCTTTCCCTTCAAAAAAAAAAAAAAAACAACAAAAGGGACGTCGGTTTAGCCATCCCACCACATTATTCATCATCACCCCATTAAATAACTAGGAAATATGAGCTGTTGGCTGCTTTTCAAGCACATTACATGTGCAAAACTGAATCAACAGTAATGGGCTCATCTCCGTGTATTAGTTAGTTAATCAACATATATACACACATAAACAAGAGATTCTGTAATCATAAAGAAACGATAAAATAAGTTAAATTACCTCAACATTAGCTCCCCTGTGATAATCCATGGTCAAAGTTTCGGCAGTTCTTTTCCCCTCATCGTAGCAGCTTCGGACACCTTTCAATGTCGTGAAAACATAAACAATTTTTCTAAGTGAAGCTGTAGCAGACACCAGACCCTTACGACTATCTCAACTCTTATGATGCCCTCACAAACTATAAACAATCGAAATACGGTATTTTTCCAATTCAAGGTTGGATTTTTTAATGCTGAGCATTGGAGGAACTGGATCCAATCAAGTCGGTAAAAGAATAGTCAACCCACTAAAAACATGTCACCTGTTTGCTTAAAACCTACATAATTAGCAACCAGCTATGAGCTGTCAAATAACCTTATTACTACTAATTCAGAAAAGAAGAAAGTATTCCAAGAAATGGTTGGTCACTGACCGATTGGGTTGACGTTTCCCCAGTAAGTCTCCACTTGTGGGTGCTGCAATGGATCGCCGTACACCTCGCTGGTGCTCGTCAGCAAAAAACGAGCACCAACCCTCTTCGCCAGCCCAAGCATGTTCAACGTGCCCACCACGTTTGTCTTGTGCACACACATCACGAATTTCATTAAGGGAAAACGCCAAGCAACGAATGATCTCCGTCGAATAGTAGATTGAAGAGAAAAAAATAGGGATAGAAATTTAAAGTAAGCAAAGAGGATATAATCGTCTTGACTGGGTTGTGCTTGTAATGCACCGGCGACGCCGGGCAAGCGAGGTGGTAGATCTGATCCACCTCAAGCAACAGCGGCTCTACGACGTCGTGTCGTATCAGCTCAAACCTCGGATTCCCAAAATGGTGGACGAGGTTCTCCTTCCTCCCCGTGAAAAAATTATCGACCACGATCACGCTATCTCCCCTCTCAATCAATCGATCCACGAGGTGGCTTCCCACGAAACCTGCCCCGCCTGTGACGACGATCCTCAGGCCCTTACGCTTCAGGCCGAGGGGTATTTTTCCGACGGAGCCGTAGCCGAACCCCGTCGCCAGATGGCCGTTCTGAAACATAGATCGGTACGATTGGGTCAGCTCCAGCTCGGACGCGACGACGCCGTGAGAAGGCGACGCGGGATGCGGGGTCGCCTGGTGCATCGGAGTCGTCAAGGTGAAGAATACGGTGGAGACGGCAATGCCGACGAGGACGAACAAGAGGCGCTGCTCGCCGAGGATATAGCGGATGGGCCGGGCGACGGGGAGCCACGGCTTCTCCCGCTTGGGCGCGTAAGGTGCAATCGCCGGGTTGGACGCGTCGTGGCCTCCACGGAAGATCAGTTCTGAAGCCATATACGCTTTTGATTTTTCGTTCTATTTTAGGGCTAATTAGATATCAGGCCCTGTTAACAATATTAAGTAGGTTTCAGACCCCTTTAATATTTTAAATAGGGTGAAGGACCTAGCTAATATTCACGTTAGGAGAAAGGACCAATTCAGACTGAAGAATGTTTACCCTTATTTTTCCCAGAAATTACATCAGACTTTTTAGACTAAATCTCACGTGTTATAAAGTGGTACATAAATCTTATTTAGTGGTATTTACTAAGAATGAAGTAGTATTATGATCTGTAATAAGACACGTTGAGACTAAAAATCGATTTTCAGTACCACAACCCTAAAAGTAGATTTCCAGTCGTAATCGAGAAAATCCGAAGAATTTTCTACCAATCTGAATCCCTAATCGATGAAACCCGACCGATTTCGACACTTGATCGACGAATCTTGCGATAGTTCCGAAGAAGAATTCCGTCGATCGCCAAGAAAGTGGTCGGAAGAAGGAGAAGAAAGTTTCTGGGAAGATGAACGGCGTCGAATGATGGCTCTGCTTGTGTTTTGACTGTGTTTAACACTTTTGGTGTTTTGAATGATGGTTCTGCTTCTGTTTTTTACGTTTTGAGCTAGTTCTATTTTCATACCACATCACATGTAAATCATACCACTTAATAATATTCTGGTAACAATTTATACTCCATTCGTAACAAAAAATAAGAACAATGTAGAAGCGTCATGGGCCTATTACCGTCTCAATCTTCATACAATACCACATCACATGTAAATTATACCACATAAGTGTAGTTTGATACCAATTTATACTCCACTCATAACAAAAAAATATACAGAAGCTTCATGGGCCTATTGCCGTCTTCATATTTATAAATACCACATCACATGTAAATTATACCACTTAAGTACAGTTTGGTACCAATTTATACTCCATTTGCAATAAAAAATAAGAACATTCCAGAAGCTCCATGGGCTTATTACCGTCTCCAACTTATAAATACCACATCACATGTAAATTATATCACTTAAGTATATTTTGGTACCAATTTATACTCTACTCGTAACAGAAAAATAGGAACATTTCAAAAGCTTCATAGGCCATCGTCTCCATCTTTATACAATACCGCATCACATGTAAACTATACCACTTAAATACATTTTGGTATCAATTTATACTCCATTCGTAACAAGAAAATAAGAACATTCCAGAAGCTTCATGGGCCTATTACCGTCTTCATATTTATAACTACCACATCACATGTAAATTATACCACTTAAGTACAGTTTGGTACCAATTTATACTCCATTTGCAATAAAAAATAAGAACATTCCAGAAGCTCCATGGGCTTATTACCGTCTCCAACTTATAAATACCACATCACATGTAAATTATACCACTTAAGTATGTTCTGGTACCAATTTATACTCCACTCGTAACAGAAAAATAGGAACATTCCAAAAGCTTCATAGGCCTATTACCGTCTTCATATTTATATAATATCACATCGCATGTAAAATATACCAGTTAAGTATAGTCTGCTACCAATTTACAATCCACGCGTAACAGAAAATAGGAACATTCCAGAAGCTCCATGAGCCTATTACCGTCTCCATATTTATAAAATACCACATCACAAGTAAATTATACCCCTTCAGTGTAGTTTCATACCAATTTATACTCCAATCGTAACAATAATTAAGAACATTCCAGAAGTTTCATGGGACGTCAAACTGTCTCCATCTTTATACGATACCACATCACATGTAAACTATACCACTTCACCGTAGTTTCGTACCAATTTATACTCCATTCACAACAAAAAAATAAGATCATTCCAGAAGCTTCATTGGCTGTCAAACCGTCTCCATCTTTATACAATACCACATCACATGAAAATCATACCACTTCAGTGTAGTTTCGTACCAATTTATACTCCATTCACAACAAAAAATAAGAACATTCCAGAAGCTTCATGGACCGTTAGTGAATATGATCTCTCTATCTTTATATGATACCACATTACATGTAAATTATACCACTTAATAATATTTTGGTAACCATTTATACTATTCTGGTAACAATACATTACGAAACAATACCACATTAACTCGTTGTAATACCAGATCTGTACCATATTAATGGTTCGAATAAATTCGTAAATTAAAAGTTGTTTTTTCGGTTGTGGAGGAATAAAAATCATGAAAATATATGATCTGATGTATAATCCACGAAGTTCCTTGATTATGTTACGTTTTATGCAAATATGATATAAGTAGTCAAGTAATGATGTTTTGATCATGTGAAATGTACACCAATGCAAATCGTAGACTATATTTACATCACATTGATATTTACCATTATGAATTACAACAAATGTCTCATAAACAACATTATACGTCAATCATAGAACAAATCTTACGACAATAAACCTTTAATCGTGACGCCGAAACAGTTTACCTAAGATCCGATACTCTAAACCAAAAAACTGGAATCCCTAGCGCATAAACCGCAATCTGTAACACATAAAGTGTTTCTGGTACCACATTATTACATGAATATATACTACATAAAAGTTCCCGCCCAAAATAATACACAGATTCAGCTTTCCCGCCCAAAACAGCGTGACTTAGTTAAACAGTACCACTACCTCCCCAAATGGTACCACTACCTCTCCAAATCGTACCACTTACTCCCCAAATGGTACCAGTTCCTCCCCAAATGCTACCAGATCCTCCCCAAATCGTACCACTTCCTCCCCAATGGGTACAACAACCTGCCGAAATGAAGAGTATTCCACAACCTTCCAAATGACATATATTATCTGAAAATAAATGCTATCCTCCATTCTCGTGCACCCTGCCACATGACATATATTCTCTGCAAATAAAGAACATTCCAAAAGCTTCATGATCCGTCAATGAATATGGATCAATATTTGAACCATACCAAGACACATATAAAATACACCACTTCAGTGTAATGTCGTACCTGTTTATACTCCATTCATAACAAAAAATAAGGAACATCCCAAAACAGCGTGACTTGCTTATTCAGTAATAGTTATCGTAGCTATACCACTTTACGCCTCTATTGTACCACTTGATGCTATTCTTGTACCACATCTTATAAAAATAATACCAAATGAGAATACGTAATATCTCGTACAAGTTCGAGTAACGCTTTTTATTGTCGCTATACCACTTTACGCTTCTATTATACTATTTTACTCTGGTTTAGTACCTCATTATATAAAATTAATACCAAATTAGAATAATATCTCGTACCAGTTTGAGTAATGCTTCTTATCGTAACTATACTACTTTACGTCTCTATTGTACCGAATCCTATGGAAACTATACCAGTTACGCCTTTTTGATACCATAAAATGAACACTCATTTAAACTATTTTTTCTGGCGATTTCACTTGCAGTTCGTTAATCTTGATGGACGAGCGATTGAGTCACCACTAAGGCGCAACGTAATTTCCAAGTTATGGGTCTCTCGAATTTATGCATATTAGCTTTAATTTCGACCAAAAACATGCCCGATTCATCTTATTTGCGTAAATGAATTTTCAGAAATCATTCCTCGCAGCTCTTAAATATGACAATGTAAATATCATTGTGATCGACGAGTACACATCAAAATTGATTTTGTGCCCAGTATGCTCGAAAATTTACGGCAAATCGATCGTTGAAATAGTTTTTCGATTGATACCATTTGCATAACATCTGGACACCACTTCTTATGGTAGTTATACCATTTAACGCTGTCCTAGTACCTGATTATATAAAAATAATACCAAATTAGAATAATATCTCGTACCAGTTCGAGGAATGTTTCTTATCGTAACTATACCACTTTATGCCAATATTGTACCGAACCTTACGGAAATTATACCACTTAAGCCTTTCTCATACCACATAATGGAAACTCATTTAAATTATTTTTCTATGGCGATTTCACTTTCAGTTCGTTAATCTTGAGGGACGAACGATTGAGTCACCACTAAGGCGCGACGTAATTTCCAAGCCATGGGTCTCTCGAATTTAAGCGTATTAGTTTTAATTTCGACAAAAAAAAAATGCTCGATTTAGCTTATTGCGTAAATGAAATTTTTAAAAATTATTCCTCATAGATCGTAAATATGGCGACGTAAATATCATTGATACCGTCGAATACACATCAAAAATTGATTTTGTGCCCAGTATGCTCGAAAATTTAGGGCAAATCGATGATTGAAATAGTTTTTTCGATTGATACCATTTGAATAACATCTGATAACATAATAATAGCAATTCATACCTCTTTATATAACAACTACAAGGGGCATTTTCGTCAAATCATTGTTTATGTCCTTTACTTTGAATTTTCGTTAAGCTTGGTCCTTAAAACTATATTTTATCTGAATGGGGCCTGAACTCAATAGGAAACTTACGCTAGGGCCTGATATAGAAACGCCCCTTTTCTAAACTCTCTGCCGCGCGAGGGTGGTGGTGGAAGGAATGAGAGGGTTTTTAAGTAAATAGCCTTTAAGTTGGTCATCTTTTAAAAAATAATAGCACCCAAAATCGGATTTTACCTTTGTACCCTTACTAGCTCTGCGCTAAAGACTATTTTACCCTTATTTAATGTCAATCAACAACCTCAACAACACTTAACGAAAAAATTAATTAAAGGGTTTACATGTTACACTGTAGCAAATCTGAAACATCAGACCCGTGATAGAAGAACTGAAGGGTAAAAGTAAAAAAAAGACCACTTTCAATTCAACTTTCACTGCACTTTCAGTAAAAAAAGCAAGCGTTCTCTCCCGCCCTTATCCTGCAAATCGTTTTGTCTGCAACTCAAACCGAAATCCGAACCCCAATCTACTCAATTGACAATGGCATTCAACGCGAACACCCAAAGAGTGGAGGTATGTGTACTCTTTGTCTTCTTCAATTTAACGCGAGAAGGGGATCTGAGAATGACCCATCGAACCCTAATTTGGTGGGGACCCGAGCTTGCAAGCACAGTACGTGCTTGCAAGCGTACGTCGATTTTTAATGCATGGGTCCCGTCGCTTCTAAGCAGGGGACCTGTGCGTATTTCATGGGACCCGCCCATAAGATGATGGTCCCAGCACGGGTCCCTTGCTTTTTAGCGCGGGTCCCATGCTTAAACGCTTGGGTCCCCTGATTATAACGCGCGGGTCCCGTGTCATTGCGCGCGCAATGTTAACGGGACCCGCGCGTTATAAGCAGGGGACCCGAGCGTTTAAGCATGGGACCCGCGCTAAAAAGCAGGGGACCCGTGCTGGGACCGCGCTGATGCGCTGGGGTCTCATGCGCATCCGTGGTTGAATCTCAGCATACGCGATGCGGTCCCCTGCGTTTTAGCGCGGGTCCCATGATTAAACGCTCGGGTCCTCTGCTTATAATGCGCGGGTCCCGTTAACATTGCGACCCGTTCTGGGACCGCACCGATGCGCTGGGGTCTCATGCGCATCCGTGCTTGAATCTCAGCATATGCAATGCGGTCCCCTGCGCATCTGCTCATAAGGGTATTCTATTTTTCAATCTTAATACCACGTAATTAGCTCAAATGTGTTTTACGTATAAATTAGGTTGTGATGAATAAGCAGTGGGACACAGAGGACGAAGTTCCTTATTGCCGTGTAAAGCTGAACTCGTTATACGGCGAGGCCAGCCAGCTTATCAGACAATGTCTGAACCACCACGAGTGGGAGATTTTTAGGAACGAGAGTCCGTTCGGCCGCCTTGTTAGTGCGGAGCCCGCTTTTAACCCCTCGGACCAGTTGCCGTGGTACCTCATCCAGAGGCAGACGAGTCTGCACAACCGCGATGAGCTGTGGATGATTGTGGGCGACAGGCCACTCCGATTTTCAAAATCGGAGTATTGCCTCATCACTGGGCTGAAGTTCACAGCCGAGATACCGCCGGTAAACGGCGACGAGGAATTCACCGCGAGACATTTTGGCAACAATAAAGTCCGCATATCGCACGTCAAGCATGCGTTGGAGGCGTTATCTGGCGACGAGGAAGATGTGAACTTCGAGAAGCTGAAGTTGGCGGACGTCTACTTCGCCACCGCCGTGTTGATGAGTCGACCGTTGAAGAAGGACACCGTCGTGGATCAGTGTGTCCTTAGCCTCGTCGAAGATCGGTTTGCATTCTCCCAATATCCTTGGGGAAGCGTGGCGTTCGATGAGGTCATACGCACTTTAAAGGTAAATATACCGGACAGGAAACGAGAGTGGCTGATCAGTGGGTTCGTACAACCACTTCAGGTGATTTATAATTAAGCTTCTTTGCATACCTGTTTGTGACATATAAATAATTGCTAATATTTGTTGCGTTATTTGTATTCAGATACTCGCTTACGAGTGCATACCGAGCGTTCAAGACGCCTTTGCGGTGCGCTGGGGTGAAGATTGACGCCACGCATGCTAAGGTGGGTGAGCAACAATTGGGATCGCAAGAATTGCCCGACTTTGAGGAGCATCGCAGATGCCGCTGACGGGTCCCATGTACGAGGGTTGTTAGTGCCGTCAGCGGCCGAGCAGGAGGCGTCGTACTATAGGGACAGCGTCTTTGACGTTGGGCCGGCACGAGCTATTCGATCGTGTGACCTTTCTACTCCTGCAGGGAGTGGAGGTTAGGTGTTCCAGCGGACACCGCGATGGCGGCGAGGGCTCTAGCCGGCAGAATGTCGAAGCTGAGGCAGTCCTCCAGATCGAGAGCAGTGGCTTTCGCGACGAGGATGATTTAGCGACTGTACCTGTTCAAGAGTTCCCACACCTGTGGATGTGGTTGAGGCTGGAGCATCTGGTGTTTCGTCGAGGGCCCGAGGAATTCGAAGAAGAGGCAAATCGACCGTAGAAGTGGTTGATCTAAGTGATGAGGATTCAGAAGAAGATATAGACGATCAGTGGAGCAAGAAGTACCTCGGGCGACTTGACTTCTCCGGGCGTCAATTTATTCACGCATCCGATCACAAGCTCATTGTGAAGTACCTTAAAGCGGCCAGATTTAGGTAAATTTTTGCTTTCGATGTCAAACTCATTTATCGTACATAAACACGTAATAATTTTTTTGGCAGTGATAAGGTTTGGGAGAGTGACATGTTCGACGTGGATGCCCAAGGCTTCTACATGTTGCTCTTCGATGATATGCTCAAGTCCAATTGTCTTGACGCATACCTAGATTGCTTGAGGCGAATCTATGCGAACTCCGACCATTATCCTCGCGTGTTCGTCTTTCCAAGTTACATGCAAGACGAGCACTTTAGAAAGGCGCAGAAATTGAATAGGAAGGCGAAAGTGACGATGGATGATATGGATGTATTCCTTAGTGGTCTGTCGACAAGCAGCCGGATATGGTTGGAGCGTCTCACGGAGGATGAGTTGGTGCGATGCAAGTACATCATCTCTCCTGTTTTCGCAAAAAGTCACTGGGCAGTGCTTATTTTTTATGCGTCAACGCAAACCTTCGTCCTTAACGATTCGTTGGGCGTGCATCAGGTTTCATTCGCCGGGAGAGTGTTCGTAAGTAGCTGAAATCCGTCTGTCTATCATTTTAATTTATTTAGTACATGTTCGTAACTCAAGTTTCATTTTGCAGGCGTTTCTTTCGGCATATTGGCATGTCAAGTTCAATATTGTGACAAAGGTGAAGTTGAATAATAGATTGAATCGGAACCAGAAGGCCGGCAGCTTGGATTGCGGGGTTCATGCGGCGTTGACGGTGGAGACGATTATGGTTGACACGCCAGAATTTAATGAATATCAAATGCAGTTGGATATTTCAGCATATCGCTCCACTATGGCTGCACGGATATGGCGTGATCAGCATAGCTGTATGCTCCATTTGTAGGTGCCTAGGTGGTTCTGGACATTTTTGTACATTTTGGACATGTTGAAGTCTTTATGGATGTTAGTTTGTAGGGTATAAAATTCCTTTCATTGTTGAATAATTGATTGTATGCATGAAACGCAACATGCTGGGTGATTTGACAGGTGACTCAGAAACCAGCTTTGACCCAATGCTCATAATTGTTAAATTATTATTGGTACGACTCAATAATGGAAGGTGACCAACCCTAGATTGGCAGACGACCCGCTCATCCGCGCTTGGGACCCGATTGTCAGCGCCAATGCAATATGCGCGGGTTTCATGTTTTTACGTGCGGGTCCTCTGTTATCACGTTATGGTCCCTAGATCAAAAAGTGCCGGTCCCATGTACGTATGCGCGCACAAACCTTACCTTACCTCATGTGCGGGTCCCTGTTATCACGTTATGGTCCCCAGATCAAAAAGCGCCGGTCCCTTGTGTATATGCGTAGGAACCTTACCTTACCTTATGTGCGGGTCCCGTGTTTAAGCAGCTTTGGTCCCCAGATCCAAAAGCCCCAGTCCCTTGTGTATCTCACGGACCCTACCTTACCTTACTTGCGTCACCCTTGATTTTAATAAAATAGAAATAGAATAATAAATTAATTAAAAACAACGCGTGAATGTATTAAAAGCTGCGCGAGGATTTTGCAACTCCGAGCACTCATTTGACCAAGCAAGCTCACCAAATTATTCTTCTTCTACAGGTGATAATCATGACGAACACGAGCATTTTTTTCCAAGTCGATGGTCAGTGGATAATTCGCGAGGACAATACGTCGAACTGGGTTCCCGATCCAAGTTGCCGGTGGCATTCTATCTTGGTAGACGACGGTTCATGCACGTTAGTGGTTCTGACTAACGAGATATTGAATGCACTGTTGTTACGCAACGACAATACCAAAGTTAGGATAAGCTACATGCCTTGCATAGACTACAATTGTGTGCGCCCAATCTACATCGAGAACGATTACGGCGTACGTGCGTACCTTGGTTATGCTTGTCCACGATCAAGACCACCTCTTCACGTGCAACTTGAGTTATCCGTCATTGCTGCACCGCCACCTCAATCTCATGATAATGATTTGTCGGGTTTCGACATCGGCCTTATAGCGCAGTGCGATACAAACGCAGAAATCCAACCATTTGAGGGTTTTCCCAGCACATCTTACAACCCTCCTTACCAAAGGAATGAAAGCAGTGGCTATTTCAGCGATTACTCCAGAATGGGCGGCCAAGAAAATGATAATGAGAACGAGCAAGTCGGACGGGAAACTGAAAATGAAAACGAGCAAGGTGCTACAGGTGATGATGATGATGACGATGATGCTGGTGATGATGACGAGTTTGATGTCGATGAGCACGACGACGCTATAGATGTGGCCGAAGATGGTACCTATTCGTTTACGGATAGTTCGACCCTATACGTTGGACAAGAATTTCGTAGCAAGCAAGAATTCAAGGACGAAATCACTAAAATCGCAGTCGCTGCATGCTTCGACCTCCAAGTGGATAGGTCAAACAAAACCCTGTACGTAGTCAAATGTGCGATCGAGAACTGTGAATGGCGAGTCGAGCTGCACAGGACAAGAACTCTCCCTTTTTCTCGATCCGAAAGTACAACAACACGCACACGTGTGGCGTGCCTCATCGACCCAGAGAAATCGCCAGGGAAGTTCGTCGCTCGTATCGAGCACGTTGTTGGAAAATTTTAGGGCTCCTAAAGACATCCCGACACCCAGTTCCATACAGTCGATGATGCAGAGCAGGGGAGTTCCGTTTCATACTACAAGGCTTGGAGAGGGTAACAAATTGCGACCGATGAACTAGTTCGTAACATGGAGTCTTGCTACGGTTTACTGCCGGCGTACTTAGATGCGGTGAGTCAAGCCAACGAGGGCAGTATCACCGATTGGGAGATGGACGAAGACAGTCGGTTCAAGTACATGTTCTTGGCATATGGCGCATGTGTCAGAGGCTTTACGTACATGAGGAAAGTCATTTCTATCGACGCGACTTTTTTGAAGGGGAAGTATAAGGGTGTCCTGATGATTGCCACTGCCCAAGACGGCGATTACCATCAATATCCTGTGGCATGGGGTCTTGCCAACGTGGGGGAGGGAACGGAGTCATGGGCGTGGTTTCTCTCGAGATTGCGACATTTTGTCGCGGATAGCGACGATCTTGTAATAATTTCTGATCGAAACAACGGAATCAAGAATGCAGTCCCGATAGTTTTCCCGAACGCGTTTCATGGTTTCTGTGCGTGGCACCTTCAACAAAATGTAAAGACGAAAATGAAGAAGAAAGGTGCTTGCCCGATTTTTTGGCGTGTCGCGACTGCCTACACAAAGAGCGAGTCCGACATTGCTTTTAAGCAGCTTGAAGCAAAGTACGAGGACGTGGCAAAGTATGTTGACGAAGTTCCGAAGGAAACGTGGAGGCGAGCATATTGCCCTAGATCAAGATACAACATAATGGCGACCAATGGATCGGAGTCTATAAATGCGGCTCTACGTAAGGACAGAGAGCTTCCAATTATTGGACTGTTGGACTCGATTCATCGACTAACGTCGTCATGGTTCAGCAAGCATCGGCGATCTGCGGAGGCTTCAATTGCCGCGGAGATGACTAGGTTTACGCCGAAGGTGGAGTCGATCATACGAGAGCATTTTCCCGAGTCGCAAAAATTTCATGCGTCGGAAGTCGGGCATCTAACATATAACGTGTTCGGGCAGCATGTGAACGAGGTGGTCGATTTGGGGCTGCGCAAATGCACGTGCATGACGTTTGACATCGATCGTATCCCGTGTCCACAAGCGATTGCAGCTTGTGGTTGGGCCCAAGTTTCAGTGTATTCATTAGTGCACGATTATTATACCTTGGAGATCTGGAGGTTGGCATACGAAGGTACTATACGTCCGGTCACGGATCGCATTGAAAGTAGTATGAACATGTTGCCGCCGCTTATTGGTTCACAACGTGGACCCAGAAAAATAGGTTTGCTTCAGTTGGTGAATTTGGTAGGAGATAAGGTTGTAGTGTTTGCGCATATTTGTATTACGTACGTTTATACGTTGCAATTTGTTTTCGGTTATGTTAGGTTTTGATACGTGTGCGCCTGCTTTCTTTGTTGTGTTGCCATGTTATGCTTCGTTTACGTAAATATAGTATGTGTTCAAGTTTAATTAATTCTTTTTTCCTCTCATATTATTGCATTCAATTCATAGAGAAATTTTAACGTAACCAATTACTACCTTATTTCAACCAATAATATTATAACTTCTAATAATCATATAATTTTATATTAGAATTCAGCTGAATAGATAAGTATGGGTTATATTTTTTTATATGAATTATATTTATACTAACTATAATATTAAAACATTATATTATTTATCTATAAGATTAAATCGTATTTTTTATTCAAGAGGGGGTGTGAATAGTAGCCCCGTTTAGAAAATTACGGTACGAATATGGAAATAGAAAACCTTTATGCACAGATGCGCAGGGGTCCGCATCGCATATGCAGCGAAGCCCGCACGGATGCGCATGAGACCCCTGCGCATCTTTGCGGTTCCCGCCGGGTCCCCTGCCCATAACGTGAAGGTCCCCTGAGATTAAGGTTTGGGTCCCATGATAGTAATGCGGGGGTCCCATGAGTCTTGCGCGCAGGGAAGGCGCGTTACGAGCATGGGACCCAAACCTTAAAGGCAGGGGACCTGCCGATTACCACACGGTACCCGCACATTAGGGTTAGTGATGTTCGCTTATTGAGTGGGACCAATAATTGCTCAATTATTGGTCAAAAGTGACATGTCAGAGCAGTGTCCCTATTTATTGGTCAAAAGTGACATGTCAGAGCAGTGTTGCTATACAGTATGTACAGGACAGATGACTTGACATTTTATTCCCGATTTGCTTGAAATGTTGTGAAAATCTAATATATTATTAAATTCCTTAATAAGATAAAAATTAATAAAAAATTAAGTGTGCGTAAAAAAAATAAAATAAAATAACCACTCGATTAACAATATCTAAGTCCAAGTTTAGAAAAAAGAAAATATATTTTACAACATGTATTTCAAGTCGTACGATCACTGACGTGAATCTAGTAAGAGAGCACACCGAGAAAACATACTCATGTTTGTGATTTATGTAGGCTGTAACAATCTTATAAACTGAACGTAATTCTTGTGATTACCTCCAATTTTTTTGTTCTGTGCTATTTTATGATGACTTTATATTGTAGTCTACGATAAACAAAGTATGAATACGCTCAATTAATGGCTTACTTCCATGAATTAACATTGCAAAAATCGCACATGAACATAGGGGACCCACATTTTTTGGACAGCGGACCCACTCTTCAAAATAGAGGACCCCGGAATATTGCATAGTCCCCACACTGAGATGTCCGGGTCAGACGTGTCCCATCAAAATTGTCCGCATGTCATTGCCGGGTCCCGACCGGTCCCTTCGAAATGTCGCTTGATTTAAGCAGAAGACCCACACGTAAAGGTCACGGGACCTGTGCGTTATAAGCATGGGTCCAGCGCTTGTATTCAGGGGACCCGCTAAGGGAGCGTTCATAGATAACACGGAAAAGTTAATATGAAAAAAGTTAAGTTATGTCAAATCACTGCCATTTGCGTTATTTTTATGTCAACTCACACATCACTCTCACTGACAAAAAGTTGGAAAACACTGACAAAATCACCTCTCACAATTTCTAAACCCTAAATTGATATCAAACACACGTAAAGTTAATACTTCTATCAAACAACTAAATTTAAAATTACACAGAGATCACAAACAACACATGAACATTTATTCAACAACAGAAGAAAACTAGAAAGATGTCAAATCACTTAAAATTCAGTTCTTTTTATTTTACGTCAAATCACACATCAGTCTCACTGACGAAAAGTTTGAAAACACAATCTTTCACAATTCTAAACCCTAAATTCATATCCAACACACGTAAAGTTAATATCAAACAAGTAAAATTGAAATTTAACAGAGAATTCCTCAACACATGAAATTTATACTGAAACACAGGAAATGTTAATCAACAAACAAAATTACTAAAAACTGTCCCAATCTTTATTCAAAATAGAATATGCGAGGTATCTTCTAAACTCCTTCATATGAGTTTGATTGAGCCGGAGGACGTCGTCCTTCTTCATCATAAGCGACATTGCCGCCCGCAACATCGCCACGCCAGCTTCTCCCCTGAAAATCATATCCAACATGACACGTATTTTTAAACACTGACGACCAATAAATAAAACGCAACATTCATGAAAACTTACTCATTTTGTCTTCTGAACTCGCGACACCAACCAGCTGGCCAGCTCTTGCCCTTGTTAGGCATGCGTTTTATCAGTCCCAGCTCCTTGAAAATAGCCGGGATTACGATCCTAAGTGGACGTGCCCTGTAAGAAGGAAAGTTAGAAAGGTAACCGCTTTCGTAGCAGCTCTTACCCTATCTGCTCTTGGTCTTCTAAGAAAATTAGATCATCGGAAGTGAGAGATCGGAACTCAATTATATAATCCGATTTTCAAAACTGTGCCCAGCCAGCCCACTGATAGAATGAGGAGGGGCAATTGCTTCTTTCTCAAGTGACCCTGACTCACCATAGGTAGGAAAGCCCCTCATTCTATGCTGACGGGTCCACTTTGAGCCCCGTCTCACGGGCTTGCTTGTTTGTTGACGTCGTCGGCGATAAGGCGCCACTCGAAGCCACCAGGCGCATCGGAGTCATAAATCGTGAACTCCTTTTTTGATACGTCAACAACGAGCAACGCCCATCGGTCTCGCGTACGCATGGGGATGGCAACTTGTCTCGCTAGATCCCACGATCTGCTCATCCAATCTTCCTCTTCTCCCCGCGCGAACGGGAGCAATCTCTTGAAGCCTTTCCCACATGGCTTCCCGACTAGGTTTAGCACCCCTCGCTCATCGACGAGCTTCTTAAACCTAGTGGGCATGTACGCGACTGAACTCGCAACCGATTTGCTAACTTTCTGCAAGTTGACGATCCCAGCGAGGCATTCATCGACGTGCTGCAATAAACGATAGACCGTTTTTCGACACATTTTGAGTAAAGGTGACGAAAGGTATTTGGTAATTCATACGTACCATCTCATCGAGTGGAAAACCCTCAGTTGCAAGGTTCAGGAGCCATCGAGGATCGTGTTGTTGTAGCTTTCCGTCGATTTTGGCGCCGGTAATCTGCATGAGCGTCAAAAGAGTACTCTCGACTAGTGGCCAGAGTTTGGTCGCCTTGTACTGGATATGCCGCTCGAACGCCGAAAGCTTTGGAGCTTTGACTGTATTCGTCGAGGGGAAATCGGTGAACGGCGTCGTGTGGTACCAAGATGGCTTCTTCGTCCGCTCAGGGGTCTTCTCTCTCACGATGCCTTTTCCTTTGTCGCGCGTTTGGTCAGAAGCCGAAGCCTCGGCTTGCGTCTCCAACTCATCGTCGTCCTATGAAGGTTGCGTCTCGACCTGTCCTCCTCCTGAACATCGGAGTGCGTCTCCAACTGATTGTCGAAGCGTGAAGTCTCGGCGTGCGTCTCGACCTGAGCGTCCTCCTCATGAAATCGGTGTGCGTCTCGACCTCCCAATGCGTGACCTCGTGAACCCCGAGACCAAAAGCGCCAATCCACGATGATGGGACCACCTTTTCTCTTCTCTCCTCCTCTTCGCCAGTCCATTCCGGTTGGACATAGTCTCCGTAACGGGAATGCGCCCATTCCGACGGACTGTGACCATCCCATGCCTCCTGGCTCGGACAGCCATCCGATCCCATGTACGATGCGTTCCATCTCTCATCGTAATCTATACAAGAAAATCAAAAAATAACTAGATATTATTTTTCACGACCTTAAGTATAAAAACTTACCGTAACCCCGTTCGGCGTGTGTATCGTGCGATCCACCTCCAAAATCGCTTGTTTCGACATCTACATCGTAAATAGTAATTTTTCAGTAATCTACACAGCTAATTAAAAAATTAATTATAAAAAACTTACTATAACGAGGTTCGGTAGGCGGAGTGCGCGATCCAAACCCAAATCTGCTCGCCAAAGACTGAACTGAGTTCCCCAACTCCCTGAGGCTGTCGCCCCCCAATCGCATTTGGCTCCAATGTTCCTCGTACGCATCCCACCTTCTCTCGTTCGTCGACCAACGTTGACCCTCACCCTCTCGTAACTGTTGGAATTGCGTGTCAAGTGCGTCGAATCGCCCAAACATGTTGGTGAAGTTTTGATCCACACGACTCGACCAGTCCTCGAAGCGGGCCTCCGAGGCCAAACCATGTCCACTTGATGAACCCGCCCCTGGAGTTGCATGAAAGCCGTGCTCGTGCGGCTGTTCGGGGATGTCGTCGCGGCGGCTGTGCTCGATCTGGTGGACTACCTCAGCTTCGACATTCTACCGGCTATGGCCCTCGCCGCGATGGCGATGTCCCCGGGAGCACCTAACCTCCACTCCCTGCAGGAGTAGAAAGGGAGCGAATGGCTCGTGTGCCGGCCCAACGTCCAAGAAGCTGTCCATATAGTACGCCGCCTCTAGCTCGATCGCTGACGGCACTATCAACCCTAGTACATGGTCGGACCCCTCAGCGGCTTCTGCGATGCTCTTCAAAGTCGGGCAATTCCTACGACCCCACTCCTTCGTCCGCCACCTTCGCATGCGTGGCGTGAAATCTTCTTCTTTGCGCACCGCATAGGCGTCTGCAACGCCCGAGATGTAGTCATAAGCTAGTATCTGAATACAAATAACACCAAAAATATTAGCAATTTACTTATATGTAAAAACAAGGTATGCAAGGAAGCTTAATAATAAATCACCTGAAGTGGCTGTACGAACCCACTTATCAGCCACTACCGTGGGATCTCCCGAAGATTTTTCTTAACAGCGCGTAGGACCTCCTTGAAAGCCTCGCTGCCCCAAGGATACTGCGAGAAAGCGTGCCGGTCTTCAGCGAGGTAAAGGACCCAGGAACTGACGATGGTGTCCTTCTTGGACCTTCGAGGCAGCAACACCGCGGTGGCGAAGTAGACATCCGCCAACTTGAGCTTCTCGACGTCCACACGTTCCTCGTCACCAGCCATCTGCTCCAACGCCTGCTTGACGTTCGACAGGCGAATTGTTGCTCTTTGGCCAAAATGCCTCCTCGTGAATGCTTTACCGCGGTTCACCGCCGGTATCGCGGCTGCGAACTTGAGCCCGGTGATTAGGCAATACTCCGATTTTAAAAATCGAAGTGGTTTTTTGCCAACAACCATCCACAGTTCTTCGCGGGTGTGCACCGCCGTCTGCCTCTGGATGAGGTATCACAGCAACTGAATCGAGAGGTTGAAGTCCGACTCGGCCATGACAAGGCGGCCGAACGGACTCTCCATACAATAAAAGTGCAACTCCTCATTGTTAAGGCACTGTCTTATCAGCTGACTGGCCTCGCCGTATAGCGAGGTCACCGTAGGACGACAATTAGGAACTTCGGCACTTGTGCCCAACTGCTTCTTCATCACAACCTAATTTATATGTAAAACACAGTTTAGCCAATTACTTGGCATGAATATTGAAATTCGAAAACCCTTACGCACATATGGGCAGGGGACCGCATCGCATATGCTGACAGTCAAGCACAGATGCGAATGAGACCCCTGCGCATGAGCAGGGGACCTGTGCGTATTTTCACGGGACTTGTGTCTATTTAAACGGGACATGTGCGTATTTTCACGGGACCCATAAGATGATGGACTAGGCAGGGTCCCCTGGATATAAGAGCGGGTCCCTTGATTTTACATGCGGGTCCCCTGATCGTAGCGCGCGGGTCCCGTGTGGTTCTTCAAAGGCGCAAGGTCACGAGACCCACGCGCTACGACCAGGGAACCCGCTCGTTATAACCAGGGTACCACGCTTATAAGCAGTGGACCCGTGTTTGGGACCATTATTTTATGGGTGGGTCCCGTGAAAACGGGCCTGTTCAGTTCAATTCTAAGCCCGGTCCTATGCTTATCAGCACGGGTCCGCACCGAATTAGGGTTTGCTGCGTTAAATTGAACAAGACGCAGAGTGGAGAAAATACCTTCTGGGTGTTCGCGCTGATTGCCATTGCCGATTTACGCTCTAGGACTGGGTTTTACTTGCAGAGAATAGTTGGACTTGCAGAGAAACGATTTGAAGGGCGTTTTGTGTGCAGGAGAAAACGATTGAATTGAATTGAAAGTTAAGTGGTGGTTGCTTTTTTACTTTTACTGTTCCATCACGGGTCAGTTACTTGCAGTTAAACTTGAAAACCCATTAATGTAATACCCCTTTATGTTGATTACATAACTAACCTAATTAAATTAAATTAAATACCATAGCACTATCTATATTTGATTTAACGGAACTAAATATTATATTATAACACATAGTTAATTTAAAATACAGTACTAATTATATTGTCAAGGTCACGTACATCAACAATAGCATATCTTAATAAAATTATTAAATAATTTATTCTACCATCCTTCTCGCCCTTCTCCACCAACCAGAGCTTGGTCGACATCCTTCTGCACGGCGTCGTTTCGGACAACCTCGATCCAACTTGGGCCTTGGATCACTTCGCTCTCAGCCTCGTCGTCGTCGTTTCGGACAGCCTCGGGTGCTTGTCCTTCAATAACTTTGCTCATAACATCGTCGTCGTCGACCTCGAGAGCATTGTCGTCGCGGTTTAGGAATCTGTCGATCTCGGCCACGGTCCACGCCCTCCTTTGGGAGAGGTCGACGCCGAGGTCGGCCTCCAGACGGCGGCGGACGGCGGCGGCCGTGGTAGTCCAGGGGTTCGAGTGACGGACGATTTCGTGGAGGCGGCACTAATGTGCGGGGACCATGCACTGATGCGCGGGTCCCGTGAGTTTATGTGCGGGTCCCGTGAATTTATTCGCCGCACTAAAGTGGGGTCCCATGATGTAACGCGCGGGTTGCCTGCTTTCAAGCAGGGTCCTCGGATCAACTGGAAGTAAAAACAATGAACATGTTCGGCCTTCCAAACCGGAATTTCGAAGCTTTGAGAACCCATTGGAAGGGTTTAGGACTGAGAGTTACAAATTTAGATGGTTATATTCAAAATACGACCCGGAAAAATACTTACACTGAAGCCTGAGGTTCGAATCTTTCGTTCGCCGAGGACTTTCCAGTGTTCCTTCGCCTGTGAAGAAGCTGATACGAGGTCGGGGAATTTTTCTTGAGGACGATGATGAAGAAGAAGAATAATTAGGTGAGGTGGAATGAAGGCTTTCTGCCGCAAAATGGACGCGCAGCTTTTAATTCATTTTAGGCGTTGTTGTATTATATTTTTGTTTTTCTTATTTTTTTATTAATATTAAGGGATTAGAAGAAGATGATTTAGTGTTAATTAAAAAGAGGGCTATTGACCAAAAAAATAAGTCAAGAGTGCTATTTTTTTAAACTTGCCCACGTCAAATGCTATTTTTTAAAAAGACCCAGGAATGAGAGTGGTGCTGTTTGGGTGGGCGTGTGTGTGTGCGCGTTTATAAAAGGGTGATTAGCGAAATGTGTTCTTACGTAATTGCCCTTTGTTTGTCTAAGTGGTTAGTTAGGTAATATTTAATAAATATTAATTTGACGGAGAGAGAGTTGACTAATGAATTATTCTTTTAAGAAAGGAGTAACTCCTATGTCCCTTTGATTTGTAAAATGGGTCAATTCGAAATCAGGCCCTATTAAGGGTTTGATTTCGAATTCAGGCCCTGTTTGAGATTTTTTTAGGTTAAAGGACCTATTTTGTATGGTGTAAAAAAGTGGTATGAAAAATATATGAACTGGTATAGAATGATCGTTTTGTGTTATAAACATTCAACATACTGGTATGTCAGAGCAATAAAGTGGTATTGCAGAAAATAAATTGGTATAAGATGATTAGAAACTGGTACCGAATTATGATTTTGTGTTATAGAATTTCAACATAATGGTATGTAAGAGCAATAAAGTGGTACTGCATAAAAATGGGTCCTTAAAACTAAATTTTTTCCCAAGAGGGTCTGAATGCTAAATGATACTTATGTAGGGGCCTGAAATGAAAATGCCCCTTTTAAAATTCCTCTTAAATACGTTGAAAAGAAAAAAAATACCCACGTCTCACACATTCAAAAAACTGAACATTTATTTTCACATGAATTGTACCAAAATTCGTTATTATACTGAAAATTGAAATTATACCAGAAATTATAGAAGTTATACCAATTGTTTTCGTTATTATACCAATAAATCACACTATTTAAATTTATAATGCGAAATTATTATACCAACTATTATATCAGAAATTGTAGAAATTATACCATATGTCTCCGTTATAATAACGTTATTATATTTTTTTATACCAAAATATTGGCAATACCAACTGATTTCTCTATTATATCAGAAACTGTTGAAATAATACCATCTGTTGTCGTTACTCTACCAGTAAATAATGATATTCGAAATTCATACAACGAAATTGGACATTATACCCAATGATTTTGCTATTATACCAGAACTTATAAAAATTGTGCCATTTGTTTTTGTAAATATACCAATAAGTAAAGTTATTATAATTTTATACCAAAACGTTAGGCCTTATTGCTATTATTTTTGCTATCAAAAGACTTGGTACAATGCCCAATTTTGATTTGAAAAATGGTAATTTCATCATTTCACTGTTTGAGAGTATTAAACACACAATTTCTTGCGGATGTGTAATGAATAGGAAGAAATATTCGTAGGGGTACTAAAGAGGAAGTTTAAACTTCCATGCATACTTAAGGAATTACCCCTTTAAGAAATGGAACTATCTTTGCTTTGCCTTCACAAGCAATGTCCCAATAACCTTGTAACTTGCTATTTTCCATTTGTGATGATTACGTTTATATAATAAAAAATGGAAGAAAATCCAAAGTAGTCCATGTTTACTACATTGACCAATTTAGTCTCTTATATTTCGTGTGGACCAATTTTGTCCCCGATATAGTTAATCATGAATCAATTTAGCCTCTCCATTAGTTTGACCGTAAATTTTGACGGAAATGTCGCGTGTCAGTATGTGATTGGGCAGACTTAAAATTATAAATGAATTATAAAGAGAAAAAAATAAATTCAAAATAAAAAACAAAGAGAGAGTAATTTAAAAAAGAATAAAAACCATAAATTCAAGTAAAATTAAAAATGTTAAACTACATTAAATAAAATAGAAAATATAAATATTAAAAATAAATAAACAAAATTAATAAAAGAGAGTAAGAGGTTAAAATTAAAAACTATTTCAATGTAAATAAAATAAGAAAAAGTCAACTAAAGAATAATTTGTTAAAAACTGAAAAAAGGAAGACTAAAATTAAGATAAAAACGCCACTCTTTACGAGAATCTTCGACCCCGTCCCTGCCAACCATCTCAAATCTCGTAATTTATTTTTAAAAATACTTTTTATATTATGTAGATTAGATAAAACCAAAGAATTTTTTACCAAAGTAACTAATTTTAAAAGAATTAGACGATATTTTAAAATATATAATTTATATATACAAGGTATTTGTTTAACAAAAGATATTGTCGAGAACTTTGAGGATTGCATTCCCGTTAATTTGACATGGGGAGCGGAAATTCTTGCAAACTTACATTGATTTTTTGAATCTTTATTTTCATATTTATTTACTTTTTAGTTTACTAAATAAATGTATTTCATAATATTATCTTTTGGTGTTTATTTTTAATTTCATTTATTTTATTTGTTATTGCATTGTTATTTTTACTTTATTCTTATTTTAATTTAGTTTATTAGTTTAAAATATTTTATTTATTCTCTCTCAATTTAATTTTGTTAGTTATTTTAAATTTACTTTTCATTCTCTCTTTATTTTTTGGATATATTTAAATTTGATTTTTTCTTTTTTCTTTTAATGGAACTTTCCCTTTTTAAATACTAATTATGATTTTTAAGTCTGACCGATCGAATGCTGACACGTGGCATTTCTCGCTAAAATTAAGGTCAAACTAACGAACGGACTAAATGAGTTCAACTTTAACAACATCGGGGACTAAATTGATCCATGCGGTAAATAACAAGGATTATTTTGGGTTTCTCTAAAAAAGAATTATCTAATTTCTGTTTTATTAATTTGTCACTCAACAGACCACAAGTGTGTTTATGGTATTAGACCAAACGAAATATCGGGGACTAAATTGATCCATGCAGTAAATAACAAGGATTATTTTGGGTTTCTCTAAAAAAAGAATTGTCTAATTTCTGTTTTATTAATTTGCAACTCAGCAGACCGCAAGTGTGTTTTGGTATGATTAATTAATAAATAGCCTTGTTTAATTCGTAGGGGCTAACTAATATGCCCAAAAAAGCTGTCAACAGTTTTAAACTTTAAAGTGTCAATTTACATATTTTTAGGCATCTCTTTAGGCTAGAGATATTAGGGTTTGCCAAGGGGTGAATTGTTAGAACGTATATTTTGCTTTCTTGAGAATGGACGTGGTAGAACTATAAAAGTTAATTAAAATATTGTCGCGAGACACGATAATAAATAATAAAACAATGAAGAAATATTAGAACTTATAGCATCTTCAAGGCTTACTTTATTTCTGTGTAAAACACGAAAATAGAATACATCTCTACTCCAATGACACTTTATATTTAATATCATGTTAATGAGCAGAGATACTCTTATTGTAGAAATTTGCAATATTAAAATAGAGTTGTAGTTTCTATTTAGTTATATTTTATTTTATAAACTAGTTTAATTATATTTAAAATGTTTGATATTCTTTTAAGTAAAATAATATTATTTTTCTTTTATTTATTGATAATTTCCTTTTAGTTTAATAAAATTATAACTATAATATGCTAATTTTATTTTTATTTAAAAATATTTATAAGTATAATATATTGACTTTGTAAACATGAATTTGTTTTTTAGTGTAAAAAAATAGAGTTAATGAGTTTGGGTTAAATTTAGTATAGAAATAGAGTTTATGAGTTAAAGTATATAAGCACTGTAGAAACTGTATTATTACGCAAAAAACTGTATTTTATGGCGTGAGCTGGAGACAGGGGCGGATCCAGGAATGTTTGACTGGGGGGCCATAGTATAAAATGTGTATATTAGCGACGGTGATAAAAGCTGAAGTTCCATTTGCTCTTTTCTGCACAAGTCACATGTCGGGTGAAAACAAGTATATTATTCGAGATTTTTGGAGAGAAATTGTGTATTTATTTTTTCTTTTTTATTTGATGATGTGTATTTTACTTCAAAAGTGATTGATTTAATTTTTTCAAGGCTCAGTAAATCAATAATTAGGAAATGTATTTTTACAACTGACGTTTATACAATAAGTTCATAATAAAAATTTTTAATTTGAAACCATAATTTTTAAAATGATAGTCATTGATGGATCCTGAAAAAAAGATGAATAATATTAGTCTATATTACAAAAATGTTAATTTAAGGACGAAATTAATATACACCATGACAAACATCTAAAAATTATGTATATATATACATATATATATATATTGTTAGGAATATGCCCTCGAATGCTATACGAGCATTAGATTGTATAGGGCATTAGATTATTTATCATTCGAACGTCTGTGTAATAAGATATTTTCGTGTGTTTAACGAAAGGCATTGTTCGTTTATTGGATATAAGAGTTCTTTACTTAGCATCCGATAAGCAATAAATGGACAAATCCAAATGTGTTGAGTTGAGTCACTGTTCTCGATGGATACGAGAGAGAAAGGCACCAGTGGACTCTTAACCTCGAACATTAAAAGTCCGTAAGCCTGAGGCTCCAGTTGGGTGCTGGATACCGATCACGGCTTATTTGTCGATGACCTATCGTGTGCCGATATCTCGCTGGGAAGCGGAGGTCATGACTTGTGATACGAGTCAAATCAAGGGATTGACTCATTTCATGGACACTGACTCACGGGTCATACGGTCGAACATGGCTTATTACCCAAGGAGTGTCAATGACCGACGACAACACTATAGTAGTCTACGTGAACCTTAGACCGAAAGGGGCTTTGACGGAGTTGACATCGAAGTCTCGACTATCACTAGTTCCCCTCGACCCAATTTGCTGTTGCATGGGTCAGCGGGCCAGATGCGGTCTTGATGACGATTTGTGATTGCCGGGCTTAGACCGCCGAGTACGGATTCACAGTCTCGCAAGTAATCGAGATAAGTTTCCTATGAGGATAGCGACGGTAAATTACAAAATCCTTGGCCAAGGTATTGAACTAATTCATGTGAGACATGGAGGGTAGGTTGGTAATTTTCCTCGTCTCCGTTTTATCATAAAATCGAGTTTAGTGAGTTTGACATAGACCCTGACTCTCACTTGATTGGGACACAGCTCAAGGGTTTATACTGTTATCTATAGTGAGATTCTGGGATAGAGTAGGTTGAGATTCGCACTCGAATCGGGTTACGGTCCGGTACTTTGGGATTGGATAGGTAACTACCGGGCACTTGGATTCTTCCCTTGCTGATTGAGTCCAACCTAGAGAGTCGGGCTTAAAAAGGATCATCAACGTGTACTGATAAGGAGAGAAGGTGTTTTGGGCTTTAACGGGCCTTGGACCGTTGGGCCACGCCTTCATGGGCCTCAGGCCATTTATTGGATCGAAGTTGGACATTTTATAAAACTAACTTTAAGACTGGGGCTTGGCCAAGTGCTTAATGGGCTTGAGGATAAAATTGGATTTCACCTTAAGCTAATTTCGAATTATGCCTTTGAGGATATTTTCGGAATTTGCATATTTGATATAAATAAATATGGAATAAAATATTTGGAATATTATTTATTTAAATTTCGAAAATAATTTAGGATTAAATGTCGAATTTCATACCATATTTAAATACTTAGTTTGACTTGGTATTTAAGTTAGTTTTCTAATAATAGTAAGTTTTCTTAAGTTTGGATTTGGAATACAAAAGAGAGTAAGATTTGGCAAAAACCTCACACTTTAAGGACTAAGATATCGGAATCCAAACCTATAAATAGGCTAAGAATTTTGTGCTCCATAGGTACAGAAAAAAGGGGTGATATTCGAAATCAAAAAAAGGCACAAAACACACACCGAACGCACACACATTTCTCCCACGCGACGGCTCAGTTCTCTCTAGCCATCTTTAGAGAACTGATTCCGTGGTACACTGCGAGGTCGCCGTGACGATGTAGTGCCATCCACCACCATCGACGAAGTCTTGAAGAAAAGGACGAGAAGCTCCCACTCGCGTCAATTGGTAATTCTCTACGGGTTTGACCTGCCCTATTGCATGTCTATGTGTTACTATTCAGATCCGAGCTAGGAGGGAAATGGGGGAACCCAAAAATGTTTTGTTCCGCACCGTTCCCGCGGACGTGGCGTCTCCGGGAGACACCGGGCAATCCAACAGTGGTATCAGAGCGAGCACCCCTGATTGGAATCATAACGTGTTTAAATTGAAACGAGGCGTGTAGGAGACGATCGAAACGCCGACGCGGATCGACCATTATTGGGCTGCCGGATGCATCGTTTGCCAACCCACGGCCATCAACAAGTGCGGTACGGACCGACGAGAAACCATGGACCGGAACGGGACCTGCGCAGCGGCAGGATCCCGACAGCCGTGCATTGCGCGCGTGCTGCAAGCGGTGCAGTGACGCTGCAGCTGCGGGATCGGGCTGCTACGAGCAGGCCCGATCCGCCTCGTACTCCGAAACCGAGCCAGCCAAGGTGGCTTAGGCACCGGCCCCGGGCTGCGCCGCCGCAAGGGCGGCAGACTAGATGGCGCGCGTGGTGCGCGCTGCGCAAGATAGCCGCAGCGACTCCGGCTCCGCCGGAATGCTGCGGCGGTGATCTCTCCCAGCGAGGCTCCGGCATGGAGGGGCTCAGGCGATGAAGAAGGCGCGGCAGTTTTCTGCCGCGAGATGAACACGCGCGCGTTGCGCGCGACGTATCATCGCAAGCGGCACGGCTGTTTCGGCTCAGCTCGGGACTCCCCGCCGACGGCCTTCTCCGTTGTGGCTCTCCGGTGTGTTTTGATGGCTGAGCAATTTGAGTCGCAACAGCTGCATTAGGGCTTCATGCTCAAAGCCTTAACGGGCCATTTAATGGGCTTGGCCCGTTTGAGGCCCAATTTTCATTTCTTTTTAAAATCACCTAATTGTCAACGTGCTCATTATGATGTGATTTAAGGTGCACTTGCGGGTTTAGGAATTTGGTGTCCAGGTCATTTGTTATGGATCACGCCCCCCGGGTTGTATTTATTTTATACGGATTGTTAGGGACTTATGATCTCCCCGTGTTGTAATTTACCTTTTTATTAGATTAGCTTAAGTACGAACACGAGGGCCCATTTGATGGTAGACAAACCCTGGGCGGTGACAAGATGGTGGATGTTCGGTGACTTTGAGGCCGTTCGAGTGACGAAGGACGTTTGACGACTTTAAGACCCGTGCAACAACCCGAGTTTCTTTTGAATAAGCATGTAATAGGGATAGACTAGAAATAACCCGCTTGTGTTGGTTTTTGAAGTGATATGCATGTTCAATGTGCTCTTATGTGAGATGGTTTATTCTCCCGTTTGAAAATACTAAGTGGGTAAAGGAGTTGGATTCCTGTCTTCTATCATGCTCAAGATGTCTAGCGTTGGGAGTTTGCAAAGTGTTCAGAGTAAGGTGGCGTTGTATATCCCGCCCCAATGTTAGCGTCTCTGGTGCATCTTGGACGTCGCTCGTCATACCAGTCCGCCCCCCACGAAGAGTATGGCAGCAAGGGGCGGTACATTCTTTGTGATTTGAGCATAAGTTGATAGGTCACACTTAGGCAGTTATACCCAATAAGCAGGGTTAGCCGTGAGGGTCAGTGACTGAGACAAAGATAGTTGAAACTTTTATTGGATAAGTTCACGTTTGACGTGACTTCGATAAGATTAGATGAGCCAAATATTGCGTTAAAGGCTGAGGCGAATCTAGTTGAGGCGGGGACATCAACTCCACTATGAAACTTTCAATGACATTTCCAAAACTCTTCTAGGGAGGATAGTTTTTTCAAGAAAAATAGTGGAATCAAGCGAAACGAAAAGTCCTTGTTTGCGCTTGATGAATGATAAGATAAACCTAATTAGATCATTATTTTCTGCAGCTTTACGTTTCTTTCTATTTATTGCGATGACGAACATTATTACGATGCTGCTTGAGAGAAATTGTTTGGTTGGACCAAACTACGTGGACTGGCTCCGTAACCTGAGAATAGTCCTAGGTATGGAGTCGTTAACTTATGTCCTCGATTCCCCCGTACCGCAAGTCCCAGGGGCTGATGCGAGTGACGAAGACTAGGCTGCGTAAGCCAAGTGGCAGATTGACGAGCCAAACGTCAAGGGCTATATACTTCTTTCCATGAGCAATGAGTTGCAGCGCGCTCACTCGGAAATGGAAGTGGGCGCCATTTTGTTTCATTTGAAGGCGCTTTTTGGCGAACAATCCAGGAATGCTCGCTATTCCCTTACGGAGCAACTATTTCATTGCAAAATGGCTGAGGGTAGTGACGTTGGAGAGCATGTGCTCAAGATGATCGATTGGATCGAAAGACTCGAGGAACTGGACTTTATCATGGATAATGAGCTCCAGAACGATCTGATACTTCAGTCACTCCCACATTCCTTCAATTCGTTCATTGTGAACTTTAATCTGACTAAGGCCGAGATGACGTTGACAGGGTTGATGAACCAGTTGTCGGCACGCAAATTCAAATGAAGAAGGTGAAAGGAAAGGAAGTTGTTCTTGTCGCGAATGCTAAGACTCGAGGGTCGAGTAGAAAGAAAAAGTCGGACAAGCCCACTAAGCCCAAAGGACGAATTTCGAAAGGCAAGGCCAAGAAGAACGTGTACAAAGCTAGCCTTTGAGGGTAATTTCGAAATATGCCTTAAGCTAATTTCGAAATATGCCTTTGAGGGTATTTTCAGAATTTGCATATTTGATATAAATAAATATGGAATAAAATATTTGGAATATCATTTATTTAAGTTTCGAAAATAATTTAGGATTAAATTACGAATTCCATACCATATTTAAATATACTTAGTTTGACTTGGTATTTAAGTTAGTTTTCTGATAATAGTAAGTTTTCTTAAATTTGGATTTGGAATTCAAAACAGAGTAAGATTTGGCAAAAACCTCACACATTAAGGACTAAGATATCGAAATCCAAACCTTTAAATAGGCTAAGAATTTCGTGCTCCATAGGTAGAGAAAAGGGGTGATATTCGAAATCAACAAAAGGCACAAAACACATACCGAACGCACACACGTTTCTCCCACGCAACGACTCAGTTTTCTCCAGCCATCTTCAGAGAACTGATTCCATGGTACACTGCGAGGTCGGCGTGACGATCTAGTGCCATCCACCACCATCGACGAAGTCTTGAAGGAAAGGACGAGGAGCTGCCACTCGCGTCAACTGATAATTCTCTACGGAATTGACCCGCCCTATTGCTTGTCTATGTGTTACTATTCTGATCCGAGCTACGAGGGCAATAGGGGAACCCGGAAAATTTTTGTTCCACACCGTTCCCGAGGACGTGGCGTCTCCGGGAGACACCGGATAACCCAACAGTGGTATCAGAGCGGGCGCTCGTGATTGGAATCATAACGTGTTTAAATTGAACGAGGCGTGTGGGAGACGATCAAAATGCAGACGCGGATCGACCGTTGTTGGGCTGCCCGATGCGCCGTTTGCCAACCGATGGCCATGAACTCGTGCGGTACGGACCGACGAGAAACCACGGACCGGACCGGGAACCGTGCGTTGCGTGCGGCCTGCGAGCGGTGCAGTGACGCTGCAGTCGCGGGATCGGGCTACTTCGAGCAGGCCCGATCTGCCTCGTACTCAGGAACCGGGC
Source organism: Craterostigma plantagineum (assembly GCA_027422505.1). Lineage (NCBI taxonomy): Eukaryota > Viridiplantae > Streptophyta > Magnoliopsida > Lamiales > Linderniaceae > Craterostigma > Craterostigma plantagineum. The sequence continues at coordinate 449,534 of JAPQWV010000055.1, forward strand.
AAACCATGGTGGCTTAGGCACCGGCCCCGAGCAGCGCTGCCGCAAGGGGCGGCGGCACCGCAGATAACGTCCGCGACTTTGGCCGTGGACTGCGATGGTGCGCACGGTGCGTGCTGTGCAAGACAGCCGCAGCGACTCCGGCTCGGCCGGAATGCTGCGGCGGTGATCTCTCCCAGCGAGGCTCCGGCACGGAGGGGCTGAGGCGATGAAGAAGCTGCTGTCTACCGTGAGGTGAACACGCGTGCATTGCGCGCGGCGTGTCGTCGTAGGCGGTGTGGCTGTTCCGGCTCAGCCCGGGACTCCCTGCCGACGGCCTTCTCCATCATGGCTCTCCGGCGTGTTTTGATTGCTGAGCAATTTGAGGCACAACAGCTGCGTTAGGGCTTCATGCTCAAAGCCTTAACGGGCCTTTTAATGGGCTTGGCTCGTTCGAGGCCCAATTTTTGTTTCTTTTTAAAATCACGTAATTGTCGACATGTTCGTTATGAATGTGATTTAAGGCGCACTTGCGGGTTTAGGAATTTGGTTTCCGGGTCATTTGTTAAGGATCACGCCCCCCCGGGTTGTATTTGTTTTATACGAGTTGTTTGGGACTTACGATCCTCCCGTGTTGTAATTTACCGTTTTATTAGATTAGCTTAAGTACGAACACGAGGACCCATTTGATGGTAGACAAACCCCGGGCGGTGACAAGATGGTGGGCGTTTGGTGACTTTGAGGTTGTTCAAGTGACGAAGGACGTTTGACGACTTCAAGGCCCGTCCAACAACTCGAGTTTCTTTTGAATATGCATGGAATAGGGATAGACTAGAAATAATATGCTTGTGTTGTCTTGTAGTTTATTTTCCTAGGGTTAATTTACTACCTACGTGCGTGTTGGTTTTGAAGTGATATGTGATTGACACGTGGTGTGCTAATATCGTTTGCAGTGACAAGTGATAAAATAAAACGAATACCTAATTACTATCACCAACGTGTGATAGGCAGTGGACCTATCGTTTGTAGTGCAGTAAAATGAGCAAACGAGTATAGAACACGAGGAATAAACTGAGTACTAGTAGTGTCATATCGACTCGATATCTAGCCTAAATAAAATGCAGATTATTTTACGAACTATCCTAACAAATCACTCCTAAACCAACGTGAGACTAAAAGAATACGCCTAAACTGATAAGAGTACTTCGAATGATGAAGATGTGCCCGAGATTTGAATCCCGCTAGGTATTATTGCTTAAGACAGTAAATTATCGTTCCTACGTGATTCTGACTAGATCGCAGTAATTTTCTACCCGCTAACGAGTTCGCTGTCGCCCTAAGTGCTCGCGGGGATCTAAAATTCAATAATTACTAACAGCGAGGATCGAGTATTTGCTTTCGCCCTATACTCAAATCCTATCTTCTACGAACGGTCTAATCGTTGTTTAGCTGTCGCCCTAAACGATTCTCCACACGATCACTTTAACACATAGACATGATAAAGCGACGAAACAATTTCATAGATAGATAAATAGTCATGAGCGCGAGTCACGATAAACATACATCTTAAATTCGAATAAACCTAGCGTTCATCTAATCCCAAACACATAGGGAATTTAGCTACTCATATTAGACAAGAAAACAACGAAGGAAATAGAAAACAGAGAAGGAAGACTCATGTTCTTGATGTACTAATGATCTGGGATGGTAGCGTGGATGAATCTTCGTTCTTCGTTTAATTTGGCGTGATTGCGTCGTTGATCCGTCTCTTGCGCTTCTCCGGTGGATTTCTATGTTCTTGGTGCCTCTTTTTCGTCTGTGGAGTTAGGGTTATGATCTGGTAAGTCTCCCCCCTTTCTGTGTCGAATTTGGGCTTTTTATACTGATTTTCGTAACGGTCACGACCCGGGACATGGGCCGTCACGGCCTTGACCATCATCAATTCGAGTTGCGTTGCTTTCTGCCATTTGTCATGACCAAGTGCCCGAGGCGTCACGGCCGTGATGAATTTCGCTTCAACTCTCTGCCACCTGTCACGGCCTCATGCATGACATGTCACGGCCGTGACTCTCTTAAGATCGGATTTTGCTGAACACTGCCACCTGTCACGGCCTCGTACATGACATGTCACAGCCTTGACATTCTTAAGATAGGCTCTCTGATTGGCACGGCCACGTGCACGAGGTGTCACGGCCGTGACGCTTGGCAGTTTCACTGTCTTCGCGCCGTTTTGCCGCGTTTTCGCTGCTTTTTGCCCGCAAGTCATCCTATGCTCTTAACATCAAATAAGTGTAAGTATGGCGAATATACGCACAAAATGATTGCTAGAGCTCTATTATAACTCAATTAGTTACAACGATAAATAAGCCGAGAGTAACAGTGAACGGTCCCGACCAACGTTATCTGAGTTTGCCAGGAAATAGCCTAAGCCGATAGTTAAATAGGAGGACTTGGTCTCCTTCCAGAAACTCTCTTCTTTACCTAATTTTCTTATCATGGTAAGCATTTGAACGTTCCTTATACATGCGAGCGTCATCATAAGTGGATAGCCGCCACTCATCTAACTCGTTGATTTGGAGTTGCCTCTTTCCGCCGGCGTCCCCCAAATCAAAATTCAAGGACTTAATTGTCCAATAGGCCTTATGCTCGATTTCTACAGGGAGGTGGCTGCCTTCCCATAGACTAATTGATCGACACGTGGTGTGTTAATGTAAATTGCAAGTGCGACAAGTGATAATATAAAATCGAATACCTAGTTACTATCACCAACATGCGATAGGCAGTGGACCTATCGTGTGTAGTGCAGTAAAGTGAGTAAACTAGTATCGAACACGAGGAATAAACTGATTACTAGTATTAACCTATCGACTCGATATCTAGCCTAAATAAAGTGCACAGATTTTTGTACGAACTATCCTAACAGATTACTCCAAAATCAACGAGAGATTCAAAGAACATGCCTAAACTGATGTGAGAACATTCAGATAATAATGATGTGCTCGGGATTCGAATCCCGCTAGGTACTATCGGCTAAGACAATGATTATCGCTCCTACGTGATTCTGACAAGATCGCAGTAATTTCCTACCCGCTCACGAGTTTGCTGTCGCCCTAAACGCTTGCGGGGATCTAAAATTCAGTAATTACTAACTGAGTCCTATACTTGAGTCCCATCTTCTACGAACGGCCTAATCATTATTTAGCTGTCGCCCTAAATGATTTTCCACACGATTACTTTAACACATAGACATATTAAAGCAACGAAACAAATTCATAGAATGATAAATAGTCAAAACACAGAGTCACGATAATCATATGTCTTAACTACGAAATATCCTAGCGTTCATCTAATCCCAAACACAGGGAATTTAGCTACGCATAATAGACGGGAAAACAAAGAAAGAAATAAGAAACGAAGAAGAAGAACTCATGATCTTGAATACTGATGATCTGGGGTGGTATCGCGGATGAATCTTTGTTTTGCGTTCAATTTGGCGTGATTGCGTCGTTGATCCGTCTCTCGCGTTTCTCCAGTGGAATTCTGCATTTCTGGCTTCTGTAATTCGTCTCTTATGAATTAGGGTTGATATCTGGTAGGTGTCCCCTCTTTCTGATTTGAATTCGGACTTTTATAAGAAATTTCGTAACGGTCACGGCCTGGGACATGGGCCGTCACGGCCGTGACAGGCGTCGTTTTACTTCTCGCGTTTTCTGCCAAGTGTCATGGCCAGGTGCACTGGGCGTCACGGCCGTGACCATCTTCAGTCCAACTCTCTGCCAAGTGTCATGGCGAAGTGCATTGGGTGTCACGGCCGTGACGAGCTTGTATTGTAGCTTCTCGCTCTCTGCTCGATGTCTCGGCCACGTGCAATAGGTGTCACGGCCGTGACTCACTCTATGGCTTGCCTCTGTCCCTTGTCACGGCCTGGTCCAAGGGGTGTCACGGCTGTGACACTTGACAGTTTTCTTCAGACTTACTCCGTTTTACCTCGCTTTCGCTCCTTTTCACCCGGAACTCGTCCTAAGCTCCATCAATAACAAAATAAGTGTAATGATGAATAAACACATAAAATGATTGATAGAGCTCTATTGTGTCCCAATTAACATTACGATAAACGCATTGAAATACATTTATCAAACCTCCCCACACTTAAGCATTTGCTTGTCCTCAAGTAAATTAGAAGTCAGAGAAGGCATAAATCAAGATCACGGCATGATTGTTCACAATTTATCATCAAAGCTAGAAAGCACAAAACGGAATCAAGCAAACAATCATGGGCATCGCACTAATGACTTGCACTGGTCGACGTAAACTCCCTTCGCACTGCCAATAGAGACTCATACCTCACAGGGATCCGCTCAAAATCACTCAGTGTATAGGCTAACATATAGTGAATCGCTCAATTCGTGCACTAGTCCCACCCCTACCATAAACTTGCAAGCTAATCGCATCTCTACTACTTTAAGTGGCGAGCATAATCTGAGGGTCTTTCGGGGGAAACGGGTAGAGTAATCATGAAGTGAGCATGTATAAAGAACACATACTCTTAGAGCTAGGACACGTAAGCAAAAAATATCAAAGAACATAGCATGATCAAACAGACAGTCACACGTTCCAACATAAGACTCAACTTTCTCGCTCTGAAATCCTAGACTTTTCTGCCCGACCCTCTCAACTCAGTTCCCTTTCATTTTCTGCCCTTTCACCTTAGTTACGCTCTACTTTTGTGCACTGCCCTTATTCTCTAAAAACATCAAGGTTTGGCTTTTGTCGCAAATAATACATCGTCACAGCGAATGCCGTGTACCTAAAGATACTTACTATCAAAACTTATATCTTGCCAAAGGGTTATGGGCAGGCTTATGCAAGGGATCGGGTCATTTCAGAAAACGGTCAAGTAAGGGACGAGTCATTTCACGAATAGCAGAGAAGAACATCAAATCATACACAACTGTCAAGTTCGACTTCTGCTCTACTCTAATCAACTCAGGTTCATATAATATCTGGAGGTTTATTCGGGTCAGTGGCTTCTATGATTTACGAGGAAAGCAAACAAATAGACTCAGGCTCAAAGTGGGTACTAAGGGGCTTAGTCATGGTGGAGAAATATGGCCCTGGATTTAATTCCTAATGCCCTCATCATGTTCACACTAACGCACCCAAACAGTTTCAACACGTATCAGACAGGCAAGTTCTAGAGAGATATAGACTAGGCACATCACACAATAAAGAAAATGAGCATCAGCTCGCCAGACTCAAACTCTCACAACGAAACAGGATTATGTGTACGAGTCTCTCAAAACAGTGCTATATCGATTCAGGCAAACACGATTCAATCAGTCATGCATATCCTAATTGCTCACAAAATTTCATAAAATGCAGACCAACTCGCATGCCTGAATTCAGTAATTCATGCCTTTCCAACGAACTTAACGACTCACGGACACGTCATAAAAAAATAAAAACTTACGTGCATTCTTAAAATTTACGAGTCTCCCCACACTTAAGTCCAACGTTGTCCTCAACGTAAAAAAAAGAATCAAAGGAAGGGAAAAAGAACGGGACTTCCCTGACGAATAATTGACGTGGTCGTGAAGTTGTCGTGACTGAACGCGTGAAGGTCGTGTCGTAACTCGTTATGCGTATCCCGGCCTAGCTAAGGAGAGCAATAGACGGAAAAAAAAGAAAGTAGTCATAGACTAACTATAAACATAGTTATAAGCGTCAAAGTTAGAAACATAACAATAATAAACACACGCGACTACTCAACCAAACGAAACGTCTATAATAGAAAATAGAAGGAAAAATCCCTGAGGTGGTGGCGGCGGCGGTGGCGACGGTTGCCTTGGGCGAAGGAGGGACATCGACTGCTTGAAGTACTTGAGCGCGGTGTCCATGGCTTGCAGGGTTTGGTTGTAGCGGTCTAGCTCTTCTTGGTACGACGGTGGGCTTCCTCCGTCGCTCGTACTCTTCCTGTAAGGCACCGAGACTCTTTGTTATACCGCCGGGCTTCCTCGTCCCGCTGCAGCGCGTCGGCGTTCATGCGCATCATGTCCTGGTGCAGCCCTTCGAGCTCCGCTGTCGACGCGTAGGGGGCGATGTCGGATGACTCGCCATGGTGGTAATCGGAGGAGTAGGAGGGCCCGGTGGTCGTGTTTGTCTCCACTGGGTAAGGGCCCTCGAGGTAGAGCTAGTCGGCGGGGACGTCGACGTGGTCCATCTGGCCACGATACATCTCGTGCCAGACGTACACCTTGTTCGTGCGAGTCCAGGTGGGCGTCTTCACGAGCATCTTCATCTTCATGAGCATCTCCTCGTTCAAGGGGTGGCGGCCGCCGACTATCTGCATCTCGGGTGCATTCGCTGGCCAAAGGCGTAGTCCTCGGACGACCTTAGTGATTAGTGCTCCTACGGCGATCTTGCCATGGCTCTTGCTTCCGCCTGAGCACTGAAGGCGTGAGCCACCGCCATCCCCGAATGGACCTGTTCGCCTCGCTGCAGCTTAGTCAAGTGTGAGCGAGGGCGTGAGGAGGCGGTGGATGTAGCGGAGTCCTGGGTTCCTCAGCGCAGACGCCTTTGAAGTCTTCGTGCTGAATTCTGGCTCGCCTGGTCGAGCGATGTCAACCCAGCAACCTTGTCGACCTCCCGGTTGATCAAAGTAGGTCGCATAGGACCGGTGCGGGAATGGCACTTGTACTCCAAGTGCATGGCATAGGTTGTTGGCCGTCACTATATGCTCTTCGTTGATGTCGCGCCCCGACGTCCCTAACTGCCTATTCTAGCGCATTCCTATGTGCTTAGCGAGTTGTGAGTAGTGAAGTGCACCAAAAACACGAATAAATTTTTCTTTTTCCATTCATATAATGGAACAAAGTTCTGTACACGTCAAAAGAATACATGTCAGGTCTATAAGCTACATCCTAGACCTAACCACGTGGCTCTTCGTGTGACGGCACAGCAAAAGTCTCTTATGCGCCCGGCCTCACAGGTCGTCATCCATACACACACGTCTACCCCAAAAGCAGCGCGAAGCTCCAAAAGATCGGCCTTGTCAACTAACGCTATCACGTACCGTGCTCGCTGGCGCCTACAACACATAACATGAAAGAATGAGCCACCGAGGCTCAGTAAGCAGAAATCATGCATGTATGCACGTGTTGTAATACCTATAAAGTTAATACGAAATTTTGATGTAATTAGATATGCGGCCTTGTGAATTTGGGGAGCTTGATAAGAAATTAGTTGTGTAACAAAAATATAAATTTGTCCCGAAAATATTTCGAAATTTAACTAAGGAATTATTCGAAAGTAATATAATATTAGAATTTGGGCCATACATGATTTGGTCGATTTGTTTAAACAAGGCCCAAATTGAGTAAACATATTAAGGAATAGAAATTACTTAAACTTGTGTAAAGAATCATCAATCGACCAGCTTGTCTAATCAATCGCTAGTTTCAAAGTATTCATACATATCTAATAGCAACATAAACACTAAATAAGGGAAACTTCATTAACGGGTGAAACTCAAGAACAGAAGCATATTCAAGGCATAAGAAAAAGAAATTCACCAACATAGAAGCCCTAACAAATCGAAAATCAGAATTTGAAGTAAGGAAGGTAAAACTCTATTACTAACTCTTTACAATTAACGTGTGCTACTATGTTTTAATTTCATATACTAAAAATAATAATAATTAAAATTTGCAAGTGTATTAGTTGTAGTTTAGAGCTTAGGATTCTAAGTTTTAGTCCATATTCTTGAGAGATTACAGGATGTACGGTTTGTGATGAATTTCAGATAGGAAAAATTCATGAGAATTTGATTTAAGGTGTACGGCTTTCTGTGATTAGGGTGACCTTAGAAAATAATTAAGATGGTTGATTTATTCTGGAAAGTTAGGGTTTCAACCTCTTTAGAAATTGCTTCGGAACTAAGGAATCTCTTAGTGTTTGAGGTTAATGTAAAGATTAATTTAATTATGGAGTACAGGATAGTTGTCGTGATTGATATATACAATATAGAGTTTATGAAATTAGGTGTTTAATAGATGAATGATCTCGACATCCTTAATGTGAAATTTCGACATTTAAAGTTCATGAACATCTCGACATTTTTATTTAATTATTGTAAGATACCGATATTCCATATCATGTTGGGTCTCGACATTTTACATGGGGTTTCGATATTTTTAAAAAAAAATAATGGTCCCGACATTTTATAAGAATTTCAACTGAGGTCTCGACATTTAATAAAGAAGATCTCGACACCTCCTATAGTATTATGATTTCGACATTTTTAGGTATTATGATCTCGACTTTTTATCCTAAGATGTTTCGACATTTTATAGGTTAAATGTCGAAGAAAATCTTGGTAGGTTATAACATGTCTCGACATCTTCCTATCACTCACATCTCGACATTACTTATGCTTATAATTATATAGATCCCTACATTTGTTATTTAGATGTCGAGACTGTAGGATAGTTTTAGTAGAAATCGAAATGTTTGGTAACAGTAATAATGAGTCTCGATATTATTGAGAGGTCTCGCAATTGTTTTCTCGACATTTAATTCCTTAAGAGATATCGATATTTCATGCTTACCATAGTCTCGACATTTTGCAAATGTTTCGACATTGTATATCAATTAATACATTTTCGGTATTTTAGGGTTTTGTTATATTCTAGGGTTTTCTATAATAAGGGTTTGGGAACTTAAAAACTTATAAGTTTAACAAATATACTGATAATATTTATTTATTCAGAGGATCGACCTATAGGGATTCCATCGGACCTCTTATTTGGCAATATCGGGAGGACAGGTAGGTGAAACATTCATCTACAATGCGTAAACACGTATCTGAGACTTATGTGTTTCTATGTAATTAAATGATTTACGTGTTTTATGTGTTTTACGTACACGTGGAAGCATGTTTTCATATAGCATCACATTTATATGCATAGCATATGCATATCATATCACAGGGGAGAGATACTCGTACCGTATTGAGACGGTAACACTTTGACGTACCGGTGAGCGGGGTAGTGTGAGATTGTTATGATTTTGTGACTCGTTGAGGAGTCGAGGTTGGTACTCATATGACACCTGACGGCAGACAGGCGTGATCGATCTGTCTACTCGGGCGTGAACGTCCCGAGGTGCAAAACCGTCGTGATTTGGTTTTTAGCGGAGGGACATTGACAGAGCAGTTGCGTGAACGTCAAAACGCTGTCAATGTCGGCAACCGCTTACGGAAGAGCAACCTAGCAGGGCAGTTGCGTGATCGTCAAAACGCTGCTAGTGTAAGCTTCCGTATATTATTATTATGGGCGCGCGAGGTGTCGAGTCTGACCTAGGGCCCTGTATTGTGTGATTTGAGATAGGAATGTGGAAAAAGAAAGAGTGAACATTGCATGTGAGATTTTGGGATCGGGAATGAGCGTTCACGTGTATACATGCATTTCTATTCACCTACTGGGCAAATCGCTCAGTGTTTACGTGTTGTAGGTACTGAGTCTGACGCCGACGCGCGTCAGGACTGAGGCGGCTGGTGGCGGTGCTCCACGGACTTTTGAGGGCAGGGCGGTACATGGATGAAGACCTGTGGAGCGATAATAGGGTTTTTGTTCTTTTGATATTTTTGGGCTACGCCCGTTGTACAGACACTACGATGTAAAATAATATTTTATTATATCATATATTATCTTTTAGGAAAAAGTTTTTATTAGACGGGTCTTCCGCGACTTACGTTGCGAAAATCCGCCACTAACCTTATTTAGAAAAGTAGGGTCGTCACAGGTGGTATCAGAGCGTAGGCTTTAGATTCTGCAGACTGTCCATGTACTGCCGCTCAAAAGCCTGGAGACCCAGCCTGGCCTGTAAGTTCAATACTCAGTTATGTGATTATGTGCTATTATGCTTCGATGTCACTATGTGACTTATGTGGAATTTTCGGGTATGAGTTATGTTTTGAAAATCCTTGTGTCTGAACTTATATGTGTGTGAAGGTGTCTGTTCATATTTTCACCATGTGAAGACACGAAAATTCCTAGAAGAGAATTTGGGATTCGAATAAACAGTATTGGATATAACTAGTGGAATTTTTCGGCGTATTCTTTAGGGTTGGACGTTTTAAGTCTCTTTAGGATGAATTTCAGGTTGGATTTATAGAAATTTGGGTAGCTAAGTAACATAAACTCAGGTAGTTGGAGTCGTGGAAATCTAGAATTTTTAGGTGTGTCAAATTCGGGTAGAAATCTCATAATTTCTATTATGAACAAGGTTCGGGCGTAGGTTGTTCTCGTTGAGATTATGAAGTGTTTAAGTATTTTAACCAATAGAATTTTCGGGTATATGAGTCTCTCAATTTTCGGGCAGCTAGAGAAAGTTGGGCCTAGAGTGCGCAGCGGAAGCGTGGTGAGAATAGGAATAAGTAAGCATAGAAGACGTAGAAAATATGTGGGAGATTCTAGTTGTAGAGCCAAACTAAATTCCCCTACCACAGAATTTCGGGGGCGAAATTCTTTTTAAGGGGGGGAGAATGTAATACCCGTAAAATATATTACGGGATTAAAATATAATTAATCGGGTAGATATTCGAATTAATGAAATTAGGATTCGAACGGATCAAAAAAAAAAAGAAGCAAGGAATTTGGCCCAATCCAAATAAGAGATTCAATAAATAAATTAGATAAAATAGTATTAGGACCGAAAATTATTTAATTCACCAAGGAAATATAAACCCAAATAAAAGAGGGCATTAAATAGGCCCAAGGTGTGGGAGGCCAAACTAATAAAAATGACCCAACTTAATAAATGTTGAAACAATATGGCCCAAGAAGATTGGCCCAAATGATTAATGGATGAGAATGAGATTACTTAATAAGAAAGGAAAGCCACGTATATGAGGCATCACCTTATTAACACATTCGACACCCTAAAAAGGACACCATTCGAACAAAAGAAACGAGACAATGGACGAGAATTATACTTCAAAGCAAACTGGAGTAAGTATTTGCCGCTCATAGAATTTTCATACAACAACAGTTTTCATGCTACAATCGGAATGGCGCCATACGAGGCTTTATACGGGCGTAAGTGCCGTTCTCCAATCCATTGGGACGAAATCGGCGAACGAGCCCTATTAGGACCGGATATGATTCGAGAAATGACAGAAGCTGTCACAAAAATTCGAGAAAGGACGCGCACCGCACAGAGTCGTCAGAAAAGTTACGCAGATCATCGACGACGATCTTTGGAATTCGCAGAAGACGATCAAGTATTTTTAAAGATCTCCCCGATGAAAGGAGTAAAACGCTTCGGACGAAAGGGCAAGCTAAGCCCCAGATACATAGGCCCGTTTAGAATTATCAGACGAGTTGGTGAAGTCGCGTACCAACTAGAGTTACCGGCCTCACTATCGCAAGTTCACGACGTATTTCACGTATCGACATTACGAAAATACGTCGCGGACCCGAGCCATGTTATCCAAAATGAGCTTCTTTATCAACAGCTCAAGCCCGACTTGAGTTACGAAGAGAAGCCTGTAGAGATCCTGATGTACGAATCGAAACGACTACGGAATAAGACTATTCCGTTAGTTAAGGTGTTGTGGCGAAATCAATCAGTTGAGGAAGCCACGTGGGAGCGTGAGGATGATATGAGAGTTCGTTATCCCGAATTATTCCAGTCGGCGTAATTTCGGGGACGAAATTCTTTTAAGGGGGGAGGATGTAATACCTATAAAGTTAATACGAAATTTTGATGTAATTAGATATGCGGCCTTGTGAATTTGGGGAGCTTGATAAGAAATTAGTTGTGTAACAAAAATATAAATTTGTCCCGAAAATATTTCGAAATTTAACTAAGGAATTATTCGAAAGTAATATAATATTAGAATTTGGGCCATACATGATTTGGTCGATTTGTTTAAACAAGGCCCAAATTGAGTAAACATATTAAGGAATAGAAATTACTTAAACTTGTGTAAAGAATCATCAATCGACCAGCTTGTCTAATCAATCGCTAGTTTCAAAGTATTCATACATATCTAATAGCAACATAAACACTAAATAAGGGAAACTTCATTAACGGGTGAAACTCAAGAACAGAAGCATATTCAAGGCATAAGAAAAAGAAATTCACCAACATAGAAGCCCTAACAAATCGAAAATCAGAATTTGAAGTAAGGAAGGTAAAACTCTATTACTAACTCTTTACAATTAACGTGTGCTACTGTGTTTTAATTTCATATACTAAAAATAATAATAATTAAAATTTGCAAGTGTATTAGTTGTAGTTTAGAGCTTAGGATTCTAAGTTTTAGTCCATATTCTTGAGAGATTACAGGATGTACGGTTTGTGATGAATTTCAGATAGGAAAAATTCATGAGAATTTGATTTAAGGTGTACGACTTTCTGTGATTAGGGTGACCTTAGAAAATAATTAAGATGGTTGATTTATTCTGGAAAGTTAGGGTTTCAACCTCTTTAGAAATTGCTTCGGAACTAAGGAATCTCTTAGTGTTTGAGGTTAATGTAAAGATTAATTTAATTATGGAGTACAGGATAGTTGTCGTGATTGATATATACAATATAGAGTTTATGAAATTAGGTGTTTAATAGATGAATGATCTCGACATCCTTAATGTGAAATTTCGACATTTAAAGTTCATGAACATCTCGACATTTTTATTTAATTATTGTAAGATACCGATATTCCATATCATGTTGGGTCTCGACATTTTACATGGGGTTTCGATATTTTTAAAAAAAAATAATGGTCCCGACATTTTATAAGAATTTCAACTGAGGTCTCGACATTTAATAAAGAAGATCTCGACACCTCCTATAGTATTATGATTTCGACATTTTTAGGTATTATGATCTCGACTTTTTATCCTAAGATGTTTCGACATTTTTATAGGTTAAATGTCGAAGAAAATCTTGGTAGGTTATAACATGTCTCGACATCTTCCTATCACTCACATCTCGACATTACTTATGCTTATAATTATATAGATCCCTACATTTGTTATTTAGATGTCGAGACTGTAGGATAGTTTTAGTAGAAATCGAAATGTTTGGTAACAGTAATAATGAGTCTCGATATTATTGAGAGGTCTCGCAATTGTTTTCTCGACATTTAATTCCTTAAGAGATATCGATATTTCATGCTTACCATAGTCTCGACATTTTGCAAATGTTTCGACATTGTATATCAATTAATACATTTTCGGTATTTTAGGGTTTTGTTATATTCTAGGGTTTTCTATAATAAGGGTTTGGGAACTTAAAAACTTATAAGTTTAACAAATATACTGATAATATTTATTTATTCAGAGGATCGACCTATAGGGATTCCATCGGACCTCTTATTTGGCAATATCAGGAGGACAGGTAGGTGAAACATTCATCTACAATGCGTAAACACGTATCTGAGACTTATGTGTTTCTATGTAATTAAATGATTTACGTGTTTTATGTGTTTTACGTACACGTGGAAGCATGTTTTCATATAGCATCACATTTATATGCATAGCATATGCATATCATATCACAGGGGAGAGATACTCGTACCGTATTGAGACGGTAACACTTTGACGTACCGGTGAGCGGGGTAGTGTTAGATTGTTATGATTTTGTGACTCGTTGAGGAGTCGAGGTTGGTACTCATATGACACCTGACGGCAGACAGGCGTGATCGATCTGTCTACTCGGGCGTGAACGTCCCGAGGTGCAAAACCGTCGTGATTTGGTTTTTAGCGGAGGGACATTGACAGGGCAGTTGCGTGAACGTCAAAACGCTGTCAATGTCGGCAACCGCTTACGGAAGAGCAACCTAGCAGGGCAGTTGCGTGATCGTCAAAACGCTGCTAGTGTAAGCTTCCGTATATTATTATTATGGGCGCGCGAGGTGTCGAGTCTGACCTAGGGCCCTGTATTGTGTGATTTGAGATAGGAATGTGGAAAAAGAAAGAGTGAACATTGCATGTGAGATTTTGGGATCGGGAATGAGCGTTCACGTGTATACATGCATTTCTATTCACCTACTGGGCAAATCGCTCAGTGTTTACGTGTTGTAGGTACTGAGTCTGACGCCGACGCGCGTCAGGACTGAGGCGGCTGGTGGCGGTGCTCCACGGACTTTTGAGGGCAGGGCGGTACATGGATGAAGACCTGTGGAGCGATAATAGGGTTTTTGTTCTTTTGATATTTTTGGGGCTACGCCCGTTGTACAGACACTACGATGTAAAATAATATTTTATTATATCATATATTATCTTTTAGGAAAAAGTTTTTATTAGACGGGTCTTCCGCGACTTACGTTGCGAAAATCCGCCACTAACCTTATTTAGAAAAGTAGGGTCGTCACACGTGTCCCTTTTCCCGCAAAGGCAAACCCTGCCGATGCACAAATTTCTAAGCAAGGGCAATCCGCACCGATGCATATTACACTCGCAAGGGCATTCCACGCCGATGCACCTAGTACTCGTACTAGTAAAACTCAGGGCCCTCGGCTAATCTCACTATGCACCACGAGAGCTCACGTCCCTCAGGGACAATACGACAGCAGTCCATGCCGGATGGCCGAACCCTAGGATGCACATCGTTCCCCAAGGTCGCCATATGAACCCGTTCGTCCCCGACTGCCCGGCGGTCGCTCACGCTGGTAGCCCACGCTGAGGTTGCCTACACCAGGGTTCCACCCTGTGCCGCTTATACCCCCAGGTCGCACCTTACCGCCACGGGCCATGCCCAAATCCTATCCATAGGATATCAATATATATCTACAATAATAGTACAACGACGCTAAACGCCGCCCTGGTAGCATAGTAGACAGCCCCTGACTAAACTATGAGTCGACACACTTGCCCATATCGGCAAGTCCTCGTCGCGTACAAGCGACATATCATTGTGCACACTCAGTCCCACGACCCTTCCCCATGAGTTCGTGCGTGCACATGAATATGCATATGCGAATAAATGCAATTTATGCTAATCACATGAAGGAGTTACGATCAGTCCACGTAATCATGAAATCACGTAGGCACATAGTCACAAACATATAACACGCAAGGTATGTGTTGTAGTTGGATTTCTACTTACCTGTCGTCCGAGCTAAATTAGCGTACTCCCTTGTTCGCCCCTAGCGTTCGAACTTTTGAATGAAAGAGGGTTAGAAGGTTAGTACATTGTTTTCCTTAGCTAATTCATCGAATCACGAATTTTCGCCATATTTTTATTTAGGCTTGTATTAAGTCCCTCGACTCCAAGTCAATTGATTTGCCTTATTGAATTCCCTAAGTAAGTTGATTTCTATAGCACATCATTTCAATTTTACCTCTCGGCGAAAGTGTTTGCTTTAGGGTTAGGTTTCGATTGAGCTCTAGTTAGCTCAATTTCATCTAAGTTTCTACCCTTAAGAATTTTCCGACTTACAACATTTAACTTCGTTACATGCCAAACTCGGCGAAAGTCATTCGATTGCAAGGTTTCGCTCGATTGATTTCGTGCAACCGAATTTCTGATTTACATTAGTTTCGCCCGAAACGCATGCGTTAGTTGCTTTCGATCGAAAGTCATTTTGTCAGTCACTTTCGATCGAAACCCTTCTATCCCAAAATCTAATTTCGATTGGTCGTTATCCTAAGTTAGTTTCGCCCGAAAGTGCATGTGAGTGTAAGTGAGTTTCGCCGCGTTTTTTCGTCACCCTTGCGTCATCATCATTTCACCCGAAACTGTGAACATCATAAGAGTTTCGCCCGATGCCAATTTCAATTGATTTGGGAGTTTCGCCGTGTGATTGCGTCATCGTGACATCATCCCAGCTTCGCCCGACGTTGCATGTGTGTGGAGGTCGATCTAAATCAATTGCATGGGCTTGAGGTGGAGTTTCGCCGCGTGGTGACGTCTGCATGACGTCCTCTTGGTTTCGGTCGAAACCATCTAGGGGTTAAGGATCATTTTAGTTCAATTTGAGGGTTTCTATCGATTCCACTTTCGATCGATTAGTGTTTCGCCCGAAACCCTAGTATTACCATTCTACTTTCGATTGATTATTATACACGTTGAGGGGAGTTTCGATCGAAACTTATAAATTACTAAATTCACTAACTAAATCATGAAGTTAGTCGAAACTTATCTTATCCTATACCAGCTTCGCCCGAATGTGCTAGGTTTCGATCGAAACTCATGATAAAATTACTTTTCGACTTTCGATTGAGACCTTCAAACATTCATCCGCTCGAAAGTGCTTTGAAGTCCCTATTCCCAGATTTCTTATGCTCTATGGGACATCTCTCGACCCAAAAACATCTTAGGTTAGCTCGAATTCATCCTAGGCTAAGGTAGCAAGTCCTAAAACAGTTTTAGGTTAGCCGAATCCTAACAAGCTCAAGGCTAGAACACTTTTCATGGATTTCGAGTCATTCGAGCGCTAATCTTATCGTGCATTTAGTCCTAAAATGTGTAAATCCTTGAACAAAACGTTAAAATCGTAGTTAGAAGATGATACCTAATCCCACGCTCGCTGGTTTTGTGTCTCGGCTTCTCCTTCCTCCTTGCTCGTTATCTCGTTGGTGTTTGACTAAGGGTTGGTGGACTTGAAATTGCTTTCTAAATGGGACTTAAATTGCTAAAGCCTTATGTAACGATAATATCCCTTGTTTTAGGGATAATTGTCTAAAAAATTACTCCTAGGTCCTTGTTAGCCCTAATTCTTCATCTCTAGTCCACTTAAGTTTTCAATTCGTAATTTCACTCATAGCCTAATCTTTCTTGGCCTATTTTCGAAATTCTAATAAATTCGGGGACCGTGTGACCTGAATTAATTTCCACGAGATGTCCTAATCTCGTAAGCACCTAAGGCACATAAGTAACATAAAGGCACCTAAATCACATGAATGCACATAATTCACAAGATCATACTTCGCTAATTTATTGGCCCTAAACCTTACGGGAACCCGGGTGCTACATCCTCCCCCCTTAAGGAGGATTTCGCCCCCGAAATCAGTCAGTTCGAAAAATTTCAGGATAGCGGATTTTCATCTCATCTTCGCGTTCCCACGTGGCTTCCTCCACTGTCTGGTTTCGCCATAAAACTTTCACTAGAGGAATTTCCTTGTTCCTAAGCCTCTTCGTTTCGTGCATCAATATTTCGACCGACACTTCCTCGTAACTCAAATCTGGCTTTAACTACTGCTGCAGCGAGTCATTCATTAGTACGTGGCTTGGGTCAGTGATGTACTTCCGCAAAGTCGATACATGGAACACATCGTGTACTTGCGACAACGATGCTGGTAGTTCCAGTTGGTACGCTACTTCGCCAACTCTCTTTACTATCTTGGAGGGGCCAATGTACCTTGGGCTTAGTTTTCCCTTCTTGCCGAATCTCTTAACGCCCTTCATTGGCGATACTTTCACGAAGACCCAATCATTAACTTCGAATTCTAGTGGTCGGCGTCTCCGATCTGCATAGCTCTTTTGTCTGCTCTGTGCTGTCTGCATCCTTTCTCATATCCTTGCGATGTTTTCTGTCATTTCTCGTACCAGGTCTGGGCCTAACATTGCCCGTTCACCGACCTCGTCCCAATGTATGGGAGATCTGCACTTGCGTCCGTACAAGGCTTCATAAGGAGCCATTTCAATCGTGGCTTGATAACTATTGTTGTATGAGAATTCCACGAGTGGAAGGTACTTGCTCCAGCTGCCTTTGAAATCAAGCACACAGGCTCGTAGCATGTCTTCGAGGGTCTGGATAGTCCGCTCGGATTGACCGTCCGTTGGCGGATGATAACCCGTGCTAAACGACAATTTCGTCCCCCTCGCTTTTTGTAAACTCGTCCAAAACTTAGATAAAATTCTGGAATCACGATCTGATACTATCGACAGTGGTACTCCATGGAGTCGTACTATCTCTTGGATGTACAGTTCCGCGTATCGCTCCATGGTGAACGTAGTACTTATTGGCAGAAACTGAGCAGATTTCGTAAGTCGGTCTACAATCACCCATATCGCATCATGCCCTTTCACATTTTTCGGCAATCCGCTCACGAAATCCATCGTTATGTTGTCCCATTTCCACTCCGGAATCGGTAAGGGCTGCAGCGTCCCTGCTGGCCGTTGGTGTTCTGCCTTAATTCGTTGACAAGTGAGGCATTGACTGACGAATTCGGCTACGTCTTTCTTCATTCCTGGCCACCAGTAGTGCGCTCGTAGGTCTCTATACAGTTTCGTGGCTCCAGGATGCACTGAGTATGGTGTAGTATGTGCTTCCGCCATTATAGTTCTTCGAAGTCCTGCATCGTCCGGTATATATAATCTGCTCTTGTAGTACAAGCTCCCGTCGTCTCGGAATACATAGTCTACTGCCGGTTGCTCTGTCTGGGTACCCTTGATCTTGACATAGAACTCGTCATTTTCCTGAGCCTTCTTGTTCGTTCTAACAATGTCGGTTGAAGGGTCAAAGCTGCTAACTTCACCTCGACCTCGCCTAATGGTACGATCTCCACTTCGATTCGTTGGAGTTCCGTGCTTACTGTCTTTCGACTTAAAGCATCTGCTACCACATTCGCCTTCCCTGAGTGGTAGTTGATTGCACAATCGTAGTCCTTCGCTAATTCCATCCACCTTCTCTGTCTCATGTTTAGGTCCTTTTGGGTGAAGAAGTACTTTAAACTTTTGTGGTCGGTGTAGATTTCACATCTTTCACCATATAGATAATGCCTCCATATCTTGAGGGCAAAGACCACAGCTCCTAGTTCCAGGTCGTGTGTAGGGTAGTTCTTTTCGTACTCCTTCAGCTGCCGTGAGGCATAGGCCACTACCTTTCCGTTTTGCATTAACACGCATCCGAGACCATTCTTCGAAGCGTCGCTGTAAACGGAAAATCCCCCTATTCCTGAGGGGATTGTCAGCACTGGGGCTGTAGTAAGCCGCTTCTTCAGTTCTTGGAAGGTCCGTTCACTTTCTTCGCTCCATTGAAAATGAGTATTCTTCCTGGTCAACTTCGTTAGCGTAGAAGCGATCTTCGAGAAGTCTTTTATGAACTTCCTATAATAGCCCGCTACGCCTAAGAAGCTTTGTACTTCCGTTAGGTTGGTCGGCTGCGGCCAGTCATTAATCGCTTCGATTTTACTCGGATCTACCGAGATTCCCGCTCCAGAGACAATGTGTCCCAGGAATGCTACTTGATCCAGCCAAAACTCACACTTTTTGAACTTAGCGTACAGATGCTTTTCCCTCAGTACTCCAAGTATCACTCGTAGGTGTTGTTCGTGTTCCTTCTTCGTCTTCGAGTAGATGAGGATGTCGTCTATGAATACAATCAGGAACTTGTCCAGATAGGCTTCGAACACCCGGTTCATTAGGTCCATGAAGGCTGCTGGCGCGTTGGTCAGCCCAAAAGGCATGACTAGGAATTCAAAATGTCAATATCTGGTACTGAACGCCGTTTTAGGGATATCGTCCTTCCGGATTTTCAACTGATGGTATCCCGACCTCAAATCAATTTTAGAAAACACCGTGGCGCCTTGTAGTTGGTCGAAGAGATCGTCGATCCTGGGCAGTGGATACTTGTTCTTGACTGTCAGCTTGTTCAGTTCTCTGTAATCTATGCACAGCCTCATTGAGCCATCTTTCTTCCGCATGAATAGGACCGGCGCACCCCAGGGAGAAAAGCTAGTCTGAATAAACCCTTTCTGTAGGAGTTCGTCTATCTGTTCCTTCAGCTCCTTCAATTCAGTCGGTGCTAGCCGGTATGGAGTCTTGGACACTGGTGCAGCTCCCGACACCAGGTCGATGGTAAACTCGATTTCTCTGTCTGGGGGTAGTCCCGGCAAATCTTCCGGAAATACGTCTGGGAACTCCTTAATTACAGGAACGTCTTCGACTTTCGTAGGAATGTTTTCCTCTGTCTTCAGTGCAAACACTAAATATGCCTCGCATCCGGTATTGACTAGTCGTTGGGCTTTCAATGCTGAGATTCTCGGAATGCTTCTCCCCTTCACTGTTCCCTCGAAGGTGAAAGATTCTTCCCCTTCTATACTAAACGTCACTACGTTACGACTACAGTCTATCACCCGTACTTTGAAAGCCAGTCCATCTCGAGGATCACCTCGTAGTCGTCCATCGGGATGACTATCAAGTCTATAGATAATTCCTTGTCGCTAACTAAGACTGAGCAATTCCTTAATATTTGGCTAGTCCTAGTTGGTGCCCCGTTTGGGATAGCCACACTATTCTCACATTCTGCCCGTTCAGGCATTATCCCGAGTTTCGTCACATATTGGATGGATGTAAATGAGTGGGTCGCCTCGGAATCTACTAAGATGCACGTGGGTGTTTGGTGAATTAAGAGGGTACCTGTCACCACCGTCGGGTTGTTCTCCGCTTCCTCTGAAGTGATGGTGTATACCCGAGCTGGCACCATTTGAGGTCCGGTTTGGCTCCCGGCCTGACTTCCCGAAGCACCTTCCGGGCACTGTCTCACAAAATGTCCCGGCTTCCCATATCTGAAACATGCGTTGGCCGGCGTGTTGCAATTCCCGAAGTGCCTCTTTCCGCACCTCTGACAGTTGGGAATCGGCACTGCTCCTTGATTCTGATTCGGGTTTGGGGGTCTGTTCACTGTCCCTTGAGGTGGCTGAGGAGGCCTATTCTGAAATTTCCTCTTGCCACCTTTAGGCACAAATTGCCGTTTCTGCTCTCCCCCGCTCCATTGCGTTCCTTGCATTTGCGCGAATTTGCGCTTGGCTTCCTGTGCCCTCACTATCCGGGCTTCCGCCTATTCTGCTACCATGGCCCTCTCCGCTACCTGCGCGTAAGTAGCTCCCTGTATTCCCGCCATGCTCACATCTCTGTAGAGCTCGGGCTTAAATCCTTCCAGGAACCGTTCAATTTTCAAAGCATCCGTGCTGACCATGTGTGTCGCGAACCTGGACAGCTGCTCAAACTTCCGTATATAATCCACCACTGTCATATACCCCTGCCTGAGGTTAATGAACTCGTTCAGGCGCTGGGCTCTCACTGGGGCCGTCAAGTACTTGCCCCGGAACAGCTCTTTGAATCTGTCCCAGCTCATCGTGGCAGGATTCTCGATCACCATAATGGTGTCCCACCAATGTCCGGCGCTTCCTCTTAGAAGGAACGCGGCGCACAGAGCCTTTTCTGCCTCAGGGACTCTGCTGTAGACGAACATGCTCTCTAGTGTCCTTATCCAATCTTCGGCTGCCGTCGGGTCAGCCGTATCCTCGAAGGTTGGTGGGTTCAACCTCCTGAACCTTTCTCCCACTATCTCTGCCCTATCGGCCTGAGTGTTTCCAGCATTCGTGGTGTTCTGTTGGATCAGCTGTTGTATCTGTGTTGACTGCTGGCGCACCAATTCCGTAAGTTGGAAAATGGTCGCGTCGCGGTTGTCAGTAGGGGCCGTGTTTCCCCTGTTCTGGTCATCTCCACCGCTTGTCTCACCTCTCGTCCTTACCATCTTTCATCCCTATCCTGATTGTCCTAGGCCAATAAATTATGGAACATAGAAATCCACATAGACTTATCACTTACTTGCAAGGCCGCTTCCGCTCTTTTGGGTGTGTGTGTATGGATAGTCTACAGAACCTGTGACCGAAGCTCTGATACCAACTGTCGCGCCCCGACGTCCCTAACTGCCTATTCTAGCGCATTCTTATGTGCCTAGCGAGTTGTGAGTAGTGAAGTGCACCAAAAACACGTATAAATTTTTCTTTTTCCATTCATATAATGGAACGAAGTTCTGTACACGTCAAAAGAATACATGTCAGGTCTATAAGCTACATCCTAGACCTAACCACGTGGCTCTTCGTGTGACGGCACAGCAAAAGTCTCTTATGCGCCCGGCCTCACAGGTCGTCATCCATACACACACGTCCACCCCAAAAGCAGCGCGAAGCTCCAAAAGATCGGCCTTGTCAACTAACGCGATCACGTACCGTGCTCGCTGGCGCCTACAACACATAACATGAAAGAATGAGCCACCGAGGCTTAGTAAGCAGAAATCATGCATGTATGCACGTGTCCCTTTTCCCGCAAAGGCAAACCCTGCCGATGCATAAATTTCTAAGCAAGGGCAATCCGCGCCGATGCATATTACACTCGCAAGGGCATTCCACGCCGATGCACCTAGTACTCGTACTAGTAAAACTCAGGGCCCTCGGCTAATCTCACTATGCACCACGAGAGCTCACGTCCCTTTGGGACAGTACGACAGCGGTCCACGCCGGATGGCCGAACCCTAGGATGCACATCGTTCCCCTAGGTCGCCATATGAACCCGGTCGTCCCCGACTGCCCGGCGGTCGCTCACGCTGGTAGCCCACGCTGAGGTTGCCTACACCATGGTTCCACCCTGTGCCGCTTATACCCCCAGGTCGCACCATACCGCCACGGGCCATGCCCAAATCCTATCGATAGGATATCAATATATATCTACAATAATAGTACGACGACGCTAAACGCCGCCCTGATAGCATAGTACAAAGCCCCTGACTCAACTATGAGTCGACACACTTGCCCATATCGGCAAGTCCTCGTCGCGTACAAGCGACATATCATTATGCACACTCAGTCCCACGACCCTTCCCCATGAGTTCGTGCATGCACATGAATATGCATATGCGAATAAATGCAATTTATGCTAATCACATGAAGGAGTTATGATCAGTCCACGTAATCATGAAATCACGTAGGCACATAGTCACACAAACATATAACACGCAAGTTATGTGTTGTAGTTGGATTTCTACTTACCTGTCGTCCGAGCTAAATTAGCGTACTCCCTTGTTCGCCCCTAACGTTCGACCTTTTGAATGAAAGAGGGTTAGAAGGTCAGTACATTGTTTTCCTTAGCTAATTCATCGAATCACGAATTTTCGTCATATTTATTATTTAGGCTTGTATTAAGTCCTTCGACTCCAAGTCAATTGATTTGCCTTATTGAATTCCCTAAGTAAGTTGATTTCTATAGCACATCATTTCAATTATACCTCTCGGTGAAAGTGTTTGCTTTAGGGTTAGGTTTTGATTGAGCTCTAGTTAGCTCAATTTCACCTAAGTTTCTACCCTTAAGAATTTTCCGACTTACAACATTTAACTTCGTTACATGCCAAACTCGAAAGTCATTCGATTGCAAGGTTTCGCCCGATTGATTTCGTCCAACCGAATTTCTGATTTACATTAGTTTCGCCCGAAACGCATGCGTTAGTTGCTTTCGATCGAAAGTCATTTTGTCAGTCACTTTCGATCGAAACCCTTCTATCCCAAAATCTAATTTCGATTGGTCGTTATCCTAAGTTAGTTTCGCCCGAAAGTGCATGTGAGTGTAAGTGAGTTTCGCCGCGTTTTTTCGTCACCCTTGCGTCATCATCATTTCACCCGAAACTGTGAACATCATAAGAGTTTCGCCCGATGCCAATTTCAATTGATTTGGGAGTTTCGCCGTGTGATTGCGTCATCGTGACATCATCCCAGCTTCGCCCGACGTTGCATGTGTGTGGAGGTCGATCTAAATCAATTGCATGGGCTTGAGGTGGAGTTTCGCCGCGTGGTGACGTCTGCATGACGTCCTCTTGGTTTCGGTCGAAACCATATAGGGGTTAAGGATCATTTTAGTTCTTGAGGGTTTCTATCGATTCCACTTTCGATCGATTAGTGTTTCGCCCGAAAAGCTAGTATTACCATTCTACTTTCGATTGATTATTGTACACGTTGAGGGGAGTTTCGATCGAAACTCATAAATTACTCAATTCACTAACTAAATCATGAAGTTAGTCGAAACTTATCTTATCCTATTCCAGCTTCGCCCGAATGTGCTAGGTTTCGATCGAAACTCATGATAAAATTACTTTTCGACTTTTGATTGAGACCTTCAAACATTCATCCACTCGAAACTGCTTTGAAGTCCCTATTCCCAGATTTCCTACGCCCTATGGGACATCTCTCGACCAAAAAACATCGTATGTTAGCTCGTAGGCTAAGGTAGCAAGTCCTAAAACAGTTTTATGTTAGCCGAATCCTAACAAGCTCAAGGATAGAACACATTTCATGGTTTTCGAGTCATTCGAGCCCTAATCTTATCGTGCATTTAGTCCTAAAATGTGTAAATCCTTGAACAAAGCGTTAAAATCGTAGTTAGAAGATGATACCTAATCCCACGCTCGCTCGTTTTGTGTCTCGGCTTCTCCTTCCTCCTTGCTCGTTATCTCGTTGGTGTTTGACTAAGGATTGGTGGACTTGAAATTGCTTTCTAAATGGGAATTAAGTGGCTAAAGCCTTATGTAACGAAAATATCCCTTGTTTTAGGGATAATTGTCTAAAAAATTACTCCTAGGTCCTTGTTAGGCCTAATTCTTCATCTCTAGTCCACTTAAGGTTTCAATTCGTAATTTCACTCATAGCCTAATCTTTCTTGGCCTATTTTGAAATTCTAATAAATCCGGGGACCGTGTGACCCGAATTAATTTCCACGAGATGTCCTAATCTCGTAAGCACCTAAGGCACATAAGTAACATAAAGGCACCTAAATCACATGAATGCACATAATTCACAAGATCATACTTCGCTAATTTCACTCATAGCCTAATCTTTCTTGGCCTATTTTTGAAAAATCCGGGGACCGTGTGACCCGAATTAATTTCCACGAGATGTCCTAATCTCGTAAGCACCTAAGGCACATAAGTAACATAAAGGCACCTAAATCACATAAATGCACATAATTCACAAGATCATACTTCGCTAATTTATTCGCCCTAAACACTTACGGGAACCCGGGTGCTAAAGTTGAACGACCGGAATTTGATTGTGCGGTCACCGTATTCATCGTAGGAGAGCGTGGATAAGACTTCCAGGGTGAGCTCCTTGTACGCGGGTTCGTCAATGCCCACGAAAGTGGTCCATCCACTGAGTGAGAGGTACTGCGCGACCTGCTGATCGATGTGGGCTTCGCCGTATCGTAGTCGATCTGGTCCATGCGGATGAACTCCATCCCCTTCAGCCTGTTGTAGCGTGCAGCCTGAGCCTCGTCATTGAATTGACCCATGGCTTCTAGCAGTGTCGGCGGGGCCCTCGTCGCCTTTGACGAACCGACGAGCACGAGGCCGGGTCACGCTGAGCTGAGGAGCGGCTTTTACCCATAGTACCTAGAAAATGCATGTGAGCTCGCAGAGAATAACAATTAAATGCAAGCAGTTCGACTCGACCAAAGTAGCGACAAAAGACATTTAATGTTCAATAACACATGAAAAACTCAAGTTGACATTTTGTCGAACACGTGGCGTGCAACCGAAATCACTCAATCTAAGTCCAAAATTGAACAAGGAAAATACCCACAGAAGTCATACTAGAACTCAAGGCTCGCCAACATCATCAACGTAACAAATTTTTACCAACAAATTTCAAAATCCCCAATATGTGAAATTAGGGTTCTTCAAACCAAAATTCACAATTAAGGAATGAAATCAAGCCGATAAACCTACCCAACATGTTATTAGCATGTATCTAACCATAAGAGAGCAAGGCAAACACGAAATTAGTCCCAATTTTGAAAAGCCCCAAATTCGAAATTAGGGTTCGTCGTAATCAATTTCGAAAATCCGTGGCTAATTTCAACAAAAATAAGCATGCCCATAACGATAATAATGCGTAAAGAACATGGTAGAAGCATATTCATGCCATGGGAGTAGCGAATTTGACGAGATCCCCAAATTAAAACGAAATAGGGTAAAAGAAATTTCATACCTTGGAGTTGTAGACTAGACTAGAGAAGAATCCCTGTGGTTTGGGTGATGGTTCGCCGGATTTCATACCTTTCAGTTCGTGAAGTGTTGTCCTTTTTTGACTTATTCTTCACCTAATTCGCGAGTTGAATTGCCACATGGAGTTTGCCAATTGGGGTTCGCAAACCCTTTTTAACTCGTGAAATTTTTAAGTCGCTATCTTGATTGTCCATCATATAATTCGCCAACTTTAATGATTCATGACTTAAATATTTTACGAGCCCTCTCTTAACTTGCCAAGTCCAATGATATTGTTATTTTATTGTCACACTTTACGAATTCAGTTAACCCTTACATATACATTCGTGAATTGCTTTAATTCGTGAAGTTTAATATCCCAATTTTCAAAGTTGATTTCTTACTAGTTCGTAAAGTTTTATCATCCAGTTCACCAAATCTAGCTCTTCTCTACTAATTCGTGAAATCCTCGTTTCACAAGTGGTTCGCGAACCAATACTTCACGGTTCTTATAAAATCTATAACATTTCTAATACTTTAAAACCTTGGAATTTCCAAAAAAACTATTCTTTTTAAGAACCGTTTGAATATCACAGGAACTTTAATAACTTCAAAGTTCAAACCCTCGTGAACTAGCAGGCTAAAACCCTAATTCGACCTTAAGTTTCTCCTTTATTCTTCAAACTAAAATTCGTATCAAACCGTAGTTCTTGATATTTTGGTGCCTAGAATTTCTTTTAAAGCATACCACTACTTGGATAAAACGTAAAATAATACAAGAGAATTATTCCTACATCTAAGTCTCATAAACGTGACTATCAAAATTTTGACATTCAAAACCCTCGTGGACCAAACCTTTACCAGCCTTAATCAATGTATATTCATTCTAGGCAACTATTATATCATGCTATTAAAAAAACGTAAGGTTAAAGTGAAGGTTATACCTATTTCCAAGCTTAGTAGAAACCTCTGTTCGACTTCTTTCTTTCTTTCTTACACTAAGTCTTCATGAGTTTGTTTTCTTGATATGAATGAATTCACCTCTTGCTTATTGTAGCGATACCTTGCGTGTTAAAATTACTTAATGATGTTGGCTTTTACTTTCTCAATACTTCTCTAGTTTTCTTAAGTAACACTCTTATAATATTATTATACTATGCACCTTTCCTTATAGCTAAGAAATCGAACCCTATGATAATATTATTTCCTAGCTCCATGTACTACTATTTCCCTCTTCATTAAGCTATCGAGATATATGTATAGTGTTAAGCCTCTCTAGTTATATTTTCCATGACTTAGTAAATTCTTATAACATTGTTATATATATATATATATTCTCATATCTAACCAATCGACTACAAGTATATAAGTCTCTAAAATCGAAAAAATCTATTCCTTCTCCCAATTTTATATAAAATTATTTCTAAGTCCCAATTCAAGTTTCCTACCAAGTTAGAATTCATCATGGTATATAATTAAACAGGCACGTAATATGCAGTCACATAGACATATAATATGCATGCAAATTTATTGGACGGCTTACTTACGAGACTCGGGTATTACATCCTCCCCTTTTAAAAAGGATTTGGCCCCCGAAATCAGGCGGGGAGAAACAGCTCAGGGTAGCGGTTCCTCATGTCATCTTCCCGTTCCCACGTAGCTTCTTCCGTGGACTGATTCTGCCATAAAACTTTTACTAACGGAATTTCTTTATTCCGCAATTGCTTTATGTCGTACATCAAGATTTCTACGGGCCTTTCTTCATAACTTAAATCTGGCTTGAGGTGTTGATGTAGAATTTTATCATTCAACACATGGCTGGGATTTGTGACGTATTTTCGCAACTGAAATATGGAAAACGTCATGCACTTGAGTTAGCGAATTCGGTAGTTCCAGTTGATATGCTACTTCACCAACCTTTCTAAGGATTCGGAATGGTCCTATATACCTTGGGCTCAGTTTGCCCTTATTTCTGAACCGCTTATGTCTTTCATTGAAGATACTTTCAGGAATACAAAATCGTCTACTTCAAACTTCAATGGTCTACGCTTTTGGTCTGCATAGCTTTTCTGCCTACTCTGGGCTGTTTTCATTCTCTCTCGTACTTTTGATATTGCCTCCATCATTTCTTGCACTAGGTCGGGGCCTAATATTGCCCGTTCTCCAACCTCATCCCAGTGGATGGAGATCTGCATTTGTGCCCGTATAAGGCCTCGTATGGAGCCATTCCAATTGTTGCATGGTAACCGTGGTTGTATGAGAATTCGATCAACGGAAGGTATCGGCTCCAATTCCCTTTGAAGTCGAGCACACAGGCTCTCAGCATGTCCTCCAATGTCTGAATGGTTCGCTCGGACTGCCCTTCTGTCTGAGGATGATAGGCAGTGCTGAATGATAACTTGGTTCCCATGGCCTTTTGCAGGCCCATCCAAAACTTAGACAGAAATCTTGAATCTCTGTCGGAAATGATTGACATTGGCACTCCGTGGAGTCGCACTATCTCCTGAATGTATAATTCTGCATATCGTTCCAGTCAAAAGGTTGAGCTGATCGGTAGGAAGTGGGCAGACTTGGTCAATCGGTCGACAATGACCCAGATAGCGTCGTGGCCTTTCACAGTTTTTGGCACGCCAACGACGAAGTCCATCGTGATATGGTCCCACTTCCATTCAGGTACCGGTACGGATTGCAAAGTTTCCACCGGTCGTTGATGCTCGGCTTTTATTTGTTGACACGTCAGGCATTGGCTCATGAACGTGGCTATTTCTCTTTTCATCCCTGGCCACCAATAGTTGGTTCGTAGGTCTCTATACATTTTCCTTGCTCCTGGGTGGATAGAGTAAACGGTGGTATGGGCTTCCGTCGTGACAGTCTTTGGGAGTTCGGTGTCATTAGGAACATATAGACGTTTCTATAGTATAAGCTTTCGTCGCCTTGTATGGTGAAGTCTGAGGATCTTTGCTCTATAGGTGCGTATTTGATTTTCATATATAATTTGTCATTCTCATGGGCCTTCATAATCTGCTCCATTAATGTAGGCCGAAGTGTTAACGTGCTAGTTTGGTTTCAATTTCACCCATTGGTATTAACTCCACTTTGAGCCTTTGTAACTCTGTGTTCACAGTCTTACGGCTTAGTGCATCAGCCATACGTTCGCCTTTCCTGGGTGATAGCTAATTAAGCAGTCGTAGTCTTTAACCAATTCTAGCCATCGCCTTGCCTCATATTCAGCTCTGAAGAAGTATTGAGACTTTTATGGTCAGTGAAAATCTTGCATCGCTCGCCGTATAGTTATGTCTCAAATCTTGAGAGCAAAACGACGGCGGCAAGTTCTAAGTCGTGCGTTGGATAATCTTCTCATAATCCTTTAGCTGTCGGGAAGCATATGCGACTACGTTTCTTTTTGCATTAGAACACATCCTAGCCATTCTTAGACGCATCACTATAAACAGAAAATCGTCCAGTTCCCGTGGGAATAGTTAGCACTGGGGCCGTAGTGAGTCGTCGCTTAAGTTCCTGAAAGCTCTGCTCGCAAGCGTCGTTCAATTGAAATGAAGTATTCTTCTTCGTTAGGTTCGTCAGGGTTGATGCAATTTTGGAGAAATCCTGATAAATTTTGGTAGTATCCGGCTTAGTCCAGAAAACTTCGTATCTCTGTCACGTTCGTCAGTTGAGGCCAGTTATTAATTGCCTCGACCTTGCTGGTGTCAACAGAAATTCCAGCTCCCGAGATTACGTGTCGAAGAAATGCGACTTGATTGAGCCAGAACTCGCATTCTTGAATTTTGCATATAACGGCTTTTCCGTAATATTTCCAAGACAATCCTCAAGTGTTGTTCATGCTCTTCCTTGGTCTTCGAATAGATGAGAATGTCATCGATGAATACGATGACGTATTTGTCTAGGAATGGCTTGAATACTCCTTTCATTAGGTCCATGAATGCTGCTGGTGCATTAGTCAGCCCAAAAGGCATGACTAAAAAACGTAGTGCCCATAGCGGGTACTAAAAGCTGTTTTCGGGACATCCTCTTCTCGAATCTTCAACTGGTGATACCCTGATCTTAAGTCTATTTTCGAAAAGACGGTTGCGCCTTGTAGTTGATCAAATAAGTCGTCAATGGTATTGTTCTTGATCGTAATCTTGTTCAGCTCCCTAAATCGTTGTAGAGCTGCATCGATCCATCTTTCTTCTTAACGAACAAAACTAGTGCTCCCCATGGTGAGAAGCTCGACTGAATGAACCCTTTTTGCAACAGTTCATCCAGCTGCTCCCTCAATTCCTTCAGCTCCGCTGGAGCGAGTCGGTACGGTGCCTTAGAGATTGGTGCAGCTCCTGGTACTAGGTCAATCGTGAATTGAAACTCACGATCCGGCGGAAGGTCCGGGTAAGTCTTCAGGAACACACCAGGATAGTACTGTAACTGGAACTTCTTTAACTTCGGGGGTGAACATTCTTCAGATGATAATGCGAATATTAGGTAAGCTTCGCATCCTGTCTTGATAAAACGATGTGCCTTCATTGCTGAAATCTTGGAAACCTTACTAGTCTTGCTAATTCTCGTGAATCTGAATGGTTCGTGTCTTCTAGGTGAAAGTCACTTCTTACGGTTGCAGTCAATAAACTGCTCCGTACTTCGATAGCCAGTCCATTCCTAGGATTACATCATAATCGTTCATTGGAATGACTATCAGGTCAAACGGGTAAGGTCCTATCTTTCACTATTACTGGGCTTTCTCGTAAGATTTGGTTGGTTCTCATAGGAGTTCCATGAGGGATGGTAACATTGTATTCATAGCTAAACTAGGTTAGGTGTAACCCCGAGTCTTGCCACATAGTTAGTAGATGCAAATGAATGCGTGGCTCCTGAATCAAATAATATGCATCTTGGGGTTGAGTGGATAAGAGAGTACCTGCCACCACAGACGGGGTTTTCCACCTCCTCGGAAGTTAGCGTGTATACTCTAGCAGGTACTGTAGATGGTCTAGTTTGAACAGGTGCTTGACACCCAGACGCAATTTTCGTGCATGCCTTGGAAAAGTGGCATGTCGTGCCACACTTATAGCAGTTGCATTGAGAGTAGCAGACGCCCAGATGTCGCCGTGTGCACCTGGGACATGGGGTATGGTCATCGGAGGTCTTCCCTGATTAGGACTAAATTGTGTGGGGGTCCATCGTTTCTGGAAATTAGGCCTCGCATTCTTAGGTTAAATGACTTCTTCGGGTTACCTCCGCTCCACTCTGGTCCTGGACAAATTTTCTTTTCGCTCATGGGCTCGCAAAATTCAAAGTTCACCTCGCTCTGCCATTAGAGCGCGTCCCGCCACTTGAGCATAGGTAGCTCCTTGAGACCCGACCATATTTGTTAGGAATATGCCCTCGAATGCTATACGAGGATTAGATTGTATAGGGCATTAGCTTATTTATCATTCGACCTTTTATGTAATAAGATATTTTTTATGTGTTTAGTGAAAGGCATTGTTCGTTTATTGGATATAAGAGTACTTTACTAAGCATCCGGTAAAGCAATAAATGAACAAATCCAAATGTGTCGAGTTGAGTCACTGTTCTCGATGGGTACGAGAGAGGAAGGCACCAGTGGACTCTTAACCTCGAGCATTAAAAGTCCGTAAGCCTTAGGCTCCAGTTGGGTGCTGGATAACCGATTATGGCTTATTTGTCGATGACATATGGAGTGCTGATATCCCGCTTGGAAGCGGAGGTCATGACTTGTGATGCGAGTCGAATCAAGGGATTGAATCATTTCATGGACACTGACTCACGGTCGTACGATCGAACATGGCTTATAACTCAAGGAGTGTCAATGACCGACGACAACACTATAGTAGTGTACCTGAACCTTAGACCGAAAGGAACGGAGTTGACTTTGAAGTCTCGACTGTCAGTGGTTCCCCTCGACCCGATTTGCTGTTGCATGGGTCAGCGGGCCAGATGCGGTCTTGATGACGATTTGTGATTGCCGGGCTTAGACCGCCGAGTATGGATTCACTGCCTTGCAAGTAATCGAGATAAGTGTCCTATGAGGACGGCGACGGGAAATTACAAAATCCTTGGCCAAGGTATTGAGCTAACTCATGTTAGACATGGAGGGTAGTTTTGGTAATTTGCCTCGTCCCCGTTTTATCGTAGAATCGAGTATAGTGAGTTTGACATAGACCATGGCTCTCACTCGATTGGGACACAGCTAAAGGGTTTATACGTAGTACTATAATCTATAGTAAGGTTCTCGAATAAAGACTGGGTCGAAATTCGCACTCGAATCGGTTTACGGTCCGGTACTGCGGGATTGGCTAGGTAACTGCCGGACTCTTGGATTCCTCCCTTGCCGATTGAGTCGAACCTAGAGAGTCGGGCTTAAAAGGATCATCAACGTGTACCGATAAGGAGAGAAAGTGTTTTGGGCCTTAACGGCCTTGGGCCGTTGGGCCGCGCCTTAGTGGCCCTCGGGCCGTTTAATGGACCGAAGTCGGACTTCGTATGAAACTAACTTTGAGACTTGGGCTTGGCCAAGTGCTTAAAAGGCTTGAGGGTAAAATTGGAATTTGACCTTAAGCTGATTTTCGAATTATGCCTTGGGAATTAATTTCGAAAATTAAATATAAATATGGAAATAATGTATTTGGAATATCATTTTTTTAATGTGAAAATTTCAAAATTAATCTTGGATTAAGTTTCGAATTTTATGCCATATTTAAATATACTTAGTTTGACTTAGTATTTAAGTTAGTTGTCTAATTATGGTAGGTATCCTTATATGAATTTTGAACTAAATAAGGGAGAGAAAGATATGGCGAAATCTCTCTACTTAAGGAGCAAAATAAAAAAAACCATATCTTTGAGATATCCTAGGGATTTCCAAATATATCATAGTATAAATAGGGCAAGCCCTATTTCAGAATTTGGAGTGAAAATTCGTCCATAACAAAGGCACAAAATACACACCGAACAAAAACACTCTTCTCTCACGCGACGGCTCGGTTCTCTCTAGCCATCTTTAGAGAACTGATTTCGTGGTACACTGCGAGGTCGGCGTGACGATCAGTGCCATCCACCACCATCGACGAGTCTTGAACAAAAGGACGAGGAGCTGCCACTCACTTCAACTGGTAATTCTCTACGGGTTTGACCCGCCCTATTACATGTCTTTGTGTTACTATTCTGACCCGAGCAACGAGGGCAGTTAGGGAACCCGAAAATTTTTGTTCCGCACCGTACTCGGGGACGTGCGTCTCCGGGAGACACCAGGTAACCCAACGGCATCAGAGCGGGCGCTCGTGATCAGAATCATAACGTGTTTAAATTGAAACGAGGTGCGTGGGAGACGATCGAAAAGCCGACATGGTTCGACCGTCGTTGGGTGCCGATGCGTCGTTTGTCAACCCACGGCCACCAACTCGTGCGGTACAGTCCGACGATGAACCACGAACCGGATAGGGACCCACGCGACGGCAGGACCCGGGCAGCCGCGCGTTGCAGCGCGGGCTGCGTGCGCCGTAACAGCGGTACAGCCGCGGGATTGGGCTGCTTTGAGCAGGCCCGATCAGCCTCGAACCTTGCGTCTGACGCCAGCCATGGTGGCTTAGGCGCCATCTCCCGGCGAGGCAGTGACTCGGCATGAAGAGGCTGAGGGCGATGAGGGAGTCGCAGGCAGTATTCTGCCGCGAGCTGAACATGCACGCATTGCGCGACGTGGCATCGCCGGCGGTGGCGGCACGACTCAAGCCGGGACACCACTCCGACGGCCCTCTCCGCCATGGCTCTCGGCGTGTTTTGACGGCTGAGCGGTTCGAGTCGCGGCAGCTATGTTAGGGCTTCATGCTCAAAGCCTTAACGGGCCTTGTAATGGGCTTGGCCGTTTAAAGCCCAATTTTTGTTTCTCTTTAAAATCATGTAATTGTCAACGTGCTCGTTATGAATTTGACTTAAGGTGCACTGGCGGGTTTAGGAATTTGGTTTACGGGTCATTTGTTAAGGGTCACGTCCCCCGGGGTTGTATTGTTTTATACGGGTTGAATACAAAGACGAGGTCCCATTTGATGGAAGGCAACCCCCGGCGGTGACAAGGTGGTGGACGTTCAGTGACTTTGAGTCCGTTCGAGTGACGAAGGACGTTTGACGACTTCAAGACCCGTGCGACGACCCGATCTCTTTGAAGACGCTTGTAATAGGGATAGGCTAGAAATAACCCGCTTGTATTGTCTTGTAGTTTATTTTCTTATGGTCAATTTACTACCTACGTGCGTGTTGGTTTTTGAAATGATATGCATGTTTTATGTGCGCTTATGTGAGATGGTTTATTCTCCCGTTTGACAAATACGAAGTGGGTAATGGAATTGGATTCCTGTCTTCTATCATGCTTGAGATGTCTAGCATTGGGGAGTGTTGCGATTTGTTCCGAGTAAGTTGGCGTCGTATATCCCGCCCCAGTGTTAGCGTCTCTGGTGCGTCTTGGACGCCGCTCGTCATACCAGTCCGCCCCCCACGAAGCATATGGCAGCAAGGGGCGGTACATTCTGTGCGATTTGAGCATAAGTTGATAAGTCACACTAGGCAGTTAAACCCAATAAGCAGGGTTAGCCGTGAGGGTCAATGACTTAGACTAAGATAGTTGAAACTCTTATTGGATAAGTTCGCGTTCGACGTGACTTCGATACGATTAGATGAGCCAAATATTGCGTTAAAGGCTGAGGCGAGTCTAGTCGAGTCGGGGACATCAACTCCACTATGAAACTTTCAACGAGGTTTCCGAAACTCTTCTCGGGAGGATAGTTTTCGAGAAAAATAGTGGGAGTCAAGCGAAACGAAAAGTCCTTGTTTGCATTTGATGAATGATAAGATAAACCTAATTAGATCATTATTTTCTGCAGCTTTACGTTTCTTTCTATTTACTGCGATGACGAACATAATTACTATGCTGCTTGAGAGAAACTGTTTGGTGGGACCAAACTACGTGGACTGGCTCCGTAACCTGAGGATAGTCCTAGGTATGGAGTCGCTGACTTATGTCCTCGATTCCCCCGTACCGCAAGTCCCAGGGACTGATGCGAGTGACGAAGACCGGGCTGCGTATGCCAAATTGTAGATGGACGAGCCAAAAGTCAAGGGCTATATACTTCTTTCCATGAGCAATGAGTTGCAGCGCACACACTTGGAAATGGAAGTGGGCGCCATTTTGATTCATTTGAAGGAGCTTTTTGGCGAACATTCCAGGAGTGCTCGCTATTCCCTGACGGAGCAACTATTTCATTGCAAAATGGCTGAGGGTAGTGACGTCGGAGCGCACGTGATCGATCCCTCATCCTTGGAAGAGCGATTGGAGCGAAAAACTCGAGGCACTGGACTTTATCATGGATAACGAACTCCAGAACGATCTCATACTTCAGTCGCTCCCACCTTCCTTCAATCCGTTCATCATGAACTTTAATCTGAACAAGGCCGAGATGACATTGACTGGGTTAATGAACCAGTTGTTGGCAACGCAGACTCAGATGAAGAAGGTGAAAGGAAAGGAAGTTGTTCTTGTCGCGAATGCTAAGACTCGAGGGTCGAGTACAAAGAAAAGTCGGACAAGCCCACTAAGCCCAAAGGACGATTTCGAAAGGCAAGGCCAAGAAGAACGTGTTCAAAGGCGCCAAGCCGACGGACAAGTGCCTTCACTGCAATGAGCTTGGCCATTGGAAGCACAATTGCCCGAGTCTAGCCGCCTCAGGTAAAGAATTTTACGTTTTGGAAACAAATTGTTCTATGACAGTATATTCCGCTTCATGGATCTTAGACTCGGGAGCTAGTGCTCACATCTGTGTTTCGAATCAGGGTCTGGAACGAAGTAGGAAGCTGGCGGATCGAGAGATCAGGATCAACGTAGGAAGCGGACATAGTGTAGCGGCGACCCACATTGGATCAAGAACTCTCGTTTATCTACTAGACATAGTTTACTGCTTTCCGATTGTTTGGTTTTGCCCAAGGGGCTTAAGAATATTGTTTCTATTCCCGTTTGAGCGAAACGGTTATGAGTTCCGTTTTAGTAATAATATATGCAATATTTATTTGGAAATAATTGCGTCGGAAGTGCAAGTTTACTGAATGGGTTGTATTACCTAAATATCGAAGATAAAAGAAAACTATGAATATAGTCACCAACAAACGAAAATTGGAGTCGAACTTAAGACTGTTGTGGCATCTTCGACTCGGTCACGCTGGAGAACAGAGATTCTTGAGTTGGAGAAAACCGGCGTTATAAAGCCGCTTGGTTCTAATCCCTATCCAACTTGTGAATCTTGTATCCTTGGAAAGATGACCAAGTCGCCCTTCACAGGGACTTTTACGAGAGCCGCAGAACTTCTCGATTTGATCCACGCGGATGTTTGCGGACCGTTCTGGGTAGCGGCTCGCGGTAACTTTCATTATTTCATTATCTTCACTGATGATCACTCTCGCTTTGGCAAGGTGCACCTCATGAAGAATAAGTCTGATACTTTTGAATGGTTCAAAGAGTACAAGGCTTGGGTGGAAATCAGACTGGAAAGAGCATTAAAGCCGTTCGATCAGATCGAGGCGGTGAGTACATGAGCCTCAAGTTTGGTGAGTTCTTGAAAAGAACGGGATGATTTCACAGATGACACCGCCCGGAACACTACAGTTGAACGGTGTGTCCAAACACAGAAATCGAACTCTGTTGGATAAGGTTCGATCTATGCTAAGCTATACAGACCTGCCCATATCATTGTGGGGTCATACCCTGTTGACAGCGGCACACATTCTGAATAGATGTCCTACAAAGTCTGTCGATCGTATTCCGTATCAGCTATGGACAGGATGAAAATCGAGAATGAATCACATTAGAATTTGGGGTTGCCCCGCGTTTTGTGAAAAAGCTCAAGACAGATAAACTGGAATCGAAGGCTGTGAAAGGACGTTTTGTCGGGTATCCTGAGGATTCCATGGGATACCGGTTTTACTTCCACGACGATCAGAGAATCGTTGTAGCCCTTCAGGCTCACTTTCTCGAAGAAGATTTCGTTCGAGAAGGTGGAGCGGGTCGCGAAGTAACTCTTGGAGAGTATTCAGAAGCGCTTTCACAAACTCCAGTGTCGGGTGACACTGTAGAGCAGTCCGAGGCGCAACCTGACTTGCGCAGGTCGGGTAGATTATCTCGCCAGCCTGAGAGATATGGATGGTCCACATCGAGCACGAGGTTGTTGCGATGGAAGGGCACGTCGGAGACGATCCCACTACCTATGACCAGGCAATCAGGGATAAGGATTCGGAGAAATGGCTTATAGCTATGCAAGCCCAAATGGATTCTATGCACGAAAACCAAGTCTGGACTCTAGTAGACCTTCCAGATGGTTTTAGACCCATTGGGTGTAAATGGATCTACAAGAGAAAGATAGGATCTGACGGATTGCTTGATACATACAAAGCTAGACTTGTGGCGAAATGGTACAGTCAAAAAGAGGGCATTGACTATGAGGAGACCTTTTCGACTATTGCTATGATGAAGTCCATTCGAACATTGCTTGTGATAGCTACTCACTAAGACTATGAGATCTGGAAGATGGATGTGAAAACTGCATTCCTAAATGGATACCTCAAGGAGGAAATATATATGGAGCAGCCCAAGGATTTTACATCGCAAGGAGATGCTCATAAGGTGTGCAAACTGAACAAGTCCATTTATGGACTGCCTCTAGAAGCTGGAATCTTCGGTTCGATGAAGTGGTCAAGGGCCATGGATTCTTAAAGAATGAAGACGAACCTTGCGTCTACAAGAAAAGCAGTGGGAGCAAATATCTTTCCTCGTACTGTACGTGGACGACATCCTTTTGATAGGAAATGATTGGAATGCTCTCGACGGTGAAAGCGTGGCTTTCGACCGAATTCCATGAAAGACTTGGAGAAGCTACCTACATCTTGGGGATTCGGTTCTATAGAGATCGAGCGAATCGTATGTTATGACTCTCCCAGGCCCTTTACTTAGAGAAGGTCCTGAAGCGATATAATATGGACAACTCTCAGAAAGGGTTCCTGTTTATGCGGCATGGGATTCACCTTTCCAAGGCTATGAGCCCTCAAAGTGAGTTGGAGCGAAAAGAGATGAATGGAATCCCCTATGCATCCGCAGTGGGTAGCTTGATGAACGCGATGCTTTGCACGCGACCTGACTTGGTGTACGCTGTGAGCGTAGTCAGTCGGTTTCAGACTGACCCTGGTAAGGAACATTGGACACAGTCAAAACTATCCTCAAGTACCTCAGACGGACTAAGGATATGTTGCTGGTCTACGATAATGGAGAATTGGAAGTGGAAGGGTATACGAATTCGGATTTCCAGTCTGACGTGGACGACCGAAAATCCACTTCAGGATTCCACCTGCGAAGCAGAGTATATAGTGGCCTCAGAGGCAGCTAAGGAAGGTGTTTGGATGAGAAAGTTCTTGGAAGAACTTGGTGTCGTTCCTGTAGCAGATCGGGCATTGCCATTGTGGTGTGACAATACAGGCGCTATTGCTCGGGCGAAAGAACCGAGGTCTCACAGCAGGTCCAAACATATAGAAAGAAAGTACCACGTGTTACGTGGATTCATTGAGAATGGCTACATAGTCGTGCAGAAGATTGCGACTGCGAAAACGTGGCCGACCGTTCATCAAGCCTCTATCACAGGCAGTGCTGGCTAGACATCTCGAAAGATGGGTATTAGATACTGCAGCGCATGGCATTGAGTGCAAGTGGGAGATTGTTAGGAATATGCCCTTGAATGCTATACGAGGATTAGATTGTATAGGGCATTAGCTTTTATCATTCGACCTTTTATGTAATAAGATATTTTTTATGTGTTTATTGAAAGGCGTTGTTCGTTTATTGGATATAAGAGTACTTTACTAAGCATCCGGTAAAGCAATAAATGAACAAATCCAAATGTGTCGAGTTGAGTCACTGTCCTGATGGGTACGAGAGAGGAAGGCACAGTGGACTCTTAACCTCGATCATTAAAAGTCCGTAAGCCTTAGGCTCCTGTTGGGTGCTGGATAACCGATTACGGCTTATTTGTCGATGACCTATCGAGTGCCGATATCCCGCTTGGAAGCGGAGGCATGACTTGTGATGCGAGTCGAATCAAGGGATTGAATCGTTTCATGGACACTGACTCACGGGTCGTACGGCGAACATGGCTTATACTCAAGAGTGTCAATGACCGACGACAACACTATAGTAGTCTACGTGAACCTTAGACGAAAGGGGCTTTGACGGAGTTGACTTCGAAGTCTCGACTGTCACTGGTTCCCCTCGACCCGATTTTCTGTTGCATGGGTCAGCGGGCCAGATGCGGTCTTGATGACGATTTGTGATTGCCGGGCTTAGACCGCCGAGTATGGATTCACTGTCTTGCAAGTAATCGAGATAAGTGTCCTATGAGGACGGCGACGGAAATTACAAAATCCTTGGCCAAGGTATTGAGCTAACTCATGTTAGACATGGAGGGTAGTTTTGGTAATTTGCCTCGTCCCCGTTTTATCATAGAATCGAGTATAGTGAGTTTGACATAGACCATGGCTCTCACTCGATTGGGACACAGCTAAAGGGTTTATACGTAGTACTATAATCTATAGTAAGGTTCTCGAATAAAGACTGGGTCGAAATTCGCACTCGAATCGGGTTACGGTCCGGTACTGCGGGATTGGCTAGGTAACTGCCGGACTCTTGGATTCCTCCCTTGCCGATTGAGTCGAACCTAGAGAGTCGGGCTTAAAAAGGATCATCAACGTGTACCGATAAGGAGAGAAAGTGTTTTGGGCCTTAACGGGCCTTGGACCGTTGGGCCACGCCTTAGTGGGCCTCGGGCCGTTTAATGACCGAAGTCGGACTTCGTATGAAACTAACTTTGATACTTGGGCTTGGCCAAGTGCTTAAAAGGCTTGAGGGCAAAATTGGAATTTGACCCTAAGCTGATTTTCGAATTATGCATTGGGAATTAATTTCGAAAATTAAATATAAATATGGAAATAATGTATTTGGAATATTATTTATTTTAAGGTGAAAATTTGGAAATTAATCTTGGATTAAGTTTCGAATTTTATGCCATATTTAAATATACTTAGTTTGACTTAGTATTTACTTTAGTTGTCTAATTATGGTAAGTACCCTTATATGAATTTTGAATTAAATAAGGGATAGAAAGATATGGCAAAATCTCTCCACTTAAGGAGCAAAATCAAAAACCATATCTTTGAGATATCGTAGGGATTTCCAAATATATCATAGTATAAATAGGGCAGCCCTATTTCAGAATTTGGAGTGAAAGTTTCGTCCATAGGCACAAAACACACACTGACAAAAACACTCTTCTCTCACGTGACGGCTCTGTTCTCTCTAGCCATCTTTAGAGAACTGATTTCGTGGTACACTGCGAGGTCAGCGTGACGATCTAGTGCCATCCACCACCATCGACGAAGTCTTGAAGAAAAGGACGAGGAGCTGCCACTCGCTTCAACTGGTAATTCTCTACGGGTTTGACCCGCCCTATTACATGTCTCTGTGTTGCTATTCTGATCCGAGCAACGAGGGCAATAAGGCAACCGGAAAATTTTTGTTCCGCACCGTACCCGGGGACGTGGCGTCTCCGTGAGACACCGGGTAACCCAACAATATTCACATCTCTATATAATTCGGGCTTTAATCTCTCCAGAAAACGTTCCACCTTCAATGTATCTGTGCTCACCATGTGAGCTGCGAACCGAGACAATTGTTCGAACTTCCTGATATACTCTGCCACGGTCATCGAGCCCTAGCGTAAATTGATAAATTCATTCATTCATTCGGCCCGTACTGGGGCGGTGAAATATCTGCTCCTAAAGAGCTCCTTGAACCGGTCCCATGTCATCGTCATCGGATCTTCAAACGCGAGAATGGTATCCCACCAATGGCATGCACTTCCCCTCAGTAGGAGGCAGCACATAAGACTTCCTCATCCTCTGGAATCCTACTATACTTGAACATGCTTTCCAGCGTTCTCAGCCAATCTTCAGCTGCAGTCGAATCAATGGCATCTTCAAACGTTGGGGGATTGAGTTTACGGAACCGCTCCGCAACTATCTCGACCCTTTCTGCCTGAGAGGGTCCTCCACTTGATTGTCCGTTCATATTGCGTTGTTGCATCATTTCCTGAATTTGAGCTGATTGTTGGCGAACGAGTTCTGTCAGTTGAAGGATTGTCGTATCTCGGTTATCTGCAGGAGTTGCGGGTTGCTTGCCTTCATCCGCACCCCCACTACCTTCTCCTCTTGTTCTACCCATTTCTCTTATATCCTAATAGTCCCTAAGGCCAATAAATCATGCATATGCAACATTCATAGAAACATAAAACTTACTCGTAACGCCGCTTCAAAGCTTTGAGTGTGTGTACATGGACAGTCTACAGAAGTTGTAACCGAAAGCTCTGATACCACATGTAACGCCCTTGACGTCTACAGCCCATTCTTATTACTATTTTATGTGACTGCATGTGATATAAATGAAATATATATATGAAAATGCGTACAACATTTTTCCTTTTATATAAAGGAAACTCTTTTGTACAATACTGAATATTCATACGACATAAATACAAGGTGAGCGCGCATGCGTGTTCAAAATAATCTATCGGCCCGCCACTCAGGTCGCATCCATGTACACACTGCCACCTCAAAAGTCCACCGGAAGCTTCAAAAATTTGCCTCTCATTCGTAAAGATCACGTACGATGATCCCATGAATCTACAACACATAAATACGTTGAATGAGCTTACAAAGCTCAGTAAGTTAAAGCCATGCATGCCATGCGTGTGTCCTAACTTGCAAATCCATCCGCGCCAATGCTCCCTAGACCTCATATTTTTCCTTGTCTTGTCTTGTTATGTAGGGCCCTCGGCTATCTTGCTATGCACCATCATGGAGCTCGAATCCGCCAGGGATAAATAAATATATAAGTGGCCATACCCACTCATGGGAGGCTAACCCTAGGGCGCCTTTTCTGTCCCACGGTGGTTTCATACGCCTCGCGGACGCTTCGCACTGGTAGCCTATTCTGAGGTAGTCAACACCAGAGGTACCCTCGGTGTTGCTTACTCCCTCAGCTCACATCCTCCAGGTTCCACGTTCCGCCATGAGGGCATTTGCCCTAAAATCATGTCTTGCCTTGATCATGTGTTATAATTGGGACTTCCACTTACTTGGCATCCGTGAATTAATTGCTACTAGTCTTGTGAAATTCCCAGTCCCTGACCCTAAGTACAAAATTATAATGTCAGTATACTATCTAGTTAAATTAATTCAACCTAAAAATTATTTAAATATTTATGAATTCATAAACTTCCCTCACCTCGCCATGTGCTATTCACACACGTTGCCATGTGTCTTATTCTCCTCGTAAGAAATAAAGCCCCTATTGACTCATGAAACTTTCAATTCGTGAAGTGTTGTCCTTTTTGACTTATTCTTCACCTAATTCGCGAGTTGACTTGCCACATGGAGTTCGCCAATTGGGGTTCGCAAACCCTTATTAACTCGTGAAATTTTTAATTTGCGATCTTGATTGTCCATCATATAATTTGCCAACTTTAATGATTCGTGACTTAAATATTTTACGAGCCCTCTCTTAACTTGCCAAGTCCAATGATATTATTATTTTATTATCACACTTTACGATAACCCTTACATATAAATTCGTGAAATGCTTTAATTCGTGACGTTT
Source organism: Craterostigma plantagineum (assembly GCA_027422505.1). Lineage (NCBI taxonomy): Eukaryota > Viridiplantae > Streptophyta > Magnoliopsida > Lamiales > Linderniaceae > Craterostigma > Craterostigma plantagineum. The sequence continues at coordinate 492,019 of JAPQWV010000055.1, forward strand.
AATATCCCAATTTTCAAAGTTGATTTCTTACTAGTTCGTAAAGTTTTATCACCCAGTTCGCCAAATCTAGCTCTTTTCTACTAATTCGTGAAATCCTCGTTTCATAAGTGATTCGCGAACCTGTACTTCACGGTTCTTAATAAAATGTATAACATTTCTAATACTTTAAAACCTCTTGGAATTTCCAAAAAAACTATTCTTATTAAGAACCGTTTGAATATCACAGGAACTTTAATAATTTCAAAGTTCAAACCCTCGTGAACTAGCAAGCTAAAACCCTAATTCGACCTTAAGTTTCTCCTTTATTCTTCAAACTAAAATTCGTATCAAACCTTAGTTCTTGATATTTTGGTGCCTAGAATTTCTTTTAAAGCATACCACTACTTGGATAAAACGTAAAATCATACAAGAGAATTATTCCTACATCTAAGTGACTATCAAAATTTTGAACATTCAAAACCCTCGTGGACCAAACCTGTACCAGCCTTAATCAATGATATATTCATTCTAGGCAACTATTATATCATGCTATTAAACAAAAACGTAAGGTTAAAGTGAAGGTTATACCTATTTCCAAGCTTACTAGAAACCTCTGTTCGACTTCTTCCTTTCTTTCTTACACTAAGTTCGTGAGTTTGTTTTCTTGATATGAATGAATTCACCTCTTGCTTATTGTAGCTAAACCTTGCGTTTTAAAATTACTTAATGATGTTGGCTTTTACTTTCTCAATACTTATCTAGTTTTCTTAAGTAAAACTCTTATAATATTATTGTACTATGCACCTTTCCTTATAGCTAAGAAATCGAACTCTATGATAATATTATTTCCTAGCCTACTATTATAATAATATTATGTAAATTTCCTCTTCATTAAGCTATCGAGATTTATGTATAGTGTTAAGCCTCTCTAGTTATATTTTCCATGACTTGGTAAATTCTTATAACATTGTTATATATATGTGTGTGTGTGTGTCTATATATATATATATATATATATATATATATATCTCATATCTAACCAATCGAATACAAGTATATAAGTCTCTAAATCTAAAAAATCTATTTCTTCTCCCTATTTTATATAAAATTATTTCTAAGTCCCAATTCAAGTTCCTACCAAGTTAGAATTCATCATGGTATATAATTAAACAGGCACGTAATATGCAGTCACATAGACATGTAATACGCATGCAAATTTATTGGCCGACTTACTTAATAGACTCGGGTATTACAGATTGATGCAAACATATGGATTTCTTCTGGTTCGAAAACCTTTCAGAATCCAATGCTTTCGTGAAAATGTCAACTAACTGATTTTTGTGTCTATATGCTCAATGTGCACTAACTCTTTCTCTACCATATCTCTCATAAAATGATGTCTTATCTCTATATGCTTCGTGCGTGAATGCTGGATATGGTTCCTAAAGATGTTTGTGGCACTAAGGTTATCACAATACATGAGAACATATTCGCACTCTAAACCATAGTCACATAATAGCTATTTAACCACATCAGGTGCGTACAACAACTACCACCAACAACATACTCAGACTCAGCAGTAGATAAAGACACATAATTTTGATTCTTACTATACCATGCGGCTAAATTGTTACCTAAGAAGAAACAGCCGCCATTTGTGCTCTTGCGATCATCATTGTCACCTGCCCAATCAGCATCGTTGTAGCCTACAAGACTCATATTAGTATCTTTCGAGAACCACAATAGGCTACATGATCCACTCACATAATGAAGAATACGTTTAACAGCATTAAGATGGGAAACCTTAGGCTCAGATTGATATCTAGCACACATACGCTCTACATAATGTTGGGTCTACTAGCTGAAAAGTACAATAAACTGCCCATCATGGATCGGTACAATGTTGGGTCAACATTCTGTCCAACATTGTCTTTACTTAACTTTTGTGTAGACCCCATGGGCGTTTTCATTACCTTAGCCGTGTCCAACCCGAACTTCTTCACAGTGTTCTTAACGTACTTCTCCTGGGACATTAAGATTCCGTCACTGCTTCGTTTGAACTGCAAGCCTAAGAGGTAGGTTAGTTCCCCAATCATGCTCATCTCGAACGTGGTGTTCATCGCCTGTACAAACTGATCTAGCATAGATTGTGAGCTTGCGCCAAAAACAATATCATCAATATAAATTTGAGCAATCAAAATATCAGTACCGACTCTCTTTATGAAAAGAGTACGGTCTGCCTCACCTCGTACGAACCCAAATTCAAGTAAAAAAGTGGCTAACCTCGCGTACCAAGCTCGAGGAGCTTGCTTTAGGCCATACGACGCTTTCTGCAGCTTAAAGTCATGGCTAGGAAAATGCGGGTCTTCGAATCCCTTAGGTTGTTCGACATAATTTCTTTATCAACGTACCCATTTAAAAATGCACCCTTAACATCCATTTGGTGTAACGTGATGTTAAACCAACACGCAATGATACAACAACCTAATAGATTCTAACCTAGCCACAGGAGCAAACGTCTCATCAAAATCTATGCTATCAACTTGCGTATAACCCTGAGTGACCAAACGTGCTTGTTCCTAACTACCCTACCAAGTTCATCAGATTTGTTCTTGAAGATCCACTAGTGCATATGACATTAATGTCCTTTGGAACTCAGAACCATACTTGATTTTTCTCAAACTGCAAGAGTTCCTCTTGCATCGCATTAATCCAGCAATTATCCTTTAGAGCTTCAAAGACATTCTTAGGTTCTACCTCGGAAACAAAATAGTTAAAACGTACCTCACCGTATACCGAATTCATGCATACGTTCCTTACCATTGATTTGTAATCCTTGCGCGGTTTTATCTCTGGCTTTCCTCCCTTCATTCACATCTCCAATGATTAAGTCAGTGGGTTAATGCTTCTGAATCTTAGCTGGGGGATCTCGTCGTACTCCACTGGGTCCTTCGTCATCGTTCTGTTCATATGCTGTTGGGTCAGATGTTGGCCCAACATTTACCCCAACACTCTCCTCTATTTCATCAACAGCTTTGACAACGTCTGTAATAATAACTTGAGGAGCATTTCTGCTGAGGTCAAGAGCATCATCAAATACAATATTAATAGACTGCTGAACAGATTTTAGTCGTAAGTTATATACACAATATGCACGACTATTAGACGAATAACCTAGAAAGATGCATTTATCACTTTTAGAGTCAAACTTGGTCAAGTGCTCACGGTCACTCAACATGTAACAAAAACAACCAAAAACATGAAAATACTTGACAGTAGGCTTTTTCCCATTCAACAACTCATAAGACGTTTTCTTAGTACCATGCCTAAAAAAAATATGATTCGACATATGACAAGCATTATGCAATGCTTCAGCCCAAAAACGCTTAGAGATATTCTTAGATTGCAACATAACACGAGCCATTTCTTTCAAAGTCCTATTTTTCCTTTCGGCCACCCCATTTTGTTGGGGTGTCTTAGGAGATGAAAACTCATGAATGATGCCTTTCTTATCACAAAACTCATTAAAGAATTGATTCTCAAATTCTGTCCCATGATCAGACCTAATGCGAAAGATAGGAGCACTGAAATTATATTTCACCATAGCACAAAAAGTTTTGAAGAAATCAAAAGTCTCAGAATTTTCCTTAAGGATGAAAATCCATGCATATCTAGAAAAGTCATCCACGGACACGTATGCATATTTCCTACCACCTATACTACCTACTTTCATCGGACCCATCAAATCCATGTAAACAAGTTGAAAATAGTGAGCAGTTTTAAAATGTTGGGCAGCATGTTGGTCAACATAATTGTCACGACCCGAACTCCATAACTTGCCTTTTCTAGCGTATCCCTATGTGCCTAACGAGTTGTGAGTAGTAAGGTACACTGAAAATACGTATAAAATTTTTCATTTTCCATTTATGTAATGGAACGTTGTCTTGGTACAAGTCAAAAGAATACATTTCGAACGCTACTGTTCTAAACATGTCCAAATTACATTGGTGAAGGTGCGTCAGCACAGCAAAAGTCTCCTATGCGCCCGGCCTCACCGGTCGTCATCCACACACACACTTCCACCCCAAAAGCAGCGCGAAGTTCCAAAAGATAGGCCTTGCCTTCAAAACGCGATCACGTACCGTGGTCGCTGGTGCCTACAACACATAACATAAGGAATGAGCCACCGATGCTCAGTAAGCAGAAATTATGCATGTATGCACGTGTCCCGTTCCCGCAAAGGCTATCCGCGCCAATGCATAAACCACTACGCACAGGCGATCCGCGCCGATGCATCTGACATACCGCAAAGGCATTTCGCGCCAATGCACCTAGTACCCATACTAGTAATACTTGGGGCCCACGGCTAATCTCGCTATGCACCACAAGAGCTCACGTCCCATAAGGACAATACGACAGCGGTCCACGCCGGATGGCCGAACACTAAGATGCACATCGTTCCCCTAGGTCGCCATATGAACCCGGTCGTCTCCGACTGTCCGGCGATCGCTCACGCTAGTAGCCCACGCTGAGGTCGCCTACACCAGGGTTCCACCCTGTGTCGCTTATACCCTCAGATCGCACCCTCCGGGTCGCACCTTACCGCCACGGGCCATGCCCAATCCTATCCATAGGATATCCACATATATATATATATATTTACATAATAGTACGACGACGCTAAATGCAGCTCTGGTAGCATAGGAGACAGCCCTTGACTCAACTGCGAGACGACACACCTGCCCACAGCGGCATGTCTTCGTCGCGTACAAGCGACATCCCATCATGCATAATCAGTCCCACGACCCTCCCCCATGAGTTCGTGTGTGCAAATGAATATGCATATGCAAATGAATGCAACTTATGCTTACCTCATGAAAGCATAACTGTCAATTCACGTAATCATGAAATCACATAGGCACATAGTCACATAAGACATGTAACACCCAAGTTACGTGTTGTAGTTGGATTTCTACTTACCTGTCGTTCGACGAATTCTAGCTACCTGCCCCGTGGATTCTCCTAATTCTCGACCTTAGGCAGAAATATTAAAGTTAGTATGCTAGTTTAACTAATCGCTTAAGTATGCTAAACTTCTATGTTAGGAACATATTTTGGTAAGTCTAGTCGGATTCGCAAATTCCCACATGACCCGTGAAGTTCCTAAATTTATTAAGTCTGTTTCGCGAGTTCAAGATTCTAGACTTATTTTAATCTGCTAAGTATAGTTTGCGAAGTCTAACGTGCTATCCTAAAGACCCAAATTATTGGACCCGCGAATTGCTTGAATTCACCAAATAGGAGTCGCGACTTGTGGATTAGCCAAGTTGCTCGGTCCGTGAAAATGGAGGAGTTCGCGAAGTGCTTCCTCAATTCACAAAACTCCACACTTAACTCGTGATTCGTGAAGTCTAAAGGAACTCACACCCAATTCGCAAACTACACTGGTTCGCCAAGTCACGTTTCGTGAAATGTCCTAATTCGCGAACTTGGACTCGCCAAGTGCTTGCTATGTGCGTCCATAACTTGTAGAGTTCGCACCTCGATTCGTGGAGTGAGTTCGCGAAATGGCTTGAGTTCGCCAAGTATGCTCGGTTCGCGAAGTTGATTCGCTAAACTTTGGCCCGCAAAGGGTTATGGATTCGCAAATTGCATGAATTCGCAAACTTCGTTCGGCCCGCGAGACGTCTTCAATTTACGAAGTTCCACGATTCGTCAACTAAGTGTATTCGCCAACTTCAACCCGCGAAGTACAAGGGTTCGCCAACCTCCCATGACCCGCGAAGCATCTTCAATTCGTTAAGTGCCCCCATTTGCGAACTTGCATGGATTCGCCGACTAGAACTCGCAAAATGCATGAGTTCGCGATCCCCTTTCGATATGGGTTCGCGAACCGAGTTCGCGAAGTTTAAGCTTCGCGAATTCGTGCACGCGGCGCTTATAGGGTTTGCAAAACCCCACTTCGCGAAGCTAGGGTTCGCGAATACGTCGAACCCACAGAACTCCAATTCGCGATTCACTGGACCCGTAAAACCCGCTTCACGAATTCAGTCTCACAAAAACAGCTTCAAATTCGTGAAGCTCTATGCTTAAAGATAAAAAATCTACTTTTCTCAAGAACTCGTTGAAGACCGTATGAACTTTTTAAAACCCTAAAATCCGAGCTTAACATTTATGCGATCTTACACTTATTCGTGCCCACTAATACCATAACATGTTATTATAGGATAAAAATCACCAAATCAAGGCTAGAAAAGTGTGTTTTCGAGGATTAAAATCGCACAAGCCCCAACTTACTATATTTTCATGCTTTTAAATCCTAACTCTTAGATAAAACGTAAACACTATGATTAAGGGAGCATACCTAGTCCAAACTTGCTAGATTTACACTTCGGTTTCTCCTTATTCCTTAGCTTAAGCTTGCGTTCGATTTTCTTGTCGATGGAGTTTTGGATTTTAAATGGCTTTAGATACCTATGATTAAGGGAGCATACCTAGTTGATCACGCAATCGTAGTCCTTCACCAATTCTAGCCACCTCCTCTGTCGCATATTTAGCTCTTTGTGGGTGAAGAAGTACTTTAAACTCTACTAGGATGCATGTGGGTGTTTGGTGGATAAGGAGGGTACCTGTCACCACTGCGGGGTTGTTCTCTGCTTCTTCAGACGTGCTGGTGTACACCCGTGCTGGCACCATCGGAGGTCTTACTTGGCTTTCAGCCTGACTTCCTGAAGCACCTTCTGGGCACTGCCTCACGAAGTGGCCCGGCTTCCCACATCTGAAACATGCGTTAGCCGGTGTGTTGCAGTTTCCAAAGTGCCTCTTTTCGTATTTCTGGCAATTCGGTATCGGCACTGCCCCTTGGTTCTGATCGGTTCTGGGGCCTATTCACCGCCCCTTGTGGTTGTTGTGGAGGCCTGTTCTGGAATTTCTTCTTGCCGCCTTTGGGCACGAACTGTCGCTTCTGTTTTCCTCCGCTCCGTTGCGCCCCTTGCATTTGGGCGAACTTTCTCTTTGCCTCTTGCACCTGCATGATTTGGGCCCCGGCCTGTTCCGCCACCATTGCTCTCTCTGCTACCTGAGCGTAAGTGGCGCCCTGGACTCCCGCCATACTCACATCTCTGTAAAGTTCCGGCTTCAACCCCTCCAGAAACCGCTCAATCTTCAAAGCCTCGGTACCCAACATTTGGGCTGCAAATATAGACAGTTGTTCGAACTTCCGGATATATTCGATCACCGTCATGGAGTCCTGCCTAAGGTTAATAAACTTGTTGAGCCGCTGGGCTCTTACTGGGGCTGTCAAGTATTTTCCCTGGAACAGCTCCTTGAATCTGTCGCAGCTCATCGTGGCAGGGTTCTCGATCACCGTAACGGTGTCCCACCAATGTCCAGCGCTTCCTCTCAACAGAATGCGGTGCAGAGAGCCTGTTCTGTCTTCGAGACTCGGCTGTAAACGAACATGCTCTCCAATGTTCTTATCCAGTCTTCAGCTGCCGATGGGTCAGCCGTGTCTTCAAAGGTCGGTGGGTTCAGCCTTCTGAACCTTTCTCCTACTATCTTCGCCCTGTCGGCCTGAGTATTCCCAGCATTCGCGGCGTTTTGCTGAATCAGTTGTTATATCTGCGTCGACTGCTGGCGAACCATTTCGTAAGTTGGAAAATGGTGGCATCGCAGTTGTTAGTAGGGGCCGTGTTCCCCCGGTTCTGGTCATCGCCACCGCTTGACTCACCTCTACCATCTTTTATCCCTATCCTGATTGTTCTAGGCCAATAAATTATGCAACATAGAAATCCACATAAACTCAACACTTACTTGCAAGGCCGCTTCCGCACTTTTGGGTGTGTGTGTATGGACAGCCTGTAGAACCTGTAACCGAAGCTCTGATACCATCCTGTCACGACCCGAACTCCCTAACTTGCCTATTCTAGCGTATCCCTATGTGCCTAATGAGTTGAGAGTAGTAAGGTACACTGAAAATACGTATAAAATTTTTCATTTTCCATTTATGTAATGGAACATTGTCTTGGTACAAGTCAAAAGAATACATTTCGAGCACTACTGTTCTAAACATGTCCTAATTACATTGGTGAAGGTCCAGCACAGCAAAAGTCTCCTATGCGCCCCGCCTCACAAGTCTTCATCCACACACACACTTCCACCCCAAAAGCAGCGCGAAGTTCCAAAAGATAGACCTTGCCTTCAAAACGCGATCACGTACCATGGTCGCTGGTGCCTACAACACATAACATAAGGAATGAGCCACCGAGGCTCAGTAAGCAGAAATTATATATGTATGCACGTGTCCCATTCCCGCAAAGGCATCCGCGCCAATGCATAAACCACTACGCACAGGCGATCCGCGCCGACGCATCTGACATACCGCAAAGGTATTCCGCGCCAATGCACCTAGTACCCATACTAGTAATACTCGGGGCCCACGTCTAATCTCGCTATGCACCACAAGAGCTCACGTCCCTTAAGGACAATACGACAGCGGTCCACGCCGGATGGCCGAACCCTAGATGCATATCGTTCCCCTAGGTCGCCATATGAACCCGGTCGTCCCCGACTGTCCGGCAGTCGCACACGCTGGTAGCCCACGCTGAGGTCGCCTACACCAGGCTTCCACCCTGTGTCGCTTATACCCTCAGATCGCACCCTCCGGGTCGCACCTTTCCGCCACGGGCCATGTCCAATCCTATCCATAGGATATCCACATATATATATTTACATAATAGTAGGACGACGCTAAACGCCGCCCTGGTAGCATAGGAGACAGCCCTTGACTCAACTGTGAGTCGACACACCTGCCCACATCGGCAAGTCTTCGGCATACAAGCGACATCCCATCATGCATAATCAGTCCCACGACCCTCCCCCATGAGTTCGTGCGTGCACGTGAATATGCATATGCAAAACTTATGCTTACATCATGAAAGCATAAATCTCAATTCACATAATCATGAAAATCACATAGGCGCGTAGTCACATAAGCATGTAACACACAAGTAATGTGTTGTAGTTGGATTTCTACTTAGCTGTCGTCCGTTGAATTCTAGCTACCTGCCCCGTGGATTCTCCTAATTCTCGACCTTAGGCATAAATATTAAAGTTAGTACACTAGTTTATTAATCGCTTAAGTATGCTAAATCTCTATGTAGAACATATTTTTGTAATTCTAGTCAGGTTCGCAAATTCCCACATGACTCGTGAAGTTCCTAAATTTATTAAGTCTGTTTCGCGAGTTCAAGATTCTAGAATTATTTTAATCTGCTAAGTATAGTTTACGAAGTCTAACGTGCTATCCTAAAGTCCCAAATTATTGGATCCGCGAATTGCTTGAATTCGCCAAATAGGAGTCGCGACTTGTGGAATTAGCCAAGTTGCTCGGTCCGTGAAAATGGAGGAGTTCGCGAAGTGCTTCCTCAATTCGCAAAACTCCGCACTTAACTCATGATTCGCGAAGTCTAAAGGAACTCACACCCAATTCGCAAACTACATTGGTTCGCCAAGTCACGTTTCGTGAAATGTCCTAATTCGCGAACATGGACTCGCCAAGTGCTTGCCATGTGCGTCCGTAACTTGTAGACTTCGCAAACCTTGATTCGCGGAGTGAGTTCGCGAAATGGCTTGAGTTCGCCAGGTATACTCGGTTCGCGAAGTTGATTCACCAAACTTCGGTCCACAAAGTGTTATGGATTCGCAAATTGCATGAATTCGCAGACTTCGTTCGGCCCGCGAGACGTCTTCAATTCCTGAAGTGCCACGATTCGTCAACTAAGTGATTCGGCAACTTCAACCCGCGAAGTACACCGGTTCGCGAACCTCCCATGACTTCACAAACCTCGATTCGCGAGTGAGTTCGCGAAATGGCTTGAGTTCGCCAGGTATACTCGGTTCGCGAAGTTGATTCACCAAACTTCGGTCCACAAAGTGTTATGGATTCGCAAATTGCATGAATTCGCAGACTTCGTTCGGCCCGCGAGACGTCTTCAATTCGTGAAGTGCCCCCATTTGCGAACTTGCATGGATTCGCCAACTAGAACCCGCAAAATGCATGAGTTCGCGATCCCCTTTTGATATCGGTTCGCGAACCGAGTTCGCGAAGTTTAAACTTCGCTAATTCGTGCACGCGGCGCTTATAGGGTTTGCAAAACCCCACTTCGCGAAGCTAGGGTTCGGGAATACGTCGAACCCGTAGAACTCCAATTCGCGATTCACTGGACCCGTAAAACCCGCTTCGCGAATTCAGTCTCACAAAAACAGCTTCAAATTCGTGAAGCTCTATGCTTAAAGATCAAAATCTACTTTTCTCAAGAACTCATGAAGACCGTATGAACTTTTTAAAACCCTAAAATCCGAGCTTAACATTTACGCGATCTTACACTTATTCGTGCCCACTAATACCCATAACATGTTATTATAGGATAAAAATCACCAAATCAAGGCGAGAAAAGTGTGTTTTCGAGGATTAAAATCGCACAAGACCCAACTTGTTATATTTTCATGCTTTTAAATCCTAACTCTTAGATAATACGTAAACACTATGATTAAGGGAGCATACCTAGTCCAAACTTGCTAGATTTACACTTCGGTTTCTCCTTATTCCTTGGCTTAAGCTTGCGTTCGATTTTCTTGTCGATGGAGTTTTGGATTTCAAATGGCTTTATATAATTGTTAATTATGGGACATAAGGGACGAAAATATCCCCTAAATTGAGGAGGGTGGATCCTTAAAGTTATTTCAAATATTTTGGGCCTTTATTCGCCTAGTCCATTAATACTTATAACCCAACTTATGTTTATAGTTCACCCTTAGCCCATAGCCGAAATTCTCCTTTGCCCCATTTTCGAAAATTCCTAAATTAAGGGTCACTTGGTACAAATTAATTGCACCAAATTTCACAAAATCACCTAGGCACATAATTTTCCACACAAATTTCACGTTGGCCACTGAAGCACGAAGTTGGCACACGGGATTCACATAATTGCACGTAATTATTTATGCAAGTTTATTGGCCCTACTATTTACGAGAACCCGGGTGCTACAATAATGGCTAACATGCACTTGCTTACCCTTCCAACAAGACTCACAAATAACCTTACCAAACTCCTTAAGCTGTGGAATGCCTCTGATTGCATCGTGCTTGATAATTTGCTCCAAGGTTTGGTAGTTGACGTGTCCCAGTTTGTTATGCCATAGGATCACCTCGTCTTCGGCCTTCGATAGTTGGCACACATCATTCGAACTAGATTTGTCGCTTACTGAGTAACAGTTATCGCTAGATCGTTTACCTACCATTACTCAAACACAATTGCTGTTAAAAACTTCACAAAATTCTTTATTGAATCGTCACGTAGCTGACTTATGCTAATCAAGTTAGCGACAAGCCCATCAACGTGTAAAACGTTGCTTAGCTTCAGGAAGTCGGGCACGTTCAATCTGCCTCGATCGAGAATCCGCCCTTTGCACCCCCTCCGAACGTCACAGATTCACTCCTTAAGGCATGTAATCACACAGATACTCTTTGGTACCCGTCATATGTCGGGAACACCCGCTATCGAAGTACCAAGAACCTGTCACGTTAGCTCGCAAAGAGGTATATACAACATTGCATTTGTGCACGGACTTCTCTACACATACTTTCTTAGATGACAAAACAGCATTTGGTTCACCAGAACTTGAAGGAGAGTCAACTGAAACTCTTCTAAACACCTTTTTCGACACCGATTTCTCAATGTTGAGCGGAATGTTGGATGACATTTCAGTCAGCATTGATTTCTTTGCAGAAATCTCCTTCTTCAATTTCCAACAAAATGGCTTTAAATGACCAGTTTGCTTGCAATGATGGCATATATATGAACTATCCTTACTCTTAATGACAGCATGCTCGGAACTATTTTTGACATTCACAGATTCACTAGCATTGTTGGGGGCATGAGATTTCTCCTTAACAAAAACTATCTTAGGCTGAACATGGGTCACGGGGTTAGGGACATCGCAGGTAGGCTGAGCATTAAATCCTAGGCCTTGCTTATCAAAAATACCTAGCGATAATACCTCATCAAGGGTCGACTTACCCTTGTTCATCTTAGAGAAGGTTTGATCAGCCTCATCAACTCGTTTCTGTAGCTTGTCGATCTCTTTGTCCTTTCTTGTCAACGGCTTCCATTTTATTCATACCATCCACCAAGCTTTCAATCATCTTTTTGTTCTTCTCATTCTCCTCGGACAGCGCTTTCACGATGACTTTAAGTTCCGAGTTGTTTGATTCTCCTTCTCATATTGAGCTGACAGAAGCTTAACGGCTTCACATCATCAGAACTTAAATACCCATCAACACAATTTGGATCATCATAATCGAAAATGATATATTTTTCCGATGTTGAGTCAGATGTTGGCTCAACATCAGTTACCGCAGTGAAGCCGATTTGATGATCTTCTTCTTCTTTGCCGTCAGAGAAGGACTAAATTGTTACTGATGATTGCTTGGTCTCCTTTGAACATGGTTCTTCATCTTCATCGTCAGACAGATCGATCCACATAGCCTTTCCATGCTTGCGAAGGGTGTTTGCACATTCGTTGGCAAAATGGCCCCAACCTTGACATTCATAGCATCTTACAGAATCATAGTTGAAGTTCTTCTTCTTTCCATCTGGTTTCGTTTGAATAACGGAGGAGCAGAAGAAGGTTCAGCTTTGACATTCTGACCCTTCCTAAATGTTGGGCCAACATTTTTCTCAACATTCTTCTTCTTCTTGAGAAACTTTGCGAAGTTCTTCACAACCATAGCCGTATCATCATCATTGTCAGAGTCATGCTCAGTTTGAATCTTGGATGGTTGACTGACTAGAGCAAGGCTTTTGCCGTTAGAGGCCCTCTGTTGGACTTCAAGGTTGGTCTTATAGTTCTTCATGATGTTCATCAATGTGTTGAAGTCCATGTTGGTTAAGTTGTGTGCTTACTCAACAGCCGCTACCTTCACATTAAACTTTTTAGTTAGTGTACGTATTGCTTTAGAATTTAATACCTTACTAGCAATAGGATCTCCTAGGCTGGCACATTCGCTTGAGATCGTCAACAGCTTCCCAGAATACGTGGTGACGTCCTCATCTTCCTTCATTCTGAGGTTTTCAAACTGGTTGAGAAGCCTTAGTATGGTTTCCTCACACTCGCATCGCCTTCGCAATACCTCTGAACTAGATCCCGCGCGTTCTTTGCAGTCGTGCAGTTTTGGATGATCTTGATCAGATGATGTCCACCGAAGAGAAGATGGCGTTTAAGGCTTTGTCATTGAACTCGGCAGCGTTTCGCGCAGCAATCGTCCACTCTTCGATTGGCTTGTCGACGACTTCTCCATCAGCATCCGAAGGAGATTTCGGTGTCGTGTATCCATTGAGAACTGACTCCCATGCTCGCACATCTATGGACTTGATGTAGTGCTGAACACGAACCTTCCAATAGGAAAAGTTGGTGCCGTCTAACACAGGGACTTTGCCGATGTAATTTGAGCTTGTAACATCCGTTCTAGAGGATTTTCAGCGCTTAGTAACGTCAAGCATAGGCTCTGATACCACTTTGAAGGAAGTCCCATCCAAAATGGATGTAACTAAGTAATAAAACTGATGTCGGATGAAATGTTGGGTGAACACTCTCTCTAACACTCTCAGCGCACAGCAGAATAAATGATTACTTACTGACGAAATGAAATGAACACGAGAAGTAATTTTGTGCATCAAGTAAAAATACTTGCTACGTGCTCAAGGCGCAAACTCCACTATAAAGATGGAATACAAAACAACAATAAAAAAGGATAGTAAAATCAAGTCTAGCAAAAACTACGAATCAAATGATTCTGCAAATTACAAAGTCTTTCTAAGTTTGGAAACTAGGCTAAAAACAAACCCTCGAGATAAGTAGTACTCGCTCAAACTCGCTCGTAGAATCTAGTTCTAGTTCGTTGTTCTCAAACGGTGGAAGTCCTTCGCTATATATATGTCTTCGACTTCTAAAGGACTTCTCCAACGACTTGGTACAGCCCAGGAACTTCCACAACGTCCACTATTGTGACCGTTGGGAGTTACTTTGGATCAGCTCGAATGACTTAGTCTTGACTTGAGCTCCAAACCTCCTATATTTAGTAAGATCCACACCTAAGCTTGCTCCAACTTATCCAAATGCAACCGACACGGTATTGACTCATTCCAGCTCTTATCCAAGTCCTGCAAATCACTAGAAATAGCCACTAACCGATTTAAATAAGTTTTGGGTATGAAAGATAAAACTGAGAAAAAGAGACATTCACTAGTAGAAAATGATGTATAGGCTACGGCAGTATGGGCGACGGTTTCTAAAAAACAGTCGCCTATAACAGGCGTGGTAGCATAACGGTAATTAAATTTAAGTTCGGGTGATCTTGGGCAACGGTTTCATGGCAGAAGGCGTCGCCTAAGACGTTTGCTTCTTTTGGGCGACGACTTCTATTGAACAAACCGTCGCCCATGATGGAGGTTTTTTTTTAAAATTTATTTTTTTCGATTATAAGCGACGGTTGTCCGCTATATCAAAAACCGTCGCCCATAACTCTATTTTAAAAAAAAATAGTTTTTTTGCTTCAGGCGACGGCTTCGCCGTTAGAAACCGTCGCCTATGTGTTTAACTTATGGGCGACGGTTACGGGCTAACAACCGTCGCCCATAAGCTTATATAACACATCTCCTTCATCGCCCATTTCACTTAGCCGCGACGAAAGAAATCAAGCAAAAGGCAATTTTTGGGGCGATTTTCCGGCAAAATTGCTCACTTTCCGACGTCTTCGAGCTACAAAAACACGGTAAAACACCTCACGGCCTATTCCTTCTTCTATTCTCTCGAATTTAATGTTCTAAACTTTCGAAAATTTGGGATTTCGAAATTGGGGTTTTCGAATTTTAGCGATTGGGGCTTAGTTAATTCGATTTGAGGATTGATTTAGTATTGTGCTTATGCTATATCCGATTTGTGGTTGATTTGGAGCTTGATTAGTTTGAATTTGTGGCGAATTTGGGCAAATTTTGAGTTCGAATTTGTAGTTGTTTTGTGCGATTTAACGGCTTAATTTCTGCTATTTGCGAATTAGGGTTATATTATGTTCGATTTGGGGTTGATTTAGTGGTGAAATTTTGGTTTTTAGGGCTTAGTTGCGTTCGAATTTTTCGAGTTTGGAGTTATTTTGTGCGATTTCATGGCTTAATTCATGCAATTTGAGGCTTAGACTTGTGTTATATTCAATGTTGTTTTTATGATTTGAGGCTTAGGTTTAATTTATAATTTGTTGCGTGATTTTTTAAATCCAAATATTGGTTCTAATAACAACTTTTATTTTGAACGAAATTAGGGCTTCGGGCTTGACGTGCTAGGACTCTATTATCGTGCTTCTTGACATTTTCACGGACGATTACGTAAGTTTTCAAACCCGTATTTGATTTATATGCCTTCGTCTTTGTGAATTTAAGTTTTTATTTAACCTTAGATACCCGTTCAAGGTTTTCTCATTAGGAGAAAACCTTGAATGGTCCCCGATTGGGACCGTTCTTAAACGTCCACTGTCGCTTTAGGATGTAAATGTGTGTTTGAGCGTCGATGTTGATGACTAATTTGGTTAATTTTCCCTTAAATGTTCTCCGGGTAGACATATGGATTGGATGTATATCCTTTTCATATATTCTTCATCTACTTGGAGAACTGTGGGGAAATGCTGCCGAATTTATTTCAACATAGAAGCTCAAAGACACATTTACTAGCGATAGTGAATGTTTAAGATGGGCTAGGTTGGAGCGATAAGGACCCTATGAAGCCCCCGACCGATTGTACTTGCTTTTATGTGAACTACCTGTTATATTTATTTGTATAGTTTAGGCTATTGGAATGGATCGGGGTTGGATGTATAGTTTGCGAACAACGGCTGAGTATGCGAAGGGTGTTGACGAATTTATGAGATGTGCGGAACAGAATCGTAGGAAAAAAGGCAATCAAAGATTTCGTGCCCGTGTCGTAATTGCAATAACATGAACTGGTGGAATAGTGATGTTGTGAAGGAACATTTGCTAATAACATTTTAAATCTGGGTATACGAATTGGATATGGCACGGTGAAGCCATCTTCAGTTATTCAACTTTTTTTGAGGTATTATTTCGTATTCGTTGAAATAATAAGTCATTATAAGTTTTGTTTTTCGCTTTTATACATTTTATTGAGTAATCATTATCTCAGGTATCTTAGTAAGGAGTCCGAGAATTTCAAGTGTTGCGACCCGAATCGATTGGCAGCTATGGAACATGGGGATGCACTAAATAGTGAAGTTGATTTCTTGGCTGCTATTATCAAAGATGCGCATGTGGCTGGCACTTACTTGTTTGCTCCTTTTTGTGTGTGGTAAGAAAATAAGATATTTCTTGATTTATAGCTTATGTTATAAATAATCATTTTGTTTCGTTTGTTTTTGACCATTGTATTCTATTGATCATCGATTTTCCCTCAAACACTGTATATGTGTTCGATTCGCTCCCATTGAACGTCGGTGTAAGGAAGATAAGAGCTCGTCCTCGAATAGATGCGTAAGTTTTTTTATACAATAAAGGTCTTATATTAGTAACTCTATATCAAAACATTAATTTATTTTATCTAATTTCGAGTTTCAGGGCAATTCTCACGGCGTCGCTGATGGGTGCAGTCCAAAATCGGATAGGAAATCGAATGTTTCTTGGAAGAGATACAAGGTTCGCATTTGATATATGAATTTTTAGTGTTATTTGTGTTAAATTATTACCATTATTCGATATTGGATCACATGAAAATCTTTCTAAATTAGTGCCACGACAACCAAACGAGAGCGAGTTATGTGGATTTTACGTCATGAGATACATGTACGATATTATCTGCAATCGTATCGGCAGAGATGATACGTCGAACTTGCCAACGGTATTGAACTTTAAAACCATCAGCTTCTTTAAGTTTCAAGTTTAATATGTTTATTTAGTATGTTTTAACATTATCCTGTTTTATAGATACTAGAGCACTCCTCTTACAGCGACGAAAAGCTCAATGAAGTACGTGAATTGTGGGCGGAGCATTTTATATGCAATCTTTGATGTAGGTTAGACGACTTTTACGTTATGTTTGTTTTTATGTTACGAGGATTTGTTGGACTATGATGTAGATGTTGATTTAATTATGATTATTAGTAATTTAATGAATGTTGGTGCTATTTTGGGTTGCATTGTTGATTTTGGAATTGATTTTGGGTTGCATTGTTGGGCATAAAAAAAAGAAAAAAACTAAAAAAAATAGTAACACAGGCGACGGTTTCTAGTAGAGCAACCGTCGCCCATGATAAGCAGGGAAAAAAATAAGATCATGAGCAACGCATTCTGGGGAAGAATCCGTCGCCCATGAGTGAAAAAAGATCAAGCCCATAGGCTTACCAACAGCAACCGTGCACTGTCTTTGGCGACGGGTTTTTGTAAACCGTCGCCCATAACATATTCAGCGACGCTTGTTTGTCCGTCGCCCAAAATTGTGCGCATGGGCGACGTTGCTCTGGGCGACGCCTACAAACCGTCGCCCATGAGCCCTAACATGCGTCGCCCATGAGCATTTCTGTACTAGTGATTCTCGGGCAATAGATGTTGACCAGAATATTCCCCTAACATTGCCAATGTTGAAGACTCATCATCAACAATTTGGACATTCATTTGTTTCATGGCAAACAATCAACTAGCATCCGACATAATTTTGTTTAAAAATTATGTATCGTCTCAATCAAGATTCACCGAACATAGTTTTTTTAATGCTTTTGTAGCAGAACCATCAAATATGAATTTGTTGGGTTGAATTAAAATAATAATTGAAGTAGTGGTAAGATCTATACATATATATAACGCCTAAGATATTACGGCTAATTTACTTTCAGACCCCAATTCATATTTCAATTAGAGATAAGGACCCATGTAAGTTTCATTTATAGATAATGACCCAATTTAAGTTTCATTTACAGAAAAGGACACATGTGTTAGCACAGATCATGAAGTATTACCACACACCCATGAAGTATTACCACAACTAGACCTGGGTAATGGGCCGAATTGGGCCGATTTCGGGCCGGTTCTACTGGTTCTGTTTCAAACGATTCCGAGATGGTACCGGTTCCAGTTCCGAGATGAAGTGTTACCACAGACTAGACCTTTTGAGATGTCAAAAGCGCATTGCACACACAATGGCAAGCGCACCTAGCATGTAGTAATCGGCCGTCTAAGGGTAACCTAAGATGTCTACGAAGGACCCCTATCGCTACGTTGTCTGCGCTAGCATTATCTAAGGTGATAGACATAATTTTATCTTGAATACTATATTTGTTAACGACATTCAATACATAGTTCGATATCGTAGTGGCGCTATGTTGCGAATCTAGGGGATCTAGGGAAATAATTAGGGCTGGGGAAAAATACCGAAATACCGAAATACCGTCCTTATCGTATCGAATCGTGTCGAAAATATCGAAAATTTTGGTATATCGAAGTTTTTGGTAAGGTATGATACCATACCGAAAATCTTCGGTACGGTAATGGTATGAAAGTTTTTAAAATTAGGTATACCGATTATACCGAATACCAAAGTACTAAAATTTTTAATATCTTTTATGTATATATACACACCTACATATATTATATTATTTCAAAAAATATAAAATGAAAAATTAAGGATCTTCATAAACTTATTTTAGTTCATAAATTACTAACTTATACACAACTTTCTAAGATTAGGCCTACCATATTTTACTTATGTAACTCAAGGAACGTTTAATTTTTTCCTTTTTAATGTGTGTTTTTTTCAGGATTTTGAAAGCGTGAAGATGCAACACAATTACTTTTTGTTAATCTTCACTAATTTTTTAAATATAGCCCTTCGTTCTAATTAATCTGTATATAAAGTTGTATTTTATGAGACGTAAAGTTTTTTGCCTTACTAAGGATACTGGCTAAAATATGTAAATTATTTAAGGTAAATCTTTTTATTTTGAAAATTTTGATATTAATAATCTATCTTATTGGGGCCTAAGGAGTTTGAATTGATTAATTCCAAAGCAACGAATTAACGAGTTATGAGACATGCATGGTAAAACCCTCCGTGTGAATGGTATAGAAGGTATGATACCGATAACATACCGAAATTTCGGTATGATACCGTATCGAAATTTAAGGTATAGCGAAATTTTGGTATAGTATTGGTATGATTTTTTTGGATACCGAAATTTCGGTACGGTATACGGTATCACAGTTGTGGTACGGTATACCGTACCGAACCACCCCTAGAAAGAATACGTTTTTGCATAGTCCATGTTTCATCTATCCAATGGGCGGTGACGACTAAATAAGATTGCGACGTAATGTTGGTACAAATATCGGTAGTCAAACTACCTACACGAAATGTTGGCTAAATGACTAATTAAGCTAGACTGGTATTCCTTAGAACATTCTAAGACATATTTCCTAAGGGTTTTACGGGTCACGTTATGGAATTCGGGTTGTATCGTACTCGTGAATTCGATAAACCCTTCACTTTCCGCAAGGCGAAAGGGCTCTTCACACATTACTATGAATTTAACTAAGGCTTTCTAAGAAATTCCCTAGTAATAAGAAAATTCCTACCCGTACTTGGCTCTAGATCGTCCCAGAAACTATGCGCCCTCTGAAGGTGTTTTTCCATCGGGCCCGTCTGTGGCGTCCCGCCTTCCACCACTACTTTCTTAACTAGTCTACGCGACTAATGTCCTAATAATGAAATAGATCGTACGAAATCTCGTATAAAATTTTTATTTTCCTTTTAGGATAAGGAATCGTAAAGCTACAAAATCATAGTGGGTCCTATTTACATAGGAAGGTGCGCATGCGGGTCAAAATAAAACTATCTACTGGGCCTCCACGAGGTCGCATCCATGCACACACTTCCATCTCAAAAACCCTCGGAAGCTTCGAAAGTTGGCCTCGCCGTGAAAATGATCACGTACCTTGATCGCGGGGTCCTACACACATAAAAACGTGGAATGAGCTTACAAAGCTCAGTAAGTGAAAACCATGCATGCAATGCACGTGACCTAAATAGCGAAGGCATTCGCGCCAATGCTATTGACTTCTCACATCCTTCTCGTTATTTCCATTTCATATTTGGGCCATCGGCTTTCAATCTTACTATGCACCATATAGAGCTCAAACCCGGTATAAAGAAGTGGCGGTACACAAACTAGGAGGCTAAACCCGGGTACAGAATCTGTGCTTAACCAACCCTGTGGTGCCTTTCCATCCCAATGCGGTCCACCCTGAGAGGCGAATATGCCTTTCAATCCCAACGTGGTCCCATTGAGAGGCTAACCCGGGCACACAAATTACGTTTAACCCTAAGGCGTCTTTCCATCCCAATGCGGTCTGACACGCGGGGGCTTCTCACTGGTAGCTTACTACGAGGTCGCCAACACTCGAGGTTCCCTCGGTGCCGCTCATTCCCTCGGGTAGCATCCTCCAGGTTGCATCTCCCGCTACGGGGTATCCACCTGCCTCTCGTGAATCAGGCATTAATATTTGGCCTCGTGAATCGCCATGGTGTATTTCCCCTGCCTCTTGTGAATCAAGCAATTATTATTTGGCCTCATGAATCGCCATGGTAGCATAGAAGAGCCGTGACTCATCACTGTATCGACACAAATGCCTATATCGGTAAATATACATCGCTCTCACGCGATCTTATACTTATGTACGCTCTCTTTCCCTGACTCTTATACTAGTCGTGCGTGCATATGCTCATGCCATGAATATGCATGTCATGTCATCATATATAATGTAAATTAATTGCATAAGAAATCACATAATTCATGGAAGCCACATAAAATCATAAAAGCACGTAACACATAATTTTCATGCGCATACTATTATGTGTTGTAGTTGGGGCTTCCACTTACCTGGTATCCTTAGCTTATCGTACGATAAATCGTTAACCTGCAAACCGTAATTATAGAAACATACAAAATTAGGGTTTGTTAGTCTATTTACAATTTCACTAAAGTGGCTTAGTTTAAAAAAAAACCTAAGGTGCTTATTTCTTCAGAATTCAGTTTCTAACTTACTTCGTAGGTATTATACATGTAATTCTAGGCAACTAGTTCATATGCTCTTAAGCTAAAGATAATTAAAACCCTACAATCAGTAAACAACGAAAAATCGAAATTCTCCTTACAAGTTATCCTAAACTGAGAAAGTCTTACACGCTATTTATGTCTCCTACCCATAGATCATGTGAATTACTAAGTATAATATCAATACTCAGTACTTAATATTGATTTTCAAATTATGCATAAAGCTATACCTTCTTTAAGTAGAATTCGTTCTTTTCTTCCTTGCTTAGAATTTTCTTGTTTGAATAACCTTTATCTTACCAGGTGGTTTCGATGAGTACCATTTAGCTAGCATATAATTGATGTGACATAAAGGCAATATAAGTTACTTATGCTTAAGTAATTTTAGTATTCATGTTTATCCCTTAGGTTAAGGAATATTTTCATGTCTTTTAATTATTTAATTTATCTAAATCATGATTGGTCTGTTCCTAATGGCACATGCATCGATCAAATTTCTACCCTTCTATGATAATCGAATCGATCAATTAGATCGAATTCTATTCTCCCCTCAATTGGTCGAATTCGGATTTATATTTAGATAGATCGAAACTCCATTTTGCCACACATATAAGCATTAATTAGATTTTCTAAGTCTCATGTCACCGCATCAATCATGTACCACATATATATAATCATATAAGCACATAATTCAGTTAAGAGCATGAAATCATGAAAGCATTGTATCACTTATCACGTTCGAAATAATTACGTGTTATAAACCAAGTCTTCACTCAAATTCGTAGCTTCTTTTTTTAAATCAATTCAACAAGGTTTCTATTAAATACTCTTTACCACAAATTTTATTGTAAATCCCGTAATTAAATTTTACGGGTAGTACACCGTCCCACCTTGATTCGGTCCGGACTTAATTGTGTAGGGATGGCGGCACATTTTACAATAAGCGGTACCTAAAGCGGGGTTATCTTTATCCATTTCTAATCAAAAAAAATTTCATACCTTAGACCGTCGTCCACGCGGTTGTTGCTTCCTTCTTGTAGTCATCGTAGAAGCTTGGCTCGGTCCCTCGTCGGTCGCCGCCGTCGGTTCCCGTACATCTCTCCTCGTCGGTGTCGGTATTTCCCCAAAACGTATCGGCGTGACCTAAAATCATAAAAACATCTTTGTCTCTCGGGTTAGGATTTCTCGATGATGAAGCTATTAGTATTTTTATAATATAAAAATAATAATTATAATTGTTGTAATAATAAGTGTGTTGAAGAACTGCAACCTCTGATGTTCAACTCGACTGTTCCCTTTATATATTGTTCTATTAGTTATAGCCGTTGTATTAAGTAATTAGCGGGTATTCTTATTATTGCGCTGAATCGACTAATAGGTCCAAATTGATGTAATATAAATAGAAGCCCTATGTACATTTTGGCGCAGACTTTGAATATGAATTACGATTTTCCCTCGAAAGCAACTGAGCTCAAGAAACAGAAAATAAAGAAATTAACATTGAAGATTTCTTCATGGTATTAGAGCCTTGCTGAATCGATCTCAATCAGCCATGGCAACTGAAGATAACACGACAAACACAACAAATTCATCGATTTCAAGAGACAGCGTAGGCGCAGGAATCGTGCAGTTTAACAATCCGATGTATATTCATCCATCGGATACACTGAACCTCGATCTCACCACTGGAATCCTCAAAGGATCCGAAAATTACGAGATTTGGAGCATGAGAATGATGATTGCACTCGAAGCTAAGAATAAGATCGGTTTTATCGATGGTACTGCAAATGTCCGGAGAATGATTCTGCACTGATCGCGCAATGGAAGCGGTGTGATGTGCTCGTGTTGATCCACCGCTCAATTTCTAAAGAATTAATTTCGGGGAGGATTTGAAATAGAGATTTGATAAAATCAATGGTGCAAGGATGTATGGATTGTTCAGGGAGATCTACTCGAGCACTCAAGGTGCATCATCCGTCTCAGAATACTTTAACAGGCTGAAGCCTCTGTGGGACGAGTACGACTCGATTATTCCATCTCCTGCAAACGAAGTTACAAAGGAATACAAGTACTTTTGCAGCTGGAAAAAGATGATGCAATTTCTGATAGTCTTGAACGACTGTTATCAAAATATCAGGTCGCAGATACTTCTGATGTCCCCTCTTCCATCTCACAATCAGGTTTACTCGATGGTGATAAATGAGGAAGCTCAGCGGGGAATCTACAAGCCACCAACATTGACTCTTCTATAGCCTTAATGACTCAATACTCCAACAATTATACCAGTACTGGCAGCCAAACTGGAAAAGTTATTTCATTCTGTGACCACTGCAACTTGAATGGTCATTCAAGGGAGAATTGCTGCAAAATTCATGGCTATCCTCCCAACTTTATGAGAGGAGGAAGAAGAGGTACAGGAGCAAGAAGGGGACAGGGCAGATTCAGTGGTGGCAGGTTCAAAGCAAACAACATCATTGTCCCAGAAGTAAGCCATGAGAATGTTAAAGGAGAGGTGTTGCGCAGAAAGGATTTACAAATGAACAATACTCCCAGATTTTGAAGCTTCTTGAGAAAAATTCAAGTGATGAGGACTCTAAGGACATTGGAGCTCAGCCACTATAAACACTACAGGTACATGTTCTGACTCTAGTCTTAACTGGATAATAGATACAGGTGCCAATCATCATATCACATGCAACAGTGAATTGTTCAATAGTTTTGATAATGATAATTGCAGAGTTAGTTGTGTTAGACTGCCTAATGGAACATCTAGCAGAGTGGTTTGGTCTGGTACTATCTTAATTCATGGGAATCTTAGGCTTAGAAATGTTTTATATGTCCTAGATTTTAACCAAATCTGCTATTAGTGTCTAAGTTAGCAAAGGATTAGAAGGTGCATCTGTTCTTTTCTCATGATCTCCGTGCTTTGCAGGAAGCTTTGACTGACAGGATCAGGGGGATTGGTAAGCTTGAGAACGAATTATACATTCTCAAACCACAACCCTCTGATCTGCCAGTGAATAACAAGCTATCATTTACTAGTTTTTGTAATCATGCCAATAAGGAAACTGTTTTTAGATTGAATAAAGATGATGTATCTCTGTGGCATTATAGACTCGGGCATATGTCATTTTCTAAGATTTAAGTACATGAATGATCTGCATTTTAATGTGAATGACTCTGTTAAATACTGCACCATATGTCCCTTAGCAAAGCATGCAAGATTCAAGTTTCCTGTTAGAGAATGCACAGTTGCATCCATTTTTGAATTATTGCATATTGACATTTGTGGACCATATAAAGAGTTAACTTATGATCATGAGAGGTATTTCTTATAGTAGATGATTATTCAAGAGCATGTTGGATCTTATTGATGAAAA
Source organism: Craterostigma plantagineum (assembly GCA_027422505.1). Taxonomy (NCBI): domain Eukaryota; kingdom Viridiplantae; phylum Streptophyta; class Magnoliopsida; order Lamiales; family Linderniaceae; genus Craterostigma; species Craterostigma plantagineum. The sequence continues at coordinate 516,541 of JAPQWV010000055.1, forward strand.
CCAAATCAGAAGTAGTAGAAATGCTTAGGAACTTCATTGAGTACACTGAGAATCAGTTTAGCACTAGGATAAAAGTTATCAGAAGTGAAAATGCTTATGAATTCTTTTCTCATGAGTGCAATGCCATGCTAGCCTCGAGAGGCATCATTCACCAAAGCTCATGTGCCTATACCCCCAACAAAATGTGGCTGTGGAAAGAAAACACAGGCACATACTCGACGTAGCTAGAGCCTTGAAGTTTCACTCAAATATTCCCATCAAATTTCGGGGTGAAGCTGTAAAAACAGCAGTATACCTGATAAACAGGACTCCCACTGCTGTTTTAGATGGGAAAACACCTTTCGAGATGCTTTATGGTAAGAAGCCCTCCTATGCACATTTTAAAGTGTTTAGATGCCTCTGTTTTCAAAAATTAGCTACTCACATGGATAAGTTTCAACACAAGTCCAAACCTTGTGTCTTCATGGGCTACTCTACCACACAAAAGGGATATAGGTTGTTAGATTTATATTCTGAGATGTTCACTGTGTCGAGAGAGGTATTATTCTTTGAAGATGTGTTTCCATATGCTGTTAGTGAAACTAACCTGGACAGGGAGAGATTTCCAGCACAAGATGAACAAAAGTATTATGATGACTTGATCCTTCCTTACCAGCAGCAGCAAGGGAACCATACACATCAACTACAGCCAGATACACGTGAGAAAATTCCACCAGAAAGCACAGAAGCAGAACTGTCATCAGAAAACACAGTAACTGAACTTCCTAGTCCTAGTGTAAGCCAGGATCAACCACATGAACCACAGGTAAGAAGGTTAGGTAGAATGATCTCCTTTTTGGCACACTGATTTGTATCACCGTATACATCAGTGCTAATATGACTAGTAGTGCCAGATATCCCTTATTAGCATCAATTCAATATGACATAATTGCTCCTGATTACAAGGAATATCTAGATGCTATCTCAAAGGACTATGTCCCTCAATCATATGAAGATGCAAAGGGTGATATGAGATGGTAGAAGCTATGAGCTTAGAACTTAGAGCATTAGAACTTAATAGAACTTGGACACTAGTTGATCTGCCCCAAGGGAAAACTGCTATAGGCTTTAATGGGTCTATACTATAAAATATAAATCAAATGGGGAGATAGAAAGATACAAAGCTCGACTTGTAGCTAAACGTTATACGCAAAAGGAAGGTATTGACTACATTAAGACATTCTCACCGGTTGTAAAACATGTCACAATTCGAGCTGTTCTTTCAATTGCATTTGTTTTTAATTGGCCTCTTTTCCAAATGGATGTTACTAATGCATTTCTTCAAGGTGAATTAGATGAAGAAGTGTATATGATGGTGCCACCAGGTTATACAGATTCTGAGAAAGAAAAGCATCAAGTCTGCAAACTTCAAAAACCATTGTATGGCTTGAAGCAAGCTTCAAGACAATGGAATCATAAGTTTGTCCAGGTTATTAGTAGGTTTGGTTTCATACAGTCTAAGCATGATTACTCATTATTCATACAGTCCAGGTGATAAAATTATAGTTCTGTTACTCCATGTTGATGATATCTTAATCACTGGAAATGATCTAACCTTGATTACTGAGTGCAAGGACTATCTCAATAAGGTGTTCCTTATGAAGGACTTAGGAGAATTGAAGTTCTTCCTTGGAATTGAAATAGCAAGATCAGGAGAGGGAATTCATCTGAACCAAAGAAAATATGTCATTGATCTGCTAAAAGAAACTGGTATGATAGGCTGCAAACCAGCTCATACCCCAATCAAAGAAAATAGCAGAGCTGTGAGGGACAAGATCAGCCAAACTGATCCTATTTTAGATGATATATTTGGTTTTCAGAGGCTGATTAGAAAATTACTTTTATCTATATATCACCAGACCTGACATTACTTATGATGTGCAGGTCCTTAGTCAGTTCATGAACAAGCCAATGCAGATACATTTAGATGTAGCTTACAGAGATTAAGATATCTGAAAGGGAAACCAGGGCTCGGGATTTTATTAGCTGCTAGCAGTGATCTTAAGCTAAATGTCTTTTGTGATGCAGATTAGGCAGCTTGCCCGAATACAAGGAGATCATTGTCAGGCTATTTAATAAAGCTTGGAGACTCTATACTTTCACGGAATCAAAGAAACAAACCATCGTAGCAAGAAGTTCTGCTGAGGCAGAATATAGATCATTACCCTTGGTGACATCTGAAGTCATATGGCTACTCGGCCTATTCAGAGATCTTAATATTAGAAATTTATGTCCTGTGCAGGGTTGGTCAGATAGTAAGTCGGCCTTACAGCTTGCAGCAACCCCAGTTTTCCATGAAAGAAGCAAACATATCGAAGTCGATTGCCATTTTCAGAGACAAGATCGAAGACGGCACAATCACAACAGCTTATATTCCATCCTCAGAACGGCCAGGAGATATGCTGATGAAGCCACTTAGGAAAGAGCAGTTGTATTATCTTCTTGCCAAGTATGGTGTCGTCGACCTCTACGAACACCATGCTTGGGGGTGGGGGGGGGGGGTGTTGAAGAACTGCAACCTCTGATGTTCAACTCGGTTGTTCCCCTTTATATATTGTTCTATTAGTTATAGCCGCTGTATTAAGTAATTAGCAGGTATTCTTATTATTGGGCTGAATCGACTAATAGGCCCAAATTGATGTAATATAATCTGAAGTCCTATGTACATTTTGGCGCAGACTTTGAATATGATTGCGATTTTTCCCTCGAAAGCAACTGAGCTCAAAAAACCCAGGTCTACCACAGACCCATGAAGTAGTACCACAGACCCGTGAAGTGTTACCACAGACCCATGAAGTGTTACCACAGACCCTTGAAGTGGTAATGGGGAACCATGAAGTGTTTCTGGAAAAATTGTATCATTAAAACCATGAATTTTATGACAGGGGTCTGAACTCTAATTGAAACTTAACGGGGGGCCTAAAACGTAAATTGCCCAAGATAGTATTGCATGGTAAACTGAAAAGATGGGGACAGCTCACGAGGAAGCAGGAGGTTGGTTTGCAAGAACTAATCCTTTTCATCTATAGACAAGACAAGAAAGATAGACGTAAAAAAGAATGAGAGAAATAGGGAAACGTTGATAAATATGTTTTCTTCAGCGTTGTCAACTCAAATTATACATCAATTTTCAAGTCGAATATTAATTTCTATTCATCCATAGAACGACAATGAGGTTCTAGCAAAACTAATCCTTTTAATCCCTGAGTCGCACAATAATCTCAAAGAATCCAAAATCATGATCTCCTTGTAGCAATGATCCACGTACGAGGCCCAACCCATAAGACTCCAACTTCACATCATTTTGCAATCACAAAACACAACCCTATTACCCAATCCACATTGTCTAATTGGACTCTTTAAGATTAACTCTCAAAATACAGAATAAGTATAATATGTTTAATATATATTCACATGCAGAAAATACTTGTACTATAATAGTAAAGGTAACAAACAACTTTTATCCACTCTCCAAAAAGATTACACGACAAAAAGCAATTGTCTTCAGTTGATTCTCGCCAGAAAGTTCCGAAAGGTTGTCCTATCTTGAGCTAACTGAGGAGGATGCAACTCAAAAACATAGGAAACAGCCAACGACAACACCATAGGCTTCTTAGGAGCCACGTGGTCGAACAACTTCCCAAAGCTCGCCTCGTCGTATGGGTATGAACATGTAAGAAAGAAAAAGCTGTCCATTGCCAGCTTCTCCACCTGAAAAAAAAAACACCAGACATTTCTTTCAACCATTCACCTCAAAAGGACATAATTTTCTTTATCCATACATACCTGCAATTGGGAAAATCGTAGGTTGTTCAAGGTTAAGACGACTCGCACTTCATCCAATGAATCTCCTAATATCCGAACGGCCATGTAATTGAAGAACGTCCTCAAAAGCTCACTCTCTACATCTCCAACATATTCATTATCAAAGCCAAACTGAGGAAACCACAGTACACATCTGACCTCATTCCATGGTATCACTTCATCGTCTCCACTGCTTACAATAGTCTGGTAAGGATGATCAAGCCCACTTACGAGTTTTATACCACTCAGCAGAGGATCTCTTTCGGCAGATTCTTTGTGAGCTGTTGTGGTAATTATACACGACGGGTCGTACTGACGAACAAGATGGGAGGAGAAGTGGAGATCTATATCGTCTAGCAATAGTATGTATCCATCTGATGAAGAGGGGAAGAACTGAAGGAGAAACTCAGCGTCAGATTCGCTGCTCTCTTGATCGCAGAAGCTTGAATCACTTGCTGTAGTAGTAGCAGCTGATGACTGGGAATCGTGAGAGAAGGCGCATGATTCACCATAGCGACATCCCTGCGAAACGTGACAAAGTTAAAGTTAGAGGAGAAATTCATTAAGATGCAGCAATGGCTCTCACTTCTGCAAAAGAAATTGGGCAAAACTGCAGACCAAATTGTCTACAAAGAAATCAAACATCACGTAATGGGAACCACTTGGCTAAAGATTGCTGAATAGTTACTATTATGCCAGGGTGCATGAAGTAATCGTGATTCTTAGCTCGTAGTGATCGCATGAGATTTTTCATGACACAACTCTACTACTATGTAAATGTAAATGAATAAAATTGCAGTGCTGTTCTAAGCTACAACGCAAATGAAATGATGCGAAATCTCATTAAATTTTGCTGCGACAAAATATTAATTGATTCCAATAATATATTAATGAATATTAAGCATAGAACAGAAAATGGCAATAGAATGGTGAACATCATGGAGAAAAAGTTACCTTCAATGAGAGGAAAAATTTGCAAACATCCCGTTTCGCGTGCATCGAATGAGAAAACGGGCATTGGCTGCCCCTGTTGCATAAACCATTAACAAAATATCTACACAGAGATGGACCTCCAGCGTGATGATAGCCATAATCAGGATAAAATATGTTAGTTACCGTTGAACCATCTTGAGTGAGATGTATCCTCAACTGGTGGACAAAGGGAAAATATTAAAGGCTATGGATCATAAAATAATAGATATACACCTTGAAAAACAATAGCATACCTCTTTTACAACAGAAGCAAGTTTTCTTGCTATTTCCTCTTTTTGGAAGTCATAAGGGCCCACAAAAGGTACAGAAACGCACTTTGCTAATTCATTTTCATGACCAATGGTTTCATCCTCCAAGTCATTATGCTGAGGTGTAAGGCTGCAAATGTGCTGAATCTCGGATGGATAGTTATTAAGAGGAGCACTAACGGACATGCCAAGGCAGCTAGGCCTGAATCGATGCATGGTATGTATAATCTCATCATCTGCAACAAATAATGGAAGAAGGAACTGAATTGCTCCTCTCTCAGATTTTTTTATTATCGCTTAAACGAGCATACATGTTTCTCTTAGTTGTTTGAGCGCAGGAAGGACAAGATTGTGGAGCGAGCACCATTCTTCCTCAGGAATAAGACTTCTCACATCTTCTGTTTCGTCAAGCTTACAGATATTCGTCAGATGTTCCAGACGAAACTTGTCCTACAGAAAAGCATAATTAAGCCAAGCTAAAATAGCTTTCTCACTAATGGTGACACCAAACACAAATTCGTGAGTGCAGAAAGAGTAATTTTTACCTTGTAAGCATGCTGCCAAAAGAGATACGCACACATGTTGGCTAGTAATAAAGCCTCCTTTTTACCAAGCGCAGTATTCTCGCTGCTCCCATTATAGTAATTATCAACGTACTCCATGAACTGGAAATATGACATAATCTAGTCATTGATCCTGGTCATGAGGAAAAAAAATGCTAAAAGAGCAAATAATAGAGAAATACCTGATGGTCCTGACCAAAAGGATGCATTATCGGTAAAGGCTGTGAGTCCATCAAGATACCAAATAGAATGCCTTCGCGTATCATTCCGATATTCCCAAACTTGAGAATAAGAATAGATGCATCGAAGGACAAAGAGAAGCTGCAAAGCAAGCGCCCGTAAAAGGTGGGATCGTGACGACCCCTTGTCGACGCTTTCTCCAATGCATGGATCTGAATCAATAAATCTAGTCCAGCTTCAACAGTGTCGGGGTCGGGAGGATCCATGGCCTTCTGCAATAGTGCTACAAAAAGAAATTGAAAAGAAAATCGAACTTTAGTCCTTCCAGCGCGTAAAGCTCGAGACAGCTCATAAATAAGCAATACAGACAGCGCAGTGAAAACAGTCGATAGCAGAAGGAAGGAGTGGAGATCGAGATAAAATGAAAAATAAAGGAAACAATGCAAGGTATTGAATATGCGCTCCGTTTACATATTTAAATAGGTTGGATGCTTTAATGACTTTGTTATTTCTTGAAACGTTGCACGCTGCTAGCATATAGTGATAAGCAAGAGCGTTCAAAGGTGAAAGTGCTGCTATTTTGACCTGTGCAGCAGTCAGTATGTCTAAGTAAACCTGACGCTTGTTGCAGAACAACAGCATGTCTAATTAAGGAGATTGCACAATCATGAAACACACACAAGGTAGCTAATTAACAATAATACTTACCGTGAGTATAATTTAAAAGGTATTAATAGCAAATTACCTCTGGGTTCATTAATTACTTTGGACTGACCACAGCAGAGGAGAAGTATTTGCTTCCTTAAGGACAACTTTAACATTGCAGGAGTCTCATAATCTTCTAACTTACCATAAAATGGCCCCGTCACCAACCGATATACAACACCATCACAAGTTCGACCAGTTCTTCCCTTGCGTTGATCAGCCTGCGGTATATAAAAGAAAAGACATTTCAAAAATCAGAGTAGAAACAAAAAAAGATATATATAACTAGCAACGTACCTGTGACTTTGACACCCAAACAAGATCTGCTCCATCTGCGTTGCTGGTACCATTCCAGAAAACTTGCAAAGAACGGCAAGAATCTATGACATATCCTACCTTGGGTATGGTAACTGAAGACTCTGCAATGTTTGTCGCTAAAATGACCTGCAAACAATGTTTGGCTAAATTTGGAAAACAGCAAGATATAAATGGTACTTATAGAAGGATCTTTCAACTACGTAGCTTCACAGATTATAATCATGTAGCCAAATCTAAATATAACCTTCCGATGAGACTTGTATATGTTCATTGATTTTAGAGCCCTTTCAGTATCAATACTGCTGTGGAGAATGTGAATTTTGAAGTATTTATGAAAACGCTTCAAGAGATTCCACTGCTTCTCGAGTGCGTAATATGTCGGCAGGAAGACCAAAATAGCCTTCTCGATATCCGGTTCATTTTTATGAATGTATATCACCAAATCATGGATAAGATTATGCACTTCATCCTTAAAATCAGCTTTCGCCGTTGATGGAGTAGGTCCAGAGCAGTACTTCAATGAAAGATCATCAGCATTCTTCCCAAGAAACTCAGCCACCTAATATATGAAATATTAAAATTGAAGTTAGCTGTCAGCAGATCTTTGAAAGAAAGAGAGAAGGAGAAAACGTAACAGAACATATACGAGGAAAGTTGAAATTTAAAAATAGCAAATGTTAAGGGAAAATTGAACAAGAAATATCTAACGCGTAACAGAAAGTACGAGTGTGAGTTTTTAGGAAGTCTCAGATAAACTTCCATTTAAAATACATCAATAGGTTAACCAAAACAGAATATATATCGCGCATTATACCTGCTCTAGGTAGTAAACTTTTTTCTGAAATACGGTTTTCCTCCCAGTGCTTGGGATTGCTAATACTTCTACTCTTTCATTCCGGTGAATATCTTTAAAATAATCACGGTATCTTGAGATATTAGCAGTCGCAGACATCAAAACCAATCTGTAGTATCAGATATGAGATCAGATACAAAAGACAATATATGCGTTAGATTGCCTCATGGCATGCAAATTAGAGCATATGAGAATTTAATTAATGTACCAGACCTCAAGTCATTGTTTCCATGTAAAAACTGCTTTATGCAAACAAGTACGAGATCAGACTCCACAGATCTTTCATGGACTTCATCAAGAACAATGACCTTGTATTTAAGCGCTTTCAGACCATTCTCCCGCATTTCCTCCAACAAAACACCAGCTGTTTTAAATACAATCTTGGACCTGAAACTCAATCACGTAATTTAATAATAACGATACGCACTATATTTTATAAATCATATTTATTAGATTATAGTTAATATTAATAAAAGCATTGATAAATCTAATAATATCTCATTAGAAGATATTTATACTACCTTTATACATATTGCTTCTGGTTTTTAATATGTGAGGGCAGAAACAGTCTGGCTTCGGTAAAGAGCAAGATTTTAGTTAAAGCTATTAGTTTGTAATTAAATTTGTTATCTGTATCTCCTATCACATATTTGGGCTTGAATTTCTCTAACGGTGGTGGAATGATAATAATAGAAATCAGATACATAAAGTAACTACAAGGGGATCACTGTCCACAAAAAGTCAACGTTGAAAAGCAGAACGGTTTAAATAATGGTAACTAGCGACAAGTGGTTCTGGTGTAGGATAAAACTCAAATCTATCAGATCATATTTCTTTAGCAATCAGCGCGATGACGCTGTCTATATAAGGTGTACCTGGCAGATAAGACCCGAGAATGACCAATGTGGTATCCAACTTCTCCACCCACTTCACAATTGCGAGCCCTTGCTACCATCCTCGCAACAGCTACAACAGCAAATCTCCGTGGCTGAGTACAAAGTATCGGCCCCATATTTTCTTCCACCAAGAACTGTGGAATCTGTGAGCTTTTCCCTTGAAGTGGAGAAGACAGCACATCAGTACAATAGAACATTGCTTTTGGGAAGCAACATCTACACAATCATAGATACTTGTGAAGGCATCTATAGACAACATTTAACCGAATGATTTTCAAGACCAATGACTACCTCAACCTAAATACAGCAAACTTACCAGACATATATGATCAGACGTCGAAGTCTAAAAATACGTTAGATTATTCAATTAAGGGTCCATCTTTAACTTCCACAGAACCCATCTTTGATTCATTCACCGAGTTTAGTTAACTCAATAAATACCAGCGCATTATTCACAGACTACCCAATTATCAGAAATGAAAATACAAACAAAACGGGAAGATGATTAACGCGAGACATTGAGCGTGATTTCTCCTTTCTTACGGCACAAGTAATTCCGAACACGAACAATTGAAAAAAAGAATTGCTCAAAAGAGAGCAGAACATACCGCAGCCCGTCTCCCCAACAATGAGAGTGACGCGATTACCCATTATTTTCTCCACGATTTTGTCCCTCATGGCAGCCACCGGAAGCTCAGAGAATTCCGACGAAGACGAGGCGGCGATCGTCGGAGAGAACGATGAACGGCAGGCGGAAGTTGGGGATGACGACATCGTTCCTCAGTATTTCCTTCGACTAAATCCGAAATATTTGCAGGAAACATGTAAGTGTGAAAAAACCTTCAAATTCTTTTGAGAGTACCGAGTGCCAGTGATGGTCAAGGCCAAGGGGGGATGTTTTGTTCTTTTCTCGGATAATTGCCATGGTCCCCAGTTATACCGCAAAATCACTTTTGGTCCCATCAAAACACACTTCATCACTGTTAGTCCTCAGTTACCCGTTAATCAGTAAACGTCCTTTCCGTCAATTAACCGTAAAAAAACTAACGGATTGATCAATTCACACCGTTAAAGGGTTTAGCGAGGGACATTAGCGACGAATATTCCGTCGCTAACTCAGGAAAAATTAAAAAAATACAGCTCCATCACAAAAAAGGAAAAAATTACAAAAATAAATAAATACAGATTTAGCGACGGAAATGTCTACACTAAAGAAGAAAAACTATAAAAAATAAAAAAATAAATAAAAACAGATTAGCGACGGTATTTCCGTCGCTAAAAGGAAAAAATTAAAAAAAAATTAAATAAAGACAGATTAGCGACGGAGAAAAACTAAAAAAATTTAAAAAAAATTAGATAAATATATTTAGCGACGGAACTGAGGCAAATTAAAAAATAACTAAATTCCGTCGCTGTAGTACTTGAACATATATGTCTGCACATAAATTTGAGATCTATGCACAGACCCATCGAAATGGAGACATAGATGAAAGATTACCATATAATCAGTGATGACGAATGGATCGTTAACGGCGACAAGCTCCACATCGTCCCTCTTAAGAGCGACTCTTGCGACCAATCGGCCAATCCTACCGAAACATGAGAAATTTGAATTTATTTAAAAGCAGTGCGAGAGAGAGATCTGATCATCTCATCACATACTGAAAACCGTAAATCACAGATCCAACTGTCTTTATTTTTTTTCGTCACTATATTTATTTCCGTCGTTGTATTATTTTTTTTTAATTTTGCTCCTTTCGCGATGGAAGTTCCGTCGCAAATATGTATTTATTAATTTTTTTAATTTATAATTTTCCTCTTTAGCGACGGATTTTCCGTCGCTAATCTGTATTTATTTATTTTTTCATTTTTTCATTTTTTTGTGACGGAGCTGTATTCATTTATTTTTTAATTTTTCTGAGTTAGCGACAGAGTATCCGTCGCTAATTTCCGTCACCAAACTGTTTAACGGTGTGAATTGGTCAATCCATTAGTTTTTTACGATCAACTGACGGAAAGGACGATTACTGATTAACAGATGATAACTGAGGGACCAACAGTGATGAAGTGTGTTTTTGGGGACCAAAAGTAATTTTGGGATATAACTGGGGAACCAAAATGGCAATTATCCCTTCTTTTCTGGCTTTATGAATGAAAAAGGTTGTCAATGCCGACGCGCTTATGGCGCGCGTGAGAAGGTGCTTCGTGCTCCCATGATTCCCGAGGCTAATCCCAACAATTACGTGGATTTGGTGACTTGGTGAAATTCGAAATTGACTATCTATACTCTTCAAAAAATCTTTATAAAAAGACCATATAGAGTGTCTAAAAACAGTCAAGGTCTATTAAGTGTTTTTAGTATTTTCCCATAATATGTGAGTTTATAATGTTATCTTTATTTCAATTTTTTAACTAACTTAATTATAATATAAAATATTTTAAAATAGAAAACATATTTACACCTATAACTGATGTGCTAATCATACCTATATATGCCGAATTTGGAATGATGTTTCATTTCTAAACTTGTATATTAAGGACACTTCGATGCATGCGCTCAATACGTAAATATATGCAATATTATTTAATTTATAGAGATATTCTTAATTTAATATGTTTAATATATGATATGATTCTATTTTCGTTAAGAAATCTTTTGAATATAAAGGGAAAAATAATTTAGTTCAGGCCCTGTCAGTATAAAGTTCAGTATAAAGGACCCGATATCTTTCAAAGTTAGAGAAAATGACCAAAAGTTGATCTGACCAAAATACCCCAACAAAAGCTGTATAATAAGAGGTGTCCAGAACATGTTTTCTGTTACCATCGTTAACCACTTTTTTGACGATCAAAAAATCTCGCAGATTACTCGATCTAGCCACGAGGGTTTATTTTGATATTGAGCTCCCGAAATGTTCGATTTTACGGGTATATTCTTCGAATTCATTTGTCGCAAATAATAAATACACGATGAAAGCGAATCCGATTTGGTCGAAATAGAAGATATTTTGTACAAATTCAAGAGACCATAACCTACAGTATTGGCTCTATTGTTCGTCGTCCATGGTTTGCCAAAATTTAAAATCGTCAGATTGTTGCCTAAACAACTGTTCCCAAAACGTGGTATGGATGGTCATGCCTCTGTCATCGTAAAACAGTTAATATGTATGGATAAGCTGGCATATGGTATATATACTGATTTAAAGGTAATAGTAAGCTGATTTGGTACCAAATGCCTATTATCTGGTATCGAAATAACAGCGGAAACTCTATCGAAACAATCGATCGTATATATTATTTCCATCTGCAAGAACATAGATCATGCGCCAAACCAAGTTGGGTGTGTCCTAGACGGTTTATCATGTTATTTGGGTCTCGAATGTTCGATTTTACGGGTAAATTTTTCGCCTTCTTTCGAAGCAAATAATAAAACACGGTGAAAATCGAATCCCTATTCGGTCAAAATTGAAGATATTTGTACAAATTCGAGAGACCCATATCCTGAACAAATCGTTGAAGTATAGTATTGGCTCTATTGTTCGTCGCTCATGGTTTGCCGAAATTTAAATTCGTCGGATTGTTGCCTAAACAACTGTTCCCGAAACGTGATATGGGTAGTCATGCATCTGTCACCGTAAAACTGTTAACCGGTATACTGGTTTAAAGGTTCGAGTAAGCTGGATTTGGTACCTAACGCAAAATATCTTGTGTCACTATAATAGTGGAAACTCAATCGAAATAATCGATGGTATATATTATTTCCATCTACACGTCATGCACCAAACTAAGTTGGGTGTGTCCTAGATGGTTTATCATGTTATTTGAGTCTCAAATGTTCGATTTTACGGGCAAATTGTTCGAATTCTTTTGACGTAATAATTAAACTCTATGATCCTAGACGCGAATTCTTAAGTTTACGATTAGAATTGTTCAACTTTACCTCAGATCGAAAACGTACTATTGAGCTCGAGAGAGAATTTCGCTTAGAGTGAGAAGATTTCTTGTGTTTCTCTCTCTAGAAATCGAATTGCAAGCCTTTCAGATCAATTTCTCTAATCTTATCATTAAGCACAATGTTTGTACATCTATTTAGACCTAACATACTTGGTATAAATAACAAGCTAAGTCCTAAGACAAATACAATAAAAGCCCATAATTACAAGGACATCTAATTAAATCAAAGCACAACCAAAATGGTATTCTACATTCTCCCCCTTTATGCTTGATTTCTCTTCCGCGTTGTCTGTCCTCGTTGGGCATAATACGACCTGTGCAAGCCCAGTGCATGCTCGAAGTTCCTGAGCGTATTCTCAGCTCCAGTCGTTCCTCGATATCATCAAGCAATTCCATCAGGAGCGGCTGTTCTCTCACGAACATGTGAATCCTTAGCATCGTCTCTCTGTAGATCTCTACCTTTTCTCTATGTTCTGCCTGATGACCTTGAGCGTCCCATAACAAAACCTATGTACTTCAGTCTTCAACATCAACCTAATCTTCTTAGCAATCGTATTATGGTAGGTGATGCCTAAAACTGAGCTGATGTGCACGTGATTGTTGGGAAGCCCTTCGATCTCAAGTCCTTTGTTGAGCGGAGCGGTCATGTTGACCTTCATCATGTTGCTCTCCAGAGCCATCTGAAGGTCGTGTGCAGCGAAATACTTGACTTAGCGCATCATGAAACGATAGAGTCCCTCGAGTCCTTCTTTCTTGATGAAGCCTTGAGGATCCTTGTACTTCTCCACATACAGCTGGTAGAGGTTGTACACCTCCTCAGCAGGGAGGTACGGTAGGTCGCTCTCGCTTAATTCTTCTCGAGTTCTGTCGACTTCCTCGATGGCGTAGTACGGCGTAGGAAGACCTCCTTTAGCACAGAAGACGCTGAGTAGCTACATATAGGAGATAGACTCTTATAATTGCTCATTGCTTGTGCTTTAGTCATCTCCAGTCTCACATCCGGTCCGAGGTGGGTTAGCATCCAGAGATAGGTCATTCTCTTTTGCTGATCCTAGTGAGAGATTCCTCTGAGCTCGAACTCATTCGTCTTTTTGACTTTATTCGGTGACCTCCAAATGTGTTCTCAAACTTCTTTGAGGAAGGAAATTTCGATTCTGATGTTTTCCCATGGCATGTCGATCCGAACAGTCCCTGGCATTTGTCCTGTGGGGGAAACCGCTCGTTGCGCAATCAACTCTGGAAGCCTTGGGAGAGCTCTTGTTCGTGATGTTCACCTTCCTAAAGTTCTTCGTATTCTATCAGCACAAGGTCCACCGAAGCTTGCTGTAAGAACTGTCGAACGTCCTTAAGCCGTTGTCTCTGATGCTCGTCGGGCATGGAATGGGTCATCGAATGTCCTTCGAAGATGTACTTGTCGAGGAACTCATGAGGGTTGACACCATGTCCTGACGGTCCCGATTGGTCTGGAGCGGCTGAGGGAGTAGCTTGAGTCTGCGCCAGAGCCACGAGCATGGTGGCACTTGCTTCTTCTTATGGAAGCAAGGGGCTTGTTGAAGTCATTGGTATGGGCGGAGGCATCCTTAGGGTAAGGGATAGTGGGTCGATTTGGTTTGTATGAGTTGGTTGCGAGGTTTTCAGCGGCCCCAGCGCTTGTCTGCGTCGCGCCCGAGCTTCGTCCTTGACTTCTAGTGATGATCCTAGGCCTCTTCTCCCCCTCATGACGACCTTGATCATCTGTGTCATCATGTCGCTGTTTGAAGCGAGTCTTGACCTCGGCATGATTCGGTAGGATCAGAACGGTCCATGAGGCATAGAAAGAGATCTTCTTCTTCGGGCATTCGTGCGGTCAGCTCAAGTATACGGGCAACTAAAATAGAGTGGAGGTCGCTGATGGGTACGATAGCTGGGTTTATGAGGTTGTGAGTGAGGATGGGTGTGGCGATGGGGAAGGGTTGTGTGGGTTGAGTGGGTGTGAGGATATGTTGTGATGAAGATTGCTTCGAGACGGGTGCTTTCCCTCGATCTTGGCAGGACGTCTCGATGGTATTTCGCACGCTCTCCATGATTTTGTCTTCGAAATATCTCAATGCTTCGGAGAGAGCGGCCTGTAGACGATCTTCAGTCACAAATGGGACGGACGCCTCCATCGTTGATGGACCAGGTCGACCGATGTCTCCTGTTGACAACCCTTGAGCAGACACCGGCTCCTCAGGTTGGCTCGTAGTCACTTGAGGTTGTGACTGTCCGAGACTTCCATCCAATCCTCGATTCGAATCTTGAAGATTCTCATCTATGGATGTTGCGGCAGACTCTGTTTGAACCTGCAAACCAGACATAGGAAGGTTGTGCTGCGGCTCAAGATTGAGCGATGAATGGTCCTCAGCACTAGGAGGGTTGAACGACACTCTATCTGATGTGGTGGTGACGGAGGTGAAGAGGGACTCAAGTTGGATACTTAACCACCTTGGAGTCCGTCTTATGTGTCGGATCTCCTCATCGGACTCGGTGTCTGATGGGGTAGCCGTGTGAGGGGAAGGTTCACGTGCATCATCCTCTCTGGCTTGTTCCGTCACCTGAGGCTCGTTGGGCTTAATCATGGAGATTAGAGCCTCGATTTCTGGCTTTGTAGCCAGTGGAGGTGAACTATGCCCCATTTCCGCTTCGGATTATGCTTTTGTAGTACGATCTCCTCAATGGATCCTTGAAACACGCCGACAGTAATAGGCACTTCAGCTCTTAGAGGTTGTTGAGGAGTCTCTAGTTCCAACTCTCTGCCACAGCGTCAATCAACGTGGCATTTTCATCAGGCATTTGCATTTCCTGAATTGAAGCTCCTGTTCTAGCTCCTGGGCCACCTGGTCTATCAGCTCAGCCTCAGGGCTACGTGGTTGTAGTTGGTGGGGAGGGCTCACATGGAAGCCTGTCGGGGGCCCTCTAATCATCTGTTCGGTAAGATGATTGTCCCGACAGAATCTTTGGTATTCGGCTCCCGAGAGGGTCGGCGAGCCGCAGCAACTCGAACGGAATGCCCATGGACGGTTGGTCCAAATCCGTTAGCTTCGGGTTGTGGAAGAACTTGAGCCGAGGTGGTTGGTAATTCCCTCCAGGAGGTAGACGAGGGATGTTTTGCTCGTACATCTCCATGAATTGTCTGATAATGACGGAGAACCACCGAGCATACCTCATATTCTTTGAGCGTTTATTCTCCTTCTGTCAGATCTGCTCTGCAAGATTGTTCCAGATCAGTTGAGCGAAATCGTAATTCTGCGAAAAGGCAATTCCGTGAAAGATACGGAGAATGTTGCCGTTGCCTTTATCGAAGCCGGCGTGCTTTGGCGATAGTGTGGCGTCCCTGACTTTCACCACCCATTCTTATTACTAATTTGTGTGACTGCATGTGATATATATGAAATCTATATACGAAAATACGTACAAAAGTTTTCCTTTTATATAAAGGAAACTATTCGTGTTCAAGGTGAGGGCGCATGCGTGTTCAAGATAATCTAACGGCCCGTCACTCAGGTCGCATCCATGTACACACTGCAACCTCAAAAGTCCTCCGGAAGCTCCAAAATATGGCCTCGCCTTCGTAAAGATCACGTACCGTGATCTCGTGAACCTACAATACATAAATACGTGGGAGCTTATAAATCTCAGTAACCGAAAGTCATGCATGCCATGCACGTGTCCTAAATTCGCAAAGGCATCCGCGCCAATGCTCCCTAGACCTCATATTTTTCCTTGTGTCTTGTCATGTAGGGCCCTCGGCTATCTTGCTATGCACTATCATGGAGCTCGAATCCACTAGGGATAAATAAGTATAAGTGGCAGTACCCACTCAAGGGAGGCTAACCCTATGGCGCTTTTTCTGTCCCAAGGTGGTTTCATACGCCACGCGGACGCTTCACACTGGTAGCCTAATCTGAGGTAGTCAACACCACAGATACCCTCGGTGTCGTTTACTCCCTCAGCTCGCACCCTCCAGGTTTCACGATCCGCCATGAGGGTATTAGCCCTAAAATCATGTCTTGCCTTGTACATGTCATGTCTTGACGGTAGCGCCATACGACGTCACCATGGTAGCATAGAAGAGTCGTGACTCAACTGTGAGTTGACATCAGACGCCCATATCGGCAAATCTTCATCGCTCTCAGGCGATCGTATATTATGCACGCTCTCATATCGTGCCTTTTGTATAAACGTTCGTGCATATGCTCATGTCATGAATATGCGTGTCATGCCATCATATCATGTAATCAAATCATGCATGTCATGTAACGCAGATAATTCACGTAGGAAGTCACGTAATATCATAGAAAAACATAACACATAATTTCATGCATAGATAATTATGTGTTGTAGTTAGGACTTCCACTTACCTGGTATCCTTAGCTATTAGCTTATCGGTAAGTCGCTAATCTTCAAACCCTAAGTATAGAATCGTAATAAATTAGGGTTCGTTAGTCTAATCATAATTTCATAACATGGCTTAATTTAGAAAGCCCTAGTTTTGATTTTTATAAATTTCGAAACCCTAAAATTTAGAACTTTAATCTAAACTGAGAAATACCATTTCAGAGATAGACCTCGAGTGAAATTGTGAAATGCTATTGATATAAATCTCGGCATGTTGATAAATCTCGAATTGTATGGTGAGTTGGATTTCGACATGATATAAGGGTTCGACATTTAATACTACACAAAGATCCTGATATAGACTATGATTTCGAGCTTGGTGGTGGAACAAAATCACGACATAAGACATGAAATGATTTCGACATTTTCAAGATAAATCTCGACATATTTCCTGAAATAGATCTCGAGTGTTATATATAAGGTCTAAGGATCTCGACTTATGTTTCGATATTACACGTAAGAATTCCATTAAGTGTTGTCTCGAGATTTATATATATATATATATATATAGATTTCGATATCATACTTCATGATGAATCTCGATGATATGAATCGTAGAATCTCGTGCACTTATACTAAATGTCGAGATGTACGTTAATGTTATAAATAAAATGTCGAGATATTAAATGAAACTTTGAAGTCAACATTAATAATAGATTTCGTCATTGATTTCGATACTAGCATAGATCTCGACATTTTCTATCCTCATTTTTGATCCCGTAATCATTCCTACCACATTAACATGGTTTCGACATCTATTAACTTGAAATCATATCATCCCGAGACTATCTTATAAAAATCATCTATTTCGATCAACCTTCCAAATTTTCATTCCCTTTAGTCTTTCACTTATTTTCCCTCAGAAACTTATGAATTCTAGGGTTTCTTCTACCCTAGAATTATCAGGTTTAACCGAAATTAAGATTATAAATCCTTAACATGTCCTTTGCTACCCAAATTATACTTTAAACAATTTTCCCTAGTATGAATCTACTCGTCAAATTAGGTTTTTTTCACCACCTATCTTATATCAAAAATCTTCAGAGGTTTCGTTAATTCACATAATATCACAACTAAAACCTAAGTTAAGAAACTTCAAAACATACTTTATCCACATAATAGATTCACGTTAAGTCTTGACAAGTAAGGTTTTCTAAGTCCTGTTTAATATCGAACCCCTAAGGTACTATAGATTATGCAGACTTATACAATATTAGAAACATATAAGTATACTGAAATTTACTTGAGCTCGAGAACATTTTCAAACCTCTCTTTGAAATTACGTTGTTTGAGCTTGATATTATTCCCACATAGCTTGTCTTAATTTTCGTATTCAGCTTATAGTTCTTTTCATTTCTTTTGCTCTTGTTTCATATAGTTCATCATTCATTTGATATACATAAGACCATTGAATTTTGTGTATGATTAGACACTATATGACGTGCTTTATCTTCAACATTAAGTGATCCATATTTAACCTCAAATACTTGGGCCTAAGTTATAATGTAATATAGCCCAATTTAACTTAGTCTTAATCCTATTCTTATTAAGGTCATTGAATTCGAATTTTTCTTATGTTAATTCGATCTCTACCAATATGAGTATTAACTATATTTCCTAAGTGCCAACACTACCTTCCAACTTATACATGTCGTGTTAGCATATATAATGAAATCATTTAAGCACGTAAAATCACAAAACATGTCTCATGCAGTAATGTAATCCATATAATATGCATATTTATTGGCCGGCTTACTCACGGGACTCGGGTATTACATTCCCCCCCTTAAAAGGGATTTCGCCCCCGAAATCAGGCGGGGAGAAACAGCTCAGGGTAGTGGTTCCTCATGTCATCTTCTCGTTCCCACGTAGCTTCTTCCGTGGATTGATTTTGCCATAACACATTGACTAACGGAATCTCCTTATTCCGTTATCGTTTCACGTCAAACATTAGAATCTCCACTGGCTTTTCCTCGTAGCTTAAATCTGGCTTAAGCTGTCGATGAAGATTTTCAGTGTTCAGCACATGGCTTGGGTTTGCGACGTGTTTTCGTAACGTCGATACATGAAAGAGATCATGTACTTGAGCTAATGAAGCGGGTAGTTCGAGTTGGTATGCTACTTCACCCTCTTTCCTGAGGATTCGAAATGGTCCTATATATCGTGGGCTCAACTTGCCTTTCTTCCCAAACCGCTTCACGCCTTTCATCGGGGACACCTTAAAAAATACGAAATCATCTGCTTGGAACTCTAGTGGTCTACGCTTTTGGTCTGCGTAGCTTTTCTGTCTACTCTGGGCCGTTTTCATCCGTTCTCGTATTTGAGCAATGGCTTCTGTCATTTCTTACACTAGATCGGGCCCTAGTATCGCTCGTTTTCCAACTTCATCCCAATGGATTGGAGATCTGCATTTGCGCCCGTATAGAGCTTCATATGGAGCCATTCCGATCGTTGCATGGAAGCTGTTGTTATATTAAAATTCGATCAGAGGAAGGTATTGGCTCCAATTTCCTTTAAAGTCGAGCACACAGGCTCTTAGCATGTCTTCTAACGCCTGGATTGTTCGTTCAGACTGCCCGTCTGTTTGAGGATGGTAGGCAGTACTGAATGATAACTTAGTTCCCATGGCCTTCTGCAAGCTCATCCAGAATTTGGAAAGAAATCTTGAATCACGATCGGAAATGATTGAATTTGGAACACCGTGAAGTCGTACTATTTCTTGATATATAATTCTGCATATCTTTCCATTGAAAATGTTGAACTGATAGGCAGAAAGTGGGCAGACTTGGTCAGTCGATCAACGATGACCCATATAGCGTCGTCGCCTTTCACAGTCTTAGGCAAGCTAACAACGAAGTCCATCGTGATGTGATCCCACTTCCGTTCGGGTACTGACAGGGATTACAAGGTTTCTGCCGGTCGTTGATGTTCTGCCCTAATTTGCTAACATGTCAGGCAATTGGCTTACGAAGGTTGCGATTTCTCTTTTCATCCCTGGCCACCAATAGTTGGTTCGTAGATCTCTGTACATCTTCTTTGCTCCTGGGTGGATCGAATATACAGTGGTATGGGCTTCTGTCATGACAATCTTTCGAAGTTCAGCATTGTTAGGAACATATAGACGTCTTCTGTAGTATAGGCTTCCGTCGTCTTGTATGGTGAAGTCTGCTGATCTTTGTTCTATTGGTGCTTCTTTGATTTTCAGATATAACTCGTCGTTCTCCTGGGCCTTCGTAATCTGCTCCATCAGTGTGGGTCGAAGTGTTAACGCCGCTAATCTCGTTTCGATTTCTCCCATTGGTATCACTTCTACTTCGAGCCTCTTTAATTCCGTGTTTACAGTCTTACGGTTTAACGCATCTGTGACTACATTTGCTTTCCCCGGATGGTAGCTAATCACGCAGTCATAGTCCTTGACTAACTTGAGCCATCGACGTTGTCTCATATTTAACTCCTTCCGAGTGAAGAAGTATTTGAGACTCTTGTGATCAGTAAAAATCTCGCATCGTTCGCCGTATAGGTAGTGTCTCCAAATCTTAAGAGCAAAAACTACGGCGGCAGCTCCAAGTCGTGAGTCGGGTAGTTCTTCTCATAATCTTTGAGTTGTCGCGAGGCGTATGCTACGACATTCCATTCTCCATTAGAACACATCCTAGGCCATTCTTAGACGCATCACTGTAGACATAAAATCCTCCGGCTCCTGTAGGAATAGTTAGTACTGGGGCCGTAATGAGTCGTCGCTTCAGTTCTTGAAAGCTCTGCTCACAAACATCGTCCCATTGAAATGGAGTATTTTTCTTCGTTAGCTTCGTCAGTGTCGACGCAATTTTGGAGAAATCCTTGATGAACTTTCGATAGTATCCGGCTAGTCCGAGAAAACTCCGTATTTCTGTCACGTTCGTCGGTTGAGGCCAGTTGTTAATAGCCTCGATCTTGCTGGGGTCAACAGAAATTCCAGCTCCCGAAATAACGTGTCCAAGAAATGCGACTTGATTGAGCCAGATCTCGCATTTCTTGAATATCGCATACAGCTGCTTTTCTCGTAATATTCCCAGTACGACCTTCAAATGTTGTTCATGCTCCTCCTTGGTTTTCGAATAGATGAGAATGTCATCAATGAATACGATGACACCTTTATCGAGGAAAGACTTGAACACTTGGTTCATTAAGTCCATGAATGCCGCTGGCGCATTAGTCAGTCCAAAAGGCATGACTGGAATTTGTAGTGTCTATAGCGAGTACTAAAAGCTGTCTTTGGAACATCCTCTTCTCGATCAATTGGTGATACCCTGACCTTAAGTCGATCTTTGAAAAGACGGTTGTGCCTTGTAACTGGTCGAATAAGTCGTCAATTCGAGTGAGGGGGTATTTATTTTTAATCGTAATCTTGTTCAGCTCTCTATAATCGATGCAGAGTCGCATTGACCCGTATTTCTTCTTAACGAACAGAATTGGTTCTCCCCATGGTGAGAAGCTCGGCTGAATGAACCCTCTCTACAACAGTTTGTCCAGTTACTCCCTTAATTCCTTCAATTAAGCTGGAGCGAGTCGATATGGCGCTTTAGAAATTAGTGTCGCTCCTGGTACTAGGTCAACTGTGAATTGAATCTCTCGGTCCGGCGGAAGTCCGGGTAAATCTATCTTGTACTACGGGGACTTCATCTAACCTCGGAGGTAAACGTTCCTCGGATGATATTGCATATATTAGGTAAGCTTCACATCTTGTCTTGAGTAACCGATGTGCCTTCATTGCCGAAATCTTGGGAATTACTCTTGCTAGTTCCCATGAATGTGAAGGGTTCGCTGCTTCTAGATTAAATGTTACTTGCTTACGGTTACAATCGATAACTGCTCCATATTTCGATAGCCAGTCCATCCCTAAGATTACTTCATAATCGTTCATTGGAATGACTATCAGGTCAACGGGTAAGGTTCTATCATTCACTATTATCGGGCTATCTCGTAAATTTGGTTGGTTCTCGTAGATGTTCCGTGAGGGATGGTAACATTGTATTCGTAGCTAACTAGGTTAGGCGTGACCCTAAGTCTTGCCACATAGTTAGTAGATGCAAATGAATGCGTGGCTCCTGAGTCAACTAATATGCATGTCGGGGTTGAATGGATAAGAAGAATGAATACCTGCCACCACAGACGGATTATTTTCCGCCTCATCAGAAGTCAGCGTGTAACCCCTAGCAGGTACCATAGGTGGCCTAGTTGAGTAGGGGCTTGACTTCCAGATGCCACTTCCGTGCATGCCTTGGAGAAATGGCCTGTCTTGCCACACTTATAACAGACTGCATTCTGAGAATAGCACACTCCCAGATGTCGACGCGTGCACCGAGGACATGGGGGTATGCTCATTGGAGGTCTTCCCTGATTAGGACTGACTTGTTGTGGAGGTCCAGGTCGGTTTTGGAAAGTGGGCCTGGCATTTTTAGGGTTAAACGACTTCTTCGGGTTACCTCCGCCCCACTTCGGTCCTTGAACAAACTTTCTCTTCACTTCATGGGCTCGCATAATTCGGAGTTCAGCTTGCTCTGCCATCAAAGCGCGTTCCGCCACTTGAGCATAGGTGGCTCCTTGCGATCCGGCCATGTTTACATCTCTATATAATTCAAGCTTCAAGCCTTCCAGGAAACGCTCAACCTTTAACGTATCTGTGCTCACCATGTGAGCTACGAATCGGGACAATTGCTCAAATTTCATAATGTATTCCGCCACTGTCATTGAGCCCTGTCGTAGGTTGATGAATTCATTCATCCTTTGGGCTCGTACCGGGGCGGTGAAGTATTTACTCCTAAAGAGCTCCTTGAACCGGTCCCATTTCATTGTAATGGGATCTTCAAAGGCGAGAATAGTATCCCACCAGTGACATGCACTTCCTCTCAACAGGAAGGCAGTACATAAGACCTTCTCATCTTCTGGAATCCTACTGTACTGGAACATACTTTCCAGTGTTCGGAGCCAGTCCTCGGCGGCAGTAGGGTCGGTGGCATCCTCGAATGTTGGGGGATTGAGTTTACAAAATCGCTCCCCAACAATTTCAACTCTTTCCGCCTGAGAAAGTCCACTACTAGCTGGTCCGCCTGTATTTCTTTGTTGCATCATTTCTTGTATTTGAGCGGACTGCTGGCGAATGAGCTTCGTGAGTTGGAGAATCACCGTATCACGATTATCTACAGGAGTTGTGGGTTGCTTGCCTTTGTCTGCACTCCCACTGCCACCTCGTGTTCCACCCATTCTTTTCCTATACCCTAATAGTCCCTAAGGCCTGTAAATTATGCACATACAACATTCATAGAAACATAAAACTTACTAGCAAGGCCGCTTCCGTGCTTTTGAGTGTGTGTACATGGACAGTCTACAGAACTTGTAACCAAATGCTCTGATACCACATGTGGCGCCCCTGACTTTTACCACCCATTCTTATTACTAATTTGTGTGACTGCATGTGATATATATGAAATCTATATACGAAAATGCGTACAAATTATTTCTTTTTACATAAAGGAAACTCTTCTTTACAATGCAAAATATTCCTAGGACATAAATACAAGGTGAGTGCGCATGCGTGTTCAAGATAATCTAACGGCACACCACTCAAATCGCATCCATGTACACACTGCAACCTCAAAAGTCCTCCGGAAGCTCCAAAATATGGCCTCGCCTTCGTAAAGATCACGTATCATGATCTCGTGAACCTACAATACATAAATACGTGGAATGAGCTTATAAAGCTCAGTAAGCGAAAGTCATGCATGCCATGCACGTGTCCTAAATTTGAAAGGCATCCGCGCCAATGCTCCCTAGACCTCATATTTTTCCTTGCCTTGTCTTGTCATGTAGGGCCCTCGGCTATCTTGCTATGCACCATCATGGAGCTCGAATCCACTAGGGATAAATAAGTATAAGTGGCAATACCCACTCAAGGGAGGCTAACCCTATGGCGCCTTTTCTGTCCCAAGGTGGTTTCATACGCCACGCGGACGCTTCACACTGGTAGCCTAATCTGAGGTAGTCAACACCAGAGATACCCTCGGTGTCGTTTACTCCCTCAGCTCGCACCCTCCAGGTTTCACGATCCGCCATCTTGTACATGTCATGTCTTGACGGTAGCGCCATACGACGTCACCATGGTAGCATAGAAGAGCCGTGACTCAACTGTGAGTCGACATCAGACGCCCATATCGGCAAATCTTTATCGCTCTCAGGCGATCGTATATTATGCACGCTCTCATATCGTGCCTTTTGTACTAAACGTGCGTGCATATGCTCATGTCATGAATATGCGTGTCATGCCATCATATCATGTAATTAAATCATGCATGTCATGTAAAGCAGATAATTCACGTAGGAAGTCACGTAATATCATAGAAACACATAACACATAATTTCATGCATAGATAATTATGTGTTGTAGTTGGGACTTCCACTTACCTGGTATCCTTAGCTATTAGCTTATCGGTAAGTCGCTAATCTTCAAACCCTAAGTATAGAATCGTAATAAATTAGGTTCGTTAGTCTGATCATAATTTCATAACATGGCTTAATTTAGAAAACCCTAGTTTTGATTTTTATAAATTTCGAAACCCTAAAATTTAGAACTTAATCTAAACTGAGAAATACCATTTCAGAGATAGACCTCGAGTGAAATTGTGAAATGCTACTGATATAAATCTCGGCATGTTGATAAATCTCGAATTGTAATGGTGAGTTGGATTTCGACATGATATAAGGGTTCGACATTTAATACTACACAAAGATCCTGATATAGACTATGATTCGAGCTTGGTGTTGGAACAAAATTTCGACATAAGACATGAAATGATTTCGACATTTTCAAGATAAATCTCGACATATTTCCTGAAATAGATCTCGAGTGTTATATACAAAGTCTAAGGATCTCGACTTATTTCGATATTACATGTAAGAATTCCAATAAGTGTTATCTCGAGATGATATATATATATAGTATATATAATATATATATATATATTTATATATCATACTTCAAGATGAATCTCGATATGATATGAATCATAGAATCTCGAGCTCCTTTACTAATGTCGAGATGTACGTTAATGTTATAGATAAAATGTCGAGATATTAAATGAAACTTTGAAGTCAACATTAATAATAGATTCGTCATTGATTTCGATACTAGCATAGATCTCGACATTTTCTATCCTCGTTTTGATCCCGTAATCATTCCTACCACATTAACATGGTTTCGACATCTATTAACTGGAAATCATATCATCCCGAGACTATCTTATAAAAATCATCTATTTCGATCAACCTTTCAAATTTTCATTCCTTTTAGTCTTTCACTTATTTTCCCCCAGAAACTTATGAATTCTAGGGTTTCTTCTACCCTAGAATTATCTGGTTTAACCGAAATTAAGATTATAAATCCTTAACATGTCCATTGCTACCCAAATTATACTTTAAACAATTTTCCCTAGTATGAATCTACTCCTCAAATTAGGTTTTTTTTTTCACCACCTATCTTACATCAAAAATCTTCAGAGGTTTCGTTAATTCACATAATATCACAATTAATAACCTAAGTTAAGAAACTTCAAAACATACTTTATCCACATAATAGATTCACGTTAAGTCTTGACAGGTTAAGGTTTTCTAAGTCGTGTTTAATATCGAACCCCTAAGGTTAGTATAAGATTGCAGACTTATACATATTAGAAACATATAAGTATACTGAAATTTACTTGAGCTCGAGAAGATTTTCATACCTTTCTTTGAAATTACGTTGTTTGAGCTTGATATTATTCCCACAAAGCTTGTCTTAATTTTCGTATTCAGCTTATAGTTCTTTTCATTTCTTTTGCTCTTGTTTCATATAGTTCATCATTCATTGGATATACATAAGATCATTGAATTTTGTGCATGATTAGACACTATATGACGTGTTTTATCTTCAACATTAAGTGATCCATATTTATCCTCAAATACTTGGGCCTAAGTTATAATGTAATATAGCCCAATTTAACTATAGTCTTAATCCTATTCTTATTAAGGTCATTAAATTCGAATTTTTCTTATGTTAATTCGATCTCTACCCATATGAGTATTAACTATATTTCCTAAGTCCCAACACTACCTTCCAACTTATACATGTCATGTTAGCATATATAATGAAATCATTTAAACACATAAAATCACAAAACATGTCTCATGCAGTCATGTAATCCATATAATATGTATGCATATTTATTGACCGGCTTACTCACGGGACCCGGGTATTACAGATAGACACTTGTTGATGATGCCAAAAAGTGTCTTCCAAGGGTGTGGGATGCCGTTGCTCTGAACTTGAGCAAGCTTGGTGAGCGGCGGACGATATCCCATGTGAAGAAAGTCGCGCACTAGCTGCGCATTAGTAGGAAAGGGGTCGTAATTGTGACTGAAGAGGAGGTCGAGGACAAGCCCGAAGTCATTCTTGTTCATGCTTATGTGCCTCGTCCCTACCACCGTCGTGAAACTGTACGCTCCTTCAATGACGTGGCTCTTGATCATCCCCCAAAACTGTTGAAGGTAGACCATCGGCACCGAGGCCGTCACCGTAAGAGCGTGCCATAGGGGATGGCCTTGTAGAATAGACACAATAATGTCGTCCGGACACCGGAAGGTAGTCAGGTCGACTTGTAAATTTGTGTCGGCGAGATACATGGCTTTCTCATAGATGTGGTTGTAGGCTAAATAATGATCCATCTGAAATTCAATTGAGAAAAGCAAATCATTAGTCCAAGAATTTTATTTGAGTCGAAAATTATCTTATATGGATCGGCACATAGGTATACGGAAGTGAATGTATAAGATATAATAGCATTTCGACTTAGCCATATGTATATAGGTCATATGAAAGTTTAGTCGAAAATTTTACGAAGTGTTTAATACCACTGTTCACTCCGTGAAATTTTTCACACGCAATTTGATTTCCTAAGTGCGAATTTTGAATTTGAATCTCGGTTCTATTTTGCGATCGAAAATTTTATTCGTTAAGGTCTGCTACAGTGTAAAAGACTTAGATAATTTTCTAAGTGTTTGAACTTAGAGTGTGGTATTGTAGCTGATAAATTTTACGATCGAGAAAAATTTCCGTGTAAATTTACGATCGAGAAAATTGATTTCCGCATAAATTTACGATAAATTTTTTGCGCGTTAATAAAATTTTCTTAGTGAAAGAAAGTATTTCGATTTTACGAGAAAGTATTTTCGAGCGAGAAAGTATTTTCGCTGCGACATTTTACGATCGAGAAAATTGACAACGAGAAACTAGGTCACTCGTCGAGAAAATTTTCTATCGATCAAAATTATCGCTACGTGTTTTCACGATCGAGAAATTTTATCGTCGAAAAATTAATTTTATCGCCGCTAAAAATTTACGACCGAGAACAAAATTGAAATCGAAATTACTGTTTTCGATGGCAAGTCTTTCGCTCGAGACTTAATTGCATCTAATTTATCTATTTCACTCAATAATCTTTCGCTCGCATAAAATCAAAATTAGATTTCTCGATTGTAAGTATTTTTCGATCTACGTCAGCTATCTTAGTAACCAAGTCAAAATTTTTAGCGATCGAAAAAATTTTGTGGTGCAAACAGTATCTCAATCAAATTGAAATTCGATTGGAACTATTTGTGATCGAAAAAGTTCTTCGACTGCTTTAAACATTCAAAACACAGTTTGGTCGAAAACAAATTAAAGAGCTTTAGGTACCCACTTATAAATGGGTCCTCTCAGATTAGCAGATTTTTTCTTAGGTTCAGATATGATTCCTAAATTAGTGTTAGTAGGATCTTTAACAACCCAAGTCAATCGCGAAGAAGTTGAGTTGGGTTTTCCCTTTGTAGATGGTATGGCCTTTTTGGCTTTCGTCTTTTTAGGCGGGGATTTAGGAACCCATTTAGGTTGAACATTGCAGGGAAGATTAATTTCAGCGTGGACAATGCTTTAGTAGGCTTGAGCATGGAAAAGATAATTTCATTGGATAGTCTCCTAAGGTGCTTGGGGGATTCGATCTTAACAGGATACCTTAGGTGAGAACAAGCATGAATAGCGCCATATGCTTTCTTGGCTGGATCTTGTTTCCTACGGGTCTTCCTAGAGGCAATTTGTCTTAGAATGATTAGTTTTTATTGCTAAAGTAGAGCCTGTTTCGAAATTAGTGCTTCTAAAAGTGATCGACTGAAGAGAACATGTAGAAGCAATTATTTGAACAGCAGAAACACTCTTTTATTTCTACAAGTGTATTTTATTTGTACAGAAGGAGATATTTTCTTAGATGCTTTCAAATCTACGGGTTCCTTTATTTTTAATCTAGACACTTCTGCCTTTGACTCTAATGCTGGTCCTACGCTCCCTGTAGACGTAAGCGAAACAGGATTAGATTTAGAATTTTTTAAAGTATTATTTTTTCGTCTTCTTTTGAAGGAGATTTTTCTTTCTTCACACTTTTCAGAATGATATTTTCGGTTGAGGGAGATGCGTGAGAAATGGCTTGTGAGATGGAGAAAGCTTTGAGATTTTCCATCTCTTTTAGGAATTTTTTTCTTTTCAGCTTCAAAATTCTCTCTTTCCTTTTCTAAAGAAACTCTTAACCATTCTATTTTCCTAACAATAGGGGGTATATAGAGAGAATTTTAAGAATGATGATATTGAGCTTCCTCATTATTAGAATGATCTTCAAGAACTTGAACTGATTCAAGGCTCCAACCATTGGGAAGATTCCCTCTAGTTAAGAGATATAAAACGTGGCTTATCCGGTACCAAATCACTCATTTCAAATTAGACTTACGGGTTTAAATTTAGGGTTCTAACGTCAATGGCTCCTAGGTAGTTCTCGGAGGATATATTGATATTAATAAAGTTTTAATGTGAAACGTATAGATCTTGATTAGCAACATAAGGATATGGTGTAGTATATACATTCCAGTGGAGGTGATCATCTTGATTACAATACTAGTGATATCAACATTGGACTACTAACCTCAGTGTTCGCATAACATGACTTTCCAATGAATTATGTAGTTTAGCTTCAGCGAATCATATATTTTAATGGAAGACAATGCGAATTTGGATTTTTATCTCGAATTGAAGTGTTTTCAAGGTAAGTAACACATTCTGCAAATAAAATAACACATCTATATATAAAAGAAAAATTTCATTCGGAATGTTCTATATTGTCAAGGATATTACCACATTACTTGCCAAATAATACCGAATGTCCGATATACAATAACAGTAAAAATCCAATTTTTAACACTATTATGGATACTGATACTGCGTAATAAGTTTTGCATACCACAATAAAAGTTTCATTAATCTCTCTCACAAATCCATATTTTTTTCGATTGTTTAGGGTTTGGGGTCTCGAATTTTGAGTTATGGTCTATTAAATTTTGTTAGTGCTTTAATGTTGAACTTTGAATACGTTTGTGATGAAATGCATAACCTTATGTCTCATCAAAAGAGATACTAGTATATTTTGTGAAAGATGAGCTATATGTTTACACGACTTTTGATCTCAACTTTCACATGTTGATATCAACATTCGCATAACATGTCTTTCAAGGGAATTTGGTTTGTTAACTTAGTGAAATCAGATACTTACATGAACATAAATCTTATACATTCGGAAAAAGTGAATTTATGAAAAAATTAGTCTAATTAATGATGTTATACTAAAAAACGTATTATGTGGTATCTATACCAAACATTGTGTCATAAATTCGATTGGTCATGTTTCTTTATATCAGACATGTGGTATTATTTGCAGGTAATGTGGTAATATTCTAAAAAAATCCTGTTATAATTTTCTGTCATTTCTGTTAGCTTATCTGACAGTCCAGAACTTTCTAAAAATATTCTTAATAAATTCTTTTCTGTGCATGTACATGTGGTATAAATGTTCCAGGAAGTGTTATTCAGTTAAAAAATGTATTACTTTGGGAAAGGTAATTTTTGTATTATTCTATAATTAACATCAAAATCTTTCGTTCATTATTAAGATAGATAATCAAACAAATAACCTCAACATTCGATCTTAGGTCGCCAGTAAACTAGAACGATGTGTTACAAAAATAAAAAATGTTTCGATCTTAGGTTACATCAAAATTTGTCGTTGTTCCATGATTAGCTTCGATACTTATTGTCGATTACTAAGACCCACACCCGAATTGGTGTGAATCCACATTATTCGAGCATAAAAGTCGAGATTTCACTAGGTTTTTTACCAAATTTTCGAATTGGATGTGAAGCATTATTATGTCGAAAATTTTCCTTGTTTGAGGACCCATTAAAAATTTAGATTGGTTTTACCTTTTTCGATTACTAACATTGAAGATTTCTTCAGTTTCGGGGAATTTTGGGCAGCATACGAATTTTTTATGTTCCTCTTGACACCTTAGTCCTTACCAGTTGCATGTAGTTATTATAGGAAACAAACTCTTATTGTTTTTTTATTATTATTTCTTATACGTGAGGCAAAATTTTTTTTACCATTTATTAGTAATCGGTTACAATTTGTGAAGCTAGAATTTTGGAACTTGCAGAAATGGTACCCAGATAATGTGATGTGTTACTGAAATTGAAAACGTTTCGATCTTAGTTTGCAACAAAATTCGTTGTTATCTCATGTCGATTACTAAGACCCACATCCGAATTGGTGTGAATACTCATTATTCGAGCATAAAGTCGAGATTTCACTCTCGTTTTTTTACCAAAAGAATTGTGTAATAAGCCTTATTCCAACTTAACATAAAAAAAATTCATTGTTTATGAGTACCCATGAGAAACTGATATTGGTTTTACCTTTTTTGATTACTAATGTTGGAGATTTCTGTGATCTCAGAGAGTTTTGGGTGTCGTACGAATTTTTGATCTTCCTCTTGACGCCCTAGTCCGTACTAGTTGTAGCTATTATAGGAAACAAATTGTTATTGATTTCTTCATTATTATTACAAAATAGGCAACATTTGTTATTATGTATCAGTAATCTGTTACGCTTTTTGACGGTAGAGTTTCGAAACGTGCATAAACGGGTACCATTATAATGTGATGTGTTATTGAAATTGAAAACGTTTCGATCTTCGCAGCAAAATTCATTGTTATTTCGTGTCGATTACTAAGACCCACATCTGAATTGGTGTGAATACTCATTATTCGAGCATAAAAGTCGAGATTCGCTCGTTTTTATCAAAATTTTCGAATTCTGTGTGAAGCATTATTCCGACTTACCCGAAAATTTTTCTTGTTTATGAAGACCCATGAGAAATTGAGATCGGTTTTACCTTTTTCGTTTACTAACGTTGAAGATTTCTGCGATTTCAGGGAGTTTTGGGTGTCGTACGAATTTTTGATCTTCCTCTTGACACCATAGTCCGTACTAATTGCATATAGTTATTATAGGAAATAAACTGTTTTTGTTTTCTCATTGTTTGTTGTAAGTAAGGCAACATTTAATCCTCAATGTTTGGCATCTGTTATTAGTGTTGAGGATGGTGTTTCCTAAATAGCACAAGGTGGTACCATGATGAAGTGATGTGTTACTGAAATTTTTCTTACTGGTGACACGTTATTATTTTCTAATTATTATTATTTCCGAGGCAACATTTATTCGTCAATGTTAAGTATCTGGTATATATTTTGATGGTAGAGTTTTCGTACGAGCAGAAAATGGTACCCAGATAAAGTGATTTGTTACTGAAATTGAAAATGTTTGGATGTTAGGTCGCGGCAAGATTCGTTGTTATTTCGTGTCGATTACTAAGACCCACAATCGAATTTGTGTGAGTCCATATTATTCGAGCACAAATGTTAAGATTTCACTCGTGTTTGTACCAAAAGTTTCGAAGTGAGTATGAAGCATTATTCCAACATAACATCGAAAACATTCATTGGTTACGAGGACCCATGAGAAATGGAGCTCGATTTTACTCTTTTCGCTCAATGAAGTCGAAGATTTATGAGATTTCCGAGTGTTTTGGGTGTTGGAAGAATCGTCGATGGACCAAACCTAGGATGTGAGTTATGATGGCACAGAGATGTAATTTTTTGCAACAGTCGAGGGCAAATTGGTCTTTTTAGCACAAATGGGTCCTTAACTCTAAGATAAACTTGATATGGGTCTTTTAAACTGAAATTTAAAGTAATGGAGCCCGAATTAAAAGGAAACTTGCTTAAGAGGGCCTGAAACGAAATTTGCTCTTGTTCTTTTCTCGCTTTATGAATGAAAAAGGTTGTCAATGCCGACGCGCTTATGGCGCACGTGAGAAGGTGCTTCGTACTCCCACGATTACCGATTTTAATCCCAACAATTACGTGGATTTGGTGACTTGGTGAGATTCGAAATTGATTATCTATATAGAGTGTCTAGAAACAGTCAAGGTCTATTATGTATTTCTAGTATTTTCGCATAATATATGAGTTTACAATTTTATCTCTATTTCAATTTTTTAAATAACTTAATTGATAATATAATATATTTAAAATAGAAAACATATTTACACCTACATTTGATGTGCTAATCATACCTGTATATACACCTAATTTGGAATGATGTTTCATTTCTAAACTAGTATATAAGGACACTTCGATGCATGCGCTCAATACGTAAATATATGCAATATTATTTAATTTATAGAGATATTCTTAATTTAAATGTTTAATATGATACGATGATTCTATTTTCGTTAAGATATCTTTTGAATATAAAGGGAAAATAATTTTTTATGATAGCATTATTAGAATAAATTAAAAAGTTAAATGAGTGCATTGTAATTAAACATAATAAAATTGACATAACAATTTGAATTGGATAGTTACTCCAATGCCTTCTCCCATTATCTAATATAGACTACTAGGAAGATGAAAAAAAAGTAAATAATATATAGATTAATTGCAAATCTTCAGATACATCCCCCTACTCCAAACTATCCATCAAAACTAACTTCCGTTCCAATTCATCTATCATCAAACTCCCACTTTGAAACGTTTATATCACATAGCTACCTAATGGACAATACCCCTGTAAAACATATATATTCCAAACTAAACCGTGAATTCAATTACAGAGAATGACGTTGAAGGAAAAGTAGAGAGAATTACAGACAAGACGGTTGATTCTCAACTTCACCTCCACAAAGAGCAGCGAACGAGAGATTAGGGCTTCACACCTTTATTCGACTTGGCATAATCTCAACGGTACACTGTAAGAACAGCCGCTTCACACCTTCGTTTTTCGACTTCAATTTTTCGATTTTTTGTGGCATTTTGGGTTAATGTAGAGATTAGGGCTTTCATAGTTGCATTTCTTGAAGGATTTCATCTCGGGCTATGTTTAATTTTGTTGACCTTTTTGGTCTTGCACTGCATTTGAGTTTTGATGATTCCATGCACTTAAGACGAGATAGGCACTACAAATTTAGCTATTCGAAATTTGTGTATATCATGTACTTATGTTTGAATGAATTGCATTTTGACATTATGATTACATTGCAACGTGACTGATTTGTACCACTGACCTCATTGGTTCTGCCGTCATGATATCACATAACGTATATTTGGAATGTGTATGCATAAATGGAATGATGATTGACTGTGATCTTGAAACTATTTGTGGAAAATAACACGTGATTAATTCTTAATATGTTGTGATTATGTTAATTAGAGTAAGGATCACTATGATATACTTGGTAAATATATTTCTGTTGGAACCTACTTATATATGCAATGTGATTATGACTATATCCTTGAATGTGCTAAATATGGATGTTATATGTTAAAGGTATATTATAAATGCTTATCCGCTTATGATATGCTAAAATAGGAATTATATGATGCAGATACATTGCTTATCTATTTAGGATCTCGCATTTGTGCTATACATGGAAAGGATATGTGCTATACATGGAAAATACGTCATCCACTGGGACCTGTCTATTTTTAGGAAGAAATCATGCCCATATCACTCAGAATTATATCTTAAATGTTTGAGTCAACACAAATTCTTTCACTATGCGAGTTTCGTATTTACTTGAATGGAAAGTTCGTGATTAATGTGCTACATATTTGATAAGATGCTGAGTGGAACTATTTATAGTATCTTCGCAAGTACCAACGTGCTAATATGGATGAGATTTACCGATATGGTATGGAAAAGGTATATTAGAGTAAGATTTCATGCAAATTAATGCATATGACTGTTGTGATACTTGGAGCTTAATTTGGCATGATAATTATGATGGAATTAGTACTGTCAAAACCGGCCGGCGGGGCGGGCCGGCCCGTAACCCGCCAAAGCCTGGCGGGGCGGGCGCGGGTAAGCCGGCCTCCTGGCGGGCCTGGAAATATAAGGCCCGCCCCGCCTGAGGGCGGGTAGCGGGCCTGGCGGGCTTAGCCCGCGAATTTTTAAAAAAATAAAATAAGAAAAAAAATAAAAAATTAAGAAAAAGTAAGAGAAAATAATAAAAAAATAGGAAAAAACAATATAAAAATAGTAAAAAATAAACAACAATAAAGAATTTAAGTTGGAAAAAAATATCTAATTTCTATAAACTTTTTTAATGTTAATTTATTTATGTTATTAATTACCAATTATAGCTAAAAGTATAAAAATCATCATAATATATTTATAAATCTTATATTTTAAAATAAAAATATAGTATTTAATTTTCCGGCGGGCCGCGGGCCCGTTTGACAGCTCTAGATGGAATGATGTGCTGAACTGGTAATTGTAATTGACATTCCATATGAAGTGTGTGATGCTAACAGCTTTATATAAGTCGACACTTCTACATCAAGTGCACCCGACGAACGACATACATACGAAATTGCAAGAACAGAGATCTAAGAACGAGTGCTTTTGAGTTGCGAATTATTGTATTCTTTGTTAGTGCTTTGAGCTTTTATTTGCGATAGTTGAGTGCACCCTAAGTTAGAAAAACCAATCCTAATCTGAGCATGTGAGAACTACACAAGGAGACGAGAGTGAAGCGTGACTTTCGTGAAGGGAGGATTTGGGATCTAGCTGACCTTCGCGAGCGAGCTGTTTCCAGTCGGAAAATAGGGATTCTCAGGGAACGACGTGGAACGAAACTTGACATTAGGCACCCTAGCTGAGGACTAGTGTTCATCTTGGTCTCGGTTGTGTAAGGGCGATCGATCACTTCTGTAACCAACTACGGTAACATTATAGTGAACTGATTAAACTCTTGAGGAGCAAACCGCAAGGAGAGGACTAAATCCCACTTGGGGATATAACCTCTATAAACCCTAGTGTTCTTTACTTTTCAGTTCAGTTGCACTCACAAGGTTCCACTCGATCAACTTTTAAAAACCAGGAAACTGCTTTTGAAGGAATATCCATCAATTTCGCTGTTCTCATTTTAAAGATACTTTTTATCAAAGAAGCAAAAAGTTTTTAATAGCCTAATTCGCGCCCCTCTTAGGAACATTTTACTTCAATTGGTATCAGAGCCAGGTTACTCATACGACGGGCCTAACAAGCCTGGGTAAAAGATCTAATTGCTTCTTTTAGTTTTGATGTGTTTGCAGAAGGTCAGTCACATACCAGGCCCCCGCTGTTCGATGGTACCAACTATGCTATCTGGAAGAACAGGATAAAAGAGTTCATAATCGCTGTTGACTACGACCTCTGGGAGATCATCACGACTGGACCCTACAGTGCCCGGCTAAAACTGATGGGACCGGCAAGATTCCTACTGAATACACTGCTTTTGAGAAATAGGGGCTCTCTCGAAATGCCAAAGCAAAGAACTTGATCACATGCGCACTGACGAAAGAAGAGTACAACCGCATCAGCTCTTGTGGGACTGCAAAAGATATGTGGAACTTGCTGCAAGTAACACACGAAGGCACTACCAGAGTGATACAAAAAAGAATCGCTCTTCTCACCACCAGTACGAATTGTTCTCTATGGAACCCACTGAGACGATCAACCAGATGTACGCCAGATTCATGAGTATCATCAACTAGATGTTCTCTCTTGGAAAAAGATACCAGAAAGTGAAAAAATTCGGAAGATACTGAGATCACTTCCTAGAGACTGGAATGCCAAAGTGACTGCAATCTATGAGGCCAAAGATTTGGAGAAATTGACGATTCCAGAACTGATAGGATTTTTTACTTCTTACGAAATGACTCAGACTTCCCTTAACGAGGTAACACAACCTCGTCAGAAGTCCATTGCCTTCAATGCTGAACAATCTGAAGAAGAATCTGATGAAGGTGACGAAAATGAGGAAGACATAATGGAACAACTCGCCATACTTACTAAAAGGTTCGAGAAATTCCACTGAAAGAAGTTCAAAGGCAACTTCAACAAGTTTCAACAGAAGGGAGCCAATAGTACTAAGCGCAACACTTCTAGGTGCTTCAACTGCAATAAGCCCGGTCACTTTGCTCAAAATTGCCCTCAAGCGAATGATGACAAGAAGCAAAAGAAAGCAAAAACCATGATGAGCAACTGGGATGACTCCGAGAATGAACAGTCAGAGGACGAAAATCATGCATATATGGCCGACGATGATCATGTATCTTATTCATCAAGTATCGAGAAAATTAAAATACTGAATGATATATGTGGTAACGATCCTTATGAAAATGCATCCTCAGTATTTGATGTAGATGGAAGTAAAGAAGAGTTGTGCAAATTTATTCAAAATGCTTATGGAAAGATAAAGTCTCTGAACTCTCTAGTGAAATAATTTATGAAGCAAACAGACAACTTAAGTCAGGAGAAACACCGAGCTGTAGAGATTATGAGTCTAAGGAGTGAGGTAGAAAGAAATTGACTAGTGATATCATTGCACTTAGAGTGTCCCTAAGTGAGAAAGAACGCACTCTTGATATACTACTCCAAGGGAAACGAAATCTAGATCTCCTGTTAAATATTCCAAGGTATAATGAGGTTTGAGAGATCAGGGATAGGATATTCCATAGTAGAAAAATAAGTGGTGCCTGAGGTTCCAAAAACTAAGTGCTTCACTTGTGGTAGAAGTGGTCATCACTCTTACAATTGCTTCCTCAAACATGCCGACAAATCTAAATATGTTGGAGACCTAAACATACCACTGTGACTGCACCTATGCATGCTAGTGTAGTGGAATCACCTGTTGAAAACGATAGCTTGTCACTGAACAAGAATTATTTTGCTGTTAATATGTTCGGACCCAACTGAAATTGGGTACCTCAGAAAACTACAAATTCTTTCAGGTACAGAGAAAAAGCACCAGCAAGACAAAGAGGTGGTATCTTGGTAGTGGAAGCTCTCGACATATGACAGGTGATATCACTAACTATGTCTCCTTGAAAGCATACGATGGAGGGTTTGTATCATATTATGATAACACATAAGCTAAGATCATTGGTATTGGAACAGTAGGTAATATTTTAATACCACTATAGGTGATGTTTGGCTAGTGAAGGATCTTGAGCACAACTTGATCAATATAAGTCAATTATATGATAAGGGTCATTCCGTGATTTTTGAAAATGATAAATGCATAGTTAAGAAACATGATCAAGTAATCTTTAGTGCATCTAGGCAGGGGAATATGATCACACTCGATGATATGACTAACCAAAATGTTAAGTGCTTAGCTGCTACTCAGGATACGTGGTTATGGCACCGGCGTCTTGGTCATTCCAACATGGAGTTGATATCCCACATCACTGACAAAGACCTACGTGGAGTTCCAATTGGTAAGTTCTCCAAGGACATGACATGTCATGCATGTCAAATGGGTAAGCAAACCAAATCGTATTTTAAGAGTAAGAATACTATCTCTACATGTAGACCTTTAAAACTATTTCACCTTGACATTTTTGGTCCCGTTCAAACCATGTCTTTACGAGGTAAGAAATAGGCATTTGTGATTGTAGATGACTACTCTAGGTACTCATGTTCGTGCACATAAGAGTGAGGCTCTAGAGAACTTCATATCGCTAGTAAAGAAACTAGAAAATGAGAACGATACCACTATATGTACAATTGGTAGTGATAATGAATTGAAATTTGACAGTGATTCATTCGTATCCTTCTCTGATCAGCATGGTTATACACATAATTTTTCAGTTCCTATTACCCCTCAGCAATGGTGTAGTTGAGAGAAAGAACCGAGTGCTACAGGAAATGGCGAGAACAATGTTACATGAGTACGATCATCGTAAGAGATTTTGGGCAGAAGCTGTTAGCACGGCTAGCTATGTTTCAAATCGTGTTTTTCTTAGACCTATTCTGAAAGACTCCATATGAGCTGTGGAATGGTAGAACATCCAACATAGGATACTTTCATGTTTTTGGTTACAAATGTGTTATTTTAATGATAGGGACAAAAGAGGAAAGTTTGACTCAAAGGTGGATGAGGTCATATTCTTCGGTTATAATCTCCACTATAAGGCGTATCGTGTATTCAACAAAAGAAAAGAGACTGTACAAGAATCAATGCATGTAACCTTTGATGAGTATATCGTATCAAGTGTTACTAATGAGGAAGGTTTAGATATGTCCCCTGCAGATTTACAGATATCCCTAGTGGCAACTGATGAATCCCCTATAAGGATGAAGCTAGTGATCCCACTACTGAACCAGAACCAATTAAAGTTCCACCTCAAAGAAAGTTCAAGCACGCATCCAGTCATCCCACTGATCAAGTCATTGGGAACATCTCCTCTGAGATCAAGACTAGAGCCACTGCACGAAGCCAATCTTAAGAGGATTTCCCCCAATGCTCTACTATCCCTGGTAGAACCAACGTCGGTAAATGAGGCTCTCACTTTCATTGATATCTGCTATGCAGGAAGAACTTGCTCAATTCGATGAGAGCCATGTGTGGACACTTGTGGAACGACCTCACGACAAGTCAGTCATAGGTACCAAGTGGGTCTTCCGCAATAGGCTTGATGAAAATGGTAGCGTTATCCGCAACAAAGAAAGGCTAGTCACTGAAGGTTATTCTCAAGAAGAAGGTATTGGTTATGAGGAAATGTTCGCCCCAGTAGCTAACTTGAATCCATTCGTACATTACTTGCCTATGCATCCTTTAAAAGATTCAAGCTATTTCAAATGGACGTAAAAAGTGCTTTCTTAAATGGTTTTATAAATAAAGAAGTTTACGTCGAACAACCCCCAGGATTTTTTAAATGAAAAGTTCTCATATCATGTTTTCAAATTGAATAAAGCTTTATATGGTTTGAAACAAGCACCTAGGGCTTGGTACGAAAGACTTAGCAAATTTATGATAGGTATGGATTTACTGCTGGAACTATTGCTAACATCCTATTTATCAACCGTGATGGTGATCACATGTTATTGGTACAAATTTATGTTGATGATATCATTTTTGGAAGTACCAATAACCTGCTCTGCGAAAATGTTTTTAAGTCTATGCAGCTAGAATTTGAAATGAGTCTCATGGGGGAGCTAAATTTCTTTCTTGGGTCTCCAAATCAAGCAACCATGCAATGGAGCCTTCATCTCTCAGACTAGATAGACCAAAGAGTTAAAAAGTTCGGAATGTATAATTCCAAGGTACTACCCACTCCTATGCACCGAACTGCTAAGATTGACAGTGACGGCGTACACAAGTAGATCAAACTAAGTATCATGCCATTATAGGTTTACTTTATCTCACTGCAAGTAGACCAGATATCATGTTTGTTGTTGGTATGTGCTATAGATATCAATCGAACCTAAGGAATCTCACTTCACTGATATTAAACGTCTATTTAGATACCTTAAGGGAACCATGAAGTTAGGAATATGGTACGATAATTTTCCTTTAGAAGGATACTCTGTTGCTGACTTTGGGGTTGTAGGGATGATAGAAAAAGTATCAGCGGAACTTGTCAATTACTTGGTAATTCCCTTGTAACTTGGTCAGTAAGGAACAAAATGTGATCGCCCTGTCCACAACCGAAGCTGTGTATATGGCTCTAGGAAATTTCTGCCAACAACTGTTATGGTTGAGACAAACTCTTAGCGACTATGGTCTAAGCTATGATAAGATTCTTGTTCTTTGTGATAGTACCAGTGCTATTAGTGTCACTAAGAATCTCGTTCATCACTTTCGAACCAAGCACATAGAAATAAAACATTATTTTATTCGAGATCATGTTCAAAAAGGAAATATTAGCATTGATTTCGTGGGTACCACAGATCAATTAGCTGATATCTTTACTAAGCTTCTCATAAAAGTAGATTTTGTGATATCCCATCAACGTTTAGGAATCTTATAGCAAATTGAGGAAAGATGACCTCTTCATTTAAATTTTAAATCCTCACGTCCCATCGACCCGTCTATATCCATCTTCCCTCATTTACTTCATCTTCTACCTCTCATCGTCCCATTCTTACCTTTCTCTGAAAACCCTAAAATATCATGGTGAGAATGGTCGAAACTAAGCAAATTGAAGCAAGCTCCAGCTTTGGAAAGAAGCAAAAAGAACCAACACCTAAAGAATCACCATCCTCAACTTCGTCACCTCTTTCCAAATCCACCCCATTCGAAAACAAAGCCTTCAGCCAAATTAGTGATGTCTTCAAAACCGTCTAAGAAAGCTAAAATCGTTCAAAAGAAATTTCTCCACAACCTTCACCATCGCCTGAAACCAACCCTGTTCGTGAACCCACTCCCCATGTCTCTCCAGTTCGTGAACCTACTCCACAACCATCTCCTGTTCGTGAACCTACTCCACCACCATCTCCAGTTCGTGAACCCACAACCATCTTCTGCTCGTGATCCCAGTCCACCTAAGCAGAGCACCCAATCTAAGGAACCTTCAGCCTCTAAGGAAGAAGAACAATCCAGCGAAGATGAGATAGTCGTTGATATCCCTAAAGCGCTCTTCGACATCAACAACCCCGATGAGATCCCTTTCGAGGTAAAGTTTTTAGACCCCCCTGCTGAAGCGAACTTTAAGAGCTTGGTATCATGATGTTGCTAGAGGCTGTGGAATTATGTTTAAGGAGATCCCTTCCTATACTGCTCTTTCGTGGCTAGTTAGATTTGGGTGGGAGAAATTTCTGAGTACATAGGACCGACTACCTTGATGCTGTAAAGCTCTTTTATTCCAACCTAGACTATGAAGAGAGATTCTGACATTGTGATAACTTCCTATGTTCTGGGGAATAAAATTGAGTGGAACTATGAGAAGCTTAATGAGATGCTTGGGGTGAGTAACATTGAGATTAGGCATTTCAATATTGGTGAGTGGTGTGAGTCCAAAGTTCAGTCTGTTGGAGTGCACAAGAGCCTTGTGGAACAGCAATAGGAGACCTAAGTTCGCTGAAGGGTAGCTCTTAAGAAATTGAAGATAGATCATTACATTCTCCACAAAGTTCTGAACATGACACTCTGGAGTGCTAAGATAGGTAGCAAAGGACATCCACCAACATGAATGCCATAAGCACCTTCGTCGTCTCATGATCTACGAGAATAGGAAGTTCAATCTAGTATATGCTTTGATGAAGTACATGATCTATGCATTCGAAAGCCCTGAGAAGTTGCTTCGTTATGGGATGATTTTGTCCTATCTGTTAGAGCTCGAAGGAATTCCACTGCCACCTAGTTGGGAGAACACCTCACAACACGCGATCGATCTTAAGACCCTCAAACGAATGGGAATCTACTATGAGAAGCAAGTTGGTTGGTTCAGTGCTAAGGATAAGAAGTCAATTATGCACTCTCTGATAAAGTGAAGTGCAATAATTGAGAAACGGTTCCCTCAATAACCGACTAATAAGGGTTATATATATATCCAATAGTTAAAGGTACAAGTTTTGATTTCAAAAGAAATATGGATATATATATATATATATCTGGTTAAAAATATCAATTCCGGTTTCAGGGAGGGATATATGTCTATGTGTCTGATGTTGGTTTTAGCTGAAACCAACTTGGATGAGTGTATATACCGATATTATGAAGAAAAGACCGATTTTGGAAAGAGGATGACACTTAATCATAACAATGCAACTTTTTTGTAAAGTTTATGAAACCTGTCATATCAGTTGGTTGGATATATCAGTGTTCCTGACTTCATGCGTTGATTCTTTTACATAAATCTAGAAGGCCCAAAGCATTTCTAAAGTATGTGAACTTAGTTTCAGGGAGTGGTTTGGTGAAGATATCCTCTACTTGCCTGACTATTGAGATATGCTCCAATCTGATCTCCTTCCTAAGCATGTGATCTCTGATGAAGTGATGTCTGATCTCTATTTGCTTTGTCGCAGAATATTGGCGTATCTGATTCCTTAACTCCATAATCTGCCAGTTGATGTTGGATCCATAGAATCTGTGAGCAGCAACTTTCGGGAGGTTTCTGCTTTGGCTGTCGATGTTGCAATAGAGTTTGGTTTCTTACTGAACCAAGAGATGAATCTGTCACCAAGGAATTGCCATGTTCTCTTTGTGCTTCTCGATCTATCTTGCAGCCTGCATAATCTGCATCTGTAAAGCCACGTAGAGATAGACTGGAATCTTTTGGCTGCAGTGTAGTGGCTCTCCTTTGGGTCTGACTGAAACCAGGCGCAGAGACCGACACAATACATGATGTCCGGTCTGGTGGCTGTTAGGTATAGTAATGATCCTATAAGACACTGTCCTCGGTATTTTGTAACTCCACTGTTGTTCCCCCTTCAACCTTCTCGAGCTTGATTAATGCACTCATTGGAGTAGATGCTTCCGAGCAGTTGTCTATTCCGAAACTTTTTAACAGCTCCTTGGTATATTTTTCTTGCTTGTTGAAAATTCCTGCTCCTAGTTGTCTTATTTGAAGTCCTAGAAGAACGTTAGCTCGCCCATCATGCTCATCTCGAACTAGTTTTGCATCAACTTGGAGAATCTTTTACACAACTTCGGATTGGTTGAACCGAAGATGATGTCCTCGACATAGATTTGTACGATTCGTAGGTCTTCTACTTCGTGTACCGAAATAGTGCCTTGTCCACACTGCCAATGGAGAATTCGTTATCTATCAGGAATTTAGATAGAGTCCCGTACCAAGCTCGAGGTGCCTGGTTGAGCCCATATAGAGCTTTTTTCAATCGGTATATGTGATCTGGAAACTCGTGGCTGATGAACCCTGGAGGTTGAGCCAAGTGGACTTCTTCTGAGATCTTCCCATTTAGAAATGCACTTTTGACATCCATCTGATACACCTTGAAGTCTTTAAACACATCATAGGTTAGAAAGATTCTGATTGCCTTCAGTCTTACTATCGGTGCAAATGTTTCATCATAGTCAATCCCTTTTTCCTGCCGGTATCCCTGAGCAACTAGCCTTGCCTTGTTCCTTACTATCAATCCATCTTCATCTAACTTATTTTTAAACACCAATTTGGTTCCAATCACCATCTGCGTGGGACTTGGAACTAGCATCCACACATCTCTTCTCCTGAATTGGTTCAGCTCTTCCTGCATAGCTGCGATCCAGTTACTATCCTTAAGTGCATCATCAACCTTAGATGACTGTATTTGAGATATGAAGGCATGGATGAACATGTTGGGGTTGGACTGGCGCATGGTCTTCATAGTTGTGGTTGTATCACCGATGATCCGCCTTTTTTTGGGTGATTGAGTTTGGTCCGATTCCACTTGATAGATTCCTCTTCAGATTGATCTCTTTCTTGAACATTAACAGTTCAGCCAATTCTTTTGACGCTTGATCAGTCTGTATTTCTCCTTCAATCAACGACTGATCATCCTGAACTGAGACTTCTTTAGATGTTTGCTCATTGTGGATTCCGGTTTCTTCAACTTCCGGTTCATCATCTTCACTGGGATTCTCCAGATTTTGGATTTCAAGTTGGTTGGTTAGCCGGTTGATATTCCGTGGAGTGTTGTTCTCATGCTGAGATT
Organism: Craterostigma plantagineum; assembly: GCA_027422505.1. Classification (NCBI taxonomy): domain Eukaryota; kingdom Viridiplantae; phylum Streptophyta; class Magnoliopsida; order Lamiales; family Linderniaceae; genus Craterostigma; species Craterostigma plantagineum. The sequence continues at coordinate 560,416 of JAPQWV010000055.1, forward strand.
CCTCAAACACCACGTGTGGGGACTCATCTATGCTCAGGTTGTTGCAATTGAACACCCGGTATGCCCTGCTGACTGATGAATATCCCAAGAAGTATCCCTTGTCAGCCTGGTTGTCGAAAGTGCCTAGATCATTCATTCCAAACCTGCTTCCAAAGGTTTTGAAGTAACCAATGGAAGGATTGTTTCTAGTCCAGATCTCGTAGGGTGTTTTTCCCTGACTTTTGCAAATCATTGACCAGTTCTTTGTGCAGCAGGCGGTATTGATTGCTTATGCCCAATATTTCTGTGAGATATCTACATCTGCTAGCATAGTCCTAGCTGCTTCCTTAAGCGCCCGGTTTCCTATCTCAGCTACTCCATTTTGCTGAGGTGTTCTAGCAGTAGATAACTCATGGCGTATGCCATGGTCCTCAAGATATGATGTTAGCGTAAAATTGAGGAACTCAGTTCCTCGATCACTCCTAATTGTTTTAACTTTAGCGTTCTTTTCATTTCTACTCTGTTAAAGAATTTCATTACTTCATTCGGGGTTTGATCTTTAGTCTTTAGAAATATTACCCAAGTAAACCTAGAGTAGTCATCAACTATTAGTAGTGTATACCTAGTTCCCCCTAAGCTGGTTACCGAAACTGGACCAAACAAATCCATAGTAATAGACTTAGACACTGGTCTGATGTAATACCCGTAAATTTAATACGGGATTTTTGATATAATTAATTATATAGTTATGTGAATTAGGAATTTTGGCAAATAAAATTAAGTTGTGAAATGAAAATATAAATTTCTAGTTTCAACTTTAAATTCGAAAGTTATAAAAACCAAGTGAAATTTATAAAGTTAAACTATATTAGATTGGGCTAAATTAAATTGAGATATATTTGATCTTTGGAATCAAGGCCCAAATACTCAAAGCCTACGTTAACAATGAAGTTACTTAGGACCTAGGGAAAAATAAAGATAACCAAGTAGTCTAATCACACGAATTTCAATGAGAAACTACCCATGTATATCGAGCACATCTACTAGTAGACCCTTAGAAGATAACAATAACAAAGGAGAACTATTTCGAGCCAAAGTTGAAAGGAAAGGAAACCTTGACAAACCAATCGGAATTTCAAGTTAAGAACGGTAAGAATTTTATTTACAACTTGCAAAATTTCCGTGCTTAAAATAGCTTATGTACACCTTACGTGAATAAGAAGATTAGGTGAAGAATGGAGCTCAATATGTGAGCTCGATTCATGCTCATATTTTATTGTAAGTTTTATGAAATTATGTAGGAAGTTTACGAGTTCAAAAGCTTTCGTGGTTAACTATCCTAGTGTACTATGTTTCCGATATATATTTGTGTGCTTTACACAATCTTATGTTGACAAAGGGGATACGAATCATGTCATATGAAGAAACCCTAAATCCCTAGGCTTCGATATATGATCCTAGATATTTTAGGTGATATAAGCTTTAATGATTTTTGAACCATGTGATAAATCTTATAACCTGTCTAAAAGAATTATGCTTAGAAACCCTAAAAACATAGAACTATTCATAGGGTACTATGCTTAAGAATCTTAGGACTTGAAGTAAAAGTTTACACCTGCTCAGAGGCTGAAATAGGAAATTTAATCATTCTCAAAGTTTGATGTGTTCCTTAGAAATTTAACGTTTTAAGGTGTACTATATTCTGGAATTAGTTTGATTCTCAAAATGAATGCCGATAGAAAAGAGAAGTTTCAAGAACTGTGAAGTTTGATTATCGACAGGAATTTTTATAGTATTATTAGGGTTTCACGAACTTTAAACGTTTCGCGAGTTAGGAGTACTTCGCGAACTTAGAAGACTTCGCGAACTTAATGATTTTCGCGAACTGTCGACCCTTCACGAATTAAGCTTCGCGAACTGTGTTTCGCGAACCATGAGAGTGTAAAGTTTTCCGCGGGCTATAGGAGTTCGCGAATTGTGAGAGAAGGCGAAGTTTTACGGGCTCAAATTTATTTTGCGACCCGATCTGATCTTCGCGACTATGAGACAGATTGGGCCAATAATAATCTCGCGGACTATTTCGTGAAGTGTAAGGATTCCGCGAATTAGAAGCTTTTCGCGGGCCAGGAGGATTCGCGAATCCTAAGTTTCGCGATTCGTGAACCTTTCTTGAATTGAACGAAGTTCGCGACCCAGTAAGGGTTTGCGAGTTGACTGTTGACTTCGAATTTAATTTCGAAACTTAGTTATTTTAAGCTAATTCGAGAATGTATACATTCTGATAGTAATTATATGTTCAGAGGATCGGTCTATAGAGACTCCATCGGACTTCGTATTTGACTATAGCGGGAGGACGGGTAGGTGAATCATTCATCTACAATGCGTAAACACATATGTGACAACGTGCTTTGATGTGATTCGATGATTTATGTGACTTACGTGTTTCACATGTTTTATGCACATTTCATACGAACTATGTTCTTACGTGTTATTACGAGTATATGCATGGCACGTGCATATCACGTCAGGCTGAGAGATGATTTCCACCGTATTGAGACGGTGATGATCAACGTATTGTTAAGTGGGGTAGATTGAGATAATTGCGACTTGTTAGGCTCACAGATTACCTGGCCGAGACAGACGTGATCGATCTGTCTACTCGGATGTGGTCGGTTCGAGGTGCAAAATGCCAGATGATTATATATATATATGGATACGTGCGTCATTGCCCATGATTTATTGTGGAAGAGACGACCTGGTAGGTGGCCATTGGTGTACACTTGCATACATGCATTTTTGTTCACCTACTGGGCAAATCGCTCAGTGTTTACGCGTTGTAGGTACTGGGTCTGACGCTGATACGCGTCAAGACTGAGGCGGCTGGTGGCGGTGCTCCACGGACTTTTGAGGGTGGTGGGGTACATGGATGAAGACCTGTGGAGCGGCATTAGGATTTTGACTTTTGGGGGCTACGCCCTTTGTACGGACATTACTATGTAAAATAATATTTTGTTGTAGTATATTACCTTTTAGGAAAAAGTTTTTATTAGACGGGTCTTTCGCGGCTTACGTTGCGAAAATCCGCCACTAATAATAATTAGAAAAGTAGGGTCGCCACAGGTGGTATCAGAGCATAGGCTCAAGATTCTGCAGACTGTCCATGTACTGCCGCTCAAAAGCCCGGAGAACCAGCCTGGCCTGTAAGTTCAATACTTGATTATGTGTTGCCTGATATATGTTTTACGTGAATGATTGTAGAATTAGTTAAAAATGCCAAAGGGACGTCGAGAGGTAGGCAGTTCTGGTCTTAGGGCGGGAACTGAATCCCCACCTAACGACAATTCTACCATCCATCAGTTGACCGATCTGATCCGGTGAGAGTCAGATCAGATCAGTGATCTCATTCACCGTCAGAACTCTTCGAAACGTCATGAATCCCCGGGACTAGAACGTGTAGAAGCTGTCGGGAAGAGGTTCGGAAGGTTAAATGCCCCTATGTTTGAGGGGGCACCGATCCTACCGATGCAGAGGATTGGCTTAGAACCATCAAGAACATGTTCCGCGTGAGCCATTTACCCAATACAGAAAAGGTGACATGTGCCACATTCATGCTACGTGGGAGTACTGGTAGGATACAATTCAGGTGCTTGAGGATTCCACTACGATGACCTGGGAAAGGTTTAAGATTATATTCCGAGGAAAGTATTTTACGGCGCCGGATAGGAGCGAAAGCTGAATGAATATATCAATCTCAAGCAAGGAGGAATGTCAGTAGCGGATTACATCCGCAAGTTCGAACAACTCTCGAAGTTTGCGCCACATATAGTAGCTACCGACGAGCTGAAGATCTAGCGTTTTCTGAAAGGTCTCAAACCCGAGACCTTTCGAAAGGTAAGTATGTACGATACCGAGGGGAAGACATACGCACGCATCGCTAAGTGAGCAATCCTAGCCGAGCAGGCGGAGAACATGATTGCAATGGCGCAGGACGAAAAGTGGAAAGCAGAAGGACAACAAGGAGAAGGAAACCAAAAACGCCAGTTCTTTGGTAAGGCACCAAACTATCACGGAGATCAGCAGGGTCAACAGAATTGGCGACCGAGGCCGAACCAAGGACCGATTAACACTCCAAACCGACCCCCGAACACCGTACCGCAGTGTAAACAATGCGGACGTCATCACTACGGCGTATGTCAGAGAACAGGACCAAATCTGACTCCACAGTGTTTTCGATGCGGAAAGGTTGGGCATTTTGCTAGAACGTGTCACGTGAATGTGCCTCAAGTTCCGAATCAACCCCTAATCCGACCTCCTCTAGTGCCAGCGCTAGATTTTACATTAACAAACAAGGTGGCTGAAGTGGATCCCTCCTTAGTAACGGGTACGTTAACCATCTATAGCGTGCCTACTTCTGTGTTAAGTGACCATCTATAACCATCTATAGCGTGCCTACTTAGTAACAGATCCCTCAAGGATTTGTTGTTGTTATTGGGGAGGGCTCACGTTCAAGTGTCGGGGGCTCTCGAATTATTGCTTCCATGAGATGATTGTCCCGACAGTATAACCAGTACACTCACCCGTGGGGTCGGCGAGACGGAGCAGCTCAAATGAGATCGACATCGATGGCTGATCCAGGTCCGTGAGCTTGGGGTTGTGGAAGAATTTGAGTCGGGGTGGTTGATAGTTTCATCCTGGAGGCAGGCAAGGAATATTCTCGTGGAGCTCCATGAGATGGGCGATGATCATAGAAAAGCACCTTGCATACGGCACATTCTTCAATCGCTTGTTCTCCTTTTGTCTGATCTGTTCTACAAGATCGTTCAAGATCAGCTGTACGAAATCATAATTTCGTGAGAGTGCGATGCCGTGGAAGATGCGAAGGATGTTGCAGTTGCCTTTGTCAAATCGGACATGCTTTGGTGAGAGGCACTTATTGATAATCCCAAATAAAGTCTTCCAGAGGGATGCCGTTGCTCTGAACTTGTGCGAGTTTGGTGAGCTACGGTCGGTATGCCATTTGGGGAAAATCTTTTACCATCTAGCACCCGTAGGCAGAGGGTCGTAATCGTGACAGAATGGCAGGTACAAGACGAGGCCAAAATCATTCTTGCTGAAGCTGACATGTCTTTTCCCAAGTACCGTTGTGAATTGGTAAGTGCCCTTAGTTACGTGACTCTGTATACATCCACAATACTGTTGGAGATAGACCATTGGCACCGAGGCCGTCACTGTAAGATCGAACTGAAAATTCATGTCCTGAACTTTGATCGTAGATATGGTGGTACACTGGATAGTTGGCCATCTGAAAAAGATAGCAAATAAACTTTATTAGTTCAATTTTAAATTTCAAGCGAAATCTATCATATCAAACTATAATATTTCAAACAACTTATTTTTTGTTTGATAGATATGGAAAATATAATTTGGCACATAGATTATACGGATATGAAGAAATGCAATGGTACTTAATGAAATTCGAAAGTTACATATAAGGCATATAAGAAATTGATCGAAAATTTTCTAAGTGTTTAGCGCGAGAATACCACTGTTCACTCCGTTAAATTGTTCGCTCGAAAATTAAATTCTCAATATTAGTTTCCTATGTTAATTTCTAATTAAAATATCCATGTAAGTTTGCACTCGAAATTTTTTTATTCGTTAAGTTAGCTACAGTATAAAAGACTTAGAGAAATTTTTCTAAGTGTCGAAGTGTTAAACGCAGTACTGTAGACGATCAATTTTACGATCGAGAGAAATTTTTCGTGTAAATTTACGATCGAGAATGTAATACCCGTAAGATTTATATGGGATTATTTCAATAATATTCAGAATGTGTGGAGTCGACGCTCGAACAAAATTGATTTCTTTTCGAATCGAGCCAAGAAATTAGAATTGGACCCGAAAAATTTATTATGGGCCAAATAAAGAAGAATATTGGCCTTAGTTTGCGGGATGAATGTAAGGTTGGGAATTTGATCTAACAATAACGATAATAATAATAATCAAAATAATAAAATAATATATGTATATATATATATATATATATATATAAATGGCCGAAATTAATTAGGAGCCAAATTAAGAAAATAAAGACACCTCCATGTGAGTTTAACACAATATAATAAAATAGAAAAAATATATACCAATATATCATTACCTACTAATCATAACACGTTGAGGTGATGCTCCTCATTGATGGCATGAGGACAAAGAATAATAGGTCATTTCCATGAAGGGTTTCGTTGACTTGCATGAGACAAGAAAGCATCTCCATAATAGCACTTCCATGCATATGCCTTCATGTTACCATAAAATAAAATAAACCTAATACAACACTTTAAACCACAGAGACAAGACCTAATAATCAAATAGGGAAAGAGAGAAAGAGACAACAAGAGAGGAGAGAAGAGATGGGGAGTTGGCGAGAGAGAGAGGGAGAAAAGAAATTAAAAAAAAAAGAAATATATAATAATAACACCTAATGCCACCTCTCTACACACATTAGGACAAGATAAATAAATTAAGGGAGAATAAAGGAAGAGAGGAAGAATCACGTTGGAGAGAGGGAAGATAGGAAAGGAAAAGAAAGAAAAAGGACAAGATCTAACTAATATGCCACCTCTTTTCACCTAAGCCACCTCATTAAATTCCTAAGGACACATTAATAACTAATAAATCCAAAGATATTAGAGAGGAAAGGAGAAAAGGCAGTTAGGGAGAAGCGAAGAAAATGGCCGAGAGAGAGAGGGAGAGAGGGAGAGAAAGAAAAAGAGAGAAAGAAGGAAAGGAGGAGGAGGAGAAGAAAAATCTCCGGAAGCTCGGGATCGAAGCTCTGGGGTTGGGATCACACGAAACAGCCCGTTACGTAGCTCTCTACGGGATTAAGATAGGTGAAGATCACGTACACACGTAAACAAGTCTTGAATACGTGCATTTTACATGATTGCATGATCTCTTTCGAATTTATACGTGTTTATGTGCTAAACGTGAATTTCTTGTATGATTTTCATGATGGTGCTTACTTGCTAAAATTCGGCCCAACTTAATACCTTAATCTTTATGAAGTTTAGGCATGAAACATAAGAATAGAGTTAGAGGACTTGCGATTAAGAGGAAGAACAAAACTTGGGGAGGATTAGTGTTTTCTAGGGTTTTCTTTATCCATTTCGTCCAAGAGGTTCAAAAATTAATATCTCAAAATCTAGACCTCGGATTAAAAATCGCTTAGTGCAGAATCAAGATTTGCAAGTTGTTTATCTATGGTTTAAATTTCATCCATCGGACATCGTTTACCCCGTGTGTAGCACCCGAGTCCTCGTAAATAGTAGGGCCAATAAATTTGCACGACTGCTGACTGCAATTATGTGCCTTTCGTACGTTGATTTCGTGCTTATGTGACTTACGTGAGATTTTGTGTGGAAAATTACGTGCGTAAATTCGTGTTTAAGTAATGATGAAATTCAGTGCAATTGAGATTGTGCTATGAGACCCCTAATTTAAGGATCTTAAAAAATTAGGCAAATGGGAATTCGGGCAAAAGCTAAGCCTTGGGTCACAAATGGGCTAAGTTTAAATGTTAGGCCCAATTCACCTCAAGTCCAACATTGATAAATATTGTAGAAACTAGGAATTGGGCTAGAAATGAAAATAGGCCCAAGTCATTTAGGAAAAATAACTTAGGGACAACCCTCCTTGAATTGGAGGATAATTCCGTCAAAACCCACCTTCCTTGCTAAACAATAATGTAAAACCCATTTCAAGTCCACAATATCCCAAGTGTAAGAAAATGACGAGAGTGGAAGCTAGGAAAAAGAAGGAGAAGCCGAATTACAAATCCCACAAATCGGACCAGGTATGTTCTTTAAGCACGGCATTTACGTTTTTCTTAAAGGTTAGGGCTGTGCGATTTTAAACCATAAAGGTCTCAATAGGGTTTTGGGTTAAGGCACGATTTCTAGACCCGAGAGGTGTTTCCATCTTGATTTTGTGCTCTTGGTTCCATAATAACACGTCTTAGGGAATTTAAACACGAAAAATAAAAATAATAAGGCTAGGTGCAGGTTCTGTATTAAAACTTGAAATTTAGGGTTTTAAAGTTTAAATCGGCCTTCATCGTGTTCTTGGAAGAAACAACTTTTTGATTCTTAAGGACAACACATCGCGAATTGAAAAGCATCTGCGGGCCGTGGCTATTTTGCGAACTCGAGCACTTTCGCAGGCCAAGGAAGAATTGCGAGTCCATGCAATTGGCGAATCCTTAGCTTTCGCGAACCTATATCAAGTGGCACATTCGTTCCGCAAACTGGGAGCTGCCTGATGTGTTGCGAGTCCCGCGTATCGAAGGTTCTGCGAACTCCAAGCAAGGTTGCGACTCCAAGGCTGGCGACTCCAAGCAATCGGCGAACTGGGGAGTTAGCGAATGCATGAAAGTTTGGCGAACTAAGAGTCAAGAGAGATTCGCGAATCCGTGATTTGCGAGCCCACCACACACTTCGCTAACCGAGCATGTATTGGCGAATTCATGAGCTAAGTTGACGTTCTGCGAATTCGAGGTTTTGCGAACCCAAGCTTTTCATGAACCCCGCATGTATGGCTAGCTCGAGGCGGTTCGCAAACGCAGTTGGCGAACTCATACAAGCCGCGAACCATGAAACCGAGAATCTCAATTTACGAATTAAAGTTCTGCAGGCCCGCCATTTGGCGAACCCTAATGCGCGAACTTGGTGAGGAAGAGACTTGCGAATCCATGAGTTTTACGGGTCCATCATATTTCGCGAATCGGATCTTTTGCGAGTCCACTTCACGAGCCACGCACAATTTGGCGAACCCATAGTGTTGCGAACCAAACCCGTTCTGCGAACTTCGCTAGTTCACGAACCATGCAAATTTGGCGAGTCCTCCGTTTCGCGAACTTGACTTCACTTGATGAATTTAAGATGTTTCACGGGCCGAACGAAGTTTGGCGAATCCCGAGCCGGGTCTAGCTAATTCGCGAACTAAGCAATTTGCCGAATCTTAAATAGAAAATAATAGACTTCGCGAGCCCTAGAAATTATAAGTACAATTCGCGAAACACCCTTAGCGATTTGGAACTTCACGGGTCATGCGAGAGTTTGCGAACCCGACTAGAATTAACCAAATATGTCCCTAACTTAGGGATTTAGCATACTTAATCAATTAATTAAAATAGTGTGCTGACGATAACATTTTATGCCTAAGGTCGGAACCTAGGAGAATACACGGGTCAGGTAGCGACTAATTTACGGACGATAGGTAAGTGGAAATCCAACTACAACACATAACTTGTGTGTTATGTCTTATATGACTATGTGCCTATGTGATTCCATGATTACGTGAATTGATCGTTATGCATTCATGTGGTAAGCATAAGTTGCATTCATTTGCATATGCATATTCACGTGCACGCACGAACTCATGGGGGAGGGTTGTGGGAATGAGTGTGCACGATGAGATGTCGCTTGTACGCGACGAGGACTTGCTGATGTGGGCAAGTGTGTCGACTCACAGTTGAGTCAGGGGCTATCTCCTGTGCTACCAGGGCGGCGTTTAGCATCGTCGTACTATTATGTAAATATATATGTCGATTTCCTATGTATATTGTTGAGCATGGCCCGTGGCGGTAAGGTGCGACCTGGAGGGTGCGACCTGAGGGTATAAGCGACACAGAGTGAAACCCTGGTGTAGGCGACCTCAAGTGGGCTACCAGCGTGAGCGACCGCCGAACAGTCGAGGACGACCGGGTTCATATGGCGACCTAGGGGAACGATGTGCATCCTAGGGTTCGGCCATCCGGCGTGGACCGCTGTCGTATTGTCCTTGAGGGACGTGAGCTCTTGTGGTGCATAGTGAGATTGGCCGTGGGCCCTGAGTTATACTAGTGAGAGTACTAGGTGCATCGGCGCGGGATGCCTTTGAGGTATGTTAGATGCATCGGCGCGGATAGCCTTTGCGTAGTAGTTTATGCATCGGCGCGTATTGCCTTTGCAGGAATGGGACACGTGCATTCATGCATGATTTCTTCTTACTGAGCCTCGGTGGCTCGTTTCTTTATGTTATGTGTTGTAGGCACCAGCGACCACAGTACGTGATCGCGTTTTGAAGGCAGGACCGACCTTTTGGAGCTTCGCGCTGCTTTGGGGGTGGACGTGTATGTATGGATGACGACCTGTGAGGCCGGGCGCATAGGAGCCTTTTGCTATGCCGACGCACACTCACCGTTGTAATTAAGACATGTTTAGAACAGTAGCGTTCGACATGTATTCTTTTGACATGCACAAAGATAACGTTCCATTACTTAAATGGAAATGAAAAATTTTATACGTATTTTCAGTATACTTTAGCATTTTCAACTCGCTAGGCGCATAGGAATACGCTAGAATAGGCAAGTTAGGGAGTTCGGGTCATGACAGGGTGGTATCAGGGCTTCGGTCACAGGTTCTGTAGACTGTCAATACACACACACCCAAAAGCGCGGAAGCGGCCTTGCAAGTAAGTGTTAAGTTTGTGTGAATTCTTATGTTGCATAATTTATTGGCCATAGGAAAATCAGAATAGGGACAAAAGATGGTAAGAACGAGAGGTGAGCCGAGCGATGGCAATGACCAGAACAGGGGAAACACGGCCCCTACTGTAACGATCCAACTTCCTAGATACGTATTTTGGCGGATTTTCGCAGCGTAAGCAGCGGTAAACCCATTTAATTAAAACTTTAAAATATAATAATACAAATACGGTCGATGTCTAAATCCATAAGTTCAAACCCAAACACATTTTGATTCATTTGGCCCAAGCCCAAATTTAAAAACACGAAACATAAACTCGTTCCACAGGTCGCGTCCCATGTACTGCGCCGCCCTCAAAAGTCAGTGGAGTCACCGCCATCAGCCGTATTACCTACACACGTAAACCCTGAGCTTTTGCCCAGTAGATAAAAATATGCATGAATACAATGCTCTCACATCCCAAACTCGACACATCTCACAAAATGCACGCTCGACTCTTTTCTCATAGCTCATCGTCATCTCAACTCATCTCATCGCAATCAGGGCCCGAGGCTTAGGAACTAAAGGCAACACGCGCGCAGGGGTCAGTAGCTCGGGAGGCCCCACTCCCCACAAGGGTCAGTAGCTCGGGAGGCCCACTCCCCACATCTCAATCATATAGTGCGCCTTAGTCCTAACCTCACTACTCAAACAATTCGACGACCATCAATCGGTCATAAACTACCCCACTCAACATTGCTATACAATATTACCATGACTCCATACGGTTCTCTCTTCTCGTACAATGTGTATGCAAATGTCGTGCAAGTAGAATGCAACATATAAAATGCATCATATTAAATAACAACATATCGACCCGAGATATAATCTCGGCCCGATCTCAAAACTATCATACACCAAATAATTCGGGCCCTAAGCCCGCGTTCCGATTTAATCGGACCGAAACATTAATCAACGAAACTCTCACCAAAATTTCACTAAGGGTTCCCAAAATTTAATCCTTTTCACTTTAAGACCCTAATTTCACAATTGATCCTTAATTTAATATATTTTAAAATTCTAACGTCCAACTTTCAAATTATCACTTAAATTTCTAATTTGAAAATATACTTCTGAATTTTTTTTCATTTAAAATCCAAAATCTCATAATTTATTTTTTAGTATCCGAAAATTTTTCTAAGTTTCAGATCTGCCCCAAATCATTAAAATTTCAGATCCGCCCCGAAAGCTTTATATTTCTTTAAAAATTACCCCTGTTCGAATTAAATTCCCAGCCCCAAGATTTTTAGAACTTTTCAATTTAGTCCCCATATTTCGAATTTTACATTCTCAGCCCCTAATTTTTATAACTTTTCAATCTAGTCCCTAAACTTTGGAAAACCCAAATATAATCCAAAACTCAAATTTTCTTAAATCTTTACCAGCACCCTAAACTTCCTAAATTGACTTAATCTACCCAATATTCTGCCCCTCACCCAAATTTAACCCTCATGGCCGAAACTTGAAGAAAAACTCTAGAAAACCCTAATTTGCACTTTTATCTGAACTTTCCAAATCTAACCAATCTTGCCCTTAAAAATTCCAACTCTTATTTTCAATCCCTAACTTCTTTGATCGTAACTCGGCACATAATCATGCAAGCAACGAGACATGCAACACGTAAAATCTCGACCCTAATTTTGTTTACGTATGTAGATATCTTCACCTACCTTACGTCCGTAGAGAGCTACATTACGAGTTATTTTTACGTAATCCCGACCCTAGGATTTCGATCCCGAGCTCCTCCACGTGCCCGCGGGTTTTTCTTTTTCTCCCGGTTCTCTACCGCGATCTCTCCCGCGATTTCTCCCTCTCTCCCGCAATCTCTCCTTCTCTTTTCTCTCTTCCCTCTTCTCCTTCTCTTCTTCCTCTCTTTTCTTTCTTTTTCTTTCTTTCCTTTCTCTTCCTTTCTCTCTTTTTTTTCTCTTCTTTTCTCTTCCCTCTCTCTTTTTCACGTTATCTTCCCCTCTCCCTTTTCTTTCCTTCTCCTTTCTTTATTCTCTTGTCTAGGTGGCATTAGGTGGTTTATTTATGTCATTGGTGATGACTTTGTCCTAATACTCATGGAGAGGATTAGTTGTCATTTTGCTCTCTCCTTTTCCTTTTCTTTCTTTTTTTTCTCCCCTCCTCTCTCCCACACGTTATCTCCTCTCCATTTTCTTTAATTTGGTTGTTACTTTTGTTTCCATGCTCACATGGAGGTAGATGGAGGTGATGAGGTGAGGTGTTTTGGTTTTATTACCTCATTATGTAAAGATATTTATTTATAGTTATTGTTTTATTTTATTGTACCAACCTCACATGGAGGAACATATTTATTTATTTTTCTCTTAATTTATTGCAGCCATAATTAAATTATTATTATTATTATTATTATTATTATTACTTTTATTATTTTTAAATTATTTATTTATTTGGGCTTTCACTTCTTGTCTACGGCCCAATTAAATTTTATTAAAGGACCCAACTCCCAACCTTTTATTTTGGGCCATTATTCTCTTCATTTGGTCCATACATAAATTTTGGTCCATTTAAATTTTTTCGGGCCCAATTGTAAATTTTTGGCCCGATTCGAAAAGAAATCTTTTCTTGTTCGAAACTTGATTTCGCCTATTTTGAATATTTTTTTTTTTGAAGTAATCCCGTATAAATTTTGCGGGTATTACATCCTTCCCCCTTATAAGAATTTCGTCCGCGAAATTACAGTACAGAGAATAACTCGGGGTACTTCTCTCTCATCTCGTCCTCGCGTTTTCCCAAGTGGCTTCTCCCAATACTTGGTTCCGTCACAAGACCTTCACGGGGGTATATTCTTATTCTCGTTCATCAAAATTTGCATCGGTCTTTCTTCATAGCTCAAGTCTGACTTCAATCGTTGATGAAGTGATTCGCCCTGCACTTCATGGCTCAGGTCTGGGACGTACTTCGTAATGTAGATACATGGAAGACGTCATGAACTTGTGCGAGAGATGTGGGCAATTCGAGTTGACATGACACTTCTCCAACTCGTTTCGCAATTGTGGAAGGTCCGATATATTTCGGACTCAACTTCGCTTTCTTCCCGAAGTTGGTTATTTCCACTTCAAGTTGGCACAGATCCGTATTCATGGATTTACGGCTCAAAGCATTTGCAACTACGTTCTCTTTGCCTATGTGATAATTTATCACACAGTCGTAGTCTTTTACTAACTAGAGCCATCATTTGTGCCTCATGTTTAACTCCTTCTGCGTGAAGAAGTACTTTAGGCTTTTATGATCTGTGAAGATCTCGCATCGTTCTCCGTATAGATAATGTCGCCCGATTATTCAGGGCAAACACCACGGTTGCGATTTCCAAATCACGTGTTGGGTAGTATGGTTTCAGCTGGTCGGGAGGCATACGCAATTACCTTCTCGTTCTGCATCAACACGTATCCCAAGACATTCTTAGAAGTGTCACTGTATTGCAAGAACATGCGCTGTTGTTAGTCGCTTGCTTCAACTCCTGAAAGTTTTCTTCACACGCTTCCGTCCACTTAAATGGGACTTTCTTCTTCATTAGAAATGAAGTTGAAAATTGAAGAAACTAAGTTGAGAAGATCACGATGAGCAGTTGCCGTTGGATCTAAACTGGCGCGCGATCTAATGGCTAGGATTTGAAAGCTGAAGATTAAATTTTGTTCCCAGGATATCGCGCGAATAAGTCAGCGGCTGAGATGTTTAGAAAGTGAATGAAGAGGATGGTGAATCGTGAGCGTCGGATCAAAGATCGGACGGATGGTAGTGAAGGTGCTATTTCACTTATAGAGTCGCATGCGATTCTTGCTCCAACACGCGGAAATGTAAGACCACGTGGCGACTTGTGGAGTGCTCGATCGGATAATGTACGGCGAGGATAGATCTTGTACTCTCACTTAAAACAAAATCTGACTTGTCCAAATTTCCCATTCCACTTTCTCGAGCATATAACTCACTCTAGAGTGAAAATCACAGTGAGGTGAAAGCACAAGAGTTGTAGAAGGGATAGAGATCTGTAACTTTTGTGTTGTGATCGATAAGAAAGGAAGCTTGGCTGATCCGTAAACATAGACTGAAGTTCAGCCGTGTTTGTGCGTTAGTTCGCCGTACTTTCCAACATGTTTCTGGCGTGGACATTGATAAGTGAGCAATTTTTTTTTCGTATTGGATATCAACATCTTTCTTCAAGATTTTGGATTAGATTTTTGTGATAAAACGTCCAAAGCGATTATCTTCATGCGCGTGATTTCTCAAATCGAGATTACGGCGTTCGAAGAAAAATCTGATCTCGAATTTAATGGAAATTACCTTTATACGGCGTTTGACGAAAACCCAAAATTTATGAGGCTTATCCCTTCGCCTCACTCACGCCCATAAATATGTACTTGATGCACGCTATTTTTTTCACAACACAATTTTCTCAGTTTAGATCATTTAAACTTCACCATGTATAACTTTGGAGAAAATGCAGAGCGTGAGAACATCCCTCACGAACCTCTTGAGAGTCTCGAAAGACTTAAGTCCGAGTTATTCCTTCTCTTAGGTTTGCACGCATTGGTGATTGCTATTTTGGTAATGTGGATTGTTACCCATTGTACTTGCTTCTAGTTTTTGTGTAATTGTTGCTACTAAATAAGGAAGTTTTAATCTTCCAATTTTTTAATTTTTTTTTTGGGTTATAATATGCTTTTCAGTTATGTAATAGTTATGTAATGGAAAATTTCGCATATATATATCGATTCTCCCATATTTTCTCTACGTCCCCGTCTAAGTTTCCACATTCTCTAGACATACTTATTCCTATTCCTACCATGCTTCCGATGCGCACTCTATGCGTGGATGATTATTTTCTCCATAATATGTATTATACGTACATACTTATTTCAGCTCTATCCTAATATTTTGTTATATTTGAAAATAGTACGTAAAGTCCAAACTCTAATTTGCAGTAAACATTTCAGATGAGGCCTAAATTTAATTACTGCCCAAAAATTACTAGTTGCGGCAAGAATACTTTTTATCAAATAAACCCCGAATTTTACCAAATAATTTACGCCGAGTTTTATCAAACTCTTTTATTTTTGTGATACGATTTATGTTTCGTTTATGTAACAGCCATTTTCGCATATAACAAGTTCAACTCTTTTTATTTCGCCGTTTATTATATAAATTTTTAACTTTCCGAATTTCAGCTTTGTCCAATTCGGTCAAGCCCAAATTTGACAAAGCCCAAATTTCGAAAAGGCCCAAACTTTAAATTTCGTCAAATTCCTAATTGGTCCGAATTTTCATCTGAATTTCAAAGCAACCCCAAATTCGATCAAAGGTCTGGATTTTAGTAATCCTCCTCCTACCTTAATTCAACCAAGATTCTCCTGCCAATCTATGTATAAAAGTACAAAATCTATAGCTTTCGAACACATCAAGGATCACATAAAATCACACAAATATTCATGTAAAGCATATATCAGAAAATCGTAAATCACGTTTTAAACTTACAGGCGTAGGCTGATCCTCCAGGCATTTGAGCGGCAGTACATGGACAGTCTACAGAACCTATAACCTAACGCTCTGATACCACCTGTAACGACCCAACTTCCTAGATACGTATTTTGGCGGATTTTCGCAGCGTAAGCAGCGGTAAACCCATTTAATTAAAACTTTTAAAATATAATAATACAAATACGGTCGATGTCTAAATCCATAAGTTCAAACCCAAACACATTTTGATTCATTTGGCCCAAGCCCAAATTTAAAAACACGAAACATAAACTCGTTCCACAGGTCGCGTCCCATGTACTGCGCCGCCCTCAAAAGTCCGTAGAGTCACCGCCATCAGCCGTATTACCTACACACGTAAACCCTTAGCTTTTGTCCAGTAGATGAATATGCATGAATACAAATGCTCTCACATCCCAAACTCGACACATCTCACAAAATGCACGCTCGACTCTTTTCTCATAGCTCATCATCATCTCAACTCATCTCATCGCAATCAGGGCCCGATGCTTAGGAACTAAAGGCAACACGCGCGTAGGGGTCAGTAGCTCTGGAGGCCCCACTCCCCACAAGGGTCAGTAGCTCGGGAGGCCCACGCCCCACATCTCAATCATATAATGCGCCTTAGTCCTAAACTCACTACTCAAACAGTTCGACGACCATCAATCGGTCATAAACTACCCCACTCAACATCGCTATACAATATTACCATGACTCCATACGGTTCTCTCTTCTCGTACCATGTGTATGCAAATGTCGTGCAAGTAGAATGCAACATATAAAATGCATCATATTAAATAACAACATATCGACCCGAAATATAATCTCGGCCCGATCTCAAAACTATCATACACCAAATAATTCGGGCCCGAAGCCCGCGTTCCGATTTAATCGGACCGAAACATTAATCAACGAAACTCTCACCAAAATTTCACTAAGGGTTCCCAAAATTTAATCCTTTTCACTTTAAGACCCTAATTTCACAATTGATCCTTAATTTAATATATTTTAAAATTCTAACGTCCAACTTTCAAAATATCACTTAAATTTCTAATTTAAAAATATATTTCTGAATTTTTTTTCATTTAAAATCCAAAATCTCATAATTTACTTTTTAGGATCCGAAAATTTTTCTAAGTTTCAGATCTGCCCCAAATCATTAAAAATTTCAGATCCGCCCCGAAAGCTTTATATTTCTTTAAAAATTACCCCTGTTCGAATTAAATTCCCAGCCCCAAGATTTTTAGAACTTTTCAATTTAGTCCCCATATTTTTTTAAAATTACACAAAGGACCCCAATTATTTATTCCGAATTTCAAATCTACCCCAAAAGCTTTATATTTCTTAAAAAATCTCCCCTGTTCGAATTTTACATTCTCAGCCCCTGATTTTTATAACTTTTCAATCTAGTCCCTAAACTTTGGAAAACCCAAATATAATCCAAAACTCAAATTTTCTTAAATCTTTACCAACACCCTAAACTGCCCCTCACCCAAATTTAACCCTCATGGCCGAAACTTGAAGAAAAACTCTAGAAAACCCTAATTTGCACTTTTACCTGAACTTTCCAAATCTAACCAATCTTGCCCTTAAAAATTCCAACTCTTATTTTCAATCCCTAACTTCTTTTATCTCCCTAAATCGCAATGGCCAAAAATAGCGTATAAGGAATTAACATAAAAGCATGCAAAATCAACACGAATTCACGTAGAAAGTCACGTTCGATCTTGATCTTAACTCGGCACATAATCATGCAAGCAACGAGATGACTCATGCAACACGTAAAATCTCGACCCTAATTTTGTTTACGTATGTAGATTATCTTCACCTACATTACGTCCGTAGAGAGCTACATTACGAGTTATTTTTACGTGATCCCGACCCTAGGATTTCGATCCCGAGCTCCTCCACGTGTCCGCGGGTTTTTCTATTTCTCCCGGTTCTCTACCGCGATCTCTCCCGCGATTTCTCCCTCTCTCCCGCAATCTCTCCTTCTCTTTTCTCTCTTCCCTCTTCTCCTTCTCTTCTTCCTCTCTTTTCTTTCTTTTTCTTTCTTTCCTTCCTTTCTCTCTTTTTTTTTCTCTTCTTTTCTCTTCCCTCTCTCTTTTTCGCATTATCTTCCCCTCTCCCTTTTCTTTCCTTCTCCTTTCTTTATTCTCTTGTCTAGGTGGCATTAGGTGGTTTATTTATGTCATTTGGTGATGACTTTGTCCTAATACTCATGGAGAGGATTAGTTGTCATTTTGCTCTCTCCTTTTCCTTTCCTTTCTTTTTTTCTTTTCTCTCCTCCTCTCTCCCACACGTTATCTCCTCTCCATTTTCTTTAATTTGGTTGTTACTTTTGTTTCCATGCTCACATGGAGGTAGATGGAGGTGATGAGGTGAGGTGTTTTGGTTTTATTACCTCATTATGTAAAGATATTTATTTTATAGTTATTGTTTTATTTTATTGTACCAACCTCACATGGAGGAACATATTTATTTATTTTTCTCTTAATTTATTGCAGCCATAATTAAATTATTATTATTATTATTACTATTATTATTTTTAAATTATTTATTTATTTGGGCTTTCACTTCTTGTTTACGGCCCAATTAAATTTATTAAAGGACCCAACTCCCAACCTTTTATTTTGGGCCATTATTCTCTTCATTTGGTCCATACATAAATTTTGGTCCATTTAAATTTTTTCGGGCCCAATTGTAAATTTTTGGCCCGATTCGAAAAGAAATCTTTTCTTGTTCGAAACTTGATTTCGCCCATTTTGAATATTTTTTTTTGAAGTAATTCCGTATAAATTTTGCGGGTATTACACCTACTGACAACCGCAATGCGACAATCTTCCAACTGACGGAACTGGTCCGCCAACAGTCAGCGCAGATACAGCAGCCGATTCAGCAAAATGCCACGAATGCTGGAAATACTCAGGCAGACAGAGCTGGGGTAGTGGGAGAAAGGTTCAGAAGGTTGAACCCACCAACCTTTGAGGACACGGCTGACCCGACAGCAGCCGAAGACTAGCTGAGGACCCTAGAAAGTATGTTCGTATACTGCCGGTCCCAGAAGCAGAGAAGACTCTTTGTGCTGCATTCCTATTGAGGGGAAGCGCAGGACATTGGTGGGACACAGTCACAGTGATCGAGAATCCTGCCACAATGAGCTGGGACAGATTCAAGGAGCTATTCCGGGGCAAGTATTTGACAGCCCCCAGTGAGAGCCCAGCGTGTCAACGAATTTATCAACCTCAGACAAGGAGCTATGACAGTGGCGGAATACATACGGTAGTTTGAGCAGCTGTCAAGATTTGCAGCACACATGGTCAGCACGGAAGCTCTAAAGATTGAGCGGTTTCTTGAGGGGCTGAAACCAGAACTTTACAGAGATGTGAGCATGGCGGGAGTCCAGGGAGCCACTTACGCTCAGGTAGCAGAGAGAGCAATGGTGGCGGAACAGGCCGAGGCCCGAATCATGCGCGCGCAAGAAGCAAAGAGGAAGTTCGCCCAGATGCAAGGGGCGCAATGGAGCGAAGGGGATCAGAAGAAGCAGTTCGTGCCCAAAGGCGGGAAGAAGAAATTTCAAAACAGGCCTCCGCAACAACCTCAGGGGACAGTGAACAGACCCCCAAATCCGAATCAGAACCAAGGGGCAGTGCCGATTCCCAACTGCCAGAGGTGCGGAAAGAGGCACTTTGGAATTGCAACATGCCGGCTAACGCGTGTTTCAGATGTGGGAAGCCGGGACATTTCGCGAGACAGTGCCCGGAAGGTGCTTCAGGGAGTCAGGCCGGGAGCCAAGCCGGACCTAAGATGGTGCCAGCTCGGGTATACACCATCACTTCAGAGGAAGCAGAGAACAACCCGACGGTGGTGACAGGTACCCTCTTAATTCACCAAACACCCACGTGCATCTTAGTAGATTCCGAGGCGACCCACTCATTTACATCCATCCAATATGTGACGAAACTCGGGATAATGCCTGAACGGGCAGAATGTGAGAATAGTGTGGCTATCCCAAACGGGGCACCAACTAGGACTAGCCAAATATTAAGGAATTGCTCAGTCTTAGTTAGCGACAAGGAATTATCTATAGACTTGATAGTCATCCCGATGAACGACTACGGAGTGATTCTTGGGATGGACTGGCTCTCAAAATACGGTGTTGTGATAGACTGTAACTGAAAGGTGGTCACATTTAGCATAAAAGGGGAAGAACCATTCACTTTTGAGGGAACGGGCAGAAGAGGAAGTGCTTCCAAGATTTCGGCATTAAAGGCCCAACGACTAACTGAAGCCGGATGCGAGGCATACTTGGTGTTTGCGCTGAAGGCAGAAATTCCTCTGCGAAACCTGAAGATGTACCCGTAATTAAGGAGTTCCCGGATGTATTTCCGATAAATTTGCCGGGACTACCCCCAGACAGAGAAATCGAGTTTACAATCGATCTGGTGCCGGGAGCAGTGCCAGTGTCCAAGACCCCGTACCGGTTAGCACCGACCGAACTGAAGGAGCTAAAGGAATAGATAGATGAGCTTCTACAGAAGGGTTTATTCAAACCAGCTTCTCTCCTTGAGGTGCACTAGTTCTATTCGTGCGAAAGAAAGACGGCTCAATGAGGCTGTGCATAGACTATAGAGAGCTGAACAAGCTGACCGTCAAGAACAAGTATGCACTGCCCAAGATCGATGATCTCTTCGATCAACTACAAGGCGCCACAGTGTTCTCTAAAATCGACTTGCGGTCAGGGTACCATCAGCTGAAGATTCGGAAAGAGGATATTTCTAAGACGGCATTCAGCATGAGATACGTACATTTCAAGTTTCTAGTCATGCCTTTCGGGTTGACTAGCGCACCAGCAGCCTTTATGGATCTAATGAACCGGGTGTTCAAGTCATACCTAGACCGGTTCATGATAGTGTTCATCGACGATATCCTTATCTATTCAAGGACGAAGGATGAACACGAGGGGCACTTGAGGATAGTGCTTGAGACACTGCAGGAAAAGCAGTTGTATGCCAAATTCAAAAAGTGAATTCTGGCTGGACCAAGTACATTCTTGGACATATTGTCTCTGGAGCGGGAGTCTCCGTGGATCCAAGTAAAATCGAGGCGATTAACAACTGGCCACAGCCAACTAATGTGACAGAAGTACGCAGCTTCCTAGGCTTAGCAGACTATTATAGGAAGTTCATAAAGGACTTTTCGAAGATCGCCTCTACGCTGACGAAGTTAACAAGAAAGAACACTCCTTTTCGATGGATCGAAGAATGCGAGCGAAGCTTCCAAGAGCTGAAGAAGCGGCTTACTACCACTCCAGTGCTGACAATACCTTCAGGAACAGGAGGATTTTCGTTTACAGCGACGCTTCGAAGAATGGGCTCGGATGCGTGTTGATGCAAAATGGAACGTAGTGGCCTATGCCTCACGACAGCTGAAGGAGTACGAGAAGAACTACGCTACGCATGACCTAGAGCTAGTAGCTGTGGTCTTTGCTATCAAGATTTGGATGCACTACCTATACGGAGAAAGATGCAAAATCTACACCGACCACAAGAGTTTAAAATACTTCTTCACCCAGAAAGAACTAAATATGAGGCAGAGGATGTGGCTAGAATTGGTGAAGGACTACGATTACGTGATCATATACCACCCTGGGAAGGCGAACGTGGTAACTGACGCTCTAAGTCGAAAAACGATGAGCGCGGAACTGCAACGACTCGAAGTGGAGATCGTGCCACTTGGTGAAGTCGAGACGAGACTAGCGGCTTTGACACTGCAACCGACGTTGTTGGAGCAAATCAAGAAAGGGCCGGAGAATAACGAGTTCTATATCAAGGCCAAAGGAACACAAACAGAGCAACCAGCCACAGACTTTGCATTTCGAAATGACGGAAGCTTGTACTACAAGAACCGATTATACGTGTCGGACGATGCGGAGGTTCGGCGGACTATAATGACGGAAGCGCATACCACGCCGTACTCAGTACATCCTAGAGCAAGAAGTTGTACAGAGACTTACGGACGAACTACTGGTTGCCAGGGATGAAAAGGGACATAGCAACATTTGTGAGTCAATGCCTCACTTGCCAACAAGTTAAGGCGGAACACCAACGGCCAGCGGGAACGCTGCAGCCTTTGCCAATCCCGAAGTGGATATGGGACAACATAACCATGGATTTTGTATTCGGACTGCCGAGAAATGTAAAAGGGCACGACGCAATTTGTGTACTTATTGACCGACGTACAAAATCTTCGCACTTTCTACCGGTAAGCACGACATTTACCATGGAGCGATGCGCAGAACTGTACATTCAAGAGATAGTACGCTCCATGGATTACCGTTGTCCATAGTATCGGACCGTGATTCAAGATTTTTGTCCAAGTTCTGGACGAGTTTACAAAAGGCGATAGGGACAAAATTGTCGTTTAGCACGGCCTATCACCCGCAGACGGACGACCAATCCGAGCGGACTATCCAGACACTGGAAGACATGCTACGAGCCTGTGTACTCGATTTCAAGGGCAATTGGAGCAAATACCTTCCACTTGTGGAATTTTCGCACAACAACAGCTATCAAGCCACGATTGGATGGGTCCTTATGAAGCTTTATACGGACGTAAGTGCAGATCCTCAGTACATTGGGATGAAGTCGGTGAAAGGGCAATTTTAGGCCCAGACATGGTATAGGAAATAACGGAAATCATCGCAATGATTCGAGAAAGGATGCGCACGGTGCAAAGCAGACAAAAGAGTTATGCGGAATGGAGGCGCAGACCGCTAGAATTTGAAATCGATAATTGGGTTTTTGTGCAAGTGTCGCCGATGAAGGGCGTTAGGAGTTTCGGGAAAGAAAGGGAAACTAAGCCCAAGATATATTGGTCCATTCAAGATAGTGAGAAGAGTCGGTGAAGTAGCGTACCAGCTAGAACTACCCGCATCATTGTCGCAAGTACACGATGTGTTCCATGTGTCGACATTGCGGAAGTATATTGATAACCCAAGCCATGTGATGATAAATGAATCTCTGCACCAACAGATGAAGCCAGATCTGAGTTACGAGGAAATACCTGTCGAGATTTTGATGCGAGAAACCAAACGACTTAGGAATAAAGAGATTCCCCTAGTAAAAGTGTTATGGCGGAACCCGTCGATAGAGGAAGCGACTTGGGAACGTGAGGATGAGATGAGGGACCGCTATCCTGAATTATTCCGAACAGGCTGATTTCGGGGGCGAAATCCTCTTCAAGGGGGAGGATGTAGCACCCGAGTCCTCGTAAATAGTAGGGCCAATAAATTTGCACGACTGCTGACTGCAGTTATGTGCCTTTCGTACGTTGATTTCGTGCTTATGTGACTTACGTGAGATTTTGTGTGGAAAATTACGTGCGTAAATTCGTGTTTAAGTAATGATGAAATTCAGTGCAATTGACATTGTGCTATGAGACCGCTAATTTAAGGATCTTCGAAAATTAGGCAAATGGGAATTCGGGCAAAAGCTAAACATTGGGTCACAAATGGGCTAAGTGTAAATGTTAGGCCCACTTCACCTCAAGTCCAACATTGATAAATATTGTATAAACTAGGAATTGGGCTAGAAATGAAAATAGGCCCAAGTCATTCAGGAAAAATAACTTAGCGACAACCCTCCTTGAATTGGGGGATAATTCCGTCAAAACCCAACTTCCTTTCTAAACAATAATCTAAAACCCATTTCAAGTCCACAAGATCCCAAGTGTAAGAAAACGACGAGAGTGTAAGCTAGGAAAAAGAAGGAGAAGCCGGATTATAAATCCCATAAATCGGACCAGGTATGTTCTTTAAGCACGGCATTTACGTTTTTCTTAAAGGTTAGGGCTGTGCGATTTTAAACCATGAAGGTCTCAATAGGGTTTTCAGTTAGGGCACGATTTTCTAGACCCGAGGTGTTCCCATCCTGATTTTGTGCTCTTGGTTCCATAATAACACGTCTTAGGGAATTTAAACACGAAAAATAAAAATAATAAGGCTAGGTGCAGGTTCTGAATTAAAACTTGAAATTTAGGGTTTTAAAGTTTAAATCGGCCTTCATTGTGTTCTTGGAAGAAACAACTTTTTGATTCTTAAGGACAGCACATCGCGAATTGAAAAGGTTCTGCGGGCCGTGGCTATTTTGCGAACCCGAGCACTTTCGCGGGCCAGGAAAGAATTGCGAGTCCATGCAATTGGCGAATCCTTAGCTTTTGCGAACCTATATCAAGTGGCACATTCGTTCCGCGAACAATGAGCTGCCTGATGTGTTGTAAGTCCCACGTATCGAAGGTTCTACGAACTCCAAGCAAAGTTGCGACTCCAAGCAATCGGCGAACTGGGGAGTTAGCGAATGCATGAAAGTTTGGCGAACTAAGAGGCAAGAGAGATTCGCGAATCCGTGATTTGCGAGCCCACCACACACTTCGCAAACCGAGCATGTATTGGCGAATTCATGAGCTAAGTTGACATTATGCGAATCCGAGGTTTTGCGAACCCAAGCTTTTCGCGAACCCTGCATGTATGGCTAGCTCAAGGTGGTTCGCGAACGCAGTTGGCGAACTCATACAAGCCGTGAACCATGAAACTGCAAATCTCAATTTACGAACTAAAGTTCTACGAGCCTGACATTTGGCGAACCCTAATGCGCGAACTTGGCGAGGAAGAGACTTGCGAATCCATGAGTTTTACGGGTCCAACATATTTTGCAAATCGGATCTTTTGCGAGTCCACTTCACGAGCCACGCACAATTTGGCGAACCCATAGTTTTGCGAACCAAACCCGTTCTGCGAGCTCATCTAGTTCACGAACCATGAAAATTTGGCGAGTCATCCGTTTTGAGAACTTGACTTCACTTGATGAATTTAAGATGTTGCACGGGCCGAACGAAGCTGGGCGAATCCCGAGCCGGGTCTAGCTAATTTGCGAACTAAGCAATTTGGCGAATCTTAAATAAACAATAATAGACTTCGCGGGCCCTAGAAATTATAAGTACAATTCGCGAAATACCCTTAGCGAATTGGAACAAAATTTTGGAACTTCACGGGTCATGCGAGAGTTTGCAAACCCGACTAGAATTTACCAAAATATGTCCCTAACTTAGGGATTTAGCATACTTAAGCAATTAAATAAGTGTGCTGACGATAATATTTTATGCCTAAGGTCGGAACCTAGGAGAATACACGGGTCAGGTAGCGACTAAACTACAGACGACAGGTAAGTGGAAATCCAACTACAACACATAACTTGTGTGTTATATGTCTTATGTGACTATGTGCCTATGTGATTCCATGATTACGTGAATTGATCGTTACGCTTTCATGTGGTAAGCATAGGTTGCATTCATTTGCATATGCATATTCACATGAACGCACGAACTCGTGGGGGAGGGTCGTGGGACTGAGTGTGCACGATGAGATGTCGCTTGTACGCGACGAGGACTTGCCGATGTGGGCAAGTGTGTCGATTCGCAGTTGAGTCAGGGGCTGTCTCCTGTGCTACCAGGGCGGCGTTTAGCGTCGTCGTACTTGGCACGGAGGCAGCTGGCAAGGCAACGCTTTCTGACAGCAATCATTGCTTTTCAGACCAACCACTAGCCAGGAAGCTGGCAGGTCACCTTGAATCTCCCAAAAGCTGCTTTTCGGCCAGACCATCATTGGAGGCAGCCCACCAGGCCAAAGGATGCATGCCACTTCCATGCTATGCCTAAAAAAGAAGATGTGCGGCTTCGCCGAATCAGAAGATCCGACAGCTCCCGCGATTGGGCGATTTTAGGCGGTAAAACAAGCAAGACCTTTGAGGTGCTTTGACTGACTCCTATAAATGAAGCCAAACTCTCTCATTTGAAGAATAAACAAGTCGTAAGATAAAAACTCCAAGTGTTAAAGTGGGACATTCGATTTTGGCTAAGTTGAGCGTCGATTGTCTTTTGCCTTGTTTGTAAGTATCAATTTAGGCAAGATTAAGTTTGAGCGACTTGAACTTGTATGAGCGAAAGTGAGCTTGTACGTCACATCTTTGGGATCCCCATTTCTATGTAATAAGAAGTTGGATGGGAGGTGCACCTTCTGTAATCATCTTGTATTCTAGTTTGTTCGAGTTCTTTGGTATGAGTACGGAGTTCACCAAACACAACAGACTAAACGAAGGTTTAGATAGACACTACCTTGAGTATGCACATTCCACAAACAAATAAAAAAGGCATAGTGACGGGCTTGGCGGAGCTGCATCATTGTCGTGTCTGAGAGAACATAAGACGCGAAGCGAGATGCGCATGAACAAGCGCAAGACGTTACAACCATCATGGCAGTCGATCGAAACTTAAGGGCAACGAACAAATATAATGCGGGAGAAGAGCAACCCACGCAAGCTAACAACAAGATGTCCTGCCATCTATGTGGAGGTCCGCACAAGTGATATCATGTAACCATACACCGTGGCACCGTTATTTTTTAAGCTGAGGCAAAGAAGAGAAGAGAGAGTCAGCAACGATCAGGAAATGACAGTAAATGCCATTTTTCAACAGAGGCCAAGGAAATCGAAACGGCCAACAAAACTGGCGCCCAATGCTAAACCAGGGACCCGCAAATATTCAAAACAGACCTCCAACCCCAGCATCCCAGTGCAGACAGTGTGGCCGCTACCACTTCGGTGCCTGTTACCAACCTAGACCTAACCCAAGACCTCAGTGCTTCAGGTGTGGAAGAATGGGGCACTATGCCAGGAACTGTAACACAAACATGCCCCAGAACCCGAACCAACCACCGGTTCGAGTCCACCCGTACCAGCTCGAGTCTTTACTTTGACCAATGAGGAGGCCGAGGCGAGCCCTTATGTTGAGATGGGTACGTTAACTATCGATAACGTGCCCACATCTGTGTTGATTGGCTCTGGTGTGACGATCCTCACTTTCTAATCACAACTAGTGGCGGATTTCCGCAACGTAAGTCGTGGAAGACCCGACTAACAAAACTTTTTTCCTAAAAGAAAATATATTACATCAGAATCGTCTACATCGTCATTCTATATACGGGCCATAGCCCCAAATAAAAAAACGGCAAGACCCTAATGTCGCTCCACACGTCTTCATCCATGTTTCGCCTCGCCCTCAAAAGTCTGTGGAGCACCGCCACCAACCGCCTGAGTCTTGACGCGTATCAGCGTCAGACTCAGTACCTATAACACGTAAACCCTAAGCCCATGCTCAGTAGGTGAAATATGCGTGTATGCAATGTGCGCTCGATCCCACCCCAAACATCTCACGATACGCACGCTCGACCCTGATTACACGACCTATCACATCTCACGAACTTGTCCAAGCTTAGTAAGTCGTACTTAAAACTAGATAGCATCGAATATATATAGGGCTGTAAATGAGCCGAGCTCGAGCAGAGCTCGGCTCATTTTCTGGGCTCGAGCTCGAGCTCGAGCCCTTACAGCTGAGCTCGAGCTCGAGCTCATTTGCAGCCTGATGAGCTCGAACTCGAGCTCGAGCTCACGTAGCTCATCGAGCTCATCAATAAAAACAAATTATTAAATTAATAAAAATAATATAAATTAATATAAAAATAGAAAAAAATATACTTTTCTTTTAAAAATCGAGATTTTTAATAAAGAATTAGCAAAATAAGTTAATATAAATTTTTTAAATAAATCGATTTTTTTTAAAAAAAATAAAGAATAATATAAATTATTATTAAAATATAAAAATATAAAAAAAAAAGCTCGCGAGCCTGTTCGCGAGCTTTCGAGCCACTATGTTTGCGCTCAAGCTCGAGCTCGACTTAAATGAGCTCGAGCTCATTTTTTGTCGAGCTTGAGCCGAGCTTTTATCGAGCCGGCTCGTCGAGCTCACGAGCCGGCTCGGCTCATCTTTCGCCCCTAAATATATATACTACTGACGAGCCGGCTCGGCTCATCTTTCACCCCTAAATATATATACTACACTAATCACTATTGAAAATACCGAAAACTATATTGACCATTCGATAACTAAATAAGCCTGCCAAAGAACCTTGGGAACATCGAAAATTTTGTTGTAAAGGTAACATAACGAAAACTTTGTAAACCTATCATATCGAAACTTGTTAACGAAGCCACAACGAATAACTACGAGGAGTATTATAATACCGAAAATTTTATGTCTCAAAAATAAAGTACCGAAAACTCCTTGATGATGTCAAATATATATTATATATACACATCAATATCGAAAACTTTTGTAGGTCTAATGAATCATATTGAAAACCCACAAAACACCAAAATTATTCTACCATAATAACCATCTTCGAAAATCATTCCGATTTCAGAAAGTGGTACACCCCACAAACAGCAAATTCTCAAGACCATCACATTATCCAAAAATCATTAAAATTTATATAATATATACCTATGATCATAAACCAAAACTTAAGAATTTAGGGTTTTCTAAGCATGATATATTTTTTTTGGAAGATCCTACTGTTAAATATAAGATCACGTAAAGACATGTACATATGTTGAAACCATATTAAACTAAACACGAAAACTTGAGCATGCCTTATTTAGGTTTTTCGAACTGTTGAATTTATGGAACTAAGTTTCTTTTGTTTCCACGCCTTTCTTTGTATGATATCTTTTGTTGTTTATTAAAGTTTGTTTAACTCACGAGTAACGGATATATATATGTAACACGTATTCATCTTTGCATGTTACCCCAGGATTAAGAAAACTTTATCTTAGTCATCATACTTATAATAATATAAGAGACTCCCACGTGTTACTCTAGCTTTCTTAGGGTTATAATTATATTAATATACATGTGTGTGTACGAAAACTTGATGTGAAGGTAATCTATCGAAAACTTTAATCCCTCAGTATAGCACACTACGAAAACTCTTTACACATATACCCTATCACGAAACTTTGTATTCTATTAATTTTTTTAAGCATTCTTATCTCCTATCACTAATATATTATATATATATATACTAGATTTTATTAGCCGCGCACAAGGCGCGGTAATAGATGCCCATATTTTTTATTGTTGGATTTAAAGATATAGCAATGTAATTTTAATGAACATAAATTATTAGTTTATACCAACATATTAACTCAAATATATGCAGATGAACTCGGTTAGAAAAGTAGATATTTGCGAAAGATAGCTCGTTAGTTGGATAGTTTGGAAAACCCTTGCCAACTAAAAATCCTACCCAAAATAAATCTTCCTTCTCCCCTTTTCTCCATTTGTGGATGTTATACTTCCATGTTTCTACCCTTTTTTCCTCTTAAGTCTCCTCCTGCTGGAGCACTTCTCTTCAATTGTGGATGTTTTCCCTTTATAGGGCTTCTTCCCCATTTTGGGGTTTTCCTCACAATTTTGTGTTGTGCATTCTTTTAGAACTCATTTATATCCGTGGCGAAATTTTTTCGGGTATTTGAATTTCTTTGGAAAGCTTGAAGATCTAATCAAAGAGGCATCATCTTAAACCAAATAAGCCTACTCGTTGGATTTTTCATTACTCATTGGTGATATCTCATAGTGCATTTAGACGGGGATTCAATAGCCACTAAGCAATGAAGTTTTAAGTTCATATGATGCAATAGAAATTCACGTGCTTGCTGTTGAATATAGTTGAGTTGTCTTTATATTATATACTTATGTTTGCTTAGCCTAGATTTTGGATTGTTCGCTGGCTGTTTTCTCATTGGTGAGCTTCTGTCATTACCTGTAGAATATCATTTGTAATTGTGCTTGATTTCATTAGTTGTCCTCGTAATTAGGGGCTTTATTTGTATTAGTCTTTAGATTAAGGACTAGCTTGATATTTATACCAAGCTTGTTTCGTATAAATACTTGTAAATGAATTGAGCTGAATAGAGGAAGTTTAGAGAATTGATCCGAAGGGCTTGCAATACGATTTCTGGAGAGAGAAACAACAGTAACTTTCTCACTCCAATTGAATTCTCTCTCGTGTTCTCAACTTGAGTTTTCGATCGAATTGAATTGATTATCTAAACGATCGAATTACTATGGATTCTAGCCTAGGATCGTGAGTTGTTAATCTGAGGACCTAACAATTGGTATCAGAGCAGATCCATTCTGTTTTGAATCGTAAATTGTTAGAGTTGGATCGAAATTTTATTTCGAACACTGTTCCATCCAAGAACAGATTTGGCGCGAAAA
Organism: Craterostigma plantagineum; assembly: GCA_027422505.1. Lineage (NCBI taxonomy): Eukaryota > Viridiplantae > Streptophyta > Magnoliopsida > Lamiales > Linderniaceae > Craterostigma > Craterostigma plantagineum. Next base: position 590,625 of record JAPQWV010000055.1, read on the forward strand.
GTTTTTCGATCCAATAGCTTAATTCTGTGCTTAATTGACTTGAATTTGATGTTTCAGTGCTACATTAAGTGATAAATGATCATTGCGACTACATCAGTAGCAGTTTGAACTTCGATTTTTGATTAATTTGATTCTAAAATTTTGTTGTTGACGAAGAACATGAAGAACACGTTCTGATTTTGATCAAATTCGATATATTTTGCTTCATAACGAGTTTAATTGCTTGTTCGTGCATGATTAGTACTTGATTGCGAGCAATTATCTCAAACTTCACTATCCGATTATTTGTTTTTGCTCGAATCTGTGTTAATCGTATTCTGTGAATTTTTCTCGATTGCTCAAATTTTTATCGCTAGGTTTTGCGATCATATTAGTTTCTCGATCGATAAACTTAGCGCGAGAATTTTTCTCGGTCAGAATACGAAGTCAGCGCTAGAATCGTCATCGGCAGAAACGATTTTAGTTAGAAATATTTCTCGAGCATTATTCAGCGAAAAACGTTTTCGAGAGAGACCAATATTGACCTTGCATGCGTAAAAACTTTCTCTCGAAAAACTTTTTCGGTCAAACCTGTAACGTTTGACCAGACGAAAATCATTTACACGCGAGAAACTTTTCTAGTCAACTGATTTATTTTGACTTGTCGAGAAACTTACTAACGTACTGTTTCTTTGCGATCGAAATAAATTCGTGATCTGGAAACTTTTCTCGACTGAACGATTTTGGACAATTTATTTCGCTCGTAAAATATTTCGCTGACAAAATTTCTCGAACGAGAATAGTAAATACATTCTATATCGACGAAATTAATTTCGATCATACTTTAAAGATTGAATCGAAAATAATTGTCGATCTAATTTTCGAATCAAACGCTACTAACTAATTTTGTCACTTGTGAAGCACTTTACATCATTTTCAACCTTCAAAACAATCAACGAAGATCCTTCAACAACTCGACTACTATAATACAAACATGGATGCATACTCACTCGGAAATGACAACCGTCCGCCGATCTTCCAAAGAGGCGAATACACAGTGTGGAGAAGCCGCTTCCTGAATTTCATAGCTCTAAAGGATCAAGCCGAAAATCTACTGCAGTCCCTTGAAGAGGGACCGTCACAGTTCTGGGTTCATGTACCCGGGGACGAATCAGCTACTCCAGTAATTCCAGCTTCTAGGCGAAGGAGCCTAGAGAATACACTCTGGAGGAAGAGCTCAAGCTAAGGCTGATCTAGTAGCCATGAATACCCTTATGCAGGGCATCCCCAACGATATATACAGACAAATAGACAGCCTTACATCGGCTAAGGGGATGTGGGATGAGCTGCATAGGATGATGCTGAGGACGGAAGTTGGCATAAAGGCCAAGAAGGCGAACATTCTCACTGCTTACGACTCCTTCAAAGCAAAGCCGGAGGAGAGTATACGAAATCTACCAACGATACCTCACTCTTCTCAACGAGATGAGGAAGACAGAAATAACGAAGACAAACATGGAAACAAACATAAGATTTCTATCTTCTCTGCCTACGGAATGGAAGAAAATATTCACACAAATACGACAAAATAAAGATCTAGAGGAGTTAGATGTCCATGCCGTGTTCGATAATCTCGCTCAGCATGAGGATGATATCCGCGAGATTATCAAAGAGCAGAAAGGCAAACAAACCGATGACACGGTTGCCTTAGTCTCGGAGAAGAGGAGCACAAGATCAAGAAAGGAAAAGATCGTTAGGCCACCTTCATCATCAGAGTCGGAAGAAAAGTCGGACTCAGACATCGAGCCAAACATGAAAGCCCTTGGAAAGTAGTTAGCTCTCATTGGACAAATGATGAGCAAGAAGTACTTCAAGAAGAAGTCTTCAACCTCAGCCAACAGACTTCGGACTACAAGCTCCAAGAACAAAGAACGTGCTCCGGAGAGTTCCGAGGTCGAGAATCCCAAAGAGACTAACAAATGCTTTAACTATGGCAAAGCAGGTCACTCGCCAGAGACTGCACTCTCCCGAAGAAGAGAGATGCAAACTACTACTCCAGGAAGCTTCAATTGACAAAACAGTAAGAAGCAGGAGTAGCTCTCATGGCTGAACAGGACCAATGGCTCGAGGACACGTCGAGCTCCGAAGAAGAGAACTTAGCCCTCATGGCCCGTCTCGACAACGAATTGGACGCCGAAACATCCACTCTTACGGACGACGACAACGCATCCACGTCTTCAAATGAGGTAGTCACTCATTCCACATTATTGACCAAGTTAGAATCATATCAAACGCAATATGCTAACATGAAACGTGAGCAGAAAAGTATAAAGGAAGTAGAGAACAAGCTTGAGAGAGCTCAGGAGAAGATAAAAAGTCTCGAATCAGACCTTAGAAGCTCTAGTGCAAAAATAGAAGAACTTACTAAGAGCTTACATTGTAGAGAGACTAGTCAACCTCCTTTAGGACAGCATAGTGAAAAGATTAAAGAATTAGAAGATAGGCTAGCAAATAACTACAATTGTTTGGTTAGGCATCTCAACGAGAAAGCTACCTTAAATTGTAGGATAACCGAAGCTACCTCTAAGATCACTGACTTAGAAGCTCAATTAGAAACATCTAACGCTAAGGTTAGTGAGCTTGGTAAGGATTTAGACACCTGTCAAGCCGCCAAACTGACGGTAGAAAACAATTATGCTCTCCTAAGTGAGGAACGCAGGAAGTTGTATGCAAAAATTAAAAAATTAGATGATCTTCTTACGCGTAGGGGACACTCTGAACATACGATATTCTTAAACAAGCCCAAAGATATAGAGTTTTATAATCCAATAGAAGGCATAGGTTACACTAACCCAAGTATTTTACGGAAGAAAGAAATGTATGACATTAAGAACATGGGTTTAGCTGCAACCTCTCTTAGGAACATTACGGAATCGACACATGAAAATGCGTTTGATTCATCCATCAAACAAGCCTCACATGGGCCTGAGATCCCCTTGGACTACAATGACTAATTGAAAATGACAAAAATAGGAAACCATCCTTAAGACCTGTCAGTGAATTAGCTCAAGTCTTACCTCCTGACTCTAAAGAACACTATGAGGAAGTCAAAAGGGTTAATTATCAAAATTCTCTGTACAAACCCCCTATCATAAAACAGATAGAGGAGTCACGGGCGAAACTAGACAAAGAAAGTGAGAATTTCGAAGCTGAAAAGACTTTAAAAAGATGGAAAATCTCAAGGCTTCCCTGTCCTCCCAAACTACCTCACACGCTTTCATAAAAAGCGTGAAAATAGAAAAATTGCCTTCGAAAGATCAAAAGAGCATTAATAATTCTATTAGAAGTGCTAAGACTAATTTTACTTCACCAACGTCCACAGGGAGCGTAGAGCCAGCACCGACTACGAAGGCGAGAGTGTCTAGTCCTAAAATAAAGAAGGAGCTAGTAGATTTAAATATTTTTGAACATGTTATTCCTTCTGTCAATATAAAAGACACTCACTAGTAATAAAAGAGCCATTTCTACGTACAAAATAATTGCTTCTACGTGCTCACTTCAGCCTATCACCTATAGAAGTGAAAATCTCGAAATAGGCTCTACCTCGAGAATTACTACTAATCATTCTGAAACAAATGCCATAAGGAAAAATCGTACGAAACAGAAAGCTTATTGCGCCGTACATGAATGTACTCACCTAAGGTATCTTGTCGAATTAAATCCCCCAAGCACCTTAGGAGACTATCACAAGAAAAGATCTTTTCCTCAGTCAATCCTTCCAAGGCATTTGTACGAGCTGAAATTAACCTTCCATGTAAGGTTCAACCCAAATGAGTTCCTAAATCTCCGCCTAGGACGACAAAAGCCAAAAGGGCCAAGTCTCCTATAGAGGCAAAACCCAAACCCACTTCTCCAAAAGTGCAATGGGTTATTAAGACTCTTCCAAAAACAGATTAGGAGTCATATTTGAACCCAAAATGAATCTGCTAATCTGAGAGGCCCCATGCTTAAGTGGGTACCTAAAGCTCTCTAAATTGTTTTTGCAGATCCATCATGTGTGGTACCTCGACTCAGGTTGCTCCACACACATGACTGATAAACAAGAGCTGCTGAGCAACTACAAAGACCGACCAAATGGCAAAGTCAGATTTGGGAACAACGATTCAGCCCCGATTCTAGGACTTGGGGATATCATTCTGAAGAATCTGACCATCAAAGATGTCTCATACTTCGAAGGCCTCCGCCATAACTTGTTCAGCATAGGCCAATTCTGTGACAAAGGCTTCTAGGTTGTCTTCCATGCTGACCGGTGCAGAATTTTGGATAGTCAGGACACATAACTCCTTCAAGGACTTCGAAAATGGAATCTTTACACGATCAACCTGACGTCCGTGCGGACCTCGATAGCAGTATGCCTCATTTCTCAGATTGATTTACAGAGGAACAGCCTATGGCATCAACGACTGTCTCGTCTAAACATGAAAGCTCCCCAACGTCTTTCTACGAAAAAGTTGGTCCACGGTCTTCCAACTATACAACTACAAAGGGAGCATCATTGTTCGGCATGTCACCTAGGAAAATTGAAGCGAGCATCTCATCACGTCAGGCAAATTGCGTCTACTTCTCGGCCATTGGAACTAATTCACATGGATCTATGTGGTCCGATGCAGACTCAGAGTATCAATGGAGGAAAGTATGTCCTAGTGATTATAGATGACTATTCTCGCTACACGTGGACAAAGTTCCTCCGAACGAAAGATGAGACCGGTGACTTGATTATCAATTTTGTGAACACAACTCAAAATCAGCTGCAACAGACTATTCAAGTTGTTCGAACAGACAACGGCACTGAGTTCAAGAACAATCACCTCAGTGAGTTTTATCAAAAACTTGGAATAAGTCAACAATTTTCAGCCGCCAAAACACCTCAACAAAATGGGGTCGTTGAAAGGAAAAATCGAACACTAGTGGAAGCCACTCGTACAATGCTGATCCAATCGGGACTTCCACACTTCTGTGGGCTGAAACAGTCAATACCGCTTGTTTTACTCAAAACAGGACGGTGGTTCACAAACGGTTCAACAAGACTCCGTACGAGATTGTGAATAATAGAGTGCCCAACATCTCTTTCCTTAAAGTCTTTGGGTGCAAGTGCTTTGTGGCGAACGACCGAGAGCAACATGCAAAGTTCGACCCTAAAGCATTCGAAGCAACATTTGTCGTATTCTTCAACATCAAAAGCGTACCGAGTACACATCAAGTCCAACCGAACTATTAAGGAAAGCTATAATGTCACTTTCCACGAAGTGGCAGATATGGCTTCTGGTCAACTCTGTTCAGGACCCGTGCCTAACCAGATGGCTCCTGCACAACTCAGTTCAGGACCCGTACCTAACCCGTTGGTTTCTGAAGACAATATCTCAGACCCCGTAATCACTGGTGTGTTGGCACAAAACAAACAGAAGATGGCAACAACTCTGAATTCAACGTCAGAAGAAGCAACGAGACATGTATTAGACGATTTGGATTCTCTCTTCGAAACAGTATACCGATCTAGCTCTGCTACACCTACAGTGGATTCCCCACCCGACGAGACCGACGTACCAAGTTCATCTCATGTCTCTACCCCACCCGATTCAGAACTGCCACAGAATAACGAAGAACCTACAGTGGTCAACGAGGAAGTATCATCAGAGACGATCGATCCAAGTACAGTATTGGAACTTCCTCAGACAAATGATCAATTGGAGACTTTAGGCAATCTAGATCCACAGATGGCTGACGCATCGACTTCAGCCTTACCTCATGAGCGCAAGTGGACTAGAGGTCACCAGGTTGATCAGATAATTGGCGATCCTTCGGATGGTGTGAGGACACGTCGTCAACATAGTCTTTTCAGTTGCTTCCTGAGCCAAAACGAGCCTACCAAAGTAGCAGACCACTTCGAGACCCGGATTGGACAATTGCAATGCAAGAGGAAATCAATCAATTCGAACGTCTTCAAGTGTGGACCTTGGTACCCCGTCCACATGGGAAAACAGTTGTCGGAACTAAATGGGTTTTCAAGAATAAGAAAAATGAAGATGGTGAAGTGATCCGGAACAAAGCAAGGCTAGTTGCTAAGGGATACAATCAACAGGAAGGCATCGACTACGACGAGACTTATGCTCCTGTTGCCCGTATCGAAGCTATCCACCTCCTGCTGGCTTATGCAGCTCACAAAGACTTCAAAGTCTATCAGATGGATGTTAAAACAGCATTTCTCAACGACGTGCTAAAAGAAGAAGTCTACGTCGCTCAGTCGGAAGGTTTCGTTGATCAAGAACATCCCGATCACGTCTATCGCTTGGACAAAGCTCTCTATGGACTAAAACAAGCCGCACGTGCTTGGTATGATGTCCTAAGTGATTTCCTCGTGAAGTCTGGATTCATACGAGGAACGATAGACACAACCCTTTTCATTAAATGGCAAGACAAAGATCTGATGGTCGTCCAAGTATACGTCGACGACATCATCTTCGGATCAACAAATCCTCGGCTCTGCAAGAAGTTTGGAGATCTCATGAAGGGCAAATTCGAGATGAGTCACATGGGAGAGATGCAATTTTTCTTAGGCCTTCAAGTCAGGCAGCTCATTGATGGAATTTTCATCAGTCAGACAAAATACATCAAGGATATTCTGAAGAAGTTTCATCAAGACCAGAGCAAGCCTCTCAGCACTCCTATGTCACCAAGCTGCAAGTTGGATGCCGATCCCTCTGGTAAGTCGGTCGACATCACACTGTATCGCAATATTATTGGATCTCTCTCTACCTCACTTCGAGCCGGCCGGATATCATGTTTGGCACCTGCTTGTGTGCCTTTTTCAAGCCGATCCCAAAGAATCCCATATGCTCGCGGTCAAAATAATTTTACGCTACCTTAAGGGCATCTCTCCCCTTGGCCTATGGTATCCAAAGGGTACGAATTTCAAACTTATCGGCTACACTGACGCTGACTATGCAGGTTGCCGAATGGATAGGAAAAGCACGCCCGGTGACGCTCAATTTCTAGGCGAAAAGCTGGTCTGCTGGTCATCCAAAAAGCAGAACTGTGTGTCCTCTTCGACGGCCGAAGCAGAATACGTAGCTGCCGCCAGTTGTTGCTCACAGATGTTGTGGATGCGGACACAGTTTCGCGACTATGGGTACAATCTAAATAATATACCCATATACACTGATAGTCAAAGTGCAATCGCCATTACTTGCAATCCTGTTCATCATTCACGCACAAAACACATAGACATTAGATATCATTTTATCAAAGATCACGTAGAAAAAGGCACGATAGAGATGTACTTTGTGAACACAGAGTTTCAACTAGCTGACATTTTCACCAAGGCCTTGGATGAGAAATGATTCCAATTCCTTGTCGGAAAATTAGGCATGTTGAGTCTTCCGTAATATGTGCATTACCTGATCTTCTGTGCTATCACATGCTCTATTCTATGTATTTTCTATGCTTATTTGTCCTAATCTTGCGTGATAATAATAAATAAAAATATATAAAAAATATATATAATATATATATAATGACGAAATCCTTTAGGATGCTTTGATCTAACGTCACTTAGAATTTTACCCCGACATGCGATCGATCTAATTGCTTAATATTGTCAGGCTAAGTCGCACTCTTGTGTCTAAAAGGTCCTTTGATTGTTCCACTAGACACAAAGTCACTTTACATGCGTAAGGATTCAATCCTTGTTCCTTTTTCCTTTCTTTGGATCTACTTCTCGAGTGAGTTACACATCAATTACTTGTCTTACCTAGTGATTCTTGGTCTCATACTCACCTTGCGTCAGATCGTTAGGAAAATGATAAGGGAGCTTAGGATATTCCTCACTAGGCCTTATAAAATTTTTCCCTCACATTAGCCCTTAGTCATCCACTTTAAGACTTCTCCGTTGTCCTTTTCATCCTTTGAAACCCATTCCAAGCCTTCAACCGAATTCAACACTCTTCGAATGGTTGCTCAAACGAGAAAAAGAGGGGGAGAAAAACAAAAGAAATAAAAAAGGGGATGATGACAAACGAAGGCATTGCTCAACGCACTAAAATCATACCAAAGGAACCGGCCTTCCGACTACCTTGTAGAAAGTGGCATGGTTCCTGCTGCGAACCTCTCCAACGATAATCTCGTACGCTAGTCAGAACGGCTAGAAGAGGAGCACCACGAAGTCAACTTCTCCAACGATAATCCGGCCTTATATCGGGAAACGAGAAGAGGAGCGCAGCCTCGGGTACGAATACCATAACCGTGAACTTTTCCAAATAGATAATCTCTGAAACCTCTCTAGGGACTAAGAGAAGAGGAGCACGGTATCTGCACGAGAACCAACAAGAAGAACTTCGCCGACGATAATCTCCTATAGCTTCGTGGAGAAGCGGAGCTTCAGCTTGAGCATAGCATAACAAGGAATAGTTCTTAAAAGAAAAGGAGGGATAATTGATTGAAAAACAGAAAGACGCCGAAAAGAAAGGAAACGGACGTAGAAATGGAAGATGACGAAGAGATAAGCTCACTTCCCTCTAAATTCCGTCCCTTCTAAGTCCTAGCCAAACTAAAACCTTTACACCCCTTTGATTCCAATCGATGGTCTCTCGCTTGGGTGAAATGATTAAACACGCCTCGATCACCGGTAAATTGACTTGAAATTGCTTGTGTTGACTTGAGTGATAAAAATATAAAAATCCCAAGATAGAATTATTGAGAGCAAGAGCGAACCTAGTGAGAGTTGTCGAAATAGAGCAGTCTATGAACTTAGGACTTTAGATTGACGACAAGACTTGACGGCATTTTCTCTTTCAAATGTCTCGTAAAATTTTAGGCTTGACGATTGATCGAAGCAAAATAATCTGACCCCATACTATAATAATAGTAAAATACGAAAAAATATATATATAATAATTTTTTATATATATAGGTAAATAATAATAAAAAAATATATATATATGAAAAATGAAAGTGAAAAATTTAAACTCATATACTTCGCATATTTTGACATGAAATGTTATGTTTCATATGCGTTGAATTGAATAAATGCGAATTTCTTTAGGACATCGCACATTCTAAATGCAATTTTAGATTGCATTGGTACTGAATTGTTTAAATGCGATAAATTTTGTTTGCTTCCACCCTCACACAATATTTTGAAGTACATGTTTTCGGGGACCATGTATACGTACTTACTTGGTAAATTTGTGTGTTATATGCTCGTGACTTGAGTTGATTTAATATGCTTGCATAATTAGTCAATTCTTGCGCATTATTTGAGGGGGAGCAAATATAAAAATCGTGGATTAGCTCCAAATATTCTTGACGTTTTTCTCTAAGTGTATCAGATTCCGTCAAACAAAATTACGGAGTGAGACGTCGACACTACAAAGAGAGGAGCTAGACACAAGTCAGATTTGGGAACAACGATTCAGCCCCGATTCTAGGACTTGGGGATATCATTCTGAAGAATCTGACCATCAAAGATGTCTCATACTTCGAAGGCCTCCGCCATAACTTGTTCAGCATAGGCCAATTCTGTGACAAAGGCTTCCAGGTTGTCTTCCATGCTGACCGGTGCAGAATTTTGGATAGTCAGGACACATAACTCCTTCAAGGACTTCGGAAATGGAATCTTTACACGATCAACCTGACGTCCGTGCGGACCTCGACAGCAGTATGCCTCATTTCTCAGATTGATTTACAGAGGAACAGCCTATGGCATCAACGACTGTCTCGTCTAAACATGAAAGCTCTCCAACGTCTTTCTATGAAAAAGTTGGTTCACGGTCTTCCAACTATACTACTACAAAGGGAGCATCATTGTTCGGCATGTCACCTAGGAAAAATGAAGCGAGCATCTCATCACGTCAAGCAAATTGCGTCTACTTCTCGACCACTGGAACTAATTCACATGGATCTCTGTGGTCCGATGCTGACTCAGAGTATCAATGGAAGAAAGTATGTCCTAGTGATTGTAGATGACTATTCTCGCTACACGTGGACAAAGTTCCTCCGAACGAAAGATGAGACCGGTGACTTGATTATCAATTTTGTGAACACAACTCAAAATCTGCTGCAACAGACTATTCAAGTTGTTAGAACAGACAACGGCACTGAGTTCAAGAACAATCACCTCAGTGAGTTTTATCAGAAACTTGGAATAAGTCAACAATTTTCAGCCGCCAAAACACCTCAACAAAATGGGGTCGTTGAAAGGAAAAATGAAACACTAGTGGAATCCGCTCGTACAATGCTGATCCAATCGGGACTTCCACACTTTCGATGGGCTGAAGCAGTCAATGCCGCTTGTTTCACTCAAAACAGGACGGTGGTTCACAAACGGTTCAACAAGACTCCGTACGAGATTGTGAATAATAGAGTGCCCAACATCTCTTTCCTTAAAGTCTTCGGGTGCAAGTGCTTTGTGGCGAACGACCGAGAGCAACGTGCAAAGTTCGACCCTAAAGCATTCGAAGCTACATTTGTCGGGTATTCTTCAACATCAAAAGCGTACCGAGTATACATCAAGTCCAACCGAACTATTAAGGAAAGCTATAATGTCACTTTCCACGAAGTGGCAGAAATGGCTTCTGGTCAACTCAGTCCAGGACCCGTGCCTAACCCGTTGGTTCCTGCTCAATTCAGTTCAGGACCCGTGCTCAACCCGTTGGCTTCTGAAGACAACATTTCAGAACCCGTAATCACTAGTGTGTTGGCAAAAAACCAACAGAAGATGGCAACAACTTCAGGATTAGTGTCAGACGAAGCAACGAGACTTGCAATAGACGACTTGGATTCTCTCTTCGAACCGGTATATCGGTCATACACGACTACACCTACAATGGATTCTCCATCGAACGAGACCGACGTACCAAATTCATCTCACACCTCTACCCCACCCTATTCAGAATTGCCACAGAATACCGAAGAACCTATAGTGGTCATCGAGGAAGTATCATCAGAGACGATCAATCCAAGTGCAGTATTGGAACTTCCTCAGACAAATGATCAATCGGAGACTATAGGCAATCTAGATCCACAGATGGCTGACGCATCGACTTCAGCTTTGCCTCATGAGTGCAAGTGGACGAGAGGCAACCCGGTTGTTCAGATAATTGGCGATCCTTCGGTTGGTGTGAGGACACGTCGTCAACACAGTCTTTCCAGTTGCTTCCTGAGCCAAAACGAGCCTACCAAAGTAGCAGACGCACTTCAAGACCCGGATTGGACAATTGCAATGCAAGAGGAAATCAATCAATTCGAACGTCTTCAAGTGTGGACCTTGGTACCCCGTCCACATGGGAAACAGTGGTTGGAACTAAATGGGTTTTCAACAATAAGAAAAATGAAGATGGTGAAGTTATCCGGAACAAAGAAAGGCTAGTTGCTAAGGGATACAATCAACAGGCATCGACTACGACGAGACTTATGCTCCTGTTGCACGTATCGAAGCTATCAGCCTCCTGCTGGCTTATGCGGCTCACAAAGACTTAAAAGTCTATCAGATGGATGTTAAAACTGCCTTTCTCAACGGCGTGTTAAAAGAAAAAGTCTACGTCGCTCAGCCGGAAGGTTTCGTTGATCAAGAACATCCCGATCACGTCTATCGCTTGGACAAAGCTCTATATGGATTAAAACAAGCCCCACGTGCTTGGTACGATGTCATGAGTGATTCCCGTGAAGTCTGGATTCATACGAGGTACGACAGACACAACCCTCTTCATTAAAAGGCATGAAAAAGATCTGATGGCCGTCCAAGTATATGTCGATGACATCATCTTCGGATCAACAAATCCTCGGTTCTGCAAGAAGTTTGGAGATCTCATGAAGAGCAAATTCGAGATGAGTCACATGGGAGAGATGCAATTTTTCTTAGGCCTTCAAGTCAGGCAGCTCAATGATGGAATTTTCATCAGTCAGACAAAATAGATAAAGGATATTCTGAAGAAGTTTCATCAAGACCAGAGCAAGCCTCTCAGCACTCCTATGTCACCAAGCTGCAAGTTGGATGCCGATCCCTCTGGTAAATCGATCGACATCACACTGTATCGCAGTATTATTGGATCTCTTCTCTACCTCACTTCGAGCCGGCCGGATATCATGTTTGCCACCTGCTTGTGTGCCCGTTTTCAAGCCGATCCTAAGGAATCCCATATGCTCGCGGTCAAAAGAATTCTACTTTACCTTACGGGCACCTCTACCCTTGGCCTATGGTATCCAAATAGTACGAATTTCAAACTTATCGGCTACAGACTATGCAGGTTGCCGAATGGACATGAAAAGCACGTCCGGCAGCGCTCAATTTCTAGGAGAAAAGCTGGTCTGCTGGTCATCCAAAAAGCAGAACTGTGTGTCCACTTCGACGGCCGAAGCAGAATACGTAACTGCCGCCAGTTGTTGCTCACAGATGCTGTGGATGCGGACACAGCTTCGCGACTATGGGTACAATCTAAATAATATACCCATATATAGTGATAGTCAAAGTGCAATCGTCATTACTTGCAATCCTGTTCACCATTCACGCACAATACACATAGACATTAGATATCATTTTATCAAAGATCACGTAGAAAAAGGCACGATAGAGATGTACTTTGTGAACACGGAGTTTCAACTAGCCGACATTTTCACCAAGGCCTTGGATGAGAAACGATTCCAATTCCTTGTCGGAAAATTAGGCATGCTGAATCTTTCGTAATATGTGCATTACCTGATCTTCTGTGCTATCACATGCTCTATTCTATGTGTTTTCTATGCTTATTTGGCCTTATCTTGCGTGATAAAAATAATAATAATAAAAATAAAATCAAATATATATATAATATAATGGGGTATGGCGAAATCCTTTAGGATGCTTTGATCTAAAGGCACCAAGAATTTTACCCCGACATGCGATCGATTTAATTACTTAAATTTTGTCAGTCTCAGTCGCATTCTTGTGTCTAAAAGGTCATTTGATTGTTCCACTAGACACAAAGTCACTCTACATGCGTGAGGATTCAAGCCCTGTTCCTTTTTCCTTTCTTTGTATCTACTTCTCGAGCGAGTCACACATAAATTACATGTCTTACCTAGTGATTCTTGGTGTCATACTCATCTTGCGTTAGATCGTTAGGAAAATGATAAGGGAGTTTAAGATATTCATCATTTGGCCTTATATAAATTCCCCCACGTTTGCCCTTAGTCATCCACTTTGAGCCTTCTCCGACGTCCTTTTCATCATTTGAAACCCATTCCCAGCCTTCAACCGAATTCTATACTCTTCGAATGGTTGTTCAAACGAAAAAGGGAGGGGGAGATAACAAAAGAAAGGTAGGATGATGACAAAAGAAGGCATTGCTCAACGCGCAAAGACCAAAGGAACCGGCCTTCCGACTACTTTGTAGAAAGTGGCATGGTTCCTGCTGCGAACTTCTCCAACGATAATCTCGTACGCTCGTCAGAACGGCTGGAAGAGGAGCACCACGAAGTGAACTTCTCCAACGATAACCCGGTCTTGTATCGGGAAACGAGAAGAGGAGTGCAGCCTCGGGTACGAATTCCATAACCGTGAACTTTTCCAAAAAGATAATCTCGGAAACCTCTCTAGGGATTAAGAGAAGAGGAGCACGGTATCGGCCCGAGAACCAACGAGAGGAACTTCGCCTACGATAATCTCTTATAGCCTCATGGAGAAGCGGAGCTTCAGCTTGAGCATAGCTTCATAAGGGATAGTAAAAGAGGGGTAGACGCCGAAAAGAAAGGAGACGGACGTAGAAATGGAAGATGATGAAGAGATAAGCTCACTTTCCTCTAAATTCCTTCCCTTCTAAGTGCTAGCCAAACTAAAACCTTTACACCCCTTTGATTCCAATCGACGGTCTCTAGCTTGGGTGAAATGATTAAACACGCCTCGATCACAGGTAAATTGACTTGAAACTGCTTGTGTTGACTTGAGTGATAAAAATATAAAATTCCCAAGATAGAAATTATTTAGAGCAAGAGCGAACCTAGTGAGAGTAGTCGAAATGGAGCAGTCTATGAACTTAGGACTTTAGTTTGACGACAAGACTTGACGACATTTTCGTCTTTCAAATGTCTCGTAAAATTTTAAGAATGACGATTGATTGAAGCAAAATAATCTGACCCCATACTATAATAATCTGACCCCATTTAAACGTATACTGTGTCACTAAATTTAGGCATGCTTCTTGGATTTTCTGAGTTAAATGCCTGTTGTTTAGATAGATTCGATGTTTTTGATGAAACAGATAGCGTAAATCGTTGGAAAATTTTCATCTGTTATGAAAAAATGAGTTTCGATGAAACTGGGTATTTTGAAGTTTTGAAGTTGTCGAAGAACTTTGTCGATCGCAAATTATCTTAATTGGATTTCAATTCAATCGAGATACTATTTGTGTCGATTTAGTTTCTGATCGCAAAATTTTGACTTAGTCATCACGATAAAAGATTTTGACCCTTAAACTTACCATCAAAAATCCAATTATAATTTTCTGCGAGCGAAAAACTTATGCACTGAAAAGATAATTTAGATGCAAATTCAAATCGAGCGTTAAACTTACCATCGCAAAATTAAAATTTCGATTTCATTTTATTTCGGTCGCAAAAATTTAGCAGCGAAAATTAAATTTTCAATGCTTAATATTTCGATCGTAAAATTCGCCACTTAGATTAAATTGATCGAAAAATTTCTCGACGATTGACTTAGTGTCGTCGTTGACCTATTTCTCGATAAATAAGTACAGTAGCGAAAATTTTACTTACAATCGAAAATCACATACAACTCGACAAATTTCAAATCGAAAAATTTTATTCAATCGAAGAAAATTTCTCGACAGTAATTTACCTGAGAAATAATTTCTCGATCGTAAATTTACACGGAATTTTTCTCGATCGTAAAATTGATCGACTACAGTCTAGATTTCAAATTCAACACTTAGAAAATTTTTCTCTAAGTCTTTTACACTGTAGCTACAATAGCCGATAAAATTCTTCGATCGCAAAATTTAGACGGAATTCTTTCAATTGAAATCAATATATAGGAAATCAAATCGCAATTCAACTTTATCGACCGAAAATTTTCTCGGCATGAACAGTGACTTACTAATTTAACACTTAGCGAAATTTCGAACTATTTTTAACGCGACATATATTTCATTCGAAATTACATTCATGCCATCACGATTTCTGAAATTGAACATACACTATGCATTTGATATGATTTCAATTCAAAATTCATCGAACATGCTAGTATTTGCAATATTACTATAGTTTGATGAAATTTATTCATATTTCGACTGAAAATAAAATTGATCTAATAAACTTTTATATATCTTATTTTTAGATGGATCGCTACCCAAGATACAACCATATATATGATCACAATCTGTACTTGAAGGTTCAGGATATGAACTTTCAGCTCGATCTGACCACATTTCAGTGCCCGGACGAGATCATCGTATCCATCCTCAGAGGCCACCCCATCTGGCATGCGTTAACGGTCACCGCATAGGTGCCGATGGTCTATCTCCAGCAATTCTGGGGATATATACAAGGAGTTGTAGCAAATGGGGCATTCTCCTTCACAACAAAACTCGGGACGCGGCATATTCTTATGAGCAAGTGCCAGTTCGGGATGATGCTGGACTTGCCCCACAACGACAACTACGACTAGGGTTGTCAACGGGGCGGGTTTGGGGCGGGGATCCAATCCCCTTCCCCGTCCCCGCGAGGCAAACGGGGACGAAATCGTCCCCGTCCCCGTCCCCGCGGGGATCCCCGCCCCGTCAGTATTTTAGAAAAAAAATTCAATTTATATTATTTTATATAATTTAAACTATATTTTATTATTATTTATATTATTTAAAATATATTTTAATATTATTTATATTATTTAAGCTATATTTTAATCATATTTATATTATTTTAATATTTTGAAAGTATATTTTATATTATTTATCATATAATAATATTTATGAATATAATATATATTTATTTTATTATCGGGGACGGGGCGGAGAACGGGGCGGGGATATCCGCGGGGAAAAATGTTCCCCCGTCCCCGCCCCGCGGGGGTAGAATAGCGGGGATTCCCCGCCCTATTCGGGGCGGATCCCCGCGGGGACGGGGAATGCCCGCCCCATTGACAACCCTAACTACGACCCGCTCCCGACGGACGCAGAGATGATTCAGGACTTCTTGTACATGGGATACCAACCGCCGCTTACAAGATTAGCTCAGGTCCAGAGCAGCGGTATCCCTCACTCGTGGAAGACACTATTCGGAATAGTGAATAAGTGTCTGTCGCCCAAGCACGCAGGATTCGATAAGGGCAACAGCAATATTTTGAGGATCTTCCATGGCATCACCTTCTCAAGAAATTATGACTACGCACAGCTGATCTGGAACGACCTCGCGGACCAGATTCGGCAGAAGGGAGAACCGGCGATCAAAGAACGTGCCATATGCTCGATGGTTCAACGTGATCATCAGGGAGTTCATGGAGTTACATGCGGAGAACATTCCCCAGCTGCTTCCTGGTGGAAACTACTAGCCGCCAAGGCTTAAGTTTTTTTCACAACCCACGGCTCACGGACCTGGACCAACCGTCGATGCCAATTCCACTCAGCTTACTCAGGCTCGCCGATCCCGCGGGAGCTGACTATCAGAGATTCTGCCGGGAACACAACTTAACGGAAGAAATGATTAGAGGGCCCCCGGCAGATCACCATGTGATCCCTCCCCAACACCAACCAAGCCCTGACGACGTGATGATAGACGTCGTCGCTCAGGAGCTTCAACAGGAGTCCTCTTTGATCGAAGAGCCAATGCCCGACGTGGAAGATACCCTAATCGACGTCGTGGCTATAGAGATGGGCTCGAAGCTCCTGCACTCGAATTACAAGTGGAAGTGCCCGTAAGTGTTGGCGTGCTCGAAGAAACTTTTGAGAAAGTCCTTCAACAAGAAGCACAGCCCGAAACTGAAATGGGGCACACTTCACTTCCACTGGGGACAGATCATACATTGGAGAACGTCGATCGAGACCTTACTCCTCACACCGCCACCCCATCTGACACAGAGTCTGACGAGGAAATCAGTCTGATCAGGAGGACTCCCAGAAGACTCAGTATTCAGTTGGAGTCGCTCTTTTTAGCAGTCACCACCGCACCAGATACTACGCTGACCACAACGACAAGTGTTGCCGGCACTTCATCGCTCGATCTTGAGCCGCAACCATCTCACGTGGTGTCTAGTTCGCAGGCGCAACCTGAGCCTGCCATAACACCCTTAGAGGCGGATCCTTTGGATTCAACTCGAGGATTGGGTGGAAGTCTCATACAGTCACAACCTCAAGTGACTGTGAGCCAACCCCAAGACTCGGTGTCTAGTCAAGGGTTGATAACAGGCGACATCAGTCGTCCTGGTCCATCAAAGGAGGCGTCCGCACCCTTTGTGACGAACGACCAATTCCAAGCCGCTCTCTCTGCCGTTGTACAGTCTATGGAAGACAAAATCACGGAGAGAGTACTTCAAGCAATCGAGACATCCCGAAGAGATACCGGGAAAGCACCTGTCTCTGAAGGCCCTTCGTCACAAATCAACCCCACACCTCCACAACCCACACCCACCGACCCTCTAGCCACTTCCTCCACCCTCATCAACCCGTACACAATCCTCATCTCCAAGCTCCACGACATTCTCCTCGCCCGTCTGATAGGCCTTTCCATCCGGTCGCCTCACGAAGAATCCCTTTATAGGCGATTGGTGGATCATCCTGAGCCACCGACTGACACCTGCCGAGGCCAAAGCTCCCACTCACGGCGTAGACATGACGATCCTGACGATCAGGACCCTCATGGGGGGAGAAGAGGCCGAGGACATCTACATCCGGCCAAGGACAAGGCTCGGGCGCTACGCAGACAAGCGCTGGAGCTGGTGAAACCCAAACACAAATCCAAACACAAACCACCCACACCACGCACCGCACCGCCACTCTATCAAATATCGACCAACCAACCTTTACCCTACGGACGCCTCCGCCCACACCGCCGATCTACTCAAGCCCCTTGCTTCCGGAAGAAGAAGCAAGTGCTGCAATGCTTGTAGCTCGGGCAGCTACCCAAGCTACTCCCTCCGTCGCTCCAGACCAACCGGGACACTATGGACATGGCATCAATCCACACGAAGTATTAGACAAGTACATTTTTTGAAGGCCAGTGGATGACCCATTCCATGCCCGAGGAGCATCAGAGACAACGGCTTCAGGACGTACGCCACTTCTTACAACAAGCATCCGTGGACCTCGTGATCATAGAAGACGGCGAACTTCAAGAAGGTATAGACTACCAAAGTGAAATCCTAAGGCTACCGGAGTTGATCGCACAACGAGCAGCCTCCCCTACAAGACAGATGCCAGGGACCGTTCGGATCGACACGCCGTGGGAAAACATTCACATAGAGATACCTTTCCGTGAAGAAGTCAGGGAAAACATTTGGAGGTCACCGGTTCGAATTAAGAAGCCGGATGAGTTCGAGCCGAGAGGGATCTCTCACTGGGGATCAGCAGAAGAGAATGACATATCTGTGGATGCTGACCCAACTAGGACCGGACGTGAGGCTGGGGATCACGAAGGATCGACTGAAGAGTCACTTCAGGGAACTCTCCCCAAGTTGCCAACTCCTCAGTGTCTATTGTGCCAAAGGAGGACTTCCAACACCTCACTACATCACCGAACGAGTGGGCAGGACCCGAGAGGAACTGAGCGAGAGCGACATGCCATACCTCCCTGCCGATGAAGTGTACCATCTTTATCAGCTATACGTGGAGAAGTACAAAGGTCCTCAGGGCTTCATCAAGAAAGAAGGCCTCGAAGGGCTCTACCGGTTCATGATGCGACAAGTCAAGTACTTCGCCGCTCACGACCTTCAAATGGCGCTTGAGAGCAATATGAAGAAGGTCAACATGACCGAACCACTCTTCAAAGGACCTGAGATCGAGAGGCTTCCAAGCAATCACGTGCATATCAGCTCTGTCATCGGCATCACCTACAACAACCTAATTGCCAAGAAGAATAGGTTGATGCTGAAGACAGAAATTTTTGCGACGGAACCCTCAAGATCGTCAGGAGAAATATCGAACAGAGGTTGGAAGAGATAAATAGAGACACGATGCTGAGGATCCACCGGTTTGTGAGAGAACAGCCGCTCCTGATGGAATTGTTGGATGACATCGGGGAGCGCCTGAAGCTCAGTGAGACCGTTAGGGACTACGAGCATGCGCTGGGCTTGCGCAGATCGTACTATGCCCGACAAGGACGAACAGCGCGGAGACGCAATCAAGCACAAAGCTTGTCAAGGAAATCTATACGTGACAAGATCGAGCATCGTAAAGACATCGTCATTCCCCTAATATGTAGAATATCATTTGTAATTGTGCTTGATTTCATTAGTTGTCCTTGTAATTAGGGGCTTTATTTGTATTAGTCTTTAGATTAAGGACTAGCTTGATATATATACCAAGCTTGTTTGGTATAAATACTTGTAAATGAATTGAGCTGAATAGAGAAAGTTTAGAGAATTGATCCGAAAGGGCTTGCAATTCAATTTCTAGAGAGAGAAACAACAGTAACTTTCTCACTCTAATTGAATTCTCTCTCGTGTTCTCAACTTGAGTTTTTCGATCGAATTCAATTGATTATCTAAACGATCGAATTACTATGGATTCTAGCCTAGGATCGTAGAGTTGTTAATCTGAGGACCTAACATTACCGATATATACATTGTTGCCAGAAGGACCTTTTGGATTGTTTAATCCATGTACTTATCCTTCATTTATAAGGTAGCAAGTGGGAAAAAAATCGGATAGTTTGGACTTATCAAACTGATTAATTTGATCTTCAAACTGGTTAACCCCATCAGAATTGAAGTACAAATTCGTCAAACAAAACAAGTCAAAACCTTATAAATTACAAAATAAATTGTAAGACTTTTTGATACCCTTAAAACAAAAATAATATTTCCTCTTGGTTAGAAAATACGAAGAAACTAATGATATGCCCAAATATTTGAGCTTATAATAATATATGGATCTAGAGATGAAGTAATAGTTTTAATCATACAAACAAAAATAAAATTATTGATGAGTAAATATCTCAACCCGATCATCTCCTTGTTGGTTGCTGGTTCTTCATTATCTCTTGGCTAGACAATACAAAGAATTAATGGAACAAAGAATCCAAAAGGAAGTGTAGAGGAGACAGAACAGGTCCCATTCCCGCAGACGAAATAAATAATTAAATACCAATAAAAGCTATAATGCACGTAATGAAGTTCGGCCGTTGATGTGTTCAAACTTCCAAGAAAAACAAGAATTGGGGAAGCCAAAAACAAATTCTTATTTATTTAATAATTCAAACCCAATAAGAAATTCTTTTGGTTGATATTGCATGAACTTTTGTTCTTGTTGAGAGGCATGCTGCAAATCTTTGTTGTCTATTAAAAAAAATTGTAAACGACGTCGTTTAAACCTATGAAAAACTATCACGATTAAAATGATATTATTTATTCAGAAATTGTAGAGTAGTAGACCATCATTACCTAAAATGTAGATTACGACTAAGTTCCTGTTCATTACCCCATACGCATATATAAGTATTAATATATATATATATATATATATTTATATATATATATATATATATATATATACAATGTATGAATTGTATGTAGACACAAACTATTTGTATGTAGTATATCCCAAACTACATAATCTTTCTCCCAACTTTTTGCGAAAACTTTGTTTGCTAGGGAATAACATAAAATATAAGATAGATAGTGCACTAGAAAACTTCAATTACTAACTAAAATCGAATATTTCTAGCTTTAGCCTATCATCCCACGCAAAGTTTATTTTCTTCCTAAAGATTTATTTTGAAGCCCAAAATATTCAACGTACCTATCTATAATTTTCGGGTTAATACTTCGTGAATTCTAATTAGATATTCACGCAAGTAAATTATATTGATAACCCCGTATTAAATTCTTCACGTATTACATCTGGAGCAACTTTGTATCGGCTAAGTCTGTGACGAATGTAGGAATATCTCCTACCTCATCTGACTGCAACTATGTAGTTAGTCTAACACATGGTGATCCGGCGCATGCTAACCAAGCAGCGAAAGGATTCATAAATATTGAGGGTAGGAATTTGAGTGCCGACCTAATTGTGATCACAATAAATGACTACGACGTCATATTTGGGATGGATTGGCTTTCAAGATATGGAGCCATCATAGATTCTAACAAGAAAGTTGTTAAATTCCAAATTCCCGAAGAGGAAATATTTACTTTTTCAGGAAAAGCAAATCCGAATTCTGTTCCACGAATATCAGCACTGGAGGCTCAACGACTTTTGAGGTCAGGTTGTGAGTCTTTTCTCGTGTACGCAATAAAGGCGGAGAACTTACCTCAATCTGAACTAACGGATGCACCTGTAGTCAAAGAATACGTCGATGCATTTCCCGATGATCTCCCGGGGTTACCCCTTAATCGAGAAATACATTTCACGATAGATCTGATACCGGGGTCAGCACCAATCTCTAAAGCCCCTTACCATCTAGCACCAAATGAGTTAAAGGAGTTGAAGGAACAACTAGAGGACCTACTACAGAAAGGGTTTATCCAGCTGAGTTTTTCACCGTGGGGCGCACCTGTTCTTTTTGTGCGAAAGAAGGATGGGTCGATGCGACTGTGCATCAACTATCGAGAGTTGAACAAGATCATGATCAAGAATAATTTCCCCTGCCGAGGATCGATGAGCTATTCAATCAGCTACAAGGAGCGATGGTATTCTCGAAAATTGACCTCCGTTCGGGATACCATCAGTTGAAGATCACGGAGGTAGATGTTCCTAAAAAGGCGTTGAGTACAATGTACGGTCATTACGAGTTTTTGGTCATGCCTTTTGGACTAACGATGCCTCAACTGCTTTTATGGACTTGATGAATCAAGTCTTTAAAGATTATTTAGTCCGTTTCGTGATTGTCTTCATTGACGATATCCTAATTTATTCTAAGACGAAGGAAGAACATGAGAACCATCTACGAATCATCTTAGGAATCTTGCGGGAGAAACAGCTCTATGCCAAATTCAAGAAATGTGAATTCTGGCTTGAGCAAATGGCCTTCTTGGGACACGTGATTTCTGATAATGGAATCTCTACGGACCCGAGTAAAATGGAAGCTGTGAATAACTGGCCACACCCAACTACTCCTACCGAGGTCCGAAGTTTTCTTGGACTTGCGAGATATTATTGTAAGTTCATAGCTGATTTCTCTAGCATCGCCTCGATGTTAACAAATCTGACGAGGAAGAATGTTCCGTTCAAGTGGACTGAAACATGTGAGCAGAGCTTCCAAGAATTAAAGAAACGTCTCACCTCTGCCCCAATATTGACAATAACATCGGGAACCGGAGGATTTTCATATACAGTGATGCTTCGAAGAACGGCTTGGGATGCATGCTGATGCAGAACAGAAAGGTGATTGCTTATGCTTCACGACAACTAAAGGAATAGGAGAAGAACTACCCGACCCACGACCTGGAACTAGCGGATATGGTCTTCGCTTCAAAAATCTGGAGGCATTATCTCTACAGAGAGAGATGTGAGATCCTCAGAGACCATAAGAGTTTGAAGTATTTCTTCACTCAGAAGGAGTTGAATATGCGACAATGACGATGGTTAGAGCCCGTGAAGGACTATGACTGCGTCATCAACTGAAAGGCAAACGTAGTTGCAGATGCGCTAAGTAGATAAGCGGTGAATGTAGAGTTACATCAGGTTGGAATAGAGGTAGTCAATTTAGGCAAAGTTGAGGCAAGACTAGCAGCGTTTACTCTTCAATCCACAGTGCCAGAACGGACCAGAATAATGCAAAAGAAGATGAATACTAACTGAAAGTGAAAGATGGGCTGCCCGAGGATTTCAAAATACGAGAGGATGGACCTTTACTATACAAGGATCATCTTTATGTACATGACAATGAGGAACTGCGACAAATGATAATGAAGGAAGCACAAGTGACCACGTACTCAGTACACCCAAAACCACGAAGATGTATCAAGACTTGCGAATAATGTACTGGTGGTCGGGAATGAAGAAGGACATTGCTGCATTGGTAAATCGATGCATGACTTGCCAATTGATCAAAGCAGAACACCAGCGATCCGCTCGGACCCTACAACCCCTACCAATTCTAGAGTGGAAATGGGATCATATAACGATGGATTTCATCGTTGGTTTACCCAAAACGACAAAAGGCCACGATGCTATTTGGGCGACTGTTGATCGCCTAACTAAATCATCTCATTTCCTTCCATCAGTTCTATGTTTTCCATGGAACGCTTCACTGAATTATATATAGGAAATTCCCGACTCCATGGAATTCCGACCTCTATCGTCTCGGATCGAGATTCGAGATTTTTGTCAAACTTTTGGCAGAGCTTGCAGAAAACAATGGGAACCAAGCTCTCGTCCAGTGCTGCTTACCATCCCCAAATCGACGGGCAGTCTGAGCGAATGATTCAAACTGTCGAGGATATACTACAGGCATGCATGCTCGATTTCAAAGGAAACTGGAGTAAATATCTGCCACTGATAAAGTTCTCTTGTAATAATAGTTTCCACGCTACAATCGGAATGGCACCGTGCAAGGCTTTATACGGGCGCAAATGCCGATTCCCAATCCATTGAGACGAAATAGGTGAGCGAACACTGTTAGAACCCGATATGATCCGAGAAATGACTGAAGCCGTGATGAGGATTCGGGAAAGGATGCGAACCGCTCAAAGTCGTCAGAAAAGTTTCACAGATCATCGACGACGGCCTTTGGAGTTTGCAGAAGTGTTCCTAAAGATTTCCCCGATGAAAGGAGTAAAACGCTTTGGAAGAAAGGGCAAGCTAAGTCCCAGTTACATAGGCCCAATCAGGATTATCAGGCTAGTCGGCGAAGTCGCATACCAATTAGAATTGCCGACTTCATTATCGAAATCCATGATGTATTTCACGTATCGACACTACGAAAATACGTCGTGGATCCAAGCCATGTGATCCAGAGCAAGCTTCTTTATCAACAGCTCAAGCCTGACTTTAGGTACGAGGAGAAGCCTGTAGATATTTTGATGTACGAGTTGAAATAACTCTGTAATAAGACTATTCCGTTAGTTAAAGTGTTGTGGCGGAGTCAATCAATTGAGAAGCCACGTGGGAGCGTGCAGAAGATATGAGAATTCGTTATCCGAGTTATTTCAGTTGGCGTAATTTCGGGAAGAAATTCCTTTATGGGGAGGATGTAATACCGGTAAGTTTTGTAAGGGATTCCGAATGTAATCAGTAACGTGATTTTTGTAAATTAGGAATGTTAACAAAGAAATTAAAATTGGATATTTTGGGTTAATTTAGAAAGTAGTCAAAAGAGTTATATAAGGGTAATAGTACTACAAATATAAACTTGGGCCATAATAAATTTTAGAGACAAAACCCATGAGCCCAACAATACAAGATAATGATCATGTTACTTAAGTCTAAGGCAAAACTCGTCATCCACCTTTTTGTCTAATCACTCCCAAGTTTTGAAGCATTTAAGTATATCTCTTATATATTATGTGAAAACCATATCAACAAAGGAAACCTTCAGCAAAGGTAACCAGGCTAAAAACAACTTGTGCAAAACCTCATCAAATAGAAAACAACATGTTTTCAACGTAAGGTATGTAAGTCTTGAACTTGGTGTACTTAAGTTTCTTATATAGTTATATTGATATGAACTAAAATAAATGAACTGAAAAGAAATATAAGAAGAGGCCCGTCAGGCCCATTATAAAGGCAAAAGGGCTATGAGACAAAAGTTGTGACTGACGCGACTGAGGGGACAAAAATTGTGACTGACGCGACAAAAGCTGTGACTGACAGCCCACTTACACGTTATCCCAGAGGGTCTTATCACTAATGAATCTAGGGCCGTTGGGAGCTTCTATAAAAAGAGGGCTTAGTCATTTTCACTAGGCATCATCATTCTTACACTTCTTCATACACGAAAAACCTCTCAGCTGTAGTGTTGTTTATTTTTACATGTTCTTGTGAGAGAAAAAATGGTGTTGTGAGTGTGTAAATTCCAAAGGTGATAAAGAAAACGTTGAATGCGCCCCCGTGGATGTAGGATTCTAAAGAATCCCAACCACGTAATCTCCTCTCTCTCTCTTTATGTCTTTATTATGCACCATCTACGTTATATCACATGCACAATCGGGTCTGCACCGTTCGCGGACCTCTGCGGAACTCAAAATACCCATATCCCTGTTACGTCCCTTTCACGTCCCCAACGTCATAACACGTCCCCAATGTCCCAAACACGTCCCATATCATGTCCCATTCAGTTTCTTACCCATAAGCTTTGAGATATTAAATTACCGCTATATAAATTTCACCAAACCACTTATAAATTTCTTTGATTGGGAAAACCCCATATCAAATGGCGCCATCTGGGGGAAAATTCAGAGTTGAAGGCGCAGTGATTTTGCCTATATTGTGCGAAGCTGTGCCTAACGTCTTTTATTTCTTCTTTCTTTTCTTTATTTTTGCTGGGACGAGACGAAACAATCGAAAAGTCAATAAGGCCCTCCTTCTGAAAGAACATAGATCCACAGTTTGCAGAAGCCCTGAAAATAACCGTCTGGAGCAGACCACCATCCCAGTGCCCACCTCTGTGATGCTATCATCCCAAATACCCAAAGAACAGTCAAAGTCAGAAACGAA
Source organism: Craterostigma plantagineum (assembly GCA_027422505.1). Lineage (NCBI taxonomy): Eukaryota > Viridiplantae > Streptophyta > Magnoliopsida > Lamiales > Linderniaceae > Craterostigma > Craterostigma plantagineum. The sequence goes on from JAPQWV010000055.1 coordinate 616,454, forward strand.
CTGCGGAGGGGGACCTCCAGAAACTGCCGAAGAGTTGAGAAACGGCCACGACCTGAAACACATGCCAGAGATGATGAAGACAAGCAAGAACGTACAGATGAATCTTAAAGGGATCTCAGAACACCCAAGCGGACCTCCACGAGTCCCGCTAGTGAGCCCCCAAAAAAGCGTAGGGAGTTGGGAGCTCAAGAAGAAGGAAAAAAGCTGAGCCACGCTTGGGAAAAAAGGAAGCCAATGCCATGGGTCACCATAGGGAACCCTGCGAATCTCCACCAAGAATCCCATGGAGACTCACACCACTATGCAAATTCAGAAGACATCCTGACATCAGCCTGGGGACCTCCCGCGATGAGGAGGCCCTCAGCCGGAATTCCAGGACTCTCTAAATTTCATTCTCATTTATATACGATGATAATATGACCACCATACTAACAACTGTTGTCACTTGAAGGATAAAATCGAATGACTCATCCAAGTGGCAAATCTGAAGGAGTTCATTGATCATGGCCTCGAACAAGAACGTAGCTGAGAGAAGTCTGTAGGAACTCAAGGCAGACAATGTCTACCTCATCCAGATAGGGCCCAGTTCCAGTCAGGACTCATGTCCTTGTCATAGTAGGAGCGCGAGGCACTGGGGACACCAATGTCCAACAGAGCCCGAATCATGCACTTGAGCGTAGGACTTAGAGGCCCAGCTCCGCAATGGTTACAAAGGTCAGAGGGATCTCAAACCCCAGCTCCACACTGGCACGGAGACCCGAAACTCTACCTTTGGGACCTAAAAGCTCAGCTCTGTGCTGGCAAGGAGACCCGGAGCTCCGCCATCGGGACCTAAAATCCCAGCTCCATGCTGGCAAGGAGACCTGAAGCTCAGCATTCGGGACCTCCCACCTACGCGCTGGCATGAAGATCCGAAGCTCCGCCTTCGGGGCCAACCAGCTTCGAACGGACGTCCGAAGGTCCGCGGGAGATATAAACCCAACTTCTCGCTGACACATAAAGATCCTGGGGACCCAGAGGCCAGCTCTACACTGGCATACGATGATCCATGGGAGATCGAAGTCCATCTCTATATGGGCACGTGAAGGTCCGTTGGACCTAGAAGTTAGCTCCGTGCCGACGCTTGAAGATCAGTGAAAGCCCGGTTCCACCCGGGCACAGAAGATCCACGAAAGACATCCCGCATTGATAAGGCTCTTAACCGGGACCTCAGGACCCTCCAAATCTCACTCTCTATTTTATATTATTCATAATAAATGTATGCACAGTACTAACGAGTGCTATTATTTGAAGGGAGAAATAGAGAGGCCCATCCAAGCCGTTGCATTAAAGGAGTCTGTCCGAGGTCCCATTCTAGATTCCAGAGCAAAATCGTAGCTCCCCCGAATGAGGGAAGACCTTCTCCACCACCTCCAAACAAAAGAGCTTCACCATCACTTAGGGCCCATATGCTTATTATAGTGGAAGGTCCTCGTGGAGAAGATTCCAAGCGAGCTAGACACGCGCTAGAACGATCGAAGTAAGACCTCGGTTCCGGGTTGACGTACAAAGATCCTCAGGAGATCAGCTCCACACTGGCAAGAAGACCCGTAGTTCCGCCCTCAGGACCTAAATGCCCAACTCCTCGCTTGCAGGAAAACCCGGAGCTCCTCTCTCCCAACTCTACGTTAGCACGAAGACATGAGTTTTCCTATTCAAGACCTTAGGGTTCAGCTCCGCAGATGGAGACTTGATATGGGATCTCCGTACCAGCAGAACCCAGCTCCGTGTTGGTATGGAGACAAGGAAGTCAAGCTTCACACCAGAGGATCTGATGTGATCGAGAAGTTTCTCCCGGGACACCTGAAAAAGGTGTTAGACGCGGCTGCGAATATGATTCGAAGGTGATCGATAAGGAGTCCTGGGGATTATGCCGCATAAAGGACTTGAAGGCCAGCTCCGTGCTGGCTTACGAAAATCTTCAGAGCCCAGCTCCACGCTGGTATATGAAGATCCGAGGAGATCCAAGCCAACCCCTGCTGACACACGAAAGTCCCCAAGATCGAAAGTTCGGCTCCGCGCTGGCATGAAGACCCGACTTTTTACATTAGGGACCTAAAAGTCAAGCCTTATGCTGGCATAAGAAGACAGGCTTTACATGTTGGGTATTCAAAAGTCATCTCCGTACCGACGTGCGAAGGCCCGATTTCTCCGTTCATAGTCTATAAGCCCAACTCCTTGCTTGCATAGAAGACTCAATCATCGAATGGGGATCTTCAGAGATTAGCTCCGCGCCGGTCAAGACCTATGACCCTAGCTCTCCACTGGCATAAGAAAACCACAAAAAAGTGATTTACGAAAACCAGCTCCGCTGGAAATAGAGACACGAGCTGTAATACCCGAAATTTAATTACGGGATTTACAATAAAATTAGTGGTGGATAGTATTTAATTAGAGACTTTGTGGGATTAATTAAATAAGGAAATTAGAATTTTGGGTGAAATTCCGGTTAGACTACAAAATGGTTTCAAACTCGATGTGTGATACGATGTTTTTACGTCTTATGCCTTTAAATGACTTATGTGTCTATATGAATTCATGCTGTGTACTTTATAATTCTTATGTGAGTTACGAATTATGACTTACGGAATGAGCATAGGATTTGGAAAATTTTAAATTAATTATGTGCTATATGATAACATTAAAACTTAGAAGAATTTGACTAGCATTTAAGTATGACATGACCTAGCTTCGGTCGATTGGAATAAGGGCTAAGAATGTATATGAAACACTAAAATCGCCGAGTAAATAAATAAGAGTGGAATCGGGCGACTGTAGTATAAATTTATTGATCATTAGAAACTGAAATCGCGCAATAGGACATACTGATTTAAGGATCGAATGATTGATAGTTATAATGTGCCACATTGGGCATTTACACATAATCAAATCGGACTAATCACAACCTAGATTGTTGAGCAACTAAGGACACGTAAGATTGCTTAACACATGAGTAAAAAGTTTAGTAACCTACTAGTCTTATCAATCAGATATTCCAGTACCTTAATCCTTATCAAATAAACTTAAGGAATGATAGGAAAAAAACTAATAAAAAGAACTAAGGAATAAGAAAAAAACTTCGACAAGATAACTTCCTAGAAACCCCCTAAGTGAAGAAGAAAAAGTCGAACTAGTAGAATCCAAAGAGGAAGAGCTCAAACCTAACAGGGAATTCACCGTGAGAAGGTAATAATCCCAGTTATCACCTCTAATCCAGTTTTAAACTTTTACTGAAACCCTTACATAGATTAAGAAGAAGATAACGATGGGGTGTATGCTTTTCCCACTTAGTGATAGTTTTTAAGGAAAACTAGAATTCCTGTGTTAATTATTAGTTTTGAGGAATTAGGTAGGAATCGTACTAACGTGGGATTTAGATGATTTTAGATTAGTCCGAGATTGTGCTAAGATGAAGATCTATTGAGTGAAGAACTAGATTTTTGAAGAAGTAGACAACTTCAATTAGGATCTCGAGATCTTTTATTTTTGAGAGAATTTCGAAATGAAGTTTTAAAGATGTCTAGATTTAGGTTAATAGGATTTAGTAATTGAACTCGAGATTCATATCAGAACTTACCTCGAAATCTTTGGTTATAAGGTGACATACATCTCGAAATCTGTAAAATGTTAACCTATCGAAATCTTTATTATAATTTCAAAACCATAGCTCGAGATCCAATGTGAGATCTAACTAATTTCGTTGTGTGTAAGTCATGTCGTAATTGTGTATCATTAAAGTCTCGAAATTGTGTATCCAATTTGAAATCATGTATTAGGTAACATCTCGAAATCCTTGATTAAAATATTGAAACATATCTCGAAATTTACATGTCTGAAAGCTATCTTTGATGGACATATCGAGATCTATCAATATTATTTATCGAGATTTATCTTATATCATATATCGAGATCTATCTAATATTATTTATCGAGATTTATCTTATATCATATCTCGAGATCCATTTTGGGTATTAATTTCGAAACTTAGTATAGGATCCCGATATCACATGTCGAAATTTGTATAATGTTCAGTTTGAATCTCGAGGTCTTTGTATATAATCTTGAAGACACATCTCGAAATCATGTCGACATCCATTCCACACTAAAACTCGTGAACCATGTCGAGATCTATTCCAAAACCCATTTCGTCAACCAAGCTCGAGATTCATTTCCAAACATGTCGAGATTTATGTTGCAATGTGACTCGAAATCATGTCGAGATTTATGCAACTCGAGAACCTTAGTCAACCATTTCAAAGTTTAATTTCATAAAATTCTGTGCACTATTTAATTAAATTAGAACAATGTAACTATTAATAGGATTCGAAATGGTACATTTTAAATTAAGACAAAGTTCGGAATTTTAGGATTTCGAAACTCATGGAAGTCGAAACTAGGGTTTTCAAATTAAGCCAATTTCGGGAAATTATAACTAGACTAACAAACCCTAAGTTTATATGTTTCTATACTTAGGGTTTGAAGGTTAGCGACTAACCGTACGATAAGCTAAGGATACCAGTGGAAACCGCAACTATAACACATAATTTTTATGAGCATGAAATTATGTGTCATATGCTTTTATGATTTTATGTGACGTGTCTATGTGCTTATATGACTTTATGTGAGTTCTTACGTGATGTAATTACGTTATACGATGACATGACACGCATACTCATGGCATGAGCATGTGCACGCACGACTAGTATGAGAGTCAGGGAGATAGCGTGCATGAGTATAAGATCGCTTGAAAGCGACATGTATATTTGCCGATATGGGCATTTGTGCCGACTCAATGATGAGTCACGGCTCTTCTATGCTACCACGGCGATTCACGAGGCCGAATTACCTGATTCACGAGAGGTAGGGGAAATATATTACGGTGATTCACGAGGCGGACTGTCTGATTCACGAGAGGCAGGTAAATACCCCATAGCGGGAGATGCAACCTGGAGGATGCGACTTGAGGGTATGAGCGGCACCGAGGGAACCTCGAGTGTTGGCGACCTCGTAGTAAGCTACCAGTGAGAAGCGCCCGCGTGTCAGACCGCATTGGGATGGAAAGGCGCCTTAAGGTTAAAAATTTGTGTGCCCGGGTTAGCCTCTCAATGGGACTGCATTGGGATTGAAAGGCACTACTAGCCTCTCAGTGTGGACCACGTTGGGATTGAAAGGCACCATAAGGTTTTGCACAGATTAAGTACTCGAGTTTAGCCTCCTAGTGTGTGTACTGCCACTTATTTAAACCCTTAGGGGTTTGAGCTCTATATGGTGCATAGTAAGATTGAAAGTCGAAAAGGCCCAAATATGAAGTCAATGAACGAGAAAGATGTGAGAAGTCAATAGCATTGGCGCGAATGCCTTTGCTACTTAGGTCACGTGCATTGCATGCATGATTTTCACTTACTGAGCTTTATAAGTATGTGTTGTAGGACCCCACGATCACGGTAGGTGATCATTTTCACGGCGAGGTCAACTTTTGAAGCTTCCGAGGGCTTTTGAGATGGAAGTGTGTGCATGGATGCGACCTTGTGGAGGCCCAGTAGATGGATTTATTTTGACCCGCATGAGCGCTTTCCTACGTAAATAGGACCCATAACGATTTTGTAGAGGACTTTACGATTCCTTTCTATAAAAGGAAAAATTATATACGAATTTCGCAGGGTATATTTCGTTATTAGGACATTAGTCGCGTAGACTAGTGTAGAAAGTAGTGGTGGAAGGCGGGGCGCCACAGGTGGTATCAGAGCTTAGGATATAGGTTCTGCAGACTGTCCATGTCACACACTCAAAAGCACGGAAGCGGCCTTGCTCGTGTGTTTTGTTTTCTATGAATTTCTGGTATTATATGACTTATATGTCTTAAAAACTTTAGGATAAAAGAACGATGGTAGAACAAGAAATGAGAATAGTAGGGGTGCAGATAAAGGTAAAAAACCCGCAACCCCTGCTGATAGTCGGGATGCGACTATCCTTCAACTTGCGGAACTAGTCCGCCAACAATCTGCCCAAATTCAGCAACTGATCCAACAACAAAACGCTGGTGGGCAATCAAATAACGAAACCCCTCAGGCCGACAGAATCGAAATGATCGGGGAAATATTTCGAAAAATTAACCCCCCAACCTTTGAAGATGCTCCTGACCCCACCTCGGCTGAGGACTGGCTTCGAACTCTAGAAATTATGTTCCAACATAGCCGTACCCCTGAAACAGAAAAGGTCTTGTGCGCTAGCTACCTATTAAGGGGAAGCGCAGGTCATTGGTGGGACACAATCCTGACTCTTGAAGATCCCTTGACAATGACCTTAGAGCATTTCAAAGAGCTCTTCCGAAATAAGTATTTCACTGCTCCCGTCCGTGCCCAGAGGATGAACGAGTTCATCAATCCCTGCCAAGGAGCAATGACGGTGGCAGAGTATATCCGAAAGTTCGAACAGTTTTCTCGATTTGCAACCCACATGGTGAGTACGGATGCGCTGAAGATCGAGCGATTTATGGAAGGCTTGAAGCCCGAACTCTATCGCGACGTTGGCATGGCTGGATTGCAAGGTGTTACTTATGCCCAAATGGCGGAACGAGCCTGATGGCTGAACAAGCTGAAATTCGAATTGTACGAGCCCAGGAGGTTAAAAGGAAGTTCGAACAAGGACCCAAATGGGACGGAAATAACCCGAAGAAACCGTTCGTTCCTAAGAACGTGAAGCCCAATTTCCAAAATCGACCCGGACCACCCCAGTAGCCTAATCCGAATCAGGGTAGACCCCAACCAAACGTACCCATGTGCCCAAAATGTGCACGACGTCATCTGGGCGTCTGCTTTTCACAAAATGCTACTTGCTATAAATGTGGCAAGACGGGCCATTATTCTGTAGCCTGCCCGGAAAATGCATCGGGAAGCCAGGCAGCAAAGCCGACTAGACCACCGAAGGTACCCGCTCGGGTATATATGCTTACGGCGGAAGAAGCTGAAAACAACCCATCCGAGACGGAAGGTACCCACCTAACCAATTTAACTTCAACATGCATTCTAGTGGACTCATGAGCCACATTTTCTTTTGTATCAACCACTTATGTGGTAAGATTCGGAATCCTTTTAGCCGACTTGGTTAATACCAGTTCAAGTGTCGACCTGAATCATGATCGACTAGTAGATAGGCGTTCGAAATAGGAAACGTACCTGAATTCCTGCAACCTAAGACCCAATAATATCCGGGGTATAATCCTATGCCCCAATCTTTTGTTCACCCTGAGAAATATTTTTATTCGGTGTCGAAATAGTACAGCGAAAGCGTGGTGGACGCTTATAACCTCTGATCTCTGCCCGAGATAGAATTGTAGCTATTCCCGTTAAGCTTCCCAAGGCCATACGAGTCCGATTAATTTGAACGATCTTCATATCTATTTTATCAGGATCGTATTTCTTTCTATTCTCGAAACTTATTTGAGATCCTTAATAACTTCCTAGGGTGAATTTTTATCACCCAGCCAAGCCAGTTCAACTCCCTACCAATCGTTACCCTGAATTATTCCAACCGACGGAATTTCGGGGGCGAAATTATTTTAAGGGGGGAGGATGTAATACCCTAAATTTAATTAGGGGATTTACAATAAAATTAGTGGTGGAGAGAATTTAATTAGAGACTTTGTGGGATTAATTATATAAGGAAAATTAGAATTTTGGGAGAAATTCCGGTTAGAATACAAAATGGTTTCAAACTCGATGTGTGATACGATGTTTTTACGTCTTATGCCTTTAAATGACTTATGTGTCTATATGAATTCATGCTGTGTAATTTATAATTCTTATGTGAGTTACGAATTATGACTTAAGGGATGAGCATAGGATTTGGAAAATTTTAAATTAATTATGTGCTATATGATAACATTAAAACTTAGAAGAATTTGACTAGCATTTAAGTATGACATGACCTAGCTTCGGTCGATTGGAAGTAAGGGCTAAGAATGTATATGAAACACTAAAATCACCGAGTAAATAAATAAGAGTGGAATCGGGCGATTGTAACCGATGGCATGAAGTCGTACTTGGCTTACGAATTATTAAGCGCGCTGGCGACACATAAACACAGGAGAGTTAAGCTCCCTAGAACATTGCAGAAATATCGTAGGAGAGCATTTCAGAACCCGAGGATCTCCTCCAAGGCTCGTAGTAGAGCTCCGACATCAGGTCCCTGTCAGGTTCCTTCCAGACCCCAAGAACGACGGACGGAACAGCGACTATAAAACATAAGGAAAAAAGTCCCCATTGGAGACACATAAACACAGGAGAGTTAAGCTCCCTAGAACATTGCAGAAATATCGGGTAGGGCTCTTCGAGGAGATGAAAGTGATGCGCAAGAGGTCGGAGACATTGGCGCCGCAGCAAGCCAGACCGGAGGGTTCACGGGGACCTACAGATCCCCAAGGAAACATTCGAGAGAAGAAGATCCTAAAGAGCAGCCGTGGCTGTAGTTCCCGCGGATCCAACACTATGGCCTCCCCTAATATAACGCCGCATTAAAGGTACAAATTCCCTCAGAAAAGGGAAGTCCTTTAGGTATGCTTAGCGCCGGTCCACGGCTAGGTCCTCTAGGAACTCCTTTTCAGCACCATGGACGGGAGATGCTGCTGAGAAAAGCAGGTACCTTCAGCCTCTGCCCCCCATCAACTAGGCATCCCACTCTTCCTTCTCCTTAGCAAAGGAGCTCCGCAGCTCCTCTCCGCACTGTTCCACGGTCAGGACGTGCTCCTTCCTCTCTTTGTTCCTAGGAGCTCCGCAGTTCCCTCTTGCGCTGCTCCGATAACTCAGCACGTCCCTCCTCCACCTTTTTGCAACTCGGATTCAATTTCCCGGGATGCCTCTGGTTTACTGCCAAAAACCTGGCCTAAGCTTGTTCCAATTGGGTCCTCAAGATTCGATTAACTAGCTCCAACTCCTGGATTGATGACTGGGCGGACGATACGACAGCTACGTAACCCACCACCTGGAAGAAGAAGCAAAACTTACGAAAGAACGCCATAATAGACCAGAAGACAACGGATGATGGACCCCAATTGCTCTTCGTTCGCCTCCGCAGATCCCTGGGAGATGGCCCCCCGATCATCTGGGAGCACCAAACGATTTATCATGATCATCTTTCCAGCAATGTTCGGATGGTCAACGGAAGCATGGGGCTCAACCGCTGAGGTCCCTACAGATCCCGAAAGAGGCTCAGCACTTCGCCCCCTGGGGAAGAGTGAAGGAATTCCCTTTTTTGCTTTTCCTTTCTAAACTTTTTGACGAGGTTGTTTTCCTTTTGACAGTCGAGGCAGCCGGTGATGAGAGCTTCTTGAGCTCCCATAACAGGAGAAGGAACCAAGGGGACACCCTCCGTTCCATCAGAAGGAGGAATCTCCTCAAGAACGTCCCTAGCCACCAGAACATAAAGGAGCAAGGGAGCTTGTAATACCCGTAAAATTTAATACGGGTCTTAGTTGTAATTGGATAGGATGAATATTTAACTGAGGAATATGAATTAACTGAGAGAGGTGAATCGAAATAATGCTCTAAGACCTTAATTATTTAATAGAATGAAAATTTGAGTAAATAAAATATTATACATAGGGATTAATATTTTTAGAAGTTTTGTGGGCTCAACATGTATTTCTGGTTTACATGTGGTATTTATATGATAGTTGCACACTTGTATATTTCTGATTAAAGGAAACGGATGATTAGAAGAAATTAATAAAATAAGGATGATAAGGAGATGCCTAATACATACATGTTAGTTGTATATTTTTTGTCACTTTCTAAGTAGAATTATTGAACATAAAATATAATAGGAGATGGACCATGCTATTCTAATGACTCATTCTAATCATGCATATGACTAAGGGGAATAAACGTAGTAGGTTGCTCATCTACTAATTTGTTGTCGATAATCATTTCAGAAAGATAAGATCAAGAACAAGAGTAAACAAACAAAGAGAATGGAGCTAGCATAACGAGACGCCATTTGCTTGTTCACTTCCATCAATTATCAACACTTTAATATATTATGAAAACATATATTGATATGTATATGCACGTTACTAAGAGGTTAGTGGATAGTCCAAAAATAATAAGATATGATGTCAGGGGAGTTGTTACTTGACTAAAGAGCAATAATATTCGCCTATAATCATCCCATCACAATCTTCCAAAGCTCTTTCGTTTATCCACTAACTTCCTAACAAAGACCTTTATACACGATAGAGAGTTTTATCATTCCATCATACTTTCATAAGCTAGCAATGAAAGAGAGAGAGAGAGAGAGAGAGGTTCATTATGAGCAGAGGAATTTGCAACCAATTTGGAACCTAGCAAATCAGACCTTGAGTGAGGTAGACAAAATTCTTACTTACACAACATGTGAGTTCCTTAGGATGATTATTACAAAGTTTAGTTCTAGAAAAATTACATAACCTTCATATGTTTATAGATCCTATATGTATTTTGAAGGTAATTTACAAATGAGTTTTCGGAGTTGAGTTTAGGTGATTTGCATGACCCGTCGATGTTTAAAGTGTTATGCGTATTTTTAAAAATTCAGATTTATGGATCTCAGTTCGTTCTTGTGTTTGTATATATGTTTGATACGTGTTTCATATTTTTTAATATATGGTGTTCTTGAGGATTTGAAATTGTAGGGTTCTACCGGTTTGAGTTTAAACTTTAAAGAAATTTAGAAGGTCATCAAGTTTGAAATTCTAGAATTCTTAGTTAGCTATATGAAATGCATGTTGATGATTATAGGAGTAATTTCGCTATTTCACATAGGCTTTCGATATTCAGTACGTTTACTGTATTTTAGGGTTTCCACTATTTTTAGGGTTTTTGAATTCTATAGGGTTTTGATATTCAGGACTCGGGAATTTTTAGACTTACGTGATTTGGCAATTATAATGATGTGATAACACTTTTATGTTCAGATCTGAAACCCTATGGATTTATCGAGGTTTATTGACTGCTATTTCTACGGACGAGATGTAGGTGAAACTCACCTACATCACGTAAACGTTATGTGAATTTTATGTGACTTGCTGTGTAGGTGAAACTCACCTACGGCACGTAAAACATTATGTGAATTATTATGTGATATTTATGTCTATCGGTGAATTATGCGATTTGATGAATTAAGTGATTTATCTGTTTTAAATATTTTGCACATTATATATATTTGATTATTTTCACTGCACTTGCATATCATGACCACGACAAGTTGATGTGAGGATCTATGGGTAGAGCAGAGGGGAAACTCGGGTGTGTGCCAACTCTAACGTGACCTGAGCTGGCCACCCGGGAGTATGAGGTGTCGAGTGACGGGATGTGTTGCGACATTATAGGACATTTCGAGTATAAGGCCTGAGTGGGATATTAGAAATGTACTTACTGAATAGCATATCCGATTCTAACGTGACCTGAGTGGGAACCTATTCTAACGAGACCTGAGTGGGATATTAGAAATGTACTTACTGTCGAGTAACGTCGAGTGTTGAGAGGTGTTAGTGTTGAGATGAGTAGAGACGAGTTGAGCGTGCATTAGTGAGATGTGCGGGAATGGGTTTGAGCGCACTTTGCATACATGCATATTTTATCTACTGGGCAAGGAGCTCAGTTTACGTGTTGTAGGTACATACGAGTCCGGCGTTGATCGCGTCGCGACTAGGCGGCTGATGGCGGTGACTCCACGGACTTTTAAGGGTGGAGCGGTACATGGATGCGACCTGTGGATTGATGTTAGGATTTTTAATATTTTGATATTTTAGACCTACGGCTTGTGTAAATATACAACTATGTAGACGAGGTATATTTAATACGTTTTATTTTAGAAAAAAAATTTAAATAGACGAGTCTTCCGCGACTTACGTTGCGAATATCCGCCAAAATATTTATTAGAAAATGAGGGTCGTTACAGAGCTATAGAGGTTACGCTGAAGAACATGGGAACTCGTTCCCTTCTCCACATTGGTCAACGAAACATTCCATGAGGACGTCGTACCTACGCCAGAAACCCAAGACACTGACTGAACCTTAACCAATCACAAGACGCGTCCCCTCAAGAAATAATCATGTTAGGACCCTAATAAAGGGGTAAGGCCCATCTTACTATTTTACTCTAATTCACTTTTGATCCAAAAGACAAATTAGAGTAGGGGAGTGGTTGATATGGACTAAAATAAATGAGCTGAAAAAGAAAGATAAGAAGAGGCCCGTCAGGCCCATTATAAAGGCAAAAGGGCTATGAGACAAAAGCTATGACTGACGCGACTGAGGGGACAAAAGCTGTGACTGACAGCCCACCTACACGTTATCCCAGAGGGTCTTATCACTAAGGAATCCTAGGGCCGTTGGGAGCTTCTATAAAAAGAGAACTTAGTCATTTTCACAAGGCATCAACATTCTTACATTCTTCATACACGAAAAACCTCTCACCTGTAGTGTTGTTTATTTTTTACATGTTCTTGTGAGAGAAAAGAGAGAAAAAATGTGTTGTGAGTGTGTAAATTCCAAAGGTGATAAAGAAAACGTTGAATGCGACCCGTGGACGTAGGATTCTGAAGAATCCGAACCACGTAATTTCTTCTCTCTCTCTTTACGTCTTTATTATGCACCATCTACGTTATATCACATGCACAACTGGGTCTGCACCGTTCGCGGACCTCCGGGGACCTCAAAATACCCATATCCCTATTACGTCCCTTTCACGTCCCCAACGTCCCAACACGTCCCCAATGTCCCAAACACGTCCCATAACATGTCCCATTCAGTTTCTTACCCATAAGCACCTTGCGCACGTTCCAAAGCTTTGAGATATTAAACCTACCGCTATATAAATTTCCCTGAACCACTTATAAATTTCTTTGATTGGGACAGCCCCATATCACATATGTATTATTTTCGTGGGTAGGTAATGAATATAAATAGTTTCGAAGACTACCATTGCTAAGAAAGCCCTAAACTGTTGGAAGTTTAATTATGATTACTTAGATTTATATGATGAGATAGGAGTATTAGTGATTTTTGGTATATGAAACATCAATAAGGCGATTTCGGGAGTCTCCAGGCGATTTCCGAGTCTCCAAATATTTTAACATAGTTAACTCCTTATCTCATTTCGGGAGATCCAGTGTAGATAAAATCGGGCGAATTAATAAGGGTTTCGCAGGTTGACCGTTGACTACCAAGTCCAGTATCTACATATAATTATTTTAGACAATGTAAAGCTCGAGAGTTAGTACATATACTGAAATTATTGTTATATCCACCAGATTTCAACACTGATTTTAGTAGGAGGAGGGGTAGGTGAATCATTCATCTACAGTGCGTAAACACTTATCAGAGTTATGTGCTTTATGTACTTCGATGATTTACGTGATTTATGTGTCTTACGTACGTTTCATGTGACAACATTTTAATGTATTATCACGTTTATATGCATAGTATATGCATATCATATCACAGGGGAAAAGTATTTACACCGTACTGAGACAGCGATATTTTGGCGTATCGTTGAGCGGGGTAGTTTGAGTTTATTGTGATTGACTCGTTGAGGAGCCGCGGTTGGTACTCATAGGACACCTGACAAGAGGCAGGCGTGATCAATCTGTCTGCTCGGGCGAGAGCGTCCCGAGGTTCAAAACCGTCGTGATTTTTATTTTCAGCGGAAGAAGCGGCCTAACAGGGCAGTTGCGTGATCGTCAAAATGCTGCTATTGTAAGCTTTCGTAGATTGTTGTTATATATGGGCGCGCGAGGTGTCGAGTCTGACCTAGGACCCTGTGCTGTGTGATTTGAGATAGGATTGTGGATAAAGAAAGAGTGTACATTATATTGATACTGGGACTGAGTGTACACGTGCATTCATGCATTTTCATTCACATACTGGGCAAATCGCTCAATGTTTACGTGTTGTAGGTACTGAGTCTGATGCTGATACGCGTCAAGACTGTGGTGGCTGGTGGCGGTGCTCCACGGACTTTTAAGGGATGGACGGTACATGAATGAAGACCCGTGGAGCGACAATAGGGTTTTTGTTCTTTTGACGTTTTGGGGCTATTTGACATTTTGGGGCTACGCCTTAGTATAGACTTGACTCTGTAGATAATATTGTGTTGTAATATATTGTAACTAGGAAAAAGTGATTGTTAGACAGGCCTTCCGCGGCTTACGTTGTGGAAATCCACCACTAAGCTTATTTAACGGATCAATTCTTGAGCGAGTCACACATTCATTGCTTGTTTTAACTAGTGATTCTTGGTCTCATACTCGCCTTGCGATAGAATGTTAGGAAAATGATTAGGGCACTTAGGAAATTCCTCACTCGGCCAAATCTATACTTTTCAATCCTTTAACATAGCCCTTAGTCATCCATTTTGAGCCTCCACCAAATTCATTTTGTTCATTTTAAAACCCATTGAGCCTTCAACCGACTATCGAAACTTTCGGAGGGATGTTCAATCGAGAATAGGAGGGGAGAAAAACGCGACGAAAAAGAAAAAGATGACAAAAGAAGGTGGAAAAAGCACACGAGGAATGCTCAACGCACAAAGAAAAACAGACCAAAAGAATTTGCCTCTCGATTATCTCAATCTCAAAATCATTAAGAAGGGGGCATGAATCTTGCTGTGAACTTCTCCATCGATAATCTCGTACATTCGTCAGAACGGCTGGAAAGAGGAGCACCACGAAGTGAACTTCTCCAACGATAATCCGGTCTTATATCGAGACAACGAGAAGAGGAGCACGGCCTTGGGTTTGAATTCCAAAACTGTGAACTTCTTCAAATCGATAATCTCTAAAACCTCTCTAGGGATTAAGAGAAAAGGAGCACGGTATCAGCCCGAGAACAAACAAGAAGAACTTCGCCTTAGATAATCTCTCAGCCTCGTAGAGAAGCGGAGCTTCAACTTGAGCAAGTGCAGAAAATTTACAAAAGATAAAAGAATGAAAAAGACAAAAAGATGAAAGAGAAAAATGCCGGAGAATAGGAGAACGATGAAGGAATGGAAGACGACATAGAGCTCACTTTTCCAAAAGTTTCCTTCCCCTCTTAGTCACAACCAAATTGAAGCCTTCAAAGTCCCTCTAATTCCAAAACGACGATCTCTCGCTCGGTGAAATGATTAAAAGAGCCTCCATCACAGGTAAATTGACTTAATATGACTTGTGTTGACTTGAGTGATATAAATATGAAAATCCCGAGTAAAAAATAAATGAGCGCTAGAGCGAACCTAGTGAGAGTTGTCGAAATCGATCCTACTTTGAACTTAGGACTTTAGTTTGCTGATGGGACTTGACGGCATATAATTTTCAAGTGTCCTGTGAATTTTTAGGCGTGACAATGATCGAAGCAAAATAATCTGACCCCATACTATTAATAAAATTAGTATATAATTATAATAATATTAATAATCGACATTTTAATTGCAATCTTAATTTGCATCTATGCGGAATTGTTTAAAAGCGATATCCTATAGTATTTTTCTGATATGCAATTTTACTTTGCATTTGAGCTGAATTGTTGAAAATGCGAATATTTGTGTTTTGCTCATCCCCTCGCGCGATAGTATAGTTACATGTATAGGGGACCATGTATCTGGGCCAATTTCGATAAATCGCGTGTTTTAGTAATTGTTTCTTAGATTGAATTATCTACGTGCTTGATAAATCAATTAAGGTGCACAATTTGAGGGGGAGCATTTACAAAATTTATGCCTTGAGCTCCAAACTATTTTGATGATCTTTCTCTACGTGTTGCAGAATCAATGAGGAAGACTTCGCGAATAAATCTCGACTTGGAGTGAACGGCATTGGTTCAAATTTTAGATGGTTAAATATTTTGATCGTTAACGTATTTAATGAATTTGAATTTAACCAACTTATCCTGAAAATGTTTCAGGGGGTGCCTAAATAGATAAATTGCTTCCAAAATTAACTCTAATATTCTCGACATTTTTGCTCTAAGTATTGCAGATATACAAATTTTTACTATGGAGTCAGATGTCACCGTTCTGAATAACAGGGAGTTAATTACATATATTTTCATACATAGGGGGAGCAATTATGTGGTTTTTTTTTCTTGAAAATTAGAGTCAATCTGAAAACTTAGACAAACTTACTATCGAGAAATTTGGGCGATATTGCAATTTTTATCACAATTTCTCGAGCGAAAATTAATTTGGGACCAAATAATAATTTTCGCTTCCAATTTGTCAAGCGAAAATTAAAAAGGTAACAAATGAAAATTCTCGATCATAAGTTTCTCGATCGTAAACGGTAATGGGCTTAGAAATTGATAAGCATCGATAACGTCTAATTAGCCCACTTGAACGAAATTAATGTTAGCAGTCGAGAAACTATATCTCACGTAAAACCCTCATAACAGTGCCGATTAAAATTTCTCGAGCTAAAAACTCAAAAAATAAAACGAAAGACGAACTCAAAATCTCACTCAAAATCTTTAAATCTTACACAGTTTTCGTCTAAGTAATTTCAGTTTGCTTCTACATTCTGTAATTCTTCGCCGGATTTTATGATAGATTTCATGTGTCTTTAACTGTGAAGCTTCGAAGGATATTTTCCAGCGATTTAGACATGTTTCTGTGTTTCATATGGGTTTAGATTTGCGAGTTAAGATAGACTTTATGTTTACAGTCACTCTGATGGTGTAGATTTTCGTCTCTCCGCATTTTAGAGCAGAAATATAAGTCTCGACCAAACTGGGTTTTGATGTTTAAAGCAGTCGAAGAACTTTTTCGATCGCAAACAGTTTCAATCGAATTTCAATTTTGATTGAGATACTGTTTGCACCACAAAAGATTTTCTATCACTAAAAACTTTGACTTGGTCACTAAGATAGCTGACGTAGATCGAAAAATACTTACAATCGAGAAATCTAATTTTGATTTATGCGAGCGAAAAATTACTGAGTGAAATAGATAAATGAGATGCAATTAAGTCTCGAGCGAAAAACTTACCATCGAAATTAGTAATTTCGATTTCAATTTTGTTCTCGGTCGTAAATTTTAGCGGCGATAAAATTAATTTTTCGACAATAAAATTTCTCGATCGTGAAAACACATAGCGATAATTTTGATCGATAGAAAATTTTCTCGACGAGTGACCTAGTTTCTCGTTGTCAATTTTCTCGAGATCGTAAAATTCTGCAGCGAAATCTATTTTACAATCGAAATACGTTCTCGCTCGATAATTTTCACTCTGAAAATTTTATTAACGCACGAAAATTTTATCGATCGTAAATTTATGCGGAAATTAATTTTCTCGATCATAAATTCCGGAAATTTTTCTCGATCGTAAAATTTATCGGCTACAGTATCATACTCTAAGTTCAAGCACTTCGAAATTTTTCTCTAAGTCTTTTCCACTGTAGCAGACCTTAGCGAGTAAAATTTTCGAATGCAAAATAGAACGGAGATTCAAATTCAAAATTCGCACTTAGGAAATCCAATTGACAATTTCAATTCTCGCGCGAAAAATTTCACGGAGTGAACAGTGGTATTAAACACTTAGTAAATTTTCGACTAAACTTTCATATGACCTATATACATATGGCTAAGTCGAAATGCTATTATATCTTATATATTCACTTTCGTATACCTATGTGCCGATTCATATATTCTTCAATATAATTTTCGACCCAAATAAAATTCTTGGACTAATGATTTGCTTTTCTCAATTAAATTTCAGATGGATCATTATCTAGCCTACAACCACATCTATGAGAAAGCGATGTATCTCAATGTTGCCGACACAAATTTTCAAAGAATGTGCCGTATACTTGGTGGTTCTCCGTCATTATCAGACAATTCGTGGAGATGTATGAGCAGAACATCCCTCGTCTACCTGCTGAAGGAAATTACCCACCACCTCGGCTCAAGTTCTTCCACAACCCGAAGCTAACGAACTTGGACCAACCGTCAGTGGCCATTCCATTCGAGTTGTTGCGGCTCGCCGATCCCTCGAGAGCCGAATGACAGAGATTCTGCCGGAACAATCATCTTACTGAACATATGATTAGAGGGCCCCGACAGACTTCCATGTTAGCCCTCCCCACCAACAGCAACCACCTAGCCCTGAGGACGAGCTGATAGACCAGGTGGCCCAGGAGCTAGAACAGGAGCCTCCAACTCAGAAAATGCAAATGCCTGATGAAGATGCCACGTTGATTGACACTGTGGCAGAAGAGTTGGAACTAGAGACTCCTCAACAACCTCTAGGAGCTGAAGTGCCTATTACTGTCGGCGTATTTCAAAGATCCATTGAGGAGATCCTACTATAGGAAGCACAGCCCGAAGCAGAAACGGGGCACAACTCACCTCCACTGGCTGCAACGCCAGAAATCGAGGCCACTCCACGATTCAGCCCAACAAGCCTCAGGTGAAGGAACAAGCCAGAGAGGATGATGAACGTGAACCTTCCCCTCACACGGCTACCCCATCAGACACCGAGTCAGATGAGGAGGTCCGTCTCATAAGATGGACTCCAAGGCGGTTAAGTATCCAACTTGACTCTCTCTTCACCTTCGTCACCACCACATCAGACACAGTGTCGCTCAACCCTCCTAGTGCTGAGGACCATTCGTCGCTCAATCTTGAGCCGCATCACAACCTTTCTGTCTCTGGTTCGCAGGTTCAAAAAGAGCCAGCCGCAACATCCATAGATGAGAATCTTCAAGATTCGAATCTTCAAGATTCGAATTGAGGATTGGATGGAAGCCTCGGACAGTCACAACCTCAAGTGACTACGAGCCAACCTGAGGAGCCGGTGTGTGCTCAAGGGTTGTCGACAGGCGACATCAGTCGACCTAGTCCATCAACGACGGAGGCGTCCGTCCCATTTGTGACTGAAGATCGTCTACAGGATGCTCTCCGAAGCATTGAGATCTTTCGAAGACAAAATCAGGGAGAGCGTGCGAAATGCCATCGAGACGTCCCGTCAAGATCGAGGAAAAGCACCCGTCTCGAAGCATCTTCATCACATCCTATCCTCACACCCACTCAACCCACAAAACCCTTCCCCGTCGCCACACCCATCCTCACACACAACCTCATAAACCCAACTACCATACCCATGCGAACGCCCGAAGTAGAAGATCTCTTCCGATGCCTCATGGACCGTCTTGATCCTACAGAATCATGCCGAGGTCAAGACTCTCGCTCCAAATGTCGACATGACAACCCAGATGATCAAGGTCGTCATGAGGGGGAGAAGAGGCCTAGGATCATGACTAGAAGTCAAGGACGAAGCTCGGGCGTGACGCAGACAGCGCTGGAGCCACTGAAACCTCGAAACCAACTACCCAAACAACCACCACCACTCACCGCACCACTCATACAACCCCAATCGATCCACCATCCTCTACCCTAAGGAGCCTCCGCCCACACCGACTTTCGCAAGCCCCTTGCTTCCGGAGGAAGAAGCAAGTGTCGCTATGCTCGTGGCCCTGGCGCAGACTCAAGCTACTCCCATAGCCGCTCCAGACCAATAGGGACCGTCAGGACATGGTGTCAACCCACACGAGTTCCTAAACATGTACATCTTCGATGGACAGTGGATGACCCATTCCATGCCCGACGAGCATCAGAGACAACGGCCTAACGACGTTCGACAGTTCTTAGCCAACCTCTGATCTAAAGATTCAATAACTTTTGAAGATAAGTCAAGAATCTTTTCTCGCGTATGTGCTTAGCCGGAGGAATTTCCACAGTTCTAACTGAAACGGTGCCAGTTAGTGTTCAAAGCGCCGACGTATTCTCCGATAATATTTCATGATCACCCACTAATCGATACATGGAAAAAAAAAAGAAAAGAAAACTCCTTTAGTAGATAATCTTTCTTTCTGGAATATACGATGGAACCACACTTCTTACAGTACAATACTCTAAACCATATACCGCCGAATGTTGCAATCTTTCTGTTCATCTTGCTACCCGTACATGATCAGTATTGGGATGGTGCAGCGAAAATGGGGTGGACGCTCGTGATTTCCGATCTTGCCTGAATCAGAAATAAAGCTATTCTCGTTAGCTAAACCGCAAGACGATGCAGATCCGACCAATCTAGGCGATCTTTACATGCTCCATCAAGAAGCAACTATCTAAACCTAAGACAACGAGAAAGATCTTACATTAACTCTTATAACCCTGCCTCCCTACTTTTTACTTCGATGGGAAGTCCTTCTTTGAGCTAAACATTCCCTTCCAGATTTTCAGAAATGGAAATTAGGCTAATCTTTTAAGGGGGGAGTAAGTAGGTTATTAACTACCCATAAGTTTCCTTTTTCTATGTTGAAATGTATATAAGATAAACTGATAAATGGTTCCCCTCCAATAGTCGTAAGTTAGGAGGTATTTATGTACCCTAACAGTAAATCGACCGGTGGACAAGGAAGGATTGCCGTTGACCGTCACAAGGTTATGGAACGCCGTACGAATAAAAGAACAATAGATTAGCTACGCAATTAGTAATGACAAATAGGACGACTGTTAAGATTCAGGACATACCCTTAGGAGCTTGTAGAAATCATAGATGAAACCTTACATGCCGGGAGAATGACAAGTGCAGAATAAAATCAAGCGGAGATACCGTTTTCTTGAGCAACTCTACTTATGATGGCCTTGCCGCTTTGACCTTCCGTACGTGCCATTCGATTCTCACCATAGAACAACCAAGGATTCTGAATGCAAGAATCTTACTTGCCTTAGGATGGTCTTTGGGATTTCCCATTATCCAGAAAAGTTGTAAAAAGAATAGGGCTAACCCAAATCATCACCATTGATTTAGAATTCACTGTCCTATCTTCCTCTATCTTCGAAGGTCACTCAATTCCATACTGAATCTCTATCGCCTAGGAAAAGATGACCCTTAGTCTGAGATCAACAAATTCGAGCAATTGTTCTCAAATCAAAATTTCAAAACTTGAAAGAATTATTCCAACTTCATGAGAATTCGTTCTTTTCATTCCACCAGTAAGGATTACTTTTAAGGACAATCAATTGGTTACTCCTCGCCTGGTCAACCCAATTCCCTACCAATCATCACCCGGAATGATCACAGACGACTTAAAATTTCGAGGACGAAATTTCAGTAAGGGGGGGAGGATGTAACATCCGTAAATCTTAAATTCGGGGTTAGGATGTAAATAATAGTGTGAGTCTTCGGAATTATAGATTTGATATTCAAACGGCCCAAAATAATATTCGACCCAAATGGTATTTGGCCCAACTCAACAATAATTTAGACCCAGTTATATTAGAACCCAACTTAATTAGTTGAAGGCCCAAATAGACTTAGCTAAATAACAAATGAAAGGCCCAAAATATAAAATGATGATTAGGTAGGTTGCTCCACCCATCAAGAAAAGTACAAAAATAAGCAAAATAGGTTACCTAACTTCAAGGAAAGTTACGTCAACACCATGCCTTGCCCCATCCCTTAGTGCTTTTAATAATACTATCCAACATCTCAAATATCAAGAAAATATCCATTTGGGACGTGAGGAAAAAGGAGAAGGAGCAACGAAGGGAAGAACAGAAGAGCTAAATGAAGTCTCAAGCCAAGAACGAGCTCATCGCCCAAAAACCATTTCAAACTAAGCTTAGGAAGTGAGGTAGGTGGATTTCTTCACCTACAACACATAAATAGGTTCAAAGTTTCGAAATTTGGTGTTACGGCCATTCAAGTTTCGAAATAATGAACCTTGGTCTTTGTGATTTTGATATTTATTATATGATTAGTATTAAGTGTAATTCGGGGATGGTTCGAAAATGGTCGATAATCGACCTTGTTGTGAAATTATGTGTTCAATATTGTGTGTTAGGTTTGGAACCCAATATATGGGTTTATGTTCGATTTTTACACGTTCTACTTGTTATGAGATTATTCGGTTGGTATTGAATTAGTGTAGAGTAATTTCGAGAAATTTGGGTTTAAGCTTGAATATTAGACTATAGGTGTTTAACGAGTGAAATTTGAAGTTTTAAGTAAGATAGGGACCATTAGTTCGCTGGTTGGGGTAGTTCGCGAATTTGGAGATAAATTTCGGGTTGAAAACTAGTTTCGCGGGCTAGAGACCTTAGTGAACTGTGCGTGAGAGCAGGCTGAAAATATGGTTCACGGGTTGCGGGACATCACGAATTGGGGAAAAAGATTTCGGGTCGCTAAATGTTCTCGCGGACTTGGGGTTCATGTCCGAAAATTGGTTGGTGCTAGGTGTTATGTTTGAACCCAATATATGAGTTGTTAATATACATGTGTTGCATGCTTTATATGCTTAGGTGAAAATTCTCACCCATAATGCGTAACCTTACGTGCTTAGTTATATTAATGTTGCTTTGATGTCTTATGTGAGTGTGGAATATTTCTATGAGGCTTTCGAAAGAGTTATGAGATTTGCGTGATTTTACTGTGTGCTTGAGGTGAATTCGTGAACTGAGGTGAACTATGTGGTTATATAAATGCTCAACATGTCATATGTGATTTAATTATAATTCTCGGACGTTTTGGAGCTGACTCCTGAAAATTATAAAGCGTAAAAATAGGTTTAAGGGAGTTTCGAATGTGCTTATAAGGATTTGGTATTAGAACTTCATGTATTGAGCAACTAGGGTAGCTTATACACTTTCATGTAGTTTGGATCAAATTTGGGTAGCTTAAATACTAGTATGTGGCGTATGAGTATATTTATAGTATTTCAAATAAGATCAAGAAAGTGTTTACTATTGAAACCCTTGGATATTTATAGTAGATAGACAAATAGGTTGAAGAAAATCTCGTGTCTATTGATGTTATTGGGACATAGTGAACCTTTGGGCAGCTCATTTTTCATAGAAATTTGAATGGTTTTTGGGTAGAAATTAGTTCACGGGCCGTGAAATAAGTTCACGGGCCATAGAAGTTTCATTTAGTTAAGTTTCGGCCGATAATGAGAATTGTCGAATTTAGAGGATTATTTCCAGGGAAATTAGGGAATATTTATTCGAAAATCTTGAGGAATTACTGTTAGTAAATTAGGATGTGAATGTAAATATTTCGATGAAAATATTTATTCATTTATGAAATATTGCATTCTTATTTGCACTACATAGCATGTGCACGACATGTCGATGTGAGAGAGGTTGATCGTGCAGGCACGGTGACACCTTAAGGTGTCGGCGCAAGGCGCATGTGGGTAGATGTGACCGATTTTGGTCGTCGACTCGGAGTCGAGTTGAGGTTGGTACTATTGCACTTGACGGTTGGTGCCGTCGAGACGGGTGGTTGGTGCCGCCCGGCTTTATGTGACCGGTTGGTGCCGGTATGATCAGTGGTTGGTGCCACTGATGACGGTTGGTGCCGTCGAGATAGGCGGTTTCCCCCACAAGACAAGTGCCAGGGACCGTTCAGATCGACACGCCATGGGAAAACATCAAAATTTAAATTTCCTTCCTTGAAGAAGTTCGAGAACACATTTGGAGGTGACCGAACAAAGTCAAGAAGCCGAATGAGTTCGAGCTCAGAGGGATCTCTCACTGGGATCAGCAAAAGAGAATGACGTATCTCTGGATGTAACCCACCTCGGAACGGATGTCAGACTGGGAATAAAGCACAAGCAAAGAGCCATTATAAGAGTCTATCTCCTATATGTCATCTGTTAGGAATATGCCCTCGAATGCTATACGAGGATTAGATTGTATAGGGCATTAGATTATTTAACATTCGACCTTTTGTGTAATAAGATATTTTCGTGTGTTTAATGGAAGGCATTGTTCGTTTATTGGATATAAGAGTTCTTTACTTAGCATCCGGTAAAGCAATAAATGAACAAATCCAAATGTTTCGAGTTGAGTCACTGTTCTCGATGGGTACGAGAGAGGAATGCACCATTGGACTCTTAACCTCGAACATTAAAAGTCCGTAAGCCTGAGGCTCCAGTTGGGTGCTGGATAACCGATCACGGCTTATTTGTCGATAACCTATCGTGTGCCGATATCTCGCTTGGAAGCGGAGGTCATGACTTCTGATACTGTAATACCCGAAAATTTAATATGCGATTTCGATAAAATTAGTTGTGTAAATTTTTGGACATTAGGAATGTTGATAAAAAAATATAAAAATAATAATAATAATAATAATAATAATAATAATAATAATAAAAAGGAAGAGCAAATTTTGGGTTATAAACAATTGGGCTATCAATAACAAGGCCCAAAAACCTAGCAATGTGATAAATGATAGTTTACTTAAGCCTAAAGAAAAGTCACCATCGACCAAGTTGTCTAATCATCACTATTTTCGAAATTTACCTTGGTGCATATCCATAACTCACAAGTGAAACAAAGTTTAATAATCACAAGAAATATTATACAAGGAAAGGAGGAGAAAAACGAAAGAAAATCTCAACACAATAAACTCAACAGTTCGAAAATCTGAATATTGAGGATAGGTATATTCTCAAATTTAAACTTATTATAGTTAGGAAATTCATTATAACCGTAAGAGTTGTTCGATGGGCATCATGTTTAGAAATTTTCGAATTTCTTAAGTTGTAGTCATGTTCATGAGTTTTACGATAAAATGGGAACTACAGTGATTCACGAAATATAGGATGAGAAGTTAGTGTTTTAAAGCATACCCTCTCCTCGAATTGATGTAGTTTTCAAAAAAAAATAAAATAAAATAAAATAAAATTTTGGCGACCTTAGAATAAATTAGTGTTCTTGGTAATTTGGGGCTTGTTGGTTAATACAAGTTTTAATGATTTTCGAAAGATATGATATTCTTGAGTTGAAGTTTCGAGGTGTACGGTATTCTGGGTTTAGCTTGAATTTCGAAATAGGGTAGTGAGGAGAGTCTTCGAAAGAATTATGATGAATTTTGCAAAGTATGATCTGGAGAGTTATATATTTTGGCAAGTGATTTCGAAATTATCTCGAGAACTATAAAGTTCTCGTGATAAAGATTTCAAGAACCATGTTGGCAAGTGATTTCGAAATCATGAAATTGTTTACATGAATCATTTCGAGAACTGTAAAGATATCGTGATAAGGATTTCGAGAACTATAAAGATCTCGTGACAAGGATCTCGAGAACTACTATGATGTTTTCGCAAAAAGCTATATTAAAAGATGTCGACATGTTATATTAAAAGATGTCGACATGTTAGGAGTATTGCAAAGTTTTCGGCACACCTTTGATCAAAGAAGTTTTCGACCATATCTATACTATATATAAACAGCGAGGGTCCGATATAAACTGCCGGATTTGCAGTTGGAATTGGTCTATAAAATCGATTCAAATAACAACCGTTCACATACGTGGAGCAATAAAAATTACGTAAGAAACCTTTAGCTAATTAAGGATTAATGAAAAAAACTTAAATAAAACCCCACGTTTGGCACCTGACAGTTGACACACTGATTATTGGGTCTTTTTTCCTTTTATCGAGTAAGAAACATCTTTTGACATTTTAGCATCGATTCATATGGAAAAATTGGAGGAGCCCGTGCTGTTTATGAAGCCCACAACGTCGTTTTGGCGAACGGCGGTAAGATCGAAGTGCCTGAGCCATTGGAGGCTTTGGATCACGAGGTTGAACTCGCGGTCGTCATGGTCAATGCGCCCGCGACGTGTCTGAGGCGAACGCGATGAACTACGTCGGAGGTATGAGAAATTAAAGGTGCACAGTTCTGACATCTATTCAGCATAGTTTGTAGTTTGTAGTTAGAACTATAAAATGATCAGATGTTGAATTTTGTTAGTCTTTATCTTGTGGATCATCATAAATAGGATGAAATAATACAAGGTTGGCTGAACTTTTTACTGCTTCATCCTATGTATGTTTATGCAGGTTATGCTCTTGCTTTGGATATGACAGCCTGGGAGATTCAATCTACTGCTAAGGTCAGTGTAATATATACAAACATATATATATATATATATATATATATATATAAGAGAGAGGGAGGAAGATATATACGTGCCTTTACTGGTGGCAGCTCATCACATTTTCCATGGTTAAAATGTTCGACAAAGATTGCTGATGTAAGTCATTTGATATTATAAGTAGCCATGTTTCAGAGTTGATTGTCGTGAAATGACTTTCAATTATTCTTTTTTTGTTTCATTCCTCTTCTTGATGTTGGGAAATGTATTGTTTTTATGGTGGCAGCAATCGTACGCAAGGCAGCACAGTTAATGAGGTTTGCTGATTACTTCGGGCGTGCCTTTTCTGGTGGCAGCGCATCAAAGTATCCATGGGTTAAAATGTTCAGGGAATATGCAGTGGCAAAGATTGCTGATGTAAGTTAGACAGTGATTTATTGCACTAATCATCGTTAAGTTTGTTGGCATATTTAAGTCAGGGGCAATCGATGGCGTCTAGCCCTGCATTGAGTAGAAAATTTAGTTTGGTGCCTTACACACTTATTCAAGATCGTCGAAGCAAAGAAAACTGAATAGGGCCATTGCAAGGCCTAGACATTGAATGAAGGCCTGCTCTTAAATGCGGTATGTTCGAAGATCCGGGCGACGGGATCGAAGATTTCACTTCGAAATGCGAGGCTACTGAAGGAAACGAGGTTGGTACCAACTGGTGGGTGAAGGAATGTTTTCGACCACGAGAGATGCATTGTTCAGAGCAAGCTTGGTTGGGCGAATTTCTCCAATGTTTACCTTGCTTGGGACACTTAATAGTCCATAATGAACTCTTTTTTCTGCTTCTTAAAATTTTCTTATTAGCCGAATTATCCTTCAATGAGTGCATGCGTTCAAGTGGATGAAATTTTTCATTGTTTGGCTTTCTTTGTAAATTCAAAAATCCATAATGAAATCTTTGTACTTTTATAGACGTGAATACTTCATCTTATCACTTAACTCTCGGTTGTGTGTAAAAAGTCTGTAATGAAATCTTTATACTTTTTAGACGTGAATACTTCGTCTTATCACTTGCCTCTCGGTTGTGTTTGATGTTTGTTGTAGTTTGAAAAAAAATGTTGGTTGCACAGGTGTAGACTGTGCACGTTTACTAGTATGAGATAATTGATCTTGACATAGAAAGAATTCGACATCTTCATAGGTTTCGACATGGTTTAAGGATCTCGACATCCTCCATGTCATTTCGACATTTAACCTTCCTAACCAATCTCGGCAAACTTGTTAAGATTTCAACACATTCTATTATCATGCATAAAGATCTCGACATACTATAAACACTTCGACATTATAAAGATTCGACATTGTCAAAGAAAAGATCTCGACATTTTATAAGCATGTTATAAGATCTCGACATTTTGGGTGTTACTTGAAGTCTCGACATTTAACCTCCCCAACAAAATTTTTGGCACTAAGTAGTTCTCAGCAAATTAGGGTTCTCATCATTTTAGGGTTTTCGATATTTTAGGGTTTTCGTAATTTTTAGGATTTTGATAAATTTAGGGTTTTGAGACTTAGAGTTTGGAAATTTCGAAGTTAGATGACTTAGTAAATATACTGATATAATAATATTTTGTGCTCATAGATTCGAACTGTAGGGAATTCACCAGGATTGTCGACCGATTTTATCAGGAGGGCAAGTAGGTGAATTATTCATCTACAATGCGTAAACAGATATCTAATCTTATATGCTTCTATGTGATTAAATGATTTACGTGATTTACGTGTTATACATATTTTACGTACGTTCCATGTGGATCATGCTTTTATACGTTATCACGTTTATATGCATGGCATGTGCATATCATATCACATGGGTGAGATATTTACAACGTAAATGAGACGATTGATTTGAAATATTGTGGAGCGGGGTAGAATGAGATATTTGTGAATTTTGTTGTTTACTCGTTGAGGAGTCGAGGTTGGTATTCGTATGACACCTGATGGCAGACGGGCGTGATCGATCTGTCTACTCGGGCGTGAACGTCCCGAGGTGCAAAACCGTCGTGATTTTATTTTAGCGGAGGGAGCGACCTGGCAGGGCAGTTGTGTGAACGTCAAAACGCTGTCGGCGTAGGCTACCGCTTACGGAAGAGCGACCTAGCAGGCAGTAGTGTGAACGTCAAAACGCTGCTAGTAAGCTTCCGTTATGTTATAGGCGCGCGAGGTGTCGAGTTTGACCTAGGGCCCTGTGTTGTTTGATTTGAGATGGGATTGTAGGAAAAAGAAGAGTGGACATTGCATGTGAGATATTGGGGTCGGGAATGAGCGTTCACGTGCATACATGCATTTTTATTCACCTACTGGGCAAATCGCTCAGTGTTTACGTGTTGTAGGTACCGAGTCTGACGATGACACGCGTCAAGACTAAGGCTGCTGGTGGCGGTGCTCCACGGACTTTTGACGGTGGGGCGGTACATGGATGAAGAGCTGTGGAGCGAAGGGGTTTTTGTTCTTTTGACATTTTTGGGGCTACGCCCGTTGTACAGATACTACTATGTAAAATAATATTTGATCATATTATATTATCTTTTAGGAAAACGTTTTTATTAGACGGGTCTTCCGCGACTTACGTTGCGAAAATCCGCCACTAACCTTAATTAGAAAACGAGGGTCTCTACAGGTGGTATCAGAGCTTAGGCTTTAGATTCTGAAGACTGTCCATGTATTGCCGCTCAAAAGCCTGGAGAACCAGCTCGGCCTGTAAGTTCAATACATGCTATGTGTTTATGTGTTATTTGAGATGTTTTTTATATGAATTACTGTAGAAAGTAATTGAAAAATGCCAAGGACACGTAGTGAGCATATGGGTGAATCCAGCATATGGGTGAATCCAGCCGTAGGGCTGAACCCAATCCCCTCCCCTTGAAAGGGACTCCACTATCCTATGACTGACTGAACTACTTCAGCGTCAGTCTGATCATATCAATCGCCAATCAGATCAAATCGACGAGCTACTTCATCACCATAGCTCTTTTGAACATCATTCCTCCCCTCAGCCTGCACGTGTAAAAATTATCGGGGAGCACTTTCGAAAGATGGATCCCGCAACGTTCGCGGATGCCACCGATCCCGCAATAGCTGAAGATTGGCTACGAACTATATTAGATATTTTTATATACAGTCGCGTACCTGAAGATGAAAAAGTCCAGTCCGCTGTTTCAATGCTGAGAGGAAATGCCCGCTTCTGGTTGGACACTGTGAAGGTCTTGGAAGACCTAGTGGTAATGTCGTGGGAAAGATTTAGAGAATTGTTCCACGGCAAATATTTTACTGCTCACGAACAGGAACGACAGATGCTAGAATTTATGAATCTCAGGCAAGGAGGAATGCCTATGTCTCAATATATCCGCAGATTCGAGGAGTTGTCCCGTTTTGCTCCTCACATGGTGGCAACAAACCTATTGAAGGTGACGAGGTTCATTACAGGCCTCAAACCTGAACTTTATCGTGACCTAAGTATTTCGGGAGCCCGACAGATGGAATTTATCCAAGTAGAGCGGGCCATGATAGCGGAGCAGGATGAGGCTCAGATTTTTGAAGCTCAGGAGGCGAGGAAGAGAAATGAGAGTCGGCAAGGACATGGAAATGACCGTAAATGCCAATTTTTCAACAAAGGCCAAGGTAACCAAGGAAATCGCCAAGGCCAACAGAATTGGAGTATGCTATAGGTCCGGAGCTAACCCAAACCCTCAATGTTTTAGGTGCGGAAAAATGGGTCATTATGCTAGGAACTATGATGCACCTTTACCCCGAAACCCAAACCAACCGCCGGTTCGACCTCCACCGGTATCGGCTCGTGTTTTTACGCTAACTAATCAAAATGCTGAAGCAAATCCTTCTGTGGTGACGGGTACATTAACTATCTATAACGTGCCCACTTCTATGCTAATTGACTCTGCAGCCACACATTCGTTTGTGTCGGCTAAGTATGTGACGAAGGTAGGAATATCCCCTACCTTTTCTGAATGCAACTATGTAGTTACTCTACCACATGGGGATCCGACGCATACCAACCAAGTACTGAAAGGATGCGTCGTAGTTATTGAGGGTAGGAACTTGAGTGCAAACCTGGTCGTAATCCCGATGAACGACTACGATGTCATCTTCGGAATGGATTGGCTTTCAAGATATGGAGCCATCATAGATTGCAACAAGAAGGTCGTTAAATTTCAGCTGCCTGAAGAAGAAGCATTCACTTTTTCGGGTAAAGCGAATAAGAATTGTATTCCACGAATATCAGCTCTGAAGGCTCAACGACATTTGAGGTCAGGTTGCGAGTCTTATCTCGTGTATGCGGTGAAGGCAGAGGGCTTACCTAAGCCGGAACTAAAAGACGTACCCATAGTCAACGAATATGCTGATGTATTTCCCGATGATCTTCCGAGATTACCCCTGATCGAGAAATACAATTCACAATAGATTTGATACCGGGGTCAGCCCCAATCTGTAAAGCCCCCTATCGTCTAGCACCGAATGAGTTGAAAGAGTTGAAGGAACAACTAGAGGACTTATTATATTTTATTATATTATATTATCTTTTAGGAAAAAGTTTTTAATAGACGGGTCTTCCGCGACTTACGTTGCGAAAATCCGCCACTAACCTTAATTATAAAACGAGGATCACTACAGATACGAATTGAATCAAGGGATTGACTCGTTTCATGGACAGTGACTCACGGGTCGTACGGTCGAACATGGCTTATTACTCAAGGAGTGTCCATGACCGACGACAACACTATAGTAGTCTACGTGAACCTTAGACCAAATGGGGCTTTGACGAAGTTGACTTTGAATCTGGTTCCCCTCGACCCCATTTGTTGTTGCATGGGTCAGCGGGCCAGATGCAGTCTTGATGACGATTTGTGATTGTGGGCTTAGATCGCTGAGTACGGATTCACAGTCTCGCATGTAATCGAGATAAGTGTCATATAGGACGGCAACGGGAAATTATGAAATCCTTGGCCAAGGTATTGAACTAACTCATGTGAGACATGGAGGGTAGTTTGGTAATTTGCCTCGTCTCCGCTTTATCATAGAATCGAGTTTAGTGAGTTTGACATACACCATGACTCTCACTTGATTGGGACATAGCTGAAGGGTTTATACATAACACTGTTATCTATAGTGAGGTTCTAGGATAAAGACTTGGTCGAAATTCACATTCGAATCGGGTTACGGTCCGGTACTGCGGAATTGGCTATGTAACTACCGGACTCTTGGATTCCTCCCTTGCCGATTGATTCGAACCTAGAGAGTCGGGTGGAGCCAAGTTCGACTCAGGAAGGTAATAATTTCTTTTATGATTCATAAATCTGTTTTAAGCTTTATATTTAATACTTTACATAACCTAATAATAAGGAAGAGTTAGGGCGTACCCTTTTCAGGGTTTAGCATGTTTTTTGAAAAGAATTATGATTCTACCATTTATTTTTAGGGTTTTAACCATCTTAAGCTTAAGATCATACTAAAGTGGTTGCTTAGAGTTATATGTGTTATGTCTGTGACATTTGGTAAGATAAAGATCGAGGATTTGAAGAAGAAGGCCGCTTCAAAGTGACTTTCGATCGAATGAAGTAAACACATGAGCAATCGGGCGACTAAGTTAAACAAGGTCTGGAATCGGGCGATTGGTGCATGGAACAAACTCTCGTCTAAAGCAATAGATTGATACATAAATCGGGCGATTTGGAGGGGTTAATGAGCTCGGCGATTTCTACTTGTGATACCACAAATCAGACGAAACCAAATAGCTCAAGCAATCGGGCGACTCGACCAAGAACTCGGCGATTTAACTTAGGAATGACTCAAATCGAGCGATTGGCTATGCTATGATCACACGACAGTTTATCCTTCTAAGCATCTCAAATCGGGCGAAAGTGAAGTCAATATAAAGTTAAATCGGGTGACGTGGAAAATAAGCCTCATGCATTCAACAAATCAGGCGATCTTGGACCTTGGAATAAATCAGACGAAAACCTTGCTTAACATATAACAAATCGGATGATCTATGAGTAGGAACAAACTCGGCGATTAGGGTCAAATGTCATGCAATCTGGCGAATGGAAGAAACATTTGCAAATTAATGAATCGGGCGATTTCATGGATTAAAGAACTCGGCAATTTCAACTCTTAAAGACCACAAATCGGGCGAACTCAATCCCATGCACAATCAATCGAGCGATCCAATGTTGTGCCAGGTTTTCAAAAATAGCATGAATATCCATCTAATCCAAGTCTTTATTCTGTCGGAGTTGAGTGGATATCTTTTTCCATTATGTGGGCAGTGATGAAAGAAACCGAATATTCATCTCCATATTCACCTTTTTTATGTCAATTTTTCTCATTTCATTGAGAAGGGTGAGGTACCGCTGACAAAGATCATGTAAGCTCTCTTCATTCTTAGCTTTGCAGGAATCATACACCGTTAGTATGTTAGCCTTCTTGGCCTTGACGCCTACTTCAGTTCTTTGCTTCATCCTCTCCAATTCATCCCACACCCCTTTAGCCGTTGGAAGGCTATCTATTTGCCTGTAGAAATCATTGGGGATGCCCTGCATTAGTGTGTTCTTGGCTATCAGATCTGCCTTCGCTTTTCTTTTCTCAGCGTCGTCGTACTAGCTAGAAAGTTTAACTCGCTAGTGGGCTCGATTAGATGATTATTCGAGCTATCACCTTCTTGATTACAAAAAATACTTCTCGTCCCTCAAAGAGTGATTTAAGCAGATCTTCAGCCTGGTCTTTAAGCTCAATGAAGTTCAAGAACCGACTTCTCCACACTGTGTATTCGCCTCGTTTGAGAATTGGAGGACAATTGTCGTTTCCTAAAGCATATGCATCCATTTTATTTTTCTGAGTTGAGTTGATGAAGGATCTTCGTTTGTTGTATTGATGGTAACTGACGTGACGTGCTTCACAAGTAACAAATTAGTTAGTAGCATTTGATTCTAAAGCAGTCAAGAATTATTTTAGATTCAATCTTTAAAGCTTGATCGAAAATAAATTTGTCGAAATAAAGTGTAGTCGTTACTGTTCTCATTCGACAAAGTATGTCAGTGAACAATTTTACGAATGAAATAAATTGCTCAAAGTCTTTCGGTCGAGAAAATTTCTAAATTGTGAATTTATTTTCGATCGCAAAGAAACAGTACGTATAGTAAGTTTCTCGCTGAGTCAAAATAAATCCTTTGACTTGAAAAGTTTCTCGAACTCAAATGATATTCGCTTCGTGAAACTAAGAAGTCTGACCGAAAATATTTTTTGAGAGAGAATTACACGCACAAATCAAAATAGATCTCATCGAAAAAGATTTTCGCTAAGTAAAGCTCGAGATTTTCTACCAAAGTTGCTTTTAGTAATGACGACTTAGCACTGACTTAGTATTCAAAATGGAGAAAACTTTTCGCGCATAGTTTTCGATCGAGAAATTAAACTGATCGAAAACCTAGCGAGAAAAATTGAAAAGCGCAAAATTATCACATAATACGATTAACACTGATTCAAGCAAAATCAGCGAATTAGGCAGTAAAATTGCAGGCAATTGCTCGAAATCAACTACAGTCTAAGCACAAACATGCAATTAAACACGTCATGAAGCAAAATATATCAAATTTTAGTTAAACCAGTACGTGTTCAAGTAGTTCTTCGCGCGAACAGTGACTTCACAAATTCAAATCAATTATGCTTAATTGATGTTCTATACACTACCAATCTAATCGTAAATGATTTCTAGCACTGAATCGAGCACGTACACATCAAACTGTTCTTCGCACGGAACAGTTTCAGAATTAAATTTCGACCAGAATTGTAACAATTT
The DNA here is from genome assembly GCA_027422505.1 of Craterostigma plantagineum. Lineage (NCBI taxonomy): Eukaryota > Viridiplantae > Streptophyta > Magnoliopsida > Lamiales > Linderniaceae > Craterostigma > Craterostigma plantagineum. Next base: position 650,257 of record JAPQWV010000055.1, read on the forward strand.
TGATTCAAAACAGAACAAATCTGCTCTGATACCAACTGTTAGGTCCTCTATTATCCTCTCTATGATCCTAGACTTCAATCGTAGGTAATTCCATTAGAATTATAGAATATAAGATTTCGATCGAAAACCTTCTTTGAAGAACTTGAGAGTGAATTCGAGTACTGAGAGAATGGATCTAGTTTTCTCTCTCTAGAAATTGGATTAGCATAGACACTTCACGTATGTCCTGGTCGAGTGTGAGCCATGGTCATGTGAAACTCACTAACCCGACACTATGACTAATTAGTGACGACGAAATTACTAAAATGCACTCCACGTCCCACGTGAGTTACTTTGCGCAAAGATGCTATAATTTCTCGTCCCCAAATATGCATGGGACATATACCTAAATGAAACTTATGTTGGGGTGTTTTACGTTTATAGGCACCTTTTTAATAGACATTTACATATGTAGGCATTGTGTTAACCATTACATAAACTAGGCACAATTTATTTTAGAATTTCTTTTCACAATATTTTTATTGGTAATATATTTCTGTTTACTTAAATTTAATATGTTTTTCACATATTGAATCAAAAGAACTAGTACTCATTTTTTCCCAATTACGTAATTGGGTTTTTCAATTCGGTATTTGGTTTCTAATTTTATATCACAATTTTTCGGAACTGAATAAATACGATTTTTCATAGTAACATATACGATTTTTCATAGGCACCTTTTTAATGTTCTTATTTACATGGTAATATATACGATTTTTCATTACTAAATAAATAAATAAGTAAAAATATTCTATTTTTAATTAGCAAGCAATATTTTTTAACCACGTCGATATACAATTTTTTTCGCTTCGCCGATTTAATTTTTAGTTGGTTCAGTGCAGGTTTTACTTGTTCAGACAAAAACTGTGTCGACAAAAACTACTTTTAAAAATGAAGCAAACTATACGCAAATTATTGTGGTTTACTTTTTTCGGTTGTGCACTGTATTTGTTTTATTTGCGTGAATCATATGTTTATCTTGTTTTCATTTTATGAATCATAGTTCAATTGTATTATCTTATTTAATTGTGTATGTTGTCAAAGTAATTCATACAGAAAACAAATTAAAAATGATGCCTGTTTTGTTGTAAATTTGTGCAAACAATAAAATTAATTCACAAAAGGAAAATAAAATAAAAGAATGCCTATTTTTGTAATAAAATAGACATAGTGCCTATTTTCGATAATTCAAGTTTGAAAAAGTGCCTTGTAATTAACTCCTTATGATGGGGCCTGAATGGTAAAAGCCCCTACTTTTTATGCATTTATAATCAAATTTTTTGTATGTGTTGCATTCGTTCAGTTTTGGGGTTGTGTTCTCTCTCTCTCCCTCTCTTCCTCTCCTCTAGTATTGTAGAATACTTGTGTGATTAATAAATGGAAAGCTCTTGATGCATTCTTTGACAAATTGTTCCAAGTAAATTTTAATTTTATCAAGTTTATTTATTTTTGTTTTCGTTATACCTTAATGGAAGGCAACTGAAATTGTTAAATTACAATATGATAACTTAGCACCCAAAATCGTCGATTTGTTTAGATGTCTACGTATATATATAATGAGGAATTTTATGGTGCTCACCTTATATGGGCACCTGTTGATTTGGGACCAAATCGTGCCATGTCAACAGCCCACATCAACATTTGTGGTTATGTTGTTTTAATGCACCATTTAAGTGTCATTGAATGGAGGTTGTGGAAATATTTTATAAAGATTGATCCAGTACATCGACGCTTGGCTTGCCGTGTTTCCAGAGGAGGTGTTTTTGGGCACTTGGCAGTTACCGATTGAGGTAATCTATTGAAAATTTTATTGTGTAAAATTGTCCCCGTATTTTCTTGGTTTGGTTTAATAGATCTAAAATTTTAATGTTTAACATTCGACTTACTGTCATTTAACTAGTACATAATAGCAAATTGGCCAGGACAACATAGGCGACGGTTGTGCGACAATCGTCGCCTAAAGGTAGCAACGAATATTTTATTACTATTTTCTTAATTTTTATAAGGTTTACGCGATGGTTGTTGCCAAACGAGCGTCGTCTTTTGTCATCAGGTAATATAAGCGACAGTTGTTAGACAAAACCGTCGCGTTTTGTTTAGCTTTGTGCGACGGTTTTCATATATAAATGTCGCGTAAATTATATGTGACGGTTACGGGCTAATGACCGTCGCATATATGTTTTTTAAAACGCGCCATTCTTTCTCCTCATTTCATTTTTTTCCTTAATTCCTAAAAATCGAACGACGGCGACCGAGCGAATAACTTCCGGCGACTCCAGTTACCATCTCCTAGGTGCTTGACGCGGCGTTCTTGGGGTTCGAGGTCGGTGCCGACGATTGTTTCGCGATTCCTCCTCGATAGGTATAGCTTTTTTTGGATTTATCTCGTTTTTTCGTGAATTGATATGGGTATGCTATTTTATGTGGGTTTAGTCGAAAATCACTAGTACAGAAATAGGAAATGGCGTTGGCACTATGGGCATTTGTTGTGGAGAAACGGAACGCCTATATTAGCCGCGAGACATTTTCTAAAATTGTTTACTTTTTTTTGGTACTATGGGCGACTGTTGTCAGCTAGCAATAGTCAGCGATAGTTAACGTGAACAATTGGCGTCCGTTGTCTCCAAGTAACAGTCGCCGAAAGTTTTTCAGTTTTTATTTTATTTTTTTATTTTATGACCTTTGGCGACTTTACTCCATACAACAGTCGCCAATGAGTTATCCGTTTCTATTATCTTTTTATTATTTAAAACCTTCGGCGACTGTTACTACGCACAACAATCGCCGATGAATTTTTTATTTTTTTATTTTTGAGATTTGGCGACTGTTTCTCGTAACAACAGTCGCCTATTAGTTATCCTTTTATTTTTATTAAACCTTTTTGCGACTGTTGCTTGTAACATCAGTCGCCGATTAGATTTTTGCCTATTGGCGACCGTTATGCGTTACAACGGTCATGGGTTTTAATTAAACCAAAACTCCTCTTTTTTTCATTACAAACGGAGAACTAGAGGGAGGTTCAAGGGCCATTTCCGGCTACAAGCTGCTTCGTTTCTGTAGAAAATCGATTTTAATTGTACTGTGATTTAATTAGCTATCCTTGTAATTAGGGGCATTATTTGTAATAGTCCTTAGATTAGTACTAGTTTGATATTTATACCAAGTTTGTTTGGTATAGATACATGTACAAACATTGAGCTTAATACAGAAAATTAGAGAATTGATCCGATAGGCTGCCAAATCCAATTCTAGAGAGAGAAACTCAGAAATCACTCTCACTCTACTCGAATTCTCTCTCGGTGTTCTTCATTGAAGGCTTCCGATTGAAGTTAATTTCATACAATTCTAATCTAATTCCTTAGGATTTGAGTCTAGAATCATAGGAGTTGATAATTGAGGACCTAACAATTGGTATCAGAGCAGATTCGTTCTGTTTTGAATCGAAATTATTAGAAATCAGATCGAAATTTTTTGGAACTGTTCCGTGCGAAGAACAGTTTACGCGCGAAATTGATTTCGATTTGATAGCCTAAATTCTGTGCTTATTTGATCTGATTTTGATGTTTCTGTGCTCGCATAAGTAGGTTAGATCAATCGCGATTAGATAAGTAGCGTTCAGAATTAGGATTTAGACCGAATTTTGATTCTGATATTTTGCTGTTTGCGCGAAGAACAGTTTGAATGTGTTCTGATTTTTGCAAAATTGAATATCATTTGCTTCAAAACATGTTTAATCATTTGTTCGTTAGGGTTCAGTAGCTAATTTCGAGCATATACCCGAAATTTCAACGATCAATTTTCAGTGTTGCTTGAATTCTGTGAACTGTTGCGTAATTCAATTTTTCTCGCTAAGTTTCTCGGTCGAAATAGTTTCTCGATTAAAAAACAACGCGCGAAAAATTTCTCAATTAGGATACAAATTAGAAACAGAAGTCGCTACTGCTAAGGACGCTTTGAGTGTAAACGTTTTACGAGCGTTAATTTCAGCGAGAATTTTTTCGAGAGATTTTTAATAGACTTTTGCGTGCGAAATTTTACCAATCGAAAAAAATTCTCGGTCAGACTCTCTAGTTTGACCAAGTGAAAAATCTTTTAGGATCGCAACTCTTTCGGTCAAACAATTTATTTGACTTCGCGAGAAACATACTGACTGTACTGTTTCTTAACGATCGAAATAAATTCACACACTGAAAATGTTTTTCGACCGAAAGACTTTAGGCTAATTTTTCTCGCTCGTCAAACTTCTCGTCTACAGTACCAGACGCAGAGTTACTTTACGATTAAATTAACGAAATTATTTTTGATCAAACAGTAACGATTGATTCAAAAATAATTCTCGATCATTTTTGTTAAATCAAACGCTACTAAAAAATTTGCTACTTGTGAAGCATATTACATCAAAGTCTATTCATCAAAACTAACGAAGATCCTTCATCAACTCCACCACAAAGAAAAAAATGGATGCTTACTCACTAGGAAACGACAACCGTCCGCCGATCTTGCAACGCGGCGAATTTACAGTTTGGAGAAGCCGCTTCCTAAATTTTATAGCCTTGAAAGATCAAGCTGAAAACCTGCTAAAGTCACTCGATGAAGGGCCCGCACAATTCTGGGTCACTGTAGCCGGTGATGACACGGTTACTCCTCATATTCCTGCTATTAGGCGGCTGAAGGAGCCTAGGGAATATTCCATCGAGGAAAGGGCCCGCGCTAAGGCAGATCTGATAGCCATGAACACACTCATGCAGGGCATCACCAACGACATTTATAAACCGATAGACAGCCTCCCAACGGCTAAGGGGATGTGGGATGAACTGCATAGAATGATGCAAAGGACGGAAGTGGGCATCAAGGCCAAAAAGGCAAATATTTCACGGCTTATGACTCATTCAAAGCAAATCCGAAGGAGAGCCTATATGACGTATATCAAAGGTTCCTCACCCTTCTTAATGAGATGAGGAAAATAGAAATCTCTAAGACAAACATGGAAACAAACATCGGATTTCTATCCTCCTTGCCCTCAGACTGGAAAAAGATATCCACTCAACTTAGGCAAAACAAAGATTTGGAGGAGTTGGATATCCATGTAGTCTTTGACAATCTCGCCAAACATGAGGAAGATATTGGCGAGATTCAGAAGAAGCAAAAGGGCAAGCAGATTGAAGACAATGTAGCCCTTGTGTCAGAGAAGTGTGGAACAAGGTGTCGCAAAGAGAACATCGTTAGGCCTCCCTCCCCATCAGAGTAAGAAGAAGATTCGGAGACAGACGATGAGCCAAGCATGAAAGCACTGGGGAAGCAGTTGGCTGTAATTGGCAAATTGATGAGCAAAACGTACTTCAAAAACAAGTCCTCATCTTCGGCCAACCGACTTCGGACCTCAAGCTCCAAGAACAAAGAACGTGCACCTGAGAGCTCCGAAATAAACAACACCAAAAAGCCCAAAAAGTGCTTCAACTGTGGCAAGCCTGGTCATTTTGCCAGAGAATGCACTCTTCCCAAGAAGAGAGATGCTAATTACTAATCCAGAAAGCTTCAACTTTCAAAGCAGAAGGAAGCTGGAGTAGCCCTCATGGCAGAGCAGGACCACTAGCTCGAAGACACATCCAACTCCGAAGAGGAGAATTTAGCCCTCATGGCCCGCTTGGACGACGCCCTGGATGCCAAAACTTCAAACCAGACGGACGATTACGACGCATCCATCTCATCACAAGAGGTAGTCTCTTCTTCCACATTATTGACAATGTTAGAATCATATCAAAAACAATATGCTAACATGAAACGTGAGCATAAAAGTATTAAGGAAGAGGATAAACTTTCGAGTTCTCAGGAGAAGATAAATAGTCTCGAATCAGAACTTAGAAGCTCTACTGCTAAAATAGAAGAACTTACGAAGAGCCTACATTCTAGAGAGACTAGTCAACCTCAAATAGGACAGCATAGCGAATATTAAGGAATCAGAAAATAGCCTAACAAATAACTACAATTGCTTGGTTAGGAATCTCAATGAGAAAGCCACCCTAAATTGTAGGATAACCGAAGCTACCACTAAGATCACTAACTTAGAAGCTCAATTAGAAATATCAAATGCTAAGGTTAGTGTGCTTCGTAAAGAACTAGATGCTTGTCAAGCCGCCAAACTTACGGTAGAAAATAATTATGCTCTCCTAGGTGAGGAACGCAAGAAACTATATGCAAAAATTAAGAAATTAGATGATATAGTTACGCGTAAGGGACAATCCGAACAGACGATATTCCTAAATCATCCCAAGGATGTAGATTTCTATAATCCAAAAGAAGGCTAGGTTTCACTAACCCACGTGTTCTACGGAAGAAAGAAATATATGATATTAAGCATATGGGTTTAGGAGTAACCTCTCTTAGAGATTTTACTGAATCGACGTACCAAAATACTTTTGATTCATCCATGAGAAAAGCCTCACACGGGCCTGAAATTCCGCTTGACTACACAACACTAAATAAAAGAGATAGAAATATGAAACCATCATTATCACCTGTCTCTGACTTGCTTCAACTTCCTGACCCTCAAACAGTCCACGAGGAGTCCAAAGATGTTCATTATAAAAATTCTCTCTACAAACCTTCTATAATAAAACAAATAGAGGAATCCCAAGCAAAACTAGATAAAGAAAGAGAGAATTTCGAAGCTGAAAAGAAAAAGTCTTAAAAGAGATGGAAAATCTCAAGGCTTCTTCATCCTCCCAAACTACCTCTCACGCTATTATGAAAAGCATGAAAATTGAAAAATCACCTTCGAAAGATCAAAAGTGCATTAATAATTCAGTTAAAAGTGCTAACACTAAATCTATTTTACCCACGTCTACAGGGAGCGTAGGGCAAGCACTAGAATCGAAGGCGAGATTGTCTAGTCTTAAGAAGGAGCTAGTAAAATTGAGTATGCCTGAGAATGTTACTCCTTCTATACAAATAAATGACACTCGTAAAAATAAAAGAGTCATTTCCTCGTTTCAAATAATTGCTTCTACATGTACTCTACAGCCTACCATTCTTAGAAGTACTAATTTCGAAATTGGCTCTACATCTAAAGCTAAAAATAATCATTCTGAAACAAATGCCACAGGGAAGACCCGTAGGAAACAAGATCCAGCCATAAAGAAAGCTTATGGCTCTGTACATGCCTGTTCTTACCTAAGGTATCCCGTAAATATTGAGTCCCCCAAGCACCATAGGAGATTATCAAAAGAAAAGATATTTTCCTCGGTCAAGCCTACCAAAGCATTTATACGTGCTGAAATTAACCTTCACTGCAAGGTTCAACCCAAATGGGTTCCTAAATCTCCGCCTAGGACGACAAAAGCCGAAAATGCCAAGTCACCTAAAGAGGCAAAACCCAAAACCACTACTCCGAAAGTGAAATGGGTTATTAAAACTCCCTCAAGTAAAAATTAGGAATCATATCTGAACCTAAAACTATATCTGCTAATCTGAGAGGACCCATGCTTAAGTGGGTACCTAAAGCTCTCTAACGTGTTTTTGCTGATCCATCATGTGTGGTACCTCGACTCAGGTTGCTCCACACACATGACTGGAAGTCAAGAGCTGCTGAGCAACTATAGAGACCGACGAAACGGCAAAGGAAGATTCGGAAACAATCATTCAGCTCCCATTATTGGATGCGGGGATATTGTTTTGGAAAATCTGCCGATAAAATATGTCTCTTATGTCGAAGGCCTCCGCCATAACTTGTTCAGCATAGGCCAATTTTGTGATAAACGATTTCAAGTGGTCTTTCATGATGACCGGTGCAGAATTTTGGATAGTCAGGACACGAAACTCCTCTACGGACTTCGAAAATCGAATCTTTACACGATCAACCTGGCGTCCGTGCGGCCCTCGATAGCTGTATGCCTCATTTCTCAGACTGCCATACAGAGGAACAGCTTATGGCATCAACGAATGTCTCATCCGAATATGAAAGCTCTCCAATGCCTTTCTACGAAAAAGTTGGTTCACGGTCTTCCAACTATACTACTACAAAAAGAGCATCAATGTTCGGCATGTCAATTAGGATAAATAAAGTGAGCGTCTCATCATCTCAAGCAAATTGCGTCTACCTCTCGTCCATTGGAACAAATCCACATGGACCTTTGCGGGCCAATGAAGATACAGAGTATCAATGGACGTAAGTACGTGCTAGTTATCGTCGATGACTTCTCTCGCTATACTTGGACAAAGTTCCTCCGAACCAAAGATGAGACAGGGGACTTGATTATCAACTTTGTGAACACTACTCAGAATCTTCTGCAACAGATTATTCAAGTTATTCGAACGGACAACGGCACTGAGTTCAACAATAACATCTCAGTGAGTTTTATCACAAACCTGGAATTAGTCAACAATTCTCAGCCGCAAAAACACCTCAACAAAATGGGGTCGTTGAGAGGAAAAACAGAACCCTAGTGGAAGCCGCTCGTACAATGCTGATTCGCTCCGGCCTTCCACACTTTCTTTGGGCTGAAGCAGTGAATACACGCCTGTTTTACCCAAAACAGGACGGTGGTTCACAAACGATTCAACAAGACTCCGTACGAGATTGTTAATAAGAGAGTACCCAACATCTCATTCCTTAAAGTCTTCGGGTGCAAGTGCTTTGTGGCGAACGACAGAGAGCAGCAACGTGCGAAGTTCGACCCTAAAGCATTCGAAGCAACTTTTGTCGGGTATTCTTCAACATCAAAAGCGTACCGAGTATACATCAAGTCCAACCACACGATTAAGGAAAGCTATAACATCACTTTTCACGAAGTGAACGAGATGGCTTCTGACAAACCAGTTCAGGACCGTGCTTAACCCGTCGGCTTCTAAAGACAACATCTCAGAACACGTATTCACTGGTGTGTTGGCACAAAACCAACAGAAGATGGCAACAACTCAGCAATCAATGCCAGACGAAACACTAAGACTTGTGTTAGAAGACTTGGATTCCCTCTTTGAGCCTCTCACCATCAATACTATACCCGATGACGCCTATGTACCAAGTTCTTCAACAGTCCCTACCTCACCCGATTCAGATTTGCCACAGCACATTGAAGAACCTACCGTCGGTATTGAGGAAGAATCATTAGAGTCGCTCTCTAATCATCAGAGTCGCTCTCTCTCATTACAGATATGGAACTTCCTCACACAAATGAACAATCGGAGATCATTGGAAATCTAGACCCACAAATGGCTGATGCTTCATCTTCAGCTTTGCCACATGCAAGTGGACTAGAGCTCACCCGGTTGATCAGATAATTGGCGATCCTTCGAGCAGAGTAAGGACACGACATCAACACGGTCTTTTTAGCTGCTTCTTAAGCCAAAACGAGCCTACTAAAATAGCAGACGCACTACGAGACCCTGATTGGATAATTGCAATGCAAGAGGAAATCAACCAATTTGAACGTCTTCAAGCGTGGAAATTAGTACCCCGTCCGCATGGGAAAACTATCATCGGGACAAAATGGGTATTTAAGAACAAGAAGAATGAAGATGGCGAAGTGATCCGGAACAAGGCACGATTAGTTGCCAAGGGATACAACCAACAGGAAAGCATTGACTACGACGAAACATATGCTCCTGTTGCCGGAATTGAAGCCATTCATCTCTTATTGGCTTACGCGGCTCATAAAGACTTCAAGGTCTATCAAATGGACGTTAAAACCGCCTTTCTCAATGGCGTACAGAATTTTTTGTCGCTCAGCGAGACGGCTTCGTTGATCAAGAACATCCCGATCATGTCTATCGATTGGATAAAGCTCTCTACGGACTAAAACAAGCCCCGCGTGCTTGTATAATGTCTTGAGCGACTTCCTCGTAATGTCTGGATTTATTCGAGGAACAATCGATACGACCCTCTTCATCAAATGGCAAGACAAGGATCTGATGGTCATTCACGTTTACGTCGACGACATCATTTTCAGTTCAACAAATCCACGGCTTTGCAAGACGTTTGGAGATCTCATGAAGAGTAAATTCGAAAGGAGCCACATGGAGAGATGCAATTCTTCCTAGGACTTCAAGTCAGGCAGCTCAATGATGGATTATCAGTCAAACAAAGTATATTAAGGACATTCTGAAAAAGTTTCATCAAGATCAGAGCAAGCCTCCCACCACTCCCATGTCAACAAGCTGCAAGTTGGATGCCGATCCCACAGGAAAATCGGTCGACATCACACTCTACCGCAGCATAACTGGATCCCTTCTCTATCTCACTTCGAGCCAGCCGGACATCATGTTTGCCACTTGTCTTTGTGCCCGCTTCCAAGCCGACCCCAAAGAATCCCACATGTTCGCGGTGAAGCGCATTCTTCGCTACCTTAAGGGCACATCTACCTTAGGACTATGGTATCCTAAAGGTACGAATTTCAAACTTATTGTCTATACTGACGCTGATTATGCAGGTTGCTGAATGGATAGGAAAGGTACCTCCGGTGGCGCTCAATTTCTAGGCGAAAAGCTAGTTTGCTGGTCATCCAAAAAGCAAAATTGCGTCTCAACTTCGACGGCTGAAGCTGAATACGTCGCAGCCGCCAGCTGTTGCTCCCAGATGCTATGGATGCGGACTCAGCTTCGCGACTATGGAAACAGTTTAAATAATATACCCATATATAGTGATAGTCAAAGTGCCATTGCGATTACGTGCAATCCTGTTCACCATTCACACACGAAACACATAGACATTAGATATCACTTTATCAAAGATCACGTAGAAAAAGGCATCATAGACATGTACTTTGTGAACACGGTATATCAACTAGCCGACATTTTCGCCAAGGGATTGGATGAAAAATGATTCCAATTCCTTGTCGGGAATTAGGCATGTTGAATCTCCAGTGATATGTGCATTACCCGATCTTCTGCGTTATCACATGCTCTATTCTATGTGTTTTCCATGCTCACTTGTCTTATCTTGCGTGATAATAAAAAAACAAAATAAAATAAAATAAAATAAAAAATAATAAAATATATTAAAAACAACTATACATATATCTGTAATAGAGGGCAATGACGAAATCCTTTAGGATGCTTCGGTCTAAGTCACGTATAATTTTTGCCGACGTACGACTGATTCAACTGCTTAATTCTGTCAGTCTAAGTCACGTTCTTGTGTCTAAAGGTCTTAAGTTTTCTCTCCTTGGATCTATCTCTCGAGTGAAGTCATACGTCAATTAAATGTCTTTTCTTGTGATACTCGGCTTCACACTCGCCCTTCTTTAGATCATCAAGAAAATGATTTGGGGCATTTAGGCAAATCCTTACTCGGTCTTTTACAATCATTTTCCATATCATTGCCCTTAGTCATCCACTTTGGACCTTCTCCGACTTCCTTTTCTTCATTTGAAACCCATTTCAACCTTCAACCGATTCTATTTTTGTCAAATGGTTGTTCAAACGAGAAAAGTAGGGGGAGAAAAGTAAAAGAAAACGAGAAGATGACTAAAGAAGGGAATGCTCAACGCACAAAAACAGACCAAAGGAACCTGCTTTTCAAACTACCAAAAGAAGGCATGGATCCTGCTGTGAACTTCTCCGTCGATAATCTCGTACGCACGTCAGAACGGCTGGAAAGAGGAGCACCTCGAAGTGAACTTCTCCAATGATAATCCGGTCTTATATCGGGAAACGAGAAGAGGAGCACAGCCTTGGGTACGAATTCCATAACCGTGACCTTTTCCAAATTGATAATCTCTGAAACCTCTCTAGGGATTAAGAGAAGAGGAGCACGGTATCGGCCCAAGAACCAACAGGAAGAACTTCTCCTACGATAATCTCCTAGAGCCTCGTGGTGAAGCGTAGCTTCAGCTTGAGCATAAAAGGGATAACATAAGGTATGGGATTGAAAAGATGAATTTTTTTTGCCGAAAAAAAAGAAGGAGACGGACGTAGAAATGGAAGACAATAAAGATAAGCTCACCTTTCCTATAAATTTCCGTCCTCCCTAAGTCCTAGCCAAATTAAACCCTTAGAAGTCCCTTCGATTCCAAACGACGATCTCTAGCTTAGGTGAAATGATTAGTTATGCCTTGATCATAGGAAAATTGACTTAAAATTGCTTGTGCTGACTTGAGCGATATATATATATATATATATAAAATCCCCGATCAAAAATAATAAGAGCGCTAGAGTGAACTTAGTAAGAGTTGTCAAAATGGATCACTCTATGATCTTAGGACTTTAGTTTGATGACTAGACTTGACGGCAGTGTGTCTTTCAAGTGTCATACGAAAACTTAGGCATGACGATCGATTGAAGCAAAATAATCTGACCCCATACTATTAATAATATTAATATACATATGAAATTATACATATATATATATAGATATACGATATTTATAAATATAAAAAAAATATTTCGCACATTTTGAATGCATATTTAACTTGCATTGGTACTGTATTTATTTAAATGCGAAGATATGTTTTTGCTCATACCCTCGCGCAAATCTTTATTACATGATTAGGGGAACATGTAACTAAGACTAGAGTGATTAATTGCGTGTTATAATGATTGTTACTTGTATTGATTTGCTTGATTACGTGATACATCGATACATGTGCACTATTTGAGGGGGAGCATCTACAATGATTCCATGTTTTGAGATCCAAATATTTTTTATGTTCTCTCTTTAAGTGTTGCAGAAATTTTCGTTTTGAATCGCTTTGGATATCGCTTAAATAAGGACTTCACAAATCTTCATGACTGTGGACTCGAGACATTGGTAAAACAATACAGGGGGAGCCTTATTAGAAACAGAAATTTTGTGGTTTAATTTTAATATTTAGGATCAATCTGAAAAATCAAGGAAAACTTACTATCGAGAAACTCGGGTGAATTTGGCAATTTCCAATCACAGTTTCTCGAGCGAAAATTGATTTGGGACCAATGTTAAGTTATGCTCTCAAAATTGACGAGCGAAAATTAAACAGGAATCAAATGTATATTTTCGGTCAGATTTTGTCGAGCAAAAATTTACACAGGAAACAAAGATAGTTCCTCGATCGTAAGTTTCTCGATCGCAAATAGTAATGGGCTCAAATTCACTAAGTCTCACAAAAACGTCTAATCAGCCCAAATTAAAAATCATTACTTGCAGTCGGAAAATCCCTAAATATATGCTAAAAACCCTCGATCGCAAAATTCAGCAGTCAAATTTCTCGTGCGAAAAACTTCTTCTCTCAAAAGACGAACATCAAAATCTTCTAAATCTTTCGATTTTTCATCTGATTTTTGTCTTTAAAAGGTAGATTTGACTTACGTTAGGGATTATCGTGTATTTAAACTACATTTGCATATGTATTTTGGAATATTTCGCATGATTCTGTGTTTATTTCTCGACTAGTCATATTCTGAAAACTCGAACACTTGTATGCAGTATTTTAGACCATCTCTAAGTATAATCTAGGTTAAAAACTGCATAATAAGCTAGTTTTGATGTTTCTTGATCATTGTGAGTGAATATAACTTCGATTTTCTGCGTTGGTGTTCGATTGAAGGATAAGACTAAACTGAGCTCTAAACTGTTAAATGCGTCGAACTTTATTGCCCGCAAACAGTGAAAATTGAATCTCAATTTGATTAAGTCACTGTTTGCATCGTAAAAGATTTTCGATCGCTAACCTTTTGATTTAGTCATTAAGATTAATAACGTAGATCGAAAATTACTTACAATCGAGAAACACAGGTTTGATTTTATGCAAGCGAAATATTAATGAAAGGAATAGATAAAATAGATGCAATCCCTTTAATTTTCGAGCGCAAAAACTTACTCTCGAAAATTTCGATTTCAATTTTGATCTTGGTTGAAAAATTTTAGTGGCGATAAAAATAATTATTCGACGATAAAATTTTATCGATCGTAAAATTTTGCAGCGAAAACTCTTTAAAATCGAAATTCTTTCTCGCTCGATAATTTTCATAGCGAAAAATTTTACTCACGCGCGAAAAATTTTTCGATCGTAAATTTACTTGGAAATCTAATTTCTCGATCGTAAATTTACACAGAAACTTTTCTCGATCGTAAAATTTCTCGGCTACAGTACCACACTTTAAGTTCAAACACTTAGAAATTTTCTAAGTCCTTTTCTAAACTGTAGCTATCATTAGCGAATAAAACCTTTGATCGCAAATATTCTATTCAGTGTCACATTTAGGCCATTCAATTGAGGATTTCAATTCTCGCACGATAAATAGCACGGATTGAACAGTACTTTAAACACTTAGTAAAAAATTTCAATCAAATTTCTTTGAACGTACATGCATATGTCTAAATGAAATTATTTCTTCAAAAATTCACTCTATATGACCTATATGTGCATTTAAATTTCCACTACAATTTTATCAAACATGTTATCAATAGCTTCATCATTATGGCTCGATAAATTCGAATTTCGAATAAATTTTTTTTTAATCTAGCTAGTGACTTAAGCTTGTATTTCAGATGGATCACTACCCTACCTACAACCACGTCTACGAGAAGGCTATGTACCTTAATGTACATGACACGAACTTCCAACTAGACCTGACCACCTTCCGGTGTCCAGACGACATCATCGCGTCCATACTGCAAGGCCATCCAATATGGCATGCTCTTACGATGACGGCCTCGGTGCCGATGGTCTACCTCCAGCAGTTTTGGGGGAGTATCAAGAGCCTCATCATGGATGGGGAGTATTTCTTCACCACAGTTGTAGGGACGAGGCACGTCTGTATGAGGAAGAACGACTTCAGACTTCTCCTCGACCTCCCTCACAGCCAAAATTACGACCCTCTCCCATCAGATGCAGAACTGGTGCAAGATTTCCTCGAGATGGGGTACCGCTCATCGCTCACCAAGCTAGCTCAGATGCAGAGCAATGGGATTCCCCATCCGTGGAAAACACTGTTTGGAATCATCAACAAGTGTTTGTCCTCGAAGCACGCAGGCTTTGACAAAGGCAACGGCCACATCCTCCGGACGCGGAATTACGATTTCGCTCAACTGATCTGGAACGACCTCACAGAGCACATCAGACAAAAAGAGAACAAAATGTCAAAAAATGTGCCGTACGCGAGATGGTTCTCCGTATGACAGAAAGAGAACAAAATGTCAAAAAACGGCCACATTCTCCGGACGCGAGATGTACGCGAAGAATGTTCCTCGCCTGCCTCCAGGAGGAAATATCAGCCACCCAGGCTCAAGTTCTTCCACAACCCCAAGCTCACGGATCTAGCTCACCCATCGATGGCCATTCTGCTCGAGCTTCTTCGTCTTGCCGACCCTGCGGGAGACGAATACCAGAGATACTGTCAGGAACACCATCTCACCGAGCAGATGATTAGAGGGCCCCCGGCAGATTTCCATGTGAGCCCTCCACATCAATAACAGCCTAGCCCTGAGGACATGATGATTGATACAGTGGCCCAAGAGCTAGAGCAGGAGCTTCCAACTCAGGATGAACAAATTCCTGATGTAGATGCCATGTTGATCGATGCTGTGGCGGTAGTGTTGGAACAAGAGGCTTCGGCAGAAACATTCCAAGTGGAAGTGCTCGTTCATGTTGGCGTGCTTGAAGAGCCTATTGTGGAAGTTCCTCTACAAGAAGCACAACCCGAGGCTGAAATGGGGCAAAGTTCACTTTCATTGGTGACGAAACATGCTCATGAGGACATGGAGCATGAACCCTCTCACACAGCCACCTCATCCGATACGGAGTTCGATGAGGTGCTCGGGTTTATAAGACGGACTCCAAGGCAATTAAGTGTATCATTTGAGTCCCTCTTCCCCGCCGTCACCACCGCACCAGATACCGCGCTGATCATTTCTTCAAGTGTTGCGGACACTTCTTCGCTCAATCTTGAGCCGCAACAAAATCTGCCGGTGTCCGGTTCGCAGGCCCAAACCGAGCCTGCCGAAACACCCATAGAGGAGAATCCTCAAGATTCAACTCGAGAATTGGGTGGAAGTCTCGAATAGTCACAACCTCAAGTGACTCCGACCCAACCTGAGGAGCCGGTGTCTGCTCAAGGGTTGTTAACAGGCGACATCAGTCGTCCTGGTCCATCTACGGAGGCGTCCGCCCCTTTTGTGACTGAAGACCACCTCAAGGCCGCTCTCTCCGCAGCATTCAAATCTTTCGAAGACAAAATAATGGAGAGCGCGCGTACGACAATCGAGACGTCCCGTCAAGATCGAAGGAAAGCACCCGTCTCGGAGCCAACTTCAGCACAAGCCGACCTCACAACCTCACAACCCACTCCGACCGACCCTCTACAAAACTCATCCATTCTAATCAACCCATACACCATCCCAATCACCGATCTCCACGACATTCTCCTAGCCCGCCTCATTGGTCTTACCATCCGGTCACCTTAGGAGGAATTGCTCTATATGCGACTGGTGGACCACCCTGAGCCACCTACCCGAACGTGCCGAGGCCAAAGCTCTCACTCCAGACAACGACATGACGATCCTGACGATCAGGATCATCATGAGGGGGAGAAGAGGCCAAGGACATCTACGACAAGTGGCCAAGGACAAGGCTCAGGCGCAACGCAAACAGGCTTTGGAGCAGGTGAAACACAAACCACCCACACCCAAACCACCCACACCACGCACCGCACGACCACTCTAACCCACATTGACCCACCACCTTTAACCTAAGGACGCCTCCATCCACACCACCCTGCACAACGCCCTAGCGCAGACTCAGGCGACTCCCTCAACTGCTCCAGACCAACCTGGCCCTTCAGGACATGGCGTCCATCCACATGAGTTCCTCGACAAATTTATATCTGAAGGACAGTGGGCGACCCATTATATGCCCGAGGAGCATCAAGTACAACGGCTCAAGGAAGTTTGACAAATTTTGCAACAAGCTTCGGTGGACCTCGTGTTGATAGAAGACGATGAACTTCAAGAAGGTGTAGACCATGAACAAGATCCCACGATCATGCAACGAGTGGTTTCCCCCGCAAGACAAATGCCAGGAACCTTTCGGATCGACACGCCATGGGAGAATATTCGAATAGAGATACCCTTCCTTGAAGAAGTCCGTGAAAATATTTGGAGGTCACCAGACGGAGTCAAGAAACCAAACGAGTTTGAGCTAAGAGGGATCTCTCATTGGGATCAGCAGAAGAGGATGACCTATCTCTGGATGCTGACTCAACTTGGACCTGATGTAAGGCTGGGGATGACTAAAGGACAAGTCAAGAGCCACTATATGTCTCTCCCCGATTTGCCAGCTTCTCAGCGTCTACTGTGCTAAAGGAGGTCTTCCAACTCCAACCTACGTTATCGAGCGAGTGACAGAACCCGAGAGGAACTAAGCTAGAGCGACCTACCGTATCTCCCTGCCGACGAGGTATACAACCTCTATCAACTATATGTGGAGAAATACAAAGGTCCTCAAGGCTTCGACAAGAAAGTAGGCCTCGAAGGGCCCTACCGGTCCATGATGCGCCAAGTCAAGTACTTCGCCGCGCATGACCTTCAGATGGCTCTGGAGCAACATGAAGAAGGTCAATATGACCGCACCGCTCAACAAAGGACCTGAGATCGAAGGGCTTCCAAGCAATCATGTGCACATCAGCTCAGTCCTAGGCGTCACCTACCACAATCCAATCGCCAAGAAGACTAGGTTGATGCTGAAGACTGAGATTCATATGTTTTGCTATGGAACGCTCAAGGTGATCATGCAGAACATAGAGAGAGATTAGGAGAGATCAATTGAGAGACAATGCTGAGGATCCATAGGTTCGTGAGAGAACAACCGCTCCTGTTGGAACTACTTTGACGACATCGAGGAGTGCCTGAAGCTGAGGGAAACGCTCAGGAATTTGGAACATGCGCTGGGCTTGCGCAGGTCATACTACGCTCGACGAGGACAGACAGTGGGAAAGAGAAATCAAGCACAAAGGGGGAGATTGTAGAATACCGATTTTAATTGTGCTGTGATTTAGTTTGTTGTCCTTGTAATTAAGGGCGTTATTTGTAATAGTCCTTAGATTAGGACTAGTTTGATATTTATACCAAGCTTGTTTGGTATAAATACATGTACAAAACATTGAGCTTAATACAGAAAATTAGAGAATTGATCCGATAGGCTGCCAAATCCAATTCTAGAGAGAGAAACTCAGAAATCACTCTCACTCTACTCGAATTCTCTCTCGATGTTCTTCATTGAAGGTTTTCGATCGAAGTTAATTTCATACAATTCTAATCGAATTCCTTAGGATTTGAGTCTAGAATCATAGGAGTTGATAGTTGAGGACCTAACAGTTTCCCACTATTCCAAGCTAGTAGAACACGGTACAACGCCTCACAACCCATTTTCTTTCACTAAGCTTTTGATTTGATGCTTTATTTGTCGAAATTTCTAGATTTAAAAAATATGGTTTTCGAAATTCATCCAATTTCGAGGCTAAATTTCTGCGATTTGAGGTTAGGTCTAGGCTTAGGCTTGTGTTAGATTCGAGTTAAGGTTGATTTGGAGCTTTATTAAGGCGAAAAAGTGGCGAAATTTTGGTTGTTTGGACTTACGTTGAGTTCAAATTTTTCGACTTTCTAGTTGTTTTGTGCGAATCATTGCTTATTTTCAGCTATTTGAGTCTTAGAGCTTGTGTTATATTCGATTTGAGGTTGATTTGGAACCTTATAAAATGCGAAAAAGTGACGAAATTTTGGTTTTTTGGGATTACGTTGAGTTCAATTTTTTCGACTTTGTAGTTGTTTTGTGCGATTTCATGGCATAATTTCTGCCATTTGAGGCTTAGACTTGTGTTATATTCGATTTAAGGTGGATTTGGAACTTTATTAAATGCAAAAAAGTGGCGAAATTTTGGTGTTTTGGGCTTATTTGAGCTCGATTTTTTCGAGTTTAGAGTTGTTTTGTGCGATTTATTGACTTAATTTATTCAATTTGAGGCTCAGGCTTGTGTTATATTCGATTTGAGGCTTAGGCTTGTGCAGAAAATTTGTGGCTAAAATTTGTTCGTCTGTTTTGTTTCTTATTTCATTTAGTAATTGATTTTTTGGAAAGCTGAGCTGATTCACAAAACGATTTCAGTGGTAATAAGCATCAATTTGAAGTTACGATTTTGTTTTGGTGATTTTTCGTGAAAATTAGGTTTTTGGTCAATTTTTCGCTATCGCTTTAGGATGTAAATTTATTTTTATCTAACTTTAGTGGTTGGAATGGATCGGAGTTGGATGTCTAGTAAGCGAACAACGATCGAGTAATGGTGTTGAGTTTATGAATTGCGCGGAGCAAAATCGTAGAAAAAATAAACAATCCAATATTTTGTTGAGGTATATGCCCTAGATGCCGTACGAAGAGGTTAACTCGGGGTTAATCTTGAGGTCTTGACTTGTCACTAGTTTGCTAGGCCCGTCTTGCCGGTGGCATGGGTCAGCGGCGAAATGCAGTCTTGACTTTTCGATGTGATTGCTGGTTGAACCGCGGAGCGGGATTTACGGTCTCGATTAAATTCGAGGTTAACGTCGTATGGCAAGTTTAATGTGCGGGAATTTATCCAAGTCTCTGGCCAGAGCATATAACTGACTCATGATAGTCGTGGAGTGCAGATTCAGAACTTTCACCGACATAAATGACATAGAGTCGAGTTCTGTAAGTTTGACTATGTGTGACTTTCACTCGACCGGGACAAACGTAAAGGGTTTATACGTATGACGAAAATCTACAGTCGGTTCGTGGATTATGATTAGATCAAATTCATACTCAACTTGGGATCTGTTCGGTACGACGGGGCTGGCTAGGTGAATACCGAACTCCTAGATACCTCCTGGGCCGGCGGAGACGAACCAAGAGAGTCGGGCTTAAAAAGGGCAACCGATACAACGTCGTCATAAGAGAGAGCCAAGGCGAGGTCCTAGATTGTGACATTAGCTTGGCCAAAGCCTTGATCGGCCGAAAATACTAAGTTTGACTTGTGAGGGTAAAATGGTCTTTCCACCTCACGGTATATTTTTGAAATAAAATATTTGATATTGAAATTTAGTAGATGATTTAAATTAGATTTCGATCTTTTTTATTTTCTTAGAAAAATAATATTAGATAATGTATATCGGATGTATATACAAGTTTCGAATTTTTATTAGATAAAATTCGAAAATTATTGAATATATTTATATTGGATATTATATATTTAAAATATACTAAATATGGTATTTTAATTAATTATGGTATTGGATATCTAATTAATTAAATATAAAGTTTGAATTTTGAATTCATTACTCGGTAAAACGAAGACTTGGTAAAAGGGGAGGTTTGAGGATTTTTCTCCACCCACCTTAACCTATTTTTGGCTAATCCTAAGATTTACAAAGAAGGATTTTCGAGATCCTAAAGTTGGTGGAAGCTAAATTTTCGAAATACAAGCAAAAGAGAGTAAAAACTAAGAGTTTTCTCCTCTCACCACTTTCTCTCTCGCACTCTCTCTCTCGGGGGCAGCAAGCAGTTCGTTATTGGCCTAGCCGCACATGCAAGAACAGCTGCGACGTTAGTAAGGTGCCGACGTGACGATCATGCGCAAAGAAGGCGTCCCGTTCATGTGCTTTTGGCGTAGGAGAGGGGCACTACGTCTCGGGGATTCGAAGGATTCGGAACTAGCCATCGCTAAGAGATTTCAACAAGGTATCATGGCTGATCTCTTATCTCTTTATGTCAATACATTCTCGTGTTTGTAGCCGAGCAATCTTGGATAGGCGAGAAACCCCGTAAGATTTTAAAATTTTGTCGTTCTAGGAACGTGGGTCCGGGGACCCTCGGGGATTCTCAACAGTGATATCAGAGCAATAGGCTCGGTTAAAGTCACGGGACTATGACAAAAGGCCACGAAAAACCCGAAAGCCTTAGCCGTGCGCATGGCGCACACGGCGCACAGGCAGCCCGCGCGCGGGGCGAGCGGGACTGCGTCGAGTTGCATGCGAAGCGCGACTCAGGAGGGGCTGCACGCAGCTTGAGGCCTGCTTCTAGCCGTGCGCATGGTGCACACAACACACGGGCAGCCGGCGCGCAAGGCACGCGGGGTGCGCGACTCAAGACGGGCTGGCCGCGGGCGTACCGCGGCACATAGGGCTGACCGCACGCGGGGCATGCGGCACAAGAGGCGCGGGCTGCGCACATGGGTGCACGCAGCGCTCGGGAAAGCCACGTGTGGATGCGTGGAAAGTAGGTATGACTGTAGCGCGTGTGTGCGAGCTGTGCTAGGCTAAGAGCGCACGCGTATCGGGGCTGGCCGCATGATGCGCGTGCCACGAGGCTGGCAGCTCGCATGGTGCGAGCATCCTCGACACAAGCCTGATGGGCCTGGTCTAGCCCATCCTACGACCCGATATATATTGGGCTAGGCCCGGACCATTTAAAAGCCAAAATTCGATTTTGGCTCGGAAATGTGTTGAATTTGTCGTGATGCATGTTGATTGAATAACGTGGTGATTGATTGGTGATTAGGTTATGGTTTTTGCCTGGTGATATGTTAAGGGTGACAAGGTCCCCCACGGGTTTTACTTTACAGTTTTTATTAGATAAGACGGATGGTTTTATTAGGGATAGATTCCCCGTCATAGGCTATTGTAGTTATGTTATGACGGCCGTACGAGTGTCGATCGAGAGGAACCCGAACGAACGAGCTGGTAGCCGAGGCATCCATTCGAGCAATGCCCGAAGACGTAGACTCTTATTGTCTTGTACGATTAGGATAGAACTAGAAATATCCCCGATCTTTCACATTTGCTTTTATAGGTTGAAACTAGGTTTACTATTGAAGTCCATTATGTGCGTGTTGGTTTCGAACGTGATAATGTGCATAATGTGCTCGTGTTAAAACTGTGAGGATTCTCCCGAGGTTAGACCTTTAATACAAGTGAGAAAGGGTTTCGAGAAAAATAGTGGGAGTCAGACAAAAATTTAAAGTCCTAATTTAGTCTGATTAAACACTACAAATCCTAACTATCTGTTCATTTTCTGCACTATTTTCTTCTCTATAAGTTACGATGACAAACACATTAATTACACTCTTGGAGAAACATTGTTTGGTGGGACCGAACTATGTAGACTGGCTCAGAAATTTAAGGATCGTCCTCAAATTAGCAAAACTGGATTATGTCTTGGACATTAAGGAACCAAAATTGCCCACAACTGAATCCACTAATGAGGAGATTGTACTCCACGATAAGTGGGTTGAAGATTCAGCGAAGGTGCACATCTACATGCTTGTTGCGACTTCTACGGCCAAGGGATCGAAGAATAAGTGGAACAAATACCAAGGGTAGAGTCGACAAGAAGACGAAGACCACCAAGGTCAAAAGGTCGGGCGCAAAGCCCACAGATAAGTGCCACCTTTGCCGGCAGTTGGGCCATTGGAAGCGTGAATGTCCGAAGCTGGAGGCGTCTGATGCCTCAGGAAAACAATTAGTTTTGAAGCTAATTGTTCTGTGTATTCTACTTCGTGGATACTTGACTCAGGGGCTAGTTCCCACATTTGAGTTTTGAACCAAGGTCTAGAACGAAGTAGGAAGCTTCGAGCTGCCGAGGTCTTGATCAACGTAGGTAGTGGACATAGTGTACTAGCTACACACATGGGATCGAAGAACCTTAGTCTTATCATCATTACATTGTTTAGAACTTTCCGACGTTTTGGTTTTACCCAAGGGGCTTAAAAACATTATTTCGATTCCTGTTTTGAGCAGACTGGGTTATAATTTCGATTCATTGATAACGTTTGCCATATTTATTTTAGAAATGAAAATGTTGGAAGTGGGACGTTAATAAATGGTTTATATTACGTCAACTTAATGTTAAAGCTGTAAATGCAATCACCGAATCATCGACTGGGTCGAACGATCGATACATGTGGCACTTACGACTAGGTCACGCAGCAGAAGCGAAGATTGAACAGATGGAAAAGGACGGTCTAATTAGCATAGTGCGAACAGGCCCGATTTCTACCTGTCAGTCTTACATCTTAGGGAAAATGACCAAGTCGCCCTTCACAGGGACTTTCACTAGGGCCAGGGAAGTGTTGGGTTCGATCCACACTGACGTATGCGGACCATTTAAAGTAATGGCCCGAGGTAATTGCCACTACTTCATAACGTTCACGGACGATTTTTCCCGCTACGGGAATGTCTATTTGATTAGACAAAAGTCGAAGCTCGTGAAATGTTCAAAGAGTATAAAGCATTAGTGGAGAAGCAAACTGGCAAGTCATTAAAGATGTTCGGTCAGATCGAGGCGGTGAATATATGAACCTTGAGTTTGATGCATTTCTTAGAGAAAATGGCATCATCATACAGTTTTCCCGCCAGGCACGCCGCAATTGAATGGCGTGGCCGAACGGAGAAACCGAACGCTTTTAGATATGGTTCGGTCGATGATGAGTTACACAGATCTCCCCATTTCGTTGTGGGGATATGCCTTAGAAACAGAGGCCTATATCCTTAACAGGATACCTACCCGCTCTGCCGACAAGATTCCTTACGAGGCTTGGCATAATCGTAAGGCGAGTCTGAATTACATCGGGGTCTGGGGTTGCCCCCCCTTTGTGAAAAAGTTGATGGCAGACAAGCTTGAATCAAGATCATTAATGGCAAGTTTCGTCGGGTATCCCGAGGACTCAATGGGGTATTGCTTCTTCGTCCCAGATGAACACAAAGGTCAACATGCTTGTTGCGACTTTCTTGGAGGAAGAACTCGTAGGAGAAGGCGGTAAAGGACGAGAATTACTCTAAGAAAGTTAGAGGATGAATCGACTCCTATTCCAGAGTCGTTAGACGAAGTTTCGGATAACCCGGCTCAGCCGCAATTGCGTAGGTCAAGTAGATATCTTATATGCCTGAGAGATATGTTACGGTACACGTCGAGCATGGGGATGCTGCGACTGAGGGATTCGTCGGGGACGATCCCGTCACCTACGACCAGGCAATTGCTGGTACAGACTCCCTCAAGTGGCTTGAGGCTATGCAGGCCGAAATGGACTCGATGCACACAAACGAGGTTTGGACTCTTGTAGACCTGCCTAATGGTTTTAGACCAATTGGCAATAAATGGTTTTACAAGAAAAAGATTGGATCTGATGGACAGGTAGAGACGTAAGCTAGGCTTGTAGCGAAAGGGTATAGTCAGAAAGAGGGAATTGACTATGAGGAAACCTTCTCACTTGTCGCAATGATAAAGTCCATTCGAATCATGCTTGCGATAGCAGCACACTACGACTATGAGATCTGGCAGATGGACGTAAAGACCGCTTTCCTGAATGGATTCCTCCAGGAGGAAATCTATATGGATCAGGCCAAGGGTTTTACGCCGGATGTAGATGCTCGAAAAGTGTGCAAACTGAATCGGTCCATTTATGGGATGAAACAGGCTTCACGGAGTTGGAATCTTCGGTTCGATGAAGTAGTTAAGAAATACGGATTCATAAAGAATGAAGATGAGCCCTGTGTTTACAGAAAGGGCAGTGGGAGTAAGGTGTCGTTTCTAGTATTGTACGTAGATGATATCCTTTTGATAGAAAACGACATTGGGATGCTCTCAGAGATTAAAGCTTGGCTTTCAAACGAATTCTCTATGAAAGACCTCGGAGAATCGACCTATATTCTAGGAATTCGCCTATTTAGAGGGCAAAAAGGTCAATAGGCTTGTCTCAGGCCCTTTACTTAGATAAAGTCCTTAAAAGGTTTAAAATGGACGAGTCTAAGAAAGATTCCTACCTATGAGGCATGGGATTCATCTCTCAAAGGCTATGTATCCTCAGAATGAGGTACAAAGACAAGAGATGAGTGGAGTCCCCTATGCTTCAGCTGTGGGTAGCCTGATGTACGCGATGCTTTGCACACGACCAGACATAGCGTACGCTGTGGGCGTATTGAGTAGGTTTCAGGCTAATCCTGGTAAGGAACATTTGGCGGCAGTAAAGACAGTTCTGAAGTACCTTAGACGGACTAAGGACTTGATACTGATTTATGGCCCAAGAGAATTGGAAGTAGATGGATATACAGATTCGGACTTCCAATCAGATGTGGATGACCGAAAGTCTTCGGGTGTTGTCTTTACGCTCAATGGTGGGGCAGTGTCTTGAAAACGTTTCAAGCAAAGCACGACTGCAGATTCCATGAGGCAGAGTATATTGCAGCTTCAGAAGCTGCCAAGGAGGGTGTTTGGATACGCAAGTTTCTGGAGGAACTACAGGTGGTACCTAGCATCGTGGATCGCCCAATGCCATTGGTGTGACAACAGTGGGGCTATTGCACAAGCTAAGAAACCACGTGCTCAAAGTAAATCCAAACACATAGAGAGAAATACCACATGCTGCGTGGGTTTGTTGAAAATGGCTCAATGGCCATGCAGAAAATTGCCTCTATAGAGAATGCAGCGGACCCGTTCACGAAGCCACTACCACAGGCAGTGCTCGATCGATACCTCGATAGAATGGGGTTAAGATATGATAACACGTGGCATTATTGCAAGTGGGAGATTGTTGAGGTATATGCCCTAGATACCGTACGAGGACTGGGAGTACGAGTGCAATTTGCTAATGTGCAGTGTTTAGTGATGTAATTTGATTACTTCTATTAATGGAATGACTTTATTTATCATTAATTAATTATTGGATGAATAAATTAAAAGGCAAATTATTAATTAGTCTAAAGATTTCACCTTGCAGTCTGGGTGGATAAGACATTAATAAAACCCAAATATTGGCAGTTCAGTTACTGATTCTCTGGGGACAGAGACGGGCACCAGTAAGCTGAGATACTACAATATTAAAATAGTCCACAAGTCTAAGTCTCCAGTAGGGTGACTGGAATGACACGTACGACTTGTTTGTCGATGTGTCCAATATGGTTGTGCCAACCGTTCCCTTGGGAAGTGGGAGCCCATGACAATGATACAAGATGAATCAGGGGATTATCTGTATTTGGACACTGACTCGTAATCGAATGATCACACGCTTGGATTGTCCTTGATCGAACGATTGATTGTAGTCGTATGCCTGAACCTTAGACCGAAAAGGTTAACTCGGGGTTAATCTTGAGGTCTTGACTTGTCACTAGTTTGCTAGGCCCGTCTTGCCGGTGGCATGGGTCAGCGGCGAAATGCCGTCTTGACTTTCGATGTGATTGCCGGTTGAACCGCGGAGCGGGATTTACGGTCTCGATTAAATTCGAGGTTAACGTCCTATGACAAGTTTAATGTGCGGGAATTTATCCAAGTCTCTGGCCAGAGCATATAACTGACTCAGGATAGTCGTGGAGTGCAGTTTCAGAACTTTCACCGACATAAACGACATGGAGTTGAGTTCTGTAAGTTTGACTATGCGTGACTTTAACTCGACCGGGACAAACGTAAAGGGTTTATACGTATGACGAAAATCTACAGTCGGTTCGTGGATTATGATTAGATCAAATTCGTACTCAACTTGGGATCTGTTCGGTACGACGGGGCTGGCTAGGTGAATACCGAACTCCTAGATACCTCCTGGGCCGGTTGAGACGAACCAAGAGAGTCGGGCTTAAAAAGGGCAACCGATACACCGTCGTCATAAGAGAGAGACAAGGCTAGGTCCTAGATTGTGATATTAGGGTTTTGGGCTTGGCCAAAGCCTTGATCGGAAAATACTAAGTTTGACTATTGTGATATTAGGGTTTTGAATAATATTGAATATTTAGTATATGATTTAAATTAGATTTAGATCTTTATTATTTTCTTAGAGAAATAATAGTAGATAATGTATATCGGATATATATATAAGTTTCGAATTTTTATTAGATAAAATTTCAAAAATTATTAAATATATTTATATTGGATATTATATATTTAAAATACACTAAATATGGTATTTTAATTAATTTAGGTATTGGATATTTAATTAATTAAATATAAAGTTTGAATTTTGAATTCATTACTTGGTAAAACGAAGACTTGGTAAAAGGGGAGGTTTGAGGATTTTTCTCCACCCACCTTAACCTATTTTTGGCTAATCCTAAGAGGTATAAAGAAGGATTTTCGAGATCCTAAAGTTGGTGGAAGCTAAATTTTCGAAATACAAGCAAAAGAGAGTAAAAACTAAGAGTTTTCTCCTCTCACCACTTTCTCTCTCGCACTCTCTCTCTCCGGGGTAGCAAGCAGTTCATTCTTGGCGTTTCGTTCGTGTGCTTTTGGCGTAGGATGGGGGCACTACGCCTCGGGGATTCGAAGGATTCAAAGCTAGCCATCGTTAAGAGATTTCAACAAGGTATCATGGCTGATCTCTTATCTCTTTATGTCAATACGTTCTCGTGTTTGTAGCCAAGCGATCTTGGATAGGCGGGAAACCCCGTAAGATATAAATTCCGCCGTTCTAGGAACGTGGGTCCAGGGACCCTCGAGGATTCCCAACATATTTCATGTCCTTGTCGTAATTGTATTAACATAAAGTTGTGGAGTAATGGACTGTTAGGGATCATCTGATAGTTTCGGGTTTTAAACCTGGTTATACAAATTGAATATGGCACGGTGAGTCTATAGCTAGTCGCGTGGGTGAAGGATCTACTACAAGAGTGCAAGCCGAGGCAGATGACGATGTTTTAGCTGACAGTTATTGATCTGATAATGATAGTATTGAGGACATGCTACGTGATGTTCAAGAGGATTTCGATGAAAGGTCCTAGTCCAGTTATGGACAACAGTATACCTTTGTACAAGGGATGTTCTAATTACACAAAATTGTCTGTTGTATTCAAATTGTTGAACATTAAGGCTAAATTTAGGATTTCGGATAAATATTTCTCAACACTATTAGAAACACCCACCGATATGCTTCCCGATAGGAATGAGCTCCCGGTGTCGACTTACGAGGCAAAGAAGCTGTTGTACCCTTAGAACTTTGCAGTACGAAAGAATACATGCATGTCCCAACGACTGCATATTGTATAGAGGCGAGTATGAATTGGCTGAAAAGTATCCGACATGTGACACTTGGCGTTACAAGCAAACGGATAAGTCGGTGGGCCTTCTGCTAAGGTTCTATGGTATTTGCCAGTAATTCTCAGATTTAAGCGAATGTTTTCCAACGCTGATGATGCTAAAATGCTTAGATGGCATGATGAGGAAAGGAAAAAGGACGGGAGACATTCGGAAGATTCTCCTCAATGGCGGAACATTGATTCGTTGTTTCTGGCATTTGGAAATGAAGCACGAAATCTAAGGCTTGGGCTTTGTACCGATGGGATAAACCCGTTCGGGAATTTGAGCAGCCGTCACTGTACCTGGGCAGTGCTGCATAGAATTTATAAATTAATCATGTTTAACTAATAAGCGATACAAATTGATAGGCACGGGTGAACGAAGAAGCAAGCCGAGGAGACTTTGTCCCCACGAGGCAAAACGATGCATTGACGAAGGCTTTGGGAATGCCCGATCACAGCGGGCGTCCTTGGGGTTACCCTTCCCAATACTCCATCGAGATGTGTTCGGCAACCCTACCGAGGGTCGGAGGTGTTCTAGTAGCTTTTTGTTGATGGATCAGTTGAGGGCCGAGGTGAGGGCCGAGATGAGTGCGATACTCTCAAATGGGGATGTCTATGCCGAACACGAACCAGGAACACAATCCCAATACCGGCTCCGACACCCCTTCACGTACTGTCCGGAGTTTTTCGGATCTGCCTCGGTCGACCCATTTCCCTCGTCAAATCCCATATCGATAAGACTTATTTGTTTAAAGTTTATTGTTAACGTATCGGATTTATTTTATATTAACTTTTATTCATTTGAAATCGTATAGTATCCCAAGGTCCGACTAGCAATTCGTAAAATTGATCACTTTGAGTGGTTATTCTCCGGCATCGATGTCACGGATATTAATCACTTCTTTAAAGGCGAGAGTTTGAATTCTGGCGGCATTCAACTTTTCTTGAGGTAGGTTCATTTCTTTTAAGTTTGAATTTAATGTTAAATTTTATTGACCATCGTTCATTGTAGATATCTTCATCTGGAACTGGCGTCGGAGATTGTGTGCTTCCATCCTAATCGGTTAAGCCTGATGAAAAAGGACCCCATGGAAGTTGAATACATGACCACGGTTTTCAATAATTTGTACAACGCATGTACGTACTTCTGCGCGCCTTACCGTGAAGGGCAGGTATAAGATTTGTTTTACTTTTTATAGTTGAAGTTTTTCTTTTACATGGTTTTTTGTTGTATTTATAGTGATCATTGGATGTCATCGATTATGGCGCCAACACTTTATATGTTTTCGACTCGTTGGCACCTAAGGTGGGGATCAGAAAGACTGGAATTCGTGATCACGTGAACAAGTAAATGCAATATTAAAAAACAGTATGTATACTTTTACTTTATATGAGATGCTTCTAATTATATACTTTTGAATTTCAGTGCAATGAAGGTCGCGATAATGTTTGGAGCGTCTCAAGTTAAGAAGAAGTCTTCCTCTACTACTTGGAAAGCTTGCAAGGGTCGCATTTCTTTTGAGCGATTCTATTGAAATTATAACGATAATAGTTAAATATATAATATGAAATTTGTTTAAACTTAGTGCCCAAGCCAATAGGTTGATAGTCAACTATGTGGAAACTTCGTCATGCGCTACATGTTTGACATTACAAGAGATGTAGGCTACCAGCGGCAAAATCTGACAAGGTATGATAAATTTAAAGCATCGATCATCAAATATCTTCACTTACAACTTTTAGGAATCGTGTTAATGCTTAGGTATTGGAACACGCCATATACGTCAAAGAAACACATGAAGAAGTTTGAGAGTTGTGGGCGAAGTACTTCATTGAAGTATGTCTGCAAGAGAGCTCATCGTTTTAGGTTAAGACTTCTCATATTGTTTTGTAATTCACTTGAGACTTTATGTTGTCTTGTAATTATGCGATTGACATGGTTATTGTTAATGGTTATATTGAGCTGAACTTCCCAATCTGTGTCGTGTATCATTGGAATGTTGTTTTGGATTGTCAGGCTGCTTATACAGGTTTTTGTTGTAGTAAAAATAAATAAAATATATAAAAATATATGGAATCGGCGACCGTTGTTAGCCAAAAATGGTCGCCCATGCACTATATAACTTTTATTATTTTTTAACTTTCGGCGACTGTTTTTAAGCTGAAACAGTCGCCGGTACTTCGCTATCGGCTACTGTTGTTAACAACAGTCGCCCCATGCCTATTTTTTATTTTCTCGGCGACTGTTGTTAGAACAACAGTCGCCGAACCTCGGCTATATGCGTCGGATGTCAACGGGCGTCGATAGCCCGTGCTATTGGCGTCGTTGCTCTCGGCGTCCGTGACCAACTGTCACCCATGACTGATAACAACAGTAGCCAAAAATGGCTACTGTACTAGTGAATAAGGCTAAGATGAATATATGTCGATTTGTATTTTAGTTTCGAAATTGGGCGAATTTTGAGTGTTTTGTTTCGAAATTTAGGTTTTGGTCAATTTGTCATCGATTTGGGTTCAATTTCGTACAATATATGTTGTTTCGTACTTAAATTTCAAGATTGGGCAAATTTGGGGTTTATTGTTTGAAAAATTAGGGTTTTAGTCACGGTTTGGTTGATTTTTTGTCGATTTGGGTGCAATTTCGTGTAATCTATGTCGTTTCATACTTATTTCGAGATTGGGCGAATGTGGTGTTTTTGTTTTAGGCTTTCGAAATTTTGAGATTGTTCAATGAAATTGTTTTGATGCTTGATGTTTTAGTGATTGTGGATTGGAATTTTGGAAACTTGTTGGTGTGATATATTTATTTATAGGGAAAATATCTAAAATAAAAAAGGGGTGTGACGGTCGTTAAGCAACCGTCGCTTATCCTTAAGTACTACGCTACGGTTGTTGGGAAAGGAACGTCGCGTATCTCCGTTTCACGCGGCGGTTTCTGAAACAAAACCGTCGCGTATTGTAGGATTTACGCGACGGTTGTTACTGCATAACCGTCGCATATTGTTGCTTGACGTGACGGTCTACAACCGTCGCCTAAGACGTGGATTATACACGACTGTGCCGTCGGCAACGCCAAGAAACCGTCGCCTATAGTGCAAACAACTGTCGCCTTTTAGCTATTATGTACTAGTGTTTGTGTTTATGTTTTCGGTTTCTATGGTTTGATAGTTTACATTCAATATCATCTAGACTATTACATCATACTATTATCAATTCTATTTTATTAAGCGCGAGTGGTGTGGTGACCCTACATTTCTAATTATGATTAGTGGCGGATTTCCGCAACGTAAGCCGCGGAAGGCCCGTCTAATTAAAACTTTTTCCTAAAATAATATACATTACTATAAAAGTCTGTCTACATTGTCATTTCTGTACACGGGCCGAAGCCCCAAAATGACAAAAGAACAAAAAGCCCTAACGCCGCTCCACAGTTCTTCATTCATATACCGCACCGCCCTAAAAAGTTCGTGGAGCACCGCCACCAGCCGCCTCAGTCTCGACGCGTATCAGCGTCAGACTCAGTACCTACAACACGTAAACACTAAGCAATTTGCCCAGTAGGTGAATAAAATGCATGTATGCAAGTGTTGTAATAGCCGTAAATTTTAATACAGGGTTTTCGAAATAATTAGGGATGTAATCTTATGCCGTAGAAATATTTATGGAAAACATAAGGGATAGAAATATTTAGTAAGGACAATGACCGAAAATAAGGAATAGACTAGAAAGAATAATTCAAACAATAGGGCTAATTTTCGGATGATGTGAGATGAGAAGTCAAAATTCGGGTAGCACAAAAATATCCGGTAAGGACTAACTCTCGGAGAAAATGAGTCGAACTATAAAATTGATTTTTCGGCCAACTATAATTCAAATACTAAATTCTCGAGTAATGTAAATTAAGAACTTCAAATTCGGAGCTTAGAGTATTATTTTCAAGTGGATTTGCTTAGGCTTGATATAAGTTTCTTAGTCCAAAAGGAAATTTGCGTCACCTACTAGCCAAATAACTCACAACTCCCAAACCTTCATACTTATCTAATATGTCATGGCTATTAAATAAGAAAACATTTATAATAAGAAAGATAATGATTAGGGAAATATTTACTTAGCATGGAGGGAAAAACTTATACACCTACTGTCTTTAGTCATGTTGCCCAACATAGGGATAAATATAACCATATGTTAGTCCCTATTTGATCCAACAACACTGACCTAGGACGATTTACCACGCTAATAATGAAAGTTTTAAAGATCGAACGTGGGGTGGGTTAGTGTAGACGATGGGTGCTTTGAAAATGCTTTCTTACTATTCAACACACACGCACTCACGCATACTACACCAAAAACACACCCCTAATGAATTAGGGTTTGGGGTATATATACCACATAAGTTGATATATTATACCCCTAGTAACTAAGAACTAGAATATTACAAACTAGCCCAAAGTTAATTAAATACAAGCCAACTAAGATAAACACAATGAAATTGAACACTATAAAATATTCCTAACAATCTCCCCCTTAGTGTTCAATCTTCAATTCAACGCGGGTTATCTTTGTTGGGTACATGAAGAATCTCTCGAGTCCTAACAATCTCCCCTTGCTCCCCCTGCAAAGGCTGTCTCCTCTTATTGTGGAGGATTTGAATGCACTTTCTGCTAGAACTCTCTTGTCTTGACGCTATACGTTGTAGATCGGATGTATGCTGTGATTCACGCCCCGATATTCGTTTCTTGATGATGTCGTAGATCTTCGAAATTTTGTTTGCATCTTGTCCGTGTCTTTTTCCATATTTTGAAGTCGTCAAGTCTTCTCCAGTCTTCTTTTCGGCGCCAGATTCGTCTTCGTCGAAGGAAGTTGTCTGGTTCGGCCTCGAGGAAGCTTGTCTGGCTCCAGAAGAAGATATGCGTGGGGTGTCTTTTAACATGTGCCAAAGCTCCTTTCGAATGTGACATTGTAGGTTCCAGTGGAGTTCGGCTTCATCGTGGAAAGCGCGGCGGAATATTGATGGTGAGCGTGGGATGTGTTATAAAATGTGCCAAGACTCCTTCTAAATTGACGTTTGAGTGCAGGAGAGCCCGGCTTCACAGTGGTACGCGCGGAGAAAGTTGGTGGGTGGTCCGACCTGTTTGTTTATACGTATCCTCTTCTCCCCCTCATGGCGATTCGTGTTAACGAGATCGGCATGCTTGTATAGGAGTCGAAGGAATAAACAAACGACAGGTCGGTGTGGGTAATAACCAGACAGAGCCACTATGACAATCCATCGACACGAGTTCAGAGTTAAACTCTGAGACGCGGCCTGTAAGCACAGGGCTTAGAACCGGAGCCACATAGGCGTTCCGTTAACATCGATCTAGGAGCGTAGCTCGCAGACGATGGCCTGATGCCGTTGTTGTTTTGATGTCACAACGGTAGGACTTCCTTCCAATCATGGAATCACATCTAAGAGAATGTGTCTATGGAAGTTCTGATCTGGTCACGAAGTCCAGATAAGAAAAGTGTATGTGTCCTAAAAATTATAAAACATTTAGGTAGTGAGGACACCTAGACTCGATGTGTTCAAGGAAGTTCAGTGGTGTGGGGCTAACTACCACTTGAATCAATATCTCCCGCTTCCAAGTGAAGCGGTGATAGCATGCGTGGCTCCCCGTTATTTGATGAAACATCGGTCTTTAGGGAGATCGATGAGAGGGTAAGGCTCGGTTGTGCATGCGCCATTGGACCAAATGAGGCGACTTCTACCCGGGAGCTGATAGAAATCAACTCCTGCACCTATATGGGATGGTCCGAGTAATTTGTGAGCTCAGGGAATTTTGTATCTTCTGCTCTTTGGTCTTATCAAGAATTCCAAATAGGGATGTGGCTTATGGACTTGAATTCTTCACTAACACTCGGCTATTTTCCGGGGTTAGGTTCAGTTTGGTCTGACTGAACCATGAGAACCTAGAATCCATGCGTCCGTCAATTTTGGTGAGTTCTGCTTCATCAGCAAGTCGGAGCAGGGCGGTTGAGATCGTTTTCGTGTTTGTGTATGGATGTCACGCCTTTTGTAATTCTCGAACTCTTGAGGGTGAAGTTTTCAGGTGAAGTCCGTCTTGTGAGGTGGAAGCATCTGAGAGGGTTTTTCTTTCTTTATAATTTTTTTTGCTTTTCTTTTCTCATTTTTTTTTATGTATATATATATATTATCGTAATAGCAGTAGATAAGTAGTATCGTAAAAGTAATAGATATAGGTTTATGTATAGGTATATGTATATGGGTTAAAGTAAGTTTCTCCCCCTCAAATCATGCACCTAAGATGTACTCCCCCTACTCTCCCCTCATAAATATGGAGTGATACTCCCTCTCAATGCATGCACGTTTAAACATGTAAGTTCTCTCCCAATTAAATAAGCGTGAACGTATTTATCTATTTTCAGATCAGATGCAAACTAAAGAATTATTGTTCTTTAAAAATGCATTAGAATGTACATTTTTCGCTATTAACACTTAAAATAGGTATTTTAACGATTCAGCTTATATGCATACGTGAATGTTTAAGCTTGTAGCTCTTTAAGATATATGCGTATTGAAAATGTACCTATGAGAGGGTATTAAACATTTCACTTCATATGCATACTAAAATTTAACATTTAAAGTTCTTTTGAATCATGCATGTATATAATGTACCCTCGCGTTTTCAAAGTAGGTGTATTGTCTTTCAGCTCAACATGCATGCCAAATTTGTTATGGGATGCATATAGAATTTACCTACTTAGTTGCTCGCATCGCTTAACAGTCGTTTATGTGGAGCAACCCAAGATACCATACACGCTGGGATGTTTGGCTGCCCTCGCCGCATACCAGTCATGAGTGTGGAGCAGCTCTCTTCGTACCTACCCATGCTGGGAATCTGCAAAAACTTTATCGGGACTTTGGTACCCATTTTTGGATGGGTCCTCCCTTGTTAGCAGAAAACTAGTTGAGCACATTTGGTTCAGATGTTGATCCTAAATCATCCTTTAAAGTCCTATTCAATATGATTTGTGATTTAGATATCCAGGTTTTGTGAACCTTAGAGGGAAATGACAATTCAGCGCCGGTGAATGTGTGCCCAGGTTTAGAAGAACTAAAGATTTTCTCCCTAGCCAGTCGCATAAGATGCTTTCTCGAATGAACCTGGACTGGGTATTTCAAGTAGGAATATGAGCTAATGGCGCTATATGCGTCATTGGATGATGAGTATTGCCTACGAGAGTTCACATCATTCACTATATAATGATGAGCGTGCGGGATTTGAGAAGTTCGTCTACGTAAGCTTGGAACTTCTTCGTTGCACGCTTCCCTTTTGATAGGAATGGGAGAGGAAAAACCTTGAACATTCTCGGCTTTAATTTTGGAAGATAATACTGATTTTCCTTTCTCCTTCCTAATCTTAATTTGTTCCTTAGCTATTTTTAGCGCTTTGCTTTTACTTAACGTTTCAGCTTCAGTCAAAATTGATTTAGAATGATTAGTAAAAGCCTTTTCAGTTTTAGGAATAAGGGTGCTTCTTTTAGTTTTTGTTTTATTTACCTGTTTCGAGGAAGATGTATTACTTGACAAATTATTGGAAACAGATAAAGACGGGGAATTTTTGAGATATAAAATCTCCTTTAAAAGCTTTTCCTTTTCAGCGCCAAAACCTATCCTTTCAGAGTCCAAAGTATCTTGTAAATCTTCCAATTTACGAAGAGTCTCTGGAGTATCACATAGGGTAGGTTTTTAATCATATAAAATATTTTCCCCGTTAGGAATTAAGTTAGAAGGAGATTTTTGACCTACTGGACCTATATTCGAAATAACATTCTCTAATCGTTTAATCTTAGAGTAAAGCATACGCTGCTCCTCTAAGACGGTCTCATATTTTGATGAGATTTCATTTCGCTCAGCTTCGCAAGAACGTAAATTTTTAGTCATCTCGCAGACCCTATTTTCACTATATTCTAACTTAGTTTCTAAGCTAATTATATTTGACTTTGCGTTTGTCAAATCTTCATTAACATAAGATAGGCTTTCTTGTTGCTTAAGCAACACAGAGTAATTATTAGCAAGACGTGCTTCTAATTCCTCAATCTTCCTAGCTTGAGCATCCATTTTAATTTGATTTTATATTTAATTAAAAATTGAAATTGGCTTTTGAAATTTCAGTGACGAAAAGTTCGGTTTACTCGAGAAGTATCGTGAAGTATCGAAGAAAGTCAGTGTCGAAAATTTTTTGGTGTGTACCTAAAAATTTTGAGATAATTTCGAAACCTTCGTGAAAATTACCAACTTTTTCTATAATATGCCAAAGGTGTCCTAAGTTGATTGTTGGATATGAATGATCGTTGACACGTTTTGTGGATTTGCTTTAGAAATTTTTTTTACGAAAACGTCGTCTATACCGAAAATTTAGACCCGAAAATATTAATTTGAGTATTTTTTTTTTACTTTCTACCCAATGATAAAATAAAATTCAGAAAATTATTAAAGAATTTCTTTTTTAAATCGGGTACTGTAGCGTTTCGGGCAACTGCTACAGTGAAAATTTGCAATCGGGCGTGCTACAGTGAAATTTGCAATTGGGTGTGCTACAGTGTTTCGGGGCGTGCTACATTGATTTCCGTGCTACAGTGATTTGTAGTTTCGCCCGAAACCAGATTTGCTACAGTGCAATTAATAGTTGCTACAGTGGAATTGAAAGTTCCGCTCGAAACCAGATTTGCTACAGTGATTTGATTATTTCGCTACTGTGAAATCTATTTGTTACGCCCGAAACTCAGTCTGTATATTTAAAAATTAATTTTTAATTTACTTTTTTTTTTCGTCCACTTTCGGGTGTTGACCAGTCAAGTTTCGGGTTGACCAGTCAAAATTGGATTAACTAGTCAAATTTCGGATGTTGACCAGTCCAGTTTCGGGTTTGACCAGTCAAAATTGGATTAACCAGTCAACTTTCGGGTGTTGACCAGTCCAGTTTCGAGTTGACCAGTCCAGTTTTGGGTTTGACCAGTCAAAATTCGCTCGAAAACTGAATAAAAACGCCCGAAACTGAGTAAATTGGTACTGTAGCTGTTTCAGGTACTGTAGCAATCGGGGAATTTGTTCATCTACCCGATTCTGGACTGAAAATGACGAAAAACAGACGCGATTTCTACCCAAAACTCACCCAAATCAACTGAAAAAAGTTGGGTAATCACTTAAAATCGCTCGAAAACAACCTAATTACCTCTTGAGCTTCCAAAATCAGTAAAATCAGCTCAAAAACTCAAGAAATGGCAGAAATTCGAACCCAAAAAAAACCCAAAATTTTCGAAAATTGTTCAAATCCGAACGTGTTTTGCTCTGGTACCACTTGTTCGTCCCTATTTGATCCAACAACACTGACCTAGGACGATTTACCACGCTAATAATGAAAGTTTTAAAGATCGAACGTGGGTGGGTTAGTGTAGACGATGGGTGCTTTGAAAATGCTTTCTTACTATTCAACACACACGCACTCACACATATTACACCAAAAACACACACCCTAATGAATTAGGGTTTGGGGTATATATACCACATATGTTGATATATTATACCCCTAGTAACTAAGAACTAGAATATTACAAACTAGCCCAAAGTTAATTAAATACAAGCCAACTAAGATAAACACAATGAAATTGAACACTATAAAATAATCCTAACACCATACATAAAATGCATCCATCGACCATTTTTGGGGGAAACACCTCATAAGTAAAAAGAAACCCTCACTAAGAAAGGGAAGCAGATTTGGACAGCTTTTCTTAGGTTTTGAGCCCATCGATTATTGGAAGTGAGGTAGGTGAAATTCTCACCTACAATACGTAACCCTTACATGTTTAATTATACTTATGTTGCTTTTACCTTATGTGATGAGTATGGAATAATTATGTGAAGCTTTCGAAGTGATTATGTGATTAGTATGAATTTTAATGTGTGCTTAAATGAATCATATGAAGTACGTGACCTATGTGGTAACATGAATTGCCCAAAGTTCTCGTGATGGTTCCATTTTAAGTCTTCGTGATGGCAATATATTATTATCCTTAATGTTTGAGATTAAATGATTAATGGAAGTACAAGTTTAGTTCTTGGACGTAGGGAAGTTTTCGTTGATATCTCAAATACTCCAATGTTTCGATGTTTCATCGGTGAGAACTTTCCGTGTTCTTAGGTTAGTAAAGTTTGTATAGAGCCTTGAATAGTAATGGTTGGTTAAGTTGGTTCAACTACGCAATTTTATTCGGTAATTAGTGCAGTAGACATATTT
The DNA here is from genome assembly GCA_027422505.1 of Craterostigma plantagineum. Taxonomy (NCBI): domain Eukaryota; kingdom Viridiplantae; phylum Streptophyta; class Magnoliopsida; order Lamiales; family Linderniaceae; genus Craterostigma; species Craterostigma plantagineum. The sequence continues at coordinate 688,570 of JAPQWV010000055.1, forward strand.
TTAGTATTATTTAGTTTATGACATTATCTATTGAATTTTCAGCAACTTGACATTTTCATAACCTAAAGATTTCAGTGATTATTTTAAGGATTATTAAATTTTCGTGGTATTAGGGTGTTCAAGGATTCTCGGGTTTTCTACATTCTAGGGTTTTCGAGTTCTAATAATTTTCTGTATGGGTATTATTTTCGAACAGACGGGTAGATAGGTTTATTTGTTAGCAAATTAGAATGCTTGAGAAGAATTATTTTTAGGGAATTCAGGGAAATATTTCTTAGAAAATTTAGAGGAATTACAGTTAGTGAATTACGGGGTGAGTGAAAATATTTTCGGGGATAATATTTGTTTATGTTTGTAATGTTGTATTTTTATTTGCACTGCATAGCATGTGCACGACATGTCAGTGTGAGAGGGGTTGACCGTGTTGGCACGGTGACACCTTACGGTGTCGGCACGAGGCGCGTGTGGGTAGATGTGACCGATTTCGGTTGTCGACTCGGGTCGAGTTGAGGTTGGTACTAGTGCACCTGACGGTTGGTGCCGTCGAGACGGGTGGTTGGTGCCTCCCGGCTTTATATGACCGGTTGGTGCCGGTATGATCAGTGGTTGGTGCCGCTGATGACGGTTGGTGCCGTCGAGATGAGTGGTTGGTGCCGCTCGTACTGTACGATTGGTGCCGTAGGTTCAGTTATGAGGTGCATAGTCCGACCTAGGGCCCTAATATTAAGATGGGATAGAGATGAGAAACGAGCGTGTGAGGTAAGACCGTGATGTGGAAAGAGCGTGCATTGAATTTGTGAGATGTTGGGGTTGGGGATGTGAGTGCACGTTGCATGTCATGCATATTTCACCTACTGAGCGATAGCTCAGAACGTGTTGTAGGTGCAGAGCCCGACGATGATGCGTGTCGCGGCTGAGGCGGGCTGACCGGCGGTGCTCCACGAACTTTTGCGGGCGAGTCTGTACATGGATGCGACCTGTGGAGCGGCGTTAGGATTTTGAGATGTTGTTATTTTGGGGCTACGGTTCGTGTATAGTAATGATTAGAGCTGTCAAATTGGCGGGGCGGGCCGGGCCGGCCCGCCGCCCGCCATCTGGCGGGCCCTAAAAATAGGAGCCCGCCCCGCAGCGGGCCGCGGGCCCGACGGGCCAGGCCCGCCCATTTTTAAAAAAATTAATATTATTTAATCTAATTTAAATATTTTAATTTATTAATAGTTTTTCATTAAGTAATGAATTTATTAAAAAAGAAATATGCAATTAATTATTTATTAATTAATAAACATGATAATAATTAGACATAATTAATGATTTATTAATTAAATATCTAACTAATTTAATATTTATTATAGATTTAGTATATATTATATAAATTATATATAATACCTTAAATTGGCAGGCCGGCCCGCGGGCTAGCCCGCCCCGCCCCGCCTAAGCCCGCGGCCCGTGCGGGCTGGCCCGCTCAGGCCCGCCCTTCAGCGGGCCTAAAAAATCTCAGCCCGGCCCGCCCTTTTGGCGGGGCGGGGCGGGGCGGCCCGCGGGCCACGGGCCGGATTGACAGCTCTAGTAATGATGATGTAGACGATATATTGTAATATATTTTATTCCGAAAAAGTTTTTAATTAGACGGGTCTTCCGCGACTTACGTTGCGAAAACCCGCCATTAATTACGATTAGAGAGCGATTGTCGCTACAAGTGTCCACTCAACCCCAATCCCAATATCTCACAACATGATATAATGCACACTCTTCTTTTCCCACATTCCTATTTCACAAAACACAGGGCCCTAGGTTAGGCTCGACACCTTCGCGCGCAATAGACTACTGGGAGGCCACCCCCAAGTCTTGCGGCAGCCTACCCTGGTAGTGCACTGAACGATCACGCCAATGGCCTCCTACCGGGTATCTCCGCACCAAAAGCATACACTGATAGTGCACTGGACGATCACGTCAATCGCCTCCTATCAGGTCGCACCAAAATCTCATCCGGCGGTATGCACCTCGGGACGATCACGCCCGAGTACACAGATCGATCACGCCTGTCTCCGCCAGGTGCCCAGTGAGCCCAACCTCGACTCCTCTAAGAGTCACCAATAACAAGCATCTCATTTTACCCCGTACATCAATATCTCATTTCATTACCGTCTCACTACAGTACAACCATCTCTCTCCCTGACGTGACATGCATGTGTTCATATCATTACCGTCTCACTACTTCGCAAAAGGTTTGTAGTTCGCGAAGTATTTATAAACCACGAAACTCTTTATTGATTCGTGAACCCGTCTAATTCGCAAAGTGTTCATAGTCCGCGGAAGCTCTAGGACCCGCGAAGTAATTATAGTTCGCGAAGTCCTTGGACCCGCAAAACTAACTCCCAATTACAATTCGCGAACCTCCATGGTCGTGAAATAAAATATTTGGCCGGAATTCACCTCACATTGGCGAACCGTTCCAGTTCGCGAATTTTCGTTTTCGGCCCTTAAGGCTTACCGTAATTACAATTCGCGAAGTTCAATTCGAGAAACTCCTTGATTGGCGAAACGTTTAAAGTTCGTGAAACCCTAAAATCAGTACTTATCTGGGTGGATAAGACAAATTAATAAAACCCAAATATTGGCAGTTCAGTTACTGATTCTCTGGGGACAGAGACGGGCACCAGTAAGCTGAGATACTACAATATTAAAATAGTCCACAAGTCTAAGTCTCCAGTAGGGTGACTGGAATGACACGTACGACTTGTTTGTCGATGGGTCCAATATGGTTGTGCCAACCGTTCCCTTGGGAAGTGGGAGCCCATGACAATGATACAAGATGAATCAGGGGATTATCTGTATTTGGACACTGACTCGTAATCGAATGATCACACGCTTGGATTGTCCTTGATCGAACGATTGATTGTAGTAGTATGCCTGAACCTTAGACCAAAAAGGTTAACTCGGGGTTAATCTTGAGGTCTTGACTTGTCACTAGTTTGCTAGGCCCGTCTTGCCGGTGGCATGGGTCAACGGCGAAATGCGGTCTTGACTTTCGATGTGATTGCCGGTTGAACCGCGGAGCGGGATTTACGGTCTCGATTAAATTCGAGGTTAACGTCCTATGACAAGTTTAATGTGCGGGAATTTATCCAAGTCTCTGGCCAGAGCATATAACTGACTCATGATAGTCGTGGAGTGCAGTCTCAGAACTTTCACCGACATAAACGACATGGAGTTGAGTTCTGTAAGTTTGACTATGCGTGACTTTAACTCGACCGGGACAAACGTAAAGGGTTTATACGTATGACGAAAATCTACAGTCGGTTCGTGGATTATGATTAGATCAAATTCGTACTCAACTTGGGATCTGTTCGGTACGACGGGGCTGGCTAGGTGAATACCGAACTCCTAGATACCTCCTGGGCCGGTTGAGACGAACCAAGAGAGTCGGGTTTAGAAAGGGCAACCGATACACCGTCGTCATAAGAGAGAGACAAGGCTAGGTCCTAGATTGTGATATTAGGGTTTTGGGCTTGGCCAAAGCCTTGATCGGAAAATACTATGTTTGACTATTGTGATATTAGGGTTTTGAATAATATTGAATATTTAGTATATGATTTAAATTAGATTTAGATCTTTATTATTTTCTTAGAGAAATAATAGTAGATAATGTATATCGGATATATATATATAAGTTTCGAATTTTTATTAGTTAAAATTTCAAAAATTATTAAATATATTTATATTGGATATTATATATTTAAAATACACTAAATATGGTATTTTAATTAATTTAGGTATTGGATATTTAATTAATTAAATATAAAGTTTGAATTTTGAATTCATTACTTGGTAAAACGAAGACTTGGTAAAAGGGGAGGTTTGAGGATTTTTCTCCACCCATCTTAACCTATTTTTGGCTAATCCTAAGAGGTATAAAGAAGGATTTTCGAGATCCTAAAGTTGGTGGAAGCTAAATTTTCGAAATACAAGCAAAAGAGAGTAAAAACTAAGAGTTTTCTCCTCTCACCACTTTCTCTCTCGCACTCTCTCTCTCTCGGGGGTAGCAAGCAGTTCATTCTTGGCGTTCCGTTCGTGTGCTTTTGGCGTAGGATGGGGGCACTACGCCTCGGGGATTCGAAGGATTCAAAGCTAGCCATCGTTAAGAGATTTCAACAAGGTATCATGGCTGATCTCTTATCTCTTTATGTCAATACGTTCTCGTGTTTGTAGCCAAGCGATCTTGGATGGGCGGGAAACCCCGTAAGATATAAATTCCGCCGTTCTAGGAACGTGGGTCCAGGGACCCTCGGGGATTCTCAACATATTTCATGTCCTTGTCGTAATTGTATTAACATAAAGTTGTGGAGTAATGAGACTGTTAGGGATCATCTGATAGTTTCGGGTTTTAAACCTGGTTATACAAATTGAATATGGCACGGTGAGTCTATAGCTAGTCGCGTGGGTGAAGGATCTACTACAAGAGTGCAAGCCGAGGCAGATGACGATGTTTTAGCTGACAGTTCTTGATCTGATAATGATAGTATTGAGGACATGCTCCGTGATGTTCACGAGGATTTCGATGAAAGGTCCTAGTCCAGTTATGGACAACAGTATACCTTTGTACAAGGGATGTTCTAATTACACAAAATTGTCTGTTGTATTCAAATTGTTGAACATTAAGGCTAAATTTAGGATTTCGGATAAATATTTCTCAACACTATTAGAAACACCCACCGATATGCTTCCCGATAGGAATGAGCTCCCGGTGTCGACTTACGAGGCAAAGAAGCTGTTGTACCCTTAGAACTTTGCAGTACGAAAGAATACATGCATGTCCCAACGACTGCATATTGTTTAGAGGCGAGTATGAATTGGCTGAAAAGTATCCGACATGTGACACTTGGCGTTACAAGCAAAAGGATAAGTCGGTGGGCCTTCTGCTAAGGTTCTATGGTATTTGCCAGTAATTCTCAGATTTAAGCGAATGTTTTCCAACGCTGATGATGCTAAAATGCTTAGATGGCATGATGAGGAAAGGAAAAAAGGACGGGAGACATTCGGAAGATTCTCCTCAATGGAGGAACATTGATTCGTTGTTTCTGGCATTTGGAAATGAAGCACGAAATCTAAGGCTTGGGCTTTGTACCGATGGGATAAACCCGTTCGGGAATTTGAGCAGCCGTCACAGTACCTGGGCAGTGCTGCATAGAATTTATAAATTAATCATGTTTAACTAATAAGCGATACAAATTGATAGGCACGGGTGAACGAAGAAGCAAGCCGAGGAGACTTTGTCCCCACGAGGCAAAACGATGCATTGACGAAGGCTTTGGGAATTCCCGATCACAGCGGGCGTCCTTGGGGTTACCCTTCCCAATACTCCATCGAGATGTTTTCGGCAACCCTACCGAGGGTCGGAGGTGTTCTAGTAGCTTTTTGTTGATGGATCAGTTGAGGGCCGAGGTGAGGGCCGAGATGAGTGCGATACTCTCAAATGGGGATGTCTATGCCGAACACGAACCAGGAACACAATCCCAATACCGGCTCCGACACCCCTTCTCGTACTGTCCGGAGTTTTTTCGGATCTGCCTCGGTCGACCCATTTCCCTCGTCAAATCCCATATCGATAAGACTTATTTGTTTAAAGTTTATTGTTAACGTATCGGATTTATTTTATATTAACTTTTATTCATTTGAAATCGTATAGTATCCCAAGGTCCGACTAGCAATTCGTAAAATTGATCACTTTGAGTGGTTATTCTCCGGCATCGATGTCACGGATATTAATCACTTCTTTAAAGGCGAGAGTTTGAATTCTGGCGTCATTCAACTTTTCTTGAGGTAGGTTCATTTCTTTTAAGTTTGAATTTAATGTTAAATTTTATTGACCATCGTTCATTGTAGATATCTTCATCTGGAACTGGCGTCGGAGATTGTGTGCTTCCATCCTAATCGGTTAAGCCTGATGAAAAAGGACCCCATGGAAGTTGAATACATGACCACGGTTTTCAATAATTTGTACAACGCATGTACGTACTTCTGCACGCCTTACCGTGAAGGGCAGGTATAAGATTTGTTTTACTTTTTATAGTAGAAGTTTTTCTTTTACATGGTTTTTTGTTGTATTTATAGTGATCATTGGATGACATCGATTATGGCGCCAACACTTTATATGTTTTCGACTCGTTGGCACCTAAGGTGGGGATCAGAAAGTCTGGAATTCGTGATCACGTGAACAAGTAAATGCAATATTAAAAAACAGTATGTATACTTTTATTTTATATGAGATGCTTCTAATTATATACTTTTGAATTTCAGTGCAATGAAGGTCGCGATAATGTTTGGAGCGTCTCAAGTTAAGAAGAAGTCTTCCTCTACTACTTGGAAAGCTTGCAAGGGTCGCATTTCTTTTGAGCGATTCTATTGAAATTATAACGATAATAGTTAAATATATAATATGAACTTTGTTTAAACTTAGTGCCCAAGCCAATAGGTTGATAGTCAACTATGTGGAAACTTCGTCATGCGCTACATGTTTGACATTACAAGAGATGTAGGCTACCAGCGGCAAAATCTGACAAGGTATGATAAATTTAAAGCATCGATCATCAAATATCTTCACTTACAACTTTTACGAATCGTGTTAATGCTTAGGTATTGGAACACGCCATCTACGTCAAAGAAACACATGAAGAAGTTCGAGAGTTGTGGGCGAAGTACTTCATTGAAGTATGTCTGCAAGAGAGCTCATCGTTTTAGGTTAAGACTTCTCATATTGTTTTGTAATTCACTTGAGACTTTATGTTGTCTTGTAATTATGCGATTGAAATGGTTATTGTTAATGATTATATTGAGCTGAACTTCCCAATCTGTGTCGTGTATCATTGGAATGTTGTTTTGGATTGTCAGGCTGCTTTACAGGTTTTTGTTGTAGTAAAAATAAATAAAATATATTAAAATATATGGAATCGTCGACCGTTGTTAGCCAAAAATGGTCGCCCATGCACTATATAACTTTTATTATTTTTTAACTTTCGGCGACTGTTTTTAAGCTGAAACAGTCGCCGGTACTTCGCTATCGGCTACTGTTGTTAACAACAGTCGCCCCATGCCTATTTTTTATTTTCTCGGCGACTGTTGTTGGCTAACAACAGTCGCCGAACCTAGGCTATATGTGTCGGATGTCAACGGGCGTCGATAGCCCGTGCTATTGGCGTCGTTGCTCTCGGCGTCCGTGACCAACTGTCACCCATGACTGATAACAACAGTCGCCAAAAATGGCTACTGTACTAGTGAATAGGGCTAAGATGAATATATGTCGATTTGTATTTTAGTTTCGAAATTGGGCGAATTTTGAGTGTTTTGTTTCGAAATTTAGGTTTTGGTCAATTTGTCGTCGATTTGGGTTCAATTTCGTACAATATATGTTGTTTCGTACTTAAATTTCAAGATTGGGCAAATTGGGGTTTTATTGTTTGAAAAATTAGGGTTTTAGTCACGGTTTGGTTGATTTTTTGTCGATTTGGGTGCAATTTCGTGTAATCTATGTTGTTTCATACTTATTTCGAGATTGGGCGAATGTGGTGTTTTTGTTTTAGGCTTTCGAAATTTTGAGATTGTTCAATGAAATTGTTTTGATGCTTGATGTTTTAGTGATTGTGGATTGGAATTTTGGAAACTTGTTGGTGTGATATATTTATTTATAGGGAAAATATCTAAAATAAAAAAGGGGTGTGACGGTCGTTAAGCAACCGTCGCTTATCCTTAAGTACTACGCGACGGTTGTTGGGAAAGGAACGTCGCGTATCTCCGTTTCACGCGGCGGTTTCTGAAACAAAACCGTCGCGTATTGTAGGATTTACGCGACGGTTGTTACTGCATAACCGTCGCATATTGTTGCTTGACGTGACGGTCTACAACCGTCGCCTAAGACGTGGATTATACACGACTGTGCCGTCGGCAACGCCAAGAAACCGTCGCCTATAGTGCAAACAACTGTCGCCTTTTAGCTATTATGTACTAGTATTTGTGTTTTTTCGGTTTCTATGGTTTGATAGTTTACATTCAATATCATCTAGACTATTACATCATACTATTATCAATTCTATTTTATTAAGCGCGAGTGGTGTGGTGACCCTACATTTCTAATTATGATTAGTGGCGGATTTCCGCAACGTAAGCCGCGGAAGGCCCGTCTAATTAAAACTTTTTCCTAAAATAATATACATTACTATAAAAGTCTGTCTACATTGTCATTTCTGTACACGGGCCGAAGCCCCAAAGTGACAAAAGAACAAAAAGCCCTAACGCCGCTCCACAGGTCTTCATTCATATACCGCACCGCCCTAAAAAGTTCGTGGAGCACCGCCACCAGCCGCCTCAGTCTCGACGCGTATCAGCGTCAGACTCAATACCTACAACACGTAAACACTAAGCAATTTGCCCAGTAGGTGAATAAAATGCATGTATGCAAGTGTTGTAATACCCGTAAATTTTAATACAGGGTTTTCGAAATAATTAGGGATGTAATCTTATGCCGTAGAAATATTTATGGAAAACATAAGGGATAGAAATATTTAGTAAGGAAAATGACCGAAAATAAGGAATAGACTAGAAAGAATAATTCAAACAATAGGGCTAATTTTCGGATGATGTGAGATGAGAAGTGAAAATTCGGGTAGCACAAAAATATCCGGTAAGGACTAACTCTCGGAGAAAATGAGTCGAACTATAAAATTGATTTTTCGGCCAACTATAATTCAAATACTAAATTCTCGAGTAATGTAAATTAAGAACTTCAAATTCGGAGCTTAGAGTATTATTTTCAAGTGGATTTGCTTAGGCTTGATATAAGTTTCTTAGTCCAAAAGGAAATTTGCGTCACCTACTAGCCAAATAACTCACAACTCCCAAACCTTCATACTTATCTAATATGTCATGGCTATTAAATAAGAAAACATTTATAATAAGAAAGATAATGATTAGGGAAATATTTACTTAGCATGGAGGGAAAAACTTATACACCTACTGTCTTTAGTCATGTTGCCCAACATAGGGATAAATATAACCATATGTTAGTCCCTATTTGATCCAACAACACTGACCTAGGACGATTTACCACGCTAATAATGAAAGTTTTAAAGATCGAACGTGGGGTGGGTTAGTGTAGACGATGGGTGCTTTGAAAATGCTTTCTTACTATTCAACACACACGCACTCACACATACGACACCAAAAACACACACCCAAATGAATTAGGGTTTGGGGTATATATACCACATAAGTTGATATATTATACCCCTAGTAACTAAGAACTAGAATATTACAAACTAGCCCAAAGTTAATTAAATACAAGCCAACTAAGATAAACACAATGAAATTGAACACTATAAAATATTCCTAACAATCTCCCCCTTAGTGTTCAATCTTCAATTCAACGCGGGTTATCTTTGTTGGGTACATGAAGAATATCTCGAGTCCTAACAATCTCCCCTTGCTCCCCCTGCAAAGGCTGTCTCCTCTTCTTGTGGAGGATTCGAATGCACTTTCTGCTAGAACTCTCTTGTCTTGACGCTATACGTTGTAGATCGGATGTATGCTGTGATTCACGCCCCGATATTCGTTTCTTGATGATGTCGTAGATCTTTGAAATTCTGTTTGCATCTTGTCCGTGTCTTTTTCCATATTTTGAAGTCGTCAAGTCTTCTCCAGTCTTCTTCTCGGCGCCAGATTCGTCTTCGTCGAAGGAAGTTGTCTGGTTCGGCCTCGAGGAAGCTTGTCTGGCTCCAGAAGAAGATATGCGTGGGGTGTCTTTTAACATGTGCCAAAGCTCCTTTCGAATGTGACATTGTAGGCCCCAGTGGAGTTCGGCTTCATCGTGGAAAGCGCGGCGGAATATTGATGGTGAGCGTGGGATGTGTTATAAAATGTGCCAAGACTCCTTCTAAATTGACGTTTGAGTGCAGGAGAGCCCGGCTTCACAGTGGTACGCGCGGCGAAAGTTGGTGGGTGGTCCGACCTGTTTGTTTATACGTATCCCCTTCTCCCCCTCATGGCGATTCGTGTTAACGAGATCGGCATGCTTGTATAGGAGTCGAAGGAATAAACAAACGACAGGTCGGTGTGGGTAATAACCAGACGGAGCCACTATGACAATCCATCGACACGAGTTCAGAGTTAAACTCTAAGACGCGGCCTGTAAGCACAGGGCTTAGAACCGGAGCCACATAGGTGTTCCGTTAACATCGATCTAGGCGCGTAGCTCGCAGACGATGGCCTGATGCCGTTGTTGTTTTGATGTCACAACGGTAGGACTTCCTTCCAATCATGGAATCACATCTAAGAGGATGTGTCTATGGAATTTCTGATCTGGTCACGAAGTCCAGATAAGAAAAAGTGTATGTGTCCTAAAAATTATAAAACATTTAGGTAGTGAGGACACCTAGACTCGATGTGTTCAAGGAAGTTCAGTGGTGTGGGGCTAACTACCACTTGAATCAATATCTCCCGCTTCCAAGTGAAGCGGTGATAGCATGCGTGGCTCCCCGTTATTTGATGAAACATCGGTCTTTAGGGAGATCGATGAGTGGGTAAGGCTCGGTTGTGCATGCGCCATTGGACCAAATGAGGCGACTTCTACCCGGGAGCTGATAGAAATCAACTCCTTCACCTATATGGGATGGTCCGAGTAATTTGTGAGCTCAGGGAATTTTGTATCTTCTGCTCTTTGGTCTTATCAAGAATTGCCAAATAGGGATGTGGCTTATGGACTTGAATTCTTCACTAACACTCGGCTATTTTCCGGGGTTAGGTTCAGTTTGGTCTGACTGAACCATGGGAACCTAGAATCCATGCGTCCGTCAATATTGGTGAGTTCTGCTTCATCAGCAAGTCGGAGCAGGGCGGTTGAGATCGTTTTCGTGTTTGTGTATGGATGTCACGCCTTTTGTAATTCTCGAACTCTTGAGGGTGAAGTTTTCAGGTGAAGTCCGTCTTGTGAGGTGGAAGCATCTGAGAGGGTTTTTCTTTCTTTATAATTTTTTTTTGCTTTTCTTTTCTCATTTTTTTTATGTATATGTATATATATATTATCGTAATAGCAGTAGATAAGTAGTATCATAAAAGTAATAGATATAGGTTTATGTATAGGTATATGTATATGGGTTAATGTAAGTTTCTCCCCCTCAAATCGTGCACCTAAGATGTACTCCCCCTACTCTCCCCTCATAAATATGGAGTGATACTCCCCCTCAATGCATGCACGTTTAAACATGTAAGTTCTCTCCCAATTAAATAAGCGTGAACGTATTTATCTATTTTCAGATCAGATGCAAACTAAAGAATTATTGTTCTTTAAAAATGCATTAGAATGTACATTTTTCGCTATTAACACTTAAAATAGGTATTTTAACGATTCAGCTTATATGCATACGTGAATGTTTAAGCTTGTAGCTCTTTACGATATATGCGTATTGAAAATGTACCTATGAGAGGGTATTAAACATTTCACTTCATATGCATACTAAAATTTAACATTTAAAGTTCTTTTGAATCATGCATGTATATAATGTACCCTCGTGTTTTCAAAGTAGGTGTATTGTCTTTCAGCTCAACATGCATGCCAAATTTGTTATGGGATGCATATAGAATTTACCTACTTAGTTGCTCGCATCGCTTAACAGTCGTGCATGTGGAGCAACCCAAGATACCATACACGCTGGGATGTTTGGCTGCCCTCGCCGCATACCAGTCATGAGTGTGGAGCAGCTCTCTTCGTACCTACCCATGCTGGGAATCTGCAAAAACTTTATCGGGACTTTGGTACCCATTTTTGGATGGGTCCTCCCTTGTTAGCAGAAAACTAGTTAAGCACATTTGGTTCAGATGTTGATCCTAAATCATCCTTTTAAGTCCTATTCAATATGATTTGTGATTTAGATATCCAGGTTTTGTGAACCTTAGAGGGAAATGACAATTCAGCGCCGGTGAATGTGTGCCTAGGTTTAGAAGACCTAAAGATTTTCTCCCTAGCCAGTCGCATAAGATGCTTTCTCGAATGAACCTGGACTGGGTATTTCAAGTAGGAATATGAGCTAATGGCGCTATATGCGTCATTGGATGATGAGTATTGCCTACGAGAGTTCACATCATTCACTATATAATGATGAGCGTGCGGGATTTGAGAAGTTCGTCTACGTAAGCTTGGAACTTCTTCGTTGCACGCTTCCCTTTTGATAGGAATGGGAGAGGAAAAACCTTGAACATTCTCGGCTTTAATTTTGGAAGATAATACTGATTTTCCTTTCTCCTTCCTAATCTTAATTTGTTCCTTAGCTATTTTTAGCGCTTTGCTTTTACTTAACGTTTCAGCTTCAGTCAAAATTGATTTAGAATGATTAGTAAAAGCCTTTTCAGTTTTAGGAACAAGGGTGCTTCTTTTAGTTTTTGTTTTATTTACCTGTTTCGAGGAAGATGTATTACTTGACAAATTATTGGAAACAGATAAAGACGGGGAATTTTTGAGATATAAAATCTCCTTTAAAAGCTTTTCCTTTTCAGCGCCAAAACCTATCCTTTCAGAGTTCAAAGTATCTTGTAAATCTTCCAATTTACGAAGAGTCTCTGGAGTATCACATAGGGTAGGTTTTTTATCATATAAAATATTTTCCCCGTTAGGAATTAAGTTAGAAGGAGATTTTTGACCTGCTGGACCTATATTCAAAATAACATTCTCTAATCGTTTAATCTTAGAGTAAAGCATACACTGCTCCTCTAAGACGGTCTCATATTTTGATGAGATTTCATTTCGCTCAGCTTCGCAAGAACGTAAATTTTTAGTCATCTCGCAGACCCTATTTTCACTATCTTCTAACTTAGTTTCTAAGCTAATTATGACTTTGCGTTTGTCAAATCTTCATTAACATAAGATAGGCTTTCTTGTTGCTTAAGCAACACAGAGTAATTATTAGCAAGACGTGCTTCTAATTCCTCAATCTTCCTAGCTTGAGCATCCATTTTAATTTGATTTTATATTTAATTAAAAAATTGAAATTGGCTTTTGAAATTTCAGTGACGAAAAGTTCGGTTTACTCGAGAAGTATCGTGAAGTATCGAAGAAAGTCAGTGTCGAAAATTTTTTGGTGTGTACCTAAAAATTTTGAGATAATTTCGAAACCTTCGTGAAAATTACCAACTTTTTCTATAATATGCCAAAGATGTCGTAAGTTGATTGTTGGACATGAATGATCGTTGACACGTTTTGTGGATTTGCTTTAGAAAATTTTTTTACGAAAACGTCGTCTATACCGAAAATTTAGACCCGAAAATATTAATTTGAGTATTTTTTTTTTACTTTCTACCCAATGATAAAATAAAATTCAGAAAATTATTAAAGAATTTCTTTTTTAAATCGGGTACTGTAGCGTTTCGGGCAACTGCTACAGTGAAAATTTGCAATCGGGCGTGCTACAGTGAAATTTGCAATTGGGTGTGCTACAGTGTTTCGGGGCGTGCTACAGTGATTTCCGTGCTACAGTGATTTGTAGTTTCGCCCGAAACCAGATTTGCTACAGTGCAATTAATAGTTGCTACAGTGGAATTAAAAGTTCCGCTCGAAACCAGATTTGCTACAGTGATTTGATTATTTCGCTACAGTGAAATCTATTTGTTACGCCCGAAACTCAGTCTGTATATTTAAAATTAATTTTTAATTTAATTTTTTTTTTCGTCCACTTTCGGGTGTTGACCAGTCAAGTTTCGGGTTGACCAGTCAAAATTGGATTAACTTGTCAAATTTCGGATGTTGACCAGTCCAGTTTCGGGTCCAGTCAAAATTGGATTAACCAGTCAACTTTCGGGTGTTGACCAGTCCAGTTTCGAGTTGACCAGTCTAGTTTTAGGTTTGACCAGTCAAAATTCGCTCGAAAACTGAATAAAAACGCCCGAAACTGAGTAAATTGGTACCGTAGCTGTTTCAGGTACTGTAGCAATTGGGGAATTTGTTCATCTACCCGATTCTGGACTGAAAATGACGAAAAACAGACGCGATTTCTACCCAAAACTCACCCAAATCAACTGAAAAAGTTGGGTAATCACTTAAAATCGCTCGAAAACAACCTAATTACCTCTTGAGCTTCCAAAATCAGTAAAATCAGCTCAAAAACTCAAGAAATGGCAGAAATTCGAACCCAAAAAAAACCCAAAATTTTCGAAAATTGTTCAAATCCGAACGTGTTTTGCTCTGATACCACTTGTTCGTCCCTATTTGATCCAACAACACTGACCTAGGACGATTTACCACGCTAATAATGAAAGTTTTAAAGATCGAACGTGGGTGGGTTAGTGTAGACGATGGGTGCTTTGAAAATGCTTTCTTACTATTCAACACACACGCACTCACACATACTACACCAAAAACACACACCCTAATGAATTAGGGTTTGGGGTATATATACCACATAAGTTGATATATTATACCCCTAGTAACTAAGAACTAGAATATTACAAACTAGCCCAAAGTTAATTAAATACAAGCCAACTAAGATAAACACAATGAAATTGAACACTATAAAATATTCCTAACACCATACATAAAATGCATCCATCGACCATTTTTGGGGGAAAACACCTCATAAGTAAAAAGAAACCCTCACTAAGAAAGGGAAGCAGATTTGGACAGCTTTTCTTAGGTTTTGAGCCCATCGATTATTGGAAGTGAGGTAGGTGAAATTCTCACCTACAATACGTAACCCTTACATGTTTAATTATACTTATGTTGCTTTTACCTTATGTGATGAGTATGGAATAATTATGTGAAACTTTCGAAGTGATTATGTGATTAGTATGAATTTTAATGTGTGCTTAAATGAATCATATGAAGTTACGTGACCTATGTGGTAACATGAATTGCCCAAAGTTCTCGTGATGGTTCCATTTTAAGTCTTCGTGATGGCAATATATTATTATCCTTAATGTTTGAGATTAAATGATTAATGGAAGTACAAGTTTAGTTCTTGGACGTAGGGAAGTTTTCGTTGATATCTCAAATACTCCAATGTTTCGATGTTTCATCGGTGAGAACTTTCCGTGTTCTTAGGTTAGTAAAGTTTGTATTGAGCCTTGAATAGTAATGGTTGGTTAAGTTGGTTCAACTACGCAATTTTATTCGGTAATTAGTGCAGTAGACATATTTTTAGTATTATTTAGTTTATGACATTATCTATTGAATTTTCAGCAACTTGACATTTTCATAACCTAAAGTTTTCAGTGATTATTTTAAGGATTATTAAATTTTCGTGGTATTAGGGTGTTCAAGGATTCTCGGGTTTTCTACATTCTAGGGTTTTCGAGTTCTAATAATTTTCTGTATGCGTATTATTTTCGAACAGACGGGTAGATAGGTTTATTTGTTAGCAAATTAGAATGCTTGAGAAGAATTATTTTTAGGGAATTCAAGGAAATATTTCTTAGAAAATTTAGAGGAATTACAGTTAGTGAATTACGGGGTGAGTGAAAATATTTTCGGGAATAATATTTGTTTATGTTTGTAATGTTGTATTTTTATTTGCACTGCATAGCATGTGCACGACATGTCAGTGTGAGAGGGGTTGACCGTGTTGGCACGGTGACACCTTACGGTGTCGGCACGAGGCGCGTGTGGGTAGATGTGACCGATTTCGGTTGTCGACTCGGGTCGAGTTGAGGTTGGTACTAGTGCACCTGACGGTTGGTGCCGTCGAGACGGGTGGTTGGTGCCGCTCGGACTCTACGA
The DNA here is from genome assembly GCA_027422505.1 of Craterostigma plantagineum. Classification (NCBI taxonomy): domain Eukaryota; kingdom Viridiplantae; phylum Streptophyta; class Magnoliopsida; order Lamiales; family Linderniaceae; genus Craterostigma; species Craterostigma plantagineum. Next base: position 704,318 of record JAPQWV010000055.1, read on the forward strand.
TTGGTGCCGTAGGTTCAGTTATTAGGTGCATAGTCCGACCTAGGGCCCTAATATTAAGATGGGATAGAGATGAGAAACGAGCGTGTGAGGTAAGACCGTGATGTGGAAAGAGCGTGCATTGAATTTGTGAGATGTTGGGGTTGGGGATGTGAGTGCACGTTGCATGTCATGCATATTTCACCTACTGAGCGATAGCTCAGAGTTTTACGTGTTGTAGGTGCAGAGCCCGGCGCTGATGCGTGTCGCGGCTGACGGCGGTGCTCCACGAACTTTTGCGGGCGAGTCTGTACATGGATGCGACCCTTGGAGCGGCGTTAGGATTTTGAGATGTTGTTATTTTGGGGCTACGGCTCGTGTATAGTAATGATGATGTAGACGATATATTGTAATATATTTTATTCCGAAGAAGTTTTTAATTAGACGGGTCTTCCGCGACTTACGTTGCGAAAACCCGCCATTAATTACGACTAGAGAGCGATGGTCGCTACAAGTGTCCACTCAACCCCAATCCCAATATCTCACAACATGATATAATGCACACTCTTCTTTTCCCACATTCCTATTTCACAAAACACAGGGCCCTAGGTTAGGCTCGACACCTTCGCGCGCAATAGACTACTGGGAGGCCACCCCCAAGTCTTGCGGCAGCCTACCCTGGTAGTGCACTGAACGATCACGCCAATGGCCTCCTACCGGGTATCTCCGCACCAAAAGCATACAGTGATAGTGCACTGGACGATCACGTCAATGGCCTCCTATCAGGTCGCACCAAAATCTCATCCGGCGGTATGCACCTCGGGACGATCACGCCCGAGTACACAGATCGATCACGCCTGTCTCCGCCAGGTGCCCAGTGAGCCCAACCTCGACTCCTCTAAGAGTCACCAATAACAAGCATCTCATTTTACCCCGTACATCAATATCTCATTTCATTACCGTCTCACTACAGTACAACCATCTCTCTCCCTGACGTGACATGCATGTGTTCATATCATTACCGTCTCACTACTTCGCAAAAGGTTTGTAGTTCGGGAAGTATTTATAAACCACGAAACTCTTTATTGATTCGTGAACCCGTCTAATTCGCAAAGTGTTCATAGTCCGCGGAAGCTCTAGGACCCGCGAAGTAATTATAGTTCGCGAAGTCCTTGGACCCGCAAAAATAACTCCCAATTACAATTCGCGAACCTCCATGGTCGTGAAATAAAATGTTTGGCCGGAATTCACCTCACATTGGCGAACAGTTCCAGTTCGCGAATTTTCGTTTTCGGCCCTTAAGGCTTACCGTAATTACAATTCGCGAAGTTCAATTCGAGAAACTCCTTGATTGGCGAAACGTTTAAAGTTCGTGAAACCCTAAAATCAGTACTTATCAAAATCATCCTCATAAACTATGCTATTTCCAGAAAACGGTACACTTTAAATTCAGCCTTTAGTAACATTCCTATACTGAAACGTCCTAACGTTATGTGACTGAGATAGTAATTGCCCCAAAATTTATCTACCATCGAGACCACCTCTGAATACACCTCGTGCCCTGGCATAATAATTTCAGAAGTCTGGGGCTCTAATCTAATTGTTAACATCATACAAACCTCATAAGATTCACTCTAGTTGTGTAATGAATTACCTAAGTTACTTCAGTGTTTCGAATTCTTCCTAGACAATAAGTTCTAATCATATAATGTATAGTTTCAATATAATAATACGTATAGTGTCCATAAGATAGAAGGAATAATTTACCTTGAGCTCAAAATTTTCGATCTTTCAACCCCTTATGTTACTCGATTTTTCGTAATGGCTTGGATACTCCCTACTCACTGTTATGCTTCGTTTGTAGATGAGGGTTTTTCTCCTCTAACGTTTATGATATACTTGGAATACTTTCAAAGTAACAATTCATTTGACAAGAAGCCAATGACGAGATTTCCTATAGCTTAAGTAATGTCATTATCAAAGCTTATCCTTCAAGAATTTGGGCCAAAATGCGTATTAATCCTAGCCTAGTATAATCTTTATATTAATTTGCTCTAGTCTTAGTTCACAAAAGTGCGTAATTAATTAAAGGTAATTACATCAAAATCCCGTATTAAAATTTACGGATATTACATCCTCCCCCCTAAAAGAATTCCGTCCCCGAAATTACGCCGACAGGAATAACTCAGGATAACGATCTCTCATATCATCCTCACGCTCCCAAGTGGCTTCTTCAATGGTTGATTCCGCCACAACACTTTAACTAACGGAATAGACTTATTCCGAAGTTGCTTTATCTCATACATCAAAATCTCTACTGGCCTCTCTTCGTAACTCAAGTCAGGCTTGAGCTGTTTGTAAAGAAGCTCGTTCTGAATAAAGTGGCTCGGGTCCGCGACGTACTTTCGTAATGTCGATACGTGAAATACGTCGTGAACTTGCGATAGGGAAGCTGGCAACTCTAATTTATATGCGACTTCGCCCACTCGTTTGATGATTTTGAATGGGCCTATATATCTGGGACTTAGCTTGCCCTTTCGTCTGAAGCGCTTCACGCCTTTCATTGGGGAGATCTTTAGAAACACTAGGTCACCTTCTGCGAACTCCAAAGGTCGTCGTCGATGATCTGCATAACTCGTCTATCGACTCTGAGCCATTTGCATCCTTTCCCGAATTTTCATTACTGCTTCCGTCATTTCTCGTACCATATCTGGCCCTAATAGAGCTCGTTCGCCAATTTCATCATAATGGATTGGAGATCGGGATTTGCGCCCGTATAATGCCTCGTACGGCGCCATTCCTATCGTAGCGTGGGAACTATTGTTGTAGGAGAATTCGACCAGTGGTAGGTATTTACTCTAGTTTCCTTTGAAGTCTAAAATGCATGCTCGTAACATATCTTCAAGGATTTGGATTGTTCGTTCAGACTGCCCGTCGGTCTGGGGATGATACGCAGTACTGAACGAAAGCTTAGTTCCCATAGCTTTCTGTAAGCGTTGCCAAAAATTGGATAGGAACCTCGAGTCTCGATCCGAGACGATAGAGATTGGAATTCCATGGAGTCGAACAATTTCCTGAATATACAATTCAGCGTAGCGTTCCATGGAAAAGGTAGAGCCGATAGGGATAAAATAAGCCGATTTTGTTAGGCGATCAACAATCACCCAAATGGCATCGTGGCCTTTCGTCGTTTAAGGCAAACCAATGACGAAGTACATCGTGATATGGTCCCATTTCCACTGAGGAATCGGTAAGGGCTACAGAGTTCCAGCTGGTCGCTGGTGTTCCGCTTTGATCAGTTGGCATGTCATACATCTACCTACAAACGTGTGATATCCTTCTTCATTCCCGGCTACAAATACGTGATTCGCAAGTCTTGGTACATCTTGGTCGAGCCTGGATGCACTGAGTACGTTGTTGCGTGTGCTTCTGTCATTATTGTTCGCTGTAACTCTTCTTCATTGGGTACGCATAGTCGATTCTTGTACAGTAAGATTCCGTCTTCTCGGATTTCGAAGTCTCAGGTAGTGCGTCTTTCACCTTCAGATAAAATTCGTCTTCTTCTTGTACTTTCCTTATTCGTTCTAGCAATGTAGGCTGTAGAGTCAGCATTGCTAGTTTTGTCTCGACTTCACCTAAATAGACTATTTCCACTCCAAATTTGTGCAACTCTGTCTCATCGCCTTTCGACTCAGCGCGTCTGCGACTACGTTCGCTTTGCCCGGATGATAATTGATAACGTAGTCATAGTTTTACGAGTTCCAACCATCGTTGTTGCCGCATGTTTAACTCCTTCTGGGTGAAGAAATACTTCAGACTTTTATGGTCAGTGAAAATTTCACACCTTTCTCCATAGAGGTAGTGTCGCCATATTTTTAAGGCAAACACGACTGCTGCAAGCTCAATATCGTGGGTCGGAAAGTTCTTCTCGTATTCTTTCAATTGTCTTGAAGCATATGCGATCACCTTTCCATTTTGCATTAGCACGCATCCTAGGCCGTTTTTCGAAGCGTCAATATAGACTAAGAATCCTCTTGTTCCCGATGGCATGGTTAGAATGGGAGCAGAAGTGAGTCGCTTCTTCAGTTCCTGAAAGCTCTGTTCGCAGGCTTCAGACCACTTGAAAGGTACATTCTTCCTGGTCAAGTTCGTCAGCATTGAGGCGATGCTAGAGAAGTCAGCTATGAACTGACAGTAGTATCCCGCAAGTCCTAGAAGACTTCGGACTTCGGTTGGAGTAGTCGGTCTTGGCCAATTATTTACGGCCTCAATCTTACTCTGGTCCACAGAGATTCCATTCCCAGAAATCACGTTTCCCAAGAGCTACTTGCTCGAACCAAAATTCACATTTCTTAAATTTGGCGTAGAGCTGTTTCTCTCGCAGGATCCCTAAGACGATTCGTAAATGATTCTCGTGTTCTTCCTTCGTCTTAGAATAGATCAGGATATCATCAATAAAGACGATTACAAAACGGTCGAGATAGTCTTTAAAGACTCGGTTCATAATGTCCATGATTGCAGCAGGGGCATTTGTCAGTCCCTGATCTTTAGCTGATGGTATCCCGAACGGAGATCGACTTTCGAGAATACCGTAGTACCTTGTAGCTGGTCGAACAGATCATCGATCCTTGGTAACGGGTATTTATTTTTTATCGTGATCTTGTTCAGCTCTCGACAGTCGATACACAGTCGCATCGACCCATCCTTCTTCCGTACAAATAAACTGGTGCTCCCCACGGTGAAAAACTGGGTTGAATAAACCCTTTCTGCAACAAGTCCTCTAGCTGTTCTTCAAATTCTTTCAGTTCGTTCGGCGCTAAGCGATAAGGTGCTTTAGAGATTGGGGCAGACCTCGGTATCAAATCTATCGTGAACTGTATTTCTCGATCAAGGGGTAATCTCGAGAGATCATCGGGAAATACATCAGCATACTCATTAACTATCGGTACGTTTTCCAGTTCTGGTTGAGGTAACTCCTCCGCCTTCACCGCATATACAAGATAAGACTCACAACCGGATCTCAATAGTCGTTGAGCCTTCAACGCAGAGATTCATGGAATACGATTCGAAGTAGTTTTTCCCAAAAAAGTGAACACCTCTTCTTCGGGCAGTTGAAATTTTACGACCTTCTTGTTACAATCTATAATGGCTCCGTATCTCGAAAGCCAATCCCTCCCAAAGATAACATCGTAATCGTTCATTGGGCTCACAATTAGGTCGATGCTCAAATTTCTACCCTCAACATCCACGGAACATCCTTTCAGCACTTGGTTAGTGCGTGTTGGATCGCCGTGTTGTAAGGTAACTATGTAATCACATTCAGATAAGGTAGGGGAGATCCCCACCTTTTCCACATACTTGGCCGACACGAACGAATGTGTGGCCCCAGAGTCAATTTGCACGAATTTGGGCACGTTATAGATAGTCAACGTACCCGTTACTACAGAAGGATTCGCTTCGGCCTCCTCATTGGTCAGAGTAAAAACTCGTGCTGGCGTCGGAGGGGGTCGAATCAACAGTCTGTTCGGAACTTGAGGCACATTCTCGTTGCAGTTCCTAGCATAGTGTCCGATCTTCCCACATCGGAAACATTGTGGAGTCTGCTTTGTTCTTGGCCCATAACACATCCCAGAATGGTAGCGCCCACACTGTTGGCATTGAGTTGCAGCTCTCAAAGGTTTGCTCGGAGTGTTAAACGGCCCTTGAAGGTCTTGGCCTTCAATTCTGCTGGCCGGGTTGACTCCCGCGGAAATTTTATGCCTTTCCAAAGAACTGACGTTTCTGATTTCCTCCTCCTTGCTGCCCTTCCGCTCTTCGCTTTGCATCTTGAGCCTTGGTAACTCTACTCTCTGCCTGCTCAGCTAATATTGCTTGTTCAGTGATGCGAGCATAAGTCTTTCCTTCCGTATCGTACATACTTACTCTTCGGAAGATCTCGGGTTTGAGACCTTCCAGAAAACGTTCGATCTTCAGTTCGTCGGTGGCCATGATATGTGGCGCAAACCTAGGGAGTTGCTCGAACTTGCGGATGTGTTCCGCTACTGACGTTTAGCTTTTGCGCCCGATATGGTGCCGTGAATACTTTCCTCAGAAGAGTGTTTTAAACCTCTTCCAGGTCATCGTAGTGGGATCCTTGAGCACCTGAATGGTATCCCACCAGTAGCCCGCGTTCCCGCGTAGCATGAAGGTGACACAAGTCACCTTCTCAGTATCAGGCAGATGTCTAACGCGGAACATATTTTCTATTGTTCGGAGCCAATCCTCCGCGTAGGTAGGACCGACTGCCACCTCGAACGAAGGGGGATTTAACCGTTGGAACCTTTCCTCGGCAGCTTCTGCACGTTCTAGGCCAGGGGATGAGTGACGTTCGGAGGAATTTTGACGGTGGATGATGTCGTTAATCTGATCGGACTGTCGTCGGATCAGATCAGTTAATTGGTGGATGGTAAAGCGGTCCTCATTCGGTGGGGATTCGGAACCCGCCCTACGACTAGTTTCGCCAACTTCTACGTGCCCTCGGCATTTGTAACTATTTCTGTAATTATTTACATTAAGGCATATATCAGATAGCACATAATCACGTAATCGAGAAATAAACTTACAGGCCATGCTGGTTCTCCAGGCTTTTGAGCGGCAGTACATGGACAGTCTTCAGAATCTAAAGCCCACGCTCTGATACCACATGTGGCGACCCTACATTTCTAATTATGATTAGTGGCGGATTTCCGCAACGTAAGCCGCAGAAGGCCCGTCTAATTAAAACTTTTCCTAAAATAATATACATTACTATAAAAGTCTGTCTACATTGTATTTCTGTACACGGGCCGAAGCCCCAAAGTGACAAAAGAACCAAAAGCCCTAACGCCGCTCCACAGGTCTTCATCCATCTACCGCACCGCCCTCAAAAGTCCGTCGAGCACCGCCACCAGCCGCCTCAGTCTTGACGCGTATCAGCGTCAGACTCAGTACCTACAACACGTAAACACTGAGCAATTTGCCCAGAAGGTGAATAAAATGCATGTATGCAAGTGTACACTCAACCCCAATCCCAATATCTCACAACATGATGTGCATACTCTTCTTTTCCAACATTCCTATTTCACAAAACACAGGGCCCTGGGTTAGGCTCGACACCTTCGCGCGCAATAGACTACTGGGAGGCCACCCCCAAGTCTCGCGGCAGCCTACCCTAGTAGTGCACTTAACGATCACGCCAATGGCCTCCTACCGGGTCGCTCCGCACCAAAAGCATACACTGAAAGTGCACTGGACGATCACGCCAATGGCCTCCTATCAGGTCGCACAAAATCTCATCCGGCGGTATGCACCTCGGGACGGTCACGCCCGAGTAGACAGATCGATCATGCCTGTCTCCGCCAGGTGCCCAAGCCCAACCTCGACTCCTCTAAGAGTCACCAATAACAAGCATCTCATTCTACCACGTACGTCAATATCTCATATCATTATCGTCTCACTACGGTACAACCATCTCTCTCCCTGACGTGACATGCATGTGCCATGCATATATATATGAAGTCTCATATAAACATGATTTACATGAAACAGGTAAAACACGTAAATCACGTAAGTCACAAAATCATCGAATCACATGAAGACACATAAATCACATATGTGTTTACGTATTGTAGATGGATGATCCACCTACCTGTCCTCCTGCTAAAGTCAGATACGAACTCTGGTGGAATTTCTGAGGGTCGATCCTCTGAACACATAAGTATAATTAGTATGCGTTCTAATTTTCGAACTAGCCTAAAATAACTAAGTTTCGAAATTTAATTAGAGGTCAACGGTCAACTCGCGAAATTAATTAATCAATTCGGAACTTCACTAAACCCGCGAAAACGAGCAGTTCGCGAACTCTCTCAGGACCCGCAAACGACTACTTCGCGAAGCTCTTAGGACCCGTGAATTTCACGCGGCCCGCGAAAGGCTTATGATTCGCGAACCTCATTGATTCGCAAAAGGGTTTGGGTTCGCGAAGTATTTATAAACCGCAAAACTCTTTATTGATTCGCGAACCCGTATAATTCGCAAAGTGTTCATAGTCCGCGGAAGCTCTAAGGCCCGCGAAGTACTTATAGTTCGGGAAGTCCTTGGACCCGCAAAACTCACTCCCAATTACAATTCGCGAACCTCCACGGCCCGTGAAATTAAATGTTTGGCCCGAATTCACCTCACGTTGGCGAACCGTTCCAGTTCGCGAATTTTCTTTTTCGGCCCTTAAGGCTTAACGCATTTACACTTCACGAAGTTCAATTTGCGAAACTCCTTGACTCGCGAAACGTTTAAAGTTTGTGAAACCCTAAAATCAGTACTAATCAAAATCATCTTCATAAACTATGCTATTTCTAGAAAACGGTACTTTAAATTCAGCCTTTAGTAACATTCCTATACTGAAACGTCCTAACGTTATGTGACTGAAATAGTAATTGCCCAAAAATTTATCTACCATCGAGACCACCTCTGAATACACCCTCGTGCCCTGGCATAATAATTTCAGAAGTCTGGGGCTCTAATCTAATTGTTAACATCATACAAACCTCGTAAGATTCACTCTAGTTGTGTAATGAATTACCTAAGTTACTTCAGTGTTTCGAATTCTTCCTAGACAATAAGTTATAATCATATAAGGTATAGTTTCAATATAAAATACGTATAGTGTCCATAAGATAGAAGGAATTTACCTTGAGTTCAAAATTTTCGATCTTTCAACCTCCTTATGTTACTCGATTTTTGGTAATGGCTTGGATACTCCATACTCACTGTTATGCTTCGTTTGTAGATGAGGGTTTTTCTCCTCTAACGTTTATGATATACTTGGAATACTTTGAAAGTAACAATTGATTTGACAAGAAGCTAGTGACGAGATTTCCTATAGCTTAAGAATGTCATTATAAATGCTTATCCTTTAAGAATTTGGCCCAAAATGCGTATTAATCCTAACCCGATATAATCTTTATATTAATTTGCTCTAGTCTTAGTTCACAAAAGTGCGTAATTAATTAAATGTAATTACATCAAAATCCCGTATTAAAACTTACGGATATTACAAGTGGTGGCTACAAACTGCCCATTGGTCTGTCACAGAAATTTTAAAATAAATTCATAAATTCATCCACTATCTTATTTTAGTTACTATTATTAGTTAATTATGTTTTTAGTTAATTACTATTTTTGTTAATTCTTATACCTTTAAATTTATTAAATATATATACATAATTAAATTTAAATTATAATTTCAATAAACTATTTAAGTAAAACTAAATTTAATATTACATATTATTTTTTATATATGTGCACGCATTGAATGTCCAAAGAGTACTAATACTTCATATGCAATATATTATAAAATAAATATTGAATGGCACCTTTCAGTTTTAGCATTCCGTGTGTTGGATGTGTTTATTTTTTCCTTTTCATTTTTTTTTTGAGTCATATTGATAAATTATACTTTCGCCAACACACAGACGCAATTCCGAAGAGTTAACCTTCTAACCCGTGATCAAATTATCTAAAACAAACTGATCAACTTTACGTCAACTATAATACGAGTTGAAATCATAATAAAACACATTGTTATCTCACCATAAAGATCAAACACAGTCACCTAAACGCAGTATCTCTTGCAAACGTTTGGAGACGCGAGACATTCATATCTCTTGTCTGTTCATAACAAAGATAGAGACAACGATGCTGTAATGGGACTGCGTGCCTACTCACCGGCCGTTGTATTAAGTTCCCACCTAAAGTAAACGCAAGCTGGTGCATCTAAGTTCAAAAATTCCAACTTCGTAACATTTAATAGACATCAATTTTCACTCACTTTCAGGCTACTAACACATCTTTATTTTTTACGCCCATTCTCCTATAAATAAAGAGCTCTCCCTCTCCCCACGTTAACAAACACACACACATAGGATAGACACTACTGTTCGAAGACAAAGCTCAAACAAGAAGTAACTAGCTAGGGTTTTCTAACTATTATCAATAACAATGTCATCGATTGTGTTGAATATCATCATCCTTCTTGTAAATGCGGCTGTGTTGTACCCCGTCGAGGGCTCGCGTGCTTTTCTCGTGTTTGGTGATTCGCTTGTTGATAGCGGAAACAACAATTATTTGGCAACCCCAGCTAGGGCTGACTCACCACCATATGGTATTGATTATCCCGATCATCGCCCCACGGGGAGATTTTCCAATGGATACAATATTCCCGATCTGATCAGTATGTTGTTATCTACATTGTATTGCTGACATAGGTAATTATATCATTTATGCTAGATTATATATAATTACTGTTCTTTCGTTTTATGTGAGATAGGCCTTGCTATAGGCCAAGAACCAACAATGCCATACTTGGATCCGAGGTTGAAAGGTCAGCATCTCGTGGTTGGAGCAAACTTTGCCTCTGCAGGGATCGGAATTCTCAACGACACTGGATTTCAATTCGTAAGGATATTATTATTATTATTATTATTATTATTATTATTATTATTATTATTATTATTATTTATTATTATTATTTGCATCGATAGATTAATATAATCAGAATGCACAAGCAATTGGAGTTCTTCGTCGAGTACCAACGTCGCCTCACGGCCATTGTTGGAGAAGAAAGGACCCGAAAGCTTGTTAACAAGGCTCTCGTCCTCATTACTATTGGTGGCAACGACTTCGTCAACAACTACTTTGTGGCCCCGGTAACTGTCCGAAGGCTCCAGTATAATCTCCAAGACTTCTGCCAGTTGCTCATCTCTCAGCTAAAGAACATCTTACAGGTATGTAATCAATCACTTTCCAATGAACTACGGGACAACTAAATCTACGTGTACCTCATCAATTAACCGTAGTATTGTTATACGCTATCACATAAAGCCAAACATCTAATATTATTTATAAATGTTTATCTTCCCTCCATTCTTAGACTATTATACTAAATCCGGCATTATTTTTAGCGGCAATCTTTTAATACTGGGCTGCAAAAAGATAAGTCAAACATCGAAGTCATTTATATTATTTGGTTTGGAAAGCAAACACGGCCATAATGTATACATACATACATACATACATACATACATACATACATACATACATACATACATACATACATACAAATGCAGAGGCTCTACGAACTTGGTGCTCGAAGGGTTTTGGTGACGGGGATCGGGCCATTAGGGTGCGTGCCGGCGGAAAGAGCGACCCGAAGTCCCAATGGAGAATGCGCGGTGGAGCCGCAGCAGGCGAACGCGATATACAACCCTCTCTTAGTGAAGATGGTTCATGAGCTGAACCAACAGCTCGGCAATAACAACACTTTCATAGCAGTGAATGCGGTGGACAAGCAGAACGACCTCATACACAACCCGCAGGCCTACGGCTTCGTCACTTCTAAGGTCGCGTGTTGCGGGCAAGGGCCTTACAATGGGATAGGGCTGTGCACGGTGGCTTCGAGCTTGTGCTTGAACAGGAGCGCGTACGTTTGGTGGGATCCTTTCCATCCTACGGAGAGGGCTAATAAGATCATCGTCGAGACCATACTAAATGGCGGTGAGGAGTACATGTCTCCCATGAACCTTAGCACCCTCTTGATGTTGGACTCCTTGGTGGTTTGATTTAGTTTGATTTGAAGCTGCCAAGGGGTTTCGAGAAATGAATTTTGCTTAAAGACTAATTTTGAAGGACCTTTGAAAATGAATTATTAAATTATATTTTTATGCGGTTTAAGTTAATAAGATTGTGATTGGTTCATGGGACTTGGACGGTGAAAGAAGATGCAAGAAACCAAAAATACAGCAAACCATGTATTACATAATACTCTATAAGTTAATAAACCCTGTGAAACAATAAAATCTTCTAGTGTCGAATTGGGTCTCTGTAAGACGTCATAAAATATGATAAGATAATAAGATAATAGTTTTTGATAAATTACTTCTCAAGTATTATGCCTATCTGTTGGGAATTACGATCAATCTCAGATTTTCGAAAAGTCGAACAGTAATTAAGAACAAAGGAATTTTACGTGGTTCAGATTCCATATGAATCCTACGTTGACGGGAGAATGCTTCTTTTGTATTGTAGTTCAGAGATTACGCACTCACTCTATTGACCTTTCTCCTTTGATTGCATGACCAAAACCCGGAGTATTATATCAATTTCTTTTCACTTGGTACAAGATGATGAATAATAAGGAATGAGTACACTTCATATTAAGAAAATTAACGTTCAAACCATGTTAATTCCACTTAGACAGTTTCCATTGTTAGGGATGTGCCCTCGGAACATCATTCGAGGATGACATCAATAGGGGACGTATTTAATTGATGTTTATTCGTTGTATATTTGAATATTTGTATTGAATAGCTTAATATGCAGAATAAATGTTTTATTTGTTTTTGTTGGGGATATGCCCTCCGAACGCCATTCGATGATGTAATGAATAGGGTATAAATGTAAACATGTTATTCACTTTATAATATTTCAATATTGTATTCAAATATTTATCTATGAAATAAATGTCTTATTTGATTCTACAATTTATTCCTTTTATAGACATATTATTTATTTACCATTAGTTATTCTTTGGCATCCGGTAAGATGGTAAATCAATAAAAGCCAAATATAGCGAGTTTAGTCACCGATTCTCATGGGATGAGAGAGGGGGCACCGGTGAGCTATTATTCTCGGATATTAAATATGTCCATAGGTGACTTAATGTCGATCATGACTTATTTGTTGAAGACTCCTAAATGGTTGTGCCAACCATTCACTTGAGAAGTGGGAGGTCGTAACATTGATATTAATTGAATCGGAGTTAACTTATATTTGGACATGCTCGTAATCCATGATTACATGGCTAATTACTCGCTGAGTGTCAATGATCGATAGATAGTAGTATACGTGGACCTCAGACCGAAGGGTCATTGACAGAGTTTGCTTTGGGGTACTGACTTGCCACTAGTTTGCTAGGCCCTCTTATTTGAGGAAAACATGGGTCAGCGACGACATGAGGTCTTGAGTGAGAGTAAGATTAGCCGAGGGCCCTGTGAGAGACTAGTACGAGTATTAAAATGCATTGGCGCGAATGACTCCGCGGGATTTGGGCACTTGCACGACATGCATTATTTCTACATACTGAGCTTTATAGCTCACCCCTTATTTTATGAGTTGTAGGTGCGCGATTATGGTATGTGATAGCTTTGTTGGCAAAGCTAGTCTATTGAATGGTTCCAGCGACTTTCGAGGGTGGTGTGTACATGGATGCGACCTGTGTGGGGGCGTTAGAGTTATTTTGCTGCACTAGTGTACACCTCATGTACAAGATGGTGTCCTTTATACAAAAGGAAAATTTTATACGCATTTTCGTATACTTTACATTCCATATTATCGATAATCACGTAAGTTAGTATCATGAATGGGTAGTAGATGGTGGGAGCGCCACACAGACCAGCACAGAGTGTTTGTCGCTTTACGAGCCACATTCACGGAGGAGGAATTCATCAGTGAAGGCGGTAAAGGTCATGAAGTAACTCTTGGTTAGAAGTGACGAATCAAATCCAGTTATTCCAGTGTCGTTAGACAACGTCCAGAATATTCGGCCCAGCCGTAATTGCATAGGTCTAGTAGGATATCTCAAATGCCTGAGAAGTATGATACAATACATGTCGAGCATGGGGATGCTGCGATTGAGGGATGCGTCGGGAACGATCATGTCACCTACGACCAGGCAATTGCCGGTACAGACTCCCAAAGTGGGTTTAGGCTATGCAAGCCGAAATGGAACATATTAAGACTTCGGAAAATTTAGGGTAACCTTGAGATATAGCTGGAACCTTAGAAAATCTTGATTAAAAATAATTGTATAACGTGAAGTAAGTTTCGACAGATTATGATATAGGGCAAAAATCGGCCGATTTAATAAAATATGAAGCTACAAGTTATGTATCGCCGATCTAACTAAATTCAAATAACCAAAGTCGAGCGATGGTGAGAGGCAAAATCGGAGAACGCATACAAGTAAACTCAACCAATTGCAATCCATGTAAGGGTTGAAGAACTAAAGGTTACGAAAGGATTCCTAATATAAGAGGTAAATTAGTAGCTTAGTCACGTAGTTGTCAGTTTAATCACAGTTTTCCAAGGGCCTAATACTTATCAATTAGATCAAAGGTTGTCTGTAGGAAAACCCGCTCATAAGCTAAAAACCATCGACTGCTTCAGAAGAGAGAAAAAAGAGAAGAGACCGAAAGAAGTTCTGCCAACCTACGAACATCCTAAGCAACTTAGATTTCGAATTATTGGTAATTGGAAATACCCATTGCAACCTTTATGTTAGGTCCTCTGATTATCAACTCTAAGATCCTAGAATTCAATCCTAAGGCAATCGATTAGAATTGTAAGAAATCTAAGGGTCGATCGAAAAACCTTCGTGAAGAACTCGAGCGATAATCCGGCTTGTGAGAGAATGATTTCCGTGTTTCTCTCTCTAGAATTAGATTGTGAAGCCTTTCGGATCAATTAAACTAAATTCTGTCTTAAGCTCAATCTTTACAATGCTATTTATACCAAACAAACTTGGTATAAATGTCGAACTAGTCCTAAACTATGGACTAATACAATAAAAGCCCAAAACTATGAAGACAACTAATAAAATCAAAGCATAATTACATCTTATATTCTTCATTCTCCCCCTTTGTGCTTGATTGCCCTTCCGCGCTATCTGTCCTCGTCGGGCGTGGAACGACCTGCGCAAGCCCAGCACTGCTCGTAGTTCCTTATGGTGTTCATCAACTCTAATCGCTCCTCGATTGCTTCAAGTAGTTCAGTGCGAAGCGGTTTCTCTCTAGATGATGGAGAAGCATGGTGTCTTCATCGATTTCTTCCAACCTTTTCTCGATATTCCCCCTGATTGCCTTTAGCGTCCCATCACAAAATTTATGGATCTACTTCTTCAGTATCAACCTATTCTTGTTGGCAATTGGATTGTGGTAGGTGATTGGTAAGACTGAGCCCACGTGGATGTAATTGTTGGGAAGCCCTTCGACCTCAGGTCCTGTCATATACGGAGCTGTCAAATTGACCTTCTTCATGTTGCTCTCCAAAGCCATATGAAGATCGTGTACGACATGAAATTTGACTTGGCGCAACATGAATCTGTAGAGTCCCTCGAGCCCTTCCTTCTTGATAAAACCTTGAGGATCCTTGTACTTCCTTGCTCTGGTAGAGATGATAGACCTCTTCTGCAAGAAGGTACGATAGATCGCTCTCATTAAGCTCTTCTCGAGTTCTGTCTATCCGCTCTATGACGTAGACTGGGGTTGGAAGACCGGTTTTGCCTAGTAGACTAATAATAGCTGACATATCGGAGATAAGTTCTTGAAATGGCTCTTCAGCTGATTTTTAGGAATCCCCAGCCTCCGATCAGGTCCGTTTTGGGTTAGCATCCAAAGATAGGACATCCTTTCCTGCTGTTCCCAGTAAGACATACCTCTAAGCTCGAACTCGTTCACCTTCTTCATCTTGTCCGGTGACCTCCAGATTCTTTGATGAACTTCTTCTAGGAAAGGGATCTCTATTATAATGTTCTCCCATGGCGTGTCAACTCGAACGATCCCTAGGGATAGTCTCGGGGTGTCCGCTTGTTGAGAAACTAATAGTGGAAGCCTTCGGGGAATGACCTCGTGATCTTCACCTTCCTGAAGTTCTTCGTCTTCTTATAGGTCTAGGTCGACCGAGGCTAATTATAGGAAGCATCGAACGTCCTTGAGCCTTCTCTGAACCATGTCTGCGGGTACGTTGTGGGTCGACTTCACGTCTTGACGTTCCCGACTGCTCTGGAGCGGTCGAGCAGGGAGGTGCTGTTAGGAATATGCCCTCGAATGCTATACGAGGATAAGATGTATTGGGCATTACCTTTTGTGTAATAAGACATTTTAGTGCGTATAATGAAAGGCATTGTTCGTTTATTGGATATAAGAGTCCTTTGCTTAGCATCCGGTAAAGCAATAAAATCTAGAGGTTCGTAAGTATGAGGTTCCAGTTGGGTGTTGGATAACCGATCACGGCTTTTTTGTCGACGACATGTCATGTGCCGATATCCCGTTTGGAAGCGGAGGTCATGACTTGTGATACGAATCAAATCAAGGGATCGAATCGTTTCATGGACACTGACTCGTGGGTCGTACGGTCGAACATGGCTTATTACTCAAGGAGTGTCAATGACCGAATACAACACTATAGTAGTCTACATGAACCTTAGACCGAAAGGAGCTTTGACGGAGTTGACTTCGAAGTCTCGACTGTCACTGGTTCCCCTCGACCCGATTTGCTGTTGCATGGGTCAGCGAGCCAGATGCAGTCTTGATAACGATTTGTGATTGCTGGGCTTAGACCACCGAGTACGGATTCACAGTCTCGCAAATAATCGAGATAAGTGTCCTATGAGGATGACGACGGAAAATTACGAAATCCTTGACCAAGGTATTCAACTAACTCATGTTAGACATGGAGGGTAGTTTGGTAATTTACCCCGTCTCCCTTTTATCATAGAATCGAGTTTAGTGAGTTGGACATAGACCATGGCTCTCACTCAATTGGGACACAGTTGAAGGGTTTATACGTAGCACTATTCTCTATAGTGAGGTTCTGGAATAAAGGCTGGGTCGAAATTCGCACTCGAATCGAGTTACGGTTGGTACTGCGGGATTGGCTAGGTAACTACCGGACTCTTGGAGTCCTCCCTTGCCGATTGAGCCGACCTAGAGAGTCGGACTTAAAAAGGATCATCATAGTGTACTGATAAGGAGAGAGAATGTTTTGGGCCTTAACGGGCCTTGGGCCATTGGGCCACGCCTTAATGGGCCTCGGACCATTTATTGGATCGATGTTGGACTTCTTATGAAACTAACTTTAAGACTTGGGCTTGGCCAAATGCTTATTGGGCTTGAGAATTATTACAGATGGACCTCTATGGACCGATGCAAACACAGATTAGTCAGCAATTCTCACCCACAAAGACGCCTCAACAGAATGGGGTAGTCGAAAGAAAGAACAGAATTCTAGTGGAAGTCGCGCGTACGATGTTAATCCACTCAGGCCTCCCATACTTCCTTTGGGCTGAAGTAGTAAATACCGCTTGTTTCACTCGGAAAATAACGGTAGTTCACAAGCGCTTCGAGATGACTCCGTACGAGATCATTAACAAGCAGTACCCAACATTTCCTTCTTCAAGGTCTTCTGGTGCAAGTGCTTTGTGACGAACCATAGAGAGCAACGTGCTAAGTTCGACCCTAAAGCATTCGAAGCCACCTTCATCGGGTATTCTTCTACTTCGAAAGCGCTTCGTCGGGTATAAGTTCAACCTGATTATGCAGGTTGTCGAATGGACAGGAAAAGCACATCCATGGCGTTCAATTTTTAGGCGCAAAGCTGGTCTGCTGGTCATCCAAGAAGTAGAACTGCGTAAACATCAACGGCTGGGGCAGAATACGTCGAGGCTGCCAGCTGTTGCTGTCAAATGCGGTGGATGAGGACTCAGCTCTGCGATTATGGGTACAATTTAAATTATATACCCATATATAGTGATAGCGAAAGTGCCATTGCGATTACATGTAACCCTGTTCACCACTCACGCATGAAACACATAGACATTAGACATCATTTTATCATGGATCACGCAGGAAAAAGGCACTGTTGATATGTACTTTGTGAACCCAGAATATCAACTAGCCGACATTTTCACCAAGACATTGGACAAAAACCGCTTCCAATTTCTTGTCGAAAAATTAGGCATGTTAGGTCCTTTTTTATCCAACACGGATCAAACCACGTAGCTAATTCGTATAAACGAAGATTAAGATTGAGAATTACCTTTCGATTTATAGAAACTTTGGGGAGGTAATACTAACTTGGAGAGCAAGTTTTGTTCCACAATAAGCTCAATGTTAGAAAATGAATTTACTACAAATGAAGTGATCACCCTAAAACATGCTTTAGGGTCACTATATATACCACTGTCGTGGTATATTTACTTAAGTAGCCCTATACTATTGCTAATTACAATTAAGCCCTAGACTACTTATTTACATAGCAAGACTTTGAGATAACTACATTAATTGAATACAATAAAATAGTTCCAACAATCTCCCCCCTTTGTATTCAATTTCCAATATAGCGCGGGTTATCTTCGTCTTGCAAGTGGAAAGGGTCCTCGACTCCTCGAAATCTCATCTTTAGAATGTCTTCAAGCTCACCTGGTCTTCTAGGCATCAGCTCTTTCTTCGAATCTCCTTTTGAAGTTCTTCTCCTAAATGCAGTTAGATGCACGAAGTTCTTGCCGGATTTTGAAAAGTCTGCGTTCCATTTCTCACATTGAAAGCACGAAACTCGAAACTCCCCCTATTTGGGTCAACCTTGTATTGAGATCGGGGAGTCGATATGAGGTTTTGAGAGATGGACATGGTTGGTAACTTCGGTCGTTGATGTTGTGGACACGGTTGGCAACTTCGGTCCTTGATGCAGTGGACATGGTTGCATCTTCAGTCCTTGATGATGCTTGAGTCACATGTCGTTTGGTCCTCGGTCCTTGCTTCTTCTTCCGAAAGGAAGGGGCTTGAGAGAGTCTAGGAGAGGGCTCGAGGTTTAGCCATCTTCTCCGTTTCGCCATATTCGTCTTCTCGGAATGGAAGTTGTCTGGTTTGGCCTCAAAGAAGCGTCTCTAGTTCCAGAAGAAGGTAGGCCATCTCTTTCTTTCGCTAAATCTTTCAGAGCAGAGTTCGAGGTGATGGTTGGAAGATCTTCTTGAAAAGCGTCCATTTCACATGCCTGAATCACTGAAAATCTCCCCCGAGGATTTAGTCGTTTAAAAAGATTCAAGAAGAGTTCGTGATTTTAAAGTACACTCTAAAAGCATAAACATGAATTATAACTGTTAAAATTACTCCACCTTAAATTCATATTACTCCCCCCTCAATTCATGTTCATTGGACACATATAACGGAGTAATTTCAAAGTAATAGAGTAATTTTTCATTCTCCCCCTTAATTCATGTTTTCGCCAACCAAAAATCATGACTCCACCTCAAATAGTACCCATATAGTGTTTAACAATTTCGCAAAGATATACATCACCAAGATATGCATATGAGTTTAACACATACGACACAATGAGTAGTAACACATATAATAATTTCAGCATATATGCATGAACCCCTAAGCATGCATACTAAATTTGCGTAGCCACATAAATAGTTCGCTTTTAAAGAAGTTTGTGCCAATGCATGTGCAAATGCATTTGAAAATGTGCGAAGTTTTTCGTACATAAGAAAAATGTGAGTAATAAACGCAAAAATACAAGAAAAAATGCATGAAAAATATGCAAAGAAAAATATGCAAAAAAAAATTCGAAACAATACTATACAATTTTTTTTTTAAGTTTTTTTTTCAGTATTATTATTTTGTTTTATTTTGGGGTCAAATTACGTCACTTTGATAACTTTCATGCAAATATTTCACATGATACATAGATTAATAATTCGCCGTCAAGTAATGTCGTCAAACTGATGTCCTAAGTTCATAGAGTGATCCACTTCGACAACTCTCACGAGGTTCGCTCTGGTGCTCAATATTACTTTTAATCATGGGATTTATATACTAGATATATCACTCATGTCAACACAAGCAAACTTATATCAATTAACCTGCTATCAAGGCGCTTTTAATCATTTCACCAAGCGAGAGACCGTAGATTCGGAATCAAAGGGACTTTTGAGGGATTTAGTATTATGGCTCTGACTTAGAAAGGAAGGAAAATATTAAGGAATCGTGGACTAAAGATCTTCTTCCTTTTCTTCGTCGTCCTTTTCATCGGCATTTATTTTTCATCCTTTATTTATTTTTTTTATATTATTCTACACTTGCTCAAGCTGGAGCTCCGCTTCCCTACGAGGCTGAGAGATCTTCTTGTTGGTTCTCGGGTCGATCGTGCTCCTCTTCTTTTAATCCCTAGAGAGGTTTCAAAGATTAGTGATTTGGAGAAGTTCACAGTTATGGAAGGCGGGTTCTATGAGAAGTTCACAGCAAGATCCTTGCCATCTTCTTAAGATTTCTATAAGATTTCAATAATTAGGAGGCAGGTTCTCTTGGACTATTTATTGTGCGTTGAGCATTCCTCGTGTGCGTTTTCCACCTCCTTTTGTCATCATTTTCTTCTTTTTCTCTCGCGCCTTTTCTTTTTTTTTCTCCTTTTCTCGTTTATGCAACCCTCCGAAATTTATGAATTACGGTTGGAGGAAATTTGCGATACAAATGAAGAAAAGGATATTGGGAAGGCTCAAAGGGACGATTAGAGGAATAATTTCAAGGATGATATTTTGATTTTGGCCAAGTGAGGAATTTCCTACGTGCCCTAATCATTTTTCCTAACAATCTAACGCAAGGCAAGTATGAGGCCAAGAAATACAAGTTAAGACAAGCATTTGATGTGTGACTCGCTCAAGGATAAATTCCCGAAAAATAATAAGGCTCAAAATCTCACATATATGATGCAGCTTCGTGTCTAGTGGAACAACGAGTGACCTTTAGACAAAAGAATGCGACTAGACAGATAATATTAATCAAATAACCAATCATATATCAAGGAAAGATTTTTGTGAGCAAATCAAAGTAGATTGAGTAATCGTCACTCCCAATTTTTTTCGTGTTTTTGTTTTTGTTTAATTTTGTTTTTCAAAACAATGCAAGAAAAAAACTTTATGTGTTTTGTTTTGTTTTTTTATTGTTTTTTTTACTAAAGAGGAAAACATGAACATGATATGAAAACAAAAGAAAAAAATTAAGTAAAAATGCATGAATGTTTTTTAATTTATATTTTTTATTAGACTAAATGCGGAAAAATGCATGATAATTTTTTTTTTTAATTTGGCATTTAACATTTCAGCTCGGATGCATAATGTACTAAATTGAAATCCCTAAGAAATTAACTGTGACTTATCCTAAATTTTCAGCACTTTGTAGAAAATAATAAGTAAGGAACATTGTCACCGAGTTTTCGCGTAGGTAGGGAATTGTTGTAGTTGCTCTGCCGCTCGCCCTTGATCACGTATATGGAGCAACTACAATCAGAGTACCATACATGAGGGAAATCTGCAAAACTATTGGGACTTTGGTACCCCTTGTCGTATGGGTCATCCCTTATTAGCAGAAAACGAGTTAGTCGTAAATCGTGTAAAATTAGATTGTGATCCTATGTCGGTCGATGAATTAGCCTTAGGAATCCATTTTTTACTAGGACTTTGTGACTTGATATCCGACGTAGGAATCCATTTTTGCATGACTTTACACAGCTATGAAAATTCAGCTTTTGAGAATGTGCTCCTAGAATGTGTAATTTTAAAGATCTTCTCATTGCCCAGTCGTAATAAATGTTTTTCGGATTTGGCTTTGACTGGATATTTCTTGTAAAAATATGAGCGAATAGAATGATAACCATGTAAACCAGATGTATCATATTTCCTACATGGAGAATGCACATTTTTCACATAATGATTATTGGAATTTCGAAAATTATTTTCAAGTCTAGGCTTTTTAAGTGAAAAATTGGTAGAATCATTTGAAACTCACGATGAAGTTTGAGCGCTAGAACATGAATTATTTTCGTGAAAATTTTACTTTTTGGAGAAAGAGCCACTTTCAAAGTTTGTAATTCTAAAATTTGATAGGCTTTAACGAACATGTAGAAGTAACATCTTTAAGGATTCGAGTATTTGATCTATTGGCGCTCAAGATTCTTTTTCTTTCTTAACCTGCTTTAAGATTAACTTTTCTTGTGAGGAAGCTTTGAGATTAGATATTTCTAATAAAAGCGCATTCTTTCCTGCTTCAAAATTCTTTCTTTCCGTTCCTAGTATAGAATTTGAATCCTCTATTTTCTTAAGAATAGGAGGTATGTCGATGGAAGAAGAATTTTCAGAATGACGAGATTTTGCTTCTTCAGTCTTAGAAGTCGCAAGAAGATATTCTAATTGTTTAACCTTAGCGTATAGCTTTGTACATTCTTCACCTAAGAAAGCATAGTTATCTTGATCAGTACTCTTTTCGATTTCACAGGCATTTTAAACTCTTGGTCAGTTAATTAATCTTAGCATTAGAATTTTCTAATTGAGATTCTAGACTAGTGATCTTAGAGTTGGCATTTGTTAATCTACAATTGAGGCTAACTTTCTCGTCGAGGTTCCTAACTAAACAATTAGAGTTAT
This sequence comes from Craterostigma plantagineum, assembly GCA_027422505.1. Lineage (NCBI taxonomy): Eukaryota > Viridiplantae > Streptophyta > Magnoliopsida > Lamiales > Linderniaceae > Craterostigma > Craterostigma plantagineum. The sequence continues at coordinate 726,564 of JAPQWV010000055.1, forward strand.
TTTCTAGCCTGACTTCTCATTCCTTAATTTTTGAGCTATGCGTCTGTAACTGTAGCGTCTTAGTCTTACTAATTTTCAAGCTCTTAGTTAGTTCATCTATTTTCGCATTAGAGCTTCTAAGTGCTAATTCGAGACTAGCTATTTTCTCCTCAGACTTAGATAAATTTTCTTCTAACTCTTTTGTACTTTTCTGCTCATTTCTCATGTTAGCATACCTAGTTTCTAAGGATTCTAACATGTTAAGCAAGGTAGAATTAGGGATCACTACCTCCTTAGAAGAAGTTTTAGCTCATCTTCGCCGTATGTCACCAAAGCCAAGTGCGTCGTGTAATACCCGTAACTAAAATATGAGATTAGGATATAATTTATTTGGTACAAGTCGGATGGATGAAGTTGGTATCCGAATGGATTAAATGAGGAACGAGGAACTCGGCCCAGTTAATATTTGACCCAAATAATCTCGGCCCAATTAGGTGGAAAATATCAACAAATAATCTATATTAAATTAAGCAGATTAGCCCAAATAATATTTATTAAGACCCAAATGAATTACAACTTGGCCCAAATCAATAGAAGTTAAATGAGGATGTGAAGATTTCGTGTATTAATTCTGTGCCTATGTGAGTAAATGAATTTTGTGCTTACGTGACTATGTGAATTTCGTGCACATTAAATATGTGATCATGTGATGATTAACTTACGGATTTGTAAAATATGGAATAAGGACAAATTAAGGTAATAATATTAAGAAGATTAAAAAAAATTGGGCCATAATTATTAATAGGCTAAAATTCACAATTGGGCCCAAGAACCTTTAGAAGCTCTTTTGGAAAGCAAAGTTCCCCAAATTAAGGTAGGACCACGTCATATTTAAGTCCACCACATGCTAAAGCCTAAGTAAATTAATGAAACTCCAACAAATATGAAATGCTAAACTAACATGGCCCAAGTAGGATTCTTATCTTGGCCCAAACTCTTATAAATAATTTTAGCAACAAACCCTTCAACCCATTAAACAAGAAACCATCGAACCATTAAAAGGAAAGGGGAGACTAACGAAATCACAAGAAAAAAGAAACGGCCGGCGAGATCATCACATCCAAACTGCTCAAATACAGCTGAGGGAGGAGAATAACAATCGGTTTCTCACATCTAGGACGAGGAGATAGAAAGGAGGAGAAGAAACCCAACGTGGCTTGGAAGAGGTATAAGATTTCACTATGATTTTATGTTCAAAATCCGAGATTAAGTATAATTAGGATGTTAGAGCACTAGAAATAGGCACAAGCTCGTATGTCTTCTTGATTCAGATTTTAGGGTCTTGAAGTTCTTTTTATATTCAACGTGTTCTTGAAAAAGTAGACACTTAGATCGGAAGGTTCAAAGGTTTGCGGGTTAAAAAGTGTTATGAACACTTTGGGCTCGCGAAAGATGAACTTCGCAAACTTCGAAGTTCGCGAGTTAAGAAAAGGGACCTCGATTTCGCGAAGCCATGCAAGATAGAATTTGGCAAACTCTAATTCGCGAACTATTAGCGAAGTGCACTTGGCGAACCGGCTACTTTGCAAACCGGGAGGTAATTATGTCACGAATAGGAAGATCGCGGGTCAAGGGAAGTAGTTCGCAAAGTACAACACTCGGCGAACCCATGTGACTTCGCGAACTCACGTCGCGAAACCCAATTCGCGATCCCTTGCATGAATTCGTGAAACAAACATTGAAGTGTTTCGCGAACCAAACAAACCATGAACTTCACGAATTAGGTTCATGAACTGCAAGCCGCGAACCGAACTACGGCTAATGAAGTTCGCGAAGTAGGTCGATTCGCCAAACGAAGGTTTCGCGGGTCCAACTAAGTCGCGAATCGATGTTAATTTCTAAGGGGTTCACGAAGCATATGAGTGGTTGAGTTCGCGAAGTAGAAGTTTTGCGAAGCAGAAGGTTTGCGAAGTAGAGGTTTGCGAACTAGGTTCGCGATACGAGTGAGTCCACGAAGTTTGGCAAATCCAAGGATTCCGCGAACCATGAGTAGTTCGCGACTACATAGGATATGCGAAGATGAAGTTCACGAACTACATAAGTTCGCAAACTATGGATTTGGCGAATCCAAGGACTTTTGCGAACCGAGTAAGTTGGCGAATCCATTGAGACCTCGCTAACTACTAAGCGAGGGGCACAATTTGCGAATTAGACGAGAATATTTGGCGATGAAATAGGTATAATGTTAGACTCGAACTAGGATATTTCACGAGTCTAATAAGTCACGATATTTAGTCTAGGTCTAAGGGTAGAATAAGTCCATGAACTTCGCGAACTATGGGTGGTAGTGTCGCGAATTATATGCTAGGTCGGCAAATCATAAGTTGTGACGGCTTTGCGAACTATAGAGCTTGAGTAAGTTCGCGAACCCTAAGTAAGTACAATGGGTTTGCAAAAGTATAGTTCACGAATCTATGAAACTTCGCGAGTTGGGCAAGCTTGGCGAATCACGTCACGAGTTGGGTGTAGCTACTTCGTGAACTACATAAGTTCACAAAGTAGCTTGGCGAACCAAGAGGTTCGCGAACTTGACAACAACGAAAGACTTCGCGAACTGAGGTAGTTCGCGAAGTGTGAGGGTCACTCGACGAATTAACAAGCACTTCACGAATTTGACTGCACGAACCAAGTGAACTTGGCGGAGTGTACTTGAAATACATTCACGAATTACACAAGCTTCGCCAACTATATAGGTGTAAAATCGCTTGGCAAAGGGGCCAAGTTAGTTCGTAAGTTGTTCAAATTCCACGAGTCTAAAATCAGCTCGCAAATTAAGTATATGTCGCAAATCACGACATAGGAAATAATATTTCAACACTTAGGAACTTCGAGATTTTAACAGGTCAATTAATTTCGATAAGGTACTAACACTATAATTTTTGTGCTAAAGGACGGGGCTAAAAACTTCACCGGGTCAGTAGCTAGTAGTCGACGGACGACAGGTAAGTGGAAATCCAACTACAACACATAGCATGTGTGTATGTGCCTAACTTATGTGATTACGTGATGAGGTGCTTATGTGTTTATGTGAATTTGTATGATATGATTTCATGACTTTGGTAAGCATCATGGCATTAACGCATTATGCATATGCACGAGCATGCACGAAATACTTGGGGGTAATAAAAGATGAGAGCGCATGATTACGTTGCAAATAGCGAAAAACAATTGCCGAGGTAAGCAATCAAGTTATAAGTTAAGTAAGGGGCGGCTTCCGGGGCATCGAGACGGCATTGATGCGCCGTCGGCCACGTTGATGCTAGCCAGTACACGAACGACATTGATGCGTCGGGGGATTATCATGGTTGGGTTGATGCCCTCGTGGTTGGGTTGATGCCCTTATATCCCTAATTAGCGTGATTGGGTTGATGCCCTCATGCTTTAGTATGGTTGGGTTGATGCCCGTGGTTGGATTGGAGCTCTTTACGGGGTACGCCTGGGTAAAAGTCTGCCAAGGGCCCTAAGCTAAAAGATATGAGATTAAGTCTGATCTATAAGACCTAAGATGCATTGGCGTGGATTGCGTTTGCGGGGTTTCATCACGTGCACGTCATGCATGATTTCTACTTACTCAGCATATCGCTCATCCCTTACGTTATGTGTTGTAGGTGCGAGAAACCACGGTATGTGATCGCTTAGGTGGAAAGGCAATCTTTTGACGCTTCCAACAACTTTTGTGGGGGAGGTGTATGCACGGATGCCGACCTGTGCGGGCGCATAAGACTCTTTTGCTGCGTATGTGCACACGTCCCATGTGATTAGGATTAGCATGTAAATCGAAATTCATGTATCCCTTTGAGCATGTAACGGACGACTTCCTTTATGAAAAAGAAAAAATTTCATACGCATTTTCCCACGTCTTTAAATTAGCGCATCGTTAGGCACTTAAGAATACGCTAGAATAGACAGTGACGAGGTCGGGTCCTGACAGCTGGTATCAGAGCTTCGGTCACAGGTTCTGTAGACTGTCCATGTACACACACCCAAAAGCGCGGAAGCAGCCTTGCCTGTAAGTGTTATGTTTGATCTACTTATGTGTTTATAATAACGTGTCTCTTTGTTTTATTGATTGAAGTATGAGTAGCGAGTCTAGAGTATTGATCGGCGAATCAAGTCGCGAGCTGACATCTAGATCCCCCACGAAGGAACAAAGCTTAGTGCTCCTACACCTCACCGAATGGTCCAACAACAGTCGGATCAAATCGGCGAGCTCAAAGGCCAAGTTAGCAAACTCAAGGGTCTGCTCTATGATCTTATCAACAAGCAGACTTTCTTTGAACCCCGTAGATCCTCGTACGCGGGGATAGTAGGAACGATCTCCCAGAACGAAACCCTCCAACTCCTACGAATGTTGCTAACCCTACTAGGAATGGGACCCAAATTTCCCAGACTCGTGAAGGAAAAAGGAAAGCAGAAGGCGGGCCAGAACGTGAAAGTAACAAGAAGCTCCAACCTTTTCAACCCACCATACCAGTATGCCGAAGATGTACACGACGGCACATGGGTGTTTGCTACTCCCAGCATGCGGACTACTTCAAGTGTGGCAAGACGGGTCACTTTACAAGGGCGTGCACAGAGAAGGCATCGTGAAGTCGAACCAATGGTCAAGCAAGACCACCAACCGCGCCAGCCCGAGTATACGCCTGTGGAGACAGGTATTTGCCTACACACCAAACCTCACCATGCATCCTCATCAACTTAGGAGTCACACACCCTTTGTGTCATTTACTTATGTGTGCGAGACATGAGATTACTCCCGGTCAATTTGAGTGCAAGTACGAGCGTAACCATTTCCTTACGAGGCTTCGACCCGAACCAATCAACAACCATGTTCCTCCTCATTAAATATTCTTTCTCGAGTATAATGACGAAGCCACATCCTACCCTTTTTAGTACAACAAATCTAGACCCAGTGATGTTGCAATATAACCCTACGCGCCAATCCTTCCAATCATCCTGCGAATCACGCATGCGCAATATCCAAATGGCGCAGCGAAAAGCGTGGTAAATGCTCGAGATTTCCCAATCAATGCTCAAACCTAGACTATCAGAGTAAATCAAAGTGGAAATATCGCCTTGCTGAGCAACGATCCGAATCGTGATCCTGACGGATAGATTTGCAATCAAAGATATGTTCCTTTTCTGAATAATTCCTTGCTTTCAGACCTTGACGATACTTTCTTCTCCTTCCAACATAATGAGTTTCACTCCATAGCACCAGCGTACGGCTTTATGCTCCACCTTTCCTCATCCTTTTGTGAGCTACCCATGTTCAATATCAGAGTGACGTAATGAGAACGCAGCGAGTGCTCATAATATTCAATTTCTACCTGAATCAGAGCTAATCTTTCTCGTTAGCTAGTCAAGGCGATATAAGTTTGACCAGATTGGGCGATTCTGCACATACTCTATCAGGGAATTGATGATAGGGTCCAAGATGACATTGGAGACCTTATATTAATCCCTACCATCTTGTTTCTCTTCTTCATATTCCAAATAGAATATTCTTCGATCCTGTCGCAAAACGAACATTCTTTCTTGAACCTCTAGAGATGAGGATTAAGCAGATCGGTTTAAGGGGGGAGAGTAGGTCATGGACTAGTTGTAGGACTTCACTTCCAACACAAAATATACATATATAAGACGACCATAAAACTCAGAGTATGCCCTACAATCAGCACGCCAGAAGCCTGCGTAAACCCTAGATGAAACTTTGAATGTCGGGAACTCGACGAAGATAGGATGAGTTAAGACGAGGATACCATTTCACCTAATAGCCTAAGTTGCGATAGATCTATCATCTACGCCTTCCATTGTTGCCGTCCGGCTCTTCTCTTAACAACCGAGGTAGTGAATATGGGAAATGCGAAATCAAGAATTAGGGTCATTCTGCTACGATTTATTTCTACAATAAAGTCCTATGCAAGAACCTTAGTTGCTTTCGGATAATCTCTAGGACTCTCAATTCGAGGACAAATTTCACAAGGCTAGTAGTCTCGAATTTTTACATCTGATTCAGCGCACTCTATTATATTTTCTGCCACCTTCGGGAATGCTTCCAAACCCTTTATTGATCTTGTACCAAAAAGGAAAGATGGCTCTTAGCCAAGGTTTCGATCCTGAGACAAAGGAGTAATGAGAAGCCTCACTTCCTTCTTTCAATTAAAGCCTTATTATATCCTCAAGAGGATACGTCTTCCTTCCTCTGAGAATTGTCTTTAAGGGCAACCAGGTGATTTTACTAACCAATCGTTACCCCGAACGATTCCAGCTGATCGGATTTCGGGGGCGAAATTCTTTTAAGGGGGAGGATGTAATACCCGTAACTAAAATACGATATTAGGATATAATTTATTTTGTACAAGTCGGATGGATGAAGTTGGTATCCGAACGGATTAAACGAGGAACGAGGAACTCGGCCCAGTTAATATTTGACCCAAATAATCTCGGCCCAATTAGGTGGAAAATATCAATAAATAATCTATATTAAATTAAACAGATTAGCCAAATAATATTTATTAAGACCCAAATGAATTACAACTTGGCCCAAAATAATAGAAGTTAAATGAGGATGTGAAGATTTCGTGTATTAATTATGTGCCTATGTGAGTAAATGAAGTTTGTGCTTACGTGACTATGTGAATTTCGTGCACATTAAATATGTGATCATGTGATGATTAACTTAGGGATTTTGAAAATATGGAATAAGGATAAATTAAGGTAATAATATTAAGAAGACTAAAAAAAATTTGGCCATAATTATTAATGGGCTAAAATTCACACTTGGGCCCAAGAACCTTTAGAAGATATTTTGGGAAGCAAAGTTCCCCAAATTAAGGAAGGACCACATCATATTTAAGTCCACCACATGCTAAAGCCTAAGTAAATTAATGAAACTCCAACAAATATGAAATGCTAAACCAACAAGGCCCAAGTAGGATTCTTATCTTGGCCCAAACTCTTATAAATAATTTTAGCAACAAAGCTCCTTAATTGGTATGATATTTTCGTCCATACCAAGTCCCATCACTCATCCCCAAGATAAATATCTATTAAAGCCTTCAACCCATTAAACAAGAAACCATCAAACCATTAAAAGGAAAGGGGAGACTAACGAAATCACAAGAAAAAAGAAACGGCCGGCAAGATCATCACATCCAAACTGCTCAAATATAGCTGAGGGAGGAGAATGACAATCGGTTTTCTAACATCTAGGACGAGGAGATAGAAAGGAGGAGAAGAAACCCAACGTGGCTTGGAGGAGGTATAAGATTTCACTATGATTTTATGTTCAAAATCCGAGATTAAGTATAATTAGGATGTTAGAGCACTAGAAATAGGCACAAGCTCGTATGTCTTCTTGATTCAGATTTTAGGGTCTTGAAGTTCTTTTTATATTCAACGTGTTCTTGAAAAAGTAGACACTTAGATCGGAAGGTTCAAAGGTTTGCGGGTTAAAAAGTGTTATTAACACTTTGGGCCCGCGAAAGATGAACTTCGCGAACTTCGAAGTTCCCAAGTTAGGAAAGGGACCTCGATTTCCCGAAGCCATGCAAGATAGAATTTGGCGAACTCTAATTCGCAAACTATTAGCGAAGTGCACTTGGCGAATCGGCTGCCACTTCACGAAACGGGAGGTAATTATGTCTCGAATAGGAAGATCGCGGGTCAAGGGAAGTAGTTCGCGAAGTACAACACTCGGCGAACCCATGTGACTTCGCGAACTCACGTCGCGAACTCGCGTCGGGAAACCCAATTCGCGATCCCTTGCATGAATTCGTGACAAGCGTTGAAGTGTTTCGCGAACCAAACAAACCACGAACTACGCGAATTAGGTTCGTGAACTGCAAGCCGCGAACCGAACTAGTGCTAATGAAATTCGCGAAGTAGGTTGATTCGCCAAACGAAGGTTTCGCGGGTCCAACTAAGTCACGAATCGATGTTACTTTCTAAGGGGTTCGCGAAGCATATGAGTGGTTGAGTTCGCGAAGTAGAAGTTTTGTGAAGTAGAAGGTCTGCGAAGTAGAGGTTTGCGAACTAGGTTCGCGATACGAGTGAGTCCACGAAGTTTGGTGAATCCAAAGATTTCGCGAACCATGAGTAGTTCGCGAACAACATAGGATTTGCGATGATGAAGTTCACGAACTACATAAGTTCGCGAACGATGGATTTGGCAAATCCAAGGACTTTTGCAAACCGAGTAAGTTGGAGAATCCATTGAGACCTCGCGAACTTCTAACTGAGGGGCACAATTTGCAAATTAGACGAGAATATTTGGCGATGAAATAGGTAGAATGTTAGACTCGAACTAGGATATTTCACGAGTCTAATAAGTCACGATATTAAGTCTAGGTCTAAGGGTAGAATGAGTCCATGAACTTCGCGAACTATGGGTGGTAGTGTCGCGAATTATATGCTAGGTTGGCAAATCATAAGTTGTGACGGCTTCACGAACTATAGAACTTGAGTAAGTTCGCGAACCTCAAGTAAGTACAATGGGTTCGCAAAAGTATAGTTCACGAATCTATGAAACTTCTCGAGTTAGGCAAGCTTGGCGAATCACGTCACGTGTTGGGTGTAGCTACTTCATGAGATATATAGGTTCACAAAGTAGCTTGGCGAACCAAGACGTTCGCGAACTCGACAACAATGAAAGACTTCGTGAACTGAGGTAGTTCGCGAAGTGTGAGGGTCACTCGACGAATTCACAAGCACTTCACGAATTTGACTGCATGAACCAAGTGAACTTGGCGGAGTATACTTGAAATACATTCACGAATTACACAAGCTTCGCCAACTATATAAGTTCGCGAATCTATATATAGGTGTAAAATCGCTTCGCAAAGGGGCCAAGTTAGTTCGTAAGTTGTTCAAATTCCACGAGTCTAAAATCAGCTCGCAAATTAAGTATATGTCGCAAATCAAGACTTAGGAAATAATATTTCAACAGTTAGGAAATTCGAGATTTTAACCGGTCAATTAATTTCGATAAGGTACTAAACACTATAATTTTTGTGCTAAAGGACGGGGGCAAGAAACTTCACCGGGTCAGTAGCTATAGTGTGTATGTGCCTAACTTATGTGATTACGTGATGAAGTGCTTTTGTGTTTCTGTGAATTTATCTGATATGATTTAATGACTTTGGTAAGCATCATGGCATTAACACATTATGCATATGCACGAGCATGCACGAAACACTTGGGGGTAATAAAAGATGAGCGCGCATGATTACGTCACAAATAGCAAAATATAATTGCCGAGGTGAGCAATCAAGATATAAGTCAAGTAAGGGGCGGCTTCCGGGGCACCGAGACGGCGTTGATGCGCCGTCGGCGACATTGATGCGTCGCCAATATACGAATGACGTTGACGCGTCGAGGGATTACCATGGTTGGGTTGATGCCCTCGTGGTTGGGTTGATGCCCTTATATCCCTAATTAGCGTGGTTGGGTTGATGCCCTCATGCTTTAGTATGGTTGGGTTGATGCCCTCATACTTTGGGCTGATGCCCGTGGTTGGATTGGAGCTCTTTACGGTGTACGCCTGAGTAAAAGTCTGCCAAGGGCCCTAAGATAAAAGATATGAGATTGAGTCTGATCTATAAGACGTAAGATGCATTGGCGTGGATTGCCTTTGCGGGGCTTTATCACGTGCACGTCATGCATGATTTCTACTTACTGAGCATATCGCTCATTCCTTACGTTATGTGTTGTAGGTGCGAGCGACCACGGTATGTGATCGCTTAGGTGGAAAGGCAATCTTTTGACGCTTCCAACAGCTTTTAGGGTGGAGGTGTATGCACGGATGACGACCTGTGCGGCCGGGCGCATAAGACACTTTTGATGCGTATGTGTACACGTCCCATGTGATTAGGATTAGCATGTCAATCGAAATTCATGTATCCCTTTGAGCAAGTAACGGACGACTTCCTTTATGAAAAAGGAAAAATTTTATACGTATTTTCCCACGTCTTTAAATTAGTGCATCGTTAGGCACTTAAGAATACGCTAGACTAGACAGTGTCGAGGTCGGGTCCTGACACATCGTTTGTTCGGATTTTGAAGTCCCTTGCTTCTTTGAACATGATTTGGTCGTTGGTAACTTCTTCATTAACTCCTCAATTAATCGTAGTTGACGCCCAAACTCCTTTAGTTGTTCATCAATGTTGGAGCCAGTGTCTTCGGATCGGATAATCGAGTAGGTGTCCATTTTGGTTTTTGTGTGTTGGATATTGATCGTTGGCATATTTTGTGGATTTGAATTTTTAATGTCAATGTAATGCCGTGGCGACCCCTCGCTTTCTAATCATAATTAGTGGCGGATTTTCGCAACGTAAGTCGCGGAAGACCCGTCTAAAAACAATTTTTTTCCTAAAATAACATATATTACAATAATACTCGCCTACATCGTCATTACTGTACACGGGCCGTAGCCCCAAAATGTCAAAACACTCCAAACCCTAATCGCTCCACAGGTCACATCCATGTACAGCCCCGCCCTCAAAAGTCCGTGGAGCACCGCTGTCAGCCCGCCTCAGCCGCTTCTATGGTACGTAACCAATCCTCCGCCATCGTAGGATCGGTAGCGTCCGCAAATATCGGTGGATCCAGCTTACGAAATTGTTCTCCTTTGATCTCCACATGCTCCAGCTGTGGAGATTGGCGAGGCTCAGAAAAATTGCGATTATTGATAAGCTCGTTGATCTGATCCGATTGTCGTTAGTTCGCTAAGTCGCAGAATGACTGAGTCCCGTTCTGTGGTAGGGGACTCGGGTTCGGTTCACGACTACTCTCGCCCACTTCTCTACGCCCTTTCGTCATCTTATGATCTACAATTAGTCACGTAGGCAAATATGTCATTTGAAACACATAGTCACATCGTACCGTAAAACTTACAGGCAAGGCTGATCTTCCAGACTTTTGAGCGGCCGTAGATGGACAGTCAACAGAATCTATACCTAAGCTCTGATACCACCTGTGGCGACCCTCGCTTTCTAATCGTAATTAGTGGCGAATTTTCGCAACGTAAGTCGCCGAAGACCCGTCTAACAAAAAGTTTTCCTAAAATAACATATATTACAATAATACTCGCCTACATTGTCATTACTGTACACGGGTCGTAGCCCCAAAATGTCAAAACACTCCAACCTTAATCGCTCCACAGGTCGCATCCATGTACAGCCCCGCCCTCATAAGTCCGTGGAGCATCGCTGTCAGCCCGCTCAACCTCGACGCGCACCAGCGTCGGGCTCGGTACCTACAACACGTAAACCCTGAGGCCATGCTCAGTAGGTGAAATATGCATGTATGCAACGTGCCCTCGAACCCATCCCATACACCTCACGACATTCACGCTCGACTCTTCCCTTTCTATCTCAACCTATCACGTTTCAGCACATCTAGACCCCACGCCTAATCCTACAGAATCAACGGTTTGCACCTCAGGTGTCACTCACACACCCGAGTAGACGAGTTGCTCACCCCCGTCACCCGCTAATCCCAGACGGTTTTGCACCTCAATACCAGAGTAGACAAGTGGCTCACTCCCGTCTGTCGCCTCAACGGTTTTGCACCTCCGGTCCTGAGTAAACGAGTCGCTCACACCCGTCTCCCATCTCACTCAACTATGACCTAGGACGGTTTGCACCTCAATATCTGAGTAGATGAGTGGCTCGCCCCCATCTCCCGCCTCAACGGTTTCCCGCCCCAACGGTTTGCACCTCAAATATTGAGTAGACGAGTCGCTCACGCCCGTCTCCCGCCGAACTCATCTCACATCTCAACTTCCCTCACATCGACACCCTGTTCATCGACATAATAAAACATCACCATTTTATACGGTGCTCGACCATTGGATAGATGAAACATGTACCATGCAAAAACGTATTCTTTCCCTAGATCCCTTAGATTCGCAACATAATGCCACTACAATATCGAACTATGTGTTGAATGTGGTTAATAAATATTGTATTCAAGATAAAATTATGTCTATCACTTTAGATAATGCTAGCGCGAACAACGTAGCGATAGGGATCCTTCGTAGGCATCTTAGGTTACCCTTAGACGGCAAATTATTACATGCTAGGTGTGCTTGCCATATTATTAACTTGTGTGTGCAATGTGCTTTTGACGAAATTTTGGGAGATATTGTAGAAAAGTTTAAGGTAATAGGTAAGTTACTTCGGGAACGCCGCTACGGAACATCGTGGAAGCAAACCATCCTTCCCGCCGGCCTCACATACAAGAAGTTTCCGTTGCCAGTCCCGACTAGGTGGAACTCGTTGTACCACCTCCTCAGCACATTCATGCGCTAGGACTTGTTGACACCTTTTTGGAACGAGGTCGCAGTCGGCAACACCTCCAGGTATGAATTACGACAACTTGATTGGGATATTGTAGGTTTGGTCATGTCCATACTTGAAGTGTTCGCCGAGGCTACGGAGAAATTTTCCGGAGTTCACTACCCGACGTCCCCATTATTCGTCCCGAACCTCTTCGCGATGTTCTACAAGTTTGTGGAGTATCGCAACAGTCCATACTTGGGTGGTTTCATCCAAAACATGGAGCAAAGTTTAGGAAGTATTGGGAAACCATCCCAATAGTACACGGTTTGTCGGCCTTACTCGACCCTAGTTGCTGTGTTGATACATTTCATATTTTTTTCGAATATTATGCTCAGTTTCTTGGAAAGAAAGTGGACGACCAAAAGGCGTCAATACACGATTCTCTCCAAGCACTTTTTCTGTTTATGCAGCTGAGCAGGAACATAGTGTGGAGCAACCCGTACCAGCGAGCGAAGCCCGTTCGTCGGAAGGAGGTGGCGGCGCAATGGGACTACTACGAAGATTGAAGGCATAAAAGACGAAGACCAAAACGCGTGCGTCGGGGTCGAACACGAATGAGATCCAGCTCTACCTGAGCCACAACTTCCAGACTCCCGAAGACTTCGACGTTTTGGCCTGGTGGAAGTTGAACGTGACTCTTTATCCGACCCTCTCCGCCGTCGTTCGAGACGTTTTAGCCGTGCAAGCGTCTAGCGTCGCCTCCGAGTCCGCATTCTCTAACTCCGGGCAAATTATCGGCGACAGACGCGCGAGCCTTAACCCGACTTCCCTCGCAAAGTTAACATTATTGAAGGATTGGTATTTGGCGGAATCGAAGAACCGACGGGAGAACGCCATCGACGAGTTCCGTTCTTCCAGTTCGGACGAAGACGAATAGGCCTCTAACATAGTTTTAGTTAATAGTCAAGTAGAATAAATTGTATTTTTTATTTCGAATTTTTTATCCTTTTTTGTAATTTTTAGGTATTTTTTTTCTTTCTTTTATGTTTTTATTTGTATGTATTTTTTAGGTAGTTTTTTTTTTGTAATTTTCTTATGTTTTTTTGGTTTTTTTTAATAACATTTTTGGATATTTTCTAAAGAATTTTTTCAAAGTAAAAAAATAAAAAAATAAAAAAATTAAATGGGCCGGTTCCGGTTTTGGAACCGGAACCGGCCCAGTACAGGCTCGGGGGTTCTAAGTGTGGTTCTGGTCCGGTCCCGGGAAAATGATCCCCGAACCGGAACCGAAACCGGAATCGGCCCCACTGCGGAACCGGTTGAACCGGAACCGGTAGAACTGGCCCAATCCGGCCCAATCCGGGCCAAAGCCCACCACTAGACAGAAGTGTCCATGTAGAAGCAATTATTTGAACAGAAGAAACAACTCTTTTATTTCTACGAGTGTCTTTTATTTGTATAGAAGGAGGTATTTTCTTAAATCCAAGATAAATTTTGAAATTTTCACCTTAAAATAAATAATATTCCAAATACATTATTTCCATATTTATATTTAATTTTCGAAATTAATTCCCAAGGCATAATCCGAAAATCAGCTTAGGGTCAAATTCCAATTTTACTCTCAAGCCTTTTAAGCACTTGGGCAAGCCCAAGTCTCAAAGTTAGTTTCATATGAAGTTCAACTTCGGTCCATTAAACGGCCCGAGGCCCACTAAGGCGCGGCCCAATGGCCCAAGGCCCGTTAAGGCTCAAAACACTTTCTCTCCTTATCAGTACACGTTGATGATCCTTTTTAAGCCCGACTCTCTAGGTTCGACTCAATCGGCAAGGGAGAAATCCAAGAGTCCGACAGTTACCTAGCCAATCCCGCAGTACCAGACCGTAACCCAATTCGAGTACGAATTTCGATCCAGTCTTTATTCGAGAACCTTACTATAGATTATAGTACTATGTATAAACCCTTCAGCTGTGTCCCAATCGAGTGAGAGCCATGGTCTACGTCAAACTCACTATACTCGATTCTATGATAAAACGGGGATGAGGCAAATTACAAAAACTACCCTCCATGTCTAACTTGAGTTAGTTTAATACCTTGGCCAAGGATTTCGTAATTTCCCGTCGCCGTCCTCATAGGACACTTATCTCGATTACTTGCAAAACTGTGAATCCGTACTCGGCGGTCTAAGCCCGGCAATCACAAATCGTCATCAAGACCGCATCTGGCCTGCTGACCCATGCAACAGCAAATCGGGTCGAGGGGAACCAGTGACAGTCGAGACTTCAAAGTCAACTCCGTCAAAGCCCCTTTCGGTCTTAGGTTCACGTAGACTACTACAGTGTTGTCGTCCGTCATTGACACTCCTTGAGTAATAAGCCATGTTCGACCGTACGACCCGTGGCTCAGTGTCCATGAAACGATTCAATCCCTTGATTCAACTCGCATCACAAGTCATGACCTCCGCTTCCAAGCGGGATATCGACACTCGATAGGTCATCGATAAATAAGCCGTAACGGTTATCCAGCACCCAACTGGAGCCTAAGGCTTACGGACTTTTAATGCTCGAGGTTAAGAGTCCACTGGTGCCTTCCTCTCTCGTACCCATCGAGAACAGTGACTCAACTCGACACATTTGGATTTGTTCATTTATTGCTTTACCGGATGCTTAATAATCTTATATCCAATAAACGAACAACGCCTTTCAAGAAACCCATAAAAAATATCTTATTACATAAAAGGTCAAATGATAAATAAGCTAATGCCCTATACAATCTAGTCCTCGTATAGCATTCTAGGGCATATTCCTAACAAGAATGTCTTCCTGAATCCTGTGGCCTGCTCAAACTGTCTGATGTCATTCCTGAGAAAAATTCGATCTAGGATGCCTTAGATGAATTATCCATAACAGATTTCTCTGATTGTTCTGTGCCTTCGAGTATTGCATCGCCAAGAATCGTCTCTTGTCTTATCTTAAGTTGTTTTAGGATTATCTGCATTGTTCCATCAGAGAATTCGGGGCTTCTGATAATAAGAATGCCTGCATCTGATTCTTCGTTCGTTGTAGATATGTGATCGCAGGTTGTGGCTCAAGGAAGATGTAGCCTTCACCGAAGTGATCAAGATCCTTGTATTTGTTATCAGGCTGTGTCGAGTTAACTTTGCTCATATTGCTTTCCAAGGCCATTTTGAACTCATGAGAAGCGTAGAACTTGATCTGCCTCATCATGCATTCTTTGATAGCTCTGTATCCTTACTTCTCACAAGTGTCAAGGTGAATTTGTTGCGATACAAGTTGTGAAGCTTGTTCAGTTCGCCCAACGGAAAGAAAGGCCGATCTGCTTCTGTAAACCTATCGATAGACCTGTCGTACCTCTCGAACAAACGGTTTTCCCGGTAGGCCATCGTCACAGATTGGGGAGTTGCTGGAGTCGCTCCAACGCCACTAGGGTTAGCCGTTATCAACTGAAGTCGGGTGGACTTCCGTATCCTTGGGTCTTCCGACCTCTCCTTGCAACATCTTGTAAAGATGGTGCTCGGGTCGTTCTGGCCATATCTAGGAGATAGGGTTGAGTGGAGCTTTCACCGGGGCCACTACCCGTTAGCATCCGTCCAGAACTGAGTTTTGTGCGGTGGCTCTCGGATGGGGAGCTGCTGATGTCATCCACATCCTAGAGGCTTCCGTCCAGTCCTCGAAGAGCTTCAATTTGCTCTTCTATGGGCATTGAGGCCTTTTCGACGGGCTCTGGCTTGGGCTGTGTCGTGGGAATGGTGATATCTGCTAGTGGAGTGGACACAGGAGCCGAGGTGACAGTTTGGGGTTCTGTGGATTTTGAGACACTTGCCTATTGGGAGGCATGCGAATGGTCAGGTTTGAGGTGTGTTTGCGCCGTTGGGTCAGGTTCGGCGTCTTCGTTTCTAGGGGGTGACCCGGCTTTTTCTGACTGGGCTACTTCGGTCATAGTTGACTCAGGAACGACTATATGTGGTGGTTCGAGCTGTTCGGCTTGTGGTCGTTCCTCGTGCGGTTGGTCAAGGATGGTTTGTGCGGAAGGCTGTTGTGGTTGTTGAGGTGCTATTGGTTGTTATAGAGGTTCCCTCAGGCTCTCACTGTCTCCCTCTCTCTCTCACTAACCCCTAGGTTAGACTCTGGTGGGTATTTCTGAGTTATGGGGTTATATAACTTATATGTTTGGCAGTAAACTTCGACTTCATCTGGGCTGGCTAGGGCTAACAAATCGCGCGGAATTGGCATGCCTGTGTGCGAGTACTTCTCATCGCTCTTCCTTTTCTGAAGAAATTTGAGTTTGGGTGGGGTGTGGTTTTCATCTTCTGGTCGCAGTGGTATCCCCGGTGTTGAAGCATAAAATGATGGATTAGTAGTGAGAACCACCTGGAATAGGGCAAGTTCTGTGGCTTCTGTGAAATTGACTTCGATCGTTGGTGTAGTTGATCGTCCAGGTCTAATGTGATCAGCTTGGCATAGTCGTAGTTTTTCCAGAATATGATTCCGTGGAAAATGCGAAGGATCGTAATGTTACATCTGTCCCAGCCTGAGTGCTTCGGTGAGAAGCACTTGTTGACAATTGCAAAGAGGGTCCGCCATGGATGTGGAATCATCGATTGCTGAAAACGGGAGACAAACTCAAGTGACGAGTAGTAACCCATTTTCAGCATGTCGACGATCAGCTCGTCCTCGGATGCCTCATGGTCATATTCTGGTTGGCTTGGTAATCTAAGGATTTGCCGAACAAGTTCTCTGGTGATACTGACGGTCTCGTTTGCAATCTAGGCCTCATAGTAGGTCATGTTATCCTGAGCTATCTTGGTCTTCATTGTCCCCTATAATTGTTGAAGATAGACTGTAGGGACTCAGGCTGAAGCCGAGAAAGTGTATCCAACATGGTGGTTTCTCAGAATGGATGGAATGATTGGGTCTCGACACTTGAAGGTGCTCAGGTCGAGCTGATAGTTGTTGTCTCTTATTGGTATCCATTTTGAGGTTGCGTAGACTAGATCCGCCGGTGTCGTCATTCCCATTTTTTATTTTTATTTTTTTTTAATTGGACACCGTGAATTCTTGCCTAAACTGCACAACGAGATAAACATAAGATTAGAATAACAAGGCATGTAATGCTGTGGTGTTTTGATTAATTATGGGCTTTTAATTGATAAAATGTGTTAACAAAAATCTCGACCCGCTACTGTTCGGCCCAACAGTAGTTCGAAGAAGGTTTCCGAAATTTTGCTAAGCACGGTTCACGAATTAGTTTTAAGTTTTGTTAATTCATTTCGCAAATTAACTTGGTCAATGTCAAAATCGACTTCGCAGTTCGCAAATTTCAGCTTCGCAAATTCTGAGATTCATGAACAATGAATTCACAGATAATCGGCCCAAACTGTGCAGCCCAACAAAGTTTGAAAAAATTGAAAAATCTGCTGCAAGATTTGCGAATTAGTTCGCGAGTTGACTTGGTCATTCATGAAGTTCAACTGCTCAATTCGCGAATTGCAGCTTCGCGAACTCTGAGATTCGCGAATGGCTGATTTGGCTATTTTACGAGTTGGACTCATTGACCACTAAACTTTGCGAATTGGTTAAAATCGTGAAAAAGAGTTTGGCGAATTTGACACAGTCAGCGAACGATGGAATTCGCCAAAAACATATTTTCACAAAAGAGTTTTGACTGATCAAAAAGTCATTTTCAAAGAGAAATCTTCTTAAACCATTTCGCGAACCCTAAAAAAATAAAACGGAGTCGAAATCCGATTTAGAAGATGATAACTTCTTTTCAGTAAAAATCCTAAAATTTACGACTCGTTTTATCAGAAAATAGAGTAATTTCTCCTGGATTCAAACGCAAAGAACCTGTTCTTTGAAGAATCGAACCTGCAAATACACAAACACAACAGAAAAAGGTAAAATCGGTTAGTTCCGTACCACAGAGAGGTTCGTGTGATGTGTGGATGATTTTGAGATGAAGACAGTAAAGTTTTGGATGATTGGAGTGTGGTTCTTGAGATGAGAGCAATGATTTAAGAGAATGAGAGGGTTTGCGGGATCGGAGTTCGTGAAATAAGGATTTGGGAATTTGAGAATTTCGCGAATTAGGTTAAAGCAGGTTTCGCGGGCTGAATATTGAAATTCCGATTGAACTTGGGCCATGAAACTGTCAGGGTAAGGCCCACATATAATTCGCGAATGCAATTAGAGTGGTATTTTGCGAATAAGATATGTTAATTCGCGAACCATTGCGATCCTTTGGAGAGGATTCGCGGATTGAGATCGAGTTCGCTAATAAGAAGTTTTAAACGGAGGTGTTGACGAGTCAAATTTCATCGGATTCGCGAAGTATGCATAAGCTGAATTCGCGAATTAAAGAAATTTTACTAATCAAAAAACTGATTTGCGAAGCAATCAAGATTTTGACAACTCCAACTTGAAGACTTCGCAAAATGGATGAAAGGCAGAATTCACAAGTAAAGATGAGCAAATACTAATATGATGTGTTAGATTTCAAGTGATCTTAAGACACAAAATTTAGCAATTTGACCCGATCAAACACTATAATAAATATCGAATCGTTGAGCTTTTCAAGATCGATTTAATCGTAAGATAAATCTGACAAACGACGAGGAAAACATCGCTTTCTCTCGCGGCGCTAAACCCCCAAGTCAACGTTTCGACTGTGTTTTGTCGGGAAAATAATGACATTTTTTGTTCAAATTGTGCCTATAAATAGACATGACTCGAATCAAGATCACCATACTTTAAGTACACGGATTACTTAACTTTCACATTTTCAGCTTTCTCCCTCACATAGATGGACTGGTTGCAGCAACAAGTATATGAAACTAAGGAACATGTGGAGTTAAGGCGTAATTTTGATAGTATTTTGAGAGTACATGAAAGCTCATTGAGAATGTTTTGAGACCTGTTTTAAGAGTGTTTTCTAAGCTTATCCTATTTGTATTATGTATTTTGAGATTGTTTTTCGCATTTCTGAGAGACTCGTGTAACTTTGAAATATCAATTAAGCGAAAAATGACTACTCCCCCTCAATGGTTTGTAAATAGGAATAATTACCCCAAATTTCCCTTAAATACTATACCTATCGAGAATCATAAATACTATGCCTATCGAGAATCTTAAAGCATTTGTTAAATTACTTACTCCCCCTCGATGCATGGATATATAGCATTTCTCCACCTCGGTGTAGTGCCATCAGCATTGGCTTTACATCGACTTATTGGAAAGCAAGAAAAAAATTTATTAGTGAAAATAAAATGAAATCTAGAGCAAACAAAATAAATAACAAAGAGACACGCACAGAATTAAAGAACTGAAAGCAGAGCAGATAGACAGGTAATGAACCGTAGGGAAGCATAATCGAACTTAGAGATTGAGATTCAACATCCCCAGTTTTGCCACTAAGAATTGTAATCGTTTCTCATCCAATGCTTTTGTAAACTAATCGGCTAGTTGAATCTCTATATTGACAATACATTTCTATAAAATGATAGCGTAGGTCTATGTGCTTAGTGCGTGAATGATGAATAGGATTGCAAGTAATTGCTATGGCACTTTTGGGATCACAATTAATAGGAATTTTATTGAAATCAACCAGTAGTCCCATAGTTGAGTTCTTATCCACAAAATTTGTGAGCAACAACTAGCAGCAGCAACATATTCAGCTTCTGCCGTGGAAGTTGACACAAAATTTTGTTTCTTAGAAGCCCAACAGACGAGTTTATCTCCAAGGAATTGAATGTTGCCTGATGTGCTTTTCCTGTCCAGTCTGCAGCCTGCGAAATCTGCATCAGAATACCCGATTAGTATAATACCTGTGTTTCTTGGATACCAAACTCCCAGGTCTGGAGTTCCTTTCAGATACTTTAATATTCTCTTGACAGCATGAAGATGCGACTCCTTAGGATTAGCTTGGAATCGAGCACATAGACATGTGGAAAATAAAATATCTGGTCGGCTGGCGGTGAGATAGAGCATAGACCCAATAATTCCTCTATAATGCGTTGGATCTACGGGCTCACCCAAGTGATCTGCATCGAGAGTGCATGAGGTTGACATGGGAGTACTTGAAGATTTGCCTTTGTCGATTCCATACTTTCTGAGTATGTCGTGGATGTACTTGGACTGATTGATAATATCCCATCTTAAAGTTGCTTGATTTGCAGTCCAAAGACGAATGACATTTCAACCATCATACTAATTTCAAATTGAGATTTCATCTAGATTGGTAGAGCCAAAAATGACGTCATCCACGTAGATATGTATAAGCATGATGGCCCATTTTTCTTAAAAAACAGTGTGGAATCAATTTTCCCTTTCGTGAAGCCTGAGGAGGTAAGAAAGTCGGATAAAATATCATACCAGGCCCTTGGAGCTTGTCTAAGCCCGTAAAGTGCCTTGTCGAGTTTCTACACGAAGTCCGGATGTTCTGTATTGAGAAATCCATCTGGCTGAGACACATACACTTCTTCCTTCAAAATCACATTCAAGAAGGCAGTCTCTACATCCATTTGATAGACAGTAAAGTCTTTGTGTGCTGCGTATGCTAGGAACAATCTAATCGCTTCAATTCTTGCAACAGGGGCAAATGTCTCATCGTATATGCCTTCTTGCTGATTGTACCCCTTCGCTACAAGTCGAGCTTTGTTACAGATTACCACACCATCCTCGTCTTTCTTGTTCTTAAATACCCATTTTTGTTCCGATTACTGTCTTGCCTTTTGGACGAGGGACTAAGTTCCAGACTTTGAGACGCTCGAACTGATTGATTTCCTCTTGCATGGCTACTATCCAGTTAGGATCACGTAGTGCGTCAATTACTCTGGTTGGTTCTGTTTGGCTCAAGAAACAAGTAAAATTACACTCATTTGATAGCGAACCTCTAGTCTTAACTCCTGTAGTGGGATCTCTACATATTTTATCTGTAGGATGACTTCGAATCCATTTCTTCTCATGAGGTAGTGTTGTATCATCTGTTTTTGATCCCTCATTTAGTGGACACGCGATCACAGAATCAGTAGTGTTGCAAGCGGAAGTTATTTGGAAAGGAATCGGTGGTTGGCCTGTTTGATTTAGAGAAATGTACATATGTTCAAATAGTTGATCCAGATCCATTTCTTCTTGAGCTTGTTGACTGAAACATGTTGGGTTGCTGGGTCGAGATTCGTCAGCTGCATGTTGTTGGTCTTGCCCTAACTTTGTTTTGTTTGAACCTGGTTCTGAACAATTGTGTTCAGAAGCGCCTCTCGAAGACTCTCATAATCCCATATGAGATTGAGTAAAATCTAGTATTGTTGATTCAAGTCCCGAGTTGCTGTGTCCAGAATTAATTTCTAGACCCTCATCGAAAGTGACATTCACACTTTCAATAATCATTCTTCTTTCCCTTAGATAGACCCGGTACGCCTTCGATTGCACAGATTAACCTACAAAAATTCCTTCAGTAGCCTTTGGATCTAGTTTAGATTTGTCCTCTCGGTCGTTGGCTACAAAGCATTTGCATCCAAAAATCCTTAAGTGGGCAATGTCGGGTAATCTTGCGTTTATTAGTTCACAAGGCATTTTTCCATATCTTAGATGAATATTCGTACGGTTTGGCGTATAGCATGCATTGTTCATAGCTTCCGCCCAGAGAAAGTGTGGTAGGGAAGACTGTATTAGCATGGTCCGGCAACTTCCACAAGCGTTCGGTTTCGCCTTTCTACGACTCAATTCTGCTGTGGTGTATGGACAATGGAGAATTGTTGAGAAATTCCTAGGGATTCGTAGAATTTGCTGAGCTGTTGATTCTGGAATTCCGTTCCATTGTCAGACCGAACTACTTTAGCACCGCGTTGTAGCAAGTTCTGCGTTGTCCTGATGATATTTGGAATATGTTCGACTGTCTCTGATTGAGTTCGTAAGAAGCGGACCCAAGTATAGCGGGAATAGGCGTCGACAATAACCAGCATGTATCGCTTTCCATTGATGCTATCAGTTTGCATTGGGCCGCACAGATCCATACGTAATAGCTCTAGTGGATGTTGAGTGGATGCTGTGTGTTTTGTAGGATGTGATGCCTTTTTTCATTTTTCCAACTTGTTGGTCGACAACTTGTTGAGGGTCTTGAAGTTAAGATGAGATAGCCGCTGGTGCCATAAGTTATTTGAGTTGATGTTGCTTTGGAGATTAGGCAGATATATGTCTTTGGTCTGATGGCTCTAATATCAATGGTGTAAAGATTTGTCTTGCAAGTCCAGTGAGAAGTTCTTCACCATAGGCATTGAGAATTTTGCATGTTTTCTTTTGAAACACATCTTGGAGTCCGATGTCACTGAATTGTCCTATTGATAAGAGATTGTGTGTCATCTCTTCAACATACGAAAGTTCCTTGATTGTGAGTCGATTGCATATAAGATCGCCATAACCAAGAATTCTGGCTCCATTGCTATTACCAAAGCATATCAGCCCGCCTGGCCTATCAACGTAGTTGCTCAATAGTTCCTTCTTCCCAGTCATGTGTGTGGAGCAACCGGAATCTAAGTACCACACATGAGGGGCCTGAAAAAAAACTAGAGGGTTTTAGGTACCCATTTAAATATGGGTCTACCTCTATTGTGCTTGTTAGTTCGTATAGACTCCCTAAATTTTTCTTTGTTAGTGGATGACACGGAGTCCCTAATTGTTTCTAGGGCTGGGATTGGGGTTTCCTCAGTCTTAAGCTTTTGAACCCATTTTTGCTCTAGGGAAGGTCTCTTTGTCTTAGGCTTAGAGATGTGTTTTTGGGTTTTTGCAAGTTTTGCAGGTTCCTTGGTAGTTTTTAGTTTTGATTTTTTCTTTTTCCTTATATTTGTGTTTTTAGGAATTGTTTTGTAAGTTTGGTTGTAGAACTGATCATGCATGGAAAACTTTGTTTTTGATTGAAGAGATAAGTTTTGCGATAAATGTCGAAATAAAGATGGTACAAAAGTTTTAGAGTTAACTTTTGGAAGCAATTTTACTATGTTTGGCTTCCCCTGAAACATTTCAAGATAATTTGGTTAATTCAAAATCACCAAACACGTTACGCTCCAATTATTTAACCATCCAAAATTTGAAACAGTGCCGTGTACTCCAAGTCGAGATCAATTCGTGAAGTCTTCCTCATTTATTCTGTAACACTTAGAGAAAGATCATCAAAATAGTTTGGAGCTCAAGGCATAAATTTTTGTAAATGCTCCTCCTTAAATTGTGCACCAAAAATTGATTTAGCACGAAGGCATATGGAATCAATTTCAAGTACCAAACATGTAGTACGCAATTTAGACAATTTCTCCTAGATACCTGGTCCCCTAATCATGTATTCAAAATATTGCATGAGGGTATGAGCAAGAAATTCGCATTTAATCAATTCCGCATAGATGCAAATTGCATATTATAATGTGCGTAGAATATTTATATATATATATATTATTTATTTATTTTATT
This sequence comes from Craterostigma plantagineum, assembly GCA_027422505.1. Lineage (NCBI taxonomy): Eukaryota > Viridiplantae > Streptophyta > Magnoliopsida > Lamiales > Linderniaceae > Craterostigma > Craterostigma plantagineum. Next base: position 750,359 of record JAPQWV010000055.1, read on the forward strand.
ATTTATATTAATATTATTAATAGTATGGGGTCAGATTATTTGGCTTCGATCATTGTCACTCTTAAAAATTCACAAGACACTTAACCAATTTTATGCCGTCAAGTCCTGTTAGCAGCCAAAGTCCCAAGTTCAAAGTAGGATCCATTTTGACAACTCTCACTAGGTTCGCTCTTGCGCTCATTTATTTTTTACTAGGAATTTTTATATTTATATCACTCAAGTCAACACAAGTCATATTAAGTCAATTTACCTGTGATCGAGGCGCTTTTAATCATTTCACCGAGCGAGAGATCGTCGTTTTGGAATTAAAGGGACTCTGAAAGCTTCAATTTGATTGTGACTAAGAGGGGAAGGAAACTTTTGGAAAAGTGAGCTCTATGTCGTCTTCTATTCCTTCATCGTTTTCCTTTTCTCCGGCATTTTTCTCTTTCTTTTTTTTTCTATCCTTTTATCTTTTGTAAATTTTCTGCACTTGCTCAAGCTGAAGCTCCGCTTCTCTACGAGACTGAGAGATTATCTAAGGCGAAGTTTTTCTTGTTGGTTCTCGGGCTACTGATGTCGTCTACATACACTTGGACAATCATCAAGTCTTTGTCTTGCCATTTTATGAAGAGGGTCGTATCGATCGTCCCGCGGATGAACCCAGATTTCACGAGGAAATCGCTCAGGACATCATACCAAGTACGAGGGCTTGTTTCAGTCCGTAGAGAGCTTTGTCCGATAGACAAACGTGACCGGGATGTTCTTGATCAACAAAACCTCCTGGCTGAGCGACATAGACTTTCTCCTTTAACACGCGTTGAGGAAGGCGGTCTTAACATCCATTTGATAGACCTTGAAGTCTTTGTGAGCCGCCTAAGCCAAGAAAAGGCGGATGTCTTCGATTCGGGCAACGGAGCATAGGTCTCATCGTAGTCAATGCCTTCATGTTGATTGTATCCCTTCACAACCAGCCTTGCTTTGTTCCAGATCACTTCCCCATCTTCATTCTTTTTATTCTTAAATACCGATTTCATTCCTATAATGGTTTTCCCATGCGGACGGGGTACTAAAGTCCATACTTGAAGACGCTGGAATTGGTTGATCTCATCTTGCATAGCTATCACTCAATCCGGGTCTTTAAGCGTGTCTACTACCTTGGTTGGCTCATTTTGGCTTAAGAGCAGCTGAAGTGACTGTGCTGATGTCTTGTCCTGACTCCACTCGAACGATCACCAATAATCTGATCAACCGGATGTGTTCGAGTCCACTTACGCTCATGTGGCAAAGCTGAGATAGATGCATCAGCTATTTGTGGAACGAGATTTCCAAGAATTTCAGGTTATTCATTAGGTTGACGTAAGTCTGTTTCTTCACTTGGATTGAGCAATTCTGATGAGACTTCCTCATTGACTATGATAACTTCTTCAGTGACCTGTGGTAATTCTGAGTCAGGTGAGGTAGAGTCATTTGAAGAGCTTGGTACATCGGCCTCGTTGAGTGGAGAATCCACTAAAGGTGTTTCGTTAATAGTACTTGGCCGATATACAGGCTCAAAGCGAGAATCCAAGTCCTCCAAAGGCAAGTCTCAGAGCTTCTTCTGACGTTGAATCCTTAGTTGTTTCCATCTCTTGTTGGTTTTGTGCCAACACACCAGTGAATACGTGTTCTGAACTAGTATTCAGAAGCTATCCGGTAAGGTGCGGGCCCTGAACTGAGGTGTGCAGGAGGCATTTCAGCTACTTCGTGGAAAGTGACATTATAGCTTTCTTTGATTGAACGGTTTGACTTGATGTATACTCGGTACGCCTTTGAAGTTGATGAGTACCAGACAAATATGGCTTTGAATGCTTTAGGGTCGAACTTAGCACGTTGCTCTCGGTTGTTCGCCACAAAGCACTTGCACCCGAAGACCTTGAAGAAGGAAATATTGGATACTCGCTTGTTTATTATTTCGTACGGAGTCTTATCGAGGCGCTTGTGAACCACCGTCCTGTTTTGAGTGAAAAAAGGCTGTATTTACTGCTTCAGCCCAAAGGAAGTGTGGGAGGCCAGAGTGAATCAGCATCGTACGTGCGGCTTCCACTAGAGTTCTGTTCTTCCTTTCAACGACACCGTTCTATTGAGTCGTCTTGGCGGCTGAGAATTGCTGGCTAATCCCATGCTTTTGATAAAAATCACTGAGGTACTTGTTCTTGAACTGCCATTTTCCGTTCTGATGACATGAATGGTTTGTTGCAGCAAATTCTGAGTAGCGTTCACAAAATTAATTATCAAGTCCCCTGTCTCATCCTTTGTTCGGAGGAACTTCGTCCATGTGCAGCGAGAGTAATCATCAACGATAACTAGCACGTACTTGCGCCCACCAATACTCTGTGTCTGCATAGGTCCACAGAGGTCCATATGTAGCACTTCCAGAGGACGTGAAGTAGAGGCAACTAGTTTGACGTGATGAGACGCTCGCTTCCTTTTTCCTAGTTGACATGCCGAACATTGACGCTCTTTTTGTAGAATAATGGTTGGTAGACCGTGAACCAACTTTTTCATTGATAGTCGTTGAAGAGCTTCGATGTTTAGATGAGACACACGTTGATGTCATAAGCTATTCCTCAAAATTGTAGTCTGGGAGATGAGGCAAACAGTTGTTGTGCTCCGCACGGACGTCAGATTAGTTGTGTAAAGATTGGATTTCCAAAGTCCTTAGAGGAGTTCTTTTTTCTGACTATCCAATATTCTGCACCGGTCAGCATGAAAGACCACCTGGAATCCGTTGTCACAGAATTGACCTATGCTGAACAAGTTATCGGAGACTTTCGACGTAAGAGACATCCTTGATTGTCGGACTTTCTAGAATGATGTCCCCAAGTCCTAGAATGGGGCTGAGTTGTTGTTCCCAAATCTGACTTTTCCATTTGGTCGGTCTGTAGTTGCTCAGCAGCTCTTGTATTCCCGTCATGTGTGTGGAACAACCAGAGTCAATGTACCACACATGATGGATCTGCAAAAACAAATTTAAAGAGCTTTAGGAACCCACTTATAAATTGGTCCTCTCAGATTAGCAGATTTCATCTTAGGTTCAGAAATGGTTCCTGAACTAGCGTTAGTAGGAGCTTTAACAACCCAAGCGCTCGGGAAGGAGTTGAGTTGGGTTTGCCCTTCGTAGACGACATGGCCTTTTTGGCTTTCGTCATTTTAGGAGGGTATTTAGGAACCCATTTAGGTTGAAACTTTGCAGGGAAGATTAATTTCAGCTCGGACAAATGCTTTAGTAGTCTTGAGCATGGAAAAGATTTTTTTCATTGGATAGTCTCCTAAGGTGCTTTGGGAATTCGATTTTAACGGGATACCTTAGGTGAGAACAAGCATGACTAGCGCCATATGCTTTCTTTATGGCTGGATCTTGTTTCCTGCGGGTCTTCCTAGAAGCATTTGTCTTAGAATGATTAATTTTTATCGCTGAAGTACGGCCTGTTTCGAAATTTGTGCTTCTAAAAGTGATAGACAGAAGTGACCATGTAGAAGCAATTATTTGAACAGAAGAAACAACTCTTTTATTTCTACGAGTGTCTTTTATTTGTACAGAAGGAGGTATTTTCTTAAATGCATTCAAATCTACGGACTCCTTCTCTATTCTTAAACTAGACACTCCCGCCTTCGACTCTAATGCTCGCCCTACGCTCCCTGTAGACGTATGCGAAACAGGATTAGATTGGAATTATTTAAAGAATTATTCTTATTTTTCAGATCTTTTGGGGGTGCTTTTTCTTTCGACACGCTTTTCAGAATGATATTTTCGATTGAGGGAGATGCGTGAGAAATAGCTTGTGAGATGAAGGAAATTTTCCTTTTTAGCTTCAAAATTCTCTCTTTCTTTTTCTAAAGAAACTATTAACCCTTCTATTTTTCTAATAATAGGGGGTATATAGAGAAAATTTTCAGAATGATGATATTGAGCTTCCTTATTATTAGAATGATCTTCAGGAATTTGAACTGATTCAAGGCTCCAACCCACCCTTGGAAGATTCCCAGTGTCGTTGCTTTGATTCAGTTCGTCATAGCAAAAAGGGATTTTCAGCCTTGGTTTTGGCTTTTCTCTTGGCTTCTTCTATTTCGTAGGTTTCCTTTTCTCCCGTGAAAGCCATGAGAGAGGTTAGTCCGAGACCCATGTATGACATCATAGAGTTGTTTACAGTCAACTTTCTTTAAGTGACATGGATTCTCAAAACCTAAGCCATACTTATAATCATAAAATTCTAAGTCCTTGGGCTGATTCAAAAATATAGTCTGCTCCGATTGTCCCTTCTTTACTATGAGATCATCTAATTTTTTAATTTTAGCGTATAGCTTCTTACGCTCTTCTTCTAATAGAGCAAAGTTATTCTCTACTATAAGATCACAAACCTTAGTGTTAGATCTATCCAATTCGGCTTCTAGGTTGGTGACCCTAGACGTTGCTTCTATTATTAACCTACAATTGAGGTTAGCTTTCTCATTGAGATTTCTAACTAGGCAATTGTAGTTATTTTCTAGCCGGTCTTCTAATTCTTTAATTTTTAAATCGTGCTGCTCTATTTGAGGTTTTGTACTCTCTCTAGAATGTAGGCTCTTAGTAAGTTCTTCTATTTTTGAACTAGAGCTTCTAAGTTCTGATTCGATACTAGTAATTTTCTCCTGAGACTTAGCTAGTTTCTTCACTACTTCCTTTACATTTTTCTGCACAAGTAGTGTATTCTAATTGATACGATTCTAACATGGTCAATAATGTGGAAGGAGAAACTACCTCCTCAGAAGATTCGGATGCTTGGTCGTCGTCCGTCGGGTTTGAGGTTTCGGCGTCCGAGTGCTCGTCCAAGCGTCTCCCTTCTTTGGAAGAGTGCATTCTCTGGCGTAATGACCAGGTTTCCCATAGTTAAAGCATTTGGTCGGTTATTTGGAGACTTTGACTTCGAAAGTCTCATGTGTATGTTCTTTGTTCCTTGAGCTTGAGGTCTGAAGTCAATTGGCTGATGATGATGACTTCTTTTTGAAGTATCGTTTGCTCATCATCTTTCCGATTAATGCCAACTGCTTTCGCAGCACTTTCATGTTAGGCTTCATGTCTGAATCTGTTTCATCTTCAGACTCTGAGGGGGTAGGACTTAATGTCTTTTCTTTTCGTGGTTTTGAGCCTCTCGTCTTCGAGACTAGAGCAACTGAGTCGTCGATAAGTTTGCCCTTTTGCTCCTTCTGAATCTCCCTAATATCTTCCTCGTGTTGTGCGAGATTTTCGTACATGGCATGGATATCCAGCTCCTCAAGGTCTTTATTTGTAGGATTTGAGCGGATATCTTCTTCTATTCTGAGGGCGGTGAGGAAAGAAATCGGATATTAGTTTCCATGTTCATCTTCGTGATTTCAATTTTCCTCATCTCATTTAGGAGGGTGAGAAAACTCTGGTAAAGATCATGTAAGCACACCTCGGGTTAGCTCCAAAGGAGTCATAGGCCGTGAGAATATTTGCCTTTTTGGCCTTGATGCCGACATCGGTTCGTTGCATCATCTTATGCAGCTCATCCCACATTCCATTAGCTGTTGTGATGCTGTTTGTCTGTCGATAGATGTCGTTTGGGATGCCCTGCATTAAGGTGTTCTTGGCTAAAAGATCAGCCTTTGCTCTCACTCTTTCCTCTACAGTGTACTCTCTAGGCTCTTTAAGTCGTTTAGAGGCAGGGATCGGAGGATTAGCGGTGTTGTCATTAGGCACATTTACCCTGAACTGAGCTGGGCCTTGCTCAAGTGAACTGAGAAGGCCATCTGCTTGATCTTTTAGCTCGATAAAACTTAGAAATTGGCTTCTCCACACTGTGTATTCGCCTCTCTTTAGTATCGGGGGACGGTTGTCATTTTCAAGTGAGTAGGCATCCATTTTTGTTTGATGAGTTGATGAAGGATCTCTGTTGGTTGTTTTGATAGTATGGACTGATGTTGTGTGCTTCACAAGTAGCAAATTAGTCAGTAGCGTTTGATCCTAAAGCAGTCGAGAATTATTTTCGATTCAATCTTTAAAGTATGATCGAAAATAATTGTGTCGAAATAAAATGTATTATACTTTTCTCGTGCGAGAAATTTTTGTCAGCGAAAAATTTTACGAGCGAAAAATATGTTCGAAATCTTTCGGTCGAGAAAAATCTCTTAATCGTGTATTTATTTCAATCGCAAAGAAACAATACGTTTAGTAAGTTTCTCGCTAAGTCAAAATAAATTCGTTGCCTGAAAAAGTTTCTCGGACGCAATGATTTTCGCTTAGTCAAACTCAGAAAGTCTGACCGAAAAAGTTCTTAGACGAAAAGTTTTACGCGCGCAAAGGTCAAAATTGGTCTTCGCCAAAAAAGATTTTCCCTTAGTAATGCTCGAAAAAAATTTCTACTAAAGTCGTTCTTGATAAAGACGACTTTAAGTCTGACTTTGTATTCTTATCGAGAAAAATTTTCGCGCCGAGTTTTCGATCGAGAAATTAATCTGATCGAAGAACCTAGAGAGAAAATTGAAATTATCGCAAAAAATCACAGAATACAATTAACACTGATTCAAGCAAAAACGATGAATTAGACTCTGAAATTACAGGTATTTGCTCGTAAATATCTCCAATGAGAGGCGTGAAACCATTCGGAAAGAAGGGCAAGCTCAGTCCGAGATTGGCGCTTTTCAAATCCTTAAAAGAATCGGAGAAGTTGCATATCAACTAGAGCTGCCAGCTTCGCTAGCCCAACTCCACGACGTATTTCACGTATCGAGCTTACGTAAATACGTTGCAAAACCGAACCATGTACTAGCAAATGAGTCCCTCTATCAACAACTTAAACCGAATCTGAGCTATGAAGAAGAACCTGTAGAGATTCTAATGCACGAAGTAAAGCGACTTCGGAACAAGAACATTCCGCTAATCAAGGTGCTGTGGCGAAACCATGCGGTCAAAGAAGCCACATGGGAATGAGAGGACGACATGAAGAATCGTTATCCTGATTTATTTCTTTTGAGCTAATTTCGGGGACGAAATTCTTGTAAGCGGGGGAGGATGTAGTACCCGCAAAAAACATTATACGGGATTATTTTAATAATAATATTCGGATTGTGTGGAGTCGATTTTAGAACATACACCGATTTCGTCCCGAGCCGAGCCATGAATTTAGAACTGGACCCGAAAATTTAAAAAGGGGCCGAAAATGATTATGGGCCAAATGAAGAATAATGGCCCAAGTGTGAGAGATAGATTAGAAGTTAGGAATTTTGGCCCAATAATTTAAAATCATAATAATAATAAAAATTAAAATAAAATTAGGGGGGCAAAAATTAATATTAGAAGGGCCTCATCACACCTCATCAATAATCTTATATTAATAGTGGAATAAGAAACAAAACTAAACAAAACAAAATAAAAGTAAACAAAACAAAACGAAATAAAAGTAAACAAACCGAATGCAACACTTTACTACACCAAGACATGAATTAACAAAGCAAATAGGAGAAGAGAGGGAGAGATGACGAGAAAGAGAGGAAAAGGAGAGGAAGAGAGGTCAAGATCTCAACTAAGATGCCATTTCCTCATGCAAGAGTGTAAAGTCCAGATTATCCAATAACACAGATTATTTGTATGGATTATAGCTTTTATATTTGATATGAATAGTGCTTTTGGAGGCTTTGAACATTGAGTACGTGGGTTTAAAATTGGAAAACTTAATTAATGAGGGTTATGGTTTAAGCTTAAATACCTTGGAAAGGTATTAAGCCCATTGGGCCCCTAACAAGCCCATTACAATTACAAACCAATCTAAGTAAAGTAAAGCATACAAAATACATCATAAGGAAGTAACAAGACTTAGAATAATATTTTGGACACTTCTTTAATATTTCTAACATTCTCCCCCTAAGTGTCCAAATTACAACTAAGCCTATTATCTAAGTCTTCACTTCTTCTTTTTCTTCGAGCGAGGAGGAAGTGGAGGTTCCGTGTGAGCTAAGTATGTCTTCCTGAATCCTAAGGCATGCTCAAACTGTCTGATGTCATTCCTGAGAACATTTCGATGTAGGATGCTTTGATGAAATTATCCATAACAGATTTCTCTGATTGTTCTGTGCCTTCGAGTATTGCATCGTCAAGAATCATCTCTTGTCTTATCCTAAGTTGTTTTAGGATTATCTGCATTGTTCCATCAGAGAAATTGGGGCTTCTGATAATAAGAATGCCTGCATCTGATTCTTCGTTCGTTGTAGATATGTTATCGCAGGTTGTGGCTCAAGGAAGATGTAGCCTTCACCGAAGTGATCAAGATCCTTGTACTTTGCTCATATTGCTTTCCAAGGCCATTTTGAAGTCATGAGAAGCGTAGAACTCGATCTGCCTCATCATGCATTCTTTGATAGCTCTGTATCCTTCTTACTTCTCGCGAGTGTCAAGGATGAATTTGTTGCGATACACGTTGTAAAGCTTGTGCAGTTCGCCCAACGGAAAGAAAGGCAGATCGACTTCTGTAAACCTATCGATAGACCTGTCGTACCTCTCAATCACATAGACAAGGCCTATATATCTTCCCATCCCGCACTCTACACCTTGAATATCGCACATGGCCTTTTGAGCTCTGAGATGCTTCTTGTATTGATCTGTAGTTATTCCACTTCTTCCCGAGCTTTCCCAGAGCATGATCTGGTGGCGAAGGCCCTTGGGAGTTCATAGAGACCAACCCTTTATTTCTTCCTCCTTCCTCCACATCCTTGGATAGTAGTCTTCAAGGAAAGGTGCTTTGATCTTCGCATTTCTCCAACGAGTCTCTATGAACTCGTAACCCGGCGTGGTCTCTCGGGCACTTGATGTTGAAAGAGGTCTGGAAGTTCTGGTAGATCTACTTAAGGGTTCTCTCCTTTCTCCTCTTCTCCGCGCTCGATGAAACAGAAGTCTGACGCCGCCGCTTTCAGGAAATTTATCCTCAGGCGGGAGTGTTCTTCTGTCTCTCCTCTCGTCAGCCACTCCTCTTCAGGGTGGGGTGTGGTTTTCTTCTTCTGGTCACGGTGGTATCCCCGGTGTTGAAGAGATAAATTGATGGATTAGTAGTGAGAACCACCTAGAATAGGGCAAGTTCTGTGGCTTCTGTGACTTTGACGTCGATCGTTGGTGTAGTTGATCGTCCAGGTCTAATGTGATCAGCTTGGCATAGTCGTAGTTTTTCCTGAATATGATTCCGTGGAAAATGCGAAGGATCGTATGTTACATCTATCCCAGCCTGAGTGCTTCGGTGAGAAGCACTAGTTGACAATTGCAAAGAGGGTACGCCATGGATGTGGAATCATCGATTGCTGAAAACAGGAGACAAACTCAAGTGATGAGTAGTAACCCATTTTCAGCATGTCGGCGATCAGCTCGTCCTCGGATGCCTCATGTTCATATTCTGGTTGGCTTGGAATATGTCCGACTGTCTCTGATTTAGTTCGTAAGAAGCGGACCCAAGAATAGCGGGAATAGTCGTCGACAATAACCAGCATGTATCGCTTTCCACTGATGCTATCAGTTAGCATTGGGCCGCACAGATCCATATGTAATAGCTCTAGTGGATGTTGAGTGGATGCTGTGTGTTTTGTAGGATGTTGAGTGGAATTTTGCATGTTTTCTTTTGAAACACAACTTGGAGTCCGATGTCACTGAATTTTCCTATTGACAAGAGGTTGTGTGTCAGCCCTTCAACATACGAAACTTCCTTGATTGTGAGTCGATTGCATATAAGATCGCCATAACCAAGAATTCTGGCTCCATTGCTATTACCAAAGCGTACCAGCCCGCCTGGCCTATCAACGTAGTTGCTCAATAGTTCCTTCTTCCCAGTCATGTGTGTGGAGAAACCGGAATCTAAGTACCACATATGAGGGGCCTAAAAAAAACTAGAGGGTTTTAGGTACCCATTTAAATATGGGTCCACCTCTATTGCTTGTTAGTTCGTTTAGCCTCCCTAAATTTTTCTTTGTTAGTGGATGACACAGAGTCGCTAATTGTTTCTGGGGCTGGGATTTGGGTTTCCTCAGTCTTAAGCTTTGGAACCCATTTTGCTCTAGGGAAGGTCTCTTTGTCTTAGGCTTAGAGATGTGTTTTTGGGTTTTTGCAAGTTTTGCAGGTTCCTTGGTAGTTTTTGGTTTTGATTTTTTCTTTTTCTTTATATTTGTGTTTTTTGGAATTGTTTTGTAAGTTTGGTTGTAGAACTGATCATGCATGGAAGACTTTGTTTTTGATTGAAGAGATAAGTTTTGCGATACATGTCGAAATAAAGATGGTACAAAAGTTTTTGAAGGAAAAAAAAATCAATAACAAAAGGTGTTTTAAGATCGTGGTTCTCCTTCAAGATATCTTCCTTTCTAACACATACTTGACCTTTAAATGGCTCTTTTGTGGGTCCTGAAAATTTCATGGCATTAGTGCAATAAATTTTGTCATGTGAAACTAAGGTATAAGAAAGTGTGTGTAATCTTAATGTTTCTTTAAGTGAGGAGATTTCCACTTCAAGTTTTTGCCTTTCTCATCAAAGGACTTTCTCTCTCTTTCGAGAGTGGAGTGTAGATCACTGATTTTCTTTATGCATTCAGGCATATTTCCTCCTGCATACGTAGTTATCGGTGCCTCACTTGCTAAATCTTCTGAGGTATCTCCTTCACTTGGACGTGGAATATCGGACTCAAATTCTGTTATTGCTGGACAATTTCTGTCTTTATAACTATCATTTAACTCTGTATAATCAAATGATGTTTGAGTTTTACTGTGTGTTGGTGTCTCATTTTCACTGACAAAAGACATGAGATTTGCGAGGCAACCCGTCTGCATGAATTTGAGATCATATAGATAAGGTGCACTTGATATGCCTTGTTTTAACTTACATGGATTTCAAAACCTAGTCCCTTATGAGGATTGTAGAAATCTATGTTGACTGGTTTGTTCAAAAAAATCGTTTGTTCTGACTGATCTCGTCCGGTTAAGATGTCCTCCAAGTTTTTGATTTTGGAGTACAGTCTTTCCCGTTCTTTACAGAGTAAGTCATATTTAGTTGTAGAGTCCATTGCCTGATCTCTATGAGATTTCATTTCCTTTTCTAAATCCTTGGCTTTAGCTTCGGATTTTTGCACTTGTACTTCTTGCTTAGCAACCTTTTCATTTGCTACAATTACACGATTTTTCTCACATGCATAATCATATCTAAATTTATCTAATACTACTAAATTGTTTTCTAAGTTAGCTTCTAGTTCTTTGATTTTTCTTTTTCCTTGTTTGTTAGATTTATATAAAGATAAAAATTCGTTTTTCATCTTAAGTAAAGAATCATACTCTGCTTCGCTTACCTCCACCATGTCTGAGTTGTTGGAGGTTTCCCTTTCTGATTCGTTTCCTTCAGCTCCAGCTCCATCTTCTTCATCATCCAGTTTGGCCATCAGTGCCACGTTCTCTTCCTTGATGTCTAAGGTATCGTCAAGCCAATGATCCTCTTCAGCCATTACGACCAATCCTTTTTCCTTCTGTTCAGCCAATTGAACTTTCCGCATTCTGCATTCTCTAGTAAAGTGTCCAGTCTTACCGCAGTTGAAGCATTTTCCGCCTTGATGAGGAGTTTCAGAGTTGTTTTCCTCATCTTGAGTCTTTCCTTTTGAGTTGGAGGAAGTTCTTTGACGATTGGAGGAGGATCCAGTCTTCTTATAATATTTCTTCTGCACAAAGTTCGAGACCAGTGCGAGTAGCTTAGTTAGATCTTTGAGTGAGATTTCCTTGTCTCCATGTTTCGTAAGATCCTTGAGTTCACCATAGGAATCAGAACCTTAACTTGTGATGACTGAATATTTTCTTTGTCTTTGGATTGTTTTCTTGACGATCGTTCAGTCATAAGAGCGAGTGAGTCGCTTCCTATTGATTTGATTTCCTCCCTTCGTTTCTCCAAGTGATTGGAATGTTGATTGAGATAGTCGAATAATGTATGGATGCTAACTTTGGTTAGGTCGTTCATTTGTCTTATCATTATTACGGCTTCCCATTCTGGATGGAGTGATCCTAAGAATTTGATGTTGATCTCCATTATACTTTTTATGACTCCATTCATCTTTGGCTCCATTTTAATGTAATACCCGTAAAATTTAAATACGGGATTCTGATATAACTAACGGTGTAATATCGTGAATTAAGAATCTTGATAAAACGATTTAAGTTCTAGGAATGAAAACATAAATGCTAATGATGTCGAAATTAATTTCAATACCTGGTCAAAGAAATACGTATGGATAATGAATTAATTAAGTGGGCCATACTTGATACACAAATAAGGCCCAAAGTGTTCAAAATGATAAGGCTTAATGAGATTATAATTTACCTAACATGGGAAGACTTATAATGATGGGATATATTTACTACGTGGTTAAGTCCCAAGTTGCAAGGATAAACACTGAAAATGAAGTTGCTTAAGATAGAAGGAATTCACGTCATCACAAAATTGTCCCATCATGTATGCTTTTGATGGTTTAAGTACTTATCTACCAACTTTAATATCAAAACGGTATTGAGTGAGAAACAAGAAGAAAACCCTAATGATCTAAAAGGAGAAACGTGGAAGTGAAAGAAATTGAAGCAACTCAACAACATAAGTGGTTAAGAACTCGACAATCTAAACTTTGGAGTAAGGTAGGTCTCTTATATTTGATAAATCTAACGTGTTCTTTGCTATTTATTCTTTTGTAATAATATGGTATTTATATGAAGTCTTCAAGATGATCATATAGTTACATGACATTAATATGTACTTAGGATGATTCAGTTGATGCTTTCGTGAACTATAGGATGAGTTCAATATTTCTGATCTTCGAAGTAGGCACGATCTTAACATTACAATCTCTATAGGATGAGTTCAATATTTCTGATCCTCGAAGTAGGCATGATCTTAACAACAATTACAATCTCTACAATTATTATTGTATATTCTATATGAACTCTCCATATGTCATTCGAATATTTTGAAATAAGGGATAGGTGTTTAGGCTAAAGTTTAGATTGGAGAAATTTAATGCAAGATTCGAAACCTTAACTCTTAGGGAAACTTCGACCACTTAATATAGCTAGGTATTTTCAACAGCTATATAATGTTAGGAGATATCATAATGACTTTAAGACTTGTTCGAAGGTTATCATGCTTAGAAGTTTTGGGATCTCAACTTAGATCCCATGTTCATGAGTTTTACGATGGTGTAGGAGTTCTTGTGACTCTTGAAATATATATGGTTCATGAGAATATTGATTTTTTGACCGTACCCTTTTCTGTATTTAGCTTAGTTTTAGGCGATAATAGTGAGGTAAATAAAATCGTTACTTGCAACAAAAGAATACATCTATGATTAATTCTAGATAAGTTCTATGTGAGTACGTGGTTTTTTTTAGATGTTTAAACATATCATAGGTGCTTCAAAGTTTCAGGTGTAAGGGTTCGTTCGATGTATATAATATATATATTGATAACTGTATTCATGCTTGCACAAGCGAAGTTCTTAAGAATTTTCTGTTTTAAGGTGTATTATTTTCGAGAGATTGAATATTTTTGGAGAATATGAGTTTTAGTAATTTTGATATGGTGTTTTATAGAATTTGTTCAGTTCTTCTGAGTTTATGATTTTTAGATTGTGCCATTTTCTGGAATTAATATAATTTTCGAAGGTGATCATAGGGATAAGAATTTTGATAATTTTAGGTTTTTATTAATTCAGGTTTTTCGTTACTTAGGGTTCGAGAATTTCAAAACTTATGTGACTTAGCAATTATACTGATATAACAATATTCGTATGCTCAGAGGATCGAAACATTTGGAATTCACCGGATTTCTTGACTGACGTTATCTAGAGGACAGGTAGGTGAATTATTCATCTACAATGCGTAAACACTTATCTGATTTATATGCTTTTATGTGCTTCTATGTGATTAAATAAAATACGTGTTTTATGTACGTCTCACGTGAAAATATGTTTTTTATGTTATCATGTTTATATGCATGGCATATGCATATCATATCACAGGGTTGAGATATTTACACCGTATTGAGACGGTTGATTTGAGATATTGTCGAGCGGGGTAGAATGAGATGTTTGTGATTGTTGTTGTTGACTCGTTGAGGAGTCGAGGTTGGTACTCGCATGACACCTGACGACAGACAGGCGTGATCGATCTGTCTACTCGGGCGTGAACGTCCCGCGGTGCAAAACCGTCGTGATTATATTTTTAGCGGAGGGAGCGACCTGACAGCGCAGTTTCGTGATCGTCAAAACACTGTCGCTGTAGGCTACCGCTTACGAAAGAGCGGCCTAGCAGGGCAGTTGTGTGATCGTCAAAACGCTGCTAGTGTAAGCTTCCGTATGTTCTTATTATGGGCGCGCGAGGTATCGAGTCTGACCTAGGGCCCTGTGTTTTGTGATTTGAGATAGGATTGTGGGAAAAAGAAAGAGTGAACATTGCATGTGAAATATTGGGATAGGGAATGAGGGTTCACGTGCATACATGCATTTTTATTCACCTACTGGGCAAATCGCTCAGTGTTTACGTGTTGTAGGTACTGGATCTGACGCCGACGCGCGTCAAGACTGAGGAGGCTAGTGGCGGTGCTCCACGGACTTTTGAGGGCGAGGCGGTACATGGATGAAGACCTGTGGAGCGACTTTAGGGTTTTGTCCTTTTGGCGTTTTGAGGCTACGACCTTTGTACAGATACTACTACGTAAAATAATATTTTGTTGTATTATATTATCTTTTAGTAAAAAAAATTTATTAGACGGGTCTTCCGCGACTTACGTTACGAAAATCCGCCACTAACCTTAATTAGAAAAGTAGGGTCGCTACACCTAAGTCTTATTGCCGAGAACTCTCCAAATAAACAACTCGTATGTTCAACAATTACACTAATACTTATCTGAATTCTGAACCCCAAGAACTCCTTAGTGTTGAAGACATCTATAGCCGAAAACTACCAACATTACAAATATTTAAATACCTAAATTGAATCTTATAGTCGGCATATATAATCCTAGCATACCGAACACTTCAAACCTTATAAAACTTACTACTCCAAAAAGAATTACCAATTAGTTCGAAACTCTAAAGTGAAACCCTAGTTTATCGAAGACATAGGACTGCTAAATAATGTTTATCTATCCAAAACTTTCTTGTGCCAAAAGCTATACACCTTTCCGAAAGCACTAAGCCTCCAATGAGTTACGACGAAAACCTACTTAACAAATTCCAGTTTCCTCTAAACATGCATAGTTAGCCATATAAAATCGGAATTTGAATAGTTAGCCAACCGTCAAGTGCACTAGTACCAACCTCAACTCGACTCCGAGTCGACAACGGAAATCGGTCACTTCTACCCAAACACGCGCCTCGCGCCGACACCTCATGGTGTCACCGTGTCAACACGGTCAACCTATCTCACACCGTCGTGTCGTGGACATGCTATGCAATGCAAATAAAAATACAGCATTACTAACATAAATAAATATTATCCGCGAAAGAATTTCCACTCTCCCCATTGTTCACTAATGATAATTCCTCGACAATAAGTAATATCTTCTTACATTCCCTAAAAATAATTTTTCCGAAGAATTCTAACACTATTCGCAAATAAACCTATCTACCTGTAAGTTATTTATCTGCCCGAAAATAATACCCAAGTCCGAAAATATTCTTTATCAAAAACTATTAGAACTCAAAAACCCTAGAATGTGAGAAACCCCAAAAATACCAAAAACTTCCTTAGATACCGAAAACTTTGAGAAAATGCCGAAAACCTAGCACACAGAATTGCTTCCCCTTGCCGAATTCTTTCACGATTGACATGTACTTCACATTCTAAATTATTTTCAAGTGTTTGAAACATATAAACCAAACATATGCAAGTAAATTCATACTCTCATATTGAAAACTCACAGAACCCCAACACATTGAAATACTAAACATATTCCCACACGAAAAGATATGAAAACGCATTTGGTCAATGCCGAAAAAATAGATAGGTATCGAAAACTCTTTTGCCTATATCGACAACTTGTAAAGATACAATATTGAATACTCCTAAGTCTTATTGCCGAGAACTCTCCAAATAAACAACTCCTATGTTCAACAATTAAACTAATACTTATCTGAATTCCGAAACCCAAGAACTCCTTAGTGTTAAAGACAACGAAAACTACAAACATTAGCAAATATTTAAATAGCTAAATTAATCTTATAGTCGGAATATATAATCCTAACATACCGAACACTTCAAACCTTATAAAACTTACTACTCCGAAAAGAATTACTAATTAGTTGGAAACTCTAAAGAAAAACCCTAGTTTATCGAAGACATTAGGACTGCTAAGAAATGTTTACCTATCCAACACTTTCTTGTGCCAAATGCTGTACACCTTTCCGAAAACACTAAACCTTCAATGAGTTCTAACAACGAAAACTTACTTAACAAATTCCAGTTTCCTGTAAACATGCATAGTTAGCCATATAAAATCAGAATTTGAATAGTTAGCCAACCGTCAGGTGCACTAGTACCAACCTCAACTAGACTCCGAGTCGACTACCGAAAACGTCACTTCTACCATCACACGCGCCTCGCGCCGACATCTTAAGGTGTCACCGTTTCAGCACGGTCAACCTATCTCAAACCGTCGTGTCGTACACATGCTATGCAATGCGAATAAAAATACAGCATTACAAACATAAATAAATATTATCCGCGAAAGAATTTCCGCTATCCCCATTGTTCACTAACGATAATTCCTCGACTCTAAGTAATATTTTCTTACATTCCCTAAAACCAATTCTTCCGAAGAATTCTAGCTCTATTTGCAAGTAAACCTATCTACTGTAAGTTATTTATCTTCCCGAAAAAAATACCAAGCCCGAAGATACTCTTTAATGAAAACTATTACAACTCAAAAACCCTAGAATGTGAGAAACCCTTAAAACACCAAAACTTCCTTAGATACCGAAAGGTTTCTCCTTGCTGGATTGAAATACTAAACATATTCCCACACGAAAACATATGAAAACGCAACGGTCAATGCTGAAAACATAGATAGGTATGGAAAAGACTTTTGCCTATATCGGCAACTTGTAAAGATACAATATTTCCTTAAAACACCAAAACTTCCTTAGATTCCGAAATCTTTGAGAAAATGCGGAAAACTAGCACACCGAAAGGTTTCTCCTTGCTGGATTCTTTCAAGATTCACATGTACTTGACATTCTAAATTATTTTAACGTGTTTGAAACATATACACCTAACATATTCCAAGTAAATTCCTACTCTCATACAGAAAACTCACAGAACTCCAACGGATTGAAATACTAAACATATTCCCACACGAGAACATATGAAAACGCATCGGTCAATGCCGAAACATAGATAGGTATGCAAAAGACTTATGCCTATTCGGCAACTTGTAAAGATACAATATTGAAGACTCCTAAGGCTTATTGTCGAGAAATCTCCAAATAAACAACTCCTACGTTCAACAATTAAACTAATACTTATCGGAATTTCGAACCCGAGGAACTCCGTAGTGTTAAGGACATCTATAGCCGAAAACTACCGACATTAGCAAATATTTAAATCCCTAAATTAAATCTTATTGTCGGCATACATAATCCTACCATCTGAACAATTCAACCCTTATAAAACTTACTACTCCGAAAAGAATTACTAATTAGTTCGAAACTCGAAAGTGAAAACCCAAGTTTATCGAAGACATGAGGACTGCTAAAAAATGTTTACCTATCCAAAACATTCTTATGCGAAAAGTTATACACCTTCCGAAAACACTAAGCCTTCAATGTGTTCTAACAACGAAAACCTACTTAACAAATTCCAGTTTCCTCTAAACATGCATAGTTAGCCATATAAAATCAGAATTTGAATAGTTAGCCAACCGTCAGGTGCACTAGTACCAACCTCAACTTGACTCAGAGTCGACAACCGAAATGGATCATCTCTACCCCCACACGCGCCTCGCGGCGACACCTTAAGGTGTCACCGTGTCAACACGGTCAACCTATCTCACACCGTCGTGTCCTGCACATGCTATGCAATGCAAATAAAAATACAGCATTACAAACTTATATTATCCGCGAAAGAATTTCCTCTCCCCATTGTTCACTAACGATAATTCCTCGACTCTGAGTAATATTTTCTTCAATTCCCTAAAAATAATTCTTCCGAAGAAATCTAACTCTATTCGTAAATAAAACGATCGACCCGTATGTTATTTATCTGCCCGAAAATAATACCCAAGCCCAAAGATATCCTTTATCGAAAACTATTAGAACTCAAAAGCCCTAGAATGTGAGAAACCCTAAAAATACCAAAAACTTCCTTAGATACTGAAAACTTTGAGAAAATGCCTAAAACCTAGCACACCACAAAGTTTCTCCTTGCCGAATTCTTTCAAAATTCACATGTAATTGACATTCTAAACTATTTTCACGTGTTTGAAACATATACACCTAACATAGTCCAAGTAAATTCCTACTCTCATATGAAACTGACAGAACCCCAACACATTGAAATACTAAACATATTCCCACACGAAAACATATGAAAACGCATTGGTCAATGCCGAAAACATTGATAGGTATGGAAAAGACTTTTGCCAATATCGACAACTTGTAAAGATACAATTTTGAAAACTCCTAAGTCTTATTGCCGAGAACTCTCCAAATAAACAACTCGTATGTTCAACAATTACACTAATACTTATCTGAATTCTGAATCCCAAGAACTCCTGAGTTTTGAAGACATCTATAGCCGAAAACTACCAACATTAGCAAATATTTAAATACCTAAATTAAATCTTATAGTCGGCATATATAATCCTAGCATACCGAATACTTCAAACCTTATAAAACTTACTACTAAAAAGAATTACCAATTAGTTCGAAACTCTAAAGTGAAAACCCTAGTTTATCGAAGACATAGGACTGCTAAAACATGTTATCTATCCAAAACGGTCAACCTATGACACACCGTCGTGTCGTGCACATGCTATGCAATGCGAATAAAGCTACAACATTACAAACATAAATAAATATTATCCGCGAAAGAATTTCCGCTATCCCCATTGTTCACTAACGATAATTCCTCGACTCTAAGTAATATTTTCTTACATTCCCTAAAACTAATTCTTCCGAAGAATTCTATCTCTATTTGCAAGTAAAGCTATCTACCGTAAGTTATTTATCTTCCCGAAAAAAATACCAAGCCCGAAGATACTCTTTAATGAAAACTAATAGAACTCAAAAACCCTAGAATGTGAGAAACACTAAAAATACCAAGACTTCCTTAGATACCGAAATCTTTGAGAAATGCCGAAAACTTAGCACACCGAACGGTTTCTCCTTGCCGAATTCTTTCAAGATTTACATGTACTTAACATTCTAAATTATTTTCACGTGTTTGAAACATATACACCTAATATAGTCCAAGTAAATTCCTACTCTCATATTGAAAACTCACAGAACTCCAACAGATTGAAATACTAAACATATTCCCACACGAAAACATATGAAAACGCATCGGACAATGCCGAAAACATAGATAGGTATGGAAAGACTTTTGCCTATATCGGCAACTTGTAAAGATACAATATTGAACGCTCCTAAGTCTTATTGTCGAGAAATCTCCAAATAAACAACTCCTATATTCAACAATTAAACTAATACTTATAGGAATTTCGAACCCGAAGAACACCTTAGTGTTAAAGACATCTATAGCCGAAAATTACCAACATTAGCAAATATTTAAATAGCTAAATTAATCTTATAGTCGGCATATATAATCCTAACATACCGAACACTTCAAACCTTATAAAACTTACTAGTCCGAAAAGAATTACTAATTAGTTTGAAACTCTAAAGTAAAAACCCTAGTTTATCGAAGACATTAAGACTGCTAAGAAATGTTTACCTATCCAACACTTTCTTGTGCCAAATGTTGTACACCTTTCCGAAAACACTAAGCCTTCAATGAGTTCTAACAACGAAAACCTACTTAACAAATTCCAGTTTCCTGTAAACATGCATAGTGAGCCATATAAAATCAGAATTTGAATAGTTAGCCAACCGTCAGGTGCACTAGTACCAACCTCAACTAGACTCCGAGTCGACACCGAAATCGTCACTTCTACCCCCACACGCGCCTCGCGCCGACATCTTAAGGTGTCACCGTTTCAGCACGGTCAACCTATCTCACACCGTCGTCTCGTGCACATGCTATGCAATGCGAATAAAAATACAGCATTACAAACATAAATAAATATTATCCGCGAAAGAATTTCCGCTATCCCCATTGTTCACTAACGATAATTCCTCGACTCTATGTAATATTTTCTTACATTCCCTAAAACTAATTCTTCCGAAGAATTCTAACTATATTTGCAAGTTAACCTATCTACTGTAAGTTATTTATCTTCCCGAAAAAATACCGAGCCCGAAGATACTCTTTAATGAAAACTATTACAACTCAAAAACCCTAGAATGTGAGAAACCCTTAAAACACCAAAACTTCCTTTGATACCGAAAGGTTTCTCCTTGCTGGATTCTTTCAAGATTCACATGTACTTGACATTCTAAATTATTTTCACGTGTTTGAAACATATACACCTAACATAGTCCAAGTAAATTCCTACTCTCATATTGAAAACTCACAGAACTCCAACAGATTGAAATACTAAACATATTCCCACACGAAAACATATGAAAACGCAACGGTCAATGCCGAAAACATAGATAGGTACGGAAAAGACTTTTGCCTATATCGGCAACTTGTAAAGATACAATATTGAGGACTCCTAAGGCTTATTGTCGAGAAATCTCCAAATAAACAACTCATATGTTCAACAATTAAACTAATACTTATCGGAATTTCGAGCCCGAGGAACTCCTTAAGACATCTATAGCCGAAAACTACCAACATTAGCAAATATTTAAATCCCTAAATTAAATCTTATTGTCGGCATACGTAATCCTACCATCTGAACAATTCAAACCTTATAAAACTTACTACTCCGAAAGAATTACTAATTAGTTCGAAACTCGAAAGTGAAAACCCTAGTTTATCGAAGACATGAGGACTGCTAAAAAATGTTTACCTATCCGTAACTTTCTTGTGCGAAAAGCTATACACCTTTCCGAAAACACTAAGCCTTCAATGTGTTCTAACAATGAAAACCTACTTAACAAATTCTAGTTTCCTCTAAACATGCATAGTTAGCCATATAAAATCAGAATTTGAATAGTTAGCCAACCGTCTGGTGCACTAGTACCAACCACAACTTGACTCAGAGTCGACAACCGAAATCGGTCACCTCTACCCCCAAACGCGGCTTGCGCCGACACCTTAAGGTGTCACCGTGTCAACAGGGTCAACCTATCTCACACCGTCGTGTCCTGCACATGCTATGCAATGCAAATAAAAATACAGCATTACAAACATAAATAAATATTATCCGCGAAAGAATTTCCTCTCCCCATTGTTCACAAACGATAATTCCTCGACTCTGAGTAATATTTTCTTCAATTCCCTAAAAATAATTCTTCCGAAGAAATCTAACTCTATTCGTAAATAAAACGATCGACCCGTACGTTATTTATCTGCCCGAAAATAATACCCATGCCCAAAGATATTCTTTATGGAAAACTATTAGAACTCAAAAACCCTAGAATGTGTGAAACCCTAAAAATACCAAGAACTTCCTTAGATACTGAAAACTTTGAGAAAATGCCTAAAACCTAGCACCGACAAAATCACTCCTTGCCGAATTCTTTCAAGATTGACATGTAATTGACATTCTAAATTATTTTCACGTGTTTGAAACATATACACCAAACATAGTCCAAGTAAATTCCTACTCTCATATTGAAACCTCACCGAACCCCAACACGTTGAAATACTAAACATATTCCCACACGAAAACATATGAAAACGCATTGGTCAATGCCGAAAACATTGATAGGTATCGAGAACTCTTTTGCCTATATCGAAAACTTGTAAAGATACATTATTGAAAACTCCTAAGTCTTATTGCCGAGAACTCTCCAAATAAACTATTCCTATGTTCAATAATTAAACTAATACTTATCTGAATTCCGAACCCCAAGAACTGCTTAGGTTAAAGACATCTATAACCGAAGACTACTAACATTAGCAAATATATAAATACCTAAATTATATCTTATAGTCGGCATATATAATCCTAACAAACCAAACACTTCAAACCTTATAAAACTTACTACTCCGAAAAGAATTACTAATTAGTTCGAAACTCTAAAGTGAAAACCCTAGTTTATCGAAGACATTAGGACTGCTAAAAAATGTTTACCTACTTTCTTGTGCAAAACGATGTACACCTTTCCGAAAACACTAAGCCTTCAATGAGTTCTAACAACGAAAACCTACTTAACAAATTCCAATTTCCTCTAAACATGCATAGTTAGCCATATAAAATTGGAATTTAAATAGTTAGCAATCGTCAGGTGCAAAAGTGCCAACCTCAACTCGACTCCGAGTCGACAACCGAAATCGGTCTCTTCTACCCGCACACGCCCCTCGCGCCGACCCCTTAAGGTGTCACCGTGTTAACACTGTCAACCTATCTCACACCGTCGTGTCGTGCACACGCTATGCAATGCGAATAAAAATACAGCATTACAAACATAAATAAATATTATCCGCGAAAGAATTTCCGCTATCCCCATTGTTCACTAACGATAATTCCTCGACTCTAAGTAATATTTTCTTACGTTCCCTAAAACTAATTCTTCCGAAGAATTCTAACTCTATTTTGTAAACCTATCTACTGTAAGTTATATATCTTCCCGAAAAAAATACCAAGCCCGAAGATACTCTTTAATGAAAACTATTAGAACTCAAAAACCCTAGAATGTGAGAAACCCTTAAAACACCAAAACTTCCTTAGATTCCGAAATCTTTGAGAAAATGCCGAAAACTTTGCACACCGAAAGGTTTCTCCTTGCTGGATTCTTTCAAGATTGACATGTACTTGACATTCTAAATTATTTTAACGTGTTTGAAACATATACACCTAACATAGTCCAAGTAAATTCCTACTCTCATACTGAAAACTCACAGAATTCCAACACATTGAAATACTAAACATATTCCCACACGAGAACATATGAAAACGCATCGGTCAATGCCGAAAACATAGATAGGTATGGAAAAGACTTTTGCCTATTCGGCAACTTGTAAAGATACAATATTGAAGACTCCTAAGGCTTATTGTCGAGAAATCTCCAAATAAACAACTCATATGTTCAACAATTACACTAATACTTATATGAATTCTGAACCCCAAGAACTCCTTAGTGTTATAGACATCTATAGCCGAAAACTACCAACATTAGCAAATATTTAAATACCTAAATTAAATCTTATAGTCGGCATATATAATCCTTTTTTTTTGAAAGTGTCACTATTAGAAAGGAAAAACTGGAGTTACAGAGCAGTGTGCATGATATCGCTCATGACGCACCAAATCGAACCAAAATCCGACCAGAAGGCAATAAAACCAGGCAACCCAGACAACCTACAAGGTCCCAACAGGACCACAGCCCAATACAAAATAAAATAATGACAAATCATGACTTGGTCACGTAGGTGTCGAAAACTGCTTCCATCAACAGGTTCCTGGCACAAGATGTAGTGCCAGCAGGGAAGCCCAGGTCATTTCCCAAAACCAGCGCCAAGGCACCAGAACCAAAGGCAGTATCACGTAGGATACGCATCAGGCGGGAATAGGATCATCCATAGGATAGGTCGGAGGGAGGCGAAGTGATGCAACTCCTGTTAATCCAAGAGAGGGAGGGCCATGAGTTGTATGCCTCACCAAGGCCACACGTCGCGCATTAATCAGCACAGCACAACCCCACACAGGCAGCGGAGCACAAGGACCAGCAAATTGCACCTATGCAAAAGAACAAAGAGAGAGCAAGACAGCAAGAAGAGAACAGAGAGGATTAGAAGGAAAGGGGAAAAAGAGTGACTCAGTCATCCACAGGAGATGCACCCGTGGAGTTGAAGCTCCGTCCATCGACTCCCCCAACCCATGGACCCGCCCTACCAGGCTATGCGCCAAACTCGTCGAAGGGCGTTCGCCTGAAATTGGTACTTGATCGGGATGGTGGGTAAACGTAAGCAAAGCAGGACTTCAATATCGCCGGCAATTTATTCTGGTGTGCATCGTCGTCCTTCACGCCATCTTTTGTTCCGCTCCATCCAAAGGTGATAAACTAACGAGGCGATGGCGTGTCGTGGCCCCATCCAAGCAAGGTGTTGTCCACACCACCGATACGTAGCCCATCGAATGCCATCAAACCAGTCCCTCCTAGGCCAGGCGAACCGCAACCTGACACGCACCAAAGAAAGACAACGTCTAGTAAAGTTACATTCAAAAAATAAGTGTCTTATCGTTTCCTCCGTTTGGGTATCGCATAAAAGACAACAGGACGTTTCCGCCGCGGTCGCCACCAAAGGTTTGTCGCGAGTCGCTAGACTATCTCTGATCGCCAGACAGAGGATGAATTGACGCTTTGGAATGGATAGAGGGCCTCCAAAAAGTGTACTCCAATGGACGTTAGGACGCCGCACCCTCAAGCTACCCTCGCCAATTTTGTTGTGAATTGCCCACTAGCCGTGGCCATCCAGCGCACTCCATCCGATTCAGCTGGCCTGACAGGTGGGAGAAGACGAGCAATTTCAATATATTCCACTGCGGTTCGGCTAGGCCAATTCCAGCCCTCATCATTAATGACTGCGCTGAGCCTCGAGTCAATAGGCAGCCCATGACCATGGGGCCGCGAGGGAATCTGTCCACCATCGGTCCCGTGAGTAGCCACGGGTCAGTCCAAAGGAAGGTGTTTGCCCCGTTACCAATGTGGAATTGAAGTAGAGCCCGAACTTGATGACGGAGCTTCAGAAGTTTCCTCCAACTCCAAGAGGTCCGTGCATTAGGCCTTATGGTCCATAAATGCGTATTGTTTAGTCTCGTGCGACGATCCAACTGGCCCATATAGAAGTTTCATCCCCGCTTAATAAGCTCCAGAGCAGCCACATCATTAAGGCCTTATTATCCGTCTCGATCGATCTAATCCTAAGTCCCCCTTCTTGATTATGTAGACAGATGTCCGCCCAAGCCACCTTTGCACTAGAGCCCTTCCACAGGAAGTCCCTTAGCCGTTATTCCATTGCACGTATGACCCCTTTAGGCAGCATAAACACTCCCGCCCAATAAGTATCAAGCCCAAGGAGAACAGATCTTATCAGCTGTACTCTGCCCGCGTAGGATAATGATTTGTGAGTCCAAGAACACAAGCGCCTATCAATGGCGGTGATGAGAGCTCACAATCAGCTATAGTCAAGCGCGATGTGATCAATGGCACTTCAAACCTTAAAAAAACTTACTAATTAGTTTGAAACTCTAAAGTGAAAACCCTAGTTCATCGAAAACATTACAACTGCTAAAAAATGTTTACCTATCCAAAACTTTCTTGTGCCAAAAGCTATAGACCTTTCCGGAAACACTAAGCTTCAATGAGTTCTAACAACGAAAACCAACTTAACAAATTCCAGTTTCCTCTAAACATGCATAGGTAGCCATATATAATCCGAATTTGAATAGTTAGCCAACCGTCAGGTGCACTAGTACCAACCTCAACTCGTCTCCAAGTCGACAACCGAAATCGGTCACTTCTACTCCCACACGCGCCTCACGCCGACACCTTAAGGTATCACCTTGTCAACACGGTCAACCTATCTCACACCGTCGTGTCGTGCACATGCTATGCAATGCAAATAAAAATACAGCATTACAAACATAATTAAATATTATCCGCAAAAGAATTTCTGCTCTCCCCGTTGTTCACTAACGATAATTCCTCGACTCTAAGTAATATTTTCTTAAATTCCCTAAAACTAATTCTTCAGAAGAATTCTAACTCTATTCGCAAATAAACCTATCTACCGTAAGTTATTTATATGCCCGAAAAAAATACCAAGCCCGAAGATATTCTTTATCGAAAACTATTAGAACTCAAAAACCTGGAATGTGAGAAACCCAAAAATACCAAAACCTTCCTTAGATACCAAAAACTTTGAGAAAATGCCGAAAACTTAGCACACCGAAAGGTTTCTCCTTGCCGAATGCTTTCAAGATTCACATGTACTTGAAATTCTAAATTATTTTCACGTGTTTGAAACATATACACCTAACAAAGTCCAAGTAAATTCCTACTCTCATATTGAAAACTCACCGAACCCCAACACACTGAAAACTAAACATATTCCCACACGAAAACATATGAAAATGCATTGGTCAGTACCGAAAACATAGATAGGTATCGAAAACTCTTTTGCCTATATAGACAACTTGTAAAGATACAATATTGAAAACTCCTAAGTCTTATTGCCGAGAACTCTCCAAATACACAACTCCTATGTTCAACAATCGAAGTAATACTTTTCTGAATTCTGAACCCAGAGAACTCCTTAGAGTTAAAGACATCTATAGCCGAAAACTACCAACATTAGCAAATATTTAAATACCTAAATTAAATCTTATAGTCGGCATATATAATCCTAACATACGAACACTTCAAACCTTATTAAACTTACTACTCCAAAAGAATTACTAATTAGTTCGAAACTCTAAGTGAAAACCCTAGTTTATCGAAGACATTAGGGCTGCTAAAAAATATTTACCTATCCAAAACTTTCTTGTGCCAAACGTTGTACACCATTCCGAAAACACTAAGCCTTCAATGAGTTCTAACAACGAAAACCTACTTAACAAATTCAAGTTTCCTCTATACATGCATAGTTAGCCATACAAAATCAGAATTTGAATAGTTAGCCAACCGTCAGGTGCACTAGTGCCAACCTCGACTCGACTCCGAGTTGACAACTGAAATCGGTCACTTCTACCCCCACACGCGCCTCGCGCCAACACCTTAAGGTGTCACCGTGTCAACATGGTCAACCTATCTCACACCGTCGTGCCATGCACATGCTATGCAATGCAAATAAAAATAGAGCATTACAAACATAAATAAATATTATCCGCGTAAGAATTTCCTCTCCCCATTGTTCACTAACGATAATTCCTCGACTCTGAGTAATATTTTCTTCAATTCCCTAAAAATAATTCTTCCGAAGAAATCTAACTCTATTCGTAAATAAAACTAACGTTATTTATCTGCCCGAAAATAATACCCAAGCCCAAAGATATTCTTTATCGAAAACTATTAGAAAACCTAAAAATACCGAAAACTTGCTTAGGTACCGAAAACTTTGAGAAAATGCCGAAAACATAGCACACCGAAAGGTTTCTCCTTGCCGAATTCTTTCAAGATTCACATGTACTTGACATTCTGAACTATTTTCACGTGTTTGAAACATGTACACCTAACATTGTCCAAGTAAATTCCTACTCTCATATTGAAAACTCACCGAACCCCAACACACTGAAAACTAAACATATTCCCACACGAAAACATATGAAAATGCATTGGTCAGTACCGAAAACATAGATAGGTATCGAAAACTCTTTTGCCTATATAGACAACTTGTAAAGATACAATATTTAAAACTCCTAGTCTTATTGCCGAGAACTCTCCAAATAAACAACTCCTATGTTCAACAATCGAAGTAATACTTATCTGAATTCTGAACCCAGAGAACTCCTTAGAGTTAAAGACATCTATAGCCGAAAACTACCAACATTAGCAAATATTTAAATACCTAAATTAAATCTTATAGTCGGCATATATTCCTAACATACGGAACACTTCAAACCTTATTAAAACTTACTACTCCAAAAAGAATTACTAATTAGTTCGAAACTCTAAGTGAAAACCCTAGTTTATCGAAGACATTAGGGCTGCTAAAAAATATTTACCTATCCAAAACTTTCTTGTGCCAAAGGTGTACACCTTTCCGAAAACACTAAGCCTTCAATGAGTTCTAACAACGAAAACCTACTTAACAAATTCAAGTTTCCTCTATACATGCATAGTTAGCCATACAAAATCAGAATTTGAATAGTTAGCCAACCGTCAGGTGCACTAGTGCCAACCTCGACTCGACTCCGAGTTGACAACTGAAATCGGTCACTTCTACCCCCACACGCGCCTCGCGCCAACACCTTAAGGTGTCACCGTGTCAACATGGTCAACCTATCTCACACCGTCATGCCATGCACATGCTATGCAATGCAAATAAAAATACAGCATTACAAACATAAATAAATATTATCCGCGAAAGAATTTCCTCTCCCCATTGTTCACTAACGATAATTCAACGACTCTGAGTAATATTTTCTTCAATTCCCTAAAAATAATTCTTCCGAAGAAATCTAACTCTATTCGTAAATAAAACTATCTATCCGTACGTTATTTATCTGCCCGAAAATAATACCCAAGCCCAAAGATATTCTTTATCGAAAACTATTAGAAAACCTAAAAATACCGAAAACTTGCTTAGGTACCGAAAACTTTGAGAAAATGCCGAAAACTTAGCACACCGAAAGGTTTCTCCTTGCCGAATTCTTTCAAGATTCACATGTACTTGACATTCTGAACTATTTTCACGTGTTTGAAACATGTACACCTAACATAGTCCAAGTAAATTCCTACTCTCATATTGAAACTCACAGAACCCCAACACATTGAAATACTAAACATATTCCCACACGAGAACATATGAAAGCGCATCGGTCAATGCCGAAAACATAGATAGGTATGGAAAAGACTTTTGCCAATGTCGACAACTTGTAAAGATACAATTTTGAAAACTCCTAATATAATACTCGTAAAATTTAAATACGGGATTTTGATATAACTAACGGTGTAATTTCGTGAATTAAGAATCTTAATAAAACGATTCAAGTTCTAGGAATGAAAACATAAACGCTAATGATGTCGATATTAATTTCAATACCTGGTCAAAGAAATACGTATGGATAATGAATTAATTAAGTGGGCCATACTTGATACACAAATAAGGCCCAGAGTGTTCAAATATGATAAGGCTTAATGAGATAATAATTTACCTAACATGGGAAGACTTATAATGATGGGATATATTTTACTACGTGGTTAAGGCCCAAGTTTGCAAGGATAGACATTGAAAATGAAGTTGCTTAAGATAGAAGGAATTCACGTCATCACAAAATTGTCCCATCATGTATGCTTTTGATGGTTTAAGTACTTATCTAACACCTTTATATCAAAACAGTATTGAGTGAGAAACAGAAGAAAACCCTAATGATCTAAAAGGAGAAACGTGGAAGTGAAGAAATTGAAGCAACTCAACAACATAAGGGGTTAACAACTCGACAATCTAAACTTTGGAGTAAGGTAGGTCTCTTATATTTGATAAATCTAACGTGTTGTTTGCTATTTATTCTTTTGTAATAATATGGTATTCATATGAAGTCTTCAAGATGATCATATAGTTACATGACATTAATATGTACTTAGGATGATTCAGTTGATGCTTTCGTGAACTATAGGATGAGTTCAATATTCTGATCTTCGAAGTAGGCATGATCTTAACATTACAATCTCTATAGGATGAGTTCAATATTTCTGATCTTCGAAAGTAGGCATGATCTTAACAACAATTACAATCTCGACAATTATTATTGTATTTCTATATGAACTCTCCATATGTCATTCGAATATTTTGAAATAAAAGATAGGTGTTTAGGCTAAAGTTACATTGGAGAAATTTAATGCAAGATTCGAAACCTTAACTGTTAGGGAAACTTCGACCACTTAATATAGCTAGGTATTTTCAACAGCTATATAATGTTAGGAGATATCATAATGACTTTAAGACTTGTTCGAAGGTTATCATGCTTAGAAGTTTTGGGATCTCAACTTTGATCCCATGTTCACGAGTTTTACGATGGTGTAGGAGTTCTTGTGACTCTTGAAATATATATGGTTCATGAGAATATTGATTTTTTGACCGTACCCTTTTCTGTATTTAGCTTAGTTTTAGGCGATAATAGTGATGTAAATAAAATCGTTACTTGCAACAAAAGAATACATCTATGATTAATTCTAGATAAGTTCTATGTGAGTACGTGGTTCTTTTAGATGTTTAAACATATCATAGGTGCTTCATCAGGTGTAAGGGTTCGTTCGATGTATATAATATATATATTGATAACTGTATTCATGCTTGCACAAGCGAAGTTCTTAAGAATTTCCTGTTTTAAAGTGTATTATTTTCGAGAGATTGAATATTTTTGGAGAATATGAATTTTAGTAATTTTGATATGGTGTTTTATAGAATTTGTTCAGTTCTTCTGAATTTTATGATTTTTAGATTGTGCCATTTTCTGGCATTAATATAATTTTCGAAGGTGATCATAGTGATAAGAATTTTGATAATTTTAGGTTTTTATTAATTCAGGGTTTTCGTTACTTAGGGTTCGAGAATTTCAAAACTTATGTGATTTAGCAATTATACTGATATAACAATATTCGTATGCTCAGAGGATCGAAACATTAGGAATTCACCGGATTTCTTGACTGACGTTATCTGGAGGACAGGTAGGTGAATTATTCATCTACAATGCGTAAACACTTATATGATTCATGTGCTTTTATGTGCTTTCTATGTGATTAAATAAAATACGTGTTTTATGTACGTCTCACGTGAAAATATGTTTGTTATGTTATCATGTTTATGTGCATGGCATATGCATATCATATCACAGGGTTGAGATATTTACACCGTATTGAGACGGTTGATTTGAGATATTGTCGAGCGGGGTAGAATGAGATGTTTGTGATTGTTGTTGACTCGTTGAGGAGTCGAGGTTGGTACTCGCATGACACCTGACGGCAGACAGGCGTGATCGATCTGTCTACTCGGGCGTGAACGTCCCGAGGTACAAAACCGTCGTGATTATATCTTTAGCGGAGGGAGCGACCTGACAGGACAGTTCCGTGATCGTCAAAACACTGTCGGCCTTGGCTACCGCTTACGGAAGAGCGGCCTAGTAGGGCAGTTGCGTGATCGTCAAAACGCTGCTAGTGTAAGCTTCCGTATGTTCTTATTATGGGCGCGCGAGGTGTCGAGTCTGACCTAGGGCCCTGTGTTTTGTGATTTGAGATAGGATTGTGGGAAAAAGAAAGAGTGAACATTGCATGCGAAATATTGGGATAGGGAATGAGCGTTCACGTGCATACATGCATTTTTATTCACCTACTGGGCAAATCGCTCAGTGATTACGTGTTGTAGGTACTGAGTCTGACGCCGACGAGCGTCAAGACTGAGGAGGCTGGTGGCGGTGCTCCACGGACTTTTGAGGGCGAGGCGGTACATGGATGAAGACCTGTGGAGCGACTTTAGGGTTTTGTCCTTTTGGCGTTTTGAGGCTACGGCCTTTGTACAGATACTACTATGTAAAATAATATTTTGTTGTATTATATTATCTTTTAGTAAAAACAATTTTTATTAGATGGGTCTTCCGCGACTTACGTTGCGAAAATCCGCCACTAACGTTAATTAGAAAAGTAGGGTCGGTACAGGTGGTATCAGAGCTTAGGCTTCAGGTTCTGAAGACTGTCCATGTACTGCTGCTCAAAAGTCTGGAGAACCAGCCTAGCCTGTAAGTCCAATACGTGAGTATGTGATTACGTGTTATTTGAAGTGCGCTTTGTATGAATGACGATAGATAATTATAGAAAATGATGAGAGAAAGGGTAGAGCATGTAGATGAATTTATCATCTACAACACTTAAATAAAATCGAGTTAATGATTAATGATATGCCTTCATGATTTAATTTGATTTATGTGTTATCATGTGCTATCATGTTCTAGGAGTTTTTTGACCTAGATAAATTTTCGAATATTACATGTACACGACAACCCTAATTTCTGGGTTAGAATGTGTGTTATTTCCTGTCCATATTTCCCATGTGCTTAGACTTGTAAGAGTAAAACAATTTCGAGTAGAGGAATTAACTTTTCGAGTAATTGAACTTATTTGAGTCTGTACAATTTATGTGGTTTGGTGTGGTTTTCAGATAGCTTGCATTTTATCATGTGATTCAATTAAATGTTTAGGTTAACTCAAATTCGGGCAGTTCGATTGGTAAGTGATTTAGCTTGAATTTCTGATAACTCAAAGTAGAAATTCGGGTGGCAAGGCAATTAGCAACGAATTTGGGAAATTTCGGGTATTCGAGTTTTTGTGTCCTTTCTAGTTTAATCTCGGGCACTAAACGTTAGTCTTTAAAGGTACAATTTCGGGTAGTTTAACTTATACGTGACCTAGTTTTGATTTTTGAGTAGTTCAATTTGATTTTCGGATAGAAAATAAACTTTTGGGCCTTAGTTAATTTTCCCAAACTGGGGTTTGCTGAGTATTGGTTTTGATAGAATTTTCAGGTAGCTTAATGTGCATGTGATTTAATTCAAATCTTCCACTGGTACAAATTAGAAAATTCGGGGGTGATATATCTCAGCGATTTTGAGCAATTTCGGGCATTTACAGGGCTTTTGTTTCTTGTTGATAGTGGAAGTCTTTTTGGGGTAGCTACAACTCGCGACTTACTGGACAGAGTGATTATAATATGAGTTGACATGTTCGATACGGACATAATTTGCTTTTCATCTTTTTACCATTGGAAACATTTTCAGCCATTTAAATAGCTTTTGATTTTTGGAGACATGTTTTTGTGCATATAACCTATCTTCGTGCATATAACCTATCTTGATTCTTATTAATTTATGAATTATTTAGCATGCATTTTTGGTTCTAGGGTATTGAAAATAGTAAATTAGTTATACTTTTTGGATAGTGAAAGCTGTGTGACACAAAGTAAGTTATTAGGTCCATTTCATATCCCAAGATAAGTGACCGGATTTCGGGCAATAAAACCATTGGGTTTCAATTTGTGGGCATCCCATTTTAATATATTTTCTTTAAACAACTAATTGAAATTTGAATACTAGAAATGAAATTCGGGTAAGTAGAATTTCGAGTAAGATTGGATTTTTGTCGAATTTATTATATTTTGTCGCGTTGGCAATTGACTTAATTTTTCGGGCAGCTAGAGAAAGTTGGGCCTAGAGTGCGCAGCGGAAGCGTAGTGAGAATAGGAATAAGTAAGCATAGAAGGCGTAGAAAATATATGAACGAGTCTTAACGTAGAATCTGATGATCTTAGAAACTGGGCCACATATTTAAATGTGTCGCCTAGATTGCATGATATAAAGGTGGGAATAAATTCGACCTTAATAGAATGCGGATAGATCAGAGAATAGGAGAAGTCGTTATCCCGAATTACACCGGTCGGCGTATTTCGGGGACGAAATTCTTTTAAGGGGGAGAATGTAATACCCGTAAAATTTAAATACGGGATTTTGATATAACTAACGGTGTAATTTCGTGAATTAGGAATCTTGTTAAAACGATTTAAGTTATAGGAATGAAAACATAAGCTAATAATGTCGAAATTAATTTCAATATCTGGTCAAAGAAATACGTATGGATAATGAATAAATTAAGTGGGTCATACTTGATACACAAATAAGGCCCAAAGTGTTCAAATATGATAAGGCTTAATGAGATTATAATTTACCTAACATGGGAAGACTTATAATGATGGGATATATTTACTACGTCGTTAAGGCCCAAGTTGCAAGGATAAACATTGAAAACGAAGTTGCTTAATGAAGATATAAAAGTGCCTAAGAGGGGGGGGTGAATTAGGCAAATAAAATTTTATGCTTCTTTTTCAAAACCTTAGTGTGGTGACTTAGTTATACCTACTGATGTTTGTAACTAATATGCCTGATATATCCTAGTAACGTCGGATGTGTGTCGGGTCTGTCTCACAGCGATAAAGAAATAACTGAAAAGTAAATGCGAGACAGGATTTTTATAGAGGTTATATCCCCAACTGGGGTTTACTCCTCTCCTTGGGATTTTCTTCCCAAGAGTTTAACCAATCACTATAATGCACCGTAGCTGGATACAAAACTGATTGGTCAGCCCAATACACAACCGAAACAAGTCGAACACTAGACACTACTAGGTTACCACACGCCGAGTTTCGTTCCTCGGAATCTCCTTGATCCCGACAGACACAGCTCGCTACCGAAGGGCCCCCGGACTTGTCCTTCCCTTCACGTGTGCGTAAACGTCGACCTTGCCTCCTTGGTATTGCTCACGTCCGAAGACAGAATATATGGCAGGGGATGATGGAATATCAGATAAATCACTCGCTCAGTGATGGATAGGCAAGTTAAAGTTCGGGTAGGCAGAAAGCTATCGCAAGTGACTAGCTCAGGAATATCTTAGTATCTCTCTGCTCAAGAATCTCTCGTAGGCTTTAAATACGCAAGTTCTGTTCCGTTTCTGTACTTCGACAATCTAGAGTGCAGCTCATATAAATCCTTTTCTAATAGCACTTTACATGGAAAGTCATATCAAACAATAATCACCAAATCAAGCATAGTTTCCATGTAGCTTTCGAGTTAATCATACCATATAAATCATGCTTCTAATAAATCGTCACAACGGTCATATAGCACATTAAAGCATGATTATTTTCCATATAAAGCTCAATTTTCGTACTCAAACAATTTCAACCATTTCGCATATATTTTCCATATCGAAATTTTCCATAAGTGATTCCCTGCTATCAGTTCCTAGTAACGAGTACTTTAGATTTACTTTCCAAGTATGGCACATAAGATAGCAAGACATAAGCACGTTTTCCATGTACAGCTCATAGCATTTAATCAATATATTTACCATGTTTAGCACAAGAATCAGATCAGAGCTTACATAAATCGATTTTTCACATCATGGCACTACTTTCCTTAATTCAGAGATCTCACCCGTTATAGCACATACCATATAAGAGCATCTTATCCATAAGGTTAATCAAATCAAATCTTTCCTAAATATAATAATCCAATCAGCACAAGGAAAGATATCAATTTAATATTTCGCATTTAATTCAGTGCAAGGCAAGCATGGATCGTGCATATGATTTTCGTCCAGGAATAAACTGGTATCAACGGATATATCACTTTCCATATATAAACAGCATATTTTCTATATATAGCTCGGTAGGATATCTCATGCATTATTTCCATATATAGCACAGAACGATATATCCTATCTCATGGACTGTCTATAACATGCGATCACATAGTTCCATCAAATCATCACAAAATCACACGCAATTCAAATATTCAACACTTTAACAATTTTCATCTCATTTGCAATGCATGGTTGAACATTATCATGAACTTAGACATTTTATTTGTCCCAAATCGAATTGCTCATTTATAGACCTAATGTCATAGCAATTACATCGTTCATCAAAACTCTCTAACATATATGGACCAAAAAGGTCAACATTCTCCCCCTTTTTGATGATGACATGTAATTGATGCAGCACGGAAGCACGTAAGCATATTCGATTATGCAAGTCCTAGCGCATATGTCTAAGTGTTCAATAATCACAAAGCAGAGCATACGATATTTCCTAATCACATGTGATTCTATTTGCTCCCCCTGCCTATGTGCAGATATCTCTATGATATGCTAAGATATATCGTGAACAAATTTTGCTCCCCCTGTCTACGTGCGGATATATCCTATTAAATTCTATGTTATATCTTAAGTACAAGAATTTCGAAATTACCCGTGAGTGTGCTCCCCCTGCCTAAGTGCGCATTTTCCAAGCATGGTTCAAGTAATCATGTAATCATCGCAGCAGGCACTTAGCACTCATCAAGAAATTTCACGCATGTCAAATCGCACAGCTAAGCATCAGAGTATGAGATCAGCATATGATACCTCCGAAGATCAGAGCAAAGAAAATATGAAGCACAGAAGATATATCATGATAGCAGCAAAGTATTATATTAGGGTTCAACGAGCCTCCCCATACATCACTTACTAGCAAAACACTTAGACGCTAAACGCCTAAACTTACCTTACTACTCCCCCTTCATTATCAAAAAGGCGGGAGGTAAACCTAAAAACTGAGCGATACTGGAATATCCTAGGGGCAGACTAAGAGCAGAACGGAACTAGAGAGGCAGCCTACTGGCTTGAAGAGGAGTCGGAAACAGCGGGTTTTGGAAGGGATTGCTTGACGAGTTTGGTGATCTTGGAGAGTTTCAGCGACATTTCGGTATACTGTTCTTTGATCTTGCGGAATCGCTTCTGATTGTCAGCTTTGATATCGGAGATATCACGGCGCAGCACTGAGATTCCTGCCTTCCCTACGCTTAACTCATCCTCGTAGTCATCGTCCTCGTCACTTTTGACCTTCGCTTTCCCTTTCGCAGCCGACCGTTTCTGGGCGCTATCCACTGATCTGTTCTCCTTGGCCTTGAACCAGCCTTGACCTTTAGTGTGATGAATCCCCATGCGTTTCAGAGTCACAAGATCCACAACGTGGATGGCCGTATCTTCCCATGCCGGCGGCATCTGGATTTTCTCACACTCAAGGAAGTGCGTGAGCAACATCCCGTAAGGCAATGCCTTGTCTGTGCTTTCAACAGCCTGGATCATGTGCTTCAGGATCACATACCCGAGATTGAACTTGCGATTCTGGGATATCATGTACACGGCAAAAGTGCTCATGAAATTCATGGTGGTAGAGTGGCCGCCACTTCCGATTTTGGCACTCCACAAGGTCATGTTCAGCAGCTTATGAAGGAAGAAGAAGTCTATGGGAAGTTGATTGAGAGCTTCTCCGTCTGAAAAGCGGGGCTTAGTACGGGTATTCCAGAGTTTCAGAAGGACATCACTGGATTCGAAACCATCAGCATGGCACCAGTTGTTCATGTCGTAGTGGCAGAGGGGTTCATCAGGAACTCCAAGCATCTCGTTGATCTTCTTCGTGGTCCAGTGGATTCTGCCTCCCAGCACATAGGAGCGGACATTGATGTGTCCTTCATACTCATCGTAGTCAAAGTTTGCGTAGAAGAGCTTGACAGCTTCTGGGTAGTAGGGCTTGTTGATACTCAGGAATTTCTCCCATCCGTAGTCTTTCAGCCAAGTGATAACAGTTCCAGCAGGCAACTTGTCGAATGCGACGCCTCGACCACGAGCGATGTCACGCTTGCTAAAGCTTTTGTAGACGGTTCGGTTACTTTCTTCTAGGAACAGGGCTTCAACTGGGATCTCAGTTGGGTTGGACAGGTCGATGGAAGGGATATCGGAAGTTTTAGGGCTTGGTTTTGAAGACGGCGAGGCCCTATCAAGTGGGGAAGGAGATTTCTGGGTTTCCTCTGGCGTTTCGTCATGAATTTCTTCAGCATCCTCTTGACTCGAAACAGATTTTTCAGGCTCGGGTGATCTCACAGGGGTTGTTTTCTTGCCTTTCTTCTTCTTCTTCTTGGGGATCTTAGAGGGAGATGGTCCTTTTTCAACCGATTTGTCCTTTGAACGGGTTTTTCGAACAGGGGTGGTTGATGGTGAAACTGGCGTGGATGAGTCTGGAGCAGCATCGGATAGGTCTTCGTCTGATGGAGGTTCCTTTCGTTTACGGCTGGATGATTTGGGAAGAGCAGCTTTGGATCCGGAAGTTTTTGCCATTGATTAGGGTTTGAAGGTTGAGAGAAGTTTCAAGAAGATGATTGAATGATGAAGGTTGAGGACGGTTTGGGTCTTTTTGAAGGAGTGAGGTCGGTTTATTTTTGGAAGAGATATGGATGATTTCGAAATTCGAAATTTGAAATTTCAAATTTGAGAGAGGAGGAAACTGTCAGAAATGTCTGACTGATTTGACGGGATCTCATAATTAAGGAAGGGATGTGACTAGACCGAACAGGAATATATATTAAATAAATGAGTTCCCTAAAATAACTGAACGGCTTGAAAGATATCAACGAGTTCCTTCCTAAAATAACCTGATCTCATTTAAGGGCAGATCCAGAAGATCGGATATTCCTAAAATAAGCTAAGTGGCTGAAGGAATGTCCAGGAAGAGATAACTACGAATTTCTTCCTAAAATACGAGAATCATACTTAAGGAAAAGATCTATAAGATTCACGAAAATATTCTAAGGGCTGAATGAATACCTTAAGATAGGATAGCTAAGAATTTCTATCTAAAATAGAGTAACCTAGAGAAAATGATGGAATTAGGCAGATTTACTAACCTTATTTAGCTCGATAATTCCCAATCGATCACGGATATAGCAGAATCTTGCCTCAATTAGGGGTTTCGTGAAGATATCAGCAAGCTGATCATTTGTTCCTACGAATTCCACACTGATATTCCCCTTCTGAACATGGTCTCGTATGAAATGATGTTTAACCTCAATATGCTTAGTACGAGAGTGATGCACGGGATTCTTAGTAATACTAATGGCACTAGTGCTATCACACCTAATAGGAATTTTGTCATAACTTAACCCGAAATCACTAAGGGTTTGTTTCATCCAAAGAATTTGTTGACAACAATTTCCTAAAGCCATATATTCAGCTTCGGTTGTGGAGAGGGCGACAGCATTTTGCTTTCTACTAGACCAAGTTACTAGGGAATTTCCAAGTAATTGGCAAGTTCCACTAGTACTTTTCCTATCTTCCCTACAGCCGGCATAGTCGGCATCGGAATATCCCATTAATGGGAATTCATCCGAATGAGAGTACCACAAACCATAATTAACAGTACCCTTGACATATCTAAGTATACGCTTGACTGCTGTCAAGTGAGATTCCCTAGGGTCAGACTGATATCTCGAACACATACCAACAGCAAACATGATATCAGGACGACTAGCAGTTAAGTAAAGAAGGCTACCGATCATACCTCGATATTCCGTTTGATTAACTGGTGTACCTGATTCGTCACTGTCTATTTTGGTGGTCTGATGCATGGGAGTGGAAATTGCTTTGGAATCGTTCATCCCGAATTTGATCAGTAATTCCTTGCTGTACTTAGTCTGGGATACAAAGGTTCCACCGTCAAGTTGCTTTATTTGCAACCCAAGGAAGTAGTTCAGCTCGCCCATTAAGCTCATCTCAAATTCCTTCTTCCTCCTGGGAATAACCTTTTGCAACTAACCTCGCTTTGTTCCTTGTGACATTACCATGTTCATCGAGTTTGTTGCGGAAAACCCATTTGGTTCCTATGATGGACTTTTCATCTGGTCTTTCCACGAGTGTCCACACTTGGCTCTTTCGAACTGAGCCAACTCATCTTCCATGGCAGAGACCCAGGATATATCATCCAAGGCTTCATGGACTGTTTTTGGTTCCATCATTGAAAGTAGTACATCATGAGATTCCTCTGTATCCTGATTTCGTACAGTTGCTCGAGTTTTGATTCCAGATCTGATATTTCCTATCACTTGATCTGTTGGATGACTGGAAGCATGTTTCCATTTTCTAGGTTGTAGCTCATTTGCTTCCGGTTCCAGTGTCTCTACATTTTCGTCTTCTGGAATATCATCCTTACCATCTTCAGTATCCTGTAATTCTGCACAGGGAAAATCTATACCTTCCTCATCAGTAGCATCTGCGTTAGGCATTTCATCAAAGGTAACATGTATGGACTCCTGAACAGTCAATTTCCTTTTATTATAAACCCGATATGCCTTAGAGTGAAGACTGTAACCAAGGAATATCCCTTCATCAACCTTAGAGTCAAATTTTCCTCTCTTATCTCTATCGTTCAAGATAAAACATTTGCATCCAAACACTCGAAAGTAACTTATATTCGGAGTTCTACCATGCCAGATTTCATAAGAAGTCTTCTTTAATATCGGCCTAAGGAAAACACGGTTAGACACATAACAAGCTGTACTAACAGCTTCCGCCCAAAACTGTTTAGGAATATCATACTCATGTAACATAGATCTAGCCATTTCCTGTAATACCCTATTTTTACGTTCAACTACGCCATTCTGTTGAGGAGTTATGGGGGCAGAGAAGTTATGACTATATCCGTAGTGATCACAGAATGATGCAAATGACTTACTATCAAATTCCAGTCCGTTATCACTGCGTATCCTACATAAGTTTGTTTCTTTTTTATTTTCAAGTCTCTTAACTAGCGATGCAAAATTATCTAGTGCCTCATTCTTATGTGCAAGAAATATCACCCAAGTATACCTGGAATAATCATCAACGATAACAAAAGCATATCTTTTACCTCGCAGAGACATCGTTTGGACAGGACCAAAAAGGTCGAGATGCAGTAATTCCAGAGGTCTGGATGTGGATATCACATTCTTTGCCTTGAACGATGTCTTGGTCTGCTTGCCCATTTGGCATTCCTTGCATGTTTTGTCTTTGACAAACTTTATGTCAGGAACACCTCGCACCAGTGCATTGCTTGTGATGTGAGACAGTAATTCCATGTTGGCATGTCCTAAGCGTCTATGCCATAACCAGGTGTTATCCTGTGTAACTGCTAAGCACTTGACATTCTGGTCAGTGATATCATCAAGAGTTATGCAATAAATATTTCTATCCCTAGATGCACTAAACAGTACCTTATCATTGGTTTTAACAATACACTTATCATTTTCAAAGGTTACCGTATGACCCTTATCACATAATTGACTAATGCTAATGAGATTATGTTCTAGGTTCTTAACTAACCATACGTCATCTATAGTAGTATGTAAAGTGTTACCAACAGTTCCAACCCCAATGATCTTAGCTTTAGTGTTGTCGGCGTAGGAGACATATCCTCCATCATAGGCTTTCACCGACACAAACTTACTGATATCACCTGTCATATGGTGGGAACACCCACTGTCGAGGTACCACTTGTTCTTTTTGCTGGATTTTCTTCTTTGTACCTGCATGAATCATTTCTTTTCTGAGGTGCCCAACTTCGATTGGGTCCTAAAGGGTTAGTGGTAAAATGACTCTTGTTAACACATGATATATCATCTGTCACAGACTGTGATCTCATAAATGCAGGCGCGCCAGAACCTTGATTCTTAGGAATCTGCTTTGGCCTCCAGATATATCTAGTTTTATCAGCTTTCTTCAAGAAACAGTGGTTAGCATAATGACCGTGACGGCCGCATGAAAAACATTTAGGCTTTCTAATATCTAGTGAAGGTGCAGCATGCTTAGGTGTTGTGGAATATCCTATCCCTGTATTTCCAACATGTCTAGGAAGATCAAGTATCATGTTGAGATTATGTTGTCCTACAAAAAGTCTAACATTTTTATTTTCTTCTAAGAAATCCTTAAGGACGGACGTGTCTCTAGACCTATTTCTTGCTTCCTAAGCTTTTCGCAACTACATAAGACTTTTTCTTCCTTAAGAGTTTCTAGCTCGGCTTTCAGACGCTCATTTTCTAACTCTGTTTGATGCTTTTCTCTAGCTACATCATCTCGTTGTCTAATCAGACTCTTTACTTGTGAGTTGAGCGACTTAATTCTTCTTTCTGCGTTTTGAATAATTTCAAACATCTCTTCCTTTTCATCTACTTCAGGAACTGAGGAAGCGTTATCATGAGATTCATCTTGCCTAGCATATAATTCATTTAGAAAGTAAATTTTCTTAATAGTAGATGAATCTGATACCTGATCATCGTCATTGGCCATGTAGGCGAGATCTTCCTCCTCTTCACTTTCGGCCTCTTCCCAGTTAGTGACCATTGCTTTCTGCTTCTTTACCTTTTTGTCACCATTTTCCATAGGGCAGTTTGAGGCGAAGTGGCCTGGCTTGTTGCATTTGAAACATTTCTGCACGTTGTTCCCGGATGATGATATTCCCTTGTTCCGTGGCTGGAACTTGGAGTTTCCCTTGAACTTTCTTTTCATCCGAAACTTTTCAAACCTCCTGGTCAGCATGGCGATTTGCTCCATTAGGTCCTCCTCAGTTTCTTTTTCACCTTCAGAATCATTTTCTTGTTCGGTGTTAAATGCGATGTTTGGTTGACTTCGGACCGTTGGCTTCTCTTTGATGGAGATCTGAGTCATCTCGTAGGTGGTAAGAGATCCAATCAATTCTGACACGGAAAGTTGG
Source organism: Craterostigma plantagineum (assembly GCA_027422505.1). Classification (NCBI taxonomy): domain Eukaryota; kingdom Viridiplantae; phylum Streptophyta; class Magnoliopsida; order Lamiales; family Linderniaceae; genus Craterostigma; species Craterostigma plantagineum. Next base: position 792,423 of record JAPQWV010000055.1, read on the forward strand.
TCCAAGTCCTTTGCTTCGTAGATGGCAGTTACTTTGGGATTCCACTCTCTTGGAAGAGATCTCAGTATTTTCCGTACTTTCTCACCGTCCGGTATTTTCTTTCCCAACGAGAACATTTGATTGATGATGTTCATGAATCTCGCGTACATATGGCTTATGGTCTCGTTGTCCTCCATTTTGAACAGCTCGTATTGGTGAGTTAAGAGGGCTATTCTTTCTTGTACGACTCGAGTGGTTCCCTCATGTGTGACTTGAAGCATCTCCCACATATCCTTGGCAGATTCGCATGAGCTCACACGATTGTATTCTTCTCTTGTAAGCGCGCATGCGATCATGTTCTTAGCTTTGGCATTCAAGGATATTCCTCGCTTGTCTGTTGCATCGTACTCGGAACCTTTCTTTGGAGTTCCATCCGCCTTCTTCGGATTGTAAGGTCCAGTGGTGATGATATCCCACAGGTCATAGTCAGTAGCAAGCAGGAATTCCTTCATACGATTTTTCCATATAGCATAGTTTGTTCCATCGAAAAGTGGTGGCCTGGAATGAGATTGTCCTTCTGCAAAAACATCAAAACTCGAAGAAGCCATTAGATCTTTAACTCAGGCTTGTTAGGCCCGTCGTTTGAGTAACCCGCTCTGATACCAAATGAAGATATAAAAGTGCCTAAGAGGGGGGGGTGAATTAGGCAAATAAAATTTTATGCTTCTTTTTCAAAACCTTAGTGTGGTGACTTAGTTATACCTACTGATGTTTGTAACTAATATGCCTGATATATCCTAGTAACGTCGGATGTGTGTCGGGTCTGTCTCACAGCGATAAAGAAATAACAGAAAAGTAAATGCGAGACAGGATTTTTATAGAGGTTATATCCCCAACTGGGGTTTACTCCTCTCCTTGGGATTTTCTTCCCAAGAGTTTAACCAATCACTATAATGCACCGTAGCTGGATACAAAACTGATTGGTCAGCCCAATACACAACCGAAACAAGTCGAACACTAGACACTACTAGGTTACCACACGCCGAGTTTTGTTCCTCGGAATCTCCTTGATCCCGACAGACACAGCTCGCTACCGAAGGGCCCCCGAACTTGTCCTTCCCTTCACGTGTGCGTAAACGTCGACCTTGCCTCCTTGGTATTGCTCACGTCCGAAGACAACACGTCCGAAGACAGAATATATGGCAGGGGATGATGGAATATCAGATAAATCACTCGCTCAGTGATGGATAGGCAAGTTAAAGTTCGGGTAGGCAGAAAGCTATCGCAAGTGACTAGCTCAGGAATATCTTAGTATCTCTCTGCTCAAGAATCTCTCGTAGGCTTTAAATACGCAAGTTCTGTTCCGTTTCTGTACTTCGACAATCTAGAGTGCAGCTCATATAAATCCTTTTCTAATAGCACTTTACATGGAAAGTCATATCAAACAATAATCACCAAATCAAGCATAGTTTCCATGTAGCTTTCGAGTTAATCATACCATATAAATCATGCTTCTAATAAATCGTCACAACGGTCATATAGCACATTAAAGCATGATTATTTTCCATATAAAGCTCAATTTCGTACTCAAACAATTTCAACCATTTCGCATATATTTTCCATATCGAAATTTTCCATAAGTGATTCCCTGCTATCAGTTCCTAGTAACGAGTACTTTAGATTTACTTTCCAAGTATGGCACATAAGATAGCAAGACATAAGCACGTTTTCCATGTACAGCTCATAGCATTTAATCAATATATTTACCATGTTTAGCACAAGAATCAGATCAGAGCTTACATAAATCGATTTTTCACATCATGGCACTACTTTCCTTAATTCAGAGATCTCACCCGTTATAGCACATACCATATAAGAGCATCTTATCCATAAGGTTAATCAAATCAAATCTTTCCTAAATATAATAATCCAATCAGCACAAGGAAAGATATCAATTTAATATTTCGCATTTAATTCAGTGCAAGGCAAGCATGGATCGTGCATATGATTTTCGTCCAGGAATAAACTGGTATCAACGGATATATCACTTTCCATATATAAACAGCATATTTTCTATATATAGCTCGGTAGGATATCTCATGCATTATTTCCATATATAGCACAGAACGATATATCCTATCTCATGGACTGTCTATAACATGCGATCACATAGTTCCATCAAATCATCACAAAATCACACGCAATTCAAATATTCAACACTTTAACAATTTTCATCTCATTTGCAATGCATGGTTGAACATTATCATGAACTTAGACATTTTATTTGTCCCAAATCGAATTGCTCATTTTATAGACCTAATGTCATAGCAATTACATCGTTCATCAAAACTCTCTAACATATATGGACCAAAAAGGTCAACACTTAAGATAGAAGGAATTCACGTCATCACAAAATTGTCCCATCATGTATGCTTTTGATCGTTTAAGTACTTATCTAACACCTTTAATATCAAAACGGTATTGAGTGAGAAACAAGAAGAAAACCCTAATGATCTAAAAGGAGAAACGTGGAAGTGAAAGAAATTGAAGCAACTCAACAACATAAGGGGTTAACAACTCGACAATCTAAACTTTGGAGTAAGGTAGGTCTCTTATATTTGATAAATCTAACGTGTTCTTTGCTATTTATTCTTTTGTAATAATATGGTATTTATATGAAGTCTTCAAGATGATCATATAGTTACATGACATTAATATGTACTTAGGATGATTCAGTTGATGCTTTCGTGAACTATAGGATGAGTTCAATATTTCTGATCTTCGAAGTAGGCATGATCTTAACATTACAATCTCTATAGGATGAGTTCAATATTTCTGATCTTCGAAGTAGGCATGATCTTAACAACAATTACAATCTCTACAATTATTATTGTATATTCTATATGAACTCTCCATATGTCATTCGAATATTTTGAAATAAGGGATAGGTGTTTAGGCTAAAGTTTACATTGGAGAAATTTAATGCAAGATTCGAAACCTTAACTGTTAGGGAAACTTCGACCACTTAATATAGCTAGGTATTTTCAACAGCTATATAATGTTAGGAGATATCATAATGACTTTAGGACTTGTTCGAAGGTTATCATGCTTAGAAGTTTTGGGATCTCAACTTAGTCCCATGTTCATGAGTTTTACGATGGTGTAGGAGTTCTTGTGACTTCAAATATATATGGTTCATGAGAATATTGATTTTTTGACCGTACCCTTTTCTGTATTTAGCTTAGTTTTAGGCAATAATAGTGAGGTAAATAAATTCGTTACTTGCAACAAAAGAGTACATCTATGATTAATTATAGATAAGTTCTATGTGAGTACGTGGTTGTTTTAGATGTTTAAACATATCATAGGTGCTTCAAAGTTTCAGGTGTAAGGCTTCGTTCGATGTATATAATATATATATTGATAACTGTATTGATGCTTGCACAAGCGAAGTTCTTAAGAATTTCCTGTTTTAAGGTGTATTATTTTCGGGAGATTGAATATTTTTGGAGAATATGAGTTTTAGTAATTTTGAAACATATGGTGTTTTATAGAATTTGTTCAGTTCTCCTGAGTTTAAGATTTTTAGATTGTGCCATTTTCTGGAATTAATATAATTTTCGAAGGCGGTCATAGTGATAAGAATTTTGATAATTTTAGGTTTTTATTAATTCAGGGTTTTCGTTACTTAGGGTTCGAGAATTTCAAAACCCATGTGACTTAGCAATTATACTGATATAACAATATTCGTATGCTCAGAGGATCAAAACATTAGGAATTCACCGAATTTCTTGACTGACATTATCTGGAGGACAGGTAGGTGAATTATATATCTACAATGCGTAAACACTTATCTATTTTATGTGCTTTTATGTGCTTCTATGTTATTAAATAAAATACGTGTTTTACGTACGTCTCACGTGAAAATATGTTTTTTATGTTATCATGTTTATATGCATGGCATATGCATATCATATCACAAGGCTGAGATATTTACACCGTATTGAGACGGTTGATTTGAGATATTGTCGAGCGGGGTAGAATGAGATGTTTGTGATTGTTGTTGTTGACTCGTTGAGGAGTCCAAGTTGGTACTCTCATGACACCTGACGGCAGACAGGCATGATCGATCTGTCTACTCGGACGTGAACGTCCCGAGGTGCAAAATCGTCGTGATTATATTTTTAGTGGAGGGAGCGACCTGACAAGGCAGTTGCGTGATCGTCAAACTCTGTCGGCGTAGGCTACCGCTTACGGAAGAGCGGCCTAGCAGGGCAGTTGCGTGATCGTCAAAACGCTGCTAGTGTAAGCTTCCGTATGTTCTTATTATGGGCGCGCGAGGTGTCGAGTCTGACCTAGGGCCCTGTGTTTTGTGATTTGAGATAGGGTTGTGGGAAAAGAAAGAGTGAACATTGCATGTGAAATATTGAGATAGGGAATGAGCGTTCACGTGCATACATGCATTTTTATTCACCCACTGGGCAAATCGCTCAGTGTTTACGTGTTGTAGGTACTGAATCTGACACCGACGCGCAGACTGAGGCGGCTGGTGGCGGTGCTTCACGGACTTTTGAGGGCGAGGCGGTACATGGATGAAGACCTGTGGAGCGACTTTAGGGTTTTGTCCTTTTTGGGGTTTTGAGGCTACGACCTTCGTACAGATACTACTATGTAAAATAATATTTTGTTGTATTATATTATCTTTTAGTAAATAAAATTTTTATTAGACGGGTCTTCCGCGACTTACGTTGCGAAAATCCGCCACTAACTTTAATTAGAAAAGTAGGGTCGCTACACCTAAGTCTTATTGCCGAGAACTCTCCAAATAAACAACTCGTATGTTCAACAATTACACTAATACTTATCTGAATTCTGAACCCCAAGAACTCCTGAGTGTTGAAGACATCTATAGCCGAAAACTACCAACATTACAAATATTTAAATACCTAAATTAAATCTTATAGTCGGCATATAGGATCCTAGCATACCGAACACTTCAAACCTTATAAAACTTACTACTCCAAAAAGAATTACCAATTAGTTCGAAACTCTAAAGTGAAGCCCTAGTTTATCGAAGACATAGGACTGCTAAAAAATGTTTATCTATCCAAAACTTTCTTGTGCCAAAAGCTATACACCTTTCCGAAAGCACTAAGCCTTCAATGAGTTACGACGAAAACCTACTTAAGAAATTCCAGTTTCCTCCAAACATGCATAGTTAGCCATATAAAATCGGAATTTGTTAGCCAACCGTCAGGTGCACGAGTACCAACCACAACTTGACTCAGAGTCGACAACCGAAATCGGTCACCTCTACCCCCACACGGGCCTTGCGCCGACACCTCATGGTGTCACCGTGTCAACACGGTCAACCTATCCCTCACCGTCGTGTCGTGGACATGCTATGCAATGCAAATAAAAATACAGCATTACAAACATAAATAAATATTATCCGCGAAAGAATTTCCACTCTCCCCATTGTTCACTAACGATAATTCCTCGACAATAAGTAATATCTTCTTAAATTCCCTAAAAATAATTTTCCGAAGAATTCTGACACTATTCGCAAATAAACCTATCTACCGTAAGTTATTTATCTGCCCGAAAATAATACCCTAGCCCGAAGATATTCTTTATCGAAAACTATTAGAACTCAAAAACCCTAGAATGTGAGAAACCCTAAAAATACCAAAAACTTCCTTAGATACCGAAAACTTTGAGAAAATGCCGAAAACCTAGCACACAGAAATGCTTCCCCTTGCCGAATTCTTTCACGATTGACATGTACTTGACATTCTAAATTATTTTCAAGTGTTTGAAACATATAAACCAAACATATGCAAGTAAATTCCTACTCTCATATTGAAAACTCACAGAACCCCAACACATTGAAATACTAAACATATTCCCACACGAAAAGATATGAAAACGCATTTGGTCAATGCCGTTAAAATAGATAGGTATCGAAAACTCTTTTGCCTATATCGACAACTTGTAAAGATACAATATTGAATACTCCTTAGTGTTAAAGGCATCTATAACCGAAAACTACAAACATTAGCAAATTTTTAAATAGCTAAATTAATCTTATAGTCGGCATATATAATCCTAACATACTGAACACTTCAAACCTTATAAAACTTACTACTCCGAAAAGAATTACTAATTAGTTGGAAACTCTAAAGTAAAAACCCTAGTTTATCGAAGACATTAGGACTGCTAAGAAATGTTTACCTATCCAACACTTACTTGTGCCAAATGCTGTACACCTTTCCGAAAACACTAAGCCTTCAATGAGTTCTAACAACGAAAACCTACTTAAAAATTCCAGTTTCCTCTAAACATGCATAGTTAGCCGTATAAAATCAGTATTTGAATAGTTAGCCAGCCGTCAGGTGCACTAGTACCAACCTCAACTCGATTCCGAGTCGACAACCGAAATGGTCACTTCTACCCCCACACGCGCCTCGCGCCGACACCTTAAGGTGTCACCGTTTCAGCACGGTCAACCTATCTCACACCGTTGTGTCGTGCACATGCTATGCAATGCGAATAAAAATGCATTACAATATAAATAAATATTATCCGCGAAGAATTTCCGCTATCCCCATTGTTCACTAACGATAATTCCTCGACTCTAAGTAATATTTTCTTACATTCCCTAAAACTAATTCTTTCGAAGAATTCTTACTCTATTTGCAAGTAAACCTATCTACTGTAAGTTATTTATCTTCCCAAAAAAATACCAGCCCGAAGATACTCTTTAATGAAAACTATTACAACTCAAGAACCCTAGAATGTGAGAAACCCTTAAAACACCCAAACTTCCTTAGATACCGAAAGGTTTCTCCTTGCCGGATTCTTTCAAGATTCACATGTACTTGACATTCTAAATTAGTTTCACGTGTTTGAAACATATACACCTAACATAGTCCAAGTAAATTCCTACTCTCATATTGAAAACTCATAGAACTCCAACAGATTGAAATACTAAGCATATTCCCACACGAAAACATGTGAAAACGCATCGGTCAATGCCGAAAACATAGATAGGTATGGAAAAGACTTTTGCCTATGTCGGCAACTTGTAAAGATACGATATTGAAGACTCCTAAGGGTTATTGTCGAGAAATCTCCAAATAAACAACTCCTATGTTCAACAATTAAACTAATACTTATCGGAATTTCGAGCCCGAGGAACTCCTTAGTGTTAAAGACATCTATAGCCGAAAACTACCAATATTAGCAAATATTTAAATCCCTAAATTAAATCTTATTGTCGGCATACATAATCCTACCATCTTAACAATTCATACCTTATAAAACTTACTACTCCGAAAGAATTACTAATTAGTTCGAAACTCAAAAGTGAAAACCCTAGTTTATCGAAGACATGAGGACTGCTAAAAAATGTTACCTATCCAAAAATTTCCTGTGCGAAAAGCTATACACCTTTCCGAAAACACTAAGCCTTAAATGAGGACACCCTACTTTTCTAATTAGGATTAGTGGCGGATTTCCGCAACGTAAGCCGCGGAAGGCCCGTCTAACTAAAACTTTTTCTAAACGTATTATAATACAACAAAATATTATTTTACAAAATAGTATCTGTACAATGGGCCGAAGCCCCAAAATGTCAAAAGGTCAAAAACCCTATCGCCGCTCCACAGGTCTTCATCCATGTACCGCCCCACCCTCAAAAGTCCGTGGAGCACCGCCACCAGCCGCCTCAGTCTTGACGCGTGTCAGCGTCAGACTCGGTACCTACAACACGTAAACACTGAGCGAATTGCCCAGTAGGTGAATAAAATGCAATGTAGCGTGCACTCATTCCCAATCCCAATTCTCACAACATGATACAATGCACGCTCGTTCCCATATTTCTATCGTATATGAATATCAGGGCCCTAGGCTGGACTCGGCACCTCGCGCGCAATGAAATAAAATATATCGTCTGGCCGTTAACGCCAGACTAGCGGTGCCCACGCTGATAGTGCGCTGATCGATCACGTCAACGTCCTCCTATCAGGTCGCCCCTTCCGCTACACAACTCATCCGACGGTTTGCACCTCGGGTCGCTCACGCCCGAGTAGACAGATCGCTCACGTCTGTCTCCCGTCAGGTGCCCCGCGAGTCCAACCTCAACTCCGCTACGAGTCTGACTGCCAAAATCGGCACACTCTACCCCGCTCAATCGACACCTTAAGCCTTAAGGTGTCACCACTAATGGGGTAATTATCCCTCACCATGTTCGTGCGATGTCATTTATATACGTGAAACACATGAAACGTGATGTCACGTAAAACATACATAAAACACGTGAATCACATAAGTCACGTAATCACATAATAGCAGGTAAGCGTTTACGTGTCGTAGATGAATGATTCACCTACCTCCCTCCTGTTAACATTAGTCACGTACACTGGAGATTTCCCTACGCTTCGAGCCTCTGAGTATTGAAAATATTTTCATATCAATATATTTACTAGGTCATATAAGTTTCGAAAATGCTAAAATTATCAAAACCCTAAAATTTATGAAAACCTAAAAATAATGAAATCCCTAAAAATAAATAAACCCTAAAATATCGAAAACCCTAAAAATAACAAAACCCTAAAATACTAAAAATTTATTAAGTGTAGAAAACTTTTAAAATGCTTAAAGTTTAGTGAATTTATACTTGATGTCGAAATCCTTAAAATGTCGAGAATTATAATGAGTTCGAATTCTCTCTATGATGATCTCGAGATTTTTAAACAATGTCGAAATCTACTATTGTCGAAATCTTTATGAACATGAACAAGGGAATATCGAAAGCTTTATGAAGTTGTCGAAGACTATGATGATGTCGAAATCCTTTCTAGTGATGTCGAGATCTTTTACAAATGTCGAGACCTTACCCATATAAATGTCGAAATCTATCATACATCTCGACATCTTTATTTTATACAATTCGAAATCTATCAATTACCTGCTTCGAAATCCTTCTAATTACTATATCTCGAGATTGCTCTATGAAATAGGTTATTGAATATGTCGAGATCTTCAGCTGAGAAACAAATATCGAGATCGTCCAACAATATCGAAATCTATCGAAACCTTTCTATTACAAAGCTCGAAATCTTTCTTATATATATATGTCGAAATCTTTATGTTATAAGTCTCGAAATCTTACTAAATAATTAATGTCGAGATCCTTACTTATCGAGATCTAAGATAAATGTCGAAATCTATTCATCACAAGCTTATTGAATCTGGACATCAAACTATGAGAATTATCATATCTCGAACACATATCGAAGTCTATCTATAATACATTCCAAAATCAATTTATCAAGCATCTCGAACTCTCTTTATTTCAGACCTCGAGATCTATTATACACATTCAAAATTCATCTATTGAACAATGATCATATCTCAAAATTTATCTAAGAATCATGATTTTCCAGAAAACCCTGAAACTGCATTGTCGAGATTATTTTCAAAGCTATGCTATTTCCCGAAAGCAATACACCTTAAATGAATTCTCATTCTGAAAGTAATCAAAGTTCCCGTTTTATTAAATGAACACATAAAATCACGTACTGAGTTCGAAAATCTTTGGCATATGAACTCAAAAACCCTAAAATTACTAAGTATATTATCTTTTGACCAACCATCTAATTATTCTTTCGAAAGCTTCGCATCTCTTGGCCCCTAATTACCTTCGTAAAAGAGACTGACTAATTCTACCCTAAATATATAAGAGAGCAATGAAATATAAATAATTCCTCACCTTCTTGCTTCGGCTTCTTTGAACTGTTAATGCTTAGGAGCTATTCGTTTTTCCTTCCCTACTTCTTACTTTCGTTCCTTCTTTTTCCTTAATAAGAGTTTTCTCCTAGTAATGTGTGGATATACACTAATATTTCAAAGGTGGAATTGGAAATGATGTGACATGGTAATAATCGTTTTATTACCTTGAGCTTAAGGAAGCTCATTACACTTCTTTTGATTTGGGCTTTATTTGGAAGCATAAACTAACTAAACATGGCCCAATTTAATTGATTATTATTTATACAAAGTTCATTAATTTAATTGGTAAGTTTCGAAAAGTTCTAAAATTATTATATATATATATATATTGTTACAACTTAAATTTATTTATTGACATCTTAACTTGCAACTTTACATAATTGATTTATATCAAAATCCCGTACTAAATTTTACGGGTATTACATGCTCCCCCCTTAAAAGAATTTCGTCCCCGAAATTATGCCGACTGGAATAACTCGGGATAACGAACTCTCATTTCATCCTCACGCTCCCAAGTGGCTTCCTCAATTGATTGATTCCACCACAACACCTTAACTAACGGAATAGTTTTATTCCGGAGCTGTTTCATCTCATACATCAGAATTTCTACAGGCTTCTCTTCGTAACTCAAGTCAGGCTTGAGCTGTAGATAGAGAAGTTTGTTCTGGATCACATGGCTTGGGTCCGCGACGTATTTTCGTAATGTCGATACATGAAATACGTCGTGAACTTGTGATAACGAAGCCGGCAACTCTAATTGGTATGCAACTTCGCCGACTCGTTTAAGGATTTTAAATGGGCCTATGTATCTTGGACTCAGCTTGCCCTTTCGTCCGAAGCGTTTTACGCCTTTCATTGGGGAGATTTTTAGAAACACTTGGTCATCTTCGGTGAACTCCAAAGGTCGTCGTCGATGATCAGCATAACTCTTCTGTCGACTCTGAGCAGTTCGCATTCGTTCCCGAATTTTTGTTACAGCTTCTGTCGTCTCACGGATCATATCTAGTGCCAACATTGCTCATTCGCCTATTTCGTCCCAGTGAATAGGAGACCGACACTTGCGCCCGTACCATGCTTCGTACGGCGCCATCCCGATTGTAGCATGGAAGCTATTGTTGTAAGAAAATTCGATCAGCAGCAAGTACTTACTCCAGTTTCCCTTGAAATCTAGCACGCATGCTCGCAACATATCCTCAAGGGTTTGGATTGTTCGCTCAGACTGCCCGTCGGTCTGAGGATGATACGCAGTACTGAACGAGAGCTTGGTTCCCATAGCTTTCTGCAGGCTTTGCCAAAAGTTGGATAGAAACCTCGAATCTCGATCCGAGACAATAGAAATTGGAATTCCATGGAGCCGGATTATTTCCTGAATATATAATTCAGCGTAGCGTTCCATGGAAAAGTAGAGCTGATTGGAAGGAAATGGGCTGATTTCGTCAGGCGGTCTACAACCACCCAAATGGCATCATGGCCTTTTATCGTCTTCGGTAAACCCACGACGAAATCCATAGTGATGTGGTCCCACTTCCATTCGGATATTGGTAAGGGCTGTAGAGTTCCAGCTGGTCGCTGGTGTTTGGCTTTGATCAGCTGACACGTCATACATCGATTTACGAATGCCGCTATGTCCTTTTTCATTCCTGGCCACCATACATGATTCGCAAGTCTCGGTACATTTTAGTCGAGCCCGGATATACAGAGTAGGTAGTTGTGTGCGCTTCTGTCATTATCGTTCGTCGTAACTCCTCGTCGCTAGGCACGTATAGCCGATTCTTATAAAGTAAAGTTCCGTCTTCTCGGATTGCATAGTCGTCGGGGAGTGCATCTTTTATCTTCAAATAAAGTTCATCCCTTTCTTGAGCTTTTCTGATTCGCTCTAGCAACGTAGGCTGAAGAGTTAGTGTTGCTAGTTTCATTTCAACTTCACCTAAGTCAACTACTTCCACTCCAAGTCTGTGCAATTCTGTGTTAATCGCCTTTCGACTGAGCGCGTCTGCGACTACGTTCGCTATGCCCGGATGATAATTGATAATGCAGTCATAGTCTTTTACGAGATCCAGCCATCGTCGTTGTCGCATGTTTAACTCCTTCTGGGTGAAGAAGTACTTCAAACTTTTATGGTCAGTGAAAATTTCACACCTTTCTCCGTAGAGATAGGGTCGCCAGATCTTTAAGGAAATACGACTGCTGCAAGTTCTAGGTCGTGGGTCGGATAGTTCTTCTCGTATTCTTTCAACTGTCTTGAAGCATATGCGATCACCTTTCCATTTTGCATTAGCACGCCTCCTAGGCCGTTCTTCGAAGCGTCGCTCTAGACCGAGAATCCTCCAGTTCCCGAGGGTGTAGTCAGAACAGGAGCTGTAGTGAGTCGTTTCTTTAGCTCTTGGAAGCTTTGTTCGCATGCCTCAGTCCACTTGAAAGGTAATTCTTCCTCGTAAGATTCGTCAAGGTTGAAGCAATACTTGAAAAGTCAGCTATGAACTTACGGTAATATCCCGCAAGTCCTAGAAAACTTCGGACCTCAGTAGGAGTAGTAGGACGTGGCCAGTTATTTACAGCTTCGATCTTACTCGGGTCCACAGAAATTCCATTCCCTGAAATCACGTGTCCCAAGAAAGCTACTTGCTCAAGCCAGAATTCACACTTCTTGAATTTGGCGTAGAGCTGTTTCTCTCGCAGGATTTCTAAGACTGTTCGCAAATGATTCTCATGTTCTTCCTTTGTCTTGGAATAGATCAGGATATCGTCAATAAAGACGATGACGAAGCGGTCGAGATAATTTTTAAAGACTCGATTCATCAAGTCCATAAAAGCAGCTGGGGCATTTGTCAGTCCAAAAGGCATGACCAAAAACTCGTAATGGTCGTACCTCGTACTGAATGCGGTTTTAGGAACATCTACCTCCCTGATCTTCAACTGATGGTATCCCGAACGGAGGTCAATTTTCGAGAACATCGTCGCTCCTTGTAGCTGGTCGAACAAATCATCGATCCTTGGCAGGGGTATTTATTCTTAATCGTGGTCTTATTTAATTCTCGGTAGTCGATGCACAGTCGCATCGAACCATCCATCTTTCGCACGAAGAGAACGGGTGCGCCCCTCGGTGAAAATCTCGGTTGCATAAACCCCTTCGATAGTAGGTCTTCTAACTGTTCCTTCAATTCCTTTAACTCATTCGGTGCTAAACGGTAAGGGGCTTTAGAGATTGGGGCTGACACAGGTATTAGGTCTATTGTGAACTGTATTTCTCGATCAGGGGTTAACCCCGGGAGATCATCGAGAAATACATCCGCGTATTCGTTGACTACAGGTACGTCTTTTAGTTCCGGTTGAAGTAAATCCTCTGCCTTCACCGCGTATACGAGATAAGACTCACAACCTGACCTCAAAAGTCGGTGAGCCTTTAGAGCTGATATTCGTGGAATACTATTCTTATTCGCTTTACCCGACTAGAGCTACCTACCTCTCGACGTCCCTTCGGCATTTTTATCTATTTCTACAATTATTCACATAGAGCACTTATCAAATAACACGTAATAATAAAATCAAATCCTAAACCTACAGGCCAGGCTGGTTCTCCAGGCTTTTGAGTGGCAGTACATGGACAGTCTTCAGAATCTAAAGCCGAAGCTCTGATACCACCTGTGACGACCCTACTTTTCTAATTAGGATTAGTGGCGGATTTCCGCAACGTAAGCCGCGGAAGGACCGTCTAATTAAAACTTTTTCTAAAACGTATTATAATACAACAAAATATTATTTTACAAAATAGTATCTGTACAATGGGCCGAAGCCCCAAAATGTCAAAAGGTCAAAAACCCTATCGCCGCTCCACAGGGCTTTATCCATGTACGGCCCCGCCCTCAAAAGTCCGTGGAGCACCGCCACCAGCCGCCTCAGTCTTGACGCGTGTCAGCGTCAGACTCGGTACCTACAATAGGTAAACACTGAGCGAATTGCTCAGTAGGTGAATAAAATGCAATGCAGCGTGCACTCATTCCCAATCCCAATTCTCACAACATGATACAATGCACGCTCGTTCCCATATTTCTATCGTATATCAATATCAGGGCCCTAGGCTGCACTTGGCACCTCGCGCGCAATGAAATAAAATATATCGTCTGGTCGTTAATGCCAGACTAGTGGTGCCCACGCCGATAGTGCGCTGATCGATCACGTCAACGTCCTCCTATCAGGTCGCCCCTTCCGCTACACAACTCATCCGACGGTTTGCACCTCGGGTCGCTCACGCCCGAGTAGACAGATCGCTCACGTCTGTCACCCGTCAGGTGCCCCGCGAGTCCAACCTCAACTCCGCTACGAGTCTGACTGCCAAAATCGGCACACTCTACCCCGCTCAATCGACACCTTAAGCCTTAAGGTGTCACCACTAATGTGGTAATTATCCCTCACCATGTTCGTGCGATGTCATGTATATACGTGAAACACATGAAACGTGATGTCACATAAAACATACGTAAAACACGTAAATCACATAAGTCACGTAATCACATAATAGCAGGTAAGCGTGTACGTGTCGTAGATGAATGATTCACCTATCTGCCCTCCTGTTAAAATTAGTCACGTACACTGGAGATTTCCCTACGCCTCGAGCCTCTGAGTATTGAAAATATTTTCATATCAATATATTTACTAGGTCATATAAGTTTCGAAAATGCTAAAATTATCAAAAACCTAAAATTTATGAAAACCTAAAAATAATGAAATCCCTAAAAATAAATAAACCCTAAAATATCGAAAACCCTAAAAATAACAAAACCCTAATATACTGAAAATTTATTAAGTGTAGAAAACTTTTAAAATGCTTAAAGTTTAGTGAATTTATACTAGATGTCGAAATCCTTAAAATGTCGAGAATTATAATGAGTTCGAATTCTCTCTATGATGATCTCGAGATTTTTAAACAATGTCGAAATCTACTATTGTCGAAATCTTTATGAACATGAACAAGGGAATATCGAAATCTTTATGAAGTTGTCGAAGACTATGATGATGTCGAAATCCTCTCTAGTGATGTCGAGATCTTTTATACATTGAAAGAGGTAAGTCTCGAGATCATATGTCAAAACTTTACAAATGTCGAGACCATACCCATATAAATGTCGAAATCTATCATACATCTCGACATCTTTATTTTATACAATTCGAAATCTATCAATTACCTACTTCGAAATCCTTCTAATTACTATATCTCGAGATTGCTCTATGAAATAGATTATTGAATATGTCGAGATCTTCAGCTGAGAAACAAATATCGAGATCGTCCAACAATATCGAAATCTATCGAAATCTTTCTATTACAAAGCTCGAAATCTTTCTTATATATATGTCGAAATCTTTATGTTATAAGTCTCGAAATCTTACTAAATAATTAATGTCGAGATCCTTACTTATCGAGATCTAAGATAAATGTCGAAATCTATTCATCACAAGCTTATTGATTCTCGACATCAAACTATGAGAATTATCACATCTCGAACACATATCGAAGTCTATCTATAATACATTCCAAAATAAATTTATGAAGCATCTCGTACTCTCTTTATTTCAGACCTCGAGATCTATTATACACATTCGAAATTCATCTATTGAAGAATGATCATATCTCGAAATTTATCTAAGAATCGTGATTTTCCAGAAAACCCTAAAACTGCACTGTCGAGATTATTTTCAAAGCTATGCTATTTCCCGAAAGCAATACACCTTAAATGAATTCTCATTATGAAAGTAATCAAAGTTCCCGTTTTATTAAATGAACACATAAAATCACGTACTGAGTTCGAAAATCTTTGGCATATGAACTCAAAAACCCTAAAATTATTAACTATATTATCTTTTGACCAACCATCTAATTATTCTTTCGAAAGCATCGCATCTCTTGGCCCCTAATTACCTTCGTAAAAGAAACTGACTAATTCTACCCTAAATATATAAGAGAGAAATGAAATATACATAATTCCTCACCTTCTTGCTTCGGCTTCTTTGAACTGTTAATGGTTAGGAGCTATTCGTTTTTCCTTCCCTACTTCCTACTTTCGTTCCTTCTTATTTCCTTAATAAGAGTTTTCTCCTAGTAATGTGTGGATATACACTAATATTTCAAAGGTGGAATTGGAAATGATGTGACATGGTAATAATCGTTTTACTACGTTGAGCTTAAGGAAGCTCATTACATTTCTTTTGATTTGGGCTTTATCTGGAAGCATAAACCAACTAAACATGGCCCAATTTAATTGATTATTATTTATACAAAGTTCATTAATTTATTTGGTAAGTTTCGAAAAGTTCTAAAATTATTATATATATATATATATATATTGTTACAACTTAAATTTATTTATTGACCTCTTAACTTGCAACTTTACATAATTGATTTATATCAAAATCCCGTACTAAATTTTACGGGTATTACAGTTCTAACAATGAAAACCTACTTAACAAATTCTAGTTTCCTCTAAACATGCATAGTTAGCCATATAGAATCAGAATTTGAATAGTTAGCCAACCGTCTGGTGCACGAGTACCAACCACAACTTGACTCAGAGTCGACAACCGAAATCGGTCACCTCTACCCCCACACGGGCCTTGCGCCGACACCTTAAGGTGTCACCGTGTCAACAGGGTCAACCTATCTCACACCGTCGTGTCCTGCACATGCTATGCAATGCAAATAAAAATACAGCATTACAAACATAAATAAATATTATCCGCGAAAGAATTTCCTCTCCCCATTGTTCACTAACGATAATTCCTCGACTCTGAGTAATATTTTCTTCAATTCCCTAAAAATAATTCTTCCGAAGAAATCTAACTCTATTCGTAAATAAAACGACCGACCTGTACGTTATATATCTGCCCGAAAATAATACCCATGCCCAAAGATATTCATTATGGAAAACTATTACAACTCAAAAACCCTAGAATGTGAGAAACCCTAAAAATACCAAAAACTTCCTTAGATACTGAAAACTTTGAGAAAATGCCTAAAACCTAGCACACCACAAAATCACTCCTTGCCGAATTCTTTCAAGATTGACATGTAATTGACATTCTAAATTATTTTCACGTTTTTGAAACATATACACCAAACATAGTCCAAGTAAATTCCTACTCTCATATTGAAAACTCACCGAACCCTAACACATTGAAATACTAAACATATTCCCACACGAAAACATATGAAAATGCATTGGTCAATGCCGAAAACATTGATAGGTATCGAGAACTATTTTGCCTATATCTACAACTTGTAAAGATACATTATTGGAAACTCCTAAGTCTTATTGCCGAGAACTCTCCAAATAAACTACTCCTATGTTCAACAATTAAACTAATACTTATCTGAATTCTGAACCCCAAGAACTGCTTAGGTTAAAGACATCTATAACCGAAGACTACCAACATTAGCAAATATTTAAATACCTATATTATATTGTATAGTCGGCATATATAATCCTAACATACCCAACACTTCAAACCTTATAAAACTTACTACTCAGAAAAGAATTACTAATTAGTTCGAAACTCTAAAGTGAAAACCTAGTATATCGAAGACATTAGGACTGCTAAAAAATGTTTACCTATCCAAAACTTTCTTGTGCAAAACGCTGTACACCTTTCCGAAAACACTAAGCCTTCAATGAGTTCTAACAACGAAAACCTACTTAACAAATTCCAATTTCCTCTAAACATGCATAGTTAGCCATATTCGGAATTTAAATAGTTAGCCAATCGCTAGGTGCAAAAGTGCCAACCTCAACTCGACTCCGAGTCGACAACCGAAATCGGTCTCTTCTACCCGCACACGCTCCTCACGCCGACCCCTTAAGGTGTCACCGTGTTAACACTGTCAACCTATCTCACACCGTTAGCCATATAAAATCATAATTTGAATAGTTAGCCAACCGTCATGTGCACTAGTACCAACCTCAACTAGACTCCGAGTCGACCACCTAACAAAGAAAACCTACTTAAAAAATTCCAGCTTCCTCTAAACATGCATAGTTAGCCATATAAAATCAGAATTTGAATAGTTAGCCAACCGTCATGTGCACTAGTACCAACCTCAACTAGACTCCGAGTCGACCACCTAAATCGTCACTTCTACCCCCACACGCGCCTCGCGCCGACACCTTAAGGTGTCACCGTGTCAACACGGTCAACCTATCTCACACCGTCGTGTCGTGCACATGCTATGCAATGCGAATAAAAATACAGCATTACAAACATAAATAAATATCATCCGCGAAAGAAATCCGCTATCCCCATTGTTCACTAAGTAGTATTTCTTAAATTCCCTAAAAATAATTCTTCCGAAGAATTCTAACTCTATTTGCAGGTAAACCTATCTACCATAAGTTAATTATCTGCCCGAAAAAAAAACCCAAGCCCGATGATAGTCTTATAACGAACTATTAGAACTCAAAAATCCTAGAATGTGAGAAACCCTAAAAATACCAAAAACTTCCTTAGATACCGAAGTCTTTGAGAAAATGCCGAAAACTTAGCACACCGAAAGGTTTCACCTTGCCGAATTCTTTCAAGATTCACATGTACTTGACATTCTAAATTATTTTCACGTGTTTGAAACATATACACCTAACATGGTCCAAGTAAATTCCTACTCTCATATTGAAAACTCACAGAACTCCAACGGATTGAAATACTAAACATATTCCCACACGAAAACATATGAAAACGCATCGGTCAATGCCAAAAACATAGATAGGTATGGAAAAGACTTTTGCCTATATCGGTAACTTGTAAAGATACAATATTGAAAACTCCTAAGTCTAATTGTCGAGAAATCTCCGAATAAAACACTCCTATGTTCAACAATTAAACTGATCGGAATCTATAGCCGAAAACTACCAACATTAGCAAATATTTAAATACCTAAATTAAATCTTATTGTCGACATATATAATCCTACCATCTCAAAACTTAAAACTTACTACTTCGAAAAAGAATTACTAATTAGTTCGAAACTCGGAAGTGAAAACCCTAGTTTATTGAAGAAATTATGCCTGCTAAAAAATGTTTACCTATCCAAAACTTTCTTGTGCCAAAAGCTATACACCTTTCCGAAAACACTAAGCCTTCAATGAGTTCTAACAATGAAAACCTACTTAACGAATTCCAGTTTCCTCTAAACATGCATAGTTAGCCATATAAGAATTTGAATAGTTAGCCAACCGTCAGGTGCAATAGTACTGTTAGGATATTTATAGATTGTGTCAATAGTTTAACTCTTGGGTTATATTTTGTAATTATCCTTTTAGCTTGGGCTTTGGACTAGAATGTAATTAGTTAATCTTTATTGTTTGGGCCTTAATATACCTAGGGTTAATGTGGTATATAAGGTTTTACCATCTCTATTTTCAAAGTAATCAAAAATCAAAAGGCTAAACCTATTTTTCACACAATACACACACTTGAAGGTGAACCTCTCCCTTTTTCATTCCATCAAAGCCTCTTTGATTCCTTGTTTGGTGCAATTGGGACCAACAAGTGGTATCAGAGAAAACGTGGATCGATCTGCATTGATTTGAATCCAGTTTCGTTCGATTCCAAGAAAGATCAAAGGTGTTTTGGGCAAAAAATCACTTTCGGGCATTTTGAGCTCGTTTTGGGGTTTTAATGCTTCGTTTTTGTGTTTAAAACCTTCCCCCAGATCGATTCTATGCCAAAAATGTTTTTTAGAACACTTTTGCATCAGTTTTAACGAGGTTTGAGCAAGATCGAAGCAAAAATCTTCAGAAAAGTCATCTCGACCTCTCACTGTTTTTGGTCGATTTGATCCATGTTTTGTTGTTTTTAGCTCACAAATCGGTCGACTATGTGTTTAGGGAAGAATTTCTGAAGTTTTGGATCAAGTTTGAGTGATTTTGGTTGAGATTTGAGTGAAAACGGACGATTTTCTGGCAAAACTTGCAACAAGCAATGGAACAGTAACTCAGTGTTCTTGGCCGCGAAATTTCTTGCTGTGTCGTTTTAGTCCGCGAAATTTTCATATCCGAGAAATTTCATTCTGAGTATCGTTATCTAAACCGCGAAAATTTGACTTTCACTTCATTTTTCTCAACTGCCTAGCTTTTCAAAATCCGAGAAACTCTATACCCGCGAAATTTGATTTCGAGTATCGTTATCTAAACCGCGAAAATTTTACTTTCACTTCATTTTTTTCCCAACTGCGTATTTCTTCGAATCCGAGAAAGTTTATTCCGAAAAATTATCCGAGAAAATTCTTTGAAACTGAGAAAATTTGTCAAATCCAAGAAATTTTCAGCCGAGAAAGTTTCTATCGTCCAAGAATTTTTTTTCTTCCACGATTTTTCAAATCCGAGAAACTTACTCAAATCACACTTCGACCCGCGATACTTCTTCCAAACTGAAATTTTTCTCAATCATGAAAGTTCTCAAAACTGAGAAACTTTCTCACATGCGAAATTTTTAAAATCCAAGAAAATAACTTTCAACTGAGATTTTTCTTTTTCCCGAGAATTTCTCTTTAAAACTCATGCAAACACCGAAATTTCACAACAAGTAATTTCTCGGGTAATTCTTCTTATAATCACGTCTCTCCAAATCGCAAATTCTTCTCGTATTAAATTTTTTTTCTCTCTCGGGTTAAATTTTTTTTTTTTCGGGTTAAACTTTTCAAACTCATTCAAGTCTTGATCCCTTACACTTTAGTCCCATTCCCTTAGACCACTTTTGACAAAATTCACTCCTCAAATCTCGTTTTTAAATTTCTAGAACTTCTCCGAACTTCAAGATATACTTTCCCTTCTTACGTTTTCGACCATCACACACGTTCACTTAGTTCTAAGAAACTCTTGAAACGATTTTTCTCAAACTCTACTCGTTGAACTCATATCTCTCATCTCGTTCGTTACTAACCCTCTTATCCATACAAGATCAGAACCACGGACGATTCGACTGCACCAACCATGTCTGCCACAAATGACATCTCAACAGTGGGCTCCGACACCACCGATGCTGCGACAAGGTGACTACAGCATATGGACAAACAGGTTCCTCACGTTCATCAGGAACAAAGGCGCACCACTCTCTCAATACCTACTAGACTCCATCTTCAACGGTCCAACACAGTTCTGGACGGTCATCCCTGCTCAACCAAAAGCAAACCCTCCCATGGATGAACGCCGCACTCCAAGAGGCCCCATTAATGAGGATGAAGAGGCTCGCCTACAGGCCGATGAGACTGGGATACCTCTTCCAGGCTATGGGCAATGAAGCTACGCTCACATCGAGTGCTGCACAACTGCCAAGGAAATATGGGATGAACTCGTGGAAATCATGGCAGGCGCTACTGAGAGTGCTCAGGGGAGGAAATCAGCATGTCTCTCGCAGTATGAACACTTCCAGGCCTATGAAGGTGAGGAGCTGCGTGACACATACCTCCGATACTTGAAGGTCATCAATGAAATCAAAAAGGCCAAGATCTCGAGGGACAAATTCGATATCAACAACCGCTTCCTTGGCAGCCTCAAACCACATTGGGGCAATGCAACCATGATGATGATTCAGAGTAAGGACCTCTCCAACACCTCCATCCATGCTCTTTACGACAGCCTGTCTGCCTATGCTCCTTACGTACAACCTCAGTCCACCAACACTCGAGTCGACCCGTTGGCTCTCCTCTCGAACAAGACTACCGAACGATCTTCTACCTCTAAGATCAAACAGAACAAAGTGAAGCTACCAGCTGTTGTATCTGACACCTCTTCAGGATCCGAAGCTGATACAGAATCTGATGAAGATGTTCGTGATCTACGCAAGCAACTGGCAATGCTCTCAAAGATGGTCCCAAAGAAGATCGAAAAAAAAATCCTCATCCTCCTCCAATCGCCAAAGAACCTTTAGCGGCACGAAAAAGACCACTCCCACGGAGGAAGCTAAGCCGATAAAGAAAGAGGAGGAATCCGCACCTCAAAAGTCTGTGAAGTGCTTTCGGTGTGGAAAGTCGGGCCACTTTGCCAAGGAATGCCACGCCCCACGCGTGAAGGACTCTGGCTACTACGACCGTAAGGCCAGAATGACCCGCAAAATGGAAAGTGGGAAAGTTCTTCTCACCGAAGAAGCTGAGTAGGTGAAGGACACTTCAGAAGAAGAGGAACCTAATGATGAAGATTGCTGCATGGTAAGGCTGGTCGAACATGACGAGGACGAGGAGATGGTTAACACCAGTGAGAACACAGCTAAGACTCCTACCAACGCCGAGTCTGAGGTACGAATTTCACAACTCGATGACGAGTTTAATCACCGACATACCATTAAGAACCCACCGTAGACGCTAGGGATTATGATGAACTTAAACTAAAATTTGAAAACAACTATGCCTTACTTAATTTAAAAGTAGAAGAGCTCGCTTGCGTAAACGAACGACTAGTGGCCTCTGAAGCGTTAGTCAAACGTCTGCAAAGCAAGAATAAACAAAGTGAGATTAAGGTTAAGGAAACCACACTGGCCATCAGTTCATGTGAAACATCTCGTCTCTTGACGGCCTCCCACTATGAACTACTTACAAAGGATAGAGTTAGGCTGTACGGAAAGATGAAAAAACTTGAAGAGCAACTTGACCTTAGAAAAAAAAATGCACGCATCTTATGCCTATTGAATCAACCAGTTGAAACAGAATTCTACGACGCCCGGATGGGAATCGGCCTAGCCAGCAACTGCGATCCAATGCCGTTACTGGTTAAAAGGTATAACATATACAGTACAACATTCCAACAAACGAGGAAGGGTACTCCCTCACAGCTCATGCCATTTGTATGATCCTCCTCAGTTGTCCTTTCGGAAGAAAAGAAGGAACAGAATATTCTTTGGGCGGAAATCGCATACGACAACACAGAATTGAATGCTAGTTATAAGACTAAGAAACCTTCATTCTCTGAGGACATCAAGACTCAATTCCCAACTGAAGAACAGGAATTTGCCATCAGAGAAGCACTTCCTCGCAACTATATCCCAGAGAAACTCCTGGTCATAGCAGAACTAGAACGAACCCTAGAATTAGAGTAGAAAGCCTTTGCAAAGGAGCGAGATGATCTACTTAGCAAAATATTTACCCTAGAGCAATTTCACAACACGAACAAACCCTCTACATCGAGTCAAGTACCCTATTCCCAAACATGTAAATGTAAGAGGACGGCGAAGATGACTCCTGAAGCTGAAACTTGTTCTAACACTAACTCTCGTATTCTTATGGATACAGGGAATGAGAGTTCGACGTCTCTAGAAGGGAGTTCGTTTGAAAGAAAGGAGAACCCGCTCTTCGATGACAAGAAGAAAAGATCATCCTATATTCGTCTTTCCTCTTTATGTACTGAATCCCATATCTTAAGGACGTAGACAATGATGTTACCAAAACTTATCTTTCCTTTGCCAAACTTATGTCAATGTGTTGCTGCAATGACTTTATTCTTCCACGCTTTCATGAATATGAAGCACACGAACACGCAACACTCCCACCAAGCAAGCTAACCCCCCTACGACGCCTTTGCATTCTCCCAGTTCGTCTAAGCCTACGGTTAAGCGAAAACGCCTTCCGACGCTAAATACAAAGTCACCTACTGCTCGCAAGCAAAAGACGACTAAAATCGAAGGACGACAGCAACAACGAAAATCCCCACGCCAATTCATAAATAAGGCACCGTACATGCAAGCACAAGTTAGGCAAATATGGGTTAGAAAAATCATAATCCCGCCCCATCAAACAAATCACGATGGGAAATCTAAATTAGATCTAGCGCAACCTGATTTAGACCCCACATTTCCCGTTAAGCGCATAAAAATTTTACTTGTATCACAAGAAGGTTCCGTCCGTAAACGGGGACCCAATGTTCGTTGATGATTGCAGGTCTGTCATGTGTGGTATCTAGACTGAGGTTGCTCCACACACATGACGGGGAACAAGGAGCTGTTGAGCAACTTCTCCGAGCGCTATCTCGGAAGGGTCTCCTTCGGAAACAGTCAAATGGCGCCAATTATCGGAACTGGCGATCTCATCCATGACAAACTGACGATCAAGGACATCTCTTACGTCGAGGGTTTAAGCTACAATCTCTTCAGCATTGGTCGAATCTGACATCTGCAGCATTATCGATGCCTCGGGACTACCTCTTCTTTCTGGAAAGTGCACGTCTCACCTCTACGTACTCAATCTTACGACCTCTCGACCAATATGCCTTCTCTCTCGTGCTGCACCTAAGTTGAACGATCTATGGCACCAGCGTCTTTCACATCTCAATTTCAAGACTATCACAAACTGCGTCAGAAAAAACTCGTCAACGATCTACCCCAGCTATCCTATCATAAGGAACACATCTGATCTGCCTGCGAATTGGAGAAGATGAAGCGCTCGTCTCACATGTCCAAGGAAACACCGTCCTCTAAGCTCATCCTCGAGCTCTTACACATGAATCTATGTGGCCCAATCCCTACGGCTACACTCGAAGGAAGACGGTATATTCTTGTGATTGTCGATGATTTCTCACGCTACACATGGACGAAACTCGTTCGTACAAAGGAGAAGTTCCTGATGTAGTCATCGAGTTTGTTGTTACGTCCCAAACTCTTCATCAACAGAAGGTTCGGATTATCAGAACAGACAACGGAACTGAGTTCAAGAACAAGAAGCTCAGTGATTTCTATGCCACTCAGGGCATCACCCAGCAGTTCTCAGCTGTGAAGACACCGGAACAGAATGGTGTCGTTGAGCGTAAGAATAGGACACTAGTTGGAGCAGCTAGGACTCTCCTCATCCAATCCGCCCTTCCTCACTCTCTCTGGGGCGAAGCCATTCAAACGCCTGCTACACGCAGAACCGGGCTTCCATCCACAAGAGATTCAACCGCACCCCATACGAGATGCTGAGTAACCATCGTATCCCAGATATATCTTATCTAAGGGTCTTCGGTTGCCGATGTTTTGTGGCCAATGATCGCCAACATCTTGGGAAGCTTGATCCAAAAGCACTTGAAGGCATCTTTGTTGGATATTCGCTGAACTCAAAGGCATACAGAATCTATATTAAGGAGAAACGATCAGTCATTGAGAGCACAAATGTCTTCTTTGACGAAAGCGAAGGCGACCTCATGGCTTCTGCTCATATCAGTCCAGAACCAGGTCTTCTACAGTCGTTGACAAAGGTCAACCTTCATCGACGGGAACTTCCTCATCTAAGTTCAACTCTGGCGAACTGTATCTCGATCTGCTGTTCGGGTACTTCTATCCCGTCCCCAAGACTCCCGTCGTCACCACTCAACCTACCGCTGCACCCACCCCACCTACACCGCCGATAATCGGCAATGATGTCGTCCCTCCAAACTTAGAAAATCTCAATCTCAACGAAGACGACATTTTACCCAAACCCTGAGAACATTGCTGATCCTGATGCCGAACCCTCTCAATCTACTACGGTTGAGATCTCTTCTTCGAACACTGGACCCCAATCTAATGAGCCTATAATCAACACAAATGCAGCTAGCTCCTCACAGACCAATGTACCACTTTGGGCTCGCTCTCATCCTACGGATCAGATTATTGGGGATCCCACATCTGGTGTATCGACACTTTCAGCTACGATGAATGAAAGTCTATTCGTTTGCTATCTCAGTCAAGCCGAACCATCACGAGTAGCTGAAGCTCTCAAAGATCCTGATTGGCTGATTGCAATGCGGGAGGAAATAAATCAGTTCGAACGTTTACAAGTCTGGGAACTCGTACCACGCCCTCACAACAGATCCATTATCGGCACGAAGTGGATCTTCAAGAACAAGAAGGATGAAGACGGTGTTGTCATCCGCAATAAAGCAAGACATGTGGCTAAGGGGTACAATCAACATGAAGGCATCGACTACGATCAAAATTTCGCCCCCGTTGCCAGGATCGAAGCTATACGAATCTTTCTTGCCTTTGCTGCTCATAAGAACTTCAAAGTCTACCAAATGGACGTGAAGACTGCATTTCTGAATGGATTTCTCAAAGAAGAAGTGTACGTTGATCAACCTGAAGGGTTCTTGAGCGAAGCGTTTCCCCATCACGTATATCGACTATACAAGGCTCTCTACGGACTAAAACAGGCTCCTCGAGCTTGGTATGACGTCCTTTCAGACTTCCTTGTTCAATCTGGATTCAAGAAAGGATCTCTGAATACAACTCTCTTCACCAAGCGGAATGGACCGAACATCATGATTGTACAGATTTATGTCGATGACATCATTTTTGGATCGACTAAACCACAACTGTGTGAAGAGTTCGCGGAATTGATGAAAGAGAAGTTCGAAATGAGTATGATGGGCGAGCTGAATTTCTTTCTTGGTCTTCAAGTAAAGCAACTCCCCGACGGAATCTTCATCAACCAGTCCAAATACATCCATGACATCCTCGAGAAATATAGAATGAAGGATGCTAAGACTGCTGGTACACCTATGTCTCCCTCTGGCCGACCCGACGCGGACCCATCTGGTGCTCCCGTTGACCAAATCGTCTATCGTGGGATAATAGGCTCTCTTCTGTACCTCACTGCTAGGCGACCGGATATCGTTCTCTCGACAGGTATCTGTGCTCGTTTTCAGGCCACACCTAAGGAATCCCATTTCACTGCTGTCAAAAGGATTCTCCGCTATCTCAAAGGAACACCCAATCTGGGTTTGTGGTACCCCACTCGATCGGACTTCAAACTGGTTGGATTCTCTGACTCGGATTACGCAGGATGCAAGATGGATCGGAAAAGCACCTCTGGAGCTGCACACTTCTTGGGCGGTAAACTCGTAAGTTGGTCTTCTCGAAAACAAAACTGTGTCTCAACTTCGTCGACGGAGGCAGAATATGTCGCCGCCGCTAGTTGTTGTTCACAGCTTTTGTGGATGAGAACCCAACTACGAGATTTTAATTTTCATGTTGATAAAATTCCCATTTATTGTGACTCGAAGAGTGCGATTGCGATGACAAGTAATCCGGTACATCACTCGAGAACGAAACACATAGATATTCGTCACCACTTCATCGAAGAACATGTCGAACAAGGGACGATTGAATTGCACTACGTCACTACCGAAGATCAACTGGCCGACATTTTCACAAAACCATTGGACGTCAAACGATTCCAACACCTTGTGACTATGTTGGGCATGTTGAATCTTCCGTTGTGATCAATCGACCCTCCATATTTATTTTCACTTTACTCCATTTTCTATGTGTCTTCTGAATTATGTCTCTTAAGGGGGAGTTTTCGATTAAGGGGGAGTTTCTGCTTTTTTTTCTTTATTTAAAAAGGGAGCTTTAGATTAAGGGGGAGTTTCTGATTTTGCCAATTAAAAAAAAAAAAAATGGGTTGAAGTCTTGAATTGTGGTCAAACGAAGTCAAAACTGGACCAATTGAATTTTGGGTTGAAATGTTAAATTTTTGGTCAAAACGGAGTCAAGATTGGACCAATTGAATACCAATTGGACCCAATTTGACCAAGCCCGCGAAATTCGGCCAAGGACCCAACTTTGACCAAGCCAGCGAATTTCAGCCCATTAACTCAAAATCTCGCATGAACAGTCACAAAATCCCAAAACACTTAACTTCTTTCACAATCTTACAAATTCGCGAGAAAAATTCAAAATTTTCGCACCTTTCTCTTCGAAAATTTCTCAACCTCTCGCGTCATCGTCTTCTTCAAGTCTGCATCCACAATCCGTTTCTCTGCGTACTCCGTCGTCAAAATCAGCTATTCGGTATGAATACATCGCAAATAAACCAATTCCCGTTCGATTTACTCTGTTTTAGCCCCGTTTTTAATCTTTTTTAGGTTTAAAATTAATTTTTCTCGGCTTCAAATCGGACGCATGTTAGGATTTTGGTGTTTAAAAACCCCCAAATGTGTATTGCCCGTCCAACTTCGAGTCGATTGAGTCCAGTTTATTGCATTTTGGTTAAGATTTGAGTGGTTCTAAGGCAAAAATTATAGCGTCGTTTCGTACGTTTTCGCAGTGTTCTTCGCCGAGAAAATTTTTCAGAAAAATACTTTAAAGATGGATTTTGGCAGCTACAGTGAGTGAGGTCCCGCGAAAATTTTCATCCGAGGATTTTTCTTGCGTTAAAATTCGCTGCTACAGTGTGTAAAGTCTCGCGAAAATTTTTCGTTCGAGAATTTTCTAGCGTTAAAATTTCGCTGCTACAGTGTGTAACGTCCCGCGAAAATTTTTCATCCGCAAATTTTCTAGCGTTAAAATTTCGCTGCTACAGTGTGTAAAGTCCCGCGAAAGTCTTCATCCGAGAAAATCCTTTTTCTTACGTTAAAACTTTTGCTGCTACAGTGAGTCATACCCCGCGAAATTTCCATACACCTCACTTCATATTAAATCTTTTCGCATCTTCACTATTTCGCAAACTACGGTGACCCAAAATTATCAATCCGAGAAATTTATCACTGGAGCAGATTTCCTTCAAAACTTTATCACTCCGCGAAACTTTCATATCACTTAAGAAAAACTCCATAACTTGCGAAAATTTCCCACTACATGCGAAACTTTACTCTGAATGCGAAATTTACTTAACGTGCGAAAATTAAAACTACATGCGAAAATTTTACACTAGGGGGTGTTTGTTTCAGGTGATCCAACATTACGGTGATACGCACATCACGGTGATGTGGGTATCACCGGAATGTGGATCAAGGTGATATGTCATCAATGTGTTTGTTTTAAGGTGATATTTTATTTTGCAGATCAACGTGATATTGAAGTATTCTGTTTGTTTAATCACTGAGATGTGTAGGGTGACGCTGTATAAATGTCATATTTGACCCTGTACATATGACTTA
Source organism: Craterostigma plantagineum (assembly GCA_027422505.1). NCBI lineage: Eukaryota > Viridiplantae > Streptophyta > Magnoliopsida > Lamiales > Linderniaceae > Craterostigma > Craterostigma plantagineum. Next base: position 821,060 of record JAPQWV010000055.1, read on the forward strand.
AATAATGTGTTAAATTTTTTTAAGGTGATATTTTATGTGATAATCATTAATATATTAAAATATATATTTAATATAAACATTATTTATATTTATACTTTTTTAAATAATATAAGTTTTAATATTTCTAAATAACTGAAATATTTTTAAGATTTAATTATGTTAATCATGTAATTAAATTTATAATGGCATATAAAGTAATAATGTTAAAATATGAGGGGTATTCTCGTCCATTAAAAAGTTAGATAGATTACCTCATCACCGTAATGTTGGATCACCTAGGTTTTTTGGGGTGATCTGAAATGTGAAATATCACCCCATTTTCATCACCTAGGTGATCCATCATTCCGGTGGTGGCTCATCACCTAGACTAAACAAACACAGTGATAAGTGGTAAACGAGAGGATTACGTTGATGTTTTGGAAGATCACCCCAAAACAAACACCCCCTAAATGCGAAAATTTTCTCTCGACTTGTCTATATGTGATAATCAGCGAAATTTCCAATGCATGCGAAATTTTTGATAACTTGTGAAATTCCATAATCTGCGATAATTTTCCACTACTTGCAAAATCTAACACTACATGCTAATTTTTACAATATCTGCGAAAATTTCTCTCGGCTTATGTGTTATAAATCAGCTAAATTTCACATTACATGCGAAAATTTTCTCAACACTACAAAATTTTGCTCATGACTTTTATGCTTTGTGTTATTGTTTCACCCATGACTTACTTATAATCCACCTTCTCGCAATTTAGTCCATACTAATCATGCTACAATTTCTGTTGAGCACAGATATGACTAACACAAACCGAGAAGCACTTGAAGCACTTGAGGCTGCCGCAATTCAAAGGGACGTCGCTCATTGAACTCAATACACAGACGTTCGTTCCACCGATCGAGCAGGTATTCCCAACAAGTCGATGGGCGGCCTTGATACCAAACAACCACATGGTGGACCTGGACAACTTCCGGTGCGATGCCATCATCATAGAGATCCTCAAAGGGCATCCCCTCCGCCACGCCCTCACTCATGGCGAGCCAGAAGCGCAAGTCTATCTCCAACAGTTCTGGCACACACTGCAGATTGCTGGAACACACTACCGCGCTTCAGCAATGTCCTCCGAAATCGATCAAGAAACAGTAGTCCTCACTCGCAAGATCGTCCAAGAAGTTCTTCAACTCCCTGTCTACTCACCCTATGATCCACTACCGACGCACGAACAACTTATTGAAGACATCGATAGATTGGGCTATCAAACAGAAAACAAGAAGAAGAAGGGCCCACTTGTTCTCAGTGAAGTCACCACACGCAATCTACCTCAACATTGGCGAACACTGTACCTACTGCTGAACAAATGCATGTCAGGGAAGCATGTTGGTCAGGACCGCGGCAACCACCAAATTCTTACCATCCTAACCGGCATCGCCCACAACCGCAAGTACAACTACGCTGAGATAATATGGATGGATCTCGTCTCCATGATTCAACGTCGCGATCGGGAAGTCGCCAAGGAAGTCACGAACCGCTTCGTACCCTACATGCGGTGGCTCCCAGCGCTCATCAGACACTTTCGCTTGTTCTCCACCAACATCTGCATCCGCCCGGTGAGTGAGCACTTCATAATTCCCGTTGTCGAGAAATTCGCCAAGAAAAATACTACGGCGAAAGATCGACACGCCATGATCATCCCAGACGAAGTCCTCGCCTATGCCGACCCGACAAACCCGCATGTTCGAGCCTATCGCGCCTCCACCGCTTCATTCTGCGAAAGTCCCCGTCCACTATCCATTGTCCCTACGGAGCAGATCAACCCCACTGCTCCTAACCCCGGGACTAGCCAAAACCCCACCACCACTTCCAAAAAGTTATCGGGTCGCGCCACATCCTCTTCCACCAGCGTACCGAAAAACGGTCACGTGAGGATGATGTAAGCCGCCCCACGAACCGTCGATTGAAACAAAAACACGATCGACCTCCTCAGTCACAGACAAACCGAGCCAAACCCATAGGTACAGGAGGTGATGTGTTCACCTCCCGAGTAGAAGACGTGGCATTTGGCTCAACCACGCAAACAACCCCACCAATCCACTTATCTTCCTCTCTACAGGAAGATATTTCATTCCACGAGGAGCTACGTATGCCATAGACATCCCACTTGGACATAGTCGATATTGAAACAAGCAGTCCTTCGCCTCAGACTGCATCCTCTTCAACCACATCGAGTCTAGTGCCCTCACTCCCCATAATTTCATACGTTTCAAGGACACATACACCTTTTACTGCACTACCGAGTCTTTGTGATTCTGTCAGAACGCTCGGTGATGTCTCTGTGACTGAGAGCGGAAGACCTAGCACGGCCAACATCACGACAACCGTGAGCCTAGGCCATCATTCGTTTGAATCTGTCTCATCGATGATGCCAACGGGAAGTCTTAGTGACCCCGTTTTTTCCCGTCCTGTGCAAACGGGCGGCCGATCGGCTATCTTCTCCGATTCGGTGTCAGTTGGATTTCGTGATTCCAACTTGGTAAACTTACCCCATTTTGTCCCCGTGACCGCGCTAGAGGCTCGTCTTCAAGAGTTTGCAAAGACTCTTAAGGCGTCTATCCTCGATAAAGTCTACGCGCGTCTCGATGCGTCCACCATCGACGAAGGCAAACGTGTGGCCCCAGAGACGCCACCACCGCCGCAACATGTGGACGCAGAAGCTGTTCTCTCCTCCATTTCCGCAAAGGAGCTCTTCCACATCCTCAGAGCCCGATTCGAATCAATGACGGAACTCGACGAGGAAGAACAGCAAATGAAGGCAATCATAACTCAACCAATGACTTGTCGCGCTCAAGGCGAGACTAGCGGGATCAGACGCGACGATCAAGACGATGATCAAGATCGCCGCGAGGGGGAGAATAGGCAGCAAGGCTCACAATATCAAGGACTCGTGCAATCGACGCCGCCTTCGTCCTCTGCACCTGAAACGACACCCGCAACAGAAACCTCACACCGCACCAGCAAAAAATCTCACCCTATTAACCCCGAGCCACTAGCCAAATCACCCTCACCACCACCTACTACCGTCTCCGAAACTCTAATCGTCACATCGGCATTAGAGCCCACCTCCACACCTTCTCCACCCACCATCTCGGAACCTCTAACTGTCACATCGACGTTAGACGCCACATCTACACCACCCGACACCAAATCATCCTCGCCAAAACCATCACCTCAACCGAACCACCAGAATCTCCACCACAACCATCCCCACAATCCACAAACTCCTCCGACGCAACACCCTCGCCATTGCACAGCCATACCCCTCTCAAAACCGAACCCAACGTGGCTCCAGAGGACTTCTACTGCGCGCAAAACGAGATCGAGGCCTACATCTTCAACGATTAATGGCGTTACACACCCGCCGACGCAGTAGCAGCCAGGAAGTTGGTGGAGAATGCTCGACGTCTGTTAAAGGAAGCATCTCTTACGCTGATCAACACTGCAGACGACGAGAACGGGGAGGAGTACGATGCTGAACCCAACGAACTCGAGAACATCCTACAATTTCAAGCGCAGCAAGCTGAGGCTCCTGCTGCTCAACCAGATGTGCCCACGGCGGATATACCGGAAGCACCGTGGAAAAACAAGAAGATCACTGTACCATTCCAAGAAGAGATCAGGAAGAGGATCTGGCGGCGCAAGGAGCAGATCATCACGGCCTTCGATGAATACGAGCTGATGAACATCCAAAATTGGAGCGAGGAAAAAAAGAAGCTCTACCGATGGAGCCTTCTTTGCCACAAGTGCAGAAAGAGGATGCTGTCCGATGAGGAAAACATCGCTCTGGAAATGAATCGGGCCCCCATCTCCAAAGTCACTGACCTTCACCAGGAGTCGAAAGGACGTGTCCACTATCCAATGTTCACGGTAATGAGGCAGGATGAAAGCTTCAGTGAAGTGAGCGAGGCGGACTTCAAGTTTCTGCGCCTGGGTGATATGTACAGCATGCTGGAATCCGTGAAGCAGTTCAGACTCGTCGTCAGAAGTTCTGGACATCTTGTACGGGCTGAACCAGTCACTATGGGTTATGTGGCTCTCAAGCGACACATGCTCCGACAGGTCAGATTCTTCGCCTCCCACGATCTGCAGATGGCGGTGGAGCACAACCTAAAGAAGGTGAACCTGACTCGCCCATCTTTCAAGAACACGAACGACTATCGAGAGGGCGATGTGATCGACGGAGATGATCCGGCGGTCACCTAATCGAACTACAAGGGAAAGATGAGGCTGCTACGCTGCTCCGAAGAGGCAAAGTTCTCGGATGGAACACTTACTATCATCCAAGACAAGCTCATGAGGATTTACCGCATCCTTTCGGAAGAAGACCCTCACTGCCGATCCAAATTCGCGAAGTTCATTGACGCCATAGCTGATCGAATTGTTCTTCGAAGGAATCTCTGCGCCTTTGAGTCAAGCTAGGACTTCGTGAAACACACACTCGCTAATCCACCATCACAACGCCCAAGATCCAAGACTCCCAACAATTGACACAAAGGGGGAGATTGTTAGGATATTTATAGATTGTGTCAATAGTTTAAGTCTTGGGTTATATTTTGTAATTATCCTTTTAGCTTGGGCTTTGGACTAGAAAGTAATTAATTAATCTTTAGAGTTTGGGCCTTAATATACCTAGGGTTAACGTGGTATATAAGGTTTTACCATCTCTATTTTCAAAGTAATCAAAGATCAAAAGGCTAACCCTATTTTTACACACAATACACACACTTGAAGGTGAGAATTCTCCCTTTTTCATTCCATCAAAGCCTCTTTGATTCCTTGTTTGTTGCAATCGGGACCAACAATCTATAGCCGAAAACTACATTAGCAAATATTTAAATACCTAAATTAAATCTTATAATCAGCATATATAATCCTGGCATACCGAACACTTCAAACCTTATAAAACTTACTACTCCGAAAAGAATTACTAATTAGTTCGAAACTCTAAAGTGAAAACCCTAGTTTATCGAAAACATTAGGAGTGCTAAAAAATGTTTACCTATACAAAACTTTCTTGTGCCGAAAGCTATACACCTTTCCGAAAACACTTAGCCTTCAATGAGTTACAACGAAAACCTACTTAACAAATTCTAGTTTCCTCTAAACATCCATACTTAGCCATATAAAATCAGAATTTTAATAGTTAGCCAACCGTTGGGTGCAATAGTACCAACCTCAACTCGTATCCGAGTCGACAACTGAAATCGGTCACTTCTACCCCCACACGCGCCTCCCGCCGACGCCTTAAGGTGTCACCGTGTCAACACGGTCAACCTATCTCAAACCGTCGTGTCGTGAAAATGCTATGGAATGCAAATATACCTATTATAGGGTATTTATGCATTTCAGCTCATGTTTGCATGCAAAAATTTGGAATTTAAAGTCTTTTTGAAGCATGCGTAACTATAATGTTGCCTATTGTTTTCAAGGTAGGCAATTTGAAGTTACAACTTGATATGCATGCAAACATTACAAAAGGATGCATATAAAATTTACCTACGTTTGGTTGCTCCCATCGCTAACCAGTCGTGTCTGTGCAGCAGCCCGAGATACCATACACTCTGGGAGGTGTGGTTACTCGCATCTCTTACCAGTCATGCATGTGGAGCAACCCGAGATACCATGCATGCTGGGAGGATGTAGTTGTTCACTAGGTATTTTTGAAGAAGTTTCAAAGTAGGATACCGAGTTTACAAAATGAGGAGTTCGAAGATGTGTGGTGCTGTTAGTTTCGAAGATTTCAAAGTGTTGTGCGAAAAATCCCGTTTGCGAAAATGATTTTCTAAGATGTATGTCTTCGAAAGAATTTGAAGTCTTTGAGTCGCAAATTGGAATTTGGTTTGGACCGTGAATTGGGCCGTGGTTTGCGAACTGAATGATCCGCGAATTCGAAGTTGTTCACGAAACTGAAGAGGGTTCGCGAAATTTGAGTTTCAATGACACGGGAACTGAACTCGCGAAACTTGATGACCTCATGAGGCTGATTCGTGTATACAATTTTGGGAAAAGTGATAAAAATCGGGCAATTTGGTATATATATATATATATATATATAAGATGCACTGTAGCACGTTCGATCGATTGAGGAGTCGGGGTGATTGTAAGAATCACCGAGAAAATGATGTACTGTAGCGCTTTCGATTGATGGAGGAATTGGACAATTGCAGGAATCGGGCGATTTGAGGAATCGGGTGATTGGAGGAATCGCCGAGAAAACTTATAATAAGGACCTAGGTATCGATCGATTCCAGAATTGTGCGATTCATGGAATCGCTTAGTGAATGTGGAATCGGGAGATTTCTAGAATTCAGCGATTTGAAGAACCGGGCGATGATGAGTCGGCTGATTTCAAGAATCAACGATAGGTATTTTCAAACAAGTCGTTGTATAGGCCGATTTCGAAATCGGGCGTTTCTGAGATTCGCCGAGATAAAAGTTGAAAAATCGAGCGATTTAGTTTGTAGTTTAAAGATTTAGCAACTTCTAACTTAAAAAACTTGGACCCAAAAATCGATTAATGGAAAGTTGAAGGGAAACACCCAGAGCTGTCAAATGTAAGATTTTCAACTAGTCAATGATATACTGACTTCAAAGAAAAATAGGCCCCAAAATTAATATCGAATCAACGAGTTTTCCTAGATCGATTTCTGTAAGGCAGAATCCGATAATCGACAAAGAAAGCATTCCGTACGCGGCGCTGAACCCTCAAGTCAAAAATTCATCGGTATCATTTATCATTTTGTCGGGACAATAATGATTTCGTTGTTCGATTCATGCCTATAAATAGACATGATCCGAAGAACACGGTCATACCATTAATCACTCATACTAAAACAGAATCGACCTCACACAGATGAACTGGAATCAGCAGCAAGATCACGAAGAGAACGATGAATATGCCAAGTTAAGGCGTCATTTTAACCGGAATTTGGAGACGTTAGTGCTCGAGATTTGGCTTCTCATGTGCTTGTTCGTCGTTTTAATGGTTGTGCTGTTTTGGGTCCTGACAATGTGTACTGGTTTTTGAGGCTTTTTCTCGTATTTTGATAATGTAATTTTCCTAGTTCGCGTTATGAAAGTGGTTTTCGCATTTTGAAGGTGTTTTGCGTATTTGAGTTGTAAGTTTGTTTTTTTTGTTTTTTTTTCATTTGAAAGGATGTACGAATCGTTTAAAGATTAGTTCGCGAAACACAGCTACCCCCTCAATATTTGAAGTTTTAAGAATGTGAACCTCAAAGATAAAAACTTAAAGCAAAGAAATATTTTAATAAATAAAATATTTTCCTGATTCTTAAGTTCGGGCGATTCAAAAGTTGCAAAGGAAGTTTCGAGCGATGCTCAGTTTCAGGCGATTCATAGGTTCGGTCGACTAATTAAAATTAAATCCAAAGCGGTTTCGGGCGATACTCAGTTCGCAAATTTGTCAGTTGGTTTTAGCTGTCCGCATTCCATCCCTTGATCACATATGTGGGGCTGCTTCAGGTACCATACGTGAGGGATCTTGTGGCCGCTCTCGTCGCAAACCAGCCATGGGTAAGGAGCAGCTCTCTAAGTACCTACCCATGCTGGAAACTGCAAAACATCTTATGCAGATTTTCGTACCCATCTAAGAATGGGTCCCTTCGTATTAGATCTAGAGTTTATGCATGCGTCTTTTATAGATTTATGTCCTAAGTCAACTGTAGGTTTATCTATAGCGTTAATGGTTGATTTGGGAACCCAAATCTTTCTAATTCCTAAGGGGTAACAAAGGCTAGTGCTTGCCCTAAGTTCTTGTTTTGTGTTCCAGATTTTGTTAATTCCCAAAACTTTAGCTTTAGCTTCAGTCTTAGGGTGCTTTGACTGGATGCTTTTGTGATCTTCTCGTTTGTCAAGCTTAGAACTGGACTTGGGAGACGAATGTGCAGGCTTTGTCTTTCTGTTCGTTTGAATCTTCTCCTTTCGAGTTTGTGAGCCTAACTTGGCAAGGAAGCGTTCGTCGTTCTTGGTTGTACGTGCATTCGCTAATCTAAAACGAGAATTTAAGGCAAGTGCATCATCATAAGAATAGTGGAAATGAAAGAGCATAGATGTTCGTACAGGTTCAGAAATGAAATCATCGATGGAGATGTGGCAATGTTAGATTTAGCTTGTGATTGATGCCTACTATGCGAATTTGAACTTGATGATCTAAATTTAATTGCCTCCTTTTTAAAAAGAGTACAATTTTCAAATAATAGGTCGTCTCCTGTGGCTATCTCCTTTCCTTTCATTCTATTTAAAATTTTACCAGTAGGTGCATGCAAGGATAAGTGGGCACGCATTGATTTTCTCGATGCATTCTGCTTCCTTAATGTCCTAGGCTTGGTTAGAGTTTCTATTTTAGACACAGCTGGAGACATTTGTGGAGACAGTGGAGCTATAATGTTATTGATTTGTTTTTCGAGTGAGAAATTATTGTCAATAGCACGTCATTTTCTACCTGAAAAACAATCTTTTCGGACTATAGGATCGAGCGCAAGTCATAGATTTCCTTAATAACTGCTGGGATATATGCACTAGAGACGCTGGATTGTGCTAAGTCACGGGACGTGTTGTCGACAGTGATTGGTGTTGAAGGAGGAATAAGAGCATCAAAATAGTCATCAGACAAAGGTATTTCCCTTGTCTTGTAGCTAGGAGGTACGGCAGGTCTCGCTCAGTTCCTCTCGAGTCCTGTCCACTCGTTCGATGATGTAGTGACGTGTTGGAAGTCCTCCTTTGGCACAATAGATACTGAGGAGTTGGCAAATTGGGGAGAGTTCCCCGAAGTGACTCTTCAGTCGATCCTTCAGGATCCCCAGCCTCACGTCCGGTCCTAGTTGGGTCAGCATCCACAGATATGTCATTCTCTTCTACAGATCCCAGTGAGAGATCCCTCTCAGCTCGAACTCATCCGGCTTCTTAATTCGAACCGGTGACCTCCAAATGTTTTCCCTGACTTCTTCTAGGAAAGGTATGTCTATGTGAATGTTCTCCCACGGCGTGTCGATCCGAACGTTCCCTGGCGTCTGTCTTGTAGGGGAGGCCGCTCGTTGTGCGATCAACTCCGGTAGCCTTGGGATTTCACTTTGGTAGTCTATTTCTTGAAGTTCGTCTTCTTCTATGATCACGAGGTCCACGGATGCTTGTTGTAAGAAGTGGCGTACGTCCTGAAGCCGTTGTCTCTGATGCTCCCCGGGCATGGAATGGGTCATCCACTGACCTTCGAAAATGTACTTGTCTAATACTTCGTGTGGATTGACGCCATGTCCAGAGGGTCCGGTTGGTCTGGAGCGACAGAGGGAGTAGCTTGGGTAGCTGCCAGAGCTACAAGCATTGCAGCACTTGCTTCTTCTTCCGGAAGCAAGGGGCTTGAGTAGATCGCCGGTGTGGGCGGAGGCGTCCGAAGGTAAAGGTTGGTTGGTCGATATTTGGTAGAGTGGCGGTGCGGTGCGTGGTGTGGGTGGTTTGTGTTTGGATTTGTGTTTGGATTTCACCAGCTCCAGCGCTTGTCGGCGTAGCGCCCGAGCCTTGTCCTTGGCCGGATGTAGATGTCCTCGGCCTCTTCTCCCCCTCATGAGGGTCGTGATCGTTAGGATCGTCATGTCTGCGCTGTGAGTGGGAGCTTGGGCCTCGACAGGTGTCAGTCGGTGGCTCAGGATGATCCATCAATCGCCGATAGAGGGATTCCTCTTGAGGCGACCGAGAATGGACAGGCCGATCAAGCGGGCGAGTAATATGTCGTGGAGCTTGGTTATGGGTATGGTGTATGGGTTGATGAGGATGGAGGAAGTGGCTAATGGGTCGGTGGGTGTGGGTTGTGGAGGTGTGGGATTGGTTTGTGATGAAGGGCCTTCAGAGACAGGTGCTTTCCCGGTATCTCTTCGGGATGTCTCGATTGCTTGAAGTACTCTCTCCGTGATTTTGTCTTCCATAGACTGTACGGCGGCAGAGAGAGCGGCGGAAACTGCTCGTTCGGCACAAAGGGTGCGGACACCTCCTTTGATGGACCAGGACGACTGATGTCGCCTGTTATCAACCCTTGAGACCAACTCGTCAGGTTGGCTCACAGTCACTTGAGGTTGTGACTGTATGAGACTTCCACCAAATCCTCGAGTCGAATCCAGAGGATTCGTCTCTATGGGTGTTAAGGCAGGCTCTGGTTGCGCATGCGAACCAGACACCACGTGAGTTGGTTGTGGCTCAAGATTGAGCGAAGAAGTGCCAGCAACACTTGTCGATGTGGTCAGCGTAGTATCGGGTATTCTTCAACATCAAAAGCGTATCGAGTATACATCAAGTCCAACCGAACTATTAAGGAAAGCTATAATGTCACATTCCACGAAGTGGCAGATATGGCTTCTGGTCAACTCAGTCCAGAACCCGTGCCTAACCCGATGGTTCCTGCTCAAATCAGTTCAGGACCTGTGCTCAACCCGTTGGTTTCTGAAGACAACATTTTAGAACCCGTAATCATTGGTGTGTTGGCACAAAACCAACAGAAGATGGCAACAACTACGAAATCAATGTCAGAAGAAGCAACGGGACTTGCATTAGATGACTTGGATTCTCTCTTCGAACCGGTATATCGGTCATACACTACTACACCTACAGTGGATTCTCCACCCAACGAGACCGACATACCAAGTTCATCTCACGCCTCTACCCCACCCGATCCAGAATAGCCATAGAATAACGAAGAACCTACATCGGTCCTCGAGGAAGTATCATCAGAGACGATCGATCCAAGTGCAGAAATGGAACTTCCTCAGACAATTGATCAATCAGAGACTATAGGAAATCTAGACCCACAGATGGCTGATGCATCAACTTCAGCTTTGCCTCATGAGCGCAAGTGGACTAGAGGAACGATAGACACAACCCTCTTCATTTAATGGCAAGACAAAGATCTGATGGTCGTCCAAGTATACGTCGACGACATCATCTTCGGATCAACAAATCCTCGGCTCTGCAAGAAATTCGGAGATCTCATGAAGAGCAAATTCTAGATGAGTCACATGGGAGAGATGCAATTTTTCTTAGGTCTTCAAGTCAGGCAGCTCAATGACGGAATTTTCATAAGTCAGACAAAATACATCAAGGATATTCTGAAGAAGTTCCATCAAGACCAGAGCAAGCCTTTCAGCACTCCTATGTCACGAAGCTGCAAGTTGCATGCCGATCCCTCTGGTAAATCGGTCGACATCACACTGTATCACAGCATTACTGGATCTCTTCTCTACCTCACTTCGAGCCTGCCGGATATCATGTTTGCCACCTGCTTGTGTGCCCGCTTTCAAGCCGATCCCAAAGAATCCCATATGCTCGCGGTCAAAAGAATTCTACGTTACCTTAAGGGCACTTCTATCCTTGGACTATGGTATCCAAAGGGTACGAATTTCAAACTTATTGGCTACACTGACGCTGATTATGCAGGTTGCCGAATGGACAGGAAAAGCATGTCCGGTGGCGCTCAATTTCTAGGCGAAAAGCTGGTCTGTTGGTCATCCAAATAGTAGAACTGTGTGTCCACTTCGATGGCCGAAGCAGAATACATAGCTGCCGCCTGTTGTTGCTCACAGATGTTGTGGATGCGGACACAGCTTCGCGATTATGGGTACAATCTAAATAATATACCCATATATAGTGATAGTCAAAGTGCCATCGCCATTACTTGCAATCCTTTTCATCATTCACGCACAAAACACATAGACATTAGATACCATTTTATCAAAGATCACGTAGAAAAAGGCACGATAGAGATGTACTTTGTGAACACGGAGTTTCAACTAGCCGACATTTTTACCATGGCTTTGGATGAGAAACGATTCCAATTCCTTGTCGAAAAATTAGGCATGTTGAATCTTCCATAATATGTGCAGTACCTGATCTTCTGTGCTATCACATGCTCTATTGTATGTGTTTTCCATGCTTATTAGTCTTTATCTTGTGTGATAACCAATATTAATAAAAAAAATTAATGAATAATAATATAAAGGCGTATGACGAAATCCTTTAGGATGCTTTGATCTAACGTCACTTAGAATTCTACCCCAGCATGCGATCGATTTAATTGCTTAATATTGTCAGTCTAAGTCGCATTCTTGTGTCTAAAAGGTCATTTGATTGTTCCACTAGACACAAAGTCACTTTACATGCGTGAGGATTCAAGACTTGTTCCTTTTTCCTTTTTGGATCTACTTCTCGAGTGAGTCACACATCAATTACTTGTCTTACCTAGTGATTCTTGGTTTCATACTCACCTTGCGTTAGATCGGTAGGAAAATGATAAGGGAGCTTAGGATATTCCTCATTCGGCCTTATATAATTTTCCCTCACATTAGTCCTTAGTCATCCACTTTGAGACTTCTCCGATGTCTTTTCTTCCTTTGGAACCCATTCCAAGCCTTCAACCGAATTCTATATTCTTCGAATGGTTGTTCAAACGAGTACAGGAGGGGGAGAAAACAAAAGAATAAAAAAAGGGATGATGACAAAAGAAGGCATTGCTCAACGCACAAAAATCAGACCAAAGGAACCGGTCTTCCGACTACCTTGTAGAAAGTGGCATGGTTCCTGTGAACTTCTCCAACGATAATCTCGTACGCTCAACAGAACGGCTGGAAGAGGAGCACCACGAAGTGAACTTCTCCAACGATAATCCGGTCTTATATCGGGAAACGAGAAGAGGAGCGCAGCCTCGGGTACGAACTCCATAACCGTGAACTTTTCCAAATAGATAATCTCTGAATCCTTCCTAGGGATTAAGAGAAGTGGAGCGCGGTATCTGCCCGAAAACCAACAAGAAGAATTTCGCCGACGATAATCTCCTATAGCCTCGTGGAGAAGCAGAGCCTCAGCTTGAGCATAGCATAAAAAGTGATAGTTCTTAAAAGAAAAGGAGGGAGAAATGATTGAAATGCAGAAAAAAACGCCGAAAAAAAAGGAGACGGACGTAGAAATGGAAGATGACGAAGAGATAAGCTCACTTTCCTCTAAATTCCTTCCCTTCTAAGTAGTAGCCAAACTATAACCCTTACAACCCTTTGATTCCAATCGACGATTTCTCGCTTAGGTGAAATGAATAAAAAATGTCTCGATCACAGGTAAATTGACTTAAAATTGCTTGTGTTGACTTGTGTGATATAAATATAAAAATCCCAAGTTAGAAATTATTGAGTGCAAGAGCGAACCTAGTGAGAGTTGTCGAAATGGACCAGTCTCTGAACTTAGGACTATAGTTTGACGACATGACTTGACGGCATTTTTCTCTTTCAAATGTTTCGTAAAATTTTAGGTGTCACGATTGATCGAAGCAAAATAATCTGACCCCTTACTATAATAATAGTAATATACGAAAAAAATATATAATATATATAGATATATACATAGGTAAATAAAAAATAATAATAATAATAAATTAATTTAAAAAAAAATTCGCACATTTTGACATGAAATGTTATGTTTCATATGCGTTGAATTGAATAAATGCGAATTTCTTTAGTGTATCGTACATTCTAAATGTAATTTTAGATTGCATTGGTGTTGAATTGTTTTAAATGCGATAAACTTTTTCATTACTCATACCCTCACGCAATATCTTCAATACATGCTTTTGGGGACCATGTATATGTGCTTACTAACTAAATTGCGTATTATATGCTCGTGACTTGAATTGATCTCATATGCCTGCATGTTTAGTCAATTCTTGCGCATTATTTGAGGGGGAGTAAGTATAAGAATCGTGTATAAGCTCCAAATAATTTTGACGTTTCTCTCTAAGTATTTCAGATCCTTCAAAATTAAGGAGTGAGACGTCGACGCTACAAAGAGAGGAGCTAGACACAAGACCAAATATTTCAAAGATAAATTGCCAAAAATAATTGCTGATTAACTTCGTTATTACTAACGTTTATCTCTAATTGGTACAGATTTTTTAATTTCTGCCAGGTGAGCTAGACGTTACTTTACAGAAAATACAGGGAGTCAATTGCATTTATTTTAATTACTAAGGGGGAGCCATACAATGTGTTTTATTTTGAAATAGGGGTCAATCTGAATTTTTTGAAGAACTTACTATCGAGAAACTGGATATTAGAATTAATTCGCAATCTAAAGTTTCTCGATCGTAAACAGTGTCGTGATCGATTATGATTAACCGCGATAATTTGCGATCGTGAATTTTTCGTGTGCAAATAGTAATGGGCCTGATCCATTAAATCACAAAATGTCAAATCACAAGCACAACAACGAATTAATGCTAGTTAATAAAAGTTTAACTTTTGTCAGTGGAAACACTTTTTCTCATGCAAAACCTAATCGAAAAAAAAACTCCCTCGCAAAACTTTCTCAGACGATTTAAAAACCTTCAAAATCTTTCGATTTTTTCACTTCAAATCATCTGATTAAGGAAGAAATTCGGTTCGGTTAACGATTGTGAATGTTATAACTTGATTTGCATTTACATTCTGTAGTTTTTCGCATGTTTAGTTAAGATTTTTTCGACTGTTCTTCAAAAACCAGTTAAACGCATACTGTTTCACTAAATTCTGGCATGTTTGGTATAAATACATGTAACGAATTTGAGCTGAAAAGAGAAAGTTAAGAGAATTGATCCGAAAGGCTTGCTATTCGATTTCTAGAGAGAGAAACAACAGTAACTTTCTAACCCTACTTGAATTCTCTCTCTCGATTCTTAATTTGAGTTTTTTGATCGAACTTAATTGATCACCGTAACTGTCGAATTACTTTGAATTCCTGCCTAGGATCTTAGAGTTGTTAACCGTAGGACCTAACAATAAATCTGACAAACGACGAGGAAAACATCGCTTTCTCTCGCGGCGCTAAACCCCCAAGTCAACGTTTCGTCTGTGTTTTGTCGGGCCCATAATGACATTTTTTGTTCAAATTGTGCCTATAAATAGACATGACTCGAATCAAGATCACTATACTTTAAGTACACGGATTACTTAACTTCCACATTTTCATCTTTCTCCCTCACATAGATGGACTGGTTGCAGCAGCAAGTATATGAAACTGAGGAACATGTAGAGTTAAGGCGTAATTTTGAGCGCAATATAGATAAACTAGCGTTTCTTATTTTTCTTGTATTGTGCTTAATCGTCGTCTTACTAGCTATTCTGTTCTCGGCTCTCACAGGACGTGCTAGCTTTTGAGATTGTTTGAAGTATTTTGAGAGTTCATGAAAGCTCGTTGAGAATGTTTTGAGAGCTGTTTTAAGAGTGTTTTGTAAGCTTATCCTATTTGTATTATGTATTTTGAGATTGTTTTTCGCATTTCTGAGAGACTCGTGTAACTTTGAAATATCAATTAAGCGAAAAATAACTACTCCACCTCAACGGTTTGTAAATTGGAATAATTACCCCAAATTTCCCATAATTACCCCAAATTTCCTTTAAATAATATGCCTATCGAGAATCTTAAATACTATGCCTGTCGAGAATCTTAAAGGATTTGTTAAATTACTTACTCCCCCTCGATGCATGGATATATAACAATTCTCCCCCTCGATGTAGTGCCATCAGCATTGGCTTTACATAGACTTATTGGAAAGCAAGAAAAAAATTTATTAGTGAAAATAAAATGAAATCTATAGCAAACAAAATAAATAACAAAGAGACACGCACAGAATTAAAGAACTGAAAGCAGAGCAGATAGACAGGTAATGAACCGTAGGGAAGCATAATCGAAGTTAGAGGTTGAGATTCAACATCCCTAGTTTTGCCACTAAGAATTGGAATCGTTTATCATCCAATGCTTTTGTAAACAAATCGGCTAGTTGAATCTCTGTATTGACAAAATACATTTCTATTATGCCTCTTTCTACTTGGTCATTTACGAAACGATAGCGTAGGTCTATGTGCTTAGTGCGTGAATGATGAAAAGGATTGCAAGTAATTGCTATGGCACTTTTGGAATCACAATAAATAGGAATTTTATTGAAATCAAACCCGTAGTCCCATAGTTGAGTTCTTATCCACAAAATTTGTGAGCAAGAACTAGCATCAGCAACATATACAACTTCTGCCGTGGAAGTTGACACAAAATTTTGTTTCTTAGAAGCCCAACAGACGAGTTTATCTCCAAGGAATTGAATGTTGCTGATGAGCTTTTCCTGTCCAGTCTGCAGCTTGCGAAATCTGCATCAGAATACCTAATTAGTATAATACCTGAGTTTTTTGGATACCAAAGTCCTAGGTCTGGAGTTCCTTTCAGATACTTTAATATTCTCTTGACAGCATGAAGATGCGACTCCTTATGATTAGCTTGTAATCGAGCACATAGACATGTGGAAAATAGAATATCTGGTCGGCTGGTAGTGAGATAGAGCAGAGATCCAATAATTCCACTATAATGCGTTGGATCTACGGGCTCACCCAAGTGATCTGCATCGAGAGTGCATGAGGTTGACATGGGAGTACTTGAAGATTTGCCTTTGTCGATTCCATACTTTCTGAGTATGTGGTGGATGTACTTGGACTGATTGATAATATCACATCTTGAAGTTGCTTGATTTGCAGTCCAAGGAAGAATGACATTTCTCCCATCATACACATTTCAAATGTAGATTTCATCAAAGTGCTGAATTCGACACAGAGTTCTGGATTGGTAGAGCCAAAAATGACGTCATCCACGTAGATCTGTACAAGCATGATATCAGGCCCATCTTTCTTAACAAATAGTGTGGTATCAATTTTCCCTTTCGTGAAGCCTGAGGAGCTAAGAAAGTCGTATAAAACCTCATACCAGGCCCTTGGAGCTTGTCTAAGCCCGTAAAGTGCCTTGTCGAGTTTGTACACGAAGTCCGGATGTTCTGTATTGAGAAATCCATCTAGCTGAGACACATACACTTCTTCCTTCAAAATACCATTCAAGAAGGCAGTCTCTACATCCATTTGATAGACAGTAAAGTCTTTGTGTGCTGCGTATGCTAGGAACAATCTAATCGCTTCAATTTTTGCAACAAGGGCAAATGTCTCGTCGTAGTCTATGCCTTCTTGCTGATTGTACCCCTTCGCTACAAGTCGAGCTTTGTTACGGATTACCACACCATCCTCGTCTTTCTTGTTCTTAAATACCCATTTTGTTTCGATTAATGTCTTGCCTTTTGGACGATGGACTAAGTTCCAGACTTTGAGATGCTCGAACTGATTGATTTCCTCTTGCAGGGCTACTATCCAGTGCGGATCACGTAGTGCGTCAGTTACTCTGGTTGGTTCTGTTTGACTCAAGAAACAAGTAAAATTATACTCATTTGATAGCGAACCTCTAGCGAATCCTAGATGAATATTCGTACGGTTTGACGTATAGCATGCAGTGTTCATAGCTCCGCCCAGAGAAAGTGTGGTAGGGAAGACTGTATTAGCATGGTCCGGGCAGCTTCCACAAGCATTCGGTTTCGCCTTTCTACGACTCCATTCTGTTGTGGAGTGTGGACAGCGGAGAATTGTTGAGAAATTCCTAGGGATTCGTAGAATTCGCTGAGCTGTTGATTCTTGAATTCCGTTCCATTGTTAGACCGAACTATTTTAACACTACGTTGTAGCAAGTTATGCGTTGTCCTGATGATATTTGGAATATGTCCGACTGTCTCTGATTTAGTTCGTAAGAAGCGGACCCAAGAATAGCGGGAATAGTCGTCGACAATAACCAGCATGTATCGCTTTCCACTGATGCTATCAGTTAGCATTGGGCCGCACAGATCCATATGTAATAGCTCTAGTGGATGTTGAGTGGATGCTGTGTGTTTTGTAGGATGTTGAGTGGAATTTTGCATGTTTTCTTTTGAAACACAACTTGGAGTCCGATGTCACTGAATTTTCCTATTGATAAGAGGTTGTGTGTCAGCCTTCAACATACGAAACTTCCTTGATTGTGAGTCGATTGCATATAAGATCGCCATAACCAAGAATTCTGGCTCTATTGCTATTACCAAAGCGTACTAGCCCGCCTGGCCTATCAACGTAGTTGCTCAATAGTTCCTTCTTCCCAGTCATGTGTGTGGAGAAACCGGAATCTAAGTACCACATATGAGGGGCCTAAAAAAAAACTAGAGGGTTTTAGGTACCCATTTAAATATGGGTCCACCTCTATTGCTTGGGTTTCCTCAGTCTTAAGCTTTGGAACCCATTTTGCTCTAGGGAAGGTCTCTTTGTCTTAGGCTTAGAGATGTGTTTTTGGGTTTTTGCAAGTTTTGCAGGTTCCTTGGTAGTTTTTGGTTTTGATTTTTTCTTTTTCTTTATATTTGTGTTTTTTGGAATTGTTTTGTAAGTTTGGTTGTAGAACTGATCATGCATGGAAGACTTTGTTTTTGATTGAAGAGATAAGTTTTGCGATACATGTCGAAATAAAGATGGTACAAAAGTTTTTGAAGGAAAAAAATCAATAACAAAAGGTGTTTTAAGATCGTGGTTCTCCTTCAAGATATCTTCCTTTCTAACACATACTTGACCTTTAAATGGCTCTTTTGTGGGTCCTGAAAATTTCATGGCATTAGTGCAATAAATTTTGTCATGTGAAACTAAGGTATAAGAAAGTGTGTGTAATCTTAATGTTTCTTTAAGTGAGGAGATTTCCACTTCAAGTTTTTGCCTTTCTCATCAAAGGACTTTCTCTCTCTTTCGAGAGTGGAGTGTAGATCACTGATTTTCTTTATGCATTCAGGCATATTTCCTCCTGCATACGTAGTTATCGGTGCCTCACTTGCTAAATCATCTGAGGTATCTCCTTCACTTGGACGTGGAATATCGGACTCAAATTCTGTTATTGCTGGACAATTTCTGTCTTTATAACTATCATTTAACTCTGTATAATCAAATGATGTTTGAGTTTTACTGTGTGTTGGTGTCTCATTTTCACTGACAAAAGACATGAGATTTGCGAGGCAACCCGTCTGCATGAATTTGAGATCATATAGATAAGGTGCACTTGATATGCCTTGTTTTAACTTACATGGATTTTCAAAACCTAGTCCCTTATGAGGATTGTAGAAATCTATGTTGACTGGTTTGTTCAAAAAAATCGTTTGTTCTGACTGATCTCGTCCGGTTAAGATGTCCTCCAAGTTTTTGATTTTGGAGTACAGTCTTTCCCGTTCTTTACAGAGTAAGTCATATTTAGTTGTAGAGTCCATTGCCTGATCTCTATGAGATTTCATTTCCTTTTCTAAATCCTTGGCTTTAGCTTCGGATTTTTGCACTTGTACTTCTTGCTTAGCAACCTTTTCATTTGCTACAATTACACGATTTTTCTCACATGCATAATCATATCTAAATTTATCTAATACTACTAAATTGTTTTCTAAGTTAGCTTCTAGTTCTTTGATTTTTCTTTTTCCTTGTTTGTTAGATTTATATAAAGATAAAAATTCGTTTTTCATCTTAAGTAAAGAATCATACTCTGCTTCGCTTACCTCCACCATGTCTGAGTTGTTGGAGGTTTCCCTTTCTGATTCGTTTCCTTCAGCTCCAGCTCCATCTTCTTCATCATCCAGTTTGGCCATCAGTGCCACGTTCTCTTCCTCGATGTCTAAGGTATCGTCAAGCCAATGATCCTCTTCAGCCATTACGACCAATCCTTTTTCCTTCTGTTCAGCCAATTGAACTTTCCGCATTCTGCATTCTCTAGTAAAGTGTCCAGTCTTACCGCAGCTGAAGCATTTTCCGCCTTGATGAGGAGTTTCAGAGTTGTTTTCCTCATCTTGAGTCTTTCCTTTTGAGTTGGAGGAAGTTCTTTGACGATTGGAGGAGGATCCAGTCTTCTTATAATATTTCTTCTGCACAAAGTTCGAGACCAGTGCGAGTAGCTTAGCAAGATCTTTGAGTGAGATTTCCTTGTCTCCGTGTTTCGTAAGATCCTTGAGTTCACCATATGAATCAGAACCTTAACTTGTGATGACTGAATATTTTCTTTGTCTTTGGATTGTTTTCTTGACGATCGTTCAGTCATAAGAGCGAGTGAGTCGCTTCCTATTGATTTGATTTCCTCCCTTCGTTTCTCCAAGTGATTGGAATGTTGATTGAGATAGTCGAATAATGTATGGATGCTAAGTTTGGTTAGGTCGTTCATTTGTCTTATCATTATTACGGCTTCCCATTCTGGATGGAGTGATCCTAAGAATTTGATGTTGATCTCCATTATACTTTTTGTGACTCCATTCATCTTTGGCTCCATTTTGATGTAATACCCGTAAAATTTAAATACGGGATTTTGATATAACTAACGGTGTAATTTCGTGAATTAAGAATCTTGATAAAACGATTTAAGTTCTAGGAATGAAAACATAAATGCTAATGATGTCGAAATTAATTTCAATACCTGGTCAAAGAAATACGTATGGATAATGAATTAGTTAAGTGGGCCATACTTGATACACAAATAAGGCCCAAAGTGTTCAAAATGATAAGGCTTAATGAGATTATAATTTACCTAACATGGGAAGACTTATAATGATGGGATATATTTACTACGTGGTTAAGTCCCAAGTTGCAAGGATAAACACTGAAAATGAAGTTGCTTAAGATAGAAGGAATTCACGTCATCACAAAATTGTCCCATCATGTATGCTTTTGATGGTTTAAGTACTTATCTACCAACTTTAATATCAAAACGGTATTGAGTGAGAAACAAGAAGAAAACCCTAATGATCTAAAAGGAGAAACGTGGAAGTGAAAGAAATTGAAGCAACTCAACAACATAAATGGTTAAGAACTCGACAATCTAAACTTTGGAGTAAGGTAGGTCTCTTATATTTGATAAATCTAACGTGTTCTTTGCTATTTATTCTTTTGTAATAATATGGTATTTATATGAAGTCTTCAAGATGATCATATAGTTACATGACATTAATATGTACTTAGGATGATTCAGTTGATGCTTTCGTGAACTATAGGATGAGTTCAATATTTCTGATCTTCGAAGTAGGCACGATCTTAACATTACAATCTCTATAGGATGAGTTCAATATTTCTGATCCTCGAAGTAGGCATGATCTTAACAACAATTACAATCTGTACAATTATTATTGTATATTCTATATGAACTCTCCATATGTCATTCGAATATTTTGAAATAAGGGATAGGTGTTTAGGCTAAAGTTTAGATTGGAGAAATTTAATGCAAGATTCGAAACCGTAACTCTTAGGGAAACTTCGACCACTTAATATAGGTAGGTATTTTCAACAGCTATATAATGTTAGGAGATATCATAATGACTTTAAGACTTGTTCGAAGGTTATCATGCTTAGAAGTTTTGGGATCTCAACTTAGATCCCATGTTCATGAGTTTTACGATGGTGTAGGAGTTCTTGTGACTCTTGAAATATATATGGTTCATGAGAATATTGATTTTTTGACCGTACCCTTTTCTGTATTTAGCTTAGTTTTAGGCGATAATAGTGAGGTAAATAAAATCGTTACTTGCAACAAAAGAATACATCTATGATTAATTCTAGATAAGTTCTATGTGAGTACGTGGTTTTTTTTAGATGTTTAAACATATCATAGGTGCTTCAAAGTTTCAGGTGTAAGGGTTCGTTCGATGTATATAATATATATATTGATAACTGTATTCATGCTTGCACAAGCGAAGTTCTTAAGAATTTTCTATTTTAAGGTGTATTATTTTCGAGAGATTGAATATTTTTGGAGAATATGAGTTTTAGTAATTTTGATATGGTGTTTTATAGAATTTGTTCAGTTCTTCTGAGTTTATGATTTTTAGATTGTGCCATTTTCTGGAATTAATATAATTTTCGAAGGTGATCATAGTGATAAGAATTTTGATAATTTTAGGTTTTTATTAATTCAGGGTTTTCGTTACTTAGGGTTCGAGAATTTCAAAACTTATGTGACTTAGCAATTATACTGATATAACAATATTCGTATGCTCAGAGGATCGAAACATTTGGAATTCACCAGATTTCTTGACTGACGTTATCTAGAGGACAAGTAGGTGAATTATTCATCTACAATGCGTAAACACTTATCTGATTTATGTGCTTTTATGTGCTTCTATGTGATTAAATAAAATACGTGTTTTATGTACGTCTCACGTGAAAATATGTTTTTTATGTTATCATGTTTATATGCATGGCATATGCATATCATATCACAGGGTTGAGATATTTACACCGTATTGAGACGGTTGATTTGAGATATTGTCGAGCGGGGTAGAATGAGATGTTTGTGATTGTTGTTGTTGACTCGTTGAGGAGTCGAGGTTGGTACTCGCATGACACCTGACGGCAGACAGGCGTGATCGATCTGTCTACTCGGGCGTGAACGTCCCGCGGTGCAAAACCGTCGTGATTATATTTTTAGCGGAGGGAGCGACCTGACAGGGCAGTTTCGTGATCGTCAAAACACTGTCGGTGTAGGCTACCGCTTACGGAAGAGCGGCCTAGCAGGGCAGTTGTGTGATCGTCAAAACGCTGCTAGTGTAAGCTTCCGTATGTTCTTATTATGGGCGCGCGAGGTATCGAGTCTGACCTAGGGCCCTGTGTTTTGTGATTTGAGATAGGATTGTGGGAAAAAGAAAGAGTGAACATTGCATGTGAAATATTGGGATAGGGAATGAGGGTTCACGTGCATACATGCATTTTTATTCACCTACTGGGCAAATCGCTCAGTTTACGTGTTGTAGGTACTGGATCTGACGCCGACGCGCGTCAAGACTGAGGAGGCTAGTGGCGGTGCTCCACGGACTTTTGAGGGCGAGGCGGTACATGGATGAAGACCTGTGGAGCGACTTTAGGGTTTTGTCCTTTTGGCGTTTTGAGGCTACGACCTTTGTACAGATACTAGTATGAAAAATAATATTTTGTTGTATTATATTATCTTTTAGTAAAAAAAAAATTATTAGACGGGTCTTCCGCGACTTACGTTGCGAAAATCCGCCACTAACCTTAATTAGAAAAGTAGGGTCGGTACAGGTGGTATCAGGGCTTAGGCTTCAGGTTCTGAAGACTGTCCATGTACTGCCGCTCAAAAGCCTGGAGAACCAGCCTGGCCTGTAAGTCCAATACGTGAGTATGTGATTACGTGTTATTTGGAGTGCGCTTTGTATGAATGACGATAGATAATTATAGAAAATGATGAGAGAAAGGGTAGAGCATGTAGATGAATTTATCATCTACAACACTTAAATAAAATCGAGTTAATGATTAATGATATGCCTTCATGATCGTCAAAATGCTGCTAGTGTAAGCTTCCGTATGTTCTTATTATGGGTGCGCGAGGTATCGAGTCTGACCTAGGGCCCTGTGTTTTGTGATTTGAGATAGGATTGTGGGAAAAAGAAAGAGTGAACATTGCATGTGAAATATTGGGATAGGGAATGAGCGTTCACGTGCATACATGAATTTTTATTCACCTACTGGGCAAATCGCTCAGTGTTTACGTGTTGTAGATACTGAGTCTGACGCCGACGCGCGTCAAGACTGAGGAGGCTGGTGGCGGTGCTCCACGGACTTTTGAGGGCGAGGCGGTACATGGATGAAGACCTGTGGAGCGACTTTAGGGTTTTGTCCTTTTGGCGTTTTGAGGCTACGACCTTTGTACAGATACTACTACGTAAAAAAATATTTTGTTGTATTATATTATCTTTTAGTAAAAAAAAATTTATTAGACGGGTCTTCCGCGACTTACGTTACGAAAATCCGCCACTAACCTTAATTAGAAAAGTAGGGTCGCTACACCTAAGTCTTATTGCCGAGAACTCTCCAAATAAACAACTCGTATGTTCAACAATTACACTAATACTTATCTGAATTCTGAACCCCAAGAACTCCTTAGTGTTGAAGACATCTATAGCCGAAAACTACCAACATTACAAATATTTAAATACCTAAATTGAATCTTCTAGTCGGCATATATAATCCTAGCATACCGAACACTTCAAACCTTATAAAACTTACTACTCCAAAAAGAATTACCAATTAGTTCGAAACTCTAAAGTGAAACCCTAGTTTATTGAAGACATAGGACTGCTAAATAATGTTTATCTATCCAAAACTTTCTTGTGCCAAAAGCTATACACCTTTCCGAAAGCACTAAGCCTTCAATGAGTTACGACGAAAACCTACTTAACAAATTCCAGTTTCCTCTAAACATGCATAGTTAGCCATATAAAATTGGAATTTGAATAGTTAGCCAACCCTCAGGTGCACTAGTACCAACCTCAACTCGACTCCGAGTCGACAACCGAAATCGGTCACTTCTACCCAAACACGCGCCTCGCGCCGACACCTCATGGTGTCACCGTGTCAACACGGTCAACCTATCTCACACCGTCGTGTCGTGGACATGCTATGCAATGCAAATAAAAATACAGCATTACTAACATAAATAAATATTAACCGCGAAAGAATTTCCACTCTCCCCATTGTTCACTAATGATAATTCCTCGACAATAAGTAATATCTTCTTAAATTCCCTAAAAATAATTTTTCCGAAGAATTCTAACACTATTCGCAAATAAACCTATCTACCCGTAAGTTATTTATCTGCCCGAAAATAATACCCAAGTCCGAAGATATTCTTTATCGAAAACTATTAGAACTCAAAAACCCTAGAATGTGAGAAACCCCAAAAATACCAAAAACTTCCTTAGATACCGAAAACTTTGAGAAAATGCCGAAAACCTAGCACACAGAATTGCTTCCCCTTGCCGAATTCTTTCACGATTGACATGTACTTGACATTCTAAATTATTTTCAAGTGTTTGAAACATATAAACCAAACATATGCAAGTAAATTCCTACTCTCATATTGAAAACTCACAGAACCCCGACACATTGAAATACTAAACATATTCCCACACGAAAAGATATGAAAACGCATTTGGTCAATGCCGAAAAAATAGATAGGTATCGAAAACCCTTTTGCCTATATCGACAACTTGTAAAGATACAATATTGAATACTCCTAAGTCTTATTGCCGAGAACTCTCCAAATAAACAACTCCTATGTTCAACAATTAAACTAATACTTATCTGAATTCCGAAACCCAAGAACTCCTTAGTGTTAAAGACATCTATAACGAAAACTACAAACATTAGCAAATATTTAAATAGCTAAATTAATCTTATAGTCGGCATATATAATCCTAACATACCGAACACTTCAAACCTTATAAAACTTACTATTCCGAAAAGAATTACTAATTAGTTGGAAACTCTAAAGTAAAAAACCCTAGTTTATCGAAGACATTAGGACTGCTAAGAAATGTTTACCTATCCAACACTTTCTTGTGCCAAATGCTGTACACCTTTCCGAAAACACTAAACCTTCAATGAGTTCTAACAACGAAAACTTACTTAACAAATTCCAGTTTCCTGTAAACATGCATAGTTAGCCATATAAAATATGAATTTGAATAGTTAGCCAACCGTCAAGTGCACTAGTACCAACCTCAACTAGACTCCGAGTCCACTACCGAAATCGTCACTTCTACCATCACACGCGCCTCGCGCCGACATCTTAAGGTGTCACCGTTTCAGCACGGTCAACCTATCTCAAACCGTCGTGTCGTGAAAATGCTATGCAATGCGAATAAAAATACAGCATTACAAACATAAATAAATATTATCCGCGAAAGAATTTCCGCTATCCCCATTGTTCACTAACGATAATTCCTCGACTCTAAGTAATATTTTCTTACATTCCCTAAAACCAATTCTTCCGAAGAATTCTAGCTCTATTTGCAAGTAAACCTATCTACTGTAAGTTATTTATCTTCCCGAAAAAAATACCAAGCCCGAAGATACTATTTAATGAAAACAATTACAACTCAAAAACCCTAGAATGTGAGAAACCCTTAAAACACCAAAACTTCCTTAGATACCGAAAGGTTTCTCCTTGCCGGATTCTTTCAAGATTCACATGTACTTGACATTCTAAATTATTTTCACGTGTTTGAAACATATACACCTAACATAGTCCAAGTAAATTCCTACTCTCATATTGAAAACTCACAGAACTCCAACAGATTGAAATACTAAACATATTCCCACACGAAAACATATGAAAACGCAACAGTCAATGCTGAAAACATAGATAGGTATGGAAAAGACTTTTGCCTATATCGGCAACTTGTAAAGATACAATATTTCCTTAAAACACCAAAACTTCCTTAGATTCCGAAATCTTTGAGAAAATGCCGAAAACTAGCACACCGAAAGGTTTCTCCTTGCTGGATTCTTTCAAGATTCACATGTACTTGACATTCTAAATTATTTTAACGTGTTTGAAACATATACACCTAACATAGTCCAAGTAAATTCCTACTCTCATACTGAAAACTCACAGAACTCCAACAGATTGAAATACTAAACATATTCCCACACGAGAACATATGAAAACGCATCGGTCAATGCCGAAACATAGATAGGTATGGAAAAGACTTATGCCTATTCGGCAACTTGTAAAGATACAATATTGAAGACTCCTAAGGCTTATTGTCGAGAAATCTCCAAATAAACAACTCCTACGTTCAACAATTAAACTAATACTTATCGGAATTTCGAACCCGAGGAACTCCGTAGTGTTAAGGACATCTATAGCCGAAAACTACCAACATTAGCAAATATTTAAATCCCTAAATTAAATCTTATTGTCGGCATACATAATCCTACCATCTGAACAATTCAACCATTATAAAACTTACTACTCCGAAAAGAATTACTAATTTGTTCGAAACTCGAAAGTGAAAACCCAAGTTTATCGAAGACATGTGGACTGCTAAAAAATGTTTACCTATCCAAAACATTCTTATGCGAAAAGTTATACACCTTCCGAAAACACTAAGCCTTCAATGTGTTCTAACAACGAAAACCTACTTAACAAATTCCAGTTTCCTCTAAACATGCATAGTTAGCCATATAAAATCAGAATTTGAATAGTTAGCCAACCGTCAGGTGCACTAGTACCAACCTCAACTTGACTCAGAGTCGACAACCGAAATCGATCATCTCTACCCCCACACGCGCCTCGCGGCGACACCTTAAGGTGTCACCGTGTCAACACGGTCAACCTATCTCACACCGTCGTGTCCTGCACATGCTATGCAATGCAAATAAAAATACAGCATTACAAACATATATTATCCGCGAAAGAATTTCCTTTCCCCATTGTTCACTAACGATAATTCCTCGACTCTGAGTAATATTTTCTTCAATTCCCTAAAAATAATTCTTCCGAAGAAATCTAACTCTATTCGTAAATAAAACGATCGACCCGTATGTTATTTATCTGCCCGAAAATAATACCCAAGCCCAAAGATATTCTTTATCGAAAACTATTAGAACTCAAAAGCCCTAGAATGTGAGAAACCCTAAAAATACCAAAAACTTCCTTAGATACTGAAAACTTTGAGAAAATGCCTAAAACCTAGCACACCACAAAGTTTCTCCTTGCCGAGTTCTTTCATAATTCACATGTAATTGACATTCTAAACTATTTTCACGTGTTTGAAACATATACACCTAACATAGTCCAAGTAAATTCCTACTCTCATATGAAACTGACAGAACCCCAACACATTGAAATACTAAACATATTCCCACACGAAAACATATGAAAACGCATTGGTCAATGCCGAAAACATTGATATGTATGGAAAAGACTTTTGCCAATATCGACAACTTGTAAAGATACAATTTTGAAAACTCCTAAGTCTTATTGCCGAGAACTCTCCAAATAAACAACTCGTATGTTCAACAATTACACTAATACTTATCTGAATTCTGAATCCCAAGAACTCCTGAGTGTTGAAGACATCTATAGCCGAAAACTACCAACATTAGCAAATATTTAAATACCTAAATTAAATCTTATAGTCGGCATATATAATCCTAGCATACCGAACACTTCAAACCTTATAAAACTTACTACTCCAAAAAGAATTACCAATTAGTTCGAAACTCTAAAGTGAAAACCCTAGTTTATCGAAGACATAGGACTGCTAAAACATGTTATCTATCCAAAACGGTCAACCTATGTCACAAAGTCGTGTCGTGCACATGCTATGCAATGCGAATAAAGCTACAACATTACAAACATAAATAATTATTATCCGCGAAAGAATTTCCGCTATCCCCATTGTTCACTAACGATAATTCCTCGACTCTAAGTAATATTTTCTTACATTCCCTAAAACTAATTCTTCCGAAGAATTCTATCTCTATTTGCAAGTAAACCTATCTACCGTAAGTTATTTATCTTCCCGAAAAAAATACCAAGCCCGAAGATACTCTTTAATGAAAACTAATAGAACTCAAAAACCCTAGAATGTGAGAAACACTAAAAATACCAAGACTTCCTTAGATACCGAAATCTTTGAGAATTGCCGAAAACTTAGCACACCGAACGGTTTCTATTTGCCGAATTCTTTCAAGATTTACATGTACTTAACATTCTAAATTATTTTCACGTGTTTGAAACATATACACCTAATATAGTCCAAGTAAATTCCTACTCTCATATTGAAAACTCACAGAACTCCAACAGATTGAAATACTAAACATATTCCCACACGAAAACATACGAAAACGCATCGGTCAATGCCGAAAACATAGATAGGTATGGAAAGACTTTTGCCTATATCGGCAACTTGTAAAGATACAATATTGAACACTCCTAAGTCTTATTGTCGAGAAATCTCCAAATAAACAACTCCTATATTCAACAATTAAACTAATACTTATAGGAATTTCGAACCCGAAGAACTCCTTAGTGTTAAAGACATCTATAGCCGAAAATTACCAACATTAGCAAATATTTAAATAGCTAAATTAATCTTATAGTCGGCATATATAATCCTAACATACCGAACACTTCAAACCTTATAAAACTTACTAGTCCGAAAAGAATTACTAATTAGTTTGAATCTCTAAAGTAAAAACCCTAGTTTATCGAAGACATTAAGACTGCTATGAAATGTTTACCTATCCAACACTTTCTTGTGCCAAATGCTGTACACCTTTCCGAAAACACTAAGCCTTCAATGAGTTCTAACAACGAAAACCTACTTAACAAATTCCAGTTTCCTGTAAACATGCATAGTGAGCCATATAAAATCAGAATTTGAATAGTTAGCCAACCGTCAGGTGCACTAGTACGAACCTCAACTAGACTCCGAGTCGACACCGAAGTCGTCACTTCTACCCCCACACGCGCCTCGCGCCGACATCTTAAGGTGTCACCGTTTCAGCACGGTCAACCTATCTCACACCGTCGTCTCGTGCACATGCTATGCAATGCGAATAAAAATACAGCATTACAAACATAAATAAATATTATCCGCGAAAGAATTTCCGCTATCCCCATTGTTCACTAACGATAATTCGACTCTATGTAATATTTTCTTACATTCCCTAAAACTAATTCTTCCGAAGAATTCTAACTATATTTGCAAGTAAACCTATCTACTGTAAGTTATTTATCTTCCCGAAAAAAATACACAAGCCCGAAGATACTCTTTAATGAAAACTATTACAACTCAAAAACCCTAGAATGTGAGAAACCCTTAAAACACCAAAACTTCCATTGATACCGAAAGGTTTCTCCTTGCTGGATTCTTTCAAGATTCACATGTACTTGACATTCTAAATTATTTTCACGTGTTTGAAACATATACACCTAACATAGTCCAAGTAAATTCCTACTCTCATATTGAAAACTCACAGAACTCCAACAGATTGAAATACTAAACATATTCCCACACGAAAACATATGAAAACGCAACGGTCAATGCCGAAAACATAGATAGGTATGGAAAAGACTTTTGCCTATATCGGCAACTTGTAAAGATACAATATTGAAGACTCCTAAGGCTTATTGTCGAGAAATATCCAAATAAACAACTCATATGTTCAACAATTAAACTAATACTTATCGGAATTTCGAGCCCGAGGAACTCCTTAAGACATCTATAGCCGAAAACTACCAACATTAGCAAATATTTAAATCCCTAAATTAAATCTTATTGTCGGCATACGTAATCCTACCATCTGAACAATTCAAACCTTATAAAACTTACTACTCCGAAAGAATTACTAATTAGTTTGAAACTCGAAAGTGAAAACCCTAGTTTATCGAAGACATGAGGACTGCTAAAAAATGTTTACCTATCCGTAACTTTCTTGTGCGAAAAGCTATACACCTTTCCGAAAACACTAAGCCTTCAATGTGTTCTAACAATGAAAACCTACTTAACAAATTCGAGTTTCCTCTAAACATGCATAGTTAGCCATATAAAATCAGAATTTGAATAGTTAGCCAACCGTCTGGTGCACTAGTACCAACCACAACTTGACTCAGAGTCGACAACCGAAATCGGTCACCTCTACCCCCACACGCGGCTTGCGCCGACACCTTAAGGTGTCACCGTGTCAACAGGGTCAACCTATCTCACACCGTCGTGTCCTGCACATGCTATGCAATGCAAATAAAAATACAGCATTACAAACATAAATAAATATTATCCGCGAAAGAATTTCCGCTATCCCCATTGTTCACTAACGATAATTCCTCGACTCTAAGTAATATTTTCTTACGTTCCCTAAAACTAATTCTTCCGAAGAATTCTAACTCTATTTAGTAAACCTATCTACTGTAAGTTATTTATCTTCCCGAAAAAAATACCAAGCCCGAAGATACTCTTTAATGAAAACTATTAGAACCCAAAAACCCTAGAATGTGAGAAACCCTTAAAACACCAAAACTTCCTTAGATTCCGAAATCTTTGAGAAAATGCCGAAAACTTTGCACACCGAAAGGTTTCTCCTTGCTGGATTCTTTCAAGATTGACATGTACTTGACATTCTAAATTATTTTAACGTGTTTGAAACATATACACCTAACATAGTCCAAGTAAATTCCTACTCTCATACTGAAAACTCACAGAACTCCAACAGATTGAAATACTAAACATATTCCCACACGAGAACATATGAAAACGCATCGGTCAATGCCGAAAACATAGATAGGTATGGAAAAGACTTTTGCCTATTCGGCAACTTGTAAAGATACAATATTGAAGACTCCTAAGGCTTATTGTCGAGAAATCTCCAAATAAACAACTCCTATGTTCAACAATTAAACTAATACTTATCGGAATTTCGAACCCGAGGAACTCCTTAGTGTTAAAGACATCTATAGCCGAAATCTACCAAAATTAGCAAATATTTAAATCCCTAAATTAAATCTTATTGTCGGCATACATAATCCTACCATCTGAACAATTCAAACCTTATTAAACTTACTACTCCGAAAAGAATTACTTATTAGTTCGAAACTCGAAAGTGAAAACCCAAGTTTATCGAAGACATGAGGACTGCCAAAAAATGTTTACCTATCCAAAACTTTCTTGTGCGAAAAGTTATACACCTTCCGAAAACACTAAGCCTTCAATGTGTTCTAACAACGAAAACCTACTTAACAAATTCCAGTTTCCTCTAAACATGCATAGTTAGCCATATAAAATCAGAATTTGAATAGTTAGCCAACCGTCAGGTGCACTAGTA
Source organism: Craterostigma plantagineum (assembly GCA_027422505.1). Classification (NCBI taxonomy): domain Eukaryota; kingdom Viridiplantae; phylum Streptophyta; class Magnoliopsida; order Lamiales; family Linderniaceae; genus Craterostigma; species Craterostigma plantagineum. The sequence goes on from JAPQWV010000055.1 coordinate 852,659, forward strand.
CCAACCTCAACTTGACTCAGAGTCGACAACCGAAATCGGTCATCTCTACCCCCACACGCGCCTCGCGGCGACACCTTAAGGTGTCACCTTGTCAACACGGTCAACCTATCTCACACCGTCGTGTCCTGCACATGCTATGCAATGCAAATAAAAATACAGCATTACAAATATATATTATCCGCGAAAGAATTTCCTCTCCCCATTGTTCACTAACGATAATTCCTCGACTCTGAGTAATATTTTCTTCAATTCCCTAAAAATAATTCTTCCGAAGAAATCTAACTCTATTCGTAAATAAAACGATCGACCCGTATGTTATTTATCTGCCCGAAAATAATACCCAAGCCCAAAGATATTCTTTATCGAAAACTATTAGAACTCAAAAACCCTAGAATGTGAGAAACCCTAAAAATACCAAAAACTTCCTTAGATACTGAAAACATTGAGAAAATGCCTAAAACCTAGCACACCACAATGTTTCTAATCGCCGAATTCCTTCAAAATTCACATGTAATTGACATTCTAAACTATTTTCACGTGTTTGAAACATATACACCTAACATAGTCCAAGTAAATTCCTACTCTCATATGAAACTCACAGAACCCCAACACATTGAAATACTAAACATATTCCCACACGAAAACATATGAAAACGCATTGGTCAATGCCGAAAACTCTCCAAATAAACAACTCCTATGTTCAAATTTAAACTAATACTTATCTGAATTCCGAACCCCAAGAACTCCTTAGTGTTAAAGACATCTATATCCGCAAACTACCAACATTAGCAAATATTTAAATACCTAAATTAAATCTTATAGTCGGCATATATAATCCTAACATACCGAACACTTCACACCTTATAAAACTTACTACTCCGAAAAGAATTACTAATCAGTTCGAAACTCTCAAGTGAAAACCCTAGTTTATCGAAGACATTAGGACTGCTAAGCAATGTTTACCTATCCAAAACATTATTGTGCCAAATGCTGTACACCTTTCCGAAAACACTACGCCTTCAATGAGTTCTAACAACGAAAACCTACTTAAAAAATTACAGTTTCCTCTAAACATGCATATTTAGCCATATAAAATCAGAATTTGAATAGTTAGCCAACCGTCATGTGCACCAGTACCAACCTCAACTCGACTCCGAGTCGACCACCAAAATCGTCACTTCTAACCCCACACTCGGCTCGCGCCAACACCTTAAGGTGTCACCGTGTCAACACGGTCAACCTATCTCACATCGTCGTGTCGTGCACATGCTATGCAATGCGAAAAAAATACATTACAAACATAAATAAATATTCCGCGAAAGAATTTCCGCTATCCCCATTGTTCGCTAACGATAATTCCTCGACTCTAAATAATATTTTCTTTCATTACCTAAAACTAATTCTTCCGAAGAATTCTAACTCTATTTGCAAGTTAACCTATCTACCATAAGTTATTTATCTTCCCGAAAAAATACGAAGCCCGAAGATACTCTTTAACAAGAACTATTAGAACTGAAAAACCCTATAATGTGAGAAACCCTAAAAACACCAAAAATTTCCTTAGATGCCGAAAATCTTTGAGAAAATGCCGAAACTTAGCACACCGAAAGGTTTCTCCTTGCCGAATTCTTTCAAGATTCACGTGTACTTGACATTCTAAATTATTTTCACGCGTTTGAAACATATACACCTAACATAGTCCAAGTAAATTCCTACACTCATATTGAAAACTAACAGAACTCCAACAGATTGAAATACTAAACATATTCCCACACGAAAACATATGAAAACGCATCGGTCAATGCCGAAAACATGGTATGGAAAAGATTTTGGCCTATGTAGGCAACTTGTAAAGATACAATCTTGAAAACTCCTAAGTCTTATTGTCGAGAACTCTCCAAATAAACAACTCCAATGTAATACTTATCGGAATTTCGAACCCGAAGAACTCCTTAGTGTTAAAGACATCTATAGCCGAAAACTACCAACATTAGCAAATATTTAATAGCAAAATTAAATCTTATCGTTGGCATATATAATCCTAACATACCGAACACTTCAAACCTTATAAAACTTACTACTCCGAAAAGAATTACTAATTAGTTCGAAATTCTAAAGTAAGAACCCTAGTTTATCGATGACATTAGGACTGCTAAGAAATGTTTACCTATCCAAAACTTTCTTGTGCCAAATGTTGTACACCTTTCCGAAAACACTAAGGCTTCAATGAGTTCTAACAAAGAAAACCTACTTAAAAAATTCCAGTTTCCTCTAAACATGCATAGTTAGCCATATAAAATCAGAATTTGAATAGTTGCCAACCGTCATGTGAACTAGTACCAACCTCAACTTGACTCCGATTCGACCACCGAAATCGTCACTTCTACCCCCACACGCGCCTCGCGCCGACACCTTGAGGTGTCACCGTGTCAACACGGTCAACCTATCTCACACCGTCGTGTCGTGCACATGCTATGCAATGCGAATAAAAATGCAGCATTACAAACACAAATAAATATTATCCGCAATAGAATTTCCGCTATCCCCATTGTTCACTAAAGATAATTCCTCGACTCTACCGAAGAATTCTAACACTATTCGCAAATAAACCTATCTAACCGTAAGTTATTTATCTTCCCGAAAATAATACCCAAGCCCGAAGATATTCTTTACCGAAAACTGTTACAACTCAAAAACCCTAGAATGTGAGAAACCCTAAAATAACAAAAACTTCCTTAGATACCGAAAACTTTGAGAAAATGCCGACACCTGGCACACCGAAATGTTTCTCCTTGCCGAATTCTTTCAAGATTGACATGTACTTGACATTCTCAATAATTTTCAAGTGTTTGAAACATATACACCAAACTTATCCAAGTAAATTCCTACTCTCATACTGAAAACTCACAGAACCCCAACACATTGAAATACTAAACATATTCCCACACGGAAACATATGAAAACGCATTTGGTCAATGCGAAAAAAATAGATAGGTATCGAAAACTCTTTTGCCTATATCGACAACTTGTAAAGATACAATATTGAAAACTCCTAAGTCTTATTGCCGAGAACTCTCCAAATAAACAACTCCAATGTTCAACAATTAAACTAATACTTATCTGAATTCCGAACCCCAAGAACTTCTTAGTGTTATAGACATCTATAACCGAAAACTACCAACATGAGCAAATATTTAAATAGCTAAATTAATCTTATAGTCGGCATATATAATCCTAACATACCGAACACTTCAAACCTTATAAAACTTACTCCGAAAAGAATTACTAGTTAGTTGGAAACTCTAAAGTAAAAACATTAGTTTATCGAAGACATTAGGTCTGCTAAGAAATGTTTACCTATCCAACACTTTCTTGTGCCAAATGCTGCACACCTTTCCGAAAACACTAAGCCTTCAATGAGTTCTAACAACGAAAACCAACTTAGCAAATTCCAGTTTCCTGTAAACATGCATAGTTAGCCATATAAAATCAGAATTTGAATAGTTAGCCAACCGTCAGGTGCACTAGTACCAACCTCAACTCGACTCCGAGTCGACAACCGAAATCGTCACTTCTACCCCCACACGTGCCTTGCGCCGACACCTTAAGGTGTCACCGTGTCAACACGGTCAACCGATCTCACACCGTCGTGTCGTGCACATGCTATGCAATGCGAATAAGAATACAACATTACAAACATAAATAAATATTATCCGCGAAAGAATTTCCGCTATCCCCATTGTTCACTAACGATAATTCCTCGACTCTAAGTAATATTTTCTTACACTCCCTAAACTAATTCTTCCGAAGAATTCTATCTCTATTTGCAAGTAAACCTATCTACCGTAAGTTATTTATCTTCCCGAAAAATACCAAGCCCGAAGATACTCTTTACTGAAAACTATTAGAACTCAGAAACCCTAGAATGTGAGAAACACTAAAAATACCAAACTTCCTCAGATACCGAAATCTTCGAGAAAATACCGAAAACTTAGCACACCGAAAGGTCTCTCCTTGTCGAATTCTTTCAAGATTCACATGAACTTGACATTCTAAATAATTTTCAAGTGTTTGAAACATATACACCTAACATAGTCCAAGTAAATTCCTACTCTCATATTGAAAACTCACAGAACCCCAACACATTGAAATACTAAAACATATTCCCACACGAAAACATATCAAAACGCATTTGGTCAATGCCGAAAAAAATAGATAGGTATCGTAAACTCTTTTTCCTATATCGACAACTTGTAAAGATACAATATTGAAAACTCCTAAGTCTTATCCCCGAGAACTCTCCAGATAAACAACTCCTATTTTAACAATTAAACAAATACTTATCTGAATTCCGAACCCCAAGAACTCCTTAGTGTCAAAGACATCTATAACCGAAAACTACAAACATTAGCAAATATTTAAATACCAGTCGGCATACATAATCCTAACATACCGAACACTTCAAACCTTATAAAACTTACTACTCCGAAAAGAATTACTAATTAGTTCGATACACTAAAGTCAAAACCCTAGTTTATCGAAGACATTATGACTGCTAAAAAATGTTTACCAAAACTTTCTTATGCCAAACGCTGTACACCTTTCCGAAAACACTAAGCCTTCAATGAGTTCTAACAATGAAAACCTATTTAACAAATTCCAGTTTCCTCTGAACCTGCATAGTTAGCCATATAAAATCAGAATTTGAATAGTTAGCCAACCGTCAGGTGCAGTAGTGCCAACCCCAACTTGATTCCGAGTCGACAACCGAAATCGATCACTTCTACCACCACATGCGCCTCGGGCCGTGTCAACACGGTCAACCTATCTCACACAGTCGTGTCGTGCACATGCTATGCAATGCAAATAAAAATACAGCATTACAAACATAAATAAATATAATCCGCGAAAGAATTTCCGCTCTCCTATATAGACAACTTGTAACGATACAATATTGAAAACTCCCAAGCCTTATTGCCGAGAACTCTCCAAATAAACAACTCATATGTTCAACAATTACACTAATACTTATATGAATTCTGAACCCCATGAACTCCTTAGTGTTATAGACATCTATAGCCGAAAACTACCAACATTAGCAAATATTTAAATACCTAAATTAAATCTTATAGTCGGCATATATAATCCTTTTTTTTGAAAGTGTCACTATTAGAAAGGAAAAACTGGAGTTACAGAGCAGTGTGCATGATATCGCTCATGACGCACCAAATCGAACCAAAATCCGACCAGAAGGCAATAAAAGAGTGAAAAAGTCATCCACAGGAGATGCACCCGTGGAGTTGAAGCTCCGTCCATCGACTCCCCCAACCCATGGACCCGCCCTACCAGGCTATGCGCCAAACTCGTCGAAGGGCGTTCGCCTGAAATTGGTACTTGATCGGGATGGTGGATAAACGTAAGCAAAGCAGGACTTCAATATCACCGGCAATTTATTCTGGTGTGCATCGTCGTCCTTCACGCCATCTTTTGTTCCGCTCCATCCAAAGGTGATAAACTAACGAGGCGATGCGTGTCGTGGCCCCATCCAAGCAAGGTGTTGTCCACACCACCGATACGTAGCCCATCGAATGCCATCAAACCAGTCCCTCCTAGGCCAGGCGAACCGCAACCTGACACGCACCAAAGAAAGACAACGTCTAGTAAAGTTACATTCAAAAAATAAGTGTCTTATCGTTTCCTCCGTTTGGGTATCGCATAAAAGACAACAGGACGTTTCCGCCGCGGTCGCCACCAAAGGTTTGTCGCGAGTCGCTAGCCTATCTCTGATCGCCAGACAGAGGATGAATTGACGCTTTGGAATGGATAGAGGGCCTCCAAAAAGTGTACTCCAATGGACGTTAGGACGCCGCACCTCAAGCTACCCTCGCCAATTTTGTTGTGAATTGCCCACTAGCCGTGTCCATCCAGCGCACTCCATCCGATTCAGCTGGGCTGACAGGTGGGAGAAGACGAGCAATTTCAATATATTCCACTGCGGTTCGGCTAGGCCAATTCCAGCCTTCATCATTAATGACTGCGCTGAGCCTCGAGTCAATAGGCAGCCCATGACCATGGGGCCGCGAGGGAATCTGTCCACCATCGGTCCCGTGAGTAGCCACGGGTCAGTCCAAAGGAAGGTGTTTGCCCCGTTACCAATGTGGAATTGAAGTAGAGCCCGAACTTGATGACGGAGCTTCAGAAGTTTCCTCCAACTCCAAGAGGTCCGTGCATTAGGCCTTATGGTCCATAAATGCGTATTGTTTAGTCTCGTGCGACGATCCAACTGGCCCATATAGAAGTTTCATCCCCGCTTAATAAGCTCCAGAGCAGCCACATCATTAAGGCCTTATTATCCGTCTCGATCGATCTGATCCTAAGTCCCCCTTCTTGATTATGTAGACAGATGTTCGCCCAAGCCACCTTTGCACTAGAGCCCTTCCACAGGAAGTCCCTTAGCCGTTATTCCATTGCACGTATGACCCCTTTAGGCAGCATAAACACTCCCGCCCAGTAAGTATCAAGCCCAAGGAGAACAGATCTTATCAGCTGTACTCTGCCCGCGTAGGATAATGATTTGTGAGTCCAAGAACACAAGCGCCTATCAATGGCGGTGATGAGAGGCTCACAATCAGCTATAGTCAAGCGCGATGTGATCAATGGCACTTCAAACCTTAAAAAAACTTACTAATTAGTTTGAAACTCTAAAGTGAAAACCCTAGTTCATCGAAAACATTACAACTGCTAAAAAATGTTTACCTATCCAAAACTTTCTTGTGCCAAAAGCTATAGACCTTTCCGAAAACACTAAGCCTTCAATGAGTTCTAACAACGAAAACCAACTTAACAAATTCCAGTTTCCTCTAAACATGCATAGGTAGCCATATAAAATCCGAATTTGAATAGTTAGCCAACCGTCAGGTGCACTAGTACCAACCTCAACTCGTCTCCAAGTCGACAACCGAAATCGGTCACTTCTACTCCCACACGCGCCTCACGCCGACACCTTAAGGTATCACCTTGTCAACACGGTCAACCTATCTCACACCGTCGTGTCGTGCACATGCTATGCAATGCAAATAAAAATACAGCATTACAAACATAATTAAATATTATCCGCAAAAGAATTTCTGCTCTCCCCGTTGTTCACTAACGATAATTCCTCGACTCTAAGTAATATTTTCTTAAATTCCCTAAAACTAATTCTTCAGAAGAATTCTAACTCTATTCGCAAATAAACCTATCTACCGTAAGTTATTTATATGCCCGAAAAAAATACCAAGCCCGAAGATATTCTTTATCGAAAACTATTAGAACTCAAAAACCCTGGAATGTGAGAAACCCAAAAAATACCAAAACCTTCCTTAGATACCAAAAACTTTGAGAAAATGCCGAAAACTTAGCACACCGAAAGGTTTCTCCTTGCCGAATGCTTTCAAGATTCACATGTACTTGAAATTCTAAATTATTTTCACGTGTTTGAAACATATACACCTAACAAAGTCCAAGTAAATTCCTACTCTCATATTGAAAACTCACCGACCCCAACACACTGAAAACTAAACATATTCCCACACGAAAACATATGAAAATGCATTGGTCAGTACCGAAAACATAGATAGGTATCGAAAACTCTTTTGCCTATATAGACAACTTGTAAAGATACAATATTGAAAACTCCTAAGTCTTATTGCCGAGAACTCTCCAAATAAACAACTCCTATGTTCAACAATCGAAGTAATACTTATCTGAATTCTGAACCCAGAGAACACCTTAGAGTTAAAGACATCTATAGCCGAAAACTACCAACATTAGCAAATATTTAAATACCTAAATTAAATCTTATAGTCGGCATATATAATCCTAACATACGGAACACTTCAAACCTTATTAAACTTACTACTCCAAAAAGAATTACTAATTAGTTCGAAACTCTAAGTGAAAACCCTAGTTTATCGAAGACATTAGGGCTGCTAAAAAATATTTACCTATCCAAAACTTTCTTGTGCCAAACGTTGTACACCTTTCCGAAAACAATAAGCCTTCAATGAGTTCTAACAACGAAAACCTACTTAACAAATTCAAGTTTCCTCTATACATGCATAGTTAGCCATACAAAATCAGAATTTGAATAGTTAGCCAACCGTCAGGTGCACTAGTGCCAACCTCGACTCGACTCCGAGTTGACAACTGAAATCGGTCACTTCTACCCCCACACGCGCCTCGCGCCAACACCTTAAGGTGTCACCGTGTCAACATGGTCAACCTATCTCACACCGTCGTGCCATGCACATGCTATGCAATGCAAATAAAAATACAGCATTACAAACCTAAATAAATATTATCCGCGAAAGAATTTCCTCTCCCCATTGTTCACTAACGATAATTCCTCGACTCTGAGTAATATTTTCTTCAATTCCCTAAAAATAATTCTTCCGAAGAAATCTAACTCTATTCGTAAATAAAACTATCTATCCGTACGTTATTTATCTGCCCGAAAATAATACCCAAGCCCAAAGATATTCTTTATCGAAAACTATTAGAAAACCTAAAAATACCGAAAACTTGCTTAGGTACCGAAAACTTTGAGAAAATGCCGAAAACATAGCACACCGAAAGGTTTCTCCTTGCCGAATTCTTTCAAGATTCACATGTACTTGACATTCTGAACTATTTTCACGTGTTTGAAACATGTACACCTAACATAGTCCAAGTAAATTCCTACTCTCATATTGAAAACTCACCGAACCCCAACACACTGAAAACTAAACATATTCCCACACGAAAACATATGAAAATGCATTGGTCAGTACCGAAAACATAGATAGGTATCGAAAACTCTTTTGCCTATATAGACAACTTGTAAAGATACAATATTGAAAACTCCTAAGTCTTATTGCCGAGAACTCTCCAAATAAACAACTCCTATGTTCAACAATCGAAGTAATACTTATCTGAATTCTGAACCCAGAGAACTCCTTAGAGTTAAAGACATCTATAGCCGAAAACTACCAACATTAGCAAATATTTAAATACCTAAATTAAATCTTATAGTCGGCATATATTCCTAACATGCGGAACACTTCAAACCTTATTAAACTTACTACTCCAAAAAGAATTACTAATTAGTTCGAAACTCTAAGTGAAAACCCTAGTTTATCGAAGACATTAGGGCTGCTAAAAAATATTTACCTATCCAAAACTTTCTTGTGCCAAAGGTTGTACACCTTTCCGAAAACACTAAGCCTTCAATGAGTTCTAACAACGAAAACCTACTTAACAAATTCAAGTTTCCTCTATACATGCATAGTTAGCCATACAAAATCAGAATTTGAATAGTTAGCCAACCGTCAGGTGCACTAGTGCCAACCTCGACTCGACTCCGAGTTGACAACTGAAATCGGTCACTTCTACCCCCACACGCGCCTCGCGCCAACACCTTAAGGTGTCACCGTGTCAACATGGTCAACCTATCTCACACCGTCGTGCCATGCACATGCTATGCAATGCAAATAAAAATACAGCATTACAAACATAAATAAATATTATCCGCGAAAGAATTTCCTCTCCCCATTGTTCACTAACGATAATTCCTCGACTCTGAGTAATATTTTCTTCAATTCCCTAAAAATAATTCTTCCGAAGAAATCTAACTCTATTCGTAAATAAAACTATCTATCCGTACGTTATTTATCTGCCCGAAAATAATACCCAAGCCCAAAGATATTCTTTATCGAAAACAACTCCTATGTTCAACAATTAAACTAATACTTATCGGAATTTCGAGCCCGAGGAACTCCTTAGTGTTAAAGACATCTATAGCCGAAAACTACCAATATTAGCAAATATTTAAATCCCTAAATTAAATCTTATTGTCGGCATACATAATCCTACCATCTTAACAATTCATACCTTATAAAACTTACTACTCCGAAAGAATTACTAATTAGTTCGAAACTCGAAAGTGAAAACCCTAGTTTATCGAAGACATGAGGACTGCTAAAAAATGTTACCTATCCAAAAATTTCTTGTGCGAAAAGCTATACACCTTTCCGAAAACACTAAGCCTTAAATGTGTTCTTGTGGCGACCCTACTTTTCTAATTAGGATTAGTGGCGGATTTCCGCAACGTAAGCCGCGGAAGGCCCGTCTAACTAAAACTTTTTCTAAACGTATTATAATACAACAAAATATTATTTTACAAAATAGTATCTGTACAATGGGCCGAAGCCCCAAAATGTCAAAAGGTCAAAAACCCTATCGCCGCTCCACAGGTCTTCATCCATGTACCGCCCCACCCTCAAAAGTCCGTGGAGCACCGCCACCAGCCGCCTCAGTCTTGACGCGTGTCAGCGTCAGACTCCGTACCTACAACACGTAAACACTGAGCGAATTGCCCAGTAGGTGAATAAAATGCAATGTAGCGTGCACTCATTCCAATCCCAATTCTCACAACATGATACAATGCACGCTCGTTCCCATATTTCTATCGTATATGAATATCAGGGCCCTAGGCTGGACTCGGCACCTCGCGCGCAATGAAATAAAATATATCGTCTGGCCGTTAACGCCAGACTAGCGGTGCCCACGCTGATAGTGCGCTGATCGATCACGTCAACATCCTCCTATCAGGTCGCCCCTTCCGCTACACAACTCATCCGATGGTTTGCACCTCGGGTCGCTCACGCCCGAGTAGACAGATCGCTCACGTCTGTCTCCCGTCAGGTGCCCCGCGAGTCCAACCTCAACTCCGCTACGAGTCTGACTGCCAAAATCGGCACACTCTACCCCGCTCAATCGACACCTTAAGCCTTAAGGTGTCACCACTAATGTGGTAATTATCCCTCACCATGTTCGTGCGATGTCATTTATATACGTGAAACACATGAAACGTGATGTCACGTAAAACATACATAAAACACGTAAATCACATAAGTCACGTAATCACATAATAGCAGGTAAGCGTTTACGTGTCGTAGATGAATGATTCACCTACCTCCCTCCTGTTAACATTAGTCACGTACACTGGAGATTTCCCTACGCTTCGAGCCTCTGAGTATTGAAAATATTTTCATATCAATATATTTACTAGGTCATATAAGTTTCGAAAATGCTAAAATTATCAAAACCCTAAAATTTATGAAAACCTAAAAATAATGAAATCCCTAAAAATAAATAAACCCTAAAATATCGAAAACCCTAAAAATAACAAAACCCTAAAATACTAAAAATTTATTAAGTGTAGAAAACTTTTAAAATGCTTAAAGTTTAGTGAATTTATACTAGATGTCGAAATCCTTAAAATGTCGAGAATTATAATGAGTTCGAATTCTCTCTATGATGATCTCGAGATTTTTAAACAATGTCGAAATCTACTATTGTCGAAATCTTTATGAACATGAACAAGGGAATATCGAAAGCTTTGTGAAGTTGTCGAAGACTATGATGATGTCGAAATCCTTTCTAGTGATGTCGAGATCTTTTACAAATGTCGAGACCTTACCCATATAAATGTCGAAATCTATCATACATCTCGACATCTTTATTTTATACAATTCGAAATCTATCAATTACCTGCTTCGAAATCCTTTTAATTACTATATCTCGAGATTGCTCTATGAAATAGGTGTTGGTCCCTATTTAATCCAACAACACTGATTTAGGACAATTTACCACGCTAATGATGTGGATTTGAAAGCTTAGACGTGGGTTGTGACGGTGAAGAAGATGAATGCTTTGAAAATGGGTTCTTACTCTTCAACACACACGCACTCACACATACTACACCAAAAACACACACCCTAATGAATTAGGGTTTGGGGGTATATATACCACATTAGTTGGTATATTATACCCCTAATAACTAAGAACTAGAATATTACAAACGAGCCCAAAGTTAATTAAATACAAACCAACTAAGATAAACATATTGAAATTGAACACTATAAAATATTCCTAACAATCTCCCCCTTAGTGTTCAATCTTCAATTCAGCACGAGTTATCTTTGTTGGGCACATGGAGAATCTCTCGAGTCCTAGCAATCTCCCCCTTGCTCCCCCTGCAAAGGCTATCTCCTCTTCTTGTGGAGGATTTGAATGCACTTTCAGCTAGAACTCTCTTGTCTTGACGCTATACGTTGTAGATCGGACGTATGCTATGATCCACGCCTCGATATTCGTTTCTTGATGATGTCGCAGATCTTTGAAATTTTGTCTGCATCTTGTCCAGTCTTCTTCCGTATTTGAAGTCGTCAAGTCTTCTCCAGTCTTCTGCTCGGCGCCAGATTCGTCTTCGTCGAAGGAATTTGTCTGGTTCGGCCTCGAGGAAGCTTGTCTGGCTCCAGAAGAAGATATGCGTGGGGTGTCTTGTAACATGTGCCAAAGCTCCTTTCGAATGTGACATGGTAGGTTCCAGTGGAGTTCGGCTTCATCGTGGAAAGCGCGGCGGAATATTGATGGTGAGCGTGGGATGTGTTATAAAATGTGCCAAGGCTCCTTCTGAATTGACGTTTGAGTGCAGGAAAGCCCGACTTCATAGTGGTACGCACGGCGGAAATGGTGGGTGGTCCGACCTGGTTGTTTATACGTATCCTCTTCTCCCCCTCATGGCGATTCGTGTTAACGAGATCGGCATGCTTGTATAGGAGTCGAGAAAATATACAAACGACAGGCCGGTGCGGGTAATAACCAGACGGAGCCACTAAGGCAATCCGTCGACACGAGTTCAGAGTTAAACTCTGGGACGCGGCCTGTGAGAACAGGGCTTAGAACCGGAGCCACATAGGCGTTCCGTTAACATCAATCCAAGAGCGTAGCTCACAGATGATCGCCTGAAGCCGTTGTTGTTTTGATGTTGCAACGGTAGGACTTCCTTCCGATCATTGAAGCATGTCTTAGAATGACATGTCTACGGAAGTTCAGATCTGGTCACAAAGTCCCAGATGAGAAAAGGTGTATGTGTCCTAAAAAAATATAAAATATTATGGAAGTGAGGACACCTAGACTCGATGTGTTCAAGAAAGTTCAGTGATGTGGGGCTGACTACCACTTAATTCAATATCTCCCGCTTCCAAGTGAAGCGGTGATAGCATACGTGGCTCCCCCGTGATTTGATGAAACACCGGTCTTTTGGGAGATCGATGAGTGGGTAAGGCTCGGTTGTGCATGCGCCATTGGACCAAATGAGGCGACTTCTACCCGGGGGCTAATAAATTAGCACCTGTACCTATTGGAGTTGGTCCGAGTAATTTCTGACTAAGGGAATTTTGTATCTTCCGCTTCTAGTCTTGTCAAGAATTTCCACATTGGGGTAGCTTTATGAGTTTGAGATCGTCACTAACACTGGGCTGTGTTCTGGGGATAGGTTCAGTTTGGTCTGACTGAACCATGGGAACTTGAAATCCATACATCCGGTACGAAGTGATGCGTGCTGCTTGAATTTGGTCAGCGGTTCGGAGCAGGTATGTTGAGGTCATTGCCGAGTTAGCACTAGAAGCCACCATCGCCTTTTGAAGAGAGTTGACCGTTGTGGGCTTGAAATTCATCCTTGAAGTTTATCTTTGGAAGATGGGGGATTCTTTTGAAGCAAAATTACGAGTGTACGAGGCCTCCTTCCCCTTTTTTTTATTTTTATTTTATTTTATTTTATTTTATTTTATTTTTTGCCTCTTCTTTTTTTTTATATATATGTATATATTATCTTATTAATAATGTAATAGGAACTCTATATATATATTATACTACGTATATATGTATATATATATATATATATTGTTCCTCCCCCTCAAATCATGCTCCTTAGAACTTAATTACTCCCCCTTTGAATGCAAATACTGATCAAATTTATCTTTCGAATCTCTTTCCCTAAGTTCACATATTTAAGTTCGCTCCCCCAAAAAATATTTAATTTTCTCTCCCTTTAACACAAATATAGGAGTTGCTTCTCTTCAAAAAAAAGAGCTGCTCCCCCTCAAATTTAGCTCAATTAAAAAGGATGATATTTATCAGTTGGCCACAGAATATGCATTATTTCAAAATCTTGCAAGAGCATGAATATTCAACATGTATCATTTAAAAGTATAGGCATTTATCAATTCAGCTTATATGCATAGGTTAAAGTTAAGCTTGAAAATTCTTTAAGTTGTATGCATAATGAAAATATACCTATTATAGAGGATTTATGCATTTCAGCTCATGTTTGCATGCAAAAGTTTGGAATTTAAAGTATTTTTGAAGCATGCGGAACTATAATGTACCCTATTGTTTTCAAAGTAGGCAATTGAAGTTACAACTTGATATGCGTACAAAAATTACAAAAGGATGCATATAAAATTTACCTACATTTGGATGCTCGCATCGCTAACCAGTCGTGTCTGTGCAGCAACCCGAGATACCATACACTCTGGGAGGTGTGGTTGCTCGCATCTCTTACCAGTCATGCATGTGAAGCAACCCGAGATGCATGCTGGGAGGTGTGGTTACTCGCATCTCTTACCAGTCATGCATGTGAAGCAACCCGAGATACCATGCATGCTGGGAGGATGTAATTGTTCACTAGGTGGTTTTGAAGAATTTTCAAAGTAGGATACCGAGTTTATAGTATGAGGAGTTCGAAGATGTGTGGTGCTGTTAGTTTCGAAGATTTCAAAGTGTTGTGCCAAAAATCTCGTATGCGAAAATGATTTTCTAAGTCGTATGTCTTCGAGAGAATTTGAAGTCTTTGAGTCGCAAATTGGAATTTGGCTTGGACTGCGAATTGAGCTGTGTTCGGGAACAGAGTGATTCGCGAATACAAAGTTGTTCGCAAAATTGAAGAGGGTTCGCGAAATTTGAGTTTCAATGACACGAGAACTGAACTCGCGAAACTCTAGTCCTTAAGCTGACCCATGAAACTTGATGACCTCATGAGACGGATTCGTGAATACGGTTTTGGGAAAAGTGATGAAAATCGAGCGAATTTGGTATATATAAGATGCACTGTAGCACGTTCATTCGATTGTGGAATCGGGTAATTGGAAGAATTCGACGATTTGATAAATCGGGCGATTTTGAAGAAATCGGCGATTTAATAAATCGGGCGATATTGAAGAATCGGGTGATTGAAGAAATCGCCGAGAAAATTTATAGTAAGGACCTAGATTCGATCGATTCTAGAATTGTGCGATTCATGGAATCGTTTAGTGAATGTGGAATCGGGCGATTTCTAGAATTCAGCGATTTGAAGAATCGGACGATGATTAGTCGGCCGATTTCAAGAATCGACGATAGATATTTTCAAATAAGTCGTTGTATCGGCCGATTACGAAATCGGGCGTTTCTGAGATTCGCCGAAATAACATTTAAAAATCGAGCGATTTAGTTTTTAGTTTAAAGATTTGGCAACTTCTAACTTAAAAAAAAACTTGGACCCAAAAATCGATTAATGGAAAGTTGAAAGGAATCGCCCAGAAATGTCAAACGTAAAATTTCAACAAATCAATGATATACTGACTTCAAAGAAAAATTTCCCAAAATTAATATCGAATCAACGAGTCTTCCTAGATAGATTTCTGTGAGGCGGAGTCCGATAATCGACAAAGAAAGCATCGCTTTCGTTCGCGGCGTTGTACCCTCAAGTCAAAAATTCGTCGGTATCATTTATCATGTTTGTCGGGACTATTATGACTTCATTGGTCGATTACGCCTATAAATAGACACGATTCGAGCAGCACGGTAATGCCATAACAAAAAAATCTAGCTGACGGAAATGAACTGGAATCAGAAGCAAGACGATGAAGAGAACGAGGAACATGCGGAGTTAAGGCGTCGTTTTAAGCGCAATTTAGATTTGTTGGTGCTCGAGCTCTTTTTTCTTTCGTGTTTATCTGTTGCCTTAATGGCTGTTCTGTTTTGGTTCCTTACAAAGCGTACTGGCTTTTGAGAATGATCTATGTATTTTGGTGATGTAATTTTCATGATTTGTGTTATGAAAGTGGTTTCCACATTTTGAAGGTGTTTTGCATTTGAGTTGTACGTGTTTTTTTTTTCATTTGAAAGGATGTACGAATCGTTTAAAGACTAGTTCGCGAAACACAGCTACTCCCCCTCAATATTTGATGTTTTGGGAATTTGAACCTCAAAGATAAAACTTAAAGCAAAGAAATAATTTTTTTTTCGATTCTTAAGTTCGGGCGATGCTCAGTTTCGGGCGATTCATAGGCTCGGTCATTTAATTAAAAAAAAAAAACTAAAGCAGTTCCGAGCGATGCTTAGTTCGCCGAGAAAAATATAAACTAATTTGAAATTTCAGTTCAAAAATTATAAAGGTAAAATTGACGAAATAGTTCAAAACCTTCCCCTAAATTAATTGATTTTGTAAAAGTTATTTCACAAAAAATCAAATAAATTTTGCAATTTTAACTCTATTTGTAAAATATCTCCCCCTAAAGTTTACAAATAAAGCTTCCCCTAAATATAAGCATTTTACGAATTTCGAGGAACCTTACTTAATCATGTATACTAGGATGGAAAATGTTTTTCAGAATAAAATGTAGTTCTTCCTAGATTTTACTAACATAGTAGGTATGTTATTCATTTGAGCACATATGCATATTGAAAGGACAGTGAACTACGAACATGTAATTTTATACATGTTTAGAATTTACCAAATTTGTCAGTGTGGTTTTAGCTGTCCGCATCCCATCCCTTAATCACGTATGTGGGGCTGCTTCAGGTACCATACGTGAGGGAAATAGTGGTTACTCGCATCGCCGACCAGTCATGGGTGTGGAGTAACCATCTCTACGTACCTACCCATGCTGGAACCTGCAAAACATCTCAAGCAGATTTTGGTACCCATCTAAGAATGAGTCCTTTCGTATTAGATCTAGAGTTTATGCATGCGTCTTTTATAGATTTATGTTCTAAGTCAACTTTAGATTTATCTATAGCGTTAATGGTTGACTTAGGAACCCACATCTTTCTAATTCCCAAGGGATAATAAAGGCTAGTGCTTGCCCTAATTTCTCGTGTTGTAATCCAGATTTGCTTAATTCCCAAAACTTTAGCTTCAGCTTCAGTCTTAGGGTGCTTTGGCTGAAAGCTTTTGTGTCCTTCTCGTTTGTCAAGTTTAGAACTGGACTTGGGAGACGAATGTGCAGGTTTTGTATTTCCTTTTGTTTGAGTCTTCTCCTTTGGAGTATGTGAGCCTGGCGTAGCAAAGAAGCGTGTATCGTTCTTGATGGTACTAGCATTTGCTAATCTAAGTCGAGAATTTAAGGCAAGTGCATCATCATAAGAATAGTGGAAATTAGAGAGCATAGACGTTCGTACAGGTTCAGAAAATGAACTCATGGATGGAGATGTCACAAGGTTAAATTTAGCGTGTGATAAATGCCTATTATGCGAATTTGAACTTGATGCTCTAAATTTAATTCCCTCATTCTTTGTAAAAGAAGGGGCACAATTTTTAAATAATAGGTCGTCTCCTGTGGCTATCTCCTTTCCTTTCATTCTATTTAAAAGTTTACCTGTAGGTGCATGCGAGGATAAGTTGGAACGCATTGATTTTCTCGATGCATTCTGCTTCCTTTAATGTCATAGGCTTGGTTAGAGTTTCTATTTTAGACTCAGCTAGAGACATTTGTGGAGACGCTGAAGCTATAATGTTATTGACTTGTTTTTTGAGCGAGGAAATTACTGTTAATAGCACGTCATTTTCTATCTGAAAAAACAATCTTTTTCGGATTCTAGGGTCGAGCGCAAGTCATAGATTTCCTTAATAACTGCTGGGATATATGCATTAGAGATATTTGGTTCTTCGACACCTACTTCATTAGACGAAGGCGGAAATATAAGTAAGTAGTCATCAGGATTAGATAATGGTAACCTCGTCTTGTAACTATTATTCAGTTCTTCATAGTTAATAGTGATTTCCGCCCAATCCTTCCTATTTCTCTTTTTCTCTTCTAGTGCATCATGCGCAGATGAGCTTGTGAAAGGCATTAGATGAGGCAGATTTAACCCGGAGAAACTAACATCATAAAGAGGCAGTGCTCTCTTTACTATAGAGTTTGGATTGAAGCCTAATCCTTCATGTGGGTCATAGAATTCTGTGTCTCTAGGCTTATTCATGAAGATCGTTCTATCTGATTGTCCTCTCCTAATAAGTAAGTCTTCTAGCTTCTTAATCTTAGCATACAATTTTGCACGTTCTTTATTCAAGATATCGAACTCGCATGTTTTGTTGATTCGCTCGTCGTCGCAAGTTGTCAATTTGTCCTTTAGTTCGCTAACCTGTGTCTTCAACTTTACTATTTCATCGTCGCGACTGTCAATTTTTGATTGCGCTACTTCTAGTAGGCAATCAAGATTAGTGATCTCTTTAAGCTGCCTGAGCAGACATTGATAATTATTATCAAACCGAGCTTGCAAGTCGTTGATTGTCCTCTCGTGATCTACACATTTGCTTGTTTGCTCGTAGTTTGAGACTTTGTTATTTAAGTCAATGAAGTTTTTTTTTTTTTTTACTAAAAAATTTAAGTTTTGAAATCGATAGCAAAAATCGGGCGAATTTGCAAAGTGAAGATTCACCAAATTTAATTCGGGCGAATTGATGTTCAAAGAGATCAGAATCGGGCGATTGTTTGTCGAAGGACTGAAATTCGCCGAGAGTTGCAAATCGGGCGAATTTGCTACAGTGAAATCGTCCGATTTGAACTTGCTACGGCGAATCGCTACAGTGAATCGTCCAATTTGAACTTGCTACAATGAATCTATTAGAATCGGTCGATTTACTATTTGAGAAACAGCTGCAGGCTTTGCTACAGTGAATTGATTAAAATCGTGCGACTGTTTTGAGTGTAAGTTGGGATCGACCGATTTATAAAGTGGTGTACTGAAAATAAAACTAATCGGCCGATTTATGAGTATTTAAAGAAGTAGCCTATTGATGAGTGACAAATCGACGGGAGATCAAAAGAAATCGGCCGATTGTGTTTTGATTAAATGTCACTATCGAATGTGTGAGTGGAACAGAAATTGTGACTCACCGACAACTCACCATGTTGCTTCTACTTTTTGACCAAAAAGGAATTGTTTGACCAAGAACAAAGGAATGGCCGATTGTTTAGGAAGGGGCGATTTGTTTTATTTTATTATAAATATTTTTGTTTTTATGCTTGCAAGCCCAGTGAGTGCTTTTTGACCGAAATGAAAATGTTTTCACCAAGTAAATATGAGAAATCGGCCGATTGTTTGTGAGGTGGCTAGTTTCAACTGTCAAAAATTATTTTAATCGGGCGATTGCCTGTGATTGATAAGATTTGCTACAGTAAATTCGCTACAGTGAATATGCTACAGTGAATTCGCTACAGTAAAATCGCTACAGTAACTTTGTCGATTAAAATTTGCTACAGTGACTTTGCTAAGTGAATCGTCCGATTTTGTCGCTACAGTGAATTTTGAAATCGGCGATCATCGAGTCCTACATTAATTTTGCTACAGTAACTCGCACGAATGCTACAATGAATTTGTGAAATCGGGCGATTACCGCTACAGTGACATTGCTACAGTATTCGGGTGATTTGTTCATCTACCCGATTCTGAACCGAAAACTGACGAAAAACAGATCAGATTTCTACCCAAACTCACTCAAATCAACTGGAAAATGTTAGGTAATCACTTCAAATCACTCGAAAATAACCTAATTACCACTTGAGCTTGCAAAATCAGTAAAATCAACTCAAAAGCTCAAGAAATGGTAGAAATTAGAAACTGAAAAAAAAAACCCAAAAATTTCAGAAACTTGCTCAAATCCTAACGTGTTTGCTCTGATACCACTTGTTGGTCCCTATTTAATCCAACAACACTGATTTAGGACAATTTACCACGCTAATGATGTGGATTTGAAAGCTTAGACGTGGGGTGTGACGGTGAAGAAGATGAATGCTTTGAAAATGGGTTCTTACTCTTCAACACACACGCACTCACACATACTACACCAAAAACACACACCCTAATGAATTAGGGTTTGGGGGTATATATACCACATTAGTTGGTATATTATACCCCTAATAACTAAGAATTAGAATATTACAAACTAGCCCAAAGTTAATTAAATACAAACCAACTAAGATAAACATATTGAAATTGAACACTATAAAATATTCCTAACAATAGGTTATTGAATATGTCGAGATCTTCAGCTGAGAAACAAATATCGAGATCGTCCAACAATATCGAAATCTATCGAAATCTTTCTATTACAAAGCTCGAAATCTTTCTTATATATATATGTCGAAATCTTTATGTTATAAGTCTCGAAATCTTACTAAATAATTAATGTCGAGATCCTTACTTATCGAGATCTAAGATAAATGTCGAAATCTATCCATCACAAGCTTATTGAATCTGGACATCAAACTATGAGAATTATCATATCTCGAACACATATCGAAGTCTATCTATAATACATTCCAAAATCAATTTATCAAGCATCTCGAACTCTCTTTATTTCAGACCTCGAGATCTATTATACACATTCAAAATTCATCTATTGAAGAATGATCATATCTCAAAATTTATCTAAGAATCATGATTTTCCAGAAAACCCTGAACTGCATTGTCGAGATTATTTTCAAAGCTATGCTATTTCCCGAAAGCAATACACCTTAAATGAATTCTCATTCTGAAAGTAATCAAAGTTCCCGTTTTATTAAATGAACACATAAAATCACGTACTGAGTTCGAAAATCTTTGGCATATGAACTCAAAAACCCTAAAATTACTAAGTATATTATCTTTTGACCAACCATCTAATTATTCTTTCGAAAGCTTCGCATATCTTGGCCCCTAATTACCTTCGTAAAAGAGACTGACTAATTCTACCCTAAATATATAAGAGAGCAATGAAATATAAATAATTCCTCACCTTCTTGCTTCGGCTTCTTTGAACTGTTAATGCTTAGGAGCTATTCGTTTTTCCTTCCCTACTTCTTACTTTCGTTCCTTCTTTTTCCTTAATAAGAGTTTTCTCCTAGTAATGTGTGGATATACACTAATATTTCAAAGGTGGAATTGGAAATGATGTGACATGGTAATAATCGTTTTATTACCTTGAGCTTAAGGAAGCTCATTACATTTCTTTTGATTTGGGCTTTATTTGGAAGCATAAACTAACTAAACATGGCCCAATTTAATTGATTATTATTTATACAAAGTTCATTAATTTAATTGGTAAGTTTCGAAAAGTTCTAAAATTATTATTATATATATATATTGTTACAACTTAAATTTATTTATTGACATCTTAACTTGCAACTTTACATCCTCCCCCCTTAAAAGAATTTCGTCCCCGAAATTATGCCGACTGGAATAACTCGGGATAACGAACTCTCATTTCATCCTCACGCTCCCAAGTGGCTTCCTCAATTGATTGATTCCGCCACAACACCTTAACTAACGGAATAGTTTTATTCCGGAGCTGTTTCATCTCGTACATCAGAATTTCTACAGGCTTCTCTTCGTAACTCAAGTCAGGCTTGAGCTGTCGATAGAGAAGTTCGTTCTGGATCACATGGCTTGGGTCCGCGACGTATTTTCGTAATGTCGATACGTGAAATACGTCGTGAACTTGTGATAACGAAGCCGGCAACTCTAATTGGTATGCAACTTCGCCGACTCGTTTAAGGATTTTAAATGGGCCTATGTATCTTGGACTCAGCTTGCCCTTTCGTCCGAAGCGTTTTACGCCTTTCATTGGGGAGATTTTTAGAAACACTTGGTCATCTTCGGTGAACTCCAAAGGTCGTCGTCGATGATCAGCATAACTCTTCTGTCGACTCTGAGCAGTTCGCATTCGTTCCCGAATTTTTGTTACAGCTTCTGTCGTCTCACGGATCATATCTAGTCCCTTTGCTCATTCGCCTATTTCGTCCCAGTGAATAGGAGACCGACACTTGCGCCCGTACCATGCTTCGTACGGCGCCATCCCGATTGTAGCATGGAAGCTATTGTTGTAAGAAAATTCGATCAGCAGCAAGTACTTACTCCAGTTTCCCTTGAAATCTAGCACGCATGCTCGCAACATATCCTCAAGGTTTGGATTGTTCGCTCAGACTGCCCGTCGGTCTGAGGATGATACGCAGTACTGAACGAGAGCTTGGTTCCCATAGCTTTCTGTAGGCTTTGCCAAAAGTTGGATAGAAACCTCGAATCTCGATCCGAGACAATAGAAATTGGAATTCCATGGAGCCGGATTATTTCCTGAATATATAATTCAGCGTAGCGTTCCATGGAAAAGTAGAGCTGATTGGAAGGAAATGGGCTGATTTCGTCAGGCGGTCTACAACCACCCAAATGGCATCATGGCCTTTTATCGTCTTCGGTAAACCCACGACGAAATCCATAGTGATGTGGTCCCACTTCCATTCGGATATTGGTAAGGGCTGTAGAGTTCCAGCTGGTCGCTGGTGTTTGGCTTTGATCAGCTGACACGTCATACATCGATTTACGAATGCCGCTATGTCCTTTTTCATTCCTGGCCACCATACATGATTCGCAAGTCTTGGTACATTTTAGTCGAGCCCGGATGTACGGAGTAGGTAGTTGTGTGCGCTTCTGTCATTATCGTTCGTCGTAACTCCTCGTCGCTAGGCCCGTATAGCCGATTCTTATAAAGTAAAGTTCCGTCTTCTCGGATTGCATAGTCGTCGGGGAGTGCATCTTTTATCTTCAAATAAAGTTCATCCCTTTCTTGAGCTTTTCTGATTCGCTCTAGCAACGTAGGCTGAAGAGTTAGTGTTGCTAGTTTCATTTCAACTTCACCTAAGTCAACTACTTCCACTCCAAGTCTGTGCAATTCTGTGTTAATCGCCTTTCGACTGAGCGCGTCTGCGACTACGTTCGCTATGCCCGGATGATAATTGATAATGCAGTCATAGTCTTTTACGAGATCCAGCCATCGTCGTTGTCGCATGTTTAACTCCTTCTGGGTGAAGAAGTACTTCAAACTTTTATGGTCAGTGAAAATTTCACACCTTTCTCCGTAGAGATAGGGTCGCCAGATCTTTAAGGCAAATACGACTGCTGCAAGTTCTAGGTCGTGGGTCGGATAGTTCTTCTCGTATTCTTTCAACTGTCTTGAAGCATATGCGATCACCTTTCCATTTTGCATTAGCACGCATCCTAGGCCGTTCTTCGAAGCGTCGCTCTAGACCGAGAATCCTCCAGTTCCCGAGGGTGTAATCAGAACAGGAGCTGTAGTGAGTCGTTTCTTTAGCTCTTGGAAGCTTTGTTCGCATGCCTCAGTCCACTTGAAAGGTAGTTCTTCCTCCTAAGATTCGTGAAGGTTGAAGCAATACTTGAAAAGTCAGCTATGAACTTACGGTAATATCCCGCAAGTCCTAGAAAACATCGGACCTCAGTAGGAGTAGTAGGACGTGGCCAGTTATTTACAGCTTCGATCTTACTCGGGTCCACAGAAATTCCATTCCCTGAAATCACGTGTCCCAAGAAAGCCACTTGCTCAAGCCAGAATTCACACTTCTTGAATTTGGCGTAGAGTTGTTTCTCTCGCAGGATTTCTAAGACGGTTCGCAAATGATTCTCATGTTCTTCCTTTGTCTTGGAATAGATCAGGATATCATCAATAAAGACGATGACGAAGCGGTCGAGATAATTTTTAAAGACTCGATTCATCAAGTCCATAAAAGCAGCTGGGGCATTTGTCAGTCCAAAAGGCATGACCAAAAACTCGTAATGGTCGTACCTCGTACTGAATGCGGTTTTAGGAACATCTACCTCCCTGATCTTCAACTGATGGTATCCCGAATGGAGGTCAATTTTCGAGAACATCGTCGCTCCTTTTAGCTGGTCGAACAAATCATCGATCCTTGGCAGGGGGTATTTATTCTTAATCGTGGTCTTATTTAATTCTCGGTAGTAGATGCACAGTCGCATCGAACCATCCTTCTTTCGCACGAAGAGAACGGGTGCGCCCCTCGGTGAAAATCTCGGTTGCATAAACCCCTTAGATAGTAGGTCTTCTAACTGTTCCTTCAATTCCTTTAACTCATTCGGTGCTAAACGGTAAGGGGCTTTAGAGATTGGGGCTGACACAGGTATTAGGTCTATTGTGAACTGTATTTCTCGATCAGGGGTTAACCCCGGGAGATCATCGAGAAATACATCCGCGTATTCGTTGACTACAGCTACGTCTTTTAGTTCCGGTTGAAGTAAATCCTCTGCCTTCACCGCGTATACGAGATAAGACTCACAACCTGACCTCAAAAGTCGGTGAGCCTTTAGAGCTGATATTCGTGGAATACTATTCTTATTCGCTTTACCCGACTAGAGCTACCTACCTCTCGACGTCCCTTCGGCATTTTTATCTATTTCTACAATTATTCACATAGAGCACTTATCAAATAACACGTAATAACAAAATCAAATACTAAACCTACAGGCCAGGCTGGTTCTCCAGGCTTTTGAGTGGCAGTACATGGACAGTCTTCAGAATCTAAAGCCAAAGCTCTGATACCACCTGTGACGACCCTACTTTTCTAATTAGGATTAGTGGCGGATTTCCGCAACGTAAGCCGCGGAAGGACCGTCTAATTAAAACTTTTTCTAAAACGTATTATAATACAACAAAATATTATTTTACAAAATAGTATCTGTACAATGGGCCGAAGCCCCAAAATGTCAAAAGGTCAAAAACCCTATCGCCGCTCCACAAGTCTTTATCCATGTACGGCCCCGCCCTCAAAAGTCCGTGGAGCACCGCCACCAGCCGCCTCAGTCTTGACGCGTGTCAGCGTCAGACTCGGTACCACAATAGGTAAACACTGAGCGAATTGCCCAGTAGGTGAATAAAATGCAATGCAGCGTGCACTCATTCCCAATCCCAATTCTCACAACATGATACAATGCACGCTCGTTCCCATATTTCTATCGTATATCAATATCAGGGCCCTAGGCTGCACTTGGCACCTCGCGCGAAATGAAATAAAATATATCGTCTGGTTAATGCCAGACTAGTGGTGCCCACGCCGATAGTGCGCTGATCGATCACGTCAACGTCCTCCTATCAGGTCGCCCCTTCCGCTACACAACTCATCCGACGGTTTGCACCTCGGGTCGCTCACGCCCGAGTAGACAGATCGCTCACGTCTGTCACCCGTCAGGTGCCCCGCGAGTCCAACCTCAACTCCGCTACGAGTCTGATGCCAAAATCGGCACACTCTACCCCGCTCAATCGACACCTTAAGCCTTAAGGTGTCACCACTAATGTGGTAATTATCCCTCACCATGTTCGTGCGATGTCATGTATATACGTGAAACACATGAAACGTGATGTCACATAAAACATACGTAAAACACGTAAATCACATAAGTCACGTAATCACATAATAGCAGGTAAGCGTGTACGTGTCGTAGATGAATGATTCACCTACCTGCCCTCCTGTTAAAATTAGTCACGTACACTGGAGATTTCCCTACGCCTCGAGCCTCTGAGTATTGAAAATATTTTCATATCAATATATTTACTAGGTCATATAAGTTTCGAAAATGCTAAAAATTATCAAAAACCTAAAATTTATGAAAACCTAAAAATAATGAAATCCCTAAAAATAAATAAACCCTAAAATATCGAAAACCCTAAAAATAACAAAACCCTAATATACTAAAAATTTATTAAGTGTAGAAAACTTTTAAAATGCTTAAAGTTTAGTGAATTTATACTAGATGTCGAAATCCTTAAAATGTCGAGAATTATAATGAGTTCGAATTCTCTCTATGATGATCTCGAGATTTTTAAACAATGTCGAAATCTACTATTGTCGAAATCTTTATGAACATGAACAAGGGAATATCGAAATCTTTATGAAGTTGTCGAAGACTATGATGATGTCGAAATCCTCTCTAGTGATGTCGAGATCTTTTATACATTGAAAGAGGTAAGTCTCGAGATCATATGTCAAAACTTTACAAATGTCGAGACCATACCCATATAAATGTCGAAATCTATCATACATCTCGACATCTTTATTTTATACAATTCAAATCTATCAATTACCTACTTCGAAATCCTTCTAATTACTATATCTCGAGATTGCTCTATGAAATAGATTATTGAATATGTCGAGATCTTCAGCTGAGAAACAAATATCGAGATCGTCCAACAATATCGAAATCTATCGAAATCTTTCTATTACAAAGCTCGAAATCTTTCTTATATATATGTCGAAATCTTTATGTTATAAGTCTCGAAATCTTACTAAATAATTAATGTCGAGATCCTTACTTATCGAGATCTAAGATAAATGTCGAAATCTATTCATCACAAGCTTATTGATTCTCGACATCAAACTATGAGAATTATCATATCTCGAACACATATCGAAGTCTATCTATAATACATTCCAAAATAAATTTATGAAGCATCTCGTACTCTCTTTATTTCAGACCTCGAGATCTATTATACACATTCGAAATTCATTTATTGAAGAATGATCATATCTCGAAATTTATCTAAGAATCGTGATTTTCCAGAAAACCCTAAAACTGCACTGTCGAGATTATTTTCAAAGCTCTGCTATTTCCCGAAAGCAATACACCTTAAATGAATTCTCATTATGAAAGTAATCAAAGTTCCCGTTTTATTAAATGAACACATAAAATCACGTACTGAGTTCGAAAATCTTTGGCATATGAACTCAAAAACCCTAAAATTATTAACTATATTATCTTTTGACCAACCATCTAATTATTCTTTCGAAAGCATCGCATCTCTTGGCCCCTAATTACCTTCGTAAAAGAAACTGACTAATTCTACCCTAAATATATAAGAGAGCAATGAAATA
Organism: Craterostigma plantagineum; assembly: GCA_027422505.1. Taxonomy (NCBI): domain Eukaryota; kingdom Viridiplantae; phylum Streptophyta; class Magnoliopsida; order Lamiales; family Linderniaceae; genus Craterostigma; species Craterostigma plantagineum. The sequence goes on from JAPQWV010000055.1 coordinate 879,499, forward strand.
TAAATAATTCCTCACCTTCTTGCTTCGGCTTCTTTGAACTGTTAATGGTTAGGAGCTATTCGTTTTTCCTTCCCTACTTCTTACTTTCGTTCCTTCTTATTTCCTTAATAAGAGTTTTCTCCTAGTAATGTGTGGATATACACTAATATTTCAAAGGTGGAATTGGAAATGATGTGACATGGTAATAATCGTTTTACTACGTTGAGCTTAAGGAAGCTCATTACATTTCTTTTGATTTGGGCTTTATTTGGAAGCATAAACTAACTAAACATGGCCCAATTTAATTGATTATTATTTATACAAAGTTCATTAATTTATTTGGTAAGTTTCGAAAAGTTCTAAAATTATTATATATATATATTGTTACAACTTAAATTTATTTATTGACCTCTTAACTTGCAACTTTACATAATTGATTTATATCAAAATCCCGTATTAAATTTTACGGGTATTACAGTTCTAACAATGAAAACCTACTTAACAAATTCTCGTTTCCTCTAAACATGCATAGTTAGCCATATAAAATCAGAATTTGAATAGTTAGCCAACCGTCTGGTGCACGAGTACCAACCACAACTTGACTCAGAGTCGACAACCGAAATCGGTCACCTCTACCCCTACACGGGCCTTGCGCCGACACCTTAAGGTGTCACCGTGTCAACAGGGTCAACCTATCTCACACCGTCGTGTCCTGCACATGCTATGCAATGCAAATAAAAATACATCATTACAAACATAAATAAATATTATCCGCGAAAGAACTTCCTCTCCCCATTGTTCACTAACGATAATTCCTCGACTCTGAGTAATATTTTCTTCAATTCCCTAAAAATAATTCTTCCGAAGAAATCTAACTCTATTCGTAAATAAAACGATCGACCTGTACGTTATATATCTGCCCGAAAATAATACCCATGCCCAAAGATATTCTTTATGGAAAACTATTAGAACTCAAAAACCCTAGAATGTGAGAAACCCTAAAAATACCAAAAACTTCCTTAGATACTGAAAACTTTGAGAAAATGCCTAAAACCTAGCACACCACAAAATCACTCCTTGCCGAATTCTTTCAAGATTGACATGTAATTGACATTCTAAATTATTTTCACGTTTTTGAAACATATACACCAAACATAGTCCAAGTAAATTCCTACTCTCATATTGAAAACTCACCGAACCCCAACACATTGAAATACTAAACATATTCCCACACGAAAACATATGAAAATGCATTGGTCAATGCCGAAAACATTGATAGGTATCGAGAACTATTTTGCCTATATCGACAACTTGTAAAGATACACTATTGGAAACTCCTAAGTCTTATTGCCAAGAACTCTCCAAATAAACTACTCCTATGTTCAACAATTAAACTAATACTTATCTGAATTCTGAACCCCAAGAACTGCTTAGGTTAAAGACATCTATAACCGAAGACTACCAACATTAGCAAATATTTAAATACCTATGTTATATTGTATAGTCGGCATATATAATCCTAACATACCCAACACTTCAAACCTTATAAAACTTACTACTCAGAAAAGAATTACTAATTAGTTCGAAACTCTAAAGTGAAAACCTAGTATATCGAAGACATTAGGACTGCTAAAAAATGTTTACCTATCCAAAACTTTCTTCTGCAAAACGTTGTACACCTTTCCGAAAACACTAAGCCTTCAATGAGTTCTAACAACGAAAACCTACTTAACAAATTCCAATTTCCTCTAAACATGCATAGTTAGCCATATTCGGAATTGAAATAGTTAGCCAATCGCTAGGTGCAAAAGTGCCAACCTCAACTCGACTCCGAGTCGACAACCGAAATCGGTCTCTTCTACCCGCACACGCTCCTCACGCCGACCCCTTAAGGTGTCACCGTGTTAACACTGTCAACCTATCTCACACCTTAGCCATATCAAATCATAATTTGAATAGTTAGCCAACCGTCATGTGCACTAGTACCAACCTCAACTAGACTCCGAGTCGACCACCTAACAAAGAAAACCTACTTAAAAAATTCCAGCTTCCTCCAAACATGCCTAGTTAGCCATATAAAATCAGAATTTGAATAGTTAGCCAACCGTCATGTGCACTAGTACCAACCTCAACTAGACTCCGAGTCGACCACCTAAATCGTCACTTCTACCCCCACACGGGCCTCGCGCCGACACCTTAAGGTGTCACCGTGTCAACACGGTCAACCTATCTCACACCGTCGTGTCGTGCACATGCTATGCAAGGCGAATAAAAATACAGCATTACAAACATAAATAAATATCATCCGCGAAAGAAATCCGCTATCCCCATTGTTCACTAAGTAGTATTTTCTTAAATTCCCTAAAAATAATTCTTCCGAAGAATTCTAACTCTATTTGCAGGTAAACCTATCTACCATAAGTTAATTATCTGCCCCAAAAAAAACCCAAGCCCGATGATAGTCTTATAACGAACTATTAGAACTCAAAAATCCTAGAATGTGAGAAACCCTAAAAATACCAAAAACTTCCTTAGATACCGAAGTCTTTGAGAAAATGCCGAAAACTTAGCACACCGAAAGGTTTCACCTTGCCGAATTCTTTCAAGATTCACATGTACTTGACATTCTAAATTATTTTCACGAGTTTGAAACATATACACCTAACATGGTCCAAGTAAATTCCTACTCTCATATTGAAAACTCACAGAACTCCAACGGATTGAAATACTAAACATATTCCCACACGAAAACATATGAAAACGCATCGGTCAATGCCAAAAACATAGATAGGTATGGAAAAGACTTTTGCCTATATCGGTAACTTGTAAAGATACAATATTGAAAACTCCTAAGTCTAATTGTCGAGAAATCTCCGAATAAACCACTCCTATGTTCAACAATTAAACTAATCGGAATCTATAGCCGAAAACTACCAACATTAGCAAATATTTAAATACCTAAATTAAATCTTATTGTCGGCATATATAATCCTACCATCTCAAAACTTAAAACTTACTACTTCGAAAAAGAATTACTAATTAGTTCGAAACTCGGAAGTGAAAACCCTAGTTTATTGAAGAAATTATGCCTGCTAAAAAATGTTTACCTATCCAAAACTTTCTTGTGCCAAAAGCTATACACCTTTCCGAAAACACTAAGCCTTCAATGAGTTCTAACAATGAAAACCTACTTAACGAATTCCAGTTTCCTCTAAACATGCATAGTTAGCCATATAAGAATTTGAATAGTTAGCCAACCGTCAGGTGCACTAGTACTGTTAGGATATTTATAGATTGTGTCAATAGTTTAACTCTTGGGTTATATTTTGTAATTATCCTTTTAGCCTGGGCTTTGGACTAGAATGTAATTAGTTAATCTTTATTGTTTGGGCCTTAATATACCTAGGGTTAATGTGGTATATAAGGTTTTACCATCTCTATTTCAAATTAATCAAAGATCAAAAGGCTAAACCTATTTTTCACACAATACACACACTTGAAGGTGAACCTCTCCCTTTTTCATTCCATCAAAGCCTCTTTGATTCCTTGTTTGGTGCAATTGGGACCAACAAGTGGTATCAGAGAAAACGTGGATCGATCTGCATTGATTTGAATCCAGTTTCGTTCGATTTCAAGAAAGATCAAAGGTGTTTTGGGCAAAAAATCACTTTCGGGCATTTTGAGCTCGTTTTGGGGTTTTAATGCTTCGTTTTTGTGTTTAAAAACCTTCCCCCAGATCGATTCTATGCCAAAAATGTTTTTTAGAACACTTTTGCATCAGTTTTAACGAGTTTTGAGCAAGATCGAAGCAAAAATCTTCAGAAAAGTCATCTCGACCTCTCACTGTTTTTGGTCGATTTGATCCATGTTTTGTTGTTTTTAGCTCACAAATCGGTCGACTATGTGTTTAGGGAAGAATTTCTGAAGTTTTGGATCAAGTTTGAGTGATTTTGGTTGAGATTTGAGTGAAAACGGACGATTTTCTGGCAAAACTTGCAACAAGCAATGGAACAGTAACTCAGTGTTCTTGGCCGCGAAATTTCTTGCTGTGTCGTTTTAGTCCGCGAAATTTTCATATCCGAGAAATTTCATTCTGAGTATCGTTATCTAAACCGCGAAAATTTGACTTTCACTTCATTTTTCTCAACTGCCTAGCTTTTCAAAATCCGAGAAACTCTATACCCGCGAAATTTGATTTCGAGTATCGTTATCTAAACCGCGAAAATTTTACTTTCACTTCATTTTTTTCCCAACTGCGTATTTCTACGAATCCGAGAAATTCTTTGAAACTGAGAAAATTTGTCGAATCCAAGAAATTTTCAGCCGAGAAAGTTTCTATCGTCCAAGAATTTTTTTTCTTCCACGATTTTTCAAATCCGAGAAACTTACTCAAATCACACTTCGACCCGCGATACTTCTTCCAAACTGAAATTTTTCTCAAACATGAAAGTTCTCAAAATTGAGAAACTTTCTCACATGCGAAATTTTTAAAATCCAAGAAAATAACTTTCAACTGAGATTTTACTTTTTCCCGAGAATTTCTCTTTAAAACTCATGCAAACACCGAAATTTCACAACAAGTAATTTCTCGGGTAATTCTTCTTATAATCACGTCTCTCCAAATCGCAAATTCTTCTCGTATTAAATTTTTTTCTCTCTCGGGTTAAATTTTTTTTTTTTTCGGGTTAAACTTTTCAAACTCATTCAAGTCTTGATCCCTTACACTTTAGTCCCATTCCCTTAGACCACTTTTGACAAAATTCACTCCTCAAATCTCGTTTTTAAATTTCTAGAACTTCTCCGAACTTCAAGATATACTTTCCCTTCTTACGTTTTCGACCATCACACACGTTCACTTAGTTCTAAGAAACTCTTGAAACGATTTTTCTCAAACTCTACTCGTTGAACTCATATCTCTCATCTCGTTCGTTACTAACCCTCTTATCCATACAAGATCAGAACCACGGACGATTCGACTGCACCAACCATGTCTGCCACAAATGACATCTCAACAGTGGGCTCCGACACCACCGATGCTGCGACAAGGCGACTGCAGCATATGGACAAACAGGTTCCTCACGTTCATCAGGAACAAAGGCGCACCACTCTCTCAATACCTACTAGACTCCATCTTCAACGGTCCAACACAGTTCTGGACGGTCATCCCTGCTCAACCAAACGCAAACCCTCCCATGGATGAACGCCGCACTCCAAGAGGCCCCATTAATGAGGATGAAGAGGCTCGCCTACAGGCCGATGAGACTGGGATACCTCTTCCAGGCTATGGGCAATGAAGTCTACGCTCACATCGAGTGCTGCACAACTGCCAAGGAAATATGGGATGAACTCGTGGAAATCACGGCAGGCGCTACTGAGAGTGCTCAGGGGAGGAAATCAGCATGTCTCTCGCAGTATGAACACTTCCAGGCCTATGAAGGAGAGGAGCTGCGTGACACATACCTCCGATACTTGAAGGTCATCAATGAAATCAAAAAGGCCAAGATCTCGAGGGACAAATTCGATATCAACAACCGCTTCCTTGGCAGCCTCAAACCACATTGGGGCAATGCAACCATGATGATGATTCAGAGTAAGGACCTCTCCAACACCTCCATCCATGCTCTTTACGACAGCCTGTCTGCCTATGCTCCTTACGTACAACCTCAGTCCACCAACACTCGAGTCGACCCGTTGGCTCTCCTCTCGAACAAGACTACCGAACGATCTTCCACCTCTAAGATCAAACAGAACAAAGTGAAGCTACCAGCTGTTGTATCTGACACCTCTTCAGGATCCGAAGCTGATACAGAATCTGATGAAGGTGTTCGTGATCTACGCAAGCAACTGGCAATGCTCTCAAAGATGGTCCCAAAGAAGATCGAAAAAAAATCCTCATCCTCCTCCAATCGCCAAAGAACCTTTAGCGGCACGAAAAAGACCACTCCCACGGAGGAAGCTAAGCCGATAAAGAAAGAGGAGGAATCCGCACCTCATATCATCCTCATGTTGAGCTAGATTATCGAACACGGCATGGACATCCAACTCTTCGAGATCTTTATTTTGTCGTATTTGTGTGGATATTTTCTTTCATTCCGTTGGCAGAGAAGATAGAAATCTAATGTTTGTTTCCATGTTTGTCTTTGTTATTCTATCTTCCTCATCTCGTTGAGAAGAGTGAGGTATCGTTGGTAGATTTCGTATAGCCTCTCCTCCGGCTTAGCTTTGAAGGAGTCGTATGCAGTGAGAATGTTTGCCTTCTTGGCCTTTATGCCAACTTCCGTCCTTTGCATCATCCTATGCAGCTCATCCCACATCCCCTTAGCCGATGAAAGGCTATCGATTTGTCTGTATATATCGTTGGGGATCCCCTGCATAAGGGTATTCATGGCTACTAGATCAGCCTTAGCTCGAGCTCTTTCCTCCAGAGAGTATTCTCTAGGCTCCTTTAGTCGCCTAGAAGCTGGAATTACTGGAGTAGCTGATTCGTCCCCGGGCACATGAACCCAGAACTGTGTGCCGGTCCCTCTTCAAGGGACTGCAGTAGATTTTCGGCTTGATCTTTTAGAGCTATGAAATTCAGGAAGCGGCTTCTCCACACTGTGTATTCGCCTCTTTGCAAGATCGGCGGACGGTTGTCATTTCCGAGTGAGTATGCATCCATGTTTGTATTGTAGTGTTCGAGTTGTTGAAGGATCTTCGTTGATTGTTTTGAAGGATGAAAATGATGTAAAGTGCTTCACAAGTGACAAAATTAGTTAGTAGCGTTTGATTCGAAAATTAGATCGACAATTATTTTCGATTCAATCTTTGAAGTTTGATCGAAATTAATTTCGTCGATATAGAATGTATTTACTGTTCTCGTGCGAGATGTCAGCGAGATATTTTACGAGCGAGAAAAATTGCTTAAAATCATTTGGTCGAGAAAAATTTCTTGATCGTGAATTTATTTCGATCGTAAAGAAACAGTACGTTAGTAAGTTTCTCGACAAGTCAAAATAAATCTGTTGACTAGAAAAGTTTCTCGCGTGTAAATGATTTTCGCCTGGTCAAACGTTAATTCTTTGACCGAAAAAGTTTTTCGAGAGAAAGTTCTTACGCATGCCAAGTCAAAATTAGTCTCTCTCGAAAAAGTTTTTCGCTGAATAATGCTCGAAAAATATTTCTAACTAAAATCGTTTCTGCTAATGACGATTCTAGCGCTGACTTCGTATTCTGACCGAGAAAAATTTTCGCGCCAAGTTTTTCGATCGAGAAACTAATCCGATCGCAAACCCTAGCGAGAAAAATTAGGACAATCGAGAAAAATTCACAGAATACGATTAACACAAATTCGAGCAAAAACAAGGAATTAGACAGTGAAATTTCAGGTAATAGCTCGCAATCAAGTACCAATCACGCACGAACAAACAATTAAACACGTTATGAAGTAAAATATATAGAATTTGATCAAAATCAGAACGTGTTCTTCATGTTCTTCGTCAACAGTAAAATTCCAGAATCAAGTTAATCCTCAATTCGACGTTCAAACAGCTACAGATTTGATCGTAATCAACATTTAGCACTTAACTGACCACAGAAACATCAAATTCAAGTCAATTAAGCACAGAATTAAGCTATTGGATCGAAAATCTTTTCGCGCCAAATCTGTTCTTCGATGGAACAGTGTTCGAAATAAAATTTTTATCCAATTCTAACAATTTACGATTCAAAACAGAACGAATCTGCTCTGATACCAATTGTTAGGTCCTCAGATTAACAACTCTACGATCCTAGGCTAGAAACCATAGCAATTCGATCGTTTAGATGATCAATTGAATTCGATCGAAAAAATCAAAGTAAGAACATGAGAGAGAATTCAATTAGAGTGAGAAAGTTACTGTTGTTTCTCTCTCTAGAAATCGATTTGCAAGCCCTTCGGATCAATTCTCTAAACTTTCTCTATTCAGCTCAATTCATTTACAAGTATTTATACCAATAATCTTGGTATAAATATCTACCTAGTCCTTAATCTAAAGACTAATATAAGTAAAGCCCCTAATTACAAGGACAACTAATGAAATCAAGCACAATTACAAATGATATTCTACAAAAACTTTGCATTTGTCCTAACGATATGCAACAAGATATCAAATGTCATAAGAGAGCTAAAAGTAATCGAGGTTTTAAGAAAGAAATTAAGTAAAATAATTAACAGACATCTTCACATAAATACATACTTGAATAAAATTTTTACACATAGGTACCCATGTCAGAAAATTTTATAGATATGTACACGATTTAAATTTTATCAGTTTCTTCAGTCATGCCGTACCTTCCTGTGTGTGTATGGCGTACCATAACCTGTTGATATAGGATACCTAAATGTATTTGTACGGCGTACCTATGTTTTAAATAGGCCGTACCTAAATGTGCTAATACGGCCTACCATTTTCTATTATATAGGGTACCCAAATGTGTTGGTATAGGATATCCGAATGTGTTGTATGGCGTACCTGCGGCGGATCGAGTACCTATTTGCAAAAAAATTATTCTGTTAGGTACTTACATATAAAAAAATCCTGACATGGTACTAAATTACAAGTTTTTTTACAGTAGGGTATTTATGTGTAAAGACCCCAATAATTAAAGTAAGTTGGGGTTTCATATCAATAAAATATTGCTTATTTGACGTAGTAAGAATAGGGAATTGTATTTAAATAGTTCTGTGGTCAAAATAAACAATAATAATTAAAATTGAACAAGTATTTGAGCAGTGACACTTTTGTGGTATTCTTCCGCTTGAAATAATAAAAATGTCTCTCTCTTTTCAAAGTACCCACATGGAACTTGAGCACGAATTACAAGGTTTTATTTTATTACAGATATGAATATATCCATTGAACTGACTCAAACTCCTCTTTGACATTCTATAACGTTTGCTGAATTATCGACTGAAACTACGAGACCGTACTACAGTGGGAGTGGTTCGAATCAAACATTGGCTCCTTATTTAGTTTAAACATTGGCTCCTTATTTAGTTTAAGCTTCAATTCTTTCTGCCTTCCTTCATTCGAATTTTTCAAAATCATTGTCGTGGAACCATTGTATTGAAGCCTGTAGAAATTCGGGTCGGGCCTCCAGTAATTTTTATCCGTCATCGAGACCTATGCACATGCGTCACACGGAGAAGGGGTGCCCGATATAAGCTTGATGGGGTTCCTTCCTAAACCAATTGTTGTTAAGAGGAGTGGCCCATCAAGCTTATAAACCCATTTTATTTTCTTTGCTATTATCGGTGTGGGACAACTTGCCAACCACACGTGATTCTCAACACTCCCCCCCCCCCCCCCCCACCCCTCCCCCCCACGTGTGAACAAATTTCTTTGATGTGACGGGAACGCCATTTTTTTCGAACATGCTATATATTTTAAATTGAGTCGGATGTACTCGCTCTGTTACCATGTAGAAATTCGGGTCGTTCCTCCGAAAATTTTACCCGATATAAGCTTGATGGGGTTCCTTCCTAAACCAATTGGGGGGTGTTTGTTTTGTGGTGATCCTCCAAAACATCACCATGATCCTTCTATCGCTTGTTAATCACCGCGTTTGTTTAGCATGGGTGATGAGTCATCACCGTGATGGAAGATCACCGAGTTGATCAAAACGGGGTGATATTACAGCTTTTGGATCACCCCCAAAGTTTAACAAAATTATCTCTTACCTTTTAACATTCATTCCTTGTATACCCTTATTACATAACCAACATATTTAAATCTAAAAAGTTTATTTACACTTAAAAAATAAAAATGTGTTGATATGAAAATGCTTATAATTAATAATTGAGCAATCTATTAAAGCTTAAAAAATAAAAGAATTATATTGATTATATAAAATAATTATAATTAATAATTGGTTAAAAAATCTATTTTTAATCCTATAAATATAATATTCTATTGATGAATTATATTACATGCTTAATGGTTAAAAATAATACTTGATTTCAAATATTAATAACTAACACGTTAAATAATGAACATTTTATAACACTTTTACTCCATATATATACAAGGTTAAATATGACATTTACACAACATCACCCCAGACATCACTGCGATTGAACCAACACAATATTCCAATATCACGGTGATATGCGAAATGAAATATCACCCCCAAACAAACACATTTATGATATACCACCTTGATCCACATCACGGTGATGTGAGTATCACCGTGGTGTTGGATCACCGGAAACAAACACCCATTGGTGTTAAGAGGAGTGGCCCATCAAGCTTATAAACCAATTTTATTTTCTTTGCTATTGTCGGCGTGAGACAACTTTGCCAATCACACGTGATTCTCAACAAAGCCTAAGCTAAGAGCATTAATTAGTATCTCATGCATCCGATTTCCATTGACTTTTGTATGTGGCGTGCGAATGAATAATAAGCGGAGTTCAGTAGGAAAAAATATGTACTAAATTCGTTCGAGTAGAGACTATGCAAAGAGTGGCATGATGCTAATGGGCTTCCTAGTTAAATTCATCTGAAATAGGAAAAACAATGTTGAACTAATATTTTCTGCACTATTCTTTTCCTTTTCCCATTCTCATCATTGTTCTGCTACCTGTTTTCTCCGTTACATGCTTTGCCTTAAATCTGAAACACGGATTCTAAAACCAAAGAGAAACCCCCTTGTTCATTGCTGCGTATGATGATAGACTCCGTTTATTGAGAAAAAAATTATTTTGTAATGCAATAAATAATAACTGTGAAAGGGAATAAGTATGCTTGTGGTACCCCAAGAGAAACTGAGAAAGCTGGTAAGTTTTTGATGTATTATTATTTGCAGATCCTACATTTTATATATTTATTAGTTATTTATTTTTAGATTCAAGTGGGAGAAGATGATATAGATATGATGACGCATTTAGGCACGCCTTTGTCTACACACAGTACGCGTTGGCAGAAGTGTTTCTTAGATTAGTTCAGAGACAGGTTTGATCTTACGATGGTCGGCTTGTGATGTTGCCAATACCCAAGACATGTTTCCTATTTACTGCAAAACTCGTCCTCTTTGTCATATTCTTTTTCTCGTGCATTATTTCTTTGGATAATTGCACTTGTCTCCTCTAAATTAGTATGTTATGTTTTTGTTAACTCTATTTAGCTGCATTAAATCTTATAAACCGTTCCAAGCTGTGTACGATTAAGCTAGGCACAACTTCGTGATGTTATTACCATTGTATTGATTTACTACATTACACATTGCATTGGAACTCTAAAATTGAATTAACCGCTGTCAACTGGTCAAGGAATTGACCGGTAAATGCATATGGGAAAAGATTAAGATTAGCATCGAAAATTCTATTGAGACCACCTTATTTACTAAGTAAACCCCTAATTATTGGAAAAAGCGATGGCATTAAACTTTTAACTAACTATCGTCGATCCTTCTGTCAATATTTATTGACTTGATTTCTTTTGTGGGGTTCGTGTATGTATATACAATATATGTTATGTGATATATATTTTTTATGTCATATAAAGTTTAGTATTATATTTAAATAATTTAATACACTTATATTATTATATAGTTAACGTATAAGAAACAAGAAAGTATAAAACAATAGAAGTATTTTTTTTCAATCTTTCTGTGTATACATGTTGAATATTGGTGGATTGTTGTTTGCAACTCTATGTTGTACGATTTATGTCATAGTAATATTTGCATTAAAATAAAATATATTAATACTCTTAATAAAAAATATGGTGATTCTATTGACACCTTTCACTTACTATGTATACCCCTTAATTAATACGAGAGATGAAGTTTTCATTTAACTTGGGTCCTTTTATATTTGTGGATTTTAGATATTGGTGTGTGTATATATTATCGAAAAATCAATAAAAACGTTAATTATATAATTCAATTGGCATAGTGATTGCTAAGGGAAGAAGTATCATTATACATAAATATTTAAATATTGCTACTAAAATTCAAGTCTAGTTATATAAATTAATGAGTTATACTCCCTCTGTTCCTTAATACATGTCTTTTTAGAATTTATTTTTTTTTTGTTTTTAAATACATGATACAGTTCTCAAGATAAATAAGATTAATTATTTCCAGTTTTACCCCTTATCTTAATAGAAATTGTTAAATAAAATCAGATAACATAATTAATTAAGGGTATAATGGAAATTTTACTTTATTTCTTAATATGCGTGTAATATCCTTAAACGACATGTATTAAGGAATAGGGGGAGTATGTTTCCTATTAATTAAGACAAAACATATTATTGTAAATTTCATAAGTTACGTGTGTAATCTATAATTATAGTTAAATAAACTAAGCAATGAATGCTTAATGCTGAAATCAATGTGCAAATGTAAATAAACTAATCAATTAATACATACTAAAAATAGCGAAAGGGTTAATTTTACTAATTACAATCAGTGGCGGAGCTACAGCTGAACCAATGGGGTCATTATTTTTATTCTTTAATATTTAGTAATGAAAAATTTAATTTTAGCTCTGATCTATAAAATATTTATAAAATGACCCCACTCAGTTGTTTTACTTACATTTAGACCACACTTAATAGATTTTATTATATTAATTTGAACCCCACTAGCATTAGATCCTAGCTCCGCCACTGATTACAATGCAGGGAAAATATTTTTGCTAAGAGAAAAACAAATGCACTCACTTTAAGGAAATTATTTCATTTAATAAGGGAGTGCAAATAATCATTTATTAAGGGGTGTCATTGGTAACACCCAACTACCATCTTAATCTTTTCTTCAACTTTCAATACAATCCCAGATATCAAAATGAAAAAGAAAAAGACAAACAATCGATGAAAGGGTTAATTATGATTCAGGCTCTATTTTCTATTTTTATTGAGGTTCAGGCCCTATTCAAGTTTATTTTAGTGAGAAGGACCTACATTTTGAAAACATTAGAGAAAAAGACCTAATTCCTGCGATAAGACACATTTATCCTTTATAATCTATTGAAATTACTCTATTAGGCCATCATCTTCTACAAGCAAACAAATCTCTTCTACGATGTATTTTCATGGCTCGCACGAAGCAAACCGCTCGCAAATCGTCTGGAGGAAGCAGCTTGCCAGCAAGGCCGTGATGAAGTCGGCTCCGGCAACCGGCGGTTTCATGAAGCCGCACAGGTTCCGTCCCGACACCGTCGCACTCGTGAGATCCGCAACAGAGAAATCAAGATTAATTTGTAAATGGGTTTAACCAAGGCAACTATCAAGAATGATGGGGCTATCCCAATCAACGAAATTTATATGTGTGGGGAAGGGAAATTTATAGCCCGAGAAATGGTATTATAAAGTTAAAAATGTGCATAAGGTGCTTATTTACAAGGAAACTGAAAGGGGCGTATTTGGAACGTTGGGAACCTGTTTGGGACGTTGGGGGACCTCTTTGGTACGTTGGGGGACCTGTCTGGGATGTAAACAAAAAGGACACATGATGTACGTGGTTCGGATATTTGCAAATCCTACGTCCACGGGCGTTCAAGAGCTATCTTCACTACACTTTCAATGATTTACACACTCAAAGCTATTTATGTCTCGCTCCTTTCTCTCAAGAACACATAAGAAAAATACATGAGAACATTTTTGATAGTGAGAGAGTATTTTATACGAGTTTTAATGCGTTAGAATGTCAATGCCCTGTAAAATGATGGAGTCCCCTTTATATACGAACTCCCTGCCACCTACGTGATGCTATGTCCCAGGATTTCAGGGGGATGTGATGTCTGTGGTGCTATGAACAGCAAAAATCTACAGGTTGAATGACTCCAGCGAAAGCTACAGCTTTTCTAACAGTGGCGCCATCCTCTTACGGTTTGACACGCGTCCCTGTGGCTTCTTTACTCTTCTTTCGCTGTCTTTTCATCTAGAGATACTGAGAGAAGTTTCCTTTGCCCGGATATTGCCCTTTGCCCAGTGGTCCCTGTAGATCCCCTCTTAGATATTTTGATTTGACTTTACCGTGGGCTTCCTTCTTCATGGGCTTGCTGGGCTATTCTATTATTTGTTTTCCAGCCCATCTATTTCTAGTCCACATCAACCACTCCCCTACTCTAGTTTGCCTTTTGGGACAAAAGTGAATTAGAGTAAAACAGTAAGATGGGCCTTACCTCCCTACCGTAATTACCTCTTGAAGGGACATGTTCTGGTGACTGATGCGGTGGAAGGAGCCACTTCGCTGGCTTCCCAGGTCGGATCGCCTGTCGCAGCTCCCATGCTTCGGGAGATTCCAGCAGCCAGATACATTTGGGAGAAGATATCCCAACCTTCCCCCAAGGATGAGGGGATCTCAGCGGCTCAGGAAGTTGTTCTTATTTCGGGAGCTAAGAGAAAGGCTGGCGTGCCACCAAAACCGAGTGGGGGAGCTAAGCGGAAGTTGCCAATGTCAGGAAGCGACAGCAGGGGGAACTCAGTGAACGTTTCACAAGGGAAATCCTCAAAAGAGGACCTCCCCTCTTTCATAGATCAGTTTTGAGAAGGGAAAAGGGATGGAAGTGCTGGGTCGTCTGGTTTTTTCTTCTTGGGTGGTGTTTTCCCTACTGAAACCTCTTTTGCTGCGTTCTTAGGTGATAAATCAGGTGGTTGCACGGTCATCTGTGGGCCGTCGGCCTGAGAGTCAGAAGAAAGTAGTTAGGCCCTTCAAGGGCATTCGAAGCTTAAAAAAAAAGAAATGGAGACTGAGAGGTGCGCGTTGGTGTAGCGGCATAGGGGGGATCTGCGGAGCTTGGAGGAGTAGGTAGCACTTTTGGAACGTTGTGAAGAGGAGCTCCGAAGTTCCTTTGCTAAAGATAAAGCTGAGTGGGATGAGGGCTTTGCGCGTATGGTGGAGGTGTAAACGGCAGCTGATTCGGCGAATATGAAGGCCGAAGCAGCATCTTCTTTCAACTGCTGCTGAAGAAGTTTTTGGAGGGCCTGACGGATTTTGTCCCTCTCCTGAAGCGATACTTCCTGGAGGTTATGGTGCTGAGTCCTTGGGAACTGAGGCCAAGTCATCCCTGCGTGCTTCAAGGAGATCCCAAGGCCCCCGAGAGTCTTCTATTTTGGCTCATGCTGTAGACAAGTATGCAGAGGTCCTGGCCCGTCGTCTCCAACTCCTCAGGGAATTTGGTGGAAGGCCTTTCGGACATCTTAGGACCTGCGATATTTTAGGGGAGCTTAACTCCCCTGGTGAGGACCTGATGGGAGAGCTCCTCTTCGAGCATTTGCACTTGTAAGGAGATCCCTAGGTCCTGTTGCACGTTTCTCAGAGCTCCCTGGGGCATCCTCATTTTTCCCTTTCTCAGGGTGGCGATGGGCTGTAAGAAATACTATGTCATCTTTTCCTTTCGAGGCACGATGGTAAGGACTTGGGGAGCTTAACTCCTCATTTTCGTAAGTTCCGTCGGAGTTCGGTTTCTCCTGTATTATATTTTCTTTCGCGGGGCCTGATGGGTGTTTCTGGGAACATCATTATCGTGACATGGTTATAGCGCCAGCTCGCTTATTCAATTCGTTAGCCAAGTACGAATTCACGCTCTTAGTTGCAATGACCGTCGTCACTGTCCTCGGGTGTCGCTTTGCGCTAGGCTCTCTTTGTCCTTAGCGAGTTCAGTATCTGGGTAGACACTTAGTCTACAAAATTATAACCCAGAGGATCCCCTCATCGATTTATCCTGATTATAGCGCCAGCTTCGCTTTAGGTACCATTCACGTCGCAGGCTTACTGAGAGCCTTTGATGTCCTGTACACCGCAGCTCGTCAACGACGGCATCTTGTACACCCTTCTGGGCATCATCACGTCGCAGATTTATTTTCTTTGATATCGGGTACATCGCCGGCCTTTGGTATCATCACACGTCGCAGACTATCAGTCTTTGATGTCGGGTACACCTTAGGTCCGTCGACCCTCGGCATCGATTATATTATAGGGTGCACCTTTATTATAAAATATTTATATTCCAACAAGGAGGTATTCCTTAGGGACATCATTAGTTTACCCTGGTTATAGCACCAGCTTCGCTTAAATGCATGGTTATAGCGCCCGCTCGCTTACACGCGTGGTTATAGCGCCAGCTTCGCTTAAATGCATGGTTATAGCGCCCGCTCACTTACATGCGTGGTTATAGCGTCAGCTCGCTTTACATGCATGGTTATAGCGCCAGCTTCGCTTAAATGCATCCGGGCTCATTGTCGGAGGCCTGGAATTTGAAGTAATGGCGAGGTGGAGCTCGCTTCTTCTTGGTTAGAGATGCGGTCCCCGGTCCCAGATCCCCGGAGGTTGCAGATCCGTCTGCGTACACTTTCTATTGCTTCTTCTGTGGTCCTTTGGTAGTTTTAAGTACAAAGTCGGAGAGGGCTAGAGCCTAACATTCGTTGTTCGAGCTCCACATCGTGCTCCCCAGGTGGGACAAGGAATAAGGTCAGAGATTTGCTCATCCCTCGGCCATCTAAATCCTCAGGCGACATGATTTCTTCCATTGGTCGTATCTCAGGAGCTTTAAACCTACATAAGGTCATTGATGTTATTCACGCCGCCGAACCGAAGGTCATTGGTGTCAAAGGACTTGATGCTAGTACGGAGCTAGCTTGAGGGTCCTGAGTCAACATGAGCCTTTGGTCACCCATCTGGAGCTGGACTTAGAGGTTTCGAGGATCTTTGTACGTCATCGCGGAGCTGGGCTTGATCTCCTACGGATCTTACCAACGCAGAGCTGGGTTTTGAGGCTGAGCCTTAAATGGAGCTGGTCCTTAGAGGAGGTGGGCGTTGTCTACCTTTAATCAGCGCAGATCCCCCGGGCTCCTTCTCGGCCACCTTCAGACCTCGGTCGGGGCCATGTCTTACGAACTTCCTCGGTAGGATGGGCCCTTCAATTTCATCTTCGAATGTTCCGGTCCTCCAAATGGTAATTGTTAGTACGATGCATGCAATTAATATGGTATCGATAATGTAATGAAAAGGAGATTTAGAGGGTCTCAGAGTTTTCGGCTAAGAGCCTTCTTATCGCGGGATGTCTCCCGGATAATGTCAGGATTTCCACCATGTTGTTGCGTAACGGTGGGAGTTTTGTAGGACCCTAAGGAGAGATCTCGATAGCTCCCTGTTGTGGTGGCCGTTTGTTGGTTTACTCGTATTTGACGGAGGAAACGGTGGTAGGTGCTCCCAATATGGGACCTGCTAATGCACGCACGGAGGTCCTCGTACGCCAGTACTGAGCTGAGCTTTGACTTCCTGTGGAGCTTCATGTGCCAGCGCAGAGGTGGGAGGTCCCGGATGCAGAGCTCCGGGGCTTCCTGCCAGCCCGGAGCTGGGATGTCCCGGATGCGGAACTTCAGGTCTTTGTGCCAGCACGGAGCCACGCTTTTAACTCTTTCGGTTCAGGCGCCGAAGCTGTGTCTTAGGTCCCACAGACCTTTGCATACCGGCGTGGAGCTGTGCTTCTTTGCCTTTATTCCAGCGCGGAGCTGGGTTTCAGCCGATTTGGAAATGCCCCGTAACGGACTTCACGTGCTAGCGAGGAACGTGGCATGGAGATCTCAAACACATAGATCATATCTTTATTTCCAGCACGAAGCTAGTCTTCGTAACTCCCCGGTGGTTCTTCACTAAGGGGTCAGGCTTTGCGTGGAGCTTGGTTCTTAGGTCCCGAATATAGGAGCTCAGGTCTTTGTGCCAACAAGGGGCTGGGGAGATCCAGAATGCAGAGCTTTGGATCTTCTTGGCAGTGCGGAGATGGAAGGTCCCGGATGCGGAGCTTTGGGTGTTCCTGCTAGCGGGGAGCTGGGAGGTCCCGAAGGCGGTGCTCCGGGTCTTCCTGCACGCCGGAGGTGGGCTTTAAGGTCTTGCGAACCTTCACGTGCCTGTGCAGAGCTGGGCTTTGAGGTCCCTCTGACCTTCGTACACCATTGCGGAGTTGGGCCTCTAAGTCCTTCAAATGCTCGAGTGCATGATTCGAAATCTGTTGGATATTGGAGTCCCCAGTGCCTCGCGCTCCTATTATGACAAGGACACGAGTACTGACTGGAACTGGCCCCTATCTGGAGGAGGTGGACGTTGTCTGTCCTTAATCGGCACAGCTCCTACAGAGTCCTCCTCAGCTACCTTCGGACCTTGCTCGAGGCCATGATCAATGAACACCCTCAGATTTTGATCTTATCCTTCAAACGACAACACTTGTAAGTATAGTGATCATATTATCATGGTATATAAATGAGAATGAAATTTAGAGGGTCCTGGAGTTCCGGCTAAGGGCATCCTCATCACGGAAAGTCCCCTAGCTGATGTCAGGATTCCTTCTGGATTTGCATAGTGGTATGAATCTCTGTGGGATTCTTGGTGGAGATCCCCGAGGTTCCCTGTAGTGAGGCCGTCGCAACAACTTTCCTTGTCCACGGTTTTTTCAGTTCTCTCTTCCTTTGCATGTCGACTTGCCTCTTATCTTGGGGCTTAATAGTACGCGGACTCAGGGAGTTTTAACTCCACATGTTTACATGTTTCATCGGTGCTCCGGACACAACCTTTTTGAGGTCCTTGAGTTGGTCTCGAAGTTCCCTCTCCTTTTCGGCTCAGATGTTTTCCTTTTTTCCTAAGCGTGGCTTATTATTTTATTCTTCTGGAGCTCCCAGCTCCCTCCATGTTATCGGGTGGTTCAATAGCGGAACTGGCGGAGGTCCCCCGTGGGTGTTCTAGTATCTCGTTTTGACTATATTGCTCCTCTTCCTCATCTCGGGACTGCCTTTCATGTTATGGCTGTTCCTCAACACGTTTGGCAGTTCTTGGAGGTCCTCCTCCCCTACACGGTTTACTTTCTGCCTTTGACTGACTTTTGGGTGTTTCCTGGGGCTCTAAGGATGCTATTGGGGGTCATTTTTCTGCTTCATTTCCCCTGCCACTTCCGTAAATCGGCCATCCACCTACTCTGCTTCCACTGGTGATCGGGCTTTTCGTCGTTGTCTTCGGTTCATAAATTTCGTCCCAATAAGCATAAAGAAAAGAAAGGAGACATGAACGTCAAGCACAGCTTCGCACATAACATCAAAGTTACTCACGCCTTCAACTCTGAATTTTCCAACAGACGACGCCATTTGATATGGGGCTATCCCAATCAACGAAATTTATATGTGTGGGGAAGGGAAATTTATAGTCGGAGAAATGGTATTATAAAGTTAAAAACGTGCATACGATGCTTATTTACAAGGGAATTGAAAGGGGCGTGTTTGGAACGTATTTGGAATGTTGGGGACCTGTTTGGGACATTGGGGGACCTGTTTGGGGCATTGGGGGACCTTTCTGGGATGTAAACAAAAAGGACACAGGATGTACGTGGTTCGGATCTTTGCAGATCCTACTTCCACGGGCGAGCTATCTTCACTATACTTTCAATGATTTACACACTCAAAGCTATTTATGTCTCGCTCCTTTCTCTCAAGAACACATAAGAAAAATACATGAGAATGTTTTTGATAGTGAGAGAGTATTTTATACGAGTTTTAATGCGTTAGAATGTCAATGCCCTGTAAAATGATGGAGTCCCCTTTATATAGGAACTCCCTGCCACCTACGTGATGCTATGTCCCAGGATTTCAGGGGGATGTGATGTCTGTGGTGCTATGAACAACAGAAATCTACAGGTTGAATGACTCCTGCGACAGCTACAGCTTTTCTAACAGTGGCGCCATCCTCTTACGGTTTGACACGCGTCCCTCTGGCTTCTTTACTCTTCTTTCGCTGTCTTTTCATCTAGAGATACTGAGAGAAGTTTCTTTTGCCCGGACATTGCCCTTTGCCCAGTGGTCCCTGCAGATCCTCTCTTAGATATTTTGATTTGACTTCACCGTGGGCTTCCTTCTTCATGAGCTTACTGGGCCTCTTCTATTATTTGTTTTCCGGCCCATCTATTTCTAGTCCACATCAAATATTATTACATGTGATAAACCCAAATCAAAGAAATTGCTAAGATTGTAGTTGCTATGACCGGGTATGTTGAAATTATCGTCAATTTGATATGAATGTTGATAAGTTTTGCAAAAATAACAAATGTCTTAAGGATAATAACAAATGTTGACACAGAAATAGCACACCACTGAAAGGTAATAACCCCGTGTTTGTCGTCAATAACACATTCTGTATACAAGTAGTCGATCGGGAGAAAAAAACGACAATCACAAACGACACTAAAAAGCATATGAAAACTACATAAACCACGTCGTTATTGACTCAATAATGTGAAATAGACATCAATGTCTCATGGATACCTCGTTTATACCGAGTACTTGCAAGAAACGGATATTATATTTTCGCTAAATCGTGTAAAAAAGAAATACTTATAACAGCAAAAAATAACAAATGTCTTATGGTTAATAACAAATGTTGACGAAGTAACACGTCGCTGAAAGGTAATAACGCATTGTTTGTCGTTAATAACAAATTCTGCATACAACCGATGGATCGGGAGAAAAAGAACGAAACTGCATAAATGTCGTTATTGACTCAATAAGGTAAAATACACCTCAATTTCTCATAGGTACCTCGAATTTATACCGATTAGTTGCAAGAAACATATTATTATATTTTTCCTAAATCGTGTAAAAAAGAAATACTTATAACATAGAAAAAAATAACAAATGTCTTATGGTTAATAACAAATGTTGACTTAGAAGTAACACGAGCTGAAAGGTAATAACGTCTTGTTTGTCGTAAATAACACATTTTGTATACAACCAATGGATCGGGAGAAAAGAACGAAAATCACAAACGACACTAAAAAACAGATGAAACTGCATAAATCTCGGCATTATTGACTCAATAATGTAAAATATACCTCGATTTCTCATGGGTATCTCGAATTTATACCGATTACTTGCAATTTATGTCGAAATCTAGATTCGATTTACCATTACATTCTCGAATTTGAACCCTAATTAGACAAGCAAATTCTACCTCGTGCGTCGTCAATATCATAATGAATCCAACATGACATGTCGAAATTGGTTGGATGGGGCAGTCGAATTTTTTGTGCTCGATTCTGTGTAAGAAAAATATTCTGTAACTGAGTAACAAATATTATTAAAAATAACGTGTCTGTTTCTTAAAGTAACAATATTCTGTAACTGAGAACATAATATTATTGAAAAATAACTTGTCTGTTTCCTAAAGCAACATTATATTGTAACTGATTAACATAAAAAAGAGCATTTTAGTAAGGGTATTTTCGTGCAATCATATTTTTTGGTAGGACCTGAACAGAAAATTAATAATTTTATTCATTTTGTGCTAATGACATGAACAGAAAATTAATAATTTACTAAAGTCCGACAGAAAATTCCCCCTTGATGAAAAGGAGCGATGTGTTGGTTGAGATCCCTATGTAGAAAAGGAGAGAACGAAATTAAAGTTCCCAACAAATTATCGTTGTCACCCAAACCTTCTTTTTCTCCACCTCGATAGTCCAAAAAATAAAGATAGAGTCGAGCCACTAATGTGGAATTTATATAATTCGACGAAAATATAAAAATTAATTAAAAAGGCACGATAAGAAAAAGCAAGATAGAAAAATTAAATAAGAGAACGTAAAAGAAAAAGATAAAGGGAAAAGGGCATAATAGTTTGACCCCACAACTAACTTTGGAAGAACGACCGATGGAAGCCCATTGACCACAGCACCACCAACAACGCGCTCTCTACATATACTACAAGAAAAGCATCGATATGTCCACACACATTCTTCAAAGCGAAAGACACCGAAGAGAGAGACCTTAGCTAGCTAACAAAACAATGCACAACATAACCACGAAAATGGATCTCTTATGGGCCGATAAGGGCCCGGCTAACGGCGATCTCCGCCTGCCGGAAAGCCCGAGAGGCCCGATGGAGTTTCTTTCGAGGTCGTGGAGTGCGTCGGCGCTTCAAGTTTCGAATGCCCTAAGCAATAACCATCGTCATCATTCTTCCTCCTCCTCATCATCATCAGCCCTACTACACAGTACTACGACGACTCATCTTCTCAACAGCAACAATGGCAATAATACTATACACGAAAATGTCGAGCAAGTTATTGTTGAAGAAGAGCCTAACAATTCAAATTCTATTTCTAAGCTGTCGGGGAACACGTTTTCTTTTGCTTCGTCGGCGACTTCTCAGCTCATTCTTGAGCGTATTATGTCTCAATCTGTAAGTACTGTTGATGTTTTATTATTATACTATTCGGGCTATAATGTTCTAACTTATTTTCTCATTTTTCCTATTATAAATGAAAGGAAATATCTCCACTAACGTCGGGGAGGCTTTCGCATAGCAGTGGGCCGTTGAACGGTTGCCTTGCTGAAGATAATGAGAGCCCTCCATTAATCTCACCGTCTGATGAGTACGAGGATGTTGTTAAGGTACGTTTGCATTTATTGGTTCGCTTGTTATTAGATTTTTAATTTTCATACGTCATTCTAAGCTCCATGGATTCATTTTACTTATTGCACCTAAAAAAAATGATAACATTGACACTTATTATTAAATCTAATTATGATGATAAGCTTGTGTGTTTCCTCGGCGTCTAATCAAATCATACATTCTCAGTGATCATTAGTCACTGATGACTGGTGTGGTCTATTTGATGGGAAAAAGGTTTATAGAGAATAATTAAATTAAAAGGATTGTTGCAGCTTTTTTTTTTTTTTTTATATGTTTACTTAGAAGATAAAGTTGAGAAAGACGAATATTTTTCCGTCACTCTAGCTGGATACTTGTACCAACTTTTGTTCTCTTTACACACGTAAACACAAAAAGAAAAGGGATATCCTCTTTAGCCGTTCGGTATTTTGCTCACAAATATTCACTTGTTTCACATGGAATGCAAACCGACGAGCCTTTGAACAGTGATTTATCACTGTGCTCACTACAGCGACTATTTAAAGAAAAAAGCAATTTACTTCTAACCGAAGATAGCAAAAGATAGAGAGAGGTAAAGCAAGAAAAAACATATAACTTGAGAAAATATTAAGTGCAAAGTACGAGTAAGGTCCCAATTAATATTTTCAAATAGAGATAATGACTGTAAGTTTCATTTATAGATAAGGACTCAGTTTAAGTTTCATTTAGAGAAAATGGCCCATGTGTTATCACAGACCAATGAAATATTACACAGACCCATGAAGTGTTAACACAGACCCATGGAGTGTTGCCACAGACTCATGAAGTGGTACCACAAACCCGTGAAGTGTTACCACAGACCAATGAAGTGTTACCACAGACCCATGATGTGGTAAGCATGAGAGTGTTTCTGAAAAAATTGGTCCTTTAAATTATGAATTATCTGAAAGGGATCTGAACTCTAATTGAATCTTAAATGGAGGCCTGAAACGTAAAAATTCCCCAAAATATTAACTACTTGTGATTTCCCAAAAAGATTAAAATGAAAACATTATTTTTTCATTTTTCTGTCTTTTGAATGGTTCATTAGGGAGTGCTTTAAAGGAAGGAAATAGCATCGGACCCACCCTTATATTTTGCCAAATCAAATGAGGTAATTACATCATTAATGCAGAGACGGGATTGTAGAAAAAAACTACCTAATCATGTAAATTTGCAATAACTCTTGATTTCTGACTATATGATATGACTGAAAAAATTGAAAGGAACAGTTGCAACAATACTAGCTGTGATAGAGTGAAGTAGTGACTAAAAGTTCATTACATCATGGTTTTGAAATCGTGTTTTCGAATCGGACCGGAAATTTAAGTAGTTCAAGGTTTAGTGATTTAATCGGTATAAAATCGGACACCAGACTCAAACCGTATATTTTATTAATGAATTTGAGAATTAACAATAAATATAAACTTTAATCGTAAAATGTAATAATTCAATTTTCGTTTTTTCCTTAAAATTATTAATTTAAATAAAATGGTTTAAATGAGACTTGAACCGAAGACCATAAATTTAAAATTTGAAGTCTTAACCACTACACCTCAAGCCCATTATCTGTAAATTTAGCAGCCCGTATGTATATTAGACAAGTGTTTTTCTAATTTCATTTAATAACAACCCTGCATTACATTTTTACCTCTTAAGAAAGTCGGATTATTTTGAGGACTCCCTTCCCAATGTAGGTTTTGGCTGAAGCTTTGTTGAACAGATTTGACAGATCTCTTGCCATTTTCTCGTTAAAAATCCACTGAGACTTGTCATTGCTTTTCATGTCTTTTTAAGGCCAAATTATTAAAATATGACACTAACTATAGCTTTCATTTTTTTTAGGTCACTAAGTTTCGTATTTGCAAAGTTAGGTCGCTAAGTATCATATCTGAATAATTTCGGGACACTTTGATCGGAAATTCGAAATGTGCCCCAAAATAACTCAGTTATGATACTTAGCGACCTAATTTTGCAAATACAAAACTTAATGACCTAAATAAATAAAAACTATAGTTAGTGTCCAATTTTAATAATTCGGCCTAAAACATACTCAGATCACAGTCGAAAGGGCACAGATTCATGAAGTGACATCACTTGCTACGGTTATGTATATATATATATATATGTATATATATATATATTCTTTACTATGTAGTTACTATGTATTTTATATTTCAAATAGAACACGATTCTAATTCTACTGCTATTATTCCGACAAGACAATTAGTCTTTTTATAAGCCGAAACTTAACGCAATATTGCGAAATTACAATCAATAAGTCGTATCTCAATCTTAATGCTAGCATCACTTATCTCCGTTCAATCGCAACAAATAGTTAAGAAGGCTATTAATCTTCGTTATAAATAATAAAAGGCCGAATTATTAAAATAGGACACTAACTATAGTTTTCATTTTTTTTAGGTCATTATGTTTTGTATTTGCAAAATTAGGTCGCTAAGTATCATAATTGAGTTATTTGGGACACATTTTGAATTTCCGACCAAAGTGTCCCGAAATTACTCAGCTATGATACTTAGCGACCTAACTTTGCAAATACGAAACTTAGTGACCTAAAAAAAATTAAAGCTATAGTTAGTATGCTATTTTAATAATTTGACCTAATTTTAATTTACTCAAGGTATATTTACTACTTTACCCTTCATTAAATTAAATATATTTCCCATAATTTTTAGTATCTCCGCGCGAACAACACCTTGCAACCTCTCTTCACCGGCACGCCGCGTTACACCGGTACCGCCGCCGTGTCCAGCGGTGGAGCCGCCACCCCAGGTGCCAAAACTGTGGGACGATGGCTCAAAGAACGCAGAGAGAAGAAAAAAGAGGAGACGAGAACCCACAACGCTCAGCTCCATGCTTCCATCTCGGTGGCGGCGGTTGCCTCCGCCATCGCCGCCATCGCTGCGGCCACCGCCGCCTCGTCGGCAAAGGGGAAAGACGAGCAGATGGCCAAAACCGACATGGCGGTGGCTTCCGCCGCCACTCTGGTCGCGGCACAGTGCGTGGAGGCGGCGGAGAACATGGGTGCCGACCGCGACCACCTTATGTCCGCCATCAGCTCCGCCGTCAACGTCCACTCTCATGGCGATATTTCCACCCTCACGGCAGCCGCAGCCACTGGTAAGCCATATTTCAACTAATTTCCCTTATTTCGAACATATGAATAATCAAATTATTTGTAGCTAATTTCCACCAATTCGACTTAAAACAGACAAATCCTTCAAATATAACATGCATGATATATGAAATCAAAGAGACTGATACAATCATACAACAAACTTGTGAAAATGTTTGATGGATGGCTTGTTATTCATATACTGTGAATTAAGCATTACGCGGCGTGGCAACGTTGAAGGCGAGGGCTTTGAAAGAAGTTTGGAACATAGCAGCTTCCATTCCTCCGCCGCCGCCTCCAATGGAGAAGGGGAACAGCAACAATTCTAGCAATAGCAGTTCGGGGGGAAGCTTCTGTGAGGAAATGGTAATAACCGAAGATAATTTCCTGGCTGCGTGTAACCAAGAAATGCTCGCTCGAGGAGGCGAACTTCTCAAGAGAACCCGTAAAGGTAAACAAAGGCCCATTAATCATCTTTTTTCAGTCTAAAAAAAAGTCACAAATTGCATCATCTTTACCACATCTTCATTTACAGGCGACCTTCATTGGAAGATAGTTTCCATTTACATTCATCGCACTGGGAATGTAAGCATTCTCTCAATTATTGATTAATGTCTCGCAGAGTAGTAATGTCTGAAAAAGCAGCGCTATTCTTGGCAGGTGATGCTGAAGATGAAGAGCAAACATGTGGGAAAAACTATTACCAAGAAGAAGAAAAGTACGTAATAATCTTCCCCCATTGATCTCTTATCTTCATTAGGTGATGCTTTATTCACTCTTGAGAAAATTATTATAATTTGCAGATGTGGTTATAGATGTTATAAAAGACCTACCGTCATGGCCGGGTAGGCACTTGTTTGAGGATGGGGAACAGAGAAGGTATTTCGGGCTAAAGACGGAAGGTCGTGGGATAGTCGAGTTCGAGTGTAAGAACGAGAGAGAGTATGAGATGTGGACTCAAGGTGTTGCAAGGCTTCTCTCAGTTGTTGCTGATAAGAAGAGAAGGCATTATCGCGGCAGCAAATAGCTTTTATATTGAGTCGTCGAATTCTGTATTGTCTAGTAATGTCGTAAGTTCGAAGAATGAATCGTGTGTGCATGTAAAAAATTACTATGGTGTGTGCCTTGCCTAGATGGATTTGTTCATGTCATCTATCGCTTGCAGTAGTTTTGCTGATGTGAATACAGAAGATCGTGATGATCTCAAGTTCGAAAAACGCTGATCAAAGCTCATGTACTATTAGAATTTGTTAGTTCTTTTCGTACTTGTCCAGTGGAGAGAGTTGTTGAATTTTGCTGAATAGTGAAAGCTTTGTTGAATATTGTTGTCAAGCTCTTGAACTTTGTCGAGTTGAATTGGTTCGCCGTGGTACAATGAAACTTGTTTGTCATTAAATTGAAACATTGTGCTAAATTGTTGTATATATATAAGTGCGTATGGCAAAGTGAATAGTTTTTTCGGATACCCGACCGGTTCCGGGTTACCCCGACTAATCCGGTTCGCCCCGCGTCGCGTATCTGGTAATGACAGATGAGGCTCCCAAAGGGGGTTGCTGCATACACAAGGATTCGAACCCGGGACCCTGCTCAAGCGATACCAAGCCGCTTACCACTTGGACCAACCCCCATTGGTGCAAAGTGAGTAGTTAATATCGTCGTTAATCTACTTTTTCTCGCAGAGTAACCTATTTTTCTAGCACAGTTGCCTATTTTGCGTGATAATGCCTATTTGTCGGTATTAACGGTATACCCCGATAATTTGTTATTGGGTTAATTAACGTTCAGGCCTTAGTAACATATTTAACTTTGGGTTCAGGCCCCAGTATAATTTGGTTTAGGATAAATGACCCACTTTTCGAAAATTTAAGTGGAAACTACCTAAAAGCTGCGAAAAGACATAATTATCCCTGACATATGCGAAATTTACCATATAATACCTAAATGATTCGATTACAGTTGTCGAAATAATTATAACAGTTTTGGGCTGGAAAAAACACTTCTATTCATCTGGATAACAAATTGTCTGTATAGAGTACAATATCTCATATATTTAGTAACAACTTTATCAATTATAATGTCAATACTACTACAACGAATAAATCAGAGGAAAATAATTAAATGATGCGTTAAGACACCCATAACATATGCCAAATCGACGAAAAATACATGAACCATGCGATAAAAAATTTCGAAATAATAATAATAACAGTTTCGCATTGAAAGAAAGCACTTCCTTTCATTTGAATAAAAATAGTTTTTATTGAGTATTACACGCTGTAGACGAGAATAATACTAATACAACGAATAACAAATTTGCTAGTTTTGCAATAAGACGTTTAACCCTAACATATGCCAAATCGATGAAAAATATCTAAATGATGCGATAACAAGTTTCGAAACAAAAATAACAATTTTAAGCTGAAGAAAAACACTTCATTTCATTTTGATAACAAAGAGTCTTGTATTGAGTACTACAAGCCGTATATTTAGTAACAAATTTGTCAAAGGGAATAACAGTACTAATACAAAATAACAAATTTGCCAATTTTGCGGTAAGATATTTAATCCTAAAGTATGCCAAATCGACGAAAAAATACCTGAATGATGCGATAACAAGTTTCGAAACAAAAATAACAGTTTTAAGCTGAAAAACATTTCCTTTCACTCAAGTGGTCGAAAGAAAAATTCATGTTCTAAATTCGACACAATCTCGACGTTACTAACAGCAGAAAGTTCTATTGGCTTCGATTTTTCATGGGTTCATAATCAAAGAGAATTTTCGAAGTTCATAAAACACGAATGCTCCAAACATAATTCGGAATTTCGTTTAATACAGTGAAATCTCGACTTTAATGACCGGATAATGTAAATTCGACATAATTTCATCATGTGCCTTAGTTATCGACGACAATTATTGATGTTAATCATGGAATAACGAAGAATTTTGATGAGATCTAAGTGGTAGAAATTTGCTAATTAAAATGGTTATTTGATAACACTTCATGCTTTCTGGGTAACAATTCGTGGAACAATAATACCATAGTCTTGATATTTATAACAAATATATCCGCAAAACGAACATATAATGAGAAAATATAACGACTCGTCACCCGTAAATAACACGTGTAATACCCAAGTAAAGGCAAAGAGGAATAGATCGTAAAAAAATTCGACATCCAAAATAAAATTGAAACCGCTCGAATACCCGACGCAAATGACACAGTAAGGCTTAATCGATGTCAATTTCTCATATAAATAACGAAAAAAATTTGAAATTTATCATGGAATAATGTGATTAACACAATTCAAAATTTCGTTGAAAAATAGGTGAATCTCGACTTTAATGAACTAATAAGGTAGATTCGACTAAGTTTGATCACGCGTCGTTTTAATTGAATGAGATTATTAATGTTGATAATGTGTAACGAAGAATTTTGATGAGACCTAATATTGGAACGTTTGTCAATTAAAAAGTTGGTTGGAAACACTTCATTTATTCTGAGTAACAATTCACGCATTCTGGGTAATACATCACTAAGAACTATCTAGAAGTTTCTAGGTTAGAGATATTAACAGTACAATTACTTAATATTACCACATTGCCTGCAAATAATACCACATGCCTGATAAAAAATAACAATATAAACAAAGCTTATAAACACATTTGTAGCTACATGTACAACAAAAATAGCTAATCAATGCCACATTATTATTTCGATTAATTTCGTTCACAAATTCATTTCGTTCGGATGTATAAGATTGACATTCATGGAAATAGATGATATGATGAAGCTAAATCACAAAATTTCTTTAAAAGACACGTTTTGCGAATGTTGATATCAATATGTGAAAGTTGAAATAAAATATCATGTATAGTAAATCCATCCAAATCCATCTAAGTCCATCCGCCCAATTAACCCAATCAATCCACAAATCCCACCCATTTAGCAAGTATAGTAAATCCACCCAAACCCATCCAAAACCAATATCCCGCCCAATTAACCCAATCCATTCACAAATCGCGCCCAAAATTAAGCAAGTATAGTAAACTCATCCAAATCCATCCAAAACCAATATCCCGCCCAAAATTTTTCGAAACAGTTCTGCTAAAAAAAAATACCATATCAATACTTATGAAAAGCAGTAGAAGGACATAATATACCACTTCAGATATACCAAGTAACGCTTCAATTTCAGGTAGTAACAGTTTAATGCCAAAAATTAACGAAACAGGTCTATTAAAAAAATACCACATCAACACTTTTCAAAAATAAACATACGTCATACCATTTTAGACAAATCCAAGTAACGCTTCTATTTAATGTAGTAACAGTTCAATGCCAAAAATTATCAAAACAGGCCTGTTAAACAAAATCCCACATCAATAGTTATGAAAAACAAAATTAGGTACCAATTAATCGACAGAGAAGTCGATTATGAGTTATCCCTTTTATCATGACCCACTTTGTTCTTAGTACCATATGTTGGACAAAAAATATCACATCTATACTTATTATAAACAAAACGAAGTCTGAAGATACCACTGTCGAACAAAATAAAATCGTTTACAAGCAATAGAGTAACGTATCGATATAACGTTAAGACGTAATCTATAACAATAATGCATGAAATAGTAACACGTATTCCATATGATTCGATGCCTGCCATACGACCTGCTTCACACAACGTATGTTTTAGAAGTGATGAGGTGACGATTGTTTCAAAATTCACAGAGCATATGAAACGCCCAAACTATGGGTACCTCGAATACACACAGATTAGCTGCAATTGCTGCGAAAATCTACTTCGATTTGGCCATATCTTTCTCGAATTTGAACCCATATAAAAATTCATTACACTTCTTACATCGACTCCAATCAATATCTATACTCTTATATTAATCCTCAACCCCATTTAAACTCTGCCAATTTTAATCCAATTTGGAGTATCAGTTACACCAAAAATTGAAGCCTATTTTGTAGTTACTCACATGCGTCTATTACAGAGAAGAAAAAACCGACCCACGTCATGATCTAAAAAAGTAACTGACACATGCTTAGATGAATGGTAACTGGCCGGTGAAAGTAAATGGCACATGATTCGATGAAACAATATTAATAACTGGCCCAATTTTTTATAAAAACATATTCAACCGTTGTATTGATGCTCATTTAGGAACTCATGAAAATGCATTAAAAAACAAATAACTGCACAACTTTCGTTGTTGCACCCACATCATTAGCTAGTCAGAATAAATCCTACGTGACACGTCGAAATTGATTGGTTGATAGGGCAGTCAATTGTACTCGCTTCATTGTGAAACTGGGTTTCGATTAACGAATAAGTAAATATAAACCTGTTAAAAACATTTTACTATCGAGAAGTAACATATTATCAGTTAAAGTAACGCTTATGATTTTTACGGTAACAAGTCGTCGCATCTCTGTAACATAAATCTGGCGTTAAATACCCCTTCAGATAACACTTTATGAAGGGTATTTTAGGCAAAACATAGTTTGGGTCTTTACCTTTAAATTTTTCAAAAAACAGGTCCTTAAAAACTAAAGAAAATTCTGACAGGGCCTGATCACTATGTTTAAATTTCTCTAGGGCTTGAAACGTAATTGTCCCTTTGTTATTTGTCGTATAAGTTCTATTTTGGGTGGGTCCATCAATCGTTATTTTGTGTTCCTTGATTTGACTGCATATGAAGTTGTAATCATATATATATATATATATATATATAAAAGTTCGTAGAGGGTTTTGAATCTAGACTTATATGTTGAATTTATTACGAAACATGCCACCCGCTATAGCCGGCTGCTATGTGCCACGTCAGCTGTCATGAGGGTATTTATGCCAATAAAAAAGTAGTAAAAATAATGTCCACTTTAGCCGTATGTGTGGGTTGTATTACATCGGTGGCATCATAAATGCGATTTGTATCTGATCTATAGATGAAATATTATGCGTTTTTTATTCGTTTTAAAATTATATGTGGTGTTTGGAATATCATAGGTCGTTAGACCAAAGGTCATCTCGGATAGAAGTCTTATTTATATGCTCTGACTGACGCTTTGGTGTTGCTGGGATTGTTTTGCATTTCATGGTTGTTTATCGATCCTCTTTATGTGTGTGTGTGTGTTTGTTTATTGTTGCAGGTTTCAAGCTATGATACAGTCGTGCAGTTTGAAGGTTGGCATGTACGATTATTATGATGTCTTTTATGGAGCATATTTATTCGTTTTAATTTGATCTGTGGACGTCTTTCAGCATTTCATGGTTGTTTATCATTGCTCTGTATGTGTGGGTGTTTGTTTACTGTTGCAGGTTTGAAGAGATACAGCCGTGCAGTTATCTCTCTACTGCGTAAGGTCGTGCGTGTTTTTGCGGTTGAAGGAATATCTCTAAGGTTGGTTGGATCATTTTTGGTTATCATTATAGGTGTTTTATAATGATACAGTTATGCAGTTGTCATCCCATTGCGTGCGATCTGTGGGTTGTTTTGAAGGTGTGGTAGGTGCGATTTTATGATGCCTTTTTTATTCATTTTAATTTGATTTATGGAGGATGTTTATTCGTTATAATTTGATCTTTAGCCATTTTTTATTATGCCTTTCTATTTATATGCTGTGTCTCACGGTTTGGTGTTGTTAAGCTATTTTGCAGTCGTTCCTCTGCCTACGGGTCTGAATAGCGGCTACTGGAGTTGTGATAGAATTCGATACAGTCGTGTAATTATCACTCCCCTGTTTGTTTACTGTTTCAGGTATCAATCGATACAGTCGTGTAGTTATCTCTTCCCCGCGTAGGGTCGTGCATGTTTTTTGCTGTTGAAAGCACATCTCTAGCGTTTGGTTGGATCATTTTTTGGTTATCATCATTGGTGTTTTGTATTGGTTATCATTATAGGTGTTTTGTGATGATACAGTCGTGCAGTTGTCATCCCATTGCGTGCGATCTGTGAGTTGTTTTGAAGGTGTGGCAGGTGCGATTTTTATGATGCCTTTTTTATTCATTTTAATCTGCTTTATGGAGGATGTTTATTCGTTATAATTTGATCTTTGGCCGTTTTTTTATGTCTTTTTATTTATAAGCTGTGTCTCACAGTTTGATGTTGTTAAGCTATTTTGCAGTCGTTCCTCTACCTATGGGTTTGAATAGTGGCTACTGGAGTTGTGATGGAGTTCGATAAAGTCGTGTAATTGTCTCTCCCCTGTTTGTTACTGGTATCAAGCGATACAATCGTGTGGTTATCTCTCCACTGCGTAAGGTCGTGCATGTTTTTTGCTGTTGAAAGCACATCTCTAAGGTTGGTTGGATCATTTTTTGGTTATCATCATTGGTGTTTTGTAATGATCAGACTGCACTTATCATCCCATTGCGTGTGATTCGTGGGTGTTTTGAAGGTGTGTCCTGTACGATTTTTATGATAAGTAAATGCGATTTGTATTCATTTTATTTGATCTATAGACGATTTTTATTATGCGTTTTTTATTCATTTTAATTTATTATGTGGTGGTTGGAATATCATGGGTCGGAAGACCAGGGGCCATCTCGGTTGAAGCTCTTATTTATATGCTCTGACTGACTGTTTGGTGTCCCTGATGTTGTTTTGCATTTCATTTTTGTTTATGAATCCTCTGTATGTGTGTTTGTTTATTGTTGCAGGTTTCAAAACTAGAGTTCGGGTTTAGATCATTGACGGCCTTTCATGTTCTAACGTAAAGGGTCGTTGTACATGGGATGGGTTGTTTGAAGATATCTGTGCTTTTTAATGTTTAATGATGTATTTGTTCTTTTAATTTTTGTTCGATTTGTTTAAGAAATACATGGACGAACAAAATTCGAGCCATTTTTATTCCAATAAGTTTGTCATTAATCATATATAAAAGGTCGTTTAATACGTAGAACGAGTTGTTTAATGATACATGTGTTTATTTAACAACAATGCTATAATAGTTCCGTATTGATTTAGCTGATTCATAAAAGGTTGTTTGATACCTAGCACGGGTTGTTTAATGACACGTGTTTTTATTTAACATCAATGCTATGATCGTTTCGTATTGGTTTATTAAAGTTACAATAATTGCATTAAACGACCTTTCAGATGATTTTGTAATTCATAGGTTTTGCTATACGTTTCGTATTATCATTTTATTGATAAAAAGGTCGTTTAATAGGTAGCACGAGTTCCTTAATGATACATGTGTTTATTTAACAACAATGCTATAATCGTGGCGGATTGGTTGGATCATTTTTTGGTTATCATAATCGGTGTTTTGTAATTATACAGTCATGCAGTTATCATCCCATTGCGTGTGATATGTGAGGTGTTTTGGAGGTGTGGCAGGTGTGATTTTTTTGATGCATTTATTCATTTGGCCGTTTTTTTTCGTGCCTCTTTATTTATATGCTATGTCTCACAGTTTGGTGTTGTTTAGGTTGTTTTGCCTTCCGGTTTGTTTATGGACCCTGTATGTATTTTTTCCCTCCATTAGATTACTATAATTTCATTATCCGTATTAAGATAACATAGCTGTGGCTAATGTATAAGCTACCGATTAGAATGCACTGCTGCTGAAGTTGATATGGTTGTCTTTATTAATTGATGACGTCTCAATCTTTTGTAATGCAATACGGCATTTAAATTTACAATTATTTAGGCGATTGAAAAAGAGGCTACTGAATAATGTACTGTTTTCTGAATATTATATGTATAATTGTTTTGGTAAAGTTGATGTAGTTTCGTTAAATGAACATTCAAAGGGTTTTGTAGTTCAGAGATTAACTTACTGTAATTGCATTAAACGTATTAATGAATGATCTGTGGAGCTTGTTTATTCGTCTTAATTTGATCTGTCGGTGTTTTTCAGCATTTCATCGTTGTTTATCGTTGCTCTGTATGTGTGTGTTTGTTTAGTGTTGCATGTTTGAAGAGATACAGCTGTGCAGTTATCTCCCGACTGCGTGAGGTCGTGCATGTTTTTGCGGTTGAAAGAATATCTCTAAGGTTGGTTGGATCATTTTTTGGATATCTCATAGGTGTTTTGTAATGATACAGTCGTGCAGTTATCATCCCATTGCGTGTGATCTGTGAGGTATTTTGAAGGTGTGGCAGGTGCGATTTTTATGATGCATTTTTTATTCATTTGGGCGTTTTTTATTGTGCCTTTTTATTTATATGCTATGTATCACAGCTTGGTGTTGTTTATAGGTAGTTTTGCCTTCCGGTTTGTTTGTGGACCGGACCCTCTATGTATTTTTTTGGTGTTGCATGTACCAAGCTATGTTGCAGTCGTTCCTCTACCTACGGGTTTGAATAGTGTGTACTGGAGTTGTGATAGAATTCGATGCAGTCGTGTAATTATCTCACCCCTGTTTGTTTAGTGTTTCAGGTTTCAAGCGATACATCGTGTAGTTATCTCTCCATTGCGTAAGGTCGTGCACGTTTTTTGCTGTTGAAAGCGTATCTCTAAGTTTGGTTGGATCATTTTTGGGTTATCATCATTGGTGTTTTGTAATGATACAGTCGTGCACTTATCATCCCATTGCGTGGGATTCGTGGGGTGTTTTCAGTATGTTTTATACCGGTTCCAACTACATTGCCTTGATATATCATCCCATTGTAATTGAAAGATTTGGCTTTTCATTCTCATCATTATAGGGATTTTCAATTGCATTATACGCATTAAGATGACATAACTATTGTCAGTGTTTGGAATCGGATAAGAATAGACTGATGCTGAAGTTAGTGATTTTAATTATGACAACAAATAATTAGGTATTCGTAATGTAATGGACTTGCTACGTTGCATTACCCGCATTAACATAGCACGGTGACAGACAGGGCTTGGAAGTCGATTAGAATACAATACTGTTGAAAATCTTATTATAGTTCAAAGGTTTTGTTTGGTCTCTGACAATATATCTTTCATATTATGATAATGTTGTCTTACTAACGTTATTATAATTGCATTAAATATATTAATGAATGAGCGACTGTAATACACTTCGCCATTTGTCAACTCTCAAAATTTTTGATCCACAAGTAAGGTTGGAAGATCGGTCAATGAAATTTTTGGGTAAAACGAGATTCGCCCGATTTTGTTGTAGGCCAGGAATTCGCACAATTTGAGGCAGGCTTGGCAATTCCTGCTTTCGCCCGAAAATTGATTCGACTTACATCGCCCAATTTTGATTGTTACCAAGGATTCACCCGATTTGGGTCGTTGCGAAGGTTTCGCCCAATTTGGTCGTTGCAAAGGGTTTCGCCCGATTTTGGGGTAGGCTCGGCGATTGTCGCTCTCGTCCGATTTTAAATTAGGCTAGAATCGTCGATCTTGGAAAAAGAAGGCATTCGCCCGATTTCATAAATCGGCCGAAAGTGCTATAATTCTTATCATAGCCCGAAAGTAGTAAATATAATCTTTTGAAATTCCACACATCCTAAGTCGCCCGAAATGCCCACAAAGCACACTAAAATTTCAAATCGTCTGATTTTGAAAAATACACCCGCCCGATCTTTGGGAAAGAAGATTCGCCCGATTTTGATTTTAATAAACTTGCCCGGTTTTCCACAATGCACACTAAATCTTTAAACATAAGGCAATCGCCCGATTTCTCATATAGCACATTCGCATTTTAAAAAACTAGTAATCACCCGATTTCCCACATAATACACTCGAATTAAAATGTTAGTCGACCGCCATATCGAAGTTCATCTACCCGAATTACCTCCCAAGCACAAAAAGCATGCAACACATGCAATTTCAACCAAATCCCCTACAATGGGTTTGTTGGAACTATTTAATTGTATTCAATTAATATAGTTGTCTTAGTCTTGCTATGCAAATTAGTAGTCTTGAGCTAAATTGTAATTAGTCATTTTGTAGGACTACTTGTGTAAATATACCACGAGGTGGTATATATAAGTGAACTCCTAAGAAAATTAGGAGTGCGCTTAGTATGGTTTTCGGATCGAAAAAATTAGAATTGGAAATTTTAGAGAGAAGATTTTCGCGCCTTTGTGTTCTTCAACGTTGTTTCTCTCTCGAACCTCAACGTCGGTAAATCTTAAGCGTAAGTGTTCGATTCTCTAGATTTACTGTTCAATTCTTCTAGATTCAATCTAGGTTGGATATTAGGGGTCCTAACATTTGGTATCAGAGCCAAACGTGTTAGGATTTGGATTAAATTTGGACTGATTTATGAATTTTCGAAACTGATTTTTCCTAAATTTTGCGACACTGTTCTTCGATGAAATCCAATCCGATTCCTCAAAATTTGGTTTAATCTGCTGTTTTTAGGCGTCGATCGATTCGTTTATACTGTCGCAAATGAATTTTGATTGATCGAAACATGATTTCGAGTGAGTTGTGAAGATTTGAGCCAACCGCCGCGCGTACCACTCTAAAACCGGGCTCTCTCACAACGCCACATTCAAAGGAAGCTCGGTACAACTTACAAAATGAAAGAAAGAGACGGCCTACCTTCTTCTGGAACTAGAGACGCTTCTTCGAGGCCGAACCCGACAACTTCCATTCGGGGAAGACGAATCTGGCAAAACGGAGAAGATGGCTAAACCCCGAGCCCTCTTCTCAACGTTCTCAAGCCCCTTGCTTCCGGAAGAAGAAGCAAGGACCGAGGACCGAACGACACGTGACTCAAGCATCATCAAGGACTGAAGTTGCCAACCGTGTCCACCGAATCAGGGACCAAAGTTGCCGACGATGTCTACTGCATCAATGATCAAAGTTGCCAACCGCGTTCACCTCTCCAAACCTCACATCGGATTCCCCGATCTCAACACAAGGTTGACCAAATAGGGGGAGTTTCGTGTACTTTCAACGGGAGAAATGGAACGCGGACTTTCTAAATCCGGCAAGAATACTTCGTACATCTTATGGCATCTGGGAGAAGAACTTCAAAAGAAGATTCAAAGAAAAAGCTGATGCCTAGAAGACCGAGTGAGCTTGAAGATATTATAAAGAGGATATTTCGAAGACTCGAGGACTCTTTCCACTTGCAAGACGAAGACAACCCGCGCTATATTGGAAATTGAATACAAAGGGGGAGATTGTTGGAACTATTTAATTGTATTCAATTAATATAGTTGTCTTAGTCTTGCTATGCAAATTAGTAGTCTTGGGCTAAATTGTAATTAGTCATTTTGTAGGACTACTTATGTAAATATACCACGAGGTGGTATATATAAGTGAACTCCTAAGAAAATTAGGAGTGCGTTTAGTATAGTTTCGGATCAGAAAAATTAGAATTGGAAATTTTAGAGAGAAGATTTTTACGCCCTTGTGTTCTTCAACGTCGTTTCTCTCTCAAACCTCAACGTTGGTAAATCTCAATCGTAAGTGTTCGAATTCTTCAGATTTACTATCCGATTCTTCGTAATTCGATCTAGGTTGGATATTAGGGGTCCTAACAATTGAATACAATTAAATAGTTCCAACAGGGTTCGAAACTTAGCACATAATAGCATATTAATATCACATAGTCCAAAGTTCCTTATTTCGAATTTAAATGTCCGAAACATCTAAGTTCGAAAATTTGAACTTATTTATGTGTTGTAGGTGAAGAAATCCACCCACCTGACTTCCTAAGCTTAGTTGGAATGATTTTGGGTTGTAAGCTTGCCGAAATTCTCTCGAGCTTGCTAGCCTCCTTCGTTTTCTTCTCTCTCGGCCTTCTCTACTTCTTTTCTTTTTGGTTGTGACTTTCGTTTCTTATGTGGTGGTGGGGATTTGTTTTTATGTGAGATTTTACAAAGTGGTGATGACCCACGTGATGTACCATGCTCTTAAATAAAATTCCACAGTTCTTGGGAGGACTAATGATTATTGGACATAAGGTTAGCTTTGGGTATGGGAGCCATGCATGTACCTCCCTTAAAATTAGGAAAAATATCTCTTTTGTTTATGTTTTCTTTTGGGTCAAGGTTTTGGGCCTTAAGATATTTTCCCTTCATTTAAAATCAATTGGGCCCGTGAAGCATGAGACTTGTGACAGTCATTGGTGGTGTGGGCGGAGGCATCCGTAAGGTGGGTGGTTCGATTTGGGTGGTGCGGTGCTGGTGGTTTGGGTTTGTGAGTGGGTTGCGGGTCGTGAGTTTTCAGCGGCGGCTCCTGTACTTGTTTGTGCCGTGCTCGAGCCTTGTCCTTGACTGCTCGTGGAAGTCCTAGGCCCGAGTTTCACTATGTCCCAAGAACGACAGTCCACAAAAGAATTTATTCAACCCTATTTATTCATCTACTCGAAAAATATGCAAGGGTTCCAATACTAAACACTTTCTTAATCTTATTTGAAATTCTTTAAGTATACTCATACGCCACATACCTTGAGCTACCCAAATTTGAACCAAACTACATAAAAGTGTATAAGCTACCCAAGTTGCTCAAGGCATGAAATTCTAATACCAAATTCTCTTAAGCACGTTTCGAAACTCCCTTAACCTATTTCTACACCTCATAATTTTCAAGAGTCAGCTCCAACACAAAATATACACGTCCGAGAATTATAATTAAATCACATATGTCATTTTGAGCATTTATATCACCACATAGTTCACATCAGGTTATGAAATTCATCTCAAGCACACATTAAAATCATACAAA
Source organism: Craterostigma plantagineum (assembly GCA_027422505.1). NCBI lineage: Eukaryota > Viridiplantae > Streptophyta > Magnoliopsida > Lamiales > Linderniaceae > Craterostigma > Craterostigma plantagineum. Next base: position 918,661 of record JAPQWV010000055.1, read on the forward strand.
TCTCATAAGCCTTTCGAAATCCTCATAGAAATATTCCACACTCACATAAGATATCAAAGCAACATTAGTATAACTAAGCATGTAAGGTTATGTATTATAAGTGAGAATTTCCACCTAAGCATATAAAGCATGCAACATGTATATTCACCCAAAAACAAATATATTGGGTTCGAACATAACACATAGCACCAACCAATTGTCGAACGTCAAAATCATAAAATCGAAAGTTCATCATTTCGAACTTAAATGGCCGAAAACACCCAAGTTGGAAATCTTGAACATACTTTATGTGTTGTAGGTGAAGAAGACACCTACCTCACTGTTATGAATATTTAGAAGTGTCCAAAATATTTATTCTTAGTCTTCTGTATTTCTTTATGATATATCTAATGTGTTAATTCCTAGGTGTTTGGGTTGTGGTTGTAATGGGTTTGTTAGGGGCCCAATGGGCTTAATACCTTTTCAAGGTATTTAAGCCTAAACACTAATCATCATAAGTTTAAGTTTCCCATTCTAAAATCTCACGTATTCAATACTCTTAAGCCTCCAAACGTACTGTTCACATCAATCGAAGATTTAATCTATTGAAGTATTCTTGGATTATCTGGATTAACAAGTGGTATTAGAGCAAGCGTGTAGGTGAGGAAACTTCATTATAAGTGAAAAAATTGAGCTAGCTATTTCCGCAGAGTTTTCCAGATCTCGTCACGCAGACAAAAATTGAACTTTCCAAGATGTTTTTCGGCTGTTTTTCTGGGCTCTTCTAGTGTTATCTTGCATTTCTATCAGTTCTGAGGATTTTCTATCCAGTTGCTGTCGATATCAAGTTCCTGGAAATAATTCAGTCTGCGAAGAGAAGAAACCTATGTTCTTCATTCTGTTTCTAAGTTCGCGAACGGCAAAGTATTAGTGTTTTAGGTTCGCGAACTCAAGGATTTCTACCTATTTCACGGGTCTTTACTCTCACAAGGCTATTTTTGCGAATCAGTTCACCGTCCTTGGCTGGCGAATTCTAAGGTTCGCACATCGTCACACTTCGCGAAGTACTAGTTTGCGGGTTCGAATTTCACGAGCCGTTAGATTTTCAAAGATCAACGCTTCAGATTCGATTTCACACTTCATGAATCCAAACCCCATTCTGCGAACTCAGATCAATTTGTGAACTATAGACCGCTTCGCAAACTCAGACCACTTTGCGAATTCAGACTGTCGCGAATCGTCTTCACGAACCCCAACCAGTTTGCGAACTCAAAAGAAATTTGTTACTTAACGAATTTAGTCAATTCGAAATCCAACTTACTTCATGAACTCAGCCCACTTCGCGAATCAAGTCCACTTCGCGAATCCTAGTTCTAAAGTCGGTTCGCGAGTCCTCACACCAACTCACAACACGATCACTTTGCGAATCCGGAAAACTTCACGAACTCAAATCAGTTTCACTATTACAATTCGCAAACGGGATCTAATTTTCAATTTGTGAATTCACGTGTCAAACCACTGGCCTAGCTTCCTCCCTTCTTTTCTCCACGTAATTGGAGTGTTGATTGAGATGATCAAATAGAGTGTGGATGCTGACCTTGGTCAGATCGTTCATTTGTCTCATCATGATTGCTGTTGATTCCCATTCTGGATGAAGTGATCCAAGGAACTTGATGTTGATCTCCATTACATTTTTCGTAATTCCGTTCATCTTTAATTCATTTAGTAGGACAAGGAATCGATGAAATGTTTCTTGGAGAGTTTCTCCTTTGTTAGCCTAAAAGCGATCGTATGTGATGAGGGTATTCGTCATTCTTGCCATTTTGTTCACATCTATTCCCTGCATCATAATCCGTAGGGCATCCCACATTTCTTTCGCACTTTCACCACACTCGAGTTGCATCAGAATGTCGTTGGGAATGGCCTGCATCATGTATGATTTTGCGACTTTATCAGCCTTAAGTCGCAGCTTTTCTTCGTCATTGCATTGGTCGAGAGTCTTCAAGATGCTCTGTTCCTCTCTTGCAGGAGTGGTTGTGGTAGTGGCTGGGATTACAGCCCAGTACTGCTTAGGTCCGTTATAAATAGATTCCAACAGGTTATCTGAATTGTCCTTGCTCTCGATGAAGTTAATGAATCTTCTTTTCCAGACTTCATACTCTCCATGTCTAATGATGGGAGGTCTAACACCATTTTCCATGCTTAAGGAGTCCATCTCGTGTGTTTTGGATATGATCGTTAACGTGTAATGTGAGGAAAAGTGAACCTTAATTGAACAATTTGATCAAAATTGAATTTTGAGAATTAACTTTGAGACAGGATTTGGTTCGCAAAATTTGGTGGGAAGCGATACACTTGCACTCATGTCTGAACGAACATCAAGAAAGAATTCCAAGGACAAGGAGATCATTCAGTCATCTCAAGCTCAGGAGGGAGGAGATTCAGACTCTGATGGAGAGCTCAAGGACCTCACAAAATATGGGGATAGGGAGATTAAACTCAAGGAACTTGCAATACAACTCGCATTGGTCTCAAACTTCGTACAAAAGAAATACTATAAGAAGGCTGGATCCTCATCCAACCATCAAAGAATTTCCTCTAATTCAAAAGGAAAGACTCAAGAAGAAGAACAGAATTCTGAAACAGCTCCTTGTAATACCCGTAAAAATTTAATACGGGATTTTTTATGTAATTAATTATGGTGTTATGTGAATTAATAAGTTTTGCAAAGAAATGCAAGTTGTGAAATAAAAATATAATTTTAAGTTTTAACTTGATTTAGAAATTTAACAAATAGCCAAGTGAAATTTATAATATAATAGATTGGGCTATAATTAAACTAGCTAAATTGATATTAAAGGCCCAAACAACTAAATGGGAAAACACGATGGGTTGCTTTAGGTTTAAGAAAAATTGTCACCACCTAGTCTAGTCATCACAAAGTCATAAGGGATAAACATAGCTAACATGTGAAGATAAACCATCATTCACGAAAGAAGAGATCGAGAAGAAGATACCAAAATCAAGAACTCACAAAGGCTTTAACCATCCAAAAGTTCGACCTACAGTGAGGTATAATTCTTAACATTGGATAGTTAGAATTATTTTACGTACACTGATTTCGTATTTAGTTAGGCTACTAAGAAATTGAAAATGTTATCATGCTTAAGAAAACCCTAGTTTTTATGTTTTGGTGTAGAGTTATAATTATTTAAGTAAGGTGAGCATTCATAATTTTTCGAGAGTCACTATGTTTAGAACACCCTAAATCCTAAAGTTTAGGCCTTATTAGCATGAGTTTGGTATTAATTAAGGTTTTGATATTGTTATAGAAAGCTTTAGGTCTTATCATATAGGTTTCGACATAAACCCTAAAGTTCTCGATATTTCATATTATGTTAAGTTCTCGACGTTGTATTTGTTAACTTAGAATTTTGGGATAACTCAAAGGTTTTCGACATGAGCCTACTCAAGAAACTCCTCGACATTTAATAAAATTTTCGGCCATTCTTATTATGAAAAGTTCTCGAGATATTCATTGTAAGAAAGTTTCGAGTATTTGAAATTTGATTGGGTGAGTGACAGAAAGTTTTGTGACTATTGCCGCTAGATTTCTTGATTATTATATTAAGGAGTTTGTAGGATACTATTTCTAATTGTGCTTGATTTCATTAGTCGTTCTTGTAACTTGGGGCGTTTTGTAAAGTAGTCCTTAGATTAGGACTAGTTTGATATTTATACCAAGCTTGTTTGGTATAAATACATGTAAAGAATTTGAGCTGAAAAGAAAAAGTTTTGAGAATTGATCCGAAAGGCTTGCAATTCAATTTCTAGAGAGAGAAACAACAGTAACTTTCTCACTCTACTCGAATTCTCTCTCACGTTCTACATTAGAGTTTTTCGATCGAATTTCATTGATCATCATAATCATCGAATTACTTTGAATTCCTGCTAGGATCTTAGAGTTGTTAATCATAGGACCTAACAATTGGTATCGGAGTAGATTCGTTCTGTTTTGAATAAAAAATTGTTAGATTTGGATCGAAATTCATTTTTCTGGTTACTGTTCATCGTAGAATAGTTTGGCGTGAAACTTGTTTTCGATCCAATAGCATAATTTTGTGCTTAATTGACTTGAATTTGATGTTTCTGTGCTCAGTTAAGTGCTAAATGTTGATTACGATCAAATCTGTAGCTGTTTGAACGTCGAACTGAGGATTGATTTGATTCTGTGTGTTACTGTTATGCGAAGAACATGAAGAACACGTTCTGAGTTTGCTCAAATTCGACATATTTTGCTTCATAACGTGTTTAATTGCTTGTTCGTGCGTAGTTAGCTAGTGATTGCGAGCGATTACCTGAAATTTCACTATCTAATTTCTTGTTTTGCTCGAATATGTGATTAATCGTATTCTGTGATTTTTTCTCGATTGTTCTAATTTTTCTCGCTAGGTTTACGATTGGATTAGTTTCTCGATCGAAAAACTTGGCGCGAGAATTTTTCTCGGTCAGAATACGAAGTAAGCGCTAGAATCACCAGAAACGATTTTAGCTAGAAATATTTCTCGAGCATTATTCAGCGAAAAACTTTTTCGAGAGAGACTAATTTTGACTTTTCATGCGTAAAAACATTCTCTCGAAAAACTTTTTCGGTCAAACGTACGTTTGACCAGGCGAAATCATTTACACGCGAGAAACTTTTCTAGTCAACAGATTTATTTTGACTTGTCGAGAAACTTACTAACGCACTGTTTCTTTACGATCGAAATAAAGTCACGATCAAGAAATTTTTCTCGACCGAATGATTTTGAACAATTTATCTCGCTCGTAAAATATTTCGCTGACAAAATTTCTCGCACGAGAACAGTACTCAGTACATTCTATTTCGACGAAATTAATTTCGATCAAACTTTAAAGATTGAATCGAAAATAATTCTCGTCCTAATTTTTCGAATCAAACGCTACTAACGAAATTTGTCACTTGTGAAGCACGTTACATCATCTTCATACCTTCAATACAATTAACGAAGATCCTTCAACAACTCGACTACAATACTAAAATGGATGCATACTCGCTTGGAAATGACAACCGTCCGCCGATTTTGCAAAGAGGCGAATACACAGTGTGGAGAAGCCGCTTCCTAAATTCATTGCTCTAAAGGATCAAGCCGAAAATCTGCTGCAGTGTCTTGAAGAGGGACCGGCACAATTCTGGGTCCATGTACCCGGGGACGAAACGGCTACTCCTCCTATTCCACCTTCTAGGCGACTAAAGGAGCCTAGGCAATACTCTCTGGAGGAAAGAGCTCGGGCTAAGGCTGATCTAGTAGTCATGAATACCCTCATGCAGGGCATCCCCAACGATATATACAGACAAATTGATAGCCTCTCATCGGCTAAAGGGATGTGGGATGAGCTGCATAGGATGATGCAGAGGACGGAAGTTCGCATAAAAGGCCAAAAAGGCGAACATTCTCACTGCCTACGAAATCTACCAAAGATACCTCACTCTTCTCAACGAGATGAGAAAGATAGAAATAACGAAGACCATCATGGAGACGAACATCAGATTTCTATCTTCTCTGCCCGCAGAATGGAAGAAAACATCCACTCAGATTCGACAAAATAAAGATCTAGAGGAGTTGGATGTCCATGCCGTGTTCGACAATCTCGCTCAGCATGAGGATGATATCAGCGAGATTCTCAAAGAGCAGAAAGGCAAACAGACCGAAAACACTGTTACCTTAGTCTCTGAGAAGAGGAGCTCAAGATCAAGAAAGGAAAAGATCGTTAGGCCTCCTTCACCTTCAGAGTCGGAAGAAGAGTCAGACTCAGACGTTGAGCCGAATTTGAAAACTCTAGGAAAGCAGTTAGCTCTCATAGGACAAATGATGAGCACGGAGTACTTCAAGAAGAAGTCTTCAACCTCTGCCAATAGACTCCGGACTACAAGCTCTAAGAACAAAGAACGTGCACTAGAGAGCTTCGAGGTCAAGAGTCCTAAGGAAGCTAACAAATGCTTCAATTGTGGCAAGCCAGGTCACTTCACCAGAGAGTGCACTCTTCCAAAGAAAAGAGATGCAAACTACTACTCCAGGAAGCTCCAATTGACGAAACAGAAGGAAGGTGGAGTAGCTCTCCTGGCCGAACATGACCAATGGCTCGAGGACACGTCGAGTTCTGAAGAAGAGAATCTAGCTCTCATCCTCCCAAACTACCTCTCACGCTATTTTAAAAAGCGTGAAAATTGAAAAATCGCCTTCGAAAGATCAAAAGGGCATTAATAATTCTATTAAAAGTGCCAAGACTAATTCTATTTCACCTACGTCCACAGGGAGCGTAGGGCCGGCACTGAAAATGAAGGCGAGAGTGTCTAGTTCTAAAATAAAGAAGGAGCCGGTGGATTTGCATGTGTCTAAAAATGTTACTCCTTCTGTTAAAATAAAAGACAAGTAATAAAAGAGCCATTTCTACGTTCAAAATAATTGCTTCTTCTTGTTCACTTCAGCCGATCACGTTTAGAAGCGAAAATTTCGAAATAGGCTCTACCTCAAAAATTAATAATAACCATTCTGAAACAAATGCCACAAGGAAGACCCGTAGTAAACAAGATCCAGCCATATAGAAAGCTTATGCCGCTGTACATGCCTGTACTCACCTAAGGTATCCCGTAAAGATTGAGTCCCCCAAGCACCTTAGGAGATTATCAAAAGAAAAGATCTTTTCCTCGGTCAAAACTTCCAAAGCATTTGTACGTGCTGAAATTAACCTTCCCTGCAAGGTTCAACCAAAATGGGTTCCTAAATCTTCGCCTAGGACGACAAAAGCCAAAAAGGCCAAGTCTCCTATAGAGGCAAAACTCAAACCCACTTCTCCAAAAGTGGAATGGGTTTTTAAAATTCCTCCGAATAAAAATTTAGGAATCATGTCTGAACCCAATACTAAATCTGCTAATCTGAGAGGACCCATGCTTAAGTGGGTACCTAAAGCTCTCTAATTTGTTTTTGCAGATCCATCATGTGTGGTACCTCGACTCTGGTTGCTCCACACACATGACTGGTAAACAAGAGCCGCTGAGCAACTACAAAGACCGACTGAACGGCAAAGTCAGATTCGGAAACAATGACTCAGCTCCAATTCTTGGATTTGGAGATATCATTCTGGATAATCTGACAATAAAAAATGTCTCGTACGTCGAAGGCCTCCGCCATAACTTGTTCAGCATAGGACGGTTCTGTGACAAATGATTCCAGGTGGTCTTTCATGCTGACCGGTGCAGAATTTTGAATAGTCAGGGCACGGAACTCCTTCAAGGACTTCGGAAATCCAATCTTTACACGATTAACCTAACGTCCGTGCGGCCCTAGACAGCTGTATGCCTCATCTCTCAGATAGATTTACAGAGGAACAGCCTATGGCATCAACGACTGTCTCATCTAAATATGAAAGCTCTCCAACGTCTTTCAAAGAAAAGTTGGTTCGTGGTCTTCCAACTATACTACTACAAAGGGAGCATCAATGTTCGGCATGTCAGTTAGGAAAAATGAAGCGAGCGTCCCATCATGTCAAGCAAATTGCTTCTACTTCTCACCCATTGGAATTAATCCACATGTACCTCTGTGGGCCAATGCAGACACAGAGTATCAATGGACGCAAGTATGTGCTAGTTATCGTCGATGACTACTCTCGCTACACGTGGACTAAGTTCCTCCGAACCAAAGATGAGACCGCTGACTTGATTATCAATTTTGTGAACACTACTCAAAATCTGCTGCAACAGACTATCCAAGTTATTCGAACAGACAATGGCACTGAGTTCAAGAACAACCACCTCAGTGCATTTTATCAGAAACTTGGAAGAAGACAACTATTTTCGTCCGCCAAGACATCTCAGCAAAATGGGGTCGTTGAAAGGAGAAACCGAACACTTGTGGAAGCAGCTCGTACAATGCTGATCCATTCAGGACTTCCACACTTTCTATGGGCTGAAGCAGTCAATACCGCTTGTTTCACTCAAAACAGGACGGTGGTTCACAAACGGTTCAACAAGACTCCGTACGAGATTGTGAATAATAGAGTGCCCAACATCTCATTCCTTAAAGTCTTCGGGTGCAAGTGCTTTGTGGCGAACGACAGAAAGCATCGTGCTAAGTTCGACCCTAAAGCATTCGAAGCAACTTTCGTCGGGTATTCTTCAACATCAAAAGCGTACCGAGTATACATCAAGTCCAACCGAATAATTAAGGAAAGCTATAATGTCACTTTCCACAAAGTGGCAGAAATGGCTTCTGGTCACCTCAGTCCAGGACCCGCTAACCCGATGGTTCCTGCTCAACTCAGTTTAGGACCCGTGCTCAACCTGTTGGTTTCTAAAGACTACATCTCAGAACCCATAATCACTGGTGTGTTGGCACAAAACCAACAGAAGATGGCAACAACTTCGAAGTCAATGTCAGAAGAAGCAACGAGACTTGTATTAGACGATTTGGATTCTCTCTTCGAACAGTATATCGGTCATGCACTACTACACCTACAGTGGATTCTCCACCCAACGAGACCGACGCACCAATTCATCTCACGTCTCTACCCCACCCAATTCAGAATTGCCACAGAATAACGAAGAACCTACAGTGGTCCTCGAAGAAGTATCACCAGAGACGATCGATCCAAGTGCAGAATTGGAACTTCCTCAGACAATTGATCAATTAGAGACTATAGGAAATCTAGGCCCACTGATGGCTGACGCATCGACGTCAGCCTTACCTCATGAGCGCAAGTGGACTAGAGGTCACCCGGTTGATAAGATAATTGGCGATCCTTCGGTTGGTGTGAGGACAACGTCGTCAACACAGTCTTTTCAGTTGCTTCCTGAGCCAAAACGAGCCTACTAAGGTAGCAGACGCACTTCGAGACCTGGATTGGACAATTGCGATGCAAGAAGAAATCAATCAATTCGAACGTCTTCAAGTGTGGACCTTGGTACCCCGTCGACATGGGAAAACAATTGTCGGAACTAAATGGGTATTCAAGAACAAGAAAAATGAAGATGGTGAAGTGATCCGAAACAAAGCAAAGCTAGTTACGAAGGGATACAATCAACAGGAAGGTATCGACTACGACGAGACATACGCTCCCGTTGCCCGAATCGAAGCTATCCGCCTTATCCTGGCTTATGCGGCTCACAAAGACTTCAATGTCTATCAGATGGATGTTAAGACCGCCTTTCTCAATGGCGTGTTAAAAGAAGAAGTCTACGTCGCTCAGTCGGAAGGTTTCGTTGATCAAGAACATCCCGATCACGTCTATTGCTTGGACAAAGCTCTCTATGGACTAAAACAAGCCCCACGTGCTTGGTACGATGTCCTGAGTGATTCATGATGTCTGGATTTATACGAGGAACGATAGACACAACCCTCTTCATCAAATGGCAAGACAAAGATCTGATGGTCGTTCAAGTATACGTCGACGACATCATCTTCGGATCAATTAATTCGCGGATGTGCACGAAGTTCGGAGATTTAATAAAAAGCAAGTTCGAGATGAGTCACATGGGAGAGATGCAGTTCTTCTTAGGATTACAAATCAGGCAACTCGAAGATGGGATTTTTATCAGTCAGACTAAATACATCAAGGATATTCTGAAGAAATTCCATCAAGACCAGAGCAAGCTTCTCAGCACTCCTATGTCACCAAGCTGCAAGTTGGATGCTGATCCCTCTGGCAAGTCGGTCGACATCACACTATATCGAAGCATCATTGGATCTCTTCTCTACCTCACTTCGAGCCGGCCGAATATCATGTTTGCCACCTGCTTATGTACCCGTTTTCAAGCCGATCCCAAAGAATCCCACATGCTCGCGGTAAAAAGGATCCCGCGTTACCTTAAGGGCACTTCTACCCTTGGACTGTGGTATCCAAAGGGTACGAATTTCAACCTTATTGGCTACACTGACGCTGATTATGTAGGTTGCCGAATGGACAGAAAAAGCACGTCCGGTGGCGCTCAATTTCTAGGCAAAAAGCTGATCTGCTGGTCATCCAAAAAGCAGAACTGTGTGTCAACTTCAACGGCCGAAGCGGAATACGTTGCTGCCGCCAGTTGTTGCTCCCAGATGCTGTGGATGCGGACACAACTTTGCGACTATGGGTACAATTTAAATAATATACCCATATATAGTGATAGTCAAAGTGCCATCGCTATTACTTGCAATCCTGTTCATCACTCACGCACGAAACACATAGATATTAGATACCACTTTATCAAAGATCACGTAGAAAAAGGCATAATAGATATGTATTTTGTGAACACGGAGTTTCAACTAGCCGACATTTTCACCAAGGCTTTGGATGAGAAACGATTACAATTCCTTGTCGGAAAATTAGGCATGTTGAATCTTCCGTAATATATGCATTACCTGATCTTCTGTGCTATCACATGCTCTATTCTATGTGTTTTCCATGCTTATTTGTCTTTATCTTGCGTGATATAATAATAAATAAAAATAAATATCATATAAAGGGGTATGAGGAAATCCTTTAGGATGCTTTGATCTAAAGTCACTTAGAATTTTACCCCGACATGCGATCGATTTAATTGCTTAATATTGTCAGTCTAAGTCGCATTCTTGTGTCTAAAAATTAGATTGTTCCACTAGACACAAAGTCACTTTACATAAGTGAGGATTGAAGCCTTGTTCCATTTTCTTACTTTGGATCTATTTCTCGAGTGAGTCACACATCAATTACTTGTCTTACCTAGTGATTCTTGGTTTCATACTCACCTTGCTTTAGATCGTTGGGAAAATGAGAAGGGCGCTTAGGATATTCCTCACTCGGCCTTATATAAAAGTTTCCCTCACATTAGCCCTTAGTCATCCATTTTGAGCCTTCTCCGATGTCCTTTTCTTCCTTTGAAACCCATTCCACGCCTTCAACCGAATTCACTCTTCGAATGGTTGTTCAAACGAGAAAAGGAGGGGGAGAAAACAAAATAAATAAAGGGATGATAACAATAGAAGGCATTGCTCAATGCGCAAAAATCGGACCAAAGGAACCTGCTTTCCGACTATCTCTTAGAAGGTGGCATGGATCTGCTGTGAACTTCTCCAACGATAATCTCGTACGCTCGTCAGAACGGCTGGAAGAGAAGCACCACGAAGTGAACTTCTCCAACGATAATTCGGTCTTCTATCGGGAAACTAGAAGAGGAGCGCAGCCTCGGGTACGAATTCCATAACCATGAACTTTTCCAAAAAGATAATCTCTGAAACCTCTCTAGGGATTAAGAGAAGAGGAGCGCGGTATCGGCCAGAGAACCAACAAGAAGAACTTCGCCTATGATAATCTCCTATAGCCTCGTGGAGAAGCAGAGCTTCAGCTTGAGCATAACATAAAAAGGGATAGTTCCTAAAAGAAAAAGAGGGAGAAAAGATTGAAAAGAAGAAAGACGCCGAAAAAAAAAGGAGACGGACGTAGAAATGGAAGATGACGAAGAGATAAGCTCACTTTCCTCTAAATTCCTTCCCTTCTAAGTCCTAGCCAAACTATAACCCTTACAACCCTTTGTTTCCAATCGACGATCTCTCGCTTAGGTGAAATGATTAAAAAATGCCTCGATCACAGGTAAATTGACTTAAAATTGCTTGTGTTGACTTGAGTGATATAAATATAAAATCCCAAGTTAGAAATTATTGAGTTCAAGAGCGAACTTAGTGAGAGTTGTCAAAATGGATCAGCCTATGAACTTAGGACTATAGTTTGACGACATGACTTGACGGCATTTTCCTCTTTCAGATGTCTCGTAAAATTTTAGGTGTGACGATTGATCGAAGCAAAATAATCTGACCCCTTACTATAATAATAAAATAATAATAATAATAATAATAATTATAATAATAATAAATAATAATAATATATATAGCTATATATAGGTAAATAAAAAATAATAATAATAATAAAAAAAATAATTAAAATTTTTTTCGCACATTTTGACATGAAATGTTATGTTTCATATGGGTTGAATTGAATAAATGCGAATTTCTTTAGTGTATCGCACATTCTTAATGCAATTAAAGATTGCATTGGTATTGAATTGTTTAAATGCGATAAATTCTTCTATGCTCTAACCCTCACACAATATCTTAAGTACATGTTTTCGGGGATCATGTATACGTGCTTACTTAGTAAATTTGTGTATTATATGCTCGTGACTTGAATTAATCTCATATACTTGCATATTTAGTCAATTCTTGCGCATTATTTGAGGGGGAGCAAATATAAAAATCGTACATTAGCTTCAAAAATTCTTGACGTTTTTCTCTAAGTGTTTCAGATTCCTTCAAACAAAATTACAGAGCAAGACGTCGACACTACAAAGAAAGGAGCTAGTCACAGACCATATATTTCATGCCTAAAATAATTGTTGATTAACTCCATTATTTCTAACATCTTCTTTCTAAGTGGTACAGATTTTTAATTTCTGCCAGGGAATCAAGAAGTTACTACACTGAAAATATAGGGAGTTAATTGCATAAGGGGGAGCCTTACAATGTGATTTTATTTGAAATAGGTGTCAATCTGAAAATTTTAGAAGTACTCACAATCGAGAAACTAGATAGAAGATTTAATTCACGATCATAAGTTTCTCGATCGCAGTGTTGGTGACGATCTTGATTGGCCGTTATAATTTGCGATCGAAAAATTTGAATTGAAAAGCAATTTTCGAATCAAAAGTTTCTCGAGCGCAAATAGTAATGGGCCTGATCCATTTAATCGCAAAACGTCCAATTGCAAACCCAACATTGATTTACAGCGAGTATTAAAGGTTCACTTTTTGTCAGTCGAAAAACTTTTCTTCACGCAACCCTAATCGCAAAATAATTCTCTCGCGAAAACCTTTCATAGACAGATTAAATTTCTCAAAATATCTTTCGATTTTCTACTCCAAACTGTCTGTTCAAGGTAGAAATGAGATTCTTTTAACATTTGCGCGTGGTTTACATTTGCTAGTGTTGGTCACGATTGCACCAAACAAGGAATCAAAAAGGCCTTGATGGAATGAGAAAGGGAGAGGTTCTCACCTTCAAGTGTGTGTATTGTGTGAAAAATGGGTTTAGCGTTTTGATCTTTGATTACCTTTCAAATTGTGTTGGTAAAACCTCATATACCACATTAAACCTAGGTTAAGGCCCAAACACTAAATACAAAATAATTACATTCTAGTTCAAAGCCCAAGCTAAAAAGACAATTACAATATTAATCCTAAGACTTAAACTATTGACACAATATATAAATATCCTAACAATCTCCCCCTTTGTGTCAATTGTTGGGAGTTTTGGATCTTGGGCGTCGTGATGGTGGATTAGCGTGTTAGTGTTTCGCGAAGTCCTAGCTTCAACTCGAAGGCGCGGAGATTCCTTCGAAGGACCATTCGTTCAGCTATAGTGTCAATGAACTTCGCGAATTGGATCGACAGTGTGGATCTTCTTCCGAAAGAATGCGGCAAATCCTCATGAGTTTGTCTTGGATGATGGTGAGCGTCCCATCTGAGAACTTTGCCACTTCGGAGCAGCGCATCAGCCTCATCTTTCCCTTGTAGTCCGAGTAGGCGACCGCCGGATCATCTCCGTCGATCACATCACCTTCTCGGTAGTCGTCCGCTTGAAAGATGGGCGACTTAGGTTCACCTTCTTCAGGTTGTGCTTCACCGCCAGCTGCAGATCGTGGGCGGCGAAGAATCTGACCTGCCGGAGCATGTGGCGCTTGAGAGCTACGTAGCCCATGGTAATCGGTTCAGCCCGTACGAGATGTCCACTACTTCTGAGGACGAGTCTGAACTGCTTCATGGATTCCAGCATGCTGTACAGGTCACCCAGGCGCAGAAATTTGAAGTCCGCCTCACTGACTTCACTGTAGCTCTCATCCTGCCTCATTACCGTGAACACTGGATAGTGAACACGTCCTTTCGACTCTTGGCGGAGGTCGGTGACTTTGCAGATGGGGGCCCAATTCATTTCCAGAGCCATATTTTCTTCATCGGACAGCGTCCTCTTTGTGCACTTGTGGCAGAGAAGGCTCCATCGATAGAGCTTCTTCTTCTCTTCGCTCCAGTTTTGGATGTTCATCGGCTCGTATTCATGGAAGGCCGTTATGATCTGCTCCTTGCGCCGCCAGATCCTCTTCCTGATCTCTTCTTGGAATGGCGCAGTGATCTTTTTGTTGTGGTGGAGATTCTGGTGGTTCGGTTGAGGTGATGGTTTTGGCGAGGATGATTTGGGTGTCGAGTGGTGTAGATGTGGTGGTGGCCTCTAACGTCGATGTGACAGTTAGAGGTTCCGATATGGTGGGTGGAGAAGGTGTGGAGGTGGTCTCTAACGCCGATGTGACGATTAGAGTTTCGGGACGGTAGTGGGTGGTGGTGAGGGTTATTTGGCTAGTACCTCAGGGTAAATAAGGTGGGATTTTTGGCTAGTGGGGAGTGAGGTTTCGGTTGCGGGTGTCGTTTCAGGTGCAGAAGAGGAAGGCGACATCGATTGTACGGGTTCTTGAGTTTGTGTGCCTTGCTGCCTATTCTCCCCCTCGCGGCGATCTTGATCATCGTCTTTGATCGTCGCGCCTGATCCCGCTAGACTCGCCTTGAGTGCAGCAAGTCATGGGTTGAGTCATTATTTTCTTCATCTGCTGTTCCTCCTCGTCGAGTTCCGTCATTGACTCGAATCTTGCTCGTAGGAGGTAGAAGAGCTCCTTTGCGGGAATGGAGGAGAGAACAGCTTCAGCGTCCACATTTTGAGTTAGTGGTGGCGTCTCCGGTGCCACACCTTTGCCTTTGTCGATTGTGGACGCATCGAGACGCGCATAGACTTGATCGAGGATGGACGCCTCAAGAGTCTTTGCAAACTCTTGAAGACGAGTCTCTAGTGCGGTCTCGGTGACGAAGTGGGGTAAGTTTAACAAGTTGGAATCACGAAGAAATCCAACTGTCACCGAATCGGAGAAGATAGCCGATCGGCCGCCCGTTTGCACAGGACGGGAAAAGACGGGGTCACTAAGACTTCCCGTTGGCATCATCGATGAGACAGACTCATACGAATGATGGCCTAGGCTCACGGTTGTTGTGATGTTGGCCGTGCTAGGTCTTCCGCTCTCAATCACAGAGACATCATCGAGCGTTCCGACAGAATCACGAAGAGTCTGTAGTGCAGTAAAAGGTGTATGTGTCCTAGAAACGTGTGAAATTATGAGGAGTGAGGGCACTAGACTCGATGTGATTGAAGAGGATGCAGTCTGAGGCGAGTGACTGCTCGTTTCAACAACGACTATCTCCAAGTGGGATGTCGATGGCATAGGTGGCTCCTCGTGGAATGAAATATCTTCATGTAGCGAGGAAGATAAGTGGATTGGTGGGGTTGTTTGCGTGGTTGAGCCAAATGCCACGTCTTCTACTCGGGAGGTGAACACATCACCTCATGTGCCTAAGGGTTGGGCTCGGCTTGTCTGTGACTGAGGAGGTCGATCGTGTTTTTGTTTCGAACGACGTTCCGTGGGGCGACTTACGTCATCCTTACGCGACCGTTTTTTTGGTTCGCGGGTGGAAGAGGATGCGGCGCGACTCGATGACCTTTTAGAAGTAGTGGTGGGGTTTTGGCTAGTCCCGGGGTTAGGAGCAGTGGGGTTGATCTGCGCCGTAGGGACAATGGATAGTGGATGGGGGCTTTCGCGGAATGAGGCTTTGGAGGCACGATATTCTCAGACTTGAGGATTTGTCGGGTCTGCATAAGTGAGAACGTCGTCCGGAATTATCATTGCGTGTCGATCTTTTGCCGGAGTGTTTTTCTTGGCAAACTTCTCGACAGTGGGGATTATGAAGTGTTCGGTTGCCGGGCGGGTGCGGATGTTGGTGGAGAACAGGCGGAAGTGTTTGATGAACGCTGGGAGCCACCGCATGTAGGGTACGAAGCGGTTCATGACTCCCTTGGCGATTTCACGGTCACGACGTTGAATCATGGAGACGAGATCCATCCATATGACGTCGGCGTAGTTGTACTTGCGGTTGTGGGCGACGCCGGTTAGGATGATGAGGATTTGGTGGTTCCCACGGTCCTGGCCGGCATGCTTCCCTGACATGCACTTGTTCAGTAGGAGATATAATGTTCGCGAGGCTTGAGGTAGGTTGCGTGTGGTGACTTCACTAAGCACGAGTGGGCCCTTCTTTTTCTTGTTTTCTGGTTGATAGCCCAATCTGTCGATGTCCTCGATGAGTTGTTCATGGGTTGATAGTGGGTCGTATGGTGAGTAAACAGGGAGTTGAAGCACTTCTTGGACAATGTTGCGAGTGAGGACCACAGTTTCTTGATCGATTTTGGCGGACAATGTTTTAGCAAGGTGGAGTGGTCCAGCTATCTGCAAAGTGTGCCAGAACTGTTGGAGATAGACTTGAGCTTCTGACTGGCCATGAGAGAGGGCGTGTCGGAGGGGATGTCCTTTGAGGATCTCTATGATAATGGGGGCATCGCACCGAAAGCTGTCCAAGTCCACCATGTAATTGTTGGGAATCAAGGCAGCCCATTGACTTGTTGGGAAGACCTGCTCGATCGGTGGGACATAGGTAAGCGTGTTGAGCTTGATGCGAGCGATGTCTCTTTGGATTGCAGCCGCCTCAAGTGCTTCAATTGTATCTTGATTTTTGTTGGTCATATATGTGCTTGACAGTAATTATAACAAGATTAGTATGGATTAAATTGTGAGAATCATGGATATAAGTGAGTCGTGGGTGAAACAATAAAAGGAGACATTAAAGTGCCCAAAATAGTAACGATAAAACTAAAATTAAGATTATAGCTAACTTAGAGTTTTCCAATACTTAGAAAATATTTGGATTGAAAGTATTCATGTGATGTGAGACAATTTTGGTACATGAAAAAATTTCGCGTTTGGTGTAGAATTTCGCATAGGGAAAAAGAATTTTCGCACGTTAAGAAATCTCGCAAGTTGTTCACAATTGTCGCATGCAATGGAAAATTCACTGATTATCACACATAGCCATGTTGAGAGAAAATTCATTTTTAGAGTAAAATTTCGCATGTATGAAAATATTTCGCAGGTTATGAACTTTTACAAGTTATTCAAAAAATTTCGCATGTAATGTTAATTTTCGCATATCAAGGAAATTTCGCATTCAGAGTGAATTTTCGCATGTAGTGTTAATTTTCGCATATCAAGAAGATTTCGCATTCAGAGTGAATTTTCGCATATAGCAAGAAGATTTCGCATTCAGAGGAAATTTTCGCATGTAGTGTTAATTTTTCGCATATCAAGAAGATTTCGTATTCAGAGGAAATTTTCGCATGTAGTGTAAAATTTCGCAAGTTATAAAAATTTCGCATGCGAAAAGATGTGATATGAAGTGAAGGGTATGAAAGTTTCGCGGGACATGATTCACTGTAGCAGCAAAAGTTTTAATCGTAAGAAAATTCTCGGATAAAAATTTTCGCGGGACCTTACTCACTATAGCAGCGAAAAACTAATGTTTAAAGCAATTTTCTGGAAATTTTCTCGGATAAAATTTTCCCAGGATTTCACGTACTGTAGCAGGGAAATTTAATCGTGAGGAATTTTGGATAAAAACTTTCGCGGGACCTATCTTACTGTAGCAGCGAAAATCTAGCGTTTTCTGAAAATTTTCTCGGCGAAGAACTCTGTGCAAAAACGTTCGAAACGACGCAATGAATTTTTGCCTTAGACCCACTCAAATCTTAACCAAAGTGCAAGAATCTGGACTCAATCGACTCGAAATTGGACGGGCAATATATATTTGGGGGTTTTAAACATCATAAACCTAACATGCGTCCGATTTAAAGCCGAGAAAAATTAATTTTAACCCAAAAAAATAACTAAACGGTGCAAAAACTGGATTAAATTGAACGAGAAGCAGTTTATTTACGATGTATTCATACCGAAAAGCTGATTTTGACGATGGAGAATGCAGAAAAACGGATTTTGAATGCAGATTTGAGGACGACGACGACTTGAGAGGTTGAGAAATTTTCGAAGGGTAGGGTGCGAAATTTTTGAATTTTTCTCGGGTATTTGCAAGATTGTGAAAAAGAGTTAAGTGTTTTGGGGTTATGTGACTGTGCATGCGAGAATTAGGGTAAATGGGCCGAAATTCGTGGGCTAGGTCAGAACCACAACTGAGCTGAATTTCGCGGGCTTGGTCAAAATTGGGTCCAATTGGTCCAATTTTGACCCTGTTTGACCAAAAAGATTAAGAATTCAACCCAAAATTTAATTTTTCCAATCTTGTCTTAGTTTGACCAAACTTTAAAATTTCAACCTTTTTTTTTAAATAGGTTAGATCAGAAACACCCCCTTAATCTAAACTCCCTTTTTAGAAAAAGACAGAAACTCCCCCTTAATCGAAAACTCCCCCTTAAGAGACATAATTCAGAAGACACATAGAAACTGGAGTACAGTGGAAAGACATATGTACACTTCATAAAAAATTCATGTAGGGTCGATTGATCACAAGGGAAGATTTAACATGCCCAACGTAGTCACAAGGTGTTGGAATCGTTTGACATCCAACGGTTTTGTGAAAATGTCGGCCAGTTGATTTTCGGTTGTGACGTAGTGCAATTCAATCGTCCCTTGTTCGACATGCTCTTTGATGAAGTGGTGACGAATATCTATGTGTTTCGTTCTAGAGTGATGTACCAGATTACTCGTCATCGCTATCGCACTCTTCGAGTCACAATAAATGGGAATTTTATCAACATGAAAATTAAAATCTCGTAGTTGGGTTCTCATCCACAAAAGCTGTGAACAACAACTAGCGGCGGCGACATATTCTGCCTCCGTTGACGAAGTTGAGACACAGTTTTGATTTCGAGAAGACCAACTCACGAGTTTACCGCCCAAGAAGTGTGCAGCTCCAGAGGTGCTTTTTCTATCCATCTTGCATCCTGCGTAATCCGAGTCAGAGAATCCAACCAGTTTGAAGTCCGATCGAGTGGGGTACCACAAACCAGATTGGGTGTTCCTTTGAGATAGCGGAGAATCCTTTTGACAGCAGTGAGATGGGATTCCTTAGGTGTAGCCTGAAAACGAGCGCAGATTCCTGTCGAGAGAACGATATCCGGTCGACTAGCAGTGAGGTACAGAAGAGAGCCTATTATCCCACGAGAGACGGTTTGGTCAACGGGAGCACCAAATGGGTCCGCATCGGGTCGGCCAGAGGGTGACATAGGTGTAGCAGCAGTCTTAGCATCCTTCATTCCAAATTTCTCGAGGATGTCATGGATGTATTTGGACTGGTTGATGAAGATTCCGTCGGGAGTTGCTTTACTTGAAGACCAAGAAAGAAATGATCATGTAGAATTGCATTGGTCTATGGATTACATGAACGATTTTATGGACTATGGTTATATGACAAACTTCGGTGATTAATTAAGTGATGTTTATGTGAGTTGAAGTGTTTACAGTACGAGTATTATGAATCTACGGACTCTACGAACAGTGGTATATTCTTTAGAAATGTCTATGTAAGCAAACGAAAGGAAGAAATTAATTTTCTGCTACAGTTTTGTTTATTGTTCGTATAATGGAATAACATGTTGCGATCATACTCTGAATAATTGTTTCCACAGTTGCTGTATTTAGCAGGCAACTTAGAGTGCATCTTCATACGAAAGCATGGATTCAAGGTTGGCCGGCTACGCTCTCACCTACTCCCCTAAGTTCATCGTGTGCATGTAGTATAAGAACCATTAGTGTCTTTCATATGATGTATAAGAAATATGATACGTGCATATATATGTATAATATGCATGAAAGTGACGAGACCAGATGTACGCCCGTTTATGTATAAAGGTATGGTTGTAGAAAGGCGAAAAATTTTATGTGGAAAATATAATAGCTGCGCAAATAAAGTAAAAGAAAACAGGACGTTACATGTATGGTATCAGAGCCTAGGTCTTAGGTTCTGTAGACATCTGCATGGTATGTGCATTTTTATGGTCTGCCTTGAGATTCTTTTTGCATATTTAGGAGAAGGGCTGTAAATGAACCTTTGCATGTAGAACACAATGAACCTACGATAGGGGGAGGAGGAAGATCGGCTGTACCTGAATCTAATTCATCTCATACGCTTATGCGTAACGAGCGTGAAAATCCCCTGACAATTCCCCGTGAAAGGCGATATGATAAGGTTAGGAAACTCGGTGCTGTGGATTTTATGGGAACAACAGATCCTGCTGAGGCAGAGACGTGGCTAAAAAGAACAGAAAGGGTTTTTAATATGATGCAGTGTACACCAGAGGAGAAGTTTGATTATGCAGTGTCACTTTTACAAGGGCATGCATATGAATGGTGGGAAACAGTTCCAGATAGTATGGCACAACCTCTAGTGCTAACTTGGGAGGATTTCTTAAGAGAATTCAATGACACCTATATGCCAGAAGTTTATAAGGATCAGAAGGAAAAGGAGTTCTTGGAACTTAAGCAAGGAAATAAATCTGTAGGTGAATATGAGGTGTTGTTTAATCAGTTGTCTCGCTATGCTTCTCATATGGTTGCCACTGAAAGAAACAAATGCCGAAGATTCGAAGCAGGACTTCGATATATGATTCGAAATCGAATCACCCCCTCTGATATGGAATCCTATGGTAGACTAAGGGCAGCAGCTATTCGTGCTGAAAAGTTAGAAACAGAATCGAAAAACTATCAGAGTAGTAAAAGAATGGCAGGTGAAGAATCATCGAGCGGAAAATTGAAGAAGATTGGTAATCTATCGAGATCGATGAACACACCAAGTGGTCCTCCCAGAAGCAGTATGGGTGGAACAAGAACTGTTGGACGAGGGACCGGAATTCCTCAAACAATTCCAGTGTGTGAACATTGTGGAAAGAATCATACGGGTGTCTGTATATTGCTCACTCGCGAACGCTTCAAATGTGGTCAACGTGGACATTTGGCTAGAAATTGTCCAATGTCGCAAACGCAACCTACAGTGGAGCAATCAAGAGTTAGTGGACCCTCCACTAATCGTGGAAGGGGAAGGGGTCAAGGATCTTATAACAGTGATGCAGGAAGAGGAGAGTCTGGAGGACAAGCTTACGGACAGCCAGCACAGAGTCGGATTTTCACAAGGACTCGGGAAGAAGCCAAAGAGGGGTCACGTATAATCACGGGTAAGCTATCTATATGTGATATTGATGCATATGTTTTATTCGATCCAGGCGCAACGCACTCATTCATGTCACGAACATTTGCATCATTATTACATGATAAACCCGAAACCTTAGAAAATAAAGTAAATGTTAGACTTCCAACGTGTGAGATGGTCATAATAAGTACCATATACCCGCAATGTAAAATTGTCAGTGATGGGGTAGAGATGCAGGCGACCTTATTAGTTTTACCCTTAACAGATTTCGACGTAATATTAGGCATGGATTGGCTGTCTCGATATCGAGCAAAACTAGATTGTTTTAAAAAGGAAATTGAATTGTTTCCTTCGGATCAAACATATATAGTGTTTAAAGGAGAAAAGAACGTATGGACGGCATGTCAGATCTCTAGTTTACAAGCATTCAAATTGATAAGAAAAGGGTGTCAATGTTATATGGCGTATATTATAGATAAACGATTGTGTGGATTAAAGGTGGAAGATATTGCCGTGGTAAATGAATACCCTGATGTTTTTCCGGAAGAATTGTCTGGATTACCACCAGATCGAGATACAGAGTTTACGATTGAACTACAACCTGGCACGGCACCAATTTATAATATATGGCGTATATTATAGATACACCAATTTCTATTCCTCCCAGAAGCAGTATGGGTGGAACAAGAACTGTTGGACGAGGGACCGGAATTCCTCAAACAATTCCAGTGTGTGAACATTGTGGAAAGAATCATACGGGTGTCTGTAGATTGCTCACTCGCGAACGCTTCAAATGTGGTCAACGTGGACATTTGGCAAGAAATTGTCCAATGTCGCAAACGCAACCTACAGTGGAGCAATCAAGAGTTAGTGGACCCTCCACTAATCGTGGAAGGGGAAGGGGTCAAGGATCTTATAACAGTGATGCAGGAAGAGGAGAGTCTGGAGGACAAGCTTACGGACAGCCAGCACAGGGTCGGATTTTCACAATGACTCGGGAAGAAGCCAAAGAGGGGTCACGTATAATCACGGGTAAGCTATCTATATGTGATATTGATGCATATGTTTTATTCGATCCAGGCGCAACGCACTCATTCATGTCGCGAACATTTGCATCATTATTACATGATAAACCCGAAACCTTAGAAAATAAAGTAAATGTTAGACTTCCAACGTGTGAGATGGTCATAATAAGTACCGTATACCCGCAATGTAAAATTGTCAGTGATGGGGTAGAGATGCAGGCGACCTTATTAGTTTTACCCTTAACAGATTTCGACGTAATATTAGGCATGGATTGGCTGTCTCGATATCGAGCAAAACTAGATTGTTTTAAAAAGGAAATTGAATTGTTTCCTTCGGATCAAACATATATAGTGTTTAAAGGAGAAAAGAACGTATGGACGGCATGTCAGATCTCTAGTTTACAAGCATTCAAATTGATAAGAAAAGGGTGTCAATGTTATATGGCGTATATTATAGATACACGATTGTGTGGATTAAAGGTGGAAGATATTGCCGTGGTAAATGAATACGATGATGTTTTTCCGGAAGATTTGTCTGGATTACCACCAGATCGAGATACAGAGTTTACGATTGAACTACAACCTGGCACGGCACCAATTTCTATTCCACCGTATCGAATGGCACCAATAGAGCTGAACGAGTTAAAAGTACAGTTGAAAGAATTAGTAGATAAAGGATGTATAAGGCCAAGTGTATCACCATGGGGAGCGCCTGTTCTCTTTGTTAAAAATAAGGATGGTACGCTCAGATTATGTATGACTATAGACAGTTGAACAAAGTGACGGTGAAAAACAAGTATCCGTTGCCTCGAATTGACGATTTGTTTGACCAACTACAAGGGTCTAAGGTCTTCTCAAAGATTGACCTAAGATCGGGGTACCATCAAATAAAGATTGCAAAGGATGATATTCCAAAGACGGCCTTTAGAACAAGATATGGGCATTACGAATTCTTGGTTATGCCGTTTGGACTGACGAATGCCCCTGCAGTCTTTATGGCATTAATGAATGATGTTTTCCGACCCTATTTGGACCAGTTCGTGATTGTATTCATAGACGATATATTGGTATATTCTAGGTCCAAAGAAGAACATGAACAACATTTAAGAATTGTTCTTCAAACTTCACGAGAAAAGAAGCTATATGCGAAATTATCAAAATGCGAATTCTGGTTGGATCAAGTAGTATTTTTGGGCCACGTGGTATCTGGCGAAGGAATTCAAGTGGACCCTAAGAAAGTTGAAGCAGTAATCAAATGGGAAAGTCCTAAGAACGTGGCAGAAGTTCGTAGTTTTCTAGGTTTGGCTGGATATTATAGACGGTTTGTAGAGAATTTTTCTTTACGAAAAGGGACGATATTCAAATGGACTGAAGAGTGCCAGAAGAGTTTTGAAGAATTAAAGAAGCGATTAACATCAGCTCCAGTGTTAACAATTCCATCAGGTATAGATGGATTTGTGATTTACAGTGACGCATCCCATCAAGGATTGGGATGTGTTTTAATGCAACATGGAAAAGTAGTGGCATATGCGTCACGGCAGTTAAAGCCGTATGAAGTATCTTATCCAACACATGACTTGGAATTAGTGGCAGTAGTGTTCGCATTAAAGATATGGCGACATTACTTATATGGTACGAAATTTCAGATTTGCACCGATCATAAAAGTCTGAAGTATCTGCTGAGTCAGAAAGAATTGAATATGAGGCAAAGGCGATGGATTGAGCTGTTAAAGGATTATGATTGCACTATAGAGTATCATCCAGGAAAAGCAAATGTTGTAGCAGACACATTAAGTCGAAAATCATATTCATTATCGAATCTGATCAGTCTAAGGAAGATGAATATAGAAATAGAAGAGAATGATGTAGGTGTTGTATGTGCTGCAATGGTAATTCATCCTATTATGTTGGATCAAATAAAGCAAGCTCAGCTTAAGGATGAGAAATTGGCAAGTATTGCAGAAAAAGTAAAAGAAGGGTTGACGAAGTCGTTTGTAATAAATGAAAGTGGTGTTATGACGATCAATAGTCGATTATGTGTCCCCAATATTGACAACATTCGACAGGAAATAATGGATAAAGCGCATACTGCCCCTTATGCTATGCATTTGGGCAGTACAAAAAATGTATCAAACTATTAAATCTCATTATTGGTGGCCGAGAATGCAGAAAGATGTGGCTAAATACGTGTTAAAGTGTTTAACTTGTCAACAGATTAAAGCCGAACATCAAGCACATGCGGGTAAATTACATCCGTTACCCATACCAGTTTGGAAATGGGAAGGAATAACGATGGATTTTCTCTATGGTCTGCCTCCAACGGCTAAGAAAAATGATGATGTTTGGGTAATTGTTGATAAACTTACGAAGTCAGCTCACTTTTTGCCATTTAAATGGGGTTCTACATTGGAATATTTGGCAAAAAGATACGTCAATGAAATAGTTCGGCTACATGGAGTACCTATATCTATTGTATCTGATCGAGATCCTAGGTTCACTTCCAGATTTTGGGGAAGTTCACAGGAAGCGCTCGGAACTAAATTGCATTTTAGTACGGCGTTTCATCCGCAGACAGACGGACAGTCAGAAAGGACAATACAGACCCTGGAAGAAATGCTTCGAGCGTGGTAATCGAACTCAAAGGGTCATGGGATGATTATATAGCGTTGATGGAATTCGCCTATAATAATCAATATCACTCAAGTATTGGTATGGCAGCATACGAAGCTTTATATGGTCGAAAGTGCCGGAATCCAATATGTTGGGACATGGAAGGTGAACGGGTATCAGAAGGGCCAGATTTGATTCAAGATACAATGGAAAAGATAAAAGTTGTTAAAAGTCGGCTTAAAGCACCTCAAGATCGACAAAAGAGTTACATTGATCAACATCGACGGGAAATGGAATATGAAATTGGAGAGAGTATTTCTGCGAGTATCCCCATGGAAAGGAGTTCTACGATTTGGAAAGAAAGGATAGTTGAGCCGACGTTATATTGGGCCATATGAGGTACTGGAGAAGATTGGGCCGTTAGCATATCGATTAGCACTACCACCTGAACTTTCACAAATACACAATGTCTTCCATGTTAGTATGCTACGACGATACAGATCAGATCCTATGCATGCTCTGTGTGATGAACCGATAAATATTTATGAGGATCTTAATTATGTAGAAGAACCGGCAGAAGTACTGGAATATGCTGATAAGCAGTTACGAAATAAAACGATTCCGATGGTGAAAGTACGGTGGAAAAATCATTCACCTCGTGAAGCTACATGCGAAACAATAGAAAGTATAATGACCCAGTACCCAAGGTTATTAGCCGAAACAGGTACGAAATTTCGAGGTCGAAATTTTTAAAGGGGGGGAGAATTGTCAGGAACCGAAGCTGAAACTTCTTATTATAATTTCATGCATTTACATAAATTCACGCATTCATTCCTGCATTCACATAAGTCATTTTAAAACAAGAAGTATATGTATGATAAGGAATTTAAAGTACTATAGTTCTAGGTTCTCAAAGAAATAAGTAGTGAAGAAGTGAATGTTAGGAATTAGAATATTTTTAAGTTAGAAATTTCTAGGGTTTTCTCAGGTTTTGAGAAACTTTATTTATTAATAAATTAGGGAGTTTGATGATATTCTTGAGATTCTTCAAGAAAAAGGAAATATTTCAACAGCATTAAAGTATAATAAGGATCATTCGAAACTCTAGGTATAATATCGAAACTCGTGGAATAAGGGTTTCGAAATTGTTAAAAAGGGATCTCGAAATTCTTTAAATTAAGAATTTCGAGATTCTGATATAAAGATTGATAGAACTTGAAACATTTTGGAACAAAGATTTCGAAATTGGTTCATAGGACTTCGAAATCCATTTCTCAAAGGATCTCGAGATTTTCTAGAGATAAATATCGAAATCCTTGGTATAGAAATCTCGAAGTAAACTTGTGGAAACTTAGTCAAAAAGAAAGTAACTACAATAATAAAATAATTCATATCACTTAGCAATTAGGATAGAATTAAATTACCTAACGTGAGGGGAAATGATTTGTCTTCTAATTGCTTGTCCAATTAACTTTTATAATACATATATATATAACTTTTTCAAGTAAGAACCATTTGTGCAAGTTGAACAACGAAACAGATTTAGAAACCAGCTTTAAGCAAAGGAAATTGGAAGGAAATTCAATCCTCAATTATCGAAACATTGGAGGTAAGGAATCATATAATATTTTGCAATATACATATAGATATAACGATTAACAAATTATCAGTAAGTGTACTGAGAAGATTTAGTAGCTTTAATGCATATTAGGGTTTTCAGATTTTGAATAGGGTTATCTTTTGAGATAAGTTCGATAATTGAAGTATGCTAATGGTTAATATAGGTTTGAGTTTTGAAGTATCTTGATTTGACAAATATAATGGTACATGAACAATATGAAGTGTCGATGGAATTCATCTTGTTCTTACGAATTCAAGGGAGGGAAATCTCGATATAAGATGTTGGTTTATGTTATAATGTCGAGATTAGAAATTCAATTAGTTAAAATGTCGAGATGTATTTCTAGATGTCATAGATCGAAAAGGAGAATGTCGAAACGTGCTTTAAAATTCAAAGAGAACGATGTCATATAAAAATCTCGACATAATTTTTGAAATTGGCTAGAAAAAGTCAAGATGTGTTCCTTCACATTGTACAAAGTTCTCGAGATATTTTATTACGATGTCGATATGTATATAAGATTTCTAATGGTTGTCGCAATCCAAGTGAATACACATAATGTTAATAAGATGTCGATATGTATATAAGATCTCGATGTCTATGATGCTCAAGTGTGACTAACAAAGGAGGTTTCTTAACATTAAAATAATCGACAAGGACTTACTATAATAACAATGTTAGTTAAATGTCACAATTCATAGAAAACCCTACATATTAATTTTGAACAACTCCACTAACTAGATGTCGATATGTGTTGTCCATTGAAACTCAAAAATCTCGATATTAAATTGAAGATTTCGACATAATGTGACGACCCGCCATCTACTACTATTTTCATACACTAACTTACGTGACTAAATAAAATATAAAATATATTACATAGGAAACAACGACAGAATTTTTCGATTTTACAAAACACACCACACCCAACTATTTTACAATACAAACATTATTCGGATTTTACATACAATACAAACGTATTTTACAAAACACACCTAATTAAACATAACGCCCGCCACACAGGTCGCATCCATGTACACACCACCCTCAAAATTCACCGGAAGTTCCAGAAGGACCAGCCTTGCTATCTAAAAGTTCATATACCGTGTTTGCTGCATCTACAACACATAAAAACATGGGATGAGCTATAAAGCTCAGTAAGTAGGAATATGCATGTATGCACATGTCCAAAATAGCAAAGGCATCCGCGCCAGTGCTTTCTAATACTATCCTCACATCATCCTCATTCATTTCTCATTTTCATCAGGGCCCATAGCTACTTACTAACCGCACCATTATATTATGAGCTCAAATCCTTTTAGGATAAAATACGATAGTGGCCCACACTGGCTAGGATAAAATTAGGTTTTATCTCCAATCTTACCATTCACCAGGTCGCCCCTCTATCAAATTACTTTCTTGGCACTATAGTTCATTCTATGTGCCTTCCCATTACCTAAATAATTTAGGTAAATATATTCGACGGTCTTACCCCCGTCATGGTGCCTTTGTAGTAATAGCTACATTCTCATCTATCTACATTACATGTAACTCGCTTTCCACTCGAGTAATACAATGCACGCTCATTCCTCAAAATACTTCATATACTTCGTGCGTGCATATGATCATGATGCATAAATAATGCAACAATAATTATTCTAAACAATTGCATATAGCAGATAATTCACATACCACATATTCATCGAGACATCTAGTCACGTAGCAATGCACATAACAATCAATTTATGTGTTGTAGGTGAGATTCCCACTTACCTGATATCCTTAGCTTATCGCACGGTTAAATCGCTAACCTTCGAATCCTAATTATAAAAACATATAAAATTATAGTTCGTTAATTTAATTACGATTTCATAAAATTGGCTTAATTTAGAAAACCCTAGTTTCAGCTTTTATAAATTTCGAAACCCTAAAATTTAAAACTTTACCTAAACTGAAAAATACTATTTATATAAATCTCGGCATGTATTAAAATATATCTCGACATTCCATGATAATCTCGACATTTTATATCATCATATCGACATTTATATATATACACATCTCGACATTTATTGGTTGCTAGCTTAACATCATTCGACATTTCCTAACATCACTCGACATTTCATGATCAAACTTCAAAACAATAAACTTCAACCCACAAAGAAAAATGTCGAAACAATTCTACACATACATATCGACATCTTCACCACAATTTCGACATTTATCATCTTATACAATGAATATCGACATTTTATCAACATTTCACTCGACATCTTCCCTTCTCAAAAATGTCGACATCTCACTCAATATTTATTCCAAATTCTTCTTCGAAATTCCACTCGACATTTACCTCAAAATCCTATTCGACATCTTTACTTAGCCATGATACATATCGACATCTTAGTTTAAATTCCACCACAACTCATTTCGACATTTTTCTCTTCACCACTCACAAACTCGTAACATCACATAACCACTCACTCGACATTTCATTCAAGATTCTCAACCTATCCCTAAGATAAATGTCGAACTTATTATTAAAATATACCTAAGCTAAATCTCGATACATGACATGTAATGATTACAAAATTTAAATATCGAAACCTATCATACAACATGTCGACATAGTAATTCCAAAAATCTTCTTCGACATTTATGTAAATCTCAACATCATACATTCGACTTTTCAATATTAAACAAACCCTAATCTTCCAAATCACAAACACTATGTATTTCTAAACCCTTAATAACTTCCGATCAAAACCTTAATTGTCAAGAACACTTTAAATATCATTTCAGCTCCAAATAACGTTCTTCCCTTTTCCAACAATCAAAAACCCTAAATAACATAACTTACGTGATTTCCTCAACTTAATAATTCTTAGAGAAACCAAAACCTAATTAGAATATAAAAATTATAACAAGAAACCTCACCTAATCCATGTTGCTTTGTGATCATGAATTTTATTCTTCGCCTCCTCTCAACTTGTTCTCCTCGTCTAATGACTTCTTTCTTTCTAGATTGTTATCTTAAAGCTTTTAATTATATTATTATTTAAGCTTAAATCGTTTTCTAGTTTCACTTTTAGGTTTGAAAGTTTGGATTCATTCCTTTTCTAAATCATATAATAAATTCAATGATTATGACATTTACCTAATATTAATGTTTTATACCTTGTATTAATTATTCTTTATAGTAAAATCTCGAAATCTCTCTCACAAGTCTCAACATCAATTCCATTTAAATACTTCGACACTTTTAACAACTCATCTCTCATCAACATCTCGACATCTTAATAAAATTTCTAATGAAATGCCGAAACCAACTTCAAGATCCTTATATCATTCTTTCTAATAATTTCAACATTATACTTTATCATCATCTCGACATTCTTAAATACTAACCGTACTCCAATTTAAAAACTCACTACCACATCTTAAAGTTCGAATTTTATCTAAAAAGAAACCCTAAATTTCAATTGATAATGTTAGGTATCATGTAGTCACAAAATTAAATAAAGACTAAATATAAAATCATATAACACATAATATGCATGCAAATTTATTGGCCAACTTACTCACGGGACCCGGGTATTACATTCTCCCCCCCTTAAAAAGGATTTCGTCCCCGAAATCAGGTTAGTTGAAACAACTCTGGGTACCGACTTCTCATATCATCTTCACGTTCCCATGTAGCTTCTTCAGTTGACTGATTCTGCCACAATACCTTTACCAACGGAATCTCTTTATTTCGAAGTCTCTTCACTTCATACATTAAAATCTCCACTGGCTTCTCTTCATAACTTAAATCTGGCTTGAGTTGTTGATACAGGAATTCATTTCTCAAGACATGATTCGGATCAGCGATATATTTTCGTAAGGTCGACACATGAAACACATCATGAACTTGTGCCAGTGAGGATGGTAGTTCCAGTTGGTAGGCTACTTCACCAACTCTTCTAATTATTCTAAAAGGTCCAATATATCTTGGGCTCAATTTACCCTTTCGCCCAAACCGTTTCACACCTTTCATCGGAGATACCTTCAAAAACACCCAGTCATCAATTTCAAATTCTAACAGTCTGCGTCTTCGGTCTGCATAACTCTTTTGTCGACTTTGAGCCGTTTGCATTCTTTCTCGTATTTTTGTTATTGCCTCAGTCATCTCTTGAACCATGTCAGGTCCTAACATCGCACGTTCACCAACTTCATCCCAATGTATGGGAGATCGACATTTTCGCCCATATAAAGCTTCATAGGGTGCCATTCCAATAGTTGCATGATAACTATTGTTATAAGAAAACTCGATCAGTGGCAAATATTTGCTCCAGTTTCCTTTAAAATCCAAAACACATGCTCGTAACATGTCTTCCAAAGTTTGAATAGTTCGTTCTGATTGACCATCTGTCTGAGGATGATAAGCCGTACTAAAAGACAATTTAGTTCCCATCGCCTTCTGCAAACTTTTCCAAAAATTAGATAAGAAACGTGAATCTCGATCCGAAATAATCGATAACGGTATCCCGTGGAGTCGAACAATTTCTTGTATATATAATTCTGCGTATCGCTCCAGGGAAAATATCGAACTTATGGGCAGAAAATGAGCAGACTTCGTCAATCGGTCGACTATAACCCAAATAGCATCATAACCTTTTACAGTCTTTGGTAGACCAACAACGAAATCCATAGTAATATGATCCCACTTCCACTCAGGTATTGGCAAAGACTGTAATGTCCCTGCCGGTCTTTGATGTTCCGCCTTTATTTGTTGGCAAGTTAGACATTGACTTATAAACTTCGCAATGTCTCTTTTCATCCCCGGCCACCAATAATTTATTCGAAGATCTCGATACATTTTTGTAGCTCCTGGATGTACTGAGTATGCCGTTGCATGTGCTTCCGTCATTACTATTCTTCGAATTTCCGCATCATCAGGTACATATAACCGGTCCTTGTAATATAGACTTCCATCTTCTTGTATTTTTAAATCAATTGAAGTTTGCTCCATCTGTGCGTCTTTGATTTTCAGATATAACTCATCATTTTCTTGCACCCGCTTGATTTGTTCCAGTATCGTAGGTTGTAGAGTTAATACCGCCAACTTTGCTTCAACTTCTCCCAATTGCACTAGCTCCACCTCCAATAATTGTAACTCCGCGCTTATAGCTTTTCGACTTAATGCATCAGCCACCACATTTGCTTTGCCTGGATGATAACTAATTACACAATCATAGTCTTTAACAAGTTCTAACCACCGTCTTTGCCTCATATTTAATTCCTTCTGAGTGAAGAAATATTTCAGGCTCTTGTGGTCCGTAAAAATTTCGCATCGTTCCCCATATAAATAATGCCTCCAAATTTTTAGAGCAAAAACCACGGCAGCGAGCTCCAAATCATGAGTCGGATAATTCTTTTCATACTCCTTCAATTGTCGAGAAGCATATGCAATTACTTTTCCATGTTGCATTAATACACACCCCAAACCATTTCTTGACGCATCGCTATAAACTGAAAATCCTCCAGTTCCTGATGGTATTGTAAGAACTGGAGCTGAAGTGAGTCTCTTCTTTAATTCTTGAAAACTTTGCTCGCACTCCTCACTCCAATGAAATGGAACATTCTTCCTTGTTAGCTTCGTTAGTGTTGACGCTATCTTTGAGAAGTCCTTAATAAACTTCCTGTAGTATCCAGCTAAGCCAAGAAAACTCCGTACTTCTGTCACATTGGCTGGTTGAGGCCAATTGTTGATAGCTTCAATTTTGCTAGGATCCACAGAAATTCCTTCTCCAGAAACAATGTGGCCCAAAAATGCGACTTGACTCAACCAGAACTCACATTTCTTGAACTTAGCATATAATTTATTTTCTCGTAATATCTCAAGAACTATTCTCAAATGTTGCTTATGTTCTTCCTTTGTCTTCGAATAGATAAGAATGTCATCAATAAACACAATGACAAACTTGTCCAAGAACTGTTTGAACACTCGATTCATTAGATCCATAAACGCCGCTGGCGCATTAGTTACCCCAAAAGGCATAACTAAAAATTCATAGTGTCCATATCTGGTCCTGAACGCCGTCTTCGGAATGTCTTCTTTTCGGACCTTCAATTGATGATATCCCGATCGTAAATCTATTTTTGAAAACACCGTTGCGCCTTGTAGTTGATCAAATAAATCATCAATTCTGGGTAATGGATATTTATTCTTGATTGTTATCTTGTTCAGCTCTCTGTAGTCAATGCATAGTCGCATCGACCCATCCTTCTTTCGCACAAACAGAACTGGCGCTCCCCAAGGAGAAAAACTGGGTTGAATGAATCCTTTCTGTAATAAATCGTCCAACTGATCTTTTAACTCCTTCAATTCAGTCGGCGCTAATCGATAGGGAGTCTTAGAGATTGGAGCAGACCCTGGTACTAAGTCGATCGTAAATTCAATTTCTCGATCCGGTGGTAATCCGGGTAAATCTTCGGGAAAGACATCAGAAAAATCTCGAACCACTAGTACATCCTCTAATTTCGGAGATGAGCGTTCCTCTGATTTCACTGCGAAGACTAGATAAACTTCGCATCCCGCCTTAATTAAACGATGTGCCTTTGTAGCTGAAATTCTAGAAACATTTTTTTCTTTATTTGTTCCCACAAAAATAGAAGGCTCATTCTCTTCTGTTTTAAATGTAACTGTCTTGCGATTGCAGTCAATAATAGCTCCATAATTTGAGAGCCAGTCCATTCCAAGAATCACCTCGTAGTCGTTCATCGGAATAACTATTAAATCAACGGACAATTCTCTTCCATTAACTAATACAGGACAATTCCGTAAAACCAAATTGGTTCGCATCGCAACTCCGTGTGGAACAGTCACATTATATTCACAATCAGACAGGGTAGGTGTAATCCCGAGTCTCGTCACATATTTAGTGGATGCAAATGAATGCGTAGCTCCTGAATCTACTAAAATGCATGTCGGAAGTTTGTGAATAAATAGAATACCTGCCACCACTGACGGATTTGCTTTTGCTTCCTCTGTAGTCAAAGTATACACGCGTGCTGGCACAGTTGGTGGTTTCGCTTGAGCCATAGCTTGATTTCCTGATGTTTTCTCTGAACATGATCTTGCGTAATGCCCCGTCTTCCCGCATTTATAACAGATAGCATTCTGTGAAAAACAGATACCCGAATGATGTCGTCCACATCTTGGGCAAGCTGGCATTGGAACTGGAGGTCTCCACTGATTAAAATTTTGTTGCTGTGGTGGTCCAGGCCTATTCTGAAAATTTGGCTTTCCTCCTTTTTGAAAGAACTGCCTTTTCTGATTACCACCTCTCCAGTTTGCTCCCTGCACAAACTTTCGCTTTGCCTCATGAGCACGAATAATTCGTGTCTCAGCTTGTTCTGCAACCATCGCCCGCTCCGCCACTTGAGCATATGTAGTTCCTTGTAGTCCGGCCATATTAACATCACGATACAACTCCGGCTTTAGACCCTCAAGGAATCGTTCAACTTTCAGAGCATCATTACTCACCATATGTGTCGCGAACCTTGACAGTTGTTCAAATTTTCTGATGTATTCCGCCACCGTCATCGCCCCTTGTTTAAGATTTATAAACTCATTCAGGCGTTGAGCTCGCACAGGTGCAGTGAAGTATTTATTTCGGAACAGTTCCTTGAAACGTTCCCAACTCATGTTAATTGGATCCTCGATCGCCAAAATAGTATCCCACCAATGTCCTGCACTTCCTCGCAGTAGAAATGCAGCACACAAAACTTTCTCATCCTCAGGAATTCTGCTATATTGGAACATACTCTCTAATGTTCTGAGCCAATCTTCAGCAGATGTTGGATCAATAGCATCCTCAAAAGTTGGTGGATTCAGTTTACGAAATCTTTCACCCACTGCTTCAACCCTATCAGCCTGAGAGATTCCGTTATTTCTTGTCCCCTCAGAGTTTTGCTGCTGAATCAATTCTCGAATCTGTTGAGACTGCTGACGTACTAATTCAGTAAGCTGAAGGATAGCCGAGTCACGATTGTCAGTCGGATTTACATTTTCGCCTTCATGATTGTTTCCTCCACTGCCTTCTCCTCTAGTTCTAACCATGTTGTTTCTCTTACCCTAACAGTCCCTAAGGCCAATAAATTATGCAATGCAAGAAATTCATAAAATCAAATAACTTACAATCAAGGCTGTCTGCCGTGCTTTTGAGTGTATGTACATGGACAGTCTACAGAAACTGCAACCGAAGCTCTGATACCAACCTGTGACGACCCGCCATCTACTACTATTTTCATACACTAACTTACGTGACTAAATAAAATATAAAATATATTACATAGGAAACAACGACAGAATTTTTCGATTTTACAAAACACA
The DNA here is from genome assembly GCA_027422505.1 of Craterostigma plantagineum. Lineage (NCBI taxonomy): Eukaryota > Viridiplantae > Streptophyta > Magnoliopsida > Lamiales > Linderniaceae > Craterostigma > Craterostigma plantagineum. The sequence continues at coordinate 953,430 of JAPQWV010000055.1, forward strand.
CCACACCCAACTATTTTACAATACAAACATTATTCGGATTTTACATACAATACAAACGTATTTTACAAAACACACCTAATTAAACATAACGCCCGCCACACAGGTCGCATCCATGTACACACCACCCTCAAAATTCACCGGAAGTTCCAGAAGGACCAGCCTTGCTATCTAAAAGTTCATATACCGTGTTTGCTGCATCTACAACACATAAAAACATGGGATGAGCTATAAAGCTCAGTAAGTAGGAATATGCATGTATGCACATGTCCAAAATAGCAAAGGCATCCGCGCCAGTGCTTTCTAATACTATCCTCACATCATCCTCATTCATTTCTCATTTTCATCAGGGCCCATAGCTACTTACTAACCGCACCATTATATTATGAGCTCAAATCCTTTTAGGATAAAATACGATAGTGGCCCACACTGGCTAGGATAAAATTAGGTTTTATCTCCAATCTTACCATTCACCAGGTCGCCCCTCTATCAAATTACTTTCTTGGCACTATAGTTCATTCTATGTGCCTTCCCATTACCTAAATAATTTAGGTAAATATATTCGACGGTCTTACCCCCGTCATGGTGCCTTTGTAGTAATAGCTACATTCTCATCTATCTACATTACATGTAACTCGCTTTCCACTCGAGTAATACAATGCACGCTCATTCCTCAAAATACTTCATATACTTCGTGCGTGCATATGATCATGATGCATAAATAATGCAACAATAATTATTCTAACAATTGCATATAGCAGATAATTCACATACCACATATTCATCGAGACATCTAGTCACGTAGCAATGCACATAACAATCAATTTATGTGTTGTAGGTGAGATTCCCACTACCTGATATCCTTAGCTTATCGCACGGTTAAATCGCTAACCTTCGAATCCTAATTATAAAAACATATAAAATTATAGTTCGTTAATTTAATTACGATTTCATAAAATTGGCTTAATTTAGAAAACCCTAGTTTCAGCTTTTATAAATTTCGAAACCCTAAAATTTAAAACTTTACCTAAACTGAAAAATACTATTTATATAAATCTCGGCATGTATTAAAATATATCTCGACATTCCATGATAATCTCGACATTTTATATCATCATATCGACATTTATATATATACACATCTCGACATTTATTGGTTGCTAGCTTAACATCATTCGACATTTCCTAACATCACTCGACATTTCATGATCAAACTTCAAAACAATAAACTTCAACCCACAAAGAAAAATGTCGAAACAATTCTACACATACATATCGACATCTTCACCACAATTTCGACATTTATCATCTTATACAATGAATATCGACATTTTATCAACATTTCACTCGACATCTTCCCTTCTCAAAAATGTCGACATCTCACTCAATATTTATTCCAAATTCTTCTTCGAAATTCCACTCGACATTTACCTCAAAATCCTATTCGACATCTTTACTTAGCCATGATACATATCGACATCTTAGTTTAAATTCCACCACAACTCATTTCGACATTTTCTCTTCACCACTCACAAACTCGTAACATCACATAACCACTCACTCGACATTTCATTCAAGATTCTCAACCTATCCCTAAGATAAATGTCGAACTTATTATTAAAATATACCTAAGCTAAATCTCGATACATGACATGTAATGATTACAAAATTTAAATATCGAAACCTATCATACAACATGTCGACATAGTAATTCCAAAAATCTTCTTCGACATTTATGTAAATCTCAACATCATACATTCGACTTTTCAATATTAAACAAACCCTAATCTTCCAAATCACAAACACTATGTATTTCTAAACCCTTAATAACTTCCGATCAAAACCTTAATTGTCAAGAACACTTTAAATATCATTTCAGCTCCAAATAACGTTCTTCCCTTTTCCAACAATCAAAAACCCTAAATAACATAACTTACGTGATTTCCTCAACTTAATAATTCTTAGAGAAACAAAACCTAATTAGAATATAAAAATTATAACAAGAAACCTCACCTAATCCATGTTGCTTTGTGATCATGAATTTTATTCTTCGCCTCCTCTCAACTTGTTCTCCTCGTCTAATGACTTCTTTCTTTCTAGATTGTTATCTAAAGCTTTTAATTATATTATTACTTAAGCTTAAATCGTTTTCTAGTTTCACTTTTAGGTTTGAAAGTTTGGATTCATTCCTTTTCTAAATCATATAATAAATTCAATGATTATGACATTTACCTAATATTAATGTTTTATACCTTGTATTAATTATTCTTTATAGTAAAATCTCGAAATCTCTCTCACAAGTCTCAACATCAATTCCATTTAAATACTTCGACACTTTTAACAACTCATCTCTCATCAACATCTCGACATCTTAATAAAATTTCTAATGAAATGTCGAAACCAACTTCAAGATCCTTATATCATTCTTTCTAATAATTTCAACATTATACATTATCATCATCTCGACATTCTTAAATACTAACCGTACTCCAATTTAAAAACTCACTACCACATCTTAAAGTTCGAATTTTATCTAAAAAGAAACCCTAAATTTCAATTGATAATGTTAGGTATCATGTAGTCACAAAATTAAATAAAGACTAAATATAAAATCATATAACACATAATATGCATGCAAATTTATTGGCCAACTTACTCACGGGACCCGGGTATTATACATAAGGTGTTAAAATCAATAATAATAATAATAATAATAATAATAATAATAATAATAATAATAATTGATAAGGAAAATGTCGAGGTGTTTCGAAATCTTCTATGAGATGTTTCGAAATTCTTTGTTGCAATTAGAACATTTCGAAATTTTATACCTCAAAGATCTCGACATATTATATTCTAAAGATCTCGACATGTTATGTTTTAAAAATCTCGACATATCCTCAATTGAAGATCTCGATAATTAGCTAATCAAAGACTTCGACATTTAGAAATAATTGGAAAGATTTTGAGTTATAATAATTCATTAATTGTTGTCTGAATCAAACAAAAAGGTGACTACATGTGGTGATTGTAAAGTCATTACTAATAATGACTAATAAAGAATTCCTTAGCTTCAAAGAAATCGACACTATTAATAATAAAGTCTATGTACACCACATCATAGTACGATATATATATATATATATACATGCATGTTAGGCGTTGATAATCATGTAAAACAATTAACTAGTGGACATAGGAAAAGTTTTTAGTATAATATTAGGATCTACTATAATTTAGAGTTTATACAATAAAAATTAGGGTTTTCAATGATATTTTCGGTATAGTATAGTTACCAATTTTTAATGCAGGTTCCAATATTGATAAAAAATATAACTTCTAACCCAAGAGTTTAGTATATTGTAAGTAATGAACAGAAAGGCAAAGGCTACGGATAGAAACAATCATGCATAATAAAGCATGCATATCACGCACGCATGTTATTATATGATTTCATTTTTACGGGTAAAATATTTTTATAGGTCAGAATTCAGAAAAAGGCAAGGACAAAGTCGAGTGAGGCTTTAAGCCATACTGTGAGTATGATATGCAATATGTGTTCTGTTATTATGTGCTTCATGTGAATTACATGATTGATGGTTTTTCTTATAGACATAATATATTTGAAATGAACGTGAATTATGTGCCATAATGTGTTACGGTGATAAGTGTTATTCAATGGTGCATGGAATTGTAGTGTCACATAAGGTGAAAGTATAGCATTGCATACGAATAATAATGAAAAGACAAACCGTTATGACTGCTACGACATCGGACGACTTGAGACACAGCTATGGTTACATCCCTACAAATAGGGCGATTACAGAGTCCTGTACAGGCAAGCAAAAATATATCTACAGTTACAGAGTCCCATGCATGGGCCCCTACGGGGTCAATAGTACGCGTCTAGCAGGTCATAACGGAAGTATCAGAAAAAAAATGATCATGTAGAATTGCATTGGTCTATGGATTACATGAACGATTTTATGGACTATGGTTATATGACAAACTTCGGTGATTAATTAAGTGATGTTTATGTGAGTTGAAGTGTTTACAGTACGAGTATTATGAATCTACGGACTCTACGAACAGTGGTATATTCTTTAGAAATGTCTATGTAAGCAAACGAAAGGAAGAAATTAATTTTCTGCTACAGTTTTGTTTATTGTTCGTATAATGGAATAACATGTTGCGATCATACTCTGAATAATTGTTTCCACAGTTGCTGTAGATAATTAGCAGGCAACTTAGAGTGCATCTTCATACGAAAGCATGGATTCAAGGTTGGCCGGCTACGCTCTCACGTACTCCCCTAAGTTCATCGTGTGCATGTAGTATAAGAACCATTAGTGTCTTTCATATGATGTATAATAAATATGATATGTGCATATATATGTATAATATGCATGAAAGTGACGAGACCAGATGTACGCCCGTTTATGTATAAAGGTATGGTTGTAGAAAGGCAAAAAATTTTATGTGGAAAATATAATAGCTGCGCAAATAAAGTAAAAGAAAACGGGACGTTACAATATCGGCAATGTATCCATCGCTTCAAAGCGATACACCATATTCGCACACTCGACTCATATAACCCTCACGTATATCATCGTGTATGCAAGTGAGTATGAAATGAAAACTAACTACAAACATGCTTACCGGGAGACATCATATCAATTAATCCACGTAAATCATGTAATCATCGAGGCACATAGTCACATAATATCGGGCATCAAAATTCAGGTAAGCATTGAAGCACCTAGTCATACAATTTAGGGACGTACAGACAAGTTATGTTTTACAGTTAAATTTCTACTTACCTGTCGTCCGTCGACTACTAGCTACTGACCTGGTGAAGTTTCTAGGCCCCGTCCTTTAGCACAAAAATTATCGTGTTAGTACCTTATCGAAACTAATTGACTAGTTAAAATCTCGAATTTCCTAAGTGTTGAAATATTATTTCCTAAGTCGTGATTTGCGACATATACTTAATTTGCGAGCTGATTTTAGACTCGTGGAATTTGAACAACTTACGAACTAACTTGGCCCCTTCGCGAAGCGATTTTACACCTATATATAGATTCGCAAACTTATATAGTTGGCGAAGCTTGTGTAATTCGTGAATATATTTCAAGTACACTCCGCCAAGTTCAGTTGGTTCGTGAAGTGCTTGTGAATTCATCGAGTGACCCTCACACTTCGTGAACTACCTCAGTTCCCAAAGTCTTTCATTATTGTCGAGTTCGCGAACCTCTTGGTTCGCCTAGCTACTTTGTGAACTTATATATCTCATGAAGTAGCTACACCCAACTCGTGACGTGATTCACCAAGTTTGCCTAACTCGCGAAGTTTTCATAGAACTATACTTTTGGGAACCCATTGTACTTACTCAGGGTTCGTGAAATTTCTCAAGTTCTACAGTTCGCGAAGCCGCCACAACTTACGAGTTGCCAACCTAGCATATAATTCGTGACACTATCACTCATAGTTCGCGAAGTTGATGGACTCATTTCTACCCATAGACCTAGACTTAACATCGTGACTTATTAGACTCGTGAAATATCCTAGTTCGAGTCTAACATTCTACCAATTTCGTCGCCAAATATTCTAGTCTAATTCGCAAATTGTGCCCCTCGGTTAGTAGTTCGCGAGTTCTCAATGGATTCGCCAACTTACTCGGTTAGCAAAGTCCTTGGATTCACCAAATCCATAGTTTGTGAACTTATGTAGTTCGTGAACTTCTTCTTCGCGAATCCTATGTAGTTCGCGAACTACTCATGGTTCGCAAAATCATTGGATTCGACAAACTTTGTGGACTCACTTGTATCGCGAACCTAGTTCGCAAACCTCTACTTCGCAAACCTTCTACTTCGCAAAACTTCTACTTCGCGAACTCAACCACTCATATGCTTCGCGAATCCCTTAGAAATTAACATCGATTCGCGACTTAGTTGGATCCGCGAAACCTTCGTTTGGCGAATCAACCTACTTCGCGAACTTCATTAGCCCTAGTTCGGTTCGCGGCTTGCAGTTCACGAACCTAATTCTCGAAGTTCGTGGTTTGTTTGGTTCGCGAAACACTTTAAAGCTTGTTTCACGAATTCATGCAAGGGATCGCGAATTGGGTTTCACAAAGTGAATTCGCGACGTGAGTTCGCGAAGTCACATGGGTTCGCCAAGTGTTGTACTTCGCGAACTACTTCCCTTGACCCGCGATCTTCCAATTCGTGACATAATTACCTCCCGTTTCACGAAGTGGCAGCCGATTCGCCAAGTGCACTTCGCTAATAGTTCGCGAATTAGAGTTCGCCTAATTCTACCTTGCATGGCTTCGCGAAATCGAGGTCCCTTTCCTAACTCACAAACTTCGAAGTTCGCGAAGTTCATCTTTCGCGAGCCCAAAGTGTTCATAACACTTTTTAACCCGCAAACATTTGAACCTTTCGATCTAAGTGTCTACTTTTCCAAGAACGCGTTGAATATAAAAAGAACTTCAAGACCCTAAAATCTTAGTCAAGATGACATACGAGCTTGTGCCTATTTCTAGTGCTCTAACATCCTAATTATACTTAATATCGGATTTTGAACCTATAATCGTAGTGAAATCTTATACCTCCTCCAAGCCACGTTGGGTTTCTTCTCCTCCTTTCTGTCTCCTCATCCTAGATGTGAGAAAACCGATTGTTATTCCCCTCCCTTAGCTATATTTGAGCAGTTTGGATGTGATGATCTCGCCGGCAATCCACTTGGTCTCCTTCGTTTCTTTTTTCTTGTGATTTCGTTAGTCTCCCCTTTCCTTTTATTGGTTCGACGGTTTCTTTGTTTAATGGGTTGAAAGCTTTAATAGATATTTATCTTGGGGATGAGTTATGGGACTTAGTATGGACAAAAATATCCCACCATTTAAGGAGCTTTGTTGCTAAAATTATTTAGAATCCTACTTGGGCCTTGTTGGTTTAGCATTTTATATTTGTTGGAGTTTCATTAATTTACTTAGGCTTTAGCATGTGGTGGACTTAAATATGACGTGGTCCTTCCTTAATTTGGGGAACTTTGCTTCCCAAAATATCTTCTAAAGGTTCTTGGGCCCAAGTGTGAATTTTAGCCCAGTAACAATTATGGCCCAATTTTTTTAATCTTCTTAATATTATTACCTTAATTTATCCTTATTCCATATTTTCAAAATCCCCAATTTAATCATCACACGATCACATATTTAATGTGCACGAAATTCACATAGTCACGTAAGCACAAAATTCATTTACTCACATAGGCACAGAATTAGTACACGAAATCTTCACATCCTCATTTAACTTCTATTGATTTGGGCCAAGTTGTAATTTATTTGGGTCTTAATAAATATTATTTGGGCTAATCTGTTTAATTTAATATAGATTTATTTATTGACATTTTCCACCTAATTAGGCCGAGATTATTTGGGTCAAATATTAACTGGGCCGAGTTCCTCGTTCCTCATTTAATCCGTTCGGATACCAACTTCATCCATCCGACTTGTGCAAAATAAATTATATCCTAATCTCGTATTTTAGTTAGGGTTATTACATCCTCCCCCCTTAAAGAGGATTTCGCCCTCGAATCAGCCCATTTGGAACATTTGAGGATAGTGAACTCTCCTTTCATTCTCACGTTCTCTAAGTCACAGCTTCTATTTGACTGGTTCCGTCCTAATACCATTACTGGACGCATTCTATTTATTTTTGTGCGGGAAGTGAAGTACTACAACTAATCCATGACTACTCTCCCTCCATAAAATGATCTACTTAGTCTTCATCTCTAGAGGTTCAAGAAAGAATGTTCGTGTTGCGACAGGATAGAAGAATGATCTATTTGGAATAGGGAGAAGAGGAACAAGATTGTAGGATTAATATAAGGTCTCCAATGTCATCTTGGATCCTGTCAGCAATTCCCTGATAGAGTAGGTGCGAGAATCGCTCAATCTAGTCGGACCTATATTACCTTGACGAGCTAAGGAGAAGGGCTATAGTTTCTATTTCGGCAGAAATTGAAAATCATAAGCGCTCGTCACGTTTTTGTTACGCCTCTCTGATACTGAACATGGGTAGCTCACAGAAGGATGAGAAAGGTTGGAGCATAAAGTCTTGCGCTGATGCTACGGAGTGAAACTCATTGTGTTTGAAGGAAAAGAAAATATCATCAAGTCCTGAAAGGAAAGAATGTTCAAAGAAGAGGCATTCTTTTGATTGCAAATCTATCCGTCATGATTATGAGTCGGATCGTTACTCAAGCTGTTATCCTAGCCAAAGTTACTCAGCAAAGTGGCATTTCCGTTTTAATTTACCCTGATAGTTTGGTTTGATCATTGGTTGGGGCAAACCCGAGCTTTCGCTCCTCTTTTTGCTGCGCCATTCTGATACTGCGCATGCGTGATTCACAATATGAATAGAAAAAATGGAGCGTAGATTTACATTCCAGTATTGCTGGGTTTGGGTCTGTTGTGCTGAAGAGAGAGCAGAACGTACTTCGTCATTACACCCCGGAAAGAAAGAATATTTAATGAGGATTTTGATTAGTTCGGGTCGAAGCTTCGTAAGGAATGGTTACGCTCATACTTGCACTCAAATTGACCGGGAGAAATCCCGAGTCTCTCATGCATAAGTAGAGGACACAAGGGGTGTGTGACTCCTAAGTCTACTAGGATCCATGGTGAGGTTTGGTGTGTATGTAGGATAGCTGTCTTCACAGGCTGGTTCTCCCTGCTTCCTTCGACGTGGTTGCGTATACCTTAGCTGGCGCTGTTGGTGGTCTCGTCTGGCTCCCGACTTGGCTGCTTGAGACAATATCCGGGCACGCCCTGGAGGTGTGGCCCGTCTTGCCACATTTGTAACATGTTACATTATGGTAGAAGCATCCTCCCAGGTGTTGCCGTGTAGATCTTCGGCATACTGGTTTGATGGGTTGAAAATGTTGGAGCTTCGTATTACTTCCTTGTCCCGGCCCGCCTTCTGTTTTTCTTTTTCCTCTATGAGTCTGGGAAATTTAGGTCTCATTCCTAGTTGGGTGGGTAACATTCGTAGGAGTTGGAGGGTTTCGTTCTGGGAATTCCTTACCTAGTACCCCTGCGTACGAAGATCTACGGGGTTCAAAGGAACTCTGCTTGTTGATAAGATCATAGAGCAGACCCTTGAGTTTGCTAACTTGGTCTTTGAGTTCGCCGATTTGATCCGACTGTTGTTGGACCAATTCGGTGAGGTGTAGGAGCATGGAGCTTTGTTCGTTCATAGGGGATCCAGATGTCACCCGGCGACTTGACTCACCAATCAACTCTCTAGGCTCACTAGTCATTCTTCAATTAGTGAACCAAAGAGGTACGCTATTAAAAGCACATAAGCATATCACACAAAACACTTACAGACAAATGCTACTTCCACGCTTTTGGGTGTGTGTGTATGGACAGTCTATAGAACCTGTGCTGTGACCGAAGCTCTGATACCAACTGTAGCGACCCTAGCCATCACTACCATTTCTAGCGTCAACGTAAGTGCCTAACTATGTATTTGAATGAATGAATTTCGGAAATGCGTATGAAATTTTTCATTTTTCATTTACATAACGCAACTTTGTCCAATACATTGCCAAAAGAATGCTTCCACGGCAAAACAATTTCTTGGAGTTCTAATTACACACTAATCCTAATTTATAATCACTTGGAACGGTTGTGATGGCACAGGACATCAAAAGCTCCTATGCGCCCGGCCTCACAGGTCGTCATCCATACACACACGTCCACCCCAAAAGCACTCGGAAGCTTCAAAAGATCGGCCTTGCCAGCTAGGCGATCACGCACCGTGATCCTATCTATCTACAACACATAACATAAAAGAATGAGCCACCGTGGCTCTGTAAGCAGAAACTTATGCATGTATGCACGTGTCACTCCCCCGCAGCGGCAAACCACGCCGATGCATATAACACTCGCAAAGGCGATCCGCGCCGATGCATATAACACTTTTACTAACGTACTCAGGGCCCTCGGCTAATCTCACTATGGACCACAATGAGCTCACGTCCATCAAGGACAATACGACAGCGGTCCACGACGGATGGCCATACCCTAGGATGCACATCGTCCCCCCAGGGTGCCATATGTACCCGGTCGTCCCCGACTGCCAGCGGTCGCTCACGCTGGTAGCCCACGCTGAGGTTGCCTACACTAGGGTTCCACCTCGTGTCGCTTATACCCTCAGGTCCCACCCTCCAGGTCGCTCCCTACCGCCACGGGCATTGCCCAATTATATCATGAACATACATATACACGGCCCTTTCGCCAACGGGCATTGCCCTAATATATTTCATTGCATATACAATAAAAGTTCGCGAAGTTCATCTTCGCGAGCCCAAAGTGTTCATAACACTTTTTAACCCGTAAACATTTGAACCTTTCGATCTAAGTGTCTACTTTTTCAAGAATACGTTGAAGAACTTCAAGACCCTAAAATCTGAGTCAAGACAGCATACGAGCTTGTGCCTATTTACAGGAGATTTTAGCTCTCAAGGACTGCAGCGAGCGATGTCCTAGCCGGATATCGCGAGTGGGCTAGCAGGGAGCGCAGTGAGATCCCCTGACATAGCCTTCCTGGAAGCCCTAAAAAGCGTGAGGGAAGGCGTATGCTCCGAGGGGTGAATCACGCAGCGATATAGAGAGAGGAGTCTTGGCTTAACATCTCTGAAAGAGATGCATAGCGAAGCGGTGAAACAAGGGGAGGGGGTCCAAGGGGGAGGGTAGAATACCATCCACCAGGGACACCCGATCCCGATCGTGGCCGTCTCGACCTAAAATCTACAAAGAAGGAATAAGGAGCTACTCTAGTCTGGTTCCGGTATGTAGCCAGCGTCGCTTCGGTTGGATTTTGAACCTAAAATCGTAGTGAAATCTTATACCTCCTCCAAGCCACATTGGGTTTCTTCTCCTCCTTTCTATCTCCTCGTCCTAGATGTGAGAAAACCGATTGTTATTCCCCTCCCTCATCTATATTTGAGCAGTTTGGATGTGATAATCTCGCCGGCAATCCACTTGGTCTCCTTCGTTTCTTTTTTCTTGTGATTTCGTTAGTCTCCCCTTTCCTTTTAATGGTTCAATGGTTTCTTGTTTAATGGGTTGAAAGCTTTAATAGATATTTATCTTGCGGATGAGTGATGGGACTTAGTATGGACGAAAATATCCCACCATTTAGGGAGCTTTGTTGCTAAAATTATTTATAAGAGTTTGGGCCAAGATAAGAATCCTACTTGGGCCTTGTTGGTTTAGCATTTCATATTTGTTGGAGTTTCATTAATTTACTTAGGCTTTAGCATGTGGTGGACTTAAATATGAACTGGTCCTTCCTTAATTTGGGGAACTTTGCTTCCCAAAATATCTTCTAAAGGTTCTTGGGCCCATGTGTGAATTTTAGCCCATTAACAATTATGGCCCAATTTTTTTTAATCTTCTTAATATTATTACCTTAATTTATCCTTATTCCATATTTTCAAAATCCCCAATTTAATCATCACACGATCACATATTTAATGTGCACGAAATTCCTATAGTCACGTAAGCACAAAATTCATTTACTCACATAGGCACAGAATTAATACACGAAATCTTCACATCCTCATTTAACTTCAATTGATTTGGGCCAGGTTGTAATTTATTTGGGTCTTAATAAATATTATTTGGGCTAATCTGTTTAATTTAATATAGATTAATTTATTGATATTTTCCACCTAATTGGGCCGATATTATTTGGGTCAAATATTAACTGGGCCGAGTTGCTCGTTCCTCATTTAATCCGTTCGGATACGAACTTCATTCATCCGACTTGTACAAAGCTAGTCTGCTGGTCTCAACATCGAGGGCTGAGGCTGAATACGTCGCGGCAGCCAGCTGTTGCTCGCAAATGCTATGGATGCGGCAACTTCGCGATTATGGGACAATTTAAATAATATACCCATTTATATCGATAGCCAAAGTGCCATTGCAATTAAGTGTAATCCCGTTCACCACTCACGCACTAAACACTTACATATTAGATGTCATTTTATAAATGATCACGTAGAAAAAGGCACGATTGACATGTACTTTGTGAACACGGAATATCAACTAGTTGACATTTCACCAAGGCTTTGGATGAAAAATGGTTCCAATTCCTTGTCGAAAAATTAGGCATGTTGAATCTTTCGTAATCTGTGCTTTACGTGCTCCTATGTGCTTTCACATGTTCTATGCTATGTGTTTTCTATACTTTAATGCCATATCTTGCATGAAATATTTCATTATATTAGAAAATACAAAATCTAATAAAATATTATACATATAAGTATAATATTAGGGGAATGAAGATATCTTTAGGATGCTCGATCTAAGTCACGTATGAATTTTCCTGACATGCGACTGATTAATTGCTTAGTTTTGTCAATCTAAGTCGCGTTCTTGTGTCTAAAGTTCTTTTGTAGACTCCACTAGACACAAAGCCATTTTATATGAGTGAGATTTCTAGCCTTTATTTCTTTCGACAGATCTATTCTTGAGCGAGTCACACAATCATTGCTTGTCTTAACTAGTGATTCTTGGTTTCATACTCGCCTTGCGTTAGAACGTTTGGAAAATGATTAGGGCACTTAGGAAATACCTCACTCGGCCAAATCTATACTTTTCAATCTTTTAACATAGTCTTTAGTCATCCATTAAAGCCTTCTCCAAATTCCTTTTCTTCATTTGAAAATCCTTTGAGCCTTCAACCGACAATCTAAACTTCCGGCGGGATGTTCAATCGAGAAAAAGTGGGGGAGAAAAATGAGACGAAATAGAAATGATAAAAGAAGGTGGAAAACGCACACGAGGAATGCTCAACGCACAAAGAAAAATAGACCAAAAGATCCTGCCTCTCGATTATCTCAATCTCAAAATGTTTAAAAAAAGGGGGGCATGGATCTTGCTGTCAACTTCTCCATCGATAATCTCATATACTCGTCAGAACGGCTGGAAAGAGGAGCACCACGAAGTGAACTTCTCTAACGATAATCCAGTCTTATATCGAGACAACGAGAAGAGGAGCACAGCCTTGGGTTCGAATTCCATAACTGTGAACTTCTTCAAATCGATAATCTCTGAAACCTCTTTAGGGATTAAGAGAAAAGAAGCACGATATCGCCCCGAGAACCAGCAATAAGAACTTCGCCCTAGATAATCTCTCAGCCTCGTACATAAGCGGAGCTTCAGCTTGAGCAAGTGCGGAAAATTTACAAAAGATAAAAGGATGAAAAAGACAAAAAGACGAAAGAGAAAAAATGCCGAAGAAAAGGAGAACGACGAAGGAACGTTAGATGACAGAAAGCTCACTTTTCCCAAAAGTTCCCTTCCCTTCTTAGTCATAACCAAATTGAAACCTTCAAAGTCCCTTTAATTCCTCTCGCTCGGTGAAATGATTAAAATCGACTCGATCATATGTAATTGACTTAATATGACTTGTGTTGACTTGAGTGACGTAATATAAAAATCCCTATTCAAAAATAAATGAGCGCTAGAGCGGACCTAGTGAGAGTTGTCGAAATGGATCCTACTTTGAACTTAGGACTTTAGTTTGCTGACGGGACTTGACGGCATAAAATCTTTCAAGTGTCTTATGAATTCTTAGACGTTACAATGATCGAAGCAAAATAATCTGACCCCATTCTATTAATAAAATTAGTATATAATAAATTTAAATAATAAAATAATAATAATGATGATAAATGTAATAATATCAATAATAAATATATATATATATATATACATATATATATGTATATTTATAAAAATATTTTTATCGCACATTTTAAAATGCAATTTTAATTTGCATCTATGTGGAATTGTTTAAAAGCGATATCCTGTAGTATTTTGTACATTCTGATATGCAATTTTACTTTGCATTTGAGCTGAATTGTTGAAAATGCGAATATTTGTTTTTTTGCTCATACCCTCGCGCGATAGTATAGTTACATGTATAGGGGACCATGTATCTGAGCTAATTTTTGATAAATCGCGTGTTTAGTAATTGTTACTTAGATTGATTTACCTACGTGCTTGATAAATCAATTAAGGTGCACAATTTGAGGGGGAGCATTTACAAAATTTATGCCTTGAGCTCCAAACTATTTTGATGATCTTTCTCTAAGTGTTGCAGAATCAATGAGGAAGACTTCACGAATTAATCTCGACTTGGAGTGCACGACATTGATTCAATTATGGATGGTTAAATATTTTGATCGTTAACGTGTTTTATGAATTTGAATTTAACCAACTTATTTTGAAAAAGTTTCAGGGGGCGCCTAAATAGAAAAATTGGTTCCAAAAATTAACTATAAAATTCTTGACATCTTTTGCTCTAAATATTCCGGATTTAGAAAACTTAAAGATGGAGCCAGATGTCATCTAACATGAATTACAGGGAGTTAATTGCAGTTATTTTCATACATAGGGGAGCAATTATGTGGTCCTTACTTGAACTAAGGGTCAATCTGAAATCATAGAAAAACTTACTGTCGCAAAATTTGGGCGAAATTAGTAAATTTTGAATCGCAGTTTCTTAAGCGAAAATTGATTTGGGACCAAATGTTAATTTGCATTCCAAATTTGTCGAGCGAAAATCAAATAGGGACCTAGTGAAAAGATTCGATCTGAGTTTGTCGAGCGAAAAACTCAAAATTGGGCCTGTATCATTTGCGAACTGAAAACTTGCAATCAATCCAATTAGCAGTCGAAAAAACTATATCTCACGCAAAATCCTCATAACAGTGTCGATTAAAATTCCTTTAGCAAATAACTCTAAAACGAAAGACGAACTCAAAATCTCACTCAAAATCTTTAAATTTTACACAGTTTTCGTCTTTCAAAGGTAGATTCGACATCCTTAGGTGTTTGAGTCTGAGTAATTTCAGTCTGCTTCTACATTCTGCAGTGTTTTGCCGGAGTTTATGATAGATTTCACGTGTCTTTAACTATGAAGCTTCGAAGGCTATTTTCCAGCGATTTATACATGTTTCTGTTCAGATGGGTTTAGATTTGCGAGTTAAGATAGACTTTAGGTTTACAGTCACTCTGATGGAGTTAATTTTCGACTCTCTGCGTTTTAGAGCAAAAATTTAAGTCTCGACCAAACTGGGTTTTGATTGTTCAAGGCAGTTGAAGAACTTTTCCGATCGCAAACAGTTTTAATCGACTTTCAATTTGATTGAGATACAGTTTGCACCACAAAAGATTCTCGATCGCTAAAATTTGATTTGCGCGCTAAGATAGCTGACGTAGATCGAAAAATACTTACAATCGAGAAATCTAATTTTGATTTTATACGAGCGAAAGATTACTGAGCGAAATAGATAAATTAGATGCAATGTCTCGAGCGCAAAACTTACCATCGAAAATAGTACTTTCGATTTCAATTTTCCTTCGATCATAAATTTTAGCGGCGGCAAAATTTTTTTTCGACGATAAAATTTCTCGATCGTAAAAGTACGTTGCGATGATTTTAATAGAAATTTTCTCGGCGAGTCACCTAGTTTCTCGTTGTCAATTTTTTCGATCGTCAAATTTCGCAGCGAAAATTTATTTTAAAATCGAACAACTTTCTCGCTCGATAACTTTCAAGACGACAATTTTATTCACGCGCGAAAATTTATCGATCGTAAATTTACTCGGAAATCAATTTTCTCGATCGTGAAATTACACGGATATTTTTCTCGATCGTAAATTTTATCGGCTACAGTACCACACTTTAAGTTCAAACACTTAGAAAATTTTCTCTAAGTCTTTTCCACCGTAGCAGACCTTAGCGACTAAAATTTTCGATCGCAAAATAGAACGGAGATTCAAATTGAAAATCGCACTTAGGAAATGAAATTGAGAATTTCAATTCTCGCGCGATAAAAAGAGCGGAGTGAACAGTGCTTGATTTTACTATTTCAACACTTAGAATATTTTCGATTAAACTTACATGAACTCTTGTATGCCTAAGTCGAAATACTATTATATCTTATACATTCACTTTCGTATACCTATGTGCCGTTTGATATATTCTTCAAGTTAATTTCGACTCAAATAAAATTCTTGAACTAATGATTTGGGTTTCTCAATTGAATTTCTGATCGACCATTATCCAGCCTACAACCATATATATGAGAAATCCGTGTATCTCAACGTTGCTGACAGAAATTTTCAACTCGAATTGACAACCTTCCGGTGTCCGAACGACATTATAGTGTCCATTCTACAAGGCCATTCCCTATGGCACGCTTTTACGGTGACGGCCTCGGTGCCGTTGGTCTACCTTCAACAGTTTTGGGGGATCAAGAATTGAAGGGGCATACAATTTCACGATGGTGGTAGGGACGAGGCACATATGCATGAACAGAATGACTTCGAGCTTGTCCTCGACCTCCCCTTCAGTCAAAATTACGACCCCCTTTCCTACTGATGCGGAGCTAGTGCGCGACTTTCACATGGGATACCGTCCGCCGCTCACCAAGCTTGCTCAAGTTTAGAGCAACGGCATCCCACACCCGTGGAAGACACTTTTTGGCATCAAGTGTCTATCGCCAAGCACGCCGGCTTCGATAAAGGCAATGGCAACATTCTCCGTATCTTCCACGGAATCGCCTTCTCGCGGAGTTACGATTTCGCTCAACTGATCTGGAATGATCTAGCAGAGCAGATCAGTCAGAAGGAGAATAAACGCTCAAAGAATGTGCCGTATGCTCGGTGGTTCCAAGGATCGCTTGAGGACATCCTACAACAGGAAATACAGCCCGAAGCGAAAACGGGGCACATCTCTCCATCACAGGCTACTACGCCTGCCCTAAAGGCCGAGAATCCCACGATCACATCTCAGGGGCCTTCTGTGACAGAACCAGCCAGTGAGGATATTGCACACAGGCCATCTCCTCACAGGGCTACCTCGTCCGACACCGCGTCCGACGAGGAAATCCGATTGATAGAAGGACTCCAAGACCATTGAGCATCCACTTAGAGTCCCTCTTCACGTCTGCCACCACTACATCAGACACGCCACAAGTCATCACTCCAAGTGCTGAGGCTGAAGTCCAGCTTCCAATCATTACCGGCCCAGTCCCAACCGTGTCTGATACGCAGGTTCAATCTGAACCTGCCAGAACATCCATAGAGTAGAATCTCCATGATTCGACTCAAGGATTGGGTGGAAGTCTCGAACAGTCACAACCTCAAGTGACTACGAGCCAACCCGAGGAGTCGGTGTCTGTTCAACGACGGAGGCGTCCATCTAGTTTGTGACCGAAGATCGTCTACAGGCCACTCACTCCGAAGCATTATATACTTTCGAAGACAAGATCATGGAGAGCGTGCGGAATGCCATCGAGACGTCCCACCAAAGATCGTGGGAAAGCACCCATCTCGGAGCCATCTTCATCACGACCTACCCTCACACCCTCTCAACCTACACAACCCTTCCCAATCGCCACACCCATCCCACACACAACCTAATCAACCCCCGCAACAATACCAATTAGTGACCTCCACTCAATATTAGTCGCCCGCCTACTAGAGTTGACTACTCGAACGCCGGAAGAAGAGGATCTCTTCCGCCGTTTTGTCGACCGTCCTGACCTGACCGAAACATGTCAAGGCCAAGGCTCCCGCTCCGAACGCTGACATTACGACCCTGACGATCAAGGTCGCCATGAGGGGGAGAAGAGGCCTCGGATAGTAACGAGAAGTCAGAGACAAGGCCCAGGTGCAACACAAACAAGCGCTGGAGCCACTGAAATCTCGCAACCCACTACCCAAACAACCACCACCACGCACCGCACCACTCATACAACCCAAATTGATCCACCATCCTTTACAATAAGGATGCCTCCGCCCACACCAACAACTCTCACAAGCTCCTTGCTTCTGGAAGAAGAAGCAAGTGCCGGCATGCTCGTGGCCTGGCGTAGACTCAAGCTACTCCTCAGCTGCTCCAGATCAATCGGGACGGTCAGGACATGGTGTCAATCATTATGAGTTCCTCGACAAGTACATCTTCGAAGGACAGTGGATGACCCATTCCATGCCCGACGAGCATCAGAGACAAAGGCTTAAGGACGTTCGACAGTTCTTACAGCAAGCTTCGGTGGACCTTGTGCTGATAGAAGATGAAGAACTTCAGGAAGGTGAAGATCACGAACAAGAGTTCCCAAGGCTTCCAGAGTTGATTGCGCAAGGAGCGGTTTCCCCCATAAGACAAATGACAGGGACCGTTCGGATCGACATGCCATGGGAAAACATCAAAATCGAAATTCAATTCCTTGAAGAAGTTCGGGAACACATTTTGAGGTCACCAGACAAAGTCAAGAAGCCGAATGATTTCGAGCTCAGAGGGATCTCTCATTGGGATCAGCAAAAGAGAATGACGTCTCTGGATGCTGAACCACCTTGGACCGGATATGAGACTGGGGATGACTAAAGCACAACCAAAGAGCCACTATAAGAGTCTATCTCCCATATGTCAGCTACTCAGCGTCTTTTGTTACAAAGAAGGTCTTCCAACACCGTACTACGCCATCGAGCGAGTAGGCAAAACTCGAGAAGAATTAAGCGAGAGCGACCGACCGTACCTCCCTGCCGAGGAGGTGTACAACCTCTACCAACTGTATGTGGAGAAGTACAAGGGTCCTCAAGGCTTCATCAAGAGAGAAGGACTCAAGGGACTCTACCCGTTTATGATGCACAAAGTCAAGTACCTCGCCGCACACGACCTTCTGATGGCTCTGGAGAGCAACATGAATAAGATCAACATGACCGCACCGCTCAACAAGGACCTGAGATCGAAGAGCTTCCCAACAATCACGTGCTCATCAGCTCAGTCTTAGGCATCTCCTACCACAATCCGATTGCTAAGAAGACTTGGTTGATGTTGAAGACTGAAGTACATAAGTTTTGTGATGGGACGCTCAAGGTCATCAGGCAGAACATAGAGAAAAGGTTGGAAGAGACCAACAGAGAGACGGTGCTGAAGAACATAGAGAAAAGGTTGGAAGAGACCAACAGAAAGACGGTGCTGAGGATTCACAGGTTCGTGAGAGAACAGCCGCTCCTGAGAAAATTGCTTGATGATATCGAGGAGCGACTGGAGCTGAGGAATACACTCGGGAACTTTGAGCATGCGCTAGGCTTGCCCAGGTCGTATTATGCTCGACGAGGACAGACAGCGTGGAAGAGAAATCTAGCACAAAGGGGGAGAATGTAGAATATGATTTTGGTTGTGCTTTGATTTAATTAGTTGTCCTTGTAATTAGGGGCTTTTATTGTAGTTGTCCTTAGTTTAGGACTTAGTTTGTTATTTACACCAAGTATGTTTGGTATAAATTGATGTACAAACATTGTGCTTAATGAGAAGATTTGAGAGATTGATCCGAAAGGCAAGCAATTCGATTTCTAGAGAGAGAAACACAAGAAGTCTTCTCACTCTAAGCGAAATTCTCTCTCGAGATCAAAAGTAAGTTTTCGATCATGAAGTAAACGTTGAACAATTCTAATCGTAAACTTAAGAATTCGAGTCTAGGATCATAGAGTTGATAAATCAGGACCTAACAAAGCCATGTAAGTAGGAATTATTAGGGCTGAGCGAAAATATCCGAAAATCGAATTCCGATCCGATATCCGGTTTTCATAACCCGAAAAAAAGGATATCCGGTTTTGAAAACCGGATCGAATATTCGATCCGATTTATTTTAAAATAAACCGGATCGGATACGGATAGTGGTTTGTCTAAAATCCGGATATCCGGTATCCGATTTTATATTAAAAAATAACAAAAAAAATAAAAAATAGCCCAAAAATAAAAGTGAAGGTCCAAAAAGGGAAAAATCCTCAAAGTAGAATACTTAAATTTATATTATTTATTTTATTATTGCAAAAACATTTGTTAGAGTTGCAAGTTAAAAAATTAATTTCAATTTGTGGTACTTTTGTTATTCTTAATTATGTAACTTTTAATCATAAATTAATATAGTGTGTGAATTACTATCTACAGAAATTCTTATATGAAAAAATATATTTTTTTTATGTTGATACGAAATTAAGAAAAAAAATTCAAGAAAATAACAAAAATATAAGAAAAATAAATTTTAAAACCGGATGCGGATATCCGGTTAAAATATCCGAATAAAGCGGATATCCGATTTTCGGATATCCGTTTAAAACCGGACCGGATACGGATATCAATTTTCGATATCCGAAAATCCGGATATCCGGTTTTGCTCACCCCTAGGAATTATGCATGTTGTGCCCGTATCATGACTTTGTAGAGGCATCCGCACCAATGCTTACTTATTCTCACAAAACTCATGTCTTGTCTTGTCTTGTCTTGTAGGGTCCCTAATACATGTCTTGTCTTGCACATGTCTTGTCTTGTAAGGCCCTCGGCTTATCCTGCAACGAGGGCAATAGCCCGATATACATGTCTTTTCTTGCACATGTCTTGTCTTGACATCGGTGACATATAAAGTCATCTCGTAGCATTAGAAGAGCCGTGACTCGCTAAGGAGTCAACATCAGATGCAACATTAGCAACTACTTATCGCGCCCCGGCGATCATGCGTAACACATGTCATGTCATAAAACTCTTGTGAGACTCGTGTATGCTGGTGAAATGCATTTATGAAATGCCAAATGCCTTGTCGTTGTCGTGCCATGTCATATAACGTGTAATCCATGTCATGTATAGAATCACAGAGCACCATAGAAGCACGTAACCACGTAAATAATGCGCACATAATTTTGTGTTAAGTAGTTGAAATTCCCACTTACCTGTCGTCTGTAGATTATAAGCTACTGATCTGGTGGAATTACTAATTCTCGACCTTAAGCATAAAATTGCAATATCAGTATATTATCTACGTTATCGAATTCCTTAAGTGCTGAAATATATTAACTATGAAAGTACTAAACAGGTAGATATTTAAAATGAATTTCGTTAACCTATTCAATTCTTGTATTACATGAATTTCCTAAGGTTCATGAAGTTTATATAATATACCGCGATCTATCTTGGATTCTTCAAATTCACTAACATCTCATAACCCGTGAAGTCGCTAAGTTTACCTAGTTCGTGAAATCATGGCACATGACTCATAACTCGTGACCTTATATAATACGTGAAGTATGTAAAATTTGTGAAGTCCCAATTCGTGAAGTGGTATTCATGAATAATCCTAATTCGTGAAATACATTTATCCTCACACGATCTGCAAAGTTTAACACTTCATACCTAATTCACAAGCGACCCATCACACCCTTACTTCATGAAATCTATTTTACTTCATGCCTAATTCGTGGAGTATTACTTCCAAATTATCTGATAAAATCACCTTGCGAACTCTAGCTTAATTTGCGAATGTTATCCTCTAACTTGTAGTTCGCGAATCATCATCTCATATACTATATATATATATATATATATATATATATATATATTCCGCGAATTCTATTTGACCTAGCAAAGTTCTTGATTTCGTGAAGTTTATATAATTCGCGAATTTCACCTGGCCCATGAAATAGTGGCGGAGCCAGACTGTTAAATCAGTGGGGTCAATTTGGTAATTATACTAGGAAATTCGACCCCATACCCACTATTTTTATAGATTTTCACTGGGGTCCTTTCAGTATAATATTGTTCAAATTCAGTCCTAATATTACTTTTTGTCACCGTAATTTTTAATAGTTCTTCTCCCAATGGGGTCCATTGACCCCACTGGTTCTCATGTGGCACTGCCACTGCCGTAAAAGATCCAATGAGTTAGCCAAATCCATTCTTCACTCATCTAGTTCGTGAAATATACCTATCATCACATGGTTCGTGAAGTCAAACCTCTCTTACCAAGTTCGCGAACCCCTCTCAATCGTGGATTTACCTTTACTTCATTTCACTTTGCGAACTTATATAGTTCGCCAAGTTCAACTTGGCCAAGTTGGTACAATTCGTGAAATGGTCGTGACATATAAGCTTCCTAATTCACCAAATATTCTATGGTTCGCGAATTGTTCGCGAGCTTCTTCTAATTCGCGAAATAACCTAGCACATAAGTGTTTCGCAAATTCTAAGCCCTCTCTCTCGTTTCGTGAAACTCAATTCGCCAATTTCGGGATTTGCCAAAGTCTACACCGAGTTTTGCGAAGTATCTCATTTCTTATCGAGTTCGCGAAACTCATCTCAGGATTCGTGATCCGTGGCTTGACCTAATTCGTGACCCTTATGTCACCTAGGTTTCGCGAATTCATGCATATGAACCTGTTAGGATATTTAATTTGTTGTGTCAATAGTTTAAGTCTTGAGACTTATTATGTAATTATCTTAAGCTTGGGCTTTGGACAATATTGTAATTATTAGTGATTGGGCCTTAATATACCTAGGGTTAATGTGGTATATAAGGTTTTACCAACTCACTTTGAAAGGTAATCAAAGATCAAAAAGCTAAAATTCGTTTTCACACACTACACACACTACAAGGTGAGAAATTCTCCCTTTTCATTCCATCTAGCTTCTTTGATTCCTTGTTTGGTGCATTTCGGGACCAACAAGTGGTATCAGAGCAAACGTGGATCGATCTTCGTTGATTTGAATCCAGTTTCGTTCGATTCCAAGCAAGATCAAAGGTGTTTTTGAGCAAAAATAGGTTTCGGCATTTTGAGCTTGGTTTGGGGTCTTTGATGCTTCGTTTTTGTGTTTAAAACCCTTCCCCAGATCAAGTCTATGCCTAAAATGTTTTTAGAACACTTTTGGATCAGTTTTAACGAGTTTTGAGCAAGATTTAAGCAAAAGTTTTCCGAAAAAGTTAGTTCGGCCATTCTCTGTTTTTGGTCGATTTGACCTATTTCTTGTTGTTTTTAGCTCACAAATCGGTCGATTATGTGTTTAGGGAAGAATTTCTGAAGTTTAGGATCAAGTTTGAGCGATTTTGGTTGAGATTTGAGCGAGAACGAGACGATTTTCTGGCAAAACGCATGAAGGCAATGGAACAGTACATCGACGTTCTGGCCGCGAAAGTTCTTGCTGAATCGTTCTAGACCGCGAAAATTTCTTGACCGCGAAATTTTATCCCGAGAATCTTTAAAAACCGCGAAACTTTCCCTTTAACTGTACTTTTTCGTAACTGCCTAGCTTCATAGTCCGAGAAAGTTTTAATCCGCGAACTTTATTAGGCAAAATTTTTTTTCCAACTTCGGACTCTTTAAAATCCGAGAATTTCCAATACCGCGAAATTTCTCTAAGACCCAGTTTTTCTCAAGTTCATGCCTTTAAAATCTGAGAAATTTCATATCCAAGAAAGTTCATTCCACGAATTTCTCTAAGCTGCGAAATCTCATTTTTTTACTTGCGAAATTCTTTAACTTGAGAAATTATTTCGTGCAAAGCCTTAAAATTCTAATGTCCGCGAAAATTTTCAATGCGAAACTGTTATAACTTGCGAAATTTTCGTGCAAAATTTTAAACCTTTTTACCCGCGAAACTTTTTGATAACTTGCGAAATTTGCTTGCGAAGCTTTAAAATCCTTATATCTGCGAAAACTTCTATATCCGAGAAAATTTCATTAATCCATACTGTTCATCTCTCGATGCGAAAGTTTCCCTTTGCGAAAATTTCCAAAACCACTCTTCAACTCCCATTACGAAATTTTTGTAACTTGCGAAATCTTCTTACGAAACCCTAAGATTCTCAACTGAGAAATTTATCTGAAATCCGAGAAATTCTTCTTTAAAATCACGATTGTCAAATCCACGAATCTTTCTCCCATACAAGATTTTAAAGTCCGAGAAGTCTTTAAAACTCTCAAACATCGAAATTTCTCAAAGCGTAATTTCTTGAGTAATTCCTCATACAATCACATGTTTAGCTGAAAATTTCGCATATATCAAATTTTCTCATCATCAAAATTTCTCGGGTACAAAATTTTCAGCATATACCAAATTTTTCTCATCATCAAAATTTCTCGGGTCCAAAACTTTACTCTCATGTCTAAAAATTTCTCGTGTTGAAATTCGCCCCACAAGCCTCGATTTAAAATTTCTAAGACTTCCCTTAATTTCAAGATATATTTCTCATTCATACATTATCGACCATCACACACGCTCACGTAGTTCTAAGAAATTCTTTGAACAATTTTTCACAAACTCTGCTCATTAAACTCGTATTTCTCATATCGTTCGTTACTAACTTTCTTACACACACTTGAAGATCAAAACCACGGACGATTCGACTGCACCAACCATGTCTACCACGAATGACATCTCCATAGTGGGCTCCGACACCAGACCTCCGATGCTGCGACAAGGCGACTACAGCATATGGACAAACCGCTTCCTCACGTTCATCAGGAACAAAGGCGCACCACTCTCTCAATACCTTCTGGACTCCATCTACAATGGCCCAGCACAGTTCTGGACAATCGTCCCTGCACAGCCAAATGCAAATCCTCCCATGGATGAACGCCGCACTCCTAGAGGTCCCATCAATGAGGATGAACTAGCTCGCGAACAGGCTGACGAGACTGCCAAAGGTTACCTCTTCCAGGCCTTAGGAAACGAGGTCTACGGTCATGTTGAGTGCTGCACAACTGCTAAGGAGATATGGGATGAACTCGCAGAAATTATGGCAGGCACAACTGAAAGCGCTCAGGGGAGAAAATCTGCATGTCTCTCACAGTACGAACACTTCCAAGCCTATGAAGGAGAGGAACTGCGTGACACATACCTCCGATACCTGAAGGTCATCAATGAACTCAAGAAAGCCAGGATCTCGAGGGACAAATTCGATATCAACAACCGCTTCCTTGGTAGCCTCAAACCACATTGGGGCAATGCAATCGTGATGATGATTCAGAGTAAGGACCTCTCCAACACTTCCATCCATGCTCTTTATGACAGTCTGTCTGCCTATGCTCCTTACGTGCAACCTCAGTCCACCAACACTCGAGTCGACCCACTGGCACTCCTCTCGAACAAAACCAATGAACGATCTTCCATCACTAAGGCCAAACAGAACAAAGGGAAGCTGCTAGCTGTAGTTTCTGACACCTCTTCAGGATCCGAAGCCGATTCAGAATCCGATGAAGATGTTCGTGACATTCGCAATCAACTGGCGATGCTTACTAAGCTGGTCTCAAAGAAGATCGGGAAAAAATCCTCATCCTCCTCCAATCGCCAAAGAACCTATAGCGGCACCAAAAAGACGACTCCCACGGAGGACACTAAGCCAACAAAGAAAGCAGAGGACTCCGCACCTCAAAAGTCTGTGAAGTGCTTTCGGTGTGGAAAGCCAGGTCACTTTGCCAAAGAATGCCACGCCCCACGCATGAAGGACTCCGGGTACTATGACCGAAAGGCCAGAATGACCCGCAAGATGGAAAGTGGGAAAGCCCTACTCACTGAAGAAGCTGAATGGGTGAATGACACTTCAGAAGACGAGGAACCTAAGGATGAAGATTGCTGCATGGCAAGGCTGGTCGAACATGACGAGGACGAGGAGATGGGTCACACCGGTGAAAACACAGCTAAGACTCCTACCAGCGCTGAGTCTGAGGTACGAATCTCACAACTTGATGATGTGTTTAATCACCGACACGCCATTAAGAAACCCACAGTAGACGCTAGGGATTATGATGAACTGAGGCTAAAATTTGAAAATAATTATGCCCTACTTAGTCTAAAAGTAGAAGAACTTGCCTGCGCAAACGAACGTCTAAAAGCCTCTGAAGCGTTAGTCAAACGTCTGCAAAGTAAGAACAAACGAAGTGAGACTAAGGTTAAGGAAACTACACTAGCCATTAGTTCATGTGAAACTTCTCGTCTCCTGACGGCCGCCCAATACGAACTGCTCACAAAGGAAAGAGTGAGGCTATACCGCAAGGTGAAAGAACTTGAAGAGCAACTTCACCTTAGGAAAAAGGCAACAAACATCTTGTGTCTATTGAACCAACCAGCTGAAACAGAATTCTACAACGCCCGGATGGGAATCGGACTGGCCACCAACTGCGATCCAACGCCGCTAATTGTCAAAAGATATAACATGTACAGTACAGCATTCCTAAAAACAAGGACAGGGACTCCCTCACAGCTCATGCCTTTTGTAAGATCCTCCTCCTCTGTGCTGTCAGAAGAAAAGAGGAAACAGAACATACTTTGGGCAGAGATCGCATACGACTACACCGAACTGAATGCTAGCGATAAGGCTAAAAAGCCCTCACTCTCTGAAGACATCAAATCTCAGTTCCCAACCGAAGAACAGGAAATCGCTCTCCAAGAAGCACTTTCTCGCATCTATGTTCCAGAGAAACTTCTGGTCATAGCAGAACTAGAACGAACCATAGAAGTAGAGCGAAATGCCTTTGCAAAAGAGCGTGAAGATCTACTTTACAAAATCTTTACCCTAGAACAATCTCTTAATACGACCAAACCTTCTACGTCAAGTCAAGTACCCGATTCTCAAACATGTAAATGTAAGAGGACGGCGAAGATGACTCCTGAAGCCGACATATGTTCTAACACTAACTCTAGTATTCTTATGGATACAGGGAATGTGAGTTCAACGTCTCAGGAAGGGAGTTCGTACCAGATAAAGGAGAATCCGCTCTTTGATGACAAGAAGAAAAGACCATCCTATTTTCGTTCCTCCTCTCTATGTACTGAATCCCACTGTCCTAAGGTCGTAGACAATTGTGTTGCCAAAACTCATCTTTCTTTTGCCAAGCTTATGTCTATGTGCTGCTGCAATGAATTTGTTCTCCCACGCTTCCATGAATACAAAACACATGAACACGCAACACTCCGACCACGCAAGCGAAGTTCATCTACGACGTCTTTGAATTCGCCCATCTCACCTAAACCTAAGGTCAAGCGAAAACGTCTCTCGCCGTCGAACGCAAACTCACCTACTACTCGCAAGCCAAAGGCGACCAAAACTAAAGCGCGAACACGACAACCACATTCCACATGCCAATACATGTATAAGGCGCCATACATGCAAGCACAAGTTAGGAGAATATGGGTTAGAAAAACCATAATCCCGCCTAGTCAAACAAACGACAAAGGGAAAGCTAAATTAGAATCGACGCAATCTGATTTAGAAACCACATTTCCCTTTAAGCGCATGAAAACTATACTTGTATCACAAGATAGCCCCGTCCGAATACGGGGATCCAACGTTTGCTGATATTTGCAGGTCTGTCATGTGTGGTATCTAGACTCAGGTTGCTCCACACACATGACAGGAAATAAGGAGCTGTTGAGCAACTTCTCCGAGCGCTATCTCGGAAGGGTCTCCTTCGGAAACGGCCAAATGGCGCCAATTCTAGGAACTGGCGATCTCGTGCATGATAAACTGACAATCAAGGGCATCTCCTATGTCGAGGGTTTGAGCTACAATCTCTTCAGCATTGGTCGATTCTGCGACAAAGGGTACAAGGTTCTCTTCGAATCTGACATCTGCAGCATTATGGATGCCTCAGGACAATCTCTTCTTTCTGGAACGCGCACGTCCCACCTTTATGTACTCAACCTTACGACCTCACGACCCATATGTCTTCTCTCTAGAGCCGCACCCAAGTTGAATGATCTATGGCACCGTCGTCTCTCACATCTCAACTTCAAGACCATCAACAAACTGCGTCAGAATAAACTCGTCAACGGTCTACCCCAACTGACATATCATAAGGAACACCTCTGCTCTGCATGCGAATTGGGGAAGATGAAGCGATCGTCTCATGTCTCTAAGGAAACACCGTCCTCTAAGCTCATCCTCGAACTCATACACATGGATCTATGTGGACCAATGCCTACGGCCACACTCGGAGGAAGACGGTATATTCTTGTAATTGTAGACGATTTTTCACGCTACACGTGGACGAAACTCATACGTACAAAGGATGAAGTTCCTGATATAATCATCGAGTTTGTTGTTGCGTCCCAAACTCTTCATCAACAGAAGGTTCGGATTATCAGAACAGACAACGGAACTGAGTTTAAGAACAAGAAGCTCAGTGATTTCTATGCCACTCAGGGCATCACTCAGCAGTTCTCAGCTGTGAAGACACCGGAACAGAATGGTGTCGTTGAGCGCAAGAACAGGACGCTAGTTGAAGCTGCTAGGACTCTTCTCATCCAATCCGGACTTCCTCATTCTCTTTGGGGCGAAGCTATTCAAACGGCTTGCTACACACAGAACCGGGCTTCCATCCACAAGAGATTCAACCGCACCCCATACGAGATGCTGAATAACCGTCGTATCCCCGATATATCTTATCTAAGGGTCTTCGGTTGCCGATGTTTTGTGGCCAATGATCGCCAACATCTTGGGAAGCTTGATCCAAAAGCACTTGAAGGCATCTTTGTTGGATATTCACTAAATTCAAAGGCATACAGAGTCTATCTTAAGGAGAAACGGTCAGTAATAGAAAGCACGAATGTCTCTTTCGACGAAAGCGAAGGCGATCTCATAGCTTCTGGCCATATCAGTCCAGAACCAGGTCTTCTACAGACGTTGACAAAAGGTCAATCTTCAACGGCGGGAACGTCCTCATCTGAGGGCAATTATGGCGAACTGGATCTCGATCTGCTCTTCGAGTACTTCTACCCAGTTCACAAGACTCCCGTCGCCACCACTCAACCTACCGCTGCACCCACTCCACATACACCACCAGCTACCGGCAATAACGTCGTCCCTCCAAACCTGGATGCTCTCAATCTCAATGAAGACGACATATTACCCAACCCGGGGAATATTGCTGACTCTGATGCAGAACCCTCTCAATTCAATACGATTGAGACCTCTTCTTCAGACACCGGGCCCCAATCTAATGAGCTTCAAGTAGACACTAATGCGGCCAGCTCCTCACAAACCAACGTGCCACTTTGGGCTCGCTCTCACCCTACCGAACAGATTATTGGGGATCCCTCATCCGGTGTTTCGACACGTTCGGCTACGATGAATGAAAGCTTGTTTGCTTGCTATCTCAGTCAAGTCGAACCATCACGAGTAGCTGAAGCTCTCAACGATCCTGATTGGCTGATTGCAATGCAGGAGGAAATAAATCAGTTTGAACGTTTGCAGGTTTGGGAACTCGTACCACGACCTCACAATAGATCCATTATCGGCACAAAATGGATCTTTAAGAACAAAAAGGATGAAGATGGTGTTGTTATTCGCAATAAAGCAAGACTTGTGGCTAAGGGGTACAATCAACAAGAAGGCATCGACTACGATGAAACTTTCGCCCCAGTTGCCAGGATTGAAGCCATACGAATGTTCCTTGCTTTTGCTGCTCACAAGAACTTCAAAGTCTACCAAATGGACGTGAAGACTGCATTTCTGAATGGATTTCTCAAAGAAGAAGTGTACGTTGATCAACCTGAAGGGTTCTTGAGCGAAGAGTTTCCTCATCACGTATATCGACTCTACAAGGCCCTCTACGGACTAAAACAGGCTCCCCGAGCTTGGTATGACGTCCTTTCAGACTTCCTTGTTCAGTCTGGATTCAAGAAAGGATCTCTGGATACAACTCTCTTCACTAAGCGGAGTGGCACGGACATCATGATTGTACAAATTTATGTCGATGACATCATTTTTGGATCGACTGAACCTCAACTGTGCGAAGAGTTCGCAGAATTGATGAAAGAGAAATTTGAAATGAGTATGATGGGTGAACTAAATTTCTTTCTTGGTCTTCAAGTAAAGCAACTCCCCAACGGAATCTTCATCAATCAGTCCAAATACATCCATGACATCCTCGAGAAGTATGGAATGAAGGATGCCAAGACTGCTGCTACACCTATGTCACCCTCTGGCCGGCCCGACGCAGACCCATCTGGTGTTCCCGTTGACCAAACCGTGTATCGAGGGATAATAGGCTCTCTTCTGTACCTCACTGCTAGTCGACCGGATATCGTTCTCTCGACAGGAATTTGCGCTCGTTTTCAGGCAACACCAAAGGAATCCCACCTCACTGCTGTCAAAAGGATTCTCCGCTATCTCAAAGGAACACCCAATCTGGGCTTGTGGTATCCCACTCTATCGGACTTCAAACTGGCTGGATTCTCTGACTCGGACTATGCAGGATGCAAGATGGACAGAAAAAGCACCTCTGGAGCTGCACACTTCTTGGGCGGTAAACTCGTAAGTTGGTCGTCTCGAAAACAAAACTGTGTCTCAACTTCGTCGACGGAGGCAGAATATGTCGCCGCCGCTAGTTGCTGTTCACAGCTTTTGTGGATGAGAACCCAACTACGAGATTTTAATATTCACGTTGATAAAATTCCCATTTATTGTGACTCAAAAAGTGCTATTGCTATGACGAGCAATCCGGTACATCACTCTAGAACAAAACACATAGATATTCGTCACCACTTCATCAAAGAACATGTAGAACAAGGGACAATTGAATTACACTACGTCACAACCGAAGATCAATTGGCCGACATTTTCACAAAACCGTTGGATGTCAAACGATTCCAACACCTAGTGACTATGTTGGGCATGTTGAATATTCAGTTGTGATCAATCGTCTCTACATGAACTTTGATTAAGTGTACATATTTCCTTTCCACTTCCCTACTTTTTCTATGTGTCGTCTAGATTATGTCTTTTGAGGGGGAGTTTTTCGATTAAGGGGGAGCGTTTGATATTTCGTTATTTAAAACGGGAATTTTTCAATTAAGGGGGAGCATTTGATATTTCGTTATATAAAACGGGAATTTTTCAATTAAGGGGGAGCATCTGATATTTCATTATTTAAAACGGGAAGTTTTACGATTAAGGGGGAGCTTCTTATCTTTCATTATTTAAAATAAAAAAAAAAAAAAAAAAATTGGGTTGAAATTTTAAAGTCTGGTCAAACTGAGTCAAAATCGGACAAATCAAAATTTTGGGCTGAATTAAAATTTCTCTGGTCAAAAATGGTCAAAATTGGTCCAATTGAAGCCCATGAATTTCGGCCCGTGAAAGTCATATCTGACCAAGCCCATGAATTTCGGCCCATTCTCACAAAATTCGCATGAACAGTGACTATCACCCCTAAAACCCCCAAAACCCTTAACGTTATTCACTATTCAAAAATTCCCGAGAAAATTTCAAACTTTCGCAACCCTTGCGTCAAAAATTCGCAACCCCTCGCATCGTCGTCTTCGTCAAATCTGCACTCAAACTTCGTTTCCTGCTAATTCAATCATCGCTAATCAGGGTTTCGGTATGAATACGTCTTAAATAACCCAATTTCTGTTCGATTTTACCGTGTTCTACCCATTTTATTAAAACTGCTAAGTTAGGTTTTTGTTTTTTCTCGGCTCTGAATCGCATGTATGCTAGGTTCTCTTTGTTTAATGTCCCCAAATATGCATTACCCATTCAATTACGAATCGATTGAGCCCAGATTACAGCATTTTGGTTAAGATTTGAGTAGGTCTAGGGGTAAAATTTATTACGTCGCTTCGCTGTTCTTCACCGCGAAATTTGCTCAGATAAAGTGCTTTAAATTGCTAAATTTTCGCTGCTACAGTACCATAACCCCCGCGAATTTTCTTTATTCACCGCGAAATTTTCTCAAAAATTTGCTTTAAATGTTAAAATTCGCTGCGACAGTGAGATGAGCTCCGCGAAATTTTTAACTTACCCGAGAAAATTCTTGCACTACTGTGAGTGTAGCCCCGCGAAATTTTATCTGAGAAACTTTCGTATGAGAAACTTTCATAAACTCGCATACTACAGTGAACAAAATTTTAACCGCGAAATTTTCATAAACTCGCATACTACAGTGAACAAAATTTTCTCAATCCACAAGTTTTTTTTTAACCGCGAAAATTTCATAAACTCGCATGTACAGTGAACAAAAATTTTTTCTCAATCCACGAAGAGTTTCAACCCGCGAAAATCTCATATACTCGCATCTACAGTGAACAAAATTTCTCAAACCACAAAGACTTTTCAATCCGCGAAATTTTCATTTGATGCTGAGTGCGAAATTTTGAAACGTGCAAATTCCTTAACGTGCGAAAATCGGTTTACATGCGAAAATTTACCCTCATACGTGATTTACAAGACTTGCGAAAATTCTCATTATATGCAAAATTTTTGCACAACTTGCGAAATTCCTTCACTGGCGAAAATTTTCCTTTCATGCGAAAATTTCTATGAACTAACACTTGCAAAAATTTCTCATGACTTGTCTATGTGCTCATATTTGCGAAATTTCATTCAATCTGCGAAAATTGCTCTCACCGTGTTCATAAGTTATAATCTGCGAAATTTTCAATTCCATGCGAAAATTCTATCTGAATGCGAAATTACTTCAACGTGAGAAAATTTCTTAACGTGCGATTTTTTGTGGCTAAGTGCGAAATTTTAAAACATGAGAAAAAATGTCTTAACGTGCGAGATTTTTGTGACTTGAGTTCATGTCAGAGGGACCCTAACCTAGCTTTATTGTGAATTTTTCTCATATATATAATCTTGGGCAATTCTATCATTCTCGTGACTTAGACTACACTAATCATCTTATAATTATTGTCGAGCACAGAAATGACGGACAAAGACCAAAGTACCCTCGAGGCACTTGAGCAGGCTGCGATCCAAAGAGAGGTCACTCGCATCGAACTCCATGCGCGTACCTATGTCCCACCACCGGAGGAGATTTTTTCACTAAGTCAATGGGCGGCCCTGGTACCCAACAACTACAAGGTGGACTTGGACAGTTTTCGGTGCGATGCCCCTGTAATCATAGAGATTCTCAAAGGACACCCTCTTCGCCACGCCCTCACTCATGGTGAACCAGAAGCTCAGGTGTACCTTCAACAATTCTGGCATACGCTACAAATAGCTGGACCACTACGCCTTGCCAAGACACTATCCGCTCAAATCGATCAAGAAACCGTCGTCCTCACTCCCAGAATAATCCAAGAAGTTCTTCAACTTCCGGTCTACTCACCATACGATCCACAACCCACTCACGACCAACTCATTGAAGACATCGACAGACTGGGCTATCAACCAGATGCCAAGAAGAAGAAAGGCCCACTTGTCCTCAGTGAAGTCACAACCCGCAACCTACCACAACCCTGGCGGACACTGTATCTGCTGGTGAACAAGTGCATGTCTGGAAAGCATGCTGGTCAGGATCGCGGCAACATTCAAATCCTCACAATCGTGACCGGCATCGCTCACAACCGCAAGTACAACTACGCCGACATCATCTGGGCGGACCTCGTCTCGATGATCCAGCGACGTGACCGGGAAATTGCCAAGGGAGTCACGAACCGGTTCGTCCCGTACATGCGATGGCTCCCAGCTCTAATAAAGCACTTCCGCCTACACTCAACCAACATCCGCATTCGTCCGGCAGCAGAACATTTTCAGATACCAACTGTCGAGAAGTTCGCCAAGAAGAACACACCGGCGAAGGATCGACACGCAATGGTGATCCCGGACGACGTGCTCGCCTACGCCAACCCAACCAACCCGCACGTCCTAGAATATCGTGCCACAACCGCCGCGTTCCGCGAGAGCCCCCGACCCCTCTCCACTGTCCCTATGGCGCAGATCAACCCCACTGCTCCTATCCCCGGGACCAGCCACACCCCTCCCACCACCTCCAAAAAGTCTTCGAGTCGCGCCGCATCCTCCTCCACCCGCGTTCCGAAAAAACGGTCGCGTGAGGATGACGTAAGCCGCCCCACGGAGCGTCGATCGAAACAAAAACACGATCGACCTCCTCCGCCACAAATAAGCCGAGCCGAACCAATAGGCGCAGGAGGTGATGTGTTCACCTCCCGAGTAGAAGTCGTGGCATCTGGCTCAACCACGCAAACAACCCCACCGACCCACTTATCTTCCTCTCTACAGGAAGGTATTTCATTCCACGAGGAGCCACGTATACCATCGACATCCCACTTGGAGATGATCGATGTTGAAACAAGCAGTCCCTCGCCTCAGACTGCATCCTTTTCATGCACATCGAGTCTAGTGCCCTCACTCCCCATAACTCCTTCCGTTTCTAGGACACATACACCTCCTACCGCACCACAGAGTCTTCGTGACTCTGTCAGAACGCTCGATGATGTCTCTGTGACTGAGAGCGGAAGACCTAGCACGGCCAACATCACAACAACCGTGAGCCTAGGCCATCACTCGATTGAGTCTGTCTCATCGATGATGCTAACGGGAAGTCTGAGTGACCCCGTCTTTTCCAGTCCCGTGCAAACGGGCGGCCGATCGGCGATATTCACCGAATCGGTGTCAGTTGAAGCTCTTCGTGACTCCAACTTGTTAGATTTACCCCGCTTCGTCACCGAGACCGCGCTAGAGACACGTCTTCAAGAGTTTGCAAAGACTCTTGAGGCGTCAATTTTAGATAAAGTCTACGCGCGTCTCGAAGCGTCCACGATCGACAAAGGCAAAGGTGTGGCCCCGGAGACGCCACCACCCATGCAACACACGGACGCCGATGATCTTCTCTCCTCCATCTCTGCCAAGGAACTATTCTACATCCTCAGAGCAAGATTCGAGTCCATGACAGAACTCGACGAGGAGGAACAGCAGATGAAGAAGATCATGACCCAACCACTGTCTTGCCGCACTCAAGGCGAGACTAGCAGGACCAGACGCGACGATCAAGATGATGATCAAGATCGCCGCGAGGGGGAGAATAGGCAGCTGAGCTCACAAGGATTCATGCAATCGACGCCGCCCTCCTCCTCTGGACCTGAAACGACGTCCGCACCAGAAACCTCACAACCCACTAGCCAAAAATCCCACCCTGTACACCCTGAGTCACTAGCCAAATCACCCTCACGACCACCCACTACCGTCTCCGAAACTCTAATCGTCACATCGACGTTAGAGACCACCTCAACATCATCTCCACCCACCACCTCGGAGCCTCTAGCTGTCACATCGACGCTAGAGGCCACCACCACATCTACGCCGCCCGTCACCCAAATCATCCTTGCCAAAACCATCACCTCAACCGAACCACCAGAATCTCCACCAAGTCCATCCCCACAATCCACTAACTCCTCCGAAGCAACACCCTCGCCATCACATAGCCACACCCCTCTCGACATCGACTCCAACCTGGCTGTCGAGGACGTCTACTGCGCACAAAATGAGATCGAGGCCTACATCTTCAACGATGAATGGCTGTACACACCCGCCGATGCAGTAGCAGCCAGGAAGTTGGTGGAAAACGCTCGACGTCTGCTAAAGGAAGCCTCGCTCACGCTGATCAACACCGCAGACGACGAGAACGGAGAGGAGTACGACGCGGAACCGGCCGAGCTCGAGAACATCCTTCAGTTCCAAGCGCAGCAAACTGAGGCTCCTGCTGCTCAAACTGATGTGCCCACGGTGGATATACCGGAAGCACCGTGGGAAAATAAAAAGATCACCGCGCCATTTCAGGAGGAGATCAGGAAGAGGATCTGGCGGCGCAAGGAGAAGATCGTTACCACCTTCGACGAGTATGAGCTGATGAACATCCAAAGTTGGAGCGAGAGAAAGAAGCAACTCTATCGATGGAGCCTTCTGTGCCACAAATGCACAGATAGGACGCTGTCCGACGAGGAAAACATCACTCAGGAAATGAATCGGGCCCCCATCTGCAAAGTCACCGACCTCCGCCACGAGTCGAAAGGACCTGTCCACTACCCAGTCTTCACAGTAATGAGGCAGGATGAGAGCTACAGTGAAGTCAGTGAGGCGGACTTCAAGTTTCTGCGCCCGGGTGACCTATACAGCATGCTGGAATCCCTGAAACAGTTCAGACTCGTCCCCAGAAGCTCTGGACATCTCGTACGTGCTGAACCGGTCACCATGGGATATGTGGCCATCAAGCGCCACATGCTCCGACAGGTCAGATTCTACGCCACCCACGATCTGCAGATGGCGGTGGAACATAATCTCAAGAAGGTGAACTTGACGCGCCCATCTTTCAAGAATGCAGACGACTATCGAGAAGGCGATGTGATCGACGGAGATGATCCGGCGGTCGCCTACTCGAACTACAAAGGAAAGATGAGGCTCCTGCGCTGCTCCGAGGTGGCAAAATTCTCAGATGGGACGCTCACAATCATCCAAGACAAACTCATGAGAATTTGCCGCATCCTTTCGGAAGAAGATCCCCTCTGCCGATCCAAGTTCGCGAAGCTCATTGACGCTATTGCTGACAGAATGGTTCTTCGAAGGAATCTCCGCGCCTTCGAGTTCAAGCTAGGGCTACGCGAAACACTCACACGCTAATCCACCATCCCAACGCCCAAGATTCAAGACTCCCAACAATGACACAAAGGGGGAGATTGTTAGGATATTTAATTTGTTGTGTCAATAGTTTAAGTCTTGAGACTTATTATGTAATTATCTTAAGCTTGGGCTTTGGACAATATTGTAATTATTAGTGATTGGGCCTTAATATACCTAGGGTTAATGTGGTATATAAGGTTTTACCAACTCACTTTGAAAGGTAATCAAAGATCAAAAAGCTAAAATTCGTTTTCACACACTACACACACAACAAGGTGAGAAATTCTCCCTTTTCATTCCATCTAGCTTCTTTGATTCCTTGTTTGGTGCATTTCGGGACCAACAGAACCCTTAGGGTTCGCCAACCTCCTTTCATCAAGGATTCGCGAACCATGGCTCGTGAGATAGGATTCGTAAACCTCTCATGCACTTTACAAATTCTTACTCAATTCGCCAATTCTTCTACTAATTCGCAAAGTTCATCCCTCCCTACTTAGGATTCGCCAATCTAGCTCGATTCGCGAAACCGTAGTTTCATGAGTGTTCGCGTCTCTATGGTTCGTGAACTTTATTTAGCCAATTCGCAATACTTGGAGGCCTTAAGTTCTTTGATTCGTGAACCTTCACTTCGCCAGACTCACTAAGTCGTTGTAGAATACCAATTTAGTTGTGCTTTGATTTAATTAGCTGTTCTTGTAATTAGGCGATTTTATTGTATTTGTCCTTAGATTAGGACTTAGTTTGTTATTTATACCAAGTATGTTTGGTATAAATAGATCTACAAACATTGTGCTCAATGAGAAGATTTGAGAAACTGATCCGAAAGGCTTGCAATTCGATTTCTAGATAGAGAAACACAAGAAATCATCTCACTCTAAGCGAAATTCTCTCTCGAACTCAAGAGTAAGTTTTCGATCGTGAGGTAAAGTTGAAAAATTCTAATCGTAAACTTAAGAATTTGAGTCTAGGATCATAGAGTTGATAAATTTGGACCGAACAATTGGTATCAGAGCAGATTCATTCTATTTTGAACCAAAAATTGTTAGAGTTGGATCGAAATTTGAATTTTGGTACTGTTCCATCGATGAACAGTTTGGCGTGAATTTCAATTTCGATATAATAGCTCAAATTCACTGCTTAATTGGTGTGAATTTGATGTTTCTGTGCTCGTTTTGTGATAAACATTGACTGCGATTAGATTCAAAGCTGTTTGAACTTCGATCTAGCAGAATCGATCGATTTAGGTGATTACTGTTCGCGCGAAAACCGGTTAGAACACATTCTGATTTTTATCAAAATCGACATGTTTTGCTTTCTAATGTGTTTAGTTGTGTGTTCGTGCGTATTCCTCATCTGATTACGAGCAATTACCTGTAATTTCACAGTCTAACTCATCGTTTTTGCTTGAATCAGTGTTAAGTGTATTCGGTGATTTTTTGCGATAATTTCAATTGTTCTCGCTAGGTTCTTCGATCAGCTTAATTTCTGGATCGAAAAACTCGGCGCCAAAATTTTTCTCGATCAGAATACAAAGTCAGACTTAAGGTCATCTTTATCAAGAACGACTTTAGTAGAAAAAATTCTCGAGCATTACTAAGCGAAAATCTTTTTCGACGAAGACCAATTTTGACCTTTGCGCGCGCAAAACATTCCATCGAAAAACATTTTCGGTCAGACTTTCTAAGTTTGACTAAGCGAAAATCATTTGCGTCCGAGAAACTTTTTCAGTCAACGAATTTATTTTGACTTAGCGAGAAACTTACTAAACGTATTGTTTCTTTGCGATCCAAATAAATTCACGATTAAGAGATTTTTCTCGACCGAAAGATTTCGAACAATTTTTTCCGCTCGTAAAGTTTTCCGCTGACAAAGACTTTCTCGCACGAGAACAGTAACCAATACATTTTATCTCGACACAATTATTTTCGACACTCTAAAGATTGAATCGAAAATAATTCTCGACTGCTTTAATATCAAATGCTACTAACTAGTTTGCTACTTGTGAAGCACGTAACATCAATATCCAAATTATCAAAACAACAAACGAAGATCCTTTATCAACTCTAGAAGATAAAATGGATGCCTACTCACTTGGAAACGACAACCATCCCCCGATACTCAAGAGAGGTGAATACACAGTTTGGAGAATCCGATTTCTGAATTTTATCGAGCTAAAATATCAAGCATATGACCTTGTCAGCTCACTGGAGCAAGGCCCAACTCAGTTCTGGGTAAATGTACCTGGTGACAACACTGCTAATCCTCCGATCCCTGCCTCTAGACGACTTAAAGAGCCTAGAGAGTACACTGCAGAGGAAAGAGTGAGAGCAAAGGCTGATCTGATAGCTAAGAACACTCTAATGCAGGGCATCCAAAACCCAACAGCTAAGGGAATGTGGGATGAGCTGCATAAGATGATGCAACGAACAGAAGTCGGTATCAAGGCCAAAAAGGCAAATATTCTCACAGCCTACGATCCTTTAGAGCTAAACCTGAGGAATGCTTATATGATCTCTACCAGAGATATCTCACACTCTTAAATGAGATGAGGAAAATTGAAACCACTAAGACAAACATGGAAACTAACATCCGATTTCTTTCCTCTCTGCCCTCAAAACGGAAGAAGATATCCACTCAAATCCGACAAAATAAAGACCTTGTGGAGTTGGATATCCATGCCATGCACGACAATCTAGCACAGTACGAGGAAGATATAGGCGAGATTCAGAAGAGCAGAAGGGCAAACTTATCGACGACTCGGTTGCCCTAGTCTCAGAGAAGAGAAGCTCAAAACCACAAGAAGGGAAGATCACCAAGCCTCCTACCCCCTCAGAGTTTGAAGACGAATCAGATTCCGACATGGAGCCTAACATGAAACTGCTGGGAAAGCAGTTGGCGTTAATTGGGAAAATGATGAGCAAACAATACTTCAAAAAGAAGTCCTCATCATCAGCCAATCGACTTTGGACCTCGAGCTCAAGGAACAAAGAACATGCACCTGAGACTTCCGGAGTCAAAATCGGCAAAGAACCGACCAAGTGCTTTAACTGCCGGAAACCAGGTCATTATGCCAGAGAATGTACTCTCCCAAAGAAGAGAGACGCCAACTACTACTCCAAGAACCTTCAACTCACTAAGCAGAAGCAAGCTGGAGTAGCTTTAATGGCAGAACAAGACCATTGGCTAGAGGACACATCTAGCTCAGAGGAAGAGAATTTAGCCCTAATGGTCGACTTGGACGAGCATTCTTACGTCGAACCTCAGACCCGACGGACGTAGACCAAGCATCCGAATCTTCTGAGGAGGTAGTTTCTCCTTCCACATTATTGATCATGTTAGAATCGTATCAATTAGCATACACTAACATGAAACGTAAGCAGAAAAGCGTAAAGGAAATAGAGAAGAAACTAGATGAGTCTCATGAGAAAAATAATAGTCTCGAACCAGAACTTAGGAGCTCTAGTTAAAAAATAGAAGAACTTACTAAGAGCTTACATTCTAGTGAGACTACAAAGCCTCAGATAGTGCAACATGATTTAAAAGTTAAAGAATTAGAAGACGGGCTAGAAAATAACTACAATTGCTTGGTTAGAAATCTCAATGAAAAAGCAAACCTCAATTGTATGTTAACAGAAGTGACCACTAAGATCACCAACCTAGAAGTCGAATTAGATAAATCTAATACAAAGGTTTGTGAACTTATGAAAGCTTCAGACGCCTGTACAGCTGCCAAATTGACGTTGGAAAATAACTTTGCTCTATTAGGAGAAGAGCCTAAGAAGTTATACGCTAAAATTAAAAAATTAGATGATCTTATAGTAAAGAAGGGACAATCTGAACATACTATATTTTTGAATCACTTAGAATTTTATGATTATAAGTATGGCTTAGGTTTTGAGAATCCATGTCACTTGAAGAAAGGTGACTGTATACAACTCTATGATGTCAAATACATGGGTTTTGCGCTAACCTCTCTCATGGCTTTCACTGGGGAATTAGAAGAAGCCAAGAGAAAAGCCAAAACCAAGGCTGAAATTTCCTTTTGCTATGACGAACTGAATCAAAGCAACCTCACTGGGAATCCTCCCAAGGGTTGGAGCCTTGAATCAGTACAAGTTCTTGAAGATCATACTAATAATAAGGAAGCTCAATATTATCATTCTGAAAATTCTCTCTATGTACCTCCTATTGTTAGGAAAATAGAAGGGTT
This sequence comes from Craterostigma plantagineum, assembly GCA_027422505.1. Taxonomy (NCBI): domain Eukaryota; kingdom Viridiplantae; phylum Streptophyta; class Magnoliopsida; order Lamiales; family Linderniaceae; genus Craterostigma; species Craterostigma plantagineum. Next base: position 993,925 of record JAPQWV010000055.1, read on the forward strand.
AAGAGTTTCTTTAGAAAAAAGAAAAGGAGAATTTTTTGAAGCTGAAAAGAAAAAATTCCTAAAAGAGATGGAAAATCCCAAAGCTTCCTCCATCTCACAAGTCATTTCTCACGCATCTCCCTCAACCGAAAATATCATTCTGAAAAGCGTGCGGAAAGAAAAAGCGCCTTGAAAAGATCAGAAAATTAAAAATAATACTGTAAAAAATTCTAAATCTAATAATGTTTCGCTTACGTCTACAGGGAGCGTAGGGCACCATTAGAGTCGAAGGCGGGAGTGTCTAGTTTAAAATAGAGAAGGAGCCTGTAGATTTGAATGCATCTAATAAAATATCTCCTTCTGTACAAATAAAAGACACTCGTAGAAATAAAAGAGCTTTTTCTTCTGTTCAAATAATTGCTATGTTCTCTTCAGCCGACCACTTTTAGAAGTACTAATTTCGAAACAGGCTCTACTTCAGCAATAAATATTAATCATTCTAAGACAAATGCCTCTAGGAAGACCCGTAGGAAACAAGATCCATCCATAAAGAAAGCATATGAAGCCATTCATGCTTGTTCTCACCTAAGGTATCCCGTTAAGATCGAATCCCCCAAGCACCTTAGGAGACTATCCAATAAAAAAGATCTTTTCCACGCTCAAGCCTACTAAAGCATTTGTCCGCACTGAAATTAATCTTCCCTGCAAGGTTCAACCTAAATGGGTTTCTAAATCCCCGCCTAAAAAGACGAAAGCTAAAAAGGCCATGCCGTCTACAGAGGGCAAACCCAACTCGACTTCTTCACGATTGACTTGGGTTGTTAAAGCTCCTACTAACACTAGTTTAGGAACCATATCTGAACCTAAGAAGAAATCTGCTAATCTAAGAGGACCAATTTATAAGTGGGTACCTAAAACTTTTTAATTTGTTTTTGCAGATTCATCATGTGTGGTACCTTGACTCTGCACACATGACGGGAATACAAGAGCTGTTGAGCAACTACAAAGACCGACCGAATGGAAAAGTTAGATTCAGAAACAGCGACTCAGCCCCCATTCTAGGATTTGGGGATATCATTCTGGAAAATCTGACAATCAAGGATGTCTCTTACGTCGAAGGTCTCCGCCATAACTTGTTCAGCATATGCCAATTCTATGACAAAGGATTCCAGGTTTTCAAGCTGACCGGTGCAGAATATTGGACAGTCAGAACAAAGAACTTCTCCAAGGACTTCGGAAATCCAATCCTTAGACGTTTAATCCGACGTCTGTGCAGACCACGACTGCTGTTTGCCTCATTTCCCAGACTACAATTCAGAGGAACAACTTATGGCATCAACGCGTGTCTCATCTAAACATCAAAGCTCTTTAACGACTATCAACGAAAAAGTTGGTTCACGGTCTAGCAACAATTATTCTACATAAAGAGCATCAATGTTCGGCCTGTCAACTAGGAAAATGAAGCGAGCATCTCATCACGTCAAACTAGTTGCCTCTACTTCATGTCCCTTGGAATTGCTACATATGGACCTCTGTGGACCTATGCAGACACAGAGTATTAGTGGGCGCAAGTACGTGCTAGTTATCGTTGATGATTACTCTCGCTACACATGGATGAAGTTGCTCCGAACAACGGATGAGACAGGGCACTTGGTAATAAGTTTTGTGAACGCTACTCAGAATTTGCTACAACAAACCATTCAAGTCATCAGAACGGATAATGGCACGGAGTTCAAGAACAAGTACCTCAGTGATTTTTATCAAAAACATGGGATTAGTCAGCCATTCTCAGCCGCCAAGACGCCTCAACACTTCCTTTGCGCTGAAGCAGTAAATACCGTCTGTTTCATTCAGAACAGGACGGTGGTTCACAAGCGTTTCAATAAGACTCCGTAGGAAATAATAAACAAGCGAGCACCCAATATTTCCTTCTTCAAGGTCTTTGGGTGCAAGTGCTTTGTGGCGAACGACAGATAGCAACGTGATAAGTTCGACCCTAAAGCATTCGAAGCGACAATAGTCGGGTATTCATCAACTTCAAAAGCAAAACCGAGTATACATCAAGTCCAACCATTCAGTCAAAGAATGCTACAATGTCACTTTCCACAGAGTGGCAGAAATGGCTCATGCACACCTCAGTTCAGGACCCGTACCTAACCAGTTGGCTTCTTAATACAATAGTTCAGAACCCGTATTCACTGGTGTATTGGCATAAAACCAACAAGAGATGGCAACAATTCAGGATTCAAGATCAGAGCAAGCATCTCCGCACTCCTATGTCAACAAGCTGCAGATTGATGCCGATCCAATTGGAAAAGCGGTCGACATCACACTTTATCGCAGCATAATCGGCACTCTTCTCTATCTCACCTCAAGCCAGCCGGATATTATGTTTGCCACTTGCCTATGTGCCGTTTCCAAGCCGACCCTAAAGAATCTCACATGCTTGCGGTTAAGTGGATTCTGCGCTACCTCAAGGGCACATCAACTTTAGGTTTATAGTATCCTAAGGGGACGAATTTCAAATTAGTTGGTTACACTAACGCTGATTATGCAGGTTGCCGTATGTACAGGAAAAGCACATCTGGTGGCGCTCAATTCTAGGCGAAAAGCTAGTCTGCTGGTCATCCAAGAAGCAGAACTGCGTCTCAACATCGGCGGCTGAGGCTGAATACGTCGCGGCTGCCAGCTGTTGCTCACAAACGCTATGGATGCGGGCTCAACTTCGCGACTATGGGTACAATTTAAATAATATACCCATTTATAGCGATAGTGAAAGTGCCATTGCGATTACGTGGAATCCTGTTCACCACTCACGCACAAACACACATAGATATAGATAAAAGATCACGTAGAAATCCAAAAGAATGCTATATCTTTCGTGAAATATTTCGATATAATAAAAAGAATTCTCTAATAAAAATCCAAAATTATTATACATATAAATATAATATTAGGGGAATGAAGATATCTTTAGGATGCTCGATCTAAGTCACGTATGAATTTCCCTGACATGCGACTAATAAATTGCTTAATTTTGTCAATCTTAAGTCGCATTCTTGTGTCTAAAGTTCTTTCGTAGAGTCCACTAGACACAAAGCCACTTTATATGGGAGATATTTCTAGCCTTTATTTCTTTCAACGGATCTATTCTTGAGCGAGTCACACACTCATTACTTGTCTTAACTAGTGACTCTTGGTCTCATACTCGCCTTGCGTTAGAACATAAGGAAATTGACTAGGGCATTTAGGAAATTCCTCACAGGGCCAAATATATACTTTTCAATTTTTTAACATAGCCTTTAGTCATCCATTTTGAGCCTTCTCCAAATTCCTTTTCTTCATTTGAAAACCCTCTGAGCTTTCAACAGACAATCTAAAATTTCGGCGGAATGTTCAATCGAGAAAAGGAGGGGGAGAAAAACGAGACGAAAAAGAAAAAGATGACAAAAGAAGGTGAAATATGCACACGAGAAATGCACAACGCACAAAGAAAAACAGACCGAAAGAACCTGCCTCTCGATTATCTCAATCTCAAAATCATAAAAAAATGGGGCATTTGCTGTGAACTTCTCCATCGATAACCTCGTATACTCATCAGAACGGCTGGAAAGAGGACCACCACGAAGTGAACTTCTCCAACGGTAATCCGGTCTTATATCGAGACAACGAGAAGAGGAGCACAGCTTTGAGTTCGAATTCCATAACTGTGAACTTCTTCAAATCGATAATCCTGAAATCTCTTTAGGGATTAAGAGAAAAGAAGTACGATATCGCCCCGAGAACCAACAAGAAGAACTTCGGCCTAGATAATCTCTCAGCCTCGTAGAGAAGCGGAACTTAAGCTTGAGCAAGTACAAAAAATTTACATAAGATAAAAGAATGAAAAAGACAAATAGACGAAAGAGAAATATGTCGGAGAAAAGGAGAACGACGAAGGAATGGAAGACGACATAAAGCTCACTTTTCACAAAAGTTCCCTTCCCTTCATAGTCACAACCAAATTGAAGCCTTCAAAGTCCCATTAATTCCAAAACGACGATCTCTCGCTAGGTGAAATGATTAAAAGCGCCTCGATCACAGGTAAATTGACTTAATATGACTTGTGTTGACAAGAGTGATATAACTATAAAAATCCCTAGTCAAAATCAAATGAGCGCTAGAGCGAACCTAGTGGGAGTTGTCGAAATGGATTCTACTTTGAACTTAGGAATTTAGTTTGCTGACAGGACTTGACGGCATAAAATCTTTCGAGTGTTATAAATTTTTAGGCTTGACAATGATCGAAGCAAAATAATCCGACCCCATTCTATTAATAAAATTAGTATATAATAATATTAATAATAATATATATATATATATATAATATTTTTTCGCACATTTTAATATGCAATCTTAATTTGCATCTATGCGGAATTGTTAAAAGCAATATCCTGTTGTATTTCGTACATTCTGATATGCAATTTTACTTTGCATTTGAGCTGAATTGTTGAAAATGCGAATATTTGTGTGTTGCTCATGCCCTCGCGCGATAGTATAGTTACATGTATAGGGGACCATGTATCTGAGCCAATTTTGATAAATCGCGTGTTTTGTAATTGTTACTTAGATTAATTTATCTACGTACTTGATAAATCAAATAAGGTGCACAATTTGAGGTGGAGCATTTACAAAATTTATGCCTTGAGCTCCAAGCTATTTTGATGAACTTTCTCTAAGTGTTGCAAAATCAATGAGGAAGACATCAGGAATTAATCTCTACTTGGAGTGCACGGCATTGATTCAAATTTTGGATGGTTAAATATTTTGATCGTTAACGTGTTTTATGAATTTGAATTTAACCAACTTATTTTGAAAATGTTTCGGGGGGCGCCTAAATAGAAAAATTGCTTCCAAAAATTAACTCTAAAATTCTCGACATCTTTTGCTCTAAATATTGCAGATTTACAAAATTTGAAGATGGTGCCAGATGTCATCTAACCTGAATTACGGGGAGTTAACTGCTGTTATTTTCATACATAGGGGAGCAATTATGTGGTCGTTACTTGAACTAAGGGTCAATCTGAAATTATAGAAAAACTAACTATCGCAAAATTTGGGCGAAATTAGTAATTTTCATTCGCAGTTTCTCGAGTAGAAATTGATTTGGGACCAAATGTTAATTTTGCTCCAAATTTGTCGAGCGAAAATCAAGTAGGGACCCAATGAAAATTTTCGATCAGAGTTTGTCGAGCGAAAAACTCAAAATTGGGCTATCATTTGCAAACTTAAAACGTCCAATAAGCCCAATTAGAAATAGTAACTTTTGCAGTCGAAACTCCCTAAATACACGCAAAAACCCTCAATCGCAAAATTCAACAGTCGCAAATCTTTCTCTCCCGCAAAACCCTTATCAAAAAGACGAAATCAAAATCTTTCAAAATCCTTAATCTTTCACAGATTTTCATCTTTTTAAGGTAGATTCGACGTCCTTTAGGCGATTGCGTGTCTTTAAACTCCTTTAGCATTTAAATTCTGTAATTTTTCGCCGGATTTTATGATAGATTTTCTGTGTCTTTAACTGTGAAGCCTCGAAGGCTATTTTCCAGCGATTTAGACCTATTTCCGTGTTTCAGATGGGTTTAGATTTGCGAGTTAAGATAGACTTTAGGTTTACAGTCACTTTGATGGTGTAGATTTTCGACTCTCTACGTTTTAGAGCAAAACTTTAAGTCTCGACCAAACTGGGTTTTGAATGTTTAAAGCAGTCGAAGAACTTTTCCTATCGCAAATAGTTTCAATCGAATTTCAGTTTGATTGAGATACTGTTTGCACCACAAAAGATTTTCGATCGATAAATCTTGACTTGGTCGCTAAGATTCGCTAAGATAGCTGACGCAAAAAATACTTACAATCGAGAAATCTAATTTGATTTTAAGCGAGCGAAAGATTACTGAGTGAAATAGATAAATTAGATGCAATTAAGTCTCGAGCGCAAAACTTACCATCGAAAACAGTACTTCCGATTTCAATTTTCTTTCAATCACAAATTTTAGCGGCGATAAAACTAATTTTTCGACGATAAAATTTCTCGATTGTAAAAGTACGTAGCGATGATTTTAATCGATTGAAAAGTTTCTCGGAAAGTCATCTAGTTTCTCATTGTCAATTTTCTTGATCGTAAAATTTCGTAGCGAAAATTTATTTTAAAACGAAAAACTTTCTCCCTCGAAAACTGTCACGACAAATTTTATTCATGCGCGAAAAAATTCTCGATCGTAAATTTACACGGAAATCAATTTTCTCGACCATAAATTTGCACGAAAATTATTCTCTATCGTAAAATTTCTAGCCTACAGTACCACGTTTTAAGTTCAAACACTTAGAAAATTTTCTCTAAGTCTTTTCCACTGTCGTGAATATTAATGAATAAAATTTTCTATCGAAAATAGAATGGATTCTTGAAACTGGAAATCAACACTTAGGAACACAATTGAAATTTCAATTTTGCGTGTGAAAAATTTCACGGAGTGAACAGTGGTATTAGACACTTAGTAAAATTTTCGACTAAACTTTCATGTGACCTATGTACATATGTTGAGATGTCATTATCTCTTCAAAATTCACTTTCGTATACCTATGTGCCGATTCATATACTCTTCAAGTTAATTTCGACTCAAATAAAATTCTTGAACTAGTGATTTGCTTTTCTCAATTGAATTTCAGATGAATTATTATCCATCATACAACCACATCTATGAGAAAGCCATGTATCTCAATGTGGCCAACACAAATTTTCAACTCGACCTAACAACCTTCCGGTGTCCGGACGACATTATTGTGTCCATTCTACAAGGCCATCCCCTATGATACGCTCTTAAGGTGACGACCTCGGTGCCGATGGTCTACCTTCAACAGTTTTGGGGGATGATCAAGAGCCACGTAATTGAAGCGGCATACAATTTCACGACGGTGGCAGGGACGAGGCACATAAACATGAACAAGAATAATTCCGGGCTTGTCCTCGACCTCCCCTTCAGTCCAAATTACGACCCCCTTCCTACTGATGCATACCTAGTGCACGACTTTCTTCACATGGGATACCGTCCTCCGCTCACCAAGCTTTCTCGAGTTCAGAGCAACGGGATCCCACACCCTTGGAAGACACTTTTGGCATCATCAACAAGTGTCCTCCGCCAAAGCACGCCGGCTTCGATAAAGGCAACAGCAACATTCTCCGATCTTCCACGGACTCGCCTTCTCGCGGAATCATGATTCGGCTCAACTGATCTGGAACGATCTAGCAGAGCTGATCGGACAGAAGGAAAATAAACGTTCAAGCAATGTGTCGTATGCTCGGTGGTTCTCCGACTTTATCAGACAATTTATGGAGATGTACGAGCAGAACATCCCTGGTCTACCTCCTGGAGGGAATTACCAACCACCTCGGCTCAAGTTCTTCCACAACCCGAAACTAACGGATTTGGACCAGCCGTCCATGGCCATTCCGTTCGAGTTGTTGCGGCTGGACGACCCTTCGGGAGCCGAATACCAATGATTTCTGCCGAGACAATCATCTTACGGAACAGATGATTAGAGGGCCCCCGACAGACTTCCATGTGAGCCCTCCCCACCAACAGCAGCCACCTAGCCCTGCGGCCAAGCTGATAGACTAGGTGGCCCAGGAGCTAGAACAGGAGCCTCCAACTCAGGAAATGCACATGCCTGATGAAGATGCCACGTTGATTGACGCTGTGGCGGAAGAGTTGCAACTAGAGGCTCCACAACAACCTCTAGGTGCAGAAGTGACCATGGTTGTCCGCGTGTTCCAAGGATCGCTTGAGGAGATCCTACAACAGGCAACACAGCCCAAAGCGGAAACGGGGCACAGCTCACCATCACATGCTACTACGCCTACCCCAGAGGCCGAGAATCCCACGATCATATCTCAAGGGCCTCCTGTGACAGAACCAGCCAGTGAGAATACCGCACACAGGCCATCTCCTCACATGGCTACCTCATCCGACACCGAGTCCGATGAGGAAATCCAATTGATAAGAAGGACTCCAAGGCGATTGAGCATCCAGTTAGAGTCCCTCTTCACATCTGTCACCACTACATCAGACACGCCACAAGTCATCACTCCAAGTGCTGAGGCCGAACTACAGCTTCCAATCATTACTGGCCCAGTCCCAACCGTGTCTGATACGCAGGTTTAATATGAACCTGGCACAACATCCATAGAGGAGAATCTCCATGATTCGACTCAAGGATTGGGTGGAAGTCTCAAATAGTCACAACCTCAAGCGACTACGAGCCAACCTGGGGAGCCGGTGTCTGCTCAAGGGTTGTCAACAGGCGACATTGGTCGAGCTGGTCCTTCTACGACGGAGGCGTCCATCCAGTTTGTAATCGAAGATCGTCTACAGGCCGCTCCCTTCGAAGCATTGAGATTTTCGAAGATAAAATCATGGAGAGCGTGCGAAATGGCTTCGAGACGTCCCGGCAAGATTGTGGAAAAACACCCGTCTCAGAGCCATCTTCATCACAACCTACCCTGACACCCTCTCAAACCACACAACCCTTCCCCATCACCACACCCATCCTCACACACAACCTAATCAACCCCGCCAAGAGGATCTCTTCCGTCGTCTTGTCGACCATCCTGACCCAACCGAAACATGTCAAGGCCAAGGCTCCCGCTCCAAATGCCAACATGACGACCCTGATTATCAAGGATGCCATGAGGGAGAGAAGAGGCCTCGAATAGTAACCAGAAGTCAGAGACAAGGCTCAGGTGCGGCACAAACAAGCAAAGGAGCCACTGAAACCTCGTAACCCACTACCCAAACAACCACCACCCCGCACCGCACCACTCATACAATCCAAATCGACCCACCATCCTCTACCTTAAGGACGCCTCCGCCCACATCAACGACTCTCACAAGCCCCTTGCTTCCGGAAGAAGAAGCAAGTGCCGCCATGCTCGTGGCCCTGGCGCAGACTCAAGCTACTCCCTCAGCTACTCCAGATCAATCGGGACCGTCAGCACATGGTGTCAACACTCATGAGTTCCTCGATAAGTACATCTTCGAAAGACAGTGGATGACTCATTCCATGCCCGACGAGCATCAGAGACAATGGCTTAAGGACGTCCGACAGTTCTTTCAACAAGCTTCGGTGGACCTTGTGCTGATAGAAGATGAAGAACTTCAGGAAGGTGAAGATCACAAACAAGAGCTCCCAAGGCTTACAGAGTTGATTGCACAACGAGTTGTTTCCCCCACAAGACAAATGCCAGGGACCGTCCGGATCGACACGTCATGGCGAAACATCCGAACCGAAATTCCCTTCCTTGAAGAAGTTCGAGAACACATTTGCAGGTCACCAGACAAAGTCAGGAAGCCGAATGAGTTCGAGCTCAGAGGTATCTCTCACTGGGATCAGTAAAAGAGAATGACGTATCTCTGGATACTAACCCACCTTGGACCGGACACGAGAATGGGGATGACTAAAGCACAGGCAAAGAGCCATTATAAGAGTCTATCTCCCATATTGTACTACGCCATCGAGCGGTAGAAAAAACTCGAGAAGAATTAAGCGAGGGCGACCTACCGTACCTCCCTGTCGAGGAGGTGTACAAACTCTACCAGCTGTATGTGGAGAAGTACAAGGGTCCTCAAGGCTTCATCAAAAAAGAAGGACTCGAGGAACTCTACCGGTTCATGATGCGCCAAGTCAAGTACTTCACCGCCCACGACCTTCAGATGGCTCTGGGGAGTAACATGAAGAAGGTCAACTTGACCGCCCCGCTCAACAAAGGACCTGAGATCAAAGGGCTTTCCAACAATCACGTGCACATCAGCTCAGTTTTAGTCATCACCTACCACAATCCAATTGCTAAGAAGACTAGGTTGATGTTGAAGACTGAAGTACATAAGTTTTGTGATGGGACGCTCAAGGTCATCAGGCAGAACATAGAGAAAAGTTATGAAGAAATCAACAGAGAGACAATGCTGAGGATTCACAGGTTCATGAGAGAACAGCCGTTCCTGATGGAATTGCTTAATGATATCGAGGAGCGACTGGAGCTGAGGAACATGCTCAGGAACTTCGAGCATGCGCTGGGCTTGCGCAGGTCAATGCCCGATGAGGACAGACAACGCAGACGAGAAATCAAGCATAAATGGGGAGAATGTAGAATACCTATTTAGTTGTGCTTTGATTTAATTAGTTGTTCTTGTAATTAGGGGCTTTTATTGTATTTGTCCTTATTTTAGGACTTAGTTTGTTATTTATATCAAGTATGGTATAAATAGATGAACAAACATTGTGCTTAATGAAAAGATTTGAGAAACTGACCGAAAGGCTTGCAATTCGATTTCTAGAGAGAACACAAGAAATCTTCTCACTCTAAGCGAAATTCTCTCTCGAACTGAATAGTAAGTTTTCGATCGTAAGGTAAAGTTGAACAATTCTAATCGTAAACTTGAATTCGAGTCTAGTAGCATAGAGTTGATAAATCAGGACCTAACAATCTTGACCCCAACACTTTGCACATTCACTTCACGAACCCAATCTAACCCATGAACCTCATGGGTTCGCGAACCACCTTAGGTCCCATAGTTCGCAAAGTAGCTTCTACCATTTAATGATTCGTGAGTCATTGAATCCGTGCAACTCTTATTTCACGAATCCATGCAAGTGGGGCCGTTGAGTTCGCGAACCACGTTTCGTCAAGACTAGAGTTCGTGATATATATCTTTCACGACTCCAAGTTATACAAACACCTTTTTGACTAGCGAATCCTTAGACTTTTGATTAAAAAGGTACTTCTCCAAGAACTGTATGAACCTTGCCCGTATTTTAAATTTTTTCCTAAACTTCAAGAACTCATTCACTTAAACCCTAATTATACATATACCTACATATGCTAGCATTAAATCTTAAGAAAATAACTATTAACCTTGAGAATAGCTATTATTTGATAAAAATTCGCCTTTCTCACGAAGGATTTTGAATATCACTCTAACATCAACTCGTTATGTACCTTTTGAAATTGAAGCTATATAATACCTAAGTAGAAGGCATTTTCGTTCTAATCAATCCCTAATATATTTTAACGCGTAATAAAAATATGAAGTTAGGATAAAAGGTTATACTATACCTCCTCAGATTTTGAGTTCGAAGTTCTTTCCTTTCTCCTCTAAGTGATATCAAGTGTTTCTCATAAAATATCTCGGCTCCAAGTTCTTGTTTTTTTGTTTCTCTTTATTTTTGACTAATAATGATGGGTTTTTGGCGAAATATCAAGTAGGGGTATGGCCTGTGGCGTGAGTTTTCCCTTTTATTAAGGAAAGTTCATCTTGATCTCTAAGCATTTGTGCCAAGGCAATTTATTTAGTTGGGCCTTGTTATTAATTATTAAATCCCCATCGATTTGGGCAAAGGGATATATTATTTCGGACCAAACCTACAAATCGACTTGAGGTTCTTTATTTTATTCACTTAGGTCTTGATATTATTTATCTAGCTTCTATCGAAATTTCTCCTACCAAAACCATATCCTTTATACGAAATTTTTTCTAGGTCATAATAACATTTCTTAAGTCACATATCACGTAAAGTACCTATGATATGTAGCACGTAGTCATGTAGTTACATATAATGTCGCGAAACATGTACCATGTAATCACATAAACACATAATATGCACGCAAGTTTATTGGTCGGCCTAATTACTAGACTCGGGTATTACAATTACCAAGTGGACTTCTTCGCCTCGCTGCATCTTGGCTAAGTAGAATAGGTCGCGGAGCGTGATCGCTCCGTGCGAGACGCCCCTTGGTGTGAGCGAGGTCGTCAGAAGGCGGTGGATGTAGCGTAGCCCTGGGCTCCTGAGGCGAGGACGCTTTCGAAGTCCTCACGCGAAATTTGGGCTAGCCTGGTCGTGCGATGTCAGCCTAGCAGGCAAGTTTGTCCCCAGGGCACTGAAGGTACTCCTTATAATGCTTGTCGGGCAATGGGGCGTCGGGCCCGAAATATGGCACCGGTACTCCAGGCGCTCGACATAAGTCGTCTACGTCCACCGTGTGGTCCACGTTGAACGCCAGATTGACCGTGTTGTAGCCGTATTGCTTGTGGGAGAATTTAGATAGGAACTTCAGCATCAACTCCTTGTAGGCCGGCTCGTCAATGTGGAGGGAAGTGGTCCATCCACTGCGCGACAGGTATTGGGCGACCTGCTAGTCGATGTGGTGCTTCGCTAGCGTGTCGTGGTCGATTTGGTCCATGGGGATGAACTCCATTGTTTTCAGCATGTGGTACCGCGTCGTGGGCCTGTCAGTGAATTGCTACATAGCAGCTGGGAGTGTCAACGTATGGCCGTGTCGCCTTTGACGAACGGGCAAGCGCGAGGCTGGGTCACACTTGGCAGTAGAGCGGCTTCTAGTCATGGAACCTATAAAAATGCATGTGAGCTCAAAAGAATACGGCAATTAAATTCAAAGCAGCTCGACTCGACAAAAATAGAGATAAAGGAAACATTATATTCAAGAACACACGGAATTCAAAGAGGCATTATGACGAACATGTAACGGGCAAGCCAACATAAGCATTTCAAGCTAGATAATCAACCCACTAAGCGCATTCCTAGACTTAAAACGAAGAATCAAAGCTAAGTAAACCACAGAAAGTAACAGATTTCGCCACCAATTTGCGAAAATCCCCAATTTTCCAAATTAGGGTTCCGCATTCCAAAATTCGAACTTAATGAACGAAATCAGCAAATTAAGCATGCCCACAGGGTTATTAGCATGTATATAACCATAGAAGAGCAGGAAAAAAACCAAATCAGACCAAAATACGGAAATTCGCAAATTAAAAAATTAGGGTTCGTCGTCAAGTAATTCGAAAATCCGTGGTTAAATTCAACTAATTAAGCATGCTCATAGTGATAGTGACACGGAACGAATGTAGAAAAAGCACAAATATTCCTAAAATTCACATATTTAGACGAAATGCCCAAATTTAACCTAATTAGGGTGGAGAAGAATTCATACCTCGTAAGCTTAAGTAAGCTTAGATCTAAACAATAATGGGTTTGGAATGTGTCGCCAGAGTGGGTGGTTCGGGCGGAGGTGGCGCGCATTGATCTCGTCGGAATTGGGTGGTGGGAGAGATGGGGTTTTTGGTCGTGAGCGGGAGGGAGATGGAAAATTGAAAGAAATATGTTTTCGTGTGGGAATATGTTTAGTATTTCAATCTGTTAGAGTTCTGTGAGTTTTCAATATGATAGTAGGAATTTACTTGGACCATGTTAGGTGTATATGTTTCAAACACGTGAAAATAATTTAGAATGTCAAGTACATGTGAATCTTGAAAGAATTCGGCAAGGTGACACCTTTCGGTGTGCTAAGTTTTCGGCATTTTATCAAAGACTTCGGTATCTAAGGAAGTTTTTGGTATTTTTAGGGTTTCTCACATTCTAGGGTTTTTGAGTTCTAATAGTTTTCGTTAAGGACTATCATCGGGCTTGGGTTTTTTTTCGGGCAGATAATTAACTTATGGTAGATAGGTTTACCTGCAAATAGAGTTAGAATTCTTCGGAAGAATTATTTTTAGGGAATTTAAGAAAAATACTACTTCGAGTCGAGGAATTATCGTTAGTGAACAATGGGGATAGAGGAATTTCTTTCGCGGATAATATTTATTTATGTTTGTAATGCTGTATTTTTATTTGCATTGCATGGCATGTGCACGACACGACGGTTTGAGATAGGTTGACCGTCTTGACACGGTGACAAGTTAAGGTGTCGGCGCGAGGCGCGTGTGGGGGTTGATGTGATCGATTTCGGTTGTCGACTCGGGGTCAAGTTGAGGTTGGTACTAGTGCACCTGACCGTTGGCCAACTATTCAAATTCTGATTTTAGATTGCTAACTATGCATGTTTAGAGGAAACTGGAATTTGCTAAGTAGGTTTTCGTTGTTAGAACTCATTGAAGGCTTAGTGTTTTCGGAAAGGTGTATAACATTTGGCACAAGAAAGTTTTGGATATGTAAACATTTTTTAGCAGTCCTAATGTCTTTGATAAACTAGGTTTTCACTTTCGTGTTTCGAACTAATTAGTTATTCTTTTCGGAGTAGTAAGTTTTATAAGGTTTGAAGTGTTCAGTATGGTAGGATTATATATGGCGACAATAAGATTTAATTTAGGGATTTAAATATTTGCTAATGTTTGTAGTTTTCGGCTATAGATGTCTTTAACACAAAGGAGTTCTTCGGGTTCAAAATTCCGATAAGTATTAGTTTAATTGTTGAACATAGGAGTTGTTTATTTGGAGATTGCTCGACAATAAGACTTAGGAGTTTTCAATATTGTATCTTTACAAGTTGCCGATATAGGCAAAAGTCTTTTCCATACCTATCTATGTTTTCGGCATTGACCGATGCGTTTTCATATGTTTTCGTGTGGGAATATGTTTAGTATTTCAATCTGTTGGTTCTTTGAGTTTTCAATATGAGAGTAGGAATTTACTTGGACTATGTTAGGTGTATATGTTTCAAACACGTGAAGATAATTTAAAATGTCAAGTACATGTGAATCTTGAAAGAATTCAGCAAGGAGAAACCTTTCGGTGTGCTAAGTTTTCGGCATTTTCTCAAAGATTTCGGTATCTAAGGAAGTTTTTGGTATTTTTAGGATTTCTCACATTGTAGGGTTTTTCAGTTCTAATGGTTTTCGTTAAAGAGTATCTTCGGGCTTGGTATTTTCTTCGGGAATATAAATAACTTACGGTAGATAGGTTTACTTGCAAATAGAGTTAGAATTCTTCGAAGGAATTAGTTTTAGGGAATGTAAGAAAATATTACTTAGAGTCGAGGAATTATCGTTACTGAACAATGGGGATAGCGGAAATTCTTTCGCGGATAATATTTATTTATGTTTGTAATGCTGTATTTTTATTCGCATTGCATAGCATGTGCACGACACGACGGTGTGAGATAGGTTGACCGTGTTGACCCGGTGACACCTTAAGGTGTCGGCGCGAGGTGCGTGTGGGGGTAGAAGTGACGATTTCGGTGGTGGACTCGGAGTTGAGTTGAGGTTGGTACTAGTGCACATGACGGTTGGCTAACTATTCAAATTCTGATTTTATATGGCTAACTATGCATGTTTAGAGGAAACTGGAATTTTTTAAGTAGGTTTCTTTGTTAGAACTCATTGAAGGCTTAGTGTTTTCGGAAAGGTCTACAGCATTTGGCACAAGAAAGTTTTGGATAGGTAAACATTTCTTAGCAGTCCTAATGTCTTCGATAAACTAAGGTTTTTTACTTGAGAGTTTCGAACTAATTAGTAATTCTTTTCGGAGTAGTAAGTTTTATAAGGTTTTAAGTGTTCGGTATGTTAGGATTATGTATGCCGACGATAAGATTTAATTTAGCTATTTATATATTTGCTAATGTTGGTAGTTTTCGTCTATAGATGTCTTTAACACTAAGGAGTTCTTCGGGTTCGAAATTCCGATAAGTATTAGTTTAATTGTTGAACATAGGAGTTGTTTATTTGGAGATTGCTCGACAATAAGACTTAGGAGTTTTCAATATTGTATTGTTACAAGTTGCCTATATAGGCAAAAGACTTTTCCATACATATCTATGTTTTCGGCATTGACCGATGCGTTTTCATATGTTTTCGTGTGGGAATATGTTTAGTATTTCAATCTGTTGGAGTTCTGTGAGTTTTCAAGAGTAAGAATTTACTTGGACTATGTTAGGTGTCTTTGTTTCAAACACGTTAAAATAATTTAGAATGTCAAGTACATGTGAATCTTGAAAGAATTCGGCAAGGAGAAACCTTTCGGTGCGCTAAGTTTTTGGCATTTTCTCAAAGACTTCGATATTTAAGGAAGTTTTTGGTATTTTTAGGGTTTCTCACATTCTAGGGTTTTTCAGTTCTAATAGTTTTCGTTAAAGAGTATCTTCGGGCTTGGTATTTTCTTCGGGAAGATAAATTACTTACGGTAGATAGGTTAACTTGCAAATAGAGTTAGAATTCTTCGGAAGAATTAGTTTTAGGTAATGTAAGAAAATATTATTTAGAGTCGAGGAATTATCGTTAGTGAATAATGGGGATAGCTGAAATTCTTTCGCGGATAATATTTATTTATGTTTGTAATGATGTATTTTTATTCGCATTGCATAGCATGTGCACGACACGACGGTGTGAGATAGGTTGACCGTGTTGACACGGTGACACCTTAAGGTATCGGCGCGAGGCGCGTGTGGTGGTAGAAGTGACGATTTAGGTGGTCGACTCAGAGTCGAGTTGAGGTTGGTACTAGTGCACATGACGGTTGGCTAACTATTCAAATTATGATTTTATATGGCTAACTATGCATGTTTAAAGGAAACTGGAATTTTTTAAGTAGGTTTTCGTTGTTAGAACTCATTGAAGGCGTAGTGTTTCGGAAAGATGTATATCATTTGGCACAAGAAAGTTTTGGATAGGTTAACATTTCTTAGCAGTCCTAATGTCTTCGATAAACTAGGGTTTTTACTTTAGAGTTTCGAACTAATTAGTAATTCTTTTCGGAGTAGTAAGTTTTATAAGGTTTGAAGTGTTCGGTATGTTAGGATTATATATGCCGACTATAAGATTTCATTTAGCTATTTAAATATTTGGTAATGTTGGTAGTTTTCGGGTATAGATGTCTTTAACACTAAGGAGTTCTTATCGTATAGTTTAGGGGTTCGGAATTCAGATAAGTATTAGTTTAATTGTTGAACA
The DNA here is from genome assembly GCA_027422505.1 of Craterostigma plantagineum. Lineage (NCBI taxonomy): Eukaryota > Viridiplantae > Streptophyta > Magnoliopsida > Lamiales > Linderniaceae > Craterostigma > Craterostigma plantagineum. The sequence goes on from JAPQWV010000055.1 coordinate 1,010,673, forward strand.
TAGGAGTTGTTTATTTGGAGAGTTCTCGGCAATAAGACATAGGAGTTTTCAATACTGTATCTTTACAAGTTGTCGATATAGGCAAAAGAGTTTTCGATACCTATCAATTTTTTCGGCATTGACCAAATGCGTTTTCATATGTTTTCGTGTGGTAATATGTTTAGTATTTCATTGTGTTGGGGTTCTGTGAGTTTTCAATATGAGAGTAGGAATTTACTTGGACTATGTTTGGTGTATATGTTTCAAACACGTGAAAATTATTTAGAATGTCAATTACATGTCAATCTTGAAAGAATTCGGCAAGGAAAAACTTTTTGGTGTGCTAGGTTTTCGGCATTTTCTCAAAGTTTCCGTTATCTGAGGAAGCTTTTGGTATTTTTAGGGTTTCTCACAGTCCACGGTTTTTGAGTTCTAATAGTTTTCGTTAAAGTCTATTGTTGGTCCCGAATGCACCAATCAAGGAATCAAAGAGGCTTTGATGGAATGAAAAGGGAGAATTTCTCACCTTGTAGTGTGTGTAGTGTGTGAAAACTAGGGTTAGCCTTTTGATCTTTGATTACCTTTCAAATGGTGTTGGTAATACCTTATATACCACATTAACCCTAGGTATATTAAGGCCCATACACCAAAAATTAAAATAATCACATTAATTACAATATAAATCCCAAGACTTAAACTATTGACACAATCACTAAATATCCTAACAATCTCCCCCTTTGTGTCAATTGTTGGGAGTCTTGGATCTTGCGCGTTGGGATGGTGGATTAGCGTGTAAGTGTTTCGCGAAGTCCTAACTTGAACTCGAAGGCGCGGAGATTCCTTCGAAGGACCATTCGATCAGCTATAGCATCAATGAGCTTCGCGAACTTGGATCGGCAGAGAGGATCTTCTTCCGAAAGGATGCGGCAAATCCTCATGAGTTTGTCTTGGATGATGGTGAGCGTCCCATCCGAGAACTTTGCCACTTCGGAGCAGCGCAGCAGCCTCATCTTTCCCTTGTAGTTCGAGTAGGCGACCGCCGGATCGTCTCCATCGATCACATCGCCTTCTTGGTAGTCGTCCCCGTTCTTGAAAGATGGGCGAGTCAGATTCACCTTCTTCAGGTTGTGTTCCACCGCCATCTGCAGATCGTGGGTGGCGAAGAATCTGACCTGTCGGAGCATGTGGCGCTTGAGAGCCACATATCCCATGGTGACCGGTTTAGCACGTACGAGATGTCCAGAACTTCTGAGGACGAGTCTGAACTGTTTCATGGATTCCAGCATGCTGTATAGGTCACCCAGGCGCAGAAACTTGAAGTCCGCCTCACTGACTTCACTGTAGCTCTCATCCTGCCTCATTACTGTGAAGACTGGGTAGTGGACAGGTCCTTTCGACTCTTGGCGGAGGTCAGTGACTTTGCAGATGGGGGCCCGATCATTTCCAGAGCGATGTTTTCCTCATCGGATAGCGTCCTCTTTGTGCACTTGTTGCAAAGAAGGCTCCATCGATAGAGCTTCTTCTTTTCCTCGCTCCAATTTTGGATGTTCATCAGCTCATATTCGTCGAAGGTTGTGATGATCTGCTCCTTGCGCCGCCAGATCCTCTTCCTGAACTCTTCTTGAAACGGCGCGGTGATCTTTTTGTTTTCCCATGGTGCTTCCGGTATATCCACCGTGGGCACATCCGTTTGAGCAGCAGGAGCCTCAGTTTGCTGCGCTTGGAATTGTAGGATGTTCTCGAGCTCGGCAGGTTCAGCGTCGTACTCCTCTCCGTTCTCGTCGTCCGGTGTTGATCAGCGTGAGCGAGGCTTCCATTAGCAGACGTCGAGCGTTTTCCACCAACTTCCTGGCTGCTACTGCATCGGCGGGTGTGTACAGCCATTCATCGTTGAAGATGTAGGCCTCGATCTCGTTTTGTGCGCAGTAGACGTCCTTGGAGGCCAGATTGGAATCGAGAGGGGTATGGCTATGTGGTGGCGAGGGTGTTGCGTCGGAGGAGTTTGTGGATTGTGAGGATGGTTGTGGTGGAGATTCTGGTGGTTCGGTTGAGGTAATGGTTTTGGCGAGGATGATTTGGGTGACGGGTGGTGTAGATGTGGTGGTGGCCTCTAACGTCGATGTGACAGTTAGAGGTTCCGAGATGGTGGGTGGAGACTGTGTGGAGGTGGTCTCTAATGTCGATGTGACGATTAGAGTTTCGGAGACGGTTATGGGTGGTGGTGAGGGTGATTTGGTTAGTGGCTCAGGGTAAACAAGGTGGGATTTTTGGCTAGTGGGGTGTGAGGTTTCTGTTGCTAGCGTCATTTCAAGTCCAGAGGAGGAGGGCGGCGTCGATTGCATGAGTCCTTGGGATTGTGAGCCCAGTTGCCTATTCTCCCCCTCGCGGCGATCTTGATCATCGTCTTGATCGTCGCGCCTGATCCCGCTAGATTCGCCTTGAGCACGGCAGGTCATCGGTTGAGTCATAATGGCCTTCATTTGCCGTTCTTCCTCGTCAAGTTCCGTCATGGATTCGAATCGGGCTCTGAGGATGTAGAAGAGCTCCTTGGCGGAAATGGAGGAGAGAACAGCGTCTGCGTCCGTATGTTGCATGGGTGGTGGCTTCTCCGGGGCCACACCTTTGCCTTTGTCGACGGTGGACGCATCGAGACGCGCGTAGACTTTATCGAGGATAGACGCCTCAAGAGTCTTTGCAAACTCTTGAGGACGAGTCTCTAACACGGTCTCAGTCACGAACTGGGGTAAGTTTAACAAGTTGGAATCACGAAGAAATCCAACTGTCACCGAATCGGAGAAGATAGCCGATCGGCCGCCCGTTTGCACAGGACGGGAAAAGACGGGGTCACTCAGACTTCCCGTTGGCATCATCGATGAGACAGACTCAATCGAATGATGGCCTAGGCTCACGGTTGTTGTGATGTTGGCCGTGCTAGGTCTTCCGCTCTCAGTCACAGAGACATCATCGAGCGTTCTGACAGAGTCACGAAGACTCTGTGGTGCGGTAGAAGGTGTATGTGTCCTAGAAACGTGTGAAACTATGGGGAGTGAGGGCCCTATACTTGATGTGCATGAAGAGAATGCAGTCTGAAGCGAGGGACTGCTTGTTTCAACATCGACCATCTCCAAGTGGGATGTCGATGGTATACGTGGCTCCTCGTGGAATGAAGTACCTTCCTGTAGAGAGGAATATAAGTGGGTTGGTGGGGTCGTTTGCGTGGTTGAGCCAGATGCGACGTCTTCTACTCGGGAGGTGAACATATCACCTCTTGTACCTATTAGTTCGGCTCGGCTTATCTGTGGCTGAGGAGGTCGATCGTGTTTTTGTTTCGATCGACGCTCTGTGGGGCGGCTTACGTCATCCTCACGCGACCGTTTTTTCGGAATGCGGGTGGAAGAGGATGCAGCGCGACTCGATGACTTTTTGGAGGTGGTGGTGGGGTTTTGGCTAGTTCCGGGGATAGGAGCAGTGGGGTTGATCTGCGCCGTAGGAACAGTGGATAGAGGTCGGGGCTTTCGCGGAATGTGGTGGTTGTGGCGCGATATTCTCGGACGTGCGGATTTGACTGGTCTGCGTAGGCGAGAACTTCGTCCGGAATTATCGTTGCTTGTCGATCCTTCGCCGGAGGCGAACTTCTCGACAGTGGGGATGAGGAAGTGTTCCGCTGCCGGCCGGATGCGAATGTTGGTGGAGTGCAGGCGGAAATGTTTGATGAGAGCTGGGAGCCACCGCATGTAAGGGACGAAGCGGTTTGTGACTTGGCGACTTCCCCGTCGCGACGTTGGATCATTGAGACGAGATCCATCCAGATGATGTCGGCGTAGTTGTACTTGCGGTTGTGGGCGATGCCGGTGAGGATGGTGAGGATTTGAAAGTTTCCGCGGTCCTGACCAGCATGCTTCCCTGACATGCATTTGTTCACCAGCAAGTACAGTGTTCGCCAGGGTTGAGGTAGATTGCGGGTGGTGACTTCACTGAGGACAAGTGGGCCCTTCTTCTTCTTGTTATCTGGTTGATAGCCCAGTCTGTCAATGTCTTCAATGAGTTGTTCGTGTGTCGGTAGTGGATCGTAGGGCGAGTAGACTGGGAGTTGAAGCACTTCTTGGACTATCTTGCGGGTGAGGACCACCGTTTCTTGATCTATTTTGGCGGATAAGGTTTTAGCAAGATGGAGTGGTCCAGCTATTTGCAACGTATGCCAGATTTGTTGAAGATACACTTGTGCTTCTGGCTCGCCATGAGTGAGGGCGTGGCGAAGTGGGTGCCCTTTGAGGATTTCTATGATGACGGGGGCATCGCACCGAAAACTGTTCAAGTCCACCATGTAGTTGTTGGGAATCAAGGCCGCCCATTGACTTATTGGGAAGATCTGCTCGGGTGGTGGGACATAGGTACGCGTGTGTAGTTCGATGCGAGCGACGTCCCTTTGGATTGCAGCCGCCTCAAGCGCTTCAAGTGTACCTTGATCTTTGTTAGTCATATCTGTACTCGACAGTAATTGTAAAATGATTAGTACTGACTAGGTTGCGAAAATGATAAAACGAAACATAGAATTGCCCAAACATATATATAAAAAAATTCAAATTAAAGCTAATTTGGAGTCTTTTTGAAATAGTTGTTAAGATCTGAATGATTCTCATGGGATAAAATTCGCTAAGCATAACACATAGTCATGTCAAGAAAATTTTCGCATTTTATGTAAAAGTTCGCATGTAATGAAAATTTCGCAGATTATAACACGTAGACATGACGAGAAATTTTTCGCATATTGTGTAATGGAAAATTCGCATGTCAAGGAACAGTTTCGCAGATAGAGAAAATTTCCGCATGTTGTGTAAAAGTTCGCATGTAATGGGAAATTCGCTAAGTGTAACACGTAGAAATTTTCGCACGTAATGTTACTTTCGCATATCAGGGAAATTTCGCAGATAGAAAAAATTTTCGCATGTTGTGTAAAAGTTCGCATGTAATGGAAAATTCGCTAAGTGTAATACGTAGAAATTTTCGCACGTAATGTTACTTTTCGCATATCAGGGAAATTTCGCAGATAGAAAAAATTTTCGCATGTTGTGTAAAAGTTCGCATGTAATGGAAAATTCGCTAAGTGTAATACGTAGATTTTTTTTTTCGCACGTAATGTTACTTTTCGCATATCAGGGAATTTCGCAGATAGAAAAAATTTTCGCATGTATTAGGAAATTCGCAAGTGATAGCACATGGACATGTCGTGAGAAATTTTCGCAGATTGAGTAAAATTTCGCAAGTATGGAAGATTTTCGCAAGTTAAGAAATCTCGCAACTTGTCCAAATTTTTCGCATGTTATATGAAAGTTTCGCGGAGGAAAAAGCTTTGTGGATTGAGAAACTTTTGTTTCACTGTGGTTGCGAAATCATGAAGATGCGAAAATATGTAATATGAAGTGATGTGTTCTGAGAATTTCGCGGGGCAAAACTCACTGTAGCAGAAAAAGTTTTGGCGTGAGGGAAAAAGATTTTCTAGGATAAACTTTCGCGGGACTCCACATGCTGTAGTAGCGAAGAAAAAGGTTATAACACATGTAAATTCTCGGGTGAAAGGTTTTTCGCAGGACCTTAGTCACTGTAGCAGTGAAAATTTTAACGTTAGAAATTTCTCGGATAAAGTTTCGCGGGACCTCACTCACTGTAGTGCAAGAAATTTCGCGGATAAAATAAAAGTTTCACGGGGCTTAGCTCACTGTAGCAGCGAAATTTAACGATTAAAGGTTTTTTCTGAGAATTTTCGCGGTGAAGAACACAGTGCGAAAACGTGCGAAACGTCGCAATAATTTTTTGCCTTAGACCTACTCAAATCTTAACTAAAATGCAATAATCTGGACTCAATCGACTCGAAATCGGATGGGCAATGCATATTTGGGGGTATTAAACACCAAAAACCTAACATGCGTTCGATTCAGAGCCGAGAAAAATTAATCCTAACCTAACATATTTAATCAAAACGGGGCAAAACAGGATAAAATGAACGGAACTTGGTTTATTAGAGGTGTATTCATACCGAAAAGCTGATTTTGAGGGCAGAGAATGCAGATAAACGGATTTTGAATGCAGATTGGACGACGACGACGTTGCGAGGAGTTGCGAAATTTTGAAAAGAGGGGTTGCGAAATTTTTGAATTTTCTCGGGAATTTTAGGATTGTGAAAAAACGTTAAGGGTTTTGGGGTTTTAGGGTTTTTGTGACTGTTCATGCGAATTTTGAGTTAATGGGCCGAAATCTCGTGGGCTTGGTCAAAACCTCAGCTGAGCTGAATTTCGCGGGCTTGGTCAAAGTTGGGTCCAATTTTGGCCCTTTTTGACCAGAAAATTAAAAATTCAACCCAAAACATTTTAATTGGTCCAACTTTGACTCAGTTTGACCAAACTTTAAAATTTCAACAAATTTTTTTTTTTATTATTTTTTTTTTTTTTATTTTTATTTTTTATTATTTTTTTCTTATTTTTTTTTTTTATTTTTTAGCCTTTATTAATCAGAAACTCCCCCTTAATCTAAAACTCCCCTTTTGAAAAAAAATGGAAAAATCAGACGCTCCCCTTTAATCGAACTCCCCTTCAAAAGACATAATTCGGAAGACACATAGAAAATGGAGTGAAGTGGAAAAGGAAATATGTACACTTTATCAAAGTTCATGTAGGGTCGATTCATCACAACTGAATATTCAACATGCCCAACATAGTCAGTAGATGTTGGAATCGTTTGACATCCAACGGTTTTGTGAAAATGTCGGCCAGTTGATCTTCGGTTGTGACGTAGTGCAATTCAATCGTCCCTTGTTCGACATGTTCTTTGATGAAGTGGTGACGAATATCTATGTGTTTCGTTCTCGAGTGATGAACCGGATTACTCGTCATCGCAATAGCACTTGTTGAGTCACAATAAATGGGAATTTTATCAACATGAAAATTAAAATCTCGTAGTTGGGTTCTCATCCACAAAAGCTGTGAACAACAACTAGCGGCGGCGACATAATCTGCCTCCGTCGATGAAGTTGAGACACAGTTTTGTTTTCGAGACGACCAACTTACGAGTTTACCGCCCAAGAAGTGTGCAGCTCCAGAGGTGCTTTTTCGGTCCATCTTGCATCCTGCGTAGTCCGAGTCAGAGAATCCAACCAGTTTGAAGTCCGATCGAGTGGGGTATCACAAACCCAGATTGGGTGTTCCTTTGAGATAGCGGAGAATCCTTTTGACGGCAGTGAAATGGGATTCCTTTGGTGTTGCCTGAAAGCGAGCGCAGATTCCTGTCGAGAGAACAATATCCGGTCGACTAGCAGTGAGGTATAAAAGAGAGCCTATTATCCCTCGATAGACGGTTTGGTCAACGGGAGCACCAGATGGGTCCGCGTCGGGTCGGCCAGAGGGTGACATAGGTGTAGCAGCAGTCTTCGCATCCTTCATTCCATATTTTTCGAGGATGTCATGGATGTATTTGGACTGATTGATGAAGATTCCGTCGGGGAGTTGCTTTACTTGAAGACCAAGAAAGAAATTCAGCTCACCCATCATACTCATTTCGAATTTCTCTTTCATCAATTCTGCGAACTCTTCACATAGTTGTGGTTCAGTCGATCCAAAAATGATGTCATCGACATAAATCTGTACAATCATGATGTCCGAGCCACTCCGCTTGGTGAAGAGAGTTGTATCCAGAGATCCTTTCTTGAAACCAGACTGAACAAGGAAGTCTGAAAGGACGTCATACCAAGCTCGGGGAGCCTGTTTTAGTCCGTAGAGGGCCTTGTAGAGTCGATATACGTGATGAGAAAACTCTTCGCTCAAGAACCCTCCAGGTTGATCAACGTACACTTCTTCTTTGAGAAATCCATTCAGAAATGCAGTCTTCACGTCCATTTGGTAGACTTTAAAGTTTTTGTGAGCAGCAAAGGCAAGAAAAATTCGTATGGCTTCGATCCTGGCAACTGGGGCGAAAGTTTCATCGTAGTCGATGCCTTCTTGTTGGTTGTACCCCTTAGCCACAAGTCTTGCTTTATTGCGGATAACAACACCGTCTTCATCCTTTTTGTTCTTGAAGATCCACTTTGTGCCGATAATGGATCTATTGTAAGGTCATGGTACGAGTTCCCAAACTTGTAAACGTTCAAACTGATTTATTTCCTCCTGCATTGCAATCAGCCAATCAGGATCGTTGAGAGCTTCACCTACTCGTGATGGTTCGACTTGACTGAGATAGCAATCAAACAAACTTTCATTCATCATAGCTGAACGTATCGAGACACCAGATGTGGGATCCCCAATAATCTGATCTGTTGGATGAGAGCGAGCCCAAAGTGGTATATTGGTCTGAGATGAGCTGGCCGCATTTGTATCGGTTGGAGGTTCATTGTATTGGGGTCCGGTGTCCGAAGAAGAGATCTCAACCGTAGTAGATTGAGAGGGTTCAGCATCAGGATCAGCAATATTCTCAGGGTTGGGTGAAATGTCGTCTTCGTTGAGATTGAGCGCATCCAAGTTTGGAGGGACGACGTCATTGCCGATAGCTGGTGGTGTAGGTGGAGTGGGTGCAGCGGTAGGTGGAGTGGTGACGGCGGGAGTCTTGGGCACTGGATAGAAGTACTCGAAAAGCAGATCGAGATCCAGTTCACCAGAGTTGCCCTCAGATGAGGAAGTTTCCGCCATTGAAGGTTGACCTTTTGTCAACGACTGTAGAAGACCTGGTTCTGGACTGATATGAGCAGAAGCCATGATGTCGCCTTCGCTTTCGTCAAAGGTGACATTTGTGCTCTCAATGACAGATCGTTTCTCCTAAAGATAGACTCTGTATGCCTTTGAGTTCAGCGAATATCCAACAAAGATGCCTTCAAGTGCTTTTGGATCGATCATTGGCCACAAAACATCGGCAACCGAAGACCCTTAGATAAGATATATCGGGGATACGACGGTTATTCAGCATCTCGTATGGGGTGCGGTTGAATCTCTTGTGGATGGAAGCCCGGTTTTGCGTGTAGCAAGCCGTTTGAATAGCTTCGCCCCAAAGAGAGTGAGGAAGGCCGGATTGGATGAGGAGAGTCCTAGCTGCTTCAATTAGTGTCTTATTTTTACGCTCAACGACACCATTCTGTTCCGGTGTCTTCACAGCTGAGAACTGTTGGGTGATGCCCTGAGTGGCATAGAATTCACTGAGCTTCTTGTTCTTAAACTCAGTTCCGTTGTCAGTTCTGTTAATCCGAACCTTTTGTTGATGAAGGGTTTGGGACATAACAACAAACTCGATGATTATATCAGGAACTTCATCCTTTGTACGAATGAGTTTCGTCCACGTATAGCGTGAGAAGTCGTCGACAATCACAAGAATGTACCGTCTTCCTCCGAGTGTAGCCGTAGGCATTGGGCCGCATAGATCCATGTGTAAGAGCTCAAGGATGAGCTTAGAGGACGGTGTTTCCTTGGAGATGTGAGACGATCGCTTCATCTTTCCCAATTCACAGGCAGAGCAGAGGTGTTCCTTATGATATGTCAATTGGGGTAGACCGTTGACGAGTTTATTCTGACGCAGTTTGTTGATGGTCTTGAAGTTGAGATGTGAAAGACGCCGGTGCCATAGATCGTTCAACTTGGGTGTGGCTCGAGAGAGAAGGCATATAGGTCGAGAGGTCGTAAGATTGAGTACGTAAAGGTGAGACGTGCGCGTTCCAGAAAGAAGAGGTTGTCCCGAGGCATCTATAATGCTGCAGATGTCAGATTCGAATAGAACCTTGTATCCTTTATCGCAGAAACGACCAATGCTGAAGAGATTGTAGCTCAAACCCTCGACATATGAGATGCCCTTAATCGTCAGCTTGTCATGGACGAGATCACCAGTTCCGAGAATTGGCGCCATTTGACTGTTTCCGAATGAGACCCTTCCGAGATAGCGCTCGGAGAAGTTGCTCAACAGCTCCTTGTTCCCCGTCATGTGTGTGGAGCAACCCGAGTCTAGATACCACACATGACAGACCTGCAATCATCAGCAAACGTTGGGTCCCGGTTTACGGAGGGGACCTTCTTGTGATACAAGTAAAATTTTCATGTGGTTAATGGGAAATGTGGTTTCTAAATCAGATTGTGTCGGTTCTAATTTAGCTTTCCCTTTGTCATTTGTTTGATGAGGTGGGATTATGGTTTTTCTAACCCATATTTTCCTATCTTGTGCTTGCATGTATGGCGCCTTATACATGAATTGGCGTGGGGGATGTGGTTGTTGTTTTCGTGCTTCGGTTTTGGTCGCCTTTGGCTTGCGAGCAGTCGGTGAGTTTGCGTTTGACGACGAGAGACGTTTACGCTTAACCTTAGGTTTAGGCGAGATGGGAGAATTCAAAGACATAGTAGAGGAGGTTCGCTTGCGTGGTCGGAGTGTTGCGTGTTTATGTGTGTCATATTCATGAAAGCGTGGGAGAACAAAGTCATCTCAGCAGCACATAGACATAAGCTTGGTAAAAGAAAGATAAGTTTTGGCAACATAATTGTCTACGACCTTAGGATATTGGGATTCAGTACATAGAGAGGAAAGACGAATATAGGATGGTCTTTTCTTCTTGTCATCGAAGAGCGGATTCTCCTTAATTTCATACGAACTGCCTTCCAGAGACGTCGAACTCACATTCCATGTATCCATAAGAATACGAGAGTTAGTGTTAGAACATATGTCAGCTTCAGGAGACATCTTTGCCGTCCTCTTACATGTACATGTTCGAGAATCGGGTACTTGACTCGACGTAGAGGGTTCGTTCGTACTGTGAAATTGCTCTAGGGTAAAGATTTTGTTAAGTAGATCTTCTCGCTCTTGTGCATTCCGCTCTAATTCTAGGGTTCGTTCTAGTTCTGCTATGATCAGAAGTTTTTCTAGGACATAGATGCGAGAAAGTGCTTCTCGGAAAGCGATTTCCTGTTCTTCGGTTGGGAACCGAGACTTGATGTCTTCAGAGAGTGAAGGCTTTTTAGTCTTATCACTAGCATTCAATTCCGTGTAGTCGTACGCGATTTCTGCCAAAAGTATGTTCTGTTCCCTTTTTTCTTCTGACAGCACAGTGGAGGAGGATCTTACAAATGGCATGAGCTGTGAGGGAATACCCTTCCTCGTTTGTAGGAATGATGAACTGTACATGTTATACATTTTAACAGTTAGCGGCGTTGGATCGCAGTTGCTGGCCGATCCGATTCCCATCCGGGCGTCGTAGAATTCTGTTTCAACTGGTTGGTTCAATAGGCATAAGATGTGTGCGGCCTTTTTTTCTGAGGTGAAGTTGCTCTTCAAGTTCTTTCACCTTGCGGTATAGCCTAACTCTTTCCTTCGTAAGCAGTTCATATTGGGAGGCCGTCAGGAGGCGAGAAGTTTCACATGAACTGATGGCTAGTGTAGTTTCCTTAACCTTAGTCTCACTTAGTTTGTTCTTGCTTTGCAGACGTTTGACTAATGCTTCAGAGGCCATTAGACGTTCGTTTGCACAAGCGAGCTCTTCTACTTTTAAACTAAGTAAGGCATAGTTGTTTTCAAATTTTAGCTTAAGTTCATCCTAGTCCCTAGCGTCTACGGTGGGTTTCTTAATGGTGTGTCGGTGATTAAAAACATCATCGAGTTGTGAGATTCGTACCTCAGACTCGGCGTTGGTGGGAGTCTTAGCGTGTTCACCGATGTCAACCATCTCCTCGTCCTTGTCTTGTTCGACCAGCCTTGCCATGCAGCAATCTTCATCCTTAGGCTCCTCGTCTTCTGAAGTGTCGTTCACCCACTCAGTCTCTTCGGTGAGAAGAACTTTCCCACTTTCCATTTTGCGGGTCAATCTGGCCTTACGGTCGTAGTAGCCAGAGTCCTTGACGCGTGGTGCGTGGCATTCCTTGGCAAAGTGGCCTGACTTTCCACATCGAAAGCACTTCACAGACTTCTGAGGTGCTGATTCCTCCTCTTTCTTTGTTGGCTTGACTTCCTCCGTGGGGATGGTCTTTTTAGTGCCGCTATAGGTTCTTTAGCGATTGGAGGAGGATGAGGATTTTTTCCCGATCTTTTTTGAGACAAGCTTAGTGAGCATTGCCAGTTGCTTGCGTAGATCGCGAACATCTTCATCAGACTCTGTATCAGCTTCGGATCCTGAAGAGATGTCAGATACAGTAGCTGGTAGCTTCCCTTTGTTCTGTTTGGTCTTAGTGGCGGAAGGTCGTTCATTGGTCTTGTTCGAGAGGAGGGCCAGTGGGTCGACTCGAGTGTTAGTGGACTGGGGTTGCACGTAAGGAGCATAGTGTAGCGTGTGTTAGATAATATGGGCTATAGTTTGTACTGTATGGTTTAGATCAATAAAATAATACTATTTTTACTGTTGCTTTTCTGTACTTAATGCGTTGTTTGTATATGAATACTAGGATAGGAGGACGTACCAGAAATAGAAAGAGTCAGAAGAAAAAGAAGGTAAAGGAGGTAGAAGATTAGGTCAAATTTAGCATACCCTAATCAGTAATACAGTACGGATTTTATAGTATTGAGCTATATGGGCTCACTCATAATGTCCCATTTAATTGATATTAAAGATAGGCCCAATTTCTCTTTACTTCAACCCAGTCCATCTCGTAACAACCCAGCCCACACGTTGATCCCTTTCTCCTTCTTCGATCTGACCCTAGTCGAACCCCAACGAACAACCTTAGCACCTTCACTTCCCAACTTAATCTCTTCCTTGTCTGAATTCGAAACTTCCTTCACCCTTCCATGTTCATCTTCAGTTTGGGTCATAACAATTCCCCCCGGTTGTGATAATCCTTGTCCCCAAGGATTTATCCCCTTCAATCTGGCTTTCAGTTGCGCTGCATCTTCCCAAGCCGCGCCCTCACAGTCGCCGCTCTTCCATTGCACCAACAATTGAGGTATGGCTCTCCCCTTTCTGTAAATCGTCCTCTTGTCGATAATCTGAGTGGGTTGAACCACAAATTGCCCCTATCCGTTTCGGGTAGTGAAGGTAAAGGATTTACCTTAGGGCTTACGACCTTCTTCAACAGGGACACATGGAAAGTGGGATGAATCCTAGCTTCGGGAGGAAGGTCAAGCTTATAGGCAACCGGCCCCACCTTTTCCAATATCTCGAAAGGCCCAAAGTACCTGGCGCTTAGCTTCATATTCTTGCGCAGTGCCACAGAGTTCTGCCGAAAAGGTTGTAATTTGAGGTAAACCCTTTCACCCACTTCGAACTGTCTTTCCTGTCTCTTCAGGTCAGCATAAAGCTTCATCCTGCTCTGTGCCTGAACCAGATTTCCCTTAAGGGACTGTAAAAGGTCACTCCGCTCCTGTACAAATCCCTTAGCCCCTGTTGTATTAGGCCCCAAATATGCTTCCACCGTGAAGAGTGGAGGTTGGTAACCATATAAAGCCTCGAATGGTGTGGCTTTAAGACTGGTATGATAGTTAGTATTGTACCAGAATTCTGCCAAAGGCAACCACTGTATCCACTTCTTAGGATGCTCACTTGTCATACACCTCAGATAAGTTTCTAAACACTGATTTACCCGCTCTGTTTGACCATCAGATTGCGGATGGTAGGCAGTGGTCATATCCAACCTGACATTAAGTCTCCCAAACAACTCCTTCCAAAATGAGCTTGTAAACACCCTGTCCCTATCAGACACTATTGAGTTGGGCAGCCCATGTAACTTGTAAATATGGGCAAGGAAAACCTTAGCCACTGTCTCAGCCGTGTAAGGATGAGCCAAGGCTATAAAATGAGCATATTTTGTAAGTCTGTCCACTACCACCAGAATGGTATCTTTTCCTTCCGACTTAGGTAACCCTTCCACAAAATCCATAGTAACATGTGTCCAAGCTTGTTGTGGTACAGGGAGTGGCTGTAGGAGTCCAGCATAGGGCCCATGATCCCCCTTGTTCCTACTGCACACCTCGCAGCCCTTAACCCATTCTTCTACATCTGCCTTCATTCTGGGCCAATAGAACAGTTTCTTTAACCTGATATAAGTCCCATTTATGCCTGAATGCCCCCCTAAGGAAGTATCATGTATGGCTGTCAGGATTTCCTTTCGTAGCTCATTGTCTCCGCCTACCACTAGCCTATTTTTGTACCTGAGAACGCCTTCAGAAACAGTATGCATAGGGTAGGAACTCGGGTCCATTGCCTTGGCAGACAGGATTTCCTGCACTTGTGTGTCTCCTTGGTAGCTATGCACCACCCTGTGCAGCCACCTTGGTATTACTGTTGTGATCCCAAAAACAGTTAGATTATCCTCCCTTCTTGACAATGCATCTGTAGCTTTATTCTCCACCCCCCTTTTGTATTGGATCTCATAGTCATATCCTAGGAGTTTGGTCATCCATTTCTGCTGCAGGGGTGACAACACCTTCTGTTCCATGAGGTATTTAAGAGCTTCCTGATCAGTCCTGATTATAAACTTGTGACCTTCCAGATAATGTCTCCACTTTTGGACTGCCATTACTACAGCCAGAAACTCCCTCTCGTATATAGATAAGGACTGATTCCTTTGAGATAACCCTTTGCTCATGTAGGCAATAGGTTTCCCCCCTTGCATAAGAACAGCCCCAACCCCATATCCACTTGCATCTGTTTCTATAGTGAAGGGTTGTGAAAAGTCAGGCATAGCTAGCACAGGTGTGCTGATCATGGCCTCCTTCAAGTTTCTGAATGCCCTTTCTGCCTCATCACTCCACTGGAAGCAATTTCTTTTTAGCAAGTTTGTTAGAGGCTTGCTAAGTTGGCCATATCCCTTGACAAACCTCCTGTAGTACCCTGTTAGCCCTAAAAAACCTCTGAGCTGTTTGATATTGGTAGGTGTAGGCCATTCCACCATGCATGCCACCTTGCTAGGATCAGTAGCTACGCCATCTTTTGAAATAATATGCCCTAGGTACTCTATTTGCCTCTGCCCAAATTGGCACTTGCCCTTCTTAGCATATAGAACATTACTCCTTAGCAGTCCTAATACTATTCTGAGGTGTTTCATGTGCTCATCCCAGCCCCTGCTGTATACCAGTATATCATCAAAAAAAACCAACACAAACTTCCTCATGTGATCTTGGAAGACTTGGTTCATTAGGGACTGAAAAGTTGCAGGTGCATTGCACAACCCAAATGGCATTACTAGAAACTCGTAGTGCCCATGATGTGTCTTAAAAGCAGTGAGATGCCTATCCTCAGCCCTCATTAAGATTTGGTGATAACCCGACCTGAGGTCAATCTTTGTAAACCATGTAGACCCCTTCAACTCATCCAACAGATCATCTATGACTGGAATAGGGTAGTCATGCTTGATAGTCATCCCATTAAGATACCTGTAGTCCACACACATCCTCCATGTACCATCCTTCTTCCTTACTAGAATGACTGGTGATGAATATGAGCTTTTACTGTTCTGTATAATTCCTTCATGCATCATTTCCTTTACCAGCCTCTCTATCTCAGACTTGTGTGCATGGCAAGTCCTATAGGGGCCGGACTGTTTTGGAACACTATCAGGTTTGAGGGCAATTTGATGCTCAACACCCCTCAGAGGTGGTAGGCCTCTAGGGTCCTCAAATACATCAGAGAATTCTCATAGCAACTCTGTCATTTGAGGTGGTTCCCCCATAAGGTGATCCTCATTGTGACATGGTAGAATCATGTAGGCACCCTCTACTTCTAGTTCTTCAGGTGCCTGAGAAAACTTAGATAGTGTTGGCCCAGTAATTACCTTGCATCTGACCTCAGAAGTTAGGGCTTGAATTCTGACTTTCCTACCCCTTAGCCGTAGTGTGAAGGTCATGCACTCATAGTCAAACTTGACTGGGGTGCAAGCCCTCAGCCAGTCACCTCCCAATATGATGTCACACCCTTCATTCTGTAAGATCCTCAAGGTGTGACTGAATTCCACTCCACCCATTTGCCACTTAAAACCAGACACTTGCATATTACTTTTCAGCTTCTGCCCATTAGCTACCTTAACCACAATAGGCTGCCCTGGTTCCAATGCACATTGCAGTTCCTTGGCAGTGTTGGCTCTCAGAAAGCTAAGGGAACTACCTGAATCAATCAGGATGTTCAGCTCATGATCTGCAACAATTCCCTTCACCTTCATGGTGTTAGGACCAACCCTTCCCATAGAAGTGTTGGCTGAAAACACTATGTCATCTGGCTGCATTTGCTCCTCTTTCTGCTCCTCTTGGATGTATGAGAGTTCCTCCTCTTCAGTCATGATAACATAGGCCATCCTATTTTTGCACCTGTGACCTGGCACAAAGATATCATCACAGTTGTAGCACAATCCTTTCTCCCTCCTTGCAGCCATCTCAGCAGAAGTAAGCAACTTAGTAGGAGGTTTCATAACTCCAGGTTTGGGAACTGGTTGGGCTCCTCCCATTTCCCCCTTCCTGTTAGTGGTGTTAAGGGCCTTGCTTGGTCCTCTATTCCTCCTTGATATAGCCTCCAAAGTGTTGAGTTGCATTCTACCCATGTTGATAGTTTCTTGTAGGGTTTTGGTATCAAACATCATGATAAAGTTCTGTAATTCCTCAGTCAGCCCACTGATGAAACTGGCAACAAAATACTCTTCAGAATATTCCCGGTTGTTAAAGGTAAGCATACATGCCTTTAATTCCTCAAACTTATCCACATAGTCATTATAGGACCCATACTGCTTCAGCTTATTGAACTCCCCGATAATTTTGGCCTCCTTTAGCTCCTCAAATCTGGCTGAGATCATTCCCAGGAACTGTTCCCAATTCAGCTGCACCTGTCTACTTGCCAGATTTTGATACCATGCTGCAGCCCTGCCTTCAAAGTGCATGGTGGCCAAGGTCACCTTCTGGTGGTCTGGAATATTAGTCACCAACTGAAAATACCCCTCGCACCTCAACATCCATGAGCGGGGGTTTGTTCCATCAAACCTTGGGAAGTCAATCCGAGGTATAGATAGACTGCCATTCATGTTAGCATTCAGATTAGTACTAGTGCGGTGGGTCGGAGGGGTCATCTCCACCTGATTGTGGTATAGCTGTCTAGGCTCTTGGTATCCATGGGAGGTGTGGGGATGTGGAATGAGCTGTTGTTGCCCGTTTGTGAGTGTGGGACTTGGTGGGCTGCCTAAGATAGATCCACCCGTACCCCTCTGTATCTGATTTTGTAAACTGTTGATAGCTCTTGTAATACCATCAAGCTTGTCATTAAATCCATCATTAACCTTCTCCATCTTGTTTGTCATTTCCATTTTCAGGATTGTGAACTGATCCCACAGTTTCTCCTCAGCCGCTTCACGCTTCAGCATTTGCGACTTAAGTTCATCCTCCGATCGTGTTACCAGCTGCTCGAGCTTCTTCTGATCTTCCTGCAAATCCTTAAATCGAGTATGCTCTGCCATGTCCAAGGAGTCCGCTCTGATACCAATGTAGCGTGTGTTAGATAATATGGGCTATAGTTTGTACTGTATGGTTTAGATCAATAAAATAATACTATTTTTACTGTTGCTTTTCTGTACTTAATGCGTTGTTTGTATATGAATACTAGGATAGGAGGACGTACCAGAAATAGAAAGAGTCAGAAGAAGAAGAAGGTAAAGGAGGTAGAAGATTAGGTCAAATTTAGCATACCCTAATCAGTAATACAGTACGGATTTTATAGTATTGAGCTATATGGGCTCACTCATAATGTCCCATTTAATTGATATTAAAGATAGGCCCAATTTCTCTTTACTTCAACCCAGTCCATCTCGTAACAACCCAGCCCACACGTTGATCCCTTTCTCCTTCTTCGATCTGACCCTAGTCGAACCCCAACGAACAACCTTAGCACCTTCACTTCCCAACTTAATCTCTTCCTTGTCTGAATTCGAAACTTCCTTCACCCTTCCATGTTCATCTTCAGTTTGGGTCATAACACATAGGCTGCCAGACTGTCATAGAGAGCATGGATGGAAGTGTTGGAGAGGTCCTTACTCTGAATCATCATCACGATTGCATTGCCCCAATGTGATTTGAGGCTACCAAGGAAGCGGTTGTTGATATCGAATTTGTCCCTCGAGATCCTGGCTTTCTTGAGTTCATTGATGACCTTCAAGTATCGGAGGTATGTGTCACGCAGTTCCTCTCCTTCATAGGCCTGGAAGTGTTCATACTGCGAGAGACATGCTGATTTCCGCCCTTGGGCACTCTCAGTTGTGCCTGCCATAATTTCCACGAGTTCATCCCATATTTCCTTAGCAGTTGTGCAGCACTCAATGTGAGCGTATACCTCGTTTCCCATAGCTTGGAAGAGATATCCTTTGCAGTCTCATCGGCCTGTACGCGAGCCTGTTAATCCTCATTAATGGGACCTCTTGGAGTGCGGCGTTCATCCATGGGAGGGTTTGTGTTTGGCTGTGCAGCGATGATTGTCCAGAACTGTGCTGGGCCGTTGAAGATGGAGTCCAGAAGGTATTGAGAGAGTGGTGCGCCTTTGTTCCTGATGAACGTGAGGAACCGGTTTGTCCATATGCTGTAGTCGCCTTGCCGCAGCATCGGAGGCCTGGTGTCAGAGCCCACTGTTGAGATGTCAATCGTGGTAGACATGGTTGGTGCAGTCGAATCGTCCGTGGTTTTGATCTTGTATAGACAAGAGAGTTAGTAACGATCGAACGAGATGAGAAATATAAGTTTTGAGAGAAAAAAAATCGTTTAAAGAATTCCTTAGAACTAAGTGAGCGTGTGTGATGGTCGATAATGTATGAAGAGAAAAATATATTTTGAAATTAGGAGAAGTTCTAGAATTTTTTTTTTAAATAAAATGAGATTAGAGGCGAGAAAGAAAAAAACAATATTTATGTCAAAAGTGGTCTAGGGTGATAAGACTAAAGTGTAAGGATCAAATCTTAAATAAGTTTGAGAAAATTTACCCCGAGAAAATTTTAACACGAGGAAAATATTTAACACGTCAGAAAACTTCGCAGGTAGAGACGTGATTGTATGAAGGATTATCCGAGAAATTATGTGTTGAGAAATTTCGCTGTTTGTGAGTTTTAAAGACGAAAATTTCTCAGTTGAAAAATTTCTCGGATTTTAAAATTTCGCATGTGAGTAAGATTCTCAGTTGAGAATTTTAAAGCTTCGCAAGAAAATTTCGCAAGTTGTAACAAATTCGTATCGAGAGTTGAGGTGTGGTTTTGAAAGACTTTCTCAATTTCAAAAATTTTGACTTAGAAATATTTCTTAGCTTTTGAAAGTGAGCTGTTGAGAAAATCCTCGAGATGAAATTTCGCAAGTTATGACAATTTCGCGGTTTAAATGAATTCTTGAAATGAAATTTCTCGCATATAAAGTTTCTCGGATTTTAAAAGTTGTCGCGTGTTGCAATGTGATTTGAGAAAGTTTCTCGGAAAAAAATTTCGCGGCTTAGAAGAATTCGCGGAATAAGCTTTCTCGGATATGGAATTTCTTGGATTATGAAGAGTAAGCAAATTTCGCAGATGAAGGTTTCTGAGTAAGCAAATTTCGCGTGTTAGAAAATTCTCGGAATCAAATTTCTCGTATATGAAGTTTCTCGGATTTTAAAGGGTACGTGGTTGAGAAAAAATGAAGCGACAGTGAGGTAAAAACAGAGAAATTTTCGCGGTTTAAAAAAAAATTCTCGGGATCAACTTTCGCGGATATGGAAATTTCGCGGACTCGAACGATTAAGCAAAATTTCGCGCTCAAGAACGAGCTTTCACTGTTCCATTGCTTACACGCGTTTTGCCAGAAAATCGTCTCGTTCTTGCTCAAATCTCAGCCAAAACCGCTCAAACTTGATCCTAAACTTCAGAAATTCTTCCCTAAACACATAATCGACCGTTTTGTGAGCTAAAAACAACAAAAAATAGGTCAAATCGACCAAAAACAGAGAATGGTCGAGATGTCCTTTTCTGAAGGGTTTTTGCTTCGATCTTGCTCAAAACTCGTTAAAACTGATCCAAAAGTGTTTTAAAAACATTTTAGGCATAGAATTCAATCTGGGGGAAGGTTTTAAACACAAAAACAAAGCATTAATACCCCAAAAACGAGCTCAAAATGCCCGAAAGTGATTTTTTACCCAAAACACCTTTGATCTTTCTCGGAATCGAACGAAACTGGATTCAAATCAATGCAGATCGATCCACGTTTTCTCTGATACCACTTGTTGGTCCCGAATGCACCAAACAAGGAATCAAAGAGGCTTTGATGGAATGAAAAGGGAGAATTTCTCACCTTGTTGTGTGTGTAGTGTGTGAAAACTAGGGTTAGCCTTTCGATCTTTGATTACCTTTCAAATGGTGTTGGTAATACCTTATATACCACATTAACCCTAGGTATATTAAGGCCCATACACCAAAAATTAAAATAATTACATTCAAGTCCAAAGCCCAAGCTAAAAGGATAATTACAATATAAATCCCAAGACTTAAACTATTGACATAATCACTAAATATCCTAACAACTATCATCGGGCTTGGGTATTTTTTCGGGCAGATAATTAACTTATGGTAGATAGGTTTACCTGCAAATAGAGTTAGAATTCTTCGGAAGAATTATTTTTAGGGAATTTAAGAAAATACTAGTTAGAGTCGAGGAATTATCGTTAGTGAACAATGGGGATAGCGTAATTTCTTTCGCGGATAATATTTATTTATGTTTGTCATGCTGTATTTTTATTTGCATTGCATAGCATGTGCACGGCACGACAGTTTGAGATAGGTTGATCGTGTTGACACGGTGACAAGTTAAGGTGTCGGCGCGAGGCGGGTGTGGGGCTAGAGGTGACCGATTTCGGTTGTCGACTCGGGGTCAAGTTGAGGTTGGTACTAGTGCACCTGGCCGTTGGCCGTTGCAACTCATTGAAGGCTTAGTGTTTTCGGAAAGGTGTATAGCTTTTAGCACAAGAAAGTTTTGTATAGGTAAACATTTATAGCAGTCCAACGGTTTTCGATAAACTAGGGTTTTCACTTTAGAGTTTCGAACTCATTAGTAATTCTTTTCGGAGTAGTAAGTTTTATAAGGTTTGAAGTGTTCGGTATGCTAGGATTATATATGCCGACTATAAGATTTAATTAAGGTATTTAAATATTTGCTAATGTTGGTAGTTTTCGGCTATAGATGTCTTTAACACTAAGGAGTTCTTGGGGTTCAGAATTCAGATAAGTATTAGTGTAATTGTTGAACATACGAGTTGTTTATTTGGAGAGTTCTCGGCAATAAGACTTAGGAGTTTTCAAAATCTTTACAAGTTGTCGATATTGGCGAAAGTCTTTTCCATACCTATCTACGTTTTCCGCATTGACCGATTCGTTTTCATATGTTTTCGTGTGGGAATATGTTTAGTATTTCAATCTGTTGGCTTAGTGTTTCCGTTGCAACTCATTGAGTAGGTTTCCGTTGCAATTTTTAAGTAGTTTTGGATAGGTAAACATTTCTTAGCAGTCCTAATGTCTTCGATAAACTAGGGTTTTCACTTCCGAGTTTCGAACTAATTAGTAATTCTTCTCGGAGTAGTAAGTTGTATAAGGTTTGAAGTTTTCCGAAGGTAGGATTATATATGCCGACAATAAGATTTAATTAATTGGCAAAAGTCTTTTCCATACCTATCTATGTTTTCGGCATTGACCGATGCATTTTCATATGTTTTCGTGTGGGAATATGTTTAGTATTTCAATCTGTTGGAGTTCTGTGAGTTTTCAATATGAGAGTAGGAATTACTTGGACTATGTTAGGTGTATATGTTTCAAACACGTGAAAATAATTTAGAATGTCAAGTACATGTGAATCTTGAAAGAATTCGGCAAGGTGAAACCTTTCGGTGTGCTAAGTTTTCGGCATTTTCTCAAAGACTTCGGTATCTAAGGAAGTTTTTGGTATTTTTAGGGTTTCTCACATTCTAGGGTTTTTGAGTTCTAATAGTTTTTGTTAAAGAGTATCATCGGGCTTGGGTATTTTTTCGGGCAGATAATTAACTTATGGTAGATAGGTTTACCTGCAAATAGAGTTAGAAATCTTCGGAAGAATTTTTAGGAATATTTTATTGTGTTCGAATAATTATTTTATCTGTGTCTTGTATTTTATTTAAGTGAACTGGGCTTTAATGTTTTAGAGCCGAGTGAGCTTAGAATTGTAATGGGCTTAGAAGGGCCAAAGTATTATATACCAACATGTGGTATAAATACTAAAACCCTAATACATAGTTAAGGGTCTTGTGTGTGTGAGAAATACAGAGATAATTTTGTGAGAGAGCTCCAAACCCCTCTCAAGAACACGCACGCACGCCCCCACGATACGTTAAATTCTTCCCATTATTTTCGTGGTTAAAATGCTAGAAATGTGTTTTAGTTAGATATACTAGGACCAACAAGTGGTATCAAGGCAAACACGTTAGGATTTGAGCAAGTTTCTGAAATTTTTGGGTTTTATTTTTCAGTTTCAAATTTCTGCCATTTCTTGAGTTTTTGAGTTGATTTTACTGATTTTGCAAACTCTAGACCTAATTAGGCTGTTTTCGAGTGATTCTCAGTGTTTACCCAACTGTTTTCAGCAAATTTGAGTTTGATTTTGCAAACATTAGAGTCTGGGATTTTTTTCTGGTTGAGTTCTTCATTTTCTGGCAGGATTTTTGCACAGCTTTTCAAATCGCCCGATTTGCCATCACAGTTTTGAAGTAAGTCCAAATCGCCCGATTTTTGTTGTTTAAATAAAAAAAAAAAGAAAAACACGGCGATTGTGCAAGGTTAAGGAAATCGCCCGATTTGGTTCCAAAAACACACGCCGATTGCTTAGACTAAGTTTATTGGTGACTTCCACAACCGGTTGTGGATTATAATCAATTAAAATAAACCAAAAAAATTAATAATTCCCACAACCGGTTGTGACCCAACCCACAACCGGTTGGTGTACCAACCTGGGTCACAACCGGTTGTGCACAGTTTTCAATAAAATGTTATAATGCTTTTACGAAATTTTATGACACATTTAATTTATCTTTCGAAATTTAATTTTTATTTTTTTTACCAAAATATATGATTTTTTTCTCTACAAATAGAGACTAGTATTGATACATTTTGAATCACAATTTCAAATTATCTATTTCTTTATCACATTCTATAATCTATCATAATTCATATTATTTTTTTTCTCCAATAGCCAAAGTATCTAAATTTTATATCATATAATGTAGCCTTTTTCAAACATTAAAATACGACTTAATATAAATATTAAATATAAATATTACGGGTTGTGTTGGGTTGTTGATAAAGTTGAAAATTCTTTAGGTTTGGTTGATGTGTAGGTTGTGGATGTGGAGGAGAGAGAAATTAATATTTTATTCTCATGACCGGTTGTCGAGGTCATGGATAAATATAGTCTTAATTGGTCAAACACTCTTTTCGGTTAAAAAACATAGTGTACAAGCAAAAAAAAAAAAATCGCACATTCACTATAGCAATTTCACTGTAGCAAAGTTAATCAATCACAGAGAATCGATCGATTCAACTAGCAAAGTCACTGTAGCACCCGATTATGGTACCAATTTACTGTAGCGGTCGATTACTGTAGCAAATCGCCCGAATTCACCGTAGCGATTTCAAATTCGCCCGATTACTGTAGCAAATCGCCCCGATTTCACTGTAGTAAATGTAGAATATCATTTGTAATTGTGTTTGATTTCATTAGTTGTCCTTGTAATTAGGGGCTTTATTTGTATTAGTCTTTTTATTAAGGACTGGCTTGATATTTATACCAAGCTTGTTTGGTATAAATACTTGTAAATGATTGAGCTGAATAGAGAAAGTTTAGAGAATTGATCCGAAGGGCTTGCAATTCGATTTCTAGAGAGAGAAACAACAGTAACTTTCTCACTCTAATTGAATTCTCTCTCGTGTTCTTAACTTGAGTTTTTCGATCGAATTCAATTGATTATCTAAACGATCGAATTACTATGGATTCTAGCCTAGGATCGTAGAGTTGTTAATCTGAGGACCTAACAATTGGTATCCGAGCAGATTCGTTCTGTTTTGAATCGTAAATTGTTAGAATTGGATCGAAATTTTATTTCGAACACTGTTCCATCGAAGAACAGATTTGACGCGAAAAGTTTTTCGATCCAATAGCTTAATTCTGTGCTTAATTGACTTGAATTTGATGTTTCAGTGCGACTAGATCAGTAGCAGTTTGAACTTCGAATTTTGATTAATTTGATTCTGAAATTTTACTGTTGACGAAGAACATGAAGAACACGTTCTGATTTCGATCAAATTCAATATATTTTGCTTCATAACTTGTTTAATTGCTTGTTCGTGCGTGATTAGTACTGGATTGCGAGCAATTACCTCAAACTTCACTATCTGATTATTTGTTTTTGCTCGAATCTGTGTTAATCGTATTCTGTGAATTTTTGTCGATTGCTCAAATTTTTCTCGTTGTTTTGCGATCGGATTAGTTTCTCGATCGATAAACTTAGCGCGAGAATTTTTCCCGGTCAGAATACGAAGTCAGCGCTAGAATCGTCATCAGCAGAAACGATTTTAGTTAGAAATATTCCTCGAGCATTATCCAGCGAAAAACTTTTTCGAGTGAGACCAATTTTGACCTTGCATGCGCAATAACTTCCACTCGAAAAACTTTTTCATTCAAACCTTTTAACGTTTGACCAGGCGAAAATCATTTATACCCGAGAAACTTTTCTAGTCAACGGATTTATTTTGACTTGTCGAGAAACTTACTAACGTACTGTTTCTTTACGATCGAAATAAATTCACGATCAGGAAACTTTTCTCGACTGAACTGGGCAATTTATTTCGCTCGTAAAATATTTCGCTGACAAAATTTCTCGCACGAGAACAGTACATACATTCTATATCGACGAAATTAATTTCGATCATACTTTAAAGATTGAATCGAAAATAATTCTCGAACTAATCTTCGAATCAAACGCTACTAACAAATTTCGTCACTTGTGAAGCACTTTACATCGTCTTCAACTCTCCAAAAAATCAACGAAGATCCTTCAACAACTCGACTACTATAATACAAACATGGATGCATACTCACCCGGAAATGACAACCGTCCGCCGATCTTGCAAAGAGGCGAATACACAGTGTGGAGAAGCCGCTTCCTGAATTTCATAGCTCTAAAGGATCAAGCCGAAAATCTACTGTAGTCCCTTGAAGAGGGACCGACACAGTTCTGGGTTCATGTACCCGGGGACGAATCAGCTACTCCAGTAATTCCAGCTTCTAACCGACTAAAGGAGCCTAGAGAATACTCTCTGGAGGAAAGAGCTCGAGCTAAGGCTGATCGAGTAGCCATAAATACCCTTATGCAGGGCATTCCCAACGATATATACAGACAAATAGACAGCCTTACATCGGCTAAGGGGATGTGGGATGAGCTGCATAGGATGATGCAAAGGACGTAAGTTGGCATAAAGGCCAAGAAGGCGAGCATTCTCACTGCTTACGACTCATTCAAAGCAAAGACGGAGGAGAGTCTATACGAAATCTACCAACGATACCTCACTCTTCTCAACGAGATGAGGAAGATAGAAATAACAAAGACAAACATGGAAACAAACATAAGATTTCTATCTTCTCTGCCCACGGAATGGAAGAAAATATCCACACAAATACGACAAAATAAAGATCTAGACGAGTTGGATGTCCATGCCGTGTTCGATAATCTCGCTCAGCATGAGGATGATATCCGCGAGATTATCAAAGAGCAGAATGGCAAACAAACCGATGACACGGTTGCCTTAGTCTCGGAGAAGAGGAGCACAAGATCAAGAAAGGAAAAGATCGTTAGGCCACCTTCATCATCAGAGTCAGAAGGAGAATCGGACTCTGACTTCGAGCCGAATATGAAAGCCCTTGGAAAGCAGTTAGCTCTCATTGGACAAATGATGAGCAAGAAGTACTTCAAGAAGAAGTCTTCAACCTCAGCCAATAGACTTCGGACTACAAGCTCCAAGAACAAAGAACGTGCTCCGGAGAGTTCCGAGGTCAAGAATCCCAAAGAGACTAACAAATGCTTTAACTGTGGCAAAGCAGGTCACTTCGCCAGAGAGTGCACTCTCCCGAAGAAGAGAGATGCAAACTACTACTCCAGGAAGCTTCAATTGACAAAACAGAAAGAAGCTGGAGTAGCTCTCATGGCCGAACAGGACCAATGGCTCGAGGACACGTCGAGCTCCGAAGAAGAGAACTTAGCCCTCATGGACCGTCTCGACAACGAATTGAACGCCGAAACATCCACCCATATGGACGACGACAACGCATCCACGTTTTCAAATGAGGTAGTCACTCCTTCCACATTATTGACCATGTTAGAATCATATCAAACGCAATATGCTAACATGAAACGTGAGCAGAAAAGTATAAAGGAAGTAGAGAACAAACTTGAGAGAGCTCAGGAGAAGATATATAGTCTCGAATCAGAACTTAGAAGCTCTAGTGCAAAAATAGAAGAACTTACTAAGAGTCTTCATTCTAGAGAGACTAGTCAACCTCATTTAGGACAACATAGTGAAAGATTAAAGAATTAGAAGATAGGCTAGCAAATAACTACAATTGTTTGGTTAGGCATCTCAACGAGAAAGCTACCTTAAATTGTAGGATAACCGAAGCTACCTCTAAGATCACTGACTTAAAAGCTCAATTAGAAACATCCAACGCTAAGGTTAGTGAGCTTAGTAAGGATCTAGACACCTGTCAAGCCGCCAAACTGACGGTAGAAAATAATTATGCTCTCCCAAGTGAGGAACGCAGGACGTTGTATGCAAAAAAATTAGATGATCTTCTTACGCGTAGGGGACACTCTGAACAAACGATATTCTTAAACAAGCCCAATGATATAGAGTTTCATAATCCAATAGAAGGCATAGGTTACACTAACCCACGTATTCTACAGAAGAAAGAAATGCATGACATCAAGAACATGGGTTTAGCTGCAACCTCTCTTAGGAACATTACGGAATCGACGTATGAAAATGCGTTTGATTCATCCATCAAACAAGCCTCACATGGGCCTGAGATCCCCCTTGACTACAATGAACTAATTGAAAAGGACAAAAATAGGAAACCATCCTTAACACCTGTCAGTGATTTAGCTCAAGTCTTACCTCTTGACTCTAAAGAACACCATGAGGAAGTCAAAAAGGTTAATTATCAAAATTCTCTCTACAAACACCCTATCATAAAACAGATAGAGGAGTCACAGGCGAAACTAGACAAAGAAAGAGAGAATTTCGAAGCTGAAAAGAAAAAATTCTTTAAAGAGATGGAAAATCTCAAGGCTTCCCTGTCCTCCCAAACTTCCTCACACGCTATCATAAAAAGCGTGAAAATAGAAAAATCGCCTTCAAAAGATCGTAAGAGCATTAATAATTCTATTACAAGTGCTAAGACTAATTCTACTTTACCTACGTCCACAGGGAGCGTAGAGCCAGCACCGACTACGAAGGCGAGAGTGTCTAGTCCTAAAATAAAGAAGGAGCTAGTAGATTTAAATGCTTCTGAACATGTTATTCCTTCTGTCAAAATAAAAGACACTCGTAGTAATAAAATAGCCATTTCTACGTTCAAAATAATTGCTTCTACGTGCTCACTTCAGCCTATCACCTATAGAAGTGAAAATCTCGAAATAGGCTCTACCTCGAAAATTACTACTAATCATTCTAAAACAAATGCCATAACGCAGACTCGTAGGAAACAAGATCCAGCCATAAGGAAAGATTATGGCGCCGTACATGACTGTACTCACCTAAGGTATCCCGTAGAAATTAAATCCCCCAAGCACCTTAGGAGACTATCACAAGAAGAGATCTTTTCCTCAGTCAAACCTTCCAAGGCATTTGTACGAGCTGAAATTAACCTTCCTTGTAAGGTTCTACCCAAATGGGTTCCTGAATCTCTGCCTAGGACGACAAAAGCCAAAAGGGCCAAGTCTCCTATAGAGGCAAAACCCAAACCCACTTCTCCAAAAGTGCAATGGGTTATTAAGACTCTTCCAAAAATAGATTTAGGAGTCGTATCTGAACCCAAAATTAAATCTGCTAATCCGAGAGGACCCATGCTTAAGTGGGTACCTAAAGCTCTCTAAATTGTTTTTGCAGATCCATCATGTGTGGTACCTCGACTCTGGTTGCTCCACACACATGACCGGTAAACAAGAGCTGCTGAGCAACTACAAAGACCGACCAAACGGCAAAGTCAGATTTGGGATCAACGATTCAGCCCCATTCTAGGACTTGGAGATATCATTCTGAAGAATCTGACCATCAAAGATGTCTCATACGTGGAAGGCCTCCGCCATAACTTGTTCAGCATAGGCCAATTCTGTGACAAAGGCTTACAAGTGGTCTTCCATGCTGACCGGTGCAGAATTTTCGATAGTCAGGACACAGAACTCCTTCGAGGACTTCGGAGATCCAATCTTTACACGATCAACCTGACGTCCGTCCGGCCCTCGACAGTAGTATGCCTCATTTCTCAGATTGTTTTACGGAGGAACAGCCTATGGCATCAACGACTGTCTCATCTAAACATGAAAGCTCTCCAACGTCTTTCTACGAAAAAGTTGATTCACGGTCTTCCAACTATACAACTACAAAGGGAGCATCATTGTTCGGCATGTCACCTAGGAAAAATAAAGCGAGCATCTCTTCACGTCAAGCGAAATGCGTCTACTTCTCGACCATTGGAACTAATTCACATGGATCTCTGTGGTCCGATGCAGACTCAGAGTGTCAATGGAAGAAAGTATGTCCTAGTGATTGTAGATGACTATTCTCGCTACACGTGGACAAAGTTCCTCCGAACGAAAGATGAGACCGGTGACTTGATTATCAATTTTGTGAACACAACTCAAAATCTGCTGCAACAGACTATTCAAGTTGTTAGAACAGACAACGGCACTGAGTTAAAAAACAATCACCTCAGTGAGTTTTATCAGAAACTTGGAATAAGTCAACAATTTTCAGCCGCCAAAACATCTCAACAAAATGGAGTCGTTGAAAGGAAAAATTGAACACTAGTTGGAAGCCGCTCGTACAATACTGATCCAATCGGGACTTCCACACTTTCTATGGGCTGAAGCAGTCAATACTGCTTGTTTCACTCAAAACAGGACGGTGGTTTACAAACGGTTCAACAAGACTCCTTACGAGATTGTGAATAATAGAGTGCCCAACATCTCTTTCCTTAAAGTCTTCGGGTGCAAGTGCTTTGTGGCGAACGACCGAGATCAACGTGCAAAGTTCGACCCTAAAGCATTCGAAGCTACATTAGTCGGGTATTCTTCAACATCAAAAGCGTACCGAGTATACATCAAGTCCAACCGAACTATTAAGGAAAGCTATAATGTCACTTTCCACGAAGTGGCAGAATGGCTTCTGGTCAACTCAGTCCAGGACCCGTGCCTAACCCGTTGGTTCCTGCTCAATTCAGTTCAGGACCCGTGCTCAACCCGTTGGCTTCTGAAGACAACATTTCAGAACCCGTAATTACTAGTGTGTTGGCACAAAACCAACAGAAGATGGCAACAACTTCAGGATCAGTGTCAGACGAAGCAACGAGACTTGCAATAGACGACTTGGATTCTCTCTTCGAACCGGTATATCGGTCATACACGACTACACCTATAATGGATTCTCCACCGAACGAGACCGACGTACCAACTTCATCTCACACCTCTACCCCACCCGTTTCAGAATTGCCACAGAATACCGAAGAACCTACAGTGGTCTTCGAGGAAGTATCATCAGAGACGATCAATCCAAGTACAGTATTGGAACTTCCTCAGACAAATGATCAATCAGAGACTATAGGCAATCTAGATCCACAGACGGCTGACGCATCGACTTCAGCCTTGCCTCATGAGCGCAAGTGGACGAGAGGCCACCCGGTTGTTCAGATAATTGGCGATCCTTTGGTTGGTGTGAGGACACGTCATCAACACAGTCTTTTCAGTTGCTTTCTGAGCCAAAATGAGCCTACCAAAGTAGCAGACGCACTTCAGAGACCCGGATTGGACAATTGCAATGCAAGAGGAAATCAATCAATTCGAACGTCTTCAAGTGTGGACCTTGGTACCCCGTCCACATGGGAAAACAGTGGTCGGAACTAAATGGGTTTTCAAGAATAAGAAAAATGAAGATGGTGAAGTGATCCGGAACAAAGCAAGGCTAGTTGCTAAGGGATACAATCAACAGGAAGGCATCGACTACGACGAGACTTATGCTCATGTTGCCCGTATCGAAGCTATCCGCCTCCTGCTGGCTTATGCGGCTCACAAAGACTTCAAAGTCTATCAGATGGATGTTAAAACCGCCTTTCTCAACGGCGTGTTAAAAGAAGAAGTCTACGTCGCTCAGCCGAAAGGTTTCGTTGATCAAGAACATCCCGATCACGTCTATCGCTTGGACAAAGCTCTCTATGGACTAAAACAAGCCCCACGTGCTTGGTACGATGTCCTGAGTGATTTCCTCGTGAAGTCTGGATTCATACGAGGTACGATAGACACAATCCTCTTCATTAAATGGCATGAAAAAGATCTGATGGTCGTCCAAGTATACGTCGACGACATCATCTTCAGATCAACAAATCCTCGGCTCTGCAAGAAGTTTGGATATCACATGAAGCAAATTCGAGATGAGTCACATGGGAGAGATGCAATTTTTCTTAGGCCTTCAAGTCAGGCCGCTCAATGATGGAATTTTCATCAGTCAGACAAAATACATCAAGGATATTCTGAAGAAGTTTCATCAAAACCAGAGCAAGCCTCACAGCACTCCTATGTCACCAAGCTGCAAGTTGGATGCCGATCCCTCTGGTAAATTGGTCGACATCACACTGTATCGCAGTATTATTGGATCTCATCTCTACCTCACTTCGAGCCGGCCGGATATCATGTTTGCCACCTACTTGTGTGCCCGTTTTGAAGTCGATCCCAAAGAATCTCATATGCTCGCGGTCAAAAGAATTCTACGCTACCTTAAGGGCACCTCTACCCTTGGCCTATGGTATCCAAAGTGTACGAATTTCAAACTTATCGGCTACACTGACGCTGACTATGCAGGTTGCCGAATGGACAGGAAAAGCACGTCCGACGGCGCTCAATTTCTCGGAGAAAAGCTGGTCTGCTGGTCATCCAGAAAGCAGAACTGTGTGTCCACTTCGACGGCCGAAGCAGAATACGTAGCTGCCGCCAGTTGTTGCTCAGAGATGCTGTGGATGCGGACACAGCTTCGCGACTAGGGGTACAATCTAAATAATATACCCATATATAGTGATAGTCAAAGTGCAATCGCCATTACTTGCAATCCTGTTCATCATTCACGCACAAAACACATAGACATTAGATATCATCTTATCAAAGATCACGTAGAAAAAGGCACGATAGAGATGTACTTTGTGAACACGGAGTTTCAACTAGCTGATCACCAAGGCCTTGGATGAGAAACGATTCCAATTCCTTGTCGGAAAATTAGGCATGCTGAATCATCCGTAATATGTGCATTACCTGATCTTCCGTGCTATCACATGCTCTATTCTATGTGTTTTCTATGCTTATTTGTCCTTATCTTGCGTGATAAAAATAATAATAATAGAAAGAAAATAAAATATATATATATATATATAATATAATGGGGTATGACGAAATCCTTTAGGATGCTTTGATCTAAAGTCACCAAGAATTTACCCCGACATGCGCTCGATTTAATTGCTTAAATTTTGTCAGTCTAAGTCCCATTCTTGTGTCTAAAAGGTCATTTGATTGTACTAGACACAAAGGCACTCTACATGCGTGAGGATTCAAGCCTTGTTCCTTTTTCCTTTCTCTGGATCTACTTCTCGAGTGAGTCACACATAAATTACTTGTCTTACCAAGTGATTCTTGGTGTCATACTCATCTTGCGTTAGATCGTTAGGAAAATGATAAGGGAGTTTAGGATATTCCTCACTCGGCCTTATGTAAATTCCCCCACGTTTGCCCTTAGTCATCCACTTTGAGCCTTCTCCGACGTCCTTTTCTTCATTTGAAATCCATTCCCAGCCTTCAACCGAATTCTACACTCTTCGAATGGTTGTTCAAACGAGAATAGGAGGGGGAGATAACAAAAGAAAAGTAGGATGATGACAAAGAAGGCATTGCTCAACGCGCAAAGACCAAAGGAACCGGCCTTCCGACTACCTTGTAGAAAGTGGCATGGTTCCTGCTGCAAACTTCTCCAATGATAATCTCGTACGCTCGTCATAACGGCTGGAAGAGGAGCACCACGAAGTGAACTTCTCCAACGATAATACGGTCTTATCTCGGGAAATGAGAAGAGGAGCGCAGCCTCCGGTACGAATTCCATACCCGTGAACTTTTCCAAAAGAAAATCTCTGAAACCTCTCTAGGGATTAAGAGAAGAGGAGCACGGTATCGGCCCGAGAACCAACGATAAGAACTTCACCTACAATAATCTTCTATAGCCTCATGGAGAAGCGGAGCTTCAGCTTGAGCATAGCTTCATAAGGGATAGTAAAAGAGGGAAAGACGCAGAAAAGAAAGGAGACGGACGTAGAAATGAAAGATGACGAAGAGATAAGCTCACTTTCCTCTAAATTCCTTCCCTTCTAAGTCCTAGCCGAACTAAAATCTTTACACCCCTTTGATTCCAATCGACGGTCTCTCGCTTGGCTTAAATGATTAAACACGCCTCGATAACAGGTAAATTGACTTGAAACTGCTTGTGTTAACTTGAGTGATAAAAATATAAAAATCCCAAGATAGAAATTATTGAGAGCAAGAGCGAACCTATTGAGAGTTGTCGAAATGGAGCAGTCTATGAACTTAGGACTTTAGTTTGACAACAAGACTTGACGGCATTTTCGTCTTTCAAATGTCTCGTAAAATTTTAAGAATGACAATTGATCGAAGCAAAATAATCTGACCCCATACTATAATAATAGTAAGAAAAATATATATATAAATAATAAATAATAAAATTCGCTCATTTTGACATGAAATGTTATGTTTTATATACGTTGAATTGAATAAATGCGAATTTCTTTAGTGTATCGCACATTCTAAATGCAATTTTAGATTGCATTGGTACTGAATTGTTTAAATGCGATATTTTTTTTTCCTCCACCCTCACACAATATTTTGAAGTACATGTTTTCGGGGACCATGTATACGTACTTACTTGGTAGATTTGTGTGTTACATGCTCGTGACTTGAATTGATTTAATATGCTTCCATAATTAGCCAATTCTTGTGCATCATTTGAGGGGGAGCAAGTATAAAAATCGTGGTATAGCTCTAAATATTTTTGACGTTTTTCTCTAAGTATTTCAGATCTTTCAAAATTAAGGAGTGAGACGTCGATACTACAAAGAGAGGAGCTAGACACAAGACCAAATATTTCAAAGATAAATTGCCAAAAATAATTGTTGATTAACTCCATTATTAGTAACGTTTATCTCTAAGTGGTACAGATTTTTTAAATTTCTGCCAGGGGAGCTAGACGTTACTACACAGAAAATACAGGGAGTTAATTGCATTTATTTTAATTACTAAGGGGGAGCCTTACAATGGGTTTTTATTTTGAAATAGGGGTCAATATAAAATTCTTTAGAAGAACTTACTATCGAGAAACTGGATATTAGAATTAATTCGCAATCTAAAGTTTCTCGATCGTAAACAGTGTCGGGATCGATTTTGTTTAACCGCGATAATTTGAGATCGAAAAAATTGAATTTTTCGTGTGCAAGTAGTAATGGGCCTGCTCCATTAAATCGCAAAATGTCAAATCACAAGCCCAACAACGAAACTGCTAGTTAATAAAAGTTTAACTTTTGTCAGTCGAAAAACTTTTTCTCACGCAAAACCTAATCGAAAAAAAACTCTCTCGCAAAACTTTCTTAGACGATTCAAAAACCTTCAAAATCTTTCGATTTTTTCACTTCAAATCGTCTGATTAAGGTAGAAATTCGATTCGGTTAAGGATTGCGAATTTTATAACTTGTTTTGCATTTACATTCTGTAGTTTTTCGCATGTTTAGTTAAGATTTTTCGACCGTTCTTCAAAAATAGTTTAACGCATACTGTTTCACTAAATTCTGGCATGTTTCTTGGATTTTCTGAGTTAAATGCCTGTTTTTTAGATAGATTTGATGTTTTTTTTGATGAAACAGATAGTTTAAATCTCCGGAAAAATCTGCATCTGTGACGTTAAAATGAGTTTCGATGAAACTGGTTTTGAAGTTTTGAAGCTGTCGAAGAACTTTGTCGATCGCAAATAATCTTAATGAATTCCGATTCAATTGAGATACTATTTGTGTCGATTTAGTTTTCGATCGCAAAATTTTGATTTAGTCATCACGATAAAAGATTTTAACCGTTAAACTTACCATCGAAAAATCCAACTATAATTTTCTGCGAGCGAAAAACTTATGCACTGAATGGATAATTTCGATGCAAATTCAAACCGAGCGTTAAACTTACTATCGAAAAATTAAAATTTCGATTTCATTTTATTTCGGTCGCAAAAAATTAGCAGCGAAAAATAATTTTTCAATGCTTAATTTTTCGATCGTAAATTCGCCGCTTAGATTAAATTGATCGAAAAATTTCTCGACGATTGACTTAGTTTCGTCGTTGACCAATTTCTCGATAAATAAGTACAACAGCGAAAATTTACTTAAATCGAAAACTATCTACCGCTGACAAAATTTCAAATCGAAAAATTTTATTCAATCGAAGAAAATTTCTCGACAGTAAATTTACCTGAGAAATAATTTCTCGATCGTAAATTTACACGGAATTTTTCTCGATCGTAAAATTGATCGACTACAGTCTATATTTCAATCTTCAACACTTAGAAAATTTTTCTCTAAGTCTTTTACACTGTAGCGAATATTAGCGAATAAAATTTCTCTATCGAAAAATTACACGGAAACATTTCAATTGAAATCAATGCATAGGAAATCAAATTGAAAATCAATTTTATCGACCGAAAAATTTTCTCGGCATGAACAGTGACTTACTGATTTAACACTTAGCGAAATTTCGAACTATTTTTCACGCGACATATATTTCATTAGAAATTACATTCATGCCATCACGATTTTTGAAACTGAACATACACTATGCATTTGATATGATTTCAATTCAAAATTCATCGAACATGCTATTATTTGCAATATTACTATAATTTGATGAAATTTATTGATATTTCGACTGAAAATAAAATTGATCTAATAAACTTTTATATATCTTATTTTTCAGATGGATCGCTGCCCAAGATACAACCATATATATGATCACAATCTGTACTTGAAGGTTCAGGATACGAACTTTCACCTCGATCTGAGCACATTTCGGTGCCCGGACGAGATCATCGTATCCATCCTCAGAGGCCACCCCATCTGGCATGCCTTAAAGGTCACCGCATCGGTGCCGATGGTCTATCTCCAGCAATTCTGGGGATATATACAAGGAGTTGTAGCAAATGGGGCATTCTCCTTCACAACAAAACTCGGGACGCGGCATATTCTTATGAGCAAGAGCCAGTTCGGGATGATGCTGGACTTGCCCCACAACGACAACTACGACCCGCTCCCGACGGACGTAGAGATGATTCAGGACTTCTTGCACATGGGATACCAACCGCCGCTTACAAGATTAGCTCAGGTCCAGAGCAGCGGTATCGCTCACCCGTGGAAGACACTATCCAGAATAGTGAATAACTGTCTGTCGCCCAAGCACACAGGATTCGATAAGGGCAACAGCAATATTTTGAGGATCTTCCACGGCATCGCCTTCTCAAGAAATTATGACAACACTCAGCTGATCTGGAACAACCTCGCGGACCAGATTCGGCAGAAAGAGAACCGGCGATCGAAGAACGTGCCCTATGCTCGATGGTTCAATGTGATCATCAGGGAGTTCATCGAGTTATATGCGGAGAACATCCCTCAGCTACCTCCTGGTGGAAACTACCAGCCGCCAAGGCTAAAGTTTTCCCACAATCCACGGCTCACGGACCTGGACCAACCGTCGATGCCGATTCCACTCAACCTACTCAGGCTCGCCGACCCCGCGGGAGCTGAGTATCAAAGGTTCTGCCGGGAACACAATTTAACGGAGAAATGATCAGAGGGCCCCCGGCAGATCACCATGTGAGCCCTCCCCAACCGGAACACCAGCCAAGCCCTGACGACACAATGATCGATGTTGTCGCTCAGGAGCTTCAACAGGAGTCTCCTTTGGTCGAAGAGCTAATGCCCGATGTAGAAGCTACTTTGATAGACGTCGTGGCTACCGAGATGGCGCTCGAGGCTCCTGCACATGAATTACAAGTGGAAATGCCCGTACATGTTGGCGTGCTCGAAAAAACTTTTGAGGAGGTTCTTCAACAAGAAGCACAGCCCGAAACTGAAATGGGGCAAAGCTCTCTTCCACAAGTGACGGATCAGGCACTGGAGGACGTCAATCGTGACCTCACTCCTCACACGGCCACCCTGTCTGACACGGAGTCTGACGAGGAAATAAGCCTGATAAGGAGGACGCCCAGAAGACTAAGCATTCAGCTGGAGTCCCTCTTCTCGGCCGTCACTGCCGCACCAGATACTACGCTGACCACATCGACAAGTGTTGCTGGCACTTCTTCGCTCAATCTTGAGCCACAACCAACTCACGTGGTGTCTGGTTCGCATGCGCAACCAGAGCCTGCCTTAACACCCATAGAGACGAATCCTCTGGATTCGACTCGAGGATTTGGTGGAAGTCTCATACAGTCACAACCTCAAGTGACTGTGAGCCAACCTGACGAGTCGGTCTCAAGGGTTGATAACAGGCAACATCAGTCATCCTGGTCCATCAAATGAGGCGTCCGCACCCTTTGTGCCGAACGAGTAGTTTCCGCCGCTCTCTCTGCCGCCGTACAGTCTATGGAAGACAAAATCACGGAGAGAGTACTTCAAGCAATCGAGACATCCCGAAGAGATACCGGGAAAGCACCTGTCTCTGAAGGCCCTTCATCACAAACCAATCCCACACCTCCACAACCCACACCCACCGACCCTTTAGCCACTTCCTCCATCCTCATCAACCCATACACCATACCCATAACCAAGCTCCACGACATATTACTCGCCCGCTTGATCGGCCTGTCCATTCTCGGTCGCCTCAAGTGGAATCGGCGATTGATGGATCATCCTGAGCCACCGACTGACACCTGTCGAGGCCCAAGCTCCCACTCACGGCGCAGACATGACGATCCTAACGATCACGACCCTCATGAGGGGGAGAAGAGGCCGAGGACATCTACATCCGGCCAAGGACAAGGCTCGGGCGCTACGCCGACAAGCGCTCGAGCTGGTGAAATCCAAACACAAATCCAAACACAAACCACCCACACCACGCACCGCACCGCCACTCTACCAAATATCGACCAACCAACCTTTACCTTCGGACGCCTCCGCCCACACCGGCGATCTACTCAAGCCCCTTGCTTCCGGAAGAAGAAGCAAGTGCTGCAATGCTTGTAGCTCTAGCAGCTACCCAAGCTACTCCCTCTGTCGCTCCAGACCAACCGGACCCTCTGGACATGGCGTCAATCCACACGAAGTATTAGACAAGTACATTTTTGAAGGCCAGTGGATGACCCATTCCATGCCCGGGGAGCATCAGAGACAACGGCTTCAGGACGTACGCCACTTCTTACAACAAGCATCCGTGGACCTCGTGATCATAGAAGAAGACGAACTTCAAGAAATAGACTACCAAAGTGAATTCCCAAGGCTACCGGAGTTGATCGCACAACGAGCGGCCTCCCCTACAAGACAGACGCCAGGGAACGTTCGGATCGATACGCCATGGGAGAACATTCACATAGACATACCTTTCCTAGAAGAAGTCACGGAAAACATTTGGAGGTCACCGGTTCGAATTAAGAAGCCGGATGAGTTCGAGCTGAGAGGGATCTCTCACTGGGATCAGTAGAAGAGAATGACATATCTGTGGATGCTGACCCAACTAGGACCGGACGTGAGGCTGGGGATCCTGAAGGATCGACTGAAGAGTCACTTCAGGGAACTCTCCCCAATTTGCCAACTCCTCAGTGTCTATTGTGCCAAAGGAGGACTTCCAACACGTCACTACATCATCGAACGAGTGGACAGGACTCGAGAGGAACTGAGCGAGACCTGCCGTACCTCCTAGCTACAAGACAAGGGAAATACCTTTGTCTGATGACTATTTTGATGCTCTTATTCCTCCTTCAACACCAATCACTGTCGACAACACGTCCCGTGACTTAGCATCCAGCGTCTCTAGTGCATATATCCCAGCAGTTATTAAGGAAATCTATGACTTGCGCTCGATCCTATAGTCCGAAAAGATTGTTTTTCAGGTAGAAAATGACGTGCTATTGACAATAATTTCTCACTCGAAAAACAAATCAATAACATTATAGCTCCACCGTCTCCACAAATGTCTCCAGCTGTGTCTAAAATAGAAACTCTAACCAAGCCTAGGACATTAAGGAAGCAGAATGCATCGAGAAAATCAATGCGTGCCCACTTATCCTCGCATGCACCTACTGGTAAAATTTTAAATAGAATGAAAGGAAAGGAGATAGCCACAGGAGACGACCTATTATTTGAAAATTGTACTCTTTTTAAAAAGGAGGCAATTAAATTTAGATCATCAAGTTCAAATTCGCATAGTAGGCATCAATCACAAGCTAAATCTAACATTGCCACATCTCCATCGATGATTTCATTTCTGAACCTGTACGAACATCTATGCTCTTTCATTTCCACTATTCTTATGATGATGCACTTGCCTTAAATTCTCGTTTTAGATTAGCGAATGCACGTACAACCAAGAACGACG
This sequence comes from Craterostigma plantagineum, assembly GCA_027422505.1. Lineage (NCBI taxonomy): Eukaryota > Viridiplantae > Streptophyta > Magnoliopsida > Lamiales > Linderniaceae > Craterostigma > Craterostigma plantagineum. The sequence continues at coordinate 1,049,521 of JAPQWV010000055.1, forward strand.
AACGCTTACTTGCTAAGTTAGGCTCACAAACTCAAAAGGAGAAGATTCAAACGAACAGAAAGACAAAGCCTGCACATTCGTCTCCCAAGTCCAGTTCTAAGCTTGACAAACGAGAAGATCACAAAAGCATCCAGTCAAAGCACCCTAAGACTGAAGCTAAAGCTAAAGTTTTGGGAATTAACAAAATCTGGAACACAAAACAAGAACTTAGGGCAAGCACTAGCCTTTGTTACCCCTTAGGAATTAGAAAGATTTGGGTTCCCAAATCAACCATTAACGCTATAGATAAACCTACAGTTGACTTAGGACATAAATCTATAAAAGACGCATGCATAAACTCTAGATCTAATACGAAGGGACCCATTCTTAGATGGGTACGAAAATCTGCTTAAGATGTTTTGCAGTTTCCAGCATGGGTAGGTACTTAGAGAGCTGCTCCTTACCCATGGCTGGTTTGCGACGAGAGCGGCCACAAGATCCCTCACGTATGGTACCTGAAGCAGCCCCACATATGTGATCAAGGGATGGAATGCGGACAGCTAAAACCAACTGACAAATTTGCGAGCTGAGTATCGCCCGAAACCGCTTTGGATTTAATTTTAATTAGTCGACCGAACCTATGAATCGCCTGAAACTGAGCATCGCTCGAAACTTCCTTTGCAACTTTTGAATCGCCCGAACTTAAGAATCAGGAAAATATTTTATTTATTAAAATATTTCTTTGCTTTAAGTTTTTATCTTTGAGGTTCACATTCTCAAAACTTCAAATATTGAGGGGGGGTAGCTGTGTTTCGCGAACTAATCTTTAAACGATTCGTACATCCTTTCAAATGAAAAAAAACAAAAAAAACAAACTTACAACTCAAATACGCAAAACACCTTCAAAATGCGAAAACCACTTTCATAACGCGAACTAGGAAAATTACATTATCAAAATACGAGAAAAAGCCTCAAAAACCAGTACACATTGTCAGGACCCAAAACAGCACAACCATTAAAACGACGAACAAGCACATGAGAAGCCAAATCTCGAGCACTAACGTCTCCAAATTCCGGTTAAAATGACGCCTTAACTTGGCATATTCATCGTTCTCTTCGTGATCTTGCTGCTGATTCCAGTTCATCTGTGTGAGGTCGATTCTGTTTTAGTATGAGTGATTAATGGTATGACCGTGTTCTTCGGATCATGTCTATTTATAGGCATGAATCGAACAACGAAATCATTATTGTCCTGACAAAATGATAAATGATACCGACGAATTTTTGACTTGAGGGTTCAGCGCCGCGTACGAAATGCTTTCTTTGTCGATTATCGGATTCTGCCTTACAGAAATCGATCTAGGAAAACTCGTTGATTCGATATTAATTTTGGGGCCTATTTTTCTTTGAAGTCAGTATATCATTGACTAGATGAAAATCTTACATTTGACAGCTCTGGGTGTTTCCCTTCAACTTTCCATTAATCGATTTTTGGGTCCAAGTTTTTTAAGTTAGAAGTTGCTAAATCTTTAAACTACAAACTAAATCGCTCGATTTTTCAACTTTTATCTCGGCGAATCTCAGAAACGCCCGATTTCGAAATCGGCCTATACAACGACTTGTTTGAAAATACCCATCGTTGATTCTTGAAATCAGCCGACTCATCATCGCCCGGTTCTTCAAATCGCTGAATTCTAGAAATCTCCTGATTCCACATTCACTAAGCGATTCCATGAATCGCACAATTCTGGAATCGATCGATACCTAGGTCCTTATTATAAGTTTTCTCGGCGATTCCTCCAATCACCCGATTCCTCAAATCGCCCGATTCCTGCAATTGTCCAATTCCTCCATCAATCGAAAGCGCTACAGTACATCATTTTCTCGGTGATTCTTACAATCACCCCGACTCCTCAATCGATCGAACGTGCTACAGTGCATCTTATATATATATATACGAAATTGCCCGATTTTTATCACTTTTCCCAAAATTGTATACATGAATCAGCCTCATGAGGTAATCAAGTTTCGCGAGTTCAGTTCCCGTGTCATTGAAACTCAAATTTCGCGAACCCTCTTCAGTTTCGCGAACAACTTCGAATTCGCGGATCATTCAGTTCGCAAACCACGGCCCAATTCACGGTCCAAACCAAATTCCAATTTGCGACTCAAAGACTTCAAATTCTTTCGAAGACATACATCTTAGAAAATCATTTTCGCAAACGGGATTTTTCGCACATCACTTTGAAATCTTCGAAACTAACAGCACCACACATCTTCGAACTCCTCATTTTGTAAACTCGGTATCCTACTTTGAAACTTCTTCAAAAATACCTAGTGAACAACTACATCCTCCCAGCATGCATGGTATCTCGGGTTGCTCCACATGCATGACTGGTAAGAGATGCGAGTAACCACACCTCCCAGAGTGTATGGTATCTCGGGCTGCTGCACAGACACGACTGGTTAGCGATGGGAGCAACCAAACGTAGGTAAATTTTATATGCATCCTTTTGTAAAGTTTGCATGCATATCAACTTGTAACTTCAAATTGCCTACCTTGAAAACAATAGGCAACATTATAGTTACGCATGCTTCAAAAAGACTTTAAATTCCAAATTTTTGCATGCAAACATGAGCTGAAATGCATAAATACCCTATAATAGGTATATTTGCATTCCATAGCATTTTCATGACACGACGGTTTGAGATAGGTTGACCGTGTTGACACGGTGACACCTTAAGGCGTCGGCGGGAGGCGCGTGTGGGGGTAGAAGTGACCGATTTCGGTTGTCGACTCGGATACGAGTTGAGGTTGGTACTATTGCACCCAACGGTTGGCTAACTATTAAAATTCTGATTTTATATGGCTAAGTATGGATGTTTAGAGGAAACTAGAATTTGTTAAGTAGGTTTTCGTTGTAACTCATTGAAGGCTAAGTGTTTTCGGAAAGGTGTATAGCTTTCGGCACAAGAAAGTTTTGTATAGGTAAACATTTTTTAGCAGTCCTAATGTTTTCGATAAACTAGGGTTTTCACTTTAGAGTTTCGAACTAATTAGTAATTCTTTTCGGAGTAGTAAGTTTTATAAGGTTTGAAGTGTTCGGTATGCCTGGATTATATATGCTGACTATAAGATTTAATTTAGGTATTTAAATATTTGCTAATGTTGTAGTTTTCGGCTATAGATTGTTGGTCCCGATTGCAACAAACAAGGAATCAAAGAGGCTTTGATGGAATGAAAAAGGGAGAATTCTCACCTTCAAGTGTGTGTATTGTGTGTAAAAATAGGGTTAGCCTTTTGATCTTTGATTACTTTGAAAATAGAGATGGTAAAACCTTATATACCACGTTAACCCTAGCTATATTAAGGCCCAAACTCTAAAGATTAATTAATTACTTTCTAGTCCAAAGCCCAAGCTAAAAGGATAATTACAAAATATAACCCAAGACTTAAACTATTGACACAATCTATAAATATCCTAACAATCTCCCCCTTTGTGTCAATTGTTGGGAGTCTTGGATCTTGGGCGTTGTGATGGTGGATTAGCGAGTGTGTGTTTCACGAAGTCCTAGCTTGACTCAAAGGCGCAGAGATTCCTTCGAAGAACAATTCGATCAGCTATGGCGTCAATGAACTTCGCGAATTTGGATCGGCAGTGAGGGTCTTCTTCCGAAAGGATGCGGTAAATCCTCATGAGCTTGTCTTGGATGATGGTAAGTGTTCCATCCGAGAACTTTGCCTCTTCGGAGCAGCGTAACAGCCTCATCTTTCCCTTGTAGTTCGATTAGGCGACCGCCGGATCATCTCCGTCGATCACATCGCCCTCTCGATAGTCGTTCGCGTTCTTGAAAGATGGGCGAGTCAGGTTCACCTTCTTTAGGTTGTGCTCCACCGCCATCTGCAGATCGTGGGAGGCGAAGAATCTGACCTGTCGGAGCATGTGTCGCTTGAGAGCCACATAACCCATAGTGACTGGTTCAGCCCGTACAAGATGTCCAGAACTTCTGACGACGAGTCTGAACTGCTTCACGGATTCCAGCATGCTGTACATATCACACAGGCGCAGAAACTTGAAGTCCGCCTCGCTCACTTCACTGAAGCTTTCATCCTGCCTCATTACCGTGAACATTGGATAGTGGACACGTCCTTTCGACTCCTGGTGAAGGTCAGTGACTTTGGAGATGGGGGCCCGATTCATTTCCAGAGCGATGTTTTCCTCATCGGACAGCGTCCTCTTTGTGCACTTGTGGCAAAGAAGGCTCCATCGGTAGAGCTTCTTTTTTTCCTCGCTCCAATTTTGGATGTTCATCAGCTCGTATTCATCGAAGGCCGTGATGATCTGCTCCTTGCGCCGCCAGATCCTCTTCCTGATCTCTTCTTGGAATGGTACAGTGATCTTCTTGTTTTCCCACGGTGCTTCCGGTATATCCGCCGTGGGCACATCTGGTTGAGCAGCAGGAGCCTCAGCTTGCTGCGCTTGAAATTGTAGGATGTTCTCGAGTTCGTTGGGTTCAGCATCGTACTCCTCCCCGTTCTCGTCGTCTGCAGTGTTGATCAGCGTAAGAGATGCTTCCTTTAGCAGACGTCGAGCATTCTCCACCAACATCCTGGCTGCTACTGCGTCGGCGGGTGTGTAACGCCATTAATCGTTGAAGATGTAGGCCTCGATCTCGTTTTGCGCGCAGTAGAAGTCCTCTGGAGCCACGTTGGGGTCGGTATTGAGAGGGGTATGGCTGTGCAATGGCGAGGGTGTTGCGTCGGAGGAGTTTGTGGATTGTGGGGATGGTTGTGGTGGAGATTCTGGTGGTTCGGTTGAGGTGATGGTTTTGGCGAGGATGATTTGGTGTCGGGTGGTGTAGATGTGGCGTCTAACGTCGATGTGACAGTTAGAGGTTCCGAGATGGTGGGTGGAGAAGGTGTGGAGGTGGGCTCTAATGCCGATGTGACGATTAGAGTTTCGGAGACGGTAGTAGGTGGTGGTGAGGGTGATTTGGCTAGTGGCTCGGGGTTAATAGGGTGGGATTTTGGCTGGTGGGGTGTGAGGTTTCTGTTGCGGGTGTCGTTTCAGGTGCAGAGGCGTCGATTGCACGAGTCCTTGATATTGTGAGCCTTGCTGCCTATTCTCCCCCTCGCGGCGATCTTGATCATCGTCTTGATCGTCGCGTCTGATCCCGCTAGTCTCGCCTTGAGCGCGACAAGTCATTGGTTGAGTTATGATTGCCTTCATTTGCTGTTCTTCCTCGTCGAGTTCCGTCATTGATTCGAATCGGGCTCTGAGGATGTGGAAGAGCTCCTTTGCGGAAATGGAGGAGAGGACAGCTTCTGCGTCCACATGTTGCGGCGGTGGTGGCGTCTCTGGGGCCACACGTTTGCCTTCGTCGATGGTGGATGCATCGAGACGCGCGTAGACTTTATCGAGGATAGACGCCTTAAGAGTCTTTGCAAACTCTTGAAGACGAGGCTCTAGCGCGGTCTCGGGGACAAAATGGGGTAAGTTTACCAAGTTGGAATCACGAAATCCAACTGACACCGAATCGGAGAAGATAGCCGATCGGCCGCCCGTTTGCACAGGACGGGAAAAAACGGGGTCACTAAGACTTCCCGTTGGCATCATCGATGAGACAGACTCAAACGAATGATGGCCTAGGCTCACGGTTGTCGTGATGTTGGCCGTGCTAGGTCTTCCGCTCTCAGTCACAGAGACATCACCGAGCGTTCTGACAGAATCACAAAGACTCGGTAGTGCAGTAAAAGGTGTATGTGTCCTAGAAACGTATGAAATTATGGGGAGTGAGGGCACTAGACTCGATGTGGTTGAAGAGGATGCAGTCTGAGGCGAAGGACTGCTTGTTTCAATATCGACTATCTCCAAGTGGGATGTCTATGGCATACGTAGCTCCTCGTGGAATGAAATATCTTCCTGTAGAGAGGAAGATAAGTGGATTGGTGGGGTTGTTTGCGTGGTTGAGCCAAATGCCACGTCTTCTACTCGGGAGGTGAACACATCACCTCCTGTACCTATGGGTTTGGCTCGGTTTGTCTGTGACTGAGGAGGTCGATCGTGTTTTTGTTTCAATCGACGGTTCGTGGGGCGGCTTACGTCATCCTCACGTGACCGTTTTTTCGGTACACTGGTGGAAGAGGATGTGGCGCGACCCGACGACTTTTTGGAAGTGGTGGTGGGGTTTTGGGTAGTCTCGGGGTTAGGAGCAGTGGGGTTGATCTGCTCCGTAGGGACAATGGATAGTGGACGGGGACTTTCGCAGAATGAAGCGGTGGAGGCGCGATAGGCTCGAACATGCGGGTTTGTCGGGTCGGCATAGGCGAGGACTTCGTCTGGGATGATCATGGCGTGTCGATCTTTCGCCGTAGTATTTTTCTTGGCGAATTTCTCGACAACGGGAATTATGAAGTGCTCACTCACCGGGCGGATGCGGATGTTGGTGGAGAACAAGCGAAAGTGTCTGATGAGCGCTGGGAGCCACCGCATGTAGGGTACGAAGCGCTTCGTGACTTCCTTGGCGACTTCCCGATCGCGACGTTGAATCATGGAGACGAGATCCATCCATATTATCTCAGCGTAGTTGTACTTGCGGTTGTGGGCGATGCCGGTTAGGATGGTAAGAATTTGGTGGTTGCCGCGGTCCTGACCAACATGCTTCCCTGACATGCATTTTGTTCAGCAGTAGGTACAGTGTTCGCCAATGTTGAGGTAGATTGCGTGTGGTGACTTCACAGAGAACAAGTGGGCCCTTCTTCTTCTTGTTTTCTGTTTGATAGCCCAATCTATCGATGTCTTCAATAAGTTGTTCGTGCGTCGGTAGTGGATCATAGGGTGAGTAGACAGGGAGTTGAAGAACTTCTTGGACGATCTTGCGAGTGAGGACTACTGTTTCTTGATCGATTTCGGAGGACATTGCTGAAGCGCGGTAGTGTGTTCCAGCAATCTGCAGTGTGTGCCAGAACTGTTGGAGATAGACTTGCGCTTCTGGCTCGCCAAGAGTGAGGGCGTGGCGGAGGGGATGCCCTTTGAGGATCTCTATGATGACGGCATCGCACCGGAAGTTGTCCAGGTCCACCATGTGGTTGTTTGGTATCAAGGCAGCCCATCGACTTGTTGGGAATACCTGCTCGATCGGTGGAATGAACGTCTGTGTATTGAGTTCAATGAGCGACGTCCCTTTGAATTGCGGCAGCCTCAAGTGCTTCAAGTGCTTCTCGGTTTGTGTTAGTCACATCTGTGCTCAACAGAAATTGTAGCATGATTAGTATGGACTAAATTGCGAGAAGGTGGATTATAAGTAAGTCATGGGTGAAACAATAACACAAAGCATAAAAGTCATGAGCAAAATTTTGTAGTGTTGAGAAAATTTTCGCATGTAATGTGAAATTTAGCTGATTTATAACACATAAGCCGAGAGAAATTTTCGCAGATATTGTAAAAATTCGCATGTAGTGTTAGATTTTGCAAGTAGTGGAAAATTATCGCAGATTATGGAATTTCACAAGTTATCAAAAATTTCGCATGCATTGGAAATTTCGCTGATTATCACATATAGACAAGTCGAGAGAAAATTTTCGCATTTAGGGGGTGTTTGTTTTGGGGTGATCTTCCAAAACATCAACGTAATCCTCTCGTTTACCACTTATCACTGTGTTTGTTTAGTCTAGGTGATGAGCCACCACCGGAATGATGGATCACCTAGGTGATGAAAATGGGGTGATATTTCATATTTCAGATCACCCCAAAAAACCTAGGTGATCCAACATTACGGTGATGAGGTAATCTATCTAACTTTTTAATGGACGAGAATACCCCTCATATTTTAACATTATTACTTTATATGCCATTATAAATTTAATTACATGATTAACATAATTAAATCTTAAAAATATTTCAGTTATTTAGAAATATTAAAACTTATATTATTTAAAAAAGTATAAATATAAATAATGCTTATATTAAATATATATTTTAATATACTAATGATTATCACATAAAATATCACCTTAAAAAAATTTAACACATTATTTAAGTCATATGTACAGGGTCAAATATGACATTTATACAGCGTCACCCTGCACATCTCAGTGATTAAACAAACAGAATACTTCAATATCACGTTGATCTGCAAAATAAAATATTACCTTAAAACAAACACATTGATGACATATCACCTTGATCCACATTCCGGTGATACCCACATCACCGTGATGTGCGTATCACCGTAATGTTGGATCACCTGAAACAAACACCCCCTTAGTGTAAAATTTTCGCATGTAGTTTTAATTTTCGCACGTTAAGTAAATTTCGCATTCAGAGTAAAGTTTCGTATGTAGTGTGAAATTTTCGCAAGTTATGGAGTTTTTCTTAAGTGATATGAAAGTTTCGCGGAGTGATAAAGTTTTGAAGGAAATCTGCTCCAGTGATAAATTTCTCGGATTGATAATTTTGGGTCACTGTAGTTTGCGAAATAGTGAAGATGCGAAAAGATTTAATATGAAGTGAGGTGTATGGAAATTTCGCGGGGTATGACTCACTGTAGCAGCAAAAGTTTTAACGTAAGAAAAAGGATTTTCTCGGATGAAGACTTTCGCGGGACTTTACACACTGTAGCAGCGAAATTTTAACGCTAGAAAATTTTCGGATGAAAAATTTTCGCGGGACGTTACACACTGTAGCAGCGAAATTTTAACGCTAGAAAATTCTCGAACGAAAAATTTTCGCGAGACTTTACACACTGTAGCAGCGAATTTTAACGCAAGAAAAATCCTCGGATGAAAATTTTCGCGGGACCTCACTCACTATAGCTGCCAAAATCCATCTTTAAAGTATTTTTCTGAAAAATTTTCTCGGCGAGAACACTGCGAAAACGTACGAAACGACGCTATAATTTTTGCCTTAGAACCACTCAAATCTTAACCAAAATGCAATAAACTGGACTCAACCGACTCGAAGTTGGACGGGCAATACACATTTGGGGGTTTTTAAACACCAAAATCCTAACATGCGTCCGATTTAAAGCCGAGAAAAATTAATTTTAAACCTAAAAAAGATTAAAAACGGGGCTAAAACAGAGTAAATCGAACGGGAATTGGTTTATTTGCGATGTATTCATACCGAATAGCTGATTTTGACGACGGAGTACGCAGAGAAACGGATTGTGGATGCAGACTTGAAGAAGACGATGACGCGAGAGGTTGAGAAATTTTCGAAGAGAAAGGTGCGGAAATTTTGAATTTTTCTCGCGAATTTGTAAGATTGTGAAAGAAGTTAAGTGTTTTGGGATTTTGTGACTGTTCATGCGAGATTTTGAGTTAATGGGCTGAAATTCGCTGGCTTGGTCAAAGTTGGGTCCTTGGCCGAATTTCGCGGGCTTGGTCAAATTGGGTCCAATTGGTATTCAATTGGTCCAATCTTGACTCCGTTTTGACCAAAAATTTAACATTTCAACCCAAAATTCAATTGGTCCAGTTTTGACTTCGTTTGACCACAATTCAAGACTTCAACCCAATTTTTTTTTCTTTTTTTAATTGGCAAAATCAGAAACTCCCCCTTAATCTAAAGCTCCCTTTTTAAATAAAGAAAAAAAAAAGCAGAAACTCCCCCTTAATCGAAAACTCCCCCTTAAGAGACATAATTCAGAAGACACATAGAAAATGGAGTAAAGTGAAAATAAATATGGAGGGTCGATTGATCACAACGGAAGATTCAACATGCCCAACATAGTCACAAGGTGTTGGAATCGTTTGACGTCCAATGGTTTTGTGAAAATGTCGGCCAGTTGATCTTCGGTAGTGACGTAGTGCAATTCAATCGTCCCTTGTTCGACATGTTCTTCGATGAAGTGGTGACGAATATCTATGTGTTTCGTTCTCGAGTGATGTACCGGATTACTTGTCATCGCAATCGCACTCTTCGAGTCACAATAAATGGGAATTTTATCAACATGAAAATTAAAATCTCGTAGTTGGGTTCTCATCCACAAAAGCTGTGAACAACAACTAGCGGCGGCGACATATTCTGCCTCCGTCGACGAAGTTGAGACACAGTTTTGTTTTCGAGAAGACCAACTTACGAGTTTACCGCCCAAGAAGTGTGCAGCTCCAGAGGTGCTTTTCCGATCCATCTTGCATCCTGCGTAATCCGAGTCAGAGAATCCAACCAGTTTGAAGTCCGATCGAGTGGGGTACCACAAACCCAGATTGGGTGTTCCTTTGAGATAGCGGAGAATCCTTTTGACAGCAGTGAAATGGGATTCCTTAGGTGTGGCCTGAAAACGAGCGCAGATACCTGTCGAGAGAACGATATCCGGTCGCCTAGCAGTGAGGTACAGAAGAGAGCCTATTATCCCACGATAGACGGTTTGGTCAACGGGAGCACCAGATGGGTCCGCGTCGGGTCGGCCAGAGGGAGACATAGGTGTACCAGCAGTCTTAGCATCCTTCATTCTATATTTCTCGAGGATGTCATGGATGTATTTGGACTGGTTGATGAAGATTCCGTCGGGGAGTTGCTTTACTTGAAGACCAAGAAAGAAATTCAGCTCGCCCATCATACTCATTTTGAACTTCTCTTTCATCAATTCCGCGAACTCTTCACACAGTTCTGGTTTAGTCGATCCAAAAATGATGTCATCGACATAAATCTGTATAATCATGATGTTCGGTCCATTCCGCTTGGTGAAGAGAGTTGTATTCAGAGATCCTTTCTTGAATCCAGATTGAACAAGGAAGTCTGAAAGGACGTCATACCAAGCTCGAGGAGCCTGTTTTAGTCCGTAGAGAGCCTTGTATAGTCGATATACGTGATGGGGAAACTCTTCGCTCAAGAACCCTTCAGGTTGATCAACGTACACTTCTTCTTTGAGAAATCCATTCAGAAATGCAGTCTTCACGTCCATTTGGTATACTTTGAAGTTCTTATGAGCAGCAAAGGCAAGAAAGATTCGTATAGCTTCGATCCTGGCAACGGGGGCGAAATTTTGATCGTAGTCAATGCCTTCATGTTGATTTTACCCCTTAGCCACAAGTCTTGCTTTATTGCGGATGACAACACCGTCTTCATCCTTCTTGTTCTTGAAGATCCACTTCGTGCCGATAATGGATCTGTTGTGAGGGCGTGGTACGAGTTCCCAGACTTGTAAACGTTCGAACTGATTTATTTCCTCCTGCATTGCAATCAGCCAATCAGGATCTTTGAGAGCTTCAGCTACTCGTGATGGTTCGGCTTGACTGAGATAGCAAACGAATAGACTTTCATTCATCGTAGCTGAAAGTGTCGATACACCAGATGTGGGATCCCCAATAATCTGATCCGTAGGATGAGAGCGAGCCCAAAGTGGTACATTGGTCTGTGAGGAGCTAGCTGCATTTGTGTTGATTAGAGGCTCATTAGATTGGGGTCCAGTGTTCGAAGAAGAGATCTCAACCGTAGTAGATTGAGAGGGTTCGGCATCAGGATCAGCAATGTTCTCAGGGTTTGGGTAAAATGTCGTCTTCGTTGAGATTGAGATTTTCTAAGTTTGGAGGGACGACATCATTGCCGATTATCGGCGGTGTAGGTGGGGTTGGTGCAGCGGTAGGTTGAGTGGTGACGACGGGAGTCTTGGGGACGGGATAGAAGTACCCGAACAGCAGATCGAGATACAGTTCGCCAGAGTTGAACTTAGATGAGGAAGTTCCCGTCGATGAAGGTTGACCTCTGTCAACGACTGTAGAAGACCTGGTTCTGGACTGATATGAGCAGAAGCCATGAGGTCGCCTTCGCTTTCGTCAAAGAAGACATTTGTGCTCTCAATGACTGATCGTTTCTCCTTAATATAGATTCTGTATGCCTTTGAGTTCAGCTAATATCCAACAAAGATGCCTTCAAGTGCTTTTGGATCAAGCTTCCCAAGATGTTGGCGATCATTGGCCACAAAACATCGGCAACCGAAGACCCTTAGATAAGATATATCTGGGATACGATGGTTACTCAGCATCTCGTATGGGGTGCGGTTGAATCTCTTGTGGATGGAAGCCCGGTTCTGCGTGTAGCAGGCCGTTTGAATGGCTTCGCCCCAGAGAGGGTGAGGAAAGGCGGATTGGATGAGGAGAGTCCTAGCTGCTCCAACTAGTGTCCTATTCTTACGCTCAACGACACCATTCTGTTCCGGTGTCTTCACAGCTGAGAACTGCTGGGTGATGCCCTGAGTGGCATAGAAATCACTGAGCTTCTTGTTCTTGAACTCAGTTCCGTTGTCTGTTCTGATAATCCGAACCTTCTGTTGATGAAGAGTTTGGGACGTAACAACAAACTCGATGATTACATCAGGAACTTCTCCTTTGTACGAACGAGTTTCGTCCATGTGTAGCGTGAGAAATCATCGACAATCACAAGAATATACCGTCTTCCTTCGAGTGTAGCCGTAGGGATTGGGCCACATAGATTCATGTGTAAGAGCTCGAGGATGAGCTTAGAGGACGGTGTTTCCTTGGACATGTGAGACGAGCGCTTCATCTTCTCCAATTCGCAGGCAGATCAGATGTGTTCCTTATGATAGGATAGCTGGGGTAGATCGTTGACGAGTTTTTTCTGACGCAGTTTGTGATAGTCTTGAAATTGAGATGTGAAAGACGCTGGTGCCATAGATCGTTCAACTTAGGTGCAGCACGAGAGAGAAGGCATATTGGTCGAGAGGTCGTAAGATTGAGTACGTAGAGGTGAGACGTGCACTTTCCAGAAAGAAGAGGTAGTCCCGAGGCATCGATAATGCTGCAGATGTCAGATTCGAAGAGAACCTTGTATCCTTCGTCGCAGAAACGACCAATGCTGAAGAGATTATAGCTTAAACCCTCGACGTAAGAGATGCCCTTGATCGTCAGTTTGTCATGGATGAGATCGCCAGTTCCGATAATTGGCGCCATTTGACTGTTTCCGAAGGAGACCCTTCCGAGATAGCGCTCGGAGAAGTTGCTCAACAGCTCCTTGTTCCCCGTCATGTGTGTGGAGCAACCTCAGTCTAGATACCACACATGACAGACCTGCAATCATCAACGAACATTGGGTCCCCGTTTACGGACGGAACCTTCTTGTGATACAAGTAAAATTTTTATGCGCTTAACGGGAAATGTGGGGTCTAAATCAGGTTGCGCTAGATCTAATTTAGATTTCCCGTCGTGATTTGTTTGATGGGGCGGGATTATGATTTTTCTAACCCATATTTGCCTAACTTGTGCTTGTATGTACGGTGCCTTATTTATGAATTGGCGTGGGGATTTTCGTTGTTGCTGTCGTCCTTCGATTTTAGTCGTCTTTTGCTTGCGAGCAGTAGGTGACTTTGTATTTAGCGTCGGAAGGCGTTTTCGCTTAACCGTAGGCTTAGACGAACTGGGAGAATGCAAAGGCATCGTAGGGGGGTTAGCTTGCTTGGTGGGAGTGTTGCGTGTTCGTGTGCTTCATATTCATGAAAGCGTGGAAGAATAAAGTCATTGCAGCAACACATTGACATAAGTTTGGCAAAGGAAAGATAAGTTTTGGTAACATCATTGTCTACGTCCTTAAGATATTGGGATTCAGTACATAAAGAGGAAAGACGAATATAGGATGATCTTTTCTTCTTGTCATCGAAGAGCGGGTTCTCCTTTATTTCAAACGAACTCCCTTCTAGAGACGTCGAACTCTCATTCCCTGTATCCATAAGAATACGAGAGTTAGTGTTAGAACAAGTTTCAGCTTCAGGAGTCATCTTCGCCGTCCTCTTACATTTACATGTTTGGGAATAGGGTACTTGACTCGATGTAGAGGGTTTGTTCGTGTTGTGAAATTGCTCTAGGGTAAATATTTTGCTAAGTAGATCATCTCGCTCCTTTGCAAAGGCTTTCTGCTCTAATTCTAGGGTTCGTTCTAGTTCTGCTATGACCAGGAGTTTCTTTGGGATATAGTTACGAGAAAGTGCTTCTCTGATGGCAAATTCATGTTCTTCAGTTGGGAATTGAGTCTTGATGTCCTCAGAGAATGAAGGTTTCTTAGTCTTATAACTAGCATTCAATTCTGTGTTGTCGTATGCGATTTCCGCCCAAAGAATATTCTGTTCCCTCTTTTCTTCCGAAAGGACAACTGAGGAGGATCATACAAATGGCATGAGCTGTGAGGGAGTACCCTTCCTCGTTTGTTGGAATGTTGTACTGTATATGTTATACCTTTTAACCAGTAACGGCATTGGATCGCAGTTGCTGGCTAGGCCGATTCCCATCCGGGCGTCGTAGAATTCTGTTTCAACTGGTTGATTCAATAGGCATAAGATGCGTGCATTTTTGTTTCTAAGGTGAAGTTGCTCTTCAAGTTTTTTCACCTTTCGGTACAGCCTAACTCTTTCCTTTGTAAGTAGTTCATAGTGGGAGGCCGTCAAGAGACGAGATGTTTCACATGAACTGATGGCCAGTGTGGTTTCCTTAACCTTAGTCTCACTTTGTTTATTCTTGCTTTGCAGACGTTTGACTAACGCTTCAGAAGCCACTAGTCGTTCGTTTACGCAAGCGAGCTCTTCTACTTTTAAATTAAGTAAGGCATAGTTGTTTTCAAATTTTAGTTTAAGTTCATCATAATCCCTAGCGTCTACGGTGGGTTCTTAATGGTATGTCGGTGATTAAACTCGTCATCAAGTTGTGAAATTCGTACCTCAGACTCGGCGTTGGTAGGAGTCTTAGCTGTGTTCTCACTGGTGTTAACCATCTCCTCGTCCTCGTCATGTTCGACCAGCCTTACCATGCAGCAATCTTCATCATTAGGTTCCTCATCTTCTGAAGTGTCGTTCACCTACTCAGCTTCTTCGGTGAGAAAAACTTTCCCACTTTCCATTTTGCGGGTCATTCTGGCCTTACGGTCGTAGTAGCCAGAGTCCTTCACGCGTGGGGCGTGGCATTCCTTGGCAAAGTGGCCCGACTTTCCACACCGAAAGCACTTCACAGACTTTCCGAGAGATTATCAAAGAGCAGAATGGCAAACAAACCGATGACACGGTTGCCTTAGTCTCGGAGAAGAGGAGCACAAGATCAAGAAAAGAAAAGATCGTTAGGCCACCTTCATCATCGGAGTCGGAAGATGAATCGGACTGCGGCATAGAGCCGAACATGAAAGCCCTTGGAAAGCAGTTAGCTCTCATTGGACAAATGATGAGCATGAAGTACTTCAAGAAGAAGTCTTCAACCTCGGCCAACAGACTTCGAACTACAAGCTCCAAGAACAAAGAACGTGCTCCAGAGAGTTCCGAGGTCAAGAACCCCAAAGAGACTAACAAATGCTTTAATTGTGGCAAAGCAGGTCACTTTGCCAGAGAGTGCACTCTCCCGAAGAAGAGAGATGCAAACTACTACTCCAGGAAGCTTCAATTGACAAAACAGAAAGAAGCTGGAGTAGCTCTCATGGCCGAGCAGGACCAATGGCTCGAGGACACGTCGAGCTCCGAAGAAGAGAACTTAGCCCTCATGGCTCGTCTCGACAACGAAATGGATGCCGAAACATCCACTCGTACGGACGACGACAACGCATCCACGTCTTCAAATGAGGTAGTCTCTCCCTCCACATTATTGACCATGTTAGATTCGTATCAATTAGCATACACTAACATGAAACGTGAGCAGAAAAGTGTTAAGGAAGTAGAGATCAAACTTGAGAGAGCTCAGGAGAATATAAATAGTCTCGAATCAGACCTTAGAAGCTCTAGCGCAAAAATAGAAGAACTTACTAAGAGCTTACATTGTAGAGAGACTAGTCAACCTCCTTTAGGACAGCATAGTGAAAAGATTAAAGAGTTAGAAGACAGGCTAGCAAATAACTACAATTGTCTGGTTAGGAATCTCAATGAGAAAGCTACCTTAAATTGTAGGATAACCGAAGCTACCTCTAAGATCGCTGACTTAGAAGCTCAATTAGAAATTTCTAACGCTAAGGTTAGTGAGCTTAGTAAGGAACTAGACACCTGTCAAGCCGCCAA
Source organism: Craterostigma plantagineum (assembly GCA_027422505.1). Lineage (NCBI taxonomy): Eukaryota > Viridiplantae > Streptophyta > Magnoliopsida > Lamiales > Linderniaceae > Craterostigma > Craterostigma plantagineum. Next base: position 1,065,481 of record JAPQWV010000055.1, read on the forward strand.
ACTGACGGTAGAAAATAATTATGCTCTCCTAAGTGAGGAACGCAGGAAGCTGTATGCAAAATTAAAAAATTAGATGATCTTCTTACGCGTAGGGGACACTCTGAACAGACGATATTCCTAAACAAGCCCAAGGATATAGAGTTTTATAATCCAATAGAAGGCATAGGTTACACTAACCCACGTATTTTACAAAAGAAAGAAATGTACGACATTAAGAACATGGGTTTAGCTGCAACCTCTCTTAGGAACATTACGGAATCGACGTATGAAAATGCGTTTGATTCATCTATCAAACAACCCTTTGACTATAGTGAACTAATTGAAAAGGACAAAAATAGAAAACCTACTCTAACACCTGTCAGCGAATTAGCTCAAGTTCTACCTCCGGACTCTCAAGAATACCACAAGGAAGTCAAAAAGGTTAATTATCAAAATACTCTCTACAAACCCCCTATCATAAAATAGATAGAGGAGTCACAAGCGAAACTAGACAAAGAAAGAGAGAATTTCGAAGCTGAAAAGAAAAAATTCTATAAGGAGATGGAAAATCTCAAGGCTTCCTCGTCCTCCCAAACTATCTCACACGCTATCATAAAAAGCGTGAAAATAGAAAAATTGCCTTCGAAAGATCAAAAGAGCATTAATTATTCTGTTAAAAATGCTAAGACTAATTCTACTTCACCTACAACCACAGGGAGCGTAGAGCCAGCACCGACTACGAAGGCGAGAGTGTCTAGTCCTAAAATAAAGGAGCGAGTAGATTTAAATGTTTCTGAACATGTTATTCCTTCTGTCAAAATAAAAGACACTCATAGTAATAAGAGAGCCATTTCTACGTTCAAAATAATTGCTTCTACGTGCTCACTTAACCCCATCACCTATAGAAGCGAAATCCCGAAATAGGCTCTACATCGAAAATTACTAACAATCATTCTGAAACAAATGCCAAAAGGAAAAATCGTAGGAAACAAGATCCAGCCATAAAGAAAGCTTATGGCGCCGTACATGACTGTACTCACCTAAGGTATCCCGTAGAAATTAAATCCCCCAAGCACCTTAGGAGACTATCACAAGAGAAGATCTTTTCCTCAGTCAAACCTTCCAAGGCATTTGTACGAGCTGAAATTAACCTTCCCCGTAAGGTTCAACCCAAATGGGTTCCTAAATCTCCGCCTAGGACGACAAAAGCCAAGTCTCCTACAGAGGCAAAACCCAAACTCACTTCTCCAAAAGTGCAATGGGTTATTAAGACTCTTCTAGAAATAGATTTAGGAGTCATATCTGAACCTAAAATTAAATCTGCTAATCTGAGAGGACCCATGCTTAAGTGGGCACCTAAAGCTCTCTAAACTGTTTTTGCAGATCCATCATGTGTGGTACCTCGACTCTGGTTGCTCCACACACATGACTGGTAAACAAGAGCTGCTGAGCAACTACAAAGACCGACCAAATGGCAAAGTCAGATTTGGGAACAACGATTCAGCCCCGATTCTAGGATTTGGGGACATCATTTTGAAGAAGCTGACCATCAAAGATGTCTCATACGTCGAAGGCCTCCGCCATAACTTGTTCAGCATAGGCCGATTCTGTGACAAAGGCTTCCAGGTGGTCTTCCATGCCGACCGGTGCAGAATTTTGGATAGTCAGGACACAGAACTCCTTCAAGGACTGCGGAAATCCAATCTTTACACGATCAACCTGACGTCCGTGCGGCCCTGGACAGCTGTATGCCTCATTTCTCAGATTGATATACAGAGGAACAGCCTATGGCATCAACGACTGTCTCATCTAAACATGAAAGCTCTCCAACGTCTTTCTACGAAAAAGTTGGTCCACGGTCTTCCAACTATACAACTACAAAGGGAGCATCATTTTTCGGCATGTCACCTAGGAAAAATGAAGCGAGCATCTCATCACGTCAAGCAAATTGCGTCTACTTCTCGACCATTGGAACTAATTCACATGGATCTCTGTGGTCCGATACAGACTCAGAGCATCAATGGAAGAAAGTATGTCCTAGTGATTGTAGATGACTATTCTCGCTACACGTGGACAAAGTTCCTCCGAACGAAAGATGAGACCGGTGACTTGATAATCAATTTTGTGAACACAACTCAAAATCTGCTGCAACAGACTATTCAAGTTATTCGAACAGACAACGGCATTGAGTTCAAAAACAACCACCTCAGTGAGTTTTATCAAAAACTTGGAATAAGTCAACAATTTTCAGCCGCCAAAACACCTCAGCAAAATGGGGTCGTCGAAAGGAAAAATCGAACACTAGTGGAAGCCGCTCGTACAATGCTGATCCAGTCAGGACTTCCACACTTTCTATGGGCTGAAGCAGTCAATACCGCTTGTTTTACTCAAAACAGGACGGTGGTTCACAAACGGTTCAACAAGACTCCGTACGAGATTGTGAATAATAGAGTGCCCAATATCTCTTTCTTTAAAGTCTTCGGGTGCAAGTGCTTTGTGGCGAACGACCGAGAACAACGTGCAAAGTTCGACCCTAAAGCACTCGAAGCTACATTTGTCGGGTATTCTTCAACTTCAAAAGCATACCGAGTATACATCAAGTCCAACCGAACTATTAAGGAAAGCTATAATGTCACTTTTCACGAAGTGGCAGAGATGGCTTCTGGTCAACTCAGTCCAGGACCCGTGCCTAACCCGATGGTTCCTGCTAAAATCAGTTCAGGACCCGTGCTCAACCCGATGGCTTCTGAAGACAACATTTCAGAACCCGTAATCACTGGTGTGTTGGCACAAAACCAACAGAAGATGGAAACAACATCAAAGTCAATGTCAGACGAAGCAACGAGACTTGCAATAGACGACTTGGAATCTCACTTCGAACCAGTATATCGGTCATGCACCACTGCACCTACAGTGGATTCTCCTCCGTTCGAGATCGACGTACCAAGTTCATCTCACACCTCTACCCCACCCAATTCAGATTTGCCACAGAATACCGAAGAACCTACAGTGGTCCTCGAGGAAGTATCATCAGAGACGATCGATCCAAGTGCACAATTGGAACTTCCTCAGACAAATGATCAATCGGAGACTATAGACAATCTAGATCCACAGATGGCTGACGCATCTGCTACAGCCTTGCCTCATGAGCGCAAGTGGACTAGAGGTCACCCGGTCGATCAGATAATTGGCGATCCTTCGGATGGTGTGAGGACACGTCGTCAACACAGTCTTTTCAGTTGCTTCCTGAGCCAAAACGAGCCTACCAAAGTAGCAGACGCACTTCGAGACCAGGATTGGGCAATTGCAATGCAAGAGGAAATCAATCAATTCGAACGTCTTCAAGTGTGGACCTTGGTACCCCGTCCACATGGGAAAACAGTGGTCGGAACTAAATGGGTTTTCAAGAATAAGAAAAATGAAGATGGTGAAGTGATCCGGAACAAAGCAAGGCTAGTAGCTAAGGGATACAATCAACAGGAAGGAATCGACTACGACGAGACTTATGCTCATGTTGCCCGTATCGAAGCTATCCGCCTCCTGCTGGCTTATGCGGCTAACAAAGACTTCAAAGTCTATCAGATGGATGTTAAAACCGCTTTTCTCAATGGCGTGTTAAAAGAAGAAGTCTACGTCGCTCAGCCGGAAGGTTTTGTTGATCAAGAACATCCCGATCACGTCTATCGTTTGGACAAAGCTCTCTATGGACTAAAACAAGCCCCACGTGCTTGCTACGATGTCCTGAGTGATTTCCTCATGAAGTCTGGATTCATACGAGGGACGATAGACACAACCCTCTTCATTAAATGGCATGACAAAGATCTGGATAGACACAACCCTCTTCGGATCAACAAATCCTCGGCTCTGCAAGAAGTTTGGAGATATCATGAAGAGCAAATTCGAAATGAGTCACATGGGAGAGATGCAATTTTTCTTAGGCCTTCAGGTCAGGCAGCTCAATGATGGAATTTTCATCAGTCAAACAAAACATCAAGGATATTCTGAAGAAGTTTCATCATGACCAGAGCAAGCCTCTCAGCACTCATATGTCACCAAGCTGCAAGTTGGATGCCGATCCCTCTGGTAAATCGGTCGACATCACACTATATCGCAGTATCATTGGATCTCTTCTCTACCTCACTTCGAGCCGGCCGGATATTATGTTTGCCACCTGCTTGTGTGCCCGTTTTCAAGCCGAACCCAAAGAATCCCATATGCTCGCGGTCAAAAGAATTCTTCGCTCCTTAAGGGCACCTCTACCCTTGGCTATGGTCATGGTTCGCCGGAACCCCGTTAAAACGCCCGGAACCGCCACATCGGAACTGGAACGAAGGCCTCCGTGCCAAAGTTTCGGCCTTTTGACGTTCTGCGTTGTCACGGCCGTTAAGTCGGCCGGAACGGCGTTTTAGCGGGCGGATCGGAGTTGCAAAGGGGCAAAACGGCGTTTTAACCGTGTTAGCGATCGATTTTTCGGAGTTGATGATTTTTAGGGTTTAGCTTTCAGCTGCGATGGGTGACGATAGGTGAGAGAATATGATTTGGGGAAGATGAGACGAAGATGATGATGTGGCAATAACTATTTAGGGTTTAATAATATTGGGCTTATTTTTATTGGGCTTTGGGTTGAATTAATGCTCAAAATATTTATTTAATACAAATTATATAGCCTAAGACAATTTTAATAAGCCTAAGACAATTTTTGTTATTAAATAAATAATATCTCCAGTAATATATGCTTTTTATTTAACTAAAAAAATTAAATTTCAGTTTATTAATTATTTCTAATTGTAATTAAACAATTTAATATTTTTTTACAATACATAATTTTAATAATATATATTTACGAATTTACAAAATCAATTGAAATATTAGATTTGATATAATTTTAGATAGTTAACCACATAAGTTATATTTTGTAAGGTATTCATTATATTTTTAACTTTGAGAACTTATGTTGTTATTTTATATTTTTACATGTATCATTGCTTATATTTATATATTTATTTAACAAAAATAGCGGAACGTCCGTTATCGTTCCGCGATAATGCAATGGAACTGGAACGCTCGTGTCCGTTCCGTTGTCCGTTCCCGTTACGGCGAACCATGCCTATGGTATCCAAAGGGTATGAATTTCAAACTTATCGGCTACACTGACGCTGACTATGCAGGTTGCCGAATGGACAGGAAAAGCACGTCCGGTGGCGCTCAATTTCTAGGCGAAAAGCTGGTCTGCTGGTCATCCAAAAAGCAGAACTGTGTGTCCACTTCGATGGCAGAAGTAGAATACGTAGCTGCCGCCAGCTGTTGCTCACAGATGCTGTGGATGCGGACACAGCTTCGCGACTATGGGTACAATCTAACTAATATACCCATATATAGTGATAGTCAGAGTGCCATTGCCATTACTTGCAATCATGTTCATCATTCACGCACAAAACACATAGACATTAGATATCATTTTATCAAAGATCACGTAGAAAAAGGCACGATAGAGATGTACTTTGTGAACACGGAGTTTCAACTAGCCGACATTTCACCAAGGCCTTGGATGAGAAACGATTCCAATTCCTTGTCGGAAAATTAGGCATGTTGAATCTTCCGTAATATGTGCATTACCTGATCTTCTGTGCTGTCACATGCTCTATTCTACTATGCTTATTTGTCCTTATCTTGCGTGATAAAAAAAATAATAATAATTATATAATAATAATAAAATATATATAATATAATGGGTATGACGAAATCCTTTAGGATGCTTTGATCTAAAGTCACCAAGAATTTTACCCCGACATGCGATCGATTTCATTGCTTAAATTTGTCAGTCTAAGTCGCATTCTTGTGTCTAAAAGGTTAGTTGATTGTTCCACTAGACACAAAGTCACTCTATGTAATACCCGTAAATTTAATACGGAATTTTGATGTAATTAAATGTGTTACTTTGTGAATTAGGAAGTCTAAAAGAATAATAATAATAATTCGAATTATCACCAAAGAAATTAATAAAATAATAACCTTAATGAAAATATATGTTGGACGGTGATTGTAATGCTTAAGTTAGAAATTGGACTGTACATTGCTCAGCTGAAATCATATGAATTGGGCCACATTTAAGCTCAGGTTTAAGCCCAAAGTCATAAAAATATAATAGATAATAAGAATCCTTAGGAATGAAGTACATCGTCTAACCTCTTGTCCCATCATCGCTAAATTCAATGTTTTAATACCTATCCATGATGTATATATATCTTCTTCTATAAGAGCGATTTGTAACTCTCAACAATAAAAGAACGAAAGCAAGTAGGAAAGGAACCCTTTGATAATACAAGAAGTCGAAAGGAGGAGGTGAGAAACTTCATTGCTTTGTTGTTCTTTTATATATAGGATAAGATTAAGCAGTTTTCTGTTACTCACGAAATTCAGAAATAATTCTGTGAAATTTTTATAGTGTTTGTTCGAAAGTTAGAGTGTTATTATGTTTGCGTAAACTTGAATAATAGGAGGAAATTTTAGAAATTGTCATGTTAAGTGCAAGCTAGGAAGCTTAATGGTTATACCTGATCGATGCTGCATGCTTTAGGGTGTAAGATATTCTGGATTAGAAATCATTTTGAGAGCTGATTTTGGGTAATGTAAAAATTTCGTTTTAGGGTTTCTGGGAGAATTGCAGTTTTTAGGAAAGATTTCGAGGTATGTATATAATGGAAAGACGTCGATATATGAATATAGGTTAATGATAGGAAGAAGTCGAAATGTAACCAATAAAGTCGAAGGATTATTCCTTGATAGATAAATGTCGATGTGTATAATGATAGGAAGAAGTCGAAATGCAACCAATAAAGTCGAAGGATTATTCCTTGATAGATAAATGTCGATGTGTATATTATACATAGCTCTCGAGATTTTCTTATGAAAATGTCGATATCATAATAAAACTCGATATGATAATATGTCGACATGGTTACATGAACTCGACATTTTCATTATATCGACATTTGTAAGGATTTTCACATTCATGTCTCGACATTTATTTTAACAAGGAACTCGACATTTTCATTTTCAAACAAAGATCTCGATATCATAATAAAAGTCGAATGGATGAGCTCGACATTTGTATAATTCGACATCTTTATATATATCTCGACATTTACAGTTAGAGGGTCTCGACATTTTACAAGCCTTCGACATTTCCAATGACTAGATTTCGATATTTACCTTTCTTGATAAGTAAAAGTTTCGACACTGAATAAATTTCGGTATTTTAGGATTTTACTATTTCTAGGGTTTTCAATATTTTAGGGTTTATTTATTTTTAGGAATATCATTATTTTTAGGTTTTCATTAATTTTAGGGTTTTCTACAATTAGGGTTTGGGAACTTAAAAACTTATACAGTTTAGCAGATATACTGATATGATAATATTTATTTATTCAGAGGATCGACTTATAGGGACTACACCGGATTCCCTATTTGATTATAGCGGGAGGACAGGTAGGTGGATTATCCATCTACAATACGTAAACACATTTATGTGTTTTCATGTGGTTATGTGACTTACGTGGCTTATGTGATTTACATGCTTTACCTGTTTTACGTACGTTTTACGTGGATCATGCTTTATGAATTTTATGTATATGCATAGCACATGCATATCACGTTAGAGAGAGAGATGGTTGTACCGTATTGAGACGGTGATATGAGATATTAACGTACGGGGTAGAATGAGAGGCTTGTGATTGGTGACTCTTAGAGGAGTCGAGGTTGGGCTCACTGGGCACCTGGCGGAGACAGGCGTGCTCGATCTGTCTACTCGGGCGTGACCGTCCCGAGGTGCATACCGCCGAGATATTGATTTGACCTGATAGGAGGCCATTGGCGTGATCGTCCAGTGCACTATCAGTGTATACTTTTGATGCGGAGCGACCCGGTAGGAGGCCATTGGCGTGATCGTCCAGTGCACTACCAGGGTAGGCTGCCGCGAGACTTGGGGGTGGCCTCCCAGTAGTCTTTGCGCGCGAGGGTGTCGAGCCTAACCTAGGGCCCTGTATTGTGGGAAATAGGAATGTGGGAAAAGAAAGAGTGTGCATTATATTATGTTGTGAGATATTGGGGTTGGGATTGAGTGCACACTTGCATACATGCATTTTATTCACCTACTGGGCAAATTGCTCAGTGTTTACGTGTTGTAGGTACTGAGTCCGATGCTGATACGCGTCGTGACTGAGGCGGCTGGTGGCGGTGCTCCACGGACTTTTGAGGGCGGTGCGGTACATGGATGAAGACCTGTGGAGCGGCGTTAGCGCTTTTTGTTCTTTTGATAATTTTTGGGGCTTCGGCCCGTGTACAGAGATAACGATGTAGATGGATTTTTATATTAGTGTATATTATTTTAGAAAAAAGTTTTAATTAGACGGGCCTTCCGCGGCTTACGTTGCAGAAACCCGCCACTAATCCTAATTAGAAAAGTAGGGTCGCCACACTCTATATGCGTGAGGATTCAAGCCTTGTTCCTTTTTCCTTTCTTTGGATCTACTTCTCGAGTGAGTCACACATCAATTACTTGTCTTACCTAGTGATTCTTGGTTTCATACACGTCTTCCGTCAAATCGTTAGGAAAATGATAAGGGAGCTTAGGATATTCCTCACTCGGCCTTATATAATTTTTCCCTCACATTAACCCTTAGTCATCCACTTTGAGCCTTCTCCGACGTCCTTTTCTTCATTTTGAAACCCATTCCCAGCTTTCAACCGAAATCTATACTCTTCGAATGGTTGTTCAAACGAGAAAAGAAGGGGAAGATAACAAAAGAAAAGTAGGATGATGACAAACGAAGGCGTTGCTCAACGCACAAAGACCAAAGGAACCGGCCTTTCAACTACCTTGTAGAAAGTGGCATGGTTCCTGCTGCGAACTACTCCAACGATAATCTCGTACGCTCGTCAGAACGGCTGGAAGAGGAGCACCACGAAGTGAACTTCTCCAACGATAATCCGGTCTTATATCGGGAAACGAGAAGAGGAGCGCAGCCTCGGGTACGAATTCCATAACCGTGAACTTTTCCATATAGATAATCTCTGAAACCTATCTAGGGACTAAGAGAAGAGGAGCACGGTATCGACCCGAGAATCAACAAGAAGAACTTCGCCTACGATAATCTCCTATAGCCTCATGGAGAAGCGTTGCTTCAGCTTGAGCATAGCTCAAAGGGATAGTAAATGAGGGAGAAAAGAAGAAAGATGCCGAAAAGAAAGGAGGCAGACATAGAAATGGAAGATGACGAAGAGATAAGCTCACTTTCCTCTAAATTCCTTCCCTTCTAAGTCCTAGCCAAACTAAAACCTTTACGCCCCTTTGATTCCAATCGACGGTCTCTCGCTTGGGTGAAATGATTAAACACACCTCGATCACAGGTAAATTGACTTGAAACTGCTTGTGTTGACTTGAGTGATAATAATGTAAAAATCCCAAGATAGAAATTATTGAGAGCAAGAGCGAACCTTGTGAGAGTTGTCGAAATGGAGCAGTCTATGAACTTGGGACTTTAGTTTGACGACAAGACTTGATGGCATTTTCTCTTTCAAATGTCTCGTAAAATTTTAGGCTTGACGATTGATCGAAGCAAAATAATCTGACCCCATACTATAATAATAAGTAAAATACGAAAAAAATTATATATATATATATAAATATATACTTCGCACATTTTGACATGAAATGTTATGTTTCATATGCGTTGAATTGAATAAATGCGAATTTCTTTAGTATATCGCACATTCTAAATGCAATTTTCGATTGCATTGGTACTGAATTGTTTAAACTGCGATAAGTTTTTCTATGCTCTAACCCTCGCACAATATTTTGAAGTACATGTTTTCAGGGACCATGTACATGTACTTACTTGGTAAATTTGTGTGTTTTTATGCTCGTGACTTGAATTGATTTAATATGCTTGCATAATTAGTTAATTCTTGTGCATCATTTGAGGGGGAGCAAGTATAAAAATCGTGGTTTAGCTCCAAATATTTTTAACGTTTATCTCTGAGTATTTCAGATCTTTCAAGCTCAAGGAATGAGACGTCGACACTACAAAAAGAGGAGCTAGACCCAAGACCAGATATTTCACAAATAACATTGCCAAAAATAATTGTTGATTAACTCCATTATTACTAACGTTTATCTCTAAGTGGTACAGATTTTGTTTAAACTACTACCAGGGGAGCTAGACGTTACTACTCGGAAAATACAGGGAGTTAATTGCATATATTTTAATTACTAAGGGGGAGCCTTATAATGGGTTTTATTTTGAAATAGGGGTCAATCTGAAATTCTTTAGAAGAACTTACTATCGAGAAACTGGATATTAGAATTAATTCGCAATCTAAAGTTTCTCGATCGTAAACAGTGTTGGAAACGATTTTGATTGGCCGCGATAATTTTCGATCGAAAAATTTGAATTGAGAAGCAATTTTCGAATCAAAAGTTTCTCGAGTGCAAATAGTAATGGGCCTGATCCATTTAATCGCAAAACGTCCAATTGCAAACCCAACATTGATTTACAGCGAGTTATTAAAAGTTCACCTTTTTGTCAGTCGCAAAACTTTTTCCCACGCAACCCTAATCGAAAGAAATTCTCTCACGCAAAACTTTCTCAGACGATACAAAATTCTTCAAAAATCTTCTAATTTTCACTTCAAATCGTCTGATTAAGGTAGAAATTCGATTCGGTTAACGATTGCGAATCTTATAACTTGATTTGCATTTACATTTTGTAGTTTTTCGCATGTTTTGTTAAGATTTTTCGACTGTTCTTCAAACACGATTTAAACGTATACTGTTTCAGAAAATCTAGGCATGTTTCTTGGATTTCTGAGTTAAATGCTTGTTGTTTACATAGATTCGATGTTTTTGATGAAACAGATAGCGTAAATCGTAGGAAAATTTCCATCTGTGATGATAAAATGGTTTTCGATGAAACTGGATACTTCGAAGTTTTGAAGCTGTCGAAGAACTTTATCGATCGCAAATAATCTTAATTGAATTCCAATTCGATTGAGATACTGTTTGTGTCGATTTAGTTTTCGATCGCAAAATTTTGATTTAAGTCATCACGAAAAGATTTTGACCGATAACCTTACCATCGAAAAATCTAATTATAATTTTCTGCGAGCGAAAAACTTATGCACTGAATAGATAATTTAGATGCAAATTCAAATCGAGCGTTAAACTTACCATCGCAAAATTAAAATTTCGATTTCACTTCATTTCGGTCGCAAAAATGTTAGCAGCGAGAAATTTATTTTTCAATGCTTAACTTTTTCGATCGTAAAATTCGCCGCTTATAATAAATTGATCGAAAAATTTCTCGACGATTGACTTAGTTTCGTCGTTGACCAATTTCTTTATAAAAATATTTCGCCGCGAAAATTTTTTACTTACTATCGAAAATCACATATCGCTCAACAAATTTTCAAATCGAAAAATTTTATTCCCTCGAAGAAAATTTCTCGACAGTAAATTTACCTGAGAAATAATTTCTCGATCGTAAATTTACACGGAATTTTTCTCGATCGTAAAATTGATCGACTCAGCCTCAATTTCAAACTCAACACTTAGAAATTTTTTTCCCAAGTCTTTTACACCGTAGGGAATGCTAGCGAATAAAATTTTCTCGATCGAAAAATTGCACGGAAACGTTTCAATTGAAATCAGTGTATATGAAATCAAATTGCAATTCAATTTTCTCGAGCGAAAATTTTCTCGGCATGAACAGTGACTTACTGATTCAAACACTTAGCAAAATTTCGAACCAATTTTCACGCGACAACTATTTCCTTCGAAATTACATTCATGCCATCACGATTTTTTAAAATTGAACATACACTATGCATTTGATATGATTTCAATTCAAAATTCAACGAACATACTATTATTTGCAATATTACTATAGTTTGATGAAACTTATTCATATTTTGACTGAAAAATAAAATTGAACTAATGAACTTTTATATATCTTATATTTCAGATGGATCGCTACCCAAGATACAACCACATATATGATCACAATATGTACCTGAAGGTTCAGGATACGAACTTTCAGCTCGATCTGGACACATGTCGGTGCCCTGACGAGATCGTCGTATCCATCCTCAGAGCTCACCCCATTTGGCACGCGCTGACGGTCACTGCCTCAGTGCCGATGGTCTATCTCCAGCAATTCTGGGGATATATACAAGGAGTTGTAGCAAATGGAGCATTCTCCTTCACTACAAAAATCGGGACGCGGCATATTCTTATGAGCAAGAGCCAGTTCGGGATGATGCTGGACTTGCCCCACCAACTACGACCCGCTCCCGACCGACGCTGAGATGATTCAGGACTTCATGCACATGGGATACCAACCGCCGCTTACAAGATTAGCTCAGGTCCAGAGCAGCGGTATCCCTCACCCCTGGAAGACACTGTTCGGCATAGTGAACAAGTGTCTATCACCCAAACACGCTGGATTCGACAAGGGCAACGGCAACATACTGCGGATTTTTCATGGCCTCGCCTTCGCCAGAAACTACGACTTTGCACAGCTGATCTGGAACGATCTAGCTGAACAGATTCGGCTGAAGGAGAACCGAAGGTCAAAGAACGTGCCCTATGCTCGCTGGTTCAACGTAATCATCAGGGAGTTCATGGAGCTACATGCAGAGAACATCCCTAAGCTACCTCCTGGTGGAAACTACCACCCGCCAAGGCTTAAGTTTTTCCACAACCCACGGCTCACGGACCTGGACCAACCGTCGATGCCAATTCCACTCAGCTTACTCAGGCTCGCCGACCCCGCGGGAGCTGAGTATCAAAGGTTCTGCCGGGAACACAACTTAATGGAAGCAATGATTAGAGGGCCCCCGGCAGATCACCATGTGAGCCCTCCCCAACACCAACCAAGCCCTGACGACTCGATGATCGATGCTGTCGCTCAGGAGCTTCAACAGGAGCCTCCCTTGGTCGAAGAGCCAATGCCTGACGTAGAAGATACTTTGATAGACGTCGTGGATATCGAGATGGCGCTCGAGGCTCCTGCACTCGAATTACAAGTGGAAGTGCCCATACAAGTTGTCGTGCTCGAAGAAACTTTTGAGGAGGTTCTTCAACAAGAAGCACAGCCCGAAACTGAAATGGGGCAAAGCTCACTTCCACCGGTGACGGATCAGGCATTGGAGGACATCAATCATGACCTCACTCCTCACACGGCCACCCCGTCTGACACGGAGTCTGACGAGGAAATAAGCCTGATAAGGAGGACTCCCAGAAAACTAAGCATTCAGCTGGAGTCTCTCTTCTCAGCCGTCACTTCCGCACCAGATACTACGCTGCCCACATCGACAAGCGTTGCTGGCACTTCTTCGCTCAATCTTGAGCCGCAACCAACTCACATGGTGTCTGGTTCGCAGGCGGAACCTGAGCCTGCTTAAACACCCATAAAGGCGAATCCTCTGGATTCGACTCGAGGATTGGGTGGAAGTCTCATACAGTCACAACATCAAGTGACTGTGAGCCAACCCACAGAGTCGGTGTCTACTCAAGGGTTGATAACAGGCGACATCAGTCATCCTGGTCCATCCATGGAGGTGTCCACACCCTTTGTGACGAACGAGCAGTTCCAGGCCGCTCTCTCTGCCGCTGTACAGACTATGGAAGACAAGATCACAGAGAGAGTACTTCAAGCTCTCGAGGCATCCCGAAGAGATACCGGGAAAGCACCTGCCTCTGAAGTCCCTTCGTCACAAACCCACCCCCCACCTCCACAACCCACGCCCACCGACCCTCTAGTCACTTCCTCCATCCTCATCAACCCATACACCATCTCCATCACCGAGCTCCACGACATTCTCCTTGCCCGTTTGATAGGCCTGTCCATCCGATCGCCTCACGAAGACTCCCTCTATCGGCGATTGGTGGATCATCCTGAGCCACCGACTGACACCTGCCGAGGCCAAAGCTCCTACTCCCGGCATAGACATGACGATCCTGACGATCAGGACCATCATGAGGGGGAGAAGAGGCCGAGGACATCTACAACCGGCCAAGGACAAGGCTCGGGCGCTACGCGGACAAGCGCTGGAGCTGGTGAAACCAAAACCACCCATACTACCCAAACTACCCAAACCACGCACCGCACAGCCACTCTACCACATATCGACCCACCAACCTTTCACCTTAGGATGCCTCCGCCCACACCGCCGATCTACTCAAGCCCCTTGCTTCCAGAAGAAGAAGCAAGCGCTGCAATGCTTGTAGCTCTGGCAGCTACCCAAGCTACTCCCTCCGTCGCTCCAGACCAACCGGGACCCTCTGGACATGGCGTCAATCCACATGAAGTATTAGACAAGTACATTTTCGAAAGCCAGTGGATGACCCATTCCATGCCTGAGGAGCATCAGAGACAACGGCTTCAGGACGTATGCCACTTCATACAACAAGCATCCGTGGATCTCGTGATCATTGAAGACGACGAACTTCAAGAAGGTGTAGACTATCAAAATGAAATCCCAAGGCTACCAGAATTGATCGCACAGCGAGCGGCCTCCGCTACAAGACAGATGCCAGGGACCGTTCGGATCGACACGCCGTGGGAGAACATCCACATAGAGATACCTTTCCTTGAAGAAGTCAGGGAAAACATTTGGAGGTCACCGGATCGAATTAAGAAGCCGGATGAGTTCGAGCTGAGAGGGATCTCTCACTGGGATCAGCAGAAAGAATGATATATCTGTGGATACTGACCCAACTAGGACCGGACGTGAGGCTGGGGATCTCGAAGAATTGACTGAAGAGTCACTTCAGGGAACTCTCCCCAATTTGCCAACTCCTCAGTGTCTATTGTGCCAAAGGAGGACTTCCAACACCTCACTACATCATCGAACGAGTGGACAGGACCCCAGGGGAACTGAGCGCGAGCGACCTGCCGTACCTCCCCGCCGATGAAGTCTACCGTCTTTATCAGCTATACGTGGAGAAGTACAAAGGTCCTCAGGGCTTCATCAAGAAAGAAGGCCTCGAAGGGCTCTACCGGTTCATGATGCGACAAGTCAAGTACTTCGCCGCTCACAACTTTCAAATGGCGCTTGAGAGCAATATGAAGAAGGTCAACATGGCCGAACCACTCCTCAAAGGACCTGAGATCGAGAGACTTCCAAGCAATCGCATACACATCAGCTCTGTCACCGGCATCACCTACAACAATCCAATTGCCAAGAAGACCAGGATGATGCTGAAGACAGAAATTCACAAGTTTTGCGACGGAACCCTCAAGATCGTCAGGAGAAATATCGAACAGAGGTTGGAAGAGATAAATAGATACACGATGCTGAAGATCCACCGGTTTGTGAGAGAACAGCCGCTCCTGATGGAATTGTTGGATGACATCGAGGAGCGCCTGAAGCTCAGGGAGACTGTTAGGGACTACGAGCATGCGCTGAGCTTGCGCAGATCGTACTATGCCCGACAAGGACGAACAGCGCGGAGACGCAATCAAGCACAAAGGGGGAGAATATAGAATATCATTTGTAATTGTGCTTGATTTCATTAGTTGTCCTTGTAATTAGGGGCTTTACTTATATTAGTCTTTAGATTAATGACTAGTTAAATATTTATACCAAGATTGTTGGTATAAATACTTGTAAGTAAATTGAGCTGAATAGAGAAAGTTTAGAGAATTGATCCGAATGGCTTGCAAATCGATTTCTAGAGAGAGAAACAACAGTAACTTTCTCACTCTAATTGAATTCTCTCTCGTGTTCTTACTTTGAGTTTTTCGATCGAATTCAATTGATCATCTAAACGATAGAATTGCTATGGTTTCTAGCCTAGGATCGTAGAGTTGTTAATCTGAGGACCTAACAGTTTTCTTCTATTTTCAATGCACAGATATTGTGCGATCATTTACAAACTTTTTTAGTAACTAGAAATACAGAGAATTGATTGGAAAATTTAAAGGTGAGTAACTTCGAGAAAAGGTGTTGTGTAATATTCAATAAAATATGGCATTCCCTTAAATATTCAAACAAGCAATATCTAACAATAATTAATTTCTTTCAAAGTCATCACATTTTATATTTCCATCGAGCGTTTCTTGCGAGACTTTCAATCAATTTCACTTGGATATTTGGTCGAAGCTACTGTAGATTGTGGGTGCAGTTGTATCCGTCGATGATAATTTAAATGGTAGGATTCGCATAGGTTTTCTTATCTCTGATCTTCAAATTTTTTAAGTAATAAAAAATCGTAATAAAGAATGATATTCTATAAGAATGCATGAGATTCTCTTGTTAAAGAGGAGCTGCCGTTGAGAGGTCAGTAGGATAAAGGGAACTAGGTTTTAATTAAATATACGGAAATCAACATATAAATACCTAATAGGAAACTAAACAGCCACTTCATTCCCTTGTCAGATATATTTTATAGCTAGGTACCCATTTGGATAAAAAACTTACACTTAGGTACCTAATCACCTAAGATTACCAAAATACCCTTTCTTTTCAGTTTTTTTGTCTGCAAAATTCGAGCTCCATCCCCGTCGATGAATTTTCGTCTTGCCTACCACCTTCTTCAGCTTGTTCCGGCGCCGGACAACGATCGACGAGCCTCTTGAAAGTTGGGTTCTCGATTTTGGGTCTTGATTTTGTCAAGTAAGCTTTTCCTTTGCAAACGGTTTGGTTAATCGATTTCACGCGTTTGTTCAAGGTTTAGCCCAAATCCGGAGCTCAATGTGCTCCAAGAGCTCGATATAAGGGTGGAATGTTAGGATTTGGTAGTTATTGAGGCTAATCCATCGTGATTTTGGATTTTTTCTTAGAAATGTTACAACGTACCATTTGTTATGTATATTACGTACCATTGTATGTTGTTTTACCGTACCTAAACATATTATGCGATACAGTCCGATTGGACATTTATGTTATGCAGTATCTCTGTGTATTTATATTACGTACCAACTAACCTGTCTGTACGGTACCAAAATGTCCTATTAGGCAGTACCAATCTAAACTATACAGCGTACCATTTATACAAGTTGCCATATTATCTGAAAATATGGCGTCTGCAAATTCGGTTGGTGGTGGGACGTTATTTGCAATGTGTGAGTATAAAAAGGGAGTCTTCCTTACTATTAATCAATGAAGCCACGGTGCTTATCGATATATACGTATCCCTCCAAAGAAGGTGGTCGAATATCGATTCCCGGCATGCCATTTTGGTACTGTAATGTATGCGAACATGGTACCCTAATATATGCCAACATGATACCCTAATATATGCCAATTTGATACTGTAATATATGCAAATTTGGTACTGTTACATATACAAATTTGGTACCGTAATATATGCCAACATGGTACTGTAATATATGCAAATCTGGTACTGTAACATATGTAAATTTGGTACCGTAATATATGGAAACATGGTACCGTTATGCCAGTTTGGCACCATCATATATGCGAACATGGTGCGGTAATATATGCCAATTTGTCACTGTACTATATGCAAATTTCGTAATATATGCGAACATGGTACCCTAATATATGCCAATTTGGTACTGTAATATATGTAAATTTGGTACCCTAATAAATGCGAACGTGGTACCATAATGTATGCAAATTTAGTACTGTAATATATGGCAGCCGTAATATATGCGAACAAGGTACCGTAATGTATGCAAATTTGCTACTGTAATATATGCTAATTAGGTACTGTAACATATGCGAGTTTGGTATCGTAATATATGCCAACATGGTACTGTAACATATGCCACTTTGGTACTGTAATATATGCCCACATGGTCCTAATATATGCCAACATGGTACTGTAATATATGCCAGTTAGGTACTGTAATATATGCACAAATCGTACTGTAATGTAGGCACATAAGGTACACTAAACATGCCACGGAGGGTACTGTATCGTTCCAGAAATAGGTACCGTATAAATTAAAGTAAGTTCCATTTAGGACTTTGGTAATTTCGTCAGGAAAGAAGCATTTGAAAAGATGTTGATGTGCAAAAAGAAAGGGACAATTTCTGACGTTTTCTGTCATGAATGGACAGACTAATGACGTTTTTCTGTCATGAGTAGACAGCTATTCTGGCGTACGAGGTATTACATCAAATAAGACAGCTCATCTGACATGTCGTTGGCAGTAAAATGATTGATGTGTTATGTAATTTTGGGTAATACAACCGTGTCCGAAATGGTACGCCTAAAAAAAACCTAAAAAAAACAATAGATACTCCAACAAAGCAATGTAAGGTAAGACATCCCTTAAATATATGGTACGGTATACTAGGGTTAGTATTTTTCGAGTTCGTACGAATTAGTTTTTCATCTGGAACCACCCTAAAACACTAATATAGAGTATTAGTTACGTTTCAGATCATATTAGGTGCATTAGGCCTTACAAGCATGAATTAAACCTTCCAACTCCAACATTCATTAGAATATAAGGATAGAAGCAAGAACATCTTACAACTTAATTTGATCTATTTGATCCTAAATTAGGTGAGTCCTACATGTGCGAAATTTAATCTATTTTTTTAGTCATTTTATTAGTGTTAGGTATCGTCAACATCACGCAGAACAACGCGACTCGCTTAGGAATCGATTTATTTTTGATTGTGCAACACATGATACGGTATACATGCATATTAGGTACTTTATATGTATACATAGTGATACGGTGAAGCTGCAGATTATGGTACGGTAAATGTAAATGATAAGGTACCTTAAAGTACAAGATAAGGTATCTTACTGTACAACAGACAAGGTACTTCATATCTTATATTTATGGTACGATATATATATACCCAGTGGTACTGTTAACCTGCATATTAAGGTACTCTGTATGTAAAAGTTCTGGTACGGTAATATCAAAGACTAGGTACTTCATATCTTCTGTGTATGGTACGCCATATATTTACAGAATGGTATGATTAAGCTGTATATTTTGGTACTCCGTATGTAAAAGATGTGGTACGGTAATATACAAGAAAAGGTTCTTCATATCTTCTATTTTGGTACGGTATATTTGTACCTAATGCTACGGTTAAGCTGCATATTATGGTACTCTGTGTGTAAAAGAAAAGGTACGGCAATATAAAAACCTATGGTACTGCATAATATACAGACAGAATTACAGAACTACACAACAAACGAACATCACTGAGTCATGAACAAACTCCAAACAGTTTCAAAACAGTCTCATCCCAAACTCAAAAGAAGTTAACCTACATAAACAAAGTCTCCAAACATGCTCACAGCATATTCAAGTAACTTAACCAAACAGATCAAGCATACAATTGTGCTCGTCACGTAAAATGTGAGCAGCCATAGAAGCACTAACAGTATAACGCTTTATCAATTCCACAATCGAGCAAACGAATGTGACATCTTAGGCATATCTACAAAAAATGAAACGGAGACCTTCTTATAGCTTCTTTTTGATCTGGGGTCATGCTACCCTCCAAATTGCTTATGGTAGATCAAAACAACGCAGGATGGAACCTTGAAGACTGCCTCAGATCTGTTCCGCGGAGGCATTTTTGCAAAAAATCTATTGTTAAAAAGAAGTACCATTTATTCACATAAGGGGTACCAATTTGCCCAAACAGAGGGTACCAAAAGCAGTGATAATGTAGTACCAAAACAAATTGACCCCATTCGAAAAAACTAGTTAACAAGCAGTACCATTTTATTCACACAAGGGGTACCAATTTGCCCAAACTGAGGGTACCAAATGCAGTGATTATGTAGTACCAAAACAAATTGACCTCATTTGAAAAAACCGGTTAACAAGCAGTACCAATTTATTCACACAAGGGGTACCAATTTGCCAAAACAAAGGGTACCAAATGCAGTGATAATGTAGTACCACAACAAATTCACCCCATTTGAAAAAACCAAAATCGACCCATTCCAAAAAACCCAAATCAAGCAGCCACGACAAAATACACGCACAAAAAAACCCTAATCGAACAACAAATCGATGCCATTCCAAAAACACGCAGTCATCGTTACGAACATTAACCGAAAATGCTTAAACCCAACAAATCACGGCAAAGTCAAACTAGATACAAGCCTATTGATAGTGGAAATACCGCGACGAAGTGCGACAACGTATGGTAATACTGTGAATCACTTACCTCTCAATTTCAGAGGGGGAATACCATGACGAACGAGTGGACAGACGACGTTGAATCTGAAGCAAGACGAAACACGGGTCGATTTCTGGGCTAAATCACGCGATTTGGTTGTTTTGGGGTGGTGCGATTTTTTTTAAGGAGGAACGAACTTGAAATAAGGGAACCAGGTAAAAGATGTAAAAAACTAGTTTTATCAGGGGTAAATCCGTCAGTTAGGTACCTATCAGTAAAATATAATTCAACTAGGTACCTAGATAAAAAATGGAACTGACAAGGGACTGAACTGTTTAATTTTTATTGATGTAGGTATTTAAGTGTTGAATACCCTTAAATATAACTAACTAGAAATGATTAAATAAAATTGGGGTTAAAGTTATAATTATCAATAAAAATTGCTTATTTGTAGTTGTAGAATACACTTTAGAGTTGTGCTTTGATTGTATTAGCTGTCTTCGTTATTTGGGGCATTTCTTGTATTTGTCCTTAATTTAGGACTAGCTTGTTATTTAGTCTATTTGGTATAAATACCATTGTAAATATTCGGATGAAATCGCTGTCCCACTTTGTATGTCCCAATTATGTCCCATTTAATCATAGTGATTGAATTTTTGATCTAGTGGCTAGCAGATTTTCTCTCTATTTTTAAATTCTTTTAATTCCACAATTCACCAAATCACAAAATCATTTATTTTATGTGATATATACGATAAAAACATATAAACGTCACCAATTTATGTGTTATTTTATGATTATCGAAATGATATCCATATCATATATTTTTCTGTATTAGTAAGAATCATTAATTTTTAAATTTAGTATTTTGGGACATAGAGTCGGATAAAAAAAGTGAGAGACGATTTCATCCGGTAAACATTGTGTTTAAGAGAGAAAGTTTTAGAAATCGATTCGAAATGCTTGCAATTCAATTTCTAGATAGAGAAACATTAGTAACTTTTTCACTCTACTCGAATTCTCTCTCGCATTCTTACTTGAAGTTTTTTGATCGAGTTATAAATCATAAATCATTGTAATCGAATACTTAGAATTCATCCTAGGATTGACTGAGTTGATAATCGAGGACCTAACAATTGATATTAAAGCAGATTCGTTCTGTTTTGAATTGAAATTGTTAGAAATCAGATCGATTTTTTTTTTGGAAATGTTCCGTGAAAAGAACAGTTTTGGCGCGAAAATTGAATTCGATTTGATAGCTCAAATTCCGTGCCTCATTGAACTGATTTCGATGTTTCTGTGCTTGATTATGTGTTAGAAATCAATTGCGATTAAATCAATAGCGTTTATATAAAGCACATATATAAAATAACACGTAATCATATAATCAATCACTGAACTTCCAGGGCAGGCTGGTTCTCCAGGCTTTTGAGTGCAGTACATGGACAGCCTTCAGAACCTGAAGCCTAAGCTCTGATACCACCTTTAGCGACCCTCGTTTTCTAATTAAGGTTAGTGGCGGATTTTCGCAATGTAAGTCGCGGAAGACCCGTCTAATAAAAACTTTTTCCTAAAAGATAATATAATACAACAAAATATTATTCTACATAGTAGCATCTGTACAAAGGGCATAAACCCAAAATGTCAAAATGGTCAAAAATCATATCGCCGCTCCACAGGTCTTCATCCATGTACCGCCCCGCCCTCAAAAGTTCGTGGAGCACCGCCACCAGCCGCCTCAGTCTTGACGTGTACTAGCGTCAAACTCAGTACCTACAACACGTAAACACTGAGCGATTGCCCAGCAAGTGAATAAAATGCATGTATGCAAGTGTGCACTCGACCCAAATCCCAATATTTCACATGCCAATGCACACTCTTTTTTCCCCATATTCCTATCTCAATTTTCACAATACAGGACCCTAAGTTAGGCTCGAAACCCACGCACGCAATAAATATCATGGGTGGTCACGTGATTCAACCCGTATCCCATATCAAGGCTGATAACACCCGTATCCAATATCATGGGTGATAACCCATATTCATGGGCGGCCAGACCCGTATCAGTACCATGGGTAATATGTTGGGTTACTCGGTGTCTCTCAGAGACGCCACGTCCCCGGGTTGCGGAACAAAAATTTTTCGGGTTCCCCGATTGCCCTCGTTGCTCGGATCAGAGAAGTAACACATAGACACGTAATAGGGTGGGTCAAACCCGTAGAGAATTACCAGTTGAAGCGGGTGGCAGCTCCTCGTCCTTTTCTTCAAGACTTCGTCGATGGTGGTGGATGGCACTAGATCATCACACCGACCTCGCAGTGTACCACGTAATCAGTTCTCTAAAGATGGCTAGAGAGAACCGAGCCGTCGCATGGGAGAAACGTGTGTGCGTTCGGTGTGTGTGTTTTTTGCCTTCTGTAGATTTCCCAAATCGCTTCTTCTTGTCATATAGAGCACGAAATTTGGCCTATTTAAAGGCTTAGATTTCGATTGCTAAGTCCCTAATGTATGAGAGATTTGTGCCAAATCATACTCTTGTTTGAATTCCAAATCTGAACTTAAGGAAACTTGTTATTATTAGAAAACCAACTTGAATACCAAGTCAAACTAAGTATATTTAAATATAGTATAAAATTCAAAACATAATCCTAGAATAATTTCAAAATTTCAATAAATAATATTCCAAACATTTATTCCATATTTATATCAAATATGCAAATTCCGAAAATACCCTCAAAGGCATATTTCGAAATTAACGTAAGATGAAATCCAATTTTATCATCAAGGCCATTAAGCACTTGGCCAAGCCCAAGTCTTAAAGTTAGTTTCATAAGAAGTCCAACTTTGATTCACTAAATGGCCCGAGGCCCATTAAGGCATGGCCTAATGGCCCAAGGCCCGTTAAGGCCCAAAACACTCTCTCTCCTTATCAGTACATTTTGATGACCCTATTTAAGCCAGACTCTCTAGGTTCGACTCAATCGATAAGGGAGGAATCCAAGAGTCCGGTAGTCACCTAGCCAATCCTGCAGTACCGGACCGTAACCCGATTCGAGTGTGAATTTTGACCAGTCTTTATTCCAGAACCTCACAATAGATAGTAGTGCTACGTATAAACCCTTCAGCTGTGTCCCAATCGAGTGAAAGCCATGGTCTTTGTCAAACTAACTAAACTTGATTCTATGATAAAACGGAGACGAGGCAAATTACCAAACTACCCTCCATGTCTAACATGAGTTAGTTGAATACCTTGGCGAATGATTTCTTCCGTCGCCATCCTTATAGGACACTTATCTCGATTACTTGCGAGACCATGAATACTCGTCGGTCTAAGCCTGACAATCACAAATTGTTATCAAGACCGCATCTGGCCCGCATGTGAACGGTCTGGTCGTTAAGCCCCTCGTGGAATCGGTTAATCTGGGCTGCCTTCGACATCCCGTGTTACGGGCACCTTTTCAGTAGCGCCTTATATCTCTCCCATACTCGTAGAGGTTTTCTGAATCTTTCTGGTGGAAGAGTGATATCTCCGGCTTAAGCCTTAGAACCTTTGATAGTGGGAAGTAGTGGCCAATGAAGGCGGATCGCATCTCCTCCCAAGTAGTGATCGATCTGGGCGGCAACATATCCAACCAGTCCTTCGCCCTGAACTTGAGAGAGAACGGGAACATCATCAACTTAATCGCATCGCCCGTGACCCCATTGATCTTGATGGTGTCAGTCACCGTCAAGAAAGCCTTCAGATGGGAGTAGGGATCGTCGTCGGGATTGCCCTCAAACTGGGCTGTCTGGAAGATCATCTGAAGCCAAGAGTGCTTCAGCTCGAAATTGTTGTTCTCGATCAGCGGGATGACAATCATCGACTCAGTACCGCCTAGCGCGGCATTCATGAGGAGATCTTGTAGTGATGTCTCCTCCTCGTGGACGGACACTCTGTGGTCCGCCATGTCTACTTCTGTATCTGGACTAAAAGAAATTGACCCGTAAAAGAAATAACGAAAATAACAATGACTAAAAGTATGCAAATAGTAGAAGAAAAGGAAAACTTCAAATAAAAATGGCTAAATTACTGAACTACGGTGTTCCTAATATCAATCTATTCCCCGACAACGGCGCCAAAAACTTGATCGACACGTGGTGCGTGAATGAAAAGTGCGACAAGTAATAATAAAACGAATACCTAATTACTATCACCAACGTGCGATGGGCAGTGTACCTATCGTGTATAGTTCAGTAAAGTGATTAAACGAGTATGGAACACGAGTAATAAACTGAGTACTAGTAGTAACCTATCGACTCAATATCTAGCCTAAATAAAGTGTGCAGATTTTTGTACGAACTATCGTAACAGATTACCCCTAAATCAACGAGAGATTCAAAGAACACGATTAACTAGTACGAGAGTTTTCAGATGATAAAAATATGCTCGGGATTCGAATCCCGCTAGGTACTATCGGCTAAGACAATAGAATCACTCCTAAGTGATTAAGACTAAATCGCAGTAATTTCCAACCCGCTCGCGAGTTTGCTGTCGCCCTAAACGCTCGCGGGCATCTAAGATTCTGTAATTACTAACGGCGAGGATCGAGTATTTGCTTTCACCCTATACTCGAATCATATCTTCGATGAACGGCCTAATCGTTATTTAGCTGTCGCCCTAAACTATTTTCCACACAATCACTTTAACACATAGACATATTAAAGCCACGAATCAAATTCATAGAACGATAAATGTCAAAACACAGAGTCACGATAATTATATGTCTCAACTACGAAATATCCTAGCGTTCATCTAATCCCAAACACATAGGGAATTTAGCTACTCATGATTGAAGGAAAAACAACGAAAGAAATAATATATGAAGGCGAAGAACTCATGATCTTTCCTACTGATGGATCTGAGATGGTCTCGTGGAATGATCTTTGTTCTTCGTTCAATTCGGCGTGAATTCTTCGTTGATCCGTCTGTTGTGCTCCAGGATAGGATTTCCTGTTCTTTTTGGCTCTTTTTCGTCTCTGGAGAATTTAGGGTTGATAACTGGTAAGTGTCCCCTCTTTCTGAGTCGAATTTGGGCTTTAATAGTGAAATTCGACATGGTCCTGCCTGGGACATGATAGGTCACGGCCGTGACACTCTCGGGGCACAAAATGAGCTCACTACCGTGCATTACGGCCCTCGTGCAGTAGTGTCACGGCCGTGACACTTTCAACAGCCTTGCGACAGTTTCGTATTTCTCTCAGATGGAGTGATAAACGATGTCCGATTGACCAAAATTTTTACCATAGATAGAAGACTTGCCAGTATTGATTATGACCAAAGGGATTCTCAATCCGAGGTCTAGATTGAGAGATATGAATCTTTTAGTCAGTTGCTACTTTCCAGGCGGGCTTCACACCCGTGACTGTGCTCTGGATCGCTTGGCTTCCTTTTCTGCCTCTTGTCACGGCCTGGTGCAATATGTGTCACGGCTGTGACGGAGACCAGTTCCCTATGGCTTCGGTTCTGTCCATTGTCACGGCCTGGTGCAAGGAGTGTCACGGCCGTGACACATGACTGATTTCTTCATACTTGCTCCATTTTCCCTCATTTTCACTCCTTTTCGCCCGAGAGCCGTCCTAAGGTCCTTGAATGTCGAAAGAAGTGTAAATATGGCGGATAAATGTATAAAATGATGGCTAGAGCTCTATTTTTAACCCAATTAAATACTACGATGAACATAGTGAAATACGTTTATCAGAAGTAGAGGATAAACATTCGAGGTCTCAGGAAAAGATAAATAATCTTGAATCAGAACTTAGAAGCTCTAGTGCTAAAATAGAAGAACTTACTAAGAGCCTAAATTCTAGAGAGACTAGTCAACCTCAAATAGGACAGTATAGCGATAAGATTAAGGGATTAGAAGATACGCTAGCAAATAACTACAATTGCTTGGTTATGAATCTCAATGAGAAAGTCACTATAAATTGTAGGATAACCGAAGCTAACACTAAGATCACTAACTTAGAAGCCCAATTGGAAATATCAAATGCTAAGGTTAGTGAGCTTAGTAAGAACTAGATGCCTGTCAAGCCGCCAAACTGACGGTAGAAAATAATTATGCTCTCCTAGGTGAGGGACGCAAGAAACTATATACAAAAATTAAGAAATTAGATGATATAGTTACGCGTAGGGGACAATCCGAACAGACGATATTCCTAAATCAGCCCAAGGATGTAGATTTCTATAATCCAAAAGAAGGCTTAGGTTTCACTAACCCATGTGTTCTACGAAAGAAAGAAATATATGATATTAAGCACATGGGTTTAGGAGTAACCTCTCTTAGAGATTTTACTGAATCGACCTACCAAAATATTTTCGATTCATCCATGAGGAAAGCCTCACACGGGCCTGAAATCCCCCTTGACTACACAGCACTAAATGAAAGAGACAGAAATATGAAACCATCATTATCACCTGTCTCTGGCTTACTTCAACTTCCTGACCCTCAAACAGTCACGAGGAATCCAAAGATGTTCATTATAAAATATCTCTCTACAAACCTACTATAATAAAACAAATAGAGGAATCCCAAGCAAAACTAGATAAAGAAAGAGAGAATTTCGAAGCTGAAAAGATAAAGATCTTAAAAGAGATGGAAAATCCCAAGGCTTCCTCATCCTCCCAAACTACCTCTCACGCTATTATGAAAAGCGTGAAAATCGAAAAATCACATTCGAAAGATCAAAAGTGCATTATTAATTCTGTTAAAAGTACTAAGCCTAAATCTATTTTACCCGCGTCTACGGGGAGCGTAGGGCAAGCACTACAATCGAAGGCGAGAGTGTCTAGTCTTAAGAAGGAGCTAGTAGATTTGAGTATGCCTAAGAATATTACTCCTTCTGTGTAAAACTAAAAAGAGTCATTTCCTCGTTTCAAATAATTGCTTCTACATGTACTCTACAGCCTACCATTCTTAGAAGTACTAATTTCGAATTTGGATCTACATCTAAAGCTAAACATAATCATTCTGAAACAAATGCCACAAGGAAGACCCGTAGGAAACAAGATCCAGCCATAAAGAAAGCTTATGGCGCTGTACATGCCTGTTCTCACCTAAGGTATCCCGTAAAGATTGAGTCCCCAAACCACCTTAGGAGATTATCAAAAGAAAAGATCTTTTCCTCAGTCAAGCCTACCAAAGCATTCGTACGTGCTGAAATTAACCTTCCCTGCAATGTTCAACCCAAATGGGTTCCTAAATCTCCGCCTAAGACGACAAAAGCCGAAAAGGCCAAGTCACCTAAAGAGGCAAAACTCAAAACCACTTCTCCGAAAGTGAAATGGGTTATTAAAACTCCCTCAAGTAAAAACTTAGGAATCATATCTGAACCTAAAACTATATCTGTTAATCTGAGAGGACCCATGCTTAAGTGGGTACCTAAAGCTCTCTAACGTGTTTTTGCAGATCCATCATGTGTGATACCTCGACTCAAGTTGCTCCACACACGACTGGAAGTCAAGAGCTGTTGAGCAATAACAAAGACCGACCAAATAGCAAGTCAGATTCGGAAACAGTGATTCAGCTCCCATTCTTGGATGCGGGGATATTATTTTGGAAAATCTGACGATAAAAGATGTCTCTTATGTCGAAGGCCTCCGCCAAGCTTGTTCAGCATAGGCCAATTTGTGATAAAGGATTCCAAGTGGTCTTTCATGCTAACCGGTGTAGAATTTTGGATAGTCAGGACACGGAACTCCTCTACGGACTTCGGAAATCGCATCTTTACACGATCATCGTGACGTCCGTGGGGCCCTCGACAGCTGTAAGCCTCATTTCTCAGACTATGGTACAGAGGAACAGCTTATGGCATCAACGACTGTCTCATCTGAATATGAAAGCTCTCCAACGCCTTTCTACGAAAAAGTTGGTTCACGGTCTTCCAACTATACTACTATAAAAGGAGCATCAATGTTCGGCATGTCAATTAGGAAAAATGAAGCGAGCGTCTCATCATCTCAAGCAAATTACGTCAAACTCTCGCCCATTGGAACTAATCCACATGGACCTCTGTGGGCCAATGCAGACACAGAGTATCAATGGACGCAAGTACGTGAGACAGGGGACTTGATTATCAACTTTGTGAACACTACTCAGAATCTGCTGCAACAGACTATTCAAGTTATTCGAACAGATAACGGCACTGATTCAGGAATAAATATCTCAGTGCATTTATCAGAAACTTGGAATTAGTCAACAATTCTCAGCTGCAAAAATACCTCAACAAAATGGGGTCGTTGAAAGGAAAAACGAAACCCTAGTGGAAGCCGCTCGTACAATGCTGATCCACTCCGGCCTTCCACACTTTCTTTGGGCTGAAGCAGTGAAAACCGTCTGTTTTACCCAAAACAGGACGGTGGTTCACAAACGATTTAACAAGATTCCGTGCGAGATTGTCAATAAGAGAGTACCCAACATCTCATTCTTTAAAGTCTTCGGGTGCAAGTGCTTTGTGGCGAACAACAGAGAACAACGTGCAAAGTTCGACCCTAAAGCATTCGAAGCAACTTTCGTCGGGTATTCTTCAACATCAAAAGCGTACCGAGTATACATCAAGTCCAACCGCACGATCATGGAAAGCTATAACGTCACTTTTCACGAAGTGAACGAGATCTTCTGAACAAACCAGTTCAGGACACGTGCTTAACCCGTCGGCTTCTGAAGACAACATCTCAGAACCCGTATTCACTGGTATGTTGGTACAAAACAAACAGAAGATGGCAACAACTCAGCAATCAACGCCAGACGAAGCGCTAAGACTTGTGTTAGAAGACTTGGATTCCCTCTTTGAGCCTCTCACCGTCAATACTATAGCCGACGTGCCCTATGTACCAAGTTCTTCAACAGTCCCTACCTCACTCCATTCAGATTTGCCACAGCACATTGAAGAACCTACCGTGGGTGTTGAAGAAGAATCATCAGAGTCGCTCCCTTCCATTGCAGATATGGAACTTTCTCACACAAATGAACAATCGGAGATCATTGGAAATCTAGACCCACAAATGGCTGATGCTTCATCTTCAGCTTTGTCACATGAGCGCAAGTGGACTAGAGCTCACCAGGTTGATCAGATAATTGGCGATCCTTCGAGCGGAGTAAGGACACGACATGAACACGGTCTTTTTAGCTGCTTCTTAAGCCAAAACGAGCCTACTAAAATAGCAGACGCACTACGAGATCCGGATTGGATAATTGCAATGCAAGAAGAATCAACCAATTCGAACGTCTTCAAGTGTGGAAATTAGTACCCCGTCCGCATGGGAAAACTATCATCGGGACAAAATGGATATTTAAGAACAAGAAGAATGAAGATGGTGAAGTGTTCCGGAACAAGGCACGATTAGTTGCCAAGGGATACAATCAACAGGAAGGCATTGACTACGACGAAACGTATGCTCATGTTGCCTGAATTGAAGCCATTCGTCTCTTATTGGCTTATGCGGCTCATAAAGACTTCAACGTCTATCAAATGGACGTTAAAACCGCCTTTCTCAACGGCATACTTAAAGAAGAAGTCTATGTCGCTCAGCCAGACGGCTTCGTTGATCAAGAACATCCCGATCACATCTATCATTGGATAAAGCTCTCTACGGACTAAAACAAGCCCCACGTGCTTGGTATGATGTCTTGAGCGACTTCCTCGTAATGTCTGGATTTATTCGAGGAACAATTGATACGACCCTCTTCATCAAATGGCAAGACAAGGATCTGATGGTCGTTCAAGTTTACGTCGACGACATCATTTTTGGTTCAACAAATCCTCGGCTTTGCAAGAAGTTTGGAGATCTCATGAAGAGTAAATTCGAAATGAGCCACATGGGAGAAATGCAATTCTTCCTAGGACTTCAAGTCAGGCAGCTCAATGATGGAATATTTATCAGTCAAACAAAGTATATTAAGGACATTCTGAAAAAGTTCCATCAAGATCAGAGCAAGCCTCTCAGCACTCCCATGTCAACAAGCTGCAAGTTGGATGCCGGTCCCACAGGAAAATCGGTCGACATCACACTCTACCGCAGCATAACTGGATCTCTTCTCTATCTGACTTCGAGCCGGCCGGATATCATGTTTGCCACTTGTCTTTGTGCCCGCTTCCAAGCCGATCCCAAATAATCCCACATGCTCGCGGTGAAGCGCATTCTTCGCTACCTTAAGGGCACATCTACCTTAGGACTATGGTATCCTAAAGGTACGAATTCCAAACTTATCGGCTATACTGACGCTGATTATGTAGGTTGCCGAATGGACAGGAAAAGTACCTCCGGTGGCGCTCAATTTCTAGGCAAAAAGCTAGTTTGCTGGTCATCCAAAAAGCAAAATTGTGTCTCAACTTCGACGGCTGAAGCTGAATATGTCGCAACCGCCAGCTGTTGCTCCCAGATGCTATGGATGCGGACTCAGCGTCGCGACTATGGGTACAATTTAAATAATATTCCCATATATAGTGATAGTCAAAGTGCCATTGCGATTACGTGCAATCCTATTCACCATTCACGCACGAAACACATAGACATTAGATATCACTTTATCAAAGATCACGTAGAAAAATGCACCATTGACCTGTACTTGTGAACACGGAATATCAACTACACATTTTCACCAAGGCATTGGATGAAAAACGATTCCAATTCCTTGTCGGAAAATTAGGCATGTTGAATCTCCCGTGATACGTGCATTACCTGATCTTCTGTGCTATCACATGCTCTATTCTATGTGTTTTCCATGCTAACTTGTCTTATCTTGCATGATAAAAAAATAATAATAATAATAAAAATAATAATAATAATAAAATAAAATATATTAAAAAAATAAAAACTATACATATATCAATAATAGAGGGGAATGACGAAATCCTTTAGGATGCTTCGGTCTAAGTCACGTAGAATTTTTGCCGACGTATGACTGATTCAACTGCTTAATTCTATCAGTTTAAGTCACATTCTTGTGTCTAAAGGTCTTAAGTTTGCTCCACTAGACACAAAGTCACCTTTCACATGTGAGGAGTCTAGCCCTTCAATTTTTCTCTCCTTGGATCTATCTCTCGAGTGACGTCACACGACAATTAAATGTCTTTTCTAGCGATACTCGGCTTCATACTCGCCCTTCTTTAGATCTTCAGGAAAATGATTTGGGGCATTTAGGTAATTCCTTTCTCGGCCTTTTTACAATCCTTTTCCATATCATAGCCCTTAGTCATCCACTTTGGACCTTCTCCGACTTTCTTTTCTTCATAGCCCTGTCAAATAGTTGTTCAAACAAGAAAAATAGGGGGAGAAAAGTAAAAGAAAACGAGAAGATGACTAAAGAAGGCAATGCTCAACGCACAAAAACAGACCAACGGAACCTGCTTTTCAAACTACCAAAAGAAGGCATGTATCCTGCTATGAACTTCTCCGTCGATAATCTGGTACGCTCGTCAGAACGGCTAGAAAGAGGAGAACCTCGAAGTGAACTTCTCCAACGATAATAAGGTCTTATATCGGGAAACGAGAAGAGGAGCACAGCCTTGGGTACGAATTCCATAACCGTGAACTTTTCTAAATTGATAATCTCTGAAACCTCTCTAGGGATTAAGAGAAGAGGAGCACGGTATCGGCCCAAGAACCAACAGGAAGAACTTAGCCTACGATAATCTCCTAGAGCCTCGTGGTGAAGCGGAGCTTCAGCTTGAGCATAAAAGGGATAACATAAGGGATGGGATTGAAAAGATGAAATTTTTTTGGCCGAAAGAAAAGGAGACGGGCGTAGAAATGGAAGACGATAAAGATAAGCTCACTTTAATTTCCTTCCTCCCTAAGTCCTAGCCAAATTAAACCCTTAAAAGTTCCTTTGATTCCAACGACGATCTCTAGCTTAGGTGAAATGATTAATTATGCCTTGATCATAGGAAAATTGACTTAAAATTGCTTGTGTTGACTTGAGCGATACATATATATATATATATAATCCCCGAGTTAAAAATAATAAGAGCGCTAGAGTGAACTTAGTGAGAGTTGTCGAAATGGATCACTCTATGATCTTAGGACTTCAGTTTGATGACTAGACTTGACGGCAGTGTGTCTTTCAAGTGTCATACGAAAACTTAGGTGTGACGATCGATTGAAGCAAAATAATCTGACCCCATACTATTAATAATATTAATATACATATGAAAATTATACATATATATATACGATATTTAAAAACAAAATAGAAAAAAATATTTACGCACATTTTGAATGCATATTTAACTTGCATTGGTACTGAATTGATTAAAATGCGAATATATGTTTTTGCTCATACCCTCGCGCAAATCTTTACTACATGATTAGGGGAACATGTAACTAAGACTAGAGTGATTAATTGTGTGTTATAATGATTGTTACTTGTATTGATTTGCTTGATCACGTGATAATCAATACATGTGAACTATTTGAGGGGGAGCATCTACAATAATTCCATGTTTTGAGATCCAAATATTTTTTATGTTCTCTCTTTAAGTGTTGCAGAAATTTTCGTTTTGAATCGCTTTGGACAACGCTTAAATAAGGAGGACTTCACAAATCTTCATGACTGTGGACCAGGACATTGGTAAAACAATACAGGGGGAGTCTTATTAGAAAAATTACTTCTTAATTAACTCTAATAATTCTCGACCTTTTGCTCTAAGTATTGCAGAATTATCGAAGACCAATCTCGGAGGCAGATGTCATTTCTTCAAAAATACAGGGAGTTAATTGCATTTCATTTATACTTAGAAGAAGTAATTTTGTGGTTTAATTTAAAATTTAGGATCAATTTGAAAAATCAAGGAAACTTACTATCGAGAAACTCGGGTGAATTTGGTAATTTTCAATCACAGTTTCTCGAGCGAAAATTGATTTGGGACAAAGTGTTAATTTACGCTCTCAAAATTGACGAGCGAAAATTAAACAGGAATCAAATGTAAATTTTCGATCGGATTTTGTCGAGCGAAAATTTAAACAGTAACAAAGATAGTTTCTCGATCGTAAGTTTCTCGATCGCAAATCGTAATGGGCTCAAATTCACTAAGTCTCACAAAAACGTCTAATCAGCCCAAATTAAACGAAATCATTACTTGCAGTCGGAAAATCCCTAAGTACACGCTAAAATCCCTCGATCGCAAAATTCAACAGTCAAATTTCTCGTGCGAAAAACTTCTTCTCTCAAAAGACGAACGTCAAAATCTTCAAAATCTTTCGATTTTCATCTGATATTCATCTTTAAAAGGTAGATTTGACTTCTGTTAGGGACTATCGTGTATTTAGCACTTGCATTTGCATCTATATTTTGGAATATTTCGCATGATTCTGTGTTTATTTCTGGACTGGTCATATTCTTAGAACTCGAACAATTGTATGCAGTATTTTAGACCATCTCTAAGTATAATCTAGGTTAAAAACTGCATAAGAAGCTAGTTTCGATGTTTCTTGATCATTTTGAGTGAATATAACTTCGATTTTCTGCGTTATTGATGTTCGATTGAAGGATAAGACTAAACTGAGGTCTAAACTGTTAAATGCGTCGAAGAACTTTCTCGCCCGCAAACAGTGAAAATTGAATCTCAATTTGATTAAGTCACTGTTTGCATCGTAAAAGATTTTCGATCGCTAACCTTTTGATTTAGTCATTAAGATTAATAGCGTAGATTGAAAATTACTTACAATCGAGAAACACAAGTTTGATTTTATGCAAGCAAAATATTAATGAAAGGAATAGATAAAATAAATGCAATCCCTTTAAATTTTCGAGCGCAAAAACTTACTGTCGAAAATTGCGATTTCAATTTTGATCTCGGTCGAAAAATTTTAGCGGCGATAAAAATAATTTTTCGACGATAAAATTTTCTCGATCGTAAAATTTGCAGCGAATACCTCTTTAAATCGAAATACTTTCTCGCTCGATAATTTTCATAGCGAAAAATTTTATTCACGCGCGGAAATTTTTTTCGATCGTAAATTTACTTGGAAATCTAATTTCTCGATTGTAAATTACACGGAATTTTTTCTCGATCGTAAAATTTCTCGGCTACAGTACCACACTTTAAGTTCAAACACTTAGAAATTTTCTAAGTCCTTTTCTCAACTGTAGCTAAGCGAATAAAATTTTTGATCGCAAATATTCTATTCAAAATCACATTTAGGCAATTCAATTGAGAATTCTAATTCTCGCACGATAAATAGCACGGAGTGAACAGTACTTTAAACACTTAGTGAAATTTTCAATCAAATTTCTTTGAACGTACATGCATATGTCTAAATGAAATTATTTCTTCAGAAATCCACTCTATATGGCCTTGCATTTCAATTTCCACTACAATTTTATCAAACATGTTATCAATAGCTTCATCATTCTGGCTTGATAAATTCGAATTACGAATAAACTTTTTTAATCTAGCTAATGACTTAAGCTTGTGTTTCAGATGGATCACTACCCTATCTACAACCACATCTACGAGAAGGCTATGTACCTTAATGTACATGACACGAACTTCCAATAGACCTGACCACCTTCCGGTGTCCAGACGACATCATCGTGTCCATACTGCAAGGCCATCCACTATGGCATGCTCTTACGGTGACGGCCTCGGTGCCGATGGTCTACCTCCAGCAGTTTTGGGGGAGTATCAAGAGCCTCATCTTGGATGGGGAGTAATACTTTACCACAGTTGTAGGGACGAGGCACGTCTGTATGAGCAAGAGCGACTTCAGACTTCTCCTGGACCTCCCTCACAGCCAAAATTACGACCCTATCCCATCAGATGCAGAACTGGTGAAAGATTTCCTCCAGATGGGGTACAGCTCACCGCTCACCAAGCTCGCTCAGATGCAGAGCAACGGGATTCCCCATCCATGGAAAACACTATTTGGAATCATCAACAAGTGTTTGTCCCCGAAGCATGCAGGCTTTGACAAAGGCAACGGCCACATCCTCCGGATACTTCACGGAGTCATGTTCTCGCGAAATTACGATTTCGCTCAACTGAAAGAGAACCAAAGGTCCAAAATGTGTCGTATGCGAGATGGTTCTCCGTCATCATCCGTCAACAAATGGATATGCCACGCACAAAATGTTCCTCGCCTGCCTCCAGGAGGAAACTATCAGCCACCCAGGCTCAAGTTCTTCCACAACCCCAAGCTCGCGGATCTAGCTCAGCCATCGATGGCCATTCCGCTCGAGCTTCTTCGTCTTGCCGACCCCGCGGGAGATGAATACCATAGATACTGTCGGGAACACCATCTCGCCGAGCAGATGATTAGAGGGCTCCCGGCAGATTTCCATGTGAGCCCTCCACAGCAACACCAGCCTAGCCCTGAGGACATGATGATTGATACAGTGGCCCATGAGCTAGAGCAGGAGCTTCCAACTCAGGACGAACAAATTCCTGATGTAGATGCCACGTTGATCGATGCTGTGGCGGCAGAGTTGGAACAAGAGGCTCCAGCAGAAACATTCAAAGTGGAAGTGCCCGTTCATGTTGGCGTGCTTGAAGAGCTTATTGCGGAGGTTCCTCTACAAGAAGCACAACCCGAGGCTGAAATAGAACAAAGTTCACTTCCATTGGTGACGGAACAGGCTCATGAGGACATGAAGCATGAACCCTCTCCTCACACAGCCACCTCATCCGATACAGTGTCCGATGAGGAGCTCAGACTTATAAGACGGACTCCAAGGCGATTAATTGTATCATTTGAGTCCCTCTTCCCCGCCGTCACCACCGCACCAGATACCGCGCTGATCATTTCTTCAAGTGTTGCGGACACTTCTTCGCTCAATCTTGAGCCGCAACAAAATCTACCGGTGTCTGGTTCGCAGGCCCAAACTGAGCCTGCCGAAACACCCATAGAAAAGAACCCTCAAGATTCAACTCGAGGATTGGGTGGAAGTCTCAAAGAGTCACAACTTCAAGTGACTCCCAGCCAACCTGTGGAGCCGGTGTCTACTCAAGGGTTGTTAACAGGCGACATCAGTCGTCCTGGTCCATCTACGGAGGCGTCCGCCCCTTTTGTGACTGAAGACCACCTCAAGGCCGCATCTTTCGAAGACAAAATTATGGAGAGCGTGCGTACGACAATCGAGACGTCCCGTCAAGATCGAGGGAAAGCACCCATCTCGGAGCCAACTTCAGCACAAGCCGACCTCACAACCTCACAACCCACTCTCGCCGACCCTCTACAAAACTCATCCATCCTAATCAACCCATACACCATCCCAATCACCGATCTCCACGAAATTCTCCTAGCCCGCCGCATTGGTCTTACCATTCGGTCACCTCAGAAGGAATTTCTCTATAGGTGACTAGTGGACCACGCTGAGCCACCTATCCAAATGTGCCTAGGCCAAAGCTCTCACTCCAGACGATGACATGACGATCCTGACGATCAGGATCATCATGAGGGGGAGAATAGGCCAAGGACATCTACGACAAGTGGCTAAGGACAAGGCTCGGGCGCAACACAAACAGGCGTTGGAGCAGGTAAAAACAAACCACCCACACCATGCATCGCACTACCACTCTAACCCACATTGACCCACCAACCTTTCACCTAAGGACGCCTCCATCCACACCACCGACCTTCACAAGCCCCTTGCTTCCGAAAGAAGAAGCAAGTGCTGCCATGCTCGTCGCCCTAGCGTAGACTCAGGCGACTCCCTCAACTGCTCCAGACCAACCGGGTCCTTCAGGACATGTCGTCAATCCACATGGGTTCCTCGACAAATTTATATTTGAAAGACAGTGGGTGACCCATTATATGCCCGAGGAGCATCAAGTACAACGGCTCAAGGAAGTTCGACAAATTTTGCAACAAGCTTCGGTGGACCTCGTGTTGATAGAAGACGGCGAACTTCAGGAAGGTGTAGACCATGAACAAGACCCACAGGGCTTTCAGAGCTGATCACACAACAAGCGGTTTCCCCCACAAGACAAATGCCAGGGACCGTTCGGATCGACACGCCGTGGTAGAATATTCGAATAGAGATACCCTTCCTTGAAGAAGTCCGTGAAAATATTTGGAGGTCACCAGACAGAGTCAATAAGCCGAACGAGTTTGAGCTAAGAGGGATCTCTCATTGGGATCAGCAGAAGAGGATGACCTATCTCTGGATGCTGACTCAACTTGGACCTGATGTAAGATTGGGGATGACTAAAGGACAAGTCAAGAGCCACTATAAGAGTCTCTCCCCGATCTACCAGCTTCTCAGCATCTATTGTACTAAAGGAGGTCTTCCAACCCCAACCTACATTATCGAGCGAGTGGACAGAACCCGAGAGGAACTAAGCGAGAGCGACCTACCGTATCTCCCTGTCGACGAGGTATACAACCTCTATCAGCTATGCATGGAGAAGTACAAAGGTCCTCAAGGCTTCGTCATGAAAGAAGGCCTCGAAGGGCTCTACCGGTTCATGATGCGCCAAGTCAAGTACTTCGCCGCGCATGACCTTCAGATGGCTCTGGAGAGCAACATGAAGAAGGTCAACATGACCGCACCGCTCAACAAAGGAACCGAGATCGAAGGGCTTCCAAGCAATCATGTGCACATCAGCTCAGTCCTAGGCGTCACCTACCACAATCCAATCGCCAAGAAGACTAGGTTAATGCTGAAGACTGGGATTCATAAGTTTTGCGATGGAACGCTCAAGGTGATCAGGCAGAACATAGAGAAGAGATTGGAAGAGATCAATCGAGAGAATGCTGAGGATCCATAGGTTCGTGAGAGAACAACCGCTCCTGTTGGAACTACTTGATGACATCGAGGAGTGCCTGAAGCTGAGGGAAACGCTCAGGAATTTCGAACATGCGCTGGGCTTGCACAGGTCATACTACGCCCGACGAGGACAGACAGCGCGGAAGAGAAATCAAGCACAAAGGGGGAGATTGTAGAATATCGATTTTAATTGTGTTGTGATTTAATTAGCTATCCTTGTAATTAGGGGCGTTATTTGTAATAGTCCTTAGATTAGGACTAGTTTGATATTTCTAGTGTTGTAGGGATCAAGTTATCGATATCTGAGGGTGGAACCATTTGTTCAGGAATGGGTTCTGATTCAGAAGTGGATGGGCTTGAAGTGGGTTCTGTATTAGGAATGGGATCGAATGTTGTCTTGTTTTGGCTTGGAGAGAAGTACATATGCTCAAAGAGTTGATCAAGATCCATTTCCTCTAGAGTTTGTTGACTAAATCACGTTGGGTTGTCATGGCTTGAGTTGCCAGCAGCATATTGTTGGTTCTATCCCAACATTTCTTCGTCTAATCCTTGTTTTGAACGGTTTTGCTCAGAAGCGCCACTAGAGGACTCTTCTAATTCCATATCTGATTGAGTAGGACCTAGTGTTGTTGGTTAGAGTCCCTCATCAAAAGTGACATTTACACTTTCAATGATCATCCTTCTTTCACGAAGATATACCATGTACGCCTTAGATTGTGTAGAGTAGCCCACAAAAATTCTTTCTGTGGCCTTTGGATCAAGCTTAGATTTGTCTTTGCGTCGTTGGCGACGAAGCATTTGCAACCAAATATTCTCAAGTGGGCAATATTGGGTAATCTTTCATTTATTAGTTCATAAGGCTATCTTTCCAAATCTTAGATGAATGTTTGTTCGATTCAGAGTATATAAAGCAGTGTTCATGGCTTCTGCCCAAAGAAAATGAGGTATGATTGTATTAGCATTGTCCGGGCAGCTTCTACAAGCTTTCAATTTCTCCTTTCTACGACTCCATTCTGTTGGGGCGTGTGAACAGTAGAGAATTGTTGAGTAATCCCTAGAGATTCGTAAAAGTCACTGAGCTGTTAATTCTTGAATTATGTTCCATTGTCAGATCGAATTACTTTAACACTACGCTGTAGCAATTGTGTTGTCATGATGAGATTTAGAATGTGTTCAACTGTCTCTGATTTTGTCCGTAAGAATCGGACCCAAGTATAGCGTGAGTAGTCATCGAGAATAACCATCATATATCGCTTCCCACTAATGTTATCTGTTCGCATTGGTCCACATAGATCTATGTGTAATAGCTCCAGTGGATGTTGAGTTGATGCTGTGTGGTTTGTAGGGTGAGACGCCTTTTTCATTTTCCCTCTCTCACAAGCTGAGCACAGATGCTCCTTCTGGTATTTCAGTGGTGGAAGTCCAATGGCCAGTTTGTTGGTTGATAGCTTGTTGAGAGTCTTGAAATTAAGATGAGATAGCCGCTGGTGCCATAAGTTATTATGGACTGATGTTGCTTTGGAGATCAAACAGATATTTGTCTTTGGTTTGATAGTCCTAATATCGATGGTGTACAGTTTTGTTTTGCGAGTTCCAGTGAGAAGTTCTTCACCATTTGCATTGAGGATTTTGCATGTCCTTTTTTGAAATACAACTTGGAGTCCAATGTCACTGAATTGTCCTATTGATAAGAGATTGTGTGTCAACCCTTCAACATAAGAAACTTCCTTGATTGTGAGACGATTGCATATAAGATCGTCATAACCAAGAATTCTGGCTCCATTGCTGTTACCAAAGCGTACTAGTCCACCCGGCCTATCAACGTAGTTGCTCAGCAGTTCCTTTTTCCCAGTCATGTGTGTGGAGCAACCGAAATCTAAGTACCACGCATGAGGGGCCTGCAAAACTAAAACTAGAGGGTTTTAGGTATCCATTTAAAAATGGGTCCACCTCTGTTGTGTTTGTTAGTCCATTTAGACTCTCTCTACCTACCCTAGATTTTTCTTTGTTAGTGGACGACACAGAACCACTAATTGTTTCTAAGGCTAGCATTTGGGTTTCCTCAGTCTTAAGCTTTGAAACCCAAGTTTGCACTAGTGAAGGCCTCTTGGTCTTAGTCTTAGAGACGAGTTTTGGAGTCTTAGCTAGTATTGCAGGTTCCTTGGTAGTTTTTATTTTTGATCGTTTCTTTTTCTTTAAAGTTGTGTCTTTCGAAATTGTTGTGTAAGTTTGTCTGTGAAAATGATCATGCATGGAAAATTTGGTTTTTGATTTAGGAGATGAGTTTTACGATACATATCGAAATAAAGATGGTAAAGAAGTTTTTGAAAGAAAATAATCAATAACAAAAGATGCTTTAGAATCGCGGGTCTCCTTCAAAATATCTTCCTTTCTAACCCAGACTTGACTTTTCAATGGCTCTTTTGTGGGTCCTGAAAATTTCAAGGCATTAGTGCAAGAGATTTTGTCATGCGAAATAACGGTATAAGAAAGTGAGTGTAATCGTAATTTTTCTTTTAGTGAAGATATTTCCTCTAGAAGTTTATGCCTTTCTTCATCGAAGGACTTTCTCTCTCTTTCGAGAGTGGAGTGTAGATCACTAATTTTCTTATGCAGTCAGGCATATACCCTGCTGCGATCTTAGTCATCGGTGCCTCACTCGTTGAATCTTCTGAGGTGTTTCCTTCACTAAGACGAGGAATGTCAGACTCAAATTCAGTTATTGCGGAACATTTCCTTTCTTTGTAGTTGTCATTCAATTCGGTATAATCAAATGACATTTCAGCCTTCTTATGTTTCTCATCCTCCTCGGATTCACCGATAAAGGGCATGAGTTCACAACCTAATCGCATGTATTCTATATCATATGGGTATGGTACTTTGTTTATGCCTTTCTTTAACAACATGGATTTTCAAAACCATTAAGACCATTCCCTTCTCCTTCTGCTTGGCCAATTGAACCTTTCTTCGATAATAGTTGATATCCTTTTTGTTGGCATTCTGCACTCTCTGGCAAAATGTTCAGACTTTCCGCAGTTAAAGCATTTTCCGGCTTTAGATGCATTTTCAGAGGTATTTTTTTCATCATGTTTCCCTTTGAGTTAGAGGAAGTTCGTTGACGGTTGGATGAGGATCCAAGCTTCTTGTAGAATTTCTTCTGTACGAAGTTTGAGATTAGTACGAGTTGTTTCGCAAGCTCTTTGACAGTGATCTCCTTGTCCCCGTATTTTGTAAAGTCTTTGAGCTCTCCATCAGAGTCTGAATCTCCTCCTTCTAGGGATTGAGATGACTGGATGATTTCCTTGTCCTTTGATTGTTTTCTTGTTGATCGTTCAGACACGAGTGCGAGTGTGTCGCTTCCCCTGGTTTGGTTCCTCCTTCCGTTTCTCCACATGATTTGAGTGTTGCTTGAGTAGATCGAATAGTGTGTGGATGCTAACCTTGGTTAGATCGTTCGTTCGTCTTATCATGATTGCTGTTGCTTCCCATTCTGGATGAAGTGATCCGAGGAACTTGATGTTAATTTCCATTACACTTTTTGTGACTCCATTCATTTTCAGCTCGTCTATGAGAACAAGAAATCGATGGAAGGTGTCTTGAAGAGTTTCTCCTTTGTTCGCCTGAAAACGATCGTAAGAGATGAGAGTGTTTGCCATTCTTGCCATTGTATTCACTTCTGTCCCCTGCATCATAATCCGTAGGGCGTCCCACATCTCTTTCGCATTTTCACCGCATTCGAGTTGCATCAGAATGTCGTTAGGAATGGCTTGATCATGTATGATTTTGCGACTTTGTCTGCTTTAATTCTCAGTTTTTCATCATCGTTGCATTGGTCAGCACTTTTCAAGATCCTCTGTTCCTCTCTTGCATGAGTGGTGTCAGTAGTGGCTTGGATAATGGTCCAGAACTCTTGGGGTCCATTATTAAATGGATTCCAACAAGTTATCTGAGTTGTCCTTGCTTTCAATAAAATTGATGAACCTTCTTTTACAGACTGTATATTCTTCGTGTCTGATGATAGGAGGTCTAACATCATTTCCATACTGAAGGATGTGATCGTTGACGTGTAATGTGAGGAAAATTAAATCTGAATCCAAAGATTTGTTCAAAATTGATTTGGGGGTTTGACTTTGACTGTAGGTTTTTGGTCGCGAGCTTGGATACGTATGTGTATTCGCGAATTGGGATTATTACTTAGTTTGCAAATTGGGTAGAGAATAATTGATTCACGAATTGACTTGTGTAATCGAGTTCGTGGAATGATACGGGTTCGTGAATTGAAGCTGGAATTCGCGAATTGAGCAATTCGCGAAGTGACTAGATTCGTGAAATGTGTAGTTCGCGAAATGATAAAGATGAGTTGGTTCGTGAAAATTGGTAGGATTCGCAAAATTTCTGAATTTTGAATCAATCTGAAAGTTCGCAGAAAGGTGACGGGATTCACGAATTGATGTGTGAGTTCGCGAACTGGTCTGAGTATCGGGTTCGCGAAGTGGACTTAATTCGTGAAACTCGCTTATTCAAATGATTCTCGAGATTCAATTCGCAGAATTAGAGTTCGCCAAACGAAGTATCGCGAAGTGGCTTTACGATTTGATTCGCAAAAGATGAGTGAATTCGTAAATTGGTAGATTTGCGAACCGGTATGAGGATTCACGAACTGACCTGAGAACAAGGATTCGCGAAACTTTGGATTCGCAAACAGACTGGAAAGTAGGATTCGCGAAATCTGAATTTGTGAACAACAAAGCGTGAATTTGAGACGTTGATCTTGAGGAATCCAACGGCACTTGTATTTCCAACTCACGAAACTGAGCTTTCGCGAACTCGTGAACCTAATTCGTGAAATTGGTGCTTTCAATTCGTGAAAATCCTCCTTAAATCAGGATTCGTCAAACTTAACTGAGGCTGTGAATTCACAAATTCTTAACCATAGATACCCGCCGTTCGCGAATTCAAAGACAGAAAGCATAAACGAAGTTGTTCTTCATTTTTTTTGACAAAAATTTCAAAAACTAGCTCGAAATTCGACAGAATCAACTGAAAGCTCTTAGACTTGATAGAAGCTAAACTTTGCAGCTTGAAGAACTTAGAGAATCACGCGATAGAGCTTAGGTCCAAAATTTTGAGTCTTGTGACAAAAAAATCTTACACTGATCGATTCTTTGAAGCTTGAAATGAAGTTTCCTCACCTACACGCTTGCTCTGATACCACTTGTTACAGATTATCCAAGAACACTTCAATAGATTAGACCATCGATCGATGTAAACAGTACGTTTGGAGGCTTAAGCGTACTGAATACGTGAGATTTTAGAATGGAAAACTTAACTTATGATGATTAGGGTTTAGGCTTAAATATCTTGGAAAGGTATTAAGCCCATTGGGCCCCTAACAAACCCATTACAACTACAAACCATGTAATCAAAATAAAGTATAATAAAATT
Organism: Craterostigma plantagineum; assembly: GCA_027422505.1. Lineage (NCBI taxonomy): Eukaryota > Viridiplantae > Streptophyta > Magnoliopsida > Lamiales > Linderniaceae > Craterostigma > Craterostigma plantagineum. Next base: position 1,108,785 of record JAPQWV010000055.1, read on the forward strand.
CATAATCATGAAATACAAAGACTTAGAATAAATATATTGGACACTTCTAAAATATTCCTAACACGTCGAGATAAATTCATTGTGGTACTAGAATCGGTGGACGGAAAATTTTCCATAAACCTACATTTTTAAGGTACTAGAAATGGTTTAAGTGGAATTCATTGTCATTTATTTGGTTTAGTTTTGATTTGAGGATTTTGGCGGTCTTAAATTAGACTAGGCGGGATTTTGAAATTATTCGGAACAAAATGAATTAACATGCTACACAAGTAACAGTTCTTGCACTCTGAGTAACAGTCCTTATGTGTATTTTTATTCGGAACAAAATGAATTACTACATCGAAATGTTACTACCTAAAATTGAAGCGTTACAGATTATTTGAAGTGGTACTAAAAGTACAGGAAATGTTACTAAATAAACAATAAAAGTTACCGTGTTTCCATCATGTTGTATTACATTCGATTGATATCCTTCATAAATGTGTTTTTTTCGAATGCATACGATTGTCCTTCATGGAACTATAAGATTAGATGATGTTAGACCGACATATTCCCTTAAAAGACAAATCTTCGAATGTAATGTTCTTTTATCGAATTTTGAGATTATTAGTCATGTAAACATATGGTCCTTCGTTGCAAACATAATAATGAATTGAACATTCTATTTTCTACACAACATTCGCAAAATGTGTATTTTAAAGAAATTTTGTGATGTAGCTTCATCATATCATCTATTTCCATTAATGTCAATCTTATATATCCGAACGACATGATTTATGAATGAAACTAATCAAAATAGTAGTGTGGTATTGATTAGCTATTTTGTGGTACTTGTAGCTACAAATTGTTATAACCTTTATTTATAATGTCATTTTTTATCAGACGTGTGGTATTATTTGCATGCAATGTGATAATATTAAGTTATTGTACTGTTAATATCTCTGACAATATAGAACCTTCAAGAATATTCTTAATGATGTGTTACCCAGAATGCGTGAATTGATACTCAAAACAAATGAAGTGTAACCAACCAGTTTTTTAATTGACAAACGTTCTAATATTAGGTCCCATCAAAATTATTTGTTATCCAATTATCAATATTAATAATCTCATTCGATTACAAAGACTCGTGATCAAACTTAGTCGAATATACCTTATTAGCTCATTAAAGTCGAGATTTTTCACATGTTTTTCAACGATATTTTTTAATTGTATTAATCAAATTATTCCATGATAAACTTTATATTTTTTAGTTGGTTACATGAGAAATTGACATCGATTTAACCTTACTCTGTTATTTACGTCGGAGATTCGAGCAGTTTCAGTTTTATTTGGGTGTTTCCGACATTTTACGATCTATTCCACTTTGCCTTTACTTGGGTATTACATGTATTATTTATTGGTGACGAGTCGTTTTATGTTCGTTTTGCGGAAACATTTGTTATAAACTTCAACACATAAGGTATTATTATTCCATGAACTGTTACTCAGAAAGCATGAAGTGTTATCCAGTAACCATTTTAATTAGCAAATGTTACCGCTTAGATCTCATCAAATTCCTCGTTATTCCATGATTAACATCAATAATTATTGTCGATAACCAAGGGGCATGATGAAATTGTGTCGAATTTACATTATTCGATCATTGAAGTCGAGATTTCACAGTATTAAACGTGATTTTCGAATTGTGTTTGAAGCATTCGTGCTTTATGAACTTCGAAAATTTTCTTTGATTATGAAGACCATGAAAAATCGAAGCCGATACAACTTTGTGTTGTTAGTAACGTCGAGATTGGATCGGATTTGAAACGTGATTTTTTTCTTTCGACGCTTGAGTGTAAAGCGTGTGTTATTGCAGAAAGCCGTATTGTTTTTGAATGATGTGTTACTTCTACAATATCATTTTTTATTTATTATAAGACTACTATACGGGCAACATTTATTTTCTCACAATTAACGTCACTAATATCCGAAACTTAACAACACTTGTGATCAAATTAACGATAATTTTAACTTATATTGTCACAATGTGGAGACTGTTCGGGTCTGAGCGTGAAATCTCTTTTGGATCGATGCGTCGCTTGTTTGGGAGAGATGATGGCATATACTTGTAAACTTTTGCAACAGTAAAGGACAAATATGTTTTATTACATAATTTAGATATTTTTCTATAATAGTATAAAAAAACAGGGTCTGAAAACTAATTGAAGTAGAATAGGGTCTGGACACAAACTGAAATAGGATAAAGGGGCCCGAAACTAAGTAAACCCTAATATTTATTGATTTTGTATAATAAATATTTATTGAAATATTTATTGATAATAATATTGGGGAAATTTGTATTCAGTCCCTACTTTGCATGTTTGGTAAGAGTTCAGTCCCTGTCAGAGCTGGTGTTAGTTTTAAGGACCAAAACTTCGAAATTTGCAGAGATAAGGATTTAAAATATGTATTGACGAAAATATCCATCCCAACATACTGAACCAATAGTTATTTTCCGGCGACTTTCTGTTATTCTTTTAGGTTATATTGTTGTAAATGTCCAGCGAACTGTTATTTTTCAGACCTTATCTGTTACGACGATGCAGAAAATTGTTATCGGCATAGTATTTAATTTATGAATCCCGTTTTTACGGTGAATCGAGGTCCGAAATTTCGAATGCCCATTAACCAATCAAAATCGGCGTGTAATGTAGGATATATTGTGGTATTGACGAAGCAAGATGTAAGATTTGTGTGAGTTTTTTTATCTTTCTATTTAGGGTTCTAATATGCGAAAATAAGATGAAATCAAAGCCATTTATGGCACCGATTACATCTAGTACGTACAAATTCGAAGTACCCATAGTATGCGCAGCTCGCTGCGGCTCATTGTCTGCTCGTTCTTCCGACCTTCATCTTTCAACTTCGCGAAAATACGATCGACCCAATAATTTGGGTATATTTTTACTGTGTCCAGACTGTTACTAGATCTACCAAATTCGTTACCATATGTGACGAAAATGTTATTCTTTATGCTAAATCCGTTATTTATCGGAGCTAAATTGTTACCATGCGTACTGTTATAATTTGCGAAAACAAGATTGAATCAAAGCCGTTTTTGCCAACGATTACATCTAATATGTATCAATTCGAAGTACCCATAATATGGGAAGCTCAGTTAGGCACATTGTCTGCTCGTTCGTCCGACCTTCATCTTCCAATTTCGCGAAAATATGATCGACCCCATTAATTTGGGTTTATTTTTCTGTGTCGAAACTGTTACTCGTTGTTCAAATTTGTTACCAAATGTGCCGAATTCGTTACTTAATCTTTACGCGTTATTTGGCGAAACTAAATTGTGACCATGCGTAGTTTTATAATTTTGCGAAAACAAGATTGAATCAAAGCCGTTTTTGCCAACGGTTACATCTAATATGTATCAATTCGAATTACCCATAGTATGGGAAGCTCAGTGCGGCACATTGTCTGCTCGTTCGTCCGACCTTCATCTTTCAATTTCGCGAAAATACGATCGACCCCAATATGTGTATATTTTTACTGTCATCAAAGTTGTTACTCGGTCTACCAATTTCGTTACTACGTCGGCGAAACTCGTTATTTATATGTAATTAATTGTTACCATGTGTTGGGTTCTAATTTGCAAAAACAAGATGAAATTAAAGCCGTTTGTGGCAACGATTACATGTAATATGTATAAATTCGAAGACACATAGTCTGGGCAGCTCGGTGGGGCACATTGTTTGCTCGTCGTACGACGTTCATCTTTTAGTTTCGCAATTTGCCAGTTTGTTAGCCGGTTTGTTACAATTTGCTGGTATGTATGTCTGAGACTGATTTGTAGGATGTATCATTTGAACAAATTTAGCTTCAGTTGCTGAACTTGTGTGCATGATTCTGGCTATTTCCTCTGAGACTTTTTTTTGCAGTAACAGTTTAACCGTCATCAGAAACAATTTTTTGGGATAAAGTAACAGAAACTGACTTATTGGTAACAGTGAAACAAAACACGAGTAACAGAATAGCTATTCAAAATAACAATTTAATATTTGATTAGTTTGCTTTATTATTTTTAAATTTTATATTGCAAACACTTTACATTCACTAAAATATTTGAATTTACCAAGATTTAGAGAAAAATTTATCAGTTTAGTTTGTGATTTTCGTGGAGATTATGTTGAGATTGAAGAAGTTGAAGTATATAGTATGAAGAACAAGTAACACTATTCAAGGATGATCATGCGTCTACCAAATTGATTTACTTACACAAAACGTGTTAGAAATGAACTATTGGTTGTTTATTACAATCTAGATGGTCGACCTAAAACAAATGATTCATCAAAATTAATGACATATTCGATTAATCTTAATCACAAATGCTATATTGTTTACTGTTTTATGCAGTAACGGTTTAACCGTGATCAGAAACAATTTTTCCCGATAAAGTAACAGAAATTGACATATGGGTAACATGTATACACATCACTAGTAACAGAATAGTTAGACAAAATAACAATTTAACATGTGATTAGTTTACTTTATTATTTTTAAATTTTATATTGCAAACACTTCACATTCACTAAAATATATGAATTTACCAAGATTTAGATAAAAATATATCAGTTTAGTTTGTGATTTTCGTGGAGATTATGTTGAGATTGAAGAAGTTGAAGTATATAGTATGAAGAACAAGTAACACTCTTCTTGAAAGGATGATCATGCTTCTACCAAATTGATTCGACTTACACAAAACGTGTTAGAAATGAACTATTGGTTGTTTATTACAATCTAGATGGTCGACCTAAAACAAATGATTCATCAAAATTAATGACATATTCGATTAATCTTAATCACAAATGCTATATTGTTTACTATTTTTATGCAGTAACGATTTAACCGTGATCAGAAACAATTTTTCCGGATAAAGTAACATAAATCGACATATGAGTAACATGTATATAAATCACTAGTAACAGAATAGTTAGACAAAATAACAATTTAATATAAATGATTCAACAAAATTAGTGACATCTTCAATTAATCTTAAACGTGATATATTCAGTGAAATATATGAATTTACGAAGTTTTAGATAAAAATATATTTGTTTAGGTTATGATTTTAATCACAAACCCTAATTGAGAAACTATAATAATTCTAGTAACATATAAACATATAACTAGTAACAGTTTACACATATTGGGTAACAGATAATCTATGCTTGATTTTACTTAGACTCCCGCCCAAAATTCATCTCATTATGGTTTTCCCGCCCGAAATTTCACCAACAATTTAGCAACAATTTAGTCAACATAGTAACAGAAGCGCATATACTAGTAACGATTTTGACAGACCTAGTAACGATTTTGGAAAAGCAGGTAACATATTTGACACTGCGAGTAACAGTTTGGAACAGTAAAAATATATCCAAATTATTGGGGTCGACAGTATTTCACGAAATAACGACCGACGTAGTAACGAATTTGGTAGACCGAGTAACAACTTTGATGACAGTAAAATATACACAAATTATTGGGGTCGATCGTATTTTCACGAAATTGAAAGATGAAGGCGGACGAACGAGCAGAAAATGTGCCGCACTGAGCTTCCCATACTATGGGTAATTCGAATTGATACATATTAGATGTAATCGTTGGCAAAAACAGCTTTGATTCAATCTTGTTTTCGCAAATTATAACAGTACGCATGGTAACAATTTAACTCCAATAAATAACTGATTTAGCATAAACAGTAACTAGTTCGTCACATATGGTAACGAATTTGGTAGATCTACTAACAGTCTGGACACAGTAAAAATATACCCAAATTATTGGGGTCGATCGTATTTTTGTGAAATTGAAAGATGGTCGGAAGAACGAGCAGACAATGAGCCGCAGCGAGCTGCGCATACTATGGGTACTTCGATTTGTACGTACTAGATGTAATCGGTGTAAAAAATGGATTTGATTTCATCTTATTTTCGCATATTAGAACCCTAAATAGAAAGATAAAAAAACTCACACAAATCTTGCATCTTGCTTCGTCAATACCACAATACAGCCTACATTACTCGCCGATTTTGGTTGGTTAATGGGCATTCGGAATTTCGGACCTCGATTCACTGTAAAAACGGGATTCGTAAATTAAATACTATGCCGGTAACAATATTCTGCATCGTCGTAACAGATAAGGTATAGAAAATAACAGTTCGCTGGACATTTATAACAATATAATCTAAAAGCATAACAGAAAGTCGCCGGAAAATAACTATTGGTTCAGTATGTTGGGATGAGTATTTTCGTCAATACATATTTTAAATCCTTATCTCTGCAATTTTCAAATTCTTGGTCCTTAAAACTAACGCCAGCTCTGACAGGGACTGAGCTCTTACCAAACATACAAACTAGGGACTGAATACAAATTTCCCCAATAATATTTATTACGAGTTGACGTTTATCGTAAGACGAGCCCACGTTAGGCCCTCCAGAGGTGTGCCATCTCCTGACACGCGAATGCATGTGATTGGTTACAAGGGTCGAATGAGCTCTCTGATTGGTTGAGTCTCCTCGAAACCACGTTGACAGTTCCAAGTAATCGTAGATCTCCACAAACGCTTTTCAGTATGAATAATTCTTCTCTTCAGCTGGGCTGCACAATACTTCGCGGCGCAGAAACAATTCCGTAGTACGACTTCGTCGGTACGGATAATATTGTGGTACGTAACAAGTGAATCGGGATACGCTGAAGGTTTGAGAACTCGAGGTTTTTCGAGCCGTAATCTTTGATCTTTTGTGTTCGAGGGAATGGCGCATCGAAGATCCAAACTACTGCTGTTTCTGTGCTTCGCGGCCTACTATATTCTCGCCTTCGCTGCGTAAGGATTAGGTTTCGGTGTAGTTCGTCAACGGTTTTGTGGAATTTTAGATGTGATAATGTTGTATCGTGCTTATCTTGATTGCGGATTTGAGCAGGAAAAATTATTATGACATTCTTCAAGTGTCTAAAGGCGCTTCGGATGAACAAATAAAGCGTGCCTATCGTAAGCTTGCGTTGAAGTATCACCCCGACAAGAATCAGGGAAATGAAGAGGCGAACAAGAGATTTGCAGAAATCAATAATGGTAGTTTATTCTTCTGTTTATGAGTTGCTCATTTTGATTACTTACTCTACGGATTTTGAAAATCTGGGACCTGGATTTTTTGTTTTATACTGTGATTAATTTCATGTCACAGCTTATGAAGTGTTGTCGGATAGTGAAAAGAGAAGTATTTATGATAGATATGGTGAGGAAGGCCTTAAGCAGCATGCTGCTAGTGGTGGTAGAGGTGGAGGAGGAATGAACATCAACGACATTTTTAGTTCGTAAGTTTCGATCTCACATCTAAGCTAATTTTATTCGAATTGATGCATCTTCTTGATCTTACTGCATATTTATTCAGCCCTAATATTGCTACATGCAATTAGTAATCCTTTTTCTAGTCACGAACAATTTTTTCCCTTGTTTGGGTCTTCATTTGTCAGTGACTGTAAACCCCAAGAAGCAATTAGAAGCGGTAGTGTGGGAAAGAGTATGTTTGGCGAAAAGCATGTGATCTAGCAAACACGGCAATTAGAAGTTATGATAATTATTCCTATCTAACTTGGACAATGTAATAAATTAATTGGTTAGCTCTCCTGATCTCATTCAATAGATTATCGATGCTCGATCAAAATCAGAAGAATTTGTTGGCTTTCTTCTTAAGTTTCGTATTTTATCTATTAGTTTGAAATATTCTGTGATATTGTCAGATACCATATGCAAGTATTAACGGATGCATTTGTATCGTACCACTGATACTAATTGAACATTTGGCCATTTGGGGCTTGGGCATTCTCTGTCTTCTTGTGTCTTTATTATGATTCCCTTTAGTATTAAATCGTCAATGGAACTAGTTATAACTGCACTGTGACAATGTGAATATATTGGAACTTTTGAGAACCAGCAATAGGATATAGTGTTTATTTTGTCTCATTATATCCACAGAGCAGCTATAAACTCGCCACAGAATATATGCCTATGTCAATCCTTTTCTAAAAATTTCCTGTCGTCGTTCAGTTGAAGTGTTTTGTCAAACCTATGATATTGGCTAATTCTTAATTTTTTTCAACAATAAATAATTTTATGAACAGCTTTTTTGGTGGAGGACCAGTGGAAGAGGAAGAGAGGGTTGTTAAAGGTGATGATGTGGTCGTTGAATTGGATGCATCACTTGAAGATTTGTATATGGGAGGTAGTTTGAAGGTATTATTCTGAAAAAAGAACACCAATTTTAAACATACGCTTTCATTAGTATCCATTTCCTAATCAATAATGTTAGTTATATAACGTCTTGTATCATTTCAGCCTAACATATGTAGAGTACTTCTTCGGTGCCCACACTTATTTTTCGCACGTCTTTTATCAGCATATACTAGCTTGTTGGGAGTGTTCGTCGATATAAATGCCAAAATGGAATTTTTTTTCTAGAAATGTATTTCCGTTCTTGCATTTCTCTAACTGTAAAAGTTTGTAGTGTGGAACTGCAACAGATTGATTTTCATGATTTGTTAAGACAGTGTAAAGTCAACGTAAATTTGTGTCACATTTTATGTCTTTTGTTACTATGTTAATGTTGGGATGTTTCAGGTTTGGAGGGTTAAAAATGTATTGAAACCGGCTCCAGGAAAGAGACGTTGCAACTGTAGAAATGAGGTTTATCACAAGCAAATTGGTCCAGGAATGTTTCAGCAGATGACTGAGCAGGTTTTGTGTTTCTTAAGAAGAATTATTTGATCTTCAATTCATTCCGCACTATAATTTAAAGGAGCATCTGTGGAACCGTACAAGATTAGACAATCACCTAAGTATACTCCTATGTGTATGTGAAGATGATTATATGAATGTGCATACTCGTGAATTAATTTGTGGATTTGCTGCTTGTTTAGTAAAGGCATATCTAATCAGGGTGCAAATAACATTTGTGCATCACTTGGCATGCTCCAATGCATGGCTTGTGTGTACCAGTGCCTTACTAATAGTGCAGTAGAGCTCCAAATATAATTCTCTGGCTTTTTTTTTTTTTCTCATGGTACCAGTTTTTTTTCATTGTTAGTTATTTTTTTATGAAAATTATGCTATAAATATTTAGTATTGCGTAAAATACATTTTCTTCTAGCAGATTTTAAACAGATTTAGAATATAATATGAATTATCTTAAATTAACAAAGATTTTTATTTTGTTATTTCCATTTCGAACCTTCGAAGCCAAATTCTCCACCACACTTAATTGATCGTCAATGCTGGAAACTTCATTGCAATGTGTCTCCACATTTCTGCGAGTGAGAATTACTGTGTAGAGAAGAAGCTTTATGCTCTTTGGTTATCCAGGTATGTGAGCAGTGCCCAAATGTGAAGTATGAAAGGGAAGGTGATTTTATCACTGTGGATATTGAGAAAGGGATGCAAGATGGGCAAGTAAGATTCCAGCCCATTTTTTCCTGTTTCATATTTGTACTCTTGTTGCCACATCCTTCTTCATATTCTCCTTACATTTCCACGATTGTATATGTTATTAAGGGTGTGTTTGGTTTAAAGATTGTAGTGAGGAATGGAGAAGAAATGAAAAAAGAAAACTTAATTTTTTTTTTGTTTGGTTGATTAGAGAAATAGGTGAGGAAAAGAAAAGAAAACTAAACTTAAGTTAATCTTAAAGCAAAAAAAAAAAAGGAAAATGAAGGAAAAACTAGTAGAAATTGTTTTTGTTTTCTCTCTAGTTTTCTTTTCCTCACCGTTTTCAATGATCCAAACACAGCCCTAACAATTTCCTGCTCTAGAAGGAAACAAACTAACCGTTGCTAGTCACTCACTTTGACAGGAGGTGGTATTCTATGAGGATGGCGAGCCCATAGTTGATGGGGAACCTGGAGATCTTAGGGTTTGATCTTTATCATTGGTTCTTTTCTTAATAGATAGTTAGTTAGTGGAAATGCCGTTATAGCACCGCCCACATTCTTTTTATTTTTTAGTCATAATCCTCCATACGTCATCGTTCTGTGCAGTTTCGCATACGTACGGGCCCACATGATCTCTTCGTGAGGGAAGGCAACGATCTACGCACCACAGTCGCCATCACTTTGGTAGTATAATTACCTCTTGTCATCTGTCTGGCTCAGTGTTTTTCTCCTGTGTAATGAATACCACCTCTTTTTTCTCATTATTTGATCTCAGCTTCAAGCTCTCGTTGGCTTTGAGAAGACCATCAAGCACCTTGACGAACATTTGGTGGACATAGGTTCTCAGGTTAGTTACATTAGATAGTATGTTAGAATGTTGGCTTTTTATTAGTAGTAATAGTAATAAATATTCGTTTGTTCGTATGAGAAAAGGGTATCACAAAGCCGAAAGAAGTGAGGAAGTTCAAAGGAGAAGGTATGCCGTTGCACATGAGCAACAAGAAAGGCGACCTTTACGTAACCTTTGAAGTCTTTTTCCCCGCTTCGATAACGGAGGATCAGAAGACCAAAATCAAGCAAGTTTTGGCCCAGTAATACATACAATTCTTCATCTTTTTTTTTTTTTTTTCATTTCCTTGGTTATAACTAGCAATTTAATAGAAAGGCAAAATCATGTATGTATTTCTGTGATGTTGGCCATAAAATTACCCGCCTAATCCTAACTGTACGTAGGTATTTTTTTGGACATCTTTACTTGGCAGAAGATATTAAATGTTGTTGAACATCATAAGATATGTTTGTCATGTGCTTCATGTTTTCTGGGTATTTATTTTAAGGGTCGAGTAGAAGTCATCATAGGTGAATTTTTTAATATTAAATGATTCAAAACCAAACCTAACGAAGCCTATGGTTTGATAGGACCGAATGGCCTAGACAACTAATTGGAGTCCTTGGCGAAGTTAGAAGTACTCTATGAATAAATTCTATACTTTTCTAGGTTCCTTGGACATCAGAAAGATTACAAACTGTACGAGTGTAGAAAAAGGAAAAGCGAACGAGCCCTAAATAAATAAACACAAATAAGCTTTTGATAAATAGAGTTGGAAACTGTAGTATGGAGCTCATTATTATTTTGCATAATTAAATTATTTTACAAAAAGACAATTACACAATCCAACTCGCCACGTTGTATTTGATTGGGAGTATGGGGAACAAAGTTTGAAGAAGTAATAACACGTCATGTGACAATTGTAGTTGATCCTCAGCTAGGCTGGGTTTTGGACCCCACTCTTCACAAGCTCAACACGCGCTTCTTTTCTCCTTTCGGAAATTAACCCAAAAATAAATAAAAAAACGAACGTAAAACAATTAGTTTTCGTTTATCGGTTGATTACTTTATGAACGAAACTGGGAATTTTCTTTAATTTGGCCTAACGATATACCAAACTAGGGGGCATAAAATGAGCTGTACATCCGTGAGGCGAATATATGTGAATTCTCACTTGATATATATTGGTTATCATGTTGGAGGATAAGAAAGAAAAGCGAAAATATGCACGTCATAGTAATACGCCTAGCTGTAAGCCGTATATGAAATACTTAACCTCAAAGTATTTTTTCGCCGCTACTGTCGTTTGGCTTTGGGTGACTTTCTTTACAATTTTCAGATATTTTGTTTTCTGTTTTTTTTTTTCTTTTTATTTATATTTCCTCGGAAAAAAAAAAAAAGGAAGTTTCTTTTTGCACGTTAGCCTTGGGAGTCGGGGAATGACTGAAAAGTTTTGGTCACATATATTTTCTTGCCGTCATTCAGTAATTCATTTATAATAATAATCAACAATAATATAGTCCTTCCTCAAAACTTCTACTACTATTATAAAAAGCGAAGCTCAAGTCAAAATAAAAACCTCAATTTTCTCCTCCATCTCTCTCTCTCTCAACGGCCAACATCACGAAGGGAAGATTAACGTTCATTCAATAGCCTTCTCAAACATTGTAGGAAAAGTTGTCAAAAAGTTCAAAGATTTTGCCTTTATTTTAAAATCAAAGCTATCAATTTAATAGCTAGCATCTACAACCTGCCTATATATCGAAATTCATCCAATTACACATCATATTTGGGTCGCATTTGAAGGACTCAACAAATTACCGATTCTTCGATTTCCTTCGTGTTTCGGTAGAAAAAATGGATTCGTTGTGCCTTAAGGCAGGTATCCACAGCATGGTTGCTCCGCCGATCTCCGCGGCATCCAGCGGCGATCTCCGCCCTTCAATATCGGCGGCGCAGCCGAGGCATTCGCCGTGGGGTTTCACCTTCCGGCATCCCCTCAGATCCTTATGGCCGGGGGTCAAGAGCAGGTGCGAACCTGAGATCTCTGCACACGACGCCGTTTTGTTGGAGGATAAGGACGATGACGGCTGCGCGTCCGACTATGATGACGACGACGACGACGAAACAAGGAATGTGAACTGGGTTTTCAAGATCCTCCACGTGAGGTCTCTGTGGAGAGACGAAGGTGGAAATAGCGGCGGATCTGTGGAAGAAGACGAAGAAGAAGCTGAGGAGGTCAAGGGCTGCGGCGGCGAGGACGGTGAGTGCGACGCCTGCGCCGCCGACGAAGGTGGAGAAGAAGAGATGGAATTTGATAAAGAATCTTTCTCCAAGCTATTAAGAAAGGTGTCGTTAGCTGAAGCTCGTCTCTATGCTAAGATGTGCTCCTTGGGAGCCTTGGCTTATTCAATCCCTGAAATCAAGGTATGATTGATTCATACATATTCTTCCTAAGTAATCTTCTTTTTCCTTTTCTGGATCTGAGTAGCTAGCTACATGTTATGCTATTACAGCCTCGAAATCTTCTTCGAAATCAAGGCCTTCAATTCGTCACCTCATCGCTTGAGAAAAGGGAACAACAAGCTTCGAAAGCCGAGAAAGAGAAGGAACAAGCCAGTTCATCAGTCGAAGTTGCTGATTTCAGAGGCAATGAAACAAAGCTTGATGAAGAGATTATTAAGGAGAAGAAGAATGATGCAGCAAATCGCATAAATGCTTCTTCTGCTTACCACATGGCCGCTTCAGCTGCTTCCTATCTGCATTCTCACACGAAAAGCATCCTTCGGTTTAGATCGTCATCAAAGTCTGAGCCCAACGTAAGTTCTTCATCAGACTTCAATGGAGAAGATGTGGGCAGTGTTGATGAAATGGCATCATTAATGGCAACAACCGACTCGGTAACTGCTGTTGTTGCAGCCAAGGAGGAAGTAAAGCAAGCCGTCGCCGATGATCTGAAATCGACCCATTCTTCTCCTTGCGAATGGTTTGTTTGCGATGATGATCAGAATTCGACGAGATTCTTTATCATACAGGTAATTAAATCATAACATATCGATTCATTTCGTGTGATTTTCTAATTCTGGGATCTTTTTTTAATGGGTTTTATTACAGGGATCTGAATCATTAGCTTCATGGCAAGCCAATCTCCTCTTCGAGCCCGTTCAGTTCGAGGTGATCTTTTCTTTGATACAACTCTTTCGAGATTTCAATATAAGTATAACCCTTTCAAGATTGCAAATTTACAAGGTGGTAGTGTTGGTGATCTTCTTTGCGTTGTTGAATAAATTAGTTTTTGCATACTTCTTCTCTTTAGGGAATGGATTTTCTTGTGCACCGAGGCATATACGAAGCAGCAAAGGGCATATACGAGCAGATGCTGCCCGAAATCGAAGCCCACCTCAAATCGCTCGGCGAAAGAGCCACGTTTAGGTTCACCGGGCACTCCCTTGGGGGAAGCCTATCGTTGCTCGTAAACCTCATGCTTCTGATACGAGGCGATGCCCCTCGTTCTTCCCTGCTCCCCGTCGTAACGTTCGGTGCGCCCTCGATCATGTGCGGAGGAGACAAACTTTTGCGAAAACTAAGGTTGCCCCGAAGCCATATAAGATCGATCGCCATGCACAGGGACATTGTCCCGAGGGCCTTCTCTTGCCACTACCCGAACCACGTCGCCGAGTTTCTCAAGGCCGTAAATGGCAACTTTCGAAACCATCCATGCCTTAACCAACAGGTATCAAATTCCCGACCCCCCAAAAAAAAGAAGAAAAGGAATCAAGAATCCCATTTGCTTAAAGCTGATTTCTTTTTCCGTTTCGTTCGACAGAAATTGCTGTACGCTCCAATGGGAGAGTTCTTAATTCTCCAGCCAGACGAAAAGTTCTCCCCGAGCCACGAACTACTGCCCCCGGGCAGCGGCCTATACGTACTGACCTGCCTGGGATTGGATGCAACTGAAGCGGAGACGCAGATAAGGGCAGCGCAGGCTATGTTCATGAACTCGCCTCACCCTCTCGAGATTTTAAGCGATCGTTCTGCTTATGGGTACGGTGGGACCATCCAAAGAGACCATGACATGGATTCTTACCTAAAATCTGTGAGGAATGTAATTCGTCAAGAGCTTAATAGGATAAGGAAAGTGAAGAGAGAGCACCGTAGAAGGGTTCGATGGCCGATGGTCGAGGGGTTGGGCGGCACTGTAGTTAACACGCCTGGCGGTTCGGGCAGCCCGGGGATGGGTCACGGGCAGTTTAATTTCTCGGGCGTGGTTAGGACGGGCAGGGAATCTTTGAAACACTTTGGTGCTTTAGTTGCTTCTCAGCACATGCGTTTGCTCGTTGTGCTATTGCTCCCTGTTAGGTTATTGCTTGGGCTGGGATCTTATGGGTTGACCAACATGCGTTGACCAAGAATTAGATTGTTTATTTCTTTTTCTCTATATATTTGGATCATATTGCATTTTGTAGTGTGTATTGTAATACGATTCTTTATTCATATTATCCCGTGGAATGGAATCCAAATATATTACGATGAAAGATAGAGTTTTTCCTTTTGTGGGTTGTGCTTTGTTTGCCTTGATTTAGCTTGTGCAAGAATAATGACCATCCATGGTTAGGGGAGTAACCTAAGTTAAACTATCGTTGTGGAAGGGGAGAAATTTCTGATTATGGGCAAAAATCTATTAAATCCAGACAAATCTTCTTACTTGCCTACATGATTGATTTTAGGGGCGTTTCTATATCAGGCCCCATCATAAGTTCCCTTTTGAGTGCAGGCCCCTTCACATTATATATAATTTAAAGGACCAAGTATAAATAAAATTCAAGGTAAAGGACATAATCAATGATTTGACGAAAATGCCCCTTGTAGGTGTTATATGAAGAGGTATGAATTGTTATAATTATGTTACCAGATGTTATTCAAATGGTATCAATCAAAAAAACTATTTCAACGATCGATTTGCCACAAATTTTCGAGCATACTGGGCACAAAATCAATTTTGATGTGTAACCGACGATATCAATGATATTTACGTCGTCATATTTAAGATCGGTGAGGAATAATTTGTAGAAATTCATTTACGCAAATAAGATAAATCGAGCATGTTTTTGGTCGAAATTAAACCTAATATGCAAAAATTCAAGAGACTTATAGCTTGAAAATTACGTCGCGCCTTGGTGGTGACTCAATCGTTCGTCCATCAAGATGAACGAACTGAAAGTGAAATCGCCAGAGAAAAATAGTTTAAATGAGTGTTCGTTATGTGGTATCAGAAAAGCTTAAGTGGTACAGTTTCCGTACGTTTCGGTACAATAGTGGCATAAAGTGGTATAGTTACGATAAGAAGCGTTACTCGAACTGGTACGAGATATTATTCTAATTTAGTATTAATTTTATATGATGTGGTATACAAGAGCCGTAACGTGGTATAGAAACGATAAGAAACGTTACTCGAACTGGTACGAGATATTACTTTTTCTCCTTTGGTATTATTTTTGTAATATATGGTACAAGAGAAGCATTAAGTGGTATAGAAGAGGCTTAAAGTGGAATAACAACGTTAACTGTTACTTATCTCATTTGGTATTAGTTATATAAGAAGCGGTACCAAAACATAGTGAAGTCGTAAAACAGATGCGTAAAGTGGTATATTAGATACATAAAGTGGTATAGCAACAAAAACTATTACTTATTCTCAATTGGTATTAATTTTATAAGATGTGGTACGATAACAGCGTAAAGTGGTATAACAACCATAAGAAGTGGTTTCCAGACTGGAATATTTTTCATTTGGCAGGTGTGGTACCCGTTAGGGAGGAAGTGGTACTGAATAAGCAAGTCACGCTGTTTTGGGCGGGAAAGCCGAATCTCAGTATTATTTTCGGCGGGAACTTTTATGTAGTATAAATTGGTACCAGAAGTGGTATGATAATGGCATAAAGTGGTATGATAAACGCATAAAGTGGTGTAATAATGGCATAAAGTACGTGTTAGTTGTTTTCCTGCAAAACTTAGTGTTTTATGACAGTACAGAAGTGGTATGATAATGACATAAAGTGATACCTGTTTTCAAATGTTTCAATTTTAGGAAAATCTGATTTTCGAAATTTTCATGTCGATTTGCCGAAATGTATGGTTAGTATTAAGACCCAGTGTGAAATTGAGTCGAATTTCACCTTATTTGATCATTAACTTATAGATTTCACTCGATTTTTGGATTTTGGTTTCGTAATTTTCGATGATTAACACCCATTATTCGCACTTTATCATTATGACCAACGACAAAGTACATCGTTTTCACCTAATTCGCTCCTTAATAACGGGATTTCATTGGTTATCTGACATGATTTTTGGTCGAGATCATGGATTTGACGATCCTATTTCTCAGTTCTCAATAGCAATTGCATCAGTGAAGGGTAATGGCAGATTTGATGTAATTTCTGGAAAAATATATTCATGTAATGATGTGGTACCGGAAACACTTTGTTACAGATGACGGTTTAGGTGCTAGGGTTCCAATTTTATGTTATAGAATATCGGGTCTTAGGGTAAACATTTTTGGGGTTACACTAAAGGGTTTATTATCTTAAGATTTGTTATATGATTGACGTATATGTTGGTTAGGATACATTTGTTGTAATTCGTAATGGTAAATATCAATGTGATGTAAATATAGTTGTCTACGATTTACATTGGTATACATTTTCCATTATCAAAACCTCTTTACTTGATTAACGTGACATAATCAACGAACTTTGTGGTTTAAACACATCAAATCATATATTTTCATGATTTTTATTCTTCCGCAAGCAAAAAACCAACTTTTATTTACGAAATTATTCGAACCATTAATATGGTGCATATCATATATTATATGGTATCACTATGAATTAATGTGGTATTGTTTCGGAATGTATTGTTACAGGATAGTATAAATTGTTACCAAAATATTATTTAGTGGTATAATTTACATGTGATGTGGTATCATATAAAGATGGAGAGACCATATTCACTGACGGCCCATGAAGCTTCTGGAATGTTCTTATTTTTTGTTATGAATGGAGTATAAAGTGGTACTAAACTACACTGAACTGGTATAATTTACATGTGATGTGGTACTGTATAAAGATGGAGACAGTTTGACGGCCCATGAAGCTTCTGGAATGTTCCTATTCTCTGTTACGAGCGGAGTATAAATTCGTACCAGAATAAACTTAAGTGGTATAATTTAAATGTGATGTGGTATTTTATAAGATGGAGACGGTAATAGGCCCATGGAGCTTCTGGAATGTTCTTATTTTGTTACGAATGGAGTATAAATTGGTATCAAACTGTACTTAAGTGATATAATTTACATGTGATGCGGTATTGTATAAAGATGGAGACGATGTCCTATGAAGCTTTTGGAATGTTCCTATTTTTCTATTACGAGTGGAGTATAAATTGGTACCAGAATATACTTAAGTGGTATAGTTTACATGTGATGTGGTATTTATAAGTTGGAGACAGTAATAAGCCCATGGAGCTTCTGCAATGTTCTTATTTTTTGTTGCGAATGGAGTATAAATTGGTACCAAACTGTACTTAAGTGGTATAATTTACATGTGATATGGTATTTATAAATATGGAGACGGTAATAGGCCCATGAAGCTTCTGGAATGTTCTTATTTTCTTTGTTACGAATGGAGTATAAATTGGTACCAAACTGTACTTAAGTGGTATAATTTACATGTGATGCGGTATTGTATAAAGATGGAGACGATGGCCTATGAAGCTTTTGGAATGTTCCTATTTTTCTGTTACGAGTGGAGTATAAATTGGTATCAGAATATACTTAAGTGGTATAATTTACATGTGATGTGGTATTTATAAGTTGGAGACGGTAATAGGCCCATGGAGCTTCTGGAATGTTCTTATTTTTTGTTGCGAATGGAGTATAAATTGGTACCAAACTGTACTTAAGTGGTATAATTTACATGTGATGTGGTATTTATAAATATGAAGACGGTAACAGGCCCATGAAGCTTCTGTGTATTTTTTGTTATGAGTGGAGTATAAATTGGTATCAAACTACACTTAAGTGGTATAATTTATATGTGATGTGGTATTGTATGAAGATTGAGACGGTAATAGGCCCATGACGCTTCTACAATATTCTTATTTTTTGTTACGAAGGGAGTATAAATTGTTACCAGAATATTATTAAGTGTATGATTACATGTGATGTGGTATAAAAATAGAACTAGTTCGAAACGCAAAAAACAGAAGCAGAACCATCATTCAAAACACCAAAAGTGTTAAACACAGTCAAAACACAAGCAGAGCCATCATTCGACGCCGTTCTTCTTCCCAGCAACTTTCTTCTCCTTCTTCCGGCCACTTTCTTGGCGATCGACGGAATTCTTCTTCGGAACCATCGCAAGATTCGTCGATCAAGTGTCGAAATCGGTCGGGTTTCGTCGATTAGGGGTTCAGATTGGTAGAAAATTCTTCGGTTCGATTAGGGCTGGAAATCGATTTTTAGTCTCAGCGTCGTATTACATATTATTTTTTTAATACCACTTCAATCAGAATAAATACCACTAAAATAGATTTATATACCACTTAATAACACGTGTAGATTTAGGTCTAAAAAGGTTGGTGTAATTTCCGGAAAAAGTAAGGGTAAAAGAGGCTTTTCAATCTCAATGGGTCCTTATCCCTAACGTAAATATCATTTGGGTCTTTCTCCCTATGTAAAATATAAAGAGGGCCTGAAACCTACTCAAACTTGTTAAAGGGGCCTGATATCTAATTAGCCATTGATTTTATGCCGACAGCAAAAGGATTGAAAGCGAGTTATTGCATGACTGTAATTAAACTAAAAACATGATGCGTGTGATCAAACTCATTATTATTACTAATCAGCGAAAAATAACAAAATTGTATGCCAAACATGGCGGAATATCGACCATATGTTGTTGAGTCTTTGTACGTTCCAATCTTGATCAACTTGATGGTGCTTTTTTCTGGAATTTCCATTTTCCAAAGCGGACATTTGCAGAATCCTGATTCACAAAGACAAATATTTATCCTTTTTTGGCATTTTACAATTGCATTTTACGCTTGTACCTTTGTGAGTGTGACGCGTGTATTCATAAACTTCTATTAAGTCCTGGATTTTCCTTTTACATTTTGATAATTTGAATTTGAACTTTCTGAAAAATTGAGGCAACTTAAAATGGTAGTTGCTTCTGGAATACAGATATCCAAACATAAGTGGCAATTTAGAAATAATCCAAATTCATGTCCTACTGATTTCCATAAACCCAAGTAGAAACCTAACAAAGAACTTTTTTCCAATTTGCTTGGGACCATTTATCGAATGCTCAAGTTGAGAGATCTTCCTCAGAACATTCACACGCAAAAGTTTTTGTTGCTTGTAAAGGCGATTGGTGACAAAAAAAAAAGGGTCCCACATTCCAACTTGGCCCAACACGTAATAGCTTCCCATCCAACGCAGATGCAAACAGTTTACTTGGATATATATCACACTGACCAAATAAAGATAGAATCAAACAATGAGCACTTGTCGTTTATGAAGAACAAGTTCCATGTAAGTCTGTCCAACTCCCATTTTCTAACAAGACAATCCAGCGTTCAAGAATCAACACGTAATAACAGGATGCAAATGCTGACATTTTGATTCAATAATGATCAACTATACACGGTCTTATTACCTTAGAATTTAGATTGTCGAATGAATATACGACAGAATGAATATACGTCGTTGGACTTCTGCCCATTAAGCAACATAATGGGCTTTGATGTATAAAGGAGGAGAGATTCATCGGGTTTCTCGGGCTATCTTTAGAACCAACAGAAAATTTGGCGTCAAGAAACATACCAAACATGGTGCATGAGAACATAAGAGGTTTATGCTCCAACATGGCCAGTCATAAAAAGGCTAAGGTATAATAGAACAGCTAAAATGGCTCTGTGATAAAACTGTCAAAACAAACATAAACATGCTACAGTGAATTTGCTTAGGATCTTGACATATGAATACCAACATGGACGTGGCAGTTATTGCAACTAGAAATTGAACACCATCAACAATACATGATATTTTGCTTTTACTTAGGCTTCAGGTAAATTACAGAAGGGATATTTTATCATCAGCACATAACTACAGATCTACATAGAACATGGTATTCGTTGCACCTAAAGATTGAGTTTACCAGCGAGATACCAAGAGTGAACAGCAAGGCTACCAAATGCGAGGATATTGGCAAGAGAGGACAGCCCGTGAATCATTCCAAATTTCTTGTTCATCGCAGCAAGTTTGGGATTCTTCTTTGCAACCTCTTGGTTTTTAGTCCATCCCACTTCCTCCCCGATATCTGCTTCCCTCTCTATCTTATGCCTTTGTTTCATCATCTGCTCATAATAGACAAGAAGTAAATTAGACAACATAGTAATTAACCACGGAAACTAACAGCCCCAACGAATTTATCCAAACAACAGTAAATGCTGCATAATCTGTCATCAAGTAAAATGGGAACTGACAATAATACCTGAACTGTCATGGGAGTAAAGATCACTAGATTGCTGAGGTTAAATGTAAATGCCGCAACAAGAAATCCAAGCTGATATTTTTCAGAAGCTTCTGAACTCTTCCACGGATGAATGTAACCAAATGCCCCAGCCGAAACGGCACAACACACCCCTACCATTGAGAAATATGCAGGAAACATCCTGCTCTGCAAATTCCCAAACTGATGTCTCGGCAAATTTCTGTGGAAAGGGAAAGATCCCAATACACATCAAGCTGGCAATGATAAGAATCTAACACCAATTTTCTAGCTTCAAACAATTTTCCCTCAACTCTTTACAAATTGCTTTCACTCAATATATCCGCTGTTATACAATCTACAAATTCCGAAAACATGCGGCGGAAGGCATAATTCCAAAGAACGGGAAACAAAAACTAAACGAAGAGGGAACAGAAAAATGAAAAGATTGAGATACTTACTTAAACATGATGATGCCTCCGATAAACGTAACCCACAAAGCGGCGCCCCAGGCTGTGGAGAAGCACAACAGATGTGCCAACTTCAGTGCCGTGACGACCACCGGCGGTTTCTGACCGTCCGATTTCGATCCAAATGTCTCCGGCGAGAAAACCACTCCGATGGCCAGAAATGCTACAGCCGTCAAGAACCTAGTCATCCAAGCCATCTCTCTTTCTTGTAGATTCCGATAAAGAATTGAAGAACACGAAAGTCTTCCGCAATAGTACAAGTAGAACAATCTGATTAGGTTACTTCTCTTAGCTTCACCAACCGCTACAGTACAGAACAGAAGAACCCATTAGGATAATTAATGGCAAATCAAAGTGGTCCTCGTATGAATTTATTAAGGCCCAATAATGAAAAAGCCCAAATACAAAAATGTAGTGGAATGAATGAAAGCTATGTGATTGTAAGATCCGGACAATTATCAGGTGAGGTGATTTTCAACTGATTACAGATTTATCCTATTAAACTAACTGATCCTATTCTCAGGTGACATTCAGGCGTATTGAAGGTGAAGGAGTAGTAGAAGAGAATTGGAGAAGAAAAGAGAAGAAGAACGTGAGGAGAAGAAACATGAGCGAGAGAGGAAATGAATTGTAACAAATTGCTTACCATTCACGTTAATAGTTCCATGCTTTAAGTACAGCTAGTAATTGTAAATAATAACAGGATTTAATATAGGTTGGGTCACTAGTTGTGAACCCAATAGGATAGAAAATGTCATAATTCAAATGAGCCCAGTAGTTTCTCTCCGCCCAGTAGCTTGCGGCCCAGTATTATCTTCCTTAGCCATAGTCAATGCTTGATCATCTTCCCCAATTCCTTCTAACTCCTCAGACCTCCCCCCTTGAATTGATTCTCGTCCTCGAGAATTGAAGACCGAGAAATGGGCGCGTATGAATGCTAGGTCCTCCCACGTGGCTTCCTCCGGCGAAGAGAACGCCCACTATACCAGAATCTGCCGACTTACGATGGATGACAGTTCGACGGTCAAGGATATGTAAATGTGCAATTTTTACTTCCCCTTTGATTGTTGATAGGTGGTAGAATGGGTGTAGGTCTGTACTTCTTCTTGATAGCTTTCTTCAGTAGCGATACATGGAAAATATGGTGGATTTGGCTTTCCGGTGGTAACTTCAGTTTGTAGGGTACCTTCCCAATCTTCTGTAGGGTGACATACGGTCCATAATACTTCTGTGCGAGCTTCATCTTCCTCCTAAGAGCTAGTGAGGTCTGTCGGTAGGGTTGTAATTTGAGATAGACCTCCTCCCCTTCTTCAAATTCTCTCTCTGTTCTCTTCAAATCAGCATAGAATTTCATCCTCTCTTGCACATGCTTCAGGTTATCCTTCAACGCCTCGATAATCCTTTGTTTCTCTTGTAGGTATCCCTTAACAGCCTTGTGTGGAACCTCTGATAGTGGCCCCAAGGGAACCGGTGTAGGGCTGTATCCGTAGAGGGCCTGAAAAGGTGTCATCTTAATGTTGCGGTGGTAGTTGGTGTTGTACTAGAACTCTGCTAGAGGTAAGTGCTTGAACCAAAGTCTAGGCTTGAGGCGACACATAGATCTTAGGTAGTTCTCTAGACATTGGTTCACCCTTTCTGTCTGTTCATCTGTCTGTGGGTGGTATGCTGTATACAGATCCAAAGATGTACCTACAGTTTTAAAAAGAGTTTGCCAAAATTGGCTAGTAAAAATCTTGTCCCCATCAGAAATGATGTCAGAGGGCAGGCCATGTAGTTTGTAAAATATAGTCAATGAAAATCTTGAATGGTTTTGTGGAAGAAGGGTGTATGAGTGCAATAAAATGTGCATACTTGGTCAATCTATCCACAACCACAAAGATGGTATCTTTACCCTCAGATTTTGGAAGGCCATCTATGAAGTCCATAGATATACTAACCCAAGCTTGTGTAGGAATTGAAAGAGGTTGTAATAAACCTGGGTAAGTGGTGTGCTTAGCCTTTGTTTTTTGGCAAACATCACACTCCACCCATTTGGTGATGTCTGCTTTTATTCCTGGCCAAGTGAAAAGAGATTTAACCCTTTGATAGGTACCAATAATGCCTGAATGTCCCCCAATAGAAGAGTCATGTAGTTGTTCAAAGATTCCTTGTCTCAGTTGGTTTTTGTTCCCCACACATACTCCGTTGGTGTGCCTCAAAACCCCTTGTTTATAAGTATATTCTGGGGCTGCCTAAGGGTCTAGGAGCTTTTGTTGGATGTTGGGCTGTAGTACACATCACCTTGAGAGTGCAGCACATTCAGGGGTCTCTTGATCTCTTCTTGAGAGTGCATCAGCTGCTTTATTCTCCTTTCCCTTTTTGTACTGTATCTCAAAATCTAACCCCATTAATTTGGATACCCATTTTGTTGCAGTAAGCCTTCAACCCTTTGCTCCAAGATGTACTTGAGACTTTGTTGGTCTGTTCTGATAATGAAGTGCTGGCCTTGAAGGTAATGCTTCCACTTTGACACTGCCATGAATAAAGCTAAGAGTTCCTTTTCATATATTGTTAGCCCTTGGTTTTTCCGACAGAGGGGATTGCTCAGATAAGCAATGGGCCTCCCATTTTGCATGAACAGCCTCCAGGCCCTTACCTGAAGCATCAGTTTCAATCACAAAGGGTAGGGTGAAATCTGGTAAGGCTAGTACTGGGGCTGTAGTCATGGCTGCCTTGAGCTCAAAGAAGGCCTGTGCAGCTTCAGGACTCCATAGGAAGGCATCCTTCTTGAGCAGGTCAGTGAGTGGTCTGCTGACGACCCCATAGTTTTTTATGAACCTTCTGTAGTAGCGTTCGATGTGTGTGTTTTTTGCCTTGTGTTGATTTCGAAAGTTTCTTCTTCTCTCTACCTATGGAGCACGTAATTTAGCCTATTTAAAGGCTTGGATTTCGATTTCTAAGTCCTTAAAGTGTGAGAGATTTTTTGCCAAATCTTACTCTCTTTTGAATTCCAAATCCAAACTAAAGGAAACCTGCTATTATTACAAAACTAATTTAAATACCAAGTAAAACTAAGTATATTTAAATATGGTATAAAATTCAAAACTTAATCCTAGATTAATTTCGAATAAATTCAAATATTTTATTCCATATTTATTTATATCAAATATGCAAATTCCAAAAGTACCCTCAAAGGCATATTTCAAAATTAGCTTAAGGTGAAATCCAATTTTACCCTCAAGCCCATTAAGCACTTGGCCAAGCCCAAGTCTTAAAGTTAGTTTCATAAGAAGTCCAACTTCGATCCAATAAATGGCCCGGTGCCCATTAAGGCGTGACCCAACGGCCCAAGGCCCGTTAAGGCCAAAAACACTCTCTCTCCTTATCAGTACACTATGATGATCCTTTTTAAGCCCGACTCTCTAGGTTCGATTCAATCGGCAAGGGAGGAATCCAAGAGTCCGGTAGTTACCGAGCCAATCCTGCAGTACCGGACCATAACCCGATTCGAGTGCGAATTTTGACCCAATCTTTATTCCAGAACCTCACTATAGATAATACTGCTACGTATAAACCCTTCAGTTGTGTCCCAATTGAGTGAGAGCCATGGTCTATGTCAAACTCACTAAACTCGATTCTATGATAAAAAGGGGACGAGACAAATTACCAAACTACTTTCCATGTCTAACATAAGTTAGTTGAATACCTTGGCCAAGGATTTCATAATTTTCCGTCGCCATCCACATAGGACACTTATCTCGATTACTTGCGAGACTGTAAATCCGTACTCGGCGATCTAAGCCCGACAATCACAAATTATTGTCAAGACCGCATCTAGTCTGACCCATGCAACAGCAAATCGGGTCGAGGGGAACCAGTGACAGTCGAGACTTCGAACTCAACTCCGTCAAAGCCCCTTTCGGTCTAAGGTTCACGTAGACTACTATAGTGTTGTCGTCGGTCATTGACACTCCTTGAGTAATAAGCCATGTTCGACCGTACGACCCATGAGTCAGTGCCCATGAAACAATTCAATCCCTTGATTCGATTCGTATCACAAGTCGTGACCTCCGCTTCCAAGCGGAATATCGGCACACGATAGGTCATCGACAAATAAGCTGTGATCGATTATCCAGCACCCAACTGGAGCCTTAGGCTTATGTTTAATGTTCGAGGTTAAGAGTCCACTGGTGCCTTTCTCTCTCGTACCCATCAAGAACAGTGACTCAACTCGACATATTTGGATTTATTCATTTATTGCTTTATCGAATGCTAAGTAAAGAACCCTTGTATCCAATAAAGGAACAACGCCTTTCATTAAACACACGCAAATATCTTATTACACAAAAGGTCGAATGATAAATAATCTAATGCCCTATACAATCTAATCCTCGTATGCATTCGAGGGCATATTCCTAACAATCTCCCACTTGCACTCAATGCCATGAGCTGCAGTATCTAATACCCATCTTTTCGAGATCTCTAGCCAGCATTGTCTGTGATAGAGACTTGGTGAAAGGGTCGGCCACGTTTTCCGCGGTCGCAATCTTCTGCACGACTATGTAGCCATTCTCACTGAATCCACGTAACACGTGGTACTTTCTTTCTATATCTTTGGACCTGCTGTGAGATCTTGGTCTTTCGCTTGAGCAATAGCTTCAGTATTGTCACACTACAATGGCAATGTCCTATCTACTACAGAATCGACACCAAGTTCTTCCAAGAACTTTCTCATCCAAACGCCTTCCTTAGCTGCCTCTGAGGCCGCTAAATACTCTGCTTCGCAGGTGGAATCTGCAGTAGTGCTCTGTTTGGAACTTTCCCAAGACATTGCTTCACCATTGAGCGTAAAGACGAATCCTGAAGTGGATTTTCGGTCGTCCACGCCAGACTGCAAATCTGAATCCATATACCCTTCCACTTCCAATTCTTCATTACCATAGACCAGCATTATATCCTTAGTCTGTCTGAGGTACTTGAGGATAGTCTTTACTGGTGTCCAATGTTCCTTACCAGGGTCAGCATGAAACCGACTGACTATGCTCACAGCGTACGCTATTTTGGCTTGGTTTTCGTGCATAGAATCCATTGCGGCTTGCATAGGTATAAGTCATTTCTCCAAATCTCTATCCCTGATTGCCTGATCATAGGTAGTGGGATCGTCTACAACGTTCCCTTCCATCGCATCAACTTCGTGCTCGATGTGGACCATCCCGTATCTCTCAGGCTGGCGAGATACTCTACCCGACCTGCGCAACTCAGGTTGCATGTCGGACTGCTCTACGGTGTCATCTGACACTGGAGTCCGTGAAAGCGCTTCTGACAACTCTCCAAGAGTTACTTCGCGACCCGCTCCACCTTCTGGAACGAACTCTTCTTCGAGAAAGTGAGCCTGAAGGGCTACAATGATTCTGTGATAGTCGTGGAAGTAGAACTGGTATACCATGGAATCCTCAGGATACCCGACAAAACGTCCTTCACAACCTTCGATTCCAGTTTATCTGTCTTGAGCTTTTTCACAAATGCGGGGCAACCCCAAATTCTAATGTGATTCAAGCTCGGTTTTCATCCTGTCCATCTCTGATAAGGAATACGATCGACAAACTTTGTAGGATATCTATTCAAAATGTGTGCTGCTGTCAACAGGGCATGACCCCACAACGATATGGGCAGGTCTGTATAGCTCAGCATAGATCGAACCTTATCCAACAGAGTTCGATTTTTGCATTCGGACACACCGTTCAACTGCGGTGTTCCGGGCGGTGTCATGTGAAATGATCCCGTTCTCTTTCAAGAACTCGTCAACTCGAGGCTCATGTACTCGCCGCCTCGATCTGATCGAACGGCTTTAATGCTCTTTCTAGTTTGATTTTCTACCAAAGCCTTGTACTCTTTGAACCACTCAAAAGTATCATACTTGTGCTTCATGAAATACACCTTGCCGAAACGAGAGTGATCATCAGTGAAGGTAACGAAATAATGGAAGTTACCGCGAGCCGCTGCGCGAACGGTCCGCAAACATCCGTGTGGACCGAGAAGTTCTGCGGCTCTTGTGAAATTCCCCTTGAAGGGCAACTTTGTAACATCCCGTCCCATACCGGGTGTCACTATAGCATCCGTCCCTACCGGGACCTGTGGGGTTGGGCCCACACTCCGACTGTTAGTCTGACCCCACTGTACCACCATTTAACCTTTCAGCGTGCTTCGTCCTCGCTCACACGCACCCTGGGCAAACTTCCCAGGGGGTCACCCATCCTAAGGTTGCTTCAAGTCAAGCACGCTTAACTTCGAAGTTCTTTTGGATGGACTCCCGAAAAGGTAGGTCGACCTTGGTGATATGAGTAGTACCATCAATTCTCTTATACGATTCTTAGCCTGACACGCCCATACATTGTCAGTCTCAGGATCCCCTCTCATTCGGGTGTCGGATTGGTTCGTCCATGTACCCTTTCGCCTAGAAGCCTGCCAGGAGCTGCTCCTTGTCCGCTTATCCGTGCAGTTCTCTGGCACCGGCGATCACTCCCCGCCCTCATCGGCCCCGGGTGTCACATGCCCACCGGCTTCCGCCTGGTTCGTCCTCGAACCAGCACCGTACTGCGAGAGGTTGTGCTCTGATACCACCTGTAACATCCCGTCCCATACCGGGTGTCACTATAGCATCCGTCCCTACTGGGACCTGTGGGGTTGGGCCCACCACACTCCGACTGTTAGTCTGACCCCACTGTACCACCATTTAACCTTTCAGCGTGCTTCGTCCTCGCTCACACGCACCCTGGGCAAACTTCCCAGGGGGTCACCCATCCTAAGATTGCTTCAAGTCAAGCACGCTTAACTTCGAAGTTCTTTCGGATGGACTCCCGAAAAGGTAGGTCGACCTTGGTGATATGAGTAGTACTATCAATTCTCTTATACGATTCTTAGCCTGACACGCCCATACATTGTCAGTCTCAGGATCCCCTCTCATTCGGGTGTCGGATCGGTTCGTCCATATTACCCCTACGCCTAGAAGCCTGCCAGGAGCCGCTCCTTGTCCGTGCACTTCTCTGGCACCGGTGATCACTCCCCGCCCTCATCGGCCCCGGGAGTCACAAACTTGGTCATCTTTCCAAGGATACAAGATTCCCAAGTCGGATAGAGATCAGACCCAAGCGGCTTTATAATGCCGCTTTTCTCCAACTCAAGAATCTTCTGTTCTCCAGCGTGATCGAGTCGAAGATGCCACAACAGTCTCGAGTTCGACTCTAATTTTCGTTTGTTGGTGATTGTATTCACTTTTGTTTTATCTTCGACACTTAGATAATATAATCCATTCAGTAAACTTGCACTTCCGACGCAATTACTTCCAAAATTAATATTGCATATTACTAAAATAGAACTCGTAACCGTTTCCTCTCAAAACGGGAATAGAAACAATATTCTTAACCCCCTTGGGCAAAACTAAATAATCGGAAAGCAGTAAACTATGTCTAGTAGATAAAATGAGAGTTCTTGATCCAATGTGGTCGCCGCTACACTATGTTCGCTTTCTACGTTGATCATGATTTCTCGGTCCGCCAGCTTCCTACTTCGTTCTAGACCCTGATTCGAAACACAGATATGAGCACTGGTACTGAGTCTAAGATCCACAAAGCGAAATATACTGTCATGGAACAATTAGTTTCTAAAACGTAAAGTTCTTTACCTGAGGCGGCTAGCTTTTGGGCAATTGCGCATCCAATGGCCAAGCTCATTGCAGTGAAGGCATTTGTGCGGCGCCCCTGACTCCTACCGCCCATTCTTATTACTAATTTATGTGACTCCATGTGATATAAATAAAATCTATATACGAAAATGTTTACAAAAATTTTCCTTTTATGTAAAGGAAATTCTTCTGTACAGCAAAATATTCCTAGGACATATATACAAGGTAGAGTGCGCATGCGTGTTCAAAATAACCTATCGGCCCGCCACTCAGGTCGCATCCATGTACACACTGTCACTTCAAAAGTCCTCCGGAAGCTTCAAAAATAGGCCTCGCCTTCATAAAGATCACGTACCGTGATCTCGTGAACCTACAACACATAAATACATGGAATGGGCTTATAAAGCTCAGTAAGTGAAAGCCATGCATGCCGTGCATGTGTCCTAAATTCGCAAAGGCATCCGCGCCAATGCTTCCTAGACCTTATATTTTTCCTTGTCTTGTCTTGTCATATAGGGCCCTCGGCTATCTTGCTATGCACCATCATGGAGCTCGAATCCACTAGGGATAAATAAATATAAGGGGCAATACCCACTCAAGGGAGGCTAACCCTAGGGCGCCTTTTCTGTCCGAGGGTGGTTTCATACGCCACGCGGACGCTTCACACTGGTAGCCTAATCTGAGGTAGTCGACACCAGAGATACCCTCGGTGTCACTTACTACCTCAGCCCGCACCCTCCAGGTTTCACGGCCCGCCATGAGGGCATTAGCCCTAAAATCATGTCTTGCCTTGTACATGTCATGTCATAACGGTAGCGCCATACGACGTCACCATGGTAGCATAGAAGAGCCGTGACTCAACTGTGAGTCGACATCAGACGCCCATATCGGCGAATCTTTATCGCTCTAAAGCGATCGTATAATATGCACGCTATCATATCCTGCCTTTCGTTCTAACGTGCGTGCACATGTTCATGTCATGAATATGCATGTCATGCCATAATATCATGTAATTAAATCGTGCGTGTCATGTAACGAAATTAATTCACGTAGGAAGTCACATAAATTCACATAAACATATAACACATAATTTCATACACATATAATTATGTGTTGTAGTTGGGACTTCCACTTACCTGGTATCCTTAGCTATTAAATTTATCGTACGGTATGTCGCTAACATTCGAACCCTAAGTATACAAACATATAAAATTAGGGTTTGTTAGTCTAGTTATAAATTTACGAAATTGGCTTAATTTAAAAACCCTAGTTTCGACTTCTATAAATTTCGAAACCCTAAAATTTAGAACTTAACCTAATTTAAGAAATACAATTTCAGAAATAGATCTCGACATATTTATAATAAATCTCGAGTTTGTGTTATTAGTAGATCTCGACATTTATTATTTGTGGATCTCGACATTTGTTTTGGAATAAAATTCGACATTAAACATATAAGGGTTCGACATTTCAATTCCAAACATCTCGATATAAATCTCGAGATGTATGTCGAGTTTTAACAACTATTGAGATGCAAAATTGCGATATATTGTAAAAAGCTTTCGATACCCTTATCTAAATAGACCTCGATATAGCTTTGGGTGAATCTCGACAAAGTATATATATATATATATATATATATATATATATATAAGAATTTTGAAGTCAATCTTAGCAAGGATCTCGGTATGTGACATTCAAAGATCTCGAGTTATGTGTCTTCGAGATTATATACCAAGATGTCGATATGGCTTCCTTTCTCAATATAAATCTCGAGCTAAAGTGCACCTTAGATTTCGACATTTTCAAGATATCGATATAGCATATAAAATTTCGAGGGGGTTTTTCAAGGCTATACATGAAGATTTCGACATTCTTCTATTTTCATCCTTGAGCTCGAGTTATTCCTACAAGACTTAACAGAGTTTCCATATTTACCAAACTGAAACTCAGCATGAACCTTAAACGATTCCTAAACCTTCAAAAACTAAGTATGGAATCACAGTAAAAACCCTGAAAATAAATAAACTTGTACAAAACCTAATCGTATGTAATTCTGAGCCTAGAATCCCTTAAACACTTTAATATATAACTAAACAGAAAATCAGAGTGAGAAAATATACCCCTGCCAACGTGAAATTTGATCTTTGTTCGACTTATTCCTTCCCTCTGTATGGTGATGTGTGTTGTTTGTTTTCTTCTTGTTGGGGTTTACGTTTGTTTCTTCTCTACGGATGTATATTCCCCTTCCTTATCTTATTGATTGAGTGTTACAATTAGCAATTGACATCATCTAAACCTTATACTTATCTTATATATTATTATCATTAAATTAAAACAGCTTTTCTTCATGACTAGGTTCTTTCGAGACCCTAGTTACCATTATTTTCCCATTTTAGTGAACCTCTTAGTTTAATCTTTATCCTATTTTTATTTTACTTTTCTTGTTAGCTAAGTTGTCGAGCCATGTGCCATTAGTATATTCTAATCCCTACATATGATGCTTAAATTATTATTATGTACATTTTCGTGTAGCTAGGTAGTCGAACCACTTATTTAATTTCCTAACTCCTAAAATTGATTCTAACCTCCTATATTCATTCTATCATATTTTGATTAGTATATGGAAATTATTTCTTATACCTTAATTTTTTTTACTAGCTATTTTCTAAGTCCCAATATTATTTTCCAATTTATAGATGTCATGTTAGCATATAACGTGAAATCATTTAGGCATATAAAAGTCACAAAACATGCCTCCTTCGAATTCTATTCCTACTAGTCGTATTTTCCAAAACGTGATATCAACACTTAATATATTAAATTAACTTTGTTTTTAGGTTAGCATGCCATGTACTACAAACCACCCTAAAATCAATAACTAACCTAATTTCAATTAATTCCTCTACTTGGTTAGTAACCCTAATAGCACCCAATTTGAAATCATGTTGACACATAAAATTGTAAAACATGTCTCATGCAGTCACATAAGTCATATAATATGTATGTATATTTATTGGCCGGCTTACTTACGGCACTCGGGTATTACATCCTCCCCCCTTAAAAGGGATTTCGCCCCCGAAATCAGGTAGGGAGAAATAACTCAGGGTAGTGGTTCCTCATGTTATCTTCCCGTTCCCACGTAGCTTCCTCGGTGGACTGATTCTGCCACAATACTTTAACCAATGGAATTTCTTTATTCCGTAATCGTTTCATGTCGTACATCAGGATTTCCACTGGCTTCTCCTCGTAGCTCAGATCTAGCTTGAGTTGTTGATGAAAATTTTCTGTGTTCAACACATGGCTTGGATCTGCGACGTATTTTCGCAGCGTTGATACATGAAAAATATCATGTACTTGAGCTAATGAATTAGGTAATTCTAACTGGTATGCGACTTCGCCGACTTTTCTGAGGATTCGGAACGGTCCTATATATCTCGGGCTTAGCTTGCCCTTTTTCCCAAATCGCTTAACACCTTTCATCGGGGACACCTTCAAGAATACAAAGTCATCTACTTGGAACTCCAGTGGTCTACGCTTTTTGTCTGCGTAGCTTTTCTGCCTACTTTGGGCCGTTTTCATCCGTTCTCGTACCTTTGATATTGCTTCCGTCATTTCTTGAACTAGATCAGGGCCTAATATCGCCCGTTCTCCAACTTCATCCCAATGAATTGGAGATCTACATTTGCGTCCGTATAACGCTTCATATGGAGCCATTCCGATCGTTGCATGGAAGCTATTGTTGTAGGAGAATTCAATCAACGGAAGGTATCAACTCCAATTTCCTTTAAAATCGAGCACGCAGGCTCTGAGCATGTCTTCCAACGTTTGAATAGTTCGTTCAGACTGCCCGTCTGTCTGAGGATGGTAGGCAGTACTGAAAGATAATTTGGTTCCCATGGCCTTCTGTAAACTCATCCAGAACTTGGATAAGACTCTCGAGTCGCGATCGGAAACAATCGAAATTGGAACTCCGTGAAGTCGTACTATTTCTTGAATATATAATTCTGCATATCTTTCCATCGAAAATGTTGAGCTGATAGGTAGAAAGTGGGCCGATTTGGTCAATCGATCAACGATAACCCATATAGCATCGTGACCTTTCATAGTCTTAGGCAGGCCAACAACGAAGTCCATAGTAATGTGATCCCACTTCCATTCAGGTACTGGCAGGGATTGCAAGGTTCCTGCCGGTCGTTGGTGCTCTGCCTTAATTTGTTGGCACGTCAGGCATTGACTTACGAAGATTGCGATTTCTCTTTTCATCCGTGGCCACCAATAGTTGGCTCGTAGATCCCTATACATTTTCGTCGCTCCAGGGTGAATAGAGTATACGGTAGTGTGGGCTTCCGTCATGACAGTCTTGCGTAGTTCAGCATCGTTAGGAACATATAAACGACTTCTGTAGTATAAGCTCCCGTCGTCTCGTATGGTGAAGTCTGCTGACCTTTGTTCCATTGGTACTTCTTTGATTTTTAGATATAACTCGTCATTCTCCTGGGCCTTCGTAATTTGCTCCATCAACGTAGGTCGAAGTGTTAGTGCCGCTAATCTTATTTCAATCTCGCCCATTTGTATCACCTCTACTTCGAGCTTCTGTAACTCCGTGTTTACAGTTTTGCGGCTTAGTGCATCAGCCACTACATTTGCTTTTCCCGGATGGTAGCTAATCACGCAGTCATAATCTTTGACCAACTCGAGCCATCGTCGTTGTCGCATGGTCAACTCTTTCTGGGTGAAGAAGTATTTCAGACTCTTGTGGTCTGTGAAAATCTCGCATCGCTCGCCGTATAAGTAATGCCTCCAGATCTTGAGAGCAAAGACTACAGCGGCAAGCTCTAGGTCGTGAGTCGGATAATTCTTCTCATAATCCTTTAGTTGTCGGGAAGCATATGCAACTACGTTTCCGTTTTGCATTAAAACACATCCGAGTCCGTTCTTAGATGCATCACTATAAACAGAAAATCCTCCAGTGCCTGTAGGGATAGTTAGCACTGGAGCCATAGTGAGTCGTCTCTTAAGTTCTTGAAAGCTCTGCTCACAAGCGTCGTCCCACTTAAATGGAGTATTCTTCTTCGTTAGCTTCGTCAGGGTTGATGCAATTTTGGAGAAATCTTTAATGAATTTCCGATAATACCCGGCTAGTCCGAGAAAACTTCGTATTTCTGTGACATTCGTCGGTTGAGGCCAATTGTTAATAGCCTCGATCTTGCTGGGATCAACAGAAATTCCATCTCCCGAGATAACGTGTCCAAGAAATGCGACTTGATTCAGCCAGAATTCGCATTTCTTGAATTTCGCATACAACTGCTTTTCTCGTAATATTCCTAGCACGATCTTCAAGTGTTGTTCATGCTCCTTCCTGGTCTTCGAGTAAATGAGAATGTCATCAATGAATATGATGACACATTTTTCCAAGAATGGTTTGAATACCCGGTTCATCAAGTCCATGAATGCCGCTGGCGCATTAGTCAGCCCAAACGACATGACTAGGAACTCGTAGTGCCCGTAGCGGGTACTAAAAGCAGTCTTCGGAATATCCTCTTCTCGAATTTTCAGTTGGTGATATCCCGACCTCAGGTCTATCTTCGAAAAGATGGTTGCGCCTTGTAATTGGTCGAACAAGTCGTCAATTCGAGGGAGGGGTACTTATTCTTGATTGTAATTTTGTTCAGCTCCCTATAATCGATGCATAGCCGCATCGACCCATCCTTCTTCTTAACGAACAGAACCGGTGCTCCCCAAGGTGAGAAGCTCGGCTGAATGAACCCTTTTTGCAATAGTTCATCCAGTTGCTCCCTCAATTCCTTCATCTCCGCTGCAGCGAGTCGATACGGTGCCTTAGAAATCGGTGCAACTCCTGGCACTAGGTCAATTGTTTGAATTGAATTTCACGATCCGGCGGAAGTCCAGGTAAGTCTTCAGGGAATACATCGGGAAAGTCTTGTACTATTGGGACTTCTTCTAACTTCGGGGGTAACCGTTCTTCGTATGATACCGCAAATATTAGATAAGCTTCGCATCCTGTCTTGATCAAACGATGGGCCTTCAATGCCGAAATCTTGGGAATCTTATTACTCTTGCTAGTTCCCGTGAACGTGAATGGTTCGGTGTCTTCTAGGTTAAAGGTTACTTGCTTACGGTTATAGTCAATAACTGCTCCGTATTTCGATAGCCAGTCCATTCCAAGGATTACTTCATAATCGTTCATTGGAATGACTATCAGGTCAACGGGTAAAGTCCTATTGTTCACTAGTACGGGGCTATCTCGTAAGATCTGGTTGGTTCTCGTAGAGGTTCCGTGAGGAATGGTAACGTTGTATTCATAGCTAACTAGGTTAGGCGTAATCCCGAGTCTCGCCACTTAGTTAGTAGATACAAATGAATGCGTGGCTCCTGAATCAACTAATATGCATGTCGGGGTTGAATGGATAATGAGAGTACCTGCCACCACAGATGGGTTGTTCTCCGCCTCTTCAGAAGTCAACGTGTAAACTCTAGCAGGTACAGTAGGTGGCCTAGTTTGAGCAGGTGCTTGACTTCCAGACGCAGTCTCTGTGCATGCCTTGGAAAAGTGGCCTGGCTTGCCACATTTATAGCAGACTGCATTCTTAGAATAGCACACGCCCAGATGTCGACGTGTGCACCTGGGACATAGGGGTATGCTCATTGGAGGTCTTCCCTGATTAGAACTGAATTGTTGTGGAGGTCCAGGTCGGTTTTGGAAATTAGGTCGGGCATTCCTAGGGTTAAAGGGTTTCTTCGGGCTACCTCCACTCCGTTTGGGCCCTTGAACGAACTTCCTTTTTGCTTCATGGGCGCGCATAATTCGGAATTCTGCTTGCTCGGCCATTAGCGCGCGTTCAGCCACCTGAGCATAGGTAGCTCCTTGGGATCCGGCCATGTTCACATCTCTATATAATTCGGGTTTCAGGCCTTCCAAGAAGCGCTCCACCTTCAACGCGTCTGTACTCACCATGTGTGCCGCGAACCGTGATAATTGCTCGAATTTCCTAATATATTCTGCTACGGTCATCGGGCCCTGGCGTAGGTTGATGAATTCATTCATCCTTTGGGCTCGTACTGGGGCGGTGAAATATTTGCTCCTAAAGAGCTCCTTGAACCTGTCCCACGTCATCGTAATAGGATCTTCAAAGGCGAGAATAGTATCCCACCAGTGGCCTGCACTTCCTCTCAGAAGGAAGGCAGCACATAACACCTTTTCTTCTTCAGGAATACGGCTATATTGGAACATGCTTTCACATAAATTCACTTACCTGGTATAGTTATGCTTTCAAAGGCGAGAATAGTATCTTCAGGAATGCGGCTATATAGTCACATAAATTCACATAAACATATAACACATAATTTCATACACATATAGTTATGTGTTGTAGTTGGGACTTCCACTTACCTGATATCCTTAGCTATTAAATTTATCGTACGATATGTCGCTAACCTTCGAACCCTAAGTATACAAACATATAAAATTTGGGTTTGTTAGTCTAGTTATAACTTTACGAAATTGGCTTAATTTAAAAACCCTAGTTTCGACTTCTATAAATTTCGAAACCCTAAAATTTAGAACTTAACCTAATTTAAGAAATACAATTTCAGAAATAGATCTCGACATATTTATAATAAATCTCGAGTTTGTGTTATTAGTAGATCTCGACATTTATTATTTGTGGATCTCGACATTTGTTTTGGAATAAAATTCGACATTAAACATATAAGGGTTCGACATTTCAATTCCAAACATCTCGATATAAATCTCGAGATGTATGTCGAGTTTTAACAACTATTGAGATGCAAAATTTCGATATATTGTAAAAAGCTTTCGATACCCTTATCTAAATAGACCACGATATAGCTTTGGGTGAATCTCGACAAAGTATATATATATATATATATATATAAGAATTTCGAAGTCAATCTTAGCAAGGATCTCGGCATGTGACATTCAAAGATCTCGAGTTATGTGTCTTCGAGATTATATACCAAGATGTCGATATGGCTTCCTTTCTCAATATAAATCTCGAGCTAAAGTGCACCTTAGATTTCGACATTTTCAAGATAAGTCACGATATAGCATTTTCGAGGGGGTTTTTCAAGGCTATACATGAAGATTTCGACATTCTTCTATTTTCATCCTTGAGCTCGAGTTATTCCTACAAGACTTAACAGAGTTTCCATATTTACCAAACTGAAACTCAGTATGAACCTTAAACGATTCCTAAACCTTCAAGAACTAACTATGGAATCACAGTAAAAACCCTGAAAATAATAAACTTGTACAAAACCTAATCGTATGTAATTCTGAGCCTAGAATCCCTTAAACACTTTAATATATAACTAAAACAGAAAATCATAGTGAGAAAATGTACCCCTGCCAACGTGAAATTTGATCTTTTGTTCGATTTCTCCCTTCCCTCTGTATGGTCTTTCCTATGATGTGTGTTGTTTGTTTTCTTCTTGTTGGGGTTTACGTTTGTTTCTTCTCTACGGATGTATATTCCCCTTCCTTATCTTATTGATTGAGTGTTACAATTAGCAATTGACATCATCTAAACTTTATACTTATCTTATATATTATTGTTATTAAATTAAAATAGCTTTTCTTCATGACTAGGTTCTTTCGAGACCCTAGTTACCATTATTTTCCCATTTTAGTGAACCTCTTAGTTTAATCTTTATCCTATTTTTATTTTACTTTTCTTGTTAGCTAAGTTGTCGAGCCATGTGCCATTAGTATATTCTAATCCCTACATATGATGCTTAAATTATTATTATGTACATTTTCGTGTAGCTAGGTAGTCGAACCACTTATTTAATTTCCTAAATCCTAAAATTGATTCTAACCTCCTATATTCATTCTATCATATTTTCATTAGTATTTGGAAATTAAAATCTTATACCTTAATTTATTTTACTAGCTATTTTCTAAGTCCCAATATTATTTTCCAATTTATAGATGTCATGTTAGCATATAACGTGAAATCATTTAGGCATATAAAAGTCACAAAACATGCCTCCTTCGAATTCTATTCCTACTAAGTCGTATTTTCCAAAACGTGATATCAACACTTAATATATTAAATTAACTTTGTTTTTAGGTTAGCATGCCATGTACTACAAACCACCCTACAATCAATAACTAACCTAATTTCAATTAATTCCTCTACTTGGTTAGTAACCCTAATAGCACCCAATTTGAAATCATGTTGACACATAAAATTGTAAAACATGTCTCATGCAGTCACATAAGTCATATAATATGTATGCATATTTATTGGCCGGCTTACTTACGGCACTCGGGTATTACAATTTGTCCGTCGGCTTGGCGCCTTTGAACACGTTCTTCTTGGCCATGCCTTTCGAAATTCGTCCTTTGGGCTTAGTGGGCTTGTCCGACTTTTTCTTTCTACCCGACCCTTGAGTTAGCATTCGCGACAAGAACAACTTCCTTTCCTTTCACCTTCTTCATCTGAGTTTGCACCGCCGACAACTGGTTCATCAACCCATTCAACGTCATCTCGGCCTTGTTCAGATTAAAGTTCACAATGAACGAATTGAAGGAAGGTGGGAGCGACTAAATTATCAAATCGTTCTGGAGCTCATTATCCATGATAAAGTCCAGTGCCTCGAGTCTTTCGATCCAATCGATCATCTTGAGCACATGCTCTCCGACGTCCCTATCCTCAGCCATTTGCAATGAAACAGTTGCTCCGTAAGGGATTACGGAGCTGGAATGTTTGCCTAAAAGCTCCTTCAAATGAAGCAAAATGACGCTCACTTCCATTTCCGAGTGAGTGCGCTGCAACTCATTGCTCATGGAAAGAAGTATATAGCCCTTGACCTTTGGCTCATCAATCTGCCACTTGGCATATGCAGGCCAGTCTTCGTCACTCGTATCAGCCCCTGGGACTTGCGGTACGGGGGAATCGAGGACATAAGTTAACGACTCCATACCTAGAACTATCCTCAGGTTACGGAGCCAGTTCACGTGGTTCCACCAAATAATTTCTCTCAAGCAGCGTAGTAATAATGTTCGTCATAGCAGTAAATAGAAAGAAATGTAAAGCTGCAGAAAATAAAGATCTGATTAGGTTTATCTTATTATTCATCAAGCGCAAACAAGGACTTTTCGTTCCGCTTGACTCCCACTATTTTTCTCGAAAACACTATCCTCCCGAGAAGAGTTTCGAAAACCTCGTTGAAAGTTTCATAGTGGAGTTGATGTCCCCGAGTCAACTAGATTCGCCTCAGCCTTTAACGCAATATTTGGCTCATATAATCTTATCAAAGTCACGTCAAACGTCAACTTATCCAATAAGAGTTTCAACTATCTTTGTCTCATTCATTGACCCTCACGACTAACCCTGCTTATTGGGTATAACTGCCTAAGTGTGACCTATCAACTTATGCTCAAATCGCACAGAAATGTACCGCCCCTTGATGTAATACCCGTAAAATTTATATGAGGTTATTTCAATAATATTCGGAATGTGTGGAGTCGATGTTCGAACAAAATTGATTTCTTTTCGAATCGAGCAAAGAAATTAGAACTGGACCCGAAAATTTTTAAAAAGGGGCCGAAAAATTTATTATGGGCCAAATAAAGAAGAATATTGGCCTAAGTTTGCGAGATGAATGTAAGGTTGGGAATTTGATCTAACAATAACGATAATAATAATAAAAATAATAAAATAATATATATATATATATATATATATAAATGGCCGAAATTAATTAGGAGCCAAATTAAGAAAATAAGGACACCTCCATGTGAGTTTAACACATTATAATAAAATAGGAAAAATATATACCAATAAATCATTACCTACTAATAAGGTGATGCTCCTCATTGATAATAACACCTAATGCCACCTCTCTACACACATTAGGACAAGATAAATAAATCAAGGGAGAATAAAGGAAGAGAGGAAGAATCACATTGGAGAGAGGGAAGATAGGAAAGGAAAAGAAAGAAAAAGGACAAGATCTAAATAATATGCCACCTCTTTTCACCTAAGCCACCTCATTAAATTCCTAAGGACACATTAATAACTAATAAATCCAAAGATATTGGAGAGGAAAGGAGAAAAGGCCGTGAGGGAGAAGAGAAGAAAATGGCCGAGAGAGAGAGAGGGGGAGAGGGAAAGAAAGAAAAAGAGAGAAAGAAGGAAAGGAGGGGAAGGAGGAGAAGGAGGAGAAGAAAAATCTCCGGAAGCTCGGGATCGAAGCTCTGGGGTCGGGATCACACGAAACAACCCGTTACGTAGCTTTGTATGGGATTAAGGTAGGTGAAGATCACCTACACACGTAAACAAGTTTTGAATCCGTGAATTTTACGTGATTGCATGATCTCTTTCGAATTTATACATGATTATGTGCTAAACGTGAATTTCTTGTATGATTTTCGTGATGATGCTTATATGCTAAAATTCGACCAGCTTAATACCTTAATCTTTATGAAGTTTAGGTCCATGAAACATAAGAATAGAGTTAGAAGACTTGTGATTAAGAGGATAGAACATAACTTGGGGAGGATTAGTGTTTTCTAGGGTTTTCTTTATCCATTTCGGCCAAGAGGTTCAAAAATTCATATCTCACAATCTAAACATCGGATTAAAAATCCATTTGGACAGAATCAAGATTTGAAAGTTTTTTATCAATGCTTAAAATTTCAGATCCATCGTACATCATTTACCCCATGATCATTGAGAGATACTAAACTGTCGCAAAACAGCCGTATAAAATAGTTTTTCAAAAATAATATTTGGGGACTGGATTGAAAGGTTTTAAAAATCTGGGGGCCGAGGATGTAAGATCCGAATAGGGGAGATTTTTAAAGAAATATAAAGCTTTCGGGGCAGATCTGAAATTTTTAAAGATTCGGGGCAGATCTGAAACTTAGGAAATCTGGTCCTAAAAAGTAAATGATGAGATTTTGGGATTTTAAATGCAAAATTTAGAAAGATATTTTTAAATTAGGAACTTAAGTGATATTTTGAAATTGGACGTTAGAATTTTAAAATATATTAAATTAGGGACCAATTGTGAAATTAGGGTCTTAAAGAGAAAATGATTAAATTTTGGGGAATTCTTAGTGAAATTTTGGGGAGAATTTCCGTGGTTAAGGTTTCAGGCCGATCAAATCGGAACGCGGACTTCGGGCCCGACTTATTTGGTGTATGAGGATTTTCGAGATCGGGCCGAGCTAGTACCTCGGGCCGATACGTTGCATTTTATATGTTGCATTGTGATATGCTGCGTTTTATTTGCATCATTTGCATGCACGTGGTACGAGGGGAGTTATAACCGTGCGGGGTCACGGTAACACTGTATAGTGTCGATGAGTGGGGTAAAGTGATCGATGTTGGTTGTCAGGCTATGATTCGATGAAGCGCTTGCGATTGAGACCGAGATGGGGCCGCTTGTCACTATTTTAGGTGCGGTTGAGACCGAGATGGGGCCGTACCACTTGCCATTGTTATAGTTACGGTTGAGACCGAGATGGGGCCGTACTATCATGCCATTATATGACACTTATGCGTGGATTCCGAGTCTAGACTAGGGCCCTGTTTA
Organism: Craterostigma plantagineum; assembly: GCA_027422505.1. Classification (NCBI taxonomy): domain Eukaryota; kingdom Viridiplantae; phylum Streptophyta; class Magnoliopsida; order Lamiales; family Linderniaceae; genus Craterostigma; species Craterostigma plantagineum. The sequence goes on from JAPQWV010000055.1 coordinate 1,150,357, forward strand.
TGTGTAACATCCCGTCCCATACCGGGTGTCACTGTAGCATCCGTCCCTACCGGGACCTGTGGGGTTGGGCCCACCACACTCCGACTGATAGTCTGGCCCCACTGTACCACCACTTAACCTTTCAGCGTGCTTCGTCCTCGCTCACACGCACCCTGGGCAAACTTCCCAGGGGTCACCCATCCCAAGAATGCTTCAAGTCAAGCACGCTTAACTTTGAAGTTCTTTCGGATGGACTCCCGAAAAGGTAGGTCGACCTTGGTGATATGAGTAGTACTATCAATTCTTTTATACGATTCTTAGCCTGACACGCTCATAGATTGTCAGTCTCAGGATCCCCTCTCATTCGTGTGTCGGATCGGTTCGTTCATGTACCCCTTCGCCTAGAAGCCTGCCAGGAGCCGCTCCTTGTCCGTGCATCTCTTTGGCACCGGCGATCACTCCCCGCCCTCATCGGCCCCGGGCGTCACATTATGAGTTGAGAGTTGATGTAGGAACGACCGTATGCTCGAGAGATGTCGAGTGTGCATTCGTGAGGTGTCGGGTTTGGGATGTGAGAGCATTTGCATTCATGCATATTTTCATCTACTTGGCAAAAGCTCAGGTTTACGTGTGTAGGTAAGGCGGCTGATGGCGGTGACTCCACGGACTTTTGAGGGCAGCGCAGTACATGGGACGCGACTTGTGGAACGAGTTTATGTTTCGTGTTTTTAAATTTGGGCATGGACTTCTTGGGCTTCAGCCCAATGAATTAAAAAAATATGTTTGGGTTTGGACTTATGGATTTAGACATTGAACGTATTGGTTTTATTATGTTCTTAAAAGTTTTAGTTAAATGGGCTTTGCGATGCTTACGCTGCGAAAATCCGCCAAAATACGTATCTAGGAAGTCGGATCGTTACAGGTGGTATCAGAGCGTTAGGTTATAGGTTCTGTAGACTGTCCATGTAGCCGCTCAAAAGCCTGGAGGATCAGCCTACGCCTGTAAGTTTAATACGTAATTATGTGATTTACGAATTTCTGATATATGCTTTACGTGAATATTTGTGTGATTTTGTGTTCCTTGATGTGTTCGAAAACTAGAGATTTCGTACTTTTACATTTAGATTGGTAGGAGACTTTCGGTTGAATTAAGGTAGGAAGAGAATGATCAAAATTCGGACCTTTGATTGAATTTGGGGTTTCTTTGAAATTCGGGGGAAAATTCGGGCCAATTAGGAAATTCGGCGAAATTTAAATTTTGGGCCTTTTCAAAATTTGGGCTTTGCCAATTTGGGCTTGACCGAATCGGATCAAGCTGAAATTCGGGAAGTTAAAAAAATAAAAAAACGGCGAAGTAAAAGAGGATTGAACAATATTAAATTTTTAAAATTCGGGGCTTGTATACAATTTTGAAAATGAGACGAGGACGTAGAGAAACATAGGTTACTTGTAGAAATTTAGGAAGTGAGACGAGGATGTAGAGAAAACATGATAGAGTCGATGCATAACGATTACATAACTGAAAATCATCTTACAACTCGAATACATAAAAAAAATAAACTTAGTAGATAAAACATCGATGACGTTCGAAAAGTTTTATCGGCATCTTCTTCCAATATGCCCTAACAAGACGCGGCTTCCCATGACTTAACCTTTAACAAATTAAATGCAAGTGCACTGAGTGGCAAACCCCATCACAAAAATGGCGATTGCAGCGAAGAGCAATCCCAAAAGAAGGAATAACTCAAATTTATGCTTTTGAGATTTTCCCTCCAAAAAGGTTCCTAAGGAACATCCTCACGATCCACATTTCCTCCAAGATTAAACATTGCGAAGATTAAATGATGTGGTTGGAGAGAATTGTGTTGTGGTGCAATAGCATGCATCAAGTACCTATTTATAGGCGTGAGTGAGTCGAAGGATAAGCAACATTAATTTAGAGTTTTCTTCGAACGCCGTATAGAGATAAGCTTCATAAATTTCGAGATCAGATTTTTCTTCGAACACCGTAATCTCGATTTGAGAGATCACGCGCATGAAGAAAATCACATTGGACTTTCATCACAAAAATCCAATCCAAAATCTCGAAGAAAGATGTTGATGTGCATTACGACAAAGAAATTGTGCTCACGTTTAAATCAATGCCATAATTACATGCACAGCTTAGATTACACTATTGCATCAATAAAAACTACGGCGAGCTAAGCACAAACACGGCTGAACTTCAGCCTATGTCCACGGATCAACCGAGCTTCATTTCTTATTGATCAAAACACAAAAGTTACAGATCTCTATCCCTTCTACAACTCCTGTGTTTCACCTCACGGTGATTCTCACTCTAAAAGGAGTTACATGCTCGAGAAAATGAACTGGGAATTTGACTAACCAGAAATCATGTTTTAAGTGAGAGTTCGCGATCTATCTTCACCGTACAGTTTATTCGATCGAACACTCCACAAGTCACCACGTGATCTTACATTTCCGCATGTTAGAGCAAGAATCGCAAGCGACTCTATAAGCAAAATAGCACCTTCACTATCATACGTCTGATCTTTAATCTGACGCTCATAATTCACTAATCTCTTCATACACTTCCTAAGCATCTCAGCCGTTGACCTCATCGCGTGATATCCTACGAACATAATTAAGTCTTTTGTCTTCAAATCCTGGTCATTTGATCGCGCGCCATCTTAGATCCAACGGCAGCTGCTCATCGTGCCAATAACGGTGAAGAAAGCCAGACTTAACTTATGAAGAACGTTCCAATTAAGTGGATGGAAGCATGTGAAGAAAGCTTCCAGGAGTTGAAGAAATGATTGACAACAACTCCCGTTCTTGCAATTCCCTCTGATACCAAAGGATTTTAGGTATACAGTCATGCCTCCAAAATGACTTGGGGTGCGTGTTGATGCATAACGGGAAGGTAATTGCGTATATATGCATCCCGACAGCTCAAATCGTACGAAAAGAATTACCCCACACACGATTTGGAACTCGCAGCCGTGGTGTTTGCCCTGAAAATCTGGCGACATTATCTATATGGAGAACGATGCGAGATTTTTCACAGATAATAGAAGCCTAAAATACTTCTTCACGCGGAAGGAGTTAAACATGAGGCAAAGACGATGGCTCGAGTTAGTAAGAGACTACGACTGTGTGATAAATTATCACCCAGGCAAAGCGAACGTGGTTACAGATGCTTTGAGCCGTAAATAAGTGAATACAGACATGTGCCAACTCGGAGTGAAAATAATCAACTTCGGAGAGATCGAAACAAAGCTGGCAGCGTTGACTTTAAAAACCAACGCTGATAGAAAGAATCATTGAGGCAAAAAAAGAAGACGAACTATCTCTAAAGATCCAGGCGGAACAAGACGAGAATGTTCCGTCGGAGTTCGAATTTCGAGACAACGGAACTTACAATTCCGAGGTCGTCTGTATGTGCCACCCAATGAAGAGATCTGTTAAACTATGATAACGGAGGCGCATACGAGAATCAACTCGATACATCCCGGGGGAACAAAAATGTATCGGGTTTACGCATAAATTGTTGGTGGCTAAGAATGAAAAAAGATGTAGCTGCCTTTGTACAACGGTGCTTGACCTGCCAACAAAATTAAGGTAAAGCATCTAAGGCCTACGGGAATGTTACAACCGTTGACGACTCCGAGTGGAAGTGGGACCATATCACCATGGACTTCGTCGTCGGGTTACCAAAAATCGTAGCCATACAATCTGGGTGATCGTCGACAGATTGACTAAATCAGCCCATTTCTTGCTAATCAATCAAACCAATTCCATGGAGAAGTACACAGAGCGGTATAAAAAAGTATTGTGAGACTCCATGGAATCCCGATTTCAATCGTCTCAGATCGGGATTCTAGGTTTCTGTCCCAATTCTGGGTGAGCTTACGAAAGGCCATGGGGACGAAAAACTGTCCTGCAATACAGCATATCACCCTCAGACAGATGGACAGTCTGAAAGAACAATCCAGACGCTCGAAGATATGGTGAGAGCATGCATTCTGGATTTCAAGGGAAGTTGAGTCCGAACTATAACGGACCTTTCACAATTGAAACGAGTTGGAGAAGTGGCATACCAACTAGAATTGCCCACGTCGCTCACACAAGTCCATGACGTCTTCCATTATCTACCTTACGGAAGTACGTTCCAGACCCAAGCCATGTAGTGCAAGGCGAATCACTTCACCAACAACTGAAGTCGGACTTGAGCTATGAAGAAAAGCCGGTGGAGATTTTGATGTACGAGGTGAAACGCCTTCGAAACAAGAACACACCCCTCGTGAAGGTCTTCGGAACCAAGTATTGGAGAAGCCACTTGGGAACGCGAAGACGAAATGAGAGAGAAGTAACCCGAGTTATTTCTCGTACTGTAATTTTGGGGACAAAATTCTTATAAGGGGGGAGGATGTAATACCCGTAAAATTTATATGGGATTATTTCTATTGGAACTATTTAATTGTATTCAATTAATGTAGTTATCTTAGTCTAGCTTAGATATTAAGTAGCCTCGCTTAATTGTAATTAGTCATATTATAGGGCTACTTATGTAAATATACCAACAATGGTTGGTATATATAGTCACTCTAAAGCTTGCTTTAGAGTGATCACTTCATTAGTATTGAATTCACTTTTTCGAAATTGTGGTAACTTGGAGAGAACGAAACTTGCTTTACAAGGAAGAGTTACCACGAGGCCTCGACGATAAAATCCGAAAGGTAATTCTTAATTCGTTCTTCGTTTTCTTGAATTCACTACGTGATTTGATCCGTGTTGGATAAAAAAGACCTAACAATTGGTATCAGAGCCAAACGTGTTAGGATTTGGATTAAATTTGGACTGATTTCTAAATTTTTCAATACTGTTATTTCAATTCGCACAGCCACTGTTCATCGCAATCTAGGTTCGAAATTCTCGTAAATCCGATCGTTTCTGAAGATAATTGACAGAAATTGAAGTTTTACTGTGATTCTGTGATTGATTTCGATTGATTAACACCTTGAATTTGCTGAGTTTTGGTAGAAATCTGGATCGATTCTATGTCTCTGTGCATCGGTGTTCATCGTGAATTTTCTCGGATCCATTTGTTTTCTGAAAATTTCGATTTGTTTGCTGTTTTTGTTAATCGACTATTTATTTCTTGCTGTTCTGAGCCTATTTCTAATCGGTCGTACAAAGCTTCCTGTGATCTTGAAGATTAATCGAAATTTGTTCTTAACACTGTTCTTCAAAATTTTCGAAAAATTCGACGGATTTTGCTTTGTTTGTGCTAAATCGAATGTTTGTTCTTGCTAACTTTCGATCCATAACCCAGGCTGATTGCGAACGATTGTTTGTTTGGGTCAAGCTCCCTTTGTTTTTTTTCTTGCGGCCTCGTCTCTGTACGTGTTCTTGTCAAAGAAAAAATTTCCCGTTTCACGATCGAGAAATCCGTTTAACGCGAAAATCGGTCAACGCTCGCAAAATTTGTTTAGAAAGGATTTCGATCGAGAAATCATTCTGTTTTTTTCGGTCGAGAAATCTGCCGTTAGCTTGGGAGCTCACCTCTGTTCATCGTTCTAACAACGAAAAATAATTTCGTTTCATCCTTGAAAAATCTGTTCAAACCCGATTTCTGACCTCGAGAAACATTTACGATCGCAAAACTCATATAGCGAACAGTTTACGATCGAGAAATCGTTCGAATTTTTTTCGCAGACTTCATCTTCTTCGCGCATTTGGATAGATACACATATACATACAGGGCAAATTGCATTCCAAGTTCTAGAAATGTTATTTTAGTCCCTGTAGCTATATTTCGGTTCCTAAATAGCTTCCAATTCAGTCTAGAAAGTTCTGATTTAGTCCTAAATTTTCAATTTAACCCCAGGACTTCCAATTTTATTCAATTTTCACTCTTTTACTTGATTTTACGATCGCAAATTTTGTTCAGTTGCTTTTACAGGTTTGTCGTCGCAAAACTGTTTTTTGCTTGCAAAACCTTTTGCGATCGAAAATTTGATTTTAAAGTTAAGATATTAAAATCTCAAAACGACGACGTTTTATCAAATTGCAAAACTTTTACGATCGTAAATCTAACTGTTTGAAATTCAGAACTATTCTCTAGAAACAGTATCTTGTCGAAAAAAAAAACTTAACAATCGAAAACAGTGCTCTACATCTTCACTGCAAAAACTTTTAATCGAGAATTATTTTCGATCGAAACAGTGCTTTATATTGACATTAAAAAAAAAACTTAATAATTTTTTTTCGATCGAAAACAGTAACATTCTAATTGGCACATTATAGAAAAAGCTTTTGGTATTACTCTAAGAATTTTTAACCAAACCTTATTAAACCAAAAACTTTTCGAAACTGAAATTTTAGAAGCCAAATATTTTAATCAATATTAAAAAAAATCAAATCCACAAAACACGTGAACGATCAAAATATCCAACCAACAAAAATTAAAAGAAAATTAAAATGGATCAAGATCTTAAAGACTTCGAACAACAATTAAAGTTAATTACAAAAATGTTAAGAAAACAGGTGTCAAAGACTAAGGCCCCATCCAATTCGGAGGACAATGAAAAAAACTCTAGCCTTAAACCAAAGGAGAGCTACAACTTGATGGCCTATCACGAAGATAAATCAAATCATTTAGCTCTCATGGCTCGAATCGATGATACATCTGAAGCAATCGCATCTAAGCGAACGGACGATGATGAGGCAAATACATCATCTATGGAGGTAGTCATTTCTAACTCTACATTGTTTAACATGTTAGAATCCTTACAAATTAGGTATGCTAACATGAAAAATGAGCAGAAAAGTACAAAAGAGTTAGAAGAAAAATTATCTAAGTCTGAGGAGAAAATAGCTATTCTCGAATTAGAACTTAGAAGCTCTAATGCGAAAATAGATGAACTAACTAAGAGCTTGAAAATTAGTGAGACTAAGACGCCACAGCTTGAGACGCATAGCTCAAAAATTAAGGAATTAGAAGTCAGGCTAGAAAATAATTACAATTGTTTGGTTAGGAACCTCGACGAGAAAGCTAGCCTCAATTGTAGATTAACAAATGCCAACTCTAAGATCACTAGTCTTGAATCTCAATTAGAAAATTCTAATGCTAAGATTAGTGAATTGACCAAGAGTTTAAACGCCTGTGAAATCGAAAAGAGCACCGCTCAAGCTAACTATGCTTTCTTAGGTGAAGAACGTAAGAAGCTCTATTCTAAGATTAAAAATTTAGAAAATCTTCTTGCGACTTCTAAGACAGAGGAAGAAAAATCTCGTCATTCTGAAAATTCTTCTTCCGTTGACATACCTTCTATTCTTAAGAACATCGAGGATTTAAATTCTACATTAGAAACGGAACGAATGAATTTTGAAGCGGAAAAGAATACACTTCTAACAGAGATATCTAATCTCAAAGCTTCCTCCATGTCAAAACATGATAAAGAGACGCAAACGGATGATCTCGTTCCTACCATCGAAACGACTTTTGCTAATTCTACTTCAACTTTGACCAAAGTTGAAATTCAAAGTAAAAGTCCCACACTTTCTGTAGTCAAGGAACAAGTCCCACGGAAATGGGAGAACGGTAAAGCTCCAAAACGGAATGATAAAGACCAAAAACCTTCCTCGCCTGATCCCGAAAAGAAAACTTTTCATGAAAATATTTCAAGCTCTAGCGCACAAACTTCATCGTGTGCTTCAAATGCTTCTACTAATTTTTGATTTAAAAAGCCTAGACTTGAAAATAATTTTCGAAATTCTTCTCATTCTAATGTGAAATGTGTGAATTCTAACAATAGGAAATACGACTTATGTGCGATAGATGCTTATAATTCTATATGCTCATTTTCCTACATGCAATATCCGGTCAAGGTTCATTCAAAGAAACATCTTGTGCGCTTGGCCTCGGAGAAAATTTTTAAACCTTCTCCGAAACACACTTTCACCCGAGCGGAAATGCCTTATCCGTGTCAAATCACTCCCACATGGGTTCCTATTTCTTCACAAAATTTAGGTAGTCCCAAACAAATTTGGGTACCGAAAGGTTCATTAATGGATGATTTAGGACAGCATTTAAATTTGACACCTTTTATGCTTAAATCGTTTTCTGCTAATAAGGGAGGACCCACACGACAATGGGTACCAAAGTCCCGATAGTTTTGCAGATTTCCCTCATGTATGGAATTCGACGTAGTGGCTCCACGTACATGATAAAGGGATGAGGCGTGAGCTACTACAACTAAACTTCAAGGAGGTATATTTCAAATTTACATATGCATAGTTTCGTAAAAAATAACTATACCTATTTTCTTTCAAAACTTTTCAAATGATACATTTTCGATATGCATTTCATCGCTTTAATTTTTTTAAAAATTTCAAATGCATATTATGAACGGAAACGGTAAATCTCATTCTTCGATTACTACTTTTAAATGAGCTTTAATTGAGGGGGAGCTACTCATTATTTTAATGAGGAGCAACCTTTATATTTTTAAGGAAGCACAAATTTTAATTCTTGAGGGGGAGAAAACTTACAATGAGCGATTTAAGGGAATGAGATTCGTAATATTCGTCAAGATAATTACGCATATTTCTAGGGGGAGAAATTTATTTTCGAAGCATTTTCTTTTGGAGATGGAAAGCATAAATAAATACCTTGATTTTCTTTATCTTTTATACTTAAATTAAAAATAAAACCTTCCGAAAAGGTTTGCCGATTTTTTCTTCGCTTTCTCGAGAAAATTTTCACCATAAAGTTTCTCGACAAGTATATTTTCGTCACACTTTCACGGAGATATAAATATAATACTACTATATTAATAGTATACATATATATATATATATATAAAGAAAAAAGAGGAGATAAACAAAAAAAGAGGGATAATAAAAAAAAAAAACAAAAACAAAAAATAACAACAAAAAAAAAAAGAAAGAAAGAAAAGGGGATAAAAAAAAGCCTCTCCTTTCTATTTTTGGATATGCTTCACGAATTTATTCTTCCACATCCAAAGATGGACGTACCACGAAGAATCTCGAGCTTTCAAACGGACACAATTTTCCAAAGACGAAGGTGACGATCTATGTGAAGATCAAATGCTCCGTATTTTCATCGACCGGCTCCGGCTTGCTAATTCAACTAGAGCAACACTTCTCACATACCCGGAGGCACGGATTTCATGTTCCTATGGTTCAGTCTAATCCGACTTGATCCTAACCCCGTAACGCGTTCGAGCATTTGAGACGGTTCAACTTTCCACCGCTTTCTCATCATCCGAAAATACTAAGCAAGATTATTTCGATGATGCCAAGGAAGTCTTTGAAGACACATCACTCCCTTATCTCACATAATTTTCGGACCAGCCCCCATAGGTACAGGTGCTAATTTTAATTAGCTCCCGGGTAGAAGTCGTCACATTAGGTCCAACGACGCATGCACAACCGAGCCTTACCCACTCGTCTATCTCTTAAAAGATAGGTGTTTCATAAATCACGGGGAACCATGTATGCTATCACCGCTTCACTCGGAAACGGGAGATATTGAACTTAGTGGTATTCCTCCCCGTACCACGCTTTTATTGATCACTCGCGTCTAGTGTGCCTCACTCCCCAAAAGTTACAAATTTTTAGGACACATACACTTTTTAATACACCTAATCTTTGTGATTACGTTAGAACTTCCGTAGACATGTTCTTTTAAAGACATGCTTCAAGGATCGGAAGGAAGCCCGACCGTTGCAACATCAAAGCAACAACGGTTTAGGCCATCTTCTACGAGCTTTGCTCCTAGTTGATGTCAACGGGACGCCTATGTGGCCCCGGTACTCATTTTGACGGATTGCCTTTGTGGCTCCGTCCGGTTATTACCCTCACCGACCTTTTTGTATGTCCTTTTCTACCTCCAAATTAACATGCCGAAGTCGTTAACACGATTCGCCATGAGGGGGAGAAGGGGTTATGCATACACAATCGGTCGGTCCACCCACAAAATTCCGCCGCGCGTACCACTCTGAAACCGGGCTCTCTCACAACGCCACATTCAACGGAAGCTCGATACAACTTAAAAAAATCAAAGAAAGAGACAGCCCCTACCTTCTTCTAGAACTAGAGACGCTTCTTCGAGGCCGAACCAGACAACTTCCATTCGGAGAAGACGAATCTGGCGAAACGGAGAAGACGGAACCCCGAGTCCTCTCCTCGATGTTCTCAAGCCCCTTGCTTCCGGAAGAAGAAGCAAGCACTGAGGACCGAACGACACGTGACTCAAGCATCATCAAGGACTGAAGTTGCCAACCGTGTCCACTGAATCAGGGACCGAAGTTGCCGACTATGTCCACTGCATCAATGATCGAAGTTGCCAACCGTGTTCACGTCTTCAAACCTCACATCGGATTCCCCGATCTCAACACATGGTTGACCTAAATAGGGGGAGTTTCGAGTTTCGTGTGCTTTCAATGGGAGAAATGGAACGCGGACTTTTCAAAATCCGGCAAGAACTTCGTACATCTTACGGCATCTGAGAGAAGAACTTCAAAAGAAGATTCGGAGAAAAAGCTGATGCCTAGAAGACCAGATGAGCTTGAAGATTTTCTAAAGAGGAGATTTCAAGGACGCGAGGACTCTTTCGTTTGCAAGACAAAGATAACCCGCGCTATATTGGAATTGAATACAAAGGGGGAGATTGTTGGAACTATTTAATTGTATTCAATTAATGTAGTTATCTTAGTCTAGCTTAGATATTAAGTAGCCTTGCGCTTAATTGTAATTAGTCATATTATAGGGCTACTTATGTAAATATACCAACAATGGTTGGTATATATAGTGACTCTAAAGCTTGCTTTAGAGATCACATCATTAGTATTGAATTCACTTTTTCAAAATTGTGGTAACTTGGAGAGAACGAAACTTGCTTTACAAGGAAGAGTTACCACGAGGCTTCGACGATAAAATCCGAAAGGTAATTCTTATTCGTTCTTCGTTTTATTGAATTCACTACGTGATTTGATCCGTGTTGGATAAAAAGGACCTAACAATTTCAATAATATTCGGAATGTGTGGAGTCGATGTTCGAATAAAAGTGATTTCTTTTCGAATCGAGCCAAGAAATTAGATTTTGACCCAAATAATTTAAAAAGGGGCTCAAAAGTTATTATGGGCCAAATAAAGAAAAATATGGCCTAAGTTTGCGATATGAATATAAGGTTGGGAATTTGATCTAACAATAATGATAATAATAATAAAAATTGACATGTTGTGCTTCATAATGTGTTTAATTGTCTGTTCGTGCGTATCAGTATCTAATTACGATCAAAAACCTGCAATTTCATAGTCTAATTTATTGTTTTTGGTTGAATCAGTGTTAACTAGGGTTCTGATTTTGTTCGCAGAAATTCAATTTTTCTCGCTAAATTTTTGATCGCAGAAATTTTCGATCGCAAAACTTCGCGCGAGAATTTTTATCGATCAGAGCACTAAGTCAGCGCTAAAACCGTCTTTACTAAGAACGATTTTAGTAGAAAAATTTCGCGAGCATTATCTAGCGAAAAATTATTTCGACGAAGACCTATTTTGACCTTTGCGCTCGCAAAACTCACCGTCGAATTTTTTTGGTCAAAACTTATATAGTTTGACCTAGCGAAAATTACTTACGATCGAAAAACTTTTTAGTCAACGATTTTATTTGACTAAGCAAGGAACTTACTTTAAGTCCAGTTTCTTGCGATCGAAATAAATTCACGATTAAAAGATTTTTCTCGATCGAAAGTTTTTGAACGAATTTTACACGCTCGTAAATTTTCTCGCTGACACACTTTCTCGTGAGAACAGTGACGTACATCTTAATTCCGACAGAATTATTTTCGATCGAAAGTCTAAAGATTGATTTGAAAATAATTCTGGATTGCTTTAATATCAAAAGCTACTAACTAATTTGCTACTTGTAAAGCACATAACATCACTCAAATCCATCAAAACAACGAACGAAGATCCCTCGTCAACAACAAAGAGAAGACATGGATGCTTATTCGCTAGGAAATGACAACCGTCCACCAATCTTGCAACGCGGCGAATATACAGTATGGAGAAGCCGCTTCCTAAACTTCATAGCCCTAAATGATCAGGCTGAAAATCTACTGCAGTCACTCGAAGAGGGACCGACACAATTTTGGGTCCACGTAGCCGGTGATGAAACGACTACTCCTCCAATTCCTCCTACTAGGCGACTTAAGGAGCCTAGGGAATACTCTATCGAGGAAAGGGCCCGTGCAAAGGCTGATCTGATGGCCATGAATACACTTATGCAAGGCATCCCCAATGACATCTACAGACAGATAGACAACCTTCCAACGGCTAAGAGAATGTGGGATGAATTGCATAGGATGATGCAGAGGACGGAAGTTGGCATCAAGGCCAAAAAGGCGAATATTCTCACTGCCTACGACTCTTTCAAAGCTAAGCCGGAGGAGAGCCTATACGATGTATACCAAAGATACCTCACTCTTCTAAATGAGATGAGGAAGATAGAAATCTCTAAGACCAACATGGAGACTAATATTAGATTTCTATCTTCGTTGCCCTTGGCCTAGAAAAAAGATATCCAATTCTTAAAAGACGTGATATGTAATACCCGGGTCCCGTAAGTAAGCCGGCCAATAAAATTGCATGCATATTACGTGATTATATGACTGCATATTTTATATATTATGTGCTTATGTGAAATTTATGAAGTTGGCGAATTACGAAGATTCGTGAATTGTGAAATAAGATTTTTCACGGGCCAATTTTAAGTGGCGAAGTATGAATATGTGAGGTAGCCTTCGCGAGTTAAAAGATTCGCGAAGTGTTTGAGTATGTGAAGTATACTTTGCGAGTTATAAGGATGCGTGAAGTTGTAAAGTGCAAAGTGCAAACTTTGAACCTTTGAAGTTGGGAAGTGCAAAGTGTAGAAGTGCAAAGTGTGGAAGTGCAAAGTGTAGAAGTTGGGAAATATTATAATAATAAATTAATTATAATTAAGTAGGAAAGACAAGTGGGAGACAATGCTTTTCGGATTAGGTAAATATCAACGTTGGGTTTTGTCCTTTGTGTTTAAAGCACTAATGGAGAAGTAAGATGGATCAATTATTCAATCATAAGAAAAATTAATCTAGAGAGAGACGGAGAACTCAAACTGTAGAGGTTGAATTTAAGCTTGGAAAGGAAAGGGGTATAAATTTCTTACGTTAATCTTTAAGCTTTATGTTATGATTTAGTATGTTTTAAGTATGTTAGATACGAGAAGCTAGATCTTTGAAAGTTTTATACAGGTTTCTAATTTTTGAAGGTTCAAATATATTTTGAAGTTTTATAGAAGTTCGTTGTGTTCTTGAGAAAATAATATGTTGATCGAAGGTTTTCAGATTTTAAGTATTAAATAGTTTTTGGTAACGATGGGGTCGTGAAATATGAGTTTCACGAACTCTAATTCGCGAATTTTTAAGTCTGCGATTTGTTAAGGATTCGCAAATCTCAGGTATGAAATGAGTTTGTGAATCAGTTTGCGAATTGTGTTTGTTGACTTCGCGAATTGAATGAATTCGCAAAGTGAGAATGTGAAATGATTAGTTTGCTAGTTCTTAGAGGTTTGCGAAGTGAAGATATGCGAAGTGAGCTTTGCGGGTCGGTCGAACTTCGCGATTTATGAATTTCATTTTGCGAATTGAGACTTTGAGAGGTTTGCGGGTTGTGTTTTGGGAATCCATGAGGTTGCGAATTGAGGTGTGCGAAGTGAGTTTTGCGAATGAACAGTAACTTTTGCGAATTGCTTTTGTAAACTAAGCTTTGCGGGCCGTTTAACTTGTAGAGACTTTGCGAATTGTGTGTGGGTTCGCGAATCTGTGTAACATTTTGCGAACTTGGTTACTGTGTGGAATTTCGCGGGTTCATGTAATGCACTTCGCGAATTAGAACTTTACGAATAAATATATTTTTATACCATTTAATCAGAAAAATATTTTGAGTCTAATGGGCATAGTCTTTCGTAACGCCCGATCATAATTTGTCTCCCGGTGTTTTCAGGGTCAATTTACGGTATAGGCAAATGTCGTTTTTGATGGAATTTCCGAACGAAAATTTACGTAGTCAACTAATATAATATATAAATTGATTTTATTGTCTTTTCGTGGTTAAAGGACGATATTTTAGGAAACTCAACAGACCAGTTAGCAATTAGCTTAAGGACGTCAGGTAAGTGGTAATCTCACCTACAACACATAATTTGTGTTATGTATTTGTTATACGTGACTATGTGCTTTGATGCGAATATGTGGTGAGGATTGATGAAATGAAACGTTTTGATATGCTTATGCATAGTAAACATTTATTGCCTTATTATGTGACATGAGCATGTGCATACACGAATGATGTGAGGATTAGAAGTATGAGTATGCACAGTATATGATCGTCTTGAAAACAAAATATGTTTGAAGACATTAGTATTTGATGTAGACTTATGAATAGTCATAATATAGCTACTTCTACAAAGGCACCATGACGGGGGTAAAACCGTCGAATGTATGTACCTAAATTATTTAGGTAGCGGACGAGGGTCACCTGGACGAAACACATGGCGTAAGCCAGAGTGCCAGGAAAGGCAACCGCAATGAAAAAGGACGATGGCCAGATAGAGGGGCGACCTGGAGAATGGAAATACTGGAGATAAATCCTAGTTTTGTCCTAGCCAGTGTGGGCCAACTATCGTATTTTTTATCCGTATAGGATTTGAGCTCATGTTATGGTGGTGCGAGTAGTAAGTTAGCTATGGGCCAGGTATAAATGAAAAAGAAACGAGTAAGAAGTAAGAATGATATGTGTATGAGAGTATTAGAAAGCAATGGCGTGGATGCCTTTGCTAGTTGACACGTGCATACATGCATATTTCCACTTACTGAGCTTTATAGCTCATCCCATGTTATTATGTGTTGTAGACGCAGTGAACACGGTACGTGAACCTGTTAAAGGCGAGGCTGGTCCTTCTGGAACTTCCGGTGACTTTTGAGGGTGGTGTGTACATGGATACGACCTGTGTGGCGGGTGTTATGTAAATTACGCTGTGCTTTGTAAAATATGTTTGTATTGTATGTAAAACATTCGAATAATGTTTGTGTTGTAAAATAGTAGTGTGTGGTGAGCTTTGTAAACATCGAAAAATTCTATCGGTATTTCGTATGTAATATATTTATATTTCTATAGTCACGTCAGTTAGTGTAAGATAAGGGTAGTAGATGGCGGGGCGCCACATGATACACCTTGTACTATATTATTAAAATATTCAGTTTCTTGAAAATCGTGTCATATCCCCAATGTCTATAAAAAATGGGACGGAGAGGAGTAGTATAATATATTTATTTGTATGGCGCCATTCTGTAGGAAAGGGTAGGGTTGTCAATGGGGCGGGGATTCCCCGTCCCCGCGGGGGTCCGCCCCGAAAGGGGCGGGGAATCTCCGCTATTCTACCCCCACGGGGCGGGGACGGGGGGAAATTTTTCCCCGGAGATCCCCGCCCCGTTCCCCGCCCCGCCCCGATTATTTAAATAATATATATTATATTCAATTAATATTATTATAAGTTAAATAATATTAAAATAACTTTGGATAATATTAAAATAATATAAATATGATTAAAATATTATTTAAATAATATAAGTAATGTTAAAATATAGGTTAAATAATATTAAAATAATATAAATTATTATTTTTTAAACAATTAAGACGGGGCGGGGAATCCCCGTGGGGACGGGGATCCCCGCGGGGACGGGGACGGGGACAATTTCACCGGCCCCGAACCCGCCCCGTTGACAACCCTAGGAAAGGGGCGTCTTAAAACTACTGTTAGAAAGAGGCCTCGCAAGATAATAATACAAATTCTCTCGAATACCAAAACATATGTTACGTATATACCTCCCCCTTTGCCCATCAGTTTGTTATATAATTATTATTGGAAGTCATCCAACGGAAGTAAATTAAGTATAATATAATCTGCTATGTCAGAATTTTTGACAAAACGGGTCGGCGGGGGCGGGCTGGCCCGTAGCCCGCCAAATGAAAGCCCGCACCGCCAGTTTAAAAAAAAATAAAAAGAAAAGAAAAAATAAAAAGAAAAAATAAAAAATAGAAATTATTAATATAAAAATAGGGAAAAAATAAAAAAAATGAAGAATTCAAGTTGAAAATATATCTAATTTAATAAACTTTCTAATATTAACCTCTTTTATGTTATTAAGTACCAATTATTATCGTATATTTGTAATATTAGTGTTATAAATAATATAATTTTTTTTAATAATTATGGCGGGCTGCCTGCGGGTAAGCCCGCCCCGCCCCGCCAAAGCCCGCACCAGCCGCGGGCTTACCCGCCTAGGCCCGCCTCCAAGCGGGCCTAAATTTCAGAGCCCGCCCCGCCCTTTTGGCGGGGCAAGGCGGGGGGGGGGACCTGCGGGCCCAGGCCCGTTTTGACAGTTCTGCTCAGAAAATACTTTGAATGATTCGACGGTGCATCGTGGATCTCTTACCAAAGTTTGAAAAACTAGCGATCCTACCTAATTAAATCGAGGCATATGCCTCAAGGCTCAAGCTTTTTACCACAGTTATGAAGAGTAGTTTAATTTTACATCTTAGCGATCGTACTTAATCAAATATGTTATTGAAAAGATACCACACGGCAACTAAAAATTGAATTTGAAAGTAATCGATCTTATCCTGGGTGAGTATTCGCAATTTACGGAACATAATATGTTTAACACACAATGTGTGTTATAATTTTAAACATTTTAGATTATTAATTAATTCTGGAAAGTAAAGTTTTGATTAAGAATAAAACTGATTAAATATTAAAGTAAAATTGTAATTAAATACTTATCAAATTGACACACCACAGTTTTAACACACTTCTCCATTTATGTAAGAGTCTATAAGGTTAATATATTGGGGCAATCTCAATTAAATCCCTCTTTCTAAACTTTTTATCAACTAATTGCCCATCTCATTTAATTTATTAATGAACTTCCTAAATCAAAACATTCATACACAACACTACCCATTTTACTGAATGGACGAATTTGCCCCTCATTTATAATTTTTTAAATCTTTTCTTCTCCAATTCAATCGATAACACCCACTTTGCCCAACGTTCTCAGACATTGTCACCCTATCTTTCTCCCCTTCGTCTTCAGCTCCTCGCCCGGAAAAGCTCCTAGCCTATCCAATCACAGTGGGTTTCTCGGTCCAGGTAAGCTTAGATAAGCTTTCTGTTTTTTTTCCACCGATGGTTACTCGTCGAGGTTCTTGACTCGAGCGTACGGACTTGAGCTCGATCGAACGGAGTTGAATCTCGACATGGGCCAAGCACAGAAGCTGTTCGATCTCAGAGGGACGTCGTGCTGTGGACTTATATGATCGATGGGTATGGCAAAGCTGGAAGCCTAAAGAAAGCGAAGGAGCTGTTCGACGAAATGCCTGAAAGAAACATCGTCTCATTGAGCTCGATAATGTCTGCCTTTGTCAGAGCAGGAGATTACAAGCAAGCGCTGCACATCTACAGAACGATGCAAGAATCAGTACCCTCCATTCCCAACTAGTCGATCTCATCAGCACGCTCACTGCTTGTGCCCATCTGTGCTCGCTTGCTCACGGCTCGTCGGTCCTGTCTTACTAACTTCATTTAGTTGGCAACTTCAGATAAGAGATGATTATTTGGTACTGTTCAAGTGTTGAAACATGTTTTCTAATAACTGTTCAAGTGTTGAAACATGTTTGGCACTACAAAAAAAAAATATAGGTACTGTAAAAAACCAACATAGGTAAGTTAGAGGGTTGACCAGCGTTGACAGTTGACCGTCGGTCAACGCCTGCCTGGCGGCAAGTCCCAGCCGCACCAGGCCCGGCGCCGCACCGGCAGCCGGCCGCGCCGCCCCTAGCGCGCCCTGACCCTCTCGGCCATCTCGCCCCATCTGACCGTCCACAGCGCGCGGCCCGCCCACGAAGTGCGCGGCCAGCCTGCACAGTGCGCGGCCCAGCACGCGCGGCACGCGTGCGGCCTCAACACGCGCGCGCGCGGCACTTGCGTGCATGGCTTTGCCCGAGCCTGGCCACTTTGGCCGTATGTGGAGTTGCCACCTGGCAGCTTGTCCCTGGCCGGAAGTCCAAAGGCCTCCTCAAGAGCTGGCCTGACATAGAAGCTGGAAAGTCCCTGCCAAGACTTGACTGGTGTTAGAAAAAGTAGCGCCCCCATTGGCAGGCTTGCCTAGTGCGCCTGCCAAGCCCTGCCTCGCCAGAAAAAGGAGCGCCCCATTGGCCGGCTTGCCTAGTACGCCTGCCAAGCCCTGCCTCGCCAGAAAAGAAGCCCAGCCATGGGCCAGGCAGCTGAAAGGGCCCTGCCAACCCTGGAAGTCCACCCAAGCAAGGCAAGGCCAGCCCAGGCCATCATTCCGCGCCAGCGCCTGCGGCTGGCCCACGCGCGCGGTCTGTCAGCACGCCCCATTGGCTGGCTCGGCCGGCCACAGTTTTGAAGACCCCTTGAGCTGCCCCTCCTTGGCGCCTATAAAAGGGACTCCTTCGCCACAAGTTGAGTTAAGCCTTTCCCTTCCAAGAAGACCCTTCGGCTGCTCTTAGCGCCTCAACTCCTTACCTTCAAGTCGAGCAAAGTCTTCATCCTCCAAACACACACACTTAGCTTATGCACTTGTAGCTTGTAGCTCGTCCTTAGCTTGTATACGAAAGTGTAAAGCCACAACGTGTACATTCCCTATTAATAAAGCGATTGGGTTGGGAGATTCTCCCGTAATTTCTGTGTGTCCTTATTCCGCAAGCCCGCGTGTGAGTTTAGGAAAACTTGTCACGACCCTACTTTACTTAGAATTTTTTTTGCTAACAAGCGGGACTTGACCGGCCGGCAAAGGTATGGGCGAACCTTGCCGATAAGCCTAAACTCACACGCGGGCTTGCGGAATAAGGACACACAGAGTTTATGAAAGAATCTCCCAACCCAATCGCTTTATTAATCGGGAATGTACACGTATTAACTCTCTATCGTATACAAGCAAAGGACAAGCTACAAGCTACAAGTGCCTAAGCCAAGTGTGTGCGTTTGGAGGGTGAAGTCTTTCCCTTCCAAGAAGACCGTTGTTGTAATACTTTATCTTTTGGTGGTAATGCAGTTTTTATGATTCAGTGGGTTTACTGTATATATTGTCATCATGACTCAGTTGTAATACTGTATTTTTTGGTACTACAAGCGTCCACATGTTGGTACTGCAAACGTCTTTTTATTCGTACCACAAATTAGAGCTAGCATATTTCGACGCCGTTCGCCCAGTACGTAAAAGATACTACAAATTACCTACGAAGGGTGCTACAACAGAGACGTTTATGGTACTGCAAACAACCATGTTGTGGTACTGCAAACGTGTATATATTGGTACTACAAATTAGAGAGCAATTTCAACGTCGTTCGGATTATTTTTTGGTCCGTGAGTACGTTACCATAGTTGTAAGTTGATCGTTCGGTACTACAATAGCCTAAGCTATGGTTAGGGGTGTTCAAAATAACCGAAAAACCGAAAAAACCGACCAAACCATAAAGAACCGAACCGATAAGATCGGAACCGAAAAAACCGAACCGAATTGGAAAAAAACGAACCGAACCAAATTAAAATGGTTCGGATATAGGATTAAGCATATGTAAAACCGGAAAAACCGAAAAAATGAACAGAAATTATCATACTACATTAAAAATAGAAAAATATCAAAAATAATTTGTTTTTCTCCCATAACGTAAACAACACAGTAAATATAATTTCATTGGTATACTTTTTTCCATTTTTAGGTGAATGTTTTCCTCACAAATCAAATACTTTTTTTCTCCCAAATAATTTGTAGTATCTTGAGATGAATGTTTTTACATTTTTGTTAGATTTTGTTCCATGTTCATGTTATTTTTTTTTCTGGACCTTTGAATTATTTTGCTACATGTCACGTTTCATAAATGTTCTTTGTATTTTAATAACCATAAATTGTTTTATGTATTTTCAGCTCATAATATTTTTTGTTGATCCTATCCGATAAACCGCACCGAAAAAAACCTAACCGAATTATAAAAAACCGAACCGAACCAAATTAAAACGGTTCGGATATCAGATTAAGCATACGTAAAATCAAAAATCGAAAAATCGAACCGAAATTTGACAAAACCAAATCGAACCGACCGATGAAGACCCCTAGCTATGGTACTGCAGTCATCCACATGTTGGTACCTCAAATGTCTATATATTGGTACCACAAATCAGAGCTAGCGTATTTCGACGCCGTTCGCCCAGTACGTAAAAGATACTACAAACTACCAAGCAAGGGTACTTCAATAGAGACGTTTATGGTACTGCAAAGAACCACGTTGTGGTACTGCAGACGTGTATATATTGGTACTACAAATTTTAGAGTGTATTTCGACGTCAATGTGTGTTTAATTTTTATTATGTGCTGTATTTTGGAAATTCTCGTGCCTTATTTGCACAATAATCTACGTGTTTTCGATAATTAAAAACCTAGTACGACAAAGATACTACAAGTAACCTACGGATGGTCCTACACTAACATATATTATGGTACTACGTAAAAGATACTACAAACAACCTACAGATGGTACTGCGGTAGTCCATATATAGGTACTACAGATGTGTTTACATTGGTACCACATATTAGAGGGCGTATTTCGACGTGTTTTCGACAATCAACTGAGCGGTACGACAAAGATACTACAAACAATCTACCAGTGGTACTATAGTGGCATAAGTTATGGTACTGCAGTCATGCACGTGTTGGTACTTCAAATGTGTTTATATTGGTACCACAATTAGAACTAGGGTATTTCGGCGCCGTTTGTCGGTACGTAAAAGAATCTACAAACTACCTAGGAGGGAACTACAACAGAGACATTTATGGTACTGCAAAAAACCATGTTGTGGTACTGCATAAGTGTATATATTGGTAGTACAAATTAGAGAGCATATTTCGACGTCGTTCGGATTATTTTTGGTCCGTGAGTAAGTTACCATAGTTAAATATATTAAGTTGATCGTTTGGTATCAAAATTGGTGGTTAACATTTTGAATCAAGGATTATTACATTGAAACGCCAACTTTCTTTCCAAATAAGCAATACTAGTAACCACATCTTACTACATAGTCAAGATTTTTTGTATCTTACTACATCTTCCAAATAATAGTATCATACTAGTAACCACATCTTACAACCAAAGATGTTTTTGTTATATGTAAGCTCTCAGGCGTTAATTGCTCTAGAATCTACGTGTTTCCGACAATTTAACGAATGGTATGGTGAAGGTACTACAAACAACCTATGGACGGTACTACAATAGCACAAGTTATGATACTGTAAAAGTCCACACATGGGTACCGCAAACATGTTTAAATTGGTACCGCAAATTAGTTTTGACGTATTTCGACGCCGTTTTCCCGGTACATAAAAGATACTACAAATAACCTACATATGGTACTGTGACAGCATATGCCATGGTACTGCAGAAGTCCATATATAGGTACTACAAAAGTGTTTAAATTGGTACCACAAATTAGATGGCATATTTCGACGTTGTTCGGGTTATTTTTAGGTCCGTGAGTACGCTACCATGGTTAAATATACTAAGATGATCATTTTGTATCATAATTGGCGGGTTAACATTTAGAATTAAGGATTATTACATTGAAATGTCGACTTTTCTTCTACTTAAATGATACTAGTTACAATATCTTACTACATAGTGAAGATTTTTCATATGTTGGAAGTTAGTGTTTATGTTTATGTTGCCATATGTTAATTTTTTGTTATTTGCCACATTATGTAAGCTCTCAGGCATTAATTGCTCAAGAATCTACGTGTTTTCGACAATCAAAAGAATGGTACGGCGAAGGTACTACAATAGCATAAGTAATGATACCACATAAGTTCATAGATAGGTACCGCAAACATGTTTATATTGGTACCACAAATTAGTTTTGGAGTATTTTAACACCGTTCGCCCGGTACGTAAAAGATACTACAAACAACCTACAGATGGTACTGCGATAGCATATGTCATGGTACTGTAGAATTCCATATATAGGTAATACAAAAGTGTTTACATTGGTACCACAAATTAGAGGGCATGTTTCGACGTGTTTTCGACAATCAACCGAGGGGTATAATAAAGATACTACAAATAACCTACGATGGGTACTACAATAGCATAAGTTATGGTACTGCAATCATCCACATGTTGGTACTGTAAAGAACCATGTTGTGGTACTGCAAATGTGTGTTTAATTTTTATTATGTGCCACATTTTGAAGTTCTCATGCCTTATTTACACAATAATCTTCGTGTTTTTATCATTAAAAATCTAGTACGAAAAAGATACTACACTAGCATATATTGTGGTACTACGTACATCTACATATTGGTACAAAAATCTATATATTGGTACTACAAGCATTTTTCAGATACTATAGGATAACAAGTCTCACAAGTCACAACAGAACCTCAACTTGAGAAGCATAAAAAATGTCTCAGAACAGGTTCCTAGAACCTCAACCACAGTTAAAATCTTATAAACACGGATAATATCATTCAAACAAATGGAGCATGCAATTAAGAGGATCTTTAAGTAATGTGGCAGTCATGGAGCCACGATATACTTCAACTTCAACATCGTCAAGATAACTCCAATGAGCTGTAATGATGTAATTATTCATGGATATTGTAGGATGCACGTCTCAATGCCCTCTGTATTCTGGTCCAGTCGTGTACTCAAATAATGAATTTACAGTACCATTAATAATGTAGTGCCTAACAAATATAGACAAACAGTACCAATTCAATTGATATACGATATCAAGGCATCAAATAATTATATCACATTTGCAGTACTACTAACCAGACACAAATGGCACCAATATACATAATTATCCAGAAATAGACACAAATAACAATATTGAAACTTATAGTACCCAAAAACAGCCAAGGCTCGTACCACGACAGTCACAAATGCAGTACCTTTACATCGAACAGGGAAATAGAAGCTTACAAACGCTAATTTTGATGATACCAAGTTTCCAATTCGAAAAATGAAATAATTAAACCCTAATTTTTCCATAAACCTCAAATTCGAGCCATAATCACAAAATTAAACGTAGCCCGACATGAAGTCCTTCAAGAAATACAACTATGAAGCCCTAATCTCTACATTAACCCAAAATGCCACAATAAACGAAAAATTAAAGTCGAAAAACGAAGGTGTCAAGCGGCTGTTTCTTACAGTAACTCCTCCTCTTTCGCTGCTCGTTGTGGAGGTGAAAAATTGAAGCCCTAATTCGTCAGCTGCTTGTTGTGGAGGTGAAGCTGAGAATCGGCCGACTTATCATAATTGTTTTCGTTCTTTTGCTTTTCGTTCCTCTGTTTTTCATTCATCGTCCTCTTTAAATGAATTTTCTTTTTTTTTTCTCAATTCCTCTGTAAATGAATTCATTAGGTTATTTTGCAATATTATATGCTTTACCGGGGTATATTTGTCCATTAGGTAGCTATGTGATATATAAGTTTGAAAGGGGGAGTTTAGTGATAAATGAATTGGAAGGGGGGAGTTAGTTGATGAGTAGTTTGGGTTGTAGGGATTTATGTGTAGATTGCGCTAATATATTCATGTGTATTGATATAGAAGTATATGGAAAGTGCATATGCAGCACGAAAACTGGTTCTTGTGTTGCTGTTGGGTTAGTGTTGGATAGTATATTCTTAAGATAATATTGCCTGCTTGCAGTTTGGCTGAAATTATCTGTCTCACAATCTCTGTCCGATTTCCTATCCCACTTTTGCGATTTATATAAAAATGATTCTTATTACTATCGAAAAATATAAGATATGGATATCAATTTAATCATCATCAACAAATAATAAATAGACGTGTTTTTTTTAATTATATAGTACACATGAAATAATGATGCTTTATGTCTTGGTGGAATTTAAATTAAAAATAATAAAGAAAAAAGAAAAATCACATGATTTAAAATCCAACCAACTTGATTGTTTCGGATATAGAAGGGGACATGACTAGTGGGCATATGATTTCATGCGCTTGCACTGCCTTGTAAAATAAAAGAATAATTTTCAATGCAACCACAAGCATTTTGTAATAGAAATACTAGAAGATCTTAGAGCAGCGAACTGATTCGATGTATTTTGGTTCGTCGTATCAGTTCTTATACTTACGAAATATAATAAATGCATTTCACGATGAGGGACACATGTTTCTTGATGATCTTGAGTTCCAGATATTGGAAGAACGAAGTCTCCTATTAGTGTTTTGAATTATTTGTACAAGGTCCTTCTATTCACACCTCCTATGTTAAAAATGTTACGTGGAACCTCTAGCAATTTAATATTTTCCATTCTACTTTTCTAAAGTCACATAAAACTTATAAAAGTTACTCTCTCTGATTTTTTTCCTCTTGATTCAACAATAATAATTTTATTAATTAAATTATTTATAAGACATTGCATTTAATAATGTTATATTTCCAAATAACTCCTTTTACATTTATTTAAAAATTATTAACATTTTTAAATAATTAACCTACTTAATAAAATAATCATATAATATAATATATCTTATTAGCTTAAACAATAAAAGTTGAAAAGATTTATATTTAATTTAGTCAAATACACAATCATGTTATGAAAATATTATAACTATTAAGTGTTTTATTAATTACGATTAGAGAGATAAATAGAGAGATAATAACTTCTTTATTCAATACTTCTTAATTACATTTACACAACCCCAAATCACATATTTAAACTACCACAAATTCACTATTACACCTAAAATTTACAACATTTATTGCAATTATACACATCAACTTATCAATTAATAGTCATCTAATTTTTACAACATTTAATATAATACCTCCAAATATCAATAATTCAATAACAATCCAAAAACATCCACATCTTAATATTATCTCTTAATATTCATAATAAATCACACATTTTTTTGAAGAAAATAAATAAATAATATACTAATGATACCGAATAGATCTAAATAAAATTAATATGAAAAAATTTATTATATTTTTTTATTTCTTACGGAATTAAGATATAAACGAGAATTTAAGTTTTGTTAAAACCGTTAGGAAAAAAGCTAGTAGATATATGTCAAAAGAATTTAGATTGCATGCTATAAATATGTGAGAGAATATAACTAAAAAGTAACTAGTAAAACTTGAAAAGTACACTATTTAATACCTCCCTCCGATTTTAAATACAAGTTGTTTTACACTTTTTATTTTGTTTTTTAAGTAGAAGTCGTTTTGCTGTTTTCAAGAATAAACAATTTGAATAGTTCCATTGTGGGAGCGTATCGCCTCCCCTCGTGGGAGCATATCCCCTTTGGTGTTTTCTTTCCCCTTTTTGGGATTTGTGAACGGACATATGTGCTATCATCGGTCTGTAATAGAAATAGTCAAATATGTTGTATCATTTTGAGTGTTGCTCTATTGTAGTTTTATGTCAATTTGAATTTATTTTAAATAAAAATACTTAGATTAAATAGAATAAAACGAAAGGGTATAATAGAGATTTTACCTTATTTCTTAATATGCGTGCAATTACCTTAAACAACCTCTATTCAAAATCAGATGGAGTACTTAATATGGGGTGCTTTAAGTAAATATGGTGTGAAAAGAATTATTCTATGTAAGACCATATTAAATATATATTTATGGTCGAATTCCTTCATTAAGATTTTCCAGAAACCTTCTCAAGGATAATAATTAGTTACCGATTTAATCATTGCAACAGCTATCAAAAATAAATTTCACAAGGCTCAATGATGAGCATAATAATTGAGAAGGTGCTTTCCTTTGTATCCAATTTTGCTTTTTATTCTTTTATCTCCCTTTTCCGTTTTCCTTGCCTTACCTTACCTTACAGGTCACTCATCTCATATGCTATGGTAGCTTTGATCCACGGACGTGAATATTTATTTATTTATTTCACACATTTGAGATGCATTGCATTGTATTGCATGCAGTGTGACACGTTAGCGCTCAAAAGTACAATGGCCATTTTGGGTCTGAAGGTAGTGGTATTTACATCATCCATTTATAGATAATCAATCGACAATAGAAACCCAAGAGTCATGCTCAAACCATCGATTAAACCCTGCCTTTTCAACAGTGACAGGGTAACCAACGCACGCGAATCCTCCCATCACGATCTGGAGATGAATCTTGGTTCGGGCATCTATCGATGAACTGCGTGTGTGCCTATAGACCTACTCCTATCTGTGGAATTGCCGACGAGTTATATAACGAAAGAGATTGTTCAAGGTCTCCAGGATCGGTATCATTTTTACTTTTCGCGTGTGCTCCTCCTCAATCTGCTTCGCATTGTTGCTCCGTCGCCGCTCGCCTGCGTGCTCGCTCCGCCGTTGCTGCTCCACACCTGCGGTTAGCTTCATTTAATTGTTAGGCATATCGATTCGATTTTCGCAGCACCACGTGCTGTTCTCGAGGTACGGGATTCTATCGATTATTTTGTTTTTCCCGTTCGGTTCTCTGATGCGAATTGTTTTCTGTAGCGTCGTTGACTTTTCAGTTCTGGATGTACGATTGCCTTCGTCTATGAATTAGTAGAGATTTTGTCGTTTCTTTAAGATTTATAGCGCAATTTCACGGTATTGAGCATCTCTGGTGCTCCCCATAATGGACGTCGTCGTTCCAGATCAGGCCCCGATGGCAGAATAGGTCGGAGAGTGCGCCGTCATGGACCTCACCCAATGACTCAGTGGCCGCGGCAACACCGCCTCTTCGTTCAACGGAGAATTGTCACCTGCTGCAAAAGCTTTCTGCTTTTGATTTTCTTATTTCGGGTTTTGTTAATTTTCTACGTTGAGCAGGAACCTTAAGCAGTATAAGCAGCGGCGATAGCCTACCGACGCCAAGAACCGAAGCAGAGACCCTCTCATCTCCACATGTTAACTCAGGAGCGCCACCAGAAATTTCCGACCGGGTAATTTTCTCGGGGAAGGATGTTTCAGTTGCGTCTTCATCAGATGGATTGATCAGCAAACCCTGGAATTGCAGCTTCATCTTGCTGTCCAATTTCAGGTCTTTTTCCACGAAAAAGAGGGCCTTCTTGGGATAGGCTGCTACCTTTTGGTGCGTGTTCCGACGGCTACGCCACCCTTTCTGACGTCTATGTTGGCTCGGTTTGTGCTATTAGGGTATGAGTGTGAATTTTTGTGAGATCGTCATGTAATTGCGTTTCTGAGGCTGTGTACAGGTATACGGACGGGTTTGGGCCGGGCGTGACCTCGACGTCAACGGGCTTGCCCCTTTTGGTGCATGTCCCGATGGTTACGCCGCCCTTTCTGACGTCTACGTTGGTTCGTTTTGTGCTATTAGGGTATGAGGAGTTTTTTTCGAGATCTAATTGCTTTTGTTCTCAGGCTGTTCAGTGAAGGTACAGTTCCTGTGAAAATGATTTGATGACTAAGTAATGAAAATGATATTGTTTCTCTCTCCCTCCGTTTTTTCTTGAATCATAATTTTCATCAGTTCTTTGCTCCATTACCAATGGCTTCTTTTTTTCAGGAGACTTCATCTGCGCAATACATACTGCAGGATTCACAACTTCATCGATCAAGAACGCCTATGCAATGGGCAAGCTACGGATGATGGCTTATGAGTTCGAAACCGCCAAAAAAGGAATGTATGCAAAGCGGCTGACTCAGGTGGGTTCGTTCTTTGGCAGATGAATCCTGACAAGTGGTATGTCGAGCTAGCCGTCGGAGGCAGCAAGGTCCACGCGGGCATGTTCTCCACGACTTGAGGAGTGATGCGCCGTAAATGGTGAGGGATAATGAATACCAGCAGGAGGTCTCTGTTTTGCACAATATGGCGGGGAAGTAAATCAATCTGGTATCCGCGTTCGACATGGTAAAATGATAATTTTAGCTTTTTTTTTCCTGGAGGAAGTATGCTAATTGTGTGGATTAAGTGTGTGATTATGTTTGTGATTTGAGTTTTTATTGCGCAGTGCACTTATAGTTGTGATCTTGAGAATCCTATGTGATCGATTTTCGGACCTAATGCGCAACATAAGGACCATGACGAGCAGGCAATTGTTTCTACAGTTAATGAGGTTCTGGATGGTTCCAATTGTACGATTTTTTCTTATGGACAGATTGGAACAAGGAAGACGTACCCGATGGAAGGGGAATGTAAGAGGTCAAAGGTATTGGAAGTAGTTCTTAAAGGTTTTGGCATATCTATATGATCTTATATTTCAGTTATTGCATTCTGTTGTAGGCTGGCCCAAATTGGGAATTGCCATACGAAGCTAGAGTAATTCTGCTAGCCGTAGAACAAAATTTTGATACGTTAAAGGGCCAGAATGCTGAATATAGCGTCAGGTCACGTTCTTGGAGCTTAATAATGAAGAAAATAACCGTATTTGTAGCTCCTGAAGATTTGTTGAAAGATGCTAAAGGACTCGAAGAGGAAACTATGAGGAGTGCTAGAGAAATTTTCACTTTACTTAAACGAGGCTCTGCTAGGTGTCGAACTATTTTATTAAATAAGGATTTATTTTCCTTATATTGAATGTTGAAACCTTTTAATCACACTTCAAGTTAAAGCATTTTTCAGGCTTCAGCTATGCGGTTCGAGCTGAGAGGAGGAGAGAGTTGTTGTTCCTCGGAGGAATGGCTATAGTGATTCCCAATTTTTTTACTGATTTGTACTTACTTTTTTCCGCAATGAATGCTAATCGATTATGTTATTTTTGTGTCATAGATTTACTGAGGGTGGCCGCAGTACCAAACGTAGAAGTTTACTAATCCCCATTCTGAGGAGGTCAATGCCACTAACACTGAAAAAACACAGAAGCTTTAAGATACTTCCTAAATTCATCAACCTGCGATGGTAAGATCCTGTGCATTTTGTCATGACGAACAATATTTCGCAGAACGTGTACTCCACTGCCATCTACGCTTTAAGAAACCATGTATCTGATATTTTGTATTAAGAATTATGTTAAATATTTATTATGTTTTTATAATGGTCTTGCAATATCCAAACGCAGTTTGGTTCAATCTTACAATAGGAATATTTATGGACAGAATAAGCTGCCAATGATTTTAATGGTCTGTAGTGCAATTATAGCTACTTGAGCAAATCAATATAAATTCTAGTAGTAGAAAATACTTAATCAATTATACAACTAAATGGCAAAAATAATATACCGTGGGAGGGGTTTTTTTATAACTGTTACTTCTCATTGTTCGTTTTTAAAATTTGTAATCACGATTGAAAGTTATATGGTCAATATTAACGTGTTATATGAAATAAAGTTCGTGTGATTAAGTAATTCATACAACTTTTGTAATGATATCTTTTTTATTAATCGTGTCATCGTTTACATTTTTGTGTGACAGTGGTGCGAATATAATGTTCTAATGTATTGCAGTGGGCGAACAATTTTGTAAGAGTCATTTAAGTCTTCATCGGTAGTGTACTCTCATAGATTTTTTATGTTATTCTATGCATTGATAAGACAAACCGTTTCGCGCAAAGTAAAGAAATCCATCAATATGGTCTTAGATTTGGTTCAATATAATGTTTCCGATGAGATGTTACAATTACACGGCAAACCTGTAATCTGAATGGATGAAATCTCCTAAAGTCAGTGTCAAACATTTTTTGACTTCCTTTCCGTCTACACACTGCCATCCAATAAATTAGCATGCATTATGTTCACGTACGGCCGTAACATTTTGCATAGGAATGCACGACTGTTGTACACTGTTATAATGCACTATTGCGACGTTCTTACATGGTGCAGATCCATTCAACATCAAAGTTCTTTTGCCTCCATTGTTGGCGAAAGTTTCCCTATTTGATAGAATATTTCTCTTCATCGATGAAAGCACTTTTCTATATCCGATGGTTCCCCATGGGTAACTGTTAAACGCGTCTAAATCACTAAACGTTTAGGGCATATTAAACTGTTAACACGAATATAGTTTGATTATGATTCTTAACACGAATTAATATGTAGTTTGCTGTTTCAGTACACCTGCAACGAATAATGTTGGCTAGCTTCAATTTTTCTAGATTACATCCAGTTGAATCTGAGCCGGGCATATCTTAGAATTTATCGATTGCTTCCTGAAGTGTGATTTTGTTTTTGCCAGGGAAGTGTTTTATCAGGAAATTCTGGTTCGGATTTATTGTAGGTGGTGTTCCAGATTTCAGCCCTGTTAATATAGAGAATTCCATTTGCGAGAACCGTATTGAATTTTTTTTATTATCATCCAGAGAACGTCAGTTGTTAGATGGTTTGTTTACCTTCAAGCTGCAAGTTTTGATCTAAGAGATTGCCACCCATGAATAACACGTTGTGCTCATCGGCTCCACAATTCTAAGTAATAATCATGCATCATGTGTCAAACTCAGAGTGCCACAAACCTGAAAATGACTATATTATACATTCCAAGACTGTACGACTGGTCCAAAGAAATTCCTGATTTAACATGAAATTTTGGAGAATCCCAACAGTTAGTTAGATATGATACAAATGTGAATAAGCGTAAGAATGCATAACATCTTAATACTAATCCTACCAGTCTCGTCGGATCCGCCATTTTGAGGGCCGATCTATTACGTATGCGGCCCACTTGAAAAACTACATCTTGTGCGTTTTTTCGAGTGAAGAAAGTGTTTTCACCACTTCGATTTCTTCCTCGATGAATCATCAGGGGAACTATTGATCTCCTTTCGGTTGATTATTCTTCACTCAAGGATTTTCCACGGTGATGGACCACAATCATTTTTGTCTCTTCCGAAATAATTACAAAAGAAGAACTATTATTACGTAACTGCCGAACTCTCCCGCATCACCCGAATGTGCTACAGCCAATGTAGTACATTTTAACTCTGCATATGGAAGTTGGAGTAAAATGATTATTTTAAAATTGAAAAGGTAGCAACCTTCTTCTTCACTGCAGATGCTGGGAAATCAACATCGGTACTGGAAACTTTCGCCATTGTCAGCGACAACCTCATAATTCTTCTCCGAATTATGAATCCAGTAGTGCATAAATCGCATAATTTCTGAAATACAATATATTGATGCAGTGAATAATAACTCTGGAATTAATCACATATCTTTTTATATAACATTGAGGAGCATAAAATAACATAAACCTACATAACCCATGGCAAAGCTACCTGCAAAACAGAAAATAAAAAAAACATGCAAAAACTACGTCAATATGCAAGTAGTACACAAATCGTCTTCTCCTCATTCAGTATTCACTACTTCCCTTATAACAACACCGTAGACTCGCAATAGCCCCGTTCTTCCATCATTCGCGTGAGGAAAAACTGAATATTGCAAGATAGAGGGCGGCGATGTCATTCTAGGGAAAGAAAATTCAACAGGCCCTGCAACATACTTTTAGAGGAATAAAAAACATAAACTATGAAAAAAAAAAACAAACAAAAACAAAGATGAAAAGAAAACAAACAATAAGCATGAATATGACTTCAGATTGTCCTCAAACATGTGACACATATACAAAGATGTTAATGACCTAATACTCAAATACGTAGCAAAGAAATCACATACTTCGGGACAATGATCATCTGGAGCAACTACACATGCTATAATAAAGACACAACTGAAATTGCAGACTCTTTAATTTTCTATTAGTAAGACTCTCAGTAATGTTAATGATGTAAGACTATTTATAGACTATAATAAAATCAAAAAATCTGAGCATCTAACTTTACCTCACATGCCACAGAGAAGAACGTCAGTTGTTAGATGGTTTGTTTACCTTCAAGCTGCAAGTTTTGATCTAAGAGATTGCCACCCATGAATAACACGTTGTGCTCATCGGCTCCACAATTCTAAGTAATAATCATGCATCATGTGTCAAACTCATCGTGCCACAAACCTGAAAATGACTATATTATACATTCCAAGACTGTACGACTGCTCCATAATTTTCATCGTTTAGGGCGTCAACAACGATTAGGCCGTTCGTAGAAGATAGGTTTCGTTTAGCTGTCGCCCTAAACGCATAATTTTTCTATATTGAGTTCATAATCTATAGTTTAACAGTTACCCATGGGGAACAAATAATTCGTGTTAAGAATCATAATCTATATTGAGTTCAGGACATATTAAACGATTTAATTACACTACTGTTAACAGGTGTGTCAAATAGAATAATTAACACCGTCCAAAAATAAATCAAACTATATTGAACTTAAGTCAAATAGAAACAATTTACTTATACTAAAACTCTGTACTGTATTATGCAAAATAACACTACAACAAGTTACTTACACTACTATTATCAGTAGTGCAATTGAAGTCATTACTTACACTACTGTTATCAGTAGTGCAATTTCAGGCATAACATTTGATTACACTACTGTCTAGGTATCAGTCGCAACTGCGAGATATGACATACTTATGCGATTTACCCTAGTCAAAATCGTCAGAACAAATACAAAACATAAATGGTAATCATAAATCAAAATGAAAAAACGTGTAATTACATAAACCCGAAATCAATCAATCCACATTTTAACCTAATATTAAAGAGGGAAAATTGGAGAGGAAAAGTTATAATAAACCACACTACAGTAAACGACGAAGGAAAGGGAAAAAATTCAGCAACGCACCAATGAATCCAACAACAAAGCAGGTATGGAATTCCAAAGATGACTCGCGCAGCGCTGTTCAATACGATACTTTTCATATTTCTGAATAAAGTTCCCAAATGTAAGTGCTTGAAATTGAACTGCCCATGTCTTTCTTCCTGTGTTGTCATTCTGTTTTGCAATCATATGTTACTTTGTTTGTTATACTATGCTGGTAGAAAGAAATTCACTATTACGTATGAGAAGTTCTTGTCGTTACTGTAACACAATCAAAATTTTTATATTGGTGCATCTGTTACTGCGTGGCACTTTGAACTGTTGATTACTTCTTGAGTAGTGCGAAATCCTGAGTCAGTAATTTTCTAACAAATAAATTCGCGCTGCATAACTGTAGATTGTATGCTTCAAAAAATCACTCTAAATGAAATTTATTTTGCATACAGGTGACACTTAGGGCACAAATTTCTGAACAGGCTGTTGTTTCTTGCAAAACCTCTGTGCTGACTATAAGTACTTCAGCAATCTAATAATCAATCAGCTCAACGAAGAGGAACGGCAACAGTTTCTCGAAAAATCGCCATTCGCCAAGTTGATAATTTCTGCGGAGCAATTCAATCTGTCCAACCAAATAATTTGGTTTTTGATGAAGTCACAGGTTGAGGTGGATGATTTTTAAGGATGCTAATATGTACGTCAACACGTGTGACCTAAAGCTTAGGCACACAGTGGACATTGTCCTCTTAGGCACACAGTGGACACATCCTCAAGCTTCCTTCGGTTGGTGAGCATGTCCTTTAGAAACTTCGCGAAACGAGGCATCTGCGTAATGGCTTCAACAAACGGTAAGTTAACATGCATTTGTTTACACATACCCATGAATTTACCGAACTGTTCCTCATCTCGATCCTTCCTTAGTCTAGCTGGATAGGGAATCTTGGGTTGATATGGCTTTGGTCGGATAATCTCCTTCTCATTCTCTTTTTGAATTTCGACTCTTTCGGGCTTCTCTTCTTCATTTTTCTTTAAAACCTGCTCTTCATGGCCCTCGACGTTAGTCTTCTCCGGTGATTGCTTTCTTACAGTCTGCTCCCGCTCTTGTAGCTCCTTCCCGTTCCTTAAAGTGGCGGCCTTGCAATGTTCCCTAGGATTCGTCTCGGTATAGCTGGGAAGTGAACCTTGACGTCGTTCAGCCAATTGCTTTGCTATTTGGCCAACTTGCAACTCCAATTTTTGTACAGACGCATCTGTATTTTGAGCTCGAATTGTTCTTCCATGTTTGTTAATCGACTATCATGGGCTTGAGTAGTCTTGTCAAAGTTTGAGAGGAGTCTCTCCATCATACCCTTCATATCCCTCATGTCATTTGATCCTGAACCCTGAGCCGTATTCTGATAGTGATTGCTTGATCCTCCGGCTTGAAATCCCGGTGGTGGCCCTTGTTGGAAATCGGATTGCCTTTGCACTTGATGGCCTTCATTTCCGTAAGAAAGATTCGGATGTGTTCGAGGTTGGAAGCTTCTCTGTCCTTGATAATTTCCCATGTAGTCAACGTGTTCCACCGGTGGTATGGCTTGACATTCCGACGTCTCGTGGGCTGCACCACAATTACCACAATGCGGTATGTAAGGCATCTGTTGCGGTGGTGCGGCGGTCATCGGCGTCATTACAGCATTAACGGTCGGTGGTTGGGTAACTTTTGGTAGTAGCGCATTGATCATCGTCTGAAGTTGAGTTTCCGTCGTGGCAACTTGTTGTTGAAGAGCGTCAAACTTAGCATTTATCCTCAATTACTTCGAACACTCCAGGCACCCTCATTCTTGTGTTGCCTCGCATGAAGCTGTTCTTTGTATAATCTTCAATTGGGTTCCATGCTTCTGTGGCACTGAGCTTCACAAGTCCTCCGTTTGCAGCCCCGTCTAGCATATAGGCCGTTTGATCATTGAGTGCTTCGTGGAATTGATTAATGATTGCGGCCTTTGTCATTCCATGCTGCAGACATCTCTTTAATAAGGCTTTGTACCTCTCCCAAACTTCGTAGAGGTTCTCCGTGTCCTTCTGATGAAAGAGCAAAATTTCAGTTTTCAACCGAAGTACCTTCGATTGTGGGAAGAAGTAGCCAAGGACAGCTCCTCGCAGCTCGTCCCAAGTGGTGATAGACCTAGGTGGTAATAGCTCTAACCACTCCTTTGCTTTGTCTTTGAGAGAAAATGGAAATAAGATAAGCTTGATGGTGTCATTTGGAGCTCCATTAATCTTGATAGTGTCCGTAATTGTCAGAAACGCCATTATATGTTTTTACGGATCATCTTCAGACCTTCCTTCGAATTGGGCCGTCTGAAATATCAATTGAAGCCACGAATGCTTCAACTCAAAGTTGTTGTTCTCGAAAGGTGGTATCACAATTGTCGATTCCGTACCACCAAGTTTGTCGTGCTTGAGCAAATCTTGCAGTGATTGCTCCTCATTATAAACTTCTTGATCTGCCATTTTCTTTGGTGTTCCTGAACTATCAACCAACTTCTCGACGTGAGAAGTGCTTGCCGTGTCCTGAGAACCTTCTGTTGTGTCTTGAGAATAATCAACTAGCTGAAATGAGTTGTCGGACGAAGAACTTCCAATTAATTCCTGCCTTAGTCTTCGTCGCAACGTACGCTCGAAATCCGGAGATGCTTCAATGAGTGGATACGATGGATGATTTCGGGTCATTCACCATAAAAGTACACCTTGAAGAAATCAACGAATCTAGTTAGTTAATTAACAAGTCACAAACGGAAGAACAATCGCGAAACAAAGAAATTCTGATAACTGGGATAAAGTAACAAATAAGTGAATGGCTAAATTACCGAATACAGGTGTTCCTAATATCAAATTATTCCCCGGCAATGGCACCAAAAACTTGATCGCAAGCGTGTACGTTTTAAATAAATGTTCGTGCAAGTACGTCAAGTAATAATTAAAACGAATATGTTATAAATATCATCACACGCGATAGGCAGTGTACCTATCGTTTGTCAAATAGCTATAGCGAGTATCCGAGTATCGAACACGAGGAATAATCTTGATTACTAGTAAAAACCGCATTCAAGTACCTTTTGGGCGGTTCGATTCGCTGCATAATGCCCTCTGGTTGGTCCGCGGTGGCAATGATCGATAATCTTTATTGTTTCAGGGAAAGCAACACACCTTCTGATTACTTGGTCTGCACATCTCCTGAAAAGATAAGGGTCTTCCCAAAAGTAGTACTTCAAATCGGAAAAGAATTTCTTCTTTTGTTGACTCGTGTACTCCTTAGGTAAGATCCTCGCAACAAGGTAGTTAGCTAAATCTGCAAACCAAGGGATTTCTTCGCTTACTGTTCATACGGCGTACAAATGCTCATCCGGGAACGTATCGACGATTGTCCTTCTATTGGAATCTTGTATTTCATGCTCCTCTAGTTGAGAGAGGTGGTCTGCGACAACGTTCTCTGCACCTTCTTGTCCCGAATCTCGATGTCGAACTCTTGAAGGAGTAAAATCCATCTGATGGGTCGAGGCTTTGCATCCGGCTTCGCTAGCAAATACTTAAGTGCAGAATGGTCAGTAAAAACAATAACTTTCGTTAAAATAAGATATGATCTGAATTTGTCGAAGGCGAACACGACAGCTAGGAGTTCCTTTTCGCTGGTAGTGTAGTTGGCTTGAGCGGCATCTAACATCTTACTCGCATAAAAGATTGGTCGAAAATGTTTATCCTTCCGCTGCCCTAATACAGCTCCCAATGCGTAGTCACTAGCATCACACATAAGTTCAAAAGGTAGCCCCCAATCGGGAGCGGTCATAATGGGTGCGGATACAAGTCTCTCTTTAAGCAACATGAAAGCATTAATACATTCATCATTAAAATCGAACGGAGCATCTTTTTCTAATAACTTAGACATCGGTCGAGCAATTTTTGAAATATCCTTTACATTCGAGGGGATTGGTAGTTTTTCAATTGTCTCGATCTTAGCTCGGTCCACTTCAATCACTTTAGAGGATATCTTGTGTCCCAAAACTATGCCCTCTCGAACCATAAAGTGACATTTTTCCCAATTAAGTGCTAAATTTGTTTCCTCACAACGTTCTAACACACTCTCGAGATTAGTTAAGCAATTATTGAAAGAGGTACCGAACACTGAGAAATCGTCCATGAACACTTCCATAATGTCGCCAACCAATTCATCAAAGATCGCCATCATGCATCGCTGAAATGTGGCAGGGGCATAACTGTAGATTGTATGGAAAATCGTTTAGGGCGACAGCTAAACAACGATTAGGCCGTTCGTAGAAGATAGGATTCGAGTATAGGGCGAAAGCAAATACTCGATCCTCGCTATTAGTAATTACTGAATTTTAGATCCCCACGAGCGTTTAGGGCGACAGCAAATTCGCGAGTGGGTAGAAAAATTACTGCGATTTAGTCAAGAATCACGTAGGTACGATATTTCATTGTCTTAGGCGATCACACCTAGCGGGATTCGAACCCCGAGCACATCTTTATCATCTGAAGCTTCATATCAGTTCTAAGCGTGTTCTTTGAATTTCTAGTTGATTTAGGAGCGATCTGTTAGGTTAAGTCGTCAAACAATTTTTTTAAAGCCCGTAAGCGTCACGGTCGTGACTGCTTACGCAGTTGGCCGTGACACGAGGCAGTGAGCGCCTCTGGGGTGTGTCACGGTCGTGACTGCTTAAGCTGTTGGCCGTGACACGAGGCAGTGAGTGCCTCTGGGGGTTGTCACGGCCGTGACTGCTTAAGCAGTTGGCCGTGACACCCTTTTTTTTCTAAGGCTATGCCTAAGACATAAATGAAAATACCTGGGTTGCCTCCCAAGAAGCACTTACTTTACCGTCTTTAGCCGGACGTCGTTTCGTTCGCTCAAGTCTGGAAGTCTAGGTATAGTACTTCCCTCTCGGTCGCGTCTTCCTCACCCGCGTGATAGTGCTTCAATCTATGGCCGTTCACCTTAAAAGTACCCTGCTCCATACCTGAAATCTCAACAGTACCATAAGGGAAAACACGGGTAACAGTGAACGGTCCTGACCAGCGTGATCTAAGCTTGCCAGGAAAAAGCCTAAGTCGAGAGTTAAAAAGAAGGACTTGGTCCCCTTCCTGAAACTCTCGCCTTTGCCTAATCTTTTTATCATGATAGGCTTTGGAGCGTTCCTTGTACATGCGGGCGTTATCGTAAGCCGATAAGCGCCACTCGTCTAATTCGTTGATTTGGAGTTGCCGCTCTCCGCAGGCGTTCCCCAAATCAAGATCCAAGGACTTGATGGCCCAATATGCCTTATGCTCTATTTCTACGGGAAGATGGCATGCTTTTCCATAGACCAACCTATATGGTGTGGTGCCTATGGGAGTCTTATACGCAGTCCTATATGCCCAAAGTGCATCATTCAACTTGTTCGCCCACTCCCTACGGTTCCCCTCTATAGTTTTCCCTAGTGCGTTTCAACTCGCGATTCACTACTTCGACTTTACCACTAGCTTGGGGATGGTACGGGGTGGATAGGCTATGTCTAACACCGTAACGTTCTAAAGTGCGTGCAAACTGGGTGTTACAAAAGTGAGTGCCTCTATCACTAATAATGCATCTAGGTGCCGCAAAACGTGAAAATAACGCTCGCAAAAATCTAACGACTACCCTAACGTCGTTTGTGGGTAAGGCTTGCGCCTCGGCCCACTTAGACACATAATCGACGGCAACTAGGATGTACTTATTATTGTATGAGCTAGGAAACAGACCCATAAAATCTATGCCCCATACATCGAATATCTCACATACCAAAATGAAATTCTGAGGCATTTCGTCGCGTTTGGAGAGATTACCTGCGCGCTGACACTGATCACAAGTGTCAACGTACCTTTGGGCGTCCTTGAAGATCGTGGGGCAGTAAAATCCACTCTCCAACACCTTCTGGGCGTTTCTGTTTGCTGCGTAGTGTCCTCCGGTTGGTCCATTGTGACAATGTCTAAGGATCTGCGTCGATTCTGGGGCTGCCACGCATCGCCGTATTACCTGGTCTGCACATCGCCTGAAAAGATATGGGTCTTCCCAAAAGTAGTACCTCAACTCAGAAAAAATTTCTTCTTTTGCTGACTCGTGTACTCCTTTGGTAGGACCCTTGCAACAAGATAGTTAGCATAATCTGCAAACCAAGGGGTGTCGTCACTTACCACATGTATCGCGTAGAGGTGCTCGTCAGGGAACCGATCGTGTATCGCCCTTTCGTCCTTCTGATATATCCCGGACTCCTCTAGTCGAGAGAGGTGATCCGCCGCCAAGTTCTCTGCACCTTTCTTATCGCGAATCTCGATGTCGAACTCTTGCAGTAGTATGATCCACCTAATTAGCCGTGGTTTGGCATCGGGTTTTGCTAACAAGTACTTAAGAGCAGAGTGGTCAGTCAAAACAGTAACTTTAGATAGGATTAGATATGACCTGAACTTGTCGAAAGCGAAAACGACGGCCAGCAGCTCCTTTTCGGTGGTCGTGTAATTGGCCTGGGCTGCGTCTAGCATCTTACTCGCGTAGTAGATCGGTCTGAAGTGGTTGTCTTTACGCTGCCCTAGCACGGCCCCAACTGCATAGTCACTAGCATCACACATTAGTTCAAAGGGCAGCCCCCAATCAGGGGCTACCATAACAGGTGCTGTGACTAATCGCTCCTTAAGCAAATTTAAAGCATGCAGACACTCGTCATTGAAATCGAACGGGGCATCTTTTTCTAGCAACCTAGACATGGGTCTTGCGATCTTAGAGAAATCCTTAATAAACCTGCGATAAAATCCCGCATGTCCTAGGAAGCTTCTAATCGACTTCACGTTCGAGGGAACAGGCAATTTCTCTATAGTTTCTAACTTGGCCCAGTCAACTTCGATCCCTTTAGAGGAGATCTTGTGACCGAGGACTATACCCTTTTCCCAATTAAGTGCCAAGTTCGTTTCCTCACATCGTGCGAGTACGAGCTTTAGATTTGACAAACATGCATCAAACGACGACCCGAAAACAGAAAATCGTCCATAAATACCTCCATTACCTCACCTACCAATTCATCGAATATGGCCATCATGCATCGCTGGAAGGTGGTTGGGGCATTGCATAAGCCAAATGGCATCCTTCGGTACGCGAACGTTCCGAACGGGCAAGTGAACGTTGTCTTTT
The DNA here is from genome assembly GCA_027422505.1 of Craterostigma plantagineum. Taxonomy (NCBI): domain Eukaryota; kingdom Viridiplantae; phylum Streptophyta; class Magnoliopsida; order Lamiales; family Linderniaceae; genus Craterostigma; species Craterostigma plantagineum. The sequence goes on from JAPQWV010000055.1 coordinate 1,190,302, forward strand.
CTTGGTCCTCGGGTGCTATGGGGATCTGTAAATACCCTGACAAGCCATCAAGGAAACAGTAAAATGAGTGACCCGCTAACTTTTCTAGCATTTGATCAATAAATGGTAAAGGGAAATGATCCTTTCGCGTGGCATCGTTCAACTTCCTGTAGTCGATGCAGACGCGCCATCCGGTCACGGTTCTCGTCGGGATTAGTTCGTTCTTGTCGTTGGTGACGACCGTCATGCCTCCTTTCTTTGGAACTACTTGGACAGTGCTGACCCATGCGCTGTCTGAAATGGGATAGATCATCCTGCGTCTAGCAATTTGATCACCTCCTTCTTTACCACGTCCTTCATGTTGGGGTTGAGCCGCTTTTGGCGTTGAGCGACCGGCTTGAAATCGTCCTCCATGAGGATCTTGTACGTGCAATAGCTCGGGTTGATACCCCTTATGTCGGATATCTTCCACGCCAATGCCTTCTTGTGCGCCTTCAACACATCTAAGAGCTAGCCCTTCTGTCCGTCGTCGAGGTTCGATGAGATGATGACCGACAGCCCTCCATTGTTGCTCATAAACGCGTACTCGAGGTGATCGGGCAGCGGCTTAAATTCCAGGACCGGTGGCTCATCGACCGAGCTCTCCTCGTAGGCAGACGGTGGAGACGTGATCGAGCTTCCTTCTGTTCGTCAGCAGGTCCTTCAAGAACTTGGTGAAGCTGGGCATCTGCGTAATAGCTTCAACAAAAGGTAAGTTAATATGCAATTCTTTACACATACCCATAAATTTACCAAACTGAGCCTCGTTCTTGTCCTTCTTCAGTCGAGCCGGGTATGGGATCTTCGGCTGGTATGGCTTCACTGGTGGCCGCTGGGTCTCCGTCACCTTTTCCTTCTCGGGCTCGACCTTCTCCTTCTCAGCGTCGGCTTTCTCGACATCGTCACCCTTGATCTCCTCAGCTTCGGGCTGGTCGTGGCTCTCAAAGTTGGCATTCTCCTTGGCCTTCTTTTTGGCGGGCACTTCTTGCAATTCTAGCCCATTCCTCAGCGTCACGGCCTTGCAGTACTCCTTAGGATTCGGCTCGGTGTAGCTTGGGAGCGATCCCTGGGTACGCCCCGCCAACTGCTTTGCCATCTGGCCCATCTGCTGCTCCAGCTTTTTGAGCGAGGCGTCTGTGTTCTGAGCACGCAAGTCGTTCGTCTCCATGTACTCCTCCACTTCGTCATACGGCTCTCGTGGGCTGCGGTGGTGCTACTGAAATTCGTGAGGAGCGTCTTCATCATGTCCTTCATCTCCCTCATGTCGTCGGATCCTCCCGCGGGCGCGTTCTGGTACTGTCGTGGTGGCCCGTTCTGGAATCCGGAAGGTCTGGGCTGAAATCCTGGTGGTCCTTGGCTCTGATGGTTCTGATTCCCGTATGCCAGGTTTGGATGTGCCCGGGGCTGGAACTTCGCTGGCCGCCTTGGTAATTTCCCATATAATCTACGTGTTCCAGCGGCTGCCCAAGTTGGCAATCTGAGGTCTCGTGGGCTGCGCCGCAAATTCCGCACAATGGCCCGTAAGGTGTGTACTGTGTCGGTGTGGTGGTGGCCATGGCGTTCACGGGCTGAGTCTGCCCGGACTTGGGACGCAATGCACCAATCACCGTCTGCAACTGAGAGTTCGTCGAGGCGTTTTGTTGCTGGAGCGCCTCGATCTTAGCGTTTGTGGCCTTCTCCTTGCTCACTCCAAATACGCCTGTCATCCTCATCCTGGTATTGCCCCTCATGAAACTGTTCCTCGAGTAGTCCTCAATGTGGTTCCAAGCGTCGGTCGCGTTGAGCTTCACGAGTCCTCCTCCGGCGGCTCCGTCTAGCATTTGGACGGTCTGGTCATTGAGCCCCTCGTGAAATCGGTTGATCTGGGCTGCCTTCGACATTCCGTGCTGTGGACACCTCTTTAGTAGCGCCTTATAACGCTCCCACACCTCGTAAATATTTTCAGACTCCTTCTGATGGAATAAAGAGATTTCTGTCTTCAATCGTAGCACCTGCGACAGTGGGAACTAATGGCCGATAAACGCGGCTCGCAGCTCCTCCCAGGTGGTGATCGAGCGAGGTGGTAACATCTCAAGCCAATCCTTAGCTCTGAACTTCAAAGAGAACGGGAACAACATGAGCTTAATCGCGTCGCCTGGAACACCATTGATTTTGATGGTGTCGGTCCCCGTCAGAAACGCCTTCAGATGGGAGTAAGGATCGTCATCGGGGTTGCCCTCGAACTGGGCCGTCTGAAAAATCATCTGAAGCGAAGAATGCTTCAGTTCAAAATTGTTGTTCTCGATCGGCGGGATGACAATCGCCGATTCCGTACCGCCTAGCGCGGCATTCTTGAGGAGGTCCTGAAGAGATGGTTCCTCCTCTGGAACGTTGTGGACGGGCACTCGGTGGTCCGCCATGTCTACTTTTGTATTGGGACTATCTACGGCTGTCTTTACACGTGAGTTTTGGATGGATTCCTGCGAAGTATCCTCTGAATAACAGACTAACGGATCCTGAGAGCTGGTGGATGCTCCTTCGGTATCGTACTTAAGTTTCCTTCGTAACTTCCGCTCGAAATCCGGGTCTGCGTCAACGATGGGACCCGATGGATGGCTTCGGGTCATTCACCGCTGAATCGTACCTTTAATGAGTGAGAAATAAAAATTAGCAGAAAAAGTAAACAAATACGCCGAATAAGAATACGAAATCAATAACGACGCAGGAAAAACAACTAATGCAAATAGCACAAATAATGCAAACAGTAAAAACAAATAAAACGTCAAAATCACCGTGGCTAAAGTACTGAACTACGGTGTTCCTAATATCAGTTTACTCCCCGGCAACGGCGCCAAAAACTTCATCGACACGTGGTGTGTGAATGAAAAGTGCGACAAGTAATAATTAAAACGAATACTAAAATTACTGTCACCGACGTGCGATAGGCAGTGGACCTATCGTTTGTAGTGTAGTAAAGTGAGTAAACGAGTATCGAATACGAGGAATAAATCAAGTACTAGTAATGACCTATCGACTCGATATTTAACCTAAATAAAATACGTAAATTGTTTGACGACTTAACCTAACAGATCGCTCCTAAATCAACTAGAAATTCAAAGAACACGCTTAGAACTGATATGAAGCTTCAGATGATAAAGATGTGCTCGGGGTTCGAATCCCGCTAGGTGTGATCGCCTAAGACAATGAAATATCGTGCCTACGTGATTCTTGACTAAATCGCAGTAATTTTTCTACCCACTCGCGAATTTGCTGTCGCCCTAAACGCTCGTGGGGATCTAAAATTCAGTAATTACTAATAGCGAGGATCGAGTATTTGCTTTCGCCCTATACTCGAATCCTATCTTCTACGAATGGCCTAATCGTTGTTTAGCTGTCGCCCTAAACGATTTTCCATACACACTTTAACACATAGACATATTAAAGCGAAGAAGCAATTTCATAGAATAATAAATAGTCAGAATACGCAAATCACGATAAACATGTCTTAAGTACGACTAATCCTAGTGTTAATCTAATTCCAAACACAAAAGGGATTTAGCTACGTATGATAGACGAGAAACAACGAAAGAAATAAAAGATAAAGGCGAAGAATTCATGTTCTTGATATACGGATGATCTGCGATGGGAGCGTTGAAGATTCTTCGTTCTTCGTTAAATTGGGTGTGATCTCGTCGATGATCCATCTCTTGCGCTCCGGGACGCATTTTCTGCGTTCTTTTATGCTAATTTTCGTCTCTAGGTTGATTAGGGTTAATCTCTGGTAAGTTGTGTCCTTTCTGGATCGAATTTGGGCTTTTTATAGCAATTTTCGTAACTGTCACGGCCTGGGACATGGTCCGTCACGGCCGTGACCATCACCGACTTCGACGCGCATAAGTTCTGTCACAGGTCACGGCCAAATGCATTGTCGGTCACGGCCGTGACATCATCAGTCGGCTTCTCTGCCGTGCGTCACGGCCTGGTGCAAGGGCTGTCACGGCCGTGACCAAGGGCAGTGACTTCTTCTTCGGCCTCTGGTGGGTGTCCTGCATAGGGTGTCACGACCGTGACACCCGGCAGTGTTCTTCAATTTTGCACCGTTTTGCCTTGTTTTCGCTCGTTTTCGCACGAAACTCGTCCTAAACTCCTTCGACATAAGAATAAGTGTAAATATGTCGGATAAATGCATAAATTCATTGCTAAAGTTCTATTATATCCCAAATAAATACTATGATAAACGCATTAAAATACGTCTATCAACTGTTGAAAGACACGGCCTTGTACAGAGCCGTGTCTGGCCATGTTTAAGAAACCCAGCGGCCGTCTTACACGGCCCATTACACGGCCGTGTCTAGCCGTGTATGAACTAGACCGCCTTGCGGCCGTATTACACGGCAAGAAACACGGCCATGTCTCAATGCCACTTCAAAAAAAAAAAAAAAAAAAAAAAAGAGGTCCGATTGCTACACCTCGCACATGGTCGTGTTGCCTTGATGAGATCTCACGGCCTCATAACATGGCCACGAACGTGGCCATGTCTATCTCCATAAAAAAATAATATAAAAAAAATTAATTAATATTATATTAAAAAAATAATTAAAATATTATAATAAAAGTAAAAAACAAAGAAAATAAAACAATAATAATAATAGAAATAAAATAAAATAACATAATTAAAAAAGAGTAAAAGAATAATAAAATAATAATAATAATAGAAGAAAATGAAATAAATAAAAAATAATAATAATCAAAATAATAATAATAATAATAAAATAATAATACTAAGAACAATAATAATAATAATAACAATGATAATAAAATTGCGAATATTGAGGGAGAGTTTTTGCTTTCTCAAACTGATCTTATATCGCAGCATTTGCATAGGATTTTCACAGGTTTTCGTCATTAATCTATCAAAGTGCGAAACTCACAACGCGAAATCAAGAGACGGGATGGGAACGATAGTTTTACTTCATGTAAGATAGGTTACATACCAATACAACGTGTGAGGACCCAACACAAAAGTAATTAAAACTGCAAATAACACAAAAGACGGAACAATAGTTTTGCTTCATAAGGCCAGTTACTCACAAGTACACCTTGTGAGAACCCACGAAAGCCAGTAAAACTGCGAACAACCCCACAAGAAGAGCAAAGTTGAGTTATAGCATATCTAATTTACGTCGAAACCTCGCATATTCTTCATTCTCATTCTCACGGCCTTGCTGCTATCCGCAATTCATAGTGGCTAGCTAACCTAGAATGTCGAAAATGAGATTGCTGAAGACGTGTGATTAATGGTAAATGGTGCTGTTGTGTTGTTCGAGCAATGTCTATTTATAGGCATGAAGGGAACAAACACATCATTATCAAAACCCGGCAAATCAAATAAATAATACAGATGAATTTTTGACTTGACGATTTGGCACTGTGAGAGAAAATGATATTTTCTTTGTCGATTATCAGATTTTTTCTAGCGCAAATCGTTCTCGAGAAACGCGTCGATTCGGTGTTGATCTTAGTAAAAATATATATAATAATAATAAAAAACAAAAACAAAAAAAAAAAAAAAAATATATATAAATAAATAAAAATAATAATCAAAACTATTAAATAAAACTAAAAAAAATAAAAAAAAAAAAATAGAAACGATTTCTACACGGCCACCTCAAATCCACACCACGGCAACTTCACACAGCCTTTAACATGGCCGTGTGATACTCACTCTCCATAAAAAAAAAAAATTTAATTTCAACCTTAAAACGATTCTTCCACACAAAACACACACTTTCACTTCATATTTTCTACAGATCTATCACACCATTCACACCAATTACTCTTCTCCCGACCGGCGACGAATTCCGGCGACAAGCTCCGGTGAAACTTCTTACATCCATCTCATCGATTTAAGCAAGAAAGGTATACTCATCTACACCCTCAATTTCGTTCTTACACGCCAAACTCTGATTTTTCCACGTTTTGATGCCCATACCTTATGTATTCGGGGTAGTACACGTAGTTCATGAATTGGGTCTTGCTAATTTCGCTACAATTGCAAATGAAATTTCATGTCTATCAAGAACCCTAATTTCGACAATTGGCGATACAATTTTCATTTATGTTGTTGTTTAAAGGTGGGTTTTCGGTTTGGGAGGCAATATATTACTTTGCAAACATGATGGGTTAGCTAATTTCAACAATGTTGTTAGTTAATTTCATGTTCATTATTTGTGCATAGCACGTGTTCGATGAAATGTCTCACTTGGGTTGGAGTTGATTTGTTACCTACTTAATTGGGTTTGATGAAGAAAAGCTTGTCTCTTTGTGTGGTTATGAAGATGATGTTTGATCGAGTTGAGCTAGCTTTGGTTTAAATTTTTTTCTTCTCGAGACTCACATTCACTTTGTAGGTACGATGTCTCGACGAAACCCGACACGTGCTAGCTCCTCCCGCTACCCGCGCAACACCACCTCTAGCCCACCGGCACGCAACAGGCGGCGCGGGCCAACAGACACGGTGGATTTGCTATCCACTATGGGCACTTTCACTAGTGACGATGCCCGTGGTAAGCGGTACGATAGGCTCAAAGGCATGAAATTCTTGCGCACCGATCGCCTCCACCGAGAGACCCTCGAACGCCTCGGCATCGTGCACCAGGTCGACCAATATCTTTCAACGAGTAGTTTGGACGCACTTTTTAGAATCGACGAGCCAGCATACGTGGAACTCACACTGGAGTTCCTCGCCACCTTCTTATTCGATGAGCACGACTACGGTAGGGTTGTCCGTTTCCGCGCATTCAATGGTCAGTCTCGATAATTTGTGTAGGGCGCTCGGTCTCAAAGTCCCAAGCTATGAACACGGCGAACCCGACGCCACCGATCATTACAAGTTCAAGCTCGATCAGACGGACGTGCGGAATGAAATTTGGAGCGAGATGATACGCCCCCAACTTTTAGGCCAGCCGGAAGCAGATTATAAAAGTACCCAATCGAAGGCTTCATCGCTAATGATGTCGGGTCTACGATACATCCATCGACCCACATCTGTCACGACACGAGGCTATTCACACGGCGTGGTCACATTACGGGATCTCTTTTACCTCCACCGCATACGCAACGGACACAAGGTACATCTCGGACTAGCTATGGCCCACGGATTCCGGCAACAGTCCGAGGGACGCGAGAAAGGAAAGATCACGGTGGGACCATTTATCACTAAGCTGGTGAAAGGATTGGGTTACTGGCCAGAAGATGAGCCAAGCCTGACAATATTTAACGGGTGGAAGAACTTGGACGCTGCGACACTTCACATGATGCAGATGATCGAAAAGCTGCCTGGGTGGAAAAAGGAGAACTATTTGTATCGATGGCACGAGGACTATCGCGCATACACCGATATCACATTGCCCCTTGCCATGGAAGGCCCGCTCCCGCATCCAATCGATGAGAGCACTGGAAGTCATACTGATTCTGCCTGCCCGTCCACGTTTAATTGCAGAGATTTTTCTGGTATCACCTCTTACGTCGACAACCGTGTCGCCGCCCTCCGCGAAGAACTAGCCAAACAACGAGCCGCGGATCGGGAGGAGAATGCAACTGCCCATCACCGACGTGAGGTGGCCGAACGAAAACTCCATAAGAGGATGGATCGTCAGGAGCAAGCGCTGAAGAAAGTCCAAGATGCCATGAAGTTGATTGCGGAGTCCCGCAAGCTGGTTGATCAAGGCGATGAGCCATCGTCCCCCGAGGATGACTCCTAGCATCCCCGTCGACCCTAATTTCTAGTTTTTCTTTTGTAGACTTTAATGCTTTGATATCCACTTTCTGTTTCTCGACTTATTATTTTGTTTTTAATTGTTTAAATCGTCGGCTTACAGGGCAAACATCGTTAAGTATGCAAAGCTCGCACGCAACATATTTTTTTGGAATCAACCATCCAATCACAACTTCAAATGTGGGGAGGAGGACTTACCATTCATGCTTCAACCTCGTCACACTTCGCCATCATGCTCACCTCGTATAATCAGGGGAGTTCACGCTTTTCAATAATTTTCCACTCCTGCTTATAATTTTCCGTTGGGGACAACGTTATTCTCAAGTGTGGGGAGGGGGAATTTTGCGTGAACAATGTTTTTTTAATTTCAAATGTGCGTGATCCTTTGAGAAAATGCATGTTTCTTTAATGTTTGGCATGATCAGTTGTTCATTATCTTAAAAATGGATTGCATGCTAGGGAATTATGTGAGCAATTAGGGCATGTACAATGATTGATTTCTTCCGACACGAACGAGTTTGGTGATACTATGAAAGATTCGTACGCATGACCCACTTTGTGAGATTTTTGAGCTGAATAGCTTTTTGCTCACTTGTTTGGTTATGTAAAGTTCATAGTTAAATTCTCTCTTAAACTTTCTCGTGGTGCATGTTGAAAATTACTAAGGTGAGACAGCGTGAAAATGAGGAAGGCATTAGGAGATAAGTCCATAGCCAAAGTTTTCGACCACGTCTGATCACCATAGTTAGCCACTTTGAGCCTGGGCCTTTTTATTTGAGAAACCCCGGGGAATTATAAGCCGCTGACGTAAGAAGCTTTAGATATCATCTTACCCGATTAATAGAGAAAGTGGAGGTTAAGTGCCAATGTCGAAAAGCATAGCCCAGCCGTTGTCTAAAATATTTATATCTCCTTTAGATAATCTGGCGTTAAGAACTCCTCCATCGATAATCTCTCACCCGCAAAGGGACTGAGAGAAGAGGGGCTTAGCGACTCGAGAAGAGGAGCTTAGATACGTGGGAAAAAGGTTAAGAACCCTTCCTTCGATAATCTCTCATGCTAAAAAAAACAGTTAGAGAGAAGAAGGGCTTAGCATATGTTTATGAAAAAAAAGAAAAAAAATACAAAACGGCAAGAGCTAACCACGACGTATGCGGCGCGCTATCGAACAATGGCACGACATCGACATGACCGCTTTGATATTTTCAGTTGAAGTTTACTCTCCAATATAGTCAGTTGATCCCTACTATAACCCGGAAAAGACCTTCTGATTCACGCCTTATCACCGAGAGTAGTAGATGTATGATCCACTTGTGAGTTTATCGTAGGGACTAGACTATTGCATGAACTGAGGGAATTCACCGACATTGAGCCTACACCCCGAGTTATCCGAGTGAATTCCTGCATAGTACGGATCCTGATTAATATTGCTAAATAAGTTCATGTTGTTTCGAGGTTGTCATTGTGTCATGTTTCGAATTTGTTGATTAATTCCGCTTCATGTTTTTCTATTTTGAACGATGATGTGCAAAGGACATGTATTACATGTTTTGATTTGTTAGCCTAAATTGCTTGAGGACAAGCAAGAGCTCAAGTGTGGGGAGGTTTGATAAACGCATTTTCATTCGTTTATCTCCATCATTTTCATGTTGAATATTTGGTTTATGTGAGTTGTCTCGTGCATTTATTCATAATTTTTACATATTTTGATGTCAAAGGTATATGAGGCGATATTTGGGACGAACTGCGTAAACATGGAGCAGAAATCAACATTTTTCCATCAACACAGCTAGATACATGGCCATGTTTGTCAGAGAAAGGAAAAATCTGCTGCCCTTCAACATGGCCTGATACACGGCCATGTTTGTCAGCATAAAGGAAACCATAGTTGCGGCCCATCAACATGGCCTGATACATGGCCGTGTTAATCAATAGTGTTGGGCCTTAAACCCTAAGCCCGAATGATACATGGCCGTGTTTGAGGCCGTGTTCACCATGTTTTCTACTTAAGCCGCAATTTGAAGCCCTAAAAGGAGCTAAGCCGCCACAACTCATTTCTAATCACTCAAGACACCTCAAGGACGACTCAAGAACCCTAGAGATCAATCCCAAATGATCTCTAGGTGCTAAAGTGAAGATTTGAAGCTCATTTACACCGGAGATTCGAACAAAGTACGAGGGATAAGCTTGAGCTCGTTAAATAGGGAAGAATCTATGTATTTCTCTGCTTTGTTTTGTACACATTTCGTGGCTTATTCCTTCATTATGAGTAGCTAATCATTTTGTGTGTTTGGGATGAGAAGAACGCTAGATAGCGCCGTAGTTTGGACGTAAAATACTCGTGAACACATGATTTGGCTTTGTGTCGTTTATGACAGCTTTTATTCGATTCAGTATAGCTATGTATTGTTTTCAGAATCACATTTGGCATGTCTATGTGTGGTGTGACGTTTAGTAGACCGTTAAGGGCGAAAGATAAATATGGTTCGTTCTATCGTAAACGTTAGGCGTCGACTATAGGGCGAAAGCAAATAGTTGACCCTCACATTAGATAAACTACTATATATATTCTCGTAACCGTTTAGGGTGAAAGCTAAGTTGGAAATGAGTAGGAATTATCGTGACATAGCTATTAATCATTTGGTAACGGTAGTTACGACTTCATCGACGATATCTAGCGGGATTCGAAATCCCAAGCACATTCCTTTTATTCGAAGTTACTCTTAAATCTTTAGTTGTGTTTTGATTAATTTTCTGTGTTAGTTTAAGTTGTTGTGACTTAGTTCAAATATAAAAATCTCAATCATTTGTTAGGCTAGATATTGAAATGATAGGTTATTACTAGTAATCAAGACTATTCCTCGTGTTCGATACTCGGATACTCGCTATAGCTATTTGGCAAACGATAGGTACACTGCCTATCGCGCGTGGTGATAGTTATAACATATTCGTTTTAATTATTACTTGACGTACTTGCACGAACATTTATTTAAAAACGTACACGCTTGCGAGCATAGGGTTTGTCCTGTTTTTGCACGACTATTATTGAAGCAGTCGTGTAATTGGGCGGGTCTCGGGTCTACTATAAAATAAATGGGCGGGTCTCGGGTCCACTATAAAATAGATGGCCCGATCGCGGATTTTGGGTCTTTCCGATAACAATAGATCTAACAAACCAAAAAATCTCTTAAAAATAACCCGTGCAACGCACGGGGTTAAACTAGTTCTTTTAATGATAGAAAAATTGCTGAACTGGGATGGAAAGGGCTGATAATTTTTAACCTTAGTAGCATTTGGGTATTACCACCAAAAATATTTTCATAGGAAAAGACTAGTCGGTATATCTAATATATGGTCGGGTCATCACCCTGTCTAATGAGGACTATTCCCGTAAATGATGTTGTTGGAGTGGGGAATAATTGTTCTTTTTTTCCTCGATTAGTGTGTGTACAAGTGAAGAATCCCAAGCTTGGAGAATATAAAATTTGAAAAAAGTAAATTTCTTTTTGTTGCCTTTTTTTTGGGTAATTGAGAAACGGTTGAATTTAGTTTTAGCATGTATCAAGAATGCATTCACAGATTTTAGTTACTTAATCCCCAATGCAATGTAGGGTGTGTTTGGTTTAAGGGTTTTAGTGACTAACGGGAAAGAAATAGAAAAAGAAAAACTAACTTTTTTGTTTGGTTGATTAGAGAAAGGGGTGAGGAAAAAAAAAAGAAAACCAAACTTAAGTTAATCTTAAGGCTGCGTTTGTGTTCCGCATCGTGAAAATTAGAGAGAAATTGATTCCCACCAATTTTGTTCCTCATTATCCTGATAATCTGGTGAAAAAAATGATTTTCCATGATTTTCGCTTTAAAACTTAACTTTAAAGTTTTTTTTTCTTTCTTTTTCTCATCTATTTTTCTAGTCAACGGAACTGTAGACAACTAAAATAAATAAATAAATAAATTGTCTATGATGTTTTATTGGGATTTAATAAATTAATTCCAAGAAATTAAATAAAGTCATTTAAATAAATTGCTATTTATTGAGATGTATAAATTAATCTCAAGTTAATAAATAGTTTATTTAATTAATAAATTAATATCATATATGATAATATATATTCATTTTATACAAAATCCTATACAGGGTAAATATGTGTAGGGATTTGTTAAATAAGTAAAGAATCAAATCAAATATGTCGAATATGGAATAAATCAAATCAAATCATATATGGATAAAATCCGCATAAATATGGAAGAAATCATCCAAAAAGATTACGCTTTCCGTAATTGTGAATTCTCTACGCCTATAAATACGGGGCTTCAGAGTTCAGAAATCACAAGTCACAAACACTCAAGAAAACACGAGCTTCAAGAGACGATATAAGACTTTTAAAGCTTTCGATTATCTCTACGAAGTTCATCGTGTTCGAATAAAAGATTGAAGACGCCCAAAGATCGAAGACGCTCGAAAATCGAAGACGCTTGAAGATCGAAGACGCTCGAGGATCGAGGATTGAAGACGCTCGAAGATCGAAGACGTTCGAAGATCGAAGACCGAAGACGCTCAAGGATCGAAGATCGAAGACGAAGCCTTGAAGATCGAAGATTCGAAGACGAAGATCAAGCCTTGAAGATTTGAAGACTCAAAGATTGAAGATTCGAAGACGAAGATCAAGCCTTGAAGATTTGCAGACTCGAAGATTCGAAGATCAAGAACGCGCGTCAAGACTCAAAGCCCAAGTTCAGCTCAAAAGCCCAAGTTCAAGAATCGAAGCCCAAGCTCAAGGTTCAAAGCCCAAGTTCAAGAATCGAAGCCCAAGTCAAGCTCAAGACTCAAAGCCCAAGTTCAAGAATCGAAGCCCAAACTCAAGACTCAAAGCCCAAGTTCAGGAATCGAAGCCCAAGATCAAGCTCGAGACTCAAAGCCCAAACTCAAGAATTGAAGCCCAAGACCAAGCTCTCGACTCAAAGACGGAAACTGAAGACTTTCGTGATCAAGCCCAATAGCCCACGAAGGAAATTCAACGAATGGCCAAATCAAGGAAATGCAATACTCAAGAATTTTCCAAAGCCTTTGAAGAATTAGGGGAATAAGTAGAGATAGAATCCACTAAATTTCATCAAATTTCATTTGTACTATTTTTCGAATTATTTGGTATTCAAATAAAAGAAATACGCTACAAATTTTTGGCACGCCTAGTGGGACCTCTCTACCTCTCATCTCTTCAAGAATTAGAACGCATCGATGATAAACTCATCGAACTTTAGTGTTTCGAGTTCTTCCAGTCAAAGCACTGGTGTTAAGACCCGGAGCATGTCAAAAGTGATTCCAGAGTCCAAGGAGACCGATCACCACGTCGTTTTGGCAAAGATAATGTCATTCTCGGCATAGTGGAAGAAGAACAAAATGCCGAAAATGAGTGCTCGTAAGTACCTTCGCTCCACTCGACCTCAAGCAATTCTTCTAAGCGAGATGAAGTCATGGGGACGAATGCTACGACCTTGGAAGAGCAAATTGCAAGTTTAACGAGAGCAATCGAAGGGCTTACGAAACACGTGCAAGAACATGATGCCCAGATTGCAAAGTTGACTAGCAAGAGCAACAACATTGATAACAGCCGCGCACATGAGAAGCGGGAGGAATCTTCTAACGAAACTGAAAAGGAAGTGCAAGGGGAACTCGAGAAGCCTTCGGGGAGTTTTCAAGTTTCCCATGACGGGATGATTCCCGTTAGCCAACTAAAGGAGTTCATCATTGGGACAATGAAAGACGGAGGGTCCAAATCCTCATTGACGTATTCTAAACCGTATACTATTAGAATCGATAACTTGAAGATGCCAATTGGTTACCAACCTCCAAAATTTCAGCAGTTTGACGGCAAAGGAAATCCAAAGCAACATGTGGCTCACTTCATCGAGACATGCAATGATGCAGGAACCTATGGAGACCGCCTCGACAATTTGTCCGTTCACTGAAGGGCAATGCTTTCGATTGGTACATTGATTTGGAAGCTGGTTCAATCGATAGCTGGGATCAAATGGAACATGAATTCCTAAACCGTTTCTAAAGTACTCGTCGCACGGTTAGCATGATTGAACTCACTAGTGCTCACCAATGGAAAGATGAACCCGGAATTGACTATATTAATCGCTGGAGGAACCTATGTCTTAATTGCAAGGACCGCTTATCTGAAGCCTCGGGAATCGAGATGTGCATTCAAGGAATGACCTGTGGGTTACAGTATATCCTTCAAGGAATTCGCCCTGGACCATTTGAAGAATTGGCTACCCGCGCCCATGACATGGAACTCAGCCTAGCCACAAGTGGGGCAAATGGACCACCTGTCCAAGAGGCTCGAAAATTCCAAGATAAAGCCGATGTCAAGAAAGGGGGTCGACCATTCGTAAAACCCCACAACAAAGAGTCTTTGGCGACAAACGCCACACCTCTCAAGCTTCGAGGCAGAGAAAAGGGCAAGAAAATTGAGGTAAGTGATGCTCCGCCAGAGCATACAGAAAGAAAATTGACGCTTAAAGAGCTTCAGGCAAAGAAGTATCCGTTTCTGGACTCCGAAGTACCAGAAATCTTCGATGAACTTCTGCATGCAGATCTCATTGACCTACCAGAGATGAAGCGACCCGATGAAGCAGGACGAACTCACGATCCTAATTACTATAAATACCATCGTTTGGTAGGTCACCCGATTCACAACTGTTTTATTTTTAAAGACAAGGTCATGCAACTAGCCAGACAAGGAAAGATAACTCTTGATATAGAGTCGACAGAGTCAAATTATATTTCAGTTATTGACGAAGACTTTGAAACTTGGGAAGAAGATTGTGCTACTTGTTATATGACTCAAGAAACTGAAGTCCGTTATGATAACTGTCAAGATGAGATCGAGGAAAACGACACCATTGGCTCATGCATGTCTGCTAATTCACTGATGAGGATCTACTCGTAGGTTCTAAGCCACATAATCACCCCTTGTTCGTGTCTGGCTACGTTCGCGAAAAGAAGGTAAAACGCATGTTGATCGATGGAGGCTCTGCAGTGAATATTTTGCCTCTACGGGTGCTGAACGAACTGGAAATTCCGCTGGACGAACTCTCAAGCAGTCGATTGATGATCCAAGGTTTCAACCAAGGAGGCCAAAGAGCCGTCGGTATGATCAGATTGGAACTAGTGATGGGAAATATGACATCAACAGCATTGCTCCACGTGATTGATGCCAGGACATCCTACAACGTGCTGCTTGGTCGTCCATGGCTACACGAAAATGGAGTTGTGCCGTCAACTTTACATCAATGTTTCAAGTACTGCGATAATGGCGCCATAAAGAAAGTTCTTGGCAATACAAACCCGTTTACCGAAGTCGAATCATACTTTGCCGACGCAAAATATTATCTCGAGCGTACAAAGGAAACGGTGAGAATGTGACACATGAGGAAAGTACGACACACAGGAATAAAGGTGATGGGGGCACGCAGGACATTGGAGGGATGATATACTCAATGAAAGTCCTGACACTATCCTTAACTCAAATTGGCTCTAAGAAACCGCTAAGCTTGTCGATCAAGGCTGAAGGACCTACGCAGCGATCAGAAAATGGACATCATATGTCGCCAAATAGGCAGATGAGTGGAGTATTTGGGCCTAAGGCTTATAAACTCCTCACAAAAGCAGGATATGATCCGAATGAAAAATCAGTATTGGGTAAACTCCCAGATCCCTAAACAGAAGTTCTCTCGAACTGAAAAATACTCAGAAAGGTCTCGGGTTACCCCTCAGAAGCCTGTTCGCACAGTATTAAAGAGGGCTAGTATAAACTGTGTGTCCGAACCTGATGCATATTCCACTAACAATGCGTTGGATGATGCCCAAGAAGAGTCCGTTCGAGAGACTAGGGCATAAGAAGAGTCCGTTCGAGAGAATAGGGCACAAGAAGAGTCCGTTCGAGAGACTAGGACACAAGAAGAGTCCGTTTGAGAGGCTAGGGCACAAGAAGAGTCCGTTCGAGAGACTAGGGCACAAGAAGAGTCCGTTTGAGAGACTAGGACACAAGAAGAATCCGTTTGAGAGACTTGGCACAAGAGTTCGTTTGAGAGACTAGGAATTAAAAGGAGTCTGTTCAAAAGACTAAGACCTGAGAAAAACCTACGAACTTCCATATTTGATAGACTTAAGCCATGCGAAAACTTAAAATTTCCGAAGAAGCAGAGTCATCGACGCGTCATTCGGCTCACAACTCAGCTTAAAGTAAAAAGTCGTGCCCACACGATTCTACCACGCTATGCGTCAGGTAACGGTGATCAACATCACGAGGACGGAGAAGATATAGAAAGCATAGGTTCATCTTGTCATATCACCATAGACGATGAAAATCTCGTCGAAGAAGATGCTGAGATAGCTCCTCTTGAGCTTGAAGAAGGTATTAAGGCAACAATAGACGAGTTGAAAGAAATCAACTTGGGCGATGAAAACGAAAATAGACCAATATATATAAGTGCGCTTCTAGATGTCGACGAAGAGAAGAACTACATTGAGGCTGAGGTCAATAAGTTGATTGAAGTTGGATTCGTTCGAGAACTCAAATATCCAACATGGATCTCAAGCATAGTGCCCGTCAAGAAGAAAAATGGTCAAATACGAGTCTGTGTTAATTTCAGAGATTTGAACGAAGCGTGCCCAAAGGATGATTTCCCGTTGCCAATACCTGAGCTTATGATAGATGCCACGACCGGCCACGAAGCGTTATCCTTCATGGATGGATCTTCCGACTATAACCAAATTCGCATGGCACCAAAAGATGAAGAGTTGACGGCCTTTCGCACACCAAAAGGGATCTATTGCTACAAGGTTATGCCATTTGGATTAAAAAATGCGGGTTCCACATACCAGAGAGCAATGCAGAAGATCTTTGACGATATGCTTCACACGGATGTTGAATGTTATGTCGATGATTTAGTAGTGAAGTCTAAAAGGCGCGAGGATCTCCTAAGTAATTTGAGAAATGTGTTCAATCGCTTAAGGAGATATCAACTCAAAATGAATCCTCTCAAGTGCGCGTTTGGTGTTTCCTCGGGAAAGTTTCTCGGGTTCATAGTGCGTCAAAAGGGCATCGAAATTGAGCAGGCAAAGATAGATGTAATCTTGAAGATGTCAAAACCTCGTAACATCCACGAGCTCAAAAGCTTGCAAGGGAAGTAGGCATACCTGAGGAGATTCATCTCGAATCTAGCCGGTCGATGTCAACCTTTTAGTCGCCTCATGAAAAAGGGCGTTACGTTCGAATGGGATGAGGCCTGCAACAATGCATTCGAAAGCATCAAATCCTATCTAACGAATCCGCCAGTGTTGGCCGCGTCTATACCAGAAAAACCACTCATCTTATACATAACTTCGCAAGAAAGCTCTGCTGGAGCCCTATTAGCACAAGAAAATGACACCGGGAAAGAAAACGCATTGTACTTCCGCAGTAGGATGATGACACCCCACGAGCTAAAGTATTCTCCAATCGAAAAATTATGTCCAGCGCTCGTCTTCTCAATCCAGAAGCTCAAGCATTATTTTCAAGCTCATAGCATCCGCTTGGTGTCACGGGCAAATCCACTGAAATACGTGATGTCAAAACCGGTGCTTTCAGACAGGCTTGCGAGGTGGTATTTACAATTGCAACAATTCAAAATCACATATGTGCCTCAAAAGGCTGTTAAGGGACAAGTCTTGGCAGATTTCCTCGCTGATCATCCTACCCAGCAGAGTGGGAGTTGTGCCACGAATTGCCCGACGAACATGTACTCTTGGTCGAAGTAGTTCCCCAGTGGAAGATGTACTTCGATGGAGCTTCACATCAAGAAGGGGTCGGAGCTGGAGTAGTATTTGTCACTTCCGATGGAGACGTGCTTCCTTATTCCTTCACTCTGACCCAGAATTGCTCGAACAGTGTGGCCGAGTACCAGGCTCTAATTCTTGGATTAGAGGCTGTGGAGATTAAACAAAGACAACTCGCAATATATGACGACTCCAAGTTGATTGTTAGCCAGATAATCGGCTCATATGAAGTAAAGAAGCCTGAGCTCCTCCCGTATTGCAACTACGCCAGAAGGCTGATAGGATATCTCGGGGAAGCGACAATCGAGCATGTGCCGAGATCCAAAAACAAGCAAGCGGATGCATTAGCCAAACTTGTTTCGACTCTTTCAACGCCGCATGAGAAAATCCAAATACCTATTTGCCGAAATTGGGTCGTGCCACCCAATTTTGATGATGATAGTGAAGACGATAATGCTGCCGAGGAAGAAAATCACACCATCGAAGTATTTGAAGTGGAGGAAGGAGACTGGAGGCAATTATTGGTCGATTACTTGGAACATGGAAAATTGCTCGAGAACCCGTCTTAGTCTGGATACATGCGCGCCAATAATAAAGGCCTTCACTCAAAGACCCCTCCCGAATATCATGCTTCAAGGTGCCAGGCACATCCTGAAGGAACCCGAATTGACGACTGAAACGGTGCGGACTATATGGCTCAATAATGAAGTGATCTCATCGCCTCAACGGGATCCGACTCGAACGGACAGCCATGAAATAGTTTTGCTCATATTCTTCTGCGCTTCCGTTGTCCGTGAAGAGAAAGTCCTGATTCGGAGTCAAAATGTTGCAAGTCCAAAAAATTACGTCGCCTTTGTGAATCCTCCTATGAGCCTCGGTAGGACTAAAATGCTTTGCGCCGTTTTCGCCAGAATAGCATGTCATCTTCGAACCCTTCAAACTTTGGTAAAGTTTAAAATGAGTCTTGAAGTAGCAAGCCAACCAAGCATAAAGGAAATGAGCTGGGAAAGTGGCATGGGTGTCGCCAAACTTCAAGGAACTTGTAATAAGATTAAGCCCGTTATAAATGCTAGCTAGAACAGGATGCGCCAAGCCTATCTTTTGACCGGACGCCATGAGGCATGCGACTTCGAAGACACTAGGACGCATAAAGCCAACCTCTTCGATGGGAAGGACGAACGCACACAACCAACAGGCCAAAAACGCTGCCATGTAGACCTCATCCTGCAAGTTGCCTCTAAGACCCAAACACGAACATAACTTCTTAGCTCCAGGGGATCACGGACAGCACTGTCCCAGCACACCGAGAGAATTATGAGTCGAATTGTCCCGGGTACGAACGTTTTTTCTCTCCTTGCGAGGAGGAGGCTGAGCGTACTTTATCTCCTCTGTCGACCAAAACTTCACCCACTTCAACAAAGACACCCGAGAAGATCGGCCGTCGCTGCTCTGGAGTATAGAGTAGGCATGAAATAAGTATTGGCAGGAACGAGGAATGTATCGATCGCCAGCCACGTCGATGCCATTCAGCTCTGATGCAGAAAGAACGACTTCATCATAGAGAGAGCCGTTCATCGTAAGCCCTGCAAGGTTATATAGGTCCCACAAAGAAATCGACAGTTCCCCATGAGAGGTCAGAAGCGTGTTGGTCGTCGGGCACCACGCCTCGCAGACGTCCTTCATAATGTTGGTATCAACGTCTTATGTGAAAAGCGAAGCGTATATCGGGTCGTGAACTTGGATGTCTCTCAGCGTTTTCTCGTATCGACAAAGAACGTCTTCGGTCCACTCCCAATACCCTTCGATATACTTGAATTTGCCGGGAAACCGAACAATAATGTTCCCCCACATAACACCCGATTCCCCTTCGATGATCGCACGTCCCAACGAAGGAAGAGGAAGTGAGTTGTTTGACGACAAACGATGATGGGGACTGTTCGGCAGTGAATGATGACTCGACTTCAAAATCCAAGCCTTACGATTCCGATTCAGATCAGTTTTCGCTGACCAGTCCGGAGTGTGTGGCGGATTCGAAGTCCTCCGATCTTCGCTGAACGACCCAATAAGGGGAGGGTAGACTACGAGCATGATGCCGTCTTCGACAGATTGCTTCTCATCCTCGAGTATAGCTAGGTGTCGTACACCGGAAGAAGATACGATGTCTTTGAAGAAAATCATGTTCGAACCTGGAAGTGTGGGAGAAGCATGGTTAAGATGTTCCAATACTCCTAAACATGATGATACAAATGTCGAAAAAAAAAATTACAGAAGCTTGCCTAGAAGAGCTGGCTTGTTCGTGGCCTTCGATGTGGAGGACTTCATGGTTTGTAGTCCAACTAGGAGACTTATGCGATAAGTTGGTCTCCTATAAGAGAATCTAACGTGGGGAAAGGAGGCTTATTTATGCACAAGAGTGGAACCTAATATGGGTAATATTTAATTCCCAAAACAACATATATCTTGCATATATATGCTTGCTTAAGTCGGCATGGGAATTAGTTTCTCTTTTTGTGCAAATCATGGAGGTTCACAGCCTTGGCCATAACAATATTTTTTTCCTAACTGGATTGGTGGGCGAATACTACAAGCAAGTCAAAAGGCCCGTAAAACCACCCAATTCGATAATGCGATAAGGATAAATGCATGACGACGGAGTAGCAAGCTGATAATGCTATAGAAGACGTAAATAAAAAGAACATATACTTCAAAGTTCAAATCTCGTCTCCGTAAATCCGTCAACAAGACTCGAAGTGGGGGGCATTTGTAGACAATTAAAATAAATAAACAAACAAATTGTCTATGATGTTTTATTGGGATTTAATAAATTAATTCCAAAAGTCATGTAAATAAATTGCTATTTATTGAGATGTATAAATTAATCTCAAGTTAATAAATAGTTTATTTAATTAATA
The DNA here is from genome assembly GCA_027422505.1 of Craterostigma plantagineum. Lineage (NCBI taxonomy): Eukaryota > Viridiplantae > Streptophyta > Magnoliopsida > Lamiales > Linderniaceae > Craterostigma > Craterostigma plantagineum. The sequence goes on from JAPQWV010000055.1 coordinate 1,210,814, forward strand.
GATTAATATCATATATGATATATATATTCCTTTTATACAAAATCCTATACATGGTAAATATGTGTATGGATTTGTTAAATAAGTAAAGGAATCAAATCAAATATGTCGAATAAGGAATAAATCAAATCAAATCAAAATCAAATCATATATGGATAAAATCCACATAAATATAGAAGAAATCATCCCAAAAAGATTATGCTTTCTGTAATTGTGAATTCTCTACGCCTATAAATACGGGGCTTCAGAGTTCAGAAATCACAAGTCACAAACACTCGAGAAAACACGAGCTTCAAGAGACGATATAAGACTTTTAAAGCTTTCGATTATCTCTGCGAAGTTCATCGTGCCCGAATAAAAGATTGAAGACGCTCGGGGATCGAAGACGCTCAAAGATCGAAGACGCTCGAAAATCGAAGACGCTTGAAGATCAAAGACGCTCGAAGATCGAAGACGCTCGAGGATCGAAGACGCTCAAGGATCGAAGATCGAAGACGAAGCCTTGAAGACCGAAGATTCGAAGACGAAGATCAAGCCTTGAGGATTTGAAGACTCGTACACTCGAAGATTGAAGATTCGAAGACGAAGATCAAGCCTTGAAGATTTGAAGACTCGAAGATTCGAAGATCAAGAACGCGCGTCAAGACTCAAAGCCCAAGTTCAACTCAAAAAGCCCAAGTTCAAGAATCGAAGCCCAAGCTCATGGTTCAAAGCCCAAGTTCAAGAATCGAAGCCCAAGTTCAAGAATCGAAGCCCAAGTCAAGCTTAAGACTCAAAGCCCAAGTTCAAGAATCGAAGCCCAAACTCAAGATTCAAAGCCCAAGTTCAGGAATCGAAGCCCAAGATCAAGTTCAAGACTCAAAGCCCAAACTCAAGAATTGAAGCCCAAGACCAAGCTCGCGACTCAAAGACGGAAACTAAAGACTTTCGTGATCAAGCCCAAAAGCCCACGAAGGAACTTCAACGAAGGCCCAAATCAAGGAAATTCAATGCTCAAGAATTTTCCTTTCGAATTATTTGGTATTCAAATAAAAGAAAATACGCTACAGGAACATGAAAAATAATTTTTCTTTTATATTTCTTTTCCTTTCCTCACTTTGTTTGGTCCATAGTAGTAGAGAAGAAAATAAAAAGGAAATACATTTTTTTTGCAATATTTTGTTGATAAACCAAATAGATAAGGAAAAGAAAAGAAAATTTAGTTTATTTTTTACTCAAAACTAAGGAAAACGGGTTTTCTCACCAAATGGTGAGGAAAACGAAAGAAAAAAAAAAACATACGAAAATCATTTTCTTTATCATTTTCTTTTCCATCCTACTTTTCAAACCAAACATAGTGTAAATTCTCTGGAACTAAACACACGCCAAAGCAAGAACCACATCAGGAAAAATGAAGAAAAAAAACTAGTGGAAATTGTTTTCTCTCTAATTTTCTTTTCCTCACCGTTTTCCTATATCCATAACCGTTTTTCCTATATCCATAACACGAAAAGGAATTATGAAACAAAATAAAAGTTACTGGCAAAAGTGCCGACTGAGGAGTGATTGGACGTTGCATGGAATTGGATAACAAAGACTTTGGAGACAGAGCACAAGCAAAAGGCGAAGGCTTCACCTTTTGAGCTGTGCAGATTCACTATACAATAAAAATAAGAATAGTAAATAGGGAAGAAGGAAGATGATGAAATGGACCACACGTACACTGCTTGCTTTTCATGCATTTTTTCGCTGCCATCCCATCCATCACCTTGAGATAACAATTCTTGGTTTCCATGCAATGCAATGAATGGTCGACAGCAAATGACCCACAATCAATATTTTACACCTAGAATCACACACACACAAAGAATAAGTTCCCAGGGCGCTTCGAATATATAATATCTGTACAGTACAGCTACCAAAATGGGCAAATAGGGAAAAAAATGAAAATATACTCCAAAACAAAATTCATTCTCCCGCCTTGCATCGAATCGAAATCACTCACATTTCAATAGGTCAACGCTTCGTACTTCACCGTAAGTGGACGATTGAACCTTGCCTGAGAAAGCATGTTATTAACAATCGCAAGATCTCGACAGAAAACTCCTTTAAACGCCGAAGACGCTTGAGTTTTAATCGCAGCCTTTTGCTCCATTTTCTCGACAGAAAGCATGTTATTAATAGCTTGCTTTTGCTGCTGATTATGAACAATAGCTGCCTTCTTCCTCTGATTCTCATTCGCCTCCTCGTCCAAAACCGCAGCCATTATATTCGTATACCCCTTCTGTATCAGCCTGTACAGCAAAACAGCAGAAATCCTCGCCCTATCCCTCACACAATCCATCTCCTTCCCATCGCCAAACTCCCACCTCTCCACAAAGCTCGAAGACTTATCGGGCTTGTGCTTCAACACCAGCAGCAAGTGGGCCCTCTCAAGCTCAGCCTTAGAGCAACCCCTTCTCAGTCCAATCAGAGCGTAATAGTCGACGTTCGACGTTTCTCCGCCAGCAAGCCTCTGCTTCAGCTGCTGAATCTTACTCGCCAGAGAACAGAGTTTCCCAGGAATCTCACGGTAATGAACGCTCTGCCTCTTCCACGCAGGGCAGGGCAGCTTTCTGTCCCTAAGCATGGAGTTGTAGAGGAGCTTCAGATGCTCCAAGTCGTGGAGGCTGTCGGGCAGGCACCTTATGGCCTCGAAAAGGCCCGCCCTTATTGCAAGTGCTTCGATGCAAGAAGTTTCCAAGGCAAGAGCTTTATTGCAGTCTGCTATTGCCTCTGCTATTCTCCCGCAAGATTCGTAGGCAGAGGCACGGTGAACGTAGCACTCGGCGAGGAAGCCCTGAGGGGCTCCCCTTCGCCCTTCTAAGATTTTGGAGAAGTGCCTTACGGCCTCTGAGGATAGGCCTGCGTCGAGGGAGGCCATGGCTGCTGTCTTGCGCCTCATTAGGTGCTTGATGTGGCACAAGAGATGGGATATGGTTTCGTACTCTGGTTTCTTCGGTGGGTTCTGCTGAGGGGATAAGTTGTGATCTCTTTCTTTCGAAAGTGGGTATTTGATCAGTGGTACGATGTCGTCGGGCAAGGAAATGCTCTCACGGCGTGAGGATTCGAGGGCTAGCTGTTTCCCTGTTTGGAGGAGGGCCATGGCGTCCTCCATTAGGCCTAAGTGGCAACATGCTTGCCCCAGAACAGAGTACCTGCGCATGCTAGGATAGGACTCAAGCCAGTTTATTATGCGAACAAGAAATAGAAAACAAACGTTATTAAATCAAAGCATTATAACAATATGCAAATCAATGACCAATCAGTGACTGAAAACCGACCAAGATTGGAGTTTTCCTCCACCTGCCTGCCGTATCACATTAGATTTATTTGTTTTGGTGGAAATTCATTCATTGACTTGACGGCATTAAAGCGCTACTGCTGATCAAGACAAATAGTAGGTTGATGTCTATATGGTTTCTTTAATTATCCAAAGCTGGCATGCCGTGATATGTAAGCCAAATTTAATGATGGTCAACTCTCTTCGACTCAACAAGAACCACAAAATATTAAATTGGAATTTCAAAAAAGGAAATAGAGGTTACAGAAAATTACCTCCATTGTCCTTCCTTCTCCACGTTCTTGGACAACCCAGCGACGACCTTCTTTTTCAAATCTGAGACTGAGGAGAAGCATTTGAACGCCGGCTCCGCCGATAGCTCGCCGTCACCACCGCCAGATGAAGAGGACAGAAGCTTCACTCTCTCCCTGGAGAGTGAGGAGTCTGATGAAGATCCTGAAGAGGACGAAGTGTAATTTTCTTCGGAAGATTCTGCCGCCGCAGCCACTTTCAAGCTTGGGATATGATCCTTAAGCATGTTCGCCACGTCCTTGTATCGCCGGAGATGCAAAAGGCATCGTGCTTTGAGCTCGAGCGCCGCCTCCATCCGCGGCGCTAAGGCCAGTGCGGTGTCCAAAATCCGCAGCGCCGCCGTCAAATCGCTGTGTTCTGCAGCGGCGATTAACATCTTCGCTTCCCTGATGTACCTCTCCACCATCTGTTGTGGCATGGTATGAAAACAAAAATTAACCATAGGAAAAAAGACAGTAATCGGATGTTAACATACATTGATTAATCGAGGCAGTCGATCCAAAAAAAGCACCAGGAAATAAATCCACAAACGCTACAAAGCATATTTTACCTTTCTGTTGGAGAGCCACCAGTGTTTCCTCTCAGTTCCGGCGAGAGATGGGTGGGACGAAGAAGAAACAGCCATGGCTGGGTTGTAAAAATCAACCATCAAAAACGTATCGGCGAAGTTGACCTGGTATTACTAACAGCGAGGGTTGAGAATGCACATGCGAAAAATCACCCCGAATTTGTGATTGTGGTGAACTTCGCCTCGCCTGCAACGGCGATGAATGGATGTTCAATGTTCAATTCTCTCTGAGAGAGAGAGAGCGAGAGAGAGGGAGAGAAAGTGTGGTGAATGAATGAGAGAGAAGGGCTTTTAAAACGGAGTGCCATGCCAGCTTTGATCCATCGCTGGCTGGCATTAGATTCTCTCTTTTTTATTTTTTTTCTCTCTCTCTCTCCTTTTTTTTTTCTAGACTTGGATTGCATAGGTGACAAGGTAGCTCATATTGTATTGATTGGCCACCACGTTTCCAATCTAATTTATTCATATACATAACAATTTCCTTTTTTCCCTTTGAAAATAAATATTCCCTTCGCCCCGCTAATTTTATCACACTTTTCCATTTCGGGCGTCCCAATAATTTTATCACATTCCTTATTTAGCCAAAAACTATCACAAACAAGGGGTCTTTACACATAAGTACATATTTCGATAAAAACTTGTAATTTAATACCCCTGCCAGAATTTTTGTATATGTAGGTACCTAACAGAATAATTTTTTTGCACATAAGTACCCGATCCCCGCAGGTACACCATACAACACATTTGGGTACCCTATATCAACACATTTGAGTACCCTATATAACAGAAAATGGTACGACGTATGCTACATTTAACGCCCTATGTAACACATATGTATGCCGTAGGTACGCGTATGCTACATTTAGGTACCATATATCAACATGTTATGGTACGCAATATACACACAGGAAGGTACGGCATGACTAAAGAAACTGGTAAAAATTAAATCGGGTACCTATCTATAAAATTTTCTTACATGGGTAACTATGTGTAAAAATTTTATTCAATTGGGTATTTATGTATAGATGTACCCACAAACAATCAATATAGTAATATTAAATATTCTTAAAAGACGCGTCAAAATATACATTTTTTTACCCTTCTCATTGTACTATTATTATAATAATGCCACCTTAATTGCGTGCCCAGCAACTTATGTGATAAAATTGCTGTGGGCAGGGGCGGATCCAGAAACTTTTGACCGGGGGGGCCGTAAATGGTAAACATCAAAATTTCATTTGCTATCTTTCTTTGAAAATTTTATCAATTTTGATTTTTTCATATAAACTTATGAACTTACAATAAAAAACTTAAATTTCCTACATTTAGCAAACAAAAAAACCGATATAAAATAGAATAAAAAAGGGTGATAACCTTCGTGGAGCTCGAATATTGAACATGTCATGATATTGATATAGCGCAGTATATATTAATATTAAATAGGTATTGCATTGCAAGTGGAAAATAAAACTTTAAACCATGAAAGGAATTTAAAAAAGGTGAAAAAGGAATTAAATTAGATATTAAATAAAAAAACCAATATGAAATCAGTTCGTATTGTTGTTTGGTTAAAAGCAAAAAATGAAAAAGAAAAAATGTTAATAATAGAAAAGAAACAGTAAACTAAAAAAAGAAAAAGAAAATGTCTAAGAAATAAATATAGAATATAAAACTGCGAATTAAAACTAAAAAGTAAAAATCGCTAAGGACCAACAAAACGAAAACCCAAGCAAAAAAATATAAAACACAAAAGCATAAAAAACTGATACTAGAAATCGAACACCCGACCACTTATATGAATGAGAGGTCCCTCGCCACTGTGCTACATGACATTTCAAGTCATCTATAAAACGGGGACTTATTTCTATGTATGAACACTATATTACAAATATAGTGCTAATATTTTCGAAAATTTCCGGGGGGGGCCGTGGCCCCCTCGGCCCTATGCTAGATCCGCCCCTGGCTGTGGGACAGACGGAGTATTTTTTCATACACTGAAAGAACACATGCAATTACTTGACTAAATAAGATCAGCAAGTAGAGAAGAATCTCGAGTAAAGTGACGAACAAACAATCAAAAGGAAAAAAAAAAAAAAAGAAAGAAAGAATATGAGTTTTCAAAGCTAGAATAAAAACTCAGTAGAAATCAAACTTCGTTGTGGTTCATTCTTATTAAAACTTAGATCTATAAACTCTTAGACATTCTTTAGTTTTCAATTTCAACTTTAGAATACTAATCTTCCCCGAAATGAACGGTTAGAAAAAGCGAGAAACAATTACCACTCCCATGGCCAAAGCAGAAAAACAGTAAAACACAAACAAAAACCGATTAAGGAAGAAAAATAAATGATTACCAGGTTTATTATTTTAAAGAGAGAAAGGGGGAATTTAATTAAAATAGGGCTATTTAAACCAAAATTCGATAAAATAGGGTTATTTTGGTCGAAATTACTAGAATCGAGCGAAACGCGGGCATTAGCCGCGTCGTCGCATCCAAAGGACGCGACGCTGATGTGGCAATGGCGGTAGGGCTTAACGCGGGCTTAACGAGGGCCTGATCGGGCCCGAAATTTAAAAAAAAAATAACTGGGCCTACTGTTGGCCCAGTAAACCCGTCGTCGCGGCTAATACCCGCGACGTCGCGCTTAATAGCAGCGACGACGTGGATAATAAAGCCGCGATGCCTCCTTCTTCTTCCTCACTTTTCATCTTTTCCTCCCCTTCGATTCCGGCGAATTAAGCGGCGAACACCACCGGCGAACACCACTTTGTAGATCTATTCTTCCTCGTCATCGTCGATTAAGCTTCGTTTGGGTATGAAACTCCTAATTTGTTTAAATCATTATTTTTATGTTTCGTTAAATTTCGTCGAATAAATGCGTTTAAGTTTGTGTTTTTGGTATAATACGTGCTTTATATGTTGTGGGTTGCTTAGTAGATTGATATGATACGTTAATTTTACATAATTGATTCGATTTAGGAATTTTCCCTAATTCGAACCCTAATTTTGAAATTAGGATTTTTAGGTTGATTGATTCGATTGTTACTACATGATTCAATTTATGTGTGTGCTTGTTGGTTGTTGTGGCGATATTGACTTTTAAACGTTCGATTTAGGATGGATACGTACGAGTATTACGGTCCGATAGATCGCTCCCTTTTGATATTCCAGGATAGTCATCGTTGTAACGATGTACTATCCAATTCTGATGGTGCCCTCGACACGCCTTTGACCGTTAGGGGTTTGAAAAGTGTCGTGTGGGGTAAGCTTTCACGACCAGTGCGGTTGCACGTGTCCTTCTACGGCGTACAGTTGTGGATCTCAGAAGTTAGATCCACACTTGATCACGGCCCTCGTAGAGAGGTGGAGGAAGGAGACGCACACGTTCCACTTGCCCGTGGGTGAGGCCACCGTCACTCTTGAGGACGTCGGTGTGCTGTGAGGACTCCCCGTTGATGGTCACTCGGTTAGTGGTGCTATCCAGCACAGGACGCAGGATCAGTGGCTCGATTACTTGGAGGAGCTTACTGGTTACAGACCTGCTGTGGGAGCGTACACCGGGACGAAGGTGTCGCTGAGGAAGTTTGCAGACTGGCTAGAAGCCAACGAGATCGATGATCACTGACGTCACTATCTTGGACAGAATCATGAACGGTCTCAAGCTGCGCCACCGTCGAACTAATAGGAACGCAACGGCTGCTCGAAGGTATATCTTCGTATGGAGCAAACGAAATATTCGACATTCCTTCAGTAACCGATGTAATGTCAGGAAACGAATCCATCGGCGCGGGATTCGTGTACTGAACGATCTCAGTTGCCTCGACAAAGACCTCAATGTAATCGAGCTCGTTGTCGGGATCCAAGAAGTACGCGAGGTCGGCATCACTAGACAATAGTAGGAGAGTATGATATAGTCGTGAGTGTTGATAGTATTCGTTCTTCACACGAACGAGTAAAAAGAAAGCAGTGCTGTCGACAGAAGTAATGTTGTATAGCATACTAAGAAATTGATCGAAATTGGTATCGCGACGAATTCGTCGATAGCCGATGGGTTGAAGACTATACTGTATGGTGTTTGATTCGTGTATGATTTCACCGCCATAATAAACAACTACTTGAACTTTTCTAGACACCATATTGGATATGTATGAAATTTGATGAATTAAAACACCGAAAATCGCATGGCTTAAATAGGTGAAATCGCCGCAGCTAATGAACGCGGCGTCGCGGGTATTAGATGCGACGACGCGTCCAATAAACGCGACGGCTAGTGGCCCAAACTGTTTGGGTTTAGTGGCCGTCTTTAGTGGGTCGTCAGTGGGTTTAGTGGGCTTTGGTCAACCGTCGCGTATATTATCCGCGGCGTCGCGCCCATTAACAGCGACGCGGGCCACACGCGGGCCCAGTCGGGCCCCGCTGTATTTTCGTAACGCAACGTCGTACGTCGCGTTTATTAGGCGCGACGTCGCGGTTAATAAAAACGTTTTGCCCTATTTTAATAATTTGCGTAAAATTTGCCCTATTTTATTGAATTTGGGTTAAATTAGCCCTATTTTAATTAAAATGCCGAGAAAGGGTGTGCAGGGTAGAAAAAAACATGCAATTTCCTCTCTTATTATTTTACTAGAAATAATTATATGGAATAGTATATATTATGGTAATGAAAAATATATTACAAACGTTATTGACTAGTGGTTGTAAACTGTAATGGGTTGAATCCACACAATCGTCAACCCTATATATTATTTAATAACAATATTTAGAAAACAAACAAGCGATTGATAATGAGGAATGACAGCCGAGAAAGGCAGAAAATACCAATATGAACACATGTCCGAGGGACCATTTCCAGGCCATTGCATACTATTCAATCTCATGCTTAACCGATATATAACTATTTATTATATATTGATTTACATTAGAATGATATGATCGTAAAATAGAGTTGTAAATTATAAAGTTTTGTTATCAACTATCATCAAGATGTAGGGGGCACCTTATAAAAGCCAGACCATACTGTCTTAGGATACCTGCAGCATTGATGATATTATTTGAATGAAATGCATTCGAGTGGGTCTGATTCTCAATTAAATGAAAATAGAGGGCCTTTGTAATAATATCAAATCATGATTATAAGTTGTAATAAGAAGGTAGCAGCATAATAATACTATTAACGTATATGGTTAATACGCTAATACATCAAGTAATCCTCTCTTCATGGGAGCTTTTTCCTCTCGTAGCGGGAGTCTTATTTTCTCCTTCAATAGGAGTTTCTATTGTGTCATTACGCCTTGGGCTTACTCTACTCGTTGAAGAATGGCCATCGGTCTGATCTATGTGCGATACTTAATCTCCGACGGCTTTTCATCATCCTGTTAACGATCGAAGAAAAAGGGAATCGATTCTATTCATTTCAGTAAAGAAGACACAATAATAATTACAGTATACAAACCCCTACGTACATATTCATTACTTTTTACAATTGCAACTTACTCCCTCAGCATATTATAGGAATTACAGATAAGTCCTCCTCACAATGAATTTAATTATTCTCTACACTCCCCCTCAAGTTTGGTGTTCAAATAAATTGAGTACACCAAACTTGCCTAACAGATACTCAAATTGATTCTTCCCTAAAGCTTTGGTCAATAAATCGGCTGGCTGTTCATGCGACGGAATGTACTCAGTCTTGATTATGTTCTCTTGTATCTTGTTCCTTATGAAACGAACATCGACTTCAATATGTTTCGTCCTCTCATGGAAAACTGGATTCGCCGCTATTTGGATAGCCGACTTACTATCTGAATATATCTTTACCGGCTCCAGACCCTTGATGCCAATGTCCCTTAGCACACTGATTAGCCATAAAATTTCTGCCGTGACAGTTGCCATCGCCCTATATTCCGCCTCAGCCGAACTTCTTGAAACCGTTTGTTGTTTCTTTGTCTTCCATGATATTAAGCAATCCCCAAGAAATACCAAAAAAAACAGTCAACGATCTTCTAGAATCTGGACATGACGCCCAATCTGCATCACAATATGCTCTCAAGGACAATTTACTGTTACCATCAAAAAATATTCCAAGGCCTGGCTTACCCTTTAAGTATCTCAAAATTCTGTACATAGCTTCAAAATGACATTTCTTTGGATCATGCATGTATTGAGATAATATTTGTACAGCATATGAAATACCAGGTCTAGTTAAGCACAAGTAAATTAATTTACCAACTATCTTTTGATACAAATGTATATTTACCCTTTTTGATGCTCGAGGTTGAACATGACTCAAGGAAGGCATATTTACTGCAATATTAGTCCGACCTATGTAATCTGTTTTTGAGCCTTCAATTTCAGCTTCCGCTCTTGTTCTATCACTTCATCTTCAGCTGTTACACAATCATCAGCACTTTGATATCCTGCCTCAAACTTAAAATTCTGCGCAATAGGGATGCTAAGCGGCTTAGATCCTATCATTCCAGTCTCAAATAATAATGCTAATACATATTCTTTTGCTAAGTACTATGCCCTTAACTGATCTAGCAACTTCAATTCCCAAAAAATATTTTAACTCGCCCAAATCTTTCATGTGAAATGTCCTATTCAAATAAGCCTTAGTTTCATTTATCATGTGATAATCATTACCTGTTATCACTATATCATCAACATACACTAATAATAAAACTAAATTTCTCCCCCTTGATTTGACAAACAAAGAATAGTCATTCTTTGATTGTATAAATCCAAAACTACTCATAGCCGTAGTAAATTTATGATTCCATTGTCTTGAAGCTTGTTTTAAGCCATATAATGACTTTTCAAGCTTGCAAACTTTTACACCATTACCTGATTTTTCTGAATTTAACCCAGGAGGAATACTCATGTATACCTCTTCATCTAAGTCTCCCTGCAAAAAGGCGTTAGTGACATCCATTTGCCAAAGTGACCAATTATTCATGGATGCAAGAGAAATGATCAATCGTACCGTAACATGTTTAGCTACGGGCGCAAATGTATCCGTATAATCTATCCCTTCTACTTGACTGTATCCTTTTGCGACTAAGCGTGCCTTGTAGCATTCTATACTACCATCACCTTTGTATGTAATGGAATAAACCCACCTGCATCCTATTGGATGTGTACCTTTAGGTAAATCAACTAGCTTCCAAGTGTTGTTTAGTTCAAGTGCAGCAATTTCCATTTCCATTGCCTTTTTCCATTTCTCTGACTTGGCTGCCGCTTCGAAATTCTTTGGAATTTCTTCACTAGCCAATGCAGCAAGGTAGGTAGCATGTCCTGGCTTAATCCTGTTATAGTCAATATAAGAAGACAAATGGTATTTTGCAGAATATGCATTGTTAGTGTTAGTAGTAAAGGGTGAAATGTAATCATTTAACCAATTTTGGAGGCTTGCTGATTCTGTTTGACCTTCTTAATGTTTGATCCGTTTCATGCCTAGGTCCTGCATCACTTGGAAAATTCTGACTATCATCAATTAAGTCATTAGGTACATAACTTGTTTCATCACTCTCTGGTTGATCATGGGCCATTTCTGTCTCTTTATCACAGCAGTAATCATTTTCAAATTGGAACATGTTTGCTAAGGTTTTATCCTTGTTTATGATGCTGTCCTTTTTTGAAAAATCAGCAAACGGAAACATATTCTCATGGAAAATCACATCTCTTGAAACTATAAAATTCCCTGCATTCACATCAAGTAATTTATATGCTTTCTGATTTGTTGCGTACCCCATAAACACACAAGGTTTAGACCTTGGATGAAATTTGTCAAGCTGGGGTATTATCTTAGCAAAGCATAAGCATCCAAAAATTCTTAAATGTTGGATACTTGGTTCCTTTTCATAGAACAGCAAAGGGTGATTTTCCTTTAAGTAAAGGAGTAGGAGTTCTATTTATCAAGTGTATAGATGTTTTCACACATTCACCCCAATACTTGATGGGGACATGTGATTGAAATCTTAAGGCCCTCGCCACATTTAAAATATGCCTATGTTTCCTTTCCACCACACCATTTTGTTGTGGTGTGTATGGGCATGAGCTTTGATGTATAATTCCATGAGATTCAAACAAGTTTCTACACTCTACACTAAGAAATTCCAATGCATTATCTGTCCTAACTATCTTAACTCTTTGTACCAACTGATTTTTAACATAAGACAGAAATCTCTTAATCACATCGTACACCTCTGACTTGTTTCTCATTAGGAATCCCCATGTTGCCCTTGAATAATCATCGACTATAGTCAAAAAATATTTTTGACCACTATAAGTTGGTTCCATATATGGTCCCCAAACGTCTAAATGCAATAGTTCCATTATGGATGTAGTCATACTCATCCTTTGTGGAAACATAGGCCTACTATGCTTTGCTAAAGGGCATATAGAACAATAACTTTGTTTCTCAGCTATTTTAAGATTTAATTTGGGCATAAATTCTGATCTCTTAAACGATATATGGCCAAATCTTCTATGCCATAAGGAGATTTTATTACTCATAGTCATATTGACCAAATTACAGTTCCATGCATTACTACTATAAGAATTTGAATAAGCAGTACTACTAAGATTATCATGATTATCATCTTTATGTAAGTAATAGAGTCCATTCCACATTCTACCAATCCCCTTTATCTTGCCAGTCCATATCTCTTGGATAAGGCAAAAATGGGGTAAAAGACAACACACATATTATCATCATGGGATAATCTTGACACGGACAGCAAATTATGTTTAAACTTAGGCACACATAGCACATTTCTTAGCTTCAGATCCTCTGTTATCGACACACTTCCAGAAAAGGAAGCTTGAATTAGATCACCATTTGGCAACCTGACAAAGGTATCTGAATCTTTATTGAAACATCCTCTATCATATAAACTTTTATTTGAAATCATATGTCTATTTGCTCCCGTATCAATTATCCAACTATTATAATTAGAAAACTTAGGGTGGACGATACCTGAGGTATTACCTACTTGGTTGGCAATTATCATTGTTGTAGTAGGTTCTGGCTCACTCCCTTGTGTTCTCCCCAACATTGATATGATCTATTGGTATGGTTGTGGAGTTATTGATGGCATCCCAGGACCTATTTCAGCTGCCAGATGAATGTTATTGTGTGGGTCAGTGTTGGTAGAGTTTGCCTTGGCAATGCTCTCATTCCATGTGGCATAGGCTCGGCCTTGATTGATTCTCCCTCTTGATTCTCGGCCTCTCAAGTCTCGCCTACCACCTCTTCCGTATCCCTGGGGGTATCCACGGATGTTGTAGCAATTTTCCTTCGTGTGTCCCCCAATACAACAGTGATCACACCACATGCTCATTCTGATTTCTTGCAAATTATTCCAAGGCTTTCTTTGACCAACAACACTCTGCATGGAGGATTCTAAATTGCTTCCTTGGAGATTGATATTCCGTTGTGTTTCCTCATTGCAAACCATGGAATAGACCTGCCTATGTGATGGCAAAGGTGCCATCATGAGGATCTGTGATCTCATGTTTGCATATCCTTCATTTAGTCCCATCAAGAATTGCATTATCTTCAATTGGTCGCCAAATTCATGAAACTCATTTGAAACAGTGGTGGCAGGAGATGGGATGAGACTGTCATATTCATCCCATAGCTGTTTCAACTTCGAGTTGTAATCGGTCACGGAATTGGTGCCTTGAGTTATAGTATTAATTTGACTGTATAATGCGAATAACCTCGCTCCATTAATTTTGTCGAATCACTCTTTAAGAACTTGCCAAATTGAATTAGCCGACTCACAGTATATGACACCTTGAACAAGATCCCTTGAAATAGATCGATAAAGCCACGATCTGACCAACACATTACACTTCTTCCACTGCTGGAGCATAGCGTCATCATCCTTCGGCTATTGGCATGTTCCATCGATGAACCCTAATTTGTTCTTTGCCTCGAGCGCAATCAACAATTATCGACTCCACATCGTGTAATTCTCTGTTCCCTTCAAGACTTCAGTTACTAACTCTAAATTTGGAGTATCGGAAGGATTAAGGTATAATGGATCATCGAAATTAACAGATTGCATCTTCTTTGGTTCTTGAACGATTGGGTTGTCTGTTTGCCTATTCTCGGCCATCATTTAGACAATCACGCTCTGCTTTCTTGAGCGAATTTTGCCCTAGGATTGGATTATAGCAGGCTTCTCTGATACCATGCTAACGATTGAAGAAAAAGGGAATCGATTCTATTCAATTCAGTAAAGCAGACACAATAATAATTACAGTATACAAACCCCTACGTACATATTCATTACTTTCTACAATTGCAACCTACTCCCTCAGCATATTATAGGAATTACAGATAAGTCCTCATCACAATGAATTTAATTATTCTCTACACATCCATTCCTTTTGCTCGACGTCTGTCTCCTCCACCAAAACAGGACATACCAGCTTCTCTTGATCTTCTTTCGCTTCACTTATTTATTTATTTTCCTGTTGTTACCCTGCTCTGTTATTTTACATAAACCAACTTGTCCTTAATCGATAACTCTCTTACCTCCTTTCTTTGGCAGTGTTTTGGATTGATTTGCTGAATCTTTTTTTGTGCGGCAAAACGGTGGTGTGATAATCTTGGGTGATGGATATGGACTTTGATAGATTGGGAGTCACAGTGGAGGAGATAGAAGGAATATCTACAGGGGCAGATCCAGGAATGTTTGACCGGGGGGGCCGTAGTATAAAAATGTATATATTAACGATGATAAAAGCATTTTCATTTGCTCTTTATGGCACAAGTCACATAACAATTCGAGATTTTTGGAGACGTACTGTAGTATTTTTTTTAATTTGATGGTGTATTTTTTACTTAAAAGTGATAGTTTTTAATTTTTTCAAGGCTCATTAAATTAATAATATGAAATATATTTTTACAACTGACTTTTTAAAATGACAGTCATTGATGGATCCTGACAAAAAAAAAGATGAATAATATTTATCTATAGTACAAGAAATGCTAAGGATAAAATAACATACACAATGACAAACATCTAAAAATTATGTATATATGAGATTTGTTTTTTCTTATTATAAGCTATGTGGTTAAATAATTAGAATCTTATCTAATAGTATAAAGGCAAAAGAAATTAGAGAAGCAAAGGATAATTAAATTAAATATATAAGTCTTAATAATTAAATTATGTTAGTCTTAAAAAACATCTAAAATGCTAAATGACACAATGCTTACATTGTGCGTTTTTCTTTTGTTTTTATTAAAAACACAAAACAAAACCTAAAGAACAAAAAAATTGATATCTATTCTAAAGTAATATTGCTAAGATATAAAGCTGGAATAGCTCAGTTTGTTGGAGTGCTAAGGCCCAAAATCAAATCCTTGACCAACATTACTTGTCGTATTAAAAACACTACTTGTCATATTGTTGATGGGCCAAGCCAACGGCTCCCTTTTAGGCAAGATGACCAATTAAATCAATATTGGGCCAAGTGCTAACATTGTGTTACTATTAGTGAAAAAAACGTTAAAGAAAATTGAATATTGACGGAATCGAACCTTGGACCACTAATACAATAGACAAGTTCCTAGACAAACAAGTTAGATAAGGTTCCCTAACTATTAGCATAATAGAATTTTATATAAACGTACTATTGGTATGTATATACACATACTACTGAAATTTTCGAAAATTTTCGGGGGGGGGGGGGGGGGGGGGGGGGGGGCATGAATAGATCCACCCCTGAATATCTAGATTGTAGACATGCAAATACATTTGAGGGAAAACATTATCGGGTGGTTGGCGTATACTCGCTCGGAAATCTTTTAACTTCGAAGCATTGAAGAACACTCTAACAAACGGTTCAATCAGGGGAAGGGGATGAAGATTCAACTTTTGAAAGAGGACCGCTTTATAATCACGTTTCGTCATCGTATAGATCGAATGTGGGTCTTAAACTCCTCCCTTTGGGCTTTTGACATACAAGTGATTGTTCGAAAGTCCGATGATGAAGAAGACCCTTTGACGACTGATCTACATTGGTGTGAATTCTCAATGCAAATTCATAATATTCCGATGTGGGCTCGATCGCAGCAGATTATGGAAAGGATTGGCAATAAGGTTGGCAAATTTCTGCAATCAGATCTTATTGAGGGTCCAACCTGGTCTCCTATTGACCGTCTTACAGCTTTAGTTGATGTTCGTAAACCATTATTACGTGCCATGTTGTTACATGGAGATGAATCGAAGGATACCATGGTTAGTCTGAAGTACGAGCGCCTCCCCAATTTCTGCTATCACTGCGGCTTTGTAGATCATACTGCCACATCCTTCCCTCTTCAATATGAAGATACGTTCAAAGACCCGGGAACGGATTATGCTTACAAGCTACTCTCCGTGCATCACGTATGGGTCCGACGACACAACGGTTACAGGGTTCCGCCAGTCGGATTACCGATGAACGGCCGGAATCTGACCGACAGGCCGAGGAGCTGACTGCCAATGGCCGATCTCAAACTGTAATGAATTCCGGCCGAGATTTTGGCGAATTAATGCCAGACGTGATTCTGGGAAGGAAATCTTCTCTAGTTGGCACTGATTCTCAGGAATTAAATGATCATATAGTAACTGATAATCCACCAGATCTGCCATCAACTATTATTGGAAGTACCTTGTCTGAGAAGCATGTTATGACGGGATTGACGCCTTCAATTACTAAGAAGACCACATCTGAAGATGATAAGCATACTCACCGTAATTCCACCCCTATCCTCTTTAAACCCCCATAAGGACCCGCCCAAAACAAGTTTCCCATAACCCAACATAATAGAAATCCCTAACCTGTCTAAGCCTGAATCCCAAGCCCAAAGCATACAACATGTGAAACCAACAAAACACCCTCCAGACTCTCTTATCAAGCACCAACCCAATCCATAATCACAATTTTCCAACCCCCTCATACTTCACATGACGGAACCATACAACCTAGCCACCCCACCTCCAACTTTCATTACACTGGTAGAACAAAAAAAAAGAACCCATTTCTCCAAAGCCAAAACGCTTCGACGCCCTAAACTTCGAGCCCTTGCCAGAACCTACAATCCAACCAGTAGTCGCGAGCAGGACCTTACTCATCCGTACACACCAACTCATTCCAGAAAATAAAAAAAAATATTGATACCTTGGATTCTCTTATTCCACACGCTAAGAAACCCTTGGTCGAGCGTGTCGACTGCATGGACATTTCGGGTTCCCCAGCGGAGACTGCACAGCAATCCCACCGATCATCATGAATCTCCTAAGTTGGAACTGTCGGGGGTTAGGTGTAGGCCTAACAGTTCAGGAGCTCGAGTGGCTAGTCCGGGAGCGTAACGTTGGAATGATTTTCTTGACAGAGACTAAATGTAAGGCTAATAGATTTGAAGCCGTTCGACGTAAATTGGATATGCATGGAGTATGTATTGAAGCTAGAGGACGAAGTGGGGGCTCGGCCTTGTTTTGGTGCAAAGACTGGTTGGTTACCTTACGTTCATTCTCCTCAGCTCACATAGATGTCAGTATTCGAAGACCAGACGGTGTAGCCCTTTGGCGTGGAACAGGGTTCTATGATAATCCTCGAACAACAGAACGTCCACATAGTTGGAGTTTACTACGGAGGCTCAAGGATCACATAGACCCGGCTTGGCTATGCATGGGTGATTTCAACAAAATTTTACGTCAAGAGGAGAAACTTGGTGGCCAAATCCGTATGTCATCTCAAATTCGATATTTTTGAGAAATGCTAGATTTCTGTGAATTGCGCGATTTGGGCTACGCCGGGGATGCTTTTACCTGGCGTAATAAAGCTTGTTCTCCAAATACCATTCATGAACGCCTTGATCGTGCATGTGCATCTTCGTTTGAGACGCCACCGTCACTAATATTCGCACGGTATATTCTTATCATCATGCAGTCCTAATTGAACCATGCCCACCTCGCCATACGATTGAGCGCAGACCGAGATTGTTCTGCTTTGAAGCAAATGGGCCGAAGAGGACGAGTGTGCAACGATACTATGCCGATGTATGGCTGAAACTACCTCAGCGGACCCGAGACGAAGACTTATAGATTTCATGGATTATAGTCGGAGCGAACTGAGAGGCAGGAGTTCTAAGCTCGCACAAAGGTCGAACAGAGAACGAAGGGAGATCGAGGATGCTCTCAAACATACGTCAACGAATCAAATTACTAAGGAAACAAAGGAAAAGGAAATACGACTACGAAAGAGGCTAAACGATATCTTTGACCGGGAAGAGATGCACTGGAAACAACGAAGCAAAAAAGAATGGTTGCTCCATGGTGATAGAAACACGAAGTTTTTTCACCGTCAGGCCTCGAACCGACGAAAGACGAATAGGGTACAAAAGTTATTAGACCGACATGGGAAGTGGCAAACGAAACAAGCATCACTTGAAGCGATTGTGGTTCGCGCTCTTCAAGACAAGCAACCCTGCGATAAATGAGATTGAGAAAGCATCCCAGTTTATCACACCATGCGTGAGCCAAGCAATGAACGAGACGCTTCTCCGTTCCATACACGGCTGAAGAGGTAAAAGATGCCTTAGACTCGATGTCTTCTTTTCAGTCACGAGGACCAGACGGCTTTCCCCCTTTCTTCTTCCAAAGATATTGGGACATCGTAGGTACTGATACTACGCAAACCATTCTCTCCTTTCTTAACAACGGTATATCAATCTCTTCTCTCCATGATACTAATGTGGTTCTCATTCCGTAATGTCGTAGTCCTGACAACCTAACACAATTCAAACCGATTAGCTTATGCAATGTGATTTATCGAACCGCATCAAATTGCATAAATAATAGATTAAAACCCTTCATGGATTCTCTTATTTCGCCTACTCAATCCGCCTTTATTCCTCGACGGCTCAAAACTGATAATATCCTTATAGCTTATTAAATTAATCATGCTCTTAAGAACCGCCGAACAGGAAATAAAGGTTTTGCCTCTATCAAGCTCAATATGAGTAAAGCATATGACCGAGTCGAATGGCCATTTCTGAAAAGGGTGCTGAGTAAGTTAGGTTTCCATGACGATTTTGTTCGTTTGCTTATGTTATGCCTTTCATCC
Source organism: Craterostigma plantagineum (assembly GCA_027422505.1). NCBI lineage: Eukaryota > Viridiplantae > Streptophyta > Magnoliopsida > Lamiales > Linderniaceae > Craterostigma > Craterostigma plantagineum. Next base: position 1,230,119 of record JAPQWV010000055.1, read on the forward strand.
GTTACATGCTCTTTCTTACTAAACGGACAATGTTTTGGTCGTCTAACTCCTACTAAAGGACTCCGTCAAGGGGACCCTCTCTCCCCATACCTTTTTCTTTTCTGTGCTGAGGCTTTTACAAGTTTGTTACATGAGGCGGAGTCCGCAAAGGAGATTGAGGGTATTTCAATGAGAAAAGGGAGCACCGCCTATCTCCCTTCTCCTTATTGTCTATGAACGAGCATCAAGGCAACAAGTGAACCTCGACAAATCTTCAGTGGTATTCTTGTGAAACGTTCGGCCGGCTGTACAAGGACAGTTCTGTAGTGATATAGGCATTCAGGCTTCACAATCCCGTGAGATGTACCTTGGTCTACCATCCATGGTGGGACGAAACAAGAAAGAGATGTGTGTATATATAAAGGACCGAGTTTGGCGACGAGTGAGTGGATGGTCCGAGAAACTCTTATCACAAGCTGGTCAGAAGGTGCTGATTAAAGCCGTCATTCAGGCAATCCCAACATACGCCATGAGTTGCTTCTTGCTACCAAATTCTGTTATACATGACGTGGAACGCATGATAGCTCGCTTCTAGTGGTCAAGCTCTAAGGGGAGGGGAATACATTGGGTAGCATGGAATCCTTTATCTAAATCTAAAAAATACGGGGGCATGGGATTTCGAGACCTTGAGTCCTTTAATCTTGCACTGCTAGCCAAACAAGCGTGGCGATTTATACAACGTCCGGATGCTTTGGTATGTCGTATCTTCAAAGCTCGATATTTCCCTAATGTCAATTTTTTGACAACCTGTGGGTCACCACCCCTCCCTCACATGGCGAAGCATCTTGCCTGCCCAAGACTCTATCGTTCAGGGACTTCGTTGGCAAGTAGGAAGTGGTGATAGCATTATAGCATGGATTGATCCTTGGATCCCACGAGCGGAACACTTCAGTCTTTTTCTACTCCCATGATATCAAGTTTTCATCAGTATCTGCCCTTCGAGACCCAATATCAGGCCAATGGAATATGCACCTAGTTCGTTAGTCTTTTCTTTCAATCGACGCAGAGCACATCTTATGTATCTCGTTGGGCATCTGCTCACAACCAGATAAACTTGCGTGGCATTATACGAAGGATGGTAACTTCTCGGTTAGAAGTGCATACTTTTTAACTGAAAAGTATAAATCTCGACCAATGGCTTCAACTTCGTCTCCTCAGACGTGGAACATAATATGGGACTTGAAATGTAGTCCACGAATTCGGCTATTCGCTTGGCGAGTATGCAGGGACGCACTACCCACAGCCAAAAATCTCTTCAAATGCCAGTGCTTGGATCATTCTAACTGTATTCGATGCGGAGGAACCCCAGAGAATATTGAACACGTTTTTCTCAGATGCCCGATGGTAAAACGTTTTTGGAAGAAAATGAGGATCTCATATGACGTCATACGAAGATCGACAGATGATGTAGAATCTTGGATACAGGACATGAAGAAGAAGCTTAACGATGCGGACTTCGAGCTATTCCTCGGATTATGTTGGATAATTTGGCGGGTTAGAAATAAATGGGTTGTAGAAGGCTCTTGCATGTCTGATGATCAAGCTATTGCTGAGGTGAATGCATTGACATCTGTCAAACTACCTTATGAGGTGAATGCATTGACATCTGTCAAACTACCTTATGACAGACGGATAATTGAGAACCCTACGTAGCAGGAAATTCGGTGGACTCGGCCGGAGGAAGGCTTTCTTAAGCTCAATACGGATGGCGCCATTCATAAGTCAAAGGGGATGTCATCCATTGTTATGGTCGCACGAGATAGTATGGGCAGTTGTGTCGCGTGGCTTACTAAGAGGTGGCCCAAATATTGTTCACCTGAAGCAATTGAATCTATAGCCTTAGAGAAGCTTTGAGGCTCGCACATTACAAAGGTTGGAGTCATATACAGATTGAAAGTGATTGCATGACTGTTATTTCCAAACTTCAGAAGGAATCAACGGAATCTGCAGAGATCGGAAGCATTCTCTTTGGTTGTCTCTCTTTATATCGTTTATTTACATGTGTCCGGTTTATTCATGCTCGTAGAAGAGCGAATGTCGTAGCTCATTACTTAGCCAAATTTCTTGGGTATAATGGGTAAAGATCTACCCCGCCTACACAAGAAATGGCCAACTTATTATCTGCGGATATTTAATAAATGAGCTTTTACGTTTCAAAAAAAAGTAGCTGCATAGCTGTTACCATCGAATTCGATACCTTAACAAAATTATATATATTCATAATTTCGCATATATCAGTTTTTAATTAGATGATCATGACAAGCATTCGAACATAATGATATATCTTTGAAGTGTGACTGCGAGTACCGATAGATAGGGGTGGCAAAATTACCACGGTGAACCATCCCCGTCGGGGCCCGAGACTACTGGGACGGGGAATCCCCGGTCAAAACGGGGATGGGGAGTTGACGGTGATTCCCCGTCGGTGAAAGGGCGGGGACGGGACGGGGACGATAATTATGTTTCCCACCCATCCCTGGCCCCGAACCCGACCCCGATTCAATCAAACGGTGATTCACCATATTCCCCGATTAGATTAATAGTTAATATAAAAAATAATTTTAAGCAAAGATTTTCAGTGCGCCTTTTTTAGATTGAAGATCGACTTTGAAAATAAAAAATATGCTTTCATTTTTTAACTACGTGCATAGTTGGACATTCAGACAAAAAAAAATTCTATTCCAATGCACACAGACAAACGCATGATGCAGAGGCATAGTTCCATGTCAATTCTTTACTTTTTTTTAAAATTTCATATCATATTTTAAATATTAACCTAATAACTCAACCCTAAAAAACCCATAGCCGTGAATAGCTTTTTATCTCAATATCAAAAATCCATCCATAGTCAACCAATACTCTCACGCCCTCTCCCCCTCCCACATCGAAGAATCAAATTTCGCCGCCACAATGGATCGAGAGAATGAGCCACAAGATATGCCTATGAATGAATTTTTATTCAAAAGTGGAAGCAACGACATTGTTGATCTCGTTAAGGATCGTGAAGAGAAAGACGAGTCTCAGGGGGCCAATGAAATAACTCCGAGTCCCACCTCCCTACCTCCAACAGCCGAATCTATTCAAAACAAAAGGTTGAGATCCGAAATGTGGAATCACTTCAAAAAGCAAAAGGTTGGTGGGGTGGATAAGGCGGTGTGCAATTATTGTCAGAAGATATTGGGAGGTAAAAGTTCTAATGGTACGAGGCATTTGCATGACCATTATCGTGTATGCATTAGAAGAAAGAACCTTGATATTCGACAAGCTATGGTAAATCCTGTCAAATCCGTAGATGGAAAAGTCTCTTTGGAAAACTATAGTTTCGATTCGGCGTTTGCAAGGGAAAAACTTTGTCACATGATACTTAAGCATGACTACCCTTTGTCGATGGTTGATCATGAAGGATTTATAGAGTACTGTAACGCTCTTCAACCTTTATTTAAAGTTGTGACAAGAAACACAATCAAGAGTGATATTTTAGGCATGTATAATGTTGAGAAAGCGAAGACAATGAGTAGGTTGGAGGCCAATCGAAGTCGAATCGCCATTACGACTAATATGTGGACTTCAGAGATTCAAAAGAAAGGATACATGGCTGTCACGGGACATTATATTGATGATACTTGGAAGTTACAAAGCTTCATTATGAGGTAAACTTCTATATTTATGTGAACTTCATCTTTTTCTTGGCTTTCTTATTTGGCATGAGTTATAGTAATTGTTATATGATATTATACATTAGGTTTATGCATGTCCCTTCTCCACACACCGCTGAGGAAATTTCTACTCTATTGCTCGAATGTTTTTACGATTGGAATGTGGATCGAAAGCTGTCTACTATAACGGTAGATAACGCCTCAACAGATGACAAGCTGATGAGAATTTTACTTGACAAATTGCCATCAGATTCCTTGATTTTGAATGGAAAAGTATTTCATATGCCTTGTAGTGCACATATACTTAATTTGGTTGTGAAGGATGTGTTAGAAGTTATTAGAGGGGGGATTGACAAGATTCGTGATAGTGTTATATATTGGAGATCAACCCCAAAAAGGGTCGAGAAATTTGAAGAAACTGTCCGTCAACTGCATGTTCCGTACTCGAAGAAACTTGTTCAGGATGTTCCTACAAGGTGGAATTCAACATACTTGATGTTGTCGTCTGCATTGTCGTATAAGAACGTGTTCTCTCGTCTAAAACAACGAGATTCAAAATTTCAGAGTTGTCCGCTGATTCTGATTGGGTGTTGGCCGAAGAAGTTTGTGATAAGTTGAAGTTATTTTATGCTTGTGACTGAGATGTTGTCTGGCACCAAATACCCAACAGCTAATATGTTCTTTCCACATATTTGCAAAATTAAACTTGCTTTGAATGATTGGGTTGCATCTTCACGCGATGAGATCAAGATGATGGCGTCTAAGATGGTGCTTAAGTTTGATAAATATTGGGATGTGATTCATAGTGTATTGGCTTTGGCTACTATATTAGATCCAAGGTTCAAGATGATGCTAGTGGAATATTACTATACCAAGCTATATGATCAAAGTGCCCGGGATGAGATTGGTAGATTACGAAGTATTTGTCATGATATGGTGAGTAATTATCATATTGGTAGAAATGTTAATGATCTTGTGCTTCAACGGTTGAGGGTCCACACTTTCAAGATCATGATGATTGGATGGAGTTTGATAGTTTTGTATCAAGTAAAAGATCGAACGACAACCAAAAATCAGAGTTAGACCGCTATTTGGAGGATGATATTATCCCATCAAGGACCCCTGACTTTGATTTGCTATCTTGGTGGAAAACAAGTGGACACTCATATCCAACATTACAAGTTATTGCTAGAGACATACTAGCCATTCAAATGTCAAGTGTTGCATCTGAGGCTGCGTTTAGTACTAGTGGAAGAATTGTGAGCGAATACCGTAGTAAACTTCTTCCGAAGACATTGGAGGCCGTGATGTGTACTCAAAGTTGGCTTCGTAAAGGTGATATATTATCGTATTTAAATATTTTATCGTTTAATTCTAACAGTGCAATGCAATTGACATACATTATTATTTTCTTTATAGATGTAAACTATCATATATTCAATGACGATGGAGATGCTGACGAGGTAAAAATAATAACGGTATATTTGTATGTTTATTTAATTAAAGTATAATTTTATTCTTTTGATGTTACAGGAATCGTGATGTTACATTTCAAGAATCGACATGGATTCGTATTATGTCATATATGTCCGACGTAATTGTTTCTTTAGTACACTTTTTTGTTTATGTTTTAACGTAGCGTACTAAAGAAACAAATGTCGCAATTTTTCATACATTTTTATCTCAGTTTTATCGTTAATGTTGGATGTTTCGTTATTTTTATGTCGTTGTTGGCTATATAACTTCGTTTATTTTACAATGAAAAATTAATGTTAATATTTTGGGTATATACATGAATATGGTGAACCCGAATTCCCCGCGGGAACCCTGATCACCGAAAGGTGATTCCCCATCCCCGAACCAATTCATCATTAGCGGTGAATTAGTGGGGATGGTATTTAGAACTAAAATTTGGTATGGGGATGGTACGTCCAATACCAGCCCCGAACCCTCCCATTGCCACCCCTACCGATAGATCTATCTTTCATTTATGTCTTTCAAACATAAATTTTCCAAGAAAACATTCAATCATATTGCCCACTTTACATTAAATGAATGCCATCCCTTTCCAACAATCTTGCCTTGGAATGAATGCGAAATTATTGCTCAATGACGTGTTCTCCTTCCGTATAATTAAGTTCTCCTATTCAGTGATAGCTTTGTAGTGAGCACATAATATTGCAATTACCCTCAAAGAAATAATGATAAAATGATTTTCAACTAATGTTGACACGTGAATTTCGACTCGTGTCTCAGAAGTTGTATTGAACTGGACGGTAAGTATTGTTGTCCCGACGACATTGTTGAGTATAGAAGTATATAAATTTGAATGTGTTAAAATGGTCATTTCTAGACTGATTTTTTCTTGTTTAACTTTAGCCTTACACGATATTTAAATCTGTTTTGTTTGTAAGATGGATGGAGAATCTATACTCATAACCCCGTGGATTGATATGATGTTAAAATGGATATTCACATAGGCTTTCAAATAGATGTAACTGATAAACAATAGTGTCGTGGTTAAATTACTAAGTTACTTATTTGAATCAATTGAAAGGTGGTAAACTATAATAATGTTAAATGGATGTTTTATCAATGTTCGTGGAAAATTTAATATCATAATCTGACGAAACTTAGGATTCTTGGGAACTCTTCAACCATAAACTATATATTATCATGATTAAAATAATTAAACTGATGGAAATAACTCCACTCCATGCAGGTCAGCTAGGAGACAATTTGTAATTTGAATTCCCAAAGATTCTCTAGCTGTCTATGTTACGACCAGAATTCTATAACAGGTAACATTTGACCATACATCATGTTTGGATCACTAATCGTTATCTAATGTGAACGGAAAAAATCCAAACTCAAACCCTAAAAAAAAAAGAAAATCAGAAGCACTTCTTCGAATTAGTGCCAGTGGGGTTTGAACATCACGTGCCCCATGTGCCCAAACACAAACCAGAGACAGCCTAACTTTGCTTGCTTTATGCACTTCTATAATTCTCTCTCTCTCTCTCTCTCTCTCTCTCTCTCTCTCTCTCTCTCTCTATATATATATATATATATATATATATATATCTCATGTGATGAGATCATCTATAATGTATCAAAACTAAGCTAATGACATCATAAAAATAGGAGAGAATTAATACGAGGCTAGTACAGGCACACACCATGTATGATGTATGTGTTTCGTTCATAACACACTTCTTCTTTTTTGCCCCACGATGTAAGAACTCCTTGGCAACGAGTATATGTGAATTGAACCTATTTGTGGATGTGTGATTTTCTTTCTCCTTTTTTATTTTTTAAATATAAGATAGCGTATTATTTATTGTGTTTGGAGAATTGCTCATAGGAAAGAAGTACATCGACCGCAAAGTCAACATTGAAGGCTTTGGATTATGCCGACGGAGTCCTTTGACTCCACGCAATGCGAACTAAAGTCAAAACAGATTGATCGTATGTATATAGATGCATAACAATCATAGAGTATGCGTTTTAATGAAAAGCTGCGACCTTTTTTTCTGTCAAATTCAACCCCAATAATACACTGGTCAAAAATTAGTTTCCAGGCTGGAAATAAGGATTTTGGAAGGCGTACGTGGATAAGAATTAAGGACTTATTGGCTTACATTTTTGACTATTTATTTTGATAACTTACCTAGCTTCATAAATCGAAAAGATGTGAGACTCCAATCATTTTTCTACCAAAAGAAAAAAAGTAAAAGTTGATCTTCATACTAAGTTACCAAGCCAAATGGGCGAAAAATATTCCACATTGCACGATATCTTAGGATTTATGGCTTATTTATGACGTAATGATCAGATATCTAAATTGGTTCCAACATATTAAATTAACAACCGACATTTGCAATTATAAAATATTGTGATCCAATGAAAACAAACATAATTGGTATAATTTTCGGCTAAAATGCGTAAAAAAAATCCGGTGGTTCATCCTAATACACAAAACCCCTACCATTAAAAAATGACATAGAAACTCCACGTGGCTTATTTAATCATGCACTCCGTGTTATTTATGCCCCCTAATCGGGGTGTAGTGCTAGATTTTAGACAACATTTTGGTATGATGCTAAGTTTACTACAAAACAAAGGAGCTTCGAGCAATAAAAAAAAGAAGTGGTAACGTGAATTTTAATAATTCCACGAGGGAATGTAACATAATTCCCCCTAAATTTTCTCCTACAAAGACAATCAATAAGAATTAGGGGTGTTCAAATTTTGCATAAAATCGAAAAAACCGGCCAAATCGAAAAACCGAACCGAAAACAACCGAACCGAATTATAAAAAACCGAACCAAGCCAAATTAAAATGGTTCGGATATCAAGCATACGTAAAATCGAAAACCGACAAAACCGAACCGAAATTATCATACTATATTAAAAATAGAAAAATATTAAAAATCATTTGTTTTTCTCCCACAACTTAAACAACACATTAAATATAATTTGATTGTTATACTTTTTTTCCGCATTTAGGTGAATATTTTCCTCACCAATCAAAAAATGTTTTTCCCCGAAATAATTTGTAGTATTTCAGATGAATATTTTTATGTTTTGGTTAGATTTTGTTCCATTTCATGTTGTTTTTTTTTTGGACCTTTGAATTGTTTTTGCTACATGTCACGTTCCATAAATCTTCTTTATTTCTTAATAACCATTTTTATGTATTTTAAGCTCATAATATTTTTTTGTTGATATTAGTTCCTAACCAAAAAACAAATCGAAAAAAACCTAACCGAATTGTAAAAAATCGAACCAAATTAAAATTGTTTGGATATCTGATTAAGCATACGTAAAATACCGAACCGAAATTATAATCGAACCGACCGATGAACACTCCTAATAAGAATTGCCATAAGACACAGGCTAACTTGTAATAAGGCCACGTGGGACCAAACTCAATACTCAGGCCCAATAAGCCTTCTTAGAAGCAGTTAGGTAGGGTCTTTGCTAATTCTCTGTATTGTTTACTTGGTAAAAAGATTCGGTCAATTCAAAAGAAAAAGCGCACACACACACAATGCATATATACAGATATATATTGATCACTTTGAGATATAATATTAGTTGAACGGTTCCTTCTTCATTTGACCTTAGCACTGATACCATGGTAGGTAAGACCAAGTTCTGAGATGATGGCTGCACTGGACACGTAACAATCTAACGTCCATTTCAAACGTATTTTCTCGACCAAGTAAACAAATTTGGTCTTCCCCAAAATGTTTGAGAAAAATAAAGTATTACATCATCATCTCTTCTTGTCACTTTGTTGTTTTTGCATATGTTTTAATCTGTTACTTGCTTCATGCATGCATAATGACCTAATCAAACTTACTACCAAGTCCACCATTTACGGCTCACAACCAAAGTTGGAGTGGAGAGGTTTAGTTTAACTAACACTTTCGTTTGTTTCTTACATAACTTCTCTATAATAGAACAACGAAATAGCGCATGACAGGCATTTTATGTTTTCATCTTCATCATTCATCTATCTTCATGGGTAACTCACCGCCTCGTCGACTAACTGGCACAGTCATACTTTCGAATGGAGACACCTTCGCTTACTTCGAAGGGGAGACCATTACGGCCGCCGAGCTCATGTTAGAGCATCCCCAAGAAATCGTTGTCGAGTACAAACCTACCGTCGACAATAATAAATTGACTCCTCTCCCGGCGGATACCCAATTAAAGACAGACAAGATGTACATCATGCTTCCTTTAAGAAAGGGCGGAGTCGTACTGACCGAGGAAGTGCGGGCCCTACTGAACACTGCACTCAGATCGAAGGCTCTTATTCTTTCTTCGTTCACAGGCGTCGTGCCCTTTCTGGCGAGGGTGGGACCCATCATTGCGGGGATGACGACGCAAAGTGGTGGTGGCAGTAGTACGATGCTGGTCGATAAGAAGATTAAGTTTGTCCAGGAAAGAAGGGAAGAAGAAGTGAAGTGTGATTATTTTGCAGAGGTTTTGGAGGGAAGGCCCGAGTTCTTGAGCAGACAGTTGTCGCGGAAGGGATGGAAGCCTAGTTTGGATCCAATTAAGGAGAAGACTGTCAAAGGCGAATGCTCGCCATTGGGTGCTTTGATGTAACGTATTAATATTGTGTGTGAACAGTGTTGGTTCGATCGTTCGTCGTAGGGATTGGCATGGATTGATGTATTGGTGTTGTTGTTGTGAATATATGAAGCTTAAATGGAATGCATATTCATTAATATTTGATAGGGGTAACCTTTAGCCCAGCATTCCTCCTAACCGTACCACCTGAAGATAGTGATTTGGCAGACATATTGACAGGTGAGGCGAACCCCTGGGTATCTGTGACTATGTACGGAAAAGGTAGAGGGGTGCTGACGGGGAAATAGTTTAGGCGGGAAATATTGGATCTGGCCGACCAGGGGACACGTGGGCCTTTGTGAATGGTCGACATGGTGAGTAAGAAGGAGGCGCGCCAGTCTGACATCCGTACGCCTGCAGGTGCTGTGTCTCCTATGAGGTACCAAACGTCACCATCACGTGGTCCCGCAGGACTGCCAGCTGGGACGAAAAGGAGAAACGGATGTATGTGAATAAGGAAGGATCTGAGAGAGAAAGGAAAACGGATTCATCACAAAACACTTAGAGAAATACCGTATTCATCTTCTTCATTCTTTCTAACGCCATTAACACACTGTAATGAGCGGAGTGAGCTTGAGGGTGCATTTCCGACTGTGATTAGTGGATACTATTTCCGGCGGCCCGTGGACGTAGGACACCTGTCCGAACCACGTACATCTGCGTCTCTGTCACTTCTTCCTTTCTCAGCACCTAAATATAGATCTTAAAAGACACTAAACACGCAAGTCCTAGCCCGTTTCACCCATCACCACTCTTCCCGGACAAAATACTGTTGATCGGGGTCGTACCCGCATCAAATGGCGCCGTCTGTGGGAAGGATGGTCTGAGACGTGAGAGCACTGGGCAGTGATAGCAAGGAAGGCAGGCTGTTTCTGGGCCTGTTTGAAGATAAGGCAAGGAAGGTAAACTGAGTTCGTGTCTGATTGAAGGCAAGACGTGAGGGAGACCATAGGAAGGTGCTGTTGTCAGAAGAACAGTAAGCTTTAAGGACGCACAGAAGTTGGATACGATGGAAGGACAGCCATCGTTGGCGCAAGACCTGCAAGGAAGGTTTGAGGAAGTCGCCGGAGAAACAGGGAAAGGTCCCGCGTCGGCCCCAACGTTGGCCTCGCCGATCGAGACCCCGGTGGTGGTGCCGACACCCACCTTTGCAGGACCATCTAGAGCGGTTCCGCCTCAAACTCCCATAACCATAACGGTGGAACAGCTAGATCTGTTGGTAAAAAATGCGGTGGATGCGACTATAACTGCTAAGAAAGCGAGGAGCAAAGGCAAACGGAAGCATCCCCTCTCCGCCCAAGGCAGGACCTCGGATGGACATGTCTCAGAGTGGGCGGAGACGGTCGGAGAAGACGCGATGGCTGAAGAGGAGACCTTACGTGTATTACCAGAAAGGAACCCGTCTAGGAGAGAGGTTGCCCAAGAAGGAGGTGATGATGGACCATTGAATCCAACACCCAAGCGAGGTGAGGAGCCTGTTCGAGGAGTCCAGGAAGGACCAGTAAACCAAGGGAATGCGGTACCTCCGACAACCCTAGCCAGTGGGTGCAGGATACAGGGAGATAGGAGAGCCAACGAGCAAGAGGTGGAAGGGAGAAGCTGTAGCACGCGTGGACAGGGGAGAGCTGTTAGTTCAGGGGGCAGGAGCTCAGAAGGCAGATGTTGGACTTAAAGAAAATGGTAGATGAGATGCGGAACAAGACGACTAGGCCACATCTCCGAGGATTACACCAGGCCGGTACGCCTTTTGCAAAAGGATTGTTGGAGGGGGAAGTAGCGCTCAACTTCAAACAGCTGCCGTATGAGTACGATGGTACCACTGACCCTGAGGAGCATGTGCTACGTTTCAAGAATACCATCTTGTTGCATAACTTCTCGGAAGGAGTGAAGTGTAGGGTTTTCCTGACAACATTGGTGAGAGCTGCCCAACAGTGGTTCAGCCAACTAGAACCTGAGGTTATCCATTCATTCGAGGAGTTCCAAGAAATGTTCATCACCCAGTTTGCTAGCGCTCGGAAGCCACCCAAGTCTGATATGTCCTTGTTTCAAGTCAAGCAGCGACTAGACGAGAGCCTTCGGTCCTATATCAGGAGATTCAATGTGGCGGCCTTAGAGGTACCCTCTGCGACTCCTTCTGTTAAGATTAACGCTCTGGTTCATGGTTTGCAGGTGGGCGATTTCTTTGCGTCGCTCTCCAAGAAGCCCCCAGAAACGTTTGAGGAACTGCTGAGCAGAGCAGATAAGTATATAAATTTGGAGGAGAGCATGTTGGCAAAGATCCGAGAGCTAACGACCAGGGCGGTACCTAAGAAGGAAATGCCAAGTCATAATCGAAACAAGGGAAATGTCCGGACCATTCACCCCCCAGCTATCAGGAGGCCTATGCCAGGTGGCACGAATAGATTTCTTCCCAGATATCAGAGGTACACTCCCTTACGAACAAGCTTAGAAGAGGTCCTAGCTGTGGCGACAAGACATCCAGACATCAGGTACCCTCGAGCCAGCCCTCGAGGATATCCGAAACCCACAACAGGGCCCTTCTTGTTGGCGTGGCAGCGGACCCGGTCGAATAATATTGCGGCTAGTATTGAGCAATTAAAGATAAAAGTGGACACCGAGATTTAACGTGGAAAACCCCCAAACAAATCGGGGTAAAAACCACGGGCAAGGAAGAAGAATCCACTATAGAGGAAAAATATAGGAGTTACACCTCTCAATCTATAAAGACGAAAACCCTCAACCTCTCTCTTTATAGTCGGAGAAAATACCGACAAACTCTCTATTTTTTTTATTCTCTCTATCTCTCACGTTTCTCTCTATCTGTGTGTGATTTTTCATTTGAGCCAAAAGGCCTATTTATAGGCAATTAAGCTCGAGTAAATGAGGTAATTGCTTACCTCATTTACAAATGAGAACGAATAGAAATTTATTAGCACACAAATGAATACTGCGATGGAAAATCCCTTTAGATGCTTTTTTGACCGTTCAACTCAAGCGCATACTTTTCTCATTCCTATTATGTCGACAATCTCCCACTTGAAGATTTGATTGAGGAACAATCGGATCTTCACACCATTCTTTCTCCCTTGCCATTCATGCTGCTTACGTCTCTGCTAGGCCACTCGAGGAACGACACCAAACAAACTTGTCAGTATAGACCGCCTTCGTCAAAAAATCTGCTAGGTTGTCTTTCGTATGAATCTTCTGCATATCTACCGTGCCCTCTTCCACTTTCTCACGAACGAAGTGATATTGGACTCGTATGTGCTTTGACCTGGAATGGAAAGCTGGATTCCTTGCGAGATGCAAGGCACTCTGACTGTCACAGAACAGAGGAATATTTTCCTGTTCGTGCCCGAGTTCCTCCATGACCATTTTCAACCATACCGCCTCTTCACTTGCCTGCGTAGCTGCAACATATTCAGCTTCAGTTGTTGACGTCGCGACAACGGACTGAAGCTTCGATACCCAGCTTACTGCTCCTTCAGTAAGAGTAAACACATATCCCGTGGTAGATTTGCTCTTATCAAGATCACCTGCATAATCAGAGTCAACGTACCCTCTGACAGTAAAGTCTGCTCCTCCGTAACATAATGCAACATCTGAGGTTCCTTTGATATATCGTAGGATCCTCTTCACTGCGCTCCAATGCTCTTTCCCCGGATTCGCCATGTACCGACTCACTACTCCCACTGCATGGGCAATGTCTGGTCGTGTACAAATCATCACGAACATAAGACTTCCCACCGCTGATGCATACGGTACTCGAGACATCTCCATCCTCCCTTCTTCACTGCTAGGACTCATACTTGAGGATAATTTGAAATTAACAAGAAGTGGGGTAGAAATTGGCTTACAATCTTGCATATTGAAGCGTCGCAAGACCTTCCTCAGATTTCTGCGAAAGCCAAATCTTCTTGTTATTTCTGTCACGGTAAATTTGCATCCCTAGAATCTTGTTTGCTGGTCCCAAGTCCTTCATTTCAAATTCCCTAGCCAACTGTGCCTTGAGTTCTTCAACACGATCTTTGTTGGGGCCTGCTACCAACATGTCGTCAACATACAACAGTAATATGATAAAATCATTTTCACCAAACCTCTTGAAATATGCACAAGGGTCTGCATTTAATCTGTTGTATCCAAGGCTCATGATGAAAGAATCAAATCTCTTATACCAACACCTCGGCGCCTGTTTGAGACCGTATAGAGATTTGTTCAACCTGCAAACCAAGTTCCGCTTTTCTTTGTCTTCAAAACCTTCCGGCTGGAGCATATAAATCTCTTCTTCAAGATCTCCATGAAGAAAAGCCGTCTTCACATCTAGTTGCTCTAGATGTAGGTCAAATGTAGCACACATCGCCAGGAGTACCCGAACAGTCGTCAATCGAACCACAGGTGAGAATATCTCATTGAAGTCGATGCCTTCTTTCTGAGCATAGCCTTTAACCACCAGTCGTGCACGAAACCGCTCCACTTGATCGTCGCTGTTCCGCTTGATCTTAAAGACCCATTTATTGCCAATTGCCTTTCTTCCCTGAGGTAGTGGCACCAACTCCCAAGTCTTATTTTTCCGTAGAGCTTCCATTCTTCTTGCATTGCCGCCAACCACTGATCTGCATCTGAACTGTTCAGTGCTTCTTGAAGAGTTGATGGCTCTCCGTCATCAGTTAGAAGGCAGTATGCAACGTTGCTGTCCATGTCGTAATCTTCATGCCAGGATGGTGCAGCTCTTTTGCGTGTGCCCCTTCTAGGTTCTGGCTCTGAAGATTCGCTTGGCCCTTCCTCGTGCTCCGGTGCTGCTTCAGAAGAATATTGTTCGGTAGACTTCCCTTTCACCTGAACCGTCGTAGTCTCTGAGCTTTCCTTCGTAGTGCTATCATTTTCTCTTATTAGTTTATCTTCTAAGAAGATAACCTCCCTGCTGATGACAACCTTGTGGGCAGTGGGATCCCACAGGCGATACCCCTTCACACCATCAGCATACCCCAAGAACAAACACTTTCTGGACTTCGGATCCAGCTTCGTAGTTTCTTGGGCGTTGTACATCACGTACACAGGACTTCAAAATACGTGGAGTTTGGAATAATCTGCTGGCTTTCCGGTCCACATCTCCATCGGCGTCTTCTGATCAATTGCCGTTGAAGGCGATCGATTGATCACGTAGCAGGCGGTGTTGAGTGCTTCGGCCCAGTAAGATTTATCCAGACCTGCAGCTCCCAACATGGCTCTAGTTCTTTCCAACAGAGTCCTGTTCATCCGCTCCGCAACTCCATTTTGTTGTGGAGTATACGCCGTAGTGAAGTGCCTTTTGATGCCTTCCCTCTTGCAAAAGCTATCAAATTCCTTGCCAGTATATTCTCCTCCATTATCCGTCCTCAAACATTTGATCTTCTTTCCTGTATCAAGTTCTACCCGAGCCTTGAAATTCTTGAAGGTAACGAACACCTCTCCCTTACTCTTGATGATATACACCCAACATCTCCGGGAGTAATCGTCGATGAAAGACACGAAGTACTTCCCTCCTCCTCGGGATGAACTCGGTGACTGCCATACATCAGAGTGAACCAATTCTAGAATATTGTTGCTTCTAGAGTTTGATGTGTTGAATTGTAGCCGATGCTGCTTGTTTGCTACGCAATGCTCACAGAACGGTAGTGACACCTTCGTGAGACCCGGAAGTAGATTCTGGCCCGCAAGAATTTTCATTCCTTGTTCCGACATATGCCCGAGCTTCTGATGCCATAGCATAGTAGATCTTTCGGTTGAATTTTCCGAAGCCACAGACGCTTCGCCTTCTTGCACCGTCTCTCCCAACAGCATATACAAATTTGCAGCAGCCTTTTCACCTTTCATGACTACAAGTGCTCCCCGGAATATTTTCATTATTCCTCCCCGAACTTTGATTTCACAGCCAAGATCATCGAGCTGTCCCACAGATAATAAATTCTTCTTGAGACCTTCCACGTGCCGCACTCCTTGAATAGTGCGAACTGTACCGTCGTGAAACTTCAACCTCACGGTTCCAACACCTACGATCTTTAAGGCATTATCTTCGCAATGTACACAGATCCTCCTACGATAGGTTCGTAGTGGTTGAACCAGTCTCTTCAAGAGGTCATATGATAAGTTGCGCCCGAGTCAAGAAGCCATATCTCGTCGTACGCCTTCCTACTCTCCGTTGAGATAGCTGCTTCGCTACACAATACGTCTCCGCCTGGCGCGTTTGCCAGATTTCCTTGAGGATTGGAGTTCTTCAGGCTCCAACAATCCTTCTTCAAGTGACCCTTCTTTCCACAGTGGTAGCATTTCATATCCTTCTTCTTACTTCTTGATTTTCCCCTCCCTTGAGTGTGACTCCCACTTGAACCAAGTTCCGTTGATCTCCCTCTCATCACCATCAAAGCTTCGACCTGTTGCGAGCTTGCTTGCTGGTCCTCCTTGTTCTTTCGCCGATTTTCTTCTTCGAGAATAGCGGCCGCGAGGTTGTTGAAGACCAGAACTTTTGCGTTGTTCGTCAAGTTGATGATGAGTTGATCATACGAATCAGGCAGACTTTGAAGTAGAATTTCCGCACGTTCTTTATCCTCTGTTTTATACCCCAACGATGTTAGCTGGGAAAATAGAGTATTTAAGACGTTGAGATGCTCCGTCACCGAAATAGATTCAGACATTCTCAAGGTGAACAATTTTCTCTTCAAGAAAATTTTGTTGTGTAACGACGTCGGCTCGTACAGATTTGTTAGATGGTCCCAAATCTCCTTTGCCGTTTTATTTTCTTCGACGCTAGACAATATCTCATCTGCTAGTGCCAGATGGAGATTTGCAACCGCGCTCCCGTCCATCTCGTTCCATTTCTTGTCGTCTGTCACTGTAGCTGGTTTTCCATCGATAGCCTCCAGACAGCCGTCCTTTCGCAAGACCGCTTTTATTTTTAATTTCCACAGTGAGAAATTTCTCCCGTTGAACTTTTCAATATCGAATTTCGCCGCCATAATTTCTGCTCAGTCGTGAGCGATACCTCCGACGGGGTTGCAGCAGATAATTATTGAACTCGTACCGGCTTTATCGTTACCGTAACAAAGGCAATATAATATCTATTATTTTCTGATGTGGAAGATCCACGTTAGTGGCAACCACAGAGCATACGATAAATAGATATATAAAACCCAAGCTAGGCTCTGATACCAATTGTTGGCGTGGCAGCGGACCCGGTCGAATAATATTGCGGCTAGTATTGAGCAATTAAAGATAAAAGTGGACACCGAGATTTAACGTGGAAAACCCCCAAACAAATCGGGGTAAAAACCACGGGCAAGGAAGAAGAATCCACTATAGAGGAAAAATATAGGAGTTACACCTCTCAATCTATAAAGACGAAAACCCTCAACCTCTCTCTTTGTAGTCGGAGAAAATACCGACAAACTCTCTATTTTTTTTATTCTCTCTATCTCTCACGTTTCTCTCTATCTGTGTGTGATTTTTCATTTGAGCCAAAAGGCCTATTTATAGGCAATTAAGCTCGAGTAAATGAGGTAATTGCTTACCTAATTTACAAATGAGAACGAATAGAAATTTATTAGCACACAAATGAATACTGCGATGGAAAATCCCTTTAGATGCTTTTTTGACCGTTCAACTCATGCGCATACTTTTCTCATTCCTATTATGTCGACACTTCTGTCGTTATCATAACGAATATGGGCACCACACGAACAATTGCACGCACCTGAAGAACAAAGTGGAAAGGCTGATAAAGGCAGGGCACCTGAAGGAGTTCTTATATCGAGATAGAGGACCAACTCCACCCCTACAACCCAGGGAGAAGGAAGGTCCGAGACAGGACAAGGGAAAGCAGCCTATGCTGGAACCTAATAGGCCTGGGCCCAGCCAACCAAGAGCTCACATCCTCATCATAGTTGGGGGCCCGGACGGTGGAGATTCACACCGGGCACGTAAGTCATATGCCCGGATGAAGGAAAGTGGAAGGTCTTAATGGGAGACAGCCTGGTAGGTCAAATGGAGAGCACAGGGAATATACAGTTTGGGGCGCAGGATGAGGTCGACGTCGTGCGGCCCACAACGACGCTCTCATAATCACTACGGACGTAGCCGGATACAACGTGTCACGGGTATTCATAGATGGAGGCAGTTCAGTGGATATAATGTTCTTGGATTGCTTTAAGCAAATGAAGTTAGCAACGGAGCTGAAGCCGGTGACTACTTCTTTGTATGGATTTGGGGGAGCTGGTATCCAACCCTTAGGCCAAGTCACACTCCCAGTGGGACTGGGCGAGGACCCCAGACGGGTGGTACGAATGGTTAACTTTCTAGTGGTTGATGGGTTTCTTCATACAACATCATATTAGGGCGCCCAGCTATTAATGGATTCAGAGCCGTACCTTCGACGTATCACCTGAAAATCAAATTCCCAGTAGGCGACCAGGTGGGAGAGGTTTCGGGAGATCAGAGCAGCTCTCGCCGTTGTTACGCCAACGAGGTCAAGGTCGTGACGGGGGGAAAGGAAAAGACGGAGTCGAAGTTAGGCAAGCCAAACGCACGAAACTGGGGGAAGAGGATGGCGGACCTACGAAGCTACAGCCCCAGCCCGACGAGGAGTTACTGTCGGTAGAGCTCTACCCAGGAAAGGAGGGTTTTGCTACCCAGATAGGGACGAAGATGAGTGAGGAGACAACGTCGCAGCTGGTCGAATGCCACAGACGAAACGCTGATCTCTTCGCCTTCTCACCGGCGGACATGACCGGAGTAGATCCTACGATAGCTATGCACCACCTGAACATATTGCCAGGAAGCCGCCCGGTGAAGCAGAGACTCCGACGATTTGGAATTGAGAGAGATCAGGACATCAAGGCCGAGGTTGAGAAACTGATCAAGGCGGGGCACACCAAGGAGGTACAGTTCCCCACCTGGCTAGCTAATGTGGTCATGGTCAAGAAAGGGAATGGCTCCTGGAGAATGTGTGTAGATTTCCGTGATCTTAACAAAGCCTGCCCCAAAGATCACTACCCTCTACCAAGGATAGATCAGCTAGTGGACTCGACGTCCGGATGTGAGATGTTAAGCATGATGGACGCCTATCAGGAGTACCACCAGATAAAGCTCAACCCGGCCGATATAGACAAGGTTTGCTTTGTCACAGCGGGGGGCACCTACGGTTACATCAGGATGCCCTTTGGGCTTAAAAACGCAGGAGCTACCCGGATGGTCGATACCGTGTTTAAGAACCAGCTAGGGCGCAACATGGAGGTGTACATGGATGACATGTTGGTCAAGTCTACGTGGACCAAAGATCACATCGCCAATCTGGACGAAGCTTTCCGAACCATCCGGACGTGCGGCATGAAGCTGAACCCCGAGAAGTGCACCTTTGGAGTGCAATCGGGAAAGTTCCTGGGGTATATGATGACCAAAAGGGGAATAGAAGTCAATCCCAACAAGGTGAAAGCCATACTGGAGATGCAGCCACCCCGGAACGTCAAGGAGGTTCAGTGCTTAACCGGTAGGCTGGCGGCATTGAGCAGATTCATCACCAAGTCCGCAGATAGGAGCCTACCCTTCTTCAAGATACTCCGGAAAGGATGTCGATTGAATGGACAGAGGAATGCCAGTCGGCATTCGAAAGGCTAAGGGAATACTTGCACAACATGCCGTTATTAACTAAACCATTGCCTGGAGATGAGCTAATCTTGTATTTTTCCACAGGGGAACGTGCCGTGAGCTCGGTTCTCCTAAAGGAGGAAGGCGATACCCAAAGACCAGTGTACTTTGTGAGTAAGACGATGAACGGGGCCGAAAGCAGATACTCCGAGATTGAGAAGGCAGCCTTGGCAGTAATGGTGTCTGTCCGGAGGTTGCGCCCCTATTTCCTGTCTCACAAAGTACGGGTACGCACCAATCTACCTTTGAAACAAACTCTGAGCAGGCCCGATCTTTCCGGAAGAATGGTCAAATGGGCAGTTGAACTGGGTGAATATGACGTTGAGTTCGAAAGGCGACCTGCCATTAAGGGACAGGCCCTGTCGGATTTTCTACTGGAATCTATTCGTGGAGAGGCATCACCGACCTGGAAGGCCTACGTCGATGGCTCGTCAACATCGAAAGGAGCAGGAGCAGGAATCCTGATCATCACGCCGGAGGGAGATGAATTGCAGTTCGCAGTGACCTTTGACTTCCAGACATCCAACAATGAAGCTGAGTACGAGGCCCTGGTGAAGGGGATGGAGATCCTTAGTAATTTAGGAGCTACAGGGGTCATCATGTACTCGGACTCCCAATTAGTGGCTCAACAGGTCCAGGGGAACTACGAAGCTAAGAACAAGAAGATGGTGAAGTATGCCGAACGAGTGGGGAGGCTGAAGACCTTCTTTGATAGTTTCGAAATACGACAGATTCCACGGGAAGAGAACAATAGAGCAGATTCTCTGGCGAAGCTGGCTAGCGCTGCAGTCCCGGAGGGGACTAGGAAAGTCACTACGCTGACGGCTAACAGGGAGGATCATACGGTGCAAGTGGGATGTATAGGGGAAGAGGAAGACTGGAGAGCTCCTATCCTGGAGGCCTTGCGTAACCCGAACATAGGGATGCTGGGAAATTCCGACAAAGGTTCTGCCTCATTGGAGGGGAGTTATATAAGAGGGCTTTCGTTCATCCCTACGCCCGATGTCTATCCAAAAAGGAGGGAAAGTTGGTATTGGAGGAAGTACATGAGGGATGTGCCGGGGATCACGCCGGGTACAAAGCAGTCGCTCAGAGAGTGATCAGGGCAGGATACTACTGGCCCACCTTGTTGAGAGACGCTAAGGAACTGGTCAGACGATGCGAAAGCTGCCAAAAGCACGGTCCCAGAATCCACGTGCCAGCGGAGGAGCTGAGAGTGATGCATTCCCCATGCCCGTTTGATAAGTGGGGGATAGATATCGTGGGACCGATGCCCGTCGCCAAAGCCCAGAAGAAGTTTATTATAGTAGCTGTCGATTATTTCAGCAAATGGGTTGAGGCTAAGGTAGTATCAAAAATCGACGAAACTAACATGACAGACTTCTTGTGGCATCACATCTGTTGCAGGTTTGGAGCTCCCCGGATTCCCGTTTCCGACAATGGCACGCAATTTTGCGGTGCCAAAGTCCGAGAGTTCTGCACAGGAATGAAGATACAACAGAGATTCGTCTCCGTGGGACACCCCCAAGCCAATGGGCAGGTGGAGGTCACCAACCGTACTATCCTTCATGGGATAAAGGCCAGGCTGGAACAAGAGGGGAGCAGATGGTTGGAGTCCCTGGACCCCGTACTATGGGCATACCGTGTCACTCCGCGAGAAGCCACGGAGGTAACGCCTTTCCAGTTAGTATATGGATCGGCCGCTCTGATACCTGTTGAGATAGGGATGGAGATGCACGGAGTCATCCACTATGAAGAAGAGCAGAATGCTGGCTCCGAAGAGAGGATCTGGATCTGATAGGGGAAATCGGAGAGCTGGCCTTGATAAGGATGAAAAGCTACAAAAGTCGAGTAAAAGCAGCTTACGACCGAAAGGTGAGGCCCCGACGATTCCAGGTGGGGGATTTGGTCTTAAGAAGGGCAGATGTACTCAAACCACTGAGGAAAATCGACTCAACGTGGGAGGGTCCCTACAAGGTGGCCCGCGTCTTGAGAGGCGGTGCCTATGAGTTAGAGGACGAAGATGGGCGTGGAGTGCCACGACCCTGGAATATTTCGAAGCTTAAGAAATATTATGCTTAGTGTGGTTTGAAAGGATGTACATAAATCAAACAAGGAGGTGTACTCTTGTTCCTTCGCCAAGGTTTTATCCCAAGGGGGTTTTACTTGGCAAGGTTTTAACGATGCACCATCCTCTGAATGAACTACTTTTCGGAAATCTGTGTTCCAATGGTACCCTTCCCATCAAATGGCCCAGATGTGGCCGCGCAGATGCGCATGTATTTAGCCCAGATGTGGCTGGCCCAGACGTGGCCGCGCAGATGCGCATGTATTTAGCCCAGATGTGGCTGGCCCAGATGTGGCCGCGCAGATGCGCATGTATTTAGCCCAGATGTGGCTGGCCCAGACGTGGCCGCGCAGATGCGCATTTAGTTAGCCCGGATGTGGCTGGCCCAGACGTGGCCGCGCAGATGCGCATGTATTTAGCCCAGATGTGGCTGGCCCGGACGTGGCCGCGCAGATGCGCACTTATCTAGCCTAGATATGGCTGGCCAGACATGGCCGCGCAGATGCGCACTTATAAGCCCAGATGTGGCTATGTAGGTAGTTCTCATGTTGAGGTATCCCGCCTCCAGAACACCTTAGACAATCGCTCGGTGGGCCTGAACGTGGTCGCTACTGATGAACCTCGCTAGTCCCCAGGCCAGCCAGCGATGACCTCGTAAAAGGAAGAGGTCTGCCGATACGCAACAGGCCAGATGGGAGAATGAAAACGAGTAACAGGCTCAAGGCATTGTTGAGATTCCCCAGGTACGTCCTTCAGTTAGTTAAGTAATTTCTTGAAGAGAGACTCCGATCTGAGCACAGCCAGATGGCGCAACGATGGGAGAAGGTGACGATGGTGAGGTCAAAAGGAAGTGTTCTCGATATACTTCGAATATGCTGACGAACCTCAGCACTATTCAAAGTAGGGGGAGTGGAGAGTAGTAGTGTAAGCCCAACCGCCGACAATGAGAGGGGCCCAAAACATTTAAAGTTTGCACGTGATCAAGTCGGAAGGCAAACATCGAAAGGGAAAACATGCTACGACATCATAAAAAGCCCTCCAGAAAGATAACATGCAGGGCTCGGGAAAAAGAAACAGCAACACATGTCCAAAACAGGAAAATAACAAAAGGAGTCCGCAAAAGTAAAAACAGCATTAATTGTTCAGAAACAGAAAATGGACTAGCAGGCTAAGAGGGTGGAGCGCTGGAACCGGCCGCAGAATCGGGGACCTCTGAAGTGGCAAATAGCTCCTGCTGCTCTAACTCGGAGAGTTGAACCAGGAGGACCTCAGGCGAGACTTCCAACAGAGCAGGAGAGCAGTGAGGCACCCTAACAGACCAGAAGTCCAAATTTGGGGCTGCCTCTGATCCCCCTTAAATGTCGGAGGGGCGCTCATAGCTTCCATCGCTGCATCCAAGGTAGAGGTGGGCTCACGTCCAGCAGCAAAACCTCCTAAGAAATAATGCTGCATAAAGGGTGCAAAGTCCACCAGAGAAAGGGTATCGCGCAGATAGCCTCGTGCCAACTCTAGCTCAGCTGGGCCAGGAACTTCATACCCAGGGGGAGCCCATGAGATGCTTCTGACAAAGCTGGACACCTTCCAGCTTCCCCTTGAAATGACTACCCTCGACCTTAGCGGCGAAAGCTTGTTCCAGCTCAACCTTCAGGGTTCTCTCCCTCTCAGCCGACAGTTCCTTAGCCCTTAGTTCAATCTGAGCTTGCTGATCATCTATGAGCTGGTGTAAGCGAGTCGTGAGCTCAGTCTCCTTAGCAGCAAGTGCAGCTGCGGTCTCCACCTCTAGTTGACGTGACTTCTCGAGAGCTAAGTCCCTCACACGAGCCTCGCGCTTGCTCTTCTCCTTCTCAAGCTCTTGCTCTAATTGCGCGACCTTTAGTCCCACTCCTTGATCTTTTCAAGTAGGTGGTTCTCAGGGGAGGCAGGATCACCGGACGCCAAACCCCGACGGGAAGTCGCGGATAAGAGAGTAGGCAACAGGAAGGACGGCTGACAATACCAAGCACGAGTCAACAACGGAAACCAGCACAAAGAAGTTAAGGGCGAAAATTACCTTAGCCCAATGGTGGGCAGCGAGCTCGACAGCAGAGGCGTCGGACTTATGATGAAGCACCTTTTGTTGTTCAAGTGGCACAATGGCCTGGAGGAACTTCACCTTATCCTCAGGACTCAAAGAGTCGTAGCTGTCCGGCATGTCCAGCACCATCTTCCCATCAGCCTGCGGATTGATACCCCATTCAGAACTCTGATGGACGAAAGGAATGAACTCTGAGGCGTCAGGTGAAGGAGGGGCTGTCTCCACACGTGGCCTTTTCCCCTTGGCCACAGGAGCCTTCTTCTTTCTCTTCCGAGAAGGCGCAGGCGAGGCATCCTTTCTGACAACATCACCCTCAAAGTCCGATATCACCACATCGGCATCTCGCGTGTTTGCTCTAGGAGGAGTGGTGCGAGGAGACGAGGACCTGATGGGAGATTTCCCACCCATCTCTGAGGCTGACGGATCAGGTTCACCATGGCCTGAGGAGGGATGAGGTTCGAGAGGAGCGTCAGAGTCCTCTTGCTTGACAGGTAGAGCCCGGAATGCATCCCTCCAAGAAAATGACATACCTGCAAAACATACCTCAAGTCAGGAGGCAGACTGGAGAAAGAGGCCAAGAAGCAGGGGGGAAACCTGCTTACCCTCAGGATTGAAAGGTAGAGGCCGCGAGGAGAGGCTGAAGTGATGAAGTAGGCCGGGGTAAGTCACCAACTCAACCATATCGAACTTCTTTTCAGAAGCCCGAAAATTCAGAAGGCGGAGAGCTGCCTCATTCTCTTCAGAGCATTCCGCTTGGACCCCAGAAAGTCGTTGGGGCACCTGATGGACCCAGTGGCGATGGGGAAAATCCCAATCACACCTCGTAGGGGTTACGAAGAAATAGAAGGGGTGCCATTCCTTGTCTTTATGGGAGCCCCTGCTGAGGAAGTGTACGAGACCGCGCGGATTCGCGCACAGATAGAAAAAGGGCGGGGTAGACTTGAGTTGAAACTGGGAAAGAACAAGCTCCACAGAAGGCCTCCCACCAGCAGCGGTGACCAAGACATAGAAAGCTACTAACTGACAGAAGAGGGACTGAACTGATTCAAAGGCACGCGATAAACCTGCGACACTGCCGCTAGAAAGGGGTGAACTGGAAAGCGTAAACCAGCCCTCACTTGGCTTTCCCAAAAGGCAAGGGACGGAGAAGGTGGAAAGTTGGCACGCTGACTGGGATTGGGGATGAAGAGGTGAAAATCAGAGCTGTGGAAGCCCTCTGGCACCAGCTTCTCTAAGCGCCGATAGGTCGACTTGGATGCGCCGAACATCTTCAAGTCGTCCACCCCAGCGCTATCTCCGACAGCGCCTCGCGAACGAGTTCGACGAGAGGTGGACAAGTCAGGGGCTGGTGGCGCTGGCGGCGGAGCGGCAGATGAGGTATCGGCGGGAGTGTGAGAGGAAGAAGGTTGGGGAAAATCGGATGCTGTCGCGTCTGACGACGGGGCTTTTCGCTTTGACCCCTTTTGGCGGAAGCACCCGGTATGGCAGAGGACGTGGAGACGCCCGGCGACGCCGAGCGAGTATCTTCGGAGACGACGTTATCAGACATGTCTTCGACGCGCAAAGGAGGAAACGGGGAAAACTAAGGACGAATCGTCGAAGATACGGTAAATAAGGGCAGGGGAGATCGAAATAGTACCTGGGAAAGTCGCGGATGGAGAAGAAATCGGGACACCGGCGATTCTGAGCACTGTGCGATTTGGGGCGAGACGATGGCGAAACCCTAGAGTGACGATTGAGATTTCACTGTTTTTGGCTAAGTATGAGAAGCGGTTTCAAAAAGGGGGGAAAAATGAAGGAAACCGCCTCGAGAAATTCAAAAAGCAGAAGTGACGGACATGGACACGTGTCACCCTACGGACGCTGCCTTCTTCTGCAAATATCACAGGACCTGTCCAATCGACATAAATACAGTGCAGGCCAGCTAAGGAGTCCAGAATCACTAAAAAGGAGGATTGCTCTCTCAAGTGTACTCCGAACTGTAATACTTGGCATATTACACTTCAGAGTAGGGGGACTGGATGATAGGGGTAACCTTTAGCCCAGCATTCCTCCTAACCGTACCACCTGAAGATAGTGATTTGGCAGACATATTGACAGGTGAGGCGAACCCCTGGGTATCTGTGACTATGTACGGAAAAGGTAGAGGGGTGCTGACGGGGAAATAGTTTAGGCGGGAAATACTGGATGGCCGACCAGGGGACACGTGGGCCTTTGTGAATGGTCGACATGGTGAGTAAGAAGGAGGCGCGCCAGTCTGACATCCGTACGCCTGCAGGTGCTGTGTCTCCTATGAGGTACCAAACGTCACCATCACGTGGTCCCGCAGGACTGCCAGCTGGGACGAAAAGGAGAAACGGACGTATGTGAATAAGGAAGGATCAGAGAGAGAAAGGAACAACAGATTCATCACAAAACACTTAGAGAAATACCGTATTCATCTTCTTCATTCTTTCTAACGCCATTAACACACTGTAATGAGCGGAGTGAGCTTGGGGGTGTATTTCCGACTGTGATTAGTGGATACTATTTCCGGCGGCCCGTGGACGTAGGACACCTGTCCGAACCACGTACATCTGCGTCTCTGTCACTTCTTCCTTTCTCAGCACCTAAATATAGATCTTAAAAGACACTAAACACGAACGTCCTAGCCCGTTTCACCCATCACCACTATTCCCGGACAAAATACTGTTGATCGAGGTCGTACCCGCATCAATATTCATGAGAGTTGTAGGAACATGAGCATGCTCCAACGCATAATATAAACAACTTGTTTAGTTCCACTATTGAACATAAGTGCATCTTGTAAATAATTCTTACTTTTCTAAATGTAAATTTATGTTTATGTGTATATGATGATAAAGGGGCTTTTGAAAAAAAATGGCAGGAAGTAAATTCAAAAAGTGATTTAAAAGATGCTTCTCTCTACTGCAATTTTAGAGAAGTAACATATTTTAAAAGTCAGTCTCTTACCAATTGTATTTTACTTCTCAAAATGGGCTTCTGGATTAAAAGTCATTTCACAAGTGTTTCCAAACACCCTCTAAGTATATTTTAGGGATTATAATATTTAAAAGAAAAATTATTTAATCACTATCTTTTAAGAGTCTTGATATTTTAAGAAAATGAGACATAAAAAGAATAACCAAATGTTTACTTCAATACCTTGTCGGAGTATTTTCTTTGAGGTACCGAATTCAATATTTTTTTTTGTTAATAAGTACCCAAATGTCTAAAAAGACGAAATTACCCATACTTTAACTATTTAGGGTTTTATTCTCTTTCATCTCCAATTCAAGGTCGCCATGTCGGGTCGTTTAAAAAGTTGGCATTTGACATGGTCAATGTTAAAAAAATAGCCTCCAAGTGTATAATGACAATTCTACCCTTACTAAATGAGTCCCACTTTCCGAAATTACCGGGGTCACAAAGGGTGGGAGGGCGGGTCGTAGTCCAGTGGTTGTGTAGTCAGACGTTCTATTAGTAGTTCATGGGTTCAAATCCGCAACACGCACATTTTTTTTTATTTTTTTGCAACATGGGCGGGACCCTTGCAGCATGGGCGGGACCCCTGCCGTGTGTGGGGGGGACCCCTGCCTTGTGTGCGGGCAACAGCGCAGGGGTCCCCACACACAGCGCAGGGGTCCCCGCACACAGCGCATGAGGCCTATGTACACAACAGGAGACCCTGCAGCCGCACAGTGTGCAGGGGTCCCCGCGCACATATCACATGGGTCCCCGCTCATACAGCAGGGGACCTCGCACACAGTGCAGGGGTCCCCGCCCACAGCGCAGGGTCCCCTACACACACAACAGGGGTCCTGCCCATGCTGCGCACCAGATGGGCGGTTCCCCTGCTATATAGCATGGGTCCACTGAGCAGGGACCCGTGCTATGTAGCAGGGGAACCACTGCTATTTTTACAAAATACCATGTCAAATGACGCAAATAACCTTAAATTGATTTTTTTTTTGAAAAAGAAAAAATCGACGGGGCTATTTTTTAACGTTGACTATGTCAAAGACCATTTTTTTTAAATATTCCTCGCCGTGTCCCTCATCAACACATCTTTTTATTTGTCTGAAGCGAGATACTTCATCACACATGAGTTAAGTACTACAATTTTTCAATGAAAAATACTAAACCACATTAAAATCGTACTTCTAGCGCGGTAAAAATAACACTACAAATGCGTTAAAAATGCTCTTATTATATCTATGTATGTTATATATTTAACTTTATGAAATTTGGTGTATTATCCCTACACGCATTGATTAACCTTTCGAACCCCAATTTTCATAATAAGATGAATATACTACCAAGAACAACTTACCACGTAGTTTGGATTTTCGCATATTGAAATGTACAACTAATTTTAGATGTTTTTGGTAAATAATTCATAGATTTAGTAATATGTACTTTAACATACCACATCCACACTTGATTTGGCCAAGAATCTATATGTTTTCGATAGTTTAACACATGATACGACATACATAACTAATAGGGACCTTAATAATCTTTTTATAGGGTACGATAAATTATGTTGGTAACGTCATACATAAGTGATTTTTTTGGAGGTTGAAGCTTTAGTTTTAATCTATGAAGTAATGATTTTGATGATTAATCCACTAAATATGATATGAAATGAAACATGAAAAAGATTTATGTATACTATCGTGGTCTACATGAAACTACTGTTTAAGGTGATAGAAAACTCTTACCCTAATATGAACTATCATTTTTGTGAATTTTGTAGTAGCCTACTTGACCTTGTTAGAATACCTTACTTCGTATGCTATATAGTACCATATGCAAGCATGTCACTAGTACATAATACGTTATAGGCGACGCCACTATAGGCGACGGTTTCTGGAAACCCGCCGCCTATAATACACGCGGTGGCGTTTTTGTAATATTTTTAAAAGTTTCAACAACCATAGGTGTGGCGCCCCACGCCACTACACTACTATACGCCTCTAAGATTATTAAAATACGACTTTGAGAAAATAAATGCAAGAATTACATTTGAATATTGTCGATAATACCCGTACTCGACCGATCAAAATCCACTCACCAAACAAAATTAGACTTTCAAACTCGTAGTAAAATAACTTTACCTTCAAAAGGAACAGTTCTCCCACAATGTTCAAACCGACAAACTACGCAACTAGACTCGACCAATACATAGAGATGTCCATAATATGACCAGACACAGTTCAACGGTAAGTAGAAAACTATACAAACCCAAAACAAAAGAACTCGCTCGCCCACAGGTCGTCATCCATGTACACGTGATCTCAAAAGTTTGCGGGAGCTTCAACAATTAGCCTACATCATTGAACTCACCTACAACACATGAAAGACGTGAGCTAATTGCTCAGTAAGCGAATGCCACAATAATATAAACTCATGTAAACTATGATCGGAACTATATCGGCATGCGATATGAATTCCTCGTGTGATTCAAATGCAACATGGTATGCTATATGCCACTCATGCTCTCGTAACTATGCAGTCGTACCATCATAATGATTCACTCAATATGTGCCCTGAGACCAAATACTACGATACCGAAGAGCTCAATCAATATCAATGAGGCCTATAAATATCAATGCTGCACGGTCTTTTTCACCCGCCCAGAAGATAGTTGCACGGTCTTTTTCACCGTCTAGAAAATAGCTGCACAGTCTTTTTCACCCGTCCAGATAAAAGCTGCACGGTCTTTTCAACGCCCAATATGCATGGCATATAAAAATTCATATTCGAAAGGATAGTTAGTGCCTAAGAACATATATCACAAATTGCTTGAGCTAACAAATAGTTCAAATCAAATCATATAAGGTCATATCTCATCAAAAAAAATAAAAAATCAAAACAATGTATATGGCGACTCGTGCCTGGGGTACGATTATTAATCCCAAATAATTCGTACCTCCCAAATAACCAAATAAATAATAACACATATATCGAAACAAAACAATTAAAGCTAGGTTCATGTGTCGTAGTTGCATGGGACAGTCGCTTACCCGTCGTCTCTAACGTTGTTGTTATATCGAGATTGTGAGCCGTATATCAACTACAAAATACGCCTATAAGCATGTAAGTACTCGCATAAAATATTACAGTAGCACTACGTGGTTCCAAGGCTTAATCTGGTAAGAACTTGACTTACAACCACATGAAGACACTCGCTGAAGCTGAAATGTATTGATTAATTTTTGCGTGGTTTACATGTATATGTTGAAAGTGAGGGTTCGATTGAGCAATGAGGTGGAAAACAAGTCTGAGCTCTAAATGAGGTGATGATATAGGTAAGTCGGTTAATCTATCCCTTGCTCTTCACGTTATGTAATACTTATTATATCAGGTTAACACATATATACACCACTGTATAAATATTAGAATTCCTAATAGCTCACATGGGGATATACTCGTTGACGTTAAGAATTTTAATATTGATAACTAGGATACTAAATTAATTTTGTACTTCGAGTAAATAACTTGCACAAGTATATGAAAATCTACTCACATATATATTGAATAATATATTACCCATACACGGGTAACTAATTATACCTAGCAATTGACACGTATGAATAGCGGCGTTTACCCGCAGACACGTATAATTAGTACTACATATAATTGACACATGTATTACTATTCGACACGTATCACACAGAAAATCGACTAAAGTAAGTAGAGTAAAGAATTTTTAGTTTACTTATTTATTTATTGTTTATTATTATTATTATTTTATTATAAAATAGACACGTATAGATATTAGCTTCTACAGATTTCTATATTATTTCTCCTACCAAACTTTCTAGGATTTATATATATTAAATGCTGAATTAATATATACTAGCCAAATAAATGTATTAAAATATGCAACTCCTAAAACGCACATAACATGCAAGGCAAATAGTTCAAATAATATGCGTAACAGGCACACATTATATTAGCACGTAATTCACGTAAGGTAGAAAATGCAATGCATGATTCATATTGGCCAACTAGGGTTAGGCGTTGTTCGGGTATCACATCCTCCCCTCCTTATAAAAATTTCGTCCTCGAAATTTGATTTACAGAATAGGTGGGGGTATTTTGCTCGCATTTCATCCTCTGTTTCCCAAGTAGCCTATTCCGTCGATCGATTTTGCCAACGTACTTTGACCAATGGAATTTCCTATTTCGCAGACGTTTCACTTCTCGTGCAAGTATTTGTACAGGTTGTCCTTCGTAGCTTAGATCTGATTTCAGTTCCAAGGGTTGCTCCCTTATAACATGAGACAGATCTGAAACATATTTCCTTAGCATCGAGACGTGGAATACGTTGTGAGCTTTAGGCATAGATGGTAAATAGGCGACATCACCTATTCTCTCGATTATAGGGTAAGGGCCAATATATCGTGGACTAAGCTTTCCGTTCTTTCCAAATCGTATGACAACTTTCATAGGTGCCACTTTTAGAAATACATGATCCCCAACTTCAAACTCTATTGGTCTTCGCCTTTTATCTGCGTAACTCTTTTGTCGACTTTGTGCCGCTTTCATTCTGTGTTGAATTTGAACAACCGCTTCGCACATCTCTTGAATCATCTGAGGGCCCATTTCTTTCACCAACTTCATTCCAGTGAATTGGTGATCAGCATTTTCTCCCATACAAAGCTTCATAGGGAGCCATTCCAATACTTGCGTGGTAGCTATTGTTGTATGAAAATTCATTCAACAATAGGAACTTACTCCAATGTCCTTGCAAATCAAGTACGCAAGCTCGTAACATATCTTCTAAGGTCTGAATTGTCCTTTCAGACTGCCCATCAGTTTGAGGGTGATAGGCAGTGCTATAAGTCAACCTCGTTCCAAGTGCCTTCTGCAGACTCTTCCAAAATTTGGACAGAAATCTTGAATCTCGATCGGAGACAATAGCAATAGGCATTCCATGTAGCCTTACGATTTCCAGAATGTAGAGTCGTGCGTATTGATCGATCGAATAGGTTGAAGCAATTGGTATGAAGTGAGCAGATTTCGTAAGACGATCCACCACAAGTCAAATAGCGTCATGATTGTTTTCTTCGGTAGCCCAACCACGAAATCCATTGTAATCGCTTCCCATTTCCATTCAGGAATGTATAGTGGCTGAAGTACTCCACCAGATCTTTGATGTTCTGCCTTCACTTGCTAACAATCAAGCATCGTTCGATAAAAAGTGCAACATCCCTCTTCATGCCTAGCCACCAGTAGTATTGTTTCAGGTCTCTATACATCTCAATTGATCCCGGATGTACCGAATATGGTGTCGAATGAGCTTCCGTCAGGATTTCTTTACGAAGAGTCTCCTCGTTTGGTATGTAAAGATGCCCTTTGAATCGCAGTACGTCGTCCTTTGATAAATCTAAGCCAGTCCGTTGTCTTGCTTCGATCGAGGTCTTCATTTGAATGAAAAATTCATCCTGTTGTTGTCGTTGTTTGATTCTTCAAATAGTGTCGGCTAAAGTGATAAAGCGGCCAATTTGACTTCTAATTCGCACGGTTGGATAACTTCAATGCCCATCTTGTGCAGATCATCCCGTTCAGGTTTTTGAATTGATAACAGGTAACATTCTCAAGACTATTAGTTTCTTCGGAATGCCCAGTAGGAGTAGTCACATAATAAGATACTTCAGAAAGTTCAAGTCCCCTATTGAGCTTATTCACATAATCTACTGATGCAAATGAATGCGTGGCACCGGAGTCAAGCAACACATGTGCAAGAGTGTCATAGATTAGGAGTTTACCTGTGATCACCGTGGGTCCCCGTCCGTGGCCGTACCCGTCATTGCAAAAACTCGTGCTGGTGCTTTCCTCTGGTTGTCCACAGGTTGCTCAGGACATGCTGTGGCGATATGCCCAACCTTACCACACTTAAAACAAGTTCTATTCTCAAACGACAAACTCTGGTGTGACGATTACCGCAAGTCGAGCATCTAGGTATGGTATTGGGTACCGAGCCTTGATTAAATTTCATTCTCTTGCTATGATCCTCCGGTCATGGTCCTTGCCCTGCTAGAAATATAGGTCGTTGATTAAAGGATTGAAACCCCCTTTTCTTATCATTTCTACCTCCTTCACGGGTTCGAACTTGTTGGAATTTGCACCGAGCCTCTTGTGCACGGAGAATCCTCATCTCAGCTTGCTCGGCCATCAAAGCCCTCTCGGCAATCTGAGCATAACTTGTGTCGTCAACCTTTGCCATGCACACATCTCGATACAGTTCTGGCCTAAGTCCTTCAAGAAATCGTTCAACCTTCAAAGCATCATTGCTCACCATGTGTGTCGCAAACCTTGAAAGTTGTTCGAACCTCCATATATACTCCTCGATCGGCATTGATCCTTGTCTCAGCTGTATAAATTCGTTCATCTTTTGTACTCGAGCTGGAACGGCAAAATATTTCCCTCTGAATAATTCCCTGTCCCACGCTATTGTGCATGGATCCTCGAGGCTTTTGGTCGTCCCACCAATGTCCAATGCTTCCTCGTAGCATAAAAGAGGCGCATGTCACTTTGTCTACTTCAGGTACTCGACTATAGGGAAACATTTTCTCAAGGGTACGAATCCAATCATCTCCAGCTGTCGGGTCAATTGCCTCCTCGAAGGTAGGTGGATTTAGTATCCTAAACCTTTCTCCAACAGCTTCTATGCGCTTTGCATGTTTTGATGGATTGCCTCATCGCTCGCTTGAATCTCTTTGTTGAATTAGCTGTTGGATTTTCTCAAATTTATGCTGAACGAGTTCCATAAGTCTGATAATAGCATTATCTCGTTCATCGTTGGAGGTCGAAGGCTCCCCTATACTACCTCCTCTTGTGCGCACCATACTGTCATCGTTACCCGATGTTGACAAACAAAATATGGCCAACATGATTATGCAATACAAAATATATAAAACATAATAATAGAACTTACGAGGTATAGCCGCGCTTCCGTAGTTCTTCTGAGATCATGTACATGGATAGTGTACAGAACATGTAACCGTGCTCTGTACCACCTCAGTGGCGCCCCACGCCACTACACTACTATACGTCTCTAAGATTATTAAAATATGACTTTGAGAAAATAAAATGCAAGAATTCCGTTTGAAAATTGTCGATAACACCTGTACTCGACCAATCAACACCCCCTCACCAAACAAAATTAGACTTGCAAACTCGTAGTAAAATAACTTTACCTTCAAAAGAAACAGTTCTCCCACAACGTTCAAACTGACAAACTATGCAACTCGACTCGACCACTATAACATATACATACATATATCATACATAGAGTTGTCCATAATATGACCAGACACAGTTCAACGGTAAGTAGAAGACTATACAAACCCAAAACAAAAGAACTCGCTCGCCCACAGGTCGTCATCCATGTACACGTCATCTCAAAAGTCTGCGGAGCTTCAAGAGCTAGCCTACATCATTGGACTCACCTACAACACATGAAAGACGTGAGCTGATTGCTCAGTAAACTAATGCCAATAATATAAACTCGTGTAAACTATGATAGGAACTATATCGGTCTGCCATACGAATTCCTCGTGTGATTCAATTGCAACATGGTATGCTATATGCCACTCATGCTCTCGTAACTATGCAGTCATACCCTCATAATGGTTCACTCAATATGGGCCCTGAGACCGAGTACTACAATACTGAAGAGCTCAATCAATATCAATAAGGCCTATAAATATCAATGCTGCACGGTCTTTTTCACTCGCCCAGAAAATAGCTGCACGGTCTTTTCCACCCGTCCAGAAAATAGCTGCACGGTCTTTTTCATCCGTCCAGAAATAGCTGCACGGTCTTTTTCACCCGTCCAGAAAAAACATCGTCACGTTAGGCCAATAAAGGGCGTCGTACCGCCATAAAGGGGAAGGGCTCGAGTGGACCATCCTGTCAAGGCGGTCTTCTCCACGACGACATTCCCTTGCATATCGTAGTATCGTCTCACAAAAAGACATAATGCTCCTCACAAGATTAGTCTCGCCCAAAGCGACCACATGAAAATCCTCACATGCTCAATCGCCAGTCGCCCAAAGCGACATAAATGACTCGACGTAAACTAATCAATGCCCAATATGCATCTATAAAAATTCATATTCGAAACGATAATTAGTGCCTAAGAACATACATTACAAATTGCTTGAGCTAAAAAATAGTTCAAATCAAATCATATAAGGTCATATCTCATAAAAGAAATCAAAACAATGTATATGGCGACTCGCGCCTGGGGTACGATTATTAATCCCAAATAATTCGTACCTCCCAAATAACAAAATAAATAATAACACATATATCACAATAAAACAATTAAAGCTAGGTTCATGTGTCGTAGTTTCATGGGAAAGTCGCTTACCCGTCGTCTCTAACGTTGTTTTTATATCGAGATTGTGAGCCGTAATATCAACTACAAAATAAGCCTATAAGCATGTATGTACTCGAATAAAATATTACAGTAGCACTACGTGGTTCCAAGGCTTAATCTGGTAAGAACTTGACTTACAACCACAGGAAGACACTCGCTTAAGCTGAAATGTATTGATTAATTTTTGCGTGGCTTACATGTATATGCATGAAAGTGAGGGTTCGATTGAGCAATGTGGTGGAAAACATGTCTGAGCACTAAATGATGTGATGATATAGGTAATTAAGTCGGTTAATATATCCCTTGCTCTTCACGTTATGTAATACTTATCATATCAGGTTAACACATATATACACCACTGTATAAATATTAGAATTCCTAATTAGCTCACATGGAGAGATACTCGTTGACGTTAAGTATTTTAATATTGATAACTAGGATACTAAGTTAATTTTGTACTTTGAGTAAATAACTTGCACAAGTATATGAAAATCTACTCACATAAATATTGAATAATATATTACCCATACACGTGCAACTAATTATACCTAGCAATTGACTCGTATGAATAGCGGCGTTTACCCGCAGACACGTAAGTAGTACATATAATTGACACGTGTATTACTACTCGACACGTATCAGACAGAAAATCGACTGAAGTAAATAGAGTAAAGAATTTTTAGTTTACTTATTTATTTATTGTTTATTGTTATATTATTATTATTTTATACGTATAAAATAGACACGTATAGATATTAGATTCTACAGATGTCTATATTATTTCTCCTACCAAACTTTCTAGGATTTATATATATTAAATGCTGAATTAAATATATACTAGCCAAACAAATGTATTAAAATATGCAACTCCTAAAACGCACATAACATGCAAGGCAAATAGTTCAAATAATATGCGTACCAGGCACACATTATATTAGCACGTAATTCACGTAAGGTAGAAAATGCAATGCATGATTCATATTGGCCAACTAGGGTTAGGTATTGTTTGGGTATCACATCCTCCCCTCCTTATAAAATTTCGTCCTCGAAATTTGACTTACAGATAGGTGGGGGTGCTCGCATTTCATCATCTGTTTCCCAAGTAGCCTATTCCGTCGAATGATTTTGCCAACGTACTTTGACCAATGGAATTTCCTATTTCGGACATTTCACTTCTCGTGCAAGTATTTGTACAGGTTGTCCTTCGTAGCTTAGATCTGATTCCAGTTCCAAGGGTTGCTCCCTTATAACATGAGACATATCTGAAACATATTTCCTTAGCATCGAGACGTGGAATACGTTGTGAGCTTTAGGCATAGATGGTAGATCAAGCTTGTAGGCGACATCACCTATTCTCTCGACTATAGGGTAAGAGCCAATATATCATGGACTAAGCTTTCCCTTCTTCCCAAATCGTATGACACCCTTCATAGGTGCCACTGTTAGATACATGATCCCCAACTTCAAACTCTAATGGTCTTCGCCTTTTATATACGTAACTCTTTTGTCGACTTTGTGCCGCTTTCATTCTGTGTTGAATTTGAACAACCGCTTCGCACATCTCTTGAATCATCTAAGGGCCCAAATTGTTTCTTTCACCAACTTCATCCCAGTGAATTGGCGATCAGCATTTTCTTCCATCAAAGCTTCATAGGGAGCCATTCCAATACTTGCGTGGTAGCTATTGTTGTATGAAAATTCAATCAACGATAGGAACTTACTCCAATGTCCTTGAAAATCAAGTACGCAACCTCGTAACATATTTTCTAAGGTCTGCATTGTCCTTTCAGACTGCCCATCAGTTTGAGGGTGATAGGCAGTGCTATAAGTCAACCTCGTTCCAAGTGCCTTCTGCAGACTCTTCCAAAATTTGGATAGAAATCTTGACTCTCGATCGGAGACAATAGCAATAGGCATTCCATGTAGCCCTACGATTTACAGAATGTAGAGTCGTGCGTATCGATCGATCGAGTAGGTTGAAGCAATTGGTATGAATTGAGTAGATTTCGTCAGACGATCCACCACAACCCAAATAGCGTCATGATTCTTTGTTTCCTTTGGTAGCCCAACCACGAAATCCATTGTAATCGCTTCATATTCCATTCAGGAATGTACAATGGCTGAAGTACTCCACCCGATCTTTGATGATCTGCCTGCACTTGCTGACAAGTCAAGCATCGTTCGATAGAAAATGCAACATTCCTCTTCATGCCTAGCCACCAGTAGTATTGTTTCAGGTCTCTATACATATCGGTTGATCCCGGATGTACCGAATATGGTGTCGGATGAGCTTCCGTCAGTATTTCTTTACGAAGAGTCTCCTCGTTTGGTATGTAAAGACGCCCTTTGAATCGCAGTACGTCGTCCTTTGATAAATCTAATCCAGTCCGTTGCCTTGCTTCGATCGAGTTCTTCATTTGAATGAAAAATTCATCCTGTTGTCGTTGTTTGATTCTTTCAAATAGTGTCGGCTGAAGTGATAAAGCGGCCAATTTGACTTCTAATTCGTTGGATTGTATAACTTCAATGTCCATCTTGTGTAGATCATCCCGTTCAGGCTTTTGAACCGATTTTTAGCTTAACGCATCTGCTACGACGTTGGCTTTTCCAGGGTGATGGTTGATAGTGCAATCGTAATCCTTGACAAGCTCTAACCGTCTTCTCTGTCGCATATTTAACTCAGTCTGCTTGAATATGTATTTCGGTCTCTTGTGGTCTGATATCGATATCACAGTGCTCTCCATATAGGTAATGCCTCCAAATCCTCAATGCCAACACTACAGCAGCTAGCTCCAGATCATGCGTTGATAATTCTTCTCGTACTCTTTTAGCTGCCTTGATGCATACGCAATAACCTTACCAATTTGCATAAGGACACCTCCTAAACCATTCTTCGACGCATCGGTATAAATCACAAACCCTTCATTAGTTGTGGGGATGGAAAGAATGGGTGCTATTATTAGTCGTTGTTTAAGTTATTGAACGCTTCATTCATAGTCTTCATTCAAATTGAATGGAATATCCTTCCTTGTCAATCTTGTAAGTGGGATTGCTATTTTTGAGAATCATTCGATGAATCTTCAATAATAACCCGCTAAGCCAAGGGAACTTCGCACCTCTGAAGGAGTCGTTGGTCTGCTCCAATTAGTAACAACTTCGACTTTGCTAGGGTCTGCTGATACTCCGGCTGCTGAAATAACACCGTCGAGGAATGCTACTTGATCGAGCCAGAATTCCCACTTCACTGTGATCATCCTTTGTTTTTGAATAGATTAGGTTGTCATCGATAAATACAATGACGAACTTATCGATGAATTCTTCAATTACTCGATTCATCAGGTCCATGAATGCTGCTGGTGCAGTTGAAACTCCAAATGGCATTACAAGAAACTCATAGTGGCCATATCTCGTATTGAATGCCTTCTTCGAGATGTCATCCTCCTTTATCTTTAGTTGGTGGTATCCGAATCGTAGATCGATTTTTGAAAATACGGATGCTCTCTGTAATTGATCAAATAAATCATCGATACGGGGTAGTGGGTAATTGTTCTTGATTGTCTTGTTATTCAGCTCCCAGTAGTCGATGCATAGACGCATTGACCCATCCTTTTTGCGGACTAACAAAATAGGTGCTCCCCTAGGAGAAAAGTTGGGTTGTATAAAGCCTTTATCAAGCAACTCCTGCAACTGAGCTTTTAGCTCCTTCAATTCGAGCGGGGCCATTCGGTAAGGTGTCTTTGTGATCGGATCTATTCCCGGCTCCAACTCAATTGTAAACTCAATTTCACGGTCTGGCGGTAGCCCTGGAAGATCATCTGGGATAACATCCGGATATTCGCAAACTGGCACTTCATCGATTTTCGTTGATGGCTCCCCTTCAAGGCTCATACGGTGTTCTACGCATCCCTTGAAACCACACTTCAGCCTTCATTGTTGATATCATTGTACACTTTGGCAATTTCTTAACAGATTTGAAAGAAAATGTTTCCTCATTTGGCAGTGGAAATGTTACTGTCTTTGTTGAACAATCGACAGTCGCCCGATGTTTCGAAAGCCAGTCCATTCCAGGGATAATATCGAACTCATTCTTAGCAAGGAAAATCAGATCCGCATATAGTTCTCCCCCTTCGATGATAATAGGTAACATTCTCAAGACTATTCGTTTCTTCGGAATGCCCAGTAGGAGTAGTCACATGATAAGATACTTCAGAAAGTTCAAGTC
Source organism: Craterostigma plantagineum (assembly GCA_027422505.1). NCBI lineage: Eukaryota > Viridiplantae > Streptophyta > Magnoliopsida > Lamiales > Linderniaceae > Craterostigma > Craterostigma plantagineum. The sequence goes on from JAPQWV010000055.1 coordinate 1,269,398, forward strand.
CCCTATTGAGCTTATTCACGTAATCTACTGATGCAAATGAATGTGTGGCACTGGAGTCAAGGAACACATGTGCAAGAGTGTCATAGATTAGGAGTTTCCCTGTGATCAACGATGGGTCCGCGTCCGTGGCCGAACCCGTCATTGCAAAAACTCGTGCTGGTGCTTTCCTCTGGTTGTCCACTGGTTGCTCAGGACATGCTGTGGCGATATGCCCAACCTTTACCACACTTAAAATTTCTATTCTCAAAACGACAAACTCCGGTGTGGTATTGGGTACCGAGCCTTGATTAAATTCATTTTCTTGCTACGATCCTCCTGTCATGGTCCTTGCCCTGCTAGCAATATAGGTCATTAATTAAAGGATTGAAACCCCCTTTTCTTATCATTTCTACCTCCTTCCACGGGTTCGAACTTGTTGGAATTTGCACCGAGCCTCTTGTGCACGGAGAATCCTCATCTTACCTTGGTTGGCCATCAAAGCCCTCTCGCCAATCTGAGCATAACTTGTGCCATCAACCTTTGCCATGCTCACATCTCGTAACAGTTCTGGCCTAAGTCCTTCAAGAAATCGTTCAACCTTCAAAGCATTAGTGCTCACCATGTGTGTCGCAAACCTTGAAAGTTGTTCGAACCTCCGTATATACTCCTCGACCGGCATTGATCCTAGCCTCAGCTGTATAAATTCGTTCATCTTTTGTACTCGAGCTGGAACGGCGATATTTCCCTCTGAATAATTCCCTGTCCCACGCCATTGTGTATGGATCCTCGAGGCTTTTGGTCGTCCTGCCAATGTCCCACGCTTCCTCGTAGCACAAAAGTGGCGCATGTTACTTTGTCTACTTCAGGTACTCGACTATAGGGAAACATGTTCCCAAGGGTACGAATCCAATCATCTGCGGCTGTCGGGTCAACTGCCTCCTCGAAGGTAGGTGGATTTAGTATCCTAAACCTTTCTCCAACAGCTTCTATGCGCTCTGCATGTTTCGATGGATTGCCTCATCGCTCGCTTGAATCTCTTTGTTGAATTAGTTGTTGGATTTGCTCAGATTGACGCTGAACGAGTTCCATAAGTATGTAATAGCATTATCTCATTCATCGTTGGGGGTCGAAGGCTCCCCTATACTATCTCCTCTTGTGCGCACCATACTATCATCGTTACCCGATGTTGACAAACAAAATATGGCCAACATGATTATGCAATACAAAATATATAACACATAATAATAGAACTTACGAGGTATAGCCGCGCTACCGTAGTTCTTCTGAGATCATGTACATGGATAGTCTACAGAACATGTAACCGTGCTCTGATACCACCTCTGTGGCGCCCCACGCCACTACACTACTATACGACTCTAAGATTATTAAAATACGGCTTCGAGAAAATAAAATGCCAGAATTCCGTTTGGAAATTGTCGATAACACCTGTACTCGCACCAAACAAAATTAGACTTGCACACTCGTTGTAAAATAACTTTACCTTCAAAAGAAACAGTTCTCCCACAACGTTCAAACCGACAAACTACGCAACTCGACTCAACCAATATAACATATACATACATATATCATACATAGAGATGTCCATAATATGACCAGACACGGTTCAACGGTACGTAGAACACCCCAAAACAAAAGAACTCGCTCGCCCACAGGTCGTCATCCATGTACACGTCATCTCAAAAGTCTGCGGGAGCTTCAACAGGTAGCCTACATCATTGGAATTACCTACAACACATGAAAGACGTGAGCTAATTGCTCAGTAAGCGAATTCCATAATAATATAAACTCGTGTAAACTATGATCGGAACTATATCGGCCTGCGATACGAATTCCTCGTGTGATTCAAATGAAACATGGTACGCTATATACCACTCATGCTCTCGTAATTATGCAGTCATACCCTCATAATGATTCACTCAATATGGGCCCTGAGATCGAATACTACAATACCGAAGAGTTCAATCAATATCAGTGAGGCCTATAAATATCAATGCTGCACGGTCTTTTTCACCCGCCTAGAAAATAGCTGCACGGTCATTTTCACCCGTCCAAAAAATAGCTGCACAATCTTTTTCACCCGTCCAGAAAATAGCTGCACGGTCTTTTTCACCCGTCCAGAAAAGACGTCGTCACGTCAGACCAATAAAGGGCGCCGTACCGCCATAAATGGGGAAGGGCTCGAGTGGACCATCCCGTCAAGGTGGTCTTCGCCACTACGAGATTCCCTTACATATCGTAGTATCGTCTCACAAAAGAACATAATGCTCCTCTCAAGATTAGTCTCGCCCAAAGCGACTACATGAAAATCCTCACATGCTCAATCGTCGGTCGCCCAAAGCGACATAGATGACTCGATGTAAACGAATCAATGCCTAATATGCATGGCATATAAAATTCATATTCGAAACGATAATTAGTGCCTAAGAACAACATCACAAATTGCTTGAGCGAACAAATAGTTTAAATCAAATCATATAAGGTCATATCTCATAAAAAAATCAAAACAACGTATATGGCGACTCGCGCCTGGGGTACGATTATTAATCCCAAATAATTAGAACCTCCCAAATAATCAAATAAATAATAACACATATATCACAATAAAACACGTAAAGCTAGGTTCATGTGTCGTAGTTGCATGGGACAGTCGCTTAGTTGTCGTCTCTAACCTTGTTGTTATATCGAGATTGTGAGCCGTAATATCAACTACAAAATAAGCCTATAAGCATGTAAGTACTTGCATAAAACATTACAGTAGCACTACGTGGTTCCAAGGCTTAATCTGGTAAGATTGACGGAGTTGACTTCAAAGTCTCGACTATCACTGGTTCCCTCGATCCGATTTGTTGTTGCATGGGTCAGCGGGCCAGATGCGGTCTTGATGACGATTTGTGATTGTCAGGCCTTAACAGACCATGGGCCGTTGGGCCGCGCCTTAGTGGGCCTCGAGCCGTTTAATGGACCGAAGACTTCTTAAGAAACTAACTTTAAGACTTGGGCTTGGCCAAGTGCTTAAAAGGCTTGAGGGTGAAATTGGAATTTAACCTAAGCTGATTTTGGAATTGTACCTTGGGAAATAATTTCAAAAATTAAATATAAATATGGAAATAATATTTTTGGAATATTATTTATTTTAAGTTGAAATATCAAAATTAATCAAGGATTAAGTTTCGAATTTTATATCATATTTAAAGAAAGCTAGTTGACTTGGTAATTAAGTTGGTTTTCTAATAATAGCAAGTTCCTTAAGTTTAGATTTAGAATTCAAAAGAGAGAAAAATATGGCAAAAGAATCTCTCCACTTAAGGAGTAAAATTCGAAAATCATATCTTTGAGATATTCTTGGGATTTTCGATTCTAGCTTAGTGTAAATATGACAGCCATATTTTATGATTTGGATGAGAAATTTCGTGCTCCATATGTGTGATTTCGAAATTACTAATGGCGCAAAACACACACACACACACACACACCGAACGCACACACTTTTCTCCACGCGACGGGTCGGTTCTCTCTAGCCATCTTTAGAGAACTGATACCTTGGTACACTGCGAGGTCGGCGTGACAATCTAGTGCCATCCACCACCATCGATGCAGCATTGAAGAAAAGGACGAGGAGCTGCCACTTGCTTCAACTGGTAATTCTCTTCGGGTTAGACCCGCCCAATTATGTGTCTATGTGTTACTATTCTGATCCGAGCAACGAGAGCAATTGGGGAACCCGGAAAACCTTTTGTTCCGCATCATTCCCGGGGACGCGGCGTCTCCGGGAGACATCGGGTAACCCAACAGTGGTATCAGAGCGAGCGCTCGTGATCGGAATCATAACGTGTTAAAATTGAAACGAGGCGCGTGGGAGACGATTGAAACGCCGATGCGGTTCGACCGTGTTGGGCTGCCCAATGTGTCGTTTCCCTACCCACAGCCACCAACTCATGCGATACGGACCGATTAAGAGCCAAACCAGAACGGGGCCTGCGTGGCAATGGGATCCTGGAAGCCGAGCATTGCGCGCGGGCTGCGAGCGGTGCAGCGACGCTACAGCCGCGGGATCGGGCTGCTTCGGGCAGGCCGATCTGCCTCGCACTCCGATGCCAGCCATGGTGGCTTAGGCACCGGCCCCGGGCAGCGCCGCCGCAAGGGCTGGCGGCACGGCAGAGATCGTCCGCAGCTTTGGCCGCGGAGTCGATGGCGCGCATTGTGCGCGCTGCGCAAGACTCAGTCGGAACGCTGCGACGGCGATCTCTCCTGGAGAGGCTATGACTCCGGCATGGAGGGCTGAGGCGGCGAAGGAGTCGCGACAGTTTTCTGCCGCGAGCTGAACATGCGCATTGCGCACCATGTCGTCGCAGGCGGCGGTGGTTTCGGCTCCGGCCGGGACTCCGCGCCGGCGGTATTCTCCGCCGTGGCTCTCCAGCGTGTTATGACTGCCGAGCGATTTGAGTCGCGGCAGCAGCGTTAGGGTTTCGCGCTTAAAGCCTTAACGGGCCTTCTAATGGGCTTGGCCCGTTTGAGGCCCAATTTTTGTTTCTTTATAAAATCATGCAATTGTCAACGTGCTCGTTATGAATATGATTTAAGGCGCACTTGCGGGTTTCGGAATTTGGTTTTCGGGTGATTTGTTAAGGGTTACGTCCCCCGGGTTGTATTTATTTTATACGGGTTGTTCGGGACTTATGATCTCCCCGTGTTGTAATTTACCGTTTTATTAGATTAGCTTAAATACGAACACGATGGCCCATTTGATGGATGGAAACCCCCCTGGCGGTGATAATGTGGTGGAAGTTCGGTGCCTTTGAGGCCGTTTGATTGACGAAGGGCGTTTCACGACGTCAAGACCCGTGCGACGATCCGATGTCTTTTGAAGACGCATGTAATAAGGATAGACTAGAGATAACCCGCTTGTGTTGTCTTGTAGTTTATTTCCAAGGGTTAATTTACTACCTCTGTGCGTGTTGGTTTTTGAAATGATATGCATGTTTAATGGGCTCTTATGTTAGATGGTTTATTCTCCCGTTTGATAAATACTAAGTGGGTAAAGGAGTTGGATTCTTGTCTTCTATCATGCTCGAGATGTCTAGCGTTGGGGAGTTTTGCGATTTGTTCTGAGTAAGTTGGCGTCGTATATCCCACCCCAGTGTTAGTGTCTCAGGTGCGTCTTGGACGCCGCTCGTCATACCAGTCCGCCCCCCACTAAGCGTATGGCAGCAAGGGGCGGTACATTCTGTGCGATTTGAGCATTCGTTGATAGGTCACACTTAGACAGTTATACCCGAATTAGCAGGGTTAGCCGTGGGGGTCAATGACTGAGATAAAGATAGTTGAAACTCTTATTGGATAAGTTCACATTTGACGTGACTTCGATAAGATTAGATGAGCCACATATTGCGTTGAAGGCTGGGGCAAGTCTAGTAGAGTCGGGGACATCAACTCGACTATGAAACTTTCAATGAGGTTTCCGAAACTCTTCTCGAGAGGATAGGTTTTCGAGAAAAATAGTGGGAGTCAAGCGCATGTGCTCAAGATGATCGATTGGATCGAAAGACTCGAGGCACTGGACTTTATCATGGATAAGGAGCTCCAGAACGATCTCATACTTCAGTCGCTCCCACTTTCCTTCAATTCGTTTGTTGTGAACTTTAATCTGAACAAGGCTGAGATTACATTGACTGGGTTGATGAACAAGTTGTCGGTGGCCCAGACTCAGATGAAGAAGGTGAAAGAAAAGAAAGTGGTTCTTGCCGCGAATGCTAAGACTCGAGAGTCGAGTAGAAAGAAAAAGTCGGACAAGCCCACTAAGCCCAGAGGACGAATTTAGAAAGACAAGGCCAAGAAGAACGTGTTCAAAGGCGCCAAGCCGACGGACAAGTGCCCTCACTACAATGAGCTTGGCCATTAAAAGCGCGATTGTCCAAAGCTAGCTGCCTCAGGTAAAGAACTTTACGTTTTAGAAACAATTTGTTCTCTGACAGTATATTCCGCTTCGTGGATCTTAGACTCGGGGGCTAGTGCCCACATCTATGTTTCGAACCAGGGTCTGGAACGAAGTAGGAAGCTGACGGAACGAGAGATCGTCATCAACGTAGAACATAGTGTACCGGTGACCCACATTGGATCAAGAACTCTCGTTTTAACTACTAGACATAGTTTACTGCTTTCCCATTGTTTAGTTTTGCCAAAGGGGCTTACGAATATTGTTTCTACTCCCGTTTTGAGCGGAAACAGTTACGAGTTCCGTTTTAATAATAATATATACAATATTTATTTTGGAAAAAATTGCGTCGTAAATGCAAGTTTTTATCTAAATGGATTGTATTATCTAAATGTCAAAGACAACAAAAACTGTGAATGCAATCACCAACAAACGAAAATTGGAGTCGAACTCGAGACTGCTGTGGCATCTTCGACTCGGTCATGCTGGAGAACAGAAGATTCTTGAGTTGAAGAAAACCGGCGTTATAAGCCGCTTGGGTCTGATCCCTATCCGACTTGTGAATCTTGTATCCTTGGAAAGATGACTAAGTCACCCTTGACAGGGATTTTTACGAGAGTCGCAGAACTTCTCAATTTGATCCACAAGGATGTTTGCGGACCATTCGGGGTAGCGGCTTGCGGTAACTTCCATTATTTCGTTACCTTCACTGATGATCACTCTCGCTTCGGCAAGGTGTATCTCATGAAGTACAAGTCTGATAGTTTTGAATGGTTGAAAGAGTACAAGACTTTGGTAGAAAATCAGACTAGAAAGAGCATTAAAGACGTTCGATCTGATCGAGGCGACGAGTACATGAGCCTCGAGTTTGACGAGTTCTTGAAAGAGAACGGGATCCGTTCACAGATGGCATCGCCCAGAACACCGCAGTTTAACGGTGTGTCCAAACGCAGAAATCAAACTCTATTGGATAAGGTTCGATCTATGCTGAGCTATACAGACCTGCCCATATCGTTGTAGGTTCATGCCCTGTTGACAGCGGCAAACATTCTGAATAGATGTCCTACAAAGTCCATCGATCGTATTCTGTATCAGATATGGATAAGACGAAAACCAAGCTTGAATCATGATAGAATATAAAAATACTTGATATTTGAGTGCTTATTATTTCGATTTATATCCTATATTGTGTTAATTCTATTTTATTATTCTATTTTATTTGATGTCTAAACAGCAATTAAGAGAAGAGAAAATCAACGAAAATGAAGAAAGCAAATACAAAAGGGGAAATCATACACGCACACTTGCTTGGGTGGAGCCTACAACATGTCATTGATAGAGCAAGAATTAAGAACCACATAATAAATAAAAGATGGGAGCAGATATCTATCATTTTCAAGGAGTTTATCAAACCATCGAGCAAGAAGAAAAAAAGAAAAAAAAAACACACAGCTCGCGGCTCATTAAAGAAAAATTACACAGAGAATCATCTTATGGCTGCTTGGCTTGAGTTTGTCGTTGAAACATATTGCTGGATGAAAATGAAAGAAAGAAGATTTGAGTATTACGCGTGATAAAGCCGGCTTCTTGTCTCCACGCTACTATTTTGGGAAATTCACTTCATTTCCATCGTCGATAAAAGAGGAGAGAGGTCTGAGACAGAGGAGACTTCCATCATTATATTTATAAATGTGGTAGAACGGTATAGAAGTGATATCATTTTCTGCTATTTTTCATCGTTGTTGTTTTGATTTCAGTAATTGTCAAACAATTTCATTTTCCATATATTTTATATTAAGTCTGTTCTTTGAGTTAACTGTTGTTTTCGTACCTTGAGAAAATTCAGAGAGATTGAGAGAATACCTTGCCAGTGAGAGATGGCTTTCTGCTGTCATTTTAAGAACATCGATCTTGCTTCTTCATTTTAAGATACTGTTGGTGTTTCCATAGTTGCTGGGAGATCTATTTCTGTTACTGTTGCTACTTTGAATATTCAAGCTTTCCTAGTAATGATTATTTAGTCAAAACACGAATGATCCATTCGTCTGTATCAATTTCTAGCACGTAATCCGAACAAGAATCTTCTGCAAGCGACATGGAGGAAATCGAACAGCAGCTGCCAATCCGTCTTACGTTGAGGGATATGGCTACACCGGATGTTAACCAACGGCCGCTTTGCATTGAATTTCCTATTCTTCAAACACCTTTTGAATTGAAATCAGGGTTAATTCATTTACTTCCTACTTTTCATGGTAACGCAGGTGAAGATCCGCACAAGCACTTGAAGGAGTTTCACATGGTTTGCTCGACCATGAAGCCAAACGGAGTCACGGAAGATCAGATAAGTCTTCGTGCATTTCCATTCTCGCTGGCGGATCACGCAAAAGACTGGTTATACTACTTACCATCAGGTTCGATTACTACGTGGGCCGAACTTAAAAAACAATTCCTTGCAAACTTTTTCCCTGCATCTCGTGCCGCTAACATTCGGAAGGAGATATATGGGATTCGACAAATGATCGGAGAAACTCTGCACGAATACTGGGAAAGATTCAAGCGGTTGTGCGCAAGCTGTCCATATCATCAAATTTCAGAATTGGCGCTTATCCAATATTCTACGAAGGATTGCTACCCATGGAGAGAAACATGATTGATGCAGCAGTGGAGGAGCGCTAGTCGATAAAACGGCAGACGAAGCACGTCGGCTGATCTCAAGCATGGCTACAAATGCGCAACAATTTGGAACACGTCAAGATGTAGGCCAACAAAGGATGGGCGAGGTAAGTACTACTTTATTTGAGCAAAAATTAGATTCACTAACATCTCTTGTGGAAAAACTTGTGATTGGAAAAACGAGTCAGGTAAAGGCTTGTGGTATATGTACATTTGTTGGACATGCAACAGCGAATTGTCCTTCACTTCAGTTTGATCCTAGCGAACAAGCCAATGCAATTGGAGGGTACACAGGACCATCCCAGAGACGCTATGATCCATACTCGAGTCAATACAATCCCGGATGGCGTGACAATCCAAATATGAGTTACGGAAATCGACCGCCAGTTTTATGCAGCAAGCACCAAGGCCATCAAATCCTCCACAGCAAGCCGCACCATCAAAACCAGGTATGTCTTTGGAGGATATTGTTAAGAATTTAGCAACTAGTACTGCCAGTTTTCAACAGGAAACTCGATCTAGCATTAACGAAACACGTTCAGCATGCACAATTTAGAAAGGCAAGTGTCTCAACTCGCAGCACAAATGAGTGAAATGCAGAACGAGAAAGGAAAACTACCGGCGCAAGTTGAGATTAACCCAAGAGAGAATGTGAGTATTATGACTCTTAGAAACGGGAAAGAGATTGGTCAGCCTAATCATGACGAAGTTTCCATAAAATCCCCATGAGAAGATAAGACTAAAGACCATGCAAAGAAGGTAAATAATGATTCTGTTTTCGATAAACCTAATATTGTTGTTCCTCCACCTTTTCCTGGAAGATTTGCTAGGGTAAAACAAGAAGAAGAAGAAAAGAGCATAATGGAGACCTTCAGCAAAGTCGAGATCAACATTCAACTGTTGGATGCTATTAAGCAAATCCCACGCTACGACAAATTTTTAAAGGAAATGTGTTCGAACAAAAGGAAGCACAAAGCCGAAGGAAAAATCCTAGTAAGTGACAATGTTTCCGCTGCACTTCAACGAAAACTTCCCCAAAAGTGCTAGGACCCAGGTATGTTTGCTATCTCAGTTACTATAGGGACACGAAAAATAAATAATGCCATGTTAGACTTAGGAGCGTCAATCAATGTTATGCCATTATCGTTGTTCAATGAGATGAGTTTGGGACCTCTTAAGTGCACCGATATTTGTATTCAATTAGCAAATAGGTCCATTATTTATCCCGAAGGATTAGTTGAAGACGTGTTGGTAAAATGTGGTGAATTTATTTTTCCTGCTGATTTTTATATAGTAGACATGGGTGATGAACATGCGCTAGATTCTGCTGTTATTTTATTAGGACGATCATTCATGAAAACAGCTAAAACAAAGATAGACGTTGATTCAGGAACTCTTACTTTTGAGTTTGATGGTGAAAAACTTACTATGAATGTGTTTGATGCTATGAAATATCCTGAAGATGCTGAATCCGTTAGTATGATTGATACATTTGTTCGAGATGATTTTGAGCGTAATTTCACTAACGACACAGTCGACTTTGTGATTAAGAATAGCAAAACAGAAAAAGATTTGCATTTTGAAGTGGACGAAGATATCAGAAACGCGCTCACGACATTACACGCACTTCCGAAAGTTCACAACCAATCAGGTAAGAACAATTTTTTATTGCCTATTTCTAACACAAAAATTGTTCCTTCTATAGAACAGGCACCTACGTTGGAGTTGGAGGATTTATCGAAACATCTCAAGTACTGCTATTTGGGAGATGAAGAAACGTTGCCAGTCATTATTGCAAATGACTTGACCGCCATCCAGGAAGAGAAATTGATACGCGTTTTGAAGGAGTACAAGAGCGCGATAGGATGGACTCTGGCCGACATCAAAGGGATCAGTCCCTCGATATGCATGCACAGGATCTTACTTGAACCCGACTCTAAGCCGATACGAGAAGCACAACGCAAGCTCAATCCAGCCATGAAAGAGGTAGTTATGAAAGAAATTATTAAATTATTAGATATGGGGATAATATTTCCAATATCAGACAGTCAATGGGTAAGTCCAGTTCATGTTGTTCCTAAGAAATCTGGTTTTTCACTTGTGAAAAATGATAAAAATGAATTGGTACCAATGAGATTACAGACGGGTTGGCGCATGTGCATTGATTTTCGTAAGTTGGCCACCCGAAAGGATCATTTTCCGCTACCCTTCATTGATCAAATGCTAGAAAGATTGGCAGGTAACTCTTTCTTCTGTTTCCTCGATGGATTTTTAGGTTATTATCAAATTGTCGTAGCACCCGAGGATCAAGAGAAAACTACTTTCACATGTCCCTTTGGTACATTTGCATATCGTCGCATGCCTTTCGGTTTATGTAATGCTCTGGTACATTTCAACGATGCATGATGAGTATATTTTCGGATTTAATAGAAACATGCATTGAAATATTCATGGATGATTTTACTGTTTATGGAAGATCATTGCCTTGATAATCTAGTCGAAGTTTTGAAACGTTGCATCGATAAAAATCTTGTACTTAACTATGAAAAATGCCATTTTATGGTTAAAGAAGGAATAGTTCTTGGCCATGTAGTTTCGTCAAGAGGAATTAAAGTAGACAAGGCTAAGGTCGATTTGATCTCTAATTTGCCATACCCCACTAATGTTCGAGAATTCGAAGTTTTCTTGGTCATGCAGGTTTTTACAGGAGATTTATTAAGGATTTCTCAAAAATCGCTCAACCGATGTCAAGACTACTTCAGAATGACGTACCATTCAATTTCGGGGATGAATGTAAGGAGGCGTTTAACAAGCTGAAGCTATTACTTACTACTGCACCTGTTATTCAACCTCCAAATTGGGAGTTGCCGTTCGAGCTTATGTGCGATGCGAGCAAGTACGCCGTAGGAGCTGTACTTGGACAAAAAGATGGAAAGAAGAGTCATGTCATATACTACGCTTCAAAGACGCTTGACTCAGCACAATGCAACTATACCACAACTGAAAAAGAGCTTTTATCTATTGTTTTTGCATTTGATAAGTTTAGGTCTTATTTATTGGGATCTAAAGTTATTGTTTATTCTGACCATGCAGCTCTTAAATAATTGTTGTCAAAGAAGGAGTCAAAACCGCGCTTAATACGATGGATTCTTTTGCTTCAAGAATTTGATTGGGAAATCAAAGACCGAAAAGGTGTGGACAACTCTGTAGCAGACCACTTGAGCCATTTGATCCGTGATGAGGAGCCATTACCGATTGCTGAAACATTTCCGGATGAACAATTATTTCGGCTTCAAGGTAAGGAATATCACGAACCCTGGTTTGCCGACATAGTTAATTATTTGGTAACTGGTGTGCTACCTCCATATTTGAGTTCTTCAAGGAGAAATAAAATTAAGAGTGATTCTAAGTATTATATTTGGGATGAGCCATATCTATGGAAAATTGGCTCGGACCAAATAATACGTAGGTGTGTTGCAAATGATGAAATTAATGATATACTCACTCATTGTCCTAATTGTCAAAGAACAGGTACAATTTCTTTTAGAGATGAAATGCCACAAAATCCAATATTAGTTTGTGAAATTTTCGATGTATGGGGAATGGATTTTATGGGACCTTTTCCAAGCTCGTTTGGTTTTCTTTATATCTTGCTTGCCGTTGATTATGTGTCGAAGTGGGTAGAAGCAAAGGCTACCCGAACTAACGATTCTAAAGTTGTTGTAGGATTTCTTAAGACAAACATCTTTAGTAGGTTTGGAGTTCCCCGTGCAATTATAAGCGACCAAGGCACGCATTTTTGCAATCGCACGGTGGAAGCACTCATGCGCAAATATGGAGTACATCATCGGCTGGCCACTACTTATCACCCACAATCAAATGGACAAGCTGAAGTTTCGAATCGGGAGGTCAAAAATATTTTGGAGAAAACCGTAAACCCGAATCGTAAGGATTGGAGCTTGCGATTAGACGATGCACTTTCGGCGTATCGTACTGCTTTTAAAACTCCAATCGGAATGTCGCCATATCACCTAGTTTTCGGTAAGATGTGTCATTTACCTGTTGAAATTGAACATCGTGCTTTTTGGGCAGTTAAGCAGTGCAACATGGAGGCCACAAAAGTCGGTGAGGAGCGAAAATTTCAGCTACAGGAACTTGAAGAAATTCGCCTAGAAGCCTATGAGAATGCAAGAATGTACAAGGACCGCACGAAGCAATTTCACGACAAAATATTCCTGAGAAAACCCAGAAACCGTCTTCTCGAACCCCCACTCTTGAGAAACCTCCTTCACCACTTGAAGAAACTCAGCCATCTCCACAGTCGACCCCAAAACCTTCTGACATCCCACCTCTTGATCTGTCAAAACCAAATGATATCCCTGTTGAAACCCTTTTTTCTGGAGGAAAGTAACCGCACCACCTACAAGAGTTTCAGCAACAGAGATATCGCCCGAGGTATCAGCGTCGCTTTCGACAAGTTGCCTGCTGGAACAGTTATCACGTGGCTTAAGGATTTTGGTTGGGAGCAGTTCCTGAGTAGCAACAAGTCATACTACCCTGAGGCAGTCAAGCTATTCTACGCAAACTTCAACTATGACGAGTACGAGGAGCACATCAACATCCGCTCGTATGTACTGGGAGGCAGAATAAATTGGAACACTAAGAAGATAAACGCAATGCTGGGAGTTCCTGATGAACCTTTCTGCCACTACGATATGAATGACTAGTGACATGCTGATGAGTTTTACACCGGTGATGTCTTTAAGACCCTCTGGAATACCCGTAATAAGCCTCGCTTTTTAGACGGTGAAGCCCTAAACCAGTTACCCATCGACTTCTTCTTCCTGCACAAACTGCTCAACATGACCCTGTGGAGTGGAAAAATTGACAGTGGAGGCCATTCAACGACCATGAACTTCAGGAGCACGTTCGCTGTCTATATGATATCTCAGAATCGCAAGTTCAACCTTGTGTATGTCATTCTGAAACACATGATCTAGGCCCAAGGCACTTCCCTACGGCATGTTACTCAGTCACTTCCTTGAGAGAGAAGGTATACTTATGCCGCCGGCATGGGAAGACAAGGCCGTTCACGTCGTGGACCTAGTGACTCTGAAGTGCATGGGGATTCACTACTCGAAAAGTCAAGGTTGGTTCAAGGCCAAGGAGAATAGGTCAGTCAATAGTGCCCATAAACGGTCCGCCGCAAAGGGAAAAGTGAAGGTTAAGAGCGATGACGACGACTATGAAGATGAGGTCAGCGTCGGGAAGGAAGGAATCTCAGTAATACGACGTGATATCTCCGATATCAAGGCTGATAATCAGAAGCGCTTTCGCAAGCTCAAAGAACAGTACACTGAGTTGTCGCTAAAGCTATCCAAGCTCTCCAAGTTGATCAAGAAATCCTTTTCTACATCCGACGATTCCGAAAGCTCTTCAAGCCAGTAGGCTGCCCCTATGCTCCATTCTGATCCTAGTAGCTTTTAGGATATTCCTCTCTGTTCCGCTCTTGCAAGTTCGTTTTAGGTGTCCCTCCCATCTTTTTGATAATGAAGGGGGAGTAAGGTAAGTTTTAGGTGTTGAGCATCTAAGTGTTTTGGTGTTTGGAAGGTAGGTCGTCTATAGGGAAATTCTTGGAACCCTAACATATAATAGTTTGCGCTTACGATATATCTCTGATGCCTCCATGCTGTGCTTAATATTTTGTTCAGATATATCTATACTGTGATGCATGATCTCATGATGCTAAGTGCAGTGATACTCTGATACCTATCTACGCTAATTAACGTGTGTGAGATTTGTTGATAAGTGCTAAATGCTTGCTGTGATGATTATGTGATTGCTCGAATCATGCTTTGAAAATGCGCATTTAGGCAGTGGGAGCACACTCACGGGTAAATTTCAAAATTTGAATTCATGATATCACTTTGAAAAGGACATGATATATCCGCACTTAGACAGGGCGAGCAAATTCACTCATGATATATCTTTGCATGCCATATAGATAACTGCACTTAGGAAGGGGAGCAAATATGCATCATGTGCGATTAGGAGATATCGTATCCTCTGCTTAGTGATTATGGAACACTTAGAGATATGCGCTAGGACTTGCGTGATCGAATATGCTTACATGCTTATGTGCCGCATCAATTACATCTCATCGTCAAAAAGGGGGAGAATGTTGACCTTTTGGTCCATGAGTGTTAGAGAGTTTTGACGAATAATGTAATTGTAATGACGTTAGGTCTATAACTTAAGCAATTCGAATTATGATCAATATAATGTCTCAGTATACGAAAATATTCACGCATGTATTGACTATGAGCTATAGATTGATTAAAGTGTTGAATATTTGTTCGCATATGATTTGGTGATTAGTTGATGAGACTAGGTGATCGCATGTTATATATACAGCACATGTGATACGATATATCGTTCTGAGCTATATATGGAAATAACGCGTGAGATATCCTACTGAGTTATAAAATGAAAATATGATATTTATATATGGAAAGTGATATATCCATTGATACTAGGTCATTCCTGGACGAAAGTCACATATACGATTCTTTGCATGCTTTCCACTGAATTTAATGCGCAATATTGAATTGATATATTTCCTTATGATGATTGGAATATTATATTTAGGAAAGAATTAATTTGAGTGAGTTTGTGGATAAGATGCTATTATATGGTATTTGCTAAACACGGATGTGATCTCTGAAATATTGAAAGTTGTGGCATGACATGTAAATTCGTGACAGCTGTGATATGATGTAGTATTACGTGCTAAACATGGTAGATATAATTTATCTGTGCTAAATATGGAATTGATATGCTGCAATCTCGTGTGCTATACTTGGAAAGTAAATCTGGATTGATTTATTCTAGAAACTGATAGCAGGGAATCACTTATAGAAAGTTCGGACGTGGTAAATATATGCGAAATGCTTAAATTTACTTGAGAACAAAATTGAATTTAATCATGCTTAAATGTACATATGATCATTGTGATGATTTATTAAGAGCATGATTTATATGGTGTGATTGACTCAAAAATTGCATGGAACTATGCTTGATTTGGTGATTATTATATGATATGATTTTCCATGTGAAGTGCTGATTGAAAAGGATTATATATGAGCTAAACTTTATAATTTCGAGGCACTTAGAACTTGTGAACATACGCCTACGAGAGATTTTTGAGCAAAAATATTTTGAGAGATTCCTGAGCTTCCATTTGCGATAGCTTTCTGCCATACTGAGTTTTAACTTGCGATTCCATCACTGCACAAGTGATTCATCCCGTTATTCCTACCTCCCACCATATATTCTGTCTTCGGACGTAAGCAATACCAAGGAGGCAAGGTCGACGTTTACGCACACGTGGGGGGAAGGACGAGTTTCGGGGGCCCTTCGGTAGCGAGCTGTGTCTGACGGGATCAGGAGATTCCGAGGAACGAAACTCGGCGTGTGGTAACCTAGTAGTGACTAGTGTTCGACTTGTTTCGATTGTGTATTGGGCTAATCAATCAGTTTTGTATCCAGCTACGGTACATTATATTGATCGGTTAAACTCTTGGGGAGCAAACCCCAAGGAGAGGAGTAAACCCCAGTTGGGTAAGACGCTTCTTCAGTTCTTGAAAGCTTTGTTCGCATGCTTCGGTCCACTTGAACGGAACGTTCTTCCTCGTCAGGTTGGTCAACGTAGAGGCAATGCTGGAGAAGTCCGCTATAAACTTACGATAGTATCCCACAAGTCCGAGACAACTCCGGACCTCAGTAGGAGTAGTAGGTCGTGGCCAATTATTCACAGCTTCGATCTTACTCGGATCCACAGAGATTCCACTCCCGAAAATCACGTGTCCCAAGAAGGCTACTTGCTCAAGCCAGAATTCACACTTTTTGAATTTGGCATAGAGCTGTTTCTCTCGTAGGATTCCTAAGACGGTTTATAGATGGCTTTCGTGTTCGTCTCTTGTCTTAGAATAGATCAGAATATCGTCGATAAAGACGATAACGAACCGATCGAGGTAGTCTTTAAAGACTCGGTTCGTCAGGTCCATAGAGCAGCTGGGGCATTTGTCAGTCCAAAAGGCATGACCAAAAACTCATAATGGCTGTACCTCGTGCTGAACACTGTTGAAGAAACATCTACCTTCCCGATCTTTAATTGATGGTATCCCGAACGGAGGTCAATTTTTTACAATACCATCGCTCCTTGTAGCTGACAGAATAAATCATCGATCCTCGATTGGGGATATTTATTCTTGATCGTGATCTTGTTCAATTTTTGGTAGTCGATGCACAATCGCATCGACCCATGCTTCTTTCGTACAAAAAGGACGGGTGCGCCCCACGGTGAAAGACTCGGCTGGATAAACCCTTTCTGTAGTAGGTCCTCTATGTGGCGCCCCGCCATCTACTTACCATTTCTAATGCTAAGTTACGTGGCTAATGTCAGTATAAAATAAATAATATGCAAAAACGTGGGTAAAATTTTTCCTTTTATATAAAGGAATTCGTTCTGTACAAGTCAAAATATCGCTCTCAACCTATTTACATAGGATGGTTTCATAATGGCAACAAAAGGAATCCTAACTTCCGCCCCACGGGTCGCATTCATGTACACACCACCCTCAAAAGTCACTGGAAGCTTCAAAAGATAGCCTTGCCGTCGTATCGATCACGTACCGTGGTCACGCGTACCTACAACACATACAATATGGGATGAGCTATACAGCTCAGTAAGTAGGAATGATGCATGTCGTGCACGTGTCTCATTTGCAAAGGCATCTGCGCCAATGCATTCAGACCCTAGTAGGATCGAACTAAATCTCATATCTCTCAGGGCCCTTGACTGACTTACTATGCACCATTTTCAGAGCTCAAATCCAATAAGGACAATTGGTCCATCAATCCACAAAGGGTGACGAACCATAAAATACCAGTCACACATTTCGGCCCAGTTCGCACTGGGATGCATGACGGCCCGCCATTCGGCCCAATGGGTACTTGCTGTTCCGCGGACGCTCACGCTGGTAGCCCACTTCGGGGTCGCCAACACCAGAGATACCCTCGGTGTCGCTTCCACCCTCGAATCGCCTCCTCCAGGTCGCACCTACCGCAATTCAGGGCATTCTGGCCAAATAATAAAAATATATCCGACGACGTACCGAGTCGTCATGGTATCATAGAAGCAGTCCAGACTCAACTGTGAGTCGACATCAGATGCCTATATCGGCAAATATCCATAGCTTTCAAGCGACATTATACCATGCATACTCTCATCTCACAATTCTCGTGCATGCCGTGTATGCATGTGTTCAAGCTCATGTAAACAATACTAAAATGCATGCTATATCATCACAGCAGATAGCCACGGAATTCATGTTAGTACAAACAATTTATGTGTTGCAGTTGAAATTCTCACTTACCTGGTATCCTTAGCTATTAGCTTATCGTACTGTAAATTGCTAACCTTTGAACCCTAAATTCGGTACATATAAAATTAGGGTTGTTAGTCTAGTTATAATTCATGAAATTGGCTTAATTTGAAAACCCGAGTTTCGACCTCTATAACTTTCGAAACCCTAAAATTTAGAAATTAATCTAAACTGCGAAATATTATTTCAGAGATAGATCTCGAATTTATGTTATTAGTGGATCTCGGTATATATATATATATATATGATTTCGATATTAGATCACACAGGGCTTCGAGATAGATATCGATATCAATATTCAAAATGGATCTCGAGATGTTGATAATATAATTAAAATGTCGACATGTATCTTGATTTGAATCTCGATATCTTCAAGACAATTCTCGGTATATGACATGATATGATTTTGATATTGTACTAAAGATGTCGAGCTGTATTCATAAGATTTCGAAATAAATTTCTAAGATGGATCTTGATATGACTTAGATATAAATCCCGAAGTGAATTAACATGAATCTCGAATTCACCCTAAAACTAAATCTCGACGGATATTTAGAATGAATGACAAGTTTTACACAGCATGTCGAGATGTCTATTGAGCTCCTACCTAAAATGTCGAGATATATATATTAATATTATACTTAAGATGTCGAGGTATCATACACAAGGTTTCGAGATTTAAATCAATCTATGGTTTCGACATGTGTTTCGACCTTTTAAATATTTCGACATTCTTAAGCTCTCAAATCTCGACATCATCCCTATACAACAATTATGGCTTCGAGATTTATCAAGATGGGAATCTTATTACCTGATATCTAGACCTTTCGATCTCAAACTCTATCTTTCTCATAATAGTCTAAGTATCATATGAACCTCAATTATTCTTAGCCCTAAGATTCGTAAACACTAGCATATAATGGTTTTGTACTTTCCAATCCTTAGATTATGATATTATCTAAATAAATTGTAACAGCATAACAAGAACTTCATTAAAGCTTCATAAACGTGATTATTAGATTCCAATATCCTCAAAACCCTAAGAATAGATCAACATAGGCTTTATACCAGATCTAATCTTTCGTTCCTAGTATTTTCTAACATAGATATAGATGTAATTTAGCTATGGATAGAAATATACCTCTTCTTTACCTTGTGCTTGGTTTGATCAATTTTCTTGGATCCTCCTTTTCCCTTACCTCGTCAACTTCTATTGTGATATGAATAATCACATTCCTTTCCTTATTTTAATCATATTTTGCGTGTGGAATGGTCCAAATGACGTGCACTCTTAGTTGATACTTATCTAGGTTATGTAATGAATATTATTTTATTGTTGTTTTAAGTTCCCTCGTGACTAAGTTACCAAAATTTATCTTATTAGTGTCTTCTTTCGAGTTCCTATCTCTCTCGATCTCGATTCATATTGATGACGTGAGAACTCTCGATCAAAGTCAAGGATTTCGAGCCTCGTGAATTTCGAGTCATAAAAATTTCGAGCTTTAAATATTCGAGTTTCGTGAATTTAGGTTCTTAAGAATTTCGAGACTCAAAGATCTTGAAATTCCTAGTTTCGAAACCCTAATGTATTAAAATTTCTATCTAGTCTTTTCGAAATCTATTCCTACTAATTTGTGTTCCTTAAAATGTGGAAACAACACTTAATTGTACTAAATTAAATTTTCAAAGTTGGCATGTTATGTACTAGAAACCCTTAAAATCAACAACTAACCTAAATTAAATTAATTCTTCTAATTTCTAATTGATATATGTCATGTTAGCATATAACGTGAAATCATTTAAGCACATAAAAATCACAAAACAGGTCTCATGCAGTCACGTAAGTCATATATGTATGCTTATTTATGGGCCGACTTACTTATGGGACTCGGGTATTACATCCTCCCCCCTTAAAAGGGATTTCGTCCCCGAAATCAAGGGAGAAATAGCTCAGGGTAGCAATTTCTCATATCATCTTCCCGTTCCCACGTAGCTTCTTCCGTGGACTGATTCTGCCACAATACCTTTATTAAGGGAATTTCCTTATTTCGTAATCGTTTCCTATCATACATTAGAATTTCTACTGGTTTCTCCTCGTAGCTTAAATCCGGCTTAAGCTGTTGATGAAGGTTTTCAGTGTTCAACACATGACTTGGATCCGCGACGTATTTTCGTAACGTCGATACATGAAAGACATTATGCACTTGAGCTAGTGCATTTGGTAATTCAAGCTGGTATGCAACTTTGCCAACTTTTATGAGGACACGTAACGGTCCTATACCTCGGGCTTAACTTGCCTTTCTTCGCTTTACTCCTTTCATCGGTGAAACTTTCAAAAACACCCAATCGTCGACCTTGAATTCTAATGGCCTACGCTTTTGATCTGCGTAGCTTTTCTGTCTACTCTGGGCTGTTTTCATCCTTTCTCGTACCTTTGCAATAGCTTCCGTCATTTCTTGCACTAGGTCGGGACCTAATATCGCTCGTTCTCCAACTTCATCCCAATGTATTGGAGATATACATTTGCGTCCATACAGAGCTTCGTATGGAGCCATTCCGATAGTCGCATGATAGCTATTATTGCATGATAGCTATTATTATATGAGAACTCAATCAGTGGAAGATACCGGATCCAATTCCCTTTGAAGTCGAGCACGCAGGCTCTCAACATGTCCTCCAGCGTCTGGACGGTTCGTTCTGACTGCCCGTCCAGGGATGATAGGCAGTACTGAATGATAATTTGGTACCCATTGCTTTCTGCAGGCTCATCCAAAATTTAGATAGGAATCTCGAGTCCCTATCAGAAACGATTGATACTGGAACTCCGTGAAGTCGTACTATCTCTTGAATGTATAATTCAACATAACGTTCTAGTGAAAACGTTGAACTGATTGGCAGAAAGTGGGCGGACTTGGTTAGTCGATCAACTATGACCCATATCGCGTCGTGGCCCTTTACTGTTTTCGGTAAGCCAACGACAAAGTCCATCGTAATATGGTCCCATTTCCATTCGGGTACTGGCAAGGACTGTAATGTTCCCGCCGGTCGTTGGTGTTCTGCTTTTATCTGTTGGCATGTTAAACATTAACTAACGAAGGTCGCTATTCTTTTCATCCATGGCCGCCAATAATTGGTTCGTAAGTCCTTGTACATCTTTGTCGCTCCTGGGTGAATTGGGTAAACCGTGGCATACACTTCCTTCATAATCATTTTCCGAAGCTCCGTGTCATTGGGAACGTATCTTCGATTCCTATAGTACAAGCTTCCGTCTTCTCGTATTTTGTAGTCTGATGGCCTTTGTTCTACTTGAGTTTCCTTGAGCTTTAAATATAATTCGTCGTTCTGTTGCGCTTACGTGATTTGCTCTATCAATGTTGGTCGGAGAGTTAACGCTGCTAGCCTTGTTTCGATTTCGCCCATTGGTATAACTTCTACTCCGAGCTGTTGCAACTCTGCACTTGCAGTTTTCCAGCTTAAAGCATCCGCACGACGTTTGCTTTCCCTGGGTGGTAACTGATCACGTAGTCATAGTCTTTAACGAGTTCTAGCCACCGCCGCTGTCTCATATTTAACTCCTTCTGAGTGAAGAAGTATTAGAGACTCTTGTGATCAGTGAAGATCTTGCATCGCTCGCCGTATAGATAGTGCCTCCAGATCTTGAGAGCAAAACAACTGCGGCGAGTTCCAGGTCGTGGGTTGGGTAATTCTTCTCGTAATCCTTTAGCTGTCGCGAGGCGTACGCAACAACCTTTCCATTTTGCATTAGAATGCATCCCAGCCCGCTCTTCGATGCATCACTGTATACGGAAAATCCTCCGGTTTCTGTGGGTATTGTCAGGACTGGGGCCGATGTGAGTCGTCTTTTCAATTCCTGGAAGCTTTGTTCGCACTCGTCACTCCAATGGAATGAAGTATCTTTCTTGGTTAGCTTTGTTAGTGTTGATGCGATCTTCGAAAAGTCCTTGATGAATTTCCTGTAGTATCCCGCCAGTCCGAGAAAACTTCGTACTTCCGTTACATTCGTCGGTTGCGGCCAATTGTTGATAGCTTCTATCTTACTCGGGTCTATTGAGATTCCTGCTCCCGAAATAACATGTCCAAGAAACGCGACTTGCTCCAGCCAAAATTCACATTTCTTTGAATTTGGCGTATATTGCTTCTCTCGTAGTATCTCAAGGACGATCTTCAGATGTAGCTCATGCCCCTCCCTCGTCTTTGAATAAATAAGGATGTCATCGATGAATACGATGACGAACTTGTCTAAGAATGGCTTGAATATGCAGTTCATTAGGTCCATGAATGCTGCCGGCGCGTTAGTCGGCCCGAAAGGCATGACTAAGAACTCGTAGTGTCCGTATCGAGTACTAAAGGCCGACTTCGGAATATCTTCTTCGCGAATCTTCAGCTGATGATATCCCGATCGCAAATCTATTTTTGAGAACACCGTGGCTCCTTGTAGTTGATCAAACATGTCATCAATCCTCAGAAGGGGATATTTGTTCTTGATAGTGATTTTATTTAACTCTCTGTAATCGATGCATAGCCGCATCGATCCATCTTTCTTCTTGGCAAATAGAACCGGTGCTCCCTAGGGTGAAAAGCTTGGCTGAATGAATCCCTTCTGCAGCAACTCGTCCAATTGTTCTTTCAGTTCTTTCATTTCTGTTGGAGCTAAACGGTATGGAGCTTTTGAGAACTGAATTTCACGATCAGGGGGAAGTCCTGGTAAATCTTCTGCTACTACTGATGGGTCTGTTGCTGCCTCCTCGGATGTAATCGTGTATACTCGGGCAGGTACGGTTGGTGGCCTGGCCTGTACGGTTGTCTGACTCCCGGATGCTTTCCCTGGGCATGCTCTTGCAAAATGGCCCGATTTGCCACACCTAAAGCAGCTAGCATTTTCTGAGAAGCAAATCCCCTTATGTCGTCGAGTGCACTTCGGGCAGATTGGTGCCATTGGGGGTCTCCCCTGATTCGGATTAAATTGCTGAGGCAGCCCGGGTTTGTTATGAAAATTAGGCCTTGGGCCCTTTGAGACAAATTGCTTCTTTTGACTTCCTCCACTCCACTGTGGCCCTTGTACGAACTTCCGTTTTGCTTCTTGGGCTCGGATGATTCTGATTTCTGCTTGCTCAGCCACTAAAGCACGTTCAGCAACTTGAGCATACGTAGCTCCTTGAAGCCCGGCCATATTTACATCTCGGTAGAGTTCTGGCTTTAGGCCTTCCAGGAAGCGTTCAACCTTTAACGCATCCGTGCTCACCATATGAGCTGCAAACCTTGACAACTGTTCGAATTTCCGGATATACTCCGCCACTGTCATCGGGCCCTGGCGTAAAATTGATGAATTCATTCATCCTTTTGGCTTGTGTGGCGCCCCGCCATCTACTAACCAATTCTAACGCTAACTTACGTGGCTAATGTCCATATAAAATAATTAATACGCGAAAACGTGGGTAAAATTTTTCCTTTTATATAAAGGAATTAGTTCTGTACAAGTCAAAATGTGGCTTCCAACCTAAATACATAGGATGGTTCCTATTTGCAACAAAAGGATATTCTAACTTCCGCCCCACGGGTCGCATTCATGTACACACCACCCTCAAAAGTCCCTGGAAGCTTCAGAAGATAACCTCGCCGTTATAAGCGATCACGTACCGTGGTCACGTGTACCTACAACACATAAAATATGGGATGAGCTATAAAGCTCAGTAAGTAGGAATAATGCATGCCGTGCACGTATTTCATTTGCAAAGGCATCCGCGCCAATGCATTCAGACCCTAATAGGATCAAACTCAATCTCATATCTCTCAGGGCCCTCGACTGACTTACTATGCACCATTTTCAGAGCTCAAATCCAACAAGGACAATTGGTCCAGCAATCCACAAAGGGTGACGAACCATAAAATACCAGTCACGCATTTCGGCCCAATTCGCACTAGGATGCATGACGGCCCGCCATTCGGCCCAATGGGAACTTGCTGTTCCGCGGACGCTCACGCTGGTAGCCCACTTCGGGGTCGCCAACACAAGAGATACCCTCGGTGTCGCTGCCACCCTCGAATCGCCTCCAGGTCGCACCTACCGCAATTCAGGGCATTCTGCCCAAATAATAAAAATATATCCGACGACGTACCGGGTCGTCATGGTGTCATAGAAGCAGTCCAGACTCAACTGTGAGTCGACATCAGATGCCTATATCGGCAAATATCCATCGCTTTCAAGCGACATTATACCATGCATACCCTCATCTCACAATTCCCGTGCATGCCGTGTATGCATGTGTTCATGCTCATGTAAACAATACTAAAATGCATGCTATATCATCATATATAGCAAATAATTCACATAATCTCATATAAACAGATAGCCACGTAATTCATGTTAGTACAAACAATTTATGTGTTGTAGTTGAAATTCCCACTTACCTGTTACTCCTTAGCTATTTTAATCTTATCGTACGGTATGTCGTAAATCTTCAAACCCTAAATATAGAAACGTATAAAATTAGGGTTTGTTAGTCTAATTACAGTTTTACTAAAATGGCTTAATTTGAAAACCCTAGTTTTGACTTTTATGGGTTTTGAAATAGATCTCGATATTATTCATACCATATTATCATGATTTCGATATTAGATCATAAGATAATTGAAGATTGGGTATCGATATAATTCTCACTTGTATATTTAATCTCGAAGTGTGGGTTGGAATTATGAAGTAGATGTCGAGATGAATCTCGACACAAATGTCGAGCTACACTTTGGAATTATAAAATAGGATATCGATATGATATAACATGAGGTTAATTTCGATATATTATATACCACATACATCTCGACATATTGGAATTAGGTTTCGATATTTTAACTAGAAATGTCGAGATGAATATGTGTCGAGATTTTCTACAAGATGTCGAGCTACATGTCTCGACATTTCCAAGCAACATTTCGACATTAAAATTATTTAGATATGGACCATAGAATCTCGAGATATTACACAAGTTTCAAAGCTAACATCAACATGTATTTTCGATATAATAAAAATAAGTATCTCGACATTTGCTTTGGTATAAAACTCGACATGTTAAATACAAATCTCGAGCTTCATGCAACATTTGAAATTATTATCAAAGTAACTTTCCGAGATATATGTCGAGTTACAATGGTTATAGGATATCACATGTCGAGATGTGGTATATCAATGTAAAGACTTCGAAATCCTTCCTTAATAACTAACAGAATTCGAAAGTTTATCAACATTATATTAGATAAAGATGTCGACACCCCCATTGATGAGAGATCTCGATATGTGTCTATAAGATTATATATTATCAAGTTAACATTAGATCTCGATACCACCCTTTAATATAAATGTCGAGACTTTATATTTGTCGACATCATAACTGATTGTCGAGATGTGAAAAACCCTATCTTTACCCGAGATTTTCGATCGAACTCTATACTTCTTTAAAAACAGTTTAAAGGTTATAAGGACATCATAAAATCTTCAAAATACTCAAACTTTCTGAAAAATCATTTCTGTTAACGCTTAAAAAAATAAAAATAACTATTAACCTTGAGAATTACTAACTCCTCGAGCAAATGATTCGTACAAACCCTAAGTTTAAGTATATATATATATATATATATCTTTTTGTACTTATTACACTTAAAACACGTTAACTTCTAATTAAAGATATAAAAGTTGTAATAAATATCTATACCTTCTTCCAAGCTAGCTTATCCTTCGATGAATTCTTCTTTGTTCTCTCCAGGGGTTTTCGTGAGTCCTTTCCTAATGTTACACAAATTCTTTCCTTATCTAAATCTTGATTTTTGCGTGTAAAAGTTGACAAATGACAAGGATGTATACTTTATTAATACTTATCTCTAGTTAACTAACAAGGGTTATTATATTATTATTATAGTTTTCCTTCCTATGAAGTTCTCGTATTTTACTCTTATAAGATCGTAAGTTAAAAAGAAGACTATTTCTCCTTTAATTCCTCTCACGCTTTACGTATTATTTGAAAATTATATAGTTTGAATTTCTCATAACTAGCCCCTATCGAAAATTCCTCCAGTATCATGTGAAATTCCTTCTAAGTCTCACTTAATTATTCATTAAGTTAGAATTTCACAATAGCACATAATTAAATGAGCACATAATATGCGGTCATAAAAACACATAATATGCATGCTAACTTATTGGCCAACTTACTTACGGGACTCGGGTATTACATCCTCCCCCCCTTAAAAGGGATTTCGCCCCCGAAATCAGGTAGGGAGAAATAGCTCAGGGTAGTGCTTTTTCATATCGTCTTCCCGTTCCCACGTAGCTTCCTCCGTAGACTAATTCTGCCATAATACCTTGACCAATGGAATTTCTTTATTCCGTAATCGTTTCGTGTCGTACATAAGGATTTCCACTGGTTTCTCCTCATAGCTCAAATCTGGCTTGAGTTGTTGCTGAAGATTTTCTGTGTTCAACACATGGCTTGGGTCTGCGACGTATTTTCGTAACGTCGATACGTGAAAGACATCGTGCACTTGAGCTAGCGAATTCGGTAGTTCCAGTTGATAGGCAACTTCGCCAACTTTTCTGAGTATTCGGAACGGTCCTATATAACGTGGGCTCGGCTTGCCTTTCTTCCCGAATCGCTTTACTCCTTTCATCGGTGAAACTTTCAAAAACACCCAATCGTCGACCTTGAATTCTAATGGCCTACGCTTTTGATCTGCGTAGCTTTTCTGTCTACTCTGGGCTGTTTTTATCCTTTCTCGTACCTTTGCAATAGCTTCCGTCATTTCCTGTACTAGGTCGGGACCTAATATCGCTCGTTCTCCAACTTCATCCCAATGTATTGGAAATCTACATTTGCGTCCATACAGAGCTTCGTATGGAGCCATTCCGATAGTCGCATGATAGCTATTATTATATGAGAACTCAATAAGTGGAAGATACCGGCTCCAATTCCCTTTGAAGTCGAGCACGCGGGCTCTGAGCATGTCTTCCAATGTCTGGATTGAATCGTTCAGACTGCCCGTCTGTCTGAGGATGATAGGCAGTACTGAAGGATAACTTGGTTCCCATGGCGTTCTGCAAACTCATCCAGAACTTGGATAAGAATCTTGAATCTCGGTCGGAAATGATTGAAATTGGAACTCCGTGGAGTCGAACTATTTCTTGCACATATAGTTCTGCGTATCGCTCCAATGAGTATGTCGAGTTGATCGGCAGAAAGTGGGCTGCTTTGGTCAATCGATCAACGATTACCCAAATAGCGTCATGGCCTTTCACTGTCTTCGGCAAGCCAGCGACAAAGTCCATCGTAACATGGTCCCATTTCCATTCGGGTACTGGCAAGGACTGTAATGTTCCTGCCGGTCGTTGGTGTTCTGCTTTTATCTGTTGGCATGTTAAACATTGACTAACGAAGGCCGCTATTTCTATTTTCATCCCTGGCCACCAATAATTGGTTTGTAAGTCTCGGTACATTTTTGTCGCTCCTGGGTGAATTGAGTAAACCGTAGCATGTACTTCCTTCATAATCGTCTTCCGAAGCTCCGTGTTATTGGGAACGTATATTCGATTCCTATAGTACAAGCTTCCGTCTTCTCGTATCTTGTAGTCTGATGGCCTTTGATCCACTTGAGTTTCCTTAAGCTTTAAATATAATTCGTCGTTCTGTTGCGCTTTTGTGATTTGCTCCATTCTGTCAATGTTGGTCGGAGAGTTAAAGCTGCTAGCCTTGTTTCGATTTCGCCCATTGGTATAATTTCTACTCCGAGCTGTTGCAACTCTGCACTTGCGTTTTTCCTGCTTAAAGCATCCGCCACAACATTTGCTTTCCCTGGATGATAGCTTATTACACAGTCATAATCTTTAACAAGCTCTAGCCGCCGCCGTTGTCTCATATTTAACTCCTTCTGAGTGAAGAAGTACTTTAAACTCTTGTGATCTGTGAATATTTCACAGCGTTCACCGTACAGATAATGCCTCCAGATCTTCAAAGCAAACACAACTGCTGCGAGTTCCAGATCGTGTGTTGGATAATTCTTCTCGTAATACTTTAGCTGTCGCGAAGCGTACGCAACAACCTTTCCGTTTTGCATTAGAATGCATCCCAGCCCATTCTTCGATGCATCACTATATACGGAAAATCCTCCTGTTCCTGTGGGTATCGTCAGGACTGGGGCCGAAGTGAGTCGTCTTTTTTATTCTTGAAAGCTTCGCTCGCACTCATCGTTCCAATGGAATGGACTATCCTTTCTAGTCAGCTTCGTCAACGTTGATGCAATCTTCGAGAAGTCCTTAATAAATTTTCTATAATATCCGGCTAGTCCAAGAAAGCTTCGTACTTCAGTTACATTCGTCGGTTGGGGCCAATTATTGATAGCTTCTATCTTGCTCGGGTTTACTGAAATTCCTGCTCCCGAAATAATATGTCCAAGAAATGCGACTTGATCCAGCCAAAACTCGCATTTCTTGAACTTAGCATACAATTGCTTTTCGCGTAGTATCTCAAGGACGTTCCTCAAATGTTGCTCATGCTCCTCCCTCGTTTTTGAATAAATAAGGATGTCATCGATGAATACGATGACGAACTTATCCAGGAATGGCTTGAATATGCGGTTCATCAGGTCCATGAATGCTGCCGGCGCATTAGTCAGCCCAAAAGGCATGACTAAGAACTCGTAGTGCCCGTAATGAGTACTAAAGGCCGACTTCGGAATATCTTCTTCGCGAATCTTCAGCTGATGATATCTCGATCGCAAATCTATCTTTGAGAACACCGTGGCTCCCTGTAGCTGATCGAACAGATCGTCAATCCTCGGAATGGGATATTTGTTCTTGATAGTGATTTTATTTAACTCTCTGTAATCGATGCATAGCCGCATCGATCCATCTTTCTTCTTGACAAATAAAACCGGTGCTCCCCAGGGTGAAAAGCTTGGCTGAATAAATCCCTTTTGTAGCAACTCGTCCAATTGTTCTTTCAGTTCTTTCATTTCTGTTGGAGCTAAACGATATGGAGCTTTTGAGATAGGTGCGGCTCCGGGTACTAAATCGATCGTGAACTGGATTTCACGATCAGGAGGGAGTCCTGGTAAATCTTCTGGGAACACATCAGGAAATTCTTGTACTATTGGGACTTCTTCTAACTTTGGGAATGAACGTTCTTCTGAGGTCATTGCAAATACGAGGTATGCTTCACATCCTGCCCTGATCAGGCGTTGTGCCTTCATCGCAGAGATTTTGGGAATTTTGCTCTTGCTAGTTCCCATAAAAATGAACGGTTCATTTCTCTCTGTACTGAACGTGACTGTCTTATGATTACAATCAATCACGGCTCCATACTTAGACAGCCAGTCCATTCCTAGGATTACCTCATAGTCGTTCACAGGTATAACTATAAGTCTACGGGTAGTTCTCTATCGTTCACTAGCACTGTGCATTCTCGTAAAACTAAATTAGTTCGAGTAGAAGCTCCATGTGGAATAGTTACACTATACTCGCAGTCGGATTGTTGAGGCGTAATCCCGAGTCTCGTCACGTACTTAGATGATGCAAATGAATGCGTGGCTCCTGAATCTATTAATATGCATGTCGGGATATGATGGATAGATAGGGTACCTGCTACTACCGATGGGTCTGTCTCCGCCTCTTCTGATGTTATCGTATAAACTCTGGTAGGTACTGTTGGTGGTCTGGCCTGTACAGTCGTTTGACTCCCAGATGCTTTTCTAGGGCATGCTCTTGCAAATGGCCCGATTTTCCACACCTAAAGCAGCTAGCATTTTCTGAGAAGCAAACGCTCGTATGTCGTCGGGTGCACTTCGGGCAGATCGGTGCCATTGGGGGTCTCCCCTGATTCCGATTAAATTGCTGAGGCAGTCCGGGTTTATTCTGAAAATTAGGTCTTGGGCCCTTTGGGACAAATTGCCTCTTTTGACTTCCTCCACTCCACTGTGGCCCTTGTACGAACTTCCGTTTTGCTTCTTGGGCTCGGATGATTCTGATTTCCGCTTGCTCAGCCACTAAAGCCCGTTTAGCAACTTGAGCATATGTAACTCCTTGAAGCCCGGCCATATTCACGTCTCTATATAGCTCAGGTTTCAGGCCTTCCAGAAAGCGCTCCACCTTCAATACATCTGTGCTCACCATGTGAGCTGCAAACCTAGACAGCTGTTCAAATTTTAGGATGTACTCAGCCACTGTCATCGGGCCCTGGCGTAGTTTAATGAACTCGTTCATTCGTTGGGCCCGTACTGGAGCGGTGAAGTACTTGCTCCTGAATAATTCCTTGAAACGTTCCCAACTCATTGTAATAGGGTCTTCGATGGCTAAAATTGTGTCCCACCAGTGACCTGCACTCCCTCGCAATAGGAATGCAGCACACAGGACCTTCTCTTCTTCGGGAATTCTGCTATACTGGAACATGCTCTCTAAGGTCCTTAGCCAGTCTTCAGCCGAAGTTGGGTCGATCGCATCTTCGAAAGTTGGAGGATTTAACTTCCGAAATCTTTCTCCTACTATTTCTATTCTTTCGGCTTGGGAAAGCCCACTGCTTTGCTGTCCGCCAGTGTTCCGCTGTTGAATTAATTCTTGAATCTGAGCGGACTGTTGACGCACTAATTCGGTAAGTTGGATAATCGCCGTGTCGCGATTATCAGTTGGTATCTCGGGTTCCTTGCCCCGATTGGAACTCCCACTGCTATCACCTCTTGTTCTACCCATTCTTATTTACCCTGATAGTCCCTACGGCCAATAAATTATGCAACGCAAACAAGAATTCACAGTAATAGAAACTTACTAGCAAGGCCGCTTCCATACTTTTGAGTGTGTACATGAACAGTCTACAGAAACTTCAACCGAAGCTCTGATACCACCTGTGGCGCCCCGCCATCTACTAACCAATTCTAACGCTAACTTACGTGGCTAATGTCAATATAAAATAATTAATACGCGAAAACGTGGGTAAAATTTTTCCTTTTATATAAAGGAATTAGTTCTGTACAAGTCAAAATGTGGCTTCCAACCTAAATACATAGGATGGTTCCTATTTGCAACAAAAGGAAATTCTAACTTCCGCCCCACGGGTCGCATTCATGTACACACCACCCTCAAAAGTCCCTGGAAGCTTCAAAAGATAACCTCGCCGTTATAAGCGATCACGTACCGTGGTCAAGTGTACCTACAACACATAAAATATGGGATGAGCTATAAAGCTCAGTAAGTAGGAATAATGCATGCCGTGCACGTGTCTCATTTGCGAAGGCATCCGCGCCAATGCATTCAGACCCTAATAGGATCAAACTCAATCTCATATCTCTCAGGGCCCTCGACTGACTTACTATGCACCATTTTCAGAGCTCAAATCCAATAAGGACAATTGGTCCAGCAATCCACAAAGGGTGACGAACCATAAAATACCAGTCACGCATTTCGGCCCAATTCGCACTGGGATGCATGACGGCCCGCCATTCGGCCCAATGGGTACTTGCTGTTCCGCGGACGCTCACGCTGGTAGCCCACTTCGGGGTCGCCAACACCAGAGATACCTTCGGTGTCGCTGCCACCCTCGAATCGCCTCCTCCAGGTCGCACCTACCGCAATTCAGGGCATTCTGCCCAAATAATAAAAATATATCCGACGACGTACCGGGTCGTCATGGTGTCATAGAAGCAGTCCAGACTCAACTGTGAGTCGACATCAGATGCCTATATCGGCAAATATCCAACGCTTTCAAGCGACATTATACCATGCATACCCTCATCTCACAATTCCCGTGCATGCCGTGTATGCATGTGTTCATGCTCATGTAAACAATACTAAAATGCATGCTATATCATCATATATAGCAAATAATTCACATAATCTCATATAAACAGATAGCCACGTAATTCATGTTAGTACAAACAATTTATGTGTTTTAGTTGAAATTCCCACTTACCTGGTACTCCTTAGCTATTTTAATCTTATAGTACGGTATGTCGTAAATCTTCAAACCCTAAATATAGAAACGTATAAAATTAGGGTTTGTTAGTCTAATTACAGTTTTACTAAAATGGCTTAATTTGAAAACCCTAGTTTTGACTTTTATGGGTTTTGAAATAGATCTCGATATTATTCATACCATATTATCATGATTTCGATATTAGATCATAAGATAATTGAAGATTGGATATCGATATAATTCTCACTTGTATATTTAATTCGAAGTGTGGGTTGGAATTATGAAGTAGATGTCGAGATGAATCTCGACACAAATGTCGAGCTACACTTTGGAATTATAAAATAGGATATCGATATGACATAACATGAGGTTAATTTCGATATATTATATACCACATACATCTCGACATATTGGAATTAGGTTTCGATATTTTAACTAGAAATGTCGAGATGAATATGTGTAGAGATTTTCTACAAGATGTCGAGCTACATGTCTCGACATTTCCAAGCAACATTTCGACATTAAAATTATTTAGATATGGACCATAGAATCTCGAGATATTACACAAGTTTCAAAGCTAACATCAACATGTATTTTCGATATAATAAAAATAAGTATCTCGACATTTGCTTTGGTATAAAACTCGACATGTTAAATACAAATCTCGAGCTTCATGCAATATTTGAAATCATTATCAAAGTAACTTTCCGAGATATATGTCGAGTTACAATGGTTATAGGATATCACATGTCGAGATGTGGTATATCAATGTAAAGACTTCGAAATCCTTCCTTAATAACTAACAGAATTCGAAAGTTTATCAACATTATATTAGATAAAGATGTCGACACCCCCATTGATGAGAGATCTCGATATGTGTCTATAAGATTATATATTATCAAGTTAACATTAGATCTCGATACCACCCTTTAATATAAATGTCGAGACTTTATATTTGTCGACATCATAACTGATTGTCGAGATGTGAAAAACCCTATCTTTACCCGAGATTTTCGATCGAACTCTATACTTCTTTAAAAACAGTTTAAAGGTTATAAGGACATCATAAAATCTTCAAAATACTCAAACTTTCTGAAAAATCATTTCTGTTAACGCTTAAAAAAAATAAAAATAACTATTAACCTTGAGAATTACTAACTCCTCGAGCAAATGATTCGTACAAACCCTAAGTTTAAGTATATATATATATATCTTTTTGTACTTATTACACTTAAAACACGTTAACTTCTAATTAAAGATATAAAAGTTGTAATAAATATCTATACCTTCTTCCAAGCTAGCTTATCCTTCGATGAATTCTTCTTTGTTCTCTCCAGGGGTTTTCGTGAGTCCTTTCCTAATGCTACACAAATTCTTTCCTTATCTAAATCTTATTTTTGCGTGTAAAAGTTGACAAATGACAAGGATGTATACTTTATTAATACTTATATCTAGTTAACTAACAAGGGTTATTATATTATTATTATAGTTTTCCTTCCTATGAAGTTTTCGTATTTTACTCTTATAAGATCGTAAGTTAAAAAGAAGACTATTTCTCCTTTAATTCCTCTCACGCTTTACGTATTATTTGAAAATTATATAGTTTGAATTTCTCATAACTAGCCCCTATCGGAAATTCCTCCAGTATCATGTGAAATTCCTTCTAAGTCTCACTTAATTATTCATTAAGTTAGAATTTCACAATAGCACATAATTAAATGAGCACATAATATGCGGTCATAAAAACACATAATATGTATGCTAACTTATTGGCCAACTTACTTACGGGACTCGGGTATTACAGCTTGTACCGGGGCGGTGAAATATTTGCTCCTAAAGAGCTCCTTGAACCGGTCCCACGTCATTGTAATAGGGTCTTCAAAGGCGAGAATAGTATCCCACCAGTGGCCTGCACTTTCTCTCAACAGAAAGGCAGCACATAAGACCTTTTCATCGTCTGGGATCCTACTATACTGGAACATACTTTCCAGTGTTCAAAGCCAGTCCTCGGCCGTAGTAGGGTCGACAGCATCTTCAAAAGTCGGGGGATTGAGTTGGCGAAATCTTTCCCCCACTATTTCAACCCTCTCTGCTTGAGAGAGTCCACCACTTGGTTGTCCGCCCGTGTTGCGTTGCTGAATTAATTCTTGTATTTGTGTAGACTGTTGGCGGACTAGTTCCGTCAGCTGAATAATCGCCGTGTCGCGATTATCGGTTTGTGTTTCGGGTTCTTTGCCCTTACTAACGCTCCCGCTACCCTCACTTCTCGTTCTACCCATTCTTGTCCTGATACCCTAATAGTCTTATGGCCAATAAATTACGCACATACAACATTCATAGAAACATAAAACTTACTAGCAAGGCCGCTTCCGTACTTTTGAGTGTGTGTACATGAACAGTCTACAGAAACTTCAACCGAAGCTCTGATACCACATGTGGCGCCCCGCCATCTACTTACCATTTCTAATGCTAACTTACGTGGCTAATGTCAGTATAAAATAAACAATACGCGACAACGTGGGTAAAATTTTTCCTTTTATATAAAGGAATTCGTTCTGTACAAGTCAAAATATCGCTCCCAATCTATTTACATAGGATGGTTTCATAATGGCAACAAAAGGAATCCTAACTTCCGCCCCACGGGTCGCATTC
The DNA here is from genome assembly GCA_027422505.1 of Craterostigma plantagineum. NCBI lineage: Eukaryota > Viridiplantae > Streptophyta > Magnoliopsida > Lamiales > Linderniaceae > Craterostigma > Craterostigma plantagineum. The sequence goes on from JAPQWV010000055.1 coordinate 1,304,062, forward strand.
ATGTACACACCACCCTCAAAAGTCACTGGAAGCTTCAAAAGATAGCCTTGCCGTCGTAAGCGATCACGTACCGTGGTCGCGCGTACCTACAACACATAAAATATGGGATGAGCTATATAGCTCAGTAAGTAGGAATGATGCATGTCGTGCACGTGTCTCATTTGCAAAGGCATCCGCGCCAATGCATTCAGACCCTAATAGGATCAAACTAAATCTCATATCTCTCAGGGCCCCTGACTGACTTACTATGCACCATTTTCAGAGCTCAAATCCAATAACAACAATTGGTCCAGCAATCCACAAGGGTGACGAACCATAAAATACCAGTCACGCATTTCGACCCAATTCGCACTGGGATGCATGACGGCTCGCCATTCGGCCCAATGGGTACTTGCTGTTCCGCGGACGCTCACGCTGGTAGCCCACTTCGTAAACACTAGCATATAATGGTTTTGTACTTTCCAATCCTTAGATTATGATATTATCTAAATAAATCGTAACAGCATAACAAGAACTTCATTAAGCTTCATAAACGTGATTATTAGATTCCAATATCCTCAAAACCCTAAAAATAGATCAACATAGGCTTTATACCCGAATATAATCTTTCGTTCCTAGTATTTTCTAGCATAGATATAGATGTAATTTAGCTATGGATAGAAATATACCTCTTCTTTAGCTTGTGCTTGGTTTGATCAATTTTCTTGGATCCCCTTTCCCCTAACCTCGTCAACTTCTATTGTGGTATGAATAATCACATCCTTTCCTTATTTTAATCATACTTTGCGTGTGGAATTGTCCAAATGACGTCCCCTCTTAGTTGATACTTATCTAGGTTATGTAATGAATATTATTTTATTGTTGTTTTAAGTTCCCTCGTGACTAAGTTACCAAAATTTATCTTACTAGTGTCTTCTTTCGAGTTCCTATCTCTCTCGATCTTGATTCATATGGATGACGTGAGCAACTCTCGATCAAAGTCAAGGATTTCGAGCCTCATGAATTTCGAGTCTTAAAAATTTCGAGCTTTAAATATTCGAGTTTCATGAATTTCGGTTCTTAAGAATTTCGAGACTCTAAGATCTTGAAATTCCTAGCGAAACCCTAATGTATCAAAATTTCTATCTAGTCTTTTCGAAATCCATTCCTACTAATTTGTGTTCCTTAAAATGTGGTAACAACACTTAATTATACTAAATTAAATTTTCTAAGTTAGCATGTTATGTACTAGAAACCCTTAAAATCAATAACTAACCTAACCTAAATTAAATTAATTCTTCTAATTTCTAATTCATATATGTCATGTTAGCATATAACGTGAAATCATTTAAGGACATAAAAATCACAAAACAGGTCTCATGCAGTCACGTAAGTCATATAATAAGTATGCTTATTTATCGGTCGGCTTACTTACAGACTCGGGTATTACACTCTAACTGTTCTTTCAATTCATTTAACTCATTCGGTGCTAGACGGTAAGGGGCTTATTGGGGCTGACCCCGATATCAGATCTATCTTGAACTGTATTTCTCGATCAGAGGGTAGAGCCGGGAGATCATTGGGAAATACATCGACGTATTCTTTGACTACAAGTACGTTTTTTAGTTCCGGCTGAGGTAAGTCCTCTGCCTTCACCGCATATACGAGATATGACTGACAACCTAACCTCAAAAGTCGTTGAGCCTTTAGAGCTGATATTCGCGGAATATTATTCTTATTTGCTTTACTCGAAAAAGTGAATGCTTCTTCTTCAGACAGCTGGAATTTAACGACCTTGTTGCAATCTATGATGGCTCCATATCTTGAAAGCCAATCCATTCTAAAGATGACATTGTAGTCATTCATCGGGATTACAATCAGGTCGACACTCAAGTTCCTACCCTCAATAATTACGACGCACCCACTCAATACTTTGTTGGTGCACGTCGGATCACCATGTGGTAGAGTAACTATGTAGTTGCATTCTGATGACACAAATGAATGTGTGGCCCTAGAGTCTATCAATACGGAAGTGGGCACGTTATAGATAGTTAACGCACCCGTCATGATAGAGGGTTGCTGCGACTTCTTCATTGGTCAGCATAAAAACTCGAGCAGGTATAGGTGAAGGTCGAACCGGCGGTTGGTTTGGATTTTGGGGTAGAGGTGCATCACAGTTCCTAGCATAATGACCCATTTCCGCACCTGAAACACTGAGGGTTCGGATTTGCTCCAGACCTATAACATACTCCAAATTGGTAGCGGCCGCACTGTCTGCACTGGGGTGCGGAATTTAGGGGTCTATTTGGAATATTCATGGATCCCTAGTTCAACATCGGGTGCCAGTTCTATTGGCCCTGTCAATTTCCCTGATTTCCTTGTCCCTTGCCGAAGAATTGACGTTTATGATCATTTCCTGATCCTTGCTGACTTTCTCTTCTCTTCTTCGCCTCCTGAGCTTCCGTAAACTGAGCTTCGGCCTGCTCAGCTATCATGGCCCGCTCTGCTACTTGGATGAACTGCATCTGTCGGGCTTCCGAGATACTTAGATCACGATAAAGTTCAGGTCTGAGGCCAGTAATGAACCTCGTCACTTTCAACAGATTAGTTGCGACCATATGAGTGGCAAAATGGGATAGCTCCTCGAATCGACGAATATATTGGGCTATTTGCATTGCTCCTTGTCTAAAATTCATAAATTCTTGCATTCATCGTTCCTGTTCGTGTGCTGTAAAATACTTGCTGTGAAAAAGTTCCCAGAATCGTTCCCACGTTATTGTCACTGGATCTTCCAGGACCTTCACTGTGTCCCACCAGAAGCGGCCATTTCCTATGAGCATAGAAACGGCGCAAAGGACCTTCTCATTTTCGGGTACGCAGCTATAAACAAACATATCTTCTATAGTTCGTAACCAATCTTCAGCTATTGCGGGGTCGGTGGCATCCGCGAACGTTGGGGGATCCATCTTTCGAAAACGCCCCCGATATTCTCGACATGCGCTGGCTGAGGGGAGGGACGATGTTCTGACGAGCTATGATGATGGAGTAGCTCGTCGGTTTGCTTTGATTGGCGATTGATATGATCTGACTGAGCTTGAAGCAATTCAGTCAGTCGTAAAAGGGTAGAGTCCCTTTCATTTGGAGGGATTCAGGTTCAGCCCTACGACTGGATTCACCCACATGTTCTACGGGTTCTTGGCATTTTTCAACTATGTCTACAATAATTCATATAAAACACATGTCAAATAACACGTTATCATATAACATGTATTGACTTATAGGCCGAGCTGGTTCTCTAGACTTTTGAGCAGCAGTACATGGATAGTCTGCAGAATCTAGAGCCTACGCTCTGGTACCACATGTGGCGACCCTCGCTTTCTAAGTAAGATTAGTGGCAGATTTCCGCAGCGTAAGCCGCGGAAGGCCCACCTAACGAAAAATTTTCCTAAATTATAATAGATTACAACAAAAGCTTATCTACTGAGTCAAGCCTATACAAAGGCTGTAGCCCCAAAATGACAAAAGAACGAAACCCCTAAAGTCGCTCCACAGGTCTTCATCCATGTACTGCCCCGCCCTCAAAAGTCCATGGAGCACCGCCACCAGCCGCCTCAGTCCTGACGCGCATCGGCGTCTGACTCAGTACCTACAACACGTAAACACTGAGCGATTTGCCCAGTAGGTGAATAAAAATACATGAATGCACGTGAACGCTTATTCCCAATCCCAATGTTTCGAAATGCACACTCTATCTTTTTCCACATTCCTATTTTGAATCACACAACACAGGCCCTAGGTCGGACTCGACACCACGCGGTCTATAACATAACGAAAGCTTACATTGGCAGCATTTTGACGTTCACGCAACTGCCCTGCTAGGTCGCTCTTCCGTAAGCGATTACCGACTTTGACAGCGTTTTGACGTTCACGCATCTCCCTATCAATGTCCCTCCGATGAAAATCAAATCATGACGGTTTTGCATCTCAGGACGTTCACGCCCGAGTAGACAGGACGTTCACGCCTGTCTGCCGTCAGGTGTCATATGAGTACCAACCTCGACTCCTCAACGAGTTAATCAAATCACAATAAACTCGAACTATCCCGCTCAATAGTACGCCAAATCATAATAAAGTGTAAGTACCTCTCACCCCTGTAATATGATATGCATATGTTATTCGTATAAACGTGATAACACATGAAATCGTGAGTTCACAAGAAATGTACGTAAAGCACGTAAAACACGTAGTCACGAAAATCATCGAATAAAAAAATATAAGCCACATATGTGTTTACGTATTGTAGATGGATGATCCACCTACATGTCCTCCAAATATGATCAGTCACATAAATTTGTTAAATCTCTAAGATTCGGGACCTCTGATCATGCAAGCATAATTGTCTCAGTGTATTTGCTAAGTTTATCATGAATAAAATATTTCAAATTCTAAGTATCGAAAAGTAAACATGTCTCAAAAATTTTGATTAAGTTTCGAAAAATTGAATGATTTCGAAAATTTGATAAATTGACCCGACAATTATCACATTGCGAAAAATTCTCGAAAAGGCTCATTGTGAAGTTATCTATTTGCCATTGGTTATTATCGACTCAATTGCAAAAACTTCATGATTCTCCAAATCATAAATTTTTATAGTTCTCGAGATGACCTTTGCGAAAACCTCATTCTTCTCGAAAGCTTCTTTTGCGAGGATTTCATGATTTCAAAACACTTGCGAGAATTGCATTATTCTTGAAATCAACCATGCGAAATTCTCATTCTTTCAAAAATCAATATTACGAAATTTCACACATAAAATTGATACTTTCGAAAATCATTTTAAGTTCTTAAACAGTAGATTATTCAAAATCATTATAATTTCCAGAAAAGGGTACACTCTATTTTCAAACTCCTGACAATATTTTATATATCAAAACTTTTGGATGTAGAAAAGAAAACCCTAATTATTCCAACAGATGAATTAATATCGAAAACTACCCATTTGAATATCAAAGCACTTGAAGATATAAATGTGCCTAAGAGGGGGGTGAATTAGGCTTATAAAAACTTTATGCTTCTTCTTTTCACAAATCCTAAATATAGTGACTTAGATATGCCTACTGATGCTTGTGACGAGTATGTCTAATATATCCTAGTTACGTCGGATGTGTGTCGGGTCTGTCTCACAGCGATAAGGAAATAACAGAAAAGTAAATGCGAGACAGGATTTTTATAGAGGTTATATCCCCAACTGGGGTTTACTCCTCTCCTTGGGGTTTGCTCTCCAAGAGTTAACCAATCACTATAATGCACCGTAGCTGGATACAAAACTGATTGGTTAGCCCAATACACAACCGAAACAAGTCGAACGCTAGACACTACTAGGTTACCACACGCCGAGTTTCGTTCCTCGGAATCTCCTTGATCCCGATAGCAGCTCGCTATCGAAGGGCCCCCGGAACTCGTCCTTCCCTTCACGTGTGCGTAAACGTCGACCTTGCCTCCTCGGTATTGCTCACGTCCGAATACAACACGTCCGAAGATAGAATATATCGTGGGAGGTAGGAATAACGGGATGAATCACTCGTGCAGTGATGGAATCGCAAGTTAAAGCTCAGTATGGCAGAAAGCTATCGCAAACGAAGGCTCAGGAACCTCTCAGTATCTTTCTGCTCAAATATCTCTCGTAGGCTTATATTCGCAAATTCTTAGTCTCACGAAAATCTGAAGTGTGGCTTATATATAATCCTTTTCAATCAACACTTCACATCAGCAAATCAAGCATAGTTTCCAGGCAATTTTTGAGTCAATCATACCATATAAATCATGCTCTTAATAAATAATCACAACGGTCATATAGCACATTAAAGCATGATTATTTTCCATATAAGAGCTCATTTAAGCATGCATATATTCCAGATAAAGACTCAATTTCGTTCTCATGCATATTCAATCACTTCACATATATTTTCCATGTCAGGACTTTACATAAGTGATTCCCTGCTATCTGTTTCTAGTGTAAATCAATCCAGATTAACTTTCCAATTATAGCACACAAAATAGCATCATACCAGCACGTTTTCCATTTACAGCTCATAGTATTAGATCAATATATTTACCATGTTTAGCACACAAATCATATCAGAGCATACTTCTTTCGATTTATCAATCATAGCAGAACTTTCCTTATTTCAGAGATCACATCCGTTTATCGCACAGGAGCGGGATTCTCTAAAAAGCCAAGGTCGCGGGTGGCCAAGAGGGGCTAACACTAGCTAGCTAGCGCGCTAGCATTTTCCCTTACTAGTAAAGGGGGGCTGCTAGTTGTAGCGCGCAGTGTATGTACTAGTGAATAGGAAAAGCGAATTGATCATATAAAAGCACCTTATCCACAAAGTCAATCAAATCAAATCTTTCCTAAATATAATATTCCAATCAGCATATGGAATGATATTAATTCAATATTACACATTAAATTCAGTGGAAGGCATGCAAGAATCGTATATGTGATTCTCGTCCAGGAATAATCAAGTATCAACGGGTATATCACTTTCCATATATAAACAGCATATTTTCCATATATAGCTCAGTAGGATATCTCATGCATTATTTCCATATATAGCATAGTACGATATATCCTATCTCATGGGCTGTATATAACATGCGATCACCTAGTCTCATCAACTAATCACCAAATCATATGCGAATCAAATATTCAACACTTTAATCAATCTATAGCCCATAATCAATGCATGTGTGAATATTTTCATATACTTAGACATTATATTGATCATAGATCGAATTGCTTAATTTATATACGTAACGTTATTACAATTACATTGTCCATCAAAACTCTCTAACACACATGGACCAAAAAGGTCAACAGCACTTTTAACATAGCTATCTCGAAAGGAGCGATCTTATGTTGGAATTCACTATGAATCTTTTCCTTATTTAGCTCGATGATTCCCAATCGATCACGGATGTCGCAAAATCTTGCCTCAATTAGGGGCTTTGTGAAGATATCAGCAAGCTGATCATTTGTTCCTACGAATTCCACACTGATATTCCCCTTCTGAACATGGTCTCGTATAAAATGATGTTTAACCTCAATATGCTTAGTACGAGAATGATGCACGGGATTCTTAGTAATACTAATGGCACTAGTGCTATCACACAGAATAGGAATTTTGTCATAACCTAGTCCGAAATCACTAAGGGTTTGTTTCATCCAAAGAACTTGTTGACAACAATTTCCTAAGGCCATATATTCAGCTTCGGTTGTGGAGAGGGCGACAACATTTTGCTTTCTACCAGACCAAGTTACCAGGGAATTTCCAAGTAATTGGCAAGTTCCACTAGTACTTTTCCTATCTTCCCTACACCCGGCATAGTCGGCATCGTAATATCCCATTAATGGGAATTCATCCGTATGAGAGTACCACAGAACAAAATTGACTGTACCCTTAATATATCTAAGTATACGCTTGACTGCTGTCAAGTGAGATTCCCTAGGGTCAGACTGATATCTCGAACACAGACCAACAACAAACATAATATCAGGGCGACTAGCAGTTAAGTAAAGAAGGCTTCCGATCATACCTCGATATTCTGTTTGATCAATGGTGTACCTGATTCATCACAGTCTATTTTGGTGGTCTGCTGCATAGGGGTGGAAATTGCTTTGGAATCGCTCATCCCGAATTTTGTCAATAATTCCTTGCTGTACTTTGTTTGGGATACAAAAGTTCCGTTGTCAAGCTGCTTTATTTGCAACCCGAGGAAGTAGTTCAGCTCACCCATTAAGCTCATCTCAAATTCCTTCTGCATAGACTTAGGGAATTCCTCGCAAAGAAGGATATTAGTACTTTCGAATATAATATCATCAACGTAGATCTGGACCAGTATCATGTGATCACCTTCATACTTAATAAACAGCGTGTTATCAATACTTCCAGTCGAGAATCCTATGTCAATCAAGAACTTACTTAGCCTCTCATACCATGCCCTAGGAGCCTGCTTTAAACCATATAATGCTTTATTTAATTTAAAAACATGATTTGGAAAATCTTCCATAACAAAGCCCGGTGGTTGTTCTACATAAACTTCCTCATTTATAAAACCATTTAAAAATGCACTTTTTACGTCCATTTGAAAAAGTTTAAAGCGTTTAAAGCATGCATATGCAAGTAAAACATGTATAGACTCTAATCTAGCTACCGGAGCAAAAGTTTCATCGAAATCAATACCTTCCTCCTGGGAATAACCTTTTGCAACTAACCTCGCTTTGTTTCTAGTGACTTTACCGTGTTCGTCGAGTTTGTTGCGGAAGACCCATTTGGTTCCTATGATGGATTTTTCATCTCGTCTCTCTACGAGTGTCCACACATGGCTCTTTTCAAACTGAGATAGCTCATCCTGCATGGCAGAGACCCATGAGATATCGTCTAGGGCTTCATGCGCTGTCTTTGGTTCCATCATTGAGAACAGTATATCATGGGATTCCACTGTATCCTAATTTCGTGCAGTCGCTCGAGTTTTGATTCCAGATCTGATGTTTCCTATTACTTGATCTGTTGGATGACTGGAAGCATGCTTCCATTTTTTAGGTTGCAGCTCATTAGCTTCTGGTTCCAGTGTCCCAACATTTTTGTCTTCGGGAATATCGTCCTTACCGTCTTCAGTAACCTGTAATTCTGCACAGGGCAACTCTATACCTTCCTCATCAGTAGCATCTGCGTTAGGTATCTCATCAAAAGTAACGTGTATGGATTCCTGAACAGTCAGCTTCCTCTTATTATAAACACGATATGCCTTAGAGTGAAGACTGTAACCAAGGAATATCCCATCATCAACCTTAGAGTCAAATTTTCCTCTCTTATCTCTATCGTTCAAGATAAAACATTTGCATCCAAACACACGAAAGTAACTTATATTTGGAGTTCTACCATGCCAGATTTCATAAGAAGTCTTCTTTAATATCGGCCTAAGGAAGACACGGTTAGACACATACCAAGCTGTACTAACACCTTCCGCCCAGAACTGTTTAGGAATATCATACTCATGTAACATAGATCTAGCCATTTCCTGTAATACCCTATTTTTACGTTCAACTACGCCATTCTGTTGGGGAGTTATAGGGGCAGAGAAGTTATGACTATATCCGTACTGATCACATAATGATGCAAATAACTTACTATCAAATTCCAGTCCGTTATCACTACGTATCCTACACAGATTCATTCTTTTTTATTTTCTAGTCTCTTCACCAGTGATGCAAAGTTATCTAGTGCCTCGTTCTTATGCGCAAGGAATATCACCCAAGTGTACCTGGAATAATCATCAACAATGACAAAGGCATATCTTTTACCTCGCAGAGACATCGTTTGAACAGGACCAAAAAGGTAGAGATGTAGTAATTCCAGAGGTCTGGATGTAGATATCACATTCTTTGCTTTGAACGATGCCTTGGTCTGCTTGCCCATTTGGCACGCCTTGCAGGTTTTGTCCTTGACGAACTTTAGGTCAGGAACACCTCGTACCAGTGCATTGCTTGTGATATGAGACAGTAATTCCGTATTGGCATGTCCTAGCGTCTGTGCCATAACCAGGTGTTATCCTGTGTAACTGCTAAACACTTGACATTCTGGTCAGTCATATCATCAAGAGTTATGCAAGAGATATTTCTATCCCTAGATGCACTGAATAGTACCTTGTCATCATTTCTAACTACACACTTATCATTTTCAAAAGTAACCGTATGACCCTTATCGCATAATTGACTAATGCTAATGAGGTTATGTTCTAGATTCTTAACCAACCATACGTCATCTATAGTAGTATGTAAAGTGTTACCAACAGTTCCAACTCCAATAATCTTAGCTTTTGTGTTGTCGGCATAGGAGACATATCCTTCGTCATATGCTTTCACCGACACAAACTTACTGATATCACCTGTCATATGGTGGGAATACCCACTGTCGAGGTACCACTTGTTTTTCTTGCTGGATTTTCTTCTTTGTACATGCATGAATCAGTTCATTTCTGAGGTGCCCAACTTCGATTGGGTCCTAAAAGGTTAGTGGCAAAATAACTCCTGTTAACACATGATATATCATCTGTCACAGACTGTGATCTCACAAGCACAGGCGGGCCAGTGTTAGAACTTTGATTCTTAGGAACCTGCTTTGGCCTCCAGATATATCTAGATTTATCAGCTTTCTTCAAAAAATAGTTATTAGCATAATGATCGTGACGGCCGCATGAAAAAAATTTAGGCTTTCTAATATCTTGTGAAGGTGCAGCATGCTTAGGTGTTGTGGAATATCCTATCCCTGTTTTTCCAACATGTCTAGGAAGACTAAGTATCATGTTGAGATTTTGTTGTCCTACAAGAAGTCTATCATTTGTACGAGATTTTTCTTCTAATTTGTACGAGATTTTTCTTCTAAGAAATCCTTAAGAACAGACATGTCTCTAGATATATTTTCTTGCTTCCTAAGCTTTTCGCAATTACACAAGCCTTTCTCTTCCTTAAGAGTTTCTAACTCGGCTTTCAGACGCTCATTTTCTAGATCTGTTTGATGCTTCTCCTAGCTACGTCATCTCGTTGCCTAATCAGACTCTTTACTTGTGAGTTGAGCGACTTAATCCTTCTTTCTACGTTTTGAATTATTTCAAACATCTCTTCCTTTTCATCTACTTCAGGGACTGAGGAAGCGCTATCATGAGATTTATCTTGCCTAGCATATAATTCATTTAGAAAGAGTATTTTCTTAATAGTGGATGAAGAAGATACGTGATCATCATCGGCCATGTAGGCGAGATCTTCCTCCACTTCACTTCCGGCCTCTTCCCAGTTTGTGACCATGGCTTTCTGATTCTTTATCTTTTTGTCACCATTTTCCATCGGGCAGTTTGAGGCGAAGTGGCCTGGCTTGTTGCACTTGAAGCATTTCTGCACATTGTTCCCGGATGACGATATTCCCTTGTTCCTAGATTGGAACTTGGAGTTTCCTTTGAACTTTCCTTTCAGCCGGGACTTTTCAAATTTTCTGGTCAGCATGGCGATCTGCTCTAGTATGTCTTCCTCAGTCTCTTCGTCGTCAGAAGCACATTCCTTCTGTTCAGCGTTGAAAGCAATGGTATTCCTGACTTGTGGTTTTTCTTCCATGGAGATCTGAGTCATTTCGTACGTGGTTAGAGATTCGATCAGCTCCGAGACGGATAAGTCGTCCAGATCCTTAGCTTCATAGATGGTTGTTACTTTGGGATTCCATTCTCTTGGCAGAGATCTCAATTTTTTTCGCACTTTCTCTCCGTCCGGTATTTTCTTTCCCAACGAGAACATTTGGTTGATGATGTTCATGAATCTCGCGTACATGTGGCTTGCAGTCTCGTTGTCCTCCATTTTGAACAGCTCGTATTGGTGGGTTAGCAGGGCTATTCTTTCTTGTACAACTCGAGTGGTTCCCTCATGTGTGACTTGAAGCATGTCCCATTATCTTTGGCAGATTCGCATGAACTCACACGATTGTATTCTTCTCTTGTAAGCGCGCAGGCGATCATGTTTTTTGCTTTGGCATTCAAGGAGATTCCTCGCTTGTCTGTTGTATCATAGTCAGAACCTTTCTTTGAGTTCCATCCACCTTCTTAGGAGTATATGGTCCAGTCGTGATGATATCCCACAGATCATAGTCAGTAGCAAGCAGGAATTCCTTCATCCGGTTTTTCCATATGGCGTAGTTGGTTCCATCGAAGAGTGGTGGCATGGAATGAGATTGTCCCTCTGCAAAAACATCAAAACTCGAAGAAGCCATTAGATCTTTAACTCAGGCTTGTTAGGCCCGTCGTTTGAGTAACCCGCTCTGATACCAAATGAAGATATAAATGTGCATAAGAGAGGGGTGAATTAGGCTTATAAAAATTTTATGCTTCTTCTTTTCACAAATCCTAAATGTAGTGACTTAGATATGCCTACTGATGCTTGTGACGAGTATGTCTAATATATCCTAGTTACGTCGGATGTGTGTCGGGTCTGTCTCACAGCGATAAGGAAATAACTGAAAAGTAAATGCGAGACAGGATTTTTATAGAGGTTATATCCCCAACTGGGGTTTACTCCTCTCCTTGGGTTTGCTCCCGAATAGTTTAACCAATCACTATAATGCATCGTAGCTGGATACAAAACTGATTGGTTAGCCCAATACAAAACCGAAACAAGTCGAACACTAGACACTACTAGGTTACCACACGCCGAGTTTCGCTCCTCGGAATCTCCTTGATTCTGATAGGCACAGCTCGCTACCGAAGGGCCCCCGGAACTCGTCCTTCCCTTCACGTGTGCGTAAACGTCGACCTTGCCTCCTTGGTATTGCTCACGTCCGAAGACAACACGTCCGAAGACAGAATATATGGTGGGAGGTAGGAACAACGGGACGAATCACTCGTGCAGTGATGGAATCGCAAGTTAAAGCTCAGTATGGCAGAAAGCTATCGCAAATGAAGGCTCAAGAATCTCTCAGTATCTTTCTGCTCAAATATCTCCCGTAGGCTTATATTCGCAAATTCTTAGTCTCACAAAAATCTGAAGTGTGACTTATATATAATCCTTTTCAATCAACACTTCACATGGAAAATCATATCATTTAATAATCACCAAATCAAGCATAGTTTCCAGGCAATTTTCGAGTCAATCATACCATATAAATCATGCTCTTAATAAATCATCACAACGATAGCACATTAAAGCATGATTATTTTCCATATAAGAGCTCATTTAAGCATGCATATATTCCACATAAAGACTCAATTTCGTTCTCATGCATATTCAATCACTTCACATATATTTTCCATGTCAGGACTTTCCATAAGTGATTCCTTGCTATCTGTTTCTAGTGTAAATCAATCCAGATTAACTTTCCAATTATAGCACACAAAATAGCATCATACCAGCACGTTTTCCATTTAGAGCTCATAGTATTAGATCAATATATTTACCATGTTTAGCACACAAATCAGATCAGAGCATACTTCATTCAATTTATCAATCATAGCAGAACTTTCCTTATTTTTGAGATCACATCCGTTTGTAGCACATACCATATAATAGCACCTTATCCACAAAGTCAATCAAATCAAATCTTTCCTAAATATAATATTCCAATCAGCATATGGAAAGATATTCAACACTTCAATAAATCTATAGCCCATAATCATATGCATGTGTGAATATTTTCATATACTTAGACATTATATTGATCATAGATCGAATTGCTTAATTTATATACCTAACGTTATTACAATTACATTGTCCATCAAAACTCTCTAACACACATGGACCAAAAAGGTCAACAGCACTTTTAACATAGCTATCTCGAAATTTGAAGTGCTAAACTCAACCTATAATTCATGAAAACGCCATATGACTCATCCTAAGGACACATTAAGTTCTTGTAAATTATATAACCCTCTCGAAAACCTCACCTAGATAACCACTAAATTACACGAATGTAAACAACGAAGACTGCATCAAACAAATCAAGCATAGGGAATCTATCTTACATTAAAGATCAGATTTTTGAGTTGCTAACCTTCTATGTCGTTGAGTTGTTTTCGATGCCTTTCTATTCAAGGTCTCTTTCGTTGCTGATGAGGGTTTTTCTTTCTAAGGCTTATGAGTATTAGATATACTTTAAGATATTGAAGAGTGTGATGATAAGACAAGGTGATAAATACGAAACTTTTCATTGAGCTTAAGTAAACTTATGATCATAGTATATTATTGAAAACTTGGGCCTTGTACTAAAATTAATTAGCCCAACTTTTATTTATTCTACGGTTATTATTTCCCACAATTCTTAAGCTAAGTTTTTTATTATTATTATTATTATTACTTTCAAGTTATTCGAGCTGTCACGCCACATATTGTTGCTTCAAGCATTTATTGAAATTCCTAATCCACGGAGTTACAGGACTACTTACATGAAAATCTCGTATTTAAATTTTACGAGTATTACAAGTAGCGAGTACACGTGGCATGCATATAAGAAATCGCCGAACTCAACTAAGGGGAATCGACCGATTTCCATGTGTGTACTTAACAACCGATTTAATGAGTGGAATTGGGCAGTTTCAACCACACAAATCGGGCGATCCTTGTGGCACCTAGAATCGGACGAATTGAAATATAAACTTAGGTCAACACCCGATTGACCAGAGATATTACTAAAAGGTTTCTTAACATAGGGGGAAATTATTGGTCACTTAGTGTCACATCAACCCCATTCCCCTAAACTTAGGTTTAATAATTACCAAACAAATCAAGGCAACGTTGATAAGGATTAATATATGAAATAAAAGGAAAGAAAGCCCTCATAAAACAGTTAACTCAATCAAAAGAGAAAGAAAGGAGGAGCCGAGGGGAGTTTGCAACCAAGGGATCATAGCCACTCAAAACTTTGGATTTTGGTAAGTCGAAATCACCCTCAACATTGATAATTTCGTAACATAGGGTTATCTAGGCATCATAACCGCATAGAGTAGCAAAACTGAAGGAATTTAGGTGTAAGAAAGACACCAAAAACCCTAGATCGGGTATAGAATCGAGCTAAGGGATTTATTTGGGGAGAAATTATATTCGAGTGGCTTAAGACTTGCCTTAGAGTTTATAACTTTGATTTTTGCTAGGACTAACAAGTTTAAAAGAAGAAAAACCCTAGAAATCCTAAGTTCTGGGTACGATACGTAGAAGAATTAAGTTTCGAGGTAGGATGAATATTTGAAGGTTTGAAGCTTTCGATCGATTGCTGAAGAACACATTTTGACCTGGGTTCAGAATGTCGTGAGACAGTTCGGTCCATATCCAGTGTGGGCGTCAGAGCATTGAGAGGACCTTTCCCTAGTAATTCGGGCGATTAGGGACTTAGATAAATTGGTAACTTCAAAATTTAGAGCCATGCATGCTAAGTCGGACGATTGGGGAATAGATAGTTCTCGGCGAAATGTGAATGAAAGTATGCCGATCGGGCAATTTGGTGACTTAAGAAACTTTCAGCGAAACCTAGTAAGGAATTTGATAAATTGGACGATCTTATGACTTCACGGAAATCGGGCGAAACAAGCAACAATGCAAGCTTTAATAGGATGATGAGAAGTAGTCCCATGCATGAATGAATCGGGCGAAAGGCATGGTCGGAGCCAACTCAATCGGGCGATTCCATGCACGTGCAAATCGACTGAGGCCAATCCATGTGAGAACAAATCAGGCAAACTAGGTTCCCAAGAAGTCGGACGAAACTATGATCGATGCATACACGAATCAGGCGAAACGAAGCCATGAAAAAAATGAGGCGAATTGCAAGATTTCATGAATGATGAAATGGACGATTTGAAGGTTGACGAATCGGGCGAATCGACTCAAAACTTAGGTGTTTCGCCGAACTACATAAATACGCATATACTAAGTGCTAACATGACTTAGGGTAGAAATCGAAGGACTTAGATCTTAGCAAATAGCATAACAAAATTTAAATATTTCAGTATTGTCCGCAATCAAGAGATGACACTAATGCACAAACATTTATGTTTAAAGGTCGAACGGTAGGCAATTCCCAAGACAACGAAATAGCGTAACTAGACTACAGGTAAGTGGAAACTCCACTTCAACTACAACGCATAACATGTTAAATGTGTCTAATTAATGCAACTTACGTGCCTCTGTGTTTTACCTGAGTTATGTGAACTAAGTTAGATGCATATGCACGGTAAGTAGTTTAACATTATCTTATGTTGCATATTCACGAGCATGCACGATCACGTGTGGGGGTTGTGCGGGTTGAGTATGCATGTTGTATATCGCTTGAAATTGACCGATACTTGCCGATGTGGGCATTTGTTGTCGACTCATAGTTGAGTCAAGGGCGGCTTCTATGGCACCGAGACGGCGTTGAAGCACCGATGGTTTTACGGACGACGTTGATGCGTTGCCGAGGAATGATAGAGTTGATGCCCTAACGTTGTTGATGCACCAAAGATATTGGCGGGAAGGAGCGACCTAGGGGGAATCCTAGCGTAGGCTACCGCATTGCAGAGGGGACGACCTGGGAGGTTGCAACCTAGGGAAACCTAGCGTAGTCTACCCAACATAGGTCACTGTCACGTATTACGATAGAGTTCTTTTACGGTGCATAGTTAGATAGAGTTCTTTTACGATAGAGTTTTTTTTGCCAAATCATAAAATGCATTACATTGATAAATTAATAAAAATATTTCTTTCACTAACTATTCGTTTATGCTATTTTTTCCAAAGCAAATTGCTAGTTCCCAACCGAAGATGCAAATTTGTGACACACAAACACATAAAATTCATCTGACAACTTAGGGTGGACCGTCGAATATATATCTTTTGTCACTGGAAACCCGTAAAAGTATTCGTCAGATTCAAGCTTTTATAGGCTGTAATAAATAGAAGAGAGAAACACATAAAATATTTCTTTTACATCTAATGAGTGATAGATGGTTCGGCGCGAATTGCCGTTGCGGGGGTTGACATGTGCACATCATGTATAGTTTCTACTTTGAGCCACGGCGGCTCATCCCTTACGTTATGTGTTGTAGGTTCGCACGACCACGGTACGTGATTGTTAAAGGCAAGGCAACTTTTGAAAGCTTCCAGCGACTTTTGAAGGATGAGTGTACATGGATGACGATCTAGTGTACTTTTTGCTGCACATAGATGCACTCCCAGTGTAATTAGAATTGGAGGTATTCTTTGACGTGTAAAGTGTACTCCGTTATCTAAATGGAAAATTTTTATTATGCTTTTTGGCAAGACTTCCAACTCACTACTTTGTTAGGCACGTAAGATAACGTGGAATAGGTTAGTGGATGGCGGGGCACCACATTTCATATCAGGGATACCTCTCACCAATTCATTTGCATGATATGTGAGACATCACTTACATGTTGGCATGCCCCAAACGTCTGTGGCATAACCATGTGATATCATGCGTAACTGCTAGACACTTGACGTTCTACTTAGCAATATCATCAAGAGTGATGCAGTAGATGTTACTATATCTAGATGCACTAAACACAACCTCATCATCCTTTTTAACAAAGCACTTATCTTTAGCACATGCTACGGTATGTCCATCATCACACAGTTGGCTAATGCTTATCAAATTATGTTCTAAGTTCCTAACAAACCATACGTTATCTATAGTGATATTTAAATTGTTACTGACAGTACCAACTCCAACAATTTTTGCTTTTGCATCGTTAGCATACGAAACGTATCCTCCATCAAATGCCTTTAACGACACAAAATTACCTATATCACCTGTCATGTGGAGGGAGCATCCGCTGTCGAGATACCACCTGTCTTTCTTGATGGAATTCCTCATTCGTAATGTACAAAGAAGTTCTTCTGAGGTATCCAATTTCTGTTGGGTTCTAACATGTTAGCGGGGAAATAACTTCTGTTAACATATGAGATATCATTCTACATAGACGGTGATCTCGCGTTACAATAACATACATAAGTGGCATTTACAGGTGACTTCTTAGGTCTCCAGACATACTTAGCTTTATCAATTTTCTTTAAAGGCAGTTGTATGCATAATGACCATTTCTACAACAACGGAAACATTTAAGTTTAGGTACAGAATGTTTAGCATGCTTTACTTCAATGGAATAACCTATACCTGACCTACCAATATTCTAGGGGTACTTAACAGTAGATCTAGGTGCTGCTTACCCTCAAGGAGTCTATCAACGTTCTGCTTTTCTCTATCTAAGGAATTCATGAGTTCTACGATATCTCTAGATAAGTCACTATTTTTCTTTTCTAGTTTCTCACAGTCACATGGAATTCCCTCTTTCTCAGCAGTAGTAACTCTCCTTTCAAACGTGAGATCTATAGGTCAGCCTCATGTTTTCCTTAGCTAAATCATCTTGTTGTTTTATCAGTTTCCAATTCAATGAATTTAGCAACTTAATCTTCATCTCTGCATTCTGAAGTAATTCACACAACTGTTCCTTACTTTCCTCTATATCAAAAAAAGATGAGTCACTTTCACAACCATTGTTAGATAAACTGTTTAGGATATGAATTTTCTCAAAGGAGGAAGAACGAGATACCTGATCCTCTCAGCCATGTAAGCATGATCCTCGTCCTCACTTTGTTCTAGTTCAGAGTCATTTGATTCCATCACCATAGCCTTCTGCTTCCTTGGTTTCTCATCGTTGGTTGCTGGGCATTCATGTGCATAATGGCTTGGTTTGTTCTTCCCAGACGTAGAGATTCCCTTGTTTTTGTTCTTGAATTTGTTGAAGTTCCCTTTGAATTTCCTTTTCTGCTTGAATCTTTCGAATCGTTTTGTAAGCATGGCTAAGTCATTCATCAAGCCTTCTTCTTCTTCGTCAGAGTCAGATTCTTCTTTGTTGGATTTGAATGCAATGGACTTCTGATTTTTGTTCAGCGACTTTTCATTCATTGACGTTTGAATCATCTCGTAAGATATAAGAGATCCAATCAGTTCAGAGATGCTAAGTGCTTCTAGATCCTTTGCTTCGTAGATGGCAGTGACATTGGCAGTCCATTCCCGTGGCAGTGATCTCAGTATCTTTCTAACATGTTCATTATTGGGAACCTTCCTCTCGAGAGAGAATATCTGCTTGATGATTCCTATGAATATGGCATACATCTGGCTTATATTCTCGTCCGATTCCATCGAGAACAGTTCGTACTGATGAGAGCAGAGCCAGTCTTTCTTGCACAACTCGTTGAGTTCATTCATGAGTAACTTGGAGCATATCCACATAGCCTTTGCCGATGAGCAGGAACTAACCCGAATGTATTCTTCCTATGTGAGTGCGCATGCGAGCATATTTTTCGCCTTTGTGTTTCGCGTGATTCTCCTTTTATAATCAGCCGTGTATGGTCCATTGACGATTGTCTCCCAAAGATCGTAGTCTACAACGATGAGAAATTTGATCATACGATCTTTCCACACTGCATAGTTCATTCCGTCGAAAAGAGGCGGCCTAGAGTGGGATTGACCCTCTGCAAATACATTAACACTCGAAAAAGCCATTAGATCTTAACTCAGGCGTGTTAGGCCTGACACCAAATGAAGTATAAAATATGCCTAAGAGGGGGGTGAATTAGGCTATAACAAATTTTAGCTTGTTCTTCTTTGAAAAATACTTTTATTTAAGAAGATATTGCAGAGTATGTTATTCCCTATAAAGCAGTTAGCATATCAACGTTATCTCCCTAACCCTGTTTCACAAAATATCACGTTATTTCCAGAAAGCATTTAAATGATATTACCTAGTTACTTGCAGGGGTTCCGGTTTGTCTTACAGAGAAGTAAATAACTGAAAGTAAAGTGATACGAGATTTTTGTACATGTTATATCCCGAACAGGGGTTTAATCCTGTCCTTGGGGTGTGATCTCCCCAAGAGTTCCAATCAATCACTGAGTATACCAGTTATGGTTACAAAATGATCGACCCTTACACAACCGAAGCACTTTGGAAACTAGACATCCACCTAGGCTGTCGCACGCCAAGTTTCATTCTAAGTCGTTTACCCAGGAAACTGTTACAAATATGCCCTCGAATGCTACACGAGAATTAGATTGTATAGGGCATTAGATTATTTATCATTTGACCTTTTGTGTAATAAGATATTTTCGTGTGTCTAATGAAAGACATTGTTCGTTTATTGGAAATAGACCTCCAGTTGGGTGCTGGATAACCGATCACGGCTTATTTGTCGATGACCTATCGTGTGCCGATATCCCGCTTGGAAGCGAAGGTCATGACTTGTGATAAGAATCGAATCAAGGGATTGACTCATTTCATGGACACTGACTCACGGGTCGTACGGTCGAACATGGCTTATTACTCAAGGAGTGTCAATGATCGACGACAACACTATAGTAGTCTGCGTGAACCTTAAACCGAAAGGGGCTTAGACGGAGTTGACTTTGAAATCTCGACTGTCACTGGTTCCCCTCGACCCGATTTGCTGTTGCATGGGTCAGCGGGCCAGATGCCGTCTTGATGAGGATTTGTGATTGCCGGGCTTAGACCGTCGAGTACGGATTCACAGTCACGCAAGTAATCGAGATAAGTTTCCTGTGAGGACGGCGATGGGAAATTACGCAATCCTTGGTCAAGGTATTGAACTAACTCATGTGAGACATGGAGGGTAGTTTTTGCCTCGTCTTCGTTTTATTATAGAATCGAGTTTAGTGAGTTTGACATGTACCATGGCTCTCACTTGATTGGGACACAGCTGAAGGGATTATACGTAACACTGTTATCTATAGTGAGGTTCTGGGTAAAGACTAGGTCGAAATTCGCACTCGAATAGCGTTACGATCCGGTACTGCGGGATTGGTCTAAGATATCAGTTTAATTATGCATTGATTTAATTAGTTTTCTTCGTAATTTGGGGCGTTTATGTAATAGTCATTAGTTTAGGACTTAGTTTGTTATTTATACCAAATATGTTTGGTATGAATAGATTGACAAACATTGTGATTAATAGAAGATTTGAGAAATTTGATCCGAAGTGCTGCCAATTCGATTTCTAGAGAGAAACAAAAATTTCTTCTCACTCTAAGCGAAATTCTCTCTTGTGCTCTCAACAAAGGTTTTCGATCGATATTTCAATCTTTACAATTCTAATCGATTACCTAGGAATTCGAGTCTAGGATCTTAGAGTTGATAATTCAGGACCTAATGGTATCAGAGCATATTCGTTCTATTTTGAATCGAAAATTGTTAGAATTGGATCGAATTCATTTCTGTTACAGTTCCATCGAAGAACAGTTTGGCGCGAAATTTAATTTTGATCTCAAATTATGTGCTTAATTGGGGTGAATTTGATGTTTCTGTGCTCGTTATAGTGATGTGCATTGATTGCGATTAGATTCGTAGCTGTTTGAACTTCATTTTAGCAGATTGGATTTAATCTGAGAAGTTACTGTTCGCGCGAAGAACAGTTTGAACACGTACTGATTTTGTTCAAATTCGATATATTTTGCTTCATGACGTGTTCAATTGTGTGTTCGTGCGTATTCATCATCTGATTACGAGCAATTACCAATAATTTCATAGTCTAATTCATCATTTTTGGTTGAATCAGTGTTAAGTGTATTCTGTGTTTTGTTGCTATAATTTCAATTTTTCTCGCTAGGTTCTTCGATCAGGTTAATTTCTCGATCGAAAAACTCGGCGCGAAAATTTTTCTCGATCAGAATACAAAGTCAGACTTAAAGTCGTCTTTATCGAGAACAACAATAGTACAAAAATATCTCGAGAATTACTAAGCGAAAATCGTTTTCGACGAAGATTAATTTTGACCATTGAGTGTGCAAAATTTACCGTCGAAAACTTTTTCGGTCAGACTTTTTAAGTTTGGCTAAGCGAAAATCATTTGCGTCAGAGAAACTTCTCCAGTCAACGAATTTATTTTGACTTAGCGAGAAACTCACTGTACGTATTGTTTCTTTGCGATCGAAATAAATTCACGATTAAGAAATTTTTCTCGACCGAAAGATTTTTGAATTTTTTTTCGCTCGTAAAATTTTTCGCTGACAAAGACTTTCTCGCACGAGAACAGTACCTCCTATATTTTACTTCGACAAATTGATTTTCGATCAAACTCTAAAGATTGAATCGAAAATAATTCTCGACTGCTTTAATATCAAACGCTACTAACTCATTTGCTACTTGTGAAGCACGTAACATCAGTCCAAATAATCAAACAACAAACAAAGATCCTTCATCACTCTAGAAGATAAAGTGGATGCCTACTCACTTGGAAACGACAATCGTCCCCCGATTCTCAAGAGAGGCGAATATACAGTTAGGAGAAGCCGATTTCTAAAATTTGTAGAGCTAAAGTAACAAGCAGAAGACCTTCTCTCATCACTTGAGCAAGGTCCAACTCAGCTCTAGGTAAATGTACTCGGTGACAACACTGCAAACCCTCCAACTCCTGCCTCTAGGCGACTGAAAGAGCCTAGGGAATATACTGCGGACGAAAGAGTGAGGGCTAAAGCTGACCTAATAGCCACAAACACTCTTATGCAAGGGATCCCAAACGACATGTATCGACAGATAGACAGCATCCCAACAGCTAAGGGCATATGGGATGAGCTGCATAAGATGATGCAACGAACAGAAGTCGGCATCAAGGCCAAAAAGGCAATAATTCTAACGGCCTATAATTCCTTCCGAGCTAAAACCGAGGAAAGCTTATATGATCTTTACCAAAGATATCGCACTCTCCAAAATGAGACGAGGAAGATTGAAATCACGAAGACTAACATGGAAACTAACATCCGATTTCTTTCCTCTCTGCCCTCCGAGTGGAAGAATAAATCCGCTCAAATCCGACAAAATAAAGATCTTGGGGAGCTGGATATCCATGCCATGTAGGACAGTCTCGCACAGCACGAGGAAGATGTTAGCGAGATTCAGAATGAGCAGAAGGGCAAACTTATCGACGACTCAGTTTCCCTAGTCTCAGAGACGAGAAGCTCAAAAACATGAAAAGAAAAGATCATCAAGCCTCCTACCCCCTCAGAGTCTGAAGATGAAACAGATTCAAACATGGAGCCTAACATGAAAGCGTTGGGAAAGCAGTTGGCATTAATTGGAAAGATGATGGGCAAACGATACTTCAAAAAGAAGTCCTCATCATCAGCTAATCGACTTCGTACCTCGCGCTCAAGGAATAAAGAACACTTGAGACCTCCGAAGTCAAAGCTTCTAAAGAACAGACCAAGCACTTTAACTGCGGGAAACCTGGTCATTTTGCCGGAGATTGCACTCTTCCAAAGAAGATAGACGCTAACTACAACTCCAATAAGCTTCAACTCACGAAGCAAAAGGAGGCAGGAGCAGCTTTAATGGCTGAACAAGACCACTAGCTCGACGATGCTAGCTCAGTAAAGGAGAATTTAGCCTTAATAGCCCGCCGGGACAAGCATTCATACGTCGAAACCTTAGAGCAGACGGACGAAAATCAAGCATCCGAACCTTCTGAGGAGGTAGTTTCCCCTTCCACATTATTGACCATGTTAGAATCGTATCAATTAGAATACACTAACATGAAACGTGAGCAGAAAAGAAAAGGAAGTAGAGAAGAAACTAGTCAAATCTCAGGAGAAAATTATTAGTCTCGAATAAGAACTTAGGTGCTCTAGTGCGAAAATAGAAGAACTTTCTAAGAGCCTACATTCTAGAGAGACTACAAAATCCCAAATAGAGCAGCATGATCTAAAAATAAAGAATTAGAAGACAGACTAGAGAATAACTACAACTGCCTGATTAGAAATCTCAATGAGAAAGCGAACCTCAATTGTAGGTTAACCGAAGCGATTACTAGGATCACCAACCTAGAAACTGAATTAGATAGATCTAATACTAAGGTTTGTGAACTTAGGAAAAAATCTCGATGCCTGGGAAGCCGCCAAATTGACGGTAGAAAATAATTTTGCTCTATTAGGAGACGAGCGTAAGAAGTTATATGCTAAAAAAAATTAGATGATCTTATAGTGAAGAAGGGACAATCAGAGAAGACTATATTTTTAAATCAGCCCAAGGAGTTAGAGTTTTATGACTATAAGTATGGCTTAGGTTTTTAGAGTCCATGTCATTTGAAGAAAGTTGTCTGTAAACAACTATATGATGTCAAATACATGGATCTCGGACTAACCTCTCTCATGGCTTTCACTGGGAAAAAGGAAACTTATGAATTAGAAGAAGCCAAGAGAAAGGCCAAAACCGAGGCTGAAATTCCCCTTTGCTATGACAAACTGAATCAAAGCAACGACACTGGGAATCTTCCCATGGGTTGGAGCCTTGAATCAGTTCAAATTCCTGAAGATCATTCTAAAATTACGGAAGCTGAATCTCACAATTCTGAAAATTCGCTTTATATACCCCTTATTATTAGGAAAATAGAAGGGTTAAGTTTCTTTAGAAAAAGAAAGGGAGAATTTTTAAGCTGAAAAGAAAAAATCCCTAAAAGAGATGGAAAATCTCAAAGCTTCCTCAATCCCACAAGCTATTTCTCACCCATCTCCTCCAACCGAAAATATCATTCTGAAAAGCGTGAAGAAATAAAAAGCGCCTTCAAAAGACCAAAAAATTAAGAATAACACTTTAAAAATATCTAAATCTAATCCTATTTCGCTTACGTATACAGGGAGCGTAGGGCGAGCATTAGAGTCGAAGGCGGGAGTGTCTAGGTTAAAAATAGAGAAGGAGTCCGTAGATTTGAATGCTTTTAAGAAAATATCTCCTCTTGTACAAATAAAAGACACTCGTAGAAATAAAAAAGATGTTTCGTCTGTTCAAATAATTGCTTCTACATGCTCACTTCAGCCTACAACCTTTAGAAGCACCAATTTTGAAACAGGTAGGAAACAAGCTCCAGCCATAAAGAAAGCATATGGCGCCATTCATGCTTGTTCTCATCTAAGGTATCCTGTTAAGATCGAATCCCCAAAGCATCTTAGGAGACTATCCAATGAAAAGATATTTTCCACGCTCAAGTCTACTAACGCATTTGTCCGAGCTGCAATTAATCTTCTCTGCAAGGTTCAACCCAAATGGGCTCCTAAATCACCGCCTAAAATGACGAAAGCCTCTACAGAACCATACATGAGATTTTCACCTCATACGGCTCCTCGTTCAATTATTTCGAATTCATTGGATCCTTTGCCACACTCGAGAATGGTTATGCCGTCTATAAAGGGCAAACTCAACTCAACTCAACTCCTTCCCGAGTTACTTGGGTTGTTAAAACTCCTACTAACACTAGTTTAGGAACCATATCCGAACCAAAGATAAAATATGCTAATTAGAGGATGCATTTATAAGTGGGTAGCTAAAGCTCTTTAAATTTGTTTTTGCAGATCCATCATGTGTGGTACCTTGACTCTGGTTGGTCCACACACGTGACGGGAATACAAGAGCTACTGAGGAACTACAAAGACCGACAGAATGGAAAAGTCAGATTTGAGAACAACGACTCAGCCTTATTCTAGGACTTGGGGACATCATTCTAGAAAATATGACAATCAAGGATGTCTCTTACGTCGAAGGTCTCCGCCATAACTTGTTCAGCATAGGCCAATTTTGTGACAAAGGATTCCAGGTGGTCTTTCATGCTTACCGGTGCAGAATATTGGACAGTCAGAACACAGAACTCCTCCAAGGACTTCGAAAATCTAATCTTTACATGATCAATCTGACGTCCGTTCGGACTATGACTGCTGTTTGCCTCATCTCCCAGACAACAATTCAGAGGAACAGCCTATGGCATCAACGTGTGTCTCATCTAAACATCAAATCTCTTCAACGACTATCAACGCAAAAGTTGGTTCACGGTCTACCAACCATTATTCTACGAAAAGAGCATCAATGTTCGGCGTGCAACTAGGAAAAATGAAGCGAGCTTCTCATCATGTCAAACTAGTTGCCTTTACTTCACGTCCCTTGAAATTACTATATATGGACCTCTGTGGACCCATGCAGACACAGAGTATTACTGGGTGTAAGTACGTGCTAGTTATCGTTGATGACTACTCTCTCTACACGTGGACAAGTTCCTCCAAACAAAGGACAGGGGACTTGATAATCAATTTTGTGGACGCTACTCAGAATTTGCTGCAACAAACCATTCAAGTCATCAGAACAGACAATGGCACTGAGTTAAAAAACAAGTACCTCAGTGATTTCTATCAGAAACATGGGATTCGTCAGCAATTCTCAGCTGCAAAAACGCCTCAACAGAATGGTGTCGTTGAAAGAAAAAATAGAACGGTAGTGGAAGCCGTACGTACGATACCGATTCATTCTGGCCTCCCACGTTTCCTTTGGGCTGAAGCAGTAAATACCGCCTGCTTCACTCAGAACAGGACGGTGGTTCACAAGCGCTTCGATAAGACTCCGTACGAAATAATCAACAAGAGAGTACCCAATATTTCCTTCTTTAAGGTCTTCGGGTGCAAGTGCTTTGTGGCGAACGACAGAGAGCAACGTGCTAAGTTCGACTCTAAAGCATTCGAAGCGATATTTGTTGGGTATTCGTCAACTTCGAAGGCGTACCGACTTTACATCAAGACAAATCGCTCAATCAAAGAAAGCTATAATGTCACTTTCCACGAAGTGGCGGACATGGCTCCTGCATACTTCAGTTCAGAACCCGTATACACTGGTGTGTTGGCACAAAACCAACAAGAGATGGAAACTAATAAGGACTCAACATCAGAAAAAGCTCTGATACTCGCGTTAGAGGACTTGGACTCTCTCTTTGAGCTCGTATATCGGCAAGAGACTATTAACGATACACCTTTAGTGGAACCCCCACTCGACGAGGCCGATGTCCCAAGCTCTTCAAATGTCCCCACCTCACCCGACTCAGAATTACCATAGATCACTGAAGAACCCATCATAGTCAATGAGGAAATCTCGTCAGAATCGCCCAACCTTCATGAAGACACAGACTTACCTCAACCTAATGAACAACCTGAAATTCTTGGTAATCTCGGTCCACAAATGGCTGATGCATCTACGTCAGCTCTGCCACATGAGCGAAAGTAGACTCGAGCACATCCGGTTGATCAGATTATTGGTGATCTTTTGAGCGGAGCAAGGACAAGACATCAGCATAGTCTCTTTAGTTGCTTCATAAGCCAAAATGAGCCAATCAAGGTAGCAGACGCACTTAAAGACCCGGATTGGATGATAGCTATGCAAGACGAGATCAACCAATTCGAGCGTCTTCAAGTATGGACTTTAGTGCTCCATCCGCATGGGAAAACCATCATCAGAATGAAATGGGTATTTAAGAATAAAAGGAATGAAGATGGGGAAGTGATTCGGAACAAAGCAAGGCTGGTTGCGAAGGGATACAATCAACAGGAAGGCATCGACTACGACGAAACCTATGCTCATGTTACCCGAATCAAAGCCATCAGCCTTTTCTTGGCTTATGCGTCTCACAAAGACTTCAAGGTGTAACACCCCGTTTTCCTATTACCTTATTTGCGCAGCTATAACGTTTTTCACATAAAATTTTTCGCGTTTCTTTCCTTTTCATAAAACATAAACGAGGGCGTACATTTGATCTATACCTCTTCACACATAATGTACACACGTCACACGTAATTATTTTAACATCATACAAATATTACTCATGTTCCTTAAACTATATGCATACGATGAACTCTGGGGAGTAGGATAAGAGCGTAGCCGACCGACCTTGAATCATGCGCTACGAGAGAATGCCCTCTACAATACCTGTTAATTATCTACAAAATTGTGGACAACATTCACTGAGTATGATCGCAACATATTATTCCATAAAAATCATAATAATAAAAAACTGTAACCGAAAATAATTAACTTTCAGTGATAATCACGTAAGAAATCTTCTCCCTTCTATCAAAATACACGTAAACTTATTTCTCTTATTCTTTTTCATTATGTCTCATAAAAACAAATAAAATAGTTACTATCCGTCAGTATTTACTTAAACAATCACTTCATGTGGATACCGTTCGTAAGATCAATAAATTAAATAAAATAAATAAAACCATAACAAATATTTAGATTCCTTCCGAAGAACCTTCACATAAATAATTTTCATATAATATTCCATCGTAACACCATTGAGCATAAAATCATATAATCAACGTCCATAGATTATTATCATAAGTTTCTATATTTATCACCATAAGTCCTCATGTACTAATCGTTCAAATTCCGTAGATCATTTATACAAATAAAATGTAACAAATCAACAATTCCTCTCTGTAAATTTCCACGTAGACTATTTTAAACACGTATTCGGTCATAACTATTGTAACAAATAAGCAAATTCCTTCCATTCAAGTTCCCATAAACAGTTTCATAAACTGTAATAATCAACCAATACATTTTCAAGAATATCGTAAAATTCCAATCACATATACATTCCTTTCCATCAAAGTTCATATAAACTTTTCACTTTCAACTTTCATTCCAATCACAGAAGCACATAGCCAGTGCTCATAAAACATTCTAGTCACCGTACCATTGTCCGTAAGATCCGTAATCGTATGCAAATAGCATAATCATTTTTCTTTCAATTAGATCCGTAGATCATATGCAATACTATACGCTTGTGTACACTTGATACTCCCGTTATGAACCGGCCAGACTCGTACTATCAACCCCGTAGGGGCCCATGCATGGGACTCTGTAACTGTAAATAATTTTTTTATGTGCCTGTACAGGACTAAGTATATCCCCAAATTGGTAGGGACGTAACCATAGTATCCCCCGATTTGTAGGGATATAACTGTAGAATGTAGTCCGAAGCCGTAGTAGTCATAACGGTTTCTCCTTTCGTTTAATGTATGAATGCAGTACTATACATGCAGCTTAGTATGAAACATATAACATAAATCCATTGAGTCATATATGTCACATAAAGGCAAATTGTAACCATACCATTCAAATCACACATATCACGTAAAACCACATTGTAGCGAAACCGTTCAAATCACATTTCACATAAAAATCACGTGACATCCGTGCCATTCAAATCACACCATATCACATACGATCACGTTTTATCCATATAGTTCCAATCAATTCCATATAAACCATTCGTGTTTATCACATAGCCACCCTTTATAGCAACATTGATCCCATCAACTTCTCATAACACTTATGTGATATAATTATAAATTAATAAATTCATATAAAACATATGAACACATAAAATACATATAAAACGGAACACATGTTGCATATCATACTCACAGTGTGGTTTAACATCGCGTAATTCGACGTTACCCTTGCCTTTCAGATTCCCAACCTATAGAGGTATTTTATTTTCGTAAATATTAAACCCTATAAAGATGTGCATGCGTAATGCTTGTACTTTATCAAATAATTATGAATACCAGTTGCTGGACCATAATAATATCAAATGGCATCGCTTCGAAATTGACCAGACTTACACAATAATAGTTTCAAATCTTCTTCAAGTCGAAGTTTCGAAATTCTATCCCGTATTCACTTTTGTTCCGAAATTGTCCATCACTTCAACATTTCATTTCAAAATTCTTTATGGTTTCGAGTATATGATGTTTCATAAATTTCTGTTTGAAAATCACTTGAATTCACAAATCTATTCGCAAATTATTTTGGACATTTTCTTTCGAAATTACTTAATATCCCCTTTCGATTTTACTTAGGACCCTACAAATTTATTTATTTGTTTATTTATTTATTTAGTTATTTATTATTTATTTATTTATTTTTATTTTTTTTTGACAAATTTTGAGAAAGGTTTTGCGAACTAAATCACGAACTTTGAACTTTAGTTTCGAACTTTGGTTTCAGAAAATAATTTCGACCTCTTGTTCGAAATTTCTTATTCCAATCAAGCATGTATCATTCCATTGATTATGACTTTCACCTAATTCCAACATCATGTGTTAATCCTTTTTCTAATACACATCCCTATCCCTTCGTTCAAAATTTTCATTTCCTTCAATCACGTAATAGTTCTATTATGACCTTTACCTAGTATTAATATATATATTAATTATTTTCTAATACTTCTTTAACCTTCCCAATTCGCAAACTCCAATTTAAAATACCTAGAGTTCGCAAATTACTATCAATCCGCCAACGACATTCACTTCGCGACGTCATCATCTAATTATATTTCACGAGTTCTTAAATCAACCCTTGAAATATTTACTTCACGAATTCATTGTCCAACCCGCACACCTTCCAATTCGCAAAAGCCTCCCTTCAACTATCATAAACACTATTTCCATTAACTAATCTAAAATCATCCGATCAAAAATAATTTCCCCAAGAACATTAAAATCTTACACGAACCCTAGTATATATGAATTTTTACTAGCAAACCCTATAAACTTCGATCGCGAATAATAATTAACCCCATCCACAAGAACTTCACAAAACCCTAATTCTTCCAACCTTGGAAGTCTATAAACACCTAACTTAGACATCCAAACTCGTTGCAAAACAAAACATAACATTTCATAAATATTCCCTAGCTAAAACATTACAATAAATATTACAACATAATTTGTGCAATTATCGTGCTTGCTAAAACATAACATACAAACTTATAAATTAAACATAAAGGTCGTACCCTTACAGATTTAGTTGCTTCACGTTAGAATTTTCCTCCTTAGCTCTGTCTTAATTTTCGAAGGTTGATAATATTTGGATTTCTTCTTCTTCTTCTTCTTCTTTTTTTCTTACTCATTTCATTAACAGCAATCCTTCCGTCTCATGCATAGAAAGGCTCGTTTAAATTCCCTATCCTTTAACTCCTTATACTTAATTTAATTTTTCTGTTATTGTCAAACTTTGGGGTTTTGAAAGTTACACTTATTCATTTCCAACGTATATTGGTAAGTTAGTGAGGTTGATGTTACCTAATCCATTCTAACCTTATCTTCTATTTTATTGGTACAAGACAACTATTAATTTCGTTGTATTCCATTCATTCACTAATAGACTTCGCCAAACGATTGTTTCCTTGCAAACTTCGCAAATCCATAACTTTGCACATTCTCCATTTCACGAATCTTCACTTCGCGATCATCATGTATCAAGCAATAAAATTCATTCCTACAATTCGTGAAATGCTCTCTTTCAATTCGTGATATCCAATTCGTGAAATGCTCACAGTTCGTGAATTACCACTTCACGAATTCCTAACTGCACCCATTTCACGCATCTTCATTTCACAATTTAACAACTCATGAACTTCACAAATTTATAACTTCACGAATTAACATTTATTCATAATACTAATTTCATTTCAATCATCCTAATTTATTATACCTTAATCCCTTTCATAATACTTATATGCATATATCATGAAATTATTTATGCAAAGGTATGAATTCCTATGATGCAATAAATGATGTATAATTTTGATTTCGGTTCCTGACACAAGGTCTATCAAATGGATGCCAAGACCGGCTTCCTCAACGACGCGTCAAAGAAGGAAGTCTATGTCGCTCAGCCAGAAGGTTTTGTTAATCAAGGACATCCCGATCACGTCTATCGATAGGACAAAGCTCTCTACGGACTAAACAAGCCCCACGTGCTTGGTATGATCTCCTAAGCGATTTCCTCGTGAAATCTGGGTTCATCCGCGAGACAATCGATACGACCCTCTTCATAAAATGGCAAGACAAGGACTTGATGATCATCCAAGTTTATGTAGACAACATCATCTTCGGATCAACAAAATCCACGGCTTTGCAAAAAGTTTGGAGATCTAATTAAGAGCAAATTTGAAATGAGTCACATGGGAGAGATGCAAGTCTTCTTGGGACTTCTGAAGATTGAATATTCATAAGTCAGACTAATACATCAAGGATATTCTGAAGAAATTCCATAGCTAGCTGCAAGTTGGATGCCGATCCCACAAGAAAAGCGGTCGACATCACACTCTATCGCAGCATCATCGACTTTCTTCTTTATCTCACTTCAAGTCGACCGAATATCATGTTTTCCACTTGCCTGTGCGTCCGTTTCCAACCTGACCCTAAAGAATCCCACATGTTCGCGGTCAAGCGAATCTTACGCTACCTCAAAGGCACCTCCGCCCTAGAAAGGTCCTCAAGGCTTCATCAAGAAAGAAGGCCTCGAAGGGCTCTACCGGTTCATGATGCGCTAAGTCAAATACTTTGCAGTGCATGAGCTTCAGATGGCTCTGGAGAGCAACATGAAGAAGGTCAACATGGCCGAACCACTCAACAAAGGACCTGAGATTGAAGGGCTTCCAAGCAATCATGTGCACATCAGCTCAGTCCTAGGCATCACCTACCACAATCCAATTGCCAAGAAGACTAGGATGATACTAAGACTGAGATTCATAAGTTTTGCGATGGAACGCTCAAGGTCATCAGGAGGAATATCGAGCAGAGGTTGGAAGAAATCAATAGAGATACAATGCTGAGTACCCACAGGTTTGTGAGAGAACATCTGCTCCTGATGGAGTTGTTAGACGACATCGAGGAGTGCCTGAAGCTGAAGGAAACTCTCAGAAACTTGGAGTATGTGTTGGGCTTGCGCAGATTGTACTACGCTCGACGAGGACAAACAGCGCGGAAATGCAATCAAGCACAAAGGGGGAGATTGTAGACTATATGTTTTAATTGTGCTTGATTTTATTCGTTGTCCTTCTAATTAGGGGCGTTTTGTATAGTAGTCCTTAGATTAGGACTAGTTTGATATTTATACCAAGTTTGTTGATATAAATACATGTACACGAATTGTGTTGAATAGAGAAAGTTTTGAAAATTGATCCGAAGGCTTGCAATTCAATTTCTAGAGAGAGAAATAATAGTAACTTTCTCACTCTACATGAATTCTCTCTCTCAATCTTCATTTGAGTTTTTCGATCGATTCTAAATGTCAATCATTATCATCGAAATACTTAGAATTCATGCCTAGGATCATAGAGTTGTAAATCGTAGGACCTAACAATGCTGTTGACTGAGACCCGTAAATTCTGTGATGGGACGCTCAAGACCATCAGGATGAATATATAGAAGAGATTGGAAGAGATCAATGGAGACAGTAGACAGCCCAACCGCAAGCACATAAGAGACCAACCGCTTCTGAATAGGATTCTTGAAGCCATAGAGGAGCGCATCGAGCTGAGGAACACTATCAGACGCTACGAGATTGCAATTGGCTTGCGCAAGTCATTCTATGCCCGACAAAGATAGACAGAGCAGAAGGACAATCAAGCACAAAGGGGAGATTGTAGAATATGCTTTAGAATTGTGCTTTGATTTAATTAGCTATCTTTGTATTTGGGGCGTTTCTTGTATTAGTCTGTAGTTTACAACTAACTTGTTATCTATACCAAGTATATTTGGTATAAATACATTTGTACACGTCCGAAATCTATAGAGAAAGTAATTGAATTGATCTGAAAGGCTTGCAAATCATATTCAAGAGAGAGAAACAAAGAAAACACTTTCTCACACTAAAATTCTCTCTCACGAGCGAAAAAGAAGGCTTGCGATCGAACGTCTCAAATTCACATCGTAATTCTTAGTTTTCTTGCCTAGGATAGATTGAGTTGATAATTCAGGACCTAACAAAAAAGGTGGAGGAGAAGGAGTACAAGGAGGAGGATGGGAAGGAGTAGGAGGAGAAGAAAAAAGAGAGAGAAATAGAAGAAGGAAAAGGTGAAGAAGAATAAGAAAGAGAAGTTGGAGGAGAAGAAGGAGAAGACGGAGGAGAAAAAGGAGAAGAAGATGAAGAAGAGGAAGAAGAGGCAGAAGAAGAAGAAGAATAGGAGGAGGAGAACGAGGAGGAGGAGGAGGAGGAGGAGAATGAAGAGAAGAAGGAGAAGGAGCAGAAGAAGGAGAAGAAGGAGGAGAAGAAAAAGAAGAAAATGAGGAGGAGGAGGATGAGAGGAGGAGGAGAAGATGGAGGAGAAAAGAGCAAAGGGAAAGCATGCATGGGAGAGAGAAAACAGATTTTACTTGTTTCCTCATACCATACGGTTCTTCATCTTGTACTTACTAGAAATTATCGATAACTAAAGTAATGAGATGGTTCGATCCAATACTGAGCACAATCTATATTAAGCCTAGTTATTTACTGGATCTAATAATTAATCTTATGGCTTACAGCCTATTGCCCTTGTTCTTATCTTCATCAATTCGATTATCTCAGCGTCTTCAATATCTCCAACTTACACAACAAATAATTTCGTGGAGTAAATATCATCAACAAAAAAAGTCAATCATGCACTCTATACAAGAACGTTTTCCATTGCTATACTTCTGAACAAGTACACGGTGTATGATCCTCGAGAGCACAAGACGAAGAGAGAGGATGATCCTTGACTCGGATTCAGCCCTTTGGCGGCCCATCGAAGATCTTAAGAGCATTAAATATGCAGAAGTTGGAAGGTAAAATGCATGCATATACTAATTAAAATGTGTTCAACTTTGAGTAACTTCCCAACCGTGAAAAAATATTTACGCTCTGGTGTGGTGGAATTCGAATGCATAGCAATTGCTACCGAAAATGGCACGACATATCGTACATGCATCGAGTGTCGTTCCAAAGACCGCGTTGTCCACTTTGGACCCAATTGTTGAAGATACACTGTCAACCTTCAACATAGTTCTTTTGCAATGATGAGCTCTTAAAAGATTGGTTTGATGTTGAACCAAATAACTGTACAGTGCATGAGATCGAGGACTTGCAATCCTCAAGCTCAAAAGACGACAAAGAAGCAAATGGTGTAATTACACTATTTTTTGTAAATTTTTTTAATAATATTTAATATAGATGGCTATAAACTTTCAAGAAGTTTTTTCTAAAATCTTGGTTTTAATTAAATTGAAATATTGGGAACTAGTTCTAAAAAATTGCAACGAAAGATACTTGTTAAACTGGAACTGTAGTAGATTACGGGCTACTATTGATTTGGACTGATTACTTACTTTTTTTTTTTGCAAAACAGGCCCGATATCTTTGGGATCGGAGCTGATTTGGTTTTTGCTCAAGAACTTGTTCTCATGACTAGCATCTTGTAGGATACTATTTCTAATTGTGCATGATTTCATTAGTCGTTCTTGTAACTTGGGGCGTTTTGTATAGTAGTCCTTAGATTAGGACTAGTTTGATATTTATACCAAGCTTGTTTGGTATAAATACATGTAAAGAATTTGAGCTGAATAGAGAAAGTTTTGAAAATTGATCCGAAAGGCTTGCAATTCAATTTCTAGAGAGAGAAACAGCAGTAAGTTTCTCACTCTACTCGAATTCTCTCTCACGTTCTACATTAGAGTTTTTCGATCGAATTTCATTGATCATCATAATCGTCGAATTACTTTGAATTCCTGCATAGGATCTTAGCGTTGTTAATCATAGGACCTAACAATTGGTATCAGAGCAGATTTGTTCTGTTTTGAATAAAAAATTGTTAGATTTGGATCGAAATTCATTTTTCTGGTTACTGTTCATCGTAGAACAGTTTAGCGCGAAACTTGTTTTCGATCCAATAGCATAGTTTTGTGCTTAATTGACTTGAATTTGATGTTTCTGTGCTAAGTTAAGTGCTAAATGTTGATTACGATCAAATATGTAGCTGTTTGAACGTCGAATTGAGGATTGATTTGATTCTGTGTGTTACTGTTATGCGAAGAACATGAAGAACACGTTCTGATTTTGCTCAAATTCGACATATTTTGCTTTATAACGTGTTTAATTGCTTGTTCGTGCGTAGTTAGCTAGTGATTGCGAGTGATTACCTGAAATTTCACTGTCTAATTTCTTGTTTTTGCTCGAATCTGTGATTAATCGTATTCTGTGAATTTTTCTCGATTGTTCTAAGTTTTCTCGCTAGGTTTACGATCGGATTAGTTTCTCGATCGGAAACTTGGCGCGGGAATTATTCTCGGTCAGAATATGAAGTCAGCGCTAGAATCGTCATCACCAGAAATGATTTTAATTAGAAATATTTCTCGAGCATTATTCAGCGGAAAACTTTTTCGAGAGAGACCAATTTTGACTTTGCATGCGTAAAAACTTTCTCTCGAAAAACTTTTTCGGTCAAACATTTAACGTTTGACCAGGCGAAAATCATTTACACGCGAGAAACTTTTTCTAGTCAACAGATTTATTTTGACTTTTCGAGAAACTTACTAACGTACTGTTTCTTTACGATCGAAATAAATTCACGATCAGGAAATGTTTCTCGACCGAATGATTTTGAACAATTTATCTCGCTCGTAAAATATTTCGCTGACAAAATTTCTCGCACGAGAAGAGTACTCAGTACATTCTATTTCGACTAAATTAATTTTGATCAAACTTTAAAGATTGAATCGAAAATAATTCTCGTCCTAATTTTTCGAATCAAACGCTACTAACGAATATTGTCACTTGTGAAGCACACGTTACATCATCTTCAAACCGTCAAAACAATTAACGAAGATCCTTTAACAACTCGACTACAATACAAAAATGGATGCATAGTGTGGAGAATCCGCTTCCTAAATTTCGTTGCTCTAAAGGATCAAGCCGAAAATCTGCTGCAGTCTCTTGAAGAGGGACCGGCACAATTCTGGGTCCATGTACCCGGGGACGAAACAGCTACTCCTCCAATTCCACCTTCTAGGCGACTAAAGGAGCCTAGGGAATACTCTCTGGAGGAAAGAGCTCGGGCTAAGGCTGATCTAGTAGCCATAAATACCCTCATGCAGGGCATCCCCAACGATATATACAGACAAATTGATAGCCTCTCATCGGCTAAAGGGATGTGGGATGAGCTGCATAGGATGATACAGAGGACGGAAGTTGGCATAAAGGCCAAAAAGGCGAACATTCTCACTGCTTACGACTCCTTCAAAGCAAAGCCGGAGGAGAGTCTATACGAAATCTACCAAAGATACCTCACTCTTCTCAATGAGATGAGGAAGATAGAAATAACGAAGACCAACATGGAGACGAACATCAGATTTCTATCTTCTCTGCCCGCGGAATGAAAGAAAATATCCACTCAGATTCGACAAAATAAAGATCTAGAGGAGTTCGATGTCCATGCCGTGTTCGACAATCTCGCTCAGCATGAGGATGATATCGGCGAGATTCCCAAAGAGCAGAAAGGCAAACAGACCGAAGACACTGCTGCCTTAATCTCTGAGAAGAGGATCTCAAGATCAAGAAAGGAAAATATCGTTAGGCCTCCTTCACCTTCAGAGTCGGAAGAAGAGTCAGACTCAGACGTTGAGCCGAATTTGAAAGCTCTAGGAAAGCAGTTAGCTCTCATAGGACAAATGATGAGCAAGAAGTACTTCAAGAAGAAGTCTTCAACCTCTGCCAATAGACTTCGGACTACAAGCTCTAACAACAAAGAACGTGCACCAGAGAGCTCCGAGGTCAAGAATCCTAAGGAAGCTAACAAGTGCTTCAATTGTGGCAAGCCAGGTCACTTTGCCAGAGAGTGCACTCTTCCAAAGAAAAGAGATGCAAACTACTACTCCAGGAAGCTCCAACTGACGGAACAGAAGGAAGCTGGAGTAGCTCTCATGGCGGAACAGGACCAATGGCTCGAGGACACGTCGAGTTCTGAAGAAGAGAATCTAGCTCTCATGGCCCGTCTCGACAATGAATCAGACGCCGAAACATCTACTCAGACGGACGACGACAACGCATCCACTTCGTGAAAAGAGGTAGTCTCTACATCCATATTATTGACCATGTTAGAATCATATCAAACTCAATATGCTAACATGAAACGTGAGCAGAAAAGTATAAAGGAAGTAGAGAATAAACTTGAGAGATCTCAGGAGAAGATAGATAGTCTCGAATCAGAACTTAGGAGCTCTAGTGCAAAAATAGAAGAACTTACTAAGAGCTTACATTCTAGAGAGACTAATCAACCTCAATTAGGACAGCATAGTGAAAAGATAAAGAATTAGAAGATAGGCTAGCAAATAACTACAATTGTCTAGTTAGGAATCTCAACGAGAAAGCCACCTTAAATTGTAGGATAACCGAAGCTACCACTAAGATCACTAACTTAGAGGCTGAATTAGAAACATCAAATGCTAAGGTTAGTGAGCTTAGCAAGGAACTAGATGCCTGTCAAGCCGCTAAACTAACGGTAGAAAATAATTATGCTCTCCTAACTGAGGAACACAGGAAGTTATATGCTAAAATTAAAAAATTAGATGATCTTCTTACGCGTTGGGGACATTCCGAACAGACGATATTCTTGAACAAGCCCAAGGATATAGAGTTCTATAATCCAATAGAAGGCATAGGTTACACTAACCCACACATTTTAAGGAAAAAGGAAATGTATGAGATTTAGAACATGGGTTTAGCTGTAACCTCTCTTAGAAACATTACGGAATCAACGTATGAAAATGCGTTCGATTCATCTATTAAACAAGCCTCTCATGGGACTGAGAACCCTTTTGACTATAATGAACTAAATGAAAAGGACAAAAATAGGAAACCATCCTTAACACCCGTCAGTGATTTAGTTCAAGTATTACCTCCTGACTCTGAAGAACACTACGAGGAAGTCAAAAAGGTTAATTATCAAAATTCTCTCTACAAAACCCCTATCATAAAACAGATAGATGAGTCACAAGCAAAATTAGATAAAGAAAGAGAGAATTTCGAAGCTGAAAAGAAAAAATTCTGTAAGGAGATGGAAAATTTCAAGGCTTCCTCATCCTCCCAAACTACCTCTCCCGCTATTTTAAAAAGCGTGAAAATTGAAAAATCGCCTTCGAAAGATCAAAAGAGCATTAATAATACTATTAAAAGTGCTAAGACTAATTCTATTTCACCTACGTCCACAGGAAGCGTAGGGCCGGCACTGAAAATGAAGGCGAGAGTGTCTAGTTCTAAAATAAAGAAGGAGCCAGTGGATTTGCATGTTTCTAAAAATGTTACTCCTTCTGTTAAAACAAAAGACACTCGCAGTAATAAAAGAGCCATTTCTACGTTCAAAATAATTGCTTCTTCTTGTTCACTTCAGCCGATCACGTTTAGAAGCGAAAATTTCGAAATAGGCTCTACCTCGAAAATTACTAATACTCATTCTGAAACAAATACCACAAGGAAGACCCGTAGGAAACAAGATCCAGCCAAAGAAAGCTTATGGCACTGTACACGCCTGTACTCACCTAAGGTATCTCGTAAGATTGAATCCCCCAAGCACCTTAGGAGATTATCAAAAGAAAAGATCTTTTCCTCGGTCAAAACTTCCAAAGCATTTGTACGTGCTGAAATTAAGCTTCCCTGCAAGGTTCAACCAAAATGGGTTCCTAAATCTCCGCCTAGGACGACGAAAGCCAAAAAGGCCAAGTCTCCTATAGAGGCAAAACCCAAACCCACTTCTCCAAAAATGGAATGGGTTATCAAAATTCCTCCGAATAAAAATTTTGGAATCATAACTGAACCCAACACTAAATTTGCTAATCTGAGAGGACCCATGCTTAAGTGGGTACCTAAAGATCTCTAATTTGTTTTTGCAGATCCAGCATGTGTGGTACCTCGACTCTGGTTGCTCCACACACATGACTGGTAAACAAGAGCTGCTGAGCAACTACAAAGACCGACCAAACGGCAAAGTCAGATTCGGAAACAATGACTCAGCTCCAATTCTTGGATTTGGAGATATCATTCTGGAGAATCTGACAATAAAAGATGTCTCGTACGTCGAAGGCCTCCGCCATAACTTGTTCAGCATAGGCCAGTTCTGTGACAAATGATTCCAGGTGGTCTTTCATGCTGACCGGTGCAGAATTTTGGATAGTCAGGACACAGAACTCCTTCAAGGACTTCAGAAATCCAATCTTTACACGATCAACCTAACGTCCGTGCGGCCCTCGACAGCTGTATGCCTCATCTCTCAGATAGATTTACAGAGGAACAGCCTATGGCATCAACGACTGACTCATCTAAATATGAAAGCACTCCAACGACTTTCAACGAAAAAGTTGGTTCGCGGTCTTCCAACTATACTACTACAAAGGAGCATCAATTCGGCATGTCAATTCGAAAAAATGAAGCGAGCGTCCCATCATGTCAAGAAAATTGCTTCTACTTCTCGCCCATTGGAATTAATCCACATGGACCTCTGTGGGCCAATGCAGACACAGAGTATCAATGGACGCAAGTATGTGCTAGTTATCGTCGATGACTACTCTCGCTACACATGGACTAAGTTCCTCCGAACCAAAGATGAGACCGGTGACTTGATTATCAATTTTGTGAACACTACTCAAAATCTACTGCAACAGACTATCCAAGTTATTCGAGCAGACAATGGCATTGAGTTCAAGAACAACCACCTCAGTGCATTTTATCAGAAACTTGGAATAAGTCAACAATTTTCAGCCGCCAAGACACCTCAGCAAAATGGGTTCGTTGAAAGGAAAAACCGAACACTAGTGGAAGCACCTCGTACAATGCTGATCCATTCAGGACTTCCACACTTTTTATGGGCTGAAGCAGTCAATACCGCTTGTTTCACTCAAAACAGGACGGTGGTTCACAAACGGTTCAACAAGACTCCATACGAGATTGTGAACAATAGAGTGCCCAACATCTCATTCCTTAAAGTCTTCGGGTGCAAGTGCTTTGTGACAAACGACAGAGAGCATCGTGCTAAGTTCGACCCTAAAGCATTCGAAGCAACTTTCGTCGGGTATTCTTCAACATCTAAAGCGTACCGAGTATACACCAAGTCCAACCGAACAATTAAGGAAAGCTATAATCTCGCTTTCCACGAAGTGGCAGAAATGGCTTCTGGTCAGCTCAGTCCAGGACCCGTACCTAACCCGATGGTTCCTGCTCAACTCAATTCAGGACCTGTGCTCAACCCGTAGGTTTCTGAAGACTACATCTCAGAACCCGTAATCACCGGTGTGTTGGCACAAAACCAACAAAAGATGGCAACAACTTCCAAGTCAATGTCAGAAGAAGCAATGAGACTTGTATTAGACGATTTGGATTCTCTCTTCGAACCAGTATATCGGTCATGCACTATTACGCCTACAGTGGATTCTCCACCCAACGAGACCGACGTACCAAGTTCATCTCACGTCTCTACCCTACCCGATTCAGAATTGCCACAGAACAACATAGAACCTACAGTGGTCCTCGAGGATGTATCATCAAAGACGATCGATCCAAGTGCGGAATTGGAACTTTTTCAGACAATTGATCAATCAGAGACTATAGGAAATCCAGGCCCACAGATGGCTGACGCATCGACTTCAGTCTTGCCTCATGAGTGCAAGTGGACTAGAGGTCACCCAGTTGATCAGATAATTGGCGATCCTTCGGATGGTGTGAGGACACGTCGTCAACACAGTCTTTTCAATTGCTTCCTGAGCCAAAACGAACCTACTAAGTTTGCAGACGCACTCCGGGACCCGGATTGGACAATTGCGATGCAAGAGGAAATAAATCAATTCGATCGTCTTCAAGTGTGGACCTTGGTACCCCGTCCACATGGGAAAACAATTGTCGGAACTAAATAGGTATTCAAGAACAAGAAAAATGAAGATGGTGAAGTGATCCGGAACAAAGCAAGGCTAGTTGCGAAGGGATACAATCAACAGGAAGGCATCGACTACGACGAGACATACGCTCCTGTTGCTCGAATCGAAGCTATCCGCCTTCTCTTGGCTTATGTGGCTCACAAAGACTTCAAAGTCTATCAGATGGATGTTAAGACCGCCTTTCTCAACAGCGTATTAAAAGAAG
The DNA here is from genome assembly GCA_027422505.1 of Craterostigma plantagineum. Classification (NCBI taxonomy): domain Eukaryota; kingdom Viridiplantae; phylum Streptophyta; class Magnoliopsida; order Lamiales; family Linderniaceae; genus Craterostigma; species Craterostigma plantagineum. The sequence continues at coordinate 1,345,390 of JAPQWV010000055.1, forward strand.
AAGTCTACGTCGCTCAGCCGGAAGGTTTCGTTGATCAAGAACATCCCGATCACGTCTATCGCTTGGACAAAGCTCTCTATGGACTAAAACAAGCCCCACGTGCTTGGTACGATGTCCTGAGTGAATTCCTCGTGATGTCTGGATTTATACGAGGAACAATAGACACAACCCTCTTCATCAAATGGAAAGACAAAGATCTGATGGTCGTTCAAGTGTACGTCCACGACATCATCTTCGGATCAACTAATCCGCGGCTGTGCACAAAGTTCGGAGATCTAATGAAAGCAAGTTCGAGATGAGTCACATCGAGATGAGTCACATGGGAGAGATTCAGTTCTTCTTAGGACTACAAATCAGGCAACTCGAAGATGGGATTTTTATCAGTCAGACTAAATACATCAAGGATATTCTGAAGAAATTCCATCAAGACGAGAGCAAGCCTCTCAGCACTCCTATGTCACCAAGCTGCAAGTTGGATGCCGATCCCTCTGGCAAGTCGGTCGACATCACACTATATCGAAGCATCATTGGATCTCTTCTCTACCTCACTTCGAGCCGGCCAGATATCATGTTTGCCACCTGCTTATGTGCCCGTTTTCAAGCCGATCCCGAAGAATCCCATATGCTCGCGGTTAAAAGGATCCTGCGTTACCTTAAGAGCACTTCTACCCTTGGACTGTGGTATCCAAAGGGTACGAATTTCAAACTTATTGGCTACACTGACGCTGATTATGCAGGTTGCCGAATGGACAGGAAAAGCACATCCGGTGGCGCTCAATTTCTAGGCGAAAAGCTGGTCTGCTGGTCATCCAAAAAGCAGAACTGTGTTTCATCTTCGACGGCCGAAGCGGAATACGTGGTTGCCGCTAGTTGTTGCTCCCAGATGTTGTGGATGCGGACACAACTTCGCGACTATGCGTACAATTTAAACAATATACCCATCATAGTGATAGTCAAAGTGCCATCGGTATTACTTGCAATCCTGTTCATCACTCACGCACGAAACACATAGATATCAGATACCACTTTATCAAAGATCACGTAGGAAAAGGCATAATAGATATGTATTTTGTGAACACGGAGTTTCAACTATTCATACCACTTTGGATGAGAAACGATTCCAATTCCTTATCGGAAAATTAGGCATGTTGAATCTTCCGTAATATGTGCATTACCTGATCTTCTGTGCTATCACATGATCTAAAGTCACTTAGAATTTTACCCCGGCATGCGATCGATTTAATTGCTTAATATTGTCAGTCTAAGTCGCATTCTCGTGTCTAAAAGGTCATTAGATTGTTCCACTAGACACAAAGTCACTTTACATAAGTGAGGATTCAAGCCTTGTTCCATTTTCTTACTTTGGATCTATTTCTCGAGTGAGTCACACATCAATTACTTGTCTTACCTAGTGATTCTGGGTTTCATACTCACCTTGCTTTAGATCGTTGGGAAAATGATAAGGGCGCTTAGGATATTCCTTACTCGGCCTTATATAATTTTCCCTCACATTAGCCCTTAGTCATCCATCTTGAGCCTTCTCCGATGTCATTTTCTTCCTTTGAAACCCATTCCATGCCTTCAACCGAATTCTATACTCTTCGAATGGTTGTTCAAACGAGAAAATGAGGGGGAGAAAACAAAAGAAATAAAGGGATGATAACAATAGAAGGCATTGCTCAACGCGCAAAAATCGGACCAAAGGAACCTGCTTTCCTACTATCTCTTAGAAGGTGGCATGGATCCTGCTGTGAACTTCTCCAATGATAATCTCGTACGCTCGTCAGAATGGCTGGAAGAGGAGCACCACGAAGTGAACTTCTCCAACGACAATCCGGTCTTATATTGGGAAACGAGAAGAGGAGCGCAGCCTCGAGTACGAATTCCATAACCGTGAACTTTTCCAAAAAGATAATCTCTGAAACCTCTCTAGGGATTAAGAGAAGAGGAGCGCGATATAGGCCCGAGAACCAACAAGAAGAACTTCGCCTATGATAATCTCCTATAGCCTCGTGGAGAAGCGGAGCTTCAGCTTGAGCATAACATAAAAAGGGATAGTTCTTAAAAGAAAAAGAGGGAGAAAATTTTGAAAAGAAGAAAGACGCCGAAAAAAAAGGGGAGACGGACGTAGAAATGGAAGATGACGAAGAGATAAGTTCACTTTCCTCTAAATTCCTTCACTTCTAAGTCCTAGCCAAACTATAACCCTTACAACCCTTTGATTCCAATCGACGATCTCTCGCTTAGGTGAAATGATTAAAAACTGCCTCGATCACAGGTAAATTGACTTAAAATTGCTTGTGTTGACTTGAGTGATATAAATATAAAAATCCCAAGTTAGAACTTATTGAGTGCAAGAGCGAACCTAGTGAGAGTTGTCGAAATGGACCAGTCTATGAACTTAGGACTATAGTTTGACGACATGACTTGACGGCATTTTCCTCTTTCAAATGTCTCGAAAAATTTTAGGTGTGACGATTGGTCGAAGCAAAATAATTTGACCCCTTACTATAATAATAGTAATATACGAAAAAAAAATTATTAACCGCACATTTTGACATGAAATGTTATGTTTTATATGCGTTGAATTGAATAAATGCGAATTTCTTTAGTGTATCGCACATTCTAAATGCAATTAAAGATTGCATTGGTATTGAATTGTTTAAATGCGATAAATTCTTCTATGCTCTAACCCTCACACAATATCTTAAGTACATGTTTTCGGGGATCATGTATACGTGCTTACTTAGTAAATTTGTGTATTATATGCTCGTGACTTGAATTGATCTCATATGCTTGCATATTTAGTCAATTCTTGCGCATTATTCGAGGGGGAGCAAATATAAAAATCGTACATTAGCTTCAAAAATTCTTGACGTTTTTCTCTAAGTGTCTCGGATTCCTTCAATCAAAATTACAGAGCAAGACGTCGACACTACAAAGAAAGGAGCTAGTCACAGACCATATATTTCATGCCTAAAATAATTGTTGATTAACTCCATTATTTCTAACATCTTCTTTCTAAGTGGTAGAGATTTTCAATTTCTGCCAGGGAATCAAGAAGTTACTACACTGAAAATACAGGGAGTTAATTGCATTTATTTTAATTACAAGGGGAGCCTTACAATGTGATTTTATTTGAAATAGGGGTCAATCTGAAAATTTTAGAAGTACTCACAATCGAGAAACTAGATATAAGACTTAATTCACGATCATAAGTTTCTCGATCGTAAACAGTGTTGGAAACAATTTTGATTGGCCGTGATAATTTGCGATCGAAAAATTTGAATTGAGAAGCAATTTTAGAATCAAAAGTTTCTCGAGCGCAAATAGTAATGGGCCTTATCCATTTAATCGCAAAACGTCCAATCGCAAACCCAACATTGATTTACAGCGAGTTATTAAAAGTTCACTTTTTGTCAGTCGAAAAACTTTTTTCTCACGCAACCCTAATCGCAAATAATTCTCTCGCGAAAAAACAGACAGATTAAATTTCTCAAAATATCTTTCGATTTTCAGCTTCAAACTGTCTGTTTAAGGTAGAAATGATATTCTTTTAACATTTGCGTGTAGTTTACATTTGTTAGCATCTACATTCTGAAGTTTTTCGCATGATTTAGATTAGATTTCGACTGTTCTTCAGAAATGAGAAAAACCGTAACTATTTCATAGTGATTTAGGCTTGATTTTGAGTTATATCTAAGTTTAATGCCTGCGCTTAAGATAGTTTCGATATTCTCTGTGAATCTGGTAGAATGAATCACCGAAAAATTTGAATCTTCGACTGAAATTTAAGTCTGGATGAAACTGGGCTTTGAATGTTTGAAGCCATCGAAGAACTTTTTCGATCGCAAACAGTCTTAATTAATTCCGATTTAATTGATATACTGTTTGTATTGAATTAGTTTTCCATCAATAAAATTCTGATTTAGTCGCTAAGATATAAGATTTTGACCGAAAAATTACTTACCATCGAGAAATATAATTAGGATTTTTGTGAGCGAAAAACTTAAGCACTGATTAGATAATTAAGATGCAAATTTTATTGAGCGAAGAACTTACTATCGCAAAATAGAATTTTCAATATAATTTCAATTTGGTCGCAAAAATTTAGCAGCGAAAAAATTAATTTTTCAACGCCTAATTTTTCGATCGTAAAATTCGCCGCTTAGGATTTAATTGATCGAAAAATTTCTCGACGATTGACTTAGTCTTTCGTTGACTAATTTCTCGATAAAAATATTTCGCAGCGAAAATTTTACTTACAATCGAAAATCACATACCGCTCGACAAATTTCAAATCGAAAAATTTTATTCAATCGAAGAAAATTTCTCGACAGTAAATTTACCTGAGAAATAATTTCTCGATCGCAAATTTACACGGAATTTTTCTCGATCGTAAAATTGATCGACTACAGTCTAGATTTCAACTTCAACACTTAGAAAATTTTTCTCTAGGTCTTTTACACTGTAGCGAACATTAGCGAATAAAATTTCTCGATCGAAAAATTACAGGGAAACATTTCAATTGAAATCAATGCATCGAAAATCAATTTGAAATCCAATTTTATCGAGTGAAAAATTTCTCGGCATGAACAATGACCCTACCCGATATTAAACACTTAGAAAATTTTCGAACCCTTTCTAACGCGTTAAGTGTTTAATACGAAATTACAATCATGCAATTACATTTTTTAAAAATCGAGTATCCTATATGCATATCATATGATTTCAATTCAAAATTCATCAAACATGTCATAAATTGATACAATATTATAGTTTGATGAAACTAAATGTATTTTCGACTAAAATAAAAAAATGTGAACTAATGAACTTTTGTATCTCTTTCTTCCTTTTCAGATGGATCGCTATCCTCGATACAATCACATATACGACCACAACATGTATTTGAAGGTCCAAGATACGAACTTCCAGCTCGATCTGAGCACATTTCGGTGCCCGGACGAGATCATCGTATCTATCTTGCGAGGCCACCCCATCTGGCACGCGCTGACGGTCACCGCCTCAGTGCTGATGGTCTATCTCCAGCAATTCTGTGGATACATACAAGGAGCTGTAGCGAATGGGGCATTCTCCTTCACGACGAGAATCGGGACGCGGCATATTCATATGAGCAAGAGCCAGTTCGGCATGATATTGGACTTGCCCCAAAGCGACAACTATGAACCGCTCCCGTCGGACGCAGAGATGGTCCACGACTTCATGCAAATGGGATATCAACCGCAACTCACAAAATTAGCTCAGTTCCAGAACAGCGGTATCCCTCAGCCCTGAAAGACACTTTTCGGGATAGTGAACAAGTGTCTATCACCCAAGCACGCTGGATTCGACAAGGGTAACGACAATATATTGCGAATCTTTCACGGTCTCGCATCCGCCAGAAACTACGACTTTGCACAGCTGATCTGGAATGATCTAGCTGAACAGAGCGAGTGGACAGAACCCGAGAGGAACTGAGCGAGAGCGACCTGCTGTACCTCCCCGCCGATGAAGTATCTCACCTTTATCAGCTGTACGTGGAGAAGTAAAAGGTCCTCAGGGCTTCATCAAGAAAGAAGGCCTCGAAGGGCTCTACCGTTTCGTGATGCGACAAGTCAGGTACCTCGCCGTACATGACCTTCCGATGGCTCTAGAGAGCAATATGAAGAAGGTCAACATGGCCGAACCACTCAACAGAGGACCTGAGATCGAAGGGCTTCCAAGCAATCATATTCACATCAGCTCGGTCCTAGGCATCACCTACAACAATCCAATTGTCAAGAAGACTAGGATGATGCTCAAGACAGAGATTCTTAAGTTTTGCGACGAAACGCTCAAGGTCGTCAGGAGAAACATCGAGCAGAGGTTGGAAGAGATCAACCGAGACACGACGCTGAGGATCCAGCGGTTCGTGAGAGAACAGCCGCTCCTGATGGAATTACTGGATGACATCGAGGAGCACCTGAAGCTCAGGGAAATGGTTAGAGACTATGAGCATGCGCTGGACGACAAGGACGAACAGCGCAGAGACACAATCAAGCACAAAGGGGGAGAATGTAGGATACTATTTCTAATTGTGCTTGATTTCATTAGTCGTTCTTGTAACTTGGGGCGTTTTGTATAGTAGTCCTTAGATTAGGACTAGTTTGATATTTATACTAAGCTTGTTTGGTATAAATATATGTAAAGAATTTAAGCTGAATAGAGAAAGTTTTGAAAATTGATCCGAAAGGCTTGCAATTCAATTTCTAGAGAGAGAAACAGCAGTAACTTTCTCACTCTACTCGAATTCTCTCTCACGTTCTACATTAGAGTTTCTCGATCGAATTTCATTAATCATAATCGTCGAATTACTTTGAATTCCTGCCTAGGATCTTAGAGTTGTTAATCATAGGACCTAACACATCTTTTCGAACTTACCTTAATAGAAGGTCGAAGAAACAACGTGTTTAAGCTGAATTGAGCAAGATTGATGAATATGGTGCTTGTTCTTAACAAGATAAAGTGATCTATGGTCTTGAGCTCCGATGTCGACAACTGCTACAGACATATTAATGATACAACCTATTAAGCAAGTAATATAATAACTGTAAGACTTGGGACTATCCGACTATGTAGCTTTTAATTTTTTGGTTAATGTTCGGACATGTAGACGTATGTGTTTGGTTGTATAAATCGTATACGAGATATGATAATTAAGTTAAAGAACCCTTTCGGCTATCAATTCTATCTAGAGGGGTCTGCCGTAATTAAACAAGATGGGTTCGGCTAATTGATAATTGCGTAGAATTTTGGAACTGTAATGTAGGTATTTGATGAGCTTATTAACATTGACAATCCACTATGACATATATATATATATATATGTGTGTGTGTGTGTGTGTGTGTGATCCATGAGTGTAGTACAACAAAAGATTACATCAGTCACTCTAATAAAACTCTAGTGACTGCCATATAAGATTCTTTGGGTTCTCATCTTCCCCGAGCTAAATATTTTACAAGTGCGTACTTGAAAGATCCACGTACTCGATTGGTGCGAACGGCATAACTTTAGTGTTTCTAACACAATCCAAGTTCAAAAATAGAAAGAACAAAATCTCTATGACTTACAGGTCGAAGTCTGATTAACTTACCTAGTGAAAGACTGAAAAACATAATTTATCTTAAGCAGAACTCATGTTAGGTCATCTGATTAAGATCCTAGACTTCAATCGTGAGGCAACTAATGAGAGAATGATTTATGTATTTCTCTCTCTAGAATTGGATTGGAAAGCCTTTCGGATCAATTCAACAAATTTCTCTATTAAGCGCAATCTTTACAATGATATTTATTATCAAACAAACTTTGTATAAATATCAAACTAGTCCTAAACTATGGACTAATACAATAAAAGTCCTCAACTACGAAGATAGCTAATAAAATAAAAGAACAACTACCTCTTATATTCTACATTCTCTCCATTTGTGCTTGATTCCTCTTCCTTGTTGTCTGTCCTCGTTGAGCGTAGAATGACCTGCGTAGGCCCCGTGCATGCTCGTAGTTCTTTATAGTGTTCCTCTCAGCTCTAATTGCTTCTCAATAGCTTCAAGTAGATCCATCAGAAGCGGTTGTTCTCTCACAGACCTGTGAAGATGCAGCATGGTATCTTTATTGATCTGTTTCAATCTCTTCTCTATATACTTCTTGATTACTTTGAGCGTTCCATCGCAGAATCTTGACTTCAGTCTTTAGCATCAACCTATTCTTGTTGGCAACTGTGGTAAGTGATGGCTAAGCCTGAGCTTATGTGTACGTGATTGTTGGGAAGCCCTTGGACCTCAGGTCCTTTATTATGCGAAGCGGTCATGTTGACCTTCTTCATGTCGGTCTCCAAAGCCATCTGAAGGTCGTGTGTAGCAAAGAACTTGACTTGGCGCACCATGAACCTATAGAGTCCCTCGAGCCCTTCCTTCTTGATAAACCCTTGAGGGTCCTTGTACTTCTCTACATACATCTGTTAGAGATGATAGACCTCTTCGGCAGGAAGGTACGGTAGATCGCTCTCACTAAGCTCTTCTCGATTTCTGTCTTCCGCTCTATCTGGTAGATTGGAGTTGGAATGCCGTGTTTTGCACAGTAGACACCTAATAGCTGACATATTGGAGCTAACTCTCTGAAGTGGCTCTTCAGCTGATTCTTTGGAATTCCCAATCTTCGAGCAGGGCCAAGTTGGGTTAGCATCCAAAGATAGGTCATCCATTTCTGCGGATCCCAGTGGGAGATGCCTCTGACTTTGAACTCATTCAACTTGTTTATTTTGTCCGGTGACCTCCATATCTGCTAACGAACTTTTTCTAGGAATGGGATTTCCATCCTTATGCTTTCCATGGCGTGTCAATTCGAATGGTCCCTGGAGTTAGAATTGGAGCGGCGTCCGCTCGTTGAGCAATTAGCTATGGAAGCCTTGGGGGACCCACATTGTAATCTTCGCCTTCCTGAAGTTCATCATCTTCTATTAGCACTAGGTCGATCGAAGCTTGTTGTAGGAAATGCCGAACGTCCTTGAGTCTTTGTCTTTGAATCATGTCGGGCATACTGTGGTCATCCACTGTCCGTCAAAAATGTATTTGTCGAGGACTTTGTGTGGGTAGACTCCACGTCTTGATGTTTTCGACTGGTCTGGAGCAGTTGAGTTTGACGGTGCTTGAGTTTCAGCAAATGCTAAGAGCATATCGGTGGCGACCCTCGTTTTCTAATTAGGATTAGTGGCGGATTTCTGCAACGTAAACAGCAGAAGGCCCGTCTAATTAAAACATTTTCCTAAACAATATACATTACTATACATATCTGTCTACATCGTCATCACGATCACGCCAATGGCCCCCTACTAGGTCGCGCCGCACCAAAACCAAAATCCCATCCGGAGGTATGCACCTCAAAATGATCACGCCCGAGTAGATAGATCGATCGCGCCTGTCTCTGCCAGGTGCCCAGTGAGCCCAACCTCGACTCCTCTAAGAGTCACAAATCACAAGCATCTCACTCTACCCCGTACGTCAATATCTCAATTCATCACCGTCTCAATATGGTGTAAGTATCTCCTGCCCTCACGTGATATGCATGTGTCGCGCACACATAAAACGTACGTGAAACAGATAAAATATGTAAATCACGTAGGTCACGAAAGTCATCGAATCACATTAAAGCACACAAATCACATATGTGCTTACGCATTGTAGATGGATGATAAACCTATCTGCCCTCCCGCTACAGTCAAATACGAAGTCCGGTGGGATCTCTATAGGTCGGTCGTGTGGACATAATAATATTTTTAGTATCTGTACTAACCCTCGAACTGTACAGTCTAAAATAATTATATTAGAAATTATTAAAATATTCTAAGATTGAGATGGCCTAGATCAGCTGAAAGTTTATTAAGACATTGGTCGTAATCGGGTCAACCATAATTCTTAAAAGTCTCGGCGAAAGGTAGTATCCCTCGATTTATCACATTTAGAACCTAGTTTCGCCGAGTTCATGCAAAATATTTCCACCGTTTGCCTTATCTTATAGGAGATTTAGTTGTTCATAAGGCATTGGCCGATTTCGGTGCTAGTATAAATCTATTGCCTTATTCTATGTTCAAAAGACTAGGTTTAGGTGAGCCAAAACCCACTAGAATGAGTATTCAGTTAGCCGACAGATCTATCAAGTACCCTAGGGGTATCATCGAGGATGTACTCGTAAAAGATGATAAATTTATAATCCCTGCTGATTTTGTTTTTCTTGACATGGAGGAGGATGAGAATATTCCCCTTATTTTAAGTAGACCTTTTCTCGCTACCAGGGGAACGATGGTCGATGTTCGCAATGGAACATTGACACTGATTCTAGATAGCGAGACCTTTGATATGACCGAGTCGATGAGTAACACCAAAGAGCTCGATGACATATGCAAGAATTTGAAGACCACGAGTCTGCCTTAGCGACGGACGTTCACATAAGTGTAGGCAAAAACATCGAAGACGAGTAACCCGTCAAGGTAAAGACGAGCAACGAAGAAGAAAGGGAAAAAAGCTCAATCGAGGAACCACCGACGCTCGAACTCAAGCAACTACCCGATCACTTGGAGTTACCCGTCATCGTCGCTGCAGATATAAAAGAAAAGCAGAAAAGCATGTTCTTGGACGTACTAAAAGAACACCAGAAGGCGCTTGCATGGAAAGTCTCAGACATTCGAGGAATCGACCCAAGCTTTTGTATGCGTAAGATCCTCATGGAGGACGAGTACAACCCGATGGTGCAGCCCCAAAGGCGATTGAATCCAAACATGAAAGAAGTTATGAAGGCCGAGGTGATTAAGTTACTCGATGCGGGTCTTATATATTCGATCTTGAGATAGCAAGTGGGTGAGCCCAGTTCAAGTGGTGCTATGAGAAGAATGAGTTAATTCCGACGAGGACCGTCACGGGGTGGCACGTTTGCATCGATTATCGAAAGTTAAACGATGCGATGCGGAAGAATCATTTCTTTTTACCGTTTATTGATCAAATGCTTGAACGTTTATCTAGTCATGGTTTTTATTGCTTTCTTGATGTTCTTTCAGGATATTTGCAGATTCTTATTGTAACCGAGTACCTTTACATGCCCATTCGGGACATTCGCATACCCACGGATGCCTTTTGGACTATGCAACGCTCCGGCCACTTTTCAGCGGTGTATGATGGCCATCTTTGACAAGCTAGTAGGAGATATAATGGAGGTATTCATGGATGATTTCTCATTTTTTGGTAATACGTTTGAGGTATGTATCTCTAAACTTAATACTGTGCTTAAGCGATGCGAGGACACCAATCTTCTGACTTGGGAGAAATGCCATTTTATGGTGAGAGTGGGCATCGTTAGGTCATCAGATTTCATCTAGGGGGATTGAGGTAGATAGGGCAAAATTGAGACTATCGAGCGTTTACCCCCACCCTCGTCAGTAAAAGCGATAAGAAGTTTCCTAAGACATGTGGGTTTTTATCGTAGAATTATCAAGGATTTCTCTAAAATGCTAGACCTTTGACCCGATTACTTGAGAGACGTGCCATATGAGTTTACATCCGAGTGCATGCATGCGTTTTCGATACTAAAGGATAAGCTTATTAATGCTCCTATCATGGTAGCGCCCGATTGGGGTCTACCTTTTGAACTAATGTGCAATGCCAGTGATTTTACATTAGGGGCAGTTGGGACATCAGCCGATATACTACACAAACAAGACTTTGAATGAGGCACAAGCGAATTACACGACCACCGAAAAAGAGTTGATTGTGGTCGTGTTCGCGCTCGACAAGTTTCGCACCTACCTCATCCTTTCCAAGGTCATTATCTACACGGATCACTTGGCCCTCAAGCACCTCCTCGTCAAACCCGATGCAAAGACAAGACTAAGCAGATGAATCATACTACTTCAAGAATTTGACGTGGAAATTCGATTCCAAAAGGGGGCTGAAATTTTGCAGCCGATCACTTATTGAGAATGGAGGACTCACATTACGAAAAGAAGGACGAGGATAACATCAAGGACAACTTTCCTAACGAGCATCTTTATGTCGTAAGTGAGGTAAACAATGATATTCCTTGGTATGCTGATATTGTTAACTATCTCGTGGCAAGGATCATGCCAAAGGAGCTCAAGCCAACAGAAGAAGAAATTCTTCTCAGACTTGAAGTATTACTTTTGGAATGATCCATACTTGTTTAGGACTTGTGCCGAGAAGATGGTGAGGCGATGCGTGTCATTTCCTCAGACGATCAAGATCTTAGACCATTGCCATACCGGACCAACCGAAGGCCACTATGGGGGGAATCGAACAGCCCATAAGGTACTTGAATGTGGTTTCTATTGGCCTTCAATCTTCAAGAACGCTCGAAGGTATGTAGACATGTGCGATAGATGCCAACGGACAGGTATTATCTCTAGCCACATAATTTTATTCTAGTGTGCGAGGTATTTGATGTTTGCGGCACTGATTTCATGGGACCCTTCCATTTTTTGTTTAGTAATCGATATATCCTAGTTGCGGTTGATTATGTATTTAAATGGGTAGAGGCGCAAGCGCTGCCCACTAATGATGCTAGGGATGTCGTTAAATTCTTAAAAGCTTTATTTTCACGATTTGGCTCACCTCGTTGCATTATCAGTGATAAAGGCACGCATTTTTGTAACACCCAATTTGCAAGGATGCTCGAGAAATACGGTGTGAAGCAGTGTTACAACTGCATACCATCCTCAAGCGAGCGGCCAAGTGGAGGTCGTGAACAGAGAGCTTAAGCGGATACTTGAAAAAACCGTGGAACACCGTAGGCGGGATTGGCCGAACAAGATGAATGATGCTTTATGTGCATACCGAACAGCATACAAGACGCCTACCGGATTTACGCCCTATAGACTTGTTTATGGGAAATTTTGTCATTTACCCGTCGAACTAGAACACAAAGCATATTGGGCGCTAGAAAAGCTAAATTTTGATTTGAATCTTGCAGGTGAAAAGCGAAACTTGCAGATCAACGAGCTCTACGGGTGGTGGCATATGGCTTATGAGAATACCCGTATCTACAAGGAACGCACCAAGATGTACAATGACAAAAAATGTGGGGCGGAGGCGTAAAACATGCACATCGGATTATTCAGGGAAATTCGCTTATCTATTTATTTCCTCTTCCGTATGTTACATTATTTTGATTTTGAGGGCAACATAAATCTTAAGTATGGGTAGGGGAATTTCTGCGAAATTAATGCGAACATGTTATATTTGTGCATGTCTTGATTTTTGGTATAATTTTTTTCGAATTTGGCACTAAATTTTTTTCCAAAATCATGTTTCGTATCATGAAAGGATGATTTTGTGTTACCGATTTTGTGAGTAATTAGGGTACTTATGCATGTCGACTTCTTTCTTAGATGATGAACTTGGCGATACTTTAAGAGATTCGTACACACAACTCTATTTTTGTGAGATTTTGAGCCTATGAGATTTTTGCTCAATTGTTTGGTTGTGTGAATCGTGCTTAATTTATTACTCTTCAGAACTTGCTTTTGTATTTCGTTTTGCAACTACTTAAAGTGTGATTGCATGAAAATGAGGAAGGCATGGAAATTCAGTCCATAGCCAAAGTATCCAACCACGACAGGTCCCCCTAGTTAGCCACTTTGAGCCTGAGCCTTTTATTTGTGAAAACCGTATTCTAAATTACCGACCTGATTAAGCCTTCAGACATAAACCCATTGGAGCGATAGTAGAAGTGGAGGTTGAATGCCGGACTTAAGAAGTGCAACCCGCACTATTCGAGCCGAGAAGAAAAAAAAAAGAAAATAAAAAGGAAAAAAAGCAAAAAAAAGATATATATTGACTAAGAACCCTTCCCCTGATAATCTTTCACTCTCACAAGCGTATTATCTATTTCCTAGATTGAGAAGTCGAAAGAAGAAGGGCTTGGTAAATAACGGCGAATGCAAAAGAACTGAAGTGATGAAAAGGGGGGGGGGAATCTTGGAGCGTTCGGGTGATGGCATGATTCTGACACTACAGCTCATATTTTGTTTTGCTTATTCTCTACATATATTACATATCTTAGCAATATTTTAACGGTAAAGACCTTCCGATTCATGCCTGATCATTGAAAGTGGTAGATTTACGAATCATGTGCAAGCTTATGGTAGATATTAGATTGCATGACCCGAGAGAGTTCACAGACATTTTAACCTTTATACTGAGTGATTTGAGTGAATCCTTGTGATGTTCGGATTTTGATGGTATCACTAAGGGTGTCGTGTAGTTAGTTTTTAGTCTCGAATGTGTTTTCCGACTTACGTGCATTATCTGTTACATGTTTTCTTTAATGATTGATAGGTTGCATGATTAATCTTTGTTCTATGCCGATAAATTTTAGTTGCTTGAGGGCAAGCAATCGCTTAAGTGTGGGAAAAGTTGATAAACGTAATTATATATGTTTATATTTTTATTATTGTGGCATAGTATTTGAATTTTGGGGGACCTTTGCGTAATTATGGCAAAAATTGATCAAATGTGCAATTTGGCAGGTACATCATGATATTAACGAGACAGTGTTCAAGAATTTAGGGGAAAATGATGGCACTTCTTCCTTGAAACACGACGTTAGGCTAAAACGGAGGAAATGAAGTCATGTTTTCAGGTCATTGCTTTTCACACATGCAAGAAATTAAGTGCGTTGATTTGCTCTCATTTATACACGGCCACTTGCTCTAATATATAAAGGATCGAACACTTCACCATCAGAAAAGCATCAATCACACCTCTCAAGCACCCACGAAGCCCCTTCTGAACGATTGAAACCCTCAAAGGCTGAAAAGAATGGAAGCACTCAGCTCTCAATTCATGTAAGGTAACAGCCACCAAGCCCTTGCTATAACTCATGACAAAGCAGAGGATAAGCCATCGAAGCAGACTCCTTTCAGCTCCAAGATCGCTCACAAGGTGTTCGGTCAATTCCCTCAACGAAGAATCAGGATCTAATCCGCCAATTTCATGGAGATACGATGTTTTCTCTGTGTTACATTCGTTCTTCTTTGTGTTTAGTTCATCCGATGAGTAGCTAAATCCCTTGTGTTTGAGACTAACCCTAGCGAGTTCGCTATATTTTGAAGTTGTTTTTTGTCCTATTATTACCACTCGGTTATGATTTATATTATTGTTTTGATTATGTCAATGTGATCAAGATAGTTTTTGGGTATCGCAAGATACGCTCGAGAGAGGGGATGGCGATTAGACCACTCGTAGGCGAGCGGAATAATATATCGCTAGAGACAGGTTGGGCTACCCAGTCGGATTAGAGTCAAATCTAATAGAGAGGTTTATCGTATTTTTATGCGGTCTGCGATTGTGTAGTTAGGGAAGCTTGCCCAGCTATTCAAGAGGTAGATTAGTTTTTTACGATTATTTTATAGTAAGGCTTAGTTTCGTCAGCTATAGAGACTCGTACGCATGTTATAGGAATCTCCACGGTCTAATGATAGTCATGTTTATGTATAAGAGATATTTGCTTCGGTCGACCTAGGGGGTTTCGAAGTCTCAAATACTTTGTTTTTTTAAATTTGTTCCAACCCGTTATCGCTATTTTATCAGATTTTTATTTTGTGTTTATCGTTTATTTAGCTTAGCGTTATTTATATTTGTATCCAAAACAATAACTAGGATATTTAAACGACGGTTTCTAAAGTAGATAGTTCCTTTGGTTCGATACTCGAATACTTACCGTTTTTGTACTACTATCGATAGGTACACTTGCCTATTGAGCGTAGAATAGTTCGCAGTATTCGTTTTATTTTTATTACTCGATTCGCTCGATCATTGAATCTAGGGCCGATACCGCGCTCCTCTTCTCTTATTCCCTAGAGAGGTTTCAGAAATTACACTTTTGAAAAAGTTCACGGTTATGGAATTCGTACCCAAGGCTGCGCTCCTCTTCTCATTTCCCGACATAAGACCGGATTATCGTTGGAGAAGTTCACTTCGAGGTGTTCCTCTTTCCAGCCATTTTGACGAGCGTACGAGATTATCGACGGAGAAGTTCACAGTCGGAAGGCAGGTTCCTTTGGTTTGATTTTATGCGTTGAGCAATGCCTTATTTTGTCATCTTTTTCTCCTCTGTTTTTAATTTTCCTCCCCCTCCTTTTCTCGTTTGAACACCTCTCCAAAGAATATAGAAATCGGTTGAAGGCTTGGAATGGGTTTCAAATGAAGAAAAGGGAATCGGAGAAGGCTCAAAGTGGATGACTTGGGGCTAATGTAAGTGATAAAAATTTTGCAAGGCCGAGTGAGGAATTACATAAGTGCCCTTACCATTTTCCTCGCAATCTAAAGCAAGGCGACAATGAAACCAAGAATCACTAGTTAAGACAAGCATTTGATATGCGACTCGCTCGAGAACAAATTCGAAGAGATAAATTAAAAAGGCTAGAATCCTAGCATATGTAAAGTGGCTTTGTGTCTAGTGGACCAAAGTAATGACTTTCTGACACAAGAATGCGACGTAGACTGACAAAGTTAAGCAATTAATCAGTCGCATGTCAGGGAAATCTAGTCATGACCAGATGAGCATCCTATAGATATCGTCATTCCCCTAATATTATAAGTATATGTATAATAATTTTTTTGATTTATTATTATTTTTATTATATTATATTTTTACTAAATTTTCACGCAAGATAGGGCAACTAATTTTTGAAAGCACATAGAAAAACATTTGAGAGCATATAGGACCAGACAAAACACACATCACGGAAGATTCAACATGCCTAATTTTTCGACAAGAAATTGGAAGCGTTTTTCATCCAATGACTTGGTGAAAATGATGGCTAGTTGATATTCCACGTTCACAAAGTACATATCAATAGTGCTTTTTTCTACGTGATCCTTGATAAAGTGATATCTAATGTCTATGTGTTTCGTGCGTGAGTGGTGACCAGGATTACATGTAATCGCAATGACACTTTGGCTATCACTATAAACGTGTATATTATTTAAATTGTACCCATAATCACGGAGCTGAGTCCTCATCCACAGCATTTGGGAGCAACAGCTGGCGACCGCGGCGTATTCGGCCTCGATCGTCGATGTTGACACGCAATTTTGTTTCTTTCATGACCAACAGACCGGCTTTTCGCCTATAAATTGAGCGCCACCGGATGTGCGTTTCCTCTCCATTCGGCAACCTACATAATCAGCGTCAGTGTAGCCGATAAGTTTGAAGTTCGTAGCTTTAGGATACCGCAATCCTAAGGTAGATGTGCCCTTGAGGTAGCTCAAGATCCGCTTCACAGCAAGCATGTGAGATTCCTTGGTATCGGCTTGGAAACGGGCGCATAAACAGGTGGCAAACACGATGTCTAGCCGGCTTGAGATGAGATAGAGAAAAGACACAATGATGCTGCGATAAAGTGTGATGTCGATCGCTTTTCCAGTGGGAGCATCCAACTTGCAGCTTGTTGACATAGGAGTGCTGAGAGGCTTGCTCTGATCTTGATGGGATCTCTCAGAATATCCTTGATTTATTTCGTCTGACTGATGAAAATCCCATCGTCGAGCTGCCTGACTTGAAGGCCTAAGAAGAACTGTATCCTCCCATGTGCCTCATTTCAAATTTGCTCTTTATTATATGTCCGAACCTCTTGCAAAGCCGTGGATTTGTTGACAATGTCGTCTACGTAAACTTGACGACCATCAAGTCTTTGTCTTGCCATTTGATGAAGATCGCATTGATCGTTACTCGGATGAATCGAGACTTTATGTGGAATTTGCTCAAGACATCATACCAAGCACGTGGGGCTTATTTTAATCCATACACAGCATTATCCAATCGATAGACGTGATCGAGATGTTCTAGGTCAACGAAGCCTTCTGGCTGAGCTACATAGACTTCCTCCTTTAACACGCCGTTGAGAAAGGCGATCTCAACGACCATTTTGTAGACTTTGAAGTCTTTATGGGCCCCATAAGCCAAGAAAAGGCGGATGGCTTCAATTCGAGCAACATGAGATATGTCTTGCCGTAGTCAATGCCTTCCTGTTGATTGTAGCCCTTCTCAACCAATCTTGCTTTATTCCTGATTACTTCTCCATCTTTATTATTTTTCTTCTTGAATAGCCATTCTGTCCCGATGATGGTTTTCCCATGCGGACGGGGTACTAATGTCCACACTCGAAGGCGTTCGCATAGTTGATCTCATCTTGCATCACAATTACCCAATTCGTGTCCTTAAGTGCATTTGCTACCTTGGTTGGCTCGTTTTGGCTTAAGAAGAAACTCAGTAGTCCTTTCTGATGTCTTGTCCTTACTCCACTTGAAGGATCACCAATTATCTGATCAACTGGATGAGCTCGAGTCCACTTGCGCTCATGAGGCAAGGCCGAGCTAGAAGCATCACCCATTTGTGGAGCGAGATCTCCAACGATCTGAGGTTGTTCAACTAGTTGAGGCAATTCAGTTTCAACACTTGTACTGAGCAACTCTGATGACATTCCCTCAACTTTCGTGGTTGGATCTTCAACATTATGAGGTAATTCTATATCGGGTGAGGTGAGGACATTTGAAGAACATGGTATATTGGCTTCGTCTTGTGGAGGTTCCACGGCAGGTGTGGTAACGGTTTTGTTCGAAGATATATCTGCTCAAAATGCGAGTCGAAGTCTTCTAAAGCAAATCACATAGCTTCTTCTGACGTTGAATCCTGAGTTGTTGCCATTCTCGGTTGATCTTATGCCAACACACCAGTAAGCACGGGTTTTGAATGTCGTATTCAGAAACAATCTGGTTAGGCACGGGTCCTGAACTGAGATGAACAGCAGCCATTAGCTTGGGCATGGGTCCTGGACTGATGTGCCCAGAAGCCATATCTGCAACTTCTTGGAAAGTGACATTGTAGCTTTCTTTGATTGTTCGGTTGGACTTGATGTATACTCTGTACGCCTTAGAAGTTGAAGAATACCCAACGAAAGTTGCGTTGAATGTTTTAGCGTCGAACTTAGCGCGTTGCTCTCTATCGTTCGCCACAAAGAACTTGCACCCGAAGACCTTGAAGAAGGAAATGTTGGGTCCTCCCTTGTTAATGATCTCGTACGGAGTCTTATCGAAGCGCAACTACCGTCCTGTTTTGCGTGAAACAGGCGGTATTTACTGCTTCATACCAAAGGAAGTGTGGAAGGCTGGAGCGGATGAGCATCGTACGTGCGCCTTCCACTAGAGTCCTATTTTTTCGTTCTACTACCTCATTATGTTGAGGTGTATTGAGGGCTGAGAATTGCTGACTAATCCCACGTTTTTGATAAAAGTCACTGAGGTATTTATTCTTAAACTTAGTACCATTGTCTGTTCGAATGACTTGGATAGTCTGTTGCAGCAAATTCTTAGTAGAGTTCGGAGGAATTTCGTCCATGTGTAGCAAAAAAAGTCGTCGACAATAACTAGCACGTACTTACGTCCGCTGAGACTCTGTGTCTGCATCGGACCTCAGAGGTCCATGTGCTGTAGTTCCAGAGGACGTGAAGTAGAGGCAATCAGTTTAACATGATGAGACGCTCGCTTCATTTTTCCTAGTTGACACACCGAACATTGATGCTCTTTTTGTAGTGTTATGGTTGGTAGACCGTGAACCAACTTCTTTATTGAGAGGCGTTGAAGAGCTTTGATGTTGAGATGAGACCGTCGTTGATGCCATAAGATGTTCCTCTGAATTGTAATCTGGGAGATGAGGCAAACAATTGTCGAGGTCCGCACGGACGTCAGGTTGATCGTGTAAAGATTTAATTTCCAAAGTCCTTGAAGGAGTTCTTTGTCCTGACTGTCCAATATTCTGCATCGGTCAGCATGGAAAACCACATGGAATCCTTTGTCACATAACTGGCCTATGTTGAACAAGTTATGGCGGAGGCCCTCGACGTATGGGACATCCCTAACTATCAGATCTTCCAAAATGATTGGAGGATTGGTTGTGTTGCCACCGGATACATTCACCCAGAACTGAGCTGGACCTTGCTCCAGTGACAAGAGAAGGTTGTCGGCCTGATCCTTTAACTCGATGGAATTCAGAAAGCGGCTTCGCCATACAGTGTATTCGCCTTTTTAAGGATCGGGGGACGGTTGTCACTTCCCAGTGTATAAGCATCCATGATTTTTGCAGTAGAGTTGATAAAGATCTTCGTTTGTTGTTTTGAGGATTTGATTTGATGTAACCAGCTTCACAAGTGACAAATTTGTTAGTAGCATTTGATTCGAAACCAGTTCGAGAATTATTTTTTATTCAATCTTTAATGTTTGAACAAAAATAATCTCGTCTTACTTGTGCTCGTACGAGAAAGTCTATCAGCGAAATATTTTTCGAGCGCAAAATAGGTTGCTTAAACGTTCGGTCGAGAAAATATTCTGGATCGTGAATTTATTTCGATCGCAGAGAAACGTTTAGTAAGTTTCTCGCTGAGTCAAAATAAATCCGTTGACTGAAAATGTTTTCGACCGTGAATCATTATCGCTAGGTCAAACTTTGACAGTCTGACCGAAAATGTTTTCGACAGAAAGTTTAGCGCGCGCAAAAGTCAAAATAGGTCTTGTCGAAAAAGATCGCTTAATAATGCTCGAGAAATTTTTCTAATACAATTGCTTCTAGTGACGGCGACTTTAGCGCTGACTTAGTGTTCTGATCGAGAAAAATTATAGCACGAAGTTTTCGATCGAGAAATTAATTCGGTCGAAGACTTTAGCGAGAAAAATTACAAAATAGCACAAACAGTCGTAGAACCCCTATTGACAATGATTCAAGCAAAAACAGCAAATTAGGAATTGAAATTGCAGGTATTTGTTCGCAATCAGCTACTCAGCACACACGAACAAACAATTAAACACATTATGAAGCAAAATATATCGAATTTAAGCTAAATCAGTACATGTTCAAACCGTTCTTCGCGTGACATCAAACAAGTCAATTAAGCACAGAACTAAGGATATCCAATCGAATTCAACTTCCACACCAAAACTGTTTTTCGAGCGAAAACAGTGTCAGAATTTAAATTCGATCTGATTCTAACAATTTGCGATTCAAAACAGAACGAATCTGCTCTGATAACAATTGTTAGGTCCTTGGTTTTCAACTCCTAAGATCTTATACTTCAATCCTAAGTAATTCGACTATAATGATTGACATTAAGATTCGATCGAAAAACTAAATTGACGAACGCTAGAGAGAATTTCGATTAGTGAGAGAAAATACTTGGTTTTTCTCTCTCTAGAAATTTGATTGGCAGCTCTTCAGATCAATTGACCAATTTTCTCTATTAAGCACAATGTCTACACTAGTGTTTATACCAAACAAACTTGGTATAAATACAAGTTGAGTCCTAGTCTAAGCACAAATAGAAATAAAGCCCCTAATTACAAGGACAACTAATGAAATCAAAGCACAACTAAAGCGCATATTCTACATAAGTTAAGGGCGGCTTCGAGGGCACGTGATTGCGTTGGTGCACCGTCGGCGAGGGTGATGCGTCACCAATTTTAGGAACGACGTTGATGCGTGGGAGGATTATCATGGTTGGGCTGATGCCCTCATGATTGGGTTGATGCCCTCATAATTGGGTTGATGCCCTTATATCCTTGTTAGTATGGTTGGGTTGATGCCCTCATACTCTGGGTTGATGTCCATGGTTGGATTAGAGCTCTATACGGTGTACGCCTAGTAAGTTCGCCAGGGGCCCTGAGAGATAAAAGATATGAGATCGAGTTTTATCTATGATGCTTCAGATACATTGGCGTGGATTGCCTTTGCGGCGGTTTTACACATGCATATCATGCATAATTTCAGCTTACTGAGCGTATAGCTCACCCCTTACATTATGTGTTGTAGGTGCACGCGAACAAGGTACGTGATCGCTTAGGTGGCAAGTGAATATTTTTGAAGCTTCCAGGCGACTTTTGGGGTGGAAGTGTATGTGTGGACCTATGAGGCCGGGCGCATAGGATTCTTTTGATGTGCGTGTATACACTTCCATGTAGGATTAGTATGTAATTAAGAATTAAAGGTATTCTTTTTACCATATAAAGAATGATGCTCCATTATATAAATGGAAAAATTCCTTCCACATTTTCGCATGTCGGTTAGTTAGAATACATCGTTAAGCACATAGGTTAACATTAGACAATGTCACTAGTACAGAAAAGCTCATGGGCGACGGTTGTTACGACTCATGGGTGACGGTTTCTGTGCGTCGCCCAGAGCACAGTCGCCCATGCATAGAATTTTGGGCGACGGACGTACACGCGTCGCCCATGACAAGTCATGGGCGACGGTTTTCAAAGTATACGTCGCCCATGACTGGACGTGGGGTACTTCTGGTAAGCTCATGGGCGACGGTTGGTTTCGGGGAAACCGTCGCCCTTGAGCGGTTTTAATCATGGGCGATGCATGCTTCGTTAGAAGCCGTCGCCCATGATGCTATTTTAAGCATGGGCGACGGATGCTTCACCAGATGCCGTTGCCCATGCCAATTTTTTTTTAATGTTTTTTCTGTTTTTTATATGCCCCAACAAATCAATTCCAAAATCAACAATGCAACCCAAAGGACAACCAACAGTTATTAAATTACTAATAATCGTAATTAAAATCTACATCTACGTCATAGTCGCCTGTAAATTCAATGGGAACAATAGCTTCTTTGCCTCATAGGTCGCCGTCGGAAGCTCATTGCCATCTGGAAGCATATCCGCGAATATTTCTAGAAGTGTTGAGAGGCACTTGTCTGAAATACCAAATTTAGCCTTAACGTTCAGCAGCTTGAAGACAGCAGACAACTTACTTTGAGCACGCGATGTATAAAGGAATATTGTTGTCCATAACAAGGCTGTCAAATATAGGAGGACGTTCTTCAAAATCCTCTTGGACATCACGCAACATTTCCTCGATACGATCATTATCGTCGTCCACAGAATCTTCAGCTGCGACATCGTCCTCCAAATCTAGTGGCACTCTTGTACTAGTTCCGACACCCGCAGAACTAGCTACATCTATGATGGCTTCACCGTGCCATATCCAATTTGCATACCCAGGTTTAAAACCGGCTATTAGCAAATGTTCCTTCACAATATCACTATTCCACCAGTTCATGTTATTGCAATTACGGCACGGGCACGAAATTTTCGATTGCCTTTTTTTTCCTACGATTCTGTTCCGCACATCTGAAAATTCGTCAACACCCTTCGCATACTCAGCCGTTGTTCGCATACTATACATCCAACCCTGATCCATTCCAATAGCCTAAAGTACTATACAAATAAACATTTACGAGTTATTCACATAAAAGCAAGTACAATCGATCGAGAGGCTTTGATAGGGTCCTTATCGCTCCAACCTAACCCATCTTAAACATTCACTATCGCTTGTAAATGTGTGTTTGAGCTTCTACGTTGACAAACATTCGGCAGCATTTCCCCACAGTTCTCCAAGTAGACGAAAAGATATGAAAAAAGATATACATCCAATCCATATGTCTACCCGGAGAACATTTAAGGGAAACGCAAACCAAATTTTTTTCATCAACATCGACGCTCAAACACACATTTACATCCTAAAGCGACAGTGAACGTTTAAGAACGGTCCCAATCGGGGACCATTCAAGGTTTTCTCCTAATGAGATAACCTTGAACGGGTATCTAAGGTTAAATAAAAACTTAAATTCACAAAGACGAAGGCATATAAATCAAATACGGGTTTGAAAACTTACGTAATCGTCCGTGAACTTATCAAGAAGCACGATAATAGAGTCCTAGCACGTCAAGCCCGAAGCCCTAATTTCGTTCAAAATAAAAGTTATTAAAATCAATATTTGGATTTCGAAAATCACCCAACAAAAATAATAAATTAAACCTAAGCCTCAAATCACAAAAACAACCTCAAATTGAATATAACACAAGTTTAAGCCTCAAATTGCATGAATTAAGCCATGAAATCGCACAAAACAACTCCAAATTCGAAAAATTCGAACTCAACTATGCCCAAAAAACCAAAATTTCGCCACTTTTTTCGCACAAACCAAGCTCCAAATCAACCCCAAATCGAACATAATATAACCCTAATACTCAAATAGCAGAAATTAAGCCGTTAAATTGCACAAAACATCTACAATTCGAACTCAAAATAAGCCCCAAATTTTCGAACTCAAAAGCCCCAAATTTGCCACAAATTCGAATTAATCAAGCTCCAAATCAACCACAAATCGAGTATAGCACAAGCACAATCCTAAACCTACCATCAAATCGAATTAACTAAGCCCCAATTGCTAAAAATTCGATACCCCCAATTTCGACCATCTCAAAATTTCGAAAGTTTAGACCATTAAGTTCGAGAGCAAAGAGGACGGAATAGGTCGTGAGGTGTTTTACCGTGTTTTTGTAGCTGGAAGACGTCGGAAACTGAGCAATTTGGCCGAAAAATCGCCCCTTCTTGATTTCGTCGCAGCTAAGTGAAGGGCTGATGGAGTTTGAGATATATAAGCTCATGGGCGACGGTTGTACGCCCGTAACCGTCGCCCATGAGTAAAACACATAGGCGACAGTTAATGAATAAACTGTCTCCTGAGGCAAAAAATCAATTTGTTTTTAAAAAAATTGCGTTATGGGCGACGGATTCTTGATATAGCTAATAACCGTCGCCCAAAAATATAATTTTTTAGAAAAACCTCTTTCATGGGCGACGGTTTTGATAGTAGAAGGCGTCGCCCAAAAGAAGCTAACATCTTAGGCGACGCCTTCTGCTTCGAAACCGTCGCCCAAGATAGCATGAACTTAAATTTAATTACCGTAATGCCACCGCATCTGTTATAGGCGACAGTGTTTTAGAAACCGTCGCCCATACTGTCGTAGCCTATATATCATTTTCTACTAGTGTGTAGCGAAAGGTAGGGTCGCCAAAAAAGCGTGGAACCAGCCTTGCCTGTAAGTTTTATGATGTCATGAATTTCTGTGTTGCATAAATTTATTGGCTATAAGGACTGTCAGGGTAAAACCGGAAAATGGTAAGAACTAGAGGTGAAAGCAGTGGGGGTGCGGATCAGGATAGGGAACACGCAGCCCCTACCGACAGTCGTGATTCCACCATCCTTCAATTGACTAAACTAGTTCGACAGCAGTCCGCCCAGATTCAATATATTCAGCAGAGCAACACAAATGTGGGACCGACTCAGGCAGAAAAAGCTGAGATAGGGGGGGAACGGTTCCGTAGGTTGAATCCATCGACTTTTGAAATACGACCGACCCGACTGCAGCCGAAGATTGGTTAAGGACTATGGAAAGCATGTTCGTGTACGGCGGAGTCCCAGAGGCGGAGAAAGGCCTATGCGCTGCATTCTGCTAAGGAGAAGCGCGGGGCATTGGTGGGACACCATTATGGTGATTGAGAATCCCGCGACCATGAGTTGGGACCGATTTAAGGAGCTGTACAGGG
Source organism: Craterostigma plantagineum (assembly GCA_027422505.1). Lineage (NCBI taxonomy): Eukaryota > Viridiplantae > Streptophyta > Magnoliopsida > Lamiales > Linderniaceae > Craterostigma > Craterostigma plantagineum. The sequence goes on from JAPQWV010000055.1 coordinate 1,370,381, forward strand.
CAAACAAGCCTTTTAGTTTCGCGGGGACGGTCAAAGGAAGAAACATTTCAAGAATGTTTGAACTATTTTATTGTATTCAATTAATATAGTTATCGTGTCTTGTTATACAAATTAGTAGTCTTGGACTGCCCCTAACAATTGACATCAGAGCTGAGCGTGTTAGGATTTGGATCGAAATTTTAGTTTCGAATCAAATTTTTAAATAGAAAAAACTATTGTTGTTCTTCAATAATTCTGCTGCACTTCTTTGACTATGAAATTTCATTGCTGCTGTTCGTTTGATCTCTTGCTACTGTTCATCTGCAGGGACGATCGTGAATCCGCCGTTGCTGTATCGTCAAATGCGAACGTCGACCGATCGAAAAATGTTGTTGTTCTTCGAAAAAATCTGCTGTTCTTCGTCTCGATCGAAATTCCGTTATATCATTGCTCTTCATATTAATCGCTGCTGAGACGACAAACATCAATCGCTGTGCAAATTGCACCTGAATCCGATCGAGAATTACCATGAAATTGGTCGCCGTTCTTTGCCGATCGAAATTCGAATCTAGAATTTTTTTAGTGTTCTTCGCAAATCGATGAGTCCAACCGAAATCACCTCAATCGTCTTCATCGTCGATTGATATCCTGCTGCTAAGCCGATCGATTCCTCGTTGCTACTCTTCGATCAATCGATTGCTGCTGCTGTTCGAGAATTTGCTGTTGCATCATCGCTACTGCTGCTCTCCCAAATCGCTGCTCAATCGGGAAACAATCTTCGATCGAGAATCCTTCTTGCTTGCCGCTGCTCAATTTCTGTCGATTGAGAATCAACGTCACAGCTCAAGATCGACCACAACTGAGTCGTGAATACCCGTCGATTTCCCCGTCAATTGTGTGAGTCCACGGTTTTTCCTTCACCGACCGTCGAGCCTGATCCACCGCAACCATGTCGAAGAATTGTTCCCACGACAGTGCCATTGCAAATCCCATCGCAGGGTCCTCCTACGGAGATCCGATCGCAATTCTCGTCGAAGCAGACTACCCATGGCAGCTGCGTCGAAGAATTCTCGTCGATTAATTTTAAAGGTAGTTCCGTTTCAATCGCCGTCGAACTCTCTGATCGAAATTTTTTCGATCGACAATTTTTTTGTCTCGACCAATTTCTCGTCGCAAGGCAGTCGCAAAAAGTGTTTTCGATCAAAATCAAGTTCCGTCGCAAAACTCAGTTTCGAACGAATATTCGTTGCAAAGACCAACTTGCGATCGAAATACTTTTTCGACCATTTTTTTGTCGCAATCTGTTTTTCCGGAGTGAGAAATTGGTCGCGAGATTCCAAATCGTAATCTAGTTCGAGAAATTTTTTCGATCGAAAATCGTTTGGAATTTTTCTTTTCGATCGTCAAATCTGCAGCTTCATCTCCTTCACGGTTTATAAATAGATACACATATACATACAAAAAAAAATTCAAATCCCAAAAATATTAGTTTAGTCCATGCATCAACATTTCGGTCCCAAATAGTTTTCAATTTAGGCCTGAAATTCTACAATTTTTTGCAGTCAACGAAATCAATCAACGAAAACTAATTTTACGATTGTCAAAATTTCACGATCGTAAATCTATACGTAACTGTTTGAAATTCAAAACTATTTTCTAAAATCAGTACTTTATCGAAAAACTTTTCCTCGAAAATTGTTTCCATTGAAAACAGTAACCTACCGCACTTGGCACACTATAGAAAAAGCTTTTGGTATATCCATTAAATTTTTCGATCAAACTTTATAAACCGAAAACTTTTTGAAACTTAAATTTTAAAAGCAAAATATTTTATTCAATAATAAAAAAAACAACTCAAATCCATAAAACACGTTAACGATCAAAATATCCAACCCAAAATTAAACTACAATAAAAACATTATGAATCCAATTACAAAGAAATTACAAGACGAAGTAAAAACATTACAAGACAAAGTAACTGAGCTAAATCGTCTTGAACTCAAATCAGCTCAGTGGAATGAAGTCACTGAACAATATGAGATTATCCTAACATATCACAATATCTGGTACACTAGAGTTATCTCTTTTGAGAAAATGATTGCGAGCTAGTCGAAACTAACACATCCTCTCAGGAGGCAGTGATTCCTAACTCTAAATTGTTTAACATTTTAGAATCCTTACAAACTGGGTATGCTAACATGGAAAATGAGCGGAATAGTACAAGGGAGTTAGAGGACAAATTAACTAAGTCTAATGAGGAAATAGCTAGTCTCGATATAAGCTTAGGAGCTCTAGTGCGAAAATAGATGAACTAACTAAGAGCTCGAATTTTAGTGAGACTAAGCATATTCAACTAGAGAAACATTGTTCTATAGTGAAAGTTTAACTTGAGGACAGTCTAGACAACAACATAAGTGTCTACTTAGGAATTTAGACGAGAAAAGTCTCGTTAAGTGTAGACTAGAAGTTGAGAGCAAAAAGGTCAGTATTCTACAAGCTGAAATAGATAAATCTTATTCTAAGATTAGTGAATTAAGAAAGAGTCTAGACGCCTGTCAAGCCGGGAAGAGCACTGCTCAAAATAACTATGCTTTCTTAAGTGAAGAACGTGCGAAGCTATATTCTAAGATTAACAATTTAGAAAATCTTCTTGCTACTTGTAAGACCGAGGAAGCAAAATCTCGTCATTCTGAAAATTCTTCTTCCGTCGATATACCTCATATTCTTAAGAAAATAAAGGATTGAAATTCTACATTAGAAAAGGAAAGAAAGAATTTAGAAGAGGAAAAGAATGCGCTTTTTATTATCTAATCTCAAAGCTTCCTCGCAAGAAAAAGCCGTTACTTCCACATGTTCGTTAAAGCCTATCAATTTTAGAAGTACAAACTTTTAAAGTGGCTCTTCCTCCAAAAAGAAAATTTTCACGAATATGTTTCAAGTTCTAGCGCACAAACTTCATTTTGTGCTTCAAATGATTCTACTAATTTCTCATTTAAAAAGCCTAGACTTGAAAATAATTTCCGAAATTCTTATTCTCATTCTAATGTGAGTGCATTCTCCACGTAGGAAATACGACACTTCTGCTTTACATGGTTATCATTCTATTTGTTCGTATTCTTACATGAAGTATCCAGTCAAAGTTCGTTCCGATAAGCATTTATTACGACTAGGTACCGAGAAGATCTTTACAAGTACACATTCTAGGAGCACATATTCACATGCTAGAATTACTTATCCGTGTAAAATCAAGCAAAAATGGATTCCCAAGTCGGATATCAAGTCACAAAGTCCTAGTCAAATAAGACTACATCATCGACCAACTTAGGCTCACACTCTGATTTTACACGATTTACGACTAACTCGTATTCTGCTAATAAGGGAGGACCCATACGACAATGGGTACCAAAGTCCCACTAGTTTTGCAGATTTCCCTCATGTATGGTACTCCGATGTAGTTGCTCTACATACATGATCAAGGGCGAGCGGCAGAGCAACTACAACAAATCCCTACCTAAGCGACAAACTCGGTGACAAAATTCCTTACTCATTTTTTAGAAGTGCTATATTTTTAGGATGAGTCACTATTAATTTTCTAGGGATCACAATTTGGTACATTATGCATTATTAAATGCCAAAATTTTAAAAAATATATATATATATATATCTATCATGCATTTTTCCGCATTTAGTTCTATAATATATATATATATATATATATTCTTGCATTTCGACTTATTGTTTTCCTTTTCTTTATTTTCATATCATGTTCATGTTTTTCTCTTTAACAAAAAAAAAGAAAACAAAATATATATATATATATATATATACTGGTAATAATGACAACAACAAAAATATCACACAAAGTTTTTCTTGCACTGTTTGAAAAACAAAATTAAACAAACAAAAACAATCAACTTTGATTTGTTCGCAAAAATCATTCCTTGATATATTATTGGTTATTTGCTTAATATTGTCTGTCTAGTCACATTCGTTTGTCTAAAGGTCACTAGTTTGTTCCACTAGACACAAATGGGGAGTGACGTGAGATTTTGAGCCTTATTATTTTCTTCCGGAATTTATCCTTGAGCGAGTCACACATCAAATGCTTGTCTTAACTTGTATTTCTTGGCCTCATACTTGCCTTGCGTTAGATTGTTAGGGAAATGATTGGGGCATGTAGGAAATTCCTCACTTGGCCAAAATCAAAGTATCATCCTTGAAATTATTCCTCTAGTTATCCCTTTGAGCCTTCTCCAATACCCTTTTCTTCATTTGTATCCCAATCAAGCCTTCAAGTGTAATTTATAAATTTTTGAGGGTTGCATAAATGAGAAAAGGAGGGGAGAAAAAGGCGACGCAAGAAAAAGATGAAAATGATGACAAAAGGAGGTAGAAAACGCACAAGAGGAATGGTCAACGGACAGTAAATAGTCCAAAAGAACATGCCTTCCCAATTATTGAAATCTTCTAGAAATCATAAAAGAGGGCATGGATCTTGATGTGAACTTCCCCTTCGATAATTACGTATACTCGTCAGAACGCTGTAAGAGGAGCACCACGAAGTGAACTTCTCCAACGATAATCTGGTCATATATTGAGACAACGAGAAGAGGAGCACAGCCTTGGGTTTGAATTCCATAACTCTAAACTTCTCCAAATCGGTAATCTTTGAAACCTCTCTAGGGATTAAAGAAAAGGAGCACGGTATTGGCCCGAGAACCAACAAAAAGAACTTTGCCTTAGATAATCTCTCAGTCTCGTAGAGAAGCGGTGCTTCAGCTTGAGCAAGTGAAGAATAATATGAAAAAATTAAATTTTGGAAAAGAAATTGACGTTGAAGAGGACGATGAATAAAAGGAAGAAGATATTTAGTCCACAATTCCTAAATATTTTCCTTCCCCTCTAAGTCGGAACCATAATACCTAATCCCTCAAAAGTCCATTTGATTCCGAATCGACGGTCTATGGCTCGGTGAAATGATTAAACGCGCCTTGATAGCAGATTAAGTGATAGTTTTGTTTGTGTTGACATGGGTGATGTATCTAGTATATAAATCCCATGGTAAAAATAATTGAGCGCTAGAGCGAACCTCGCGAGAGTTGTCGAAATGGACCACTCTATTAACTCAGGACTTTAGTTTGACGACATGACTTGGCGGCAAATTATTATTCTGTATTATGTGAAATATTTGCGTGAAAATGATCAAAGTGACATAATCTGACACCAAAATAAAACAAAAAAATAAAAATAAAATAAAATAAAAATCATTGTTTCGAATCTTTACTTTTATTTTTGTTTGCATATTTTTCATGCATTTTTTCATGTATTTTTGCATTTATTTTTACTCGCATTTTTCTTATGCATAAATTTCGCACCTTTTCAAATGCATTTGCACATGCATTGGCACGGACTTGTTTAAAAGCGAAATATTTCTTGCTTACATGCATACGCAAATTTTAGTATGCATGCTTAGGGGTTCATGCATATATGCTGAAATATTTTATGCGTTACTATTCGTTGTATCGTATGTGTTACATTCCCATATGCACATCTTGGTGAATATGTATATCTTTACGAAATTATTAAACACTATATGGGCACTATTTGAGGGGGAGTCATGATTCTTAGTGGGCGAAAAGATGAATTAAGGGGGAGAATAAAAAATAACTATTATTTTGAAATTACTCCGTTATATGTTTCCAATGAGCATGAATGGAGGGGGAGTAATATGAATTTAAGGGGGAGTAATTTTAACTGTTATAGTTCATGTTTACACTTTTAGAGTGTACTTTAGAATCATGAACTCTCCTTGAATCTTCTTAAACGACTAAATCCTCGGGGGACCTTTTTAGTGATTACAGGTGTGTGAAGTGGACTTCCAACCATCACTTCGAACTCTGCTCTCGAAGATTTAGCGAAAGAAAGAGATGACCTATCTTCTTCCGGAACTAGAGACGCTTCTTCTAGGCCGAACCAGACAACCTCCATTCGGAGAAGACAAATCTGGCGAAATAGAGAAGATGGATAAATTCGAGCCCTCCCCTCGACCGAGGACATGTGATTCAAGCATCATCAACGACCAAAATTGCAAAAAGTGTCCACTGCATCAAGGACTGAAGTTGCCAACGGTGTCCATTGCATCAACGACCGAAGTTGCTAACCGTGTCCATCTCTCCAAACCTCACATCGGACTCCCCGATCTCAACATAAGGTTGATCCAAATAGGGGGAGTTTCGTGTTTCGTGCGCTTTCAACGGGAGAGATGGAACGCAGACTTTCCAAAATCCGACAAAGAACTTCGTACATCTTACGGCATTTTGGAGAAGAACTTTAAAAGAAGATTCAAAGAAAAAGCTGATGCCCAGAAGACCCGGTCAGCTTCAAGATTTTCTAAAGAGGAGATTTCAAGGACTCGAGGACTATTTCCTTTGAATACAAAGGGGGAGATTGTTGGAACTATTTTATTGTGTTCAATTAATATAGTTATCGTGTCTTGCTATGCAAACTAGTAGCCTTGGACTGAATTGTAATTAGTCATATTATAGGACTACTTGTGTCAATACACCACAATAGGTGGTATATATATAACTGAAAGCTAATAAAACGGTAAATGACAACACAGCGAAATCATAAGTCCCGCACAACCTGTATAAAACAAATACAACCTGGGGGGACATAGCCCTTAACAAACGACCCGAAAACCAAATTCCTAAACCTGCAAGTGAGCCTTAAATCACATTCATAATGAGCATGTTGACAATTGCATTATTTTAAAAGAAACGAAAATTGAGCCTTAAACGGGCCAAGCCCATTAGAAGGCCAGTTAAGACTTTGAGCGCGAAGCCCTAACGAAGCTGCCGCAACTCAAATGGAGAGCCACGACGGAGAATACCGACGGCGCAGAGTATCGGCCGGAGCCGGAATCGCCGCCGCGGGTGACGAAACGGTGCGCAATGCGAGTGTTCAGCTGGCGGCAGAAAATTGCCGCGACTCCTTCGTCGCCTCAGCCCCTTCGTGCCGGAGTCATAGCCTCACCGAGAGAGATTGCCGCCGTAGCATTTTGGCCAAGCCGGAGTCGCTGCGGCAGTCTTGCGCTGCGCACACCGTGCGCGCCATCACAGTCCGCAGCCAAAGCTGCATACGATCTCTGCCATGCTGCCGCCCCATTGCTGCGGCGCTGCTCGGGGCCGGTGCCTAAGCCACCATGGCTGGCATCGTAGTCTAGTTCGAGGCGGATCGGGCCTGCTCGTTCTTGGAGGAAAATTTTGTTGGGGATGTGCCCTGGAATGCCATTCAATGATGTAATAAATATGGCATGTATTTAATAATTGATATATTATTCAGTCTGTATTTGAATAATGTATTCTTATACGCATTAATGGAATTTATATTTTATTATTTATTCTTTAAAAAAGGCAATTTATTTACCTCTCAAGTCTTACTAGGCATCCGGTGAGACGGTAAATACGTAAATTCCACATATCGCCAGTTTAGTCACCGATTCTCATGGGATGAAGAGCGGCACCAGTGACTATTACCCTCCGATATTAAATTAGTCCATAAGTTTTAGACATCAGTAGGGTGACTTTGTGTCGATCAAGACTTATTTGTTGACGACTCTTATATGGTTGTGCCAACCATTCGCTTGGGAAGCGAGAGGTCGTAACATTGGTATAAGTTGAATCAGGGGACTAACTTGTACTTGGACACGACTCACAATCGACAATCACATGGGCCTTATTGCTAGTCTGGGTAGCGTCAATGATCGATCGATTGACTATAGTAGTGTGCGTGGACCTTAGACCAAAGGGTCTTTGATGGAGTTGACTTCGGAGGTCTTGACTTTTCACTAGTTTGCTAGACCTACCTTGTTTGGGGACGAACATGGGTGAGCGGCGACATGCGATCTTGACAACGAAGGGTAACTGTCGTGCTTAGACTATCGTGAGGGATTCACTATCTCGCGGGTAACAGAGATATGTGTCCTATGGATATTCGGGGACGGGAAATTACGACGTCTTCGACGGAAGCTATAACTTACTTACGTGGACGTAAAAGGGCAGTTTAGTATGCTAGTCACGAATTAGTCATAGAGTCGAGTCTAGTGAGTTTGACGTAACCATGACTCTAACTTGATCGGGACATATGTGAAGGGTCTATACGTACGACGATAATCTATAGTCGGTTCGTAGATTGAAAATCGTACTCAACACGGGATCTATTCGGTACCGGGTGATTAGCTAGATGCTTACCGAATTCTTGGATTCCTCCATTGTCGGTTGAGACGAACCAAGAGAGTCGGGCTTAAAAATGATCACTATGATAGTGCCTAACTAATATGAGATGTAAATTAATTTAAAGGTCATAAAGACGTTAATAAAAATGTTGAATACAAGTTGTAGAAACTATATTTATATGGGCGTAAATTCACGAAACGAAGTGATGAAGAATGAGGCGTAAATAGGGTTCACAACGACGAGCAAGGCTCGTCACGGTCGTGAAGCCTGTCTGCAAAGTAGCATTAGCTTAAAAAATTCATATCTCCCAATCTAGACCTCACATTGAGAATCCCTTTGGTTAGAATCAATACCGGTGAGTCTTTTATCTATTGTTAACATTTCAGGGCAATCGGACATTGGTTACCCCTCGATCTGAGATAAATACGAAACTGCCGCAATGCTGTCAACAGTGTAACGGCCGTGAACGTCTTGCACGTGGTCGTGACGACCGGTAGTGGGCGAGCCATAGGCTGTCCTAAAGTGTCACGGCCGTGACACTTCATTCCCAGGATGTGAAGGCCTTCGGGTGACAGTCATGACCGCAACGGAGGCTGTGACGCATGGCAGAAGCTGCCTAAAACTTGTCACGGCCGTGAAAAGGTCTTGCAAGAGGCCGTGAACCGACAGTTTTTGGTCAAATTTGATCCAAACCTAACCCAAATTTGGATCTTGTTATTTTGTTATGATTTGTGGGACAATATCTAGTCATTAGATGATAAAATAACAAAAGAATCAAGCAAAAATGAGTCATGTAGGACATGGTCTCATTTAAACAAATCTGAAGTCTATTTCATGATTTAAAACTTGGTTTTATAATTATGAGACTTGTGATTTTCGTCCATGATAAGTTCTAACACTTTGTCACACTAAACTTAGAGTTTTAGAGAGTGTTGAGAGCCTTTGGGTTTGATCTTTGAGAAAAACCTAAGTATAAGTGAGTTTGTAGTAAATCACATACACACATCCATCTCTGAAAACATTCCACACTTCCTCTAGCCATCCGTGGGGAGGTGTCGGTTTGCGGCACGTAACGGGGTCGGCGTGACTCTCTTCGGCACAGTTCGTGAGCTACGGGAGCTAAGGATCTTCGCGACGAGGGTAAGATCCTTATACCTTATACGTGTCTACGTTCAGTTTTCTTTATTTAACCGAGTATCCTAGGGAAACCGTATGAGGAACGTGGAAAAGTTTTAAATTCAACTGCCTACGGTGTGAGGCCTCGGGTCACCCAGGGTTTCCCAACAGTGGTATCAGAGCCATAAGCTCGGTTATAAGAAACGACATAAACGAGTCCGTCGGTTGTGCAAGTCACTAAGTCAGTCGAGCGTCATAGAATGAGTTGTACTGAGTTCGAGTTTTCGAACCGAGTGCTTGCTTGGTCGAAGGTCGCCTCATTGCGAGCGGTCCGACGTAGCGACGTGAAGAGAAAACCCTAGTGTGAGTCTCGCCATGGTTTGTAACTTGACATTGGGTTGTAAGTTCAAGGTAATATTTACGTAGATCGCATGATCTAGGATCTTTGGTCGTCGTCGTAAATCTTTATGCGGTTGAAAATATTCCGAGAATAGTGAGGATCGTTGGGTCGGGGCGAAGCCTTGATGTCAACGACTTTCGATTCAAGTTTGAGGGACTCGCCGAAAGCTCAAAAATTAACTGTTGCCCCTATTTGTGCGTTATATTACGTATTTACTTTATCGTGGCTGTGACGTTCAACCGATCCGGGTATGAACTCCGGTGACGGTGAAGTCCTACTCCGATTAAGTAGCGACGAGGGCCGGTGGCTCTGCTTTTGAGTTCTGGGTTATTTCTTATTTCCCGATGGGCTGACAAGATTTCCGAAATCTCTATCGAGAGAATGAGATTTCCGTAAATATAGTGGGACCCAAGCCAAATTATTAAAGTCCTTATTTGTGCTTGTAGAAGAATACGTTGACCCCTTCAATGCTTTATTTTCTGCAGATTATTTTCTTTCTTGTTTGTATACAAAATGACGTCACCATTCAATTTACTGATCATGCAAAATCATTTGCCCATGTCCAAACCTTACGGACTGGCTCTGTAACTTGAGGTTAGTCCTCACTTTGGAACGGCTATAGTATGTCCTTGAGGGACCCATACCACTGAACCCCAAGAGGGTGCGAGTGAGGCTGATAGGGAATGTTATGCCAAATGGGTGGCTGATAGTGCCCTGTGAAGGCTTATATGTTAACTGGGATGAATAATGATCTGCAACATCAACATGGGGATATGCAAATGCGCGAGATATTGATTCATCTGAAGGAGTTGTACGGAGAGCAGTCGAGATCGTCTCGATACCGTGCTGCTAACAACCTCTTCCATGCCAAGATGCGTGAGGGCGCAGATGTCGCGGCACATGTGCATAAGCTCATTGGGTACATCGAGGAACTAGGTTCTCTCGGTTGTCCCATTCACAACGAGCTTCAGATTGACCTGATCCTTCAGTCACTCCCAGCTTCATTTGCTCAGTTTATTATAAACTATAATCTGAGCGATAGGCGATTTTCGCTTCCTGAACTCATGAACACGCTAGTTCAGACTCAGCGTGAGCTAAAGAAAGGAAAGATAAAAGAGGTTGCGCTCGTTGCGACTACGAGGTGTAAGAGATCTAAGTCGAACAAGCCCAAATCCAAGCCCAATAAGCCAAAAGGAGATGAAAAATGGCAAGGCCAAAAAGAATGTGCCTAAAGTTTCGAAGGCGACTTATCGGTGCCTTCACTGCCAAGAGCTGGGACATTGGGAAAGGGACTGCCCCAAGCTTTGAGCTTCTGGGGCTTCAGGTAAAGTTTCAGAAACTTACTGTTCATTTACTGTATTTTCCACTCGTGGATTCTAGACTTGGAAGCTAGTGCTCACATTTGTGTTTTGAACCAGGGTCTGGAATGAAGTAGGAAACTGGCGGAACGAGAAGTCTTGATCAACGTTGGTAGCGGACATAGTGTGCCTGCCAGTCATGTTGGATCGAATACTCTTGTATTAAATTCTGGACATGTATTATATCTATCTGATGTACTTGTATTGTCCAAGGGCCTAAAAAATATTATTTATATTCCTGCTTGGAGTAAGAATGGTTATGAATTTCGATTCAATAATAATATTTGGGAGATTTATTTTGGAAATAAATGCGTCAGAAATGCAACGTTAATAAATGCTTTATATTACGTTAACGTCCAAGAATATGCGAATGTAGTTACTGACAAACGTAACTTAGAGTTTAATGAAAAGTATTTGTGGCATCTTAGACTAGGTCATGCCGGTCGAAAGGTTCAAGAGTTGGAGAAATACGGCATTATTAAGCCGATAGAATCAGATTCTTATCCAACGTGCGAGTCTTGTATCTTCGGCAAAATGACTAAGTCTCCCTTTACAGAGACTTTTCAAAGAGCCACTAATCTTACGAATTTGATCTATACAGACATTTGTGGACCGTTTGGTGTAGCGTCTCGAGGTAATTTCCACTATTTTGTGACTTTCGCAGATGATCACTCTCACTACAGCTTGGTGTATCTGTTGAAGCACAAGTGTGAAACGCTTGAAAAGTTCAAGTCAAGACTTTGTTGGAAAATCAAACTGGGAGACAAAAGTCGTAAGGTGAGAACGAGGCGGCGAATATATGAGTCTCGAATTTGACGATTTCTTGAAAGAAAATGGAATCATTTCGCAGTTTACACCGCTCGGAACACCACGAATGGTGTTGCCGAACGTAGAAATCAGACATTATTAGATAAAGTTCGATCTATGCTTAGCTATACAGATCTCCCCATATATTTATGGGGATATGCTTTGCAAACTACTGTTTATGTTTTGAACAGAACCCCTTCGAAGTCTGTTGATAAGTACCTTACGAAATTTGGAATGGTAAGAAGCCTAGCTTGAATCACTTAAGGGTTTGGGGTTGCCCCGCCTATATGAAAAAGCTAATAGCAAACAAACTCGAATCTAGGTCCACGAAAGGGCGTTTCATTGGATATGCCGATGATAGCATGGGATATTATTTTTTATTTCCATGACGATCAGAGGGTCGTTGTAGGAATTCATGCTCACTTTCTCGAGGAACAGTTTGTTCGAGAAAGGTGGCGCTGGCAGAGAAGTAACTCTTGGTGAGTTAGATGAAACGCCTCCAGAGACATCACTGCCTGAGGGCACAGCGAGCACGGGGGTGCTATGGCGGAGGGGATCGTTGGTGGCGACCCCACTACTTTTGACCAGGCAATGATGGATATCGACTCTAAGAAATAGGTCGAAGCTATGAAAACAGAGATGGACTGATGCACACCAACCAAGTCTGGACTCTAGTATACCTGCCCCAAGGTTTTAGACCTATAGGGTGTAAATGGATCTACGAGAGAAAGATTGGATCTGATGGACAGGTTGAAACCTACAAAGCTAGGTTAGTAGCGAAAGGGTATAATCAAAAAGAGGGCATCGATTATGAGGAAACCTTTTCACCTGTTGCAATGATTAAGTCTTGCATTCTGCTTGCCATAGCAGCATACATTGATTACGAGATCTGGCAGATGGATGTCAAAACCGCTTTCCTAAATGGATTCCTCCAAGAGGAAATCTGTATGGAGCAGCCCAAGGGTTTACATCGCAAGCAGAAGCTCACAAAGCGTGCAAGCTTAATAGGTCTATTTATGGACTTCAGCAAGCGTCGAGAAGCTGGAATCTTCGATTTGATGAAGTAGTTAGGAACTACAGATTCATGAAGAATGAAGTTGAGCCTTGTGTTTACAAGAAGGTCAGTGGGAATAAGATATTCGTATTGTACGTGGATTACATCCTTTTGACAGGAAACAATATCGGGATGCTCTCGGAGGTGAAAGCTTGGCTTTCGATCGAGTTCTCCATGAAAGACCTGGGAGAAGCAACCTATATTCTTGGAATTCGTCTTTTTAGAGATCGAGCGAATCGAATGATAGGTCTATCTCAGGCCCTTTACTTAGAAAAGATCCTGAAACAGTTTTGAATTTATGAATCTAAGAAAGGGTTCTTGTCAATGCGACATGGGATTCATCTCTTGAAATCCATGTGTCCTCAAAGTGAGGAAGCAAGGAAATGAGTGAAATTCCTTATGCATCAGCAATAGGTAGCCTAATGTATGCGATGCTATGTACGCGGCCTGACATTGCGTATAATTTGAGCATAGTAAGTCGGTACCAGTCTAATCCTGGTAAGGAACATTGGAATGCAGTAAAGAATATATTCAAGTACCTTAGACAGACTAAAGATATGGTATTGATTTATGGAAACGGAGAATTAGAGGTGGATGGTTATACGATTCGGATTTCCAGTCGGACATGGATGACCGAGAATCTACTTTTGGTTTCGTCTATACGCTCAATGGTGGAGCAGTGTCTTGGCAAAGCACTACTGCTGATTCCACCACAGAGGCAGCGTATATTGCTGCTTCAGATGCTGCAAAGGAAGGTGTTTGGATGGGGAAGTTTATAGAAGAAATCCAAGTTGTTCCAGGATTAGTGGACCGCCCGCTACCATTGTGGTGCGACAATAGTGGGGCAGTAGCACAAGTGTTAGGTCCTGATTTATCAACTCTATGATCCTAGATTCGAATTCTTAAGTTTAAGATTAGAATTGTCAACTTTACCTCACGATCGAAAACTTACTATTGAGAACTCGAATGAGAATTTCGCTTGGAGTGAGAAGATTTCTTGTGTTTCTCTCTCTAGAAATTGAATTGCAAGCCTTTCGGATCAATGCCTCTAATCTTCTCATTAAGCACATTGGTTGTACATCTATTATACCAAACATACTTTGTTTAAATAACAAACGAAGTCCTAAACTAAGGACGAATACAATAAAAGCCCCTAATTACAAGGACAACTAATTAAATCAAAGCACAACTAAAATGGTATCTACATTCTCCTCCTTTGTGCTTGATTTCTCTTCCGTGTTGTCTATCGTCGTCGGGCATAATACGACATGTGCATGCCAGTGCATTTCGAAGTTCCTGAGTGTATTCCCCAGCTCCAGTCGCTCCTCGATATCATCAAGCAATTCCATCAGGAGCGGCTGTTCTCTCACGAACCTGTCAATCCTCAGCATAGTCTCTCTGTCGATCTCTTCCAACCTTTGCTCTATGTTCTTCATGATGACCTTGAGGGTCCCATCACAGAATTTATGAATCTCAGTCTTCAGCATCATCCTAGTCTTCTTTGCAATCGAAATGTGGTAGGTGATGCCTAAGACTGAGCTGACGTGCACGTGAGTGTTGGGAAGCCCTTCGATCTCAGCTCCTTTGTTGAGCAGAGCGACGTTTTGACTTTCTTCATGTTGCTCTCCAGAGCCATCTCAAGGTCGTGTGCGGCGAAGTACTTGACTTGACGCATCATGAACCGATAGAGTCCCTTGAGTCCTTCTTTCCTGATGAAGCCTGGAGGACCCTTGTATTTCTCCACATACAGCTGGTAGAGGTTTTACACCTCCTTTGCAGGGTGGTACGGTAGGTCGCTCTCGCTTATTTCTTCTCGAGTTCTGTCAACTCGCTCGATGGCCTAGTACGGTGTTGGAAGACCTCCTTTTGGCACAGAAGACGCTGAGTAGCTGACATATAGGAGATAGACTCTTATAATGGCTCTTGCTTGTGCTTTAGTCATCCCCAGTCTCACATCCGATCCAAGGTGGGTTACCATCCAAAGATACGTCATTCTCTTTTGCTGATCCCAATGAGAGATCCCACTCAACTCGATTCGGCTTCTTGACTTTGTCCGGTGACCTCCGAATGTGTTCTCAAACTTCTTCAAACCTCCGAATGTGTCCGGTGACTTTGTCCGGTGACCTCAGTGCCATTATCCGTTCTGATGACTTGAATGGTTTGTTGCAGCAAATTCTGAGTAGCGTTCACAAAACAAATTATCAAGTCCCCTGTCTCATCCTTAGTTCGAAGGAACTTCGTCCATGTGTAGCAAGAGTAATCATCAACGATAACTAGCACGTACTTGCGCCCATTAATACTCTGTGTCTGCATAGGTCCACAGAGGTCCATATGTAGCAGTTCCAAAGGACGTGAAGTAGAGGAGACTAGTTTGACGTGATGAGACGCTCACTTCATTGTTCCTAGTTGACATGCCGAACATTGATGCTCTTTTTGTAGAATAATGGTTGGAAGACCGTGAACCAACTTTTTCGTTGATAGTTGTTGAAGAGCTTTGATGTTTAGATGAGACGTACGTTGATGCCATAAGCTGTTCCTGTGAATTGTAATCCGGGAGATGAGGCAAACGGCTGTCATGGTCCGCACGGACGTCAGATTAATCGTGTAAAGATTGGATTTCCGAAGTCCTTGGAGGAGGTTTTTGTTCTGACTGTCCAATATTCTGAACCGGTCAGCATGAAAGACCACCTGGAATCCTTTGTCACAGAATTGGCCTATGCTGAACAAGTTATGGCAGAGACCATCGACGTAAGAGACATCCTTGATTGTCAGATTTTGCCGAATGATATCCCCAAATCCTAGAATGGGGGTTGAGTCGTTGTTCCCGAATCTGACTTTTCCATTCGGTCGGTCTTTGTAGTTGCTCAGCAGGTCTTGTATTCCCGTCATGTGTGTGCAGTAACCAGTCAATGTACCACACATGATGGATCAGCAAAAACAAATTAAAGAGCTTTAGGTACCACTTATAAATGGGTCCTCTCAGATTTGCAGATTTCTTCTTAGGTTCAGATATGGTTCCTAAAATAGTGTTAGTAGGAGCTTTAACAACCCAAGTCAATCGCGAAGTAGTTGAGTTGGGTTTGCCATTTGTAGACGGCTTGGCCTCTTTGTCTTTCGTCTTTTTAGACGGGGACTTAGGAACCCATTTAGGTTGAACCTTGAAGGGAAGATTAATTCCAGTGTGGACAAATGCTTTAATAGGCTTGAGAATGGAAAAGATCTTTTCATTGGATAGTCTCCTAAGGTGCATGGGGGATTCCATCTTAACGGGATACCTTAGGTGAGAACAAGCATGAATAGCACCATATGCTTTATTATGGCTGGATCTTGTTTCCTACGGTCTTCATAGAGGCATTTGTCTTAGAATGATTAGTTTTTATTTCTCAAGTATAGGTTTTTATTTCTCAAGTATAGCTTGTTTCGAAATTTGTGCTTCTAAAAGTGGTAGGCTGAAGAGAACACGTAGAAGCAAATATTTGAACAGAAGAAACCGCTCTTTTATTTCTACGAGTGTCTTTATTTTTAATCTAGACACTTCTGCCTTCGACTCTAATGCTGGCCCTACGCTCCCTGTAGACGTAACCCAAATAGGATTAGAGTTAGAATTTCTTAAAGTATTATTTTGTTCATTTTTGATCTTTTGAAGGCTATTTTTCTTTCTTCACGCTTTTTAGATTGATTTTATGAGTTGGGGGAGGTGTGTGAGAAATCTCTTTTGAGATGGAGGAAGCTTTGACATTTTCCATTTCTTTTAGGAAGGCTTTATTTTCGGTTTCAAAATTCTCTCTTTCTTTGTCTAATGAGGCTTTCAAACCTTCTATTTTCCTAACAATAGGGGGTATATACAGAGAATTTTCAGAATGATGAGATTGAGCTTCCTTATTATTAGAATGATATTCAAGAACTTGAACTGATTTAAGGCTCCAGCCCTTGGAAAGATTAGTGTCGTTACTTTGATTCAGTTTGTCATAGCGAAAGGGGATTTCAGCCTTGGTTTTGGCTTTTCTCTTGGCTTCTTCTAATTCATTAGTTTCTTTTTCCCCAATAAAAGCCATGAGAGAGGTTAGTCCGAGACCCATGTATTTGACATCGTAGAGTTGTTTAAAGTCAACTTTCTTCAAGTGACATGGATTCTCAAAACCTAAGCCATACTTATAATCATAAAATTCTAAGTCCTTGGGCTGATTCAAAAATAAAGTCTGTTCAGTTTGTCCCTTCTTTACTATAAGATCATCTAATTTTTTTAATTTTAGCATGTAACTTCTTACGCTCTTCTCCTAATAGAGCAAAGTTACTTTCCACCGGCAATCTTGCGGCTTTACAGGGGTCTAGATCTTTCATAAGTTTACAAACCTTATTATTAGATTTATCTAATTCGGCTTCTAGGTTTGTGATCTTAGTAGTCACTTCTGTTAACCTACAATTGAGGTTAGCTTTCTCATTGAGATTTCTAACCAAGCAATTATAGTTATTTTCTAGCCTATCTTTCAATTGTTTAACTTTTAAATCATGTTGCTCTATCTGAGGCTTTGTAGTCTCACTAGAATGTAAGCTCTTAGTAAGTTGTTCAATTTTTGAACTATAGCTCCTAAGTTCTGATTCGAGACTAGTAATTTTCTCCTGAGACTTAGCTAGTTTCTTCTCTACTTCCTTTGCGCTTTTCTGCTCACGTTCATGTTAGTGTATGCTAATTGATACGATTCTAACATGGTCAATAATATGGATGGAGAAACTACCTCTTGAGAAGATTCGGGTGATTGGTCTTCATCCGTCGGGTCTGACGTTTCGGCGTCAGAATGCTCGTCCAGGCGGGCCATTAGGGCTAAATTCTCTTCATCTGAGCTAGATGTGTCCTCGAGCCAGTGGTCTTGTTCTGCCATTAAAGCTACTCCAGCTTCCTTCTGCTTTGTGAGTTGAAGCTTCTTGGAGTAGTAGTTGGCGTCTCTCTTCTTTCGAAGAGTGCATTCTCTGGCATAATGACCTGGTTTCCCCAGTTAAAGCACTTGGTCGGTTATTTGGTGGTTTTGACTTCTGTTAGGTCCTGAATTATCATCTCTAAGATCCTAGACTTCAATCCTTAGTTAATCGACTAGAATTGTTTAGAATTAAAAGTTCAATCAAGAAACTCATTTCAGACCTTGAGAGAGAATTCGCTTAGTGAGATGAAGATTTCTGACTTTCTCTCTCTAGAAATTGGATTGGCAGCCCTTACGATCAATTTTCCAAAATCCTCCATTAATCACAAGGTTTGTACATCTATTTATACCAAATATACTTGGTATAAATAACAATCTAAGTCCTAAACTAAGGACTATTACAATAAACGCACCAAATTACGAAGACTGCTAATTAAATCAACGCACAATTAAACAGATATCCTACATTCTCCCCCTATTTGCTTGATTTCTCTTCTGCACTGTCTGTCCTCGTTGGGCATAGTATGATCTGCGCAAGCCCAGTGCATGCTCGAAATTCCTGAGCGTGTTCCTCAGCTCCAGTCGCTCCTCGATATCATCCAGCAGTTCCATTACGAGCGGCTGTTCTCTCACGTACCTATGGATCCTCAGCATTGTCTCTCTGTTGATTCTTCCAACCGTCTCTCTATATTTTGCCTAATGACCTTGAGCGTCCCATCACAAAACTTTTGTACTTCAGTCTCCAGCATCAGCCTTGTCTTCTTGGCAATTGAATTATGGTAGGTGATGCCTAGGACTGAGCTGATACGCACGTGATTGATGGGAAGTGCTTCAATCTCAGGTCCCTTGTTGAGCGGTGCGGTCATGTTGACCTTCTTCATGTTGCTCTCCAGAGCCGTCTGAAGGTCGTGCGCTGCGAAGTACTTGACTTGGCGCATCATGTAGCGGTAGTGTCCCTCAAGTCCTTCTTTCTTGATGAAGCCTTGAGGACCCTTGTATTTCTCCACATATAGCTGGTAGAGGTTGTACACCTCCTCGACAGGGAGATATGGTAGGTCGCTTTCGCTCAATTCCTGTCGAGTCTTGTCTACCTGCTCAATGGCGTAGTACGGTGTTGGAAGTCCTCCTTTGGCACAGAAGACGCTGAGGAGCTGGCAGATAGGAGAAAGACTCTTATAATGACTCTTGGGTTGTGCTTTAGTCATCCCCAATCTCATGTCAGGTCCAAGGTGGGTCAGCATCCACAAATATGTCATCATCTTCTGCTGATCCCATTGGGAGATCCCTCTTAGTTCGAACTCATTCGGCTTCTTGACCTTGTCTGGTGACCTCTAAATGTGCTCTCTAATTTCTTCAAGGAAGGGGATTTCTATTCTGATGTTCTCCCATGGCGTGTCGATCGGACGGTTCCTGGCATCTGTCTTGTGGCGGAAACCACCCGTTGCGCAATCAGCTCTGGAAGCCTTACGAGCTCTTGGTCATGATCTTCACATTACTGAAGCTCTTCGTCTTCTATCAGCACCAGGTCCACCGACGCATGTTGTAAGAATTGACGAAAGTCCTTAAGCCGTTGTCTTTGATGCTCATCGGGCATGGAATGGGTCATCCACTATCCTTCGAATATGTACTTGTCGAGGAATTCATGTGGATTGACGGCATGTCCTGATGGTCCCGATTGGTCTTGAGCAACTGAGGGAGTCGCTTGAGTTTGAGCCAGGGCCATGAGCATGACGGCACTTGCTTCTTCTTCCGAAAGCAAGGGGCTTGTTAGAATCATAGGTGTAGGCGGAGGCATCCTTAGGGTGAAGGATGGTGGGTCGATTTGGGTTGTGTGGGTTGTATGAGTGGTGCGGTGCATGGTGTGGGTTGTTTGGGTAGTTTGTGTGGTGGTTTGATTTTGTCCAGCTCCAGCGCCTGTGATACGAATTGCCAAGGATCACCACTTGTGAGCTTGCAAAAGAGTCGATAGAGATAATTTTTATTCAAACTTAGTCTGCCTTACAATGATTATTAGACTGAATATAAAGATGAACATTATTTAATACTAATGAAAGTAGAGCTTGAACGTCAGGAGCTTTGAAGGGTGTCGTGTTGAGATTTGTGTCTTCAAGTCTTGATAGAAACTTGATCGTCCTCATCAATTTCCCCGACCAAAACTCGACGTGTTGTCAGGACCCGACGTTCCTAACTGCCTATTCTAGCGCATTCCTATGTGCCTAACGAGTTGTGATTAGTAAAGTATACTGAAAATGCGAATAGAATTTTTCTTTTCCATTTACATAATGGAATGATGTTCTGTACAAGTCAAAAGAATACATGTCGAACCCTACGTTCCAGACATGATCTAACTACGAGGACGAAGATGTGTCGGCACAGCAAAAGGCTCCTATGCGCCCGGCCTCACAGGTCGTCATCCATACACACACGTCCACCCCAAAAGCAGCGCGAAGCATCCAAAAGATTGGCCTTGCCATCTAAGCGATCACGTACCGTGGTCGCTCGCACCTACAACACATAACGTAAGGGATGAGCGATATGCTCAGTAAGTAGAAATCATGCATGACGTGCACGTGATAAAACCCCGCAAAGGCAATCCACGCCAATGCACTTTACGTCGTATGGATCAAACTTAATCTCATATCTTTTATCTTAGGGCCCTTGGCAGACTTTTACCCAGGCGTACACCGTAAAGAGCTCTATCCAACCACGGGCATCAGCCCAAAGTATGAGGGCCTCAACCCAACCATACTAAAGCATGAGGGCATCAACCCAACCACGCTAATCAGGGATATAAGGGCGTCAACCCGACCATGAGGGCATCAACCCAACCATGGTATCCCCCGACGCATCAACGTCGTTCGTAAACTGGCGACGCATCAACATCGCCGACGGCGCATCAACGCCGTCTCGGTGCCCCGGAAGCCGCCACTTCTTAAAATAATATCCTCATTACTCACTTCGGCATTTGCTTTTCGCTATTTGCGACATATACGTGCACACTCATCATCTCATTTTTCCCCCAACGTGTCGTGCATGCTCGTGCATATGCAGAATGCATCAACATCATAATGCTTACCGAAAGCATGGAACCATATCATACAAGTTCACATAAGCACGTAAACACATCATCACATAATCACATAAATTTGGCACATACACATATGTTATGTGTCGTAGTTGGATTTCCACTTACCTGGAGTCCGTAGATTAGCAGTCCCCTGACCCGTAAGTGTTCCTAAGTCCCGACCTTAGGCATGAAATATTGGTGTCAGTGCGCTATTTTATTTAGTGGTTCAAGTATGCTAATCTCCAAACCCTAAATGTACATTATGGGTGTGTTAGTCTAATCGGTATTTCACGAAATTGGCTTCGGGTGAGTCTCGAGACGTATCGTAGGTAGGTTTCGAGCTTGGTGTTGGAAATATCTCGACATTCGTTTTTATTATTAATTATAAGATCCCTACATCATTCAATGATATCGACATTATTAGAATGCCGGCAAAGTCTCGACATTGCGTGAAGAATTCGACATTTATTCTTAACAAAGGACTCGACATTTTTTTTTAAGTAGGAGCTCGACATTTTGCTAGACAATGGCCTCCACATCTTACATGACTTAAGATCTCGGTATGTCTTGTAAGTGAGTCTCGACATTTATCATATGCTTCGACATTTTCCTAAGTGGTTCCGACATTTCGTTCGAATGCAAGGACTCGACATTTTACTATCCTGCCTCGACATTTTATACAATGAAAATCTCGATATATATATGTATATATCACGTCGACATCTAGCCTAACCGTTCGACATTATATTCGACATTTGGATTAGAAAATGTCGGCATGCATTTTGCATGAACCTCGACATTTTTAATTCGACTTTTATTCGGCTCGACATCTTCTTTAGTATAAGGACTCGACATTGTTCTCGATATGACGAGTCGACATTTTATCTATAACATGGTCTCGACTTTTTCTTTAGACATCTCGACATTTATCATCATCTTCATTTCTTCATCCCATCGAACCTAGGTTCTTAGCTTATTCTACCCAAATCACTTAGCTAAGCTCAAGGAGATCCTTAACTATGGATTATTATCCAAGGTTAGAGCATTCGCCGTCTACAATACAAGTAATTTCCTAACCTTAGTTACCAATTTAGCTAAACAATCCTTAGTATAAAAATCGAAATGGTTTAGGGGATTTTCGTCACTTACTACTTCCGAAATTCCAAGCTATTTTGAGAGTGAAACCTTGAGCTTCCTTCGATGTCTTCCTTGCCTCTTTTCTTTCTTCTTGCTTTCGTTAGTTATTAGGTGTTAATGTGTTAAATGAGATATTTTCTTTCACTTTAAGGGATGGTCATGATATAGGCGTGGGTTTTCCTTGATTTAGGGATCTTGTTTGCTAAATTTCATTTCTAAGGATTTTGGGCCCAAGTTTGAGGTCTTATTTGGGCCTAAGTTTGGATTTAATTATAGCCCATTAGTAACTATAGTCCAATTTTTCTCTCATGATCCAAATTTCCTTGTCCAATTTTCGAAAATTACTAAATAAATTAGGGGTCACTTGGTACGATTTAATTGTACTAAATTCAAGAATTCGCCTAAGCACGTAATTTTCCACACAACTTCAAGTAAGTCACATAAGCACTATTTAATCGCACCCAATTTCGTAAAACACGAAGCTTCACTTAACTCATATTGGGCACGTAAATCACATTTATGCACATAAAACACAAAGTCGTGTTTTACTAATTTATTGGCCCTAAATGCTTACGGGGAACCCGGGTGCTACATCCTCCCCCCCTTAAGGAGGATTTCGCCCCCGAAATCAGCCCGTTCGGAACAATTCAGGATAGCGGGTTTTCATCTCATCCTCACGTTCCCATGTGGCTTCCTCTACTGACTGGTTCCGCCACAGAACTTTCACTAGAGGAATCTCTTTGTTCCTAAGCCTCTTCGTCTCATGCATCAATATCTCTACGGGGGTTTCCTCATAACTCAGGTCTGGTTTTAAGTGTTGATGCAGTGAGTCGTTTATCAACACGTGGCTTGGGTCAGCGATATACTTCCGCAAAGTCGACACGTGGAACACATTGTGTACTTGCGACAACGATGCTGGTAGTTCTAGTTGGTAAGCTACTTCACCAACTCTTTTCATTATTCTGAATGGACCAATATACCTCGGGCTCAATTTTCCTTTCTTCCCGAATCTCTTAACGCCTCTCATCGGTGACACTTTCACGAAAACCCAGTCATCAACTTCAAATTCTAGCGGTCTGCGTCTTCGATCCGCATAGCTCTTTTGTCTGCTCTGTGCTGTTTGCATTCTTTCTCGTATCATTGCGATGATTTCCGTCATTTCTCGTACCATGTCTGGTCCTAGCATCGCCCTTTCACCGACTTCATCCCAATGCACGGGGGATCTGCACTTACGCCCGTATAAGGCTTCATATGGAGCCATTCCAATTGTAGCTTGGTAGCTATTATTGTACGAGAATTCCACGAGTGGAAGGTACTTGCTCCAATTGCCCTTAAAATCAAGCACACAGGCTCGTAACATATCTTCTAGCGTTTGGATAGTCCGCTCGGATTGCCCGTCCGTCTGCGGATGATAAGCCGTGCTAAACGATAATTTTGTACCCATCGCCTTCTGTAAGCTTATCCAGAACTTGGATAGAAATCTTGAGTCGCGGTCTGAAATTATTGATAACGGTACTCCATGGAGTCGTACTATCTCTTGGACATACAGTTCCGCGTATCGCTCCATGGTGAATGTCGTACTTATTGGCAGAAAATGAGCAGATTTCGTAAGTCGATCTACAATCACCCAAATTGCGTCGTGTCCTTTCGCGTTCTTCGGCAATCCGCTTACAAAATCCATCGTTATGTTGTCCCATTTCCACTCTGGGATTGGTAAAGGCTGCAGCGTTCCCGCTGGCCGTTGGTGTTCTGCCTTAATTCGTTGACAAGTGAGACATTGACTGACGAATTCGGCTACGTCTTTCTTTATTCCTGGCCACCAGTAGTGCGTTCGTAGGTCTCTATACAGCTTCGTGGCTCCAGGATGTACTGAGTATGGTGTAGTATGTGCTTCCGCCATTATAGTTTTTCGAAGTTCTGCGTCGTCCGGTACATATAATCTGCTCTTGTAGTACAAGCTCCCGTCGTCTCGGAATACATAGTCTACTGTCGGCTGCTCTGTCTGGGTTCCCTTGATCTTATCATAGAATTCGTCATTTTCCTGGGCCTTCTTGATTTGCTCCAATAGTGTTGGTTGCAGAGTTAGGGTTGCTAACTTTACCTCGACTTCTCCCAACGGTACGATCTCCACGTCGAGCCGTTGAAGTTCCACGCTCACCGATTTCCGGCTTAAAGCATCAGCTACCACGTTCGCCTTCCCTGGGTGGTAGTTGATCACGCAATCGTAGTCTTTTACCAATTCCAGCCACCGTCTTTGTCTCATATTGAGTTCCTTCTGGGTGAAGAAATACTTTAAACTCTTGTGATCGGTGTAGATTTCGCATCTTTCTCCATACAAGTAGTGCCTCCAAATCTTGAGAGCAAAGACTACGGCAGCAAGCTCCAAGTCGTGTGTAGGGTAGTTCTTCTCATACTCCTTTAGTTGTCGTGAGGCATAGGCTACTACGTTCCCGTTCTGCATTAACACACATCCTAAGCCGTTCTTTGAGGCATCGCTGTAAACGGAGAATCCCCCGGTTCCTGACGGTATTGTAAGGACTGGGGCTGTAGTCAGTCGCCTCTTAAGCTCTTGGAAACTCAGTTCACATTCCTCGCTCCAATGAAATGGCGTGTTCTTCCTCGTTAACTTTGTCAGCATTGAAGCTATTTTCGAGAAGTCCTTAATAAATTTCCTATAATAGCCTGCCAAGCCGAGGAAACTTCGTACCTCGGTCGCATTTGTTGGTTGTGGCCATTTACTAATGGCTTCGATCTTGTTCGGATCCACCGATATTCCTGCTCCGGAGATAATATGTCCCAAGAAGGCGACTTGGTCCAGCCAAAACTCGCACTTCTTGAACTTTGCGTACAACTGCTTCTCCCTCAATACTCCAAGGACCGTTTGCAGGTGCTGCTCGTGTTCCTCTTTCGTCCTTGAGTAGATTAGGATGTCGTCTATGAACACTATGACGAACTTATCCAAAAATTGTTTGAACACTCGGTTCATCAGATCCATAAAAGCTGCCGGTGCGTTAGTCAGCCCGAATGGCATGACTAGGAACTCGTAGTGTCCATAGCGTGTACTGAAGGCAATCTTAGGAATATCTTCCTCCCGTATCTTTAGTTGGTGATATCCCGATCGTAGGTCGATCTTTGAAAACACCGTAGCGCCTTGTAGTTGATCAAATAAGTCATCGATCCTCGGGAGGGGATACCTGTTCTTGATCGTTATTTTGTTTAACTCCCTGTAGTCGATGCACAGTCGCATGGTTCCGTCTTTCTTTCGAACGAACAGGACTGGCGCTCCCCAGGGAGAGAAACTCGGCTGAATAAATCCTTTCTGTAGTAGCTCGTCTAATTGCTCCTTGAGCTCCTTCAGTTCCGTCGGCGCTAACCGATAAGGCGCCTTGGATATAGGTGCTGCTCCAGGGACTAGGTCTATGGTGAACTCAATTTCTCTATCTGGTGGCAATCCTGGTAAGTCTTCGGGAAAAACGTCTGAGAATTCTCGAATTATTGGCACTTCTTCCAACCGTAGGGGTGAACTCTCTTCCGTTTTCATCGTGAATATGAAGTACGCTTCGCATCCAGCTTTGATTAGGCGTTGAGCCTTTAGTGCTGATATCCTAGAGGTGCTCCTTCCTTTCACCATCCCTTGAAAGGTGAAAGGTTCGTTCCCTTCTATATGAAATGTGACTACCTTGCGGTTGCAATCAATCACGGCTCCGTACTTCGACAACCAATCCATTCCAAGGATGACCTCATAGTCATTCATTGGAATGACTATTAAATCTATGGGTAGCTCCTTATTACCTACTAACACTGAACATTCCCTCAGTACTTGATTCGTTCTAGTCGGATCCCCATGTGGCATAGCTACACTATATTCATATTCGGATTGACGAGGCCTAACCCCGAGCTTTGTCACATACTCAATGGATGCAAACGAGTGCGAGGCCCCTGAGTCTACTAGGATGCATGTGGGAGTATGGTGGATAAGGAGGGTACCTGTCACCACCGTTGGGTCATTTTCTGCCTCCTCGGATGTAATTGTGTACACCCGAGCTGGTACCATCTGTGGTCTTGTCTGACCTCCGGCTTGACTTCCTGTCGCCCAATCTGGGCATTGCCTCGAAAAGTGCCCTGGCTTTCCGCACTTAAAGCAGTTGTTGGTCTGGGCATAGCAGTCACCAGAGTGTCTTTTCCCACACTTTTGGCAATTAGGGACAGTTGGGACTGGAAATCCCCCCTGATTTGGGTTCGGCGGTCGATTTGGAATTCCTTGCGGGCGTTGTGGTGGCTTATTCTGAAAGTTCGGCTTCCCGCCTTTAGGTACGAACTGGCGTTTCTGACTTCCTCCGCTCCACTGCGTCCCTTGTACTTGCGCAAACTTTCTCTTTGCTTCTTGGGCGCGGACAATCCTAGCTTCAGCCTGTTCCGCCACCATAGCCCTTTCCGCCACCTGAGCATACGTGGCTCCTTGCAATCCCGCCATACTCACATCGCGATATAATTCCGGCTTAAGGCCCTCAAGGAAACGCTCGATCCTTAGAGCCTCTGTGCTCACCATGTGTGCAGCGAACCTGGACAGCTGCTCAAATTTCCTGATGTATTCAGCCACAGTCATTGACCCCTGTCTGAGGTTGATGAACTCATTCAGGCGCTGAGCTCTCACTGGGGCCGTAAGGTACTTGCCCCTAAATAGTTCCTTAAATCTTTCCCAGCTCATTGTCGCGGGGTTTTCGAGCACCATAATGGTGTCCCACCAATGCCCTGCGCTTCCTCTTAGTAAGAACGCGGCACATAGGGCCTTCTCTGCCTCAGGAACGCGGCTGTAAACGAACATGCTCTCCAAGGTCCTGATCCAGTCTTCAGCTGCCGTTGGGTCGGCTGTATCTTCGAATGTTGGTGGGTTCAACCTCCTGAACCTTTCTCCCACTATCTCTGCCCTGTCGGCCTGAGTGTTTCCAACATTCGGGGTGTTCTGTTGGATCAGCTGTTGTATTTGGGTTGACTGCTGGCGTACCAATTCCGTAAGTTGGAAAATGGTCGCGTCGCGGTTGTCAGTAGGGGCCGTGTTTCCCCTATTCTGGTCATCGCCGCCGCTCGACTCACCTCTTGTTCTTACCATCTTCTATCCCTATCCTGATTGTCCTAGGCCAATAAATTATGCAACATATAGACCCACATAAATTTAACACTTACTTGCAAGGCCGCTTCCGCTCTTTTGGGTGTGTGTGTATGGACAGTCTACAGAACCTGTGACCGAAGCTCTGATACCACTCTGTCAGGACCCGACGTTCCTAACTGCCTATTCTAGCGCATTCCTATGTGCCTAACGAGTTGTGATTAGTAAAGTATACTGAAAATGCGAATAGAATTTTTCTTTTCCATTTACATAATGGAATGATGTTCTGTACAAGTCAAAAGAATACATGTCGAACCCTACGTTCCAGACATGATCTAACTACGAGGACGAAGATGTGTCGGCACAGCAAAAGGCTCCTATGCGCCCGGCCTCACAGGTCGTCATCCATACACACACGTCCACCCCAAAAGCAGCGCGAAGCATCCAAAAGATTGGCCTTGCCATCTAAGCGATCACGTACCGTGGTCGCTCGCACCTACAACACATAACGTAAGGGATGAGCGATATGCTCAGTAAGTAGAAATCATGCATGACGTGCACGTGATAAAACCCCGCAAAGGCAATCCACGCCAATGCACTTTACGTCGTATGGATCAAACTTAATCTCATATCTTTTATCTTAGGGCCCTTGGCAGACTTTTACCCAGGCGTACACCGTAAAGAGCTCTATCCAACCACGGGCATCAGCCCAAAGTATGAGGGCCTCAACCCAACCAT
Source organism: Craterostigma plantagineum (assembly GCA_027422505.1). Taxonomy (NCBI): domain Eukaryota; kingdom Viridiplantae; phylum Streptophyta; class Magnoliopsida; order Lamiales; family Linderniaceae; genus Craterostigma; species Craterostigma plantagineum. The sequence continues at coordinate 1,398,297 of JAPQWV010000055.1, forward strand.
ACTAAAGCATGAGGGCATCAACCCAACCACGCTAATCAGGGATATAAGGGCGTCAACCCGACCATGAGGGCATCAACCCAACCATGGTATCCCCCGACGCATCAACGTCGTTCGTAAACTGGCGACGCATCAACATCGCCGACGGCGCATCAACGCCGTCTCGGTGCCCCGGAAGCCGCCACTTCTTAAAATAATATCCTCATTACTCACTTCGGCATTTGCTTTTCGCTATTTGCGACATATACGTGCACACTCATCATCTCATTTTTCCCCCAACGTGTCGTGCATGCTCGTGCATATGCAGAATGCATCAACATCATAATGCTTACCGAAAGCATGGAACCATATCATACAAGTTCACATAAGCACGTAAACACATCATCACATAATCACATAAATTTGGCACATACACATATGTTATGTGTCGTAGTTGGATTTCCACTTACCTGGAGTCCGTAGATTAGCAGTCCCCTGACCCGTAAGTGTTCCTAAGTCCCGACCTTAGGCATGAAATATTGGTGTCAGTGCGCTATTTTATTTAGTGGTTCAAGTATGCTAATCTCCAAACCCTAAATGTACATTATGGGTGTGTTAGTCTAATCGGTATTTCACGAAATTGGCTTCGGGTGAGTCTCGAGACGTATCGTAGGTAGGTTTCGAGCTTGGTGTTGGAAATATCTCGACATTCGTTTTTATTATTAATTATAAGATCCCTACATCATTCAATGATATCGACATTATTAGAATGCCGGCAAAGTCTCGACATTGCGTGAAGAATTCGACATTTATTCTTAACAAAGGACTCGACATTTTTTTTTAAGTAGGAGCTCGACATTTTGCTAGACAATGGCCTCCACATCTTACATGACTTAAGATCTCGGTATGTCTTGTAAGTGAGTCTCGACATTTATCATATGCTTCGACATTTTCCTAAGTGGTTCCGACATTTCGTTCGAATGCAAGGACTCGACATTTTACTATCCTGCCTCGACATTTTATACAATGAAAATCTCGATATATATATGTATATATCACGTCGACATCTAGCCTAACCGTTCGACATTATATTCGACATTTGGATTAGAAAATGTCGGCATGCATTTTGCATGAACCTCGACATTTTTAATTCGACTTTTATTCGGCTCGACATCTTCTTTAGTATAAGGACTCGACATTGTTCTCGATATGACGAGTCGACATTTTATCTATAACATGGTCTCGACTTTTTCTTTAGACATCTCGACATTTATCATCATCTTCATTTCTTCATCCCATCGAACCTAGGTTCTTAGCTTATTCTACCCAAATCACTTAGCTAAGCTCAAGGAGATCCTTAACTATGGATTATTATCCAAGGTTAGAGCATTCGCCGTCTACAATACAAGTAATTTCCTAACCTTAGTTACCAATTTAGCTAAACAATCCTTAGTATAAAAATCGAAATGGTTTAGGGATTTTCGTCACTTACTACTTCCGAAATTCCAAGCTATTTTGAGAGTGAAACCTTGAGCTTCCTTCGATGTCTTCCTTGCCTCTTTTCTTTCTTCTTGCTTTCGTTAGTTATTAGGTGTTAATGTGTTAAATGAGATATTTTCTTTCACTTTAAGGGATGGTCATGATATAGGCGTGGGTTTTCCTTGATTTAGGGATCTTGTTTGCTAAATTTCATTTCTAAGGATTTTGGGCCCAAGTTTGAGGTCTGATTTGGGCCTAAGTTTGGATTTAATTATAGCCCATTAGTAACTATAGTCCAATTTTTCTCTCATGATCCAAATTTCCTTGTCCAATTTTCGAAATTACTAAATAAATTAGGGGTCACTTGGTACGATTTAATTGTACTAAATTCAAGAATTCGCCTAAGCACGTAATTTTCCACACAACTTCAAGTAAGTCACATAAGCACTATTTAATCGCACCCAATTTCGTAAAACACGAAGCTTCACTTAACTCATATTGGGCACGTAAATCACATTTATGCACATAAAACACAAAGTCGTGTTTTACTAATTTATTGGCCCTAAATGCTTACGGGGAACCCGGGTGCTACACGTGTCCCCGCATCGGCATATAACGGAACTCCTGGGTCACGGTAGTGCAAAAGGTCAGCCACGTTGAATGTGCTCGTGATTCCCCAATCGTCCGGAATTCCCATAACGTAAGCATTATCATTTATACGGCGCAACACCGGATACGACCCATATTTCCAAGGAAGAAGCTTGTTGTTTGTTCCTCCCGGTCTCCTCTCTTTCCTGATGCACCATAACATAATCCCCGACTTGAAAACCTTCACTTCGTCGATGCCTATCAGCTTTAACTTTGTACTGAGCAGCTGATGTTGTTAACTTCTGATGAACTTCTTGTCGAACACTAACCGCGTCAATGGCCATTCGTGGTGCTGTCTTATTTCCAGAATTATTACGTAACACACCAACCATATCAAGCGTCATTGGTCTTTCGACATGGGATGAACTGTGACATTTTGGAGAACCCATCAACCACCACTAAGATAGAATCGAAGCCGCGTTGAGTTTCGACAGCCCTAGAACGAAATCCATCGATATATCTTCCCAAATATTATCGGGAATCGATAAAGGAAGATAAAGACCCGTCTTCTTCGTTCCACCCTTCATCTGTTGGCAAATGAAGCACTTTTCGACAAATCGTGCAACGTCCCGCGAGCTTGCGGCCAATGAAACCTCTCTCGAACAGCAGCTAGAGTCTTCTCACGCCCAAAGTGACCCAATAAACCGCTGCTATGAACTTCCTCGATAAAGTGTTCCCGCAGAGACGTTCTTGGAATGCAGAGCTTATTCCCCTTCAAAAGAAAACCGCTTAGAACATAAAAGCCACCAGCTGTAGTCACATGTTGAGCTTGCTTCCAAATTTCGCTGTAGTCTTCATCATCCTTATAACAATCTTTGAGATGCTCGAACCCGGTCACCTCACTCTCCAACGTCCTGAGCAATGTAATCTGCCTACTAAGAGCATCGACGACTAGATTTTGACTCCCTTGCTTATATAACAACCTCAAGGGAAACTTTTGCAAAAACTGAATCCATCTCAAGTGCATGGCGTCTGTTACCCTATTCTGATTGTTCAAGTACTTCAACGTTTCATTGTCAGAATATAGCACAAACTCCATTGCAATAAGATAGTGCTCCCAAGTCTTCAACGCTCGCACCACGAAATAGAACTCTTTATTGTACGTGCTCCATTTTTGCCTCGCCTCGCTGAGTTTTCACTGAAAAAAGCCATTCGTCTCTTTTCTTGAGAAAGTACAGCGCCTACCCCTAGCCCGCTCGCATCGCAATGAACTTCAAATAACTTGTCAAAGTTGGGTAAAGCCAGATTTGGAGCCGATGAGATCTTGTTCTTCAATTCCGCGAAGCATTTTTCTGTTTTTTCAGACCAAACAAAACACCCTTTCTTTAAGCAGTCAGTGAGAGGGAGGGCAATTTCTTCGAAATTCTTTATAAATCACCTATAGAAAGATGCAAGCCCATAAAAGCTCCTCAGTTCGCAAATATTTTTCGGGGTCGGCCATTGCTTAATCGCGGACACTTTGCTCGTGCCATTTCTAAACCTTCTACGGAGATAACAATGCCATGAAAAATCAGTTTTTGGTCAAAAATTTGCACTTCTTAACGTTAAGGCTCAGCTTATTATCAAAAAGAGCCTTCAAGACCTCTCTCAAGTGTGACAAGTGCTCTTCCTCCGACTTGCATCAAGATATCGTCGAAATAAACAACTACAGATTTATCTAGAAACGGTTTCAAAACCTGATGCATTAACCTCATGAAGGTGCTCAGTGCGTTCGATAACCCGAAAGGCATGACAAGCCATTCGAACAAACCATAGTTTTAAACGCCGTCTTCCACTCATCACCCGGTTGAATTCGTATTTGATGGTAACCGCTTTGTAAGTCGAGTATAGAAAACCAGCTAGCTCCGCTAAGCATGTCAAGCATGTCATCCATGCGCGGTATAGGAAAATGATAAGCGACTGTGATTCGATTTATTGCTCGGCTGTCGATACACATACGCCGACTTCCGTCTTTCTTCGGTCAACAACGTCGGGACTGCACATGGGCTGATGCTCTCTCGAATATGGCCTTTTCGAAGTAATTCCTCCACCTTTTCTCTAAGGGGAGCATGCTCCTTGGGGCTCATGCGGTAGTGGGCGAGATTCGGCAAGCTAGCACCCGGGATGAAGTTTATTTGATGCTGAATTTCTCTCAAAGGAGGAAGACCTTCCACAAAGGAGCTATCCGTCACGGCTGCAAACTCGCTCAGAAGCAGCTGAACTGCATCAGGGATGTCTTTTCCACCGCCTCACGTAGTCATATTGAGAATTTCTTTGAAAACAACTAAATGAACCTCTCCAGCTTGCTTCATTTCTCTCTCAAATGAGTTTGAAAGAGTAAAAAACGAGGCCCTACTAGGTGTAGCAGAATGAGAGTTAGGTCGCAACGTGTATTTGATGTTTCCCCTCGTAACTTCGTATGCGTTGCTTCGTCCCAAATCATGCGCATCAGAATCAAATAACCACGGCCTTGCCAACCGAATATGACAAACATCCATATCCACCACATCGCAATACACTTGATCTTCAAATTTTCCGATAGAAAACGAAATCTGGCATCTCTCGACCACCGGAACCTTCTCCACTTCAGATTTAATTCCGCGGAACTCGTAAGGCATTGAAAGTTTCTCGCATGGAAGTTTCAGCTTCTCGACCACCTTCATTCCGATGACATTCTCGCAGCTCCCGCCGTCAATAACCAAATCGCAAAGGTGACCGTTGACTACGCAACGTGATCTGAAAATAGCATTCCATTGGCTCGTATCATCGCCCTTAGGAGTGATTAGAAGCTTTTGAAGAACCAAATTCTCTTGAGTGTCTTCTTCAACATCCCCTCATCAGAATCCTCCGCATCGCAAACAACTTCCCAACACTGGTCTCTTTCCCAACGAGCGCAGCGGATCATCTTTGGGGGCATTCGTTGGAACGATGGCCGACTTGGTTACATCGATAGCATCGAATCGGTGCAGGTTCACATAAGGGTTGTTTCTCCTTTCCTCTCCTGCAGGGTGCATGGGTCGTTTGCCAGCCAGCTTCTCGTCATCTCGCTCGACAGGCGGGGCTCGTGAGGTTCCCCCAGTATGTGGTGGATCTTGCGGTACAAATGAGTGCCTTCGACTCCGAGAGTGGTCAGCCATCTCCGCCTCAATTGCCAGATTTCGAGCCTCCATCATCGTCCTGATCATTTGGACCCCAATGCGATCACGGATGCTTTCTCGATGCCCTTCGAGATACCTCGCGACCGTTTGACCCTCTGATTCGTTGAGATTATTGCGTTCGGCGAGCCGTAAGAATTCTGCCGTAAACTCATGTACGCTCCTATCCTTCTGTCGACATTTCTGATATTGTTGAAACAACATCTGTTCGTAGTCTGGAGGCAAGAACTCGCTCATCAGCAATTGTTTCATACGATGCCAAGAGCGAACATTGCCTCGACCCTCTGAGTTTCGACGTCGCTGGACCCTCTCCCACCATACTGACGCTCCACCCTTCAGCCTGCATGCGACCATCTTCACCCTTCGGTCTTGAGGCATGTCCATGTAGTCGAAGAATTTTTTGACATCGGTCATCCACTCTAGAAAGTCCTCAATGCCGAGAGACCCGTCAAAGGTGTCAAGGTCCACTTTAAGTTGGAAGTTATTATTTCGCTGCGGTCGTTCTTCTTCGTCTAAGCTGAGGCTAGTATCTAAATCAGAAGGGTCTTTGTCCCTTCGTTGGTCTCTTCGTTGCCGGCTAGGCCGTCGGGCCTCGAGTTAGTTGAATCCTTCGAGCACTTCCAAAAACCGCTCTTCCAAGCGTTGGAAGTGTTGTTCTATGTGCTGCTCCAAAAATTGCAACGCTTCGCTGTTATTCCCGATCTGGTCGCCGTCACGACCGTCACCGCTCATCGTGGTCAGCTCTAATACCACTCTGATACGAATTGCCAGGGATCACCACTTGTGAGCTTGCAAAAGAGTCAAACTCAGTCTGCCTTACAACGATTATTAGACTGAATATAAAGATGAACATTATTTAATACTAATAAAAGTAGAGCTTGAACGTCCGGAGCTTTGAACGGTCTTGTGTTGAGATTTGTGTCTTCATGTCTTAACAGAAACTTTACCGTCCTCATCAGGAACCCGATTGGTCTTGAGCAACTGAGGGAGTCGCTTGGGTTTGAGCCAGGGCCGTGAGCATGGAGACACTTGCTTCTTCTTCTTCCGAAAGCAGGGGGCTTGTGAGAATCATAGGTGTAGGCGGAGGCGTCCTTAGGGTTAGGATGGTGGGTCGAATTGCGTTGTGTGGGTTGTATGAGTGGTGCGGTACGTGGTGTGGGTTTTTTGGGTAGTTTGTGTGGTGGTTTGGGATTGTCCAGCTCCAGCGCCTGTCTGCGATGCGCCTGCGCCTTGTGTTTGACCTTCGCCTTGGCCACTTAATGAAGTCCTAGGCCTTTTCTCCCCCTCATGAGGGTCCTGATCATCTGGAGCGTCATGTCTACGTTGTGTGCGGGAGCCTTGGCCACGACACGATTGAGAAGGTGGCTCAGGGTGATCCATGAGATGCCGGTAGAGTGACTTTTCTTGAGGCATTCGGGTGGGAAGGCCTGTAAGGCGGGCGAGAAGGATGTCGTGGAGCTGGGTGATGGGTATGGTATATATGGGTTGATGAGGATAGAGGAGTCTATGAGTGGGTCGCTGGGAGTGGGTTGTGGGGTTGGGTTTGTTGGTGCTAAAGGGCCCTCGGAGACGGGTGCTTTCCTAGTGTCACGCCGGGACGTCTCGATAGCCAGCACTCTCTCCATCATTTTGTCTTCTAAGGATCTAATGGCTGCAGAGAGAGCTGTCTGAAATTGAGCTTCAGTCACGAACTAGACGGACGCCTCCGTCGATGATGGACCAGGTCGACTGATGTCGCCTATTGTCAACCTTTGAGCAAACACCGACTCCTCAGGTTGGCTCGTAGTCACTAGAGGTTGTGACTGTTCGAGACTTCCACCCACTCCTTGAGTTGAATCTTGGAGATTCTCCTATATGGGTGTTGTGACAGGTTCAGAGTGAACTTCCATATCAGACACCGTTGTAGCTGGGCCGGTTGGGATTTGTAGCTGGACTTCGGCCTCAGCGCTTGGAGTGATGATCGACACTGTGTTTCACGTAGTGGTGACTGTGGTGAAGAGGGACTCTAGTTGTATGCTTAGTCTTTTGGAAGTCCGTCTTATTAGTCTAATCTCCTCATCGGACTCTGTGTCGGATGAGGTGGTTGTCTGAGGAGAAGGTTCACACTCAACATCCTCACGAGTCTGTTCCATCACCTGTGGAAGTGAGCTTTGGCCCGCTTCAGCCTCGGGCTGTGCTTCTTGTTGAAGAACCTCCTCAATGGGCTCTTCGAGCATGCCTATATGGATGGGCACTTCCACTTGGAGCTCCTGATTTTGATCTTCAGCTTCCATTTCGAGAGCCACCTCCTCGATCATCGTGGCATCCAGATTTGATAGCTGAGTTTCTTGGACTAGGGGCTCCTGTTCAAGCTCCTGGGCCATTGCATCGACCATTGTGTACTCAGGGCTTGACTGTTGTTGTTGAGGGTTGACTGCGAAATCTGTTGGGGGCCCTCTGATCATCTGCTCCGTCAGATGATTCTCCTGGCAGTATAACTTGAAGGTGTCTCCCGAGGGGTCGGGGAGACGTAGTAGCACAAACGAAATCAGCATCGAAGGTCGATCCAAGTCCGTGAGCTTTGGGTGATGGAAGAACTTGAGCCGCAGTGGTTGGTAATTTCCTCCGGGAGGTAGACGAGGAATATTCTACTCGTGCATCTCCATGTGTTGTCTAATGATTACGGAGAACCACCGACATACGGCACATTACTCGAGCGTTTGTTCTCCTTCTGTTTGATTTACTTTGCTAGATCATTCCAGATCATTCCAGATCATTTACAAGGCGATTCCGTGGAAGTTATAGAGAATGTTGTCGTTGCCTTTGTTAAAGCCTGCGTGCTTTGGCGACAGACACTTGTTGATGATTCCACAGTGTCTTCCAATGGTGTGGGATCCCGTTGCTCTGAACTTGAGCTAGTTTGGTCAGCGGAGGATGGTATCCCATCTGAAGAAAGTCACGCATGAGCTCCGCATCAGTAGGAAGAGGGTCGTAATTTGGGCTGTAGGGGAGGTCGAGGACAAGTCCATGGTCACTCTTGTTCATGCTGATGTGCCCCGTCCCTATTACCGTGGCGAAACTGTACGTCCCTTCAATGACGTGGCTCTTGATCATCCCCGAGAACTGTTGGAGGTAGACCATTGGCACCGAGGCCGCTACCGTTAGAGCATGCCACAGGGGGTGGCCTTGTAGTATTGACACCATGATCTCGTGCGGACACCTGAAGGTAGTCAAGTCGAGTTGGTAATTGGTGTCATGAACGTTGAGGTACATGGCATTCTCGTACATTGTGATTGTATGTTGGGTAGTGATCCATCTGAAATGCAAATAAGAAATGTAAATCATTAGTTCAAGAATTTTTTTAATTTGGGTCGAATTTTGAATTTATCAGACCATAATAATGGATCATGTCATAGCACGTTTGAACAAATTTGTAATTGATATCATAAAATCTGCACATAAAATCATACGAAGTGAATATTGAAGAGATAATTTCATTTCAACATAAGCATATAAGTCCTATAAAAGGTGCAGTTTGGAAATTTTACTATATTTAAGTACTGTTCACTCCGTGCTTTTTATCGCGCGAGAATTGAAATTCTCAATTAAATTGTCTAAGTGCAATTTTTGAAATCAATTCTCCATGTTAATTTGCGACGTAGAAAATTTTATTCGCTAAAGTGCTACAGTGAAACAAAACTTAGAATATTTTACTAAGTACTGAACGTTATGCGCGTGGTACTGTAGCTAAGAGATTTAACGATCGAGAAAGATTTCCGTGTAAAATTACTACAGAGAAATTAGATTTCCGCGTAAATTTACGAACGAGAAATTTTTTGCCTTCGACTGTCACTGGTTCCCCTCGACCCGATTTGTTGTTGCATGGGTCAGCGGGCCAGATGCAGTCTTGATAACGATTTGTGATGCCGGACTTAGACCGCTGAGTACGGATTCCCAGTCTCGCAAGTAACCGAGAAAATTGTCCTATGAGGACGGCGACGGGAAATTACGAAATCCTTGACCAAGGTATTGAACTAACTCATGTGAGACATGAATGGTAGTTGGGTAATTTTCCTCGTCTCCGTTTTATCATAGAATCCAGTTTAGTGAGTTTGACATAGACCATGGCTCTCATTTGATTGGGACACAGCTGAAGGTTTATACGTAGCACTGTTATCTATAGTGAGGTTCTGGGTAAAGACTAGGTCGAAATTCGCACTCGAATCGGGTTATGGTCCGATACTGCGGGAATGGATAGGTAACTACCAGACTCTTGGATTCCTCCCTTGCCGATTGATTCGAACCTAGAGAGTTGGGCTTAAAAGGATCATCAACGTGTACTGATAAGGAGAGAAAGTGTTTTGGGCCTTAACGGGCCTTGGGCCGTTGGGCCACGTCTTAATGGGCCTCGGGCCATTTATTGGATCGAAGTTGGAATTCTTATGAAACCACCTTTAAGACTTGGGCTTGGCGAAGTGCTTAATGGGCTTATGGGCTTGAGGATAAAATTGAATTTCACCTTAAGCTAATTTCAAAATATGCCTTTGAGGGTATTTTCGGAATTTGCATATTTGATATAAATAAATATGAAATAAAATATTAGGAATATTATTTATTTAAATTGGAAATTAATTTAGGCTAAGAATTTCGTGCTCCAAAGGTAGGGAAATAGAGGTAATTTTCGAAATCAACCAAAGGCACAAAACACACACCGAATGTACACACATTTCTCACACGCGATGGCTCAGTTCTCTCTAGCCATCTTCAGAGAACTGATTATGTGGTTTTTAACCTAGATTATGCTCAGAGACTGGTCTGTAAACACTGGAAACTAGCATTCGAGTTTCCATACTATGAGCAGACGAGAAATTTTCACAAAATCATGCCAAAGATTGCAGAAAATAGATGTAAATAGAGTTCAAACACACAAAATTCCTAAAGGATGTCGAATCTACATCTCAAAGACGAAGATTTAGTGAAAATATGTAAGATTTTGTAAGATTCGCCTTTGAGGAAAAAGTTTTTCGCGAGAGAAAAATTATCGACTGTTGAGTTTTGCGATTGAGGGTCTTGCGTGTATTTGGGGATTTTCGACTACAAGCACTAATTTCGTCAAAGTAGGCTCCATTTTGGCAACTCTCACTAGGTTCGCTCTAGCGCTCATTTATATTTCACTAGCGAGTTTTATATTTATATCACCCAAGTCAACACAAGTCATATTAAGTTAATTTACATGTGATCGAGGCGCTTTTAATCACTTCACCGATCGAGAGATCGTCATTTGGAATTAAAGAGACTTTGAAGGCTTTAATTTGGTTATGACTAAGAAGGGAATGGATCTTTTGGGAAAGTGAGGTTACGTCATCTTCCATTCGTTCTTCGTTCTCCTTTACTTCGGCATTTTTCTCTTTCGTCCTCTTGTCTTTTTCATCCTTTTATCTTTTGTAAATTTTCCGCACTTGCTCAGGCTAAAGCTCCGCTTCTCTACGAGGTTGAGAGATTATATAAGGCGAAGTTCTTCTTGTTGGTTCTTGAGCCGATACCTTGCTCCTTTTCTCTTAATCCCTAAAGAGGTTTCAGAGATTATCAATTTGAAGAAGTTCACGGTTCTGGAATTCGAACCCAAGGTCGTGCTCCTTTTCTCGTTTTCTCGATATAATACCGGATTGTCGTTGGAGAAGTTCACTTCGTTGTGCTCCTCTTTCCAGCCGTTCTGACGAGCGTACGAGATTAACAATGGAGAAGTTCACAGCAAGACCCATGCCCTTGTCTTAAAGATTTTGAGAGGCAGGTTCTTTTGATTCTTTTTTCTTTGTGCGTTGAGCATTCCTCGTGTGCGTTTTTCACCTTCTTTTGTCATCTTTTTCTTTTTCGTCCCATTTTTCTCCCCCTCCTTTTCTTGATTGAACATCCTGTCAAAATTTTATATTGTCGGTTGAAGGCTCAAATGGTTTTCAAATAAAGAACTGGAATTTGGAGAAGACTCAAAATGGATGACTAAAGGCTATGTTAAAGGATAGAAAATTATATTTGGCCGAGTGAGGAATTTGCTAAGTGCCCTAATCATCTTCCGAACGTTCTAATGCAAGGTGAGTATGAGGCCAAGAATCACGAGTCAAGACAAGCAGTGACTGTGTGACTCGTTCAAGAATAGATCCGTTGAAAGAAATAAAGAAGGCTAGAAATCTCACTCATATAAAGTGGCTTTGTGTCTAGTTAAGTCTACGAGAGAACCTTTAGACACAAGAATGCGAGTTAAGATCGACAAAATTAAGCAATTGATCAGTTGCATGTTAGGGAAATTCATACGTGACTTGGATCGAGCAACCTAAGAATATCGTCATTCCCCTAATATTATACTTATATGTATAATGTTTTTGAATTTTTGTTTGATTATTTTTAGTTTTATTATAAAGAAGTATTCATGCAAGATATAGCATTAAAGCATAGAAAACGCATAGCATAGAACACGTATAAGCACATAGGAGCACGTAAAGCACAGAATACGAAAGATTCAACATGCCTAATTTTCCGACAACAAATTGGAACCGTTTTTTATCTAAGGCCTTGGTGAAAATTTCAGCTAGTTTATTTAGTTTTCACGAAGTACATGTCAATTGTGCCTTTTTCTACGTGATCTTTTATAAAATGATATCTAATATCAATGTGTTCTGTGCGTGAGTGATGAACGGGATTGCACGTAATCGCTATGGCACTTTGACTATCGCTATAAATGGCTATATTATTTAAATTGTACCCATAGTCGCGAAGCTGAGTCCGCATGCATAGCATTTGCGAGCAACAGCTGGCAGCCGCGACGTATTCAGCCTCGGCCATCGATGTTGAGACGCAGTTCTATTTCTTGGATGACCAGCAGACCAGTTTCTTGCCTAGAAATTGAGCGCCACCGGAAGTGTTTTTCCTGTCCATTCGGCAACCTGCATAATCAGCATCAGTATAGCCAATTAATTTGAAATTCGTGCCCTTAGGACACCACAATCCTAGGGTAGAGGTGCCTTTGAGGTAGCGTAAGATTCGTTTAACCGTGAGCATGTGGCATTCTTTAGGGTCGGCTTGGAAGCGGGCACATAAGCTAGTGGTAAACATTATATCCGGCCGGCTTGAATGAGGTAGAGAAGAGAGCCGATGATGCTGCGATATAGTGTGATGTCGACCACTTTTCCTATGGGATCGGCATCCAACTTGCAGCTAGGTGACATGGGAGTGCTGAGAGACTTGCTCTGATCTTGATGGAATTTCTTTAGAATATCCATGATGGATTTAGTCTGGCTTATGAATATCTCATCTTTGAGCTGCCTGACTTGAAGTCTCAAGAAGAATAGCATCTCTCCCACGTGACTCATTTCAAATTTGCTCTTCATTAGGTCTCCGAATCTCTTGCATAGCCGTGGATTTGTTGATCCGAAGATGATGTCGTCTACATAAACTTGGACGATCTCAAGTCTTTGTCTTGCCATTTTATGAAGAGGGTCGTATCGCTCGTCCCGCGGATGAACCTAGATTTCATGAGAAAATCGCTCGAGACATCATACCAAGCACATGGGGCTTGTTTCAGTCCGTAGAGAGCTTTGTCCAATCGATAGACGTGACCGGGGTGTTCTTGATTAACAAAACCTTCTGGCTGAGCTACGTAGACTTCCTCCTTACACGCTGTTAAGGAAGGTGGTCTTAACATTCATTTGATAGACCTTGAAGTCTTTGTGAGCTGCATAAGCTAAGAAAAGGCAGATGGCTTCGATTCGGGCAACAGGAGCATAGGTTTCGTCGTAGTCGATGCCTTCCTGTTGATTGTATCCCTTCGCAACCAGCCTTGCTTTGTTCCGAATCACTTCCCCATCTTCATTCTTTTTATTCTTAAATACCCATTTCGTTCTGATGATGGTTTTCCGATGCGGACGGGGTACTAAAGTTCATACTTGAAGACGCTCGAATTGGTTGATCTCGTCTTGCATAGCTATCACCCAATCTGGGTCTTTAAGTGCATCTACTACCTTGTTTGGCTCACTTTGGCTGAAGAAGCAGCTAAAGGGACTATGCTGATGTCTTGTCCTTACTCCGCTCGAAAGATCACCAATAATCTGATCAATCGGATATGCTCGAGTCCACTTTCGCTCATGTGGCAGAGCTGACGTAGATGCATCAGCCATTTGTGGTCCGAGATTACCAAGAATTTCTTGTTGTTCATTAGGATGAGGTAAGTCTATTTCTTCATTAAGATTGGGCGATTCTGACGAGACTTCCTCATTGACTATTATGGGTTCTTCAGTGATCTGTGGTAATTCCGAGTCGGGTGAGGTGGAGACAGTTGAAGACCTTGGGACATCGGCCACGTCGAGTGGGGGTTCCACTAAAGGTGTCTCGTTAGTAGTCTCTTGCCGATATACGGGCTCAAAGAGATAGTCCAAGTCCTCCAACGCAAGTCTCAGAGCTTCTTCTGACGTTGAGTCCTTATTTGTTGCCATCTCTTGTTGGTTTTATACCAACACACCAGTGTATACAGGTTCTGAACTATTGTATTCAGAAGCCATCTGGTTAGGTGTGGGTCATGTACTGAGGTGTGCCGGTGCTATCTCTGCCACTTCGTGGAAAGTGACATTATAGCTTTCTCTGATTGAGTGATTGGACTTGATGTATACTCGGTACGCTTTTGAAGTTGACAAATACCCAGCAAATGTTGCTTCGGATGCTTTAGGGTCGAACTTAGCACGTTGCTCTCTGTCGTTCGCCACAAAGCACTTGCACTCGAAGACTTTGAAGAAGGAAACATTGGGTACTCTCTTGTTGATTATTTCGTACGGAGTCTTATCGAAGCGCTTGTGAACCACTGTCCTGTTCTGAGTGAAGCAGGCGGTATTTACTACTTTAGCCCAAAAGAAATGTGGGATGCCAGAATGAATCAGCATCGTACGTGCGGCTTCCACTAGCGTTCTATTCTTCCTTTCAACGACACCATTCTGTTGAGGCGTCTTTGCGGCTGAGAATTGCTGACTAATCCCATGTGTTCTGATAGAAATCACTGAGGTACTTGTTTTTGAACTTAGTGCCATTGTCTGTTCTGATGATTTGAATGGTTTGTTGCAGCAAATTCTGAGTAGCGTTCACAAAATTGATTATCAAGTCCCCTATCTCATCCTTAGTTCGGAGGAACTTCGTCCACGTGTAGCGAGGGTAGTCATCAACGATAACGAGCACATACTTGTGCCCACTAATACTCTGTGTCAGCATGGGTCCACGGAGGTCCATATGTAGTAATTCCAAGGGACGTGAAGTAGAGGCAACTAGTTTGACGTGATGAGAAGCTCGCTTCATTTTTCCTAGTTGACACGCCGAACATTGATGCTCTTTTTGTAGAATAACGGTTGGTAGACCGTGAACCAACTTTTGCATTGATAGTCGTTGAAGAGCATTGATGTTAGATGAGACACACATTGATGCCATAGGCTGTTCCTCTGAATTGTAGTCTGGGAGATGAGGCAAACAGCAGTCGTAGTCCGCACGGACGTCAGATTGGTTGTCCTTGGAGGAGGTATGTGTTTTGACTGTCTAATATTCTGCACCGGTCAGCATGAATGACCACCTAGAATCCTTTGTCACAGAATTGGCGGAGACTTTCGACGTAAGAGACACCCTTGATTGTCAGATTTTCTAGAATGATGTCCCCAAGTCCTAGAATGGGGGCTGAGTCGTTTCCGAATCTAACTTTTCCGTTCGGTAGGTCTTTGTAGTTGCTAAGCAACTCTTGTATTCCCGTCATGTGTGTGGAGCAACCAGAGTCAAGGTACCACACATGATGGATCTGTAAAAACAAATTTAAAGAGCTTTAGGTACCCACTTATAAATGGGTCCTCTCTGATTAGCAGATTGTATCTGTGGTTCGGATATGGTTCCTAAACTAGTGTTAGTAGGACCGATAACAATCCTAGTCAATTGCGAAGGAGTTGAGTTGGGTTTGCCCTTTGTAGACGGCATAACCTTTTTGGCTTTCGTCTTTTTAGGCGGGGATTTAGGAACCCATTTAGGTTGAACCTTGCAGGGAAGATTAATTTCAGCTCGGACAAATGTTTTAGTAGGCTTGAGCATGGAAAAGATCTTTTCATTGGATAGTCTCCTAAGGTGTTTGGTGATTTGATCTTAACAGGATACCTTAGGTGAGAACCAGCATGAATAGCGCCATATGCTTTCTTTATGGTTGGATCTTGTTTCCTACGGGTCATCCTAGAGGCATTTGTCTTAGAATGATTAGTTTTTATTTCCGAAGTAGAGCTTGTTTCGAAATTTGTGCTTCTAAAGGTGGTAGGCTGAAGTGAACACATCGAAGCAATTATTTGAACAGAAGAAACAACTCTTTTATTTCTATTGAGTGTCGTTTATTTGTACAGAAGGAGATATTTTATTAGTTGCATTCAAATCTATGAGCTCGTTCTCTATTATTAATCTAGACACTCTCGCCTTCGACTCAAAAGCTCGTGTTACGCTCCCTGTAGACGTAAGTGAAACAGGATTAGGTTTAGAATATTTTAAAGTCCTATTCTTATTTTTAAGATCTTTTGAAGGCGCTTTTTCTTTCTTTACGCTTTTCAGAATGATATTTTCGGGGGAGATGCGTGAGAAATAGCTTGTGGGATTGAGGAAGCTTTGAGATTTTCCATCTCTTTTAGGAATTTTTTCTTTTCAGCTTCAAAATTCTCCCTTTCTTTTTTCTATAGAAACTCTTAACACTTCTATTCCCTAAGAATAGGGGGTATATAGAGAGAATTTTCAGAATTATGATGTTGAGCTTCCGTAATTTTAGAATGATCTTCAGGAATTTGAACTGATTCAAGGGTCCAACCCTGGGGAAGATTCCCAATGTCGTTGCTTTGATTCACTTCGTCAGAGCAGAAGGGAATTTCAGCCTTAGTTTTGGCTTTTCTCCTGGCCTCTTCTAATTCATAAGTTTCATTTTCCCCAGTGAAAGCCATGAGAGAGGTTAGTCCGAGACCCATGTATTTGACATCGTATAGCTGTTTACAGTCAACTTTCTTCGAATGACATGGATTCTCAAAACCTAAGCCATACTTATAATCATAAAACTCTAAGTCCTTGGGCTGATTTAAAAATATAGTCTGCTCTGATTGTTCTTTCTTTACTATAAGATCATCTATTTTTTATAGCGTATAACTTCTTACGGTCTTTTTCCTAAGTTCACAAACCTTAGTATTAGATCTATCTAATTCGGTTTCTAGGTTGGTGATCCTAGTAGTCGCTTCGGTTAACCTACAATTGACGTTAGCTTTCTCATTGAGATTTCTAACTAGGCAATTGTAGTTATTTTCTAGCCCGTCTTCTAATTCGTTAAGTTTTAGATATCCTTTGAGGTTTTGAGTCTCTCTAGAATGTAGGCTCTTAGAAAGTTCTTCCATTTTCGCACTAGAGCTCATAATTCTGATTTGAGACTAGTAGTTTTCTGATGAGTTGACTAGTTTCTTCTCTACTTCCTTTACGCTTTTCTGCTCATGTTTCATGTTAGTGTATGCTAGTTGATACAATTCTAACATGGTCAATAATGTGGATGGAGAAACTACCTCGGTGTATGTTCTTTATTCCTGGAGCTTGAGGTCCGAAGTCGATTGGCTGAAGATGAGGACTGGTTTTTCAAGTATCGTTTGCTCATCATTTTTCCAATTAATGCCAACTGCTTTCCCAGCGCTTTCATGTTAGGCTCCATGTCTAAATCTGTTTCATCTTTAGACTTTGAGGGGGTAGAAGGCTTGATGATGTTTTCTTTTCATGTTTTCGAGCTTCTGCTCTCTGAGACTAGGGCAACTGAGTCGTCGATTTTGCCCTTCTGCTCCTTCTAAATCTCGCTAACATCTTCCTCGTGCTGTGCGAGATTGTCATACATGGCATGGATACCCAGCTCCTCATGGTCTTTATTTTGTCGGATTGAGCGGATATCTTCTTCTGTTTGGAGGGCAGAGGGAGAGAAATTAAATGCTTGTTTCCATGTTTATCTTTTTGATTTCAATCTTCCTCATCTCATTTAGGAGAGTGAGATATCTTTGGTAAAGATCGTGTAAGCTTTTCTCGGATTTAGCTCAGATGGAATCATAGGCCGCTAGAATGTTTGCCTTTTTGGCCTTGATGCCAACTTCTGTTCGTTGCATCATCTTATGCAGTTCATCCCACATTCCCTTAGCTGTTGGGATGCTGTCTATCTGACGATAGATGTCATTTGGGATCCCTTGCATAATAGTGTTTTTGGCTATTAGGTCAGCTTTAGCTCTCACTCTTTCCTCTGCAGCATATTCGCTCTTTGAGTCGCCTAGAGGTAGGAATTGGAGGGTTAGCAATGTTGTCTCCGGGTACATTTACCCAGAACTGACCTGCACCTTACTCAAGTGATGAGAGAAGGTCTTCTGCCTATTCCTTTAGCTCTATAAAGTTCAGAAATCGGCTTCTCCAAACTGTATATTCGCGTCTCTTGAGTATCGGGGGGACGATTGTTGTTTCCAAGTGAGTAGCTATCCATTTCTTCTTCGAGTTGATGTAGGATCTTCGTTTGTTGTTTTGTTGGTTTGAATTTCGGTGTGCTTCACGAGTAGCAAATTTGTTAGTAGCGTTTGATTCAAAAACGATCGAGAACTATTTTGATTCAATCTTTAAAGTTTGAGCAAAATAATTTCTCCGATTTAAAGTGGTAGTACTGTTTTCACGCGTTAGGGCTAAATTACGTGACTATGTGTTCTGGTGCTTACCTGATTATGTGAATCTATTTATGTGTTTTCATATGGTAAGTAGAACTGGCATGAGTTTACATTGCATATTCAGGAGCATGCACGATCACATGTGGGATGGGTTGTATGAACTGAGTATGCATATGTATGTCGCTTGTACACGATTGATACTTGCCGATATGGGCATTTGTTGTCGAATCGCAGTTGAGTCAGGGCTACGCTTCTATGACACCAGGGCGGCGTTGAGCGTCGTCATGACATATATGTATATGTATAATGGTTTATGATTGGGTAATGCCCGTGGCGGTAGGGGCGACCTGGAGGATGCAACGTGAGGGTATAATCGACACAGGGGGGATCCCTGGTGTAGGCAACCTCAGCGTAGGCTATCAGCGTGAGCGACCGCAGGGCAGCGGGGACGACCGAGTACATATGGCAACCTAGGGTATGGCCGCGTGGACCGCTATCGTATTTGTCCCTAGTGGACGTGAGCTCATTGTGGTGGATAGTAAGATTAGCTGAGGGCCCTGAGTGAAAGGAGTACGAGTTTTAGATGCATTGGCGCGGATTGCCTTTGCAGGGGTTGACACGTGCATTCATGCATAATCTCTGCTTACTGGGCCTGGCGGCTCATCCCTTACGTTATGTGATGTAGGTGCCAGTGACCACGGTACGTGATCGCTTTTGAAGGTCTATATTTTGAAGCTTCTCGCTGCTTTTGGGGTGGAAGTGATTGTATTGATGACGACCTGTGAGGCTGACACGCTCAAATACTAGCAAGTGTACTAGGTCGTGCAAGTAGTAAAACGGACGAAGTCCTAGTATCGATCCACGAAGATAGCTTGATTAATTCTAAGATATTAAACCTAATTCTAATTTAGACTAAGAGGATTTTTTTAGTTTTTATGATTTGATTAAATGAGATAAAAACGCAAATAATAAGATAGACGCAAATAAAATAGATGAAATAAAAAGCAATTTACAGCGAGTGACCAAGGCACATGCTCAGCACAAATAATTCCTACATCTTCATAAAATTCTATCCTATCTAACCATCATGAATCTCAGTCAAGGTAAAATTTCCTAAAACAATCGCTACTCGTTTGTCCCGCAATAGTGACCCTATGCGATAGAGAACCAACCCGTATATGTCTATAGGATTGTAGTTTCTATGCATGCATTCAATCTCTATGAAATTTCCCGAGCTTAAACGCTTTTGGCGCTTAAGGATTCAAAAACCTCACATACGAAACCAAATTCCATCTCTGGTCGGTTTTACGTAGTGATGTTCGATGTTTATTGTTCTAACCGGTTTAATCACTTTGTCCGTCTCATACAATATAACATCACGCATATGTTGATCAGGCATACACAAGCATTAAGTGCAAACAAGGAACACGTGACTCGATTCACACGTCAAATAAGATAAGAAAAATATTAATACGTAGTCATTATTCGGCCTAACATGGCCTTAATCACAAAAGAATTTAAGCCATCATATTAATAAAATAAAAACACCAATGTCGATATTAAAATAAAACTTCGCTTATCACAGAAGGAACGCTCGCAAGCCGTGGATAATCTCCTCTGTTCGCTGCCTTCTATTCTCCGCCGTAAAGCTCTCGTCTTTTCTTATTTTTAGCCGCCAGTTATCTCCTTTAATTTCTGCCCATGCCTTATTCGCTAGTTTCCTTTATATAGAAAAGTACCGACTTCAAAGCAACTAAGTCCAATAATTTGTTGATATTCGAATCTTGACTTGGCATATATCTTGTTTTGACTTTCTATTACCTTAAATATTGCATGTAGCATATCTTGGTGAGTCTTGACTTATTCTTCAAGTAAAATTGGTAATCTCTTGTGGGCTTTAGTCCACTGATGGGCTTGAATAACTCTAAAAGCACACAAAACTATTTTTGTGGCCCGAATTATAGCTCGACTTTAATTCCTTTCGCTCTGATATCTGTCAAATAAAAAGTATGTACGTAAAGGTAGGATACCCACGTGTATTTGGATAAATAACGGTTGAAACTTCGCTTTTTCGCTATAAATATAGCATAAATTCCTAAATTATCAACAACCCCCAAACTAGCTTCGATCGTTCTCGATCATAAAAGCGGAATAAAACCAAATCAAGTTAGGATTATAGAACATCTATTAATGAAATTCTCCTGCTTAATCTCAGAAAACGTAAAAGTATATAAGGTCGAGATAATCATCGACTAATGAACGATCTAGTCAAAACACGAGGCATGAGGTAATAGGTCGCAATCTTATCATAGCATGAATGACATTTCTAGAATTAGACCATGCATCAATCCACAACTCTCACAAGGATCGCTCAAGTCGCTCGATGTGTTTTTCAAAGGGATCTGTATAAAAACGCCCAATTCACGACATGAAAAGAATCTTCTCTATGCTTGCAAATATATCATATCATAATCACATGGTAGAAGTCTTACACGCTCTTCTAACCACTTATTTTGCTCTTGTAACACCGTGCCTATTTTTCATTTGACTCGTCCTTTCACCTTTCTAGCTCTTCTCGCTCGCCTTATGTTTTTTGGTTTTTTTTTCTTTCTTTTTTTTTTCTTTTTTTTCTCTCTTTTTTTTTTTCTGAACTAGCCCCTCCTATCTTTTTTATACGTCTTATCGAAGGGTGAGGTTTCTAGTCCGCTATAATATTACGACGTGAGATCTATATCATAGGATGAGTTCATAACTACATGCACCGACGATTAGCTCCTTCTCAACCAACAAGCCACTTTTCACGATATCGATATATTAACACATTGATACTGGGTCGTATAGGCTAAATTTGAGGAAATTAGGCTAAATATCTGGGCTCCAAATCAACAAATAAGTCAAATAGGCTCAAAGGGGCTCACTAAGTGGTAATACGTAAGGTAGGGAAGTACTTAGGCCAATGACTCAATCCTAGTGCCCATCTCATTTTCACACAAAATCCACATAGTAACCATTGACATGCATAACAGAGCAAGTTCGAAAATATTCAATCCATGCGTGTCACACAAGAATAAACACCGAGCATAATGAGTTGCTCTGAATTCATCTCTGAAGGCTCAAAAACTCACATATATAACTGGGTTGTGCTTCATGATACGCAATACTCTCCTAAAGCAGTCAATACAGCCACATAATCATGCTCAAATCGCAAACGTCATCAGTTATACACACTAAAAGACCGAAGTACATCGATACCTAAATATGTAAGCATATTAAATCTAGCATGTGTCACATCCCACCCCCAAACTAAATAGCACATTGTCCTCAATGAGTAAATTAAAAGCAAAGAAAAAGTAGAAGTAACACTGCCATGAATTTTACGTCGATCGATGTAGAAGACTTTGTTGATTCGCAGTAAGCAAGCAACCATCGCGAACGGGCAATCCCCAAACTAGTTATGAGCCTGTGAAACAAACTTGACTAGGCGCACCGTGAAAGCGAGTTTTATTAGAAAAAAATAATAGTTAGAATAATAGACTAAATATAATATATATGCATCGATAATACTTGGGTTGCCTCCCAAGAAGCGTTGTTTTTAAAGTCGTTAGCTCGACTGTCGAGACGATCAGGGTGGGTTGGTGTCTAGGCTTACTTTGATGTTCTGGAGGTCCTTCAGCTCGTTGGTATTCTCTCAAGACGAGGTGTCCCTGAAAGGCATAGAACAACGTAAAGCAGGAATATTAGTAGCACTAGGTTCTTCAAGGAATACCAAGTTCGCTTTGCCAATTTCCCCATCGTCGTAGAGTTTCAAGCGCTGCCCATTAACTGTGTGTTCGTCCTTTCCTTGATAAGGATTTGTACGGCCCCGAATGGAAATACTTTCTGCACTATATAGGGGTCAACCCACTTACTCTTTAACTTCCCTGGAAAGAGACGTAGCCTCGAGTTGAATAGCAAGACGCGATCGCCGACTTTGAACTCCCTTTTTATGATCTTCTTGTCATGCCACTTCTTTGTTTGCTCCTTATATAACTTGGCATTCTCGTATTTTTGACGAAACTCGTCCATCTCGTTCAACTGGAGCAACCTATTTTTATCTGTTTCAGACAAATCAAAACTTAGCTTTTTAATAGCCCAATATGCACGGTGTTCTAATTCTACAGGTAAATGGCATGCTTTTCCAAAAACAAGACGAAACGGCGAAGTCCCTATCGGAGATTTATATGCGGTGCGGTACGCCCATAGCGCATCATCTAGCTTGAGCGACCAATCTTTGCTTGAGGCGTTCACCGTCTTTTCCAATATCTGCTTCATCTCACTATTCGAAACCTCTACCTGTCCACTAGTCTGAGGATGGTATGGGGTAGACACTTTATGCTTCACACCGTACTTAGACAACAAATTAGCAAATAACGTATTACAAAAGTGAGTACCGCCATCGCTATATTGCCCTAGGTGTACCAAAACGAGTAAAAACATGTTTCTTAAGAAATCGAACGACTACGCGTGCATCATTGGTCCTACATGCTTCTGCCTCTACCCATTTAGAGCATAATCTACTGCTACCAATATATACTTATTTGAACATGAACTAGGAAAAGGCCCATAAAATCAATGCCCCACACATCAAACAGTTCAATTTCTAATATGATATTCAATGGCATTTCATGCTTTCGAGACATAGCACCCGTACGCTGACAACGATCACATGAGGCAACATAAGCATGTGCGTCCTTAAACAAAGAAGGCCAAAACAACCCCAATTGTAATACTTTAAATGCAGTTCAGTGGGTCCATGGTGGCCACCCGTCAAACCCGCATGACAATGAGATAAAACCGAGCTCACCTCTTCGGCGGGTATACATCGCCGGATTACCTAATCAGAGCAAATCTTGTATAGGACTGGATCGTCCCACAGGTAGTGTTTCGCATCAGAGAGAAATTTCTTCTTCTGATGAAAACTCAAGCCTGTGGGAATTTAACCTGTAGCAGCATAATTCGCAAAATTCGCGAACCAAGGAAATGATGTATCGATCAAAGCAAATAATTGTTCGTCCGAGAAATATTCGTCAATAGGTAACTCCTTATCTTGCTCATGCGAATTATCTAACCAAGATAAATGATCAGCTATCACATTCTCAACACCTTTCTTATCAGGAATCTCTAGTCATACTCTTGAAGTAGTAAAATCCAATGAATCAACCTAGGCTTAGCATCTTTCTTAGCAAATAAGTATCTAAGTGCAGCATGATCAGTGTAGATGATTGCCTTATTCAACACTAGGTAAGAATGAAATTTATCTATTGCAAATACCATGGCTAGTAACTATTTCTCAGTAGTAGAATAATTCCTCTGTGCATCGTCTAGAGTTTTACTAGCGTAGTAAATGACCTGAAATACCTTATCCTTGCGTTGTCCTAGAACCGCACCTACCGCACCATCGCTAGCATCGCACATCAGTATAAATGGGACTGTCCAGTCAGGTGAGACCATCACTGGGGCGGTGGTGAGTTTCTCCTTTAAAGTTCGAAAAGCCTGCAAACAATCATAAGTGAAGTTAAAAATAGGATCTTTAACAAGTAATTTAGATAAAGGCTTAGCTATTTTTGAAAAATTCTTTATGAAGCATCGGTAGATTCCCGCGTGTCCCAAGAAGCTTCCAACCCCCTTCACTGACGTAGGTGGTGGCAACTGCTCAATCGCGTCAACCTTGGCTCGATCCACCTCAATTCCTTTGTGTGATACCTTGTGCCCCAGAACTATACCATTCTGTACCAAAAAATGACACTTCTCCCAATTTAGGACAAAGTTAGTCTCTTCGCGTCGTGATAGAACAGATGCTAAATTATCAAGACATGTATCAAATATAGACCCAAATACACAAAAATCATTCATAAATATTTCCATAAATTTCCCAACTATGTCATGAAAAATAGCGAGCATGCATCTCTGAAAAGTAGCTGGTGCATTGCATAATCCAAATGGCATGCGTCTATATGCAAAAGTACCATAAGGACAAGTAAAAGTAGTCTTTTCCTGATCCTCGAGCGCTATAGAAATCTGATTATAACCTGAGTAACCATCTAGAAAGCAGTAAAACTCATGTCCAGCTAGTCTTTCTAACATTTGATCAATAAAGGGGAGGGGGAAATGATCCTTACGAGTGGCATCATTTAATTTCCTATAATCTATGCATACACGCCACCCCGTAACGGTCCTTGGGAATCAACTCTTTTAGAGGCATTCTTTATAACGGTCATACCCCCTTTTCGGGAACAACCTGGGTCGGATTAACCCATGTGCTATCAGAGATAGGGTATATAATACCAGCGTCCAAAAGCTTAATTACCTCTTTTTTTACCACTTCTTGCATCGCTGGGTTTAGGCGTCTTTGTGGTTGTGCGATCGGCTTGTAAGAATCTTCCATCGAAATCTTGTGCATGCAGACGGTCCGGCTTACTCGTTTGATGTCAGCAACCTTCCACGCGAATGCTCGTTTGTGTTCTCTAAGCACCCTCACTAGCTTTTTCTCCATTAGGTCTGTCATAGTGGAAGAAATAATCACAGATAAAGTGTAATACCCGTAAAATTTAATTACGGGATTTACAATAAAATTAGTGGTGGAGGGTATTTAATTAGAAACTTTGTGGGATTAATTAAATAAAGAAATTATGACTTTGGGTGATACGATGCTTACATGCTTCTATGTTTTTAAGTATGTGTCCATATGATTTCATGACCGTGTGATTTATAAATCTTATATGTGTTACAAATTATGACTTACGTGACTGCATGAAACATATGCTATGATTTTATGTGGCTTCCATGAATTATGTGAGATCTTATGTAATTAATTTACATTATATGATGGCATGACACGCATATTCATGGTATGAGCATATGCACGCACGACTAGTATAAGAGTCAGGGAAAGAGAGCATGCATGTGTATAAGATCGCGTGAGAACGATGTATATTTGCCGATATTGGCATTTATGTCGACTCAATGATGAGTCACGGCTCTTCTATGCTACCAGGGCGATTCACGAGGCCCAATATTACCGGATTTATGAAAGTTAGGTGGATACCCCGTAGCGGAGATGCAACCTGGAGGATGCGACTCGAGGGAATGAGCGACACCGAGGGAACCTCGAGTGTTGGCGACCTCGTAGTAAGCTACCAGCGAGAAGCGCCCGCGTGTTAGACCGCATTGGGATGGAAAGGCGCCTTAGGGTTAAACGAAATTTGTGTGCCTGAATTACTATGCATCATATAGAGCTCAAACCCCTAAGGGTATAATAAGTGGTAGTACACACACAGGGAGGCTAAATATGTTAGAAAGGTCAAGAAGGATGTGAGGAGATAATAGCATTGGCGCGGATGCCTTCGCTATTTAGGTCACGTGCATTTCATGCATGATTTTCACTTACTGAGCTTTATAAGCTCATTTTACGTTTTTATGTGTTGTAGGACCCCGCGATCACGGTATGTGATCATTTTCATGGTGAGGCCAACTTTTGAAGCTTCCGAGGGCTTTTGAGGTGGAAGTGTGTGCATGGATGCGACCTCGTGGAGGCCCAGTAGATAGATTTATTTGACCCGCATGCGCGCTTTCGTATGTAAATAGGACCCATGATGATTTTGTTGGAACAGTTATGATTCCTTTTTATGAAAGGAAAAATTTTATGCGAAATTTCGTATCGTCGATTTCTTTTCTACGACACTAGTTACATAAACTAGTTAAGAAAGTAGTGGTGGAAGACGGGGCTGCCACAGGTGGTATCAGAGCTTAGCATATAGGTTCTGCAGACTGTCCATGTACACACACTCAAAAGCACGGAAGCGGCCTTGCTCGTAAGTTTTATGTTTATGAATTTCTGGTATTACATGATTTATTGACCTTAAAAACGTTAGGATAAAAGACGATGGGTAGAAGAAGGAATGAGAATAGTGGGGTTGTGGCGACCCTACTTTTCTAATTAGGATTTGTAGCGGATTTCCGCAACGTAAGCCGCGGAAGGCCCGTCTAATTAAAACTTTTTCCTAAAATAATATACATTACTACAATAATCTGTCTACGTCATCACTATACATGGGCCGAACCCCAGAATATTAAAAGAACAAAAGCCGTACAGCCGCTCCACAGGTCTTCATCCATGTACCGCTCCGCCCTCAAAAGTCCGTGGAGCACCGCCACCAGCCGCCTCTGTCTTGACGCGTACCGGCGTCAGACTCAATACCTACAACACGTAAACACTGAGCAATTTGCCCAGTAGGTGAATAAAATGCATGTATGCAAGTGTGCACTCAACCCCAATCCCAGTATCTCACAACATGATATAATGCACACTCTTTCTTTTCCCACATTCTTATTTCACACAACACATGGCCCTAGGTTAGGCTCGACACCTTCGCGCGCAATAGACTACTTGGAGGCCACCCCCAAGTCTCGCGGCAGCCTACCCCAGTAGTGCATTGGACGATCACGCCAATGGCCTCCTACCAGGTCGCTCCGCACCAAAAGCATACACTGATAGTGCACTGGACGACGCCAATGGCCTCCTATCAGGTCGCACCAAAATCTCATCCGGCGGTATGCACCTCGGGACGGTTACGCCCGAGTAGACATATCGAACGCGCCTGTCTCCGCCAGGTTGCTAGTGAGCCCAACCTCGACTCCTCTAAGAGTCACCAATAACAAGCATCTCATTCTACCCCGTACGTCAATATCTTATATCATTACCGTCTCACTACGGTACAACCATCTCTCTCCCTGACGTGACATGCATGTGCCATGCATATATATATATGAAGTCTCATATAAACATGATTTACATGAAACAGGTAAAACACGTAAATCACGTAAGTCACAAAAATCATCGAATCACATGAAGACACATAAATCACATATGTGTTTACGTATTATAGATGGATGATCCACCTACCTGTCCTCCCGTTATCTCTAAATAAGAGATCTGATGGAACCCTATATGTCGATACTCTGAATAAATAAATATTATTAGTATCTGTACTAACTCTCGAATAGTACAGTCTAAATTAATTATATTAGAAATCACTATAATATTCTAAGCTAGAGATGACATAGATCGCCCGACTTATGGTCAACTCTAAGTCCATTCAATATTTAACTATCCTAAATCGCCCGATTGAGCCAAAGGATTAAACTATATTAGACTGTTTGGAGTCTTGAAAAATCGTCCGATTTCATCATACCCGAAACTGGGTTTTGCCGAGATGCCCGATTCCTTGTACAACTAGCCCTACATTTCAATCGATCCTTACACAATTTAAATCGCCCGATTTGGGCATGCATAAAGCCTAGCCTCGCCCGATTCGTGCATACATCGCCCGATTGCATGGTAAATCGCCGAACTTCAATTACGTCATCATCTCGCCCGATTCATCACATGCCTATAGTAGTTTAGCCGAGCTTTTAGTTACTCTCAAATCGCCCGATTTGAGAAGTCTAAGTTGCCCGATTTTAAAATCGCCGAGTGATACAAATCGCCCGATTATATCATATACTCAGATCGGTCGAAACCTATATAATTTCAAATCGCCCGATTTCCTAAGATTGCAAACTCCTAAATCGTCGAATTACCTATTAGATTTACATAATCTCCTAATCGGCCGATTTAGACTTGAATCGCCCGATTTCCCGCAAGAACCCTAAAAAATTTATATACTATCAAGATCACCTTTGAAATTATTTCTAACCCAGAAAATGATACACCTTAAAATCCCTACGGGCTATATTATATATCAGAAATAATCAAACTCACAAGTTCTCACTTAACCTCAAGATTATCAGACGAACCTTCAAAGACTAAGTTTCCTAATCCTGGCAGGTTTCGAACTATCCTATGATTACTGCATACCCACGTGAAGGCATATACAAGCATAAAACTTCCGCATCCCTTAACGTTTCCAATTCTCAAGATGTCTCATAGGTGTTGATGAACATAAATCGATTCTAGGGTTTTCAAAATATAATAACCCACGAAACTATTAAAATCATCACTTATTCACGTAATCAGTATATTGCTATTTAGATAATCTAAATATACCAAGTTCAAGAAATATATCTTACTCAAGTTTTTGAACCGTTGGATTTATATGGTTGAGGTTCTTTCGTTTTCTTTCTCCTCTCCTTCGTATGATGTCTTTTGTAAGTATTACCAATTTGTTTTTAACTTACAACTATGGATATATACTAAGGTAGAGTTTTCGAAAGGAATGATATTGATTAGACAGCTTGGTAGACAACGAGTTTTCTCCTTTGCATTAAGTAATCTAGTTATCTTATCATTTGGGGTTTTGTGGGCTTCATTTCGAATTTTATTAATTTAGTTTAGCCCAACCTTATATATTTTAGTACTATTACTCTTATTTATTATACTTATTAATTCTTCAAATGGACTTCGAATTTGGTTCAAAACTATCTCGATTGTAATTTATAATATCTTTATCAGCTCTAGTTCGCAAAATTTACATATCTAATTATTTAAAATTCTTGTATTAAATTACGGGTATTACAGGGGGTGCAGATAAAGTTAAAGAACCCGCAACCCCTATTGATAGTTAGGATGCGACTATCCTTCAGCTCGTGGAATTAGTCCGCCAACAATCTGCCCTAATTCAGCAACTGATCCAGCAACAAAACGCTGGCGGGCAATCAAGTAACGGATCCCCTCAGGCCGACAGAATCGAAATGGTTGGGGAAAGATTTTGCAAACTCAACCTCCCAACCTTTGAAGATGCTGTTGACCCAACTTCGGCTGACGATTGGCTCCGAAACCCTAGAAACTATGTTCCAACATAGTCGTACCCCCGAAACAGAGAAGGTCTTGTGCGCTAGCTACCTATTAAGGAAAAGTGCAGGTCATTGGTGGGATACAATATTAACTTTCGAAGATCCCTTGACAATGTCATGGGAGCATTTCAAAGAACTTTTCCGAAATAAGTATTTCACTGCTCCCGTCCGTGCCCAAAGGATGAACGAGTTCATCAATCTTCGCCAAGGAGCATGACGGTGGCGGAATATATTCGAAAGTTCGAACAGTTGTCTCGATTCGCAACCCACATGGTGAGTACGGATGCGCTGAAGATCGAGCGATTTATGGAAGGCTTGAAGCCAGGACTCTATCGTGACGTTGGCATGGCTGGATTCCAAGGGGTTACTTATGCCCAAATGGCGGAACGAGGTCTGTAATACCCGAGTCCCGTAAGCCGGCCAATAAATATGCATACATATTATGTGACTTGCATGACTACATGGAATATATTTTTATGATTTTATGTGTCAACGTGACTTTAAAATTAGGTGCTATTAGGGTTATAACCAAGTAGAAGAATTAATTGAAGTTAGGTTAGTTATTGATTTTAGGGTTCCTATGCTAACCTAGAAAATTTAATATAGTATAATTAGGTGCTAATATCACATTTTAAGGACTACGAATTATTAAGAATAGGATTATGACTATAATTAAATTGGACTAAATATGAATTGGGCTTGGCTTACACATAAAGCCCAAGTATTTGAAGATAATTATTGATTCCTTAGTGTGGAGGAAAAATAACGTCACTAGGTGTCCCATCAAACAAGTTTCGATGGTTTAATAGTTCTCAAGAATCCTATTCATAATATAGATCATTTAAACACTACAGAGTACGCTAAAAACCATCATCCATTCTAAGGAGCTTAAGCAATAAACCATTCGAGGGCTCGGAAGGTATAATCCATACTAAGCACTTGATTTGTTTCTCTTATTATTAGTAGGTTAAAATACGTCAGGTATAAGACCATAAATTTAAGAATTTAGGGTTTTTGAGTTTTTACTTTTCTTGTCAGGAATAGTTTTTTTTAAGGAATATCGATAGTTGATGTTAGGGTTTTAATCGTAAGTTTGATGATATAGTTTCCAGGGTAATAAAATTCGAAACCCTGTTAGGTTTTGCAGGCATGATCTCGGCTCAACAATGAAAAAGAGAAAATATCGAAAGTCTGTTATATGAAATTGAGCTCGAGATTTATCTTCAGAAAATGTCGAAATTAGGTGATTATTTAGTTAAAATCTCGAATCATTGTATGTCTTATATCGAGATTTTATTGCGCCGCCAAGCTCGAAATCTTTGTGTAGTGTAAATATCGAAATCCTTAGTGTAATAACGAGATCTATTTGATGTCGAAATAATTATCCAATATTTAAATGTCAAACGTTAGTATGTATATCGAAATTTTAGGTATAAAACTCGAGACAATCTCGAGATGAAACTCGAGGTACATATCGAGTATGTTATATGGTAAAACTGAAATTCATTCTAAAATAACATATCGAGATTGTGTGTGACTTAGTTAAACCTCAATTCAATTTTAATATCGAGATATACCTTTTTGTTGAATTTAGCTTATGTCGAGATTATGTTGAAAATTAGTTTTATGTATCGAAATCTTTATGCACCTCGACATCTATCTTCTTATGATATCGACATTTTGTTAAAACAACCTCTCGACATCTTAAGTATGATATCAATAATATATTTCGACATTAGTATATTATAGGTAATCTCGAAACCATATACCGAGATCTATGTTTAACATATGTCGATATTGTTCTATATTTTATGTCGAGATCTATTTCTGAAATTATATTTCTCAGTTTAGGTTAAGTTCTAAACTTTAGGGTTTTGAAATTACAGAAGTCGAAACTAGAGTTTTCAAATTAAGCCAATTTCGTGAAATTAAAATTAGACTAACAAACCCTAATTTTATGTGTTTCTATATTTAGGGTTCGAAGATTAGCGATTTACAGTACGATAAGATTAAATAAGCTAAGGACACCAGGTAAGTGGGAATTTCAACTACAACACATAAATTGTTTGTACTAACATGAATTACGTGGCTATCTGTTTTATATGAGATTATGTGAATTATTTGCTATATATGATGATATAGCATGCATTTTAGTATTGTTTACATGAGCAGGAACACATGCATACACGGCATGCACGGAAATAGTGAGATGAGAGTATTCATGGTATAATGTCGCTTGAAAGCGATGGATATTTGCCGATATAGGCATCTGATGTCGACTCACAGTTGAGTCTGGACTGCTTCTATGACACCATGACGACCCGGTACGTCGTCGGATATATTTGTATTATTTGGGCAGAATGCCCTGAATTGCGGTAGGTGCGACCTGGAGGAGGCGATTCGAGGGTGGCAGCGACACCGAGGGTATCTCTGGTGTTGGCGATCCCGAAGTGGGCTACCAGCGTGAGCGTCCGCGGAACAGCAAGTACCCATTGGCCCGAATGGCGGGCCGTCATGCATCCCAGTGCGAATTGGGCCGAAATGCGTGAATGGTATTTTTATGGTTCGTCACCCTTTGTGGATTGTTGGACCATTGTCCTTATTGGAATTGAGCTCTGAAAATGGTGCATAGTAAGTCAGTCGAGGGCCCTGAGAGATATAAGATTGAGTTTGATCCTATTAGGGTCTGAATGCATTGGCGCGGATGCCTTTGCAAATGAGACACGTGCACGACATGCATTATTCCTACTTACTGAGCTTTATAGCTCATCCCATGTTTTATGTGTTGTAGGTACGCGCGACCACGGTATGTGATCGCTTATGACGGCAAGGCTATCTTTTGAAGCTTCCAACGACTTTTGAGGGTGGTGTGTACATGAATGCGACCCGTGGGGCAGGAGATAGGGTTTCTTTTGTTGGAATTATGAAACCATCCTATGTAAATAGGTTGGGAGTGATATTTTAACTTGTACAGAAC
The DNA here is from genome assembly GCA_027422505.1 of Craterostigma plantagineum. Taxonomy (NCBI): domain Eukaryota; kingdom Viridiplantae; phylum Streptophyta; class Magnoliopsida; order Lamiales; family Linderniaceae; genus Craterostigma; species Craterostigma plantagineum. Next base: position 1,430,027 of record JAPQWV010000055.1, read on the forward strand.
GAATTCCTTTATATAAAAGGAAAAATTTTACCCACGTTTTTGCGTATTAAGTATTTTATATTGACATTAGCCACGTAAGTTAGTGTTAGAATTGATAAGTAGATGACGGGGCGCCACAGGTGGTATCAGAGCCAGGTTTAAGTTTCTGTAGACTGTTCATGTACACACACTCAAAAGTACGGAAGCGGCCTTGCTAGTAAGTTTCTATTACTGTGAATTCTTGTTCGCGTTGCATAATTTATTGGCCGTAGGGACTATCAGGGTAAATAAGAATGGGTAGAACAAGAGGTGATAGCAGTGGGAGTTCCAATCGGGGCAAGGAACCCGAGATACCAACTGATAATCGCGACACGGCGATTATCCAGCTTACCGAATTAGTACGCCAGCAGTCCGCCCAGATTCAAGAATTGATTCAGCAGCGAACACTGGCGGACAGCAAAGCAGTGGGCTTTCTCAAGCCGAAAGAATAGAGATAGTCGGAGAAAGATTTCGGAAGTTAAATCCTCCAACTTTCGAAGATGCGATCGACCCAACTTCGGCTGAAGACTGGCTAAGGACCTTATAGAGTATGTTCCAGTATAGCAGAATTCCCGAAGAAGAGAAGGTCCTGTGTGCTGCATTCCTATTGCGAGGGAGTGCAGGTCACTGGTGGGACACAATTTTAGCCATCGAAGACCCTCTTACAATGAGTTGGGAATGTTTCAAGGAATTATTCAGGAGCAAGTACTTCACCGCTCCAGCACGGGCCCAACGAATGAACGAATTCATTAACTTACGCCAGGGTCCGATGATAGTGGCGGAGTACATCCAGAAATTTGAACAGCTGTCTAGGTTTGCAGCTCATATGGTGAGTACGGATGCCTTAAAAGTTGAGCGCTTTCTGGAAGGCCTGAAACCTGAGCTATATAGAGACGTGAATATGGCCGGGCTTCAAGGAGCTACATATGCTCAAGTTGCTGAACGGGCTTTAGTGGCTGAGCAAGCGGAAATCAGAATCACCCAAGCCCAAGAAGCAAAACGGAAGTTCGTACAAGGGCCACAGTGGAGTGGAAGAAGTCAAAAGAGGCAATTTGTCCCAAAGGGCCCAAGACCTAATTTTCATAATAAACCCGGACTGCCTCAGCAATTTAATCGGAATCAGGGGAGACCCCCAATGGCACCAATCTGCCCAAAGTGCACCCGACGACATACGGGCATTTGCTTCTTAGAAAATGCTAGCTGCTTTAGGTGCGGAAAATCGGGCCATTTTGCAAGAGCATGCCCTGGAAAAGCATCTGGGAGTCAAACGACTGTACAGGCCAGACCACCAACAGTACCTGCCAGAGTTTACACGATAACATCAGAAGAGGCGGAGACAGACCCATCGGTAGTAGCAGGTACCCTATCTATCCATCATATCCCGACATGCATATTAATAGATTCAGGAGCCACGCTTTCATTTGCATCATCTAAGTACGTGACGAGACTCGGGATTACGCCTCAACAATCCGACTGCGAGTATAGTGTAACTATTCCACATGGAGCTTCTACTCGAACTAATTTAGTTTTACGAGAATGCCCAGTGCTAGTGAACGATAGAGAACTACCCGTAGACCTTATAGTTATACCTATGAACGACTATGAGGTAATCCTAGGAATGGACTGGCTGTCTAAGTATGGAGCCGTGATTGATTGTAATCATAAGACAGTCACGTTCAGTACAGAGAGAAATGAACCGTTCATTTTTATGGGAACTAGCAAGAGCAAAATTCCCAAAATCTCTGCGATGAAGGCACAACGCCTGATCAGGGCAGGATGTGAAGCATACCTCGTATTTGCAATGACCTCAGAAGAACGTTCACCCCCAAAGTTAGAAGAAGTCCCAATAGTACAAGAATTTTCTGATGTGTTCCCCGAAGATCTACCAGGACTTCCCCCTGATCGTGAAATTCAGTTCACGATTGATTAGTACCCGGAGCTGCACCTATCTCAAAAGCTCCATATCGTTTAGCTCCAACAGAAATGAAAGAATTGAAAGAACAATTGGACGAGTTGCTGCAGAAGGGATTCATTCAGCCAAGCTTTTCACCCTGGGGAGCACCGGTTTTATTTGTCAAGAAGAAAGATGGATCAATGCGCCTATGCATATATTACAGAGAATTAAATAAAATCACTATCAAGAACAAATATCCCCTTCCGAGGATTGACGATCTGTTCGATCAGCTACAGGGAGCCACGGTGTTCTCAAAAATAGATTTGCGATCGGGATATCATCAGCTGAAGATTCGCGAAGAAGATATTCCGAAGTCGGCCTTTAGTACTCGATACGGGCACTACGAGTTCTTAGTCATGCCTTTTGGGCTGACTAATGCGCCGTCAGCATTCATGGACCTGATGAACCGCATATTCAAGCCATTCCTGGATAAGTTCGTCATCGTATTCATCGATTACATCCTTATTTATTCAAAAACGAGGGAGGAGCATGAGCAACATTTGAGGAACGTCCTTGAGATACTACGCGAAAAGCAATTGTATGCTAAGTTCAAGAAATGCGAGTTTTGGCTGGATCAAGTCGCATTTCTTGGACATATTGTTTCGGGAGCAGGAATTTCAGTAGACCCGAGCAAGATAGAAGCTATCAATAATTGGCCCCAACCGACGAATGTAACTGAAGTACGAAGCTTTCTTGGACTAGCCGGATATTATAGAAAATTTATTAAGGACTTCTCGAAGATTGCATCAACGTTGACGAAGCTGACTAGAAAGGATACTCCATTCCATTGGAACGATGAGTGCGAGCGAAGCTTTCAAGAATTAAAAAGACGACTCACTTCGGCCCCAGTCCTGACGATACCCACAGGAACAGGAGGATTTTCCGTATATAGTGATGCATCTAAGAATGGGCTGGGATGCGTTCTAATGCAAAACGGAAAGGTTGTTGCGTACGCTTCGCGACAGCTAAAGGATTACGAGAAGAATTATCCAACACACGATCTGGAACTCGCAGCAGTTGTGTTTGCTTTGAAGATCTGGAGGCATTATCTGTACGGTGAACGCTGTGAAATATTCACAGATCACAAGAGTTTAAAGTACTTCTTCACTCAGAAGGAGTTAAATATGAGACAACGGCGGTGGCTTGAGCTTGTTAAAGATTATGACTGTATAATAAGCTATCATCCAGGGAAAGCAAATGTTGTGGCGGATGCTTTAAGCAGGAAAACCGCAAGTGCAGAGTTGCAACAGGTCGGAGTAGAAATTATACCAGTGGGCGAAATCGAAACAAGGCTAGCAGCTTTAACTCTCCGACCAACATTGATGGAGCAAATCACAAAAGCGCAACAGAACGACGAATTATATTTAAAGCTTAAGGAAACTCAAGTGGATCAAAGGCCATCAGACTACAAGATACGAGAAGACGGAAGCTTGTACTATAGGAATCGAATATACGTTCCCAATAACACGGAGCTTCGGAAGACGATTATGAAGGAAGTACATGCTACGGTTTACTCAATTCACCCAGGAGCGACAAAAATGTACCGAGACTTACAAACCAATTATTGGTGGCCAGGGATGAAAAGAGAAATAGCGACCTTCGTTAGTCAATGTTTAACATGCCAACAGATAAAAGCAGAACACCAACGACCGGCAGGAACCTTACAATCCCTGCCAGTACCTGAATGGAAATGGGACCATATTACGATGGACTTTGTCGCTGGCTTGCCGAAGACAGTGAAAGGCCACGACGCTATTTGGGTAATCGTTGATCGATTGACCAAAGCTGCCCACTTTTTGCCGATCAACTCGACATACTCATTGGAGCGATACGCAGAACTATATGTGCAAGAAATAGTTCGGCTCCACGGAGTTCCAATTTCAATCATTTCCGACCGAGATTCGAGGTTCTTATCCAAATTCTGGATGAGTTTGCAGAAAGCAATGGGTACCAAATTATCATTCAGTACTGCCTATCATCCTCAGACAGACGGGCAATCTGAACGAACAATCCAGACATTGGAGGACATGCTCAGAGCCTGCGTGCTCGACTTCAAAGGGAATTGGAGCCGGTATCTTCCACTTATTGAGTTCTCATATAATAATAGCTATCATGCGACTATCGGAATGGCTCCATACGAAGCTCTGTATGGACGCAAATGTAGATCTCCAATACATTGGGATGAAGTTGGAGAACGAGCGATATTAGGTCCCGACCTAGTACAGGAAATGACGGAAGCTATTGCAAAGGTACGAGAAAGAATAAAAACAACCCAGAGTAGACAGAAAAGCTATGCAGATCAAAAGCGTAGGCCATTAGAATTCAAGGTCGACGATTGGGTGTCTTTGAAAGTTTCACCGGTGAAAGGAGTAAAGCGATTCGGGAAGAAAGGCAAGCTGAGCCCACGTTATATAGGACCGTTCCGAATCCTCAGAAAAGTTGGCGAAGTTGCCTATCAACTGGAACTACCGAATTCGCTAGCTCAAGTGCACGATGTCTTTCATGTATCGACGTTACGAAAATACGTCGCAGACCCAAGCCATGTGGTGAACACAGAAAATCTTCATCAACAGCTCAAGCCAGATCTGAGTTACGAAGAAAAGCCAGTGGAAATCCTTATGTACGATATGAAACGACTACGGAATAAAGAAATTCCGTTAGTCAAAGTATTATGGCAGAATCAGTCCACCGAGGAAGCTACGTGGGAACGGGAAGATGACATGAGAAACCACTACCCTGAGCTATTTCTCCCTACCTGATTTCGGGGGCGAAATCCCTTTTAAGGGAGGGAGGATGTAATACCCGAGTCCCGTAAGTAAGCCGGCCAATAAATATGCATACATATTATGTGACTTGCATGACTACATGGAATATATTTTTATGATTTTATGTGTCAACGTGACTTTAAAATTAGGTGCTATTAGGGTTATAACCAAGTAGAAGAATTAATTGAAGTTAGGTTAGTTATTGATTTTAGGGTTCCTATGCTAACCTAGAAAATTTAATATAGTATAATTAGGTGCTAATATCACATTTTAAGGACTACGAATTATTAAGAATAGGATTATGACTATAATTAAATTGGACTAAATATGAATTGGGCTTGGCTTACACATAAAGCCCAAGTATTTGAAGATAATTATTGATTCCTTAGTGTGGAGGAAAAATAACGTCACTAGGTGTCCCATCAAACAAGTTTCGATGGTTTAATAGTTATCAAGAATCCTATTCATAATATAGATCATTTAAACACTACAGAGTACGCTAAAAACCATCATCCATTCTAAGGAGCTTAAGCAATAAACCATTCGAGGGCTCGGAAGGTATAATCCATACTAAGCACTTGATTTGTTTCTCTTATTATTAGTAGGTTAAAATACGTCAGGTATAAGACCATAAATTTAAGAATTTAGGGTTTTTGAGTTTTTACTTTTCTTGTCAGGAATAGTTTTTTTTTTAAGGAATATCGATAGTTGATGTTAGGGTTTTAATCGTAAGTTTGATGATATAGTTTCCAGGGTAATAAAATTCGAAACCCTGTTAGGTTTTGCAAGCATGATCTCGGCTCAACAATGAAAAAGAGAAAATATCGAAAGTCTGTTATATGAAATTGAGCTCGAGATTTATCTTCAGAAAATGTCGAAATTAGGTGATTATTTAGTTAAAATCTCGAATCATTGTATGTCTTATATCGAGATTTTATTGCGCCGCCAAGCTCGAAATCTTTGTGTAGTGTAAATATCGAAATCCTTAGTGTAATAATGAGATCTATTTGATGTCGAAATAATTATCCAATATTTAAATGTCAAACGTTAGTATGTATATCGAAATTTTAGGTATAAAACTCGAGACAATCTCGAGATGAAACTCGAGGTACATATCGAGTATGTTATATGGTAAAACTGAAATTCATTCTAAAATAACATATCGAGATTGTGTGTGACTTAGTTAAGCCTCAATTCAATTTTAATATCGAGATATACCATTTTGTTGAATTTAGCTTATGTCGAGATTATGTTGAAAATTAGTTTTATGTATCGAAATCTTTATGCACCTCGACATCTATCTTCTTATGATATCGACATTTTGTTAAAACAACCTCTCGACATCTTAAGTATGATATCAATAATATATTTCGACATTAGTATATTATAGGTAATCTCGAAACCATATACCGAGATCTATGTTTAACATATGTCGAAATTGTTCCATATTTTATGTCGAGATCTATTTCTGAAATTATATTTCTCAGTTTAGGTTAAGTTCTAAACTATAGGGTTTTGAAATTACAGAAGTCGAAACTAGGGTTTTCAAATTAAGCCAATTTCGTGAAATTAAAATTAGACTAACAAATATTTAGGGTTCGAAGATTAGCGATTACAGTACGATAAGATTAAATAAGCTAAGGACACCAGGTAAGTGGGAATTTCAACTACAACACATAAATTGTTTGTACTAACATGAATTACGTGGCTATCTGTTTATATGAGATTATGTGAATTATTTGCTATATATGATGATATAGCATGCATTTTAGTATTGTTTACATGAGCAGGAACACATGCATACACGGCATGCACGGAAATAGTGAGATGAGAGTATTCATGGTATAATGTCGCTTGAAAGCGATGGATATTTGCCGATATAGGCATCTGATGTCGACTCACAGTTGAGTCTGGACTGCTTCTATGACACCATGACGACCCGGTACGTCGTCGGATATATTTGTATTATTTGGGCAGAATGCCCTGAATTGCGGTAGGTGCGACCTGGAGGAGGCGATTCGAGGGTGGCAGCGACACCGAGGGTATCTCTGGTGTTGGCGATCCCGAAGTGGGCTACCAGCGTGAGCGTCCGCGGAACAGCAAGTACCCATTGGCCCGAATGGCGGGCCGTCATGCATCCCAGTGCGAATTGGGCCGAAATGCGTGAATGGTATTTTATGGTTCGTCACCCTTTGTGGATTGTTGGACCATTGTCCTTATTGGAATTGAGCTCTGAAAATGGTGCATAGTAAGTCAGTCGAGGGCCCTGAGAGATATAAGATTGAGTTTGATCCTATTAGGGTCTGAATGCATTGGCGCGGATGCCTTTGCAAATGAGACACGTGCACGACATGCATTATTCCTACTTACTGAGCTTTATAGCTCATCCCATGTTTTATGTGTTGTAGGTACGCGCGACCACGGTATGTGATCGCTTATGACGGCAAGGCTATCTTTTGAAGCTTCCAACGACTTTTGAGGGTGGTGTGTACATGAATGCGACCCGTGGGGCAGGAGATAGGGTTTCTTTTGTTGGAATTATGAAACCATCCTATGTAAATAGGTTGGGAGTGATATTTTAACTTGTACAGAACGAATTCATTTATATAAAAGGAAAAATTTTACCCACGTTTTCGCGTATTGAGTATTTTATATTGACATTAGCCACGTAAGTTAGTGTTAGAATTGATAAGTAGATGACGGGGCGCCACAAGGTCTGATGGCTGAACAAGCCGAAATCCGAATTGTACGAGCCCAAGAAGTTGAGGAAGTTCGAACAAGGAACCAAATGGGACGGAACTAACCCGAAGAAACAGTTCGTTCCAAAGAAACCCAATTTCCAAACTGCCCTTAACCACTTCAGCGAACTAATCTGAATCAAGGGAAACCCCAACCAAATGTACCCGCATATCCAAAATGTGCACGACGTCATCTGGGCGTCTGCTTCTCACAAAATGCTACCTGCTATAAATGTGGCAAAACAGGCCACTACTCTGTAGCCTGTCCGGAGAATACATCGGGAAGTCGGGCAGCAAATCCAACTAGACCACAGAAGGTACCCGCTCGGGTAGACATGCTAACAGCAGAAGAAGCTGAAGACAACCCATCCGAGATGGAAGGTACCCTCCTAACCAATTTAAACCTCAACATGCATGTTAGTGGACTTAGAAGCCACACTTTCTCTTGTATCCACCACTTATGTGGTAACACTCAGAATTATTTTCAGCCGACTTGGTTGATGCCAATTTGAGTATCGGCCTGAATCGTGATCATAGCACAAAGGTGTTCGAAATAGGAAGCCATACCTGAATTACCTAGGAAGAATTCTGATTTCACATAATATCTGGGATATAACTCTACACCCCAATTTTTCAAATCATTCCAAGGAACATGTTCGTTCAGTATCAGAGTGGTGTAGTGGAAGCGTGATGGGTACTTAGGATCTTCGATCTCTGTCTAAGTTAGAATTCTAGGAATTCTTATTAGCTCTTCGAGGTAATACGGGTTCCACTAACTGGAACAATCTTCATATCTATTTCATCAGGATCCTATTCCTTTCTGTCCTTGAAAGTTATTTGAGATTCCTTGATAACTTCCTAGGGTGAATTTCTATCACCTAACCAAGCCAGTTCAACTCCCTACCAATCGTTACCCTGAGTTGTTCCAATCGACGAAATTTCGGGGGCGAAATTCTCTTAAGGGGGAGGATATAATAGTCATAAAATTAATTACGGGATTTACAATAAAATTAGTGAGGGAGGGTATTTAAATAGAAACTTTGTGGGATTAATTAAATAAAGAAATTAGGACTTTGGGTGATACGATGCTTTCATGCTTCTATGTTTTTAAGTATGTGTCTATATGATTTCATGACCGTGTGATTTATAAATCTTATATGTGTTACAAATTATGACTTATGTGACTGCATGAAACATATTCTATGATTTTATGTTTCAATGTGATTACATATTAGGTGCTATTAGGGTGACTAACCAAGTAGAAGAAATTATTTAAACTTAGAAAAAAAAAAGATTTCATGTGAGATAAAAGAAAACAATGTCGATGTATTAAGACCTTGAAATCCTTGAAACTCGAAATACTTAAATCTCGAGATCTATGGTTTTCGAGATAAGCTTGTTCATTCAACTAATAAGCTCGAAATCAAAGGAAGACGAAACATGAAAACCACGAAATAGATAGAATCTCGAAAGAGCTAAAGCAAAATAGAACCTCGAGATCTTTAAGTCTCGAAACATTTAAAGCCCGAAATTATGAAGCTCGAAACCTTTGGAGGCCGAGATCTCTAAAACTCGAGATCAAAGGACATCAGATAATTTCGAAAGAAGAGACACGTTTCGATAACTTAGCTAGGAAGGAAAGTAAAGTAATGATAGAACCAAGATAAGGATCGACTAAATGTCGATGTCATTTACTAATTATCACACGCAAACATAGATAAGGAGTTAGAAAGGAGTAAAACATTTCATTTACAAAACTCTCGAAACCTAGAAGCAGAAGGGAAACGAAGGGCTCAAATAAGCATTCATCCATAAGCTAGGAGAAGGTATAATTCCTTACTTTTATTTTACGTTTTTATTAAGATCCTAGCATGTTAGGAAGATTAAGGAACACGAAAATATCATTTACTCAAGTTTACAGAAAGCTTTAATTCCTGAAAACAAAACCTGAAAATGTCGAAATTGTTTGTATTCTTGAAAAGTAGGGTTTTTCGATCGAAAGTTTAGATTAGATGATATCGATAAGGTGTTTCAAGTTGGGATAAAATTTCTCCAGATTATAAATCTCGAAGCTATGTTAGTTGGTAGGAATGATTTCGAGATGTTCATGAAGGTATAAGAATGCTGAGATCTAGCTTTAAGATTAACTTCAAAATTTATGTAAGATCTCGAGATCCATGTCGAGATTTAGGTTTAATAGGATTTAGCAATTGAGCTCGAGATTCACCTCGAGATTTATGTCACAATCCATGTTAGTATTAGTGTCGAGAATTATCTTGAATATGTCGAGATCTAATTCCACAACTAAGCCCAAGAATCATGTCGAGATTCACGTTAGAAACATATCGAAATCCTTGTGTATAGCCTCGAAATAACATACATCTCAAAATACATTTCCAGATTTATAGTATGTCATAACCAAGCTCGAGATTCACTTTATAAGTCACCTCGAGAAACAAGTCGAGTTCATGTCGAGATTTAACGTTAAAAGTAACTTCGATATCTTTCATAACATATCGAGATCTTGGGTTATAAATTTGGACATACATCTTGACATCTTGTATATAATCTCGAAGATACACCTCGAAATCCGTAAGTACTATTTAACCAAGCTCGACACTATCTTAAGAATATGTCGAGATCCATGTCGAATTTTATTTCGAGATTGGTATTATTCAAATCTCGAAACCTTGCATATACTATGTCGAGATTTATCTTAGAAACTTACTTCGAAGTTCCACGACCAAGCCCGAAGTCCATGTCAAGATTTAAGTTACTATGCAACTCGAGATTCTTGTGAATCTCAAAATAATACATTTTAATCTAAGTCAAAATTTGGAAATTTAGGGTTTTGAAATTTATAGAAGTCAGAACTAGGGTTTTCAAACCGAGCCACTTTAGTAAAATTGTAAATCGACTAACAAACCCTAATTATTATGTTTCTATACTTAGGGTTTGAAGGTTAGGGATTTACCGTACGGTATAGCTAAGGATACCAGTTAAGTGGAAGTCCCAACTACAACACATAATTGTATGTACATGAAATTATGTGTTCCGTGCTTTCATGATTTTTATGTGGCTTCCATGAATTATGTGATCTCTGTAATTAATTTACATTATAGGATGGCATGACACGCATATTCATGGCATGAGCATACGCACGCACGACTAGTATAAGAGTCAGGGAAAGAGAGCACGCATGAGTATAAGATCGCGTGAGAGCGATGTATATTTGCCGATATGGGCATTTGCGCCGACTCATAGATGAGTCACGGCTCTTCTATGCTACCATGGTGATTCACGAGGCCAAATATTACCTGATTCACGAGAGGTAGGGGAAATACACCATGGCGATTCACGAGGCCAAATATTGTCTGATTCACGAGAGGCAGGTGGATACCACGTAGCGGGAGATGCAACCTGGAGGATGCGACTCGAGGGAATGAGCGGCACCGTGGGAACCTCGAGTGTTGGCGACCTCGTAGTAAGCTACCAGCGAGAAGCGCCCGCGTGTCAGACCGCATCGGGATGGAAAGGTGCCTTAGGGTTAAACGAAATTTGTGTGCTCGAGTTAGCCTCTCAATGGGAACGCATTGGGATTGAAAGACACTATTAGCCTCTCACTGTGGACCACATTGGGATTGAGAGGCACCATAGAGTTAAGCACAGATGGAGTACTCGGGTTTAGCCTCCTAGTGTGTGTACTGCCACTTATTATACCCTTAGGGGTTTGAGCTCTATATGGCGCATAGCAACATTGAAAGCCGAGGGGCCCAAATACGTTATGAAAGGTCCAGAAGGATGTGAGGAGTTAATAGCATTGGCGCGAATGCCTTCGTTATTTAGGTCACGTGCATTTCATGCATGGTTTTCACTTACTGAGCTTTATAAGCTCATTCCACGTTTTTATGTGTTGTAGGACCCCGCGATCACGGTATGATCATTTTCACGGTGAGGCCAACTTTTGAAGCTTTCGAGGGCTTTTGAGGTGGAAATGTGTGCATGGATGCGACCTCGTGGAGGCCCAGTAGATAGATTTATTTTGACTCGCATGGCGCTTTCCTATGTAAATAGGACCCAAGATGATTTTGTAGGAACAATTACGATTCCTTTTTATGAAAGTAAAAATTTTATGCGAAATTTCGTATCGTCCATTTCTTTTCTAGGACACTAGTTACATAAACTAGTTAAGAAAGTAGCGGTGGAAGACGGGCTTCCACATAAAGTATTAAGAGCGCCCAGATAAACATACTTGAGGTGACTAGGTGAAGGTTTAAGTTCTAAAATAGGAGGGTCCTGTATTGATGGTCGAGGTTGTGTGGCTAATGATCGATCGAGGTGGGTTCGCTTCTAAGCTTGCTACGGTATCGGCCATCTCCTCGGACACGTTTCCGACTAGGCATGCTTCCAAGTTTTCCTTATTCCTGAAAGTTTTAAAATACTCGAGAGCACATGCGTCAATACTATCAATAAAGGAACAAGAATCATCATCTGGGGGGTGTTTCATTGCTTTATAAACATCAAATATAACTTTCTCATCCCCAACCTGTATGATGAGCTTACCATTACCAACATTAATAAGAGCTTTTGCAGTATTCAGAAATGATCTTCCTAGAATAAGGGGCATGTCGGCGTCCTCTTCCATGTCTAGTACCACGAAATCGGCTGGGAAGTAGTGCTTTCCAACCTTCACTAATACGTCCTCCAATACTCCTCGTGGGTATGTGATCGATCGATCCGCTAGTTGGAGGACCGTAGATGTAGGCTTTGGCTCGCCAATCCCTAGCTTTTTCACAAGTGAAAAAGGTAACAAGTTAATACTCGCTCCTAAATCACAAAGAACATTAGTAAATGCTAATGAGCCTATAGAGCAAAGAATAGAAAAACTCCCCCTATCTTTGAGCTTTGGTGGTAGCTTGCTTTGTAACACTGCAGAGCATTCTTCGCTAAGGGCTATCGTGCCATATTGTTCCAGCTTGTTCCGGTTTGATAGCAACTCCTTGAAAAATTTGGCGTACTTCGGAATCTGGAAGAGAGCTTCACAAAAAGGAATGTTAATTTCTAACTTCCTAAAAATCTTAATAAAGCGCTCGAAGTGCTTATCCGGTTTTCCCCTTCGTAATGCCGCAGGATATGGAGTTCGAATCTTGACTGGTGGGAGTGGGTCGACTTTCTTTTCCATCGCGAGAGAATTGGCTCGTCCTCGACTTCTTCGGCTCACTGGTCCTTCCTTTGGCCGTGATGAGTTGTGTCAGTGACCGTGATGTTGCTCCCATCGTCATTTCCCGTCTCTTTTGCTTCCTCCACTTCCTCAGCCTCCTGAGTTTCTAGCGTCTTCTCACTCCTCAGCTTAATGGCCTTGGCGTACTCACGAGAGTTCTTTTCAGTATCGCTTGGGAGTGTGCCTGGTTTGCGATCTGACATTGTATTTGAGAGCTGTCACATTTGCATTGTTAAGTCATTTATTGCAGCCCGTATATCAAGGAAGCCTTCCTGAACTCTCCCTTCTAGACCCTGAAGTCTCTCCTTTGTCTTGCGATTTTGATCGCCTTGAACCGCTGCCATTTTCTCCCAGGCAATCTCCCAATCGGCCTTTTGTTTTGTTGGTGGCTCAATTTGTTGATTCTGAACTCCTGGAGGCTTCAAATAGTGTGAGTTGCCATACGAAAAATTAGGATGGCTTCTCCAGTTCGGATCGTATGTGTTGGAGTATGCATTCCTCTGCCTGTTGTGAATGTGATTGACCGTCTCAGGGTCTTGGGATTGTATCTGGTCTAACCTTTTATGTATGGCTTCGAACTGCACCTCCAACGAGTTACTTATCTCATGTACCCCAGTCGTTCGTCGGTCCAGATCATGCTCAGTATTGCAGGGTAGGTTGCAATTCGCTCGATGGCTTGGAGTGCTTCCGCATCGCCTAACTCCATGAAATTTCGTGTGCATCCGACATCGACAATCCTTTTATTTGGTGTGCTCAGCCCTAAGAAGAATGACTGCATCTGAATGCTCACAGGTATGTCGTGGTTTGGACATTATCTGAGAAGGCTCTTGTACCTACTCCATGCGTCGCTCAGAGATTCGCCGCCTTCTTGTTTGAAGTTTACTAGCTGGCTCCTAATTTCGCTGGTCCTTGACAGTGGGTAATATTTGCCCAGAAAGCACTCCACTAGTTGCTCCCAACTAGTGATAGATGCATGTGGCAATGATGGGAACCATTCAGAAGCCTTACTTGTCAAAGAAAAGGGAAAAAACGTCAGTTTTATCACTTCTGTAGAGACGCCAGGATACTTAATAGTTCTGCAAATTTGAGTGAATTTCAAAATATGTGAGTTTGCGACCTCGTTCGTAAGCCCATGAAACTGTGATGAACCCGTCACCATCTGTATAGTAACGGGTTTAATCTCGAAATGATTATTTGGTCCCGACGGGAAGGCAATTGGGTCGCTGTCATCGAAAATTCCTGGAAGTGCCCGGCTTAGTAAAGTGGGGCGTGGAGGAATCATCTGTTCTTCCTCGTGTTCTTTATTGTCCATTCTCAGTCTACGATTTTGATTTTTTCGCCGACACGTTGCTTCAATTTCTGCGTCAAATAGCAATGGTACGTTCCTCGAGCTCCGTGTCATGCACTAATAGGAATTATTTGCAAAAGATGAAAAATCGATGTAAGCGAATTGGCCAAAAAAAATATAAATAAATAAATAAATAATAATAATAATATAATAATCGAGAAATAAAATGTCTAAACTAAAACTCAGAATAAATCCTAAAATTAATAATATAGCTATCCCCGGCAACGGCGCCACAAACTTGACACGCTCAAATAATAGCAAGTGTACTAGGTCGTGCAAGTAGTAAAACGGACGAAGTCCAAGTATCGATCCATGAAGATAGCTTGATTAATTCTAAGAAAATTAAACCTAATTCTAATTTAGACTAAGAGGATTTTTTTAGTTTTTATGATTTGATTAAACGAGATAAAAACGCAAATAATAAAATAGACGCAAATAAAATAGATGAAATAAAAATCAATTTACGGCGAGTGACCAAGGCACATGCTCAGCACAAATAATTCCTACGTCTTCATAAAATTCTATCCTATCTAACCATCATGAATCTCAGTCAAGGTAAAATTTCCTAAAGCAATCGCTACTCGTTTGTCCGGCAATAGCGACCCTATGCGATAGAGAACCAACCCGTATATGTCTATAGAATTGTAGTTTCTACGCATGCATTCAATCTCTATGAAATTCCCCGAGCTTAAAAGCCTTCAGCGCTTAAGGATTCAGAACCACACATACGAAACCGAATTCCATCTCTGGTCGATTTTACGTAGTGATGTTCGATGTTTATTGTTCTAACCGGTTAATCACTTTGTCCGTCTCATAAACCAATCAAATAACATGCATATGTTGATCAGGCATACACAAGCATTAAGTGCAAACAAGGAACACGTGACTCGATTCACACGTCAAATAGGATAAGAAAAATAGTAATACGTAGTCATTATTCGGCCTAACATGGCCTTAATCACAAATGAATTTAAGCCAACATATTAATAAAATAAAAACACGAAAGATTCAATGTCGATAATAAAATAAAACTTCGCTTATTGTTGGAACTATTTTATTGTATTCAATTAATGTAGTTACCTTATTCTTGCTATGTAAATAAGTAGTCTTGGGCTTGATTGTAATTAGCACTAGTATATGGCTACTTAGTAAATATATCATGATAGGTGGTATATATAGTGACCCTAAAGCATGTTTTAGGGTGATCACCTCATTTGTAGCAAATTCATTTTCTAAAAATTGAGCTTATTGTGGAACGAAGCTTGCTCTCCAAGTTAGAATTACCTCCCAAAGTTTCTCTCTACAAATCGAAAGGTAATTCCCGATCTTAATCTTCGTTTATACGAATTCGCTACGTGATTTGATCCGTGTTGGATAAAAAAGGACCTAACAATTGGTATCAGAGCTGAGCGCGTTACGATTTGGATAGAAATTTATGTTTTGAATCTGAAATCTTCAATCTGTTCTTGGTGTTCTTGGTGTTCCTCGTGAACTCGAAATCTTTTTCGATCGATTCCTGCTGCTGCAACGAGATCATCGCTGCTGCTGCTCGCCGAACCAATCTGCTGCTCGCTGACGAATCAATCTGCTGCTCATCGACGAGATCGATCGAAAAATGCTGCTGCACTTCGGGAGGTATCTGCTACAGCTGTTCTTCATCGAAAAATCTGCAGTTCTTCGCTGGTTTTCTTGGAGTTTCGCTGCTGCTTGAAGATCGTTCGCTGCTGCTTGAGGTCGATTCGCAACTGCGAATTCGAAACAGCTGCTGAAATCAAAAACGTAGAACAGATTTCTGCTACGATCGAGAACCGCAGCTGCACGCCGAACGACTCGATCGAGAATCCGTCCCAGCTCCATCGAAATCTGCAGAATCGTCGGAGAAACCTGCTGCTGCTGTTCATCGATTCTTCACCGCTGCTCATCGCCGTCGACGATCGCCCAATCGAGAAATCAGTCGAAGAACGACCATCGAAGAATTTCTGTCGCAGATTCTCACCCACGGAAAGTCGATCGAAAAACTGCCATCGAGAAATTGTTTTCGATCGAGAAACCCATCGAGAAACACGGTCGAGAAAAGCCATCGCAAAACTAATCGATAAAAGCCCATCGATCAAATTTTTTTTCTCTCGCTCAAAGTTTCTCGCTCAGAGATTCTCGATTGGAATTTCTGTTTTCGATCTCACGGCCATCGCAAACCGTTTCTCGATCGAAGATTTCTTTGCCATCGCAAAAAATTTTTCAATCAAAAGTTTCTCGGACATAATTTTTTTCGATCGAGTGAACAGTAATTTGACCGTAATTTTTTTCGCTTACTGTAGCAGTTTGACCGTCAACGAATTATCTCTTCGATCATGAATAGTAAATTTTCGATCGGAACAGTAATTTTTATGTTGACCACATTGACCGAATACCCATCGAGAAATTTCTTTTCGTCGAGAAATCTTAAAATTGTTTGATAAATTGGCATATCATAAAAAGTTTTGGTATTATTTTGAAGTTTTCAAAATCAATTTAAAACTTTTCGGTCATTCCCAAAAGTTTTCGATACCCACTAGTTTTGATACTTCCAAAATAAAATAGGTGAGGATAGAGCAGTTAACGA
This sequence comes from Craterostigma plantagineum, assembly GCA_027422505.1. NCBI lineage: Eukaryota > Viridiplantae > Streptophyta > Magnoliopsida > Lamiales > Linderniaceae > Craterostigma > Craterostigma plantagineum. The sequence goes on from JAPQWV010000055.1 coordinate 1,446,673, forward strand.
CTAACGTGATTAAGACACATGCTCGGCACGAAATATTCCTACGTCTTCGTGCAATATCATCTATCTAATCAACATGAATCAAGTCAAGGTGGAATTTCGTAATATATGTGCTACCCGTTATTCACGTAACTAGCAACCCTACGTAAATAGAGAACCAATCAACTATATGTCTATATGACTGTAGTTCCTATACGTGCATTCGATATTCGTGAAATTCCACGAGTTTAGACACTTTCGGCGCTAAGGTCTCGGAAACCACACATACGAAACCGAATTTCATCTCTGGTCGGTTTTACGTAGTGGTATTCAATGCTTTGTTCTAATCGGTTTAATCACTTAGTCCGTCTCATAAACCGATCAATAATCATACGCATGGAGGCCAATCACATGTACGCATATGAAGCGCAAACAAAGAATACATAACTTAAATCATATGATTACATAAGATAATAATAGCATTAATACGTAGTCATAATCCGGCCTCACACGGCCTCAATCACAAAAGAAATTAGCATAACATATTAATATACAAAAACGACAATGAATCAAAAGAAAACATTGTCGAAAACGAAATATTAAAAGGTAAGAAATTCGCCCTTTTTCGGTGCTCGCTTGTCTCGCTCTTGGCCGTCGTTCGCCTCTCTATTTTCACTCGCCGGTCTCTGCTCTTTTTATTTCAGCCCTCGGCTCAGCTTTATTTTTGGTTCAGTCGCCAAGAGCTCTATTTCGCTGCTGAGCTCCCCCCGTTTTAATTCACAGACCTCCTTTATATATAAATAAAGTTAGCCGACTTAAAGCAACTCCATCCTATATTCCATCGATTATCCGAATCTCTGGCTGCTATATTTGACTTTTTATTCGTTAAAGCTCTCGTATATGAGTATTCAAATGTGAATACTCGGTCAAGACTTTCTTTCTCTTTCCTTGCATGTGTGTATTTGAACTTTGAATGAGAGCAAATCGATGATGTGGATAGTTGACCCTTTTCTCCTTTTTGCAATGCTTTTAGTCACGTGCCTTATCCTTCAAAGCCACATCAGCCGCCAACCAAGAGCATTAATCTTCAATATATTAAAATAATCATAGGCATTAATAGTAAATGATAGACAAATAATCACATATATTGCTGTTATTATTGAATTAATGCCAAATATAAAATACACCTTTAAACTTAGAATATTCAATTATGTTTCGATAATTAATCGACTGATAAAATGTTCTAACGGATATACAATTAACGTAATATCCTAACTTATCAATAAGCATGAAGAAAGAAAAATCACCTTCCCAAGATAAAAAACCTAAGAAAAATATTTTGACAAATATTATTTCTAATTCTGTTTCTACTACGTATACAGGGAGCGTAGTTACAAAGCATAAGGAGTCGAAGACGTGGGTGTCTAGAATAAAAATAGGGAAGAAGACCGTAGATTTAAATGTTTCCAAGGCCAATTCTCCTTCTGTAAAAATAGAAGACACTGGAAGAAATAAAAGCTTTTTCCTCACTCAAAATCATTGCTTCTACATGTTCCCTTAAGCCTACTAATTTCGAAGAAGGCTCTTCATAAAAAATCAAAAGCACTTGACAAATGCATCTAGGATGACCCGTAGGAAATGAGATCCAGCCATTAAGAAAGCTTATGGTGTCATTCACTCATGCTCTCACCTAAGGTATATCCTGTACAGATCCAATCCCCAAAGCACCTTAGGAAACTATCAAATGAAAATATCTTTTCCACCCTCAAGCCTACTCATGCATTTACCCGTGCTGAAATTCAACTTCCTGCCAGGTTCAACCCAAATGGGTTCCTAAAACTCCGCCTAGGAAGCCGAAAGCCAAAAAGGCCAATTCTTCTACAAAGGGCAAACCCAAATCAACTTCTTCGAAAGTGACTTGGTTTTCCAAAGCTCCTATTACTAATAATTTAGGAACCGTATCTGAACCTAAACATAAATCTGCTAATCTGAGAGGACCCATTTATAAGTGGGTACCTAGAGCTCTCTAATATGCTGTTGCAGATCGATCATGTGTGGTACCTCGATTTCGGTTGTTTTACACACATGACAGGAAATCAAGAGCTACTGAGCAACTATCAAGATCGTCTAAATGGGAAAGTCAGATTCGGGAACAACAATTCAGCTCCAATCCTAGGACTTGCAGACATTATTTTGAAGAATCTGACCATAAAAGATGTCTCGTACGTCGAAGGCCTCCGCCATAACTTCTTCAGCATAGGCCAGTTCCTTGCTGACTGATGCAGACTTTTGGACTGACAGGACAAAGAACTCCATGAAGGATTTCGGAAGTCAAACCTAGACATGATCAACCTGACGTCCGTGCAGCCCTCGACAGTTGTTTACCTCATCTCTCAGACTGCAATCAGAGGAACAGCTTATCGCATCAACGCATGTCTCATCTCAACATCGAAGCTCTTCAACGTCTTTCAACGAAGAAGTTGGTCCATGGTCTACCAACCATAATCTTACAAAAAGAGCATCACTGTTCGACGTGTCAACTCGAGAAAATGAAGTGAGCCTCTCATCACGTCACGCAAGTTGCCTCGACTTCACGTCCTCTAAAACTACTTCACATGGACCTCTGTGGACCTATGCAAACACCGAGTATCAACGTATGTAAATACGTGCTCGTCATTGTCGACAACTTTTCTCGCTACACATGGACGAAGTTCCTCCGAACAAAGGATGAGACAGCGGACTTGATTGTGAATTTGTGAACTCAACCCAGAATTTACTGCAGCATACTATCCAAATCATCCGAACAGACAATGGAACTGAGTTCAAGAACAAATTCCTCGGTGATTTCTATCAGAAGCTTGGGATTAGTCAGCAATTCTCATCTGCAATGACGCCTCAACAGAATGGGGTTGTCGAAAAGAAGAACAGAACTCTAGTGGAAGCCACTCGAACGATGCTAATCCACTCCGGCCTCCCATACTTTCTTTGGGCTGAAGCAGTAAATACCGCCTGCTTCACTCAAAACATGACGGTTGTTCACAAGTGCTTCGATAAGACTCCGTATGAGATCATTAACAAGCGAGTACCCAACATTTCCTTCTTCAAGGTCTTCGGGTGCAAGTGCTTTGTGGCGAAGGATAGAGAGCAACGTGCTAAGTTCTACCCTAAATCATTCGAAGCCACCTTTGTAGGGTATTCTTCAACCTCTAAGGCGTACCGAGTATATATCAAGTCTTTTTGGCATAATGTCCCGTGCATATATATAGTAAGAATGTACAAACGAAGTGGAAGGGCAACTCCACACAACCATCTAGTAACAGGCTACTGGACTCAAAGGTAAACTAAATCAAAAGCAACAAGACTACCAAGTTACTCGTCACAATCTACGTATGGCTGCACGCTGAAGCTCATAGTTAGTGGACGTGCCACTAAGCCGCATGGTCACCAACGCTCGTATGCACCCAACAAGCCAATGAGGAGGTGTGGTGATGCCCTCTCTCCATCGCTTGTTCTTTCCCTGCCATTTATGGTACACGAGTGCGGCTAAATGTGTCGAGAAGCTGCCTGAAGAAGGTGTCTCCCTCTCCAACGAGGTGATGCCCACCGAATACCCTCTCTCCAATACCAATGGTAGGATCTGGCTAATCTCGAGGTACTCAACATACCCTTGCCCTGGCCAGTTCCATCTGCAAGCGTCAATCACTGCACTCAACCTTGAGTCAGAAGGAAGCCCCATCGCAATAGGGCCTCGAGGGAAACGATCCAGTAACGGTGTAGTCAATAGCCACGGGTCCTTCCACGGCCAGAACATCGACCCATCCCCAACTCGAAACGTAACCATTGAGCGTACCAACCGTCGCAACTGTAGCATCTTTCGCCAACTCCATGCATCATTCGTCAAGATTGATAGGTCCGAGACCAAACGTGAGCATAGCCGCGTCTCATATAGCCATGCCACCCAAATCAAATTAGGCGTCATGGTAAGCACACTCCAAAGCTGCTTAAGCAGAAGGGCTTTGTTGTTAGCTGCGATAGACCTCAGTCCCGTCCGCCCTCAGAGACGGTAAGCATAGGACGTCCCAAGCCACCTTCACGGCTGAACTCCCCCATAGGAACCTCCGAAATTGCATCTCCAGAGCTCCAACAACGCCCCTACGTAAAAGAAACACGCCCGACCAGTATGCATGCAAGGCCTGAAGTACAGACTTCACGAGCTGATGACCGATTAAGCCATGACCTAAGGCGCTGATCAATCGCTACAGCAAGGACGCACAGTCTCCAATGGATAGGCGGGATGCAACAAGAGGTACGCCCAAGTAGCAAACTGGCAATTGACCCACCGAGTAGCCCATTAGTGTCTGAATTTGTGATGTCAGTACAACAGCACGGTGCGAGAGTGCAAGAACATACGAAAAACACCTCCCTCATCTCCATCGACACCACCCGACAGTGTACTGCCTGTGGCGAGAGTGCAAGAACATTCACCATCAGACCAATGGATCCCAACCCACCCATATGCGTGTCGCTGGCCCTCCAGGGTAGTCGAAAGACCACCGCCAATGAGGTCTAATGCCACTCGAAATACCCCCCCGCATTGGCCTCAGACACACGAGTCTCCAATAATCCAATCAGACGCAAACCCTCTCTCGATATCAGCTCCCCCGCCGCCCTTCTGCGGTCTTGTTTATTAAGACCACGAACATTCATGCACCCAATGCTATCTAAAAGCACAACATCATGGGCTACATTATCTTTAGGGCCCGCATGTGTAAGGAATGTATTAGTCACATCAGTCATATCCCGTACCGCTCAAATTGATTTCTCTCATCCCCGGGAGGTGTGCTAGTTCGTTCAAGACTCCCCGGTCGCGAATGCCGATTCTGGGGCAGGGGGGTGCTCGTCTTGCTTGGGCAGGTCTCACCTCTAAAAATCTCAATATCTGTCGTCCCAGCAATGACGATAGCTTTCCCTTTCGCACCCACTTGTCGCCATTCCTCTTGGGGACGGAGATGGCTAGAGATATCGGTCGTTCTCACCGCCGAGACGTACTTGGTCCCTCCACCACATGTCGTTCTGGCTCTGGGGTGCAGTAGGTCCGTTAGCTATCCCCGGGCACTCCGGGCACTGCATCTCACCATGGCCCCACGACTGACAGGTGGGATATTTGGACGGGCGCCAATCATACCCAACTCTAATGGGAACGAGTTCCTTACCTCCATCATCTGTCAGTATGCGTATGTTGAACTCATCCACGAAGGGCTCAGACAAGCTCTTCATTATACAAATACGTGCATAATCAATCATGTCCCCTCTCGTCGTTACGCCGTCGGCATACAGTGGGCGGCCAACCACACTGGCAACGATTCCAAGACCTTCTTGCGTCCATAGTTCACACAGCACGTTCCAGAGCTTAACTCACAGTGGTATCTCATCAACCTCTTTTCGTTCAAATGACATCCCTTGCTTCCGTAGTTCCAAAAACAAGGACTGACCTTGGAATAGCCACGACCCCCCTTCCAACACGATCCTCATGCCTTCTCAGAATCAAAGCGAATACATAAAGAATGGTGGCCCGCACTTCTATTATGCCTCACCATATCGAGTGTTGGTATCGCTCCACAAAGGGAAAGTATGATTTCTTCCCCAGAAAATAACCCACCAGGGTATGTCTCCATCACTCCACTCCTCGCGCGCCACCTCTCGTGACGGCTGTGCTTCAGCCAGCCTGTCGAGATCGATGGCGGTGTGTACTGCAATTTCATGCACTTAGTATCCGACAGGTGGCTTTCTGGGGGCTGGTTCGGCCCACTAACAGCTGCAGAGTAGGACGGTGCAGTTGTCGCCCCTTTCACCACCATCCTTAATGGCCCGATCCGCGAAAGTACATCCGGCCCAAGTCGAGAAACCCTACCACGTGGCTGCACCACATTGGCCGCCAAATCGCTGATCAGCCCGACATGATTGGCAGCCCTAATCGCTGTTGTCTCGGCCCTATCAGACCTAGCTTGTCCTAGCGACGCCTCCTTCGACGTCATCAACCCTACCGCCGCCGTCAGTAGTTGGGATCGGCTACAATCGCCGCCGTATGTGCCACCTGCGCCGTGTGCGTGGGTAACGTGCCACCCTAGATTGCTCGACTGAATTTCCATTCTCAATGACTATCTCTTCATCAACATCCTCTCCATCTTCTGCCATCAGCTGCTCCACCATCCGCCGATCAGGTGGTGGCATCTCAGCCCGTCCCCATGGAGAACGGCCTACGCCACGTGGCTCACCCCCCAACTGAAATGTTTCCAGAAACCCTCCATTGCCAAGGACGTGATTAACCTGTGCAGCCTTTTCCGTCGCAGTTTGGGACCTAATCCACCATCGTGCCGATCGTCCCGATCGTCGGCCCCTCGGCGTATTAGATCTGGCCCTTGTAGACGCCCCATCATCGCCCGGAAACGATCTCCATCAAAACATTCAGCGAATTACAGGTATGCCGCCACCAGTCTCCCAAGATCCGGCATAGGAGGAATTGCCAAGACCTCCATCCGCATCCTCGTTACCATCGCCATCGTCTTCGACGCCCATCACCCGCCATGAAAGTCGTGCAGCCCAAAAAAAGGGATCTCGCTAATAGAACAGTGAAAATGTACCCAACCCCTTCCACGCGCTGATGCTACGTAGAAGGGAAGGCAATCAACGACCGGCCTTGCCCTTGGCCGGAGATGGTAGTGATTGCCGTAAAACCCGCCGAAAAAATTTTGAAAATTCGCTCTTGAGCCTTTCTCTCTCTAGGGTTTCTCTCTCACTTAGTCTGCAATATTCTGGTCCATTCCTCGTCGTTCATTGGTATATATAAAGTCTAACCGAACAATTAAGGAAAGCTACAACGTCACTTTCCAAGAAGTGGCAAAAATGGCTCATGCACTTCTCAGTTCAGGACTCGTGCCTAACCAGATGGCTTATGAATACGACATTTCAGAACCCGTGCTCACTGGTGTGTTGGCACATGACCAACAGACAACGGCAACAACACAGCCTTCAACATCGAAAGAGGCTTTACAAGTAGCTCTAGATGACTTGGACTCGCTCTTCGAGCATCTGTATCGGCCGAACAACCCAATGAATACATCTACGGTTCAACTCCCACAAGACGAAGCCGATATACCAAGTACTTTAAATGTCCTCGTTTTACCCGATTCAGAATTATCGCAGAGTGCTGCTACTCCAAACGTGGATGCTGAGGAAATATCATCAGAATGCTCAACTCAAGTGCCAAAATTGAAATATCTGAACTAGACGAACAGCCTGAGAGTGAAATTCCTTGGGATTGGCTTGGAACGGGCACACAAGCACGTGGCAAACGTGTGTTCGGCTGGCTTGAGGTGAGATAGAGAAGAGACCCGATTATGATGCGATAAAGTGTGATGTCGACCGCTTTTCCTGAAAGATCGGCATCCAATTTGCAGCTGGTGGCCATGGGAGTGTTCAGAGGCTTGCTCTGATCTTGATGGAACTTCTTCAGAATGTCCTTGATGTATTTCGTTTGACTTATGAAGATTCCATCTTCGAGATGTCTGAATCGAAGTCCTAAGAAGAACTGCATTTCTCTCATATGGCTCATTCCGAACTTACTCTTCATTAAATATCCAAATCTCTTACAAAGCCGTGGATTGGTTGATCCAAAAATGATGTCGTCGACGTATACTTGAATGACCATGAAGTCTTTGCCTTCCCATTTGATGAAGAGAATCGTATCGATTGTTCCTCAGATAAATCCAGACTTCACGAGGAATTCGCTCAAGATGTCATACCAAGCACGTGGGGCCGGTTTTAGTCCGTGGAGAGCTTTGTCCAATCGGTAAACGTGATCAGGATGATCTCAATCAACGAAGCCTTCTGGCTAAGTGACGTAGACTTCTTCTTTTAACACATCGTTGACAAAGGCGGTTTTTACGTCCATTTTGTAGACTTTGAAGTCCTTGTGAGCCGCATAAGCCAGACATAGTCTGATGGCTTCGATTCGAGCAACAACAGCGTATGTCTCGTCTTAGTCTATGCCTTCCTGTTGGTTATATCCTTTGGTCCCGATAATGGTTTTCCCATGCAGACGGGGTACTAATGTCCACACTTGAAGACATTCGAATTGGTTGATTTCGTCTTGTATTGCTATTACCCATTTCGTGTCCTGAAGTGCGTCTGCTACCTTTGTAGGCTCGTTTTGGCTTAAGTAGCAGCTGAATAATCCACTTTGATTTCTTGTCCGTACTCCACTCGAAGGATCACCAATTTTCTAATCGACTGGATGAGCTCGAGTCCACTTACGCTCATGAGGTAGAGCCGAGTTTGAGGCATCAGTCATTTGTGGAGCAAGAATATGCCGTCAAGTCATGTCGGCAAACTGAAGTCCTAAGTTCATAGAATGATCCGTTTCGACAACTCGCACTAGGTTCGCTCTAGAGCTCAACTATTTTTAACTTGGGATTTTTATATTATCCCTCAAGTCAACCCAAGCAATTTTAGGTCAATTTACCTGTGATCGAGACGCTTTTAATCATTTCACCTATACGAAAGATCGTCATTTTGGAATTAAAAGGACTTTAAAGAATTTTAATTTGGCTCTGACTTACAAGCAAAAAGTTTAGGATTGGGGACTTTGCAATCTTCATCTTCCTTTTCTTAGTTACTCATTTTCATCGGCATATTGTTCTTTCTTCTTTTTGTCTTTTTCATCTTTTTTTCGTATTTTTCTGCACTTGCTCAAGCTAAAGCTCCGGTTCATTACGAGGCTGATAGATTATCTAAGGCGAAGTTCTTCTTGTTGACTCTCGGGCCGATACCGTGCTCCTTTTCTCTTAATCCCTAGAGAGGTTTCAGAGATGATCAATTTGAAGAAGTTCACATTTGTGGGATTCGTGCCCTAGGCCTGCTCATTTTCTCGTTTCCCGATATATGACCGGATTATCATTGGAGAAGTTCACTTCGTGGTGCTTCTCTCTCCAGCCGTTCTAACGAGCATTCGAGATTATTGATGGAGAAGTTCACAGCAAGATCCATGGCCCTCTTTTTATGATTTCTGAAAGATCTCAATAATTGGGAGGGCAGGTTCTTTTGGACTGCTTTTTGTACGCTGAGGATTCTTCATGTGCGTTTTCCTCCTTCTTCTGTCATCTTTTTCTTCTTTTGTAGTCTTCTTATCTCCCCCTCCTCCTATTCTCATTTGAATATCCCTCTGAAGGTTGTGGAGTTCGGTCGAGGGCTTGAACGGGTTTCAAATGAAGAAAAGGGAATCGGAGAAGGCTAAAAGTGGAGGACTAAAGGCTATGTTTAATTATTAAATTTTTCATATGGCCGAGTGAGGAATTTCCTAAGTGCCCATATCATTTTCCTAAAGATCTAGCGCAAGGCGAGTTTGAGGTCAAGAATCACTAGTTAAGACAAGCAAGTGATGCGTCACTCGCTAGAGAATAAATTCGTAGAAGGAAAATAAAAGGCTAGAATCCTCATTTATATAAAGTGGCTTTGTGTCCAATGGAGCTTAGACAGAAGAACGCGACTTAGACTAACAAAATTAAGCAATTAATCAGTCGCATGTCAGAGAAATTTATTTGTGACTAGATCGAGGATCCTAAAGATATCTTCACCCCTAATACTATAAATATATGTATAATATTTTCTGGATTATTTTTAAAAAAATTGTTTTAATTTTTACGCAATGTATAGCAATTAAAATCAGAAAAGGGATACTTGCAAATTTGGTCGCTCAGTTATAGGCCTACGTCAATTTCAGTTCCTCGAAAACACATGTCATCAATATAATTCTATGAACTTAGGACTTTAGTTTGTCGACATGACCTGACGGCATATGACGGCATATGATCTCTTCACGTGTCTGTGAAATCTTAGGCATGATGTTCATCGAATCAAAATAATCTGACCCCATACTATTAATAATATTAATATACGTAAGAAAATTTAAATAAAACAAATAAAAAAGTATAAATAAATAAATGTTTTTTTATATATCGTTCTTAGTTTTTTCTTCTTATTTTTTTTTATATTCTAGAAAATAAGAAATCGCACGTTATGTCATGCAACTTTCTTTTGCATCTGCACTCAATTGTATAAATGCGATACTTTTACATCTCATATTTCGCACATTCTGAATGCATGTTTAGCTTGGATTGACATTGAATTGTATAAATGTGAATATTTTTTTCTTATACCCTCACGTAGTATTTTGAATACATGTTTAGCGGACCATGTATCTAAGATAAATTTGATTAAATGCGTGTTATATGTGCTAAGTACTTGAATTGATTTTATATGCTTGCATGACAAATCAATTTTGGTGCATTATTTGAGGGGGACCACTAATGAATTTCATGCTATAAAAACATTTTTTATGTTTTTTCTCTAAGTCTCGAACGCTATTAAAGAGAGGGACATCACATTTTGTCAAGACAAGGAGCTCATGTTATTCAATTAAATAATTAAGGGGACCTCTAGCATTAAAATTTAGTATTGATCGCATTTGTGTTAATACTTAGGGGGAGCAAATTTATTGTTATTAGTTACAATAGGGGTTAATCTGAAAACGAAAGAAAACGTACAATCGAGAAACTAGATAGAAAATGCAATTTTTCGATCCCAAGTTTATCGAGCATAAATAGTAATGGGCCTGATCCCACTTAGCAGCGAAAAAACGTCCTATCAGCCCATTAAGAAAAAGTAATTTTTTGTAGTCAAAAAAGTATTTCTCTCGCAAAGCATAATCGAAAAATCAACAGTCTTCTCATTTTCTCTCTCGCAAAACTTAAAAAGACGATTTAATTTTTCACTCGAGTCCTTCGATTTCTAACCGAAAATTGTCTTTTAAGGTAGAATAGACACTTATTTGCTGTTTGCACATGATTAAACTCCGTTTATGTCTGTATTATGCAGTTTTTCTCTTGATTCTGTGTTTTGTTTTTCGACTGCTCGTACTATGTGAAAACCCGAATGTTATTTTGCAGTAACTTAGACGCTTTTCTGTGATTATCTAGTTCGATATCTGTATCTTATGATAGTGTTGGTGTTCGATATCCGTTTATGACAGATAGTGTTGGTGTTTGCAGTAACCCGAATGTTATTTTCGATTGTCTGCGTCTTAAAGTTAAAATCTAAGTTTCGACTAAAATCAGGTTTTTGAACGTTTAAAGCAGTCGAAGAACTTTTTCGATCGCAAGAAGTTTCCATTGAATTTAGATTTGATTGAGATACTGGTTGCATTGAATAGGATTTTCGATCACTAAATTTTGACTTAGTCGCTAGGCTAGATGACGTAGATCGAAAAATTACCTACCGTCGAGAAATCTAATTAGAATTTATACGAGCGAAAAATTAAAGAATGGAATAGATAAAATAGATGCAATTTATTACGAGCGCAAAACTTACCATCGAAAACAGTACTCTCGATTTCATTTTATTTCGTCGAAAGTTTAGCGGCAATAAATCAATTTTTCGACGTTAAATTTCTCGATGTAAAATACGCGGCGATAATTCTGTTCGATCGAAAATTTTCTCGGCAATTGACTTAGTTTCTCGTTGACTATTTTCTCGATCGACAAACTTCGCAGCGAAAACCGACTTTAAAATCGAAAAATTTTCTCGCTAGACAAAAGTTACGAAGAAAAATTTTATTCACGCGCGAAAAATTTCTCGATCGTAAATTTACATGGAAGTCAATTTTTTCGATCGTAAATTTACACGGATATTTTTCTCGATCGTAAATCGGCTACAATACTACGTCTAAAGTTCAACACTTAGAAAAATTTCTCTAAGTACTTATCACTGTAGAGAACTTAGCGAATAAAATTTCTCGATTGAAAATTTAAACAGAGACATTACCTAGAAATTAACACATAGGAAATTCCCAAATTGAGAATTCAATTCTCGTTCGATAAAAAGAACGGAGTGAACAGTGAGTGTCATTTATACTTCAACACTTCATATGACAAATTCGAATTTACATACTCTCACACATACTCACTTTGTATGTCCTATGTGACAATTACATGTTCTTAAATAACAATTTCTAAAACATGCTACGAACTGTTCCATTATTCTGGTTTGATAAAAGTATTATTCGACTTCAAATTTAAATTGAACTAGTGAATTCATTTTTTCTGCTTTTCAGATGGATTGTTACACCCACATACGACCATATCTACGATCAGAATTTGTACCTCAATGTTCATGACACGAATTTGTAGCTCGATCTGACTACATTCTGATGCCTAGACGAGATCATGGTGTCCATAATTCAGGGCCATCCTCTCTGGCATGCACTTACTATGACGGTCTCGGTGCGAATGCTCTGCCTCCAACAGTTCTGGGAACATATAAAGAGTCTCGTAAGTGAGAGCACTTACCAATTCACCTTAGTACTCGGGACAAGACATGTTTGCTTCAACAAAAATGATTTTGGCCTTGTCTTGGACTTTCCATTCAGCAACAATTACGACCCTTTGCCAACAGATGCTAAGATGGTACAAGACTTTCTCCGAATGGGATACCGAAGGCCGCTCACTAAAATCGCACATGTTCAGAGCAACGGTATCCCTCGCCCATGGAAGACGTTATCTGGATTGTCAACAAGTGCCACTTGCCGAAGCATGTCGGATTTGACGAAGGCAAGGACAATATCTTTTGCATCTCCCACGGCATCACGTTCTCACGAAATTACGATTTTGCACAGCTGATCTGGAACGATCTTGCAGAACAGATCAGACAAGAGGAGAACAAGAGATCGAAGAATGTGACGTATGCACGGTGGTTTTCTGTGATCATTGCTCATCTCATGGTGCTCCACCAGAATATTCACCGCCTGCCTCCAGGAGGAAACTATCAACCCCATCGACTCAAGTTCTTTCACCACCCCAAGCTCACGGATATCAGCCATCGATGTCGATCCCATTTAGGCTGCTACGTCTCACCGACCCCACAGGAGATGTATATAGACTTTACTGTCGGGACAATCATTTCACGAAAGTGATGATTCAAGGGCCCCCAACGGACTTCACAGTGAGCCCTCGGCAACAACATCAAAGCCCTGAAGCTGCATTGATTGATGAAGTGGCTGAGGAGTTCGAAGTAGAACACTGACACAAGGTCTCGACCACGCAATGATTGAAGAAGTCACTCGTGATCTTGATGCGAGCAGCCCGTGCATGTTTGCGTGCTTCAACAGCCACAGCTCGGGGCCAAATTGGGGCACAGTCCACTTCAACAGGCTACCGCGCCTGAAACAGAGGCCCTGATGAGCCTCAACCGACAGCACCAGCCCATGACGAAGCTGAACGTGACCCAACTCCTCACGCGGCTACCTCATCAGACACAAAGTCAGATGGAGAGATTCGACTGATAGACGGCCTCCCACACGTCAAGCCATATCCAACGAGCCAGTCTCATATGCGATCATGACCACATCAGACACGGCGCCAATTGTTACTCCAAGTGCTGAGGATCCGTCTTCGCTCAATCTTGAGCCGCCGCATGACATTTCTGCTCTACAAGGCCGAGGCTCAGATTATTCTCATTACCGGCCCTGAATCAATGTCTGATATGCAAGTTCAATCAGAACTTGCAACAACATCCATAGATGCGAATCTTTCATATTCAAATGGAGGATTGCGTGGAAGTCTTGACCCGTCACAACCTTAAGTGACGACGAGCCACCCCAATGAGCCGGTGTTCACTCAAGGGTTGTCAACAGGCGACGGAGAAGGCCGCCAACACGGAGTCCCGGCCGGAGCCAGAACTGCCACCGCCGGTGACGACACGCCGCGCAACGCGCACGTGTTCAGCTCGCGGCAGAAAGCTGCTTCGACTCCGTTCGTCAACCCCTCCGCGTCGGAGTCACAGCCTCGCTTGAAGAGATCAACGCTGCAGCGTTCCGCCCGAGGCGGAGTCGCTGCAGCTGTCTTGCGAAGCGCACACTGTGCGCGCCATCGCAGTCCGCGGCCAAAGCCGTGGACGATCTCAACAGTGCCACCGTACCTTGCAGCGGCGCTGCCCAGGGCCGGTGCCTACGCTACCACAGATTTCCACAAACCATAAAACCAAACACTAATCTTTAAATATAACATTGACACGAGCACAAACATTTATATATTTATATATAAGGCGTATGTGAATTATCCAACGTGACATTATAATTTATTCAAATGATTAACAGGTGAAGTCCAAGAGGACGCGGTGTACAAGCTAGTCTCTTTCCACCCAATCCTAAGCGTACCATCGCCTTGCACGAGGCTATACCCATTCATTGGCATCGGGAACATGTTAAGCATCACCTGCGCTTGAGCCATAGAGTTACTACTCATAGGCACCTGCACAAAATCATTCCTCGAAAGCTCGCTCCTCCAATGCCGAAACTTGTCCTCGCCACTCCTCGCTGGCCCACCGATGGCCAAAATGTTGCTAATTTCCCGATGCAGCAAACCATGCTCAGTCCTCTGTCTGTTGTGATCGTCTATTCCCAAAAACGCCCCTAAAGAGTCGAATATCGTCGAGTAGTAATGCAACGAGCTTACGAACCTATCCAAGAAAGACCCGCCATTAGAAATCTCTTGCTCAACTAAGGTTATCACCTTGGGCCCGAGCCCACGTAGAAGGCCCATCGTCTTATGCTCTGGCCCCGTCGGATCATACAAAGAATGCTGCCCCCAGTGGACAGCTAGGGTTTCTCCCATTCTTACCTGAAGCACCGAGGCGTCGGCTATTTCCCCGAATTTTTTATCCACTGGATGGTACTCGAAGCAAAGCCCTATCCGCCTCGCAAAGTTTGAGAGCTGTTTTCCCGTCTCAGTAAGGATGTCTATTGGGCTTCCGAGGCCCGTCATTCTGACATGTGGCGGACCCTCGGGCCTCGTGGCAAGAATGTGAAACAAGGCGGGCCATTGAAGCCCTTGCATGATGTCTAGGTCAATGATGTGGACCTTACCGTGCCCGTGGATGGCTTCGAGTATTGCCTGGTTTGAGGTGAAGTGTGCGAATTTTACGAAGGGGGAGATTGTGTTGAAGAGTTGGAAGGCATTTTGAGTGCTTTTGATGTCGATTAGGGGCGCGCTTATGCCTATCCAAGAGTTGATCACGCGGTTGAGCATGGATTTGGAGAAGTAGGCCACGATGCGTTCTGCGCACGAGGATGAGTAAGGAGAGGCCATCTGAGTTAGTTCAAGGAGGGTTTTTTGGGCTTCTCCTAGGTTGTCTACAGATATGGAGACAGCGCATTCGAACAAGAGTGAGAGCAAGTTCATGCTCGGGTCAATAACTGCCGCTGCTTTATTGGTCGTTTGGCCATGATGATTGTTATTACTGGGGTTTTCTTTGTGATAGCTCTTTCTTGGAATTTTGGTGGGCCTTGTTGTGTCGGCAGCTAAGGAAGACACTTCTCTGGGAGCATGGAAAGAAGATGGGATTTGGTCTTGAAAGGTATTATCGAATAGTTCGTGATCGTTCTCCTTGGGTAAGTCTTCTGTGAGCTGCCTGGTGACGTGTTCAACCCATTGAGAGAGGTCGATCCGATTTGGGGTTTTGGAAGGATCATTTTCTGTCGTTCCAGAAAATATGATTCCTGGGTTATGGTCGTGGGGCGGCATTGCATGCATTTGGGAAGTGTTTTCTATGATGTAATAAGAGGGGAAGTTTTAAGTAGTTGGGTGGGAGAGGGTTTGTAAGTGGACATGGTTACCAGTGTTTAAAGAGTTTGATCGCAGAATATTCTGCTTATGATAACAAATGACTAAAGAAACAGTCAGTGATGTGTAAAATGCTGTTTCCGAGTATTTGGTTTATATTTTAATCGAGGTTACAGGGCCGGCATAGTGAGACATACGGATGATTACAATAGTTAAGGACAGAATTAACACATCTATTTAATTACTTTTTTATTATATTATATTTTAAGGGTATAGTGAACCAATTTGGATCAGGGTCAAGGCTATAGTCAACGTCATCATGAAGATTTCATTACGAGTTTTCATATGGAAATAAACAGATTTCATGTAACTTGTTGGCAAGATTATAATGGGTATGTGAATATAGCTGTTCGATATTTTGGCATGCAAAAGTAAGCCAATAAGTTTATATGAAAGAATAGAAGTGGGTCTCCCACCCCTATTCCTATAAATAATTGGAATTAATTACATTATCTTACATCAAGTCAAGAGACTTAAAAGGGTTGAAGATATTCGAACTACAGCTAACTAAAATATATGACTTATCTATACTGGAGGGCGAGAGCCTGATTTAAACTGTCAAATTAGCTTGAATTTGATCCGTTAAATTTTGAGTTAGTTTGTAAAATTGATTTGGTCAGTCAAAACTACCGACGTTTATACAATAATCGGTGAAAACTGCCCGCGTTATTAACCGGGCTGTTCTCATCCAAACTCATCAATTTTTATTTACTTATTGTACTTTAAATTAATCAGTTACTAGTTAATCAAATATTCAAATATTTAGTTAATATTTTTATAAGAATCTATACCTTCATATGGTCTATAAACTGTCAATTTTTGTCTGTCAATTTAACATGTAATTTCCAATTTTACCGTTAACTGCTTAATTATAGAGTAGCTCATACATAGGATGTGCCCGTTTACTAGTTTTATGAAAAAGAAGACCCACTTTTTTTTCGACAAACATATGAAGTTATAAGCTATCTTCTTTCTTTCAATTATCGAATATAGCAATCGAAAATCGAAAATGGGCATGCTAATGACCAAACTAATTTATTTATTACGGTAAATTATCTCCATTCTCGGAGCAGAATATGATATTTGAGGTGATATTTATTAAATGTTTTGTAAGAAACGTGGAGTAATGGCTCCTTTTAATCCAACTGCCCTTGAAAATGTTATATGTATCATAATACTTAATTTGAAGTTGCACTAGTAGAAAACGATAAATAGGCCACGGCACTACGCCCATAATAGACGCGGTGACATTATGGTAATTTTTTTAAAGTTTCGGTACTTTTAGGCGACGGTTTGTAGACAGAAACCGACGCCTTTGTTATTAACAAATTTTGGCGACGGTTTGTCACACAGAAACCGTCGTTCAACTGTTAATTTAAAAAAAAAATACTTTTTTTTTTAGCTTTGGGCGACGGTTACGGGCACCCGTCGCCCATAGCTATTTTAAAACCCGTCTTGCACAAGAACATATCAGACGAGGCGAGCTCCAATCTATAGGCGATTTTTCGGCGACAAGTTGCTTGGTTTCCGACGTTTTGTAGCTAGGAGAACACGGGAAAACACCTCACAATACATTTCCTTCCACTAAGCTTTTGATTTAATGTCTAATTTTTTAAAGTTTGAGATTTTTGAAAATATGGTTTTCGTTTTTAGCTGATTTCGGGGCTTAATTTCTACTATTTGAGGTTATGTTTAGGCTTAGGCTTGTGTTATATTCGATTTGAAGTTGATTTGGAGCTTGATTAGTGCGAAAAAAGTGGCGAATTTTTGTTTTTTGGGCTTGTTTTGAGCTCGAATTTTTCAACTTTGGAATTGATTCATTCATGGATTTATTTCTGCTATTGAGGGTTCGGCTTGTGTTTACTCGATTTGAGGTTGATTTGGAGCTCGGTCTCGATTTGCATTGAATTGTTAAAAGGCGATAATTTTTGTCTGATTCGCACATTCTAAATGCATATATAGATTGCAATGGTACTGAATAGATTAAAATGCGGATGTTTTTTTTCTCGCTCATACCCTCACGCAACATTTTAAATACATAACTAGGAGACCATGTATCTAGACTAAATTGATTAATTGCGTGTTTTTCATAATTTTTACTTGGATTGATTTACATGTTTGCATGATAAATCAATTTAGGTGCTCTATTTGAGGGGGAGCATTTTCATCTTTCATGCTTAAGCTCCAATGTTTTTGATGTTTTCTAATTTTTTTTTTCTCAAAACCAAACAAGGGGCACTACAAAGAGGGCTTCATGATTTTTCACGATATGGAGCTAAGGCATTGATTTTAAAAATCAATTAAGCAGCCAGATGTCACTGTTCGAAATTATAGGGAGTTAATTGCATTGATTTAATTCATATGAGGAGCAAATGTGTGGTTTTAGCTGAAATAAGGGTAAATCTGATAAAAATAAGAAACTCATAGTCGAAAAAACTGGGACTAAATGGTAATTTTCGATCGCGATTTGTCGAGCGAAAATTGAGTTAGGACCAAATGATAATATTCAATCGCAGTTTCTCGAGCGAAAAATTAAAATGGGCCTGTGTAATCTACGAAATCAATGTGTCTTTTCAACCCATTAAAATAATGTTACTTTTTGCAGTCGAAAAAGTATTTCTCACGCAAAAACCCTCATGTGAGAATTCAACAGTGTCAATCGAAATTTTCTCTCTCGCGAAAAAACTTAAAAAGACGAACTCAAATTCCCTCAAATCTTTTATTTTTCAACAGATTTTTGTCTTTTAAGGTAGATTTAACATTCTTTAGGCATTTGCGTGCATTTAATCTCCGCTTGTATCTGCATTATGTAGTTTTTCGCATGATTAGGATGAGATTTTCGTCTGTTTTTCACACTGTGAAAACCCTGTCTTGCAATGATTAAGGCCTGTTTAAGTGTTTATTTGGGTTATGTTTGCTTATTAAGATAGTTTTAGTGGTTTTCGCGTCATCTGGTACTATAGATTTTTGGAAAATCTGCGTATTAGGCTTAAAATCTAGGATTCGACTAAACTGGGTTTTTAAACGTTGAAGCAGACGAAGAGCTTTTTCGATCGCAAACAGTCTTAATTGAATTCCAATTCAATTAAATACTGTTTGTATCGTAAAAGATATTTCGATCACTAGAATTGACTTAGTCACTAAGTTAGATGACGTAGATCACTAAAATTGACTTAGTCACTAAGTTAGATGACGTAGATCGAAGATTTGCTTACCATCAAGAAATCTAATTATTTAATGGGACACAAATTAAAAAGTGGAATAGGTAAAATCGATGCATGTTAGTACGAGTGCAAAACATACCATCGAAAATAGTACTTTCGATTTCATTTTACTTCTCGTAAAATCTTTCCGGCGATAAAATCAATTTTTCGACGTTAAATTTCTCGATCGTAAAATACGCATCAAAGATTTAGTTCTGTCGAAAATTCTCTCTGCGTTTAACTTAGTTTTTTTCTGTCAATTTTCCCGATTGACAAACTTCGCAGCGAAAACCAATTTTCAAATTGAAAAACTTTCTCGCTCGATGACTTTCACGACGAAAAATTTTATACACGCGCGAAAATTTCTCCATTGTAAATTTACTCAGAAATTAATTTTCTTGATCATAAATTTACACGGACATTTTTCTCGATCTTAAAATTGACCGCCTACAGTACTGCGCTTAACACTTCAACGCTTCGAAAAATTTATCTAAGTCTTTTACACTGTAGCGAACTTAACAATTAAAATATTTCGATGGCAAAATTACATGGAGACTTTAATTAGCAATTAAGACATAGGAAATTAAAATTGAGAATTCAATTTTCGAGCGTAAAATATATCAGAATGAACAGTGTGGTATGCCAGAGTTCAACACAGAGAAAATTTTCGATAAAACCTCCTATATGCTTTATACACGACGTTCGAAATTTTCATCAAATAACATCAAGTTTGTTCATACCCGCATGATCTATGTGCAATATGTCCATCAGACATGGTATAAATTGTTCAAATACTGTATCTCAAGGTTCAGGACACAATTTTTCAGATGGACCTGACTACATTCCGATGCCCTGACGAGATCATGGTGTACTTCAAGGCCATCCCCTCTAGCACGCACTTACAGTGACGGCCTCGGTGCCGATGGGCTACCACCAACAGTTCTGGGGACGTATACAGAGTCATGTAATTATTGGCACTTACCAATTCACAACCGTGGTTGGGACGATGGGCGATTGATTTGACAAGGGCAACAGCAACATCCTTCGCATCTTCCACGGCATCGCATTCTTCCACAACCCCAGGCTCACAGATTTGGATCAGCCATCGATGCCGATTCCATTTGAGCTACTCGGACCTGATCAGAGGCTAGGCATTCTTAAAAGCTAGCTGAAGAGCCATTCAAAACTTATCCCCGATATGTCTGCAGATAGGAGTTTACTACGCAGAAAGCGGCATTCCAACTCCAATCTACCAAATAGAGCTGATAGACAGAACTCGAGAAGAACTTAATGAGAGTAGTCTACCGTATCTTCCTGCTGAAGAGGTCTACCATCTCTATCAGATGCATGCAGTGAAGTAAGAGGATCCTCAAGGCTTCATCAAGAAGGAAGGGCTCGAGGGACTCTATAGGTTCATGGTACGACAAGTCAAGTTCTTTGCTGCACAAGACCTTCAGATGGCTCTAGAGTTGGGAATCCCCGAGGGTCGCCGGACCCACATTCCTAGAATGGAGGAATTTTAAATTTTACGGGGTTTCTCGCCTATCCAAGATCGCTCGGCTACAAACACGAGAACGTAATGACATAAAGAGATAAGAGATCAGCCATGATGCCTTGTTGAAATCTCTCGACGATGGCTAGCTTCGAACCCTTCGAATCCCCAAGGCGTAGTGCCCCTCTCCTACGCCAAAAGCACACGAACGGGACGCCTTTTTTGCACAAGATCGTCATGCCGGCATCTCACGAACGTCAGTTGTTCTTTCAAGTCCGGCTAGGCCAAGAACGAGCTGTTTGCTGCCCCCGAGAGAGAGAGAGAGAGAGAGAGAGAGAGAGAGAGAGAGAGAGAGAGAGAGAGAGAGAGAGAGAGAGAGAGAGAGAGAGAGAGAGAGAGAAAGAGAGAGAGATGGGGGAAAAAACTCTTAGTTTTCCTCTCTAGAACTCAAATTTCGAAAATTGGATACCTCTCTTCCTAGGATCTAGAAAATCCCTATTAGTACTACTTAGGATTGGCCAAAAATAGGTTGAGGTGGTGGAGAAAAATCCTCACACCTCCCCTTTTACCAGTCTTCGTTTTACCAAGTAATGAATACAAAATTCAAACTTTAAATTTAATTAATTAAATATCCAATATATTAATTAATTAAAATACTAAATTTAGTATATTTTAAACATATAAAGTCCAATTTAAATATATTTAATAATTTTTGAAATTTTGTCTAATAAAATTCGAAATTTATATATATCCGATATATATATTTTATTTAAACCGAATTAAATAATGTTATTTCTCTAAGACAATAATAAAGATTTAAATCTAGTTTAAATAATATACTAAATATTAAATATCCAATATTTTATTTCAAAATATCTCGTGAGGTGAAAAGACCACCCATCACTAGTGAAACTTAGTATTTCGATCGATCAGGGTTTTGGCCAAGCCTCAAACCCTAATGTGTCAATCTATGACCTAGACTTGTCTCTCTCTCTCTCTGATAATGACGTTGTGTCGGTTGCCCTTTTTAAGTCCGACTCTCTTGGTTCGTCTCAACCGACCTAGGAGGTATCTAGGAGTTCGGTATTCACCTAGCCAGCCCCGTGATACCGAACACCTCCCAAGTTGAGTACAAATTTGATCTAATCATAATCCACGAACCGACTGTAGAATTTTCGTCATGCGTATAAACCCTCTACATTTGTCCCGTTAGAGTGAAAGTCACGCATTGTCAAACTTACAGAACTCAACTCTATGTCGTTTATGTGGGTAAAATACCTAAACTGCCCTCCACGACTATTGTGAGTCAGTTATATTGTTAGGAATTAATTATAGTGTCCTCTATTTATTTGTGTTTTGGGTTAAAATTGAGATATTAATGTATTGTAGTAGGTTGGGGAGACAACTAGTATTTGGTAGAAGTTTTGGACTTAGGCTTTAATATACCAAAGAGTCTGTGGTATATAAAGCCCATCTCTATCCTTGTTAGGGTTTATCAAAAGAAAACTCCTTGAAGCAGTTCTCGATAAATACACACACAAACACACACTAAAAGGTGCTTCATACGGTCTTAATCTTTCTAATAATCTTTTGATCCTTGTTTGGTAACAAGTGGACCTACAAGTGGTATCAGAGCAAAACGTCGATCGATCTCATCAATTTGAATCCAGTTTTGTTCAATTCTGAAAAGATTTGAAAGAACCTCTGCTCAAAATCCATTTTCGATTTTTCATTGATGTGCCTTTTAAATCGTTTTGTTAACCATCTTTTGGTGAGGAAAATCGTTAATGAGTGCATCTCTGTTCTTTCACATTGATTATAGTCAAGTTTGAGCTGTTTTGAAACCAGAAAATCGAGTCTGAAATTTATTTTACTGGGTCTGTTCTTCACTTTCGGGTAGATTTTTCACACAGCCTTTTGAATTTTGAAGGATTCGATGGAGATGATTTAATTTCGTAGGAATCGCCCGATTTCTATCACATAAGGGAAAATCGATCGATTGCACCACAATCGTCCGATTTAAGCCTCGGCGATTTCTAGTCTCTAAGACTAAATCGCCCGATTTCCTTCCTTCTGCAAAAGGAAACGTATGATTCCACAGAATCGCCCGATTTCACTGTAGCGAACATGAATTCTCTTCAAAACACTAATTGGTAGTTCGAGTCAAATAGCCCGATTTGATAAATCATCCGATTAATATTAACCTTACACGATTTCGCTCAAATTGTCCGATTGACACATTCTTATCTTACCACAAATCGTCCGATTTAAATCTCTTAGTAATAAGTTTCAAATCGTCCGATTTCTCTTTTTAACTAAAGTCATCCGAATCAAATCCTTTTCAGTCTCGCCCGAAACATATCTCGTCCAATTTCAGTTTCTGACCCAACCTATCCAAGTAAATTTGTTGAGTCGCCCGATTTAAATCAACATCAAGTCACTCAATTTTCACATTTAGGATCTGTGCTGTCCTATTCCAGCTCTTAACCTGTTCAATCAATTTAAAACTGAAATCGTCCGATTTATTTTCTTAAACAAGAGTCGCAAGAACCAAAAGTTTTGAAGTAAAATCGACTAGTCTTGATTATTTCTCTTGCAACAACCACCATATTATAAATAAATAAAATAAGAATACTAAATATCATTCTTATTTATTTCAAACTTGACTAAAATCGTTCGAGACTAACATTTCATTTCGCAGATCACCTCCACGTAACGATCACTACCAAACAACAAATGTATTCATTAGCCATGGGAAGCGACATCCGTGTTCCAGTTCTGAGGCGCGGAGACTTCGGAGTCTGGAGAAGCAGATTCCTGAACTTTCTTGAAATAAAGGACAATGGCGAAGACATCATCGATTCTCTTGAGAATGGACCACAACAATTCTGGGTCACAGTCCGTGGTGACAACACCGTCACCCCAGCAGTTCAAGAAAGCACAATACTCAAAACTCCAGCACAATACAATGATGCAGAAAAGAAACGAGCTAAAGCAGATCTTCTGGCAAGAAATTATTTGATGCAAGCCTTTACCTAATGACATACTGATTCAAGTGGATAGCTTTCCAACCGCTAAAACAATGTGGGATGAGATTGCAAAATTAATGCAAGGAACAGAGAGTGGACTAAGAGCCAAGAAAGCCACCACCCTTGCAGCATACGATTCATTCAAGGCTAAGCCTGATGAGCAAATCAGCGAGACCTACAACAGGTTCATGGTCCTCGTGAACGAATTAAGGAAGATAAACATCATAAAAACTAACATGGAACTCAATGTCAAATTTCTTACCTCCCTACCTTCAGAATGGAAGAGAGTCACCACACACTTCAGGCTTAACAAGGACCTAGATCATATTGATATTCACAGTGTTTACGAAAGTCTGGAGCAGCACAATGACGATGTTTATGAAGCAATCGGAGAGAAGAAAGGTAAAGCAATCATGGACACAGTTGCCCTAGTGACAGATACTAATCTTAAGAAAAGTGCAAAAGCTGCAAAGAGTAAATCTGTTAAGTCCTCCAGTCCATTAGAAAGTGAAGACTCTGAGACAGAATCAGACCCTGAATTCAAAGATTTCGAGAAGCACGTGGCTTTTATAACGAAAAGAATGGCAAAACAATATTTCAAAAAATCATCATCATCTGCCAATCGTCAGAGAGTCTCATCAAGTTCCAAACAGCCGCCAAAGCCTTTTCAACAACCTGATACTAGGAATGACTCTGAGCCTAGCAAATGCTTCAATTGTGGAAAGCCTGGGCACTTCGCTAGAGACTGTTACCTTCCCAAGAAAAAGGATGAAGAGTACTACACCAGAAAACTTCAACTGCTCAAGCAGAAGAAATCTGGAACCGCATTGATGGCTGAACAGGACCAGTGGCTAGACGATACATCTGAAAGTGAGACGGAGAAGATAGCCCTGATGGCTCTGGTAGAAGAAGATGACTCTGAGCAAAAGAACATGGAAGCCAATGCTGATGCTGAAGACAAGGAGCTGTCTTCCGGAAAGGAGGTAGAAACTCTTAACCTAAGACTGTATTCTGAACTTCAAGAAAAAAACATTATCCTTCAAAATGAACATAAATACCTCAGGTCAACAGAAGTGAAGTTATCTAATACATTAGAAATCCTAGATACGACCCGTGAAGAAGTATGTAGATTAGAAACTTGCTTAGTTGACTTGAGAGCTTACCTGTCTGAATCTGAATCAAAGGTCAATGACTTACAGGCTCGATTTGACAATAATTATGCATGCCTACTTAAGCAATTACGAGAGAATAGCAACCTAGAATGTCTGCTAGAAGTAGCACAATCTAAAGTTGATAGTCGTGACGTAGAAGTAGAAGGTTTGAAAACACATATTAGTGAGCTAAAGGACAAATTGACAACTTGCAACGATGAGCGAATCAACAAAACATGCGAGTTTGACATCCTAAATAAAGAACGTGCAAAATTGTATGCTAAGATTAAGAAGCTCGAAGACTTACTCATTAGGAGAGGACAATCAGATAGAACGATCTTCATGAATAAGCCTAGAGACATAGAATTCTATGACCCACATGAAGGATTAGGATTCAATCCAAACTCTGTAGTAAAGAGACCACTCCCTCTTTATGATGTTAGTTTCTCCGGGTTAAATCTGCCTTATCTAATGCCTTTCACAACCTCATCTGCGCATGATGCACTGTAGAAGAGAATAAGAGAAATAGGGAGGATTGGGCAGAAATCAATATTAACTATGAAGAACTGTATGATAGTTACAAGACAAGGGAAATACCATTATCTAATCCTGATGACTACTTACTTATTTATCCGTCTTCGTCTAATGAAGTAAGTATCGAAGAACCAAATATCTCTAATGCATATATACCAACTAAAATCAGAGTAATCTCTGACCTGCAATCAAACCTGGAATCTGAAAGGATAAAGTTCCAGATAGAGAACGGAATACTGCTTAGTATAATTTCCTCACTTGAAAAACAAATCGACAGCAGCAGAACTACAGTCTCAACTCTAGAGTCAGAAAGGATAACTCTCCAAGTAGAGAATAAAATTCTATTAAGTATAATGTCCTCTATAGAGACTCAAATCGACATTGGCATAGCTTCAGGATCTCTACAAATTCCTTCAACCAAATGTCAAATATCCATTCCCACCGACACTAGGAAGAAAAGAAAGCAGATTGCATCTGGCAAATCTAAGCTTACTAACCCATCCTTGCATGTGCTCACAGGCAATCCTCTAAATAAGAAAGGGAAGAAGAAAGCCACAGGAGACAGTCTACCAAAGAGCGATGTCGCTTATTCCTCTAAAAAGAAGCAGCCTGTCGATTTTGAAGCGTCTAGTTCTAATTTTTGTAATAGGCGTCAATTGTGTGCTAATAATTATCCTGCTGAACCTTCGTCTATTCTTCTTAAGCCTGTAACGACTACTAAGAATCGTACCTACTATTCTAGATATGATGATGCTTTATCTTAAACGCTATATACCAATCTACCAATGTCAGTACTTCCAGGGAAACACCACCATCCTCTCCTAAATCAAAGTACAAACCTGACAAAAGACAAGGACAAGCCAACAAAGTCAAAACTATAGGAATGCGTAGCATATGGGTTACAAAACAACAACTCAGAGCATGGACAAATCACTGTCATCTTCTTGGAATTAGAAAGATAAGGGTCCCTAAGCAATCAACTGGAGTTATAGATAAATTTACTACTGACCTTAGAAACAGACCCATAAGAAAGGCATACACAGACTATAAAACTAATAAGGGAGGACCCGTCCTTAAATGGGTACCTAAATCTCATTGATTATTTTTTGCAGATCCGTCATGTGTGGATACTTGATTCTGGTTGCTCTACACACATGACTGGAAGAAAAGAGCTTTTGAGTAACTACACCGAACAATTCGGTGGAAATGTGCGCTTTGGAAACAACCACGCGGCTCCTATCTTAGGACATGGCGATCTAAGTCATGATAACCTGGCGAGCAAGGGGGTTTCATATGTTGAGGGTCTCTGTCATAATCTCTTCAGCATTGGTCAATTCTGCGACAGACAACTAAAGGTTCAATTTCATGCTGAAGGTTGCAGTATTACTGATAAGAGTGGTCGAGACCTTCTAACTGGAACGAGGTAGACAAATCTTTATACCATCGATTTGAAAACTACTGGACCCTCGTCCAAACTGTGTCTCATGACGAAGAACTCAATACAACAAAGTGACCTTTGGCATCAAAGACTATCCCACCTCAACATCAAAGCATTGAATAGACTACACACCGACAAACTAGTGAGTGGATTGCCAGCCTTGAAATATCACAAGGAACATCTCTGCAGTGCGTGCGAAATGGGGAAAATGAGAAGAGCATCACACAAGGCAAAGCTCGTAGCTTCAACGTCCCGACCACTAGAACTACTTCACATGGATCTGTGTGGACCTATGAGAGTACAAAGCATCAACGGACGAAAATACATTCTGGTAATAGTGGATGATTTCTCTCGATATACATGGACCAGATATCTTAGGACGAAAGATGAGATGCCCGACTTGATCATAGATTTTGTGAGGAAGACTCAGAACTCACTAGAATGCAATGTTCAAGTGATTCGAACTGACAATGGCACTGAATTCAAGAATCAATTGCTTGACAATTTCTATTCATCACTGGGAATCACTCAGCAATTCACAGCAGTGAGGACACCCCAACGGAATGGGGTTGTGGAAAGAAGAAATCGTAGTCTAGTTGAAGCAGCTCGTACAATGCTAATACAATCCAAACTTCCTCATTTTCTCTGGGCCGAAGCAGTGAACACAGCCTCTTTCACTCAGAACAGAACTAGCATTCATAAAAGATTCGGAAAAACTCCTTACGAGCTCATCAACAAAAGAATACCAAACATCAAGTTTCTTCGAGTATTTGGCTGCAAGTGCTTCATTCTCAATGATAGAGAAGACCGAGGAAAATTCGATCCTAAAGCATTCGAAGGGATTCATTGGATACTCTGCCGAGTCCAAGGCATACAGAGTCTACTTGCCACAAAAACGAACCGTCATGGAAAGTGGAAATGTTACGTTCGATGAAACGCCATCCATTGCTGCTGAACAGATAAGTCCACAACCTGGAGTCTTAAGAGTAATGACTGAAGATCAACATAACTCTTCAACCGAAGAAGGATCATCTACTTCACAGACATTTGATGAGGACGAACTGAATCTCCTGTTTGATCAGCTATATATATGCCCTCGCCCACAACGAACTGATACAACAGTTCCTTCTATACACACTTCAACAGAGGCTGATGAGATGACTTCAAGCATCCCACCTCAGCAAATCCACAATGAAGATGCAGGGAATGTCCCATCGGATAATTCAAGTAACGAAGATCAAATTCCCATTGAAATCTCTAGCACCAGCGAAGCTGAACCTAGTGAGGAACTTGACCATGAGGAATTGAGTCAAGCACTTCCTCACACAAGGAAATGGACTAGAGCTCACCCAACGTCTCAAATTATCGGAGATCCAAATCAAGGAATAAGCACACGCTCCTCAACAATAAACGAGAATTTATATGCATGCTTTCTAAGTCAAAGTGAACCAAGTAAGATCGAAGATGCATTAGCTGATCCAGACTGGATACAAGCCATGCAGGAAGAAATCAATCAATTTGAGCGACTCCAAGTGTGGAAATCCCAAGGCCACAAGGCAAAACAATTATAGGAACCAAGTGGGTCTTCAAAAACAAAAGAGATGAAGATGGAATCGTCATTCGGAACAAGGCCCGATTAGTGGCAAAAGCCTACAATCAACAAGAAGGAATTGATTACGACGAAACATTTGCTCCAGTTGCTCGAATTGAGGCCATCCGACTATTTCTTGAGTATGCTGCTCACAAAAACGTTACTGTTTACCAGATGGACGTCAAGACAGCTTTCCTCAACGGAGTACTAAAAGAAGAAGTTTACGTAGCTCAACCTGCAGGCTTTGTGAGTGAAACTCATCCTGACCATGTGTACTTTCTAGAGAAAGCTCTATATGGACTAAAACAAGCCCCACGTGCTTGGTACGAGGCACTCTCAGATTTTTTGATTAAATCAGGGTTTACGAAAGGAAAGATTGACACGACACTCTTCATTAAAAGACATAAATCAGGGATTCTCCTCGTTCAAATATATGTTGATGATATTATCTTTGGGTCCCCAAATCCAAAATTGTGCAAAGAATTTGGCGATGAAGACGAAATTTGAAATGAGCATGATGGGAGAACTCAATTTTTTTCTTGGACTTCAAGTTAAACAACTTTCAGAAGGCATCTTTATTAACCAATCAAAGTACATCCTCGACATACTCAAGAAGTACAACTTGGAGAATTCAACTACGAAGAACACCCCAATGTCTCCTTCCTGTAAGCTTGACTCAGACCCAGATGGAAAGCCAGTCAATCCAACCACATATCGGGGAATTATCGGATCACTCATGTATCTCACAGCCAGCAGACCTGACATTGTTTTCGCCACATGTCTATGCGCTCGGTTCCAAGCCAATCCAAAGGAGTCACACATGCTAGCTGTGAAGAGAATAATGAAGTATCTCAAAGGAACCCCAACACTTGGACTATGGTATCCTAAGAACTCAAATTTTCAATTACTTTGTTATACTGACGCGGATTTTGCAGGATGTAAGATGGACAGGAAAAGTACATCAGGAGGACTACAATTCTTAGGTGACAAACTAGTAAGTTGGTCATCTAAGAAGCAAAACTGTGTATCCACATCCACTGCCGAGGCGGAGTATGTAGCTGCGGTGAGTTGCTGCTCTCAAATTCTGTGGTTGCGAACGCAACTACAGGATTACGGGTTTGATTTTAATAATATTCCTATATATAGTGACTCAAAGGGCGCCATAGCCATTACTTGTAACCCTGTTGACCATTCTCGCACAAAGCACATAGATCTTAAGTATCACTTTATAAAAGACCATGTGGAGAAGGGCACAATTGCCATGTACTTCGTAAATACGGAGGTTCAGTTGGCCGA
Organism: Craterostigma plantagineum; assembly: GCA_027422505.1. Lineage (NCBI taxonomy): Eukaryota > Viridiplantae > Streptophyta > Magnoliopsida > Lamiales > Linderniaceae > Craterostigma > Craterostigma plantagineum. The sequence continues at coordinate 1,476,114 of JAPQWV010000055.1, forward strand.
CTTATTTACCAAGGCCTTGGATGAAACACGATTCCATTTCCTTGTATCTGAGTTAGGAATGCTGAATCGTGAACCTTAGGTGATCTACCTCCACGACGTCTTTTGTAAGAGCGCACATACTTGTTCTTCTTATTTAGTAATTTGAAAAAAAAAAATTGTATTTGGTTTAAGGGCGGCTTAATAATATATGCTTAGTTTGAGGGGGCACTTAATCATATGCATATATGATTTGTTTGAGGGGGAGTTTTTGCAGGAATTACTCGAATCTAGGGGGAGCGTTTTTAATGATATACACAGATTGAGGGGGAGTAGTTGGTTTCACAATTTTTTTTTTATTCATACACCCTTCAATAAGCGAAAATCGCTATTACAACTCAAATACGCAAAACATCTTCAAAATACCAAATCACTCCAGCAAGGAAAACTATGAAAATCACTTGAAATGCGTAACAAGGTCTCAAAAGCCAGTACGGGCTGTTAAAACCCAAAACGGAATCGCCATGAAAACGATGAACAAGCACATAAGAAGTGCAATCTCCAATACTAACATATCCAGATTGTGATTGAAGCGACGCACTAACTCTGCGTGCTCCCTGTTCTCTTCTTGGTCTCGCTGCTGATTCCAGTTCATCTTTAGAAACTCGATTCGTTCGATTGAATGATTTATGATCTTACCATGTTTCTTCAATCGGGTCTATTTATAGGCACAAATCCAACAACAAAATCGTTCGTCCAGAGGACCTAATCAATGATACAGATGAACTTTTGACTTGAGGGGTTGCGCCGCGAACGAAAGCGAAGCTTTCTTTGTCGTTTATCGGATTCTGTCTCTCAGAAATCGATCTTGGAGAACTCGATGATTTGATATTAAATTCTGGTGCCTAGTATCATAGATTAATTGAACATTTTGATATCCCTGATATTCTTCAAAACTAATTTATGCAATGCATAAGAATCGTCTGTTCTTCTAAAATTGGCTGACGCAACAAAAATTTCCTGACATCGTCCGATTTGTCATTCGGCGATTTGTGTTGCGCCCGATCTCTAAATGTTCAATTCCGCTACAGTAAATTTTAATTTGGTCGATTTCTCAAAATCGTCCGATTATTCTAACTGTGCTATTCAGATTCAGCTAAGGATTTATATCGACGATTTGCTTTTCGCCCGATTTCTATATCGGCCACTTCGCTACAGTAACCTTCCTTCATATAAATTTAAAATCGCCCGATTTCTCACTTTTTACCCCAAATTTACGCGATTAACACTTATAGATCTCTCTCAAACCTTATAATACCTACATCGCTCAAGCTCACAAATCCCTCTCTTTGCGTCTTTCTGGAGATTCCGACCTATCTACGTAAGCGCAATCACTGCCTCTGCAAGTATTGGTTCGATTTTTACTAATTTCTCAGAGTCAGTTTAGGGTTTACGAGTTCGTCCATATGTACTCTTCATTTCATTGCTTTGAATATGCAAATTTCTATTCTATGTGGTTACTGAGATAATCTTAATATCAATTATCTGTTTTGCTTGGCTTGCCTTTGTGATTTCTGATTGCTTCGCCTGATTTTCGGTTCTCAGCTGTGTAGGATAAACTGTCTTTAATCGCACGAGTTTACACCCAAATTCAAAAGTCTAATTCCTTCCTAAATCGCCCGATTTGTTTTAATCGGCCGATTTCGTATGTATTCTTTCTCACAGCTGTCCCCAAAATCGCCCGAAAATTGATTTTCCACTTACAAGCTCAATTTCAATTTCAATTGCCTGTGTCTACTTACAATAGCCCGATTTGACTCAATCGCCCGATTTGACTCAATCGCCGGATTTGACCCTCAATCGATTCTAAATTGCCCGATTTCGAACTTCAATCTTAAATCGCCCGATTTGACTCAATCGCTCGATTTGACTCTCAATCGACTCTAAATTGCCCGATTTCAAACTTCCATCTTAAATCGCCCGATTGCATCTTAAATCTTCCTATACTGCTCTCAATCGCCCGATTTCATTCCATCGCCCGATTCTGCCAATATCTTTGAGATTGAACTTGTTCGATTGAATGCTTCACCTAATCATTAAATCGTCCGATTATCATACAAAGACAAGATCTTGAAATTTTTTTAAAGTCCTGTAAACATATTGTGCGATTGTTCATCCTAACGCGATGTAGGTAGATTTCCAAATTCTATCTAATTATCTTACTTGCCGATATATGGCTAACAAAACCAATTATGCAATCTACTAATGTTTGCAAAATCCTAAACCAATTGGCTAACAAAATCCTACAGCGATGTAGGTAAAAAATCTTAGAGTATTGGTGCGATTTTTTTCTTACTAATGTTTCCATCCTATCTCTACAGATTGGTAACTATGGTGCCCGCAATTGACGACGTTTTCCCATCTAAAGACTGGGCTCAAAGGCTTCCAAATAACGTTCGAGCGTGTCCCCGAAGTCTACGTACAACAATTTTGGTCCTCGCTCCAAAATCCAACCGACAACCCACAACCAACCCGTCTCTCTGCCCAAATTGACAACACCAATGTCGTCCTGACCCCTGCTATAATACGCTCCCAACTAAACCTACCAACCTCCATCATTTATGATAAACCTCCGACTTCTGATCATTTGATTGCCGACTTCCTCTTCATGGGATACAAGCCCAATGGCCAGAAATCCATTCATCTCGCAGACTTTTGCGCCAAAGACATACCTCGACCCTGGCGGACGCTATTCTTACTCGTCAACAAGTGCCACTCACCTAAGCACACCGGATCAAATCGCTGCAACCGCCATATCATGTTGATCTTCCACGGCATTGTCTTCAACAAAAACTACGATATCGCCCAACTAATATGGTCTGACCTTGTTGATCAATTACGAAGACGAAAATTTAGCTCCACAAGAGTCCTCCCTTACGTAAGATGGTTTCCCATCCTGGTTCAACACTTCATCGGCCTTCACCCAGAAATCGAACGTCGTCCCCAACTCGAAGGCTATGATATACCCAAGCTCGGCAAAATACAATCCACCAAGACAAAGTCGAAATTCGACGAAGAAGCCATGCTATTGGGGGAACACCTCCTTCAACTCCTCGACAAAGCAGATCCCATGCTACAAGCCTACCTGCGAGCCAACAATCTTGAAGATATCCCCACGATTCAACAAAACCCAGTTGAATCTACCCCCGGGACTAGCCAACCCCGACAACCGAGTGTAGGTCTAGGACGCCCCGCATCTCCAAAGCAAAAACGAAAGAGAAAATCGAAAGGGGATGCCACCAGCAGCAAGAAGGAACGACGTACTAAACAGAAGCACGACCATCCTCCTCCATCCTCTAGTCAGCAAATAATCCGGACCGATCCCATAAGTTCAGGGGATGACTTTGTCCTCCCCCGAGTAGAAGTCGCGACATCTGGTCCAATCGCGCAAAGTACCCCACCTGCCCACTCAATCGTCTCTCAACAGACGATTGTTTCAGTTTCTCACGAGGAACCACGTCAGCCATCTCCTCCTCACTCTGAGGGGGTCGATGTTGAAGTACGCAGTCCTCCGCCTCACACTGCACTTTCATTGTCCACAACGAGTCTAGTAACCTCACCACCTATATTTTCTTCTTTTACTAGGACACATACATCTCCTTTTGCACTGTCAGGTCTTGGTGACCTGTCCGGAACGCTCTTCGATGTCTCTGTACTAGCTACTAGTCTGGGACAGAGCGGAAGTCCCATAATGGTCAACACCACTCCAGCTGCTGATTTGGGCCATCGATCTGAGCCCGTCTCAGCATCGATGTCAACGATTTGCCTTAGTGGCTTCGGTTCATTCAGTCCTGTGCATACAGGCGGCACATCAGTACCTTATACTGATGTTGTGACGACGGAACGTCTTCGTGACTCCGTCCCATTATTTTCCCCGTTCGTGACGGAGGCCACACTCAATGCTCGCCTAGCTGACTTCGCCAAGTGTACCACGCGATTGGGAGTTCTTCTCGAGACAAGGGCAAAGCCTCCGTCACCGAACAAGCACCGTCTCAAGCTGATCCCCGTACTGCCCCTGACGACGGTCCGTGGAATGTTCCTGTGACGGAACTGATTGATGTTGTCATCGCCAGACTCCGCACTGCAACGAAGCGCAACGAATATGAAGCGGAGGTTCTTAGACGCCTTGAGCTTCCTTTCACGTGCCGAGGTGAGGCTCAGACTTCGAGTCAGCCGCGTGACGACCCAGAGGGTGAGGGTCGTCCCGAGGAGGAGAAGCAGCCAGAGCCACAACCTCAACAACAGCAAGTAACTCGAACTACCAAAACACCTACTCCCTCACAAACCAAAAAATCTACCCGACCTACTACCAAAACAACCCAACAAGCCATATCACCAGACACACACTATGTAAGAAGCCCTCCAATATCTTCCTCATCTCCTACCAATGAGCCCATCCTATCCCTCGAAGAGTTATACAATCCTCACACCACTGTTGAAAAGTACATTTTCAACGAGGATTGGATAACAAAACCAATGGACCCTGCCATAGCTAAGGGCTTAATGGAGAATGCCAGATACTTTCTGATGAAAGCCAACGTAAGCCTTGCCCTTATCGACGATGACGAGCTTGAGGAAGGTGAAGACTACGAAACCGCAATTCCAGAACTTCCCAAGCTTCTCAAACACCACGTCGTTGATGAAGAATACCCTCCCCTGAAGACAAAGATAAGAGAAGAGCTTAATCTACCATGGGAGAATGCCAAAGTAGTTGCTCCCTATCAAGAAGAGATACGACGAAGAATCTGGAGAAAAGAAGATAGGATTAAGCAGCTGGATGAGCTGGAACTAAGAGGGTTACCCATCTTTCAAGACCAACTGCCATTCGGTACCTGCTTTCTCTCCGTCGAGGACTTAGGATGAAAGGGAAAGGAGCTGATGTTGAGACTCTTCGAAGTGAAGAGAAGGAACGAGCCAGAATTAGGGCAATCATCGGAGTACGACGAGCTCGACTCGACTTCTACGAATTTCCCATCTACAAGATAGGGCGAGAAGATGGAACAGTCGAAGAAATGACTGAAGGCGATCTCTCATACTTAAGAGGTGAGGACATTGTTCGGATGGTTGGAAGCTACAGATTTCTTGGAACGCTTCAGAATCCAGACCTCAATGTTGGATATGTCGCTCTTAAGCGATTCTTGATGCGCCAAGTTAAGTTCAACGCGACTCATGACCTCCAAATGGCAGTGGAAAGCAATATGAAGAGGGTGAACCTGACAAAACCGTCCTTTGAAGTTCCTGACACAGGTCTTGGCGAAGGACACATAATCAATGAAGTTGATGATCCATCAGTCGTTTACATCAACTACAAGGGAGATAAAAGGCTGATGAAGACATCAGAGATCAACAAGTTCAGCGACGGTACACTTCGAATCATTCGCAACAAGCTTAGAAGTATTCTCAAGCAGCTGAAAGATGAAGAACACGAAGTCCAAGTAAAGTACAAGAAGCTGATCGAGATCATATCTGAGAGAATATCATTTCGAAGTGTTTTAAGGTCATATGAACACATCTTAGGACTTCGGAAATCACCATACGAGCTAGCGAGCCCCAAGAAAAGGAAGACACATAAGACATCAACAAAAGGACAAGGACACTAAGGGGGAGATTGTTAGGAATTAATTATAGTGTCCTCTATTTATTTGTGTTTTGGGTTAAAATTGAGATATTAATGTATTGTAGTAGGTTGGGGAGACAACTAGTATTTGGTAGAAGTTTTGGACTTAGGCTTTAATATACCAAAGAGTTTGTGGTATATAAAGCCCATCTCTACCCTTGTTAGGGTTTATCAAAAGAAAACTCCTTGAAGCAGTTCTCGATAAATACACACACAAACACACACTAAAAGGTGCTTCATACGGTCTTAATCTTTCTAATAATCTTTTGATCCTTGTTTGGTAACAAGTGGACCTACATATATGCTCTAGCTAGAGACTTGGATAAATTCCCGGACATTAAATTTGCCATAGGACGTTAACCTCAAATTTAATTGAGACCGTAAATCCCGCTCCGCAGTTCAACCGACAATTGCATCAAAAAGTCAAGACCGCATTTTGCCGAACCCATGCCACCGGCAAGACAGGCCTAGCAAACTAGTGACAAGTCAAGACCTCAAGACCAACCCCAAGTTAACCCTTTCGGTCTAAGGTTCATGCATACTACTACAGTCAATCGATGGATCAAGGACAATCCAAGCGCGTGATCGTTCGATTACGAGTAAGTGTCTAAATACAGTTAATCCCCTGACTCATCTTGTATTATTGTCGCTCTCATTTCCCAAGTGAACGGTTGGCACAACCTTATTGGACATCAACAAACAAGTCATACTCGTCGATCCAGTCACCCTATTGGTGCCCCTTTCACAGAATCAGTAACTGAACTGCCAATATTTGGGTTTTACTAGTTTGTCTTATTCATCCAGACTGCAAGGTGAAATCTTTAGACTAGTTAATAATATGCCTTTTAATTTATTTATCGAATAATAAATTAGTTTTGAATAAAATCATTCCATTAGTAGAAGTAATCAAATAACATTACTAAACAATACACAATTACCAAATTGGCCTTGTACTCCCAGTCCTCGTACGGCATTTGGGGCATATACCTCAACATCTGGAGAGCAACATGAAGAAGGTCAACATGACAGCTCCGCACAATAAAGGACCTAAGGTCGAAGGGCTTCCCAATAATCACGTACACAAGCTCAATTTTAGGAATCACCTACCACAATCTAATTGCTAAGAAGAATAGGTTGATGCCGAAGACTGGGGTCCATAAATTCTGTGTGGGACGCTCAAGGCAATCAGGAAAAATATAGAGAAGAGATTGGAAGAGATCAACAAGGATACCATGTTGCGTCTGCATAGGTTCGTGAGAGAACAACCGCTTCTGATGGAACTACTTGAAACAATCGATGAGCGATTGGAGCTGAGGAACACCCTAAGGAACTATGAGCATGCGCTGGGCTTGCGCAAGTCTTTCTATGCCGGACGAGGACAGGTAGTGTATAGGGCAATCAAGCACAAAGAAGGAGAACGTAGAATATACTTTAGTTGTGCTTTGATTTTATTAGCTGTCCTTGTAATTATGGGCTTTTATTGTATTTGTTCTTAGATTAGGACTTAAGGTGTATTTATACCAAGTCTGTTTGGTATAAATACTCATGTACACATACGAATTGAATACATAGAATAGTTGAATTGATCCTAAAGGCTTGCAAATCACATTCTAGAGAGAAAAACTAAGAAAACACTTTCTCACACTAAAATGCTCTCTCACGAGCGAAAAAAGAAGGTTGCGATCGAACTTCAATTTGAATCAAATTTCACATCCTAAATCTTAGATGTCCTGCCTAGGATTAATCGAGCTTATAATCGAGGACCTAACAAAAATTGTGAAAGTTGAAATGTGGATTCGTGACCTAAATTATTAGTTGACGAGTCAGATTTTGCAAAGGAATTTCAGTTAAATTCGCGAACCTAGAGATTGAAAGAGATAACAATGGGTTCGCGAATTACTCAACTGACTAATGCAAAATTTTCTACTAATTTGCACCACGAAATTTAAAAAATAGCCCTGTAGCATCAATATGACTCGATCAAACAACAAAATAAGTATCAAATCGACGAGTTTTTCAAAATCGATTTGTGTGATGCGAAATTCGAAACTCGACGAAGAAAGCATCGCTCTCTTTCTTGGCACTGAACCCTTAAAATTTTAGAACAATAATGATGTTGTTGTTCAATTCATGCCTATAAATAGACATGACTCGAAGACCACCACAATACCGTTAATTTACAACTTACTCGTCTTGTATCTCTCACTTCAGCATTCTCGCTCACACAGGTTGCAGCAGCAAGATCGTGATAATGAGACCGAGGAACATGCGGAGTTAATGCGTAATTTTGAACGTAATTTGGATAGGCTTGCGCTCGATCTTTCGCTTCTTTTGTGCTTTATCACTTCATTAGTTATTCTGTATTCGGTCCTTATAGGCGTACTAGCTTTTGAGAGTGTTTTTGGTATTGTGATAAAGTAATTGTTGCATTGTCAAAGTGTTTTTCGCAAAAAACAACTACTCCCCCTCAATATTTGCCTTTTGGTAATTAAATTCTCCCTAATTAAAAAGACTATCGAGAATCTAAAAAATTTGATAAATCCATTTGCTCCTCCTCGATGCATGAATGTAGCATTTCTCCCCCTCGATGTAGTGCGGTCAGTTTAATAAATTCCTATTTATTGCGATTCCAAAAGTGCCATAGCAATTACGTGCAATCCTGTTCACCATTCACGCACTAAGCATATAGACCTAAGATATCAGTTCATAAAGGACCAAGTAGAAACAGACATAATTGAAATGTACTTCGTCTATACAAAAATTCAACTAACCTACTTGTTTACAAAAGCATTGGATGAGAAAAGATTCCGATTATTAGTTGCCAAATTGGGGATGTTGAATCTCATCCTCTAAATTCAATTATGCTTCACTACGGTACATTAAGTGTCTACGTGCTATACTTCTCTTACTTTCTATTATGTGCGTGTCTGTTAGTTAGTTAATTTTATTTTTTGCATCTTAGTTTAATTTTAGTATACCCTTGAATAAACCTTTCACTTTTCAATAAGCCGATGTAGAGCCAATTCAAACCCGTAGTCTCGCAGTTGGGTTCTTATCCACAAAATTTGTGAGCAACAACTTGCGGCAGCGACATATTCTGCTTCTGCGGTAGAAGTTGACACATAGTTTTGTTTATTAGAGGCCCAACAGATGAGTATCTCTGAGGAATTGGATGTTGCCTGATGTGCTTTTCCTGTCCAACCTGCAGCCGGCAAAATCTGCATCATAGTACCCATTTAGTTTCATACTTGAGTGCTTAGGATTCACCCGTAGTGGGTGCCCAATAATTCCTGTGTAGTGGGTAAGATCGACAGATTCACCAAAGTGATCAGCATCGAGTTTGCATGCGGTTGGTATTGGGGTGCTTGAAGATTTACTCTTATCTATGTCGTACTTTCTCAGAATATCGTGGATGTATTTGGACTGATTGGTGAAGATCCCATCTTGAAGTTGTTTAATTTGCAGTCCAACGAAAAACGACATTTCGCCCATCATGCTCATTTCGAACTGTGACTTCATCAATATACTAAATTTGACACAGAGTTCCGAGTTTGTTGAGCCAAAAATGATGTCATCACGTAAATCTATACGAGCATTATATCGGAACCATTTTTCTTGACGAACGGTGTGGTGTTGTTTTCCCTTTAGTGAAGCCTTAGTTGATAAGGAAGTCGGATAATACCTCGTACAAAGCCCTTGGAGCTTGCTTGAGCACGTATAATGCCTTGTCGAGTTTGTATACGAAGTCTGGATGTTCTGTACTGACAAAATCTGTCTGGCTGCGAGACATACACTTCTTTCTTTAAAATCCATTCAAGAAGGTAGTTTTTACGTCCATTTGATTGATAGTAAAGTCTTTGTGTGCTGCGTAAGCTAGAAACATTCTGATAGCTTCGATTCTTGCTACAGGGGCAAAAGTTTCCTCTAAGTCAATTCCTTCTTGCTAGTAGTACCCTTTAGATACAAGCCTGGCCTTGTTACGGATTATCATACCTTCTTCGGCTTTTTTGTTTTTAAATACCCATTTTATTCCAATCATTGTTTTACCTTTTGGATGAGGAACTAAGTTCCAGACCTTGAGACGCTCGTACCGATTTATTTCATCTTGCATAGCTAATATCCAGTACTAGCGACGTAGTGCTCAATGACTCTGGTTGGTTCGATTTGGCTCAAGAAGCAAGTAAAATTGAACTTGTTTGATTTCGAAACCCTAGTCTATACTCATGCAGTGGGGTCTCCCATGATTTGATGTGTAGGATGACTTCAAGTCCATTTCTTTTCGTGAGGTAGTGTAGATTCATCCATTTCTGATTCCTCGTTGAGCGGATTCTCATTCACAGGAGCAGACGCGTGGCTAGCGGAAGCTTGTGAGATTTCTGTCTGTGCTGCAGAGGGCGAGTTATCTGCGTATGAGGGTGGAATAATTTGTACTGAAATGGGTTCAGAGTCTGTAGGTGCGGGACTAGCAATGGGTTATGTATCAGGAAATGGATCAACTGTCGTCTTACTTCAATTGATTGAGAGGTAGATTCTCGAATATGTGGTCCATATCCGTTTCCTCTTGGCTGGCTGAAACATGCTGCTCTGCAGTTTCTTGTGTCTTCGACTGCGTGTTGTTGGTCTTCATCCAACATTCATTTGTCTAATCAGGGTTCCGAACGATCATGTCCAGAAGCTTTATCTGAGGTTTGTCCTGGTTCAACACTGACTTGTGCATAAGCGTCTGGTGAGAGCTTGAGTCTTGAGCTGCTTTGTCCAGGAGTAATTTCTACACCTCATCAAAAGTGACATTGACACTTTCGATGATCATTCTCCTCTCACGGAGATATATCCTGTATGTTAGGTCCTCCGATTAACAACTCTATGATTCTAGGCATGAATTCTAAGTAATTCGATGATAATGATTGACGTTAAGATTCGATCGAAAAACTCAAATGAAGAACAAGAGAGAGAATTCGAGTAGAGTGAGAAAGTTACTATTGTTTCTCTCTCTAGGAATTGATTGCAAGCCTTTCGGATCAATTTCCAAAAACTTTCTCTATTGATTGCGATTGATTACAAAGTATTTATACCAAACACACTTGGTATAAATATCTAACTAGTCCTAATCTTAGGACAAATATAATAAAAGCCCCAAAATACAAGGACAACTAATGAAAAAAGCACAATTAAAATTGATACTCTACAATCTCCCCTTTGTGCTTGATTGCGTTTCCGCGCTGTTTGTCCTCGCCGGCCGTAGTACGACCTGCGCAAGCCCAGCGCATACTCGAAGTTCATGAGCATTTTCCTCAGCCTCAGGCACTCCTAGATGTCGTCTGACAACTCCATCAGGAGCGGCTGTTCTCTCACGAACTGATGGATTCTCAGCATCGTCTCTCGGTTGATTTCTTCCAACCTTTGCTCTATATTCCTCCTGATGACCTTGAGCGTTCCGTCGCAAAACTTTTAAATCTCAGTCTTCAGCATCAACGTAGTCTTCTTGATGATTGAATTGTGGTAGGTGATGCCTAGGACTGAGCTGACGTGCACATGATTGCTTGGAAGCCCTTCGATCTCATGTCCTTTGTTGAACGGTATGATCATGTTGACCTTCTTCATGTTGCTCTCGAGAGCCATCTGAAGTTCATGCGCAGCGAAGCACTTGACTTGGTGCATCATGAACCGGTAGAGCCCTTCAAGGCCTTCTTTCTTGATGAAGCCTTGAGGACCTTTGTACTTCTCCACGTACAGCTGATACAGGTTGTATACATCGTCGGCAGGGAGATACGAAAGGTCGCTCTCTCTTAGTTCCTCTCGGGTTCTGTCCACTCGCTCAATAACGTATGTTGGGGTTGGAAGTCCTCCTTTAGCACAGTAGATGCTGAGAAGCTGGCAAATCGGGGAGAGACTCTTATAGTGGCTCTTGACTTGTCCTTTAGTCATCCCCAGCCTTACATCAGGTCCAAGTTGAGTCAGCATCCAGAGGTAGGTCATCATCTTCTGCTGATCCCAGTGAGAGATCCCTCTTAGCTCCAACTCGGTCAGCTTCTTCACCTTGTCCGGTGACCTCCAGATGTGTTCACGAACTTCTTCAAGGAAGGGTATCTCTATTCGAATATTCTCCCATGGCGTGTCGATCCGAGCTGTCCCTGTCATTTGTCTTGTAGGGGAAGCCGCTCGTTGTGTGATCAACTCTGGTAGCCTTGGGATACTCGCTGGTAGTCTTCTCCTTCTTGAAGTTTTTCGTCTTCTATGAGCACGAGGTCTACCGAGGCTTGTTGTAGGAAGTGTCGAACATCCTGAAGCGGTTGTCTTTGATGCTCATCGGGCATGGAATGGGTCATCCACTGTCCTTCGAAGATGTATTTGTGCAGAGCCTCGTGTGGATTGACGCCATGTCCTGAGGGTCCCGGTTGGTCTGGAGCGACCGAGGAAGTAGCTTGGGTAGCTGCTAGGGCTACGAGCATCACGGCACATGCTTCTTCTTTCGGAAGCAAGGGGTTGTCAGAATCAGTGGTGTGGGCAGAGGCGTCCGTAGGTGAAAGGTTGGTGGGTCGATATTGGTTAGAGTGGTGGTGCGGTGCGTGGTGTGGGTAGTTTGGGTGTGGGTTTGGGTTTCACCTGCTCCAGCGCTTGTTTGCGTTCGCCCGAGCCTTGTTTTGGCCAATCGTAGATGTCCGTGGCCTCTTCTCCTCCTCATGAGGTCCTGATTGTCAGGATCGTCATGTCTGCGTCTTGAGTGGGAGCTTTGGCCTCGGCAAGTTTCAGTAGGTGGCTCAGGATGATCCACCAATCGCCTATAAAGAGACTCTTCTTGAGGCGATCGGATCTGGTGTTATGGCAGGCTCGGGTTGGGCCTGCGAACCAGACACCGGTAGATTTGGCAGCGGCTCAAGATTGAGCGAAGAAGTGCCGGCAACACTTGAAGAAGTGATCAGCACGGTATCTGGTGCAGTGGGGACGGCGGGGAAGAGGGACTCCAACTGTATGCTAAGTCGCCTGGGAGTCCGTCTTATCATGCTGATTTCCTCATCAGACTCCGTGTCAGACGGGGTGGCTGTGTGAGAAGTAGGGTCATGTTCAACGTCCTCAAGTGCCTGATTCATCACCAGTGGAAGCGAGCTTTGCCCCATTTCTGCCTCGGGCTGTGCTTCTTGTAGAGGAGCCTCCTCGATAGGCTCTTCAAGCACGCCTATATGTACGGGCACTTCCACTTGAAATGTTTCGGTTGGAGCTTCCTATTCCAACTCTGCCGCCACAGCATCGATCAATGTGGCATCTATGCCAGGAATGTGTTCGTCCTGAGTTGGAACCTCCTACTCTAGCTCCTGGGCCACTTCATCAATCAACATGGCCTCAGGGCTTGAGTTTTGTTGCGGGTGGGGAGGGCTAACGCCAAAATCTATCGGGGGCCCTCGAATCATCTCCTCAGTGAGGTGATTCTCCTGGCAGTACATTCGGTATGCGTCTCCTCTTGGGTCAGCGAGACGTAGAAGTACAAAAGGAATCGGCATCGACGGTTGGTCCAAGTCCGTGAGCCGTGGATTGTGAAAGAATTTAAGCGTGGGTGGTTGATAATTTCCTCCAGTGTGGGTGGTAAGAAACGAGGGTAGCGATCCATCTGAAAAATAAGAAATATAAAAGTTCATTACTTCATAAATTTGATTTTAGTCGAAAATTGATTTAATTTCATCAAACTATAATATTGTATCAAGTCATGACATGTTTGATGAATTTTGAATTGAAATCGTGTAGCATGCATATAACTTGATTTTGAAAAATGTAATGGCATGATTGTAATGGCATGATTGTAATTCGAATTAAACATATAACGAGTGAAAAAGTTCAAAATTTTCTAAGTATTTTATCGCGGGAAACGTCAGTGTTCATGCCGAGATAGTTTTCGCTCGATAAATTTGGTTGTCAACTTGAAATAACTCCGTTTAATTTTGCGATCGAGAAAATTTTACTCTCTAATTTTTGCTACAGTGTAAAAGACTTAGAAAAAAAATCTTCTAAGTGTTGAAGTTGGAATCAAGAAATTATTTCTCAGGTAAATTTACTATCGAAAATTTTTCATCGATTGAATAAAATTTTTCGATTTGAAATTTGTCGAGCGGTACGTGATTTTCGATCCTAAGTAAAAATTTTCGCTGCGATTTTTTCTATCGAGAAATTAGTCAACGAAAAACTAAGTCGATCGTCGAGAAATTTTTCGATCAATTAAATCCTAAGGGGCAAATTCTACGATCGAAAAATTAAGCGTTTAAAAATTAATTTTTTGCTGCTAAATTTTTGCGACCGAAGTGAAATAAAATCAAAAATTCTATTTTGCTATAGTACGTTTACGCTCGATCTAATTTGCATCTAAATTGTCTATTCAGTGCTTAGATTTTTCGCTCGTAGAAATCCTAATTAGATTTCTCGATGGTAATTAATTTTTCGGTCAAAATCTTCTGTTTTAGCGACTAAGTCAGAATTTTATCGATCGAAAACTAATTCGATACAGACAGTATCTCAATTGAATCGGTATTCAACTAAGACTGTTTGCGATCGACAAAGTCCTTCGATGGCTTCAAACATTCAACTGCCCAGTTTTATCGAAACTCATATTAGAGTCGAAGATGCAGATTTTTCGAAGATTTATACTACCAGATTCATAAAGAACATCGAAACTATTTTAAGTGCAGGCATTAATCTCAGATAAAACTCATAGTCATGCCTAAATCACTGTAAAATAGTATACGATTTTCTCTGTTTTCAAGAACAGTCGAGAATCTAATCTTAATCATGCGAAAAACTACAAAATGCAGATGCTAATGAAGTGAAATCACACGCAAATGTCAAAAGAATCTCATTTCTACCTTAAACAAACAATTTGGTGTTGAAATCGAAAGATTTTTGAGAAGTTGGAAATGTCTGTGAAAGTTTTTCGAGAGAGAAATTTTTGCGATTTAGGGTTGCGTGAGAAAAAGTATTTTGACTGACCAAAAAGTGAACTTTTATTAACTCGCTGTAAGTCAATGTTGGGTTTGCGATTTGACATTTTGCGATTAAATGGATCAGGCCCATTACTATTTGCGCTCGAGAAATTTTTGATTCGAAAATTGCTCTTCAATTCAATTTTTTTTTTCGATTGCAAATTATCGCGGCTAATCAAAATCGTTCCCAACACTGTTTACGATCAAGAAACTTATGATCGCGAATTAATTCTTATATCCAGTTTCTCGATAGTAAGTACTTCTAAAATTTTCAGATTGACCCCTATTTCAAATAAAATCACATTGTAAAGCTTCCCTTCAGAATTAAAATAAATGTAATTAACTCCCTGTATTTTCTGTGTAGTAACATCTAGCTTCCCTGGTAGAAATTAAAAAAATCTGTACCACTTAGAGAAAAATGTTAGACATAATGGAGTTAATCAACAATTATTTTAGGCATTTTTGAAATTTGGTCCGTGACTAGCTCCTTTCCTTGTAGTGTCGACGTCCCACTCCTTAATTTTGTTTGAAGGAATCTGAAACGCTTAGAGAAAAACGTCAAGAATATTTGAGCTAATGCACGATTTTTATATTTGCTCCCCTCAAATAATGCGCGAGAATTGACTAAACATGCAAGCATATGAAATCAATTCAAGTCACGAGCATATAACACACAAATTTACCTAGTCAGCACACATACATGGTCCCCAAAAACATGTATTGAAGATAATGTGTGAGGGTAAGAGCAATGAAAAATTTATCGCTAACAATTTAGTACCAATGCTATCTAAAATTTCATTTAGAATGTGCGAAAACAAAATAAATTCGCATTTATTCAATTCAATGCATATGAAACATAATATTTCATGTCAGAATGTGCGAAATTTTTCCTTTCACGATTTTTTATTTTTATTTTTCAGAAACTAAAAAATATTAATTTTCTAAATATATATGTATATAATTTTTTTGTATATTACTATTATTATAATATGGGGTCAGATTATTTTGCTTCGATCAACCGTCACACCTAAAATTTTAGGAGACATTTGAAAGAAGAAAATGCCGTCAAGTCATGTCGTCAAACTAAAGTCCTAAGTTCATAGACTGGTCCATTTCGACAACTCTCACTAGGTTCGCTCTTGCACTCAATTATTTCTAACTTGGGATTTTTATATTTATATCACTCAAGTCAACACAAGCAATTTTAAGTCAATTTACCTGTGATCGAGGCATTTTTTAATCATTTCACCTAAGCGAGAGACCGTCGATTGGAATCAAAGGGTTGTAAGGGTTATAGTTTGGCTAGGACTTAGAAGGGAAGGAATTTAGAGGAAAGTGAGCTTATCTCTTCGTCATCTTCCATTTCTACGTCCGTCTCCTTTTTTTTCGGCGTCTTTTTTCTTTTCAATCGTTTCTCCCTCTTTTTCTTTTAAGAACTATCCCTTTTCATGCTATGCTCAAGCTGAAGCTCCGCTTCTCCACGAGGCTATAGGAGATTATCGTAGGCGAAGTTCTTCTTGTTGGTTCTCGGGCCGATACCCTGCTCCTCTTCTCTTAATCCCTAGAGAGGTTTCAGAGATTATCTACTTGGAAATGTTCACGGTTATGGAATTCGTACCCAATGCTGCGCTCCTCTTCTCGTTTCCCGATATAAGACCGGATTATCGTTGGAGAAGTTCACTTCGTGGTGCTCCTCTTTCCAGCCGTTCTGACCAGCGTACGAGATTATCGTTGGAGAAGTTCACAGCAGGATCCATGCCACCTTCTAAGAGATAGTCGGAAGGCAGGTTTCCTTGGTCTGATTTTTGCGGGTTGAGCAATACCTTCTTTTGTCATCACCTCTTTTTTTTTATTATTTTCTCCCCCTCCTTTTCTCGTTTGAACAACCTTCCGAAGAGTATATGTGGCGCCCCGCCATCTACTAACCTTTCTAACGTTATCTTACGTGACTAAATATAATATAAAGTAAACAATACGCGAAAATGCGTATTAAATTTTTCCTTTTATATAAAGGAATTCATTATGTACATGCTCAAAATATTGCTCCAACCCTATATACAAGGGAAGTGTATAAGTACGAAGCAAAAGAAAACTCTAACGCTCGGCCACACAGGTCGCATCTATGTACACACCACCTCCAAAAGTCGTTGGAAGCTTCAAAAGGTAAGCCTTGCCATCAAAAGCGATCACGTACCGTGGTCGCGTGCACCTACGACACATAAAGTAAGGGGTGAGCTATAAAGCTCAGTAAGTAGGAATATGCAATGTCGTGAACGTGAAAACCCTCCCAAAGGCATCCGCGCCAATGCATCTCACACCTCATAAAACAAACTCGATCTGATATCTCTCAGGGCCCTCGGCTAACTTGCTATGCACCATAAAGAGCTCTAATCCAACACGGATAAATGTGGCAGCGACCTACGCTGGGTAGCCTACGCTCGGTTTTCCTAGGTCGCACCCTCCCAGGTCGTCCCCTCTGCCGTGCGGTAGCTCACGCTGGTAGCCTACGCTGGTTAGCCTACGCTAGGGTTTCCCCCTAGGTCGCTCCTTCCCAGGTCGCACCCTCCAGGTCGCATCCCTCCGCTATCAGGGCATCAACCCAAATAAAATTAACAGGGCAGAAGCCAAAATAAATATATAATATAATCGACGACGCACCACGCCGTCATGGTGCCATAGAAGTAGCCCTGACTCAACTACGAGTCGACATCAAATGCCTATATCGGCAAATATCATTCGCCCTCAGACGGTAAATACCGTGCATGCTCATCTCACGTAAACCCCAAATGTGCCGTGCATGCACATGAATATGCAAAGTGAATCAATATCGTAAATATTTATCATGCAGAAGCATGTCAAATAATTCACGTAATAATATAAACACCCAAGCAAATAGTCACGTAATTCAAGCACATACAAATAATTTATGTGTTGTAGTTGAAATTCCCACTTACCTGGTATCCTTAGCTTATTTAGAATATCGTACGGTAAGTCGCTAACCTTCAAACCCTAGGTATAGAAACATGTAAAATTAGGGTTTGTTAGTCTATTTATAATTTCACGAAATTGGCTTAATTTGGAAACCCTAGTTTCGACTTCTATAAATTTCAAAACCCTAAAATTCCAATTTTGACCTAATTTGAAAAGTATTATTTCAAATCCTATTAAACATGGTTCTAATTTATTAAATAGTGCATAGAATTTATAGAATAAACTTTGAAAGGGTTGACTAAAGTTCTCGATATAACTATTGAGCTTAGTTGTAGAATTAAATTTCGACATTTCAACTTTGCATACTTCGATATATATATATGTCTCGACATTTAAACTATGCACCAAGGTCTCGACATTTATACCACTATAGCCTAAAGGATCTCGAGCTCTTACTCCAATGTCGAACTGTATTGATATTATATATATATTATACTTAAGATGTCGAGCCATATACATTGATATTATATTTAAGATGTCGAAGTAGTATATATATATATAGGATGTTGAGATATAATACAAAATCTCGAAATGAGTTTGAACATAGGTCTCGAGTTTTATTTCGAACTCATTTCAGACTTATCTTGAATTTCTCTTTAATCACATGCTTCGAAGTGTGTTTCAGGGACATGTAAAATCTCGACCTATAATACTAAATGGATCTCGATACATATATTTACCATTAAAATGTCGACATGTACCTACAATTGGATTTCAATATGGACTATGATCTCGACATTCTACTGAATTAAGTCTCGATATTATCTCATCTTCTCTTCAAGTTCGAAATCATTCTCTTAGCCTAACACAACTTCGAAATTCATCACTGGAAATTATATCGTCACTTGAAAACATCTTTTTGGTATAAAAATCATCTAAACCTTCGATCTAACTTAATCTTCTTCAAGAACAGTTGGAATTTTATTTAGGGTTTCATAGCTGTAACACTTTCGTTAGAGTCATACCTTTGCTTTCGATGACTTTGTCACTAGTGGAATCAATTTCTCATTCTTCTCTATTCCACACCTTCGGTCATTTACTGGGTTATGTATTATTAATTCTTTCTTTCCTTATCATGTTGGTTGCTTGTTATATTGATTAAATGATGTCATCTTCTACTTTAATAATTCTTATCCCAACCTTATGAGATAACTATTATAATGTTTTGTTTATAGGCTTTCTTTTATGCTAAGTAATCGCATCATATGTTAGTCTTGGTATTCTAGAATTTTAGTTCCTAATGTCTCGATATTTGATAGCTCGGTATTTTCTCTTTTTCTAACCTTGATCTTCATGTTATTAAGTTTCTAACTTATTTCTACCAATTCATATTCCCACAAATGTGATATTAATACTGGACTATACTAAACCAAGTCTTCTAGGCTAGCATGTCATGTACCAAAACCCTAAATTCAATAATTAACCTAAATTTAAAATCTATTTTCTAATTCATACATGTCATGTTAACGTATAGTATGAAATCAGTTAGGCACATAAAAGTCACAAAACATGTCTCATGCAGTCACGTAAGTCATATAATATGTATGCTTATTTATTGGCCGGCTTACTTACGGGACTCGGGTATTACATCCTCCCCCCTTAAAAGGGATTTCGCCTCCGAAATCAGGCAGGGAGAAATAGCTCGGGATAGCGGTTTCTCATGTCATCTTCTCGTTCCCAAGTGGCTTCTTCTGTTGACTGATTCTGCCATAATACTTTTACTAACGGGATATCCATGTTTCGCAACCGCTTTACTTCGTGCATCAAAATTTCTACGGGTCTCTGCTCATAACTCAAGTCAGGCTTGAGCTGTTGGTGAAAATTTTCGTTATTCAGGACATGACTGGGATCTCCGACGTATTTTCGTAACATCGATATGTGAAAGATGTCATGAACCTGAGCTAACGACGCTGGTAACTCTAGCTGGTAAGCAACTTCGCCAACTTTCTTTATTATTCTAAACGGTCCAACATACCTAGGACCCAATTTGCCTTTCTTTCCAAATCGCTTCACGCCTTTCATTGGGGATACCTTTAGGAATACCCAATCATCTGTTGTAAACTCTAATGGTCTTCGCTTTGGTCTGCGTAACTCTTCTGTCTACTCTGGGCCGTCCGCTTTCTTTCACGTACTTTTGAAATGGCCTCCGTCATTTCTTGCACCATCAGGGCCTAACATTGTCCGTTCGCCAACTTCATCCCAATGAATCGGAGATCTGCATTTGCGTCCATATAGAGCTTCATAAGGAGCCATTCCAATCGTCGCGTGATAGCTGTTGTTGTAAGAGAATTCGATCAATGGAAGATATCGGCTCTAATTCCCTTTAAAATCGAGTACGCAAGCCCTTAACATATCTTCCAATGTCTGGATTGTTCATTCTGACTGCCCATCAGTTTGGGGATGATAGGCAGTACTGAAAGAGAGTTTGGTTCCCATTGCCTTCTGTAGGCTCATCCAGAACTTAGACAGGAACCTCGAATCGCGGTCGGAAATGATTGAAATTGGAACTCCGTGAAGTCAAAGTATTTCTTGCACATACAATTCTGCGTATCGCTCCAAGGAGAATGTTGAATTGATCGGCAAAAAGTGGGCAGATTTGGTCAATCGATCAACGATTACCCAAATGGCGTCGTGGCCTTTCACTGTTTTCGGCAAGCCAACGACGAAATCCATCGTGATATGGTCCCATTTCCATTCGGGAACTGGCAAAGACTGTAATGTTCCTGCCGGTCGTTGGTGTTCCGCTTTTATCTGTTGGCAAGTCAGACATTGACTTACGAATGTTGCAATATCTATCTTCATTCCTGGCCACCAATAGTTATTTCGTAAGTCCCTATACATCTTGGTCGCTCCGGGGTGTATGGAATAGACCGTAGTATGTGCTTCCGTCAGAATAATCTTTCGTAGTTCCGTGTTATTGGGCACGTATACGCGACTTGTAATATAAGCTTCCATCTTTTCGTACTTCAAAATCAGAGGGCACTTCTTCTTTTTGCACGCCTTTAATCTTCAAATAGAATTCATCCTTTTCTTGTGCGTTCCTGATCTGCTCTATTAATGTAGGTTGGAGGGTCAGTGTTGCCAATTTCGCTTCAACTTCGCCCAATGGTACAATTTCCACCTCGAGTTGTTGTAGCTCCGCGCTCACAGCTTTTCGACTTAATGCATCGGCGACCACATTTGCTTTGCCTAGATGGTAATTGATTACGCAGTCATAATCTTTAACAAGCTCTAGCCATCGTCGCTGCCTCATATTTAACTCCTTCTGGGTGAAGAAGTATTTCAGACTCTTGTGGTCTGTGAAAATTTCGCATCGTTCACCGTATATATAGTGCCTCCAGATCTTCAAAGCAAAGACTACTGCGGCGAGCTCCAAATCATGAGTCGGATAATTCTTTTCATATTCTTTTAACTGTCGGGAAGCATACGCAACCACGTTCCCATTTTGCATTAATACACATCCTAGACCATTTTTCGAAGCATCGCTGTATACTGAAAATCCTCCGGTCCCTGTAGGTATTGTCAGAACTGGGGCCGACGTGAGTCGTCTTTTTAATTCCTGAAAACTTTGTTCGCACGCGTCGCTCCAGTGAAATGGGGCATTCTTTTTCATCTACTTCGTTAATGTTGAGGCGATATTCGAGAAGTCTTTAATAAACTATCTGTAATACCCGGCTAGGCCAAGAAAACTGCGTACTTCGGTGACATTGGTTGGTTGTGGCCAATTATTTATAGCTTCGATTTTGCTTGGGTCTACGGAAATTCCTGCTCCCGAGATGACGTGTCCCAAGAATGCGACTTGATTCAGCCAGAACTCACATTTCTTGAATTTAGCGTATAACTCTTTTTCTCGTAACCTCAAGGACGATCTTCAAGTGTTGTGCATGTTCCTACTTTGTCTTAGAATAGATAAGGATATCATCGACAATACGATGACAAACTTGTCCAGAAATGGCTTAAACACGCGATTCATCAGGTCCATGAACGCCGCTGGTGCATTAGTCAGCCCAAAAGGCATGACTAAGAACTCGTAGTGTCCATATCTTGTGCTAAAAGCGGTCTTTGGAACGTCTTCCTCTCGAATCTTCAACTGGTGATATCCCGATCTTAAGTCTATCTTTGAGAACATCGTTGCACCTTGCAATTGATCAAATAGATCATCAATTCTCGGTAGAGGGTATTTATTCTTGATGGTAATCTTGTTAGTTCTCGGTAATCAATACATAGTCTCATCGATCCATCTTTCTTTTTAACAAACAGCACCGATGCTCCCCATGGTGAGAAGCTAGGCTGAATGAATCCCTTTTGTAATAATTCATCTAGATGCTCTTTCGTTCCTTCAATTCGGTTGGAGCTAACCGGTAAGGAGCCTTCGAAATTGGTGCAGATCCTGGTATTAAATCGATCGTGAATTGGATCTCACGATCAGGAGGGAGTCCGGGTAAATCTTCTGGAAAAACATCGGGAAATTCTCGTACTACTGGAATTTCTTCTAATTTCGGGGACAAGCGTTCCTCTGATGTTATTACAAAAATGAGGTATGCTTCACATCCAGCCTTGATCAAACGTCGTGCCTTCAATGCCGAAATCTTCGGAATACCTTTGCCTTTAGTTGTTCCAGTAAAGACGAACGGTTCACTTTTCTCTAAGCTGAACGTGACTGTCTTGTGGTTACAATCGATCACAGCCCCATATTTAGACAGCCAGTCCATTCCTAAGATTACTTCATAATCGTTCATCGAAATGATTATGAGGTCTACAGGTAGTTCTCTATCACTAACTAATACTGGGCAATCTCGTAAGATTAGGCTAGTCCGGTCGAAGCCCCATGTGGAATAGTTACGTTATACTCACAATCAGATTGCTGAGGTGTAATCCCGAGTCTCGCCAAGTATTTAGATGATGCAAATGAATGCGAGGCTCCTGAGTCTATTAATATATGTCGGGGTATGGTGTATAGATAAGGTACCTGCTACTACGACGGGTCGGTCTCTGCTTCCTCGGACGTCATGGTATATACACGAGCTGGTACAGTTGGTGGCCTCGCCTAGCCTGCAGTTTGACTTCCAGAAGTGTTCTCCGGGCATTGTTTCGCATAATGCCCTGGCCTTCCGCATCTGAAGCAGTTATTAGTCTGTGGAGGACAGTTACCAAAATGTCGTCTCCCACACCTTGGACAATTTGGTACCGGTGCGGGAAACCGTGGTGGCATCTGATTTGGTTGTTGAGGTGGTCCAGGTCTATTCTGGAAATTGGGCTTTACGCCCTTCGAGAAAAACCGTTTCTTCTGGTTTCCTCCATTCCACTGTGCTCCTTGCACAAATTTTCTCTTCGCCTCTTGAGCTCGAATGATTCGAGTCTCAGCCTGTTCAGCGATAAAAGCTCTTTCCGCAGCTTGAGCGTATGTGACCCCCTGAAGCCCGGCCATATTCACGTCGCGATACAATTCTGGCTTCATGCCCTCCAGAAAGCGTTCGATCTTCAGGGCATCAGTGCTAACCATGTGAGTGGCAAACTTCGACAACTGTTCAAATTTTCTGATATACTCAGCCACAGTCATTGTCCCTTGTCGCAGGTTAATGAACTCGTTCATTCTCTGGGCTCGAACTGGAGCGGTAAAGTACTTGCTCCTGAAGAGTTCTTTGAAACGATCCCAGCTCATCATGATCGGGTCCTCGATTGCCAAGATGGTGTCCCACCAATGGCCTGCACTTCCCGCAGTAGAAATGCAGCACATAACACTTTCTCTTCCTCAGGGATGCGCTGTACTGAAACATGCTTTCAAGGGTCCTTAACCAATCCTCAGCAGACGTGGGATCGATGGCGTCTTCAAATGTAGGCGGATTGAGTTTGCGAAACCTTTCCCCAATGATCTCGATTCTTTCTGCCTGGGAAGGTCCGCTGGTTTGCTGCCCCTCAGTGTTTCGTTGTTGGATTAATTCTTGGATTTGGGCAGATTGCTGACGCACTAACTCCGTAAGTTGGAGAATAGCAGCGTCACGATTAGCAGTCGGTGTTTCGGGTTCTTTACCCCGATCGGAGCTCCCACTGCCTTCATTTCATGTTCTACCCATCGTAAATATTCCTACCCTGATGTCCCTAAGGCCAATAAAATACGCAAAGCAAACAAAAATCACAGGAACAAAAACTTACTAGCAAGGCTGCTTCCACGCTTTTGAGTGTGTGTTCACAGACAGTCTACAGAATCTGCAACCGAAGCTCTGATACCACCCTGCGGCGCCCCACCAGCTACTAACCTTTGTAACGTTATCTTATGTGACTAAATATAATATAAAGTAAACAATACGCGAAAATGCGTATTAAATTTTTCCTTTTAAGTAAAGGAATTCATTATGTACATGCTCAAAATATCGCTCCAACCCTATATACAAGGGAAGTGTATAAGTGCGAAGCAAAAGAAAACTCTAACGCTCGGCCACACAGGTCGCATCTATGTACACACCACCCCCAATAGTCGTTGGAAGCTTCAAAAGGTAAGCCTTGCCATCAAAAGCGATCACGTACCGTGGTCGCGTGCACCTACAACACATAAGGTAAGGGGTGAGCTATAAAGCTCAGTAAGTAGGAATATGCAATGTCGTGAACGTGAAAACCCTCGCAAAGGCATCCACGCCAATGCATCTCACACCTCATAAAACAAACTCGATCTCATATCTCTCAGGGCCCTCGGCTAACTTGCTATGCACCATAAAGAGCTCTAATCCAACACGAATAAATGTGGTAGCGACCTACGCTGGGTAGCCTACGCTAGGTTTCCTAGGTCGCACCCTCCCAGGTCGTCCCCTCTGCCGTGCGATAGCCCACGCTGGTAGCCTATGCTGGTTAGCCTACGCTAGGGTTTCCCCCTAGGTCGCTCCTTCCCAGGTCGCACCCTCCAGGTCGCATCCCTCCGCTATCAGGGCATCAGCCCAAATAAAATAAACAGGGCAGAAGCCCAAATAAATATATAATATAATCGACGACGCACCACGCCGTCATGGTGCCATAGAAGTAGCCCTGACTCAACTACGAGTCGACATCAAATGCCTATATCGGCAAATATCATTCGCCCTCAGGCGGTAAATACGGTGCATGCTCATCTCACGTAAACCCCAAATGTCCCGTGCATGCACATGAATATGCAACGTGTATCAATATCGTAAATATTTATCATGCAGAAGCATGTCAAATAATTCACGTAATAATATAAACACCCAAGCACATAGTCACGTAATTCAAGCACATACAAATAATTTATGTGTTGTAGTTGAAATTCCCACTTACCTGGTATCCTTAGCTTATTTAGAATATCGTACGGTAAGTCGCTAACCTTCAAACCCTAGGTATAGAAACATGTAAAATCAGGGTTTGTTAGTCTATTTATAATTTCACGAAATTGGCTTAATTTGAAAACCCTAGTTTCGACTTCTATAACTTTCAAAACCATAAAATTCCAATTTTGACCTAATTTGAAAAGTATTATTTCAAATCCTATTAATCATGGTTCTAATTTAATTAAATAGTGCATAGAATTTATAGAATAAACTTTGAAAGGGTTGACTAAAGTTCTCGAGATAACTATTGAGCTTAGTTGTAGAATTAAATTTCGACATTTCAACTTTGCATACTTCGATATATATATGTCTCGACATTTAAACTATGCACCAAGGTCTCGACATTTATACCACTATAGCCTAAAGGATCTCGAGCTCTTACTCAAATGTCGAACTGTATTGATATTATATATATATTATACTTAAGATGTCGAGCCATATACATTGATATTATATTTAAGATGGAAGTAGTATATATATAGGATGTCGAGATTTAATACAAAATCTCGAAATGAGTTTGAACATAGGTCTCGAGTTTTATTTCGAACTCATTTCAGACTTATCTCGAATTTCTCTTTAGTCACATGCTTCGAAGTGTGTTTCAGGGACATGTAAAATCTCGACCTATAATACTAAATGGATCTCGATACATATATTATCATTAAAATGTCGACATGTACCTACAATTGGATTTCAATATCGACTATGATCTCGACATTCTACTGAAATTAAGTCTCGACATTATCTCATCTTCTCTCCAAGTTCGAAATCATTCTCTTAGCCTAACACAACTTCGAAATTCATCACTGGAAATTATATCGTCACTTGAAAACATTTTTGGTATAAAAATCATCTAAACCTTCTATCTAACTTAATCTTCTTCAAGAACAGTTGGAATTTTATTTAGGGTTTCATAGCTGTAACACTTTCGTTAGTTGGAGTTATATATCAAACCCTAGTATTTTCCAACTAGTATTCTAACCATCTCCTACGCCTAATCATGCATGAATAAACCGGATTAAACCTCAGAATAACAAGTCATACCTTTGCTTTCGATGACTTTGTCACTAGTGGAATCAATTTCTCATTTCTTCTCTATTCCACACCTTCGGTCATTTACTGGGTTATGTATTATTAATTCTTTCTTTCCTTATCATGTTGGTTGCTTGTTATATTGATTAAATGATGTCATCTTCTACTTAATAATTCTTATCCTAACCTTATGAGATAACTATTATAATGTTTTGTTTATAGGCTTTCTTTTATGCTAAGTAATCGCATCATATGTTAGTCTTGGTATTCTAGAATTAGTTCCTAATGTCTCGATATTTGATAGCTCGGTATTTTCTCTTTTTCTAACCTTGATCTTCATGTTATTAAGTTTCGAACTTATTTCTACCAATTCATATTCCCACAAATGTGATATTAATACTGACTATACTAAACCAAGTCTTCTAGGCTAGCATGTCATGTACCAAAACCCTAAATTCAATAATTAACCTAAATTTAAAATCTATTTTCTAATTCATACATGTCATGTTAACGTATAGTATGAAATCAGTTAGGCACATAAAAGTCACAAAACATGTCTCATGCAGTCACGTAAGTCATATAATATGTATGCTTATTTATTGGCCGGCTTACTTACGGGACTCGGGTATTACAGTATAGAAGACGGTTGAAGGCTGGGAATGGGACTCAAAGGAAGAAAATGACATCGGAGAAGGCTCAAAGTGGATGACTAAAGGCTAATGTGGGGAAAAGAAAAAAATTTTATAAGGCCGAGTGAGGAATAACCTAAGCGCCCTTATCATTTTCCTAACGATCTAAGGCAAGGTGAGTATGAAGCCAAGTATCACTAGTTAAGACAAGTAATTGATGTGTGACTCACTCGAGAAATAGATCCAAAGAAAGAAAAAAACAAGGCATGAATCCTCACATATGTATAGTGTCTTTGTGTCTAATGGAGCAACCTAATGACCTTTAGACACAAGAATGTGACTTAGACTGACAAAATTAAGCAATTAAATCGGTAGCATGTCGGGGTAAAATTCTAAGTGACTTTAGATCAAAGCATCCTAAAGGATTTCGTCATCCCCTCTTTTTTTATAAAAGATTATTATTTATTTCACGCAAGATAAAGCATATAAGCAAAGAAAACACATAGCATAGAACATTTAGTAGCACAGAAGATCAGGTAAAGCACATATTACGGAAGATTCAACATGCCTAGTTTTTCGACAAGGAATTGAAATCATTTTTTCATCCAATGCCTTGGTGAAAATGTCAGCTAGTTGGTATTCCGTGTTCACGAAATACATATCTATGGTGCCTTTTTCTACATGATCTTTGATAAAGTGATATCTAATGTCTATGTGTTTTGTGCGTGAGTGATGAACAGGATTGCAAGTAATAGCGATGGCACTTTGACTATCACTATATATGGGTATATTATTTAAATTGTACCCATAGTCGCGAAGCTGAGTCCGCATCCACAGCATCTGGGAGCAACAACTGCCGGCAGCCACGTATTCCGCTTCGCCGTGAAGTTGACACACATTTCTGCTTTTTGGATGACCAGCAGACCAGCTTTTGCCTAGAAATTGGGCGCCACCGGACGTGCTTTTCCTGTCAATCGGCAACCCGCATAATCAGCTCAGATATAGCCGATAAGTTTGAAATTCGTACCCTTTGGATACCATAGTCCAAGGGTAGAAGTGCCCTTAAGGTAACACAGAATCCTTTTAACCGCGAGCATATGGGATCTTTGGGATCGGCTTGAAAGTGCGCACATAAGCAGGTGGCAAACATGATATCCGCCCGGCTCGAAGTAAGGTAGAGAAGAGATCCAATGATGCGGCGATACAGTGTGACGTCAACCGACTTGCCAGAGGGATCGACATCCAACTTGCAGCTTGGTGACATAGGAGTGCTGAGAGGCTTGCTCTGATCTTGATGGAATTTCTTCAGAATATCCTTGATGTATTTTGTCTGACAGATGACAATCCCATCTTCGAGTTGCCTGACTTGTAGTCCTAAGAAGAACTGCATCTCTCCCATGTGACTCATCTCGAATTTGCTCTTCATTAGATCTCCAAACTTCGTGCAGAGCCGTGGATTAGTTGATCCGAAGATGATGTCGTCGACATATACTTGAACGACCATCAGATCTTTGCCTTGCCATTTGATGAAGAGGGTTGTGTCTATCTTTCTTCGTATGAATCCAGACTTTATGAGGAATTCACTCAGGACATCGTACCAAGCACGTGGGGCTTGTTTTAGTCCATATAGAGCTTTGTCCAATCGATAGACGTGATCGGGATGTTCTTGATCAATGAAGCCTTCCGGCTGAGCGACGTAGACTTCTTCTTTTAACACGCCGTTGAGAAAGGCGGTCTTAACATCCATCTGATAGACTTTGAAGTCTTTGTGAGCCGCGTAAGCCAGGAGAAGACGGATAGCTTCGATTCGGGCAACAGGAGCATAAGTCTCGTGCGTAGTCGATGTCTTCATGTTGATTGAATCCCTTCGCAACTAGCCTTGCTTTGTTCCGGATCACTTCACCATCTTTATTTTCTGTTTTTGATACCATTTAGTTCCGACAATTGTTTTCCCATGCGGACGGGGTACTAAGGTCCACACTTGAAGACGTTCGAATTGATGAATTTCATCATGCATCGCTATTACCCAATCCGGGTCTTGAAGTGCGTTTGCTACCTTGTAGGCTCATTTTACTTAAGAAGCAGCTGAAGAGACTGTGTTGACGACGTGTCCTCACTCCATCCGAAGGATCGCCAATTATCTGATCAACCGAGTGACCTCTAGTCCACTTGCGCTCATGAGGCAAGGCTGAAGCCGATGCATCAGCATCTGTGGGT
This sequence comes from Craterostigma plantagineum, assembly GCA_027422505.1. NCBI lineage: Eukaryota > Viridiplantae > Streptophyta > Magnoliopsida > Lamiales > Linderniaceae > Craterostigma > Craterostigma plantagineum. Next base: position 1,504,933 of record JAPQWV010000055.1, read on the forward strand.
CTAGATTTCCTGTAGTCTCTGATTGATCAATTGCTTGAGGAAGTTCCAATTCTGCACTTGGAACGATCGTCTTGATGATTCTTCCTCAGTAACCATTGTAGGTTCTTCGTTATTCTATGGCAATTCTGAATCGGGTGAGGTAGGGACGTGAGAAGCACTGGTACGGGTCTCGTCGTATGGAGAATCCATTATAGGTGTAGCAGTGTGTGATCGATATACTGGCTCGAAGAGAGAGTCCAAATCGTCTAATGCAAGTCTCATTGCTTCTTCAGGCGTTGAATTCGGAGTTGTTGCCATCTTCTGTTGGTTTTGTGCCAACATACCAGTGAAAATAGGTTCTGAACTGTTATATTCGGAAGCTATCTGGTTAGGTACGGGTCCTTAACTGAGGTGTGCATGAGCCATCGGGTTAAGCACGGGTCTTGGACTGAAGTGACCAGAAGCCATATCCGCCACTTCGTGGAAAGTGACATTGTAGCTTTCTTTGATTATGTGGTTACACCGATGTATACTCGGTATGCTTTCGAGGTTAAGAATACCCGACGAAAGTGGCTTCGAATGCTTTAAGGTCGAACTTAGCACGTTGCTCTCGATCGTCCGCCACAAAGCACTTGCACCCGAAGACTTTAAAGAATGAGATGTTGGGTACTCGTTTGTTGATAATTTCGTACGGTTGTCAAAGCTATTGTGAACCACCGTCCTGTTTTGAGTGAAACAGGCGGTATTTACTGCTTCCCCCAGAGAAAAATGGAAGACCAGAGTGGATGAGCATCGTACGTGCGGCTTCCACTAGAGTTCTGTTCTTTCGTTCGACTACCCCATTCTGTTGAGGAGACTTGGAGGCTGAAAATTGTTGACTTATTCCAAGTTTCTGATAAATTTTTTGCTGAGACATTTGTTCTTGAACTCTGTGCCATTGTCTGTTCGAATGACTTGGATAGTCTGCTGCAGCAAAATTTGAGTAGTGTTCACGAAAGTGACGATCAAGTCCCTGTCTCATCTTCTGTTCGGAGGAACCTTGTCCATGTGTAGCGAGAGTAGCCATCGACTATGACCAGCAGATACTTGCGTCCATTTATACTCTGTTTCTTCATCGGGCCACAGAGGTCCTTATGTAGCAGTTCAAGAGGACGTGAAGTAGAGGCCACTTGTTTGATATGATGAGATGCTCGCTTCATTTTTCCTAATTGGCACGCCGAACATTGATGCTCCTTCTGTAAAGTTATAGTTGGAAGACCATGAACCGACTTTTTTGTTGAGAGATGTTGAAGAACTTTGATGTTTAGATGAGACATGCGTTGATAGTTGTTCCTCTGAATTACAGTCAGAGATATGAGGCAAACAGTTGTCGAGGGCCGCACGGATGTCAGGTTTATCGTGTATAGGTTGGATTTCGGAAGTCCATAGAGGAGTTCTGTGTCCTGACTGTCCAAAATTCTGTACCGGTCAGCATGAAAGACCACCTGGAACCCATTGTCACAGAACTGGCCTATGCTGAACAAGTATGGCGGAGACCTTCGACCTATGAGACATCTTTTATTGTCAGTTTCTCCAGAATGATATCTCCATATCGAAGAATTGGAACGGAGTCATTGTTTCCGAATCTGACTTTGCCGTTTGGCCGGTCTTTGTAGTTGCTCAGCAGCTCTAGGTTTCCAGTCATGTGTGTGGAGCAACCAGAATCGAGATACCACACATGATGGATCTGCAAAAACAAGTTAGAAAAGCTTTAGGTACCATTTAAGCATGGGTCCTCTCAGATTAGCAGATTTAATTTTAGGTTCAAATATGATTCCTAAATTATTACTTGAGGGCATTCTAATAACCCATATCACTTTCGCAGAAGTGGTTTTGGGTGTTGCCTCTTTAGGTGACTTGGCCTTTTTGGCTTTTGTCGTCCTAGGAGGAGATTTAGAAACCCATTTGGGTTGAACCTTGCAGGGAAGGTTAATTTCAGCACGTACAAATGCTTTGGTAGGCTTGACTGAGGAAAAGATCTTTTCTTTTGATAATCTCCTAAGGTGCTTGGGGGACTCAATCTTTACAGGATACCTTAGGTGAGTACATACATGTACGGCGCCATAACCTTTCTTTATGGCTGGATCTTGTTTCCTACGAGTCTTCCTAGTGGCATTTGTTTCAGAATGATTAATTTTAGCTTTAGATGTAGAGCCTATTTCGTAGTTGGTGCTTCTAAAGTTGATGGGCTGAAGAGTACACGTAGAAGCAATTACTCTAGCGAAGAGATGGCTTTTATATCTACGAGTGTCATTTATCGTACAGAAGGAGTGACACTCAAATTTACTTGCTCCTTCATAAGACTAGACACTCTCGCCTTCGATTCTAGTGCTTTCCCTACGCTCCCGTAGATGTAGGTAAAGTAACTTTAGTCTTAGCACTCTTAACAAAATTATTAAGACACTTTTGATCTTTTGAAGGTGATTTTTCGATTTTCACGCTTTTCATAATAGCATGAGAGGTTGTTTGGGAGGATAAGGAAGCTTTGAGATTTTTCATCTCTTTTAAGAACTTTTTCTTTTCATCTTCGAAATTCTCTCTTTCTCTGTCTAATTTAGCTTGAGATTCCTCTATCTATTTTATTAGAGGAGGTATGTAGAGAGAAATTTTTATAATGAACGTCTTTGACTTCCTGGTTGTGTGCTTGAAATTCAGGAGGTAGGACTTGAACTAAATCACAGACAGGGGTTAAAGAAGTTTCATATCTGTTTCTTTCATTTAGTTCAGTGTAGTCAAAGGGATCTCAGCCCATGTGAGGCTTTTCTCATAGATGAATCATAATTATTTTGGTACGTCGATTCAGTGAATTTTCTAAGAGAGGTCACTCCTAAAACCATGTGCTTAATATCATATATTTCTTTCTTCCGAAGAACACGTGGGTTAGTGAAACCTATGCCTTCATAGGATTATAGAACTCTATATCCTTGGGCTTGTTAAAAAATATCGTCTGTTCGGATTGTCCCCTACGCGTAACTATATCATCTAATTTCTTAATTTTAGCATATAGTTTCTTGCGTTCCTCACCTAGGAGAGCATAATTATTTTCTACCGTCAGTTTGGCGGCTTGACAGGCGTCTAGTTCTTTAGTAAGCTCACTAACCTTAGCATTTGATATTTCTAATTGAACTTCTGAGTTAGTGATCTTAGCGGTAGCTTCGGTTATCCTACAATTTAGGGTGGCTTTCTCATTGAGATTTCTAACCAAGCTATTGTAGTTAGTTGCTAGCCTATCTTCTAACTCCTTAATCTTTTCGCTATGCTGTCCTATTTGAGGTTGACTAGTCTCTCTAGAATGTAGCCTTTTAGTAAGTTCTTCTATTTTAGCACTGGAGCTCCTAAGTTTTGATTCGAGACTATTTATCCTCTCCTGAGACCTAGAAAGTTTATCCTCTACTTCCTTAATACTTTTCTGCTCACGTTTCATGTTAGCATATTGTTTTTGATATAAATCTAACATGGTCAATAATGTGGAATGTAGGTCTACCTCTTGCGAAGAGGTGGATTCGTTTTCGTCGTCCGTATGATTGGCAGTTTCAGCGTTCGATTCATTGTCGCGACGGGCCATGAGGGCTAAATTCTCTTCTTCAGAACTTGACGTGTCCACAAGCCATTGGTCATATTCGGCCATGATAGCTACTCCAGCTTCCTTATGTTTAGTCAATTGGAGCTTCCTGGAGTAGTAGTTGGCATCTCTCTTCTTCGGAAAAGTGCACTCTCTGGCAAAAATGGCCTGGCTTGCCACATCTGAAGCATTTGTTAACCTCTTTTGGGTTCTTGACTTCGGAGCTCTCTGGTGCACGTTCTTTGTTTTTAGAGGTTGTAGTCCGAAATCTATTGGCTGAGGTTGAAGACTTCTTCTTGAAGTACTTCTTACTCATCATTTTTCCTATTAGAGCCAACTGCTTTCCTAGAGCTTTCATGTTTGGCTCAACGTCGGAGTCCGACTCTTCTTCCGACTCTGAAGGAGAAGGAGGCCTAACGATATTTTTTTTCTTGATTTTGAGCTCCTCTTCTCCGAGACTAAGGCAACAATGTCTTCGACCTGTTTGCCCTTCTGCTCCTTTTGATCTCGCTTATATCATCCTCATGTTGTGCGAGATTGTCAAACACGGCATGGATATCCAAATCCTCTAGATCTTTATTCTATCGAATTTGAGTGGATATTTTCTTCCATTCCGTGGGCAGAGAAAAGAGAAATCTGATGTTTGTCTCCGTATTGGTCTTCGTGATTTCTATCTTCCTCATCTCGTTGAGAAGAGTGAGGTATCTTTGGTAGATCTCATATAGACTCTATGATGGCACGCACACACACACACAAGACACTAAAAGCCCAAGCTACTAACCAACTGAACTACACCTCTTATACTATACCACTCATAGAGTCTTGTACGAGTCACGATAGTGTCTTTGACGCTTAGCTTGTAGTTCCCCGTAACCCGGGCCCCCGATTAAAAAAAGATTGGGTTGGGAGTTCGCTCTCGTAATTTTGGGTGTTCTAAGTTTGGTCGAGTTCATTGGTGCGAGCTCGGGGTTAACAAGGATACACACGTTGGCTTCAATTTCGTGAGTTGAGCGAAAGAAAGGATTTCCTCTCGTGACGCCTTGAGCTTCCTTTCACGTGCCGAGGTGAGGCTCAGACTTCGAGTCAACTGCGTGACGACCCAGGGGTAGGGTCGTCCAGGGGAGAGAAGCACAGAGCCACAACCTCAACAACAGCAAGTAACTCAAACTACAAAACACCTACTCCCTCACAAACCAAAAAATCTACCCGACCTACTACCAAACAACCCAACAAGCCATATCACCAGACACACACTATCTAAGAAGCCCTCCAATATCTTCCTCATCTCCTACCAATGAGCCCATCCTATCCCTCGAAGAGTTATACAATCCTCACACCACTGTTGAAAAGTACATTTTCAACGAGGATTGGATAACAAAACCAATGGACCCAGCCATAGCTAAGGGCTTAATGGAGAATGCCAGATACTTTCTGATGAAAGCCAACGTAAGCCTTGCCCTTATCGACGATGACGAGCTTGAGGAAGGTGAAGACTACGAAACCGCAATTCCAGAACTTCCCGAGCTTCTCAAACACCACGTCGTTGATGAAGAATGCCCTCCCCTGAAGACAAAGATAAGAGAAGAGCTTAATCTACCATGGGAGAATGCCAAAGTAGTTGCTCCCTATCAAGAAGAGATACGACGAAGATTCTGGAGAAAAGAAGATAGGATTAAGCAGCTGGATGAGCTGGAACTCAGAGGGTTAACCCATCTTTCAAGACCAACTGCCATTCGGTACCTACTTTCACTCCGTCGAGGACTTAGGATGAAAGGGAAAGGAGCTGATGTTGAGACTCTTCGAAGTGAAGAGAAGGAACGAGCCAGAATTAGGGCAATCATCGGAGTACGACGAGCTCGACTCGACTTCTACGAATTTCCCATCTACAAGATAGGGCGAGAAGATGGATAGTCGAAGAAATGACTGAAGGCGATCTCTCCTACTTAAGAGGTGAGGACATTGTTCGGATGGTTGGAAGCTACAGATTTCTTGAACGCTTCAGAATCCGGACCTCAATGTTGGATATGTCGCTCTTAAGCGATTCTTGATGCGCCAAGTTAAGTTCAACGCGACTCATGACCTCCAAATGGCAGTGGAAAGCAATATGAAGAGGGTGAACCTGACAAAACCGTCCTTTGAAGTTCCGACACAGGTCTTGGCGAAGGACACATAATCAATGAAGTTGATGATCCATCAGTCGTTTACATCAACTACAAGGGAGATAAAAGGCTGATGAAGACATCAGAGATCAACATGTTCAGCGACGGTACACTTCGAATCATTCGCAACAAGCTTAGAAGTATTCTCAAGCAGCTGAAAGATGAAGAACACGAAGTCCAAGTAAAGTACAAGAAGCTGATCGAGATCATATCTGAGAGAATATCATTTCGAAGTGTTTTAAGGTGATATGAACACATCTTAGGACTTCGGAAATCACCATACGAGCTAGCGAGCCCCAAGAAAAGGAAGACGCAGAAGACACCAACAAAAGGACGAGGACACTAAGGGGGAGATTGTTAGGAATTAATTATAGTGTCCTCTATTTATTTGTGTTTTGGGTTAAAATTGAGATATTAATGTATTGTAGTAGGTTGGGGAGACAACAAGTATTTGGTAGAAGTTTTGGACTTAGGCTTTAATATACCAAAGAGTTTGTGGTATATAAACCCATCTCTACCCTTGTTAGGGTTTTATCAAAAGAAAACTCCTTGAAGCAGTTCTCAATAAGTACACACACAAACACACACTAAAAGGTGCTTCATACGGTCTTAATCTTTCTAATAATCTTTTGATCCTTGTTTTGTAACAAGTGGACCTACATATATGCTCTAGCTAGAGACTTGGATAAATTCCTGACATTAAATTTGCCATAGGACGTTAACCTCAAATTTAATTGAGACCGTAAATCCCGCTCCGCAGTTCAACCGACAATTGCATCAAAAAGTCAAGACCGCATTTTGCCGAACCCATGCCACCGGCAAGACAGGCCTAGCAAACTAGTGACAAGTCAAACCTCAAGACCAACCCCAAGTTAACCCTTTCGGTCTAAGGTTCATGCATACTACTACAGTCAATCGATGGATCAGGGACAATCCAAGTGCGTGATCGTTCGATTACGAGTAAGTGTCTAAATACAGTTAATCCCCTTACTCATCTTGTATTATTGTCGCTCTCATTTCCCAAGTGAACGGTTGGCACAACCTTATTGGACATCAACAAACAAGTCATACTCGTCGATCCAGTCACCCTATTGGTGCCCCTTTCACAGAATCAGTAACTGAACTGCCAATATTTGGATTTTATTAGTTTGTCTTATTCATCCAGACTGCAAGGTGAAATCTTTAGACTAGTTAATAATATGCCTTTTAATTTATTTATCGAATAATAAATTAGTTTTGAATAAAATCATTCCATTAATAGAAGTAATCAAATAACATTACTAACAATACACAATTACCAAATTGGCCTTGTACTCCCAGTCCTCGCACGGCATTTGGGGCATATACCTCAACATCTGGAGAGCAATATGAAGAAGGTCAACATGACAGCTCCGCACAATAAAGGACCTAAGGTCGAAGGGCTTCCCAATAATCACGTACACAAGCTCAATTTTAGGAATCACCTACCACAATCTAATTGCTAAGAAGAATAGGTTGATGCCAAAGACTGAGGTCCATAAATTCTGTGTGGGACGCTCAAGGCAATCAGCAAAAATATAGAGAAGAGATTGGAAGAGATCAACAAGGATACCATGTTGCGTCTGCATAGGTTCGTGAGAGAACAACCGCTTCTGATGGAACTACTTGAAACATTCGATGAGCAATTGGAGCTGAGGAAACACCCTAAGGAACTATGAGCATGCGTTGGGCTTGCGCAAGTCTTTCTATGCCGGACGAGGACAGGTAGTGTATAGGGCAATCAAGCACAAAGAAGGAGAACGTAGAATATACTTTAGTTGTGCTTTGATTTTATTAGCTGTCCTTGTAATTATGGGCTTTTATTGTATTTGTTCTTAGATTAGGACTTAAGGTGTATTTATACCAAGTCTGTTTGGTATAAATAGTCATGTACACATACGAATTGAATACATAGAATAGTTGAATTGATCCTAAAGGCTTGCAAATCACATTCTAGAGAGAAAAACTAAGAAAAACACTTTCTCACACTAAAATGCTCTCTCACGAGCGAAAAAAGAAGGTTGCGATCGAACTTCAATTTGAATCAAATTTCACATCCTAAATCTTAGATGTCCTGCCTAGGATTAATCGAGCTTATAATCAAGGACCTAACAAAAATTGTGAAAGTTGAAATGTGGATTCGTGACCTAAATTATCAGTTGACGAGTCAGATTTTGCAAAGGAATTTCAGTTAAATTCGCGAACCTAGAGATTGAAAGAGATAACAATGGGTTCGCGAATTACTCAACTGACTAATGCAAAATTTTCTATTAAATTTGCACCACGAAATTTAAAAATAGCCCTGTAGCATCAATATGACTCGATCAAACAACAAAATAAGTATCAAATCGACGAGTTTTTCAAAATCGACTTGTGTGATGCGAAATTCGAAACTCGACGAAGAAAACATCGCTCTCTTTCTTGGCACTGAACCCTTAAAATTTTAGAACAATAATGATGTTGTTGTTCAATTCATGCCTATAAATAGACATGACTCGAAGACCACCACAATACCGTTAATTTACAACTTACTCGTCTTGTATCTCTCACTTCAGCATTCTCGCTCACACAGGTTGCAGCAGCAAGATCGTGATAATGAGACCGAGGAACATGCGGAGTTAATGCGTAATTTTGAACGTAATTTGATAGGCTTGCGCTCGATCGATCTTTCGCTTCTTTTGTGCTTTATCACTTCATTAGTTATTCTGTATTATTCTTATATTCGGTCCTTATAGGCGTACTAGCTTTTGAGAGTGTTTTTGGTATTGTGATAAAGTAATTGTTGCATTGTCAAAGTGTTTTTTCGCAAAAAACAACTACTCCCCCTCAATATTTGCCTTTTGGTAATTAAATTCTCCTAATTAAAAAGACTATCGAGAATCTAAAAAATTTGATAAATCCATTTGCTCCTCCTCGATGCATGAATGTAGCATTTCTCCCCCTCGATGTAGTGCGGTCAGTTTAATAAATTCCTATTTATTGCGATTCCAAAAGTGCCATAGCAATTACGTGCAATCATGTTCACCATTCACGCACTAAGCATATAGACCTAAGATATCAGTTCATAAAGGACCAAGTAGAAACACATAATTGAATGTACTTCGTCTATACAAAAATTCAACTAACCTACTTGTTTACAAAAGCATTGGATGAGAAAAGATTCCGATTATTAGTTGCCAAATTGGGGATGTTGAATCTCATCCTCTAAATTCAATTATGCTTCACTACGGTACATTAAGTGTCTACGTGCTATGCTTCTCTTACTTTCTATTATGTGCGTGTCTGTTAGTTAGTTAATTTTATTTTTTGCATCTTAGTTTAATTTTAGTATACCCTTGAATAAACCTTTCACTTTTCAATAAGCCGATGTAGAGCCAATTCAAACCCGTAGTCTCGCAGTTGGGTTCTTATCCACAAAATTTGTGAGCAACAACTTGCGGCAGCGACATATTCTGCTTCTGCAGTAGACGTTGACACACAGTTTTGTTTATTAGAGGCCCAACAGATGAGTATCTCTGAGGAATTGGATGTTGCCTGATGTGCTTTTCCTGTCCAACCTGCAGCCGACAAAATCTGCATCATAGTACCCATTTAGTTTCATACTTGAGTTCTTAGGATTCACCCGTAGTGGGTGCCCAATAATTCCTGTGTAGTGGGTAAGATCGACAGATTCACCAAAGTGATCAGCATCGAGTTTGCATGCGGTTGGTATTGGGGTGCTTGAAGATTTACTCTTATCTATGTCGTACTTTCTCCGAATATCGTGGATGTATTTGGATGATTGGTGAAGATCCCATCTTGAAGTTGTTTAATTTGCAGTCCAACGAAAAACGACATTTCGCCCATCATGCTCATTTCGAACTGTGACTTCATCAATATACTAAATTTGACACAGAGTTCCGAGTTTGTTGAGCCAAAAATGATGTCATCACGTAAATCTATACGAGCATTATATCGGAACCATTTTTCTTGACGAACGGTGTGGTGTTGTTTTCCCTTAGTGAAGCCTTAGTTGATAAGGAAGTCGGATAATACCTCGTACAAAGCCTTGGAGCTTGCTTGAGCACCGTATAGTGCCTTGTCGAGTTTGTATACGAAGTCTGGATGTTCTGTACTGACAAAATCCGTCTGGCTGCGAGACATACACTTCTTTCTTTAAAATCCATTCAAGAAGGTAGTTTTTACGTCCATTTGATTGATAGTAAAGTCTTTGTGTGCTGCGTAAGCTAGAAACATTCTGATAGCTTCGATTCTTGCTACAGGGGCAAAAGTTTCCTCTAAGTCAATTCCTTCTTGCTAGTAGTACCCTTTAGATACAAGCCTGGCCTTGTTACGGATTATCATACCTTCTTCGGCTTTTTGTTTTTAAATACCCATTTTATTCCAATCATTGTTTTACCTTTTGGATGAGGAACTAAGTTCCAGACCTTGAGACGCTCGTACCGATTTATTTCATCTTGCATAGCTAATATCCAGTACTAGCGACGTAGTGCTCAATGACTCTGGTTGGTTCGATTTGGCTCAAGAAGCAAGTAAAATTGAACTCGTTTGATTTCGAAAACCCTAGTCTATACTCATGCAGTGGGGTCTCCCATGATTTGATGTGTAGGATGACTTCAAGTCCATTTCTTTTCGTGAGGTAGTATAGATTCATCCATTTCTGATTCCTCGTTGAGCGGATTCTCATTCACAGGAGCAGAGTGTGGCTAGCGGAAGCTTGTGAGATTTCTGTCTGTGCTGCAGAGGGCGAGTTATCTGCGTATGAGGGTGGAATAATTTGTACTGAAATGGGTTCAGAGTCTGTAGGTGCGGGACTAGCAATGGGTTATGTATCAGGAAATGGATCAACTGTCGTCTTACTTCAATTGATTGAGAGGTAGATTTCTCGAAATATGTGTCCATATCCGTTTCCTCTTGGTGCTGAAACATGCTGCTCTGCAGTTTCTTGTGTCTTCGACTGCGTGTTGTTGGTCTTCATCCAACTTTCATTTGTCTAATCAGGGTTCCGAACGATCATGTCCAGAAGCTTTATCTGAGGTTTGTCCTGGTTCAACACTGACTTGTGCATAAGCGTCTGGTGAGAGCTTGAGTCTTGAGCTGCTTTGTCCAGGAGTAATTTCTACACCTCATCAAAAGTGACATTGACACTTTCGATGATCATTCTCCTCTCACGGAGATATATCCTGTATGTTAGGTCCTCCGATTAACAACTCTATGATTCTAGGCATGAATTCTAAGTAATTCGATGATAATGATTGACGTTAAGATTCGATCGAAAAACTCAAATGAAGAACAAGAGAGAGAATTCGAGTAGAGTGAGAAAGTTACTATTGTTTCTCTCTCTAGGAATTGATTGCAAGCCTTTCGGATCAATTTCCAAAAACTTTCTCTATTGATTGCGATTGATTACAAAGTATTTATACCAAACACACTTGGTATAAATATCTAACTAGTCCTAATCTTAGGACAAATATAATAAAAGCCCCAAAATACAAGGACAACTAATGAAAAAAGCACAATTAAAATTGATACTCTACAATCTCCCCCTTTGTGCTTGATTGCGTTTCCGCGCTGTTTGTCCTCGCCGGCCGTAGTACGACCTGCGCAAGCCCAGCGCATACTCGAAGTTCATGAGCATTTTCCTCAGCCTCAGGCACTCCTAGATGTCGTCTGACAACTCCATCAGGAGCGGCTGTTCTCTCACGAACTGATGGATTCTCAGCATCGTCTCTCGGTTGATTTCTTCCAACCTTTGCTCTATATTCCTCCTGATGACCTTGAGCGTTCCGTCGCAAAACTTTTAAATCTCAGTCTTCAGCATCAACGTAGTCTTCTTGATGATTGAATTGTGGTAGGTGATGCCTAGGACTGAGCTGACGTGCACATGATTGCTTGGAAGCCCTTCGATCTCATGTCCTTTGTTGAACGGTATGATCATGTTGACCTTCTTCATGTTGCTCTCGAGAGCCATCTGAAGGTCATGCGCAGCGAAGCCTTGACTTGGTGCATCATGAACCGGTAGAGCCCTTCAAGGCCTTCTTTCTTGATGAAGCCTTGAGGACCTTTGTACTTCTCCACGTACAGCTGATACAGGTTGTATACATCGTCGGCAGGGAGATACGAAAGGTCGCTCTCTCTTAGTTCCTCTCGGGTTCTGTCCACTCGCTCAATAACGTATGTTGGGGTTGGAAGTCCTCCTTTAGCACAGTAGATGCTGAGAAGCTGGCAAATCGGGGAGAGACTCTTATAGTGGCTCTTGACTTGTCCTTTAGTCATCCCCAGCCTTACATCAGGTCCAAGTTGAGTCAGCATCCAGAGGTAGGTCATCATCTTCTGCTGATCCCAGTGAGAGATCCCTCTTAGCTCCAACTCGGTCAGCTTCTTCACCTTGTCCGGTGACCTCCAGATGTGTTCACGAACTTCTTCAAGAAAGGGTATCTCTATTCGAATATTCTCCCATGGCGTGTCGATCCGAGCTGTCCCTGTCATTTGTCTTGTAGGGGAAGCCGCTCGTTGTGTGATCACTCTGGTAGCCTTGGGATATCTCGCTGGTAGTCTTCTCTTTCTTGAAGTTTTTCGTCTTCTATGAGCACGAGGTCTACCGAGGCTTGTTGTAGGAAGTGTCGAACATCCTGAAGCGGTTGTCTTTGATGCTCATCGGGCATGGAATGGGTCATCCACTGTCCTTCGAAGATGTATTTGTGCAGAGCCTCGTGTGGATTGACGCCATGTCCTGAGGGTCCCGGTTGGTCTGGAGCGACCGAGGAAGTAGCTTGGGTAGCTGCTAGGGCTACGAGCATCACGGCACATGCTTCTTCTTCCGGAAGCAAGGGGTTGTCAGAATCAGTGGTGTGGGCAGAGGCGTCCGTAGGTGAAAGGTTGGTGGGTCGATATTGGTTAGAGTGGTGGTGCGGTGCGTGGTGTGGGTAGTTTGGGTGTGGGTTTGGGTTTCACCTGCTCCAGCGCTTGTTTGCGTTCGCCCGAGCCTTGTTTTGGCCAATCGTAGATGTCCGTGGCCTCTTCTCCTCCTCATGAGGTCCTGATTGTCAGGATCGTCATGTCTGCGTCTTGAGTGGGAGCTTTGGCCTCGGCAAGTTTCAGTAGGTGGCTCAGGATGATCCACCAATCGCCTATAAAGAGACTCTTCTTGAGGCGATCGGATCTGGTGTTATGGCAGGCTCGGGTTGGGCCTGCGAACCAGACACCGGTAGATTTGGCAGCGGCTCAAGATTGAGCGAAGAAGTGCCGGCAACACTTGAAGAAGTGATCAGCACGGTATCTGGTGCAGTGGTGACGGCGGGGAAGAGGGACTCCAACTGTATGCTAAGTCGCCTGGGAGTCCGTCTTATCATGCTGATTTCCTCATCAGACTCCGTGTCAGACGGGGTGGCTGTGTGAGGAGTAGGGTCATGTTCAACGTCCTCAAGTGCCTGATTCATCACCAGTGGAAGCGAGCTTTGCCCCATTTCTGCCTCGGGCTGTGCTTCTTGTAGAGGAGCCTCCTCGATAGGCTCTTCAAGCACGCCTACATGTACGGGCACTTCCACTTGAAATGTTTCGTTGGAGCTTCCTATTCCAACTCTGCCGTCACAGCATCGATCAATGTGGCATCTATGCCAGGAATGTGTTCGTCCTGAGTTGGAACCTCCTACTCTAGCTCCTGGGCCACTTCATCAATCAACATGGCCTCAGGCTTGAGTTTTGTTGCGGGTGGGGAGGGCTAACGCCAAAATCTATCGGGGGCCCTCGAATCATCTCCTCAGTGAGGTGATTCTCCTGGCAGTACATTCGGTATGCGTCTCCTCTGGGGTCAGCGAGACGTAGAAGTACAAAAGGAATCGGCATCGACAGTTGGTCCAAGTCCGTGAGCTGTGGATTGTGAAAGAATTTAAGCGTGGGTGGTTGATAATTTCCTCCAGTGTGGGTGGTAAGAAACGAGGGTAGCGATCCATCTGAAAAATAAGAAATATAAAAGTTCATTAGTTCATAAATTTGATTTTAGTCGAAAATTGATTTAATTTCATCAAACTATAATATTGTATCAAGTCATGACATGTTTGATGAATTTTGAATTGAAATCGTGTAGCATGCATATAACTTGATTTTGAAAAATGTAATGGCATGATTGTAATGGCATGATTGTAATTCGAATTAAACATATAACGAGTGAAAAAGTTCAAAATTTTCTAAGTATTTTATCGCGGGAAACGTCAGTGTTCATGCCGAGATAGTTTTCGCTCGATAAATTTGGTTGTCAACTTGAAATAACTCCGTTTAATTTTGCGATCGAGAAAATTTTACTCTCTAATTTTTGCTACAGTGTAAAAGACTTAGAAAAAAAATCTTCTAAGTGTTGAAGTTGGAATCAAGAAATTATTTCTCAGGTAAATTTACTATCGAAAATTTTTCATCGATTGAATAAAATTTTTCGATTTGAAATTTGTCGAGCGGTACGTGATTTTCATCCTAAGTAAAAATTTTCGCTGCGATTTTTTCTATCGAGAAATTAGTCAACGAAAAACTAAGTCGATCGTCGAGAAATTTTTCGATCAATTAAATCCTAAGGGTAAATTCGATCGAAAAATTAAGCGTTTAAAAATTAATTTTTTGCTGCTAAATTTTTGCGACCGAAGTGAAATAAAATCAAAATTCTATTTTGCTATAGTACGTTTACGCTCGATCTAATTTGCATCTAAATTGTCTATTCAGTGCTTAGATTTTTCGCTCGTAGAAAATCCTAATTAGATTTCTCGATGGTAATTAATTTTTCGGTCAAAATCTTCTGTTTTAGCGACTAAGTCAGAATTTTATCGATCGAAAACTAATTCGATACAAACAGTATCTCAATTGAATCGGTATTCAACTAAGACTGTTTGCGATCGACAAAGTCCTTCGATGGCTTCAAACATTCAACTGCCCAGTTTTATCGAAACTCATATTAGAGTCGAAGATGCAGATTTTTCGAAGATTTATACTACCAGATTCATAAAGAACATCGAAACTATTTTAAGTGCAGGCATTAATCTCAGATAAAACTCATAGTCATGCCTAAATCACTGTAAAATAGTATACGATTTTCTCAGTTTTCAAGAACAGTCGAGAATCTAATCTTAATCATGCAAAAACTACAAAATACAGATGCTAATGAAGTGAAATCACACGCAAATGTCAAAAGAATCTCATTTCTACCTTAAACAAACAATTTGGTGTTGAAATCGAAAGATTTTTGAGAAGTTGGAAATGTCTGTGAAAGTTTTTCGAGAGAGAAATTTTTGCGATTTAGGGTTGCGTGAGAAAAAGTATTTTGACTGACCAAAAAGTGAACTTTTTTTAACTCGCTGTAAGTCAATGTTGGGTTTGCGATTTGACATTTTGCGATTAAATGGATCAGGCCCATTACTATTTGCGCTCGAGAAATTTTTGATTCGAAAATTGCTCTTCAATTCAATTTTTTTTTTCGATTGCAAATTATCGCGGCTAATCAAAATCGTTCCCAACACTGTTTACGATCAAGAAACTTATGATCGCGAATTAATTCTTATATCCAGTTTCTCGATAGTAAGTACTTCTAAAATTTTCAGATTGACCCCTATTTCAAATAAAATCACATTGTAAAGCTTCCCTTCAGAATTAAAATAAATGTAATTAACTCCCTGTATTTTCTGTGTAGTAACATCTAGCTTCCCTGGTAGAAATTAAAAAAATCTGTACCACTTAGAGAAAAACGTTAGACATAATGGAGTTAATCAACAATTATTTTAGGCATTTTTGAAATTTGGTCTGTGACTAGCTCCTTTCCTTGTAGTGTCGACGTCCCACTCCTTAATTTTGTTTGAAGGAATCTGAAACGCTTAGAGAAAAACGTCAAGAATATTTGAGCTAATGCACGATTTTTATATTTGCTCCCCTCAAATAATGCGCGAGAATTGACTAAACATGCAAGCATATGAAATCAATTCAAGTCACGAGCATATAACACACAAATTTACCTAGTCAGCACACATACATGGTCCCCAAAAACATGTACTGAAGATAATGTGTGAGGGTAAGAGCAATGAAAAATTTATCGCTAACAATTTAGTACCAATGCTATCTAAAATTTCATTTAGAATGTGCGAAAACAAAATATTTCGCATTTATTCAATTCAATGCATATGAAACATAATATTTCATGTCAGAATGTGCGAAATTTTTCCTTTCACGATTTTTTATTTTTATTTTTCAGAAACTAAAAAATATTAATTTTCTAAATATATATGTATATAATTTTTTTTTGTATATTACTATTATTATAATATGGGGTCAGATTATTTTGCTTCGATCAACCGTCACACCAAAAATTTTAGGAGACATTTGAAAGAAGAAAATGCCGTCAAGTCATGTCGTCAAACTAAAGTCCTAAGTTCATAGACTGGTCCATTTCGACAACTCTCACTAGGTTCGCTCTTGCACTCAATTATTTCTAACTTGGGATTTTTATATTTATATCACTCAAGTCAACACAAGCAATTTTAAGTCAATTTACCTGTGATCGAGGCATTTTTTAATCATTTCACCTAAGCGAGAGACCGTCGATTGGAATCAAAGGGTTGTAAGGGTTATAGTTTGGCTAGGACTTAGAAGGGAAGGAATTTAGAGGAAAGTGAGCTTATCTCTTCGTCATCTTCCATTTCTACGTCCGTCTCCTTTTTTTTTCGGCGTCTTTCTTCTTTTCAATCGTTTCTCCCTCTTTTTCTTTTAAGAACTATCCCTTTTCATGCTATGCTCAAGCTGAAGCTCCGCTTCTCCACGAGGCTATAGGAGATTATCGTAGGCGAAGTTCTTCTTGTTGGTTCTCGGGCCGATACCCTGCTCCTCTTCTCTTAATCCCTAGAGAGGTTTCAGAGATTATCTACTTGGAAATGTTCACGGTTATGGAATTCGTACCCAATGCTGCGCTCCTCTTCTCGTTTCCCGATATAAGACCGGATTATCGTTGGAGAAGTTCACTTCGTGGTGCTCCTCTTTCCAGCCGTTCTGACCAGCGTACGAGATTATCGTTGGAGAAGTTCACAGCAGGATCCATGCCACCTTCTAAGAGATAGTCGGAAGGCAGGTTTCCTTGGTCTGATTTTTGCGGGTTGAGCAATACCTTCTTTTGTCATCACCCTCTTTTTTTTTATTATTTTCTCCCCCTCCTTTTCTCGTTTGAACAACCTTCCGAAGAGTATATGTGGCGCCCCGCCATCTACTAACCTTTCTAACGTTATCTTACGTGACTAAATATAATATAAAGTAAACAATACGCGAAAATGCGTATTAAATTTTTCCTTTTATATAAAGGAATTCATTATGTACATGCTCAAAATATTGCTCCAACCCTATATACAAGGGAAGTGTATAAGTGCGAAGCAAAAGAAAACTCTAACGCTCGGCCACACAGGTCGCATCTATGTACACACCACCCCAAAAGTCGTTGGAAGCTTCAAAAGGTAAGCCTTGCCATCAAAAGCGATCACGTACCGTGGTCGCGTGCACCTACGACACATAAAGTAAGGGGTGAGCTATAAAGCTCAGTAAGTAGGAATATGCAATGTCGTGAACGTGAAAACCCTCGCAAAGGCATCCGCGCCAATGCATCTCACACCTCATAAAACAAACTCGATCTCATATCTCTCAGGGCCCTCGGCTAACTTGCTATGCACCATAAAGAGCTCTAATCCAACACGAATAAATGTGGCAGCGACCTACGCTGGGTAGCCTACGCTCGGTTTCCCTAGGTCGCACCCTCCCAGGTCGTCCCCTCTGCCGTGCGGTAGCTCACGCTGGTAGCCTACGCTGGTTAGCCTACGCTAGGGTTTCCCCCTAGGTCGCTCCTTCCCAGGTCGCACCCTCCAGGTCGCATCCCTCCGCTATCAGGGCATCAACCCAAATAAAATTAACAGGGCAGAAGCCAAAATAAATATATAATATAATCGACGACGCACCACGCCGTCATGGTGCCATAGAAGTAGCCCTGACTCAACTACGAGTCGACATCAAATGCCTATATCGGCAAATATCATTCGCCCTCAGACGGTAAATACCGTGCATGCTCATCTCACGTAAACCCCAAATGTGCCGTGCATGCACATGAATATGCAACGTGAATCAATATCGTAAATATTTATCATGCAGAAGCATGTCAAATAATTCACGTAATAATATAAACACCCAAGCAAATAGTCACGTAATTCAAGCACATACAAATAATTTATGTGTTGTAGTTGAAATTCCCACTTACCTGGTATCCTTAGCTTATTTAGAATATCGTACGGTAAGTCGCTAACCTTCAAACCCTAGGTATAGAAACATGTAAAATTAGGGTTTGTTAGTCTATTTATAATTTCACGAAATTGGCTTAATTTGGAAACCCTAGTTTCGACTTCTATAAATTTCAAAACCCTAAAATTCCAATTTTGACCTAATTTGAAAAGTATTATTTCAAATCCTATTAAACATGGTTCTAATTTAATTAAATAGTGCATAGAATTTATAGAATAAACTTTGAAAGGGTTGACTAAAGTTCTCGATATAACTATTGAGCTTAGTTGTAGAATTAAATTTCGACATTTCAACTTTGCATACTTCGATATATATATATATGTCTCGACATTTAAACTATGCACCAAGGTCTCGACATTTATACCACTATAGCCTAAAGGATCTCGAGCTCTTACTCCAATGTCGAACTGTATTGATATTATATATATATATTATACTTAAGATGTCGAGCCATATACATTGATATTATATTTAAGATGTCGAAGTAGTATATATATATAGGATGTCGAGATATAATACAAAATCTCGAAATGAGTTTGAACATAGGTCTCGAGTTTTATTTCGAACTCATTTCAGACTTATCTTGAATTTCTCTTTAATCACATGCTTCGAAGTGTGTTTCAGGGACATGTAAAATCTCGACCTATAATACTAAATGGATCTCGATACATATATTACCATTAAAATGTCGACATGTACCTACAATTGGATTTCAATATGGACTATGATCTCGACATTCTACTGAATTAAGTCTCGACATTATCTCATCTTCTCTTCAAGTTCGAAATCATTCTCTTAGCCTAACACAACTTCGAAATTCATCACTGGAAATTATATCGTCACTTGAAAACATCTTTTTGGTATAAAAATCATCTAAACCTTCGATCTAACTTAATCTTCT
Organism: Craterostigma plantagineum; assembly: GCA_027422505.1. Taxonomy (NCBI): domain Eukaryota; kingdom Viridiplantae; phylum Streptophyta; class Magnoliopsida; order Lamiales; family Linderniaceae; genus Craterostigma; species Craterostigma plantagineum. The sequence goes on from JAPQWV010000055.1 coordinate 1,523,894, forward strand.
TCAAGAACAGTTGGAATTTTATTTAGGGTTTCATAGCTGTAACACTTTCGTTAGAGTCATACCTTTGCTTTCGATGACTTTGTCACTAGTGGAATCAATTTCTCATTCTTCTCTATTCCACACCTTCGGTCATTTACTGGGTTATGTATTATTAATTCTTTCTTTCCTTATCATGTTGGTTGCTTGTTATATTGATTAAATGATGTCATCTTCTACTTTAATAATTCTTATCCTAACCTTATGAGATAACTATTATAATGTTTTGTTTATAGGCTTTCTTTTATGCTAAGTAATCGCATCATATGTTAGTCTTGGTATTCTAGAATTTTAGTTCCTAATGTCTCGATATTTGATAGCTCGGTATTTTCTCTTTTTCTAACCTTGATCTTCATGTTATTAAGTTTCTAACTTATTTCTACCAATTCATATTCCCACAAATGTGATATTAATACTGACTATACTAAACCAAGTCTTCTAGGCTAGCATGTCATGTACCAAAACCCTAAATTCAATAATTAACCTAAATTTAAAATCTATTTTCTAATTCATACATGTCATGTTAACGTATAGTATGAAATCAGTTAGGCACATAAAAGTCACAAAACATGTCTCATGCAGTCACGTAAGTCATATAATATGTATGCTTATTTATTGGCCGGCTTACTTACGGGACTCGGGTATTACATCCTCCCCCCTTAAAAGGGATTTCGCCTCCGAAATCAGGCAGGGAGAAATAGCTCGGGATAGCGGTTTCTCATGTCATCTTCTCGTTCCCAAGTGGCCTTCTTCTGTTGACTGATTCTGCCATAATACTTTTACTAACGGGATATCCTTGTTTCGCAACCGCTTTACTTCGTGCATCAAAATTTCTACGGGTCTCTGCTCATAACTCAAGTCAGGCTTGAGCTGTTGGTGAAAATTTTCGTTATTCAGGACATGACTGGGATCTCCGACGTATTTTCGTAACATCGATATGTGAAAGATGTCATGAACCTGAGCTAACGACGCTGGTAACTCTAGCTGGTAAGCAACTTCGCCAACTTTCTTTATTATTCTAAACGGTCCAACATACCTAGGACTCAATTTGCCTTTCTTTCCAAATCGCTTCACGCCTTTCATTGGGGATACCTTTAGGAATACCCAATCATCTGTTGTAAACTCTAATGGTCTTCGCTTTTTGGTCTGCGTAACTCTTCTGTCTACTCTGGGCCGTCCGCTTTCTTTCACGTACTTTTGAAATGGCCTCCGTCATTTCTTGCACCATCAGGGCCTAACATTGTCCGTTCACCAACTTCATCCCAATGAATCGGAGATCTGCATTTGCGTCCATATAGAGCTTCATAAGGAGCCATTCCAATCGTCACGTGATAGCTGTTGTTGTAAGAGAATTCGATCAATGGAAGATATCGGCACCAATTCCCTTTAAAATCGAGTACGCAAGCCCTTAACATATCTTCCAATGTCTGGATTGTTCATTCTGACTGCCCATCAGTTTGGGGATGATAGGCAGTACTGAAAGAGAGTTTGGTTCCCATTGCCTTCTGTAGGCTCATCCAGAACTTAGACAGGAACCTCGAATCGCGGTCGGAAATGATTGAAATTGGAACTCCGTGAAGTCAAAGTATTTCTTGCACATACAATTCTGCGTATCGCTCCAAGGAGAATGTTGAATTGATCGGCAAAAAGTGGGCAGATTTGGTCAATCGATCAACGATTACCCAAATGGCGTCGTGGCCTTTCACTGTTTTCGGCAAGCCAACGACGAAATCCATCGTGATATGGTCCCATTTCTATTCGGGAACTGGCAAAGACTGTAATGTTCCTGCCGGTCGTTGGTGTTCCGCTTTTATCTGTTGGCAAGTCAGACATTGACTTACGAATGTTGCAATATCTCTCTTCATTCCTGGCCACCAATAGTTATTTCGTAAGTCCCTATACATCTTGGTCGCTCCGGGGTGTATGGAATAGACCGTAGTATGTGCTTCCGTCAGAATAATCTTTCGTAGTTCCGTGTTATTGGGCACGTATACGCGACTTGTAATATAAGCTTCCATCTTTTCGTACTTCAAAATCAGAGGGCACTTCTTCTTTTTGCACGCCTTTAATCTTCAAATAGAATTCATCCTTTTCTTGTGCGTTCCTGATCTGCTCTATTAATGTAGGTTGGAGGGTCAGTGTTGCCAATTTCGCTTCAACTTCGCCCAATGGTACAATTTCCACCTCGAGTTGTTGTAGCTCCGCGCTCACGCTTTTCGGCTTAATGCATCGGCGACCACATTTGCTTTGCCTAGATGGTAATTGATTACGCAGTCATAATCTTTAACAAGCTCTAGCCATCGTCGCTGCCTCATATTTAACTCCTTCTGGGTGAAGAAGTATTTCAGACTCTTGTGGTCTGTGAAAATTTCGCATCGTTCACCGAATAAATAGTGCCTCCAGATCTTCAAAGCAAAGACTACTGCGGCGAGCTCCAAATCATGAGTCGGATAATTCTTTTCATATTCTTTTAACTGTCGGGAAGCATACGCAACCACGTTCCCATTTTGCATTAATACACATCCTAGACCATTTTTCGAAGCATCGCTGTATACTGAAAATCCTCCGGTCCCTGTAGGTATTGTCAGAACTGGGGCCGACGTGAGTCGTCTTTTTAATTCCTGAAAACTTTGTTCGCACGCGTCGCTCCAGTGAAATGGGGCATTCTTTTTCATCTACTTCGTTAATGTTGAGGCGATATTCGAGAAGTCTTTAATAAACTATCTGTAATACCCGGCTAGGCCAAGAAAACTGCGTACTTCGGTGACATTGGTTGGTTGTGGCCAATTATTTATAGCTTCGATCTTGATTGGGTCTACGGAAATTCCTGCTCCCGAGATGACGTGTCCCAAGAATGCGACTTGATTCAGCCAGAACTCACATTTCTTGAATTTAGCGTATAACTCTTTTTCTCGTAACCTCAAGGACGATCTTCAAGTGTTGTGCATGTTCCTCCTTTGTCTTAGAATATATAAGGATATCACCGATAAGTACGATGACAAACTTGTCCAGAAATGGCTTAAACACGCGATTCATCAGGTCCATGAACGCCGCTGGTGCATTAGTCAGCCCAAAAGGCATGACTAAGAACTCGTAGTGTCCATATCTTGTGCTAAAAGCGGTCTTTGGAACGTCTTCCTCTCGAATCCTCAACTGGTGATATCCCGATCTTAAGTCTATCTTTGAGAACACCGTTTCACCTTGCAATTGATCAAATAGATCATCAATTCTCGGTAGAGGGTATTTATTCTTGATGGTAATCTTGTTTAGTTCTCGGTAATCAATACATAGTCTCATCGATCCATCTTTCTTTTTAACAAACAACACCGGTGCTCCCCATGGTGAGAAGCTAGGCTGAATGGATCCCTTTTGTAATAATTCATCTAGTTGCTCTTTCCGTTCCTTCAATTCGGTTGGAGCTAACCGGTAAGGAGCCTTCGAAATTGGTGCAGATCCTGGTATTAAATCGATCGTGAATTGGATCTCACGATCAGGAGGGAGTCCAGGTAAATCTTCTGGAAAAACATCGGGAAATTCTCGTACTACTGGAATTTCTTCTAATTTCGGGGACAAGCGTTCCTCTGATGTTATTACAAAAATGAGGTATGCTTCACATCCAGCCTTGATCAAACGTCGTGCCTTCAATACCGAAATCTTCGGAATACCTTTGCCTTTAGTTGTTCCAGTAAAGACGAACGGTTCACTTTTCTCTAAGCTGAACGTGACTGTCTTGTGGTTACAATCGATCACAGCCCCATATTTAGACAGCCAGTCCATTCCTAAGATTACTTCATAATCGTTCATCGAAATGATTATGAGGTCTACAGGTAGTTCTCTATCACTAACTAATACTGGGCAATCTCGTAAGATTAGGCTAGTCCGGGTCGAAGCCCCATGTGGAATAGTTACGTTATACTCACAATCAGATTGCTGAGGTGTAATCCCGAGTCTCGCCAAGTATTTAGATGATGCAAATGAATGCGAGGCTCCTGAGTCTATTAATATATGTCGGGGTATGGTGTATAGATAAGGTACCTGCTACTACTGACGGGTCGGTCTCTGCTTCCTCGGACGTCATGGTATATACACGAGCTGGTACAGTTGGTGGCCTCGCCTAGCCTGCAGTTTGACTTCCAGAAGTGTTCTCCGGGCATTGTTTCGCATAATGCCCTGGCCTTCCGCATCTGAAGCAGTTATTAGTCTGTGGAGGACAGTTACCAAAATGTCGTCTCCCACACCTTGGACAATTTGGTACCGGTGCGGGAAACCTGGTGGCATCTGATTTGGTTGTTGAGGTGGTCCAGGTCTATTCTGGAAATTGGGCTTTACGCCCTTCGAGAAAACCGTTTCTTCTGGTTTCCTCCATTCCACTGTGCTCCTTGCACAAATTTTCTCTTCGCCTCTTGAGCTCGAATGATTCGAGTCTCAGCCTGTTCAGCGATAAAAGCTCTTTCCGCAGCTTGAGCGTATGTGACCCCCTGAAGCCCGGCCATATTCACGTCGCGATACAATTCTGGCTTCATGCCCTCCAGAAAGCGTTCGATCTTCAGGGCATCAGTGCTAACCATGTGAGTGGCAAACTTCGACAACTGTTCAAATTTTCTGATATACTCAGCCACAGTCATTGTCCCTTGTCGCAGGTTAATGAACTCGTTCATTCTCTGGGCTCGAACTGGAGCGGTAAAGTACTTGCTCCTGAAGAGTTCTTTGAAACGATCCCAGCTCATCATGATCGGGTCCTCGATTGCCAAGATGGTGTCCCACCAATGGCCTGCACTTCCCCGCAGTAGAAATGCAGCACATAACACTTTCTCTTCCTCAGGGATGCCGCTGTACTGAAACATGCTTTCAAGGGTCCTTAACCAATCCTCAGCAGACGTGGGATCGATGGCGTCTTCAAATGTAGGCGGATTGAGTTTGCGAAACCTTTCCCCAATGATCTCGATTCTTTCTGCCTGGGAAGGTCCGCTGGTTTGCTGCCCCTCAGTGTTTCGTTGTTGGATTAATTCTTGGATTTGGGCAGATTGCTGACGCACTAACTCCGTAAGTTGGAGAATAGCAGCGTCACGATTAGCAGTCGGTGTTTCGGGTTCTTTACCCCGATCGGAGCTCCCACTGCCTTCACTTCATGTTCTACCCATCGTAAATATTCCTACCCTGATGTCCCTAAGGCCAATAAAATACGCAAAGCAAACAAAAATCACAGGAACAAAAACTTACTAGCAAGGCTGCTTCCACGCTTTTGAGTGTGTGTTCACAGAGTCTACAGAATCTGCAACCGAAGCTCTGATACCACCCTGCGGCGCCCCACCATCTACTAACCTTTCTAACGTTATCTTATGTGACTAAATATAATATAAAGTAAACAATACGCGAAAATGCGTATTAAATTTTTCCTTTTAAGTAAAGGAATTCATTATGTACATGCTCAAAATATCGCTCCAACCCTATATACAAGGGAAGTGTATAAGTGCGAAGCAAAAGAAAACTCTAACGCTCGGCCACACAGGTCGCATCTATGTACACACCACCCCCAATAGTCGTTGGAAGCTTCAAAAGGTAAGCCTTGCCATCAAAAGCGATCACGTACCGTGGTCGCGTGCACCTACAACACATAAGGTAAGGGGTGAGCTATAAAGCTCAGTAAGTAGGAATATGCAATGTCGTGAACGTGAAAACCCTCGCAAAGGCATCCACGCCAATGCATCTCACACCTCATAAAACAAACTCGATCTCATATCTCTCAGGGCCCTCGGCTAACTTGCTATGCACCATAAAGAGCTCTAATCCAACACGAATAAATGTGGTAGCGACCTACGCTGGGTAGCCTACGCTAGGTTTCCTAGGTCGCACCCTCCCAGGTCGTCCCCTCTGCCGTGCGATAGCCCACGCTGGTAGCCTATGCTGGTTAGCCTACGCTAGGGTTTCCCCCTAGGTCGCTCCTTCCCAGGTCGCACCCTCCAGGTCGCATCCCTCCGCTATCAGGGCATCAGCCCAAATAAAATAAACAGGGCAGAAGCCCAAATAAATATATAATATAATCGACGACGCACCACGCCGTCATGGTGCCATAGAAGTAGCCCTGACTCAACTACGAGTCGACATCAAATGCCTATATCGGCAAATATCATTCGCCCTCAGGCGGTAAATACGGTGCATGCTCATCTCACGTAAACCCCAAATGTCCCGTGCATGCACATGAATATGCAACGTGTATCAATATCGTAAATATTTATCATGCAGAAGCATGTCAAATAATTCACGTAATAATATAAACACCCAAGCACATAGTCACGTAATTCAAGCACATACAAATAATTTATGTGTTGTAGTTGAAATTCCCACTTACCTGGTATCCTTAGCTTATTTAGAATATCGTACGGTAAGTCGCTAACCTTCAAACCCTAGGTATAGAAACATGTAAAATCAGGGTTTGTTAGTCTATTTATAATTTCACGAAATTGGCTTAATTTGAAAACCCTAGTTTCGACTTCTATAACTTTCAAAACCATAAAATTCCAATTTTGACCTAATTTGAAAAGTATTATTTCAAATCCTATTAATCATGGTTCTAATTTAATTAAATAGTGCATAGAATTTATAGAATAAACTTTGAAAGGGTTGACTAAAGTTCTCGAGATAACTATTGAGCTTAGTTGTAGAATTAAATTTCGACATTTCAACTTTGCATACTTCGATATATATATGTCTCGACATTTAAACTATGCACCAAGGTCTCGACATTTATACCACTATAGCCTAAAGGATCTCGAGCTCTTACTCAAATGTCGAACTGTATTGATATTATATATATATATTATACTTAAGATGTCGAGCCATATACATTGATATTATATTTAAGATGGCGAAGTAGTATATATATAGGATGTCGAGATTTAATACAAAATCTCGAAATGAGTTTGAACATAGGTCTCGAGTTTTATTTCGAACTCATTTCAGACTTATCTCGAATTTCTCTTTAGTCACATGCTTCGAAGTGTGTTTCAGGGACATGTAAAATCTCGACCTATAATACTAAATGGATCTCGATACATATATTATCATTAAAATGTCGACATGTACCTACAATTGGATTTCAATATCGACTATGATCTCGACATTCTACTGAAATTAAGTCTCGACATTATCTCATCTTCTCTCCAAGTTCGAAATCGTTCTCTTAGCCTAACACAACTTCGAAATTCATCACTGGAAATTATATCGTCACTTGAAAACATCTTTTTGGTATAAAAATCATCTAAACCTTCTATCTAACTTAATCTTCTTCAAGAACAGTTGGAATTTTATTTAGGGTTTCATAGCTGTAACACTTTCGTTAGTTGGAGTTATATATCAAACCCTAGTATTTTCCAACTTAGTATTCTAACCATCTCCTACGCCTAATCATGCATGAATAAACCGGATTAAACCTCAGAATAACAAGTCATACCTTTGCTTTCGATGACTTTGTCACTAGTGGAATCAATTTCTCATTTCTTCTCTATTCCACACCTTCGGTCATTTACTGGGTTATGTATTATTAATTATTTCTTTCCTTATCATGTTGGTTGCTTGTTATATTGATTAAATGATGTCATCTTCTACTTTAATAATTCTTATCCTAACCTTATGAGATAACTATTATAATGTTTTGTTTATAGGCTTTCTTTTATGCTAAGTAATCGCATCATATGTTAGTCTTGGTATTCTAGAATTTTAGTTCCTAATGTCTCGATATTTGATAGCTCGGTATTTTCTCTTTTTCTAACCTTGATCTTCATGTTATTAAGTTTCGAACTTATTTCTACCAATTCATATTCCCACAAATGTGATATTAATACTGACTATACTAAACCAAGTCTTCTAGGCTAGCATGTCATGTACCAAAACCCTAAATTCAATAATTAACCTAAATTTAAAATCTATTTTCTAATTCATACATGTCATGTTAACGTATAGTATGAAATCAGTTAGGCACATAAAGTCACAAAACATGTCTCATGCAGTCACGTAAGTCATATAATATGTATGCTTATTTATTGGCCGGCTTACTTACGGGACTCGGGTATTACAGTATAGAAGACGGTTGAAGGCTGGGAATGGGACTCAAAGGAAGAAAATGACATCGGAGAAGGCTCAAAGTGGATGACTAAAGGCTAATGTGGGGAAAAGAAAAAAATTTTATAAGGCCGAGTGAGGAATAACCTAAGCGCCCTTATCATTTTCCTAACGATCTAAGGCAAGGTGAGTATGAAGCCAAGTATCACTAGTTAAGACAAGTAATTGATGTGTGACTCACTCGAGAAATAGATCCAAAGAAAGAAAAAAAAACAAGGCATGAATCCTCACATATGTATAGTGTCTTTGTGTCTAATGGAGCAACCTAATGACCTTTAGACACAAGAATGTGACTTAGACTGACAAAATTAAGCAATTAAATCGGTAGCATGTCGGGGTAAAATTCTAAGTGACTTTAGATCAAAGCATCCTAAAGGATTTCGTCATCCCCCTCTTTTTTTTATAAAAGATTATTATTTATTTCACGCAAGATAAAGCATATAAGCAAAGAAAACACATAGCATAGAACATTTAGTAGCACAGAAGATCAGGTAAAGCACATATTACGGAAGATTCAACATGCCTAGTTTTTCGACAAGGAATTGAAATCATTTTTTCATCCAATGCCTTGGTGAAAATGTCAGCTAGTTGGTATTCCGTGTTCACGAAATACATATCTATGGTGCCTTTTTCTACATGATCTTTGATAAAGTGATATCTAATGTCTATGTGTTTTGTGCGTGAGTGATGAACAGGATTGCAAGTAATAGCGATGGCACTTTGACTATCACTATATATGGGTATATTATTTAAATTGTACCCATAGTCGCGAAGCTGAGTCCGCATCCACAGCATCTGGGAGCAACAACTGCCGGCAGCCACGTATTCCGCTTCGCCCGTTGAAGTTGACACACATTTCTGCTTTTTGGATGACCAGCAGACCAGCTTTTTGCCTAGAAATTGGGCGCCACCGGACGTGCTTTTCCTGTCAATTCGGCAACCCGCATAATCAGCATCAGTATAGCCGATAAGTTTGAAATTCGTACCCTTTGGATACCATAGTCCAAGGGTAGAAGTGCCCTTAAGGTAACACAGAATCCTTTTAACCGCGAGCATATGGGATCTTTGGGATCGGCTTGAAAGTGCGCACATAAGCAGGTGGCAAACATGATATCCGCCCGGCTCGAAGTAAGGTAGAGAAGAGATCCAATGATGCGGCGATACAGTGTGACGTCAACCGACTTGCCAGAGGGATCGACATCCAACTTGCAGCTTGGTGACATAGGAGTGCTGAGAGGCTTGCTCTGATCTTGATGGAATTTCTTCAGAATATCCTTGATGTATTTTGTCTGACAGATGACAATCCCATCTTCGAGTTGCCTGACTTGTAGTCCTAAGAAGAACTGCATCTCTCCCATGTGACTCATCTCGAATTTGCTCTTCATTAGATCTCCAAACTTCGTGCAGAGCCATGGATTAGTTGATCCGAAGATGATGTCGTCGGCATATACTTGAACGACCATCAGATCTTTGCCTTGCCATTTGATGAAGAGGGTTGTGTCTATCTTTCTTCGTATGAATCTAGACTTCACGAGGAATTCACTCAGGACATCGTACCAAGCACGTGGGGCTTGTTTTAGTCCATATAGAGCTTTGTCCAATCGATAGACGTGATCGGGATGTTCTTGACCAATGAAGCCTTCCGGCTGAGCGACGTAGACTTCTTCTTTTAACACGCCGTTGAGAAAGGCGGTCTTAACATCCATCTGATAGACTTTGAAGTCTTTGTGAGCCGCGTAAGCCAGGAGAAGACGGATAGCTTCGATTCGGGCAACAGGAGCATAAGTCTCGTGCGTAGTCGATGTCTTCATGTTGATTGAATCCCTTCGCAACTAGCCTTGCTTTGTTCCGGATCACTTCACCATCTTTATTTTCTTGTTTTTGATACCCATTTAGTTCCGACAATTGTTTTCCCATGCGGACGGGGTACTAAGGTCCACACTTGAAGACGTTCGAATTGATGAATTTCATCATGCATCGCTATTACCCAATCCGGGTCTTGAAGTGCGTTTGCTACCTTGTAGGCTCATTTTTACTTAAGAAGCAGCTGAAGAGACTGTGTTGACGATGTGTCCTCACTCCATCCGAAGGATCGCCAATTATCTGATCAACCGAGTGACCTCTAGTCCACTTGCGCTCATGAGGCAAGGCTGAAGCCGATGCATTAGCATCTGTGGGTCTAGATTTCCTGTAGTCTCTGATTGATCAATTGCTTGAGGAAGTTCCAATTCTGCACTTGGAACGATCGTCTCTGATGATTCTTCCTCAGTAACCATTGTAGGTTCTTCGTTATTCTATGGCAATTCTGAATCGGGTGAGGTAGGGACGTGAGAAGCACTTGGTACGTCGGTCTCGTCGTATGGAGAATCCATATAAGTGTAGCAGTGTGTGATCGATATACTGGCTCGAAGAGAGAGTCCAAATCGTCTAATGCAAGTCTCATTGCTTCTTCAGGCGTTGAATTCGGAGTTGTTGCCATCTTCTGTTGGTTTTGTGCCAACATACCAGTGAAAATAGGTTCTGAACTGTTATATTCGGAAGCTATCTGGTTAGGTACGGGTCCTTAACTGAGGTGTGCATGAGCCATCGGGTTAAGCACGGGTCTTGGACTGAAGTGACCAGAAGCCATATCCGCCACTTCGTGGAAAGTGACATTGTAGCTTTCTTTGATTATGTGGTTACACCGATGTATACTCGGTATGCTTTCGAGGTTAAAGAATACCCGACGAAAGTGGCTTCGAATGATTTAAGGTCGAACTTAGCACGTTGCTCTCGATCGTCCGCCACAAAGCACTTGCACCCGAAGACTTTAAAGAATGAGATGTTGGGTACTCGTTTGTTGATAATTTCGTACGGTTGTCAAAGCTATTGTGAACCACCGTCCTGTTTTGAGTGAAACAGGCGGTATTTACTGCTTCCGCCCAGAGAAAATGTGGAAGACCAGAGTGGATGAGCATCGTACGTGCGGCTTCCACTAGAGTTCTGTTCTTTCGTTCGACTACCCCATTCTGTTGAGGAGACTTGGAGGCTGAAAATTGTTGACTTATTCCAAGTTTCTGATAAATTTTTTGCTGAGACATTTGTTCTTGAACTCTGTGCCATTGTCTGTTCGAATGACTTGGATAGTCTGCTGCAGCAAAATTTGAGTAGTGTTCACGAAAGTGACGATCAAGTCCCTGTCTCATCTTCTGTTCGGAGGAACCTTGTCTATGTGTAGCGAGAGTAGCCATCGACTATGACCAGCAGATACTTGCGTCCATTTATACTCTGTTTCTTCATCGGGCCACAGAGGTCCTTATGTAGCAGTTCAAGAGGACGTGAAGTAGAGGCCACTTGTTTGATATGATGAGATGCTCGCTTCATTTTTCCTAATTGGCACGCCGAACATTGATGCTCCTTCTGTAAAGTTATAGTTGGAAGACCATGAACGGACTTTTTTGTTGAGAGATGTTGAAGAACTTTGATGTTTAGATGAGACATGCGTTGATAGTTGTTCCTCTGAATTACAGTCAGAGATATGAGGCAAACAGTTGTCGAGGGCCGCACGGATGTCAGGTTTATCGTGTATAGGTTGGATTTCGGAAGTCCATAGAGGAGTTCTGTGTCCTGACTGTCCAAAATTCTGTACCGGTCAGCATGAAAGACCACCTGGAACCCATTGTCACAGAACTGGCCTATGCTGAACAAGTATGGCGGAGACCTTCGACCTATGAGACATCTTTTATTGTCAGTTTCTCCAGAATGATATCTCCATATCGAAGAATTGGAACGGAGTCATTGTTTCCGAATCTGACTTTGCCGTTTGGCCGGTCTTTGTAGTTGCTCAGCAGCTCTAGGTTTCCAGTCATCTGTGTGGAGCAACCAGAATCGAGATACCACACATGATGGATCTGCAAAAACAAGTTAGAAAAGCTTTAGGTACCCATTTAAGCATGGGTCCTCTCAGATTAGCAGATTTAATTTTAGGTTCAAATATGATTCCTAAATTATTACTTGAGGGCATTCTAATAACCCATATCACTTTCGCAGAAGTGGTTTTGGGTGTTGCCTCTTTAGGTGACTTGGCCTTTTTGGCTTTTGTCGTCCTAGGAGGAGATTTAGAAACCCATTTGGGTTGAACCTTGCAGGGAAGGTTAATTTCAGCACGTACAAATGCTTTGGTAGGCTTGACTGAGGAAAAGATCTTTTCTTTTGATAATCTCCTAAGGTGCTTGGGGGACTCAATCTTTACAGGATACCTTAGGTGAGTACATACATGTACGGCGCCATAACCTTTCTTTATGGCTGGATCTTGTTTCCTACGAGTCTTCCTAGTGGCATTTGTTTCAGAATGATTAATTTTAGCTTTAGATGTAGAGCCTATTTCGTAGTTGGTGCTTCTAAAGTTGATGGGCTGAAGCGTACACGTAGAAGCAATTACTCTAAGCGAAGAGATGGCTCTTTTATATCTACGAGTGTCATTTATTCGTACAGAAGGAGTGACACTCAAATTTACTTGCTCCTTCATAAGACTAGACACTCTCGCCTTCGATTCTAGTGCTTTCCCTACGCTCCCCGTAGATGTAGGTAAAGTAACTTTAGTCTTAGCACTCTTAACAAAATTATTAAGACACTTTTGATCTTTTGAAGGTGATTTTTCGATTTTCACGCTTTTCATAATAGCATGAGAGGTTGTTTGGGAGGATAAGGAAGCTTTGAGATTTTTCATCTCTTTTAAGAACTTTTTCTTTTCATCTTCGAAATTCTCTCTTTCTCTGTCTAATTTAGCTTGAGATTCCTCTATCTATTTTATTAGAGGAGGTATGTAGAGAGAAATTTTTATAATGAACGTCTTTGACTTCCTGGTTGTGTGCTTCAAATTCAGGAGGTAGGACTTGAACTAAATCACAGACAGGGGTTAAAGAAGTTTCATATCTGTTTCTTTCATTTAGTTCAGTGTAGTCAAAGGGATCTCAGGCCCATGTGAGGCTTTTCTCATAGATGAATCATAATTATTTTGGTACGTCGATTCAGTGAATTTTCTAAGAGAGGTCACTCCTAAAACCATGTGCTTAATATCATATATTTCTTTCTTCCGAAGAACACGTGGGTTAGTGAAACCTATGCCTTCATAGGATTATAGAACTCTATATCCTTGGGCTTGTTAAAAAATATCGTCTGTTCGGATTGTCCCCTACGCGTAACTATATCATCTAATTTCTTAATTTTAGCATATAGTTTCTTGCGTTCCTCACCTAGGAGAGCATAATTATTTTCTACCGTCAGTTTGGCGGCTTGACAGGCGTCTAGTTCTTTAGTAAGCTCACTAACCTTAGCATTTGATATTTCTAATTGAACTTCTGAGTTAGTGATCTTAGCGGTAGCTTCGGTTATCCTACAATTTAGGGTGGCTTTCTCATTGAGATTTCTAACCAAGCTATTGTAGTTAGTTGCTAGCCTATATTCTAACTCCTTAATCTTTTCGCTATGCTGCCCTATTTGAGGTTGACTAGTCTCTCTAGAATGTAGCCTTTTAGTAAGTTCTTCTATTTTAGCACTGGAGCTCCTAAGTTTTGATTCGAGACTATTTATCCTCTCCTGAGACCTAGAAAGTTTATCCTCTACTTCCTTAATACTTTTCTGCTCACGTTTCATGTTAGCATATTGTTTTTGATATAAATCTAACATGGTCAATAATGTGGAATGTAGGTCTACCTCTTGCGAAGAGGTGGATTCGTTTTCGTCGTCCGTATGATTGGCAGTTTCAGCGTTCGATTCATTGTCGCGACGGGCCATGAGGGCTAAATTCTCTTCTTCAGAACTTGACGTGTCCACAAGCCATTGGTCATATTCGGCCATGATAGCTACTCCAGCTTCCTTATGTTTAGTCAATTGGAGCTTCCTGGAGTAGTAGTTGGCATCTCTCTTCTTCGGAAAGTGCACTCTCTGGCAAAAATGGCCTGGCTTGCCACATCTGAAGCATTTGTTAACCTCTTTTGGGTTCTTGACTTCGGAGCTCTCTGGTGCACGTTCTTTGTTTTTAGAGGTTGTAGTCCGAAATCTATTGGCTGAGGTTGAAGACTTCTTCTTGAAGTACTTCTTACTCATCATTTTTCCTATTAGAGCCAACTGCTTTCCTAGAGCTTTCATGTTTGGCTCAACGTCGGAGTCCGACTCTTCTTCCGACTCTGAAGGAGAAGGAGGCCTAACGATATTTTCTTTTCTTGATTTTGAGCTCCTCTTCTCCGAGACTAAGGCAACAATGTCTTCGACCTGTTTGCCCTTCTGCTCCTTTTGAATCTCGCTTATATCATCCTCATGTTGTGCGAGATTGTCAAACACGGCATGGATATCCAAATCCTCTAGATCTTTATTCTATCGAATTTGAGTGGATATTTTCTTCCATTCCGTGGGCAGAGAAAAGAGAAATCTGATGTTTGTCTCCGTATTGGTCTTCGTGATTTCTATCTTCCTCATCTCGTTGAGAAGAGTGAGGTATCTTTGGTAGATCTCATATAGACTCTATGATGGCACGCACACACACACACAAGACACTAAAAGCCCAAGCTACTAACCAACTGAACTACACCTCTTATACTATACCACTCATAGAGTCTTGTACGAGTCACGATAGTGTCTTTTGACGCTTAGCTTGTAGTTCCCCGTAACCCGGGGCCCCCAATTAAAAAAAGATTGGGTTGGGAGTTCGCTCTCGTAATTTTGGGTGTTCTAAGTTTGGTCGAGTTCATTGGTGCGAGCTCGGGGTTAACAAGGATACACACGTTGGCTTCAATTTCGTGAGTTGAGCGAAAGAAAGGATTTCCTCTCGTACGGTCGTTCCGCATCAGGCTTAGGCGACTTAGTAAGGCCATACTAAGTCGCTGCCGTGTTGCGTCAAGGGTTCCTAGAAGTGAAAAAAAATCTAAGGTCTCCTCCGGCTTTGCTTTGAAGGAGTCGTAAGCAGTGAGAATGTTCGCCTTTTTGGCCTTTATGCCAACTTCCGTCCTCTGCATCATCCTATGCAGTTCATCCCACATTCCTTTAGCCGATGAAAGGCTATCAATCTGTCTATTGTCGTTGGGGATGCCGTGCATGAGGGTATTCATGGCTACTAGATCAGCCTTAGCTCGAGCCCTCTCCTCGATTGAGTACTCCCTAGGCTCCTTCAGTCGCCTAGATGCGGGAATTTCAGGGGTTACCGATTCATCACCGGGGACATCACCCAAAACTGTGCGGATCCCTCTTCTAGGGATTTCATTAAATTCTCGGCTTGATCTTTTAAAGCGATGAAACCGAGGAAGCGGCTTCTACAAACGGTATATACGCCTCGTTGCAAAATCGGCGGACGGTTGTCATTTCCGAGAGAGTATGCATCCATTTTGTGTTGTAGTTGAGTTGTTGAAGGATCTTCGTTAAGTGTTTTGAACGTTTGAAGATGATGTAATGTGCTTCACAAGTGACAAAGTTCGTTAGTAACGTTTGATTCGAAAAATAGTTCGAGAAATATTTTCAATTCAATCTTTAAAGTTTGATCGAAAAAAATTTAGTCGAAATAGAATATAATGTGTCCTGTTCTCGTGCGAGAAAGTCTGTCAGCGAAATATTTTTCGAGCGAAATAGATTGCCCAAAATCGTTCGGTCGAGAAAAATTTCCAGATCGTGAATTTATTTTGAAATCTTAGATGAATGTTTGTTCGATTCTGAGTGTAGCATGCAGTGTTCATTGCTTCTGCCCAAAGAAATGAGGCAGTGGTGATTGTATCAACATTGTTCGGTCACTTTCTACGAGCATATGATTCCGTCTTTCTACAACCCCATTTTTGTTAAGAAGTGTGAACAGCGGAGAATTGTTGAGTAATTCTTAGGGATTTGTAGAATTCCCTGAGCTGTTGATCCTTGAATTATGTTCCATTGCAGACCGAATTACTTTAACACCACGATGTAGCAAGTTCTGCGTTGTTCTAATAAGATTTGGAATATGTTCAACTGTATTTGATTTTGTCCTTATGAAGCGGACCCAAATGTATCGCGATTAGTAGTAACCAGCATATATCGCTTTCCATTCATGCTATCTGTTCGCATTGGGCCGCAGAGAACGACATCTAATAACTCGAGTGGAAGTTGAGTGGATGCTGTATGTTTTGTAGGGTGAGACGCCTTTTTCATTGTGCCTCTCTCACAAGCTGAGCACAGATGTTCTTTTCAGTACTTCAGTGGTGAAGTCCAAGAGCTAGTTTGTCGTTTGCCAGCTTGTTGAGAGTCTTGAAATTAAGATGTGATAGCCGTTGGTGCCATGAGTATTCTGATTGAGGTTGTTTTGGACATCAGGCAGATGGTTGTTTTTGCTCAAACTGTCCAATGTCGATGGTGTAAAGATTTGTTTCGCGAATTCCCGTGAGAAGTATTCACCACCGGCATTGAGAATTTTGCACGTCCTATTTCGAAACAATACTTGAAGTCCAACGTCGCTGAACTGGCCAATTGATAAGAGGTTGTGCGTCAACCCTCCAACATGAGAGACTTCCTTGATTGTGAGTCGATTGCATATAAGATATCCATGAACAAGAATTCCGACACGCTCGTATACTAGTAAGTGTACTAGGTTGTGCAAGTAGTATAAAATGGACAAGCCCAAGTATCGATCCACGAGGACATCTCGATTAATTTTAAAATATTATTCGAAATTTAATTTAGACTAAAAGCGAATATTTTTCTTTGATATTTTACATACTTTTCTTTTAATAAAAATACAGCAGATGAATAAACGCAAAATTATAAATAAGACTTCAAGAAACGATCAACGACAAACGTCTTTAAAGCACATATTTCGTCATGGATCAATCGTACGCTTCACGCAATCATCTATATTTAATCGATATGAATCTAGTTAAGGTAGAAATTCCTAACGTACGCGCTACCCGTTATTCACGTATCTAGCAAGCCTATACGAAAGTGAACCAATCAACTATATTTCTATATGACTGTAGTTACTCCGCATGCATTCGCTTGATGAATTTCCTCGAGTTTAGACGCTTTCGACGCTTAAAATCTCGGAAACCACACGTATGAAACCGAATTCCATCTCTGGTTGGTTTTACGTCGTGGTATTCCTTGTTATTGCTCTAACAGGTGTAATCACTTACTCAGTCTCATAAACCAATCAAGACTCAGGCATATGATGATCAAGCACATGCAAGCATTTAGCACAAAAAAAAGATATACGTAACTCAACTCATACGATTAAATAAATACGAACACCAATGTTACGAATTCATAATCTTGCCTAGTACGGCCTTAATCACAAAACGACTTATGCTAATATATTAATTAGCGGACGCAACTAAGGTTTCAACATAACGTAAACAGTAAAATGAAAGATAGAATAATTACGCCCCTCACAGTACTTTCGTCGAACGGGTGGTGGGCGACTAAGAAACGCCTTGGAATTGCATGGCTCGACTGTCGCCCCCTCGCATCGTCGCAGATTCTCAGCCGTGTGTGCGTGTATATGGCTACCTTCTCTAATTTAATTTCAGCTTGGGAGCTGTGTGTTGGGTGAAGTTGTGAGTGTACGTATGTGATATGTGAGTAGGAGAAACCCAAGAGAGCTGCCTGATTTTTTTATATATGGCCTTAGCTCGTTGAATGAGTTCTCTGCCGAATGGACGTATATGTGGCCTTCAGCTCCTCACACTCTTGTGTATGTTATAGGCCTTATGCTTTATAGATGCATCCTTCGCTCCTTTTCTTTGTTGCATGTGTGAGATGGAAATAAACTATTTTCCCTACACAAATATTTGATGGCCGTATTTATTGTAGCACCCGAGTTCTCGTAAGCTATTAGGGCCAATAAATTTGTACTCACGTTCTATGTGGCTATATGAATTTCGTGGGTTGGTTAACTATATGCTTAAGTGACTATGTGGAATTTTATGCATGTAATTGTGTAATTTCATGACATCTAACTTGATAGGATTTTCTAAAAATAGGCCAAAGAGGAAATTGAGGTAATAATCCTAGTAAGAAAAGGATAGATTGGACTAAAATTATGAATTGGGCCAAATGGAATTTAAACTTGGGCCCAGACTTTTGGAGATAATTTCTTGAAGCAAGATCCTTAAAATAGGGGATATTTTCGTCACATAAGTCCCATCACCCCACCATTGATAATAACAACAATATATATATCAATCTAAAGCCATTTCGAAGCTGCAAATCTATTTATAAAGGGACCATCGAAACTTCAGTACAAAGGAGAAGAAGAAAACGAAGTAACCTCACGAAAGCTTGGGAATAGATATAACTTCGTTACCAATAATTTATATCCTTGTCCAAGAAATAACGTATTTTAGGGGTTATAAGCATGAAAATCTCATATTCTCTGATTTGTACAATTTTAAATCTCGAAACTAGGACCCTTACCCCGATTCAGTATTCTCTGTTAAAAATATGCTAAAAAATTGTTTTAGGAAGTATTAGACACGAAAAATATGCTGAAAAATTGTATTCTAGTCTGACTTCGATATTTAGGGTTTTAAAGTTCAAATGACCTTCAAGGTGTTCTTGAAGAAACAGTTACTTTTTGATCACTTAGTGTTTCGCGAACTAGAAAGTGTTTTAGTATGGTTGTGTTCGTGAGTGTAAACTCCACGAACTCGGGATCGCGAACCACAGGTGGCACAAGGTTCGCAAACTCAAACAATTTCACTTGCATGGATTCGCAAAACGAGGGTTCACGGTTCAATAATGCGAATCGTCAAGAGTAAAAGCTATTCGCGAACTTAGACAAGACATGAAAGAGTTCGCGAAGTGTGTGGGTAGATCATGTCACGAACTGATTAGGTTCGC
The DNA here is from genome assembly GCA_027422505.1 of Craterostigma plantagineum. Lineage (NCBI taxonomy): Eukaryota > Viridiplantae > Streptophyta > Magnoliopsida > Lamiales > Linderniaceae > Craterostigma > Craterostigma plantagineum. The sequence goes on from JAPQWV010000055.1 coordinate 1,542,875, forward strand.
GAATGGAAGGAAGTTCGCAAAGTGAGTCAGGGTTCCATTTGGCGAATCCAACGAGTTTTATGAATCATGGTTCACGAACCCTTAGCAAAATAAAGATCGCGAATTCCCTATCTAGAGTTTGCGAAGTAAAGAGGTTCGCGAACTAGGGGAAACACTTCGCGAAATGAAAGGGAGTTTGCAAAGTACGAACTTGGCGAATTCATGGCTTTCACGAACTCGAAGCCGAGGGGTGTATTTCGCGAACTTATAGATAAATGATAGACTTCGCGAGCTGTAGAAAAAAATGAATAAAGTTCGCGAGTTGGTAGTAAAATGAGAATCTTTGCGAAATAAGGCAGTTCGCGACTTGAGGTCGCGAAGCAGGAGACAATTCGCAAATTAATAAAAGTCGAGAACTTCGCTTAAGTCAAATGGGAATTCACGAATGTAGTGGTTTACGAATTGAGAGCATGGTTGCATTTCACGAACTTAAGAAGTTTTGAATAATAGGGTTCGCGAAACATATATAAGATGGTGATGACTTCGCCAAACTATAAGACAGCGAATGCGTGTTGCGGAATTAAGGTATTTCACAAATAACACTTAGCGAATTATGAGCTCTCGCGAATCATAGAAGTGTAGAATTAGTTCGTGAATCATAAGTTATATATATATATATATATATATAATATAATATATATCGACACTTAAGAAATTCAAGAGTTTAGCTATCAAGTAATTTCAATAGTATACTGACATTAAATATTTTATGCTTAAGGTCGAAACTTAGGAAATTCGTCGGGTCCGTGGCTAGTAGTCGACGGACGACAGGTAAGTGAAAATTCAACTACAACACATGACATGTCTGTATGTGCCTAACTCATGTGACTACGTGGTTCTATGACTACATGATTTCGTGGATTAATTGGTTCATTTTCACGTTGTAAGCATAATTGGCCCGAGTTTACATTGCGTATTCACGAGCATGCACGATCATATGTGGGATGGGTTGTGTGAGCTGAGTATGCATGTTATATGTCCCTTGTACGTGACAGATACTTGCCAATATAGGCATTTGTTGTCGACTCACAGTTGAGTCAGGGCTACTCATCTATGCTACCATGGCGGCGTTGAGCACCGTCGTAACATATATGTATATGTATAATGGTTTATGATTGGGCAATGCCCGTGGCGGTAGGGGGCGACCTGAGGGTATAAGCGACACAGGGTGGAGCCCTGGTGTAGGCAACCTCGGCGTGGGCTACCAGCGTGAGCGACCGTCGGACAGTCGGGGACGACCGGGTACATATGGCGACCTAGGGGAACGATGTGCATCCTAGGGTATGGCCATCCGGCGTGGACCGCTGTCGTACTTGTCCTCGATGGACGTGAGCTCGTTATGGTGCATAGTAAGATTATCTGAGGGCCCTGAGTGGAGATAGTACGAGTATTAGTGCATTGGCACGGATTGCCTTTGCGGGGGTTTGACATGTGCATGCATGCATAATTTCTGCTTACTGAGCAACGGCGGCTCACCCCTTACATTATGTGTTGTAGGTGCCAGCGACAACGGTACGTGATCGCTTTCGAACCAAGGCCTATCTTTCGAAGCTTCCGGCGTCTTTGGGGTGGAAATGTGTGTATGGATGACGACCTATGAGGCTGGGTGCATAGGATGTTTTGTTGTGCCATCAGATACACTTCCCATGTAATTGGGATTTTGAAAATGTAATCTTGTCATGTACGAACGATCTCCTTTATACAAAAGGAAATGAAATATTTTATACAAAATTTTAGTGTTTTTCCCAGTTACAACTCGTTAGGCACGTAGGAATACGCTAGATTAGGATCGGGTCGCTACATTTATTCCAAGATTTACTCTTGACTTCAGATTCCTTGGTTGCTTGTGGCAGGCTATCATTGCCTCTTTCTCTCATATGGAATATCAACGAGCTCATTCCTCATGTGTGCCTCTTTGTTTCCCTTCTTCTTTTTTCTATTCTTTTTCTTGCTTTGAGCCACACACTCTTGACTTCATTTTGTTCTTTGTTAGATTAGCATAGACTAAAGGGCCGTGTAGATATTGGTTGAGCCAATACTACTTGAACAAGAAATCTATATACGTATCTTGGCCTTAATTTGCTTGGTATACTTTTCACGTTCGAAACTTCTTGTTTTAGTCTCGTTTGCACCAATACCTATCAAAAAAATAATGGGACATAAACGTAGGATATACAGGGATATTTTGATAAATTACAAATTATAGCACGCTTTTATGGGGTATAATATTTATGTAAAATCATGACTTATCAAATTCTTGCTCCATTGCTGTTTCCGAAAGGCACCAATCCACCCAGCCTATCAACGTAGTTGCTCCACAGTTCTTTTCAGTCATGTATGTGGAGCAACCTGAATCTAAATACCACACATGCAGGGCCTGCAAAATCAAATTAGAGGGTTTTTGGTACCCAGGTAAAAATGGGTCCACCACTGTTGTGCTTGTTAGATTGAACAGACTCTCTATCAAGTCTAGGTTCGGCATTTTTAGCAGACGTAATGTTGGGCTTAGACTCTCTAATTGTTTGTAGGGCTGGGATTTGGGTTTCCTCAGTCTTAAGCTTTGGAACCCATTTTTGTAATTTAGGAGTTCTCTTTGACTTCTCCTTAGAAACTTGTTTTCTGGTCCTTTCTTGTTTTGCAGGATTCTTGGTAAATTTCGTTTTTGATCGTTTAGTTTTCTTTGAAAGCATGTCATCGAGATTGTTTTGGAAGCTTGTTTGTTGAAATAATCATGCTTGGGAAAATGATTTTTCAAATGTAAAGATGAATTTTTCGATATAGAAGAAAAAGAAGACGATACAAAAGTTTTTGAAGGGAAACAAATGTAAAGGCACAGTCAGTCGAGATCGTCATCAGTGAATGGTGTAGCCAAACGTGGACATGAAATAATATTTCGCAATCATATCATAGCACAAAAATATTTCCAGAATCCTAACACGTATCACGTAACAACTCCACATGGATAGCTCAATTCGCTAGAAATGTTTAATGGATCTGTATCAAAACGCCCAATGCACTACATAGAAAGATATTGTTATAGCTTGTAAATATATCACATCATATTCACATAGTAGATATTGTGAACGAATCAAAAGGTCTTTATCAAGGTTGTAATGAGGCTCAGGGTAATACTGGTGTGACATATGGGATAAGTGGGCTAATAAAGTCAATCATGTTCGTCTCTAAATCGCTTTACCAGTCTATACTCTCTACCAACAAATACGACATCAAATAACGAAAACTCGTACTACTATAAAAATGCACTTAAAACTACTATTAAGAACTCAAGAAAATAATTCTGAAAATCTACTATAACCCTCTTTTTTTGCAAATAATATTTTTTTTCTAATATATATATTTTCTCTTTTTTTTCTTTTTGTTTTTTCGAGACCTTTTTTTTACTCTTTGTTTTTCTTTTTTTTTTCGATCTCTCTTTTTTTTTTCAAATAAATAAAATCGGCTACCACAACCAGATATAACATGATGTAATAGTCTTTCCTCTAAGTTACTAGCCTCAGTACTCAAAAGCGGTTAGTAAGCTAACATGCTGACAATGGTCCGAGGATGAAGGATAAAATAACAGGGTACATGGCTAAATATGGTGGTTCCAAATCAAAGAATAAGGCTAATAAGGCTCAAAGGGGCTCATCAATTGATAGATATATCTGGTACGCATATATTTTGGCCAATGACTCATCCTAGCTCCCTTTATCATTTTCGTACAAAAAATCCACACCATGCTATTGACATGCATAACAGAGCAAGCTTGAAAATATTCAAACCATGCGTGACACTCATGAAAAACACATCGAGCAAGTATTCGGTTGCTCTAAAAATATTCTGTATCGGCACAAAGACTCACTATATTTAACTGGGTTTGTGTCTCACGATACGTACTAGTTTTCTGAAGCAATCAATGTGAATAGATAATAATGCTAAAATTAAAACACGTGACATGCAAGACTTTCTCACTCAATTAGCTGAATCTTATCTCGACACAAGCAAAATTTTATAAATTTTCATCATCGGCAGGAGATTTCACAAGTGACGTTCAAATCATCATATTGACAGTTAAACCAACTAATAAAATCGAAGAGACTGGTATCATATAAAATCTAGCATGTGTCACCCTACCTGCAAACTAATTTACGCATTGTCCTCAATGTATAAAAATTTAAAGCAAAGAAGAGTTCAAGTGACATTGCCCTGAATAATGCCTTGATCGATGCGGGTCGAGTCGTGAGAAGACTTTGGTTCCTTCATAGATCGAGCTAGCTCTGCGAACAAACCACCCCCAAACTGACTACGAGCCTGCGAGAACATAACTAGATGGCACCGTGATACGATTTTGTGAAAATAAAAGCATAACACACTTAATAAAATATGATAAACGTACTTTAATATGTTTATTGCACTATTTATTTGGGTTATAATAGAGCTTTAGTAATCAATTTATAAATGTATCCGCTCTATTTACACTTGTTTTAATATTGAAGGACATTAGGACGAAAAAGAGCGAAAAAGTAGCATAACAGAGCAAGTGTGAAGATATTAGGGAGGTGTCACGGCCGTGACACATCGGGCATGAAGCCGTGAAAGTGGACATAAAGCTACATCCAATGTTGATGACAAGGGTCACAGCCGTGACTCCTATTGCACTAGGCCATGACAATAGGCAGTGAGCTAAGGAAGGCCAGACCGCATACGTCACGGCCGTGACTTCATCATGCACGTGGCCGTGACTCCAGGCGGAAAGGCCAAGCGAAGGAAAGAACATTAGCACGGCCGTGGAGCCTAATGCACCAGGCCGTGAAGGTGGGCAGAGAGTAGTACGAAGTCATTCACTTGAAGATCAGTGAACTTGGGCGTGACACAGGGCAGAGAGCGACACGAAGCAACACGATGATTGTCACGGTCTAATGCCCAGGCTGTGACACTTACGAAAATCAGTAAAAGTCCAAAATTCGACTCAGAAAAAGGGGACACCGGTCAAAACTTAACCCTAACACATCATAGACGAAAAAGAGACACCAGGAATGGAGAATTCCACTGAGAAGCGTAAGAGATGGATCAACGACGAAATCACGCCGAATTGAACGAGGAACGAAGATTCATACACAATTCCATCCCTGGTCCATCAGTACTCAAGATCATGAGTCTTCCTTCCCTGTTTTCTATTTCCTTCGTTGTTTTCCCGAGTAGCTGATTCCCTTATGTGTTTGGGAGTAGATGAACGCTAGGTTAATTCGTATTTAAGACATATGTTTATCGTGACTCGTATGTTTTGATTATTTATCGATCTATGAAATTGTTTCCTCGCTTTAATATGTCTATGTGTTAAAGTGAATGTGTGAAAAATCTTTTAAGGTGACAGCTAAACAACGATTAGGCTGTTCGTAGAAGATAGGATTCTAGTATAGCGCGAAAGAAAATACTCGATTCTCGCAGTTAGTAATTACTGAATTTTAGATCCCCGCGAGCGTTTAGGGCGACAACAAATTCGTGAGTGGGTAGGAAATTACTGCGATCTTAGTCAAGAATCACGTAGGAACGATATTTCATTGTCTTAGTCGATAATACCTTGCGGGATTTGAATCCCGAGCACATCTCCATCATCTGAAAGTACTCTTAATGGTTTAGGCTTATTCTCTTAGTCGCCCGTTGATTTAGGATTGACCTATTAGGATAGTTCGTAAAACAATCTGCGCACTTTATTAGGTTAGATATCGAGTCGATAGGTTATTACTAGTAATCGGTCCATTCCTCATGTTCGATACTCATTTAACGACTTTACTGCACTACAAACGATAGGTCCACTGCCTATCGCACGTCGGTAATAGTAATTCTGTATTCGTTTTATTTATCACTTGTCACACTTGCAAATTATATTAGCACACCACGTGTCGATCAAGTTTTTGGCGCCGTTGCCGGGAAATATATTGATGTTAGGAACACCGTAGTTCGGTACTTTAGCCACTTTATTTGACGTTTGTTAGTTTTTCGTTAATTGCGTTATTTGTGTTTTCTATAATATTACTACTTTCGTTGTTTCTTCGACGTGTTTATTTGTTTTTTTGCTAATTTTTGTTTCAACTTATTGAAGCTACGATTCAGCTGTGAATGACCCGAAGTCATCCATCGGGTCCCATTGTCGATGCACACCCAGATTTTGAGCGAAAGCTACGAAGGCAACTCAAGTACGGAGGAGGACCACTAGCTCTCACGAACCTTTAATCAGCTACTCAGAGGCAGCTCTCAGGAATCGACCCGAAATTCTCGCATAGAGGCATCCGTAGACAGCCCACATATAGAAGTGAGATTGGCGGACCATAGAGTACCTGTCCATAACGTTCTAGAGGAGGAGCAATCGCTACAAGATTTGCTCAAGAACGCCGCACTAGGCGGTACGGAGTTGGCGATAATTATCCCGCTGATCGAGAACAACAACTTCGAGCTGAAGCATTCTTGGCTTCAGATGATATTCTAGACGGCCCAGTTTGAAGGGAATCCAGACGACGGTCACTACTCACACTTGAAGGCCTTTCTGACGGTGACCGGCACCATCAAGATCAATGGTGTCACGGGCGATGCAATTAAACTGATGTTATTCCCATTCTCGTTGAAGTTCATAGCGAAGGACTGGTTGGAGATATTGCCACCCCGATCGATCACTACATGGGAGGAGATGCGAGCTGCATTCATCGGCCACTACTTCCCATTATCAAATGTGCTAAGGTTAAAGACGGAGATCTCCCTTTCCACCAGAAGGATTAGGAAAACCTCTACGAGGTATGGGAATGATACAAGGCGCTACTGAAGAAGTGCCCCAGCACGGAATGTTAAAGGCAGCCCAGATAAACCGATTCCACGAGGGGCTCAATGATCAGACTATTCATATGTTAGATGGAGCCGCAGGAGGAGGGCTCGCGAAGCTCAATGCGACTGATGCTTGGAACCTGATAGAAAACTACTCGAGCAACAGTTTCATGCGGGGCAATACGAGGATGAAGACGTCAGGCGTGTTCGAAGTGAGCGATGAGACGACCACTAATGCCAAATTCGAGGCGCTCCAGCAACAAATCACGGTGACGAACTCGCAGCTACAGATGGTGATTGGCGCACTACTCCCAAAATCCGGTCAGACGCTGCCCCAGAACGCCGTGACAACCACCGAGCCGACACAGCATACTCCATACATACCGCTGTGTGGAATTTGTGGTACAGCCCACGAGACCTCAGAATGCCAACTCGGGTAGCCGCACTGGAGCACGTAGATTACATGGGCAATTACCAAGGTGGCCAGTGGAGTTACCAGCCCCGAGCGCATCCCAACTTGGCTTACGGGAATCAGAACCACCAGGGGCAAGGACCGCCAGGATTTCAGCCTAGACCATCCGATTTCCAAAGCGGGGCCCCATGATAGTACCAGACGCACCCGCAGGAGGATCCGACGATATAAGGGAGATGAAGGACATGATGAAGACACTCCTCACGAACTTCAGCAACACCACCGCGGCCCACGAGAGTCGAATGAAGAAGATGGAGGAGTATATGGAGGCGAACGACGTGCGTGCCCAGAACACTGCCGCCTCGATCAAGACGCTGGAGCAACAGGTGGGCCAGATGGCGAAACAATAGGCGGGGCATACTCAGGGATCGCTTCCAAGATACATCGAGGCAAATCCTAAGGAATAGTGCAAAGCGGTGACCTTGAGGAACGTACGATAATTGCAAGAAGTGCACGCCAAGAAGAAGGCGTAGGAAAACGCCGACTTCGAAAGCCATGATGAGCCCGAGTGGAGGAAATAAGAGGCGACCATATCGAGAAGGATGACGCTGAGAAGGAGAAGATCGAGCCTGAAAAGAAAAAGACGAAGGAGATCGAACGGCCACCGATGAAGCCATACCAGTCGAAGATCCCTTACCCAGCTCAGTTGAAGAAGGATAAGGACGAGGCGTAGTTCGGTAATTTATGAACATGTGTAAAGAACTACATATTAACTTACCGTTTGTTGAAGCTATTATGCAGATGCCCAGTTTCACGAAGTTCCTAAAGGACATGCTGGCGAACAGAAGGAAGCTTGAGCACATCTCCACTGTATGCCTGCGAGGAGAGTGTTCGGCGATACTTCGAAGCAAGATCCCGAAGAAGCTTAAGGACCCAGGGAGTTTTACTATTCCCTGTCTTATAGGCTATTTAGTGATTGAGCATGCTTTAGCTGATCTAGGTGCTAGCATTAATCTTATGCCAGATTCCATATTTAAGTGCTTAGGACTAGGTGAACCACGACCACTAGGATGAGTGAGCCTCCAATTAGCTGATAGATCGTTAAAGTATCATCAAGGTGTTATCGAGGATGTCCTAGTCAAAGTCGATAAGTTTGTGATCCCTGCAGATTTTGTTATATTAGACATGGAAGAGGATGATAATATCACGTTAATTCTAGGTCGACCATTCCAGCAACAGGCGATACTATGATAGATGTTAGGAATGGGATGTTAACTTTGACGATAGATGGAGAAAAAGTTGCCGACTCGATGAAAAAGAGTAATGAGCAGGATGATAAGTGTTATTTTTTAGACGTCTTTGAGCACGATTTCCTCTTTTCTGTGCAAGGTCTGTCACAGGTCGGCGAGCAGGACACGCACACGATTATGGTGATCGATGAGTGTGGGGAGGAAATCGACGAGCCCATCATAACCATCGACGAGAGTGGAGAAGAAGACAAGGAGAAGAGATCGGTCGAGGAGCCACAAGTCCTGGAATTGAAGCCGCTGCCCGACCACCTCGAGTACGCATTTCTTGGTAGCAACAGAGGGCTACCGGTCATTATATCATCCAGCCTCGATGACTAACAGAAGGATCAGCTCTTGGACGTGTTGAAAGCGCACATGAAGACCTTGGCGTGGAAGATATCCGACGTAAGGGGTATCAACCCGAGCTACTGTATGCACAAGATCCTCATGGAGGATGATTTCAAGCCGGTTGCTCAACGTCAAAGGCGCTTCAATCCCAACATGAAAGACGTGGTCAAGAAGGAGGTGATTAAGCTACTAGACGCAGGGATGATCTATCCCATTTCAGACAGCGGGTGGTCAGTCCGGTCCACGTGGTCTCAAAGAAGGGAGGCATGACGGTCATCACCAATGAATCGATCCAGATGAGGACCGTGACTCGATGGCGCGTCTGCATCGACTATAGGAGGTTGAACGACGCCACGAGGATCACTTTCCTTTACCATTCATTGATCAGATGTTAGAAAATTATCCGATCACTCATTTATTGCTTTTGTTGATGGCTTGTCAGGATATCTGCAGATCCCTATAGCGTTAGAGGACCAGGAAAAGACCACCTTTACTTGCCCATCCGGGACGTTCGCGTAGCGAAGGATGCCATTCGGTCTTTGCAATGCCCCAGCCACCTTCTAGCGATGCATGATGGCCATATTCGACGAACTGGTAGGTGAGGATGGATGATTTTTCTATGTTTGGGTCGTCATTCGATGTATGTTTGTCCAATTTGAGGCTCATACTCGCAGGATGCGAGGAAACAAACTTGGCACTTAATTGGAAAAAGTGCCATTTCATGGCTCGAGAGGGCATAGTTCTGGGCCATAAGATTTCCTCTAAGGGAATCGAAGTGAACCGAGCTAAGTTAGGGACGATAGAAAAGTTGCACGTTCCCTCAAACGTGAGGTCAATTAGGAGTTTTCTAGGACATGCTGGTTTATATCGTATGTTTATTAAAGATTTTCCTAAGATTGCACGACCCTTGTCTAGACTTCTAGAAAAGATGCTCCGTTTGAGTTTAACAATGAGTGCTTTCATGCATTTAATTTACTTAAGGAGCGACTTATCCCAGCACCTGGGGGCTGCCCTTTGACCTAATGTGCAATGCTAGTGATTATGCTGTTGGAGCCGTGCTAGGGCAGTGCAAGGACAACCATTTTAGACCGATCTACTACGCAAGTAAAACGTAGACGCAGGCCAAGCCAATTACACGACCACTGAAAAGGAGTTGTTAGCCGTCGTGTTCGCTTTCTACAAGTTCAGGTCATATCTGATCTTATCTAAGGTTATTGTTTTTACTGACCACTATGCTCTTAAGTATTTGCTAGCAAAGCTGGTTGCTAAACCCCGACTAATCAGGTGGATCCTACTACTTCAAGAGTTCGACATAGAGATCCCAGACAAGAAGGGTGTAGAAAACTTGGCGGCGGATCACCTCTCTCGACTAGAGAAGTCCGAGATATACCACCAAGACGGAAGGGCTATACAAGACAGATTCCCAGACGAGCACCTGTACTCGATACAAGTGGTAAGTGAAGATACTCCTTGGTTTGCAGATTTCGCTAACTATCTTGTTGCGAGGGTCCTATCAAAGGAGTATACTAGTCAGCAAAAGAAAAAATTCTTTTCCGACCTGAAGTACTACTTTTTGGAAGATCCGTACCTTTTCAGGCGATATGCGGACCAGGTGATACGTCGATGCGTCTCCTTCCCAGAGACGACACATTAGGCATTTCCACAACGTACTGATCGAGGGCATTACGCAGCCAACTGAACCGCTCAGAAGGTGCTGGAGAGCGGATTCTACTGGCCCACCATTTTCAAGGACGCCCAAAGATACGTTGACACTTGTGATCAGTGTCAACGTGCAGGTAATCTCTCGAAACGCGATGAAATGCCCCAGAACTTCATCTTAGTTTGCAAGATTTTTTATGTATGGGACATAGATTTCATGGGTCCATTTCCTAGCTTATATAATGATAAGTACATTCTAGTTGCTGTATATTACGTGTGCAAGTGGGCCGAGGCGCAAGCTTGGCCCACGAACGACACTAGGGTAATCGTTAGATTTTCGAGCATTATTTTCACAATTTGGGGCACCAAGATTCATATTCGTGATAGAGGCACTCATTTCTGTAACACCCAGTTTGCACGTACATAAGAGCGTTACGGTGTTAGACATAGCATATCCACCCCTTACCACCCCCAAGCTAGCGACAAGTTGAGGTAGTAAATCATGAGTTGAACTTTGTCCCATTTCAGCCTCGGGCTGTGCTTCTTGTAGAGGAACCTCCGCAATAGGCTCTTCAAGCACGCCAACATGAACGGGTACTTCCACTTGGAATGTTTCTGCTGGAGCCTCTTGTTCCAACTCTGCCGCCACAGCATCGATCAACGTGGCATCTACATCAGGAATTTATTCGTCCTGAGTTGGAAGCTCCTGCTCTAGCTCCTGGGCCACTGTATAAATCATCATGCCCTCAGGGCTAGGCTGTTGTTGTTGTGGAGGGCTCACATGGAAATACGTCGGGGGCCCTCTAATCATCTGCTCGGTGAGATGGTGTTCCCGACAGTATCTCTGGTATTCGTCTCCCGCGGGGTCGGCAAGACGAAGAAGCTCGAGTGGAATGGCCATCGATGGCTGAGCTAGATCCGCGAGCTTGGGGTTGTGGAAGAATTTGAGCCTAGGTGGCTGATAGTTTCCTCCTGGAGGCAGGCGAGGAACATTCTGCGCGTACATCTCCATTTGTTGACGGATGATGACGGAGAACCATCTCGCATACAGCACATTTTTTGACCTTTTGTTCTCTTTCTGTCTGATCTGCTCTGCGAGGTTGTTCCAGATCAGTTGAGAGAAATCGTAACTTCGCTAGAACATGACTTCGTGAAGTATCCGGAGGATGTGTCCGTTGCCTTTGTCAAAGCATGCGTGCTTCAGGGACAAACACTTGTTGATGATTCCAAAACAGTGTTTTCCACGGATGGAGAATCCCATTGCTCTGCATCTGAGCTAGCTTGGTGAGCGGTGAGCGGTACCCCATCTGGAGAAAATCTTGCACCAGTTCTGCATCTGATGGGAGAGGGTCGTAATTTTGGCTGTGAGGGAGGTCGAGGAGAAGTCTGAAGTCGTTCTTGCTCATACAGACGTGCCTCGTCCCTACAACTGTGGTGAAGTAATACTCCCCATCCAAGATGAGGCTCTTGATACTCCCCCAAAACTGCTGGAGGTAGACCATCGGCACCGAGGTCATCGCCGTAAGGGCATGCCATAGTGGATGCCCTTGCAATATGGACATGATGATGTCGACTGGACACCGGAAGGTGATCAGGTCTAGTTGGAAGTTCGTATCATATACATTAAGGTACATAGCCTTCTCGTAGATGTGGTTGTAGGTAGGGTAGTGATATCTGAATACAAGCTTAAGTCATTAGCTAGATTAAAAAAAATTTATTCGAAATTCGAATTTATCGAGCCATAATGATGAAGCTATTCATAACATGTTTGATAAAATTGTAGTGGAAATTTTTAAAAGCACATATAGTCATATATAGTGAATTTTTGAAGAAATAATTTCATTTAGACATATGCATGTACGTTCAAAGACATTTGATTGAAAATGTTTACTAAGTGTTTAAAGTATTGTTCACTCCGTGCTAGTTATCGTGCGAGAATTGAAATTCTCAATTGAGTTGCCTAAATGTGCTTTTAAATAGAATATTTGTGATAAATTACGATCAAGAAATTAGATTTCCAAGTAAATTTACGATCGATAAATTTTTCACGCGTGAATAAAATTTTCGCTATAAAAATTATCGAGCGAGAAAGTATTTCGATTTTAAAGAGGTTTTCGCTGCAAAATTTTACGATCGAGAAAATTTTATCGTCGAAAAATTATTTTATCGCCGCTAAAATTTTTCGACCGAGATCAAAATTGAAATCGAAATTTTCGACAGTAAGTTTTAACGCTCGAAAATTAAAGGGATTGCATCTATTTTATCTATTCCATTCATTAATATTCCGCTTGCATAAAATCAAACTTGTGTTTCTCGATTGTAAGTAATTTTCGATCTACGTTATTAATCTTAATGACTAAATAAAAAAGTTAGCGATCAAAAATCTTTTATGATGCAAACAGTGACTTAATCAAATCGAGATTCAATTTTCACTGTTTGCGGGCGAGAAAGTTCTTCGACGCATTTAACAATTTAGACCTCAGTTTAGTCTTATCCTTCAATCGAACACCAATAACGCAGAAAATCGAAGTTATATTCACTCAAAATGATAAAGAAACATCTAAACTAGCTTATTTTGCAGTTTTAACCTAGATTATACTTAGAGATGGTCTAAAATACTGCATACAAGTGTTCGAGTTCTCAGAATATGACCAGTCGAGAAATAAACACAGAATCATGCGAAATATTCCAAAATACAGATGCAAATTTAGTTTAAATACACGATAATCCCTAACAGAAGTCAAATCTACCTTTTATAGACGAAAATCAGATGAAAAATCGAAAGATTTAGAAGATTTTGACGTTCTTCTTTTGAAAGAAGAAGTTTTTTGCACGAGAAATTTGACTGTTGAATTTTGCGATCGAGGGTTTTTAGCGTGTATTTAGGGATTTTCCGACTGCAAGTAATGATTTCGTTTAATTTGGGCTGATTAGACGTTTTTGTGAGACTTAGTGAATTTGAGCCAATTACTGTTTTCGGCATTGATCGATGCGTTTTCATATGTTTTCGTGTGGGAATATGTTTAGTATTTCAATCTGTTGCAGTTCTGTGAGTTTTCAATATGAGAGTAGGAATTTACTTGGACTATGTTAGGTGTATATGTTTCAAACACGTGAAATTAATTTAGAATGTCAAGTACATGTGAATCTTGAAAGAATTAGGCAAGGTGAAACCTTTTCGGTATCTAAGGAAGTTTTTTGTATTTTAGGGTTTCTCACATTCTACGGCTTTTGAGTTCTAATAGTTTTCGTTAAAGATATCATCAGGCTTGGGTATTTTTTCGGGCAGATAATTAACTTATGGTAGATAGGTTTACCTGCAAATAGAGTTAGAATTCTTCGGAAGAATTATTTTTAGGGAATTTAAGAAAATACAACTTAGAGTCGAGGAATTATCGTTAGTGAACAATGGGGATAGCGGAATTTCTTTCGCGGATAATATTTATTTATGTTTGTAATGTGGTATTTTTATTTGCATTGCATAGCATGTGCTCGACACGACGGTTTGAGATAGGTTGACCGTGTTGACACACCTTAAGGCGTCGCCGCGAGGCGCGTGTGGGGTAGAAGTGGCCGATTTCGGTTGTCGACTCGGATACGAGTTGAGGTTGGTACTAGTGCACCCGACGGTTGGCTAACTATTAAAATTCTGATTTTATATGGCTAACTACGCATGTTTAGAGGAAACTGGAATTTATTAAGTAGGTTTTCGTTGTATCTCATTGAAGGCTTAGTGTTTTCGGAAAGGTGTATAGCTTTTGGCACAAGAATGTTTTGTATAGGTAAACATTAGCAGTCCTAATGTTTTCGATAAACTAGGGTTTTCACTTCAGAGTTTCGAACTTATTAGTAATTCTTTTCGGAGTAGTAAGTTTTATAAGGTTTGAAGTGTTCGGTATGCTAGGATTATATATGCCAACTATAAGATTTAATTTAGGTATCTAAATATTTGCTAATGTTGGTAGTTTTCGGCTATAGATGTCTTTAACACTAAGGAGTTCTTGGGGTTCAGAATTCAGATAAGTATTAGTGTAATTGTTGAACATACGAGTTGTTTATTTGGAGAGTTCTCGGCAATAAGACTTAGGAGTTTTCAATATTGTATCTTTACAAGTTGTCGATATTGGCAAAAGTCTTGTCCATACCTATCTATGTTTTCGGCATTTACCGATGCGTTTTCATATGTTCTCGTGTGGGAATATGTTTAGTATTTCAATGTGTCGGGGTTCCGTGAGTTTCAATATGAGAGTAGGAATTTACTTGGACTATGTTAGTTGTATACGTTTCAAACACGTGAAAATAGTTTAGAATGTCAAGTACATGTGAATCTTGAAAGAATTCTACAAGGAGAAACCTTACGGCATTTTCTCAAAGTTTTCGGTATCTAAGCAAGTTTTTGGTATTTTTAGGTTTTCTCACATTCTAAGGTTTTTGAATTCTAATAGTTTTCGATAAAGAATATCTTTGGGCTTGGGTATTATTTTCGAGCAGATAAATAACGTACGGTTAGACAGTTTTATTTACGAATAGAGTTAGAATTCTTCGGAAGAATTATTTTTTGGGAATTGAAGAAAATATTACTCAGAGTCGAGGAATTATCGTTAGTGAACAATGGGGAGAGGAAATTCTTTCGCGGATAATATTTATTTATGTTTGTAATGCTGTATTTTTTTTGCATTGCATAGGTGTGCACGACACGACGTGTGCGATAGGTTGACCGTGTTGACACGGTGACTCCTTAAGGTGTCGGCGCGAGGCGCGTGTGGGGGTAGAGGTGACCGCTTTCGGTTGTCGACTCGGAGTCAAGCTGAGGTTGGTACTAGTGCACCCGACGGTTGGCTAACTATTAAAATTCTGATTTTATATGGCCAAATATGCATGTTTAGAGGAAACTATAATTTATTAAGTAGGTTTTCGTTGTAACTCATTGAAGGCTTAGTGTTTTCGGAAAGGTGTATAGCTTTTTGCACAAGAAAGTTTTGTATAGGTAAACATTTTTTAGCAGTCCTAATGATTTCGATAAACTAGGGTTTTCACTTCAGAGTTTCGAACTAATTATTAATTCTTTACGGAGTAGTAAGTTTTATAAGGTTTGAAATGTTCGGTATGCGAGGATTATATATGCCGACTATAAGATTTAATTTAGGTATCTAAATATTCGCTAATGTTGGTAGTTTTCGGCTATAGATGTCTTTAACACTGAGGAGTTCTTGGGGTTCAGAATTCAGATAAGTATTAGTGTACTTGTTGAACATACGAGTTGTTATTTGGAGAGTTCTCGGCAATAAGACTTAGGAGTTTTCAATATTGTATCTTTACAAGTTGTTGATATTGGCAAAAGTCTTGTCCATACCTATCTATGTTTTCGGCATTTACCGTTGCGTTTTCATATGTTCTCGTGTGGGAATATGTTTAGTATTTCAATGTGTTGGGGTTCTGTGAGTTTCAATATGAGAGTAGGAATTTACTTGGACTATGTTAGTTGTATATGTTTCAAACACGTGAAAATAGTTTAGAATATCAAGTACATGTGAATCTTGAAAGAATTCTGCAAGGAGAAATCTTTCGGTGTGCTAAGTTTTCGGCATTTTCTCGAAGTTTTCGGTATCTAAGCAAGTTTTTGGTATTTTTAGGTTTTCTCACATTCTAAGATTTTTGAATTCTAATAGTTTTCGATAAAGAATATCTTTGGGCTTGGGTATTATTTTCGAGCTGAAAAATAACGTACGGTTAGACAGTTTTATTTACGAATAGAGTTAGAATTCTTCGGAAGAATTATTTTTTGGGAATTGAAGAAAATATTACTCAGAGTCGAGGAATTATCGTTAGTGAACAATGGGGGGAGGAAATTCTTTCGCGGATAATATTTATTTATGTTTGTAATGCTGTATTTTTTTTGCATTGCATAGCGTGTGCACGACACGACGTGTGCGATAGGTTGACCGTGTTGACACGGTGACTCCTTAAGGTGTCGGCACGAGGCGCGTGTGCGGGTAGAGGTGACCGATTTCGGTTCTCGACTCGGAGGCAAGTTGAGGTTGGTACTAGTGCACCTGACGGTTGGCTAACTATTCAAATTCTGATTTTATATGGCTAACTATGCCTGTTTAGAGGAAACTGGAATTTGTTAAGTAGGTTTTCGTTTAGAACTCATTGAAGGCTTAGTGTTTCGGAAAGGTGTATAGCTTTTGGCACAAGAAAGTTTTGGATAGGTAAACATTTCTTAGCTGTCCTAATGTCTTTGATAAACTAGGGTTTTCACTTTCGAGTTTCGAACTAATTAGTAATTCTTTTCGGAGTAGTAAGTTTTATAAGGTTTGAAGTGTTCGGTAGGGTAGGATTATATATGCCGACAATATGATTTAATTTATTGCCAAAAGTCTTTTCCATACCTATCTATGTTTTCGGCATTGACCGATGCATTTTCATATGTTTTCGTGTGGGAATATGTTTAGTATTTCAATCTGTTGGAGTTCTCTGAGTTTTCAATATGAGAGTAGGAATTTAGTTGGACTATGTTAGGTGTATATGTTTCAAACACGTGAAAATAATTTAGAATGTCAAGTACATGTGAATCTTGAAAGAATTCGGCTAGGTGAAACCTTTCGGTGTGCTAAGTTTTCGGCATTTTCTCAAAGACTTCGATATCTAAGGAAGTTTTTGGTATTTTTAGGGTTTCTCACATTCTAGGGTTTTTGAGTTCTAATAGTTTTCGTTAAAGAGTATCATCGGGCTTGGGTATTTTTTCGGGCAGATAATTAACTTATGGTAGATAGGTTTACCTGCAAATAGAGTTAGAAATCTTTGGAAGATTGTTAGGAATATTTTATTGTGTTCAAATAATTATTTTATCTGTGTCTTGTTTTTTATTTAAGTGAACTGGGCTTTAATGTTTTAGAGCCCAGTGAGCTTAGAATTGTAATGGGGCTTACAAGGGCCCAAGTATTATATACCAACATGTGGTATAAATACTAAAACTCTAACACATAGTTATGGGTATTGTGTGTGTGAGAAATACAGAGATAATTTTTGTGAGAGAAGCTCCAAACCCCTCTCAAGAACACGCACGCACGCCCCCACGATACGTTAAATTCTTCCCATTATTTTCGTGGTTAAAATGCTAGAAATGTGTTTTAGTTAGATATACTAGGACCAACAACTAGTATCAAGGCAAACACGTTAGGATTTGAGCAAGTTTCTGAAATTTTTGGGTTTTATTTTTCAGTTTCAAATTTCTGCCATTTCTTGAGTTTTTGAGTTGATTTTAATGATTTTGCAAACTCTAGAGCTAATTATGTTGTTTTCGAGTGATTCTCAGTGTTTACCCAATTGTTTTCAGCAAATTTGAGTTTGATTTCGGCAAAAATTCGAGGTTGGGATTTTTTTCTGGTTTAGTTCTTCATTTTCTGGCAGGATTTTTGCACAGCTTTTCAATCGCCCGATTTGTAATCACAGTTTTGAAGTAAGTCCAAATCGCCCGGTTTTTGTTGTTTAAATAAAAAAAAAAGAAAAACACGGCGATTGTGCAGGGTTAAGGAAATCGCCCGATTTGGTTCCAAAAACACACGCCGATTGCTTAATTGGTCAAACACTCTTTTCGGTAAAAAAAAATAGTGTACAAGCCAAAAAAAAATTCGCACATTCACTATAGCAATTTCACTGTAGCAAAGTTAATCAATCACAAAGAATCGATCGATTCAACTAGGAAAGTCACTGTAGCGCCCGATTACGGTAGCAATTTACTGTAGCGGTCGATTACTGTAGCAAATCGCCCGATTTCACCGTAGTTCAAATTCGCCCGATTACTGTAGCAAATCGCCCCGATTTCACTGTAGTAAATTTCACTGTAGCAAATTTCACCGTAACACCCGATTACTGTAGCGATTTCACTGTAGCTAATCAACTGTAGCGAATTCAATTCCACGCACTAAATCGCACGATTTTAATAAATAGTTCACTTGTTCCTCACAAAGCAAATCGGCCGATTTCAATAAATTCATTGTAGGAATATAAATCGCTGAATCACACGATTTGGTACTGTAGCTAGAATTTGCAAATCGCCCGATTTGCAACTCTCGGCAAATTTCAGTCATTAGACAAACAATCGCCCGATTCTGATCCTCTTTGAACAGCAATTCGCCCGAATTAAATTCGGTGAATCTTCACTTTGCAAATTCGTCCGATTTTTGCTATCGATTTCAAAACTTAGAATTTTAGTAAAAAATAAAAGAATCTTCATCATTCGAAGCTTTAATCGGGAAATCCAATTCTCACTAAATCACCCTTTGGAATTCACACTTAAATTTTCTTGATCACAAAAAAAAATAAAAAACCCGACGGTTACAGTATGTTTTAGGCCTTTTTCTCGAAAATTTTCAAAATATATTTTCCGGGTCCAAATTTATCGGTGAAACGACGTTTTTGTAAAATTTTGCAAGCAAATCCACAAACGTGTCAACGATCACATATCCAACGATCTACTTAGAACATTCAAGCATATTATAGAAAAAGACTTGGCATTTTCTCGAAGTTTCGAAATCATCACACAGTCTTCAGGTGTACACCAAAAGTTTTCAACGGTTAAAATCTGAAAACTTCGAATCAATCAATGGCACCCTTCCACAGCTCCCATAGTAAGAAAAGCGCCGAGCCAATCGAATGCTATAATTGCAGCAAACCTGGGCACATGGCTATAGACGGCTTCCTACCCAAAAAGAAGGCTGAAGAGTACTACTCTAGAAAATTACGACAGATTAAAACGGAAGCTGGAGTGGGCTTGATGGGAGAACAAGATAGCTGGCTTGATGAAACATCTGAAAGCGAGCAAGAGAATGTAGCCAAAATAATCCTGGTGAAAGGAGATAAGTCGGAGCCGAATGACGTGGAAGCAGTCGATGGTGCTAAAAACGAGGAAGCATCTTCAAAAAGGGATGTAGAATCTATTGACCCCCATTTGTATTTCGAACTCCAAGAATAATTTACAGCTCTTCATAGCAATTTCAGGTCATTGGAAAAGGAACTAGCTAAGACTACAGCCGATCTAGATATGACACGTGAAAATGTAGATAGACAAGAAACTAACTTAGCTAATTCCGAAGCTAATTTAGCTGAATCAGCGTCAAAAGTCATTGACTTAAATAACAAAGTGTCAAACTACGAGCAAACAAGCAAATGTGTAGACCACGAGAGGACAATCAACGACTTGCAAGCTCTTTTTGATAACAATTATCATTGTATGCTCAGGCAACTTCGAGAGATGAGTAATCTTGATTGCTTACTGGAAGTAGCGCAATCAAAGATTGACAGTCGCGACGTTGAAATAGTAAAGCTGAAAACGCAGGTTAGCGAGATGGAGGCTAAATTGACAACTTTCGACGATGAGCGAATCAATAAAACATGCGAGTCGATCTCCTAAATAAAGAACGTATAAAGTTGTATGCTAGGATTAAAAAGCTAGAGGACCTCCTAACAAAAAGAGGACAAACAGATCGAACGATCTTCTTGAACCAGCCTAAGGACACAGAATTCTACGATCCACGTGCAGGTCTAGGCTTTATTCCAAACCCTACTCTAGCTGTGTAGAAATCCCTAAACCCATATGATCCGTATGATACTAGCTATTTAGGGATTAACATGCCTAAATTAATGGCCTTCACATCACAAATTGATGCCATAGAGGAGACTAAGGGAGATAGGAAGACAGGAGTTGAAATACCACTCGACTATGAAGCATTGAATAATAGCTACAAGACAAGGGAAATACCTTTGTCTGATGACTATTTAGATGCTCTTATTCCTCCTTCAACACCAATCACTGTCGACAACATGTCCCGTGACTTAGCACAATCCAGCGTCTCTAGTGCATATATCCCAACAGTTATTGAGGAAATCTATGACTTGCGCTCGATCCTAGAGTCCGAAAAGATTGTTTTTCAGGTAGAAAATGACGTGCTATTGACAATAATTTCCTCACTCAAAAAACAAATCAATAACATTATAGCTTCACCGTATCCACAAATGTCTCTAGCTGAGTCTAAAATAGAAACTCTAACCTAGCCTAGGATATTAAGGAAGCAGAATGCATCGAGAAAATCAATGCGTACCAACTTATCCTCGCATGGACCTACAGGTAAAATTTTCAATAGAATGAAAGGGAAGGAGATAGCCACAGGAGACGACCTATTATTTTAAAATTGTACTCCTTCTTTTAAAAAGAAGGAGACAATTTAGATCATCAAGTTCAAATTCGCATAGTAGGCATCAATCACAAGCTAAATCTAACATTGCCACATCTCCATCCATGATTTCATTTTCTGAACCTGTACGAACATCTATGCTCTCTCATTTCCACTATTCTTATGATGATGCACTTGCCTTAAATTCTCGTTTTAGATTAGCGAATGCACGTACAACCAAGAACGACGAACGCTTCTTTGCTAAGTTAGGCTCACAAACTCAAAAGGAGAAGATTCAAACGAACAGAAAGACAAAGCCTGCACATTCGTCTCCCAAGTCCAATTCTAAGCTTGACAAACGAGAAGATCACAAAAGCATCCAGTCAAAGCACCCTAAGGCTGAAGCTAAAGCTAAAGTTTTGGGAATTAAGAAAATCTGGAACACAAAACAAGAACTTAGGGCAAGCACTAGCCTTTGTTATCCCTTAGGAATTAGAAATATTTGGGTTCCTAAATCAACCGTTAACGCTATAGATAAACCTAAAGTTGACTTAGGACATAAATCTATAAAAGACGCATGCATAAACTCTAGATCTAATATGAAAGGACCCATTCTTAGATGGGTACCAAAATCTGCTTGAGATGTTTTGCAGTTTCCAGCATGGGTAGGTACGTAGAGAGCTGCTCCTCACCCATGACTGGTTTGCGACGAGAGCGGCCACAAGATCCCTCACGTATGGTACCTGAAGCAGCCCCACATATGTGATCAAGGGATGGAATGCGGATAGCTAAAACCATTTGACAAATTTGCGAACTGAGAATCGCCCGAAACCGCTTTGGATTTAATTTTAATTAGTCGACCGAACCTATGAATCGCCCGAAACTGAGCATCGCTCGAAACTTCCTTTGCAACGTTTGAATCGCCCGATCTTAAGAATCGGGAAAATATTTTATTTATTAAAATATTTCCTTGCTTTAAGTTTTTATCTTTGAGGTTCACATTCCCAAAACTTCAAATATTGAGGGGGAGTAGCTGTGTTTCGCGAACTAATCTTTAAACGATTCGTACATCCTTTCTAATGAAAACAAAAAACAAAAAAAAAACAAACTTACAACTCAAATACGCAAAAACACCTTCAAAATGCGAAAACCACTTTCATAACGCGAACTAGGAAAATTACATTATCAAAATACCAAAAAAGCCTAAAAACTAGTACACATTGTCAGGACACAAAACAGCACAACCATTGAAACGATGAACAAGCACATGAGAAGCCAAATCTCGAGAACTAACGCCTCCAAATTCCGGTTAAAATGACGCCTTAACTTGGCATATTCATCGTTCTCTTCATGATCTTGCTGCTGATTCCAGTTCATCTGTGTGAGGTCGATTATGTTTTAGTATGAGTGATTAATGGTATGACCGTGTTCTTTGGATCATGTCTATTTATAAGCATGAATCGGACAACGAAATCATTATTGTCCCGACAAAATGATAAATGATACCGACGAATTTTTGACTTGAGGGTTCAGCGCCGCGTATGAAAGCGATGCTTTATTTGTCGATTATCGGATTCTGCCTCACAGAAATCGATCTAGGAAGACTCGTTGATTCGATATTAATTTTGGGGCCTATTTTTCTTTGAAGTAAGTATATCATTGATAGTTGAAAATCTTACATTTGACGGCTCTGGGTGATCCCCTTCAACTTTCCATTAATCGATTTTTGGGTCCAAGTTTTTTAAGTTAGAAGTTGCTAAATCTTTAAACTACAAACTAAATCGCTCGATTTTTCAAATTTTATCTCGGCGAATCTCAAAAACGCCCGATTTCGAAATCGGCCGATACAACGACTTGTTTGAAAATACCTATCGTCGATTCTTGAAATCGACCAACTCATCATCGCCCGATTGTTCAAATTGCTGAATTCTAGAAATCGCCCGATTCTACATTCACTAAGCGATTCCATGAATCGCACAATTCTGGAATCGATCGAACCTAGGTCCTTATTATAAGTTTTCTCGGCGATTCCTCCAATCACCCGATTCCTCAAATCGCCCGATTCCTACAATTGTCCGATTCCTCCATCAATTGAAAGCGCTACAGTACATCATTTTCTCGGTGACTCTTACAATCGCGACTCCTCAATCGATCCAACGTGCTACAGTGCATCTTATATATATATATATATATACCAAATTGCCCGATTTTTGTCACTTTTCCCAAAATTGTATACACGAATCAGCCTCATGAGGTCATCAAGTTTTGCAGGTCAGCTTAAGAACTAGAGTTTCGCGAGTTCAGTTCCCGTGTCATTGAAACTCAAATTTCGCGAACCCTCTTCAGTTTCGCGAACAACTTTGAATTCGCGGATCATTCAGTTCGCAAACCACGGCTCAATTCACGGTCCAAGCCAAATTCCAATTTGCGACTCAAAGACTTCAAATTCTTTCAAAGACATACATCTTAGAAAATCATTTTCGCAAACGGGATTTTTGGCACAACAATTTGAAATCTTCGAAACTAACAGCACCACACATCTTCGAACTCCTCATTTTATAAACTCGGTATCCTACTTAGAAAGTTCTTCAAAAACACCTAGTGAACAACTACATCCTCCCAGCATGCATGGTATCTCGGGTTGCTCCAGATGCATGACTGGTAAGAGATGTGAGTAACCACACCTCCCAGCGTGTATGGTATCTCGGGCTGCTGCACAGACACGACTGCTTAGCGATGGGAGCAACCAAACGTAGGTAAACTTTATATGCATCCTTTTGTAATTTTTGCATGCATATCAAGTTGTAACTTTAAATTGCCTACCTTGAAAACAATAGGGTACATTATAGTTACGCATGCTTCAAAAAGACTTTAAATTCCAAATTTGGCATGCAAACATGACCTGAAATTCATAAATACCCTATAATAGGTATATTTGCATTGCATAGCATGTGCACGACACGACGGTTTGAGATAGGTTGACCGTGTTGACACGATGACACCTTAAGGCGTCGGCGCAAGGCGCGTGTGGGGGTAGAAGTGACTGATTTCGGTTGTCGACTCGGATACGAATTGACGTTGGTACTAGTGCACCCGGCGGTTGGCTAACTATTAAAATTCTGATTTTATATGGCTAACATGCATGTTTAGAGGAAACTGGAATTTGTTAAGTAGGTTTTCGTTGTAACTCATTGAAGGCTTAGTGTTTTCGGAAAGGTGTATAGCTTTCGGCACAAGAAAGTTTTGTATAGGTAAACATTTTTTAGCAGTCCTAATGTTTTCGATAAACTAGGGTTTTCACTTTAGAGTTTCGGACTAATTAGTAATTCTTTTCGGATTAGTAAGTTTTTATAAGGTTTGAAGTGTTCGGTATGTCAGGATTATATATGCCGACTATAAGATTTAATTTAGGTATTTAAATATTTGCTAATGTTGGTAGTTTTCGGCTATAGATGTCTTTAACACTAAGGAGTTCTTGGGGTTCAGAATTCAGATAAGTATTAGTGTAATTGTTGAACATGCGAGTTGTTTATTTGGAGAGTTCTTGGCAATAAGACATAGGAGTTTTCAAAACTGTATCTTTACAAGTTGTCGATATTGGCGAAAGTATTTTCCATACCTATCTATGTTTTCGGCACTGACCGATGCGTTTTCATATGTTCTCGTGTGGGAATATGTTTAGTATTTCAATGTGTTGGGGTTGTGTGAGTTTCAATATGACAGCAGTAATTTACTTGGACTATGTTTGGTTATATGTTTCAAACACGTGAAAATAGTTTAGAATGTCAAGTACATGTGAACCTTGAAAGAATTCGGCAAGGAGAAACCTTTCGGTGTGCTAAGTTTTCGGCGTTTTCTCAAAGTTTTCGGTATCTAAGCAAGTTTTTGGTATTTTTAGGTTTTCTCACATTCTAAGGTTTTTGAATTCTAATAGTTTTCGATAAAGAATATCTTTGGGCTTGGGTATTATTTTCGGGCAGATAAATAACGTACGGGTAGATAGTTTTATTTACGAATAGAGTTAGAATTCTTCGGAAGAATTATTTTTAGGGAATTGAAGAATTTATTCTCAGAGTCGAGGAATTATCGTTAGTGAACAATGGGGAGAGAAAATTCTTTCGCGGATAATATTTATTTATGTTTGTAATGCTGTATTTATATTTGCATAGCATAGCATGTGCAGGACACGACGGTGTGAGATAGGTTGACCGTGTTGACACAGTGACACCATAAGGTGTCGGCGCGAGGCGCGTGTGGGGGTAGAGGTGACCGATTTCGGTTGTCGACTCGGAGTCAAGTTGAGGTTGGTACTAGTGCACCTGACGGTTGGCTAACTATTCAAATTCTTATATGGCTAACTATGCATGTTTAGAGGAAACTGGAATTTGTTAAGTAGGTTTTCGTTGTTAGAACTCATTGAAGGCTTAGTGTTTTCGGAAAGGTGTACAGCTTTTGGCACAAGAAAGTTTTGGATAGGTAAACATTTTTTAGCGGGCCTAATGTCTTCGATAAACTAGGGTTTTCACTTCCGAGTTTCGAACTAATTAGTAATTCTTTTCGGAGTAATAAGTTTTAAGTTTTGAGATGGTAGGATTATATATGCCGGCAATAAGATTTAATTTAGGTATTTAAATATTTGCTAATGTTGGTAGTTTTCGGCTATAGATGTCTTTAACACTAAGGAGTTCTTGGGGTTCAGAATTCAGATAAGTATTAGTGTAATTGTTGAACATGCGAGTTGTTTATTTGGAGAGTTCTTGGCAATAAGACATAGGAGTTTTCAAAACTGTATCTTTACAAGTTGTCGATATTGGCGAAAGTATTTTCCATACCTATCTATGTTTTCGGCACTGACCGATGCGTTTTCATATGTTCTCGTGTGGGAATATGTTTAGTATTTCAATGTGTTGGGGTTGTGTGAGTTTCAATATGACAGCAGTAATTTACTTGGACTATGTTTGGTTATATGTTTCAAACACGTGAAAATAGTTTAGAATGTCAAGTACATGTGAACCTTGAAAGAATTCGGCAAGGAGAAACCTTTCGGTGTGCTAAGTTTTCGGCGTTTTCTCAAAGTTTTCGGTATCTAAGCAAGTTTTTGGTATTTTTAGGTTTTCTCACATTCTAAGGTTTTTGAATTTTAATAGTTTTCGATAAAGAATATCTTTGGGCTTGGGTATTATTTTCGGGCAGATAAATAACGTACGGGTAGATAGTTTTATTTACGAATAGAGTTAGAATTCTTCGGAAGAATTATTTTTAGGGAATTGAAGAATTTATTCTCAGAGTCGAGGAATTATCGTTAGTGAACAATGGGGAGAGAAAATTCTTTCGCGGATAATATTTATTTATGTTTGTAATGCTGTATTTATATTTGCATAGCATAGCATGTGCAGGACACGACGGTGTGAGATAGGTTGACCGTGTTGACACAGTGACACCATAAGGTGTCGGCGCGAGGCGCGTGTGGGGGTAGAGGTGACCGATTTCGGTTGTCGACTCGGAGTCAAGTTGAGGTTGGTACTAGTGCACCTGACGGTTGGCTAACTATTCAAATTCTTATATGGCTAACTATGCATGTTTAGAGGAAACTGGAATTTGTTAAGTAGGTTTTCGTTGTTAGAACTCATTGAAGGCTTAGTGTTTTCGGAAAGGTGTACAACTTTTGGCACAAGAAAGTTTTGGATAGGTAAACATTTTTTAGCAGGCCTAATGTCTTCGATAAACTAGTGTTTTCACTTCCGAGTTTCGAACTAATTAGTAATTCTTTTCGGAGTAATAAGTTTTAAGTTTTGAGATGGTAGGATTATATATGCCGACAATAAGATTTAATTTAGGTATTTAAATATTTGCTAATGTTGGTAGTTTTCGGCTATAGATGTCTTTAACACTAAGGAGTTCTTCGGGTTCGAAATTCCGATTAGTTTAATTGTTGAACATAGGAGTTGTTTATTTGGAGATTTCTCGACAATAAGACTTATGAGTTTTCGATATTGTATCTTTACAAGTTGCCGATATAGGCAAAAGCCTTTTTTCATACCTATCTATGTTTTCGGCATTGACCGATGCGTTAGGAAAAAGATAGAGAGAGGGGAAGGAGAATCTTAATTTAAAGTTTTCTTTGTTAAATCAGTATGTCACAGCCGTGAAGCCTAAGCTTCTGGCTGTGACAAGATGCAGCGAGTACCACTGGATAAAGCCACGGCCGTGAAGCTTAAGCTTCTGGCCGTGACGAGGCACAACGAGGTACTTCGATTTTTATTTTTCCTTTTATTACTATATTATATTTTTTTGGCCCGTAAGAGTCATGGCCGTGAAGGATTACACCTTGGGCTGTGACCTGAGGCAGAGAACTCGAAAGGACCTCGCTTACTGTCACGGCCGTGATGGCTTAAGTTGTAGGTCGTGTAACGGGATAGTGTGCGGAAGGAGATACGTCACGGCCATGAGTCCTTAAGGATGTGGCTGTGAACCCTTTTTTCAATACTCTAATGTCTAAAACATAAGAAAAAAATATCTGGGTTGCCTCCCAAGAAGCGCTTCCTTTACAGTCTTTAGGTAGACGTCCCTTTTGTCGCTCATGATGGCTGGAAGTCCAGGTATAGCACCTCTTTTTCGCTCATGCCGCCCTCGCCTCCATGATAGTTGTAGAGTATCAATTGTAATTGTGCTTGATTTCGTTAGTTATCCTTGTAATTAGGGGCTTTATATATAGTAGTCCTTAGATTAGGACTAGATTGATATTTATACCAAGTTTGTTTGGTATAAATAGTTATACACACATTGAGCGTAATACAGAATTTAGACAATCAATCCGAAAGGCTGTCGAATTCAATTCTAGAGAGAGAAACAGCAAAACTTTCGCACAGTAAAGGAATTCTCTCTCGTGTTCTTCAAGTGAACGTTTTCGATCAAAATTCATAATTCAATAATTCTAATCGATTTCCTTAGAATTCATGCCTAGGATTGATTGTGTTGACAAACGAGGACCTAACAATTGGTATCAGAGCAGATTCGTTCTGTTTTGAATTGAATTTGTTAGAATTCGGATCGAAATTTATATTCTGGAACTGTTCACGCGAAGAGCAGTTTTGGCGCGAAATAGTTTTTCGATCTGAATTTCCTAATTCTGTGCGTATCTGATTTGATTTTGATGTTTCTGTGATTGTTCTAGCAATGGAAATCGATGGCGATTAGATCCGTAGCAGTATGAATATCAATTTAGCATAATAGATCAGATTTGAATTATTGTTGTTCGTGCGAAGAACAAACTTGAACACAGTTTGATTTTGATTAAAATTGACATATTTTGCTTCATAATGTGTTTAATTGTCTGTTCGTGCAAATCAAACTTCTGATTACGAGCAGAAACCTGCGATTTCATTGTCTAATTCAACGTTTTTGGTTGAATCAGTGTTAATTAGGGTTCTGATTTTATTCGAGGAACTTCAATTTTTCTCGCTAAAGTTTTCGATCGCAGAAATTTCTCGATCGCAAAACTCCGCACGAAAATTTTTATCGATCAGCACACTAAGTCAGCACTAAAATCGTCTTTACTAAGAAGATTTAGTAGAAGAATTTTTCGAGCGTTACTTAGCAAAAAACGTTTCGACGAAGATCTATTTTGACCTTTGCGCTTGCAAAACTTACCGTCATATATTTCGAGCGTTACTTAGCAAAACTTTTTCTGTCAAAACTAATACAGTTTGACCAAGCGAAAATTACTTGCGATGGAAAAACTTTTTCAGTCAACGAATTTATTCTGACTAAGCAAGAAACCTACCTTAAATACTGTTTCTTGCGATCAAAATAAATTCACGATTAAAAGATTTTTCTCGATCGAAAGTTTCTGACAAATTTTTCTCGCTCGAAAATTTTCTCGCTGACGCACTTTCTCACACGAGAACAGTGACATACAGTTTAATCACGACTGAATTATTTCTGATTGAAAATCTAAAGATAGAATCGAAAATTATTCTCGACTGCTTTAATATCAAACGCTACAAACTAATTTGCTACTTGTGAAGCACATAACATCGCTCAAATCCATCAAAACAACAAACGAAGATCCTTCGTCAACAAAAAAACAAAGCAAAGAAGAGATGGATGCATACTCGCTAGGAAACGACAATCGTCCCCCGATCTTGCAACGCGGTGAATATACAGTCTGGAGAAGCCGCTTCCTAAACTTCATATGTAGAATACCATTTGTAATTGTGCTTGATTTCATTAGTTGTCCTTGTAATTATGGGCTTTACTTGTATTAGTCTTTAGATTAAGGACTAGTTTGATATTTATACTAAGCTTGTTTGGTATAAGTACTTGTAAATGAATTGAGCTGAATCGAGAAAGTTTAGAGAATTGATCCGAATGGCTTGCAATTCGATTTCTAGAGAGAGAAACAACAGTAACTTTCTCACTCTAATTGAATTCTCTCTCGTTTTCTTAACTTGAGTTTTTCGATCGAATTCAATTGATTATCTAAACGATCGAATTGCTATGGATTCTGGCCTAGGATCGTAGAGTTGTTAATATGAGGACCTAACAATTGGTATCAGAGCCAAACGTATTAGGATTTGGATTAAATTTGTATTGATTTCTGAATTTATCGATACTGTTTAAAAAAAAAACTCGACACTGTTCTTCGCTAAAATTCGGTCTGATTCTTCAGAATTTCGATTTGTATTGCTGATTTTGTTGATCGATTGTGTGTTTCTTGTTTATATGAGCTTATTTCTGATCGATCTAACCAACATTCAGCGAATTTTGAAGGTTTATCGAATTTTTTTTCTTTGCACTGTTCTTCGTGTTCATAGACTGGTTTTCTAACAATTCGACTGATTTTGCTTCGATTACGCTAAATTGACTGTTTGTTCTTGCTAAGTGCTTCACTTCGATCAATTACCCAGGCTGAATTCGAACAATTTTGTGTTTTGGATCGAGAATTTGTTGTTTTTGATTCGCGCATCGTTTCTGCTTTCTTCGAATCTGCCTTTCTCTGTTCTTCATTACTCTTTGCCGATCGAAATTCTATCTGGAAATTTTTTTTTGATGGTGTTCTTCGCGATTCCTCGCAAATCGACGAGTACAATCCAAATCATCTCGTTCTTCTTCATCGTCGACTGAACATCCAGCTTTTGTTCGTTCACCAATGAGAAAAATTACTGTTTCACGCTCTACAATTGGTCAACGCGAGAAATCTGTCAATGCGAGTCTTTCTTCGATCGCAAACCCGTTCGATAAGGGTTTTCGATAGCGAAATCCGTTCTACAAAGGTGTCCGATCGAAATTGTTTATCTGGATTTTTTTTCAAAACTCACCTCCTCTGAGGCACCGTATCATCTTTGTTCGATGGTCAACATCGAAGAAAATTCTGTTTTAAGCTCGAGAAATCTGTTCCAAGCGAGAAACTTGAGTCCAGACTTCATCTTCTTTGCGTGACATTTAGATACAAATATACACACGCATGGCAAATTGCAATTCAAGTCCCAGAAATATTATTTTAGTCCCTACAGGTATATTTCGATCCCTAATAGTTTCAATTTAGTCCTGAAAAGTTCTGATCTAGTCCTAATTTTTCAATTTAACCCGAGAACTTTCAATTTTATTGATTCTCATCCATCTACGTGATTTTACGGTCGTAAATTTTTGTTTAGCTGCTTTTACAGGTTGTCGTCGCAAAACTTGTTTTTCGCCCGCATAACTTTTTGCGATCGAAAATTTGATTTTAAAATTTTAAATATTAAAATCTCAAACGACGACGCTTTATCAAATCGCAAAACTTTTACGATCGTAATCTATACATAACTGTTTGAAATTCTAAACTATTTTCTAGAAAACAGTTGTCGAAAAATTTAACAATCGAAAACAGTGCTCCACGTATTCAGTCAAAAAACTTTTAATCGAGAATTATTTTCGATCGAAAACAGTGCTTTATATTGATATTTAAAAAAAAAAATTAACAATTTTTTTCGATCGAAAACAGTAACATTCTACTTGGCACATTATAGAAAAAGCTTTTGGTAAATACTATTCAATTTTTTAAATCAAACTTTATACACCAAATCTTTTCGAAACTAATATTTTAAAAGCCAAATATTATAAAAAATCCAAATCACAAAACACGTGAACGATCAAAATATCCAACCAACAAAAATTAAAAAAAAAATTAAATGGATCAAGATTTAAAAGACTTCGAACAACAATTAAAGTTAATTACAAAAATGCTAAGGAAACAGGTGTCAAAGACTAAGTCCTCATCCAAGTCGGAGAGCAAAGAAAGGAATTATAGCCTTAAACCAAAGGAGAGCTACGACTTGATGGCCTATCACGAAGATAAATCAAACCATCTAGCTCTCATGGCTCGAGTTGAGGATACCTCTGAAGCGAACTTGTCGAAGAAAACGAGCGATGAAGAGGCAGACACGTCTTCCCTGGAGGTAGTTGTTCCTAACTCTACATTGTTTAACATGTTAGAATCATTACAAATTAGGTATGCTAACATGAAAAATGAGCAGAAAAGTACAATAGAGTTAGATAGGTGTTTCAACGGTGCATGCACAACCGAGCCTTACCCACTCGTCGCATTAGGTCCAACGGTGCATGCACAACCGAGCCTTACCCACTCGTCTATCTCTTAAAACATAGGTGTTTCATAAATCACGGGGAACCACGTATGCTAACACCGTTTCACTCAGAAATGGGAGATATTGAACTAAGTGGTATTCCGCCCCGTACCACACTTTTATTGATCACTCGTGTCTAGTGTGTCCTCAAGACCCAAAATTTTCAAATTATTAGGTCACATACATTTTTTAATACACCTAATCTTTGTGATTATGTTAGAACTTCCGTAGACATGTTATTTTAAAGACATGCTTCTAGGATCGGAAGGAAGTCCGATAGTTGCAACATCAAAGCAACAACGGTTTCGGCCATCTTCTACGAGCTTTGCTCCTAGTTGATGTCAGCGGGACGCCTATGTGGCCCCAGTACTCATTTCGACGGATTGCCTTTGTGGCTCCGTCCGGTTATTTACCCACACCGACCTTTTTGTATGTATTTTTCTACCTCCAAATTAAACATGCCGAAATCGTTAACACGATTCGCCATGAGGGGGAGAAGGGGTTATGCATACACAATCGGTCGGTCCACCCACTAAATTCCACCGCGCGTACTACTCTGAAACCGGGCTCTCTCACAACGCCACATTCAAAGGAAGCTCGGTACAACTTAAAAAAAATCAAAGAATCAAAGAAAGAGCGGCCTACCTTCTTCTGGAACTAGAGACGCTTCTTCGAGGCCGAACCAGACAACTTCCATTAGGAGAAGACGAATCTGGCAAAACTGAGAAGATGGCTAAAACCCGAGCCCTCTCCTCGACTCTCTCATGCCCCTGCTTCCGGAAGAAGAAGTAAGGACTGAGGACCGAATGACACGTGACTCAAGCATCATCAAGGACCAAAGTTGCCAACTGTGTCCACTGCATCAATGATCGAAGTTGTCAACCGTGTCCACCTCTCCAAACCTCACATCGAACTCCCCGATCTCAACACAAGGTTGACCCAGATACGGGGAGTTTCGAGTTTCGTGTGCCTTCAATGGGAAAAATGGAACGCGGACTTTCCAAAATCCGGCAAGAACTTCGTACATCTTACGGCATTTGGGAGAAGAACTTCAAAAGAAGATTCGAAGAAGAAGCCGATGCCTAGAAGACCAAGTGAGCTTGAAGACATTATAAAGAGGATATTTCGAAGACTCGAGGACTCTTTCCACTTGCAAGACGAAGACAACCCATGCTATATTGGAAATTGAATACAAATGGGGAGATTGTTGGAACTATTTAATTATATTCGATTAATATATTTGTCTTAGTCTTGCTATGCAAATTAGTAGTCTTGGGCTAAATTGTAATTAGTCATTTTGTAGGACTACTTGTGTAAATATACCACGAGGTTGTATATATAAGTGAACTCCTTAAGAAGTAAGGAGTGCGTTGTACAAGGGAATTCAGATCAGAAAATTAGGATCGAAATTTTTAGAGAGAAAATTTCGCCTCCCTTGTGTGCTCTCAAAGCAATTTTTATCCCAACATTCAAAGTAAGCAAATCTCAAGCCCTAACTTCGATTTTCTTAGATTTGCTATTCGATTGTTCTAAATTCGATCTAGGTTGGATAAACTCAGGAGAAGCTTGAGAGAGCTCAGTTGAAGATAAATTGAATTCGATCGTTTAGATAATCAATTGAATTCAAGGAAAGATATCTCTCAAGGTTGTTCTCTACTTCTTGAAATTCACAATTGAATTCGACATCTACATCTGGCCAAGGACAAGGTTCGGGCGCTACGCAGACGAGCGCTGGAGCTGGCGAAACCCAAACTACCCACCAAACCACCCACCAAACCCACACCCACACCACGCACCGCACTGCCCACATCGACCCACCAACCTTTCACCTCAGGACGCCTCCGCCCACACCACCGATCAACCAAGCCCCTTGCTTCCGGAAGAAGAAGCAAGTGCTGCAATGCTTGTAGCCCTGGCAGCTACCCAAGCTACTCCCTCCGTCGCTCTAGACCAACCGGGACCCTCTGGACATGGCGTCAATCCACACGAAGTATTAGACAAGTACATTTTCGAAGGCTAGTGGATGACCCATTCCATGCCCGAGGAGCATCAGAGACAACGGCTTCAGGACGTACGCCACTTCTTACAACAGGCATCCGTGGACCTCGTGATCATAGAAGACGATGAACTTCAAGAAGGTGTAGACTACCAAAATGAAATCCCAAGGCTACCGGAGTTGATCGCACAACGAGAGGCCTCCCCTACAAGACAGATGCCAGGGACCGTTCGGATCGACATGCCGTGGGAAAACATTCAAATAGAGATACCTTTCCTTGAAGAAGTCAGGGAAAACATTTGGAGGTCACCGGATCGAATCAAGAAGCCAGATGAGTTCGAGCTGAGAGGGATCTCTCACTGGGATCAGCAGAAGAGAATGACATATCTGTGGATGCTGACCCAACTAGGACCAGACGTGAGGCTGGGGATCACGAAGAATCGACTGAAGAGTCACTTCAAGGAACGCTCCCCAATTTGCCAACTCCTCAGTGTCTATTGTGCCAAAGGAGGACTTCCAACACCTCACTACATCATCGAACGAGTGGACAGGACTCGAGAGGAACTG
The DNA here is from genome assembly GCA_027422505.1 of Craterostigma plantagineum. Lineage (NCBI taxonomy): Eukaryota > Viridiplantae > Streptophyta > Magnoliopsida > Lamiales > Linderniaceae > Craterostigma > Craterostigma plantagineum. The sequence goes on from JAPQWV010000055.1 coordinate 1,576,801, forward strand.
AGCGAGAGCGACCTGCCGTACCTCCCCGCCGATGAAGTGTACCGTCTTTATCAGCTATACGTGGAGAAGTACAAAGGTCCTCAGGGCTTCATCAAGAAAGAAGGCCTCGAAGGGCTCTACCGGTTCATGATGCGACAAGTCAAGTACTTCGCCGCTCACGACCTTCAAATGTCGCTTGAGAGCAATATGAAGAAGGTCAACATGGCTGAACCACTCTTCAAAGGACCTGCGATCGAGCGGCTTCCAAGCAATCACATGCATATCAGCTCTGTCATAGGCATCACCTACAAAAACACAATTGCCAAGAAGAATAGGTTGATGCTGAAGACAGAAATTCACAAGTTTTGCGACGGAACCCTCAAGATCGTCAGCAGAAATATCGAACAGAGGTTGGAGGAGATAAATAGAGACACGATGCTGAGGATCCACCGATTTGTGAGAGAACAGCCCCTCCTGATGGAATTGTTGGATGACATCGAGGAGCGCCTGAAGCTTAGGGAGACCGTTGGGGACTACGAGCATGCGCTGGGCTTGCGCAGATCGTACTATGCCCGACAAGGACGAATAGCGCAGAGACGCAATCAAGCACAAAGGGGGAGATTGTAGAATACCATTTGTAACTGTGCTTGATTTCATTAGTTGTCCTTGTAATTAGGGGCTTTACTTGTATTAGTCTTTAGATTAAGGACTAGTTTGATATTTATACCAAGCTTGTTTGGTATAAATACTTGTAAATGAATTGAGCTGAATAGAGAAAGTTTAGAGAATTGATCCGAAGGGCTTGCAATTCGATTTCTAGAGAGAGAAACAACAATAACTTTCTCACTCTAATTGAATTCTCTCTCGTGTTCTTAACTTGAGTTTTTCGATCGAATTCAATTGATTATCTAAACGATCGAATTGCTATGGATTCTAGCCTAGGATCGTAGAGTTGTTAATCTGAGGACCTAACATCATAGCTCTGAAAGATCAAGCCGAAAATTTACTACAGTCACTCGAAGAGGGACCTGCACAATTTTGGGTCATCATAGCCTGTGATTACCCGGCTACTAGGCGACTTAAGGAGCCTAGGGAGTACTCTATCGAGGAAAAGGCACGCGCGAAGACTGATCTGATAGCCATGAACACAGTCATGCAAGGAATCCCCAATGACATCTATAGACAAATAGACAGCCTCCCAACTGCTAACGGAATGTGGGATGAGTTGCATAGTATGATGCAGAGGACGGAAGTACGCATCAAGGCCAAAAAGGCGAATATTCTCACTGCATATGACTCCTTTGAAGCAAAGCCGGAGGAGAGCCTGTATGATATATATCAAAGATACCCCACTCTTCTCAACGAGATGAGGAAGATAGAAATCTCAAAGACGAACATGGAAACAAATATCAGATTTCTATCCTGTATGCCCTCAGACTTGAAAAAGATATCCACTCAACTTAGACAAAACAAAGATATGGAGGAGTTGGATATTCATGTAGTCTTTGATAATCTCGCCCAACACGAGGAAGATGTTTGCGAGACTCAGAGAGAGCAGAAGGGCAAGCAGGTTGACAACACCATTGCTCTAGTCTCAGAGAAGCGTGGAACAAAGCCTCGCAAAGAGAAGATCGTTAGGCCTCCCTTCTCATCATAGTCAGAAGAAGAATCAGACGTCGAGCCAAGCATGAAGGCACTAGGGAAGCAGTTGGCCTTAATAGGAAAAACGATGAGCAAGAAATACTTCAAGAAGAAGTCCTCATCCTCGGCCAACAAACTTCGGACCTCAAGCTCTAAGAACAAGGAACATGCACCAGAGAGCTCCGAAGTCAAGAACACGAAAGAGCCCAACAAGTGCTTCAACTGTGGCAAGCCTCGTCATTTTGCCAAAGAATGCACTCTTCCCAAGAAAAGAGATGCTAATTACTACTCCAAGAAGCTTCAACTCACGAAGCAGAAGGAAGCAGGGTAGCCCTCATGGCAGAGCAGGAACATTGGCTCGAAAACACATCTAGCTCTGGAGACGAGAATCTTGCCCTCATGGCACGCCTTGACGACGACAGCGACGCCGAAACATCCAACCGAAGGACGACGATAACGCATCCACCTCATCACAAGAGATCCATCATGTGTGGTACCTCGACTCTGGTTGCTCGACACACATGACTGGAAATCAAGAGTTGCTGAGCAACTACAAAGACCGACCAACGGCAAAGTCAGATTCGGAAACAATGACTCAGCTCCCATTCTTGGAGGTGGGGATACTATTTTGGAAAATCTGACGATAAAAAATGTCTCTTATGTCGAAGGTCTCCGCCATAAGTTGTTCAGCATAAGCCAGTTCTGTGATAAAGATTTCAAGTGGTCTTCCACACTGACCAGTGCAGAATTTTGGACAGTCAGGACACAGAACTCCTCTACGGACTTCGGAAATCCAATCTTTACACGATCAAACTGACATCCGTGCGGCCCTCGACAGCTGTATGCCTCATCTTTCAGACTGTTTTACAGAGGAACAACTTATGGCATCAACGAATGTCTCATCTAAATATGAAAGCTCTCCAATGCTTTCCTACGAAAAGTTGGTTCACGGTCTTCCAACTATACTACTACAAAATGAGCATCATTGTTCGACATGTCAATTAGGAAAATGAAGCGAGCGTCTCATCAAGTCAAGCAAATTGCGTCTACCTCTCGACCATTGGAACTAATCCACATGGACCTCTGTGGGCCAATGCAGACACAGAGTATCAGTGGACGCAACTACGTGCTAGTAATCGTCGATGACTTCTCTCGCTACACTTGGACAAAGTTCCTCTGAACCAAAGATGAGACAGAGGACTTGATTATCAACTTTGTGAATACTACTCAGAATCTGCTGCAACAGACTATTCAAGTTATTCGAACAGACAACGGCACTGAGTTCTAGAATCAATATGTCAGTGAGTTTTATCAGAAACTTGGAATAAGTCAACAATTCTCAGCCGCAAAAACACCTCAATAAAATGGGGTCATTGAAAGGAAAAACATAACCCTAGTGGAAGCCACTCGTACAATGCTGATCCATTCTGGCCTTCCACAATTTCTTTGGGCTGAAGCAGTAAATACCGCCTATTTTACCAAAACAGGACTATGGTTCACAAACGGTTTAACAAAACTCCGTACGAGATTGTAAATAAAAGAGTACCCAACATCTCTTTCTTTAAAGTCTTCGGGTGCAAGTGCTTTGTGGCGAACGACAGAGAGCAACGTGCAAAGTTCGACCCTGAAGTATTCGAAGCAACTTTCGTCGGTTATTCTTCAACATCAAAAGCGTACCGTGTATACATCAAGTCCACCCGCATGATTAGGGAAAGCTACAACGTCACTTTTCACGAAGTGAACGAGATGCTTCTGAACAAAACAGTTCAGGACCCGTGCTCAACTCGTTGGCTTCTAAAAACAACATCTCAGAACCCGTATTCATTGGTGTGTTGGCACAAAGCCAACCGAAGATGGCAACAACTCAGCAATCACCGCCAGACGAAGCTCTAAGACTTGTGTTAGAACACTTGGATTCCCTCTTTGAGCCTCTACATCTGCCAGTCACCATCAATCATACACCCGACGTGGCCAATGTACCAAGTTCTTCAACAGTCACTACCTCACCCGATTCAGATTTGCCACAACAATGAAGAACCTACCTTGGGTGTTGAGGAAGAATCATCAGAGTCGCTCCCTCCCAGTGCAGATTTGTAACTTCCTCACACTAATGAACAATCCGAGTTCATTGGAAATGTAGATCTACAAATGGCTAATGCATCATCTTTAGCTTTTCCACATGAGCGCAAGTGGACTAGAGCTCACCCGGTTGATCAGATAATTGGCGATCCTTCGAGCGGAGTAATGACACGACATCAACACTGTCTTTTCAGCTGTTTCTTAAACCAAAATGAATCCACTAAGGTAGCAGACGAACTACAAAAACCGGATTGGATTATTGCAATGCAAGAGGAAATCAACCAATTCAAACGTCTTCAAGTGTGGAAATTAGTACCCCGTCTGCATGGGAAAACTATCATTGGAACAAAATGGGTATTTAAGAACAAAAAGAATGAAGATGGCGAAGTGATCAGGAACAAGGCACGATTAGTTGCTAAGGGATATAACCAACAATAAGGCATTGACTACGACGAAACGTATGCTCCTGTTGCCCGAATTGAAGCCATTCGTCTCTTATTGGCTTACGCGGCTCATAACGCCTTCAAGGTCTATCAAATGGACGTTAAAACCGCCTTTCTCAACGGCGCTTAAAGAAGAAGTCTATGTCGCTCAGCCAGACGGCTTCGTTGATCAAGAACATCCGGATCACGTCTACCGATTGGATAAAACTCTCTACGAACTAAAACAAGCCCCACGTGATTGGTATGATGTCCTGAGTGACTTCCTCGTAATGTCTGGATTTATTCGAGGAACAATCGATACGACCCTCTTCATCAAATGGCAAAACAAGGATCTGATGGTAGTTCAAGTTTACGTCGACAACATCATTTTCGGTTCAATAAATCCACGGCTTTGCAAGAAGTTTGGAGATCTCATGAAGAGTAAATTCGAAATGAGCCACATGGGAGAGATGCAATTTTTCCTAGGACTTCAAGTCAGGCAGCTCGATGATGGGATATTTATCAGTCAAACAAAATATATTAAGGACATCCTGAAAAAGTTCCATCAAGATTAGAGCAAGCCTCTCAGCACTCCCATGTCAACAAGTTGCAAGTTGGATGCCGATCCCACAGGAAAATCGGTCGACATCGCACTCTATCGCAGCATAATTGGATCTCTTCTCTACCTCACTTCTAGTCGGCCTGATATCATGTTTGCCACTTGTATTCGTTCCCGCTTCCAAGCCGATCCCAAAGAATCTCACATGCTCGCGGTGAAGCGTATTCTTTGTTACCTCAAGGCACTACTACCTTAGGACTATGGTATCCTAAAGGTACGAACTTCAAACTTATTGGCTACACTGACGCAGATTATGCAGGTTGCTGAATGGACAGGAAAAGCACCTCCGGTGGCGCTCAATTTCTAGGCGAAAAGCTAGTCTGCTGGTCATCCAAAAAGCAAAATTGCGTCTTAACTTCGACGTCTTAAGCTGAATACATCGCAGCCGCCAGCTGTTGCTCCCAGATGCTATGGATGCGGACTCAGCTTGGCGATTATGGGTACAATTTGAATAATATACCGATATCTAGTGATAGCCAAAGTGCTATCGCAATTACGTGCAATAATGTTCACCATTCACGCACGAAACACATAGACATCAGATATCACTTTATCGAAGACCACGTAGAAAAAGGCACCATTGACATGTACTTTGTGAACACGGAATATCAACTAGCCGACTTTTCACCAAGGCATTGGATGAAAAACGATTCCAATTCCTTGTCGGAAAATTAGGCATGTTGCATCTTCCGTGATATGTGCATTACCTGATCTTCTGTGCTATCACATGCTCTATTCTACGTGTTTTCCATGCTCATTTGTCATCTTGCGTGATAATAAAAAATATATATATATAATATATATATATAAATACACATATACCTATAATATAGGGGAATGAAGAAATCATTAGGATGCTCGATCTATGTCACAATTAGATTTCCCTGGCATGCGACTGATTACTTGCTTAATTTTGTCAGTCTAAGTCGCATTCTTGTGTCTAAAGCTCATTTAGCTTGCTCCACTAGACACAACGTCACTTTACATAAATAAGCATTCTGGCCTGTTATTTTTCCTTTCTGTTGATTTATTCTTGAGTGAGTCACACATCAATTGCTTGTCTTAAACCAGTGATTTTTGGCTTCATAGTCACCTTTCGTTAGATCCTTAAGAAAATGATTAGAGAACTTAGGAAATTCCTCACTTGGCCTAGAAAATTTCAATACTTTAATATAGCCTTTAGTCATCCTTTTGAGCCTTCTCCGATATCATTTTCTTCACTTGAACATCATTTGAGCCTTCAACCGAACAACTATGTCTTCGATGGGATAGTCAATCGAGAAAATGAGGGGGAGAACACGAGACGACAAAGAAAAAGATGACGAAAGAATGTGGAAAACGCACACGAGGAATGCTCAACGCACAAAAAGAGTTCAAAAGAACCTGCCCCTTGACTATCACAATCTCATGTCATTAGGAGGGGGCATGGATCTTGCTGTGAACTTCTTCATCGATAATCTCGTACACGCGTCAGAACGGCTGGAAAGAGGAGCACCACGAAGTGAACTTCTCCAACGATAATCCGGTCTTATATCGAGACAACGAGAAGAGGAGCACGGCCTTGGGTTCGAATTCGACAACTGCGAACTTCTTCAAATCGATAATCTCTGAAACCTCACTAGGGATTAAGAGAAAAAGAGCGCGGTATCGGCCCGAGAATGAACAAGAAGATCTTCGCCTTAGATAATCTCTCAGCCTCGTAGAGAAGCGGAGCTTCAGCTTGAGCAAGTGCAGTCTGAGACAAAAATCGTTAATGGATGAGAAAGATAAATAATAAGAAGAAAAACGGCAAAAAGGAGGAGAACGACGAAGAAGAGGAAGAAGATCCTTAGTCCACAATTCCGAAACTATCATTCCCTTCTTAGTCAGAGCCAAATTAAAACCTTTCACAGTCTCTATGATTCCACATCGACGATCTTTTGCAAAGGTGAAATGATTAAAAACGCCTCCATCACATGTAAATTGACTTATGATTGCTTGTGTTAACTAGAGGGATATAAATATAATCATCCCAAGGTAAAAATAATCGAGTGCTAGAATGAACCCAGTGAGAGTTGTCGAAATGGATCATTCTATGAACTTAGGACTTTAGTTTGACGACGGGACTTGACGGTATATGATCTTTTCAGGTGTCGTGTGAAATTTAGGCGTGACAATGATCGTAGCAAAATAATCTGACCCCATACTATTGATAATATTAATATGCATATGAAAAATTATATATATATGATATTTTTACTGAAAATTTTACTTCACTATAAAAAAAAATCGCATAAAAATCACATATTTTGAAATGAAGTTTTATATTTCATATGCATTGACTTGTTTAAATGCGATTATCTATTTTTGCTCATACCCTCGCACGAAAATGAGAAGGGGAAGCATTTACAAATTTATGCCTTAAAGCTCCAGATATTTTTAATGATCTTCCTCTACGTATTGCAGAAACAATGCGGAGGTCAAGAATTCTTCAAGACTTGGAGTATTCTGCATAAAACTTGTTGGTTGGTTAAAATTTGTGATAGCTAACGTCTTTCTATGATTTTGAATTTAACCAATTTTTCCTTTATTAAGGGGGGCCTCATTAAAACAAGTATTGCTTCCATAGTTAACTCTAAATCATTCTCGAACATTTTGCTCTAAAGTTTTGCAGATTCGCGAAATATGATTTTGGAGCCAGATGTCATCATTCGAAATTCCAGGGAGTTAATTACATTTATTTTCATATCCAGGGGGAGCAATTATGTGGTTGAGTACTTAAACTTAAGGTCTGTCTGAAATACCTTGAAAAATAATTTTGAGCGAAATTTGTAGTTTCCGATCACAAATTATCGATCGAAAATTAACTTGGACTAAATGGCAATTTTCGCTTCAATTTCTCGAGCGAAAATCAAAATAGCTACCAAATTTCTCGATCGCTAATTTTTCGATCGCAAACAATAATAGGCCTTGAATTTCAAGTGACGAATAAACGTCTAATCAGCCCATTTAACGAATTTAATTCTTGCAGTCGGAAATTCTCAAATACACGCAAAACCACCCTCAATCGAAAAATTTCAACAGTCAAATTCTCTCGCGCAAAACATTTTCTATCAAAAGACGAACGTCAAAATCTTCAAAATCTTACGATTTTGCATCTAATTTTCATGTTTTGAAAGTAGATTTGACTTCCTTTAGGGGTTATCGTGCATGTAAACTAGATTTGCATTTGTATTGTGTGATCGATCTTTCGCATGATTCCGTGTTAAAAATCTCGATTGTTCAAAATGTGAAAACTAGATTGATATTTTGCAGTATTTACGAGCATTCTAGGTGTATAATCTGGGTTAAATCTGCATTTAAGTTAGTATTAAGCATTTTGGGAACATATCGCTTCGATTATTTGCGTTCTTAAAGGTTGATTTTGAGTTCGACTAAACTGGGTTTTTCAAGTGTTCAAAGGCGTCGAAGAACTCTCTATCGCAAACAGTGTCGATTGAATTTCAATTTGATTGATTTACTGTTTGCATCGTAAAAGATTTTCGATCGCAAAATTTCTTTTTGGTCGTTCACATAATAACGCTGATCGAAAAATAATTACAATCGAGAAATTGATTTTTGATTTTATGCGAGCGAAAAAAAAAACTACTGAACCAAATGGATAAAATATATGCCATTTCTTTTCTTAATTTTCGAACGCAAAACTTACAGTCGATAATTTCGATTTCTATCTTGTTCTCGGTCGAAAATTTTAGCGGTGAAAAATTAATTTTTTCGACGATAAAATTTCTCGATCGTAAAAGCACAAAACGATAATTTGATCGATCGAAAATTTTTTCGATGGTCGACTTAGTCTCTCATTGACAATTTTCTCGATCGTAAAATTTCGCAGCGAAAAACCTTTTTAAAATCGAATCTTTCTCGCTCAATAAATTTCATAGCGAAAAAAAATTTTATTCACGCGCGAAAAGTTTTCGATCGTAAATTTACATGGAAAACTAATTTCTCGATCGTAAATTTACACGAAAATTTTTCTCGATCGTAAAATTTCTCGGCTACAGTACCACAACTTAAGTTCAAACACTTAGAAATTTTCTAAGTCCTTTTTCAACTGTAGCTATCATTAGCGAATAAAATTTTCGATCGCAATATACAATTCAAAATCACATTTAGGCAATTCAATTGAGAATTTCAAACTCTCGCGCGATAAAAAGCACGGAGTGAATAGTATTTTAACACTTACATGCATATGTGGAAATAAAATTGTTTCTCCAAAAATTCACTCACTATGACCTATATGTGCATTGACATTTCCACTACAATTTTATCAAACATGTTATAAATAGCTTCATAATTATGGTTTGATAAATTCGAACTTCGACTAAATTTTAATCTAACTAACGACTTGAATATGTATTTCAGATGGATCACTACCCTACCTACAACCACATCTACGAGAAGGCTCTATACCTTTACGTACACGACACGAACTTCCAACTAGTCTGACCACCTTCCGGCGTCCAGACGACATCATCGTGTCCATACTACAAGGCCATCCACTATGGCATGCTCTTACCGTGACGGCCTCAGTGCTGATGGTCACCTCCAGCAGTTTTGGGGTATGATCAAGAGCCTCATCATGAATGGGGCGTATCACTTCACCACAGTTGTAGGGACGAGGCACGTCTGTATGAGCAAGAATGACCACAGACTTCTGCTCGACCTCCCTCACAGCCAAAATTACGACCCCCTCCCATCAGATGCAGAATTGGTGCATGATTTCCTCCAAATGGGGTACCGTCCGCCGCTCACCAAGCTAGCTCAGATGCATAGCAACGGGATTCCCCATCCGTGGAAGACACTTTTTGGTATAATCAATAAGTGTTTGTCCCCGAAGCATGCAGGCTTCGACAAAGGCAATGGCCACATCCTCCGAATATTTCAGAATGTTCTCGCGGAATTACGATTTCGCTCAACTGATCTGGAACGACCTCGCGGAACAGATCAGACAGAAAGAGAACAAACGGTCCAAAAATGTGCCGTATGCGAGATGGTTCTCCGTCATCATCCGACAACAAATGGAGATGTACGAGCAGAATATTCCTCACCTGCCTCCGGGAGGAAACTACCAGCCACCTGGGCTTAAGTTCTTCCACATACCCAGGCTCGCGGACCTAGCCCAGCCATCGATGGCCATTCCGCTCGAGCTGCTACGTCTCGCCAACCCCACGGGAGATGAATATCAGAAGTACTATCGCGAACATCATTTGACTGAGCAGATGATTCGAGGGTCCCCGACAGAGTTCCAAGTGAGCCCTCCACAACAACCCAGTCCTGAAGACACGATGATTGATGAAGTGGCTCAGGAACTAGAGATGGAGCCCCCAACTCATGAGGAAACAATGCCAGATGTTGAGTCCAGGCAGATAGATGCCGTGGCTCAAGAGTTGGAACTCGAAGCTCCAAAAGTGTCACTTAGTGCTGAAGTGCCCATCATTGTCGGCGTGCTCGAAGAACCTATTGAGGAAGGTAATTTAGCAGCACAGCCCGAGGCAGAAACGGGGCACATCTCACCACCGCTGGTTACTACGCCAGAAACTGAGACTCTAATTTCAACAATGCAACCCATTGAGCCTCCGGTGACGGAACCAGACAGTGAGGATGCAGCACGAGGACTCTCACCTCACATGGCTACCCCATCAGACACGGAGTCAGATGAAGAGATTCAGCAGATAAAAAGGACTCCGAGACGACTAAGTGTATCACTTGAGTCCATCTTCACCGTCGTCACCACCGCACCAGACATCGCGTCGATCTTACCGTCAAGTGCTGCGGACATTCCTTCGCTCACTCTTGAGCCGCTGCACGACATACCGGTGTCTGGTTCACAGGTTCAATCAGAACCTGTTAAAACACCCATAGAGGAGAATCTTCAAGATTCGACTCAAGGATTGGGTGGAAGTCTCCAACAGTGACAACTTAAGTGACTGCAAGCCAACCTGATGAGCCAGTGTTAGGTCAAGGGTTGACAACAGGCGACATCAGTCGTCCTGTACCATCCACAACGGAGGCGTTCGCTCTGTACGTGACTGAAGACAGCCTTCCGGCCACTCTCGCTAACGCACTGAAGAATTTTGAAGACAAAATTATGGAGAGTGTGCGCAATGCCATTGAGACGTCCCGCCAAGATCGTGGGAAAGCAACAGTCTCGCAGCCGTCTTCATCACAACCCATCCTCACACCCAGTCAACCCACACTATCCTCACAAATCCCAACACCCATCCTCACCCACAACCATAATCATGCCACAGTAGCCATCGGCGCACTCCACTCAATTCTGGTCGCCAGGCTGTTGGAATTGACCACACGAACGCCGGAAGAAGATCTCTTCCGCCGTCTCGTTGATCGTCCTGACCCATCCGAAATGTGTCGTGGCCAAGGCTCCCACTCCAAACTCCGACATGAAGACCCAGACGATCAGGGCCGTCCTGAGGGGGAGAAGAGGCCAAGGATAATCGCAAGGGGACAGAGACAGAACCCTGGCGCGACTCAGACAAGTAAAGGAGTCGCTGGAACCTCACAACCCACTACCCAAACAACCACCACCACTCAAACCCAAACTCAAACCCACATCGACCCACCAACCTTTCAAATAAGGACACCTCCGCCCACACCACCAACCTTCTCAAGACCCTTGCTTTCGGAAGAAGAAGCAAGTGCTGCCATGCATGTCGCCCTAGCGCAGACCAGGCAACTCCCTCAACTGCTCCAGACCAACCGATAATAGCGGTGCAGTCGCACAGGCAAAGGAACCACGATCTCATAGCAAGTCCAAACATATTGAGAGAAAATATCACGTATTACGTGAGTTCGTCGAAAACGGGATGGTCGCTGTGCAGAAAATCGCCACCGCAGAAAACGTGGCGGACCCGCTCACGAAGCCCTTGTCCCAAGCAGTTATGGAACAACATCTAGACAAGATGGGGCTACGATACCATTGCGACTGGCATTAGGTGCATCGCATGGCATTCGAGTGCAAGTGGGAGGCTGTTAGGGAGTGTGCCCTCGGAATGCCATACGAGGACTAGGAATAGTATAGGGCGCACGATGATGTATAGGTTGTAAGACAGGTTTATTGAATAAACCGTCAAATAAATTAATGAATATATATTTTCATTATAATAAAGGCATTATTATTTATTTATCGAATTTAAAGTCTACTTGGCATCCGGCAGTGCGATAAATAGATAACGGCCAAATGTTTGAGTTGGACGTCTGATTCTCGTGGGACGAGAGACGAGACACCGGACGGTCGTTAATCTCAACATTAAATAAAAAGTCCGTAAGTCTAAGGATTCTAGTTGGGTGACTAGATATCCGAATATGACTTATCCATTGACGACCACATAGTATCGGTAGTGTCACCGATTACCTGAGAGGTTGTGGGTCGTGATGGAGATATCGTGATAGGAGAGATCGCATATCCGGACATTCGGCTCGTATTCATCTCAATCACATGGCTAGGGTGTTGTCAATGATTGAACGAATGACTATAGCAGCCTCAGACCGATAGGGTCATTGACGGATTTGCTTTCGCGATTTCGGTTTGTCGCTAAGTTGGCTAGGCTCGCAAGTGTTCATAAATGAGACACGGGTCAGCGACGAAATGCAACCGACATTACGGAGGTGATTGCCGGGCTTTGACTGCTATCGGGATTCACTGCCTATATTCGTATAGGTTATGTCCTATGAGGTAATCGGAGAGCGACGATTATAAAGCCTTCGGCCGAAGCTTGGAAAACTTGCTTGTATTAGATACATAGCGGAGTTTAAATAATCGGTTCGGTCTCGATTATAACATAGTGTTAGGTTAGTGAGTTTGACATTTGCATGGATCTCACCTAATCGGGACGCAAGTGAAAGGCGTAAGAAGAATGTATACACTATAGTCGGTTCGCCCGAATTAGATCAAAATTCGTTCTGAACTGGGATCTGTCCGGTACCGTGGGATTGGCTAGGCGAATACCGGGACTCGTGGATTCCTCCCATGCCAGTTGAGACGGACCTGGAGAGTCGCGCTTAAAAATGGTAATGAACTTGAACGAAAACGGCGGGCTTTTCTGTGGAACCTAACGAATGAGATTCGTTGAGGTAGTGACAAAGTTGATACGAGGTGTCGATGACTTAGTTAAATTCCAGTGACAGTCACGAAAATAATTAGTACTTAAGATTGTCTTAAGTGCTTAATTAATTAACTAAATGGGCTCAATTATAATTAAAATAATTAAATTAGATTTAATTATTTTATTATTTTAAATTGAGGGACTAAATTGAGAATTTAGAAACCTCAAGAGCTAAAATAAAATTACCATAAAATAAAAAAAACTAGAAAACTCTACACATCCACGTTGGGATGTGTAGAATAAATGAGTCATTTTTTTATTATTTAATATGACACTTGTTATAACAAGTGTCTCAATTAAAATTAAAAAATAAATAAATAAATAAATATTAATCATGCATAAAGCAACGTGAGTTGCTTAAGGCATGTAGGCGTGAGTTGATAGTTTTGTTTTAAGAGAGAAAGATGGAAAAGGTTCAAACCATTTTTCTTAAGCCACATAAAACCGACGGGTTCGTTTGACGAGTCCCGACGCCCGAACCGAGTTGCATCTAGCCATCGGGAGCAGTCTCGGAGGTTTGTTTAAGGTCATACCGGCGTGACGATCTAGCCCGGAGGCCCCGGGATCCAGACGAGGTGTAGCCACATCCATCCGAGGCGACAACAGAAGAAATCTCGTTCACCGAAGGTATACCTCGAACGATTTGATTTACGAAAAATACCAAACCATATCGGAATAATTCGCAAGACCCCTCGTTGGAAACGCCAAGAAGTGTAGATATATTCTGGAAAATTTGGTATTGATCGAAAATCATTTCAGTCGTCAAATAGTCAATAGACGGCAGACTGCAGCTTTACTCGAATTAATAATTTCGAACCACAGATTTGATTTTGAGGAAAATACCGAACGATATCGGAATAATTCGAAAGACCTATCGTTTCGAACGTTGGGAAGTGTAGAATTATTCTAGAAAATTTGGTATTGATCAAAAATCATTTAGGTCTCCAAATAATCAAAAAACGTCTGGTTGCCGCTTTGTTCAATTAATTTGGATCTAAATTATTAATTCAAATAAATTGGAAACAAATTCGAATTTTGATAATTCGAATTAACCGCGATCTCCCGAGGCTTAGGGCAATATCATAGACCCTCGGGAGAAGCCGAATGGCGTAAGGTTGAATTTAGATATTAAAAATCGAAAATTCGCCACCCTACGCCGCTCGGTACAAACCGTGCTTCCGCTATAGCCACGTTGCGCTGTTCGGGGACCGGCGTCGATTAATCGGGCCCACCCCAACAGTAATGTGCCAATCACTGTCTGCAACTGAGAGTTCGTCGCTGCAATTTGTTACTGGAGTGCCTTAAATTTGGCTCGTGGCCTTCTCCTTGCTTACTCTGAATACGCCTGGCGTCTTCATCCTCGTATTGCCCCTCATGAAAATGTTCCTTGAATAGTCCTCGATCAGGTTCCAAGCATCAATCGCACTGAGCTTCATGAGCCCTCCTCCTTCGGCTCCGTATAACATATGAACAGTCAGATCATTAAGCCCTCGTGGAAGCGGTTAATCCCAGCTGCTTCGACATCACGTGTTGCGGGTACTTCTTCGGTAGCGCCTTGAATCACTCCACACCTCGTAGAGATTTTTTGAGTCCTTTCGATGGAAGAGCGATATCTCAATTTTTAGTCTTAGCACTTTCGACAACGGAAAGTAGTGGCTGATGAATGCGGCCCGCATCTCCTCCCACGTAGTGATCGATGGGGGCAGCAACATCTCAAGCCAATCCTTGGCTCTGAACTTAGGGAGAATGGGAATAGCATAAGTTTGATCGCATTGCCCATGACCCCATCGAGCTTAATGGTGTCGGTTACCATCAGAAAGGCCTTCAGGTGCGAGTAAGGGTCGTCGTATGGATTTACCTGAAACTTGGCCGTCTGAAAATCATCTGAAGCCAAGAATACTTCAGCTCAAAATTGTTGTTCTCAATCGGCAGAATAACGATTGCTGATTCTGTTCTGCCTAGTGCGGCGTTCGTGAGCAAATCTTGTAGTGACTGCTCCTCCTCTGGAACGTTATGAACAGGCACTTTATGGTCCGCCATCTCTACTTTTGTATTTGGGCTGTCTACGAGTGCACTCGAGAGTTTTGGGTCGATTCCTAAGAGCTGTCCTCTGAGTAGTTTACTAACGGTTCCTGACAATAGTGGTCGCTCCTTCGATGTCGTACCTGAGTTGCCTTCATAACTTACACTCGAAATCTGGGTCTGCATCAACAACGGAACTCGATGGATGGCTTCGGTTCAGTCACCGCTAAATCGTACCTTCAATAAGCAAAAACAAAAATTAACGAATAAACAGATAAACACGTCGAACAAACAATGAAAGTAATGATATATAAACACAAAAACGCAAATAATGAAAAAATAAGAAGACTTCAAATAACGTGGCTAAAGTAACAAACTACGGTGTTCCTAATATCAATCTATTCCCCGGCAACGGAGCCAAAAACTTGACCGAAACGCGGTGTACTAATGTAAAGTGCAAGTGTGACAAGTGATAAATAAAACGAATACGTAATTACTAGCACCAACGTGCGATAGGCAGTGGACCTATCGTTTGTAGTGTAGTGAGTAAACGAGTATCAAACATGAGGAATGGACTGATTCCTAGTAATAACCTATCGACTCGATATCTAGCATAAATAAATTATGAAAGTTGTTTATATTACGAACTAACCTAACAGACCAATCCTGAAGCAATGAGAGATTCAAAGAGCACGGCTAAACTGGTAAGAGTGCTTTCAGATAATAAAGATGTGATCGGGATTCGAATCCCGCTAGGTTCTATCGGCCAAGACAATAAAATTGCTCCATTTGATTAAGACTAAATCGCAGTAATTTCCTACCCACTTACGAATTTCCTACGAACGGTCTAATCGTTGTTTAGCTGTCGCCCTAAATGATTTTCCACACGTTCAGTCTAACACATTGATGGGGATGGTCAAACTACTAGTGGGAAATAAAGACACAAAAAACTCAGGCATGGCCTTCAAGCTACCAAGACTAGAGCCGTCAAAATGGCCCGCGGCCCGCGGGCCACCCGCCCCGCCCTGCCTATGGGGCGGGCTTGGCTGGGTTGGGAGTTTTAAGGCCCGTCAGAAGGCGGGCCTAAACGGGCTAGCCCGCGCGGGCCGGCCCACCATATATTTTAGTTAATTTATTTTATAATTAAATATATATTTATTTAAATAGATAAATTAATTAATGATTTTATTTATGATGCATTTATTAATTAATACATGATTAATGTATATTTAAATATTATAATTAAATAATTAATGATGCATTTATTAATTAATACATAATTAATGTATATTTAAATAACATAATTATAAAAATTAGTTAATTAAGGCCCGCGGCCCGCTGGCGGGGCGGGCTGGGCTTCAGTTTTGGAGGCCCGCCAGTTGGCGGGCCAGCCCCGCCCCGCCCAGCCAAACAGCGGGCTTTGGCGGGTGGCGGGCCAGCCCGCCCCGGCCCGGCCCATTGACAGCTCTAACCAAGACCATTCAACACCTATCTTTAATATTATTAAATAACGTTAGTCTTTATATGTAGTCCAATAATCTCTGTAAGGGGGCTAAGTTTGAATAAAAAATATATCTATCGAATTCTCTCTTTCAAGCTCACGTGGTGATCTTGGTGCAATCCGTATCAGAGTGGTATCAGAGCCGACCACGATGAGCGGTGACGGTCGTGACGTTGATCAGACCGGGAATAATGGCGAAGCGTTGCAACGTTTGGAGCAGCGCGTTGAACAACGCTTCCAACGCTTGGAAGAGCGGTTTTCGGAAGTGCTCGGACGATTCGTCGAGCTCGGGGCCCGACGGCCTAACCAAAAGCGAAGGGAACAATGCATAAACGCATATCCTTCCGATTCCGACTCTAGCTTTAGGCTTGAAGAGGAGGAGCAGCCACAACGCGGTCACCATTTTCAACTCAAGGTGGACCTCAATACCTTTGATGCGTTCCTTGGGATAGAAGACTTTCTAGAGTGGCTAGCCGATGTCGAGAAATTCTTTGATTACATGTATACGCCTCAACACCGGAGAGTTAAAATAGTGGCCTGTAGACTAAAGGGTGGAGCGTCTCCTTGGTGGGAGAGAGTCCAACGGCGTCGAAACAGAGAAGGCGGAGGCAACGTTCGCTCTTGGCACCAGATGAAACAACTCTGATGAGCGAGTTCTTACCTCCGGATTACGAACAAATATTGTTTCATCAATACCAAAGGTGTCGTCAGAAGGATAGGAGCGTCCAAGAATACACGACAGAATTCCTACGGCTCACCGAACGGAATAATCTTAACAAATTCGAGGGTCAAACAGTTTCAAGATATCTCCAAGGCCTTCGTGAAAGCATACGTGAAAGAATCGGAGTTCAAGTTATTAGAACAATGGCTGAGGCTCGAAATTTGGCAATCAAAGCTGAGATGGCCGATAGCGTTCGTAGTAGGAAGCACCCCTCTGTGTCTCGAGAGATTCCTAGCGGTGGGGAAATACCACAGCTGCAACAGTCTGCTGATCATGAAGGGACGAAAGCAATGGGGAAGAAACATGTACGCTCGGTAGGCGAGAAAAGAGACGACAATCCGTATGCAAAACCAGCCCCCATCCATTGTTACCGATGTAATCAAGTTGGTCATCGCTCGAACGTGTGCACCCAGAGGAGAACCGATGGCCTCGTTGATAAGGAGACCGACATTGAAAAGGTGGCTTGCGATCCCGAAGACACTGACGAGGAAGGTGAAGAGGCGCAAGAGAGCTTTGTCCTTCAAAAGCTTCTCCTTGCTCCTAAGAGTGAAGATACGAGCCAACGAAATACCATTTTCCGATCACGTTGCGTCGTGGTCATCTTTGTGATTTAGTTATCGATGGCGGGAGCTGCATGAACGTCATCGGGATGAAGGTGGTCGAGAAACTATAGCTACCATGTGAGAAGATTTCTACGCCTTACGAATTTTGGTGGCTTAAGTCTAAGGAGGAAAGGGTTCGGGTGACCGAGAGGTGCAAACACTCGTTCTCGATCGGAAAGTTCGAAGATCAGGTGTATTGTGATGTCGTCGACATGGACAGTTGTCACATATTGCTGGGATAACCGTGGCTATTCGATTCCGATGCTCGTCATTTGGGTCGAAGCAATACTTACGAAGTCACCCGAGGAAACGTCAAGTACCTGTTGCGTCCAAGATCTCATACACCTACCACCGCAAAGGCCTCATACTTGGCTGTTTTAAGTTCGTTGGAGGAGGACGTGAAGCAACGTGAAGATTTTGAGTTAGAGCGTAGAAGCACTGAATATGTAGATGGAGTTGTGACCTCCACGGGGCATGAGAAGAAAGTTATTCAGCATTCGAAAGACCCTCCCTCTAAAAGAAACAAGGTTGTGCGAAAAATGGATTGGGTCTCGTATTTCTTGCTCGGCTTTCTCGGCCTGTTGACATTCGTGGTTGCGGCCTATCACGGGGATACGATGAGTTTCTGCCGCCATGCATCGTCTCCTACTAGCCCGATTTCCCTACGACTACTTGATCCCGGTATATCTAAGCAGGCCCGAGATAATGCTTAAGACAATCCTAAATATTGGGACCTCGCCCTCGCCCTCGCCCAAGCTGAATTTCAATATGATTCTTCCGCACATTCTTCGACGGGGAGGTCATCGTTCTCAATTGTCTATCCCAGTCCTCCAAAGATGGTGCTCGATATGGTTGGTGTGCTACGAAACAATTCTCGAAATAAGACAGCACAGCGAATGGGCGTTGACGCCGTTATTGGTCAACAAGAAGTCCGACAGAAGCTAGCAAAGTCGGCTGCCCACTACAAAGCTAAAGCGGATAAACATCGAAGGAGCGAAGTCTTTCAAGAGGGCGATTATGTTATGGTGCGCCTTAGGGACGAAAGAAGACGACCAGGGGGCACATGCAACAAACCTCTTCCGCAGAAATATGGTCGATACCCAGAGCTCCGTTATACCCCGACGCGAGGACACGTCAAGCTTCAGTGGGGGAAACTGATGGGGATGGTCAAACTACTAGTGGGAAATAAAGACAAAAAAACTCGCGCATGGCCTTCAAGCTACCAAGACCATTCAACACCTATCTTGAATAAAAATTATCTCTATCGAATTCTCTCTTTCAAGCTCACGTGGTGATCTTGGTGCAATCCGTATCACACATAAACATGTTACAGCGAAGAAAACTGTCATAAATAGATAAACTGTCAAAACACACGAAGTCACAATAAATATATGTCTTAACTACGAATCGACCTAGCATTCTCTAATCTCAAAGACAAAGGGAATTTAGCTACTCATAATTACCGAGAAAACAACGAAAGAAATATAAAATAAGGGTGAAGAACTCATGATCTTTCCTATTGGTGGATCTGGGATAATCTCGTGAAAGGATCTTCGTTCTTCGTTCACTTTGGCGTGGAATTTGTTGTTGATCCATCTCTTCCACTCCGGGACGTATTTCCTTGTTCTTAACGGCTCTTTTTCGTCTCTCTATGACAAGGGTTATGATCTGATCAAGTTCCCCCTCTTTTTAAGTTGAAATTGGGCTTTTATACTGACTTTCGTAACCTTCACGGCCTGGTATATGGGCCTTCATGGCATTGAAGGTTTTGGGGAGGGAGAATTTCGCTACTGCTCACTCTCACGGCTTCGTGCAGCTTGTGTCACGGCCGTGACACTTTCAACAGCTTTGCGACAGTTTTGTATTTCTCTCAGATGAAGGGGTAAACGATATGCGATTGACCTGCAATTTTATCCATAGAGAGAAGACTCACCAATCTTGACTTTCAATGGGATTCTCGATTCGAGGTCGAGATTGAAATATATGGATTTTTTTAAGCTGTTGCTACTTTGCCTTGCTCGTGGCGAGCCTTGCTCGTGGTTGTGAACCCTATTTACGCTTTGTTCTTCACCGTTTCATCGTTTCACGTCCGCAACTCACGTCTTCTTTGGTTTCGGCCTTTTGTCGCGGCCAGGTGCTAGACCATTCACGGCAGTGACTTGATTGAATTTACGTCTCGAACTTTTGTCACGCTTGGCTTCACTTTTGTCATGTCTTCTGTGGTTTCATAACTTGTTCGTTTGGCCTCGTTTTCGCTCCTTTTCGCACGGTAGCCATCCTAAGGTCGTATAAAGTGTAAATAGGTGTAGATAAAGCAAATAATTTCATAAATTCAATGAAAAACACTCTGTTATAACATAAATAACCGCTATAATTCACGTACTAATGTACGTTTGTCAAACCTCCTCACACTTAAGCACTTGCTTGTTCTCAAGTAAATTAGAAGTCAGAAAGGCATCGAATCAAGATAACGGCATAATCGTTTGCAATTTATCATCATAGCTAGAAGCACAAAATGGAATAAAGCAAACAATCATGGACATCACACTCATGATCGACACCTGTCAACCTGAACTTCTTTCGCACTACTAATCGGGTTCAATGCCTCACAAGATTCACTCAAATCACTCAGTGTATAGGGTAGTATATTAGTGAATCGCTCAAGTCGTACACTAATCCAACCCCTACCATAAGCTTGCAAGTCAATCGCATATCCTCTACTAAAGGTGGAAAGCGTACATCTGAGGGTCTTTTTCGGTCGAAGCGGGGTCAAATAACAATGAGGTGACAAACATTCTAAAGCTAGGAGACATCGACGAAAACTCAAAGAACATGGCATTATTAAACTGTCAGTTGCCCCAACATAAGACTCAACATTCTCGCAAATCCTATACTTTCCTGCCCGACCCTCTCAACTCAGTTTCCTTTCATTTTCTGCCTTTTACCTTAGTTATTGATCTGATTCATTGTGCACTGCCCTTATTCCCTAAACATCAAGGTTTGGCTTTTTATCGCAAAGAATACATCGTCGCCGCGAATGCCGTGTATCTAGGGATACTTATTACTAAAACCTATATCTTGCAAAAGGTTTATGAGCAGAATTTATGCAAGGGATCGGGACATTTTAGAAAACGATCCAGTAGGATCGAGTCATTTCACCGAATAACAGAGAAAAATATTAAATCAGATATTATAGCATTAACCATCAAGTTCGCCACATGCTACAGATGCTTTGTATCTCTGGAGGCTTATTCGGGTTAGCGGCTTGTATAGCGTATTGGGTCAGAATGAATAGGCTCAGGCTCAACGTGGCTAACTAGGGGATCGTGTGGGTGGAAAAATTTGGCCCTGAACTTATTTCCTAATGCACTCGTCATTTCCACACTGACACACCACAAGCAGTTTCAACGCGTATCAAACATGCAAGTTCTAGAGAGATATAAACTAGGCACGTCACGTAATCAAGAAAAAATTGAGCATAAGCTCGTCACGCTCAATCTCTCGCAACAGAAACAGGTTATGTGTATGGATCTCTCAAAGTAGCGCTATGTCTATCCAAGCAGACACGCTTCAATCACTCAGGCATGTCGTAATCGCTCACGAAATTTCGTAAATGCAAAATGACTTCAGATAGATGCAAATAATCATGCTTCACCTCAAAGATTCATGCCTTTCCAACAATGGACACGTCATTGAAAAAAATATTTCACCTAGGTTCTCAATCTAAATTCCCCTCGCCACACTTAAGACCTACGTTGTCCTCAACGTAAAAATCAATAAAAGAAAGGGAAAAGAAGGTTAAAAAGAACGGTATTCCCCTGACGAATAACTGACGTGGTCGTGACTGAACGCGTGAAGGTCGTGGATCGTCACTCGTGATATTTATCCTGACATTACTAAAAGGAAATTAAACGTAAAAGGAAAAAGACATGGATGATAATAATACTAGATATATTTATATG
The DNA here is from genome assembly GCA_027422505.1 of Craterostigma plantagineum. Lineage (NCBI taxonomy): Eukaryota > Viridiplantae > Streptophyta > Magnoliopsida > Lamiales > Linderniaceae > Craterostigma > Craterostigma plantagineum. The sequence goes on from JAPQWV010000055.1 coordinate 1,598,511, forward strand.
CATCATAGTCATAGATATAATAAAATAAAAGTACTAGATAAGTAAAACATGGATTGCCTCCCATGAAACGCTTCCTTTACCGTCTTTAGCCAGACGTTGTAGCGACCCTAGCCATCGCCACCATTTCTAACGTTATCCTAGTGCCTAACGATGCGACAACTTAAAAGAGATGCGGAAATGCGTATGAAATTTTTTCATTTATATAATGGAAGTCATTCATGACAAAAGAATTACAGCTACATCCTAATTACATTCGTGTCCTAATTACACGCGACGTGTACACATGCACAGCAAAATAAGTCCTACGCGCCCGACCTCACATGTCGTCATCCACGTAGACACCAACCCAAAGAGTCACTTGGAAGCTTCAAAAGGTTGCCTTGCCAGCTAGGCGATCACGTACCGTGTTCGCGTGCACCTACAACACATAATGTAAGGGGTGAGCCGTCGTGGCTCAGTAAGCAAAAATTACGCATAAATGCACATGTCAACCCCCGCAAAGGCAACCCGCACCGATGCACTTAATACTTCGCGAAGGCAATCCGCGCCGATGCACTTAATACTCATACTATTGTCACTCAGGGCCCTCGGCCAATCTTCCTATGCCCGGCGTTCGCTCACGCTAGTAGCCTACACTGAGGTTGCCTACACCAGGGATTCCACCTGCTTTGCTTAAACCATCACGTCGCCTCCTCCAGGTCACACCCTACCACCACGGGCATTGCTCGAATATAACATAAATATATATAATATATATATACTGCCCTACCGCCAACGGGCCTTGCCCTTATATGAGATAAATATATATATAATATATATATATATATATATATATATATATATATATACGACGACGCTCAGTGTCGCCCTTGTGTCATAGTAGTTAGCCCTGACTCAACAGTGAGTTGACAACAAATGCCCATATCGGCAAGTATCACTCGCTTTCAAGCGACATATAACATGCATACTCATCTCGCACCTCCCCACACATGATCGTGCATGCTCGTGTATATGCAACTTAACTAATACCAGATACACTTACCATGCGAAAGCATATCAATTAATTCACATAAATCATGTAATCATCGGGGCACATAGTCACGTAATCTTAGGCACACGCAAGCTAGTTATGTGTCACAGTTGAATTTCCACTTACCTGTCGTCCGTAGATTATAAGCTACTGATCTGGTGGAATCCCTAAGTCTTAACCTTAGGCATAAAATATAAATGTCAGTACACTATCGAAATTACTTTACTAGCTAAAGTCTCAAAATTCCTAAGTGTTGGAAGACTATTCCTAATGTTGCACTTGAAGGGTACTAATTTGGAAAGATTTCGTTAATCATTAAATAACTCGTGTATTGTACCTAACTCATGACCCTATATAGCGAGAGGACTACACTCATTACTTTTCCCAACTTCTCATCATTCACGAACTTATATAGTTCGTGGTTTTGTGAAATTCGTGAACTTGCTAGATATCTCAATTCGATAAGTAGTTCTTATTCCCTCATGGTTCGCGAATTCAGCATCTCACTATGCCTTATGATTCGTGAAATGGGTGCCTGCAAAAAAAATCCTAACACGTGAAAGACTTAGCCTATTTTCATTTCGTGACTTCACCTACTTAAGGGTCACATGAGATTCGCGAATTCTTTTAAACCCATGGAACCCTCATCATTTGCGAAATGGCACACAATGACTCGTGAAATTGGATTAGTGAGCCTTACGGAGTTCGCCGAATCTAGTTTAGTTCACGAATAGTGTCTTGGTTCATAATTCGCGAAACATCGTTCATGAAGAACCTTTATTCATCAATTTCTCTACTTCACGAACCTAACATCTCACATGCTTTGCGAACTCTATTCGCCAATCTTTCTTGTTTCTCTTTTCGCAAACTCGAGCTCATGTGGATTCGCGAAAGTGTTCGGTTCGTGACTTATGGTGTTTGCCAGGTTCTAGTTCACGAAGTCACCTGTCTAGTCTCATAATTCGCCAAACTTATATGATTCGCCAACGTGAACCCTTAATGGAATTTGTAACACTTATAACACTTTAAAACTTGAAGGTTTTCGATCAGAGGGTACCTTTTTTTCGAGAACAATATGAATACTTAAACAAAAGTTCCAAATTCCCAATCATGAAACTCTCGGCAACCGAACTTGTGAAAATCCTACTCTGACGAAAGTTTTGAGCCTAACACTTCTTAAACCGTGATTATAAGGGTTCTAACTACTCTCGAAACCCATAGAGATCAAATCTGAAGTAGTCCTAAACGTAGATGTAACCTTTAGTGCCTAAAATATGTAAATACGTAAACTATAGTAAAAGTTTGTGTTATACCTTTTCCCAAACTTAAGTTTGTCGAGCTCTCCCTCTTCTTCTTTTCTTCCATTTTCTTTTGTCTCCTTCAAAGCTTTCGCTAGTTTCATATGATGGAAATTTTCGTTTCTTATACATCCCGTACTTGTTCAAGTGGCTAAATGACGTTACTTCTCACTTATCCTAACTTCTTCTAACAAAAATATTATATATTATTTTTGATATGGACTCAACTGAGACGGGCTGGAAAAAAGCAAATAAAGAAAGGCCCAACAAGGCCCGTGAAGAAGAGGGCCCATAATGAAGTATCTGCCTGGGAGGAAGGACCTGCAAGGACCTGACGGGAACAAGCCTTGACCGGACAAAAGGAGAAGAACCATTGTGTATAAAAGTGCAGGAACAGTGGAAAGAAAGGAAGATAGCTGAAGGGACGCGTGTCACTTTCTCACAGGAAGATATGACTGAGCAAATCACTGTAACTATCGCAGAAGTCATTCCATCAAGCAATCAGTCATCTTTCCTAAGCACCCTAGGTGGTACGTGCCCCAGAAATCCTGGAATCTGACAGCAGACAAACGGCGGGGAAGCTGATATAAAAGAAGGACTTGGCCATATTTTCCAAAGGATTATCTCTCTCTACAAAAGCATTCGCCCAGCATTCTCTCTTTAGATATATTTAATGGGGCAAACCCAATATCAAATATATTTTTACGTGTGGGAGCTCTGGATAGTTTGCGGTAGATTGATAGTTATGCAGTTTTCCGGGTAATCGAGGGGTTGTGGTGCTGGGAAGTAAACAGAAAGAACAACAGGATTTACGTGGTTCGAATCCTATTGGATTCTACGTTCATGGGGCGCTGGGAACTGTTTTTCACTAAGCAGCAACGCGTTACACACTCATATAATCCTCTCCTTCACTCCTAAAATATGAACACGTTCAATATATCTAAAGAGAGAATGCTAGATGAATGCTTTGTAGAGAGATAAAGATTCTTTGGAAAATATGGCCAAGTCCTTCTTTTATATCAGCTCCCCGCCGTTCGTCTGCTGTCAGATTCCAGGATTTCCGGGGGACGTACCATCTAGGGTGCTTAGGAAAGATGACTGATTGCTTGATGGAATGTCTTCTGCGATGGCTACAGTGACTTGCTCAGTAATATCTTCCTATGATAAAATGACACGTGTCCCTGCAGCTGTTTTCTCTCCTTTCCACTGTTCCTGTACTTTTATATTCAATAGTTCTTCTCCTTTTATCCGGTCAAGACCTGTGCCCACCAGGTCCTTCCTCCCAAGCAGATATTTCACTATGGGCCTTCTTTTTCGCGGGCCTTGTTGGGCCTTCCTTTATTTGCTTTTTTCCAGCCCGTCTCAGTTGAGTCCACATCAACCACTCCCCTACTCTAATTTGTTTTTGGGGAACAAAAGTGAATTAGAGTAAACAAGTAAGTAAGAGTAAATAAGTAAGTAGGAGTAAATAAGTAAGTTAGGCCTTTCTTCCCCTTAAGGTCCTTCCTTCCTGATTCACTGAAAGGACGTGACCTTTCCTGCTCCTTTTTGGTGTCTTGGAAACCGCCCCCTTTTTGAGGGTGGATCCTCTCAAGACCCCTCTGTCATGACTTCCTGTGAGGATGCGACTACTCCTTCTCAGTGCCTTGGGAACCATTTCTTTTTAAAGTGTGGCTTCTGGAAGTTCACTCTTATTTTTGAAAGGGTACTTCGTCATTTAACGGGTACGACTCTCTCTCTCTCTCTCTTCCTTTCCCTTTTTTATTTCATCTTCTTCGTCTCCATGGCTTCCACTATTCCGGTTCAGTGAAAGCTTCGTCTTCCCCCTCTCGCTCCCACCAATCGATTTCCTCTGATACGTCGTCCGCACCTTCTTCTTTACAGCCCTCGTCTCAACCAGCAACTCGCACCGTTGCACCGCGCATAGCTCATCGACCGCGCACTCGTTCCACTACTGCCTCCGCCATGGCCTCTCTTCCTGTGGGTGGAACCGAATCGGGGGGTTCGTCGGCCGATTCTCGGAGTTTGGTAGTTTTTTCTGGGTCGCCGCCCCCTCTTAACCCTAAATCCGTTCCCTCTTCTTCTTCGCGGACTCCTCCCAGTGCTTTTAAAGCTTCCACGTGTCTGCCGGCCAATTTGGACGGCCTGGTGGAGGGGGGTTTTGTTTTTGAGGGCTTCGCGGTGAGAATGACGTCGCCCGACCAGAGGACTGACCGCCCGCCTCCTCCGTGCTTAGCGTTCTGGGAGGCCCAAATTAGGGCAGCACTGCGCTTCCCCGTCCTCCTTTTCCTTTCTGAGGTGTTCAGGGCCTTCAAGGTCCCTTTGAACCAATTCCAGCCTTCCTCTGTTCGTCTTCTTGTAGCCTTTTTTGTGGCAGTCCGGGCCGCCGGAGGCGTTCCCTCGCTAGATCTGGTGCCTTCCCAGTTTTCCCTTAAACTTCACGGCGCTTTTTCTATCTCTCTTCCGTCTCTTCTCGCATGGGAGGTGAAACTCACTTTTTTGGTAAGAACCGAAAAATGGACAAGGACTGGCAGGGTCCATATTTCTTTGTGGAGCCCCCGGGTGGTTCGTGGGACTTTCCATGTGAGAAATGGATAACTGCCGCGCCTCCTCGTGAACCCGGCAAGTGTTCGAAGAGAAATTCGAAAGCCTTAGCCTTTCTGAACAACTACGCTGGGGAACACAGTCCTTTGAACCCCTTCGCTTTGGCTAAATTTCCCGGTGTTTTGTATCGTTTTGGGTTCTCGCCCTTTCCTGCCAACTTTTCTCTTGAGGGTATCCTATCGTCTTTGTTATGTTTTTTAGAAGTTTCTCTGGGGCCGTTATTCTGCTGGTCCGTTACTTGTGTATGCCGTGTGCAGGGATGACAGGTTCGTGGTGCAATTTGCTGGCGAATATAGAGGAAAGAGGTGCTTCCCCATCCCCTGGTGCCGAGGGATCTGTTTCGACTTCAGCTCCTTCCTTGCTATTGGGCGCTCAAGATATCCGGGCGGAAGTTCGTCAGTTTTCTTCCAAGGCTCCGGGGACTTCTTGGGTGCCCCAGGTCGCCGGTGCCCCCAAAACAAAGCGTAAAGCAAGCTCCTTATCGAAACCAGCGAAGAAGTCTAAGAAGAAATTGTCTTTATCTGAGGGAGAGGGTGAGGAGGTTTCGGAGAAGGCTCCTCAGGAGGGAATTCAACAAGGTGGCACCCCCCCTCTGAGGGCCCATTGCCCGAAGGTGGGATGGAGGGGTTGAGCCGTTTGGTTCCTCCTGAGGACAAGGAGGCAATTTCCCAGAGATCCACCGCGGAGAACGAGGTGGAACTTGCACACCACCTTCTTAAGGTACATTCTCTACCACCCTCTTGGTTAATGCTTTTCCTGTTTGTCTAATTTCGAAGCTCCTTTCCCTTGGTATTCAGGTTATAGGCTTGGTATCTGCAAGGCCTTCTGCGAGCTCGACAGTGCAGGATTTAGAGGAGCGCAATCGGTCCCTTCAGGAGCAGGTGGAAGATCTTCAGGCCAGTTTGTTGGCTCGGGAAAAGGAGGCTGGGGAGATTCAGGCCAAGTTTGATTTTGAGAAGGAAAGGTTGGAGAAGGAGAAGGCTGAGTTGGCTAGGTTGTGTGAGGAACTGCGTAGCTCTTCAGAGAAGGAGAAGGAAGACCATGCGGCCCTTCTGAAGCAGCGCGAGGACGAGTTGCAGCGCTCCTTTGCTAAGGAAAGAGCGAAATGGGATGAGGACTTTGTCCGCATGACAGAGGTTCATTCAAAAGCCGAGTTGGAGGCTGTGAAGGCTGAGGGCACCCAAGTCTGTCAGCGTCATCTCATGTCAACTGCGGCCGGACAAAAGTTTCTGGGGGACCTCGCGGAAGATTGGCGGTTGGCTTATTTGGAGGACCCTGTTTCCCTCAGGGACTTTGTCCCATTTATGCAGCATTACTTCCTGGGAGGCCACCACGCAGGATCAGCCGGCATTGGAGCGGCTACCGCCCTCAGAGATCTACCTCCTCCCGCCTCCTTCAAAGGGGATCCAATGGCTGAGGAGAACCCTTTGTTTTGGCGCCCATCCGCTGAAAAGCATACGGCAATCCTGGCCCAAGCTGACATTTCCGACCTTCCTGGCGTCGTCTTTTATCCCCCTGTGGACCCATCTGTCTAGTTTCTACTTTTTCTTTTGTGTTTAACGAATCTTATGCTTCTGCAGACATATTTAGGATGTTGTTTTTTAGGGGAGCTTAACTCCCCTGTTTCTGTGTGTTCTTGCCGAGGTTCCTCATTTTCCCTCTGTGATAGGGGACCTCTTTATTAAGCGTCTTATCGTTTTCCTGTGTTTTAGACTTCATTGTATTCTCGTAGGCACCTTAGTTGATCCGTAAATCAACCATTAATCATTCACGCCTTTGGTTGTAAGGACCGTCGTCCTTACCCCAAGGTGTCATTCACGCGCTAGGCTCTCTTCGTCCTTAGCCAATTCAGTAACGTAGGCCCGAAGGTCCTAAGTAGGAAGTGGGGATCTCTCCCACTGTTTTACCCTGGTTATAGCGCCAGCTACGCTTAGGTACCTATACACGTCGCAGGCCTTACTGGGGACTTTTGATGTCCTGTACGCCACAGCCCGTCAGCGGTGGTATCTTGTACACCCTCGTGGGCATCTTTCACGTCTCAGACCTGTGGCCTTTGATGTCGGGTACACCGCTGACCCGTCGGTCTTTGGCATCATCTCACGTTGCAGGCTATCGGCCTTTGATGTCTTTGTACGCCGCATGTCCGTCGACCTTTGGTATCGTTTCACGTCGTAGGCTGTTAGCCCTTGATGTCGTTGTACGCCGCAGGTCCGTCGACCCTTGGTATCAATTATAAGTACACTTTGTTGTGACAAAACGTTTATATTCCGCTGGGGAGGTACGCCTCGTTAAAACCTTATCTGGGCAAAACCTCCCTTTGAGGCAAAATCCCAGATGAAGGAAAAAGAGTACGTCCCCTCCCTTTCTTACATAGCAGTATTACACATAAAACTTTTTCAAGTTAGAGATGTTCCAAGGGCGGGGCAAGGACCTCCCATTGGCATCTTCTAACTCATAGGCTCCACCTCCCAGCACCTTTGTCACGTGATAGGACCCCTCCCAGGGAGCTTCCATCTTCTTCAGGGGTCCTAGGACATCGGCTCTTCGCAGTACCAGATCCCCCTGTTGAAATCCCCTTGGCCGGATTCTCCGATCGTACATTGTCATCACGCGACTTTTATATCCTTCAGTCCTTATGTGGGCCTCTTCTCGTACTCATTCGATAAGGTCCAGGTCCTCCCTTCTTAATTGTGCGTTCTCCTTTTCGTCATATGCCATCATGCGGTGTGTCTCGATGCCAATTTCAGCAGGTATTACTGCGGCCGAACCGTACACTAGCTCAAATGGCGTCTCTCCTGTTGCCTCGCGAGGGCTTGTTCGGTAAGCCCAAAGGACAACATCCAGCGCCTCTACCCACTTGTTCCCATCCTGCTCGAGTCGGGCCTTGATCCCCCTGAGGATGGGTCGATTGGAGACTTCGGCTTGCCCATTTGCTTGGGGATGTCCCACCGCCACAAACCTTCGAGTCGCCTTCATGCCTTCACAGAATGTCGTGTTTTAGCCCCACAGAATTGGGTTCCGTTATCTGAAATGAGGATTCGGGGAGCCCCATAGCGGCAGCAGATGTTCTTCCACAGGAATTCGATCACCCTTTCCTCGTCTATTCGGGCTACTGCCTTAGCTTCGATCCATTTGCTAAAGTAGTCCACCGCCACAATAATGAACTTCTTTTGCGCTTTTCCTCGAGGAAATGGACCGACTATATCGATCCCCCATTTATCGAAAGGACATGGAGATTGCATCGTCCCCAAGGCTTCAGCAGGGACGTGGATTCTGGGACCATACATCTGGCAATTACTGCACCTTCTGACCAGGTCCTTGGCGTCTTTGATGATGTTGGGCCAGAAATATCCGGCCCTGACTACCTTCCTAGTGAGGGACTTATATCCTGCATGGTCCCCCGCACATCCTTCATGTATTTCTTCGAGTATCTTCTTGCCTTTCTCCTTGGAGAGACACGGGCGTATGCGTGCACAAAAGATTTTTTGAAGAGACAGTCGCCTATCAGGAAGAACCTCTGTCGGTATCTCCTCTCGTCCTTCTGGTTGGAGTTCCTTAAGGTGGCTAAGATGGGGGCCCTCCAGTCATCCCTTTTTTCTATGTCTGCCACGAACTCCTCTGTTTCCTCCTTATCCACAGCGAGGTAGGTAATACCTTCTTCCTTGAGAGTCGGCCCAGAACTTGCCGCCTTCGCTACAGCCTTGTGGTTTTCCTCCCTGGGGACCTGCACAATCTCATAGGAATCGAAAGCTTTCGTTAGGTCCTCAACCTTTTTACCGTATTCGATCATATTTTCGTCTCTCGCTTCATAGTTCCCCATCACTTGCTGCACCACCAACTGTGAGTCCGAGAACAAAGTAACGTCTCGTGCTCCAGCTCCTTCGCAATTTGCAGACCATGGATGAGGGCTTCGTACTCTGATTCGTTGTTTGAGGCCTGAAAATGGAAGGTGATGGCCAAGCGAAGCTCCTCTCCCTCAGGGTCGATGAGGAGAACTCCCGCTCCCGATCTTTGAGAAGTGGCGGACCCATCCACATATACTTTCCACCGGCGTTTGGGAGGTCCCTTAGTGGTTTCGAGGACGAAGTCTGAGAGGGCCTGGGCCTTTATGGCGGTCCTTCATTCGAACTCCACATCGTACTCCCCAAGCTCGATGGCCCATTTTACCATCCTTCCTGATAGATCTGGTTTGTCTAATGTCTGCTTCAGAGGGAAGTTGGTCCGTACGCTCATCTTGTGTGACAGGAAATATGGCCGAAGTCGGCGAGCAGATGTCATCACGGCTAGCGCAGCCTTCTCGACTTCGGAGTATCTAGTTTCTGCATCTAGCAGCACTTTACTTACGAAATAGATGGGCCTCTGGGAGGTCCCTACCTCCATTAACAGGACGGAGCTTATTGCGTGGTCCTCTATGGAGAAATACAGTACCAGCACGTCCCCCATCAAAGGCTTAGTCAAGAGGGGGGTGTTGTGGAGGTACTCCTTTAGTTCTTCAAAGGCTTGCTGGCATTCCTTGGTCCATTCGAATTGCTTGTTCTTTGGTAGTACCTTGAAGAAAGGTAGGCTCCTCTTGGCCGAGTGGGAGATGAATCGACTAAGGGCTGCCAACCGCCCCGTGAGCCTCTGGACATCCTTGACGCCCTGGGGAGGTTGCATCTCCAGAATAGCTTTTACTTTCGCAAGGTTTACCTCAATACCTCGCTGGGTCACCATATAGCCCATGAACTTTCCCGATCTTACTCCAAACGCATTTTTCGGGGTTCAGCTTCATGCCGCTTCCTCTAATTGCTTCGAACGCCTCCTCCAGGTCCCTGGTATGATCGGCGAGGTGTATGGACTTCACGAGCATATCATCTACGTACACCTCCATGTTTCGGCCTAATTGCTGCTTGAAGACCTTATCCACCATTCGTTGGTACGTGGCTCCCGCGTTTTTAAGTCCAAAGGGTATTCGAACGTATCCGTATGTTCCCCCTGGTGTCACAAAACAAACCTTATCAAAGTCATTTGAATCAAGACTTACCTGGTGATAGCCCTGGTAGGCGTCCATCATGCTGAGGACCTCACACCTAGAAGTGGAGTCCACAAGCTGGTCTATTCTGGGAAGCAGGTAGTGGTCCTTGGGACAGGCCTTGCTGAGGTCCCTGAAGTCAATACACATTCTCCATTGCCCATTTCCCTTCTTCACCAGGACAGCATTAGCCAACTAGGTGGGAACTAAATCTCCACACCCAGGTCCATTTTCTGAAACAGTCTAGGAATAGGATGTCAGCTGAGCTTCCCCCGTCTATAAAGACTCGGGATACATCGTATCCGGCGATATCGGTTGTGATGACCAAAGCACGTTATGCGGCCTAGTGATGTGTTCTTCATCCTTTGGCCCGAATTGTACGTTCGCGATGGCCTCCATGTGCCCTACTAATCCCCTGGGTCGGAGTTCCCCAGTTGTCCTGGCATAAGACTTCCTAGCTCGATTGGAATCCCCACCGCTGGGACCTCCGATAATAATCAGGATGGGGGTCCTGGGCTGTCCTGGAGGACCTTTGTCTGCTGGAGGTGGCAGTGGTTTACCATTATTCGGCGCAGATCCCCCCTCTTCCTTTTCGTTCTTCCGGGGGATGGGCTCAGGCCCCCGCTTAACAAACTCCTTCAAATGTCCCGCCTGTATAAGTCTCTCTATCTCGTCCTTCAAGTGATAGAAATTGTTAGTATGGTGCCCGTATTCATTATGGTAACGACAATATAAGTTAGAGTAAGGTCTAGAAGGTCCTGAGGATCCAGCGAGGGCCTTCCTTAAGGCTGGGTGTCGTCCTGCTACAGCTAAGACCTCCTCAGGATTAGCACGCAATGGAGTGAACCTCCGTCGGGCCCTGGCCGGAGATCCCCAAGGCTCTTTGTGAGGCAGACGCAGAGGCGGCCTCGCATGTCCTTGGCTTCTCACGGCCCCTTCCTTATTTGGCGTGGTTATCTGCTTCTCCTCTTGTGCCTTGGCCATCTTGCTCTCTTCCAAGTTAATATACTTGTCCGCCCTCAGCAATACGTCCTCGAAAGTCGGCGGTGGCCTCTTGGAGAGAGAAGCGAAGAAGTCCCCATCCCGAAGTCCGTTTATCAGGGCGCTAACCTTGACAGAAGGCGTAGCCGTCTGTACCTCCAAAGCTGCAATGTTGAATCTGCTTATGTATGCCCGTAGGCTCTCATTTTCCCCCTGCCGTACTTGGAAGAGCGACATGTCGGACTTAGGCTGTTTTCGGGCGCTGGCGAACTGAGTGATGAATATCAACTGGAGTTCTTCAAAAGATTTGATAGATCCCGGTGCTAACTGGCTAAACCATTGCTGGGCCGCCCTTACTAAAGTGGTTAAGAACACTCTGCACTTGACCCCATCCGAGAAATCATGAAGCAGGATGGTGTTTTGGAAACGCAGGACGTGCTCCACGGGGTCCGTCGCCCATCGTACTCATATGGCAACTGTTTGAAGTTAGATGAGACCTCCCCTACTAGTAGCTCTTTTGCAAAAGGCGTCCCAGCTACTAGCACTTCTCCTATCCTTGGCGGCATGGTTCTGCTTCTGACACCGTCCACTACCTGCTTAAGGTCCGCCAGTTGATCCCGCAGCTCTTTTTCTCTTTTGGTCCAAGTTTAGCCAGTTAGCACTGGGATCTATCAAATCTTTTGAAGAACTACAGTTGATATTCATCACTCAGTTCGCCAGCGCCCGAAAACAGCCTAAGTCCGACATGTCGCTCTTCCAAGTACGGCAAGGGGAAAATGAGAGTCTACGGGCATACATAAGCAGGTTCAATATTGCAGCTTTGGAGGTACCGACGGCTACGCCTTCTGTCAAGGTTAGCGCCCTGATAAACGGACTTCGGGACGGGGACTTCTTCGCTTCTCTCTCCAAGAGACCACCACCGACTTTCGAGGACCTACTACTGAGGGCGAACAAGTATATTAACTTGGAAGAGAGCAAGATGGCCAAAGCACAAGAGGAGAAGCAGATAACCACGCCAAAGAAGGAAGGGGCCGTGAGAAGCCAAGGACATGCGAGGCCACCTCTGCGTCTGCCTCACAAAGAGCCTTGGGGATCTACGGCTAGGGCCCCATGGAGGTTCACTCCACTACGTGCTAATCCTGAGGAGGTCTTAGCTGTAGCAGGACGACACCCAGCCTTAAGGAAGCCCCTCGCCGGATCCTCAGGACCTTCTAGACCTTACTCTACCTTATATTGTCGTTACCATAATGAATATGGGCACCATACTAACAATTGCTATCATTTGAAGGATGAGACAGAGAGACTTATACAGGCCGGACATTTGAAGGAGTTTGTTAAGCGGGGAGCTGCGCCCATCCCCCGGAAGAACAAAAAGGAAGAGGGGGGACCTGTGCCGAATAAGGGTAGACCGTTGCCACCTGCAGCAGACAAAGGTCCTCCAGGACAGCCCAGGGCCCCCATCCTGATTATTATCGGAGGTTCCAGAGGTGGGGATTCCAATCGAGCTAGGAAGTCTTATGCCAGGACAACTGGGAAACTCCGACCATGGGGATTAGTAGGGCACACGGAGGCCATCGCGAACGTACAATTCGGACCAAAGGACGAAGAACACATCACTAGGCCGCATAATGATGCTTTGGTCATCACAACCGATATCACCGGATACGATGTATCCCGAGTCTTTATAGACGGGGGAAGCTCAGCTGACAGATTCCTAGACTGTTTCAGAAAAATGGACCTGGGAGTGGAGCTACGACCCGTTTCCATTGCCTTGTACGGATTCGGGGGACCTGGGATACAGCCCATGGGAGAAATAACTTTACCCGTCGGAATGGGAAGAGATCGAGTTCGGATTGTGAAAATGATCAACTTCCTTGTGGTCGACATCTCCTCTTCTTACAATGTCATTCTGGGACGACCCGCCGTCAACGAGTTCAGAGCAATCCCCTCTACTTACCACCTGAAAATTAAGTTCCCAGTAGAGGAGCATGTCGGAGAAATATTGGGGGATCAGCAGAGTTCCCGCCGATGCTACGCCAATGAAGTCAAGGCAGTAACTAAGGGAAAAGAGGACGTCAGAGAAGGAAGCGGTCGAGACAAGAGGATTAAGATCGAAGGAGGGGGACCTACGAGTGCAGCCCGAACCAAATGAGGAGCTAGTCAACGTAGAGCTATACCCCGACCAACCAGGGAGGACTACCAAAATAGGGACACACCTAGGGGAACAAGCCACAAAGGAGCTTGTAGGGTGTCTGCAGAGGAACGCGGACTTATTCGCATTTTCCCCAAAGGATATGGCAGTAATCCGCCCTGATATAGCCAAGCATCATCTAAACGTCCTACCTGGCACTAAGCCCGTTAAGCAAAGACTCCGACTATGCGGGGCCGAAAGTCCGCAGACCCTGAAGGAGGAGGCCGACAAATTACTTCAAGCGGGCCACATCCAGGAGATCCAGTTCCCCACCTGGTTGGCTAATGCTGTCCTGGTAAAGAAGGGAAATGGGCAATGGAGAATGTGTATTGACTTCAGGGACCTCAACAAGGCCTGTCCCAAGGACCACTACCCGCTGCCCACTTCTGGGTGTGAGGTCCTCAGCATGATGGACGCCTACCAGGGCTATCACCAGGTAAGTCTTGATTCAAATGACTTTGATAAGGTTTGTTTTGTGACAACAGGGGGAACATACGGATACGTTCGGATGGCCTTTGGACTTAAAAATGCGGGAGCCACGTACCAACGGATGGTGGATAAGGTCTTCAAGCAGCAATTAGGCCGGAGCATGGAGGTGTACGTAGATGATATGCTCGTGAAGTCCATACACCTCACCGATCATACTAGGGACCCGGAGGAGGCGTTCGAAGCAATTCGAGGAAGCGGCATGAAGCTGAACCCGGAAAAATGTGGGTTCGGAGTAAGATCGGGAAAGTTCCTTGGTTATATGGTGACCCAGCGAGGTATTGAGGTAAACCCCGCAAAAGTAAAAGCTATTTTGGAGATGCAACCTCCCCACGGCGTCAAGGAAGTCCAGAGGCTCACGGGGCGGTTGGCAGCCCTTAGTCGATTCATCTCCCACTCGGCCAAGAGGAGCCTACCTTTCTTCAAGGTACTACGAAAGAACAAGCAATTCGAGTGGACCAAGGAATGCCAGCAAGCCTTTGAAGAACTAAAGGAGTACCTCTACAACACCCCCCTTTTGACTAAACCTTTGATGGGGGACGTGCTGGCGCTGTGATTCTCCATAGGGGACCACGCGATAAGCTCCGTCTTGTTGAAGGAAGAAGGGACCTCCCAGAGGCCCATCTATTTTGTAAGTAAAGTGCTGCTGGATGCGGAAACTAGATACTCCGAGGTTGAGAAGGCCGCCCTAGCCGTAATGACATCCGCCCGCCGACTTCGGCCATATTTCTTATCACACAAGGTGAGCGTGTGGACTAACTTCCCTCTGAAGCAGACATTAGACAAACCAGATCTATCAGGAAGGATGGTAAAATGGGCCATCGAGCTAGGGGAGTACGATGTAGAATTCGAGCGAAGGACCGCCATAAAGGCCCAGGCCCTCTCAGACTTCGTCCTCGAAACCACTAAGGGACCCTCCAAACGCCAATGGAAGGTATATGTGGATGGGTCCGCCACTTCTCAAAGATCGGGGGCGGAGTTCTCATCATCGATCCTGAGGGAGGGGAGCTCCGCTTTGCCATCGCTTTTTATTTTCAGGCCTCAAATAACGAATCAGAATAACAAGCCCTCATCCATGGTTTGCAAATTGCGAGGGAGCTGGGAGCACGAGACGTTACTCTGTTCTCGGACTCGCAGTTGGTGGTGCAGCAAGTGAGGGGGAACTACGAAGCGAGAGATGAAAAAATGGTCGAATATGGTAAATAAGTTGAGGAGCTAACGAAAGATTTTGATTCCTGTGAGATTGTGCAGGTCCCCAGGGAGGAAAACCACAAGGCTGATTATTTAGTAAAGGCGGCAAGTTCCGGGCCAACTCTTAAGGAAGAAGGTATTACCTACCTCGCTGTAGACAAGGAGGAAACAGGGGAGTTCGTGGCAGACATAGAAGAAAGGGATGATTGGAGGGCCCCCATCATAGCCAACCTAAAGAACTCCAACCAGAAGGACAGGAGGAAATACCGACAGAGGTTCTGCCTGATAGGCGACTGTCTCTTCAAAAAATCTTTTGTGCACGCATACGCCCGGTGTCTCTCCAAAGAGGAAGGCAAGAAGATACTCGAAGAAATCCACGAAAGATGCGCGGGGGACCATGCGGGATATAAGTCCCTTACTAGGAAGGTAGTCAGTGCCGGATATTTTTGGCCCAACGTCATCAAAGACGCCAAGGACCTGGTCAGACGATGCAGTAATTGCCAGATGTATGGTCCTAAAATCCACGTCCCCGCTGAAGCCTTGGGGACGATGCAGTCTCTATGTCCTTTCGATAAATGGGGGGATCGATATCGTCGGCCCGTTTCCTCGAGGAAAAGCACAAAAGAAGTTCATTATTGTGGTGGTGGACTACTTTAGCAAATGGGTTGAAGCTAAAGCGGTAGCGCGAATAGACGAGGAAAGGGTGATCGAATTCCTGTGGAAGAATATCTGTTGCCGCTATGGAGCTCCCAGGATCCTCATTTCAGATAATGGAACCCAATTCAGTGGGGCCAAAACACGGCAGTTCTGTGAAGGCATGAAGGTGACCCAAAGGTTTTTGGCGGTAGGACATCCCCATGCAAATGGGCAAGCCGAAGTCTCCAATCGAACCATCCTCAGGGAGGATCAAGGCCCGACTCGAGCAGGATGGGAACAAATGGGTAGAGGCACTGGATGTTGTCCTTTGGGCATACCGAACAAGCCCTCGTGAGGCAACAGGAGAAATGCCATTTGAGCTAGTGCACGGTTCAGCCGCAGTAATACCTGCCGAAATTGGCATCGAGACACACCGCATGATGGCATATGACGAAAGGGAGAACGCACAATTAAGAAGGGAGGACCTGGACCTTGTCGAAGGAGTACGAGAAGAGGCCCACGTAAGGACCGAAGGATATAAAAGTCGCGTAAAGGCAATGTACGATCGGAGAATCCGACCAAGGGGATTTCAATAGGAGGATCTGGTACTGCGAAGAGCCGATGTCCTACGACCCCTGAAGAAAATGGAAGCTCCCTGGGAGGGGCCCTATCGCGTGACAAAGGTGCTGGGAGGTGGAGCCTATGAATTAGAAGATGCCAATGGGAGGTCCTTGCCCCGTCCTTGGAACATCTCTAACTTGAAAAAAATTTATGTGTAATACTGCTATGTAAGAAAGGGAGGGGACGTACTCTTTTTCCTTCATCTGGGATTTTGCCTCAAAGGGAGGTTTTGCCCAGATAAGGTTTTAACGAGGCGTACCTCCCCAACGGAATATAAACGTTTTGTCACAACAAAGTGTACTTATAATTGATACCAAGGGTCGACGGACCTGCGGCGTACAATGACATCAAGGGGTAACAGGCTACGACGTGAAACGATACCAAAGGTCGACGGACCTGCGGCGTACAAAGACATCAAAGGCCGATAGCCTGCGACGTGAGATGATGCCAAAGACCGACGGGTCAGCGGTGTACCCGACATCAAAGGCCACAGGTCTGCGACGTGAAAGATGCCCACGAGGGCGTACAAGATACCACCGCTGACGGGCTGTGGCGTACAGGACATCAAAGGTCCCCAGTAAGGCCTGCGACGTGTATAGATACCTAAGCGTAGCTGGCGCTATAACCAGGGTAAAACAGTGGGAGAGATCCCCACTTCCTACTTAGGACCTTCGGGCCTACTGATAAAGCAATAATATACATTAATTTTACACCCCATAAAGCATGATATTGCTTGCTATTTGTCTAAGATGCTTCAAATATCATAAGATTAATTTATATTTATATCCTGCAGATGTCGGAGCAAAATGGATAAAAACGATAGTATTTGGACGTGGATATGTCGAGAAAAATGCAACACCGAAGTCGTGTTCGAGGAACGAACTAATGGCCAATTTAACCAAGCAAATAGCCCAACCCAACAATTCACCTCATTGGGCAGATTTTAAAGTGGGAATTGGGCCATGTTATATACATTCGGCCCAGAGGGTTTTGACTTAAATTACAACTTGCTGGAGGAACTAGTAGATGGTTTCACGCATACAGATCTCTCCAACACATCACATTCAAGTAGTCAACAAGCGCTCGGCTCAAGGTAGCTATTGAACAAGAAAAAAAAAACCATCCGGCACACAAAGGATCGCAAAGAGCAACTATCGAGAATCAAAGAATTACAACTCAAGATTGATTTCGAGATTTTCTGTCATCACTCGTTCCTCGTAGATTTGGCTAAGATGCGTATTTGCCTATTTAAAGGCCTCGAAGCACACATAAAAAGAGGAAGGAGAGTGTAGTAGAGAACGGTTTATAAGAGAGATCATGTTCTGTCATTTTCAGTATTGTTGTTGTGATTTCAGTAGTGTCAAACACGTTCAATTTCCATATACGTTATATTAAGTGTGCTATTTGAGTTAATTGTGGTTTTCATACCTTGTGAAGAATTATCAGTTCCATTTTCGTTGGGCTAATCATTTACAGTCACATCTTGAGAGAGCGGTACTTGAAAGTTTTATTCGGAGATTACGTCTCTTTTCTTTCCCATCATCATCATATTGCTTACCAAGTGTTTGTTGTATTCCCTGAGAGAAATCTATTTCTTTTATGATTCTATTTCAAAGTTGTTCCTTTCCTACCTTTGTTGCAAGCGTAGGCTTTTCGTATTTGTTTCATATACTTGTTCAAGATAGAACTTGAGTAAGGAAAGAAAAGAAGGCTGCTCGTACACTTACATCTTCATATTTCTATTTTATATTAAGCCTAGCAGAGAGTTTGAGCGAGAGAGAGAGAGGAGACTATGAGTGTGAAGAATTCTTGTTAGAAGATTTGCTTCAAAAGATAAAATACTTCCCATATCCCTTTTATGTCTATTTCTCGTTGGAGATGCTAAGAAACATTACAGAGTGCTTAGTCAGGGTTGTAAGTTGCTCCAGTTTATCATCTGTTCGACATGTCAAAATTATTAATTTTGTTTGCTCTTTTATTACCATGTTTAGTAGTTATTATTTCATCATTGCTAGTTTAAATATTTTTATTTTTTTCTTTGTTGCGCTAAAAAAAACCATATCATCAAAACCCCCCTTTAATATTAATATTAATATTATTATCATTATAAATATTATTATTATAAGTATTATTATTATCATCATTAATATTATTATTATTATTACTATTATTATCAATATTATTATTATAAATCGAATTCCGAACTAGAAATAAATCAACCATTTTCCATGTGGAGACGATCCCTACTGTCGCTATACTCTTGTTTAGTGAATAAGGTGATTAATTTATTTTTGGCCGTTTACGACGCGACCAAATTTTGGCGCCGTTGCCGGGGATGGTGGTGCTATTGATTTACTTCTATGTTTAATTCGATTTTTTTTGTTCTAGTCTATGCCCCGATCTTCTCGAACAGGTATACTAATATTTGATCCAGAAATCGAGAGGACCGCGAGGGCGAATCGAAAGGCAAAAAGGGAAAAGGATTCCACTATATCAATATCCAGCACGGAGTCCGAACAAGAATCTTCCGCAAGCGATATGGAGGAAACCGAACATCAGCTACCAATCCGCCTTACATTGAGGGATATGGCTACGCCAGATGTTAATCAACGGCCGCTCTGCATTGAATTCCCTATTCTTCAAACAGCTTTTGAGTTAAAATCAGGTTTAATCCACTTACTGCCTACTTTTCGTGGTAACGCAGGTGAGGATCCGCACAAGCACTTAAAGGAGTTTCACATGGTCTGCTCAACCGTGAAGCCAAATGGGGTCACGGAAGATCAGATAAGTCTTCGCGCATTTCCATTCTCGTTGGCGGATCACGCAAAGGACTGGTTATACTACTTACCATCAGGTTCGATTACTACGTGGGCCGAACTTAAAAAACAATTCCTTGCAAAATTTATCCCTGCATCTCGTGCCGCTAACATTCGGAAGGAGATATATGGGATTCGACAAATGATCGGAGAAACTCTGCACGAATACTGGGAAAGATTCAAGCGGTTGGGCGCAAGCTGTCCATATCACCAAATTTCTGAATTGGCGCTCATCCAATATTTCTACGAAGGATTGCTACCCATGGAGAGAAACATGATTGATGCAGCAAGTGGAGGAGCGCTGGTCGATAAAACGGCAGACGCGGCACGTCGGCTTATCTCAAGCATGGCTACAAATGCACAACAATTTGGAACACGTCAAGACGTAGGCCAACACAGGATGAACGAGGTAAATACTACTTCATTTGAGCAAAAATTAGATTCGCTAACGTCTCTTGTGGAAAAACTTGTGATTGGAAAAACGAGTCAGGTAAAAGCTTGTGGTATATGTACATTTGCTGGACATGCAACAGCAAATTGTCCTTCACTTCAATTTGATCCTAGCGAGCAAGCCAATGCAATTGGAGGATACATAGAACCATCTCAAAGACGCTATGATCCATACTCGAGTCAATACAATCCCGGATGGCGTGACCACCCAAATTTGAGTTACGGAAATCGACCGCCAGGTTTTACGCAGCAAGCACCAAGACCACCAAATCCACCTCAACAAGCCGCACCATCAAAACCAGGTATGTCTTTGGAGGATATTGTTAAGAATTTAGCAACCAGTACTGCCATTTTTCAACAGGAAACTCGATCGAGCATTAACGAAACACGCTCGAGCGTGCAAAATTTAGAGAGGCAAGTATCACAGTTGGCCACACAATTGAGTCAAGTACAGAATGAGAAGGGAAAACTGCCGGCACAAGTCGAGATCAACCCAAGGGAAAATGTAAGTATAATGACTTTCGAAACGGAAAAGAGGTAGGACCGACAACTCATGACGAGGCCCTTCAAAAACTCCTAGTGATATGCAAAAAGATAAAGGAATGAAGGTAAGTAATAACACTAATATCGATAAACCTAATATTGTTATTTCTCCACCTTTTCCTGGAAGGTTTGCTAGGGTGAAACAAGAATAAGAGGAAAAAAGTATAATGGAGACCTTCAGCAAAGTCGAGATCAACATGCCACTTTTGGATGCTATCAAGCAAATCCCACGTTACGCGAAATTTTTAAAGGAAATGTGCTCGAACAAAAGGAAACACAAGGGCGAAGGAAAAATCCTAGTAAGTGATAATGTTTCCGCTGCGCTTCAACGAAAACTTCCTCAAAAATGTAAGGACCCAGGTATGTTTGCTATCTCGGTTACTATAGGGACGAGAAAAATAAATAATGCCATGTTAGATTTAGGAGCTTCTATCAATGTTATGCCATTATCATTATTCAATGAGATGAGTATGGGACCTCTTAAGTGCACTTATATTTGTATTCAGTTAGCAAATAGGTCCATTATTTATCCCGAAGGATTAGTTGAAGATGTTCTAGTAAAATGTGGTGAGTTTATTTTTGCTGCTGATTTTTATATAGTAGACATGGGTAATGAACATGCAATTGATTCTGCTGTTATTTTATTAGGTCGATCATTCATGAAAACGGCTACAACTAAGATAGACGTTGATTCAGGAACTCTTACTTTTGAGTTTAATGGTGAAAAACTCACTATGAATGTGTTTGATGCTATGAAATATCCTGATGAACCTGAATCTGTTAGTATGATTGATGCATTTGTTCGAGATGATTTTGAGCGTAATTTTACTAACGATACACTCGACTATGTGATTAAAAATAGCAAAACAGAAAAAGATTTGCATTTTGAAGTGGACGAAGATATCAGAGGCGCGCTGATGATGTTACATGCACATCCGGAAGTTCGCGATCAATCAGGTAAAAACACTTTTATGTTACCTATTTCTAACGCAAAAATTGTTCCTTCTATAGAACAGGCACCTACGTTAGAGTTGAAGGATCTACCGAAACATCTCAAATATTGCTAATTGGGGGATGAAGAAACATTGCCAGTCATTATTGCAAATGACTTGACCGCCATCCAAGAGGAGAAGCTGATACGCGTTTTAAAGGAATACAAGAGTGCTATAGGATGGACTTTGGCCGACATCAAAGGAATCAGTCCCTCGATATGCATGCACAGGATCCTACTTGAGTCAGATTCTAAGCCGATACAAGAGCCACAACGCAAACTCAATCCGGCCATGAAAGAGGTAGTTATGAAAGAAATAATTAAATTATTAGATATGGGGATAATATTTCCAATATCAGACAGCCAATAGGTAAGTCCAGTTCATGTTGTTCCTAAAAAATCTGGCTTCTCACTTGTGAAAAATGATAAAAATGAATTGGTACCAATGAGATTACAGACGGGTTGGCGCATGTGCATTGATTTTCGTAAGTTAAATGCGGCTACCCGGAAGGATCATTTTCCGCTACCCTTCATTGATCAAATGCTAGAAAGACTGGCAGGTAAGTCTTTCTTTTGTTTCCTTGATGGATTTTCTGGTTATTATCAAATTGTTGTGGCACCCGAAGATCAAGAGAAAACTACTTTCACATGTCCCTTTGGCACATTTGCATATCGCCCCATGCCTTTTGGTTTATGTAATGCTCCTGGTACATTTCAACGATGCATGATGAGCATATTTTCTGATTTAATAGAAACATGCATTGAAATATTCATGGATGATTTTACTGTTTATGGAGACTCGTTTGATCGTTGCCTTGGTAATCTAGTAGAAGTACTCAAACGATGCATTGATAAAAATCTTGTGCTTAACTATGAAAAATGTCATTTCATGGTTAAAGAAGGAATAGTTCTAGGTCATGTAGTTTCATCTCGAGGAATTGAGGTAGACAAGGCTAAGGTAGATTTGATATCTAATTTACCACACCCCACTAATGTTCGAGAAATTCGAAGCTTTCTTGGTCATGCAGGTTTTTACAGGAGATTTATTAAGGATTTCTCAATAATCGCTCAACCGATGTCAAGACTACTTCAGAATGACGTACATTTCAGTTTCGGGGACGAGTGCAAAGAGGCGTTTAATAAATTAAAACTCCTACTCACTACTGCACCTATTATTCAACCTCCAAATTGGGAGTTGCCGTTCGAGCTTATGTGCGATGCGAGCAAGTACGCCGTAGGAGCTGTACTTGGACAAAAAGATGGAAAGAAGAGTCACGTCATCTACTATGCTTCAAAGACGCTTGACTCGGCACAATGCAATTACACCACAACTGAAAAAGAGCTTTTATCTATTGTTTTTGCATTTGATAAGTTTAGGTCTTATTTACTGGGATCTAAGGTTATCGTTTATTCTGACCATGCAGCTCTTAAATATCTGTTGTCGAAAAAGGAATCTAAACCACGCCTGATTCGTTGGATCCTCTTGCTTCAAGAATTTGATTGGGAAATCAAAGATCGAAAAGGCGTAGACAACTCTGTAGCAGACCATTTGAGCCGTTTGATTCGTGACGGAGAGCCACTACCAATTTCTGAAACATTTCCAGATGAGCAACTATTTCGCCTTCAAGGTAAGGAATATCAAGAACCCTGGTTTGCCGATATAGTTAACTACTTGGTAAGTGGTGTTTTACCTTCACATTTGAGCTCATCAAGGAAAAATAAAATTAAAAGCGACTCTAAATATTATATGTGGGATGAGCCATACTTGTGGAAAATAGGTTCAGATCAAATTATTCGTAGATGCATTGCAAATGATGAAATTAATGATATACTCACTCATTGTCATACATATGCCTGTGGAGGACATTTTGGACCTAAGCGAACTGCTAGAAAAATTTTAGATTGTGGTTTTTATTGGGAAACTATTTTCAAAGATGCTTATTTATTTTGCAAGAGTTGTCCTAATTGTCAAAGAACGGGTACAATTTCTTTTAGAGATGAAATGCCACAAAACCCTCTTTTAGTTTGTCAAATTTTCGATGTATGGGGAATGGATTTTATGGGACCTTTTCCAAGCTCATTTGGCTTTCTTTATATCTTGCTTGCCGTTGATTATGTGTCGAAGTGGGTAGAAGCAAAGGCTACCCGAACTAACGATTCTAAAGTTGTTGTAGGATTTCTTAAATCAAACATCTTTAGTAGGTTCGGAATTCCTCGTGCAATTATAAGCGACCAAGGCACACATTTTTGCAATCGCACGGTGGAAGCACTCATGCGCAAATATGGAGTACATCATCGGCTGGCCACTACTTATCACCCACAATCAAATGGACAAGCTGAAGTTTCAAATCGGGAGGTCAAAAATATTTTGGAGAAAACCGTAAACCCGAATCGTAAGGATTGGAGCTTTCGATTAGACGATGCACTTTGGGCGTATCGTACTGCTTTTAAAACTCCAATCGGAATGTCGCCGTATCGCCTAATTTTCGGTAAGATGTGTCATTTACCTGTTGAAATTGAACATCGTGCTTTTTGGGCAGTTAAACAGTGCAACATGGAGGCCACAAGAGCTGGTGAGGAACGGAAATTTCAGCTACAGGAACTTGAAGAAATTCGCCTAGAAGCCTACGAGAATGCGAGAATGTACAAGGAACGCACGAAGCATTTCCACGACAAACTCCTACATAAAAAAGAATTCATGGTAGGCCAAAAAGTTCTCCTTTACAATTCAAGGCTGAAATTCATGCCAGGTAAGCTCAAATCTCGTTGGATGGGACCGTATATTGTTAAAAATATTTTTCCAAACGGCGTAATTGAAATTGAGTGCATATCTACTAACAAGTATTTCAAGGTAAATGGTCATAGGCTTAAACCGTATTTTGAGAATGCTTTTATGGCTTGCGTGGAAGAGATAAAGCTGCGCCCACCCATTTAGCATGACGTCAAAGAGCAGAGACTACGTCTAGCCAAAGACGTTAAAGAAAAGCGCTCATTGGGAGGCAACCCAACATTATCCAATTTTATTTTGTTATTGCAATATTTCGTTTTATCTATGTTTCAATGATGCTAAGCAGGTTTGCTATCAAGTACGTATACTACAAGATATAACTAGGCTCGGAAACAAATATCATCTCGCTCGGAATTTCTCTACGACCCCATCATTGTCAGGGAAGTTTTATTTTCAGCATCACTTTTATTATTTCTTCGCATCTACTCTGAACATATTAAAATGAAAATTGGGGTGGGAATCTTTAGATTTTAGCTACTATTTCATTAGAATACTACATTGAGGACAATGCAGAGTTTAGGTGTGGGGGAGATTTCTATGTTGATGAATACATATCTTGTCTCGAGCAAACCGATGTGCGTTAATTAGAGCATGAGAGAAACAATTAGGAATAACTATTTGGTATTAGGATGATTATTCTTTTTCTTCAATTGATTTAAGACCGGATGCGCAAGAGTCGACACAAAGCCTACTTAAATATGTGAGATTTGAGCCTTTCAAAAAAAAAGAGTATTTATCTTTATACTCAGTTTTTCTTTTCGAGAGTATCACATATGTTTCGAATATTCTAGAACTTGCTCTATTATACATGTTGATATCATTGGCGGCTTTTTGTGTACAAAAGTGATTAAGGCACTTAGGATTAAGCCATCGGCCTTACATTAACCCTACCTTAATATTATCCGCCTAGTGAGCCAACTTGAGCCTGAGCCTTATTTTTCATATTGAATTTAAGCCACTATAATTACCATATCTATCCTTTTGACTTTCTTTTCAACCCATTTTCTGATTAGATGAATTATTAATTGCGAAGGTTC
Source organism: Craterostigma plantagineum (assembly GCA_027422505.1). Taxonomy (NCBI): domain Eukaryota; kingdom Viridiplantae; phylum Streptophyta; class Magnoliopsida; order Lamiales; family Linderniaceae; genus Craterostigma; species Craterostigma plantagineum. Next base: position 1,623,185 of record JAPQWV010000055.1, read on the forward strand.
CACGACCTAGAGATTGATTAGCTTGAGAAGCGTCTACATACTTGTTATTGGTATTCCTATGGTGAAAAAAGAAAGAAAGAAAGAAAGAAAGAAAAATCGAAAAGATTTACCCAAAAAAAAAAAAGAAAAAAAAGTGCGCCAAGAAAAAAATTTAGACAAAAAAAAATCATAGAAAAATATGCGGCGCTAGTTTGTTTTATCTGTATTATGAAGTAGTCATGCGATAGTCATGGAACTTAGCGATTATTATTCATTTGATTCGAAAATTTAAGCCTACTTTTCCAAAATATCCTACCTAAATCCTAGCCCCATTACAACCCAAATAAAGACCTTCTTGATTTGTACACTTAAGTCGCTATATGAATAAAATGTGATATGTTAGCAAGCTTATAGTAATATCGTTTCATAGTGTTGATTTGAGCGTATACACATATCCCATAAACATTTTGAGCGCATTGAGAGAATCCATGTGAGAGTTGTTGATTTTTGTGGCGTTCAGGTTTTTCTGAGATTGTCGAAAATTGATATGATTGTCTAGTGCTAAATGTTATCAATAATTGGTATCTCTAGGGCAAATTAATGTATGAAGGTGAACTCCTGATTAGAATGTTGCATCTCGGGTAAATGCTTGAGGACAAGCATTGTTTAAGTGCAGGGGAATTTGATAAAGCAATAATATACATTAATTTTACACCCCATAAAGCATGATATTGCTTGCTATTTGTCTAAGATGCTTCAAATATCATAAGATTAATTTATATTTATATCCTGCAGATGTCGGAGCAAAATGGATAAAAACGATAGTACTTGGACGTGGATATGTTGAGAAAAATGCAACGCCGAAGTCGTGTTCGAGGAACGAACTAATGGCCAATTTAACCAAGCAAATAGCCCAACCCAACAATTCACCTCATTGGGCAGATTTTAAAGTGGGAATTGGGCCATGTTATATACATTCGGCCCAGAGGGTTTTGACTTATATTACAACTTGCTGGAGGAACTAGTAGATGGTTTCACGCATACAGATCTCTCCAACACATCACATTCAAGTAGTCAACAAGCGCTCGGCTCGAGGTAGCTATTGAACAAGAAAAAAAAATCATCCGGCACACAAAGGATCGCAAAGAGCAGCTATCAAGAATCAAAGAATTACAACTCAAGATTGATTTCGAGATTTTCTGTCATCACTCGTTCCTCGTAGATTTGGCTAATGATATGGGGCAAACCCAATCAACAGTATTTTTAGGTGTGGGGGCTCTAAATACTTAGATAGTGGTAGATCAATTATTATGTTATTTGCTAGGTACGCGAGGGTTGTTGATGCTGGGACATAAACAGAAAGAACACAGGGGTTTACGTGGTTCGAATCCTATCGGATTCTACGTCCACGGGGCGCTGGGAACTGTCTTTCACTAAGTAAGAACACGTTACACACTCAGAAATTCCTCACCTTCGCTCCTAAAACGTAGAAAATATGTTTAAGATATCTTAGAGAGAAAATGATGTGCGCACGTTTTTTGTAGAGAGATGATTCTTGTGGAAAATATGCTAAGTCCTCCCTTTATAGCAGATCCCCGCCGCCTGCTGAAGGCTATGTTCCAGCTTTTCCGGGGGACGTACCACCTAGGGGGTGCAGGAAAAGTGACATATTGTTTGATGGATTGAGTTCTGTGACGGTCACAGTGAAGTATTCAGTAATATCCTCCTCTAATGGGATGACACGCGTCCTGTACTCTCTTTTCTCTTCCTTCCACTGTCCTTTCCTCTTGATAGCCGATAGTTCTTTCCTCTTTGCCCGGTCCATGCTAGTGTCCGTCAGGTCCTTGCAACTCCTTCTTCCCAGACTTATATTTTACCATGGGCTCTTATTTTCGATGGGCTTTTTTGGGCCTTTTCTTGTTTTTATTTTTCTCGGCCCATCTTAATTAATACCATATCAACCACTCCTCTACTCTGATTTATTTTTGGGAACCAAAAGTGAATTAGAGTAAACAATGACGAGTTCAAACCTTACCTCCTTTCGAGGGCCTTCTGTCATGCTCCCTTGAAAAGACATGTCCTTTCAATACCTCGGGAACCGCTTCTTTTTAAGAGGGGCTTCTGGAAGTTCACTCCTTGCTTTTGAAAAGGTACTCCGCCATTTAACAGGTACGTCTCTCTCTCTCTCTCTCTTTATTTCGTCTTCTTCCTTCGTTTCTATGGCTTCCATCGTTACAGCTTCAGCAAACTCTTCGCCTTCCCCTACTTACTCTCATCAGTCGCTTTCTTCTGATACGTCGTCTACTACTCCAATTTCACAGCCTATTTCCCCTCTAGAAGCTCGCACCCACCGCGCCGCTGTTCCTCAAACCGGCAATCGTCCCCGAACCCGTTCAGCCGTCGCTTCCGCCATGACTTCCCACCCTCAAGATAAAGCGGGATCCGTTGATTCGCCGGCCGATACCCAAGGTTCGGTTGCGCTTTCTGGTCCGCGGCCCCGTCCAAACCCTAGATCCACCCCTTCTTCTTCTGTCGGAACCCCTCTGAGCATTTTCAAAGCTTCGACATGTTCGTCGACTGGCCTGGCTGCTTTGGTGGAGGGGGGCTTTGTTTTCGAGGGTTATACGGTGAGGATACCCTCGCCGGATCAAAGGGCCGACCGGCCGCCCCCTTCGTGTCTGGCATTTTGGGAAGCCCAGGTCAGGGCCGGGCTTCGCTTCCCTGTTCCTCTCTTTTTGTCTGAAGTGTCCAGGTCCTTCAAGGTCCCTTTAAATCAGTTTCAGCCCTCCGCCATTCGTCTTCTTATATCGTTCTTCGTGGCGGTACGGGCGGTCGGAGGCGTTCCTTCCCCCGATTTGGTAGTCTCCCAGTTTTCGCTCAAGCTTCATGGCGCTTTCTTCTATCTTTCCTCTATTTCTTCCTGCTTGGGAGGAGAGACCCACTTTTTTGGCAAGAACCATAAAATGGACAAGGATTGGCATGGTGCATATTTCTTCGTGGAGGCCCCGGGAGGTTCGTGGGATTTTCCTTGCGAGCGGTGGGTGAATGGCGCCCCCCCTCGCGGGTCTGGTAAATGTTCGAAAAGGAATCTGAAAGCCTTGGCTGCTCTGAATGCTCATGCTGAAGAGCATGGTCCCCTGAGCCCTTCTTCCTTAGTCAGATTCCCGGGGGTCTTGCATCATTTTGGGTTTTCGCCTTTCTTTGCTAGCCTCTCTTTCGAGGGTAACTGTGGTCGTTGCTCTGTCTTCACGTTTTTATGGCACCATTATTTTTGCTAACTCTTTTGTTGGGTGCAGGGATGACAGGCTCATGGCTCAATCTGCTGGCGAGTGTAGAGGAAGGAAATGCTCCCCCACCCCTGGTGCTGATAGACCTGCCACAGCTCCCAACCTCCCACTGCTTCCAGGGGCCCTAGACATTCGGGCCGAGGTTGGCCAGTCCCCTCCCAAGGACTTAGGGACTTCTGAACCGTCTCCAGCCCCCTCAGCTCCCAAGGCGAAGCGAAAAGCGGGCTCTTTGGCCAAGCCTGCCAAACAGTCTAAGAAGAAGTTACCCCTCGCTGGAGGCACGGGAGATGAGGCTCAAGTCGAAGCCCCCCAAGAAGGGCTTCAGCAAGAGAACCCGCATCTTTCTGGGGGTTCTATGGCCAGAATTGGGTTGGCAGCGTTAAGCGGTTTGGTTTCCGCAGAAGACAGGGAGGCGTTTGCTAACAGGTCCCCGGCAGAGAACGAGGTAGGGCTTGCCTATCATCTTTCCAAGGTATGCCCCTGGCCGCTCTTAGTGGATGCTCCTTCTTGTTTTTAAAGTTTCTCTGAGTAGCCTATACCTTCTCTGGTTTTAAGATTTCTTTTTCGTGGTATCTAGGTGATAGGTCTGGTGTCCGTGAAGCCCTCTGAGAATTCGTTGGTGCCGGAGTTGGAGGGACGCATCAAGTCCCTCCAGGAGCAGCTAGAGCAAGTTCAGGCCAGTCTGGCCGCCCGCGAAAAAACAGTTGAAGAGATTCAGGCTAAGTTCGAGAGCGAGAAGGAAGGACTGGAGGAAGAGAAGACGGAGCTAGCCAGACGGTATGAGGAGTTGCTTAAGTCCTCAGAGAAGGAGAAAGAAGACCATGCGGCCCTTCTGAAGTCGCGTGAGGAGGAGCTCACGAGCTCCTTTGCCAAGGAGAAAGCAAAGTGGGATGAAGACTTCGTCCGTATGACGGAAGTCCATGGGCCGGTCGAACTGGAGGCCATGAAGGCGGCGCTCAGATTTGTCAGTGCCACCTCTTGTCGACCGCGGCTGGTCAGAAGTTCCTGGAGGACCTGGCCCAAGATTGGCGTCTGGCGTATCTGGAGGACCCCCTTTCCCTCAGGGACTTTGTCCCCTTCATGCAGCACTATTTTCTGGGGGGCCATCGCGCAGGATCCGCCAGTATTGCTGTGGTTCCCGCCCTCAAGGACCTTCCTCCCCCTGCTTCCTTCAAAGGGGATCCGCTAGCTAAGGAGAATCCCTTATTCTGGCGCCCCTCTGCTGAGAAGCATATGGCAGCTCTTGCCCAGGCCGATATCTCCGACCTCCCCGGCGTTGTATTCTATCATCCCGTGGATCCTTCTGTTTAGTTTTTTCTTCTTTGTGTTGCGTAATGGACCTTTTTCCCTTTATGCTTTTGCGGACAGTAGTTTTTCTGGTGGGGGAGTTTAACTCCCCTGCTTTCGTAGGCTTTTGCTAAGGTCCCCCTTTTCCTTGTAATATGGGACCTCTTTTATTAAGTATCTTTTTCCTTTCGTGCTTTTCCCTGTTGAATTTAGTAGTACTTCACCAACACTTCGTTAAATTCGTAAGCCAAGTACGAATTATACACGCCTTTGGTTGTAAGGACCGTCGTCCTTATCCAAAGGTGTCACATAGGCGCTAGGCTCTCTTTGTCCTTAGCGAATCCAGTAATGTAAGCCCGAAGGTCTTAAAAAGTGGGGGACTATCCCACCGTTTTATCCTGGTTATAGCGCCAGCTACGCTGAGGTACCTATACACGTCGCAGGCCTTACTGGGGACCTTTGATGTCCTGTACGCCACAGCCCGTCAGCGGTGGTATCTTGTACACCTTTATAGGCATCTTTCACGTCGCAGGCCTGTAGCCTTTGATGTCTTTGTACGCCGCAGGTCCGTCGACCCTTGGTATCGTTTCACGTCGCAGGCCGTTAGCCTTTGATGTCGTTGTACGCTGCAGGTCCGTCGACCCTTGGTATCGTTTCACGTCGCAGGCTGTTAGCCCTTGATGTCATTGTACGCCGCAGGTCCGTCGACCCTTGGTATCGTTTCACGTCGCAGGGTGTTAGCCCTTGATGTCATTGTACACCGCAGGTCCGTCGACCCTTGGTATCGTTTGTAAGTACACTTCGTCATGACAAACGTTTATATTCCGCTAGGCAGCAAAACCCCCCTTTGAGGCAAAATCCCAGATGAAGGAAAAAGAGTACATCCCCTCCCTTTCTTACATGGTAATATTACACGTAAAACTTTTTTAAGTTAGAGACGTTCCAAGGGCGGGACAATGACCTTCCCTTGGCATCTTCTAACTCGTAGGCTCCACCTCCTAACACCTTCGTCACCCGATAGGGTCCTTCCCAGGGGGGCTCTATTTTCTTCAGGGGCCGTAGGATGTCGGCTCTTCGAAGTACTAGGTCCCCCTGCTGAAATCCCCTGGGTCGGATTCTCCGATCATACATTGCCTTTATGCGACTTTTATATCCTTCGGTCCTCACGTGGGCCTCTTCCCTTATTCCTTCGACAAGGTCCAGGTCCTCCCTTCTTAACTGCGTGTTCTCCTGCTCGTTATATGCCATCATTCGGTGTGTTTCGATGCCGATTTCGGCTGGTATCACGGCGGATGACCCATATACTAGTTCGAATGGTGTTTCCCCTGTTGCTTCGCGGGGCTAGTTCTGTACGCCCAAAGGACAGCGTCCAGCGCCTCCACCCATTTGTTTCCATCTTGTTCGAGTCGGGCCTTGATCCCCCTGAGAATGGTTCGATTGGAGACTTCGGCCTGCCCATTTGCTTGGGGATGTCCCACCGCGACAAACCTCTGTGTTATTTTCATGCCTTCACAAAATCCTCGCGTCTTAGCTCCGCAGAACTGAGTTCCATTATCGGAGATAAGGATCCTGGGAGCTCCATATCGGCAACAGATATTCTTCCATAGGAACTCAATCACCTTCTCTTCGTCTATCCGCGCCACCGCCTTAGCTTCGATCCATTTGCTGAAGTAGTCAACTGCTACAATGATGAACTTCTTTTGTGCCTTTCCTCGGGGAAAGGGACCGACAATGTCGATTCCCCATTTGTCGAAAGGGCATGGAGAATGCATGGTCCCCAGAGCCTCGGCGGGGACGTGGATTTTGGGACCATACTTCTGACAGTTACTGCACCTTCGGACTAGGTCCTTGGCATCCTTGATGAGATTGGGCCAAAAATATCCGGCTCTGACAACTTTCCTGGTGAGGGACTTGTACCCCGCATGATCCCCCGCACATCATTCATGGATTTCTTCGAGTATTTTCTTGCCTTCCTCTTTGGAGAGGCATCGGGAGTATGCGTGTACAAAAGATTTCTTGAACAGGCACCCATCTATCAGACAGAACTTTTGTCGGTATCCCCTTTTGTCCTTCTGGCTGGGGTCCTCTAAGGTGGCTATGATGGGGGCTCTCCAGTCATCCCTCTCTTCTATGCTTGCCACGAACTACCCTTTCTCCTCCTTATCCACCGCGAGGTAGGTGATACCTCCTTCTTTGAGAGCTGGCCCTGAACTAGCGGCCTTCGCTAAATAATCTGCCTTGTAGTTTTCCTCCCTGGGGACCTGCACAATCTCACAAGAGTCGAGGGTTCTGGTTAGCTCCTCGACTTTCTTACCATACTCAGCCATCTTTTCGTCTCTTGCTTCGTAGTTCCCATTCACTTGTTGTACCACCAGCTGTGAGTCCGAGAACAAAGTAATGTTTCGTGCCCCCAGCTCCCTCGCGATCCGTAGGCCATGAAGGAGGGCTTCGTATTCTGATTCATTGTTGGAAGCCTGAAAATGGAACGTAATGGCGAAACGGAGCTCCTCTCCTTCTAGGTTGATGACGAGGACCCCTGCTTCTGATTTTTGCAAAGTGGCGGATCCATCCACGTATACTTTCCATCGGCCTTCCGAAGGTCCCTTCGTAGTTTCGAGGACGAAATCTGAGAGGGCCTGAGCCTTCACGGCTGTCCTTCGCTCAAATTCTACATCATACTCCCCTAGCTCGATGGCCCACTTCACCATCCTTCCTGATAAGTCTGGTTTGTCCAGCGTTTGCTTCAGCGGGAAATTAGTTCGCACGTTCACTTTGTGTGACAAGAAATAGGGTCAGAGTCGGCGGACGGAGGTCATTACTGCTAAAGCGGCCTTCTCAAGCTCGGAGTACCTAGTTTCAGCGTCCAGAAGTACCTTACATACAAAGTAGATGGGCCTCTGGGAGGTTCCTTCTTCCTTCAATAGGACGGAGCTTATCGCGTGGTCCCCTACGGAGAAATATAGTATCAACACATCCCCCATCAAGGGTTTGGTCAGGAGTGACGTGTTGTGGAGGTACTCCTTTAATTCTTCAAAGGCTTGCTGGCATTCCTTAGTCCACTCGAATTGTTTGTTCTTTCGTAACACCTTGAAGAAAGGTAGGCTCCTCTTCGCTGAGTGGGAGATGAATCTGCTAAGGGCCGCCAATCGTCCCGTGAGCCTTTGGACTTCCTTGACGCCCTGGGGAGGTTGCATCTCTAAAATAGCTTTTACTTTCGTAGGATTGACCTCGATGCCTCGTTGGGTAACCATATAGCCAAGGAACTTCCCCGATCTCACTCCGAACGCGCATTTTTCGGGATTGAGCTTCATTCCGCTTCCCCTGATCGCTTTGAACGCTTCTTCCAGGTCCTTGGTGTGATCGGTGAGGTGTACCGATTTTACGAGCATATCATCCACGTACACCTCCATGTTCCTACCTAGTTGCTGCTTAAAAACCTTATCCACCATCCGTTGGTACATCGCTCCCGCATTTTTGAGTCCGAAGGGCATTCGGACGTACCCATATGTCCCCCCTGGTGTTACAAAGCAAACTTTGTCAAAATCATTTGAATCGAGACTTACCTGGTGATAACCTTGGTAGGCGTCCATCATGCTGAGGACCTCGCACCCGGAGGTGGAGTCCACGAGCTAGTCTATTCTGGGCAGAGGATAGTGATCCTTGGGGCAGGCCTTGTTGAGGTCCCTGAAATCAATGCACATCCTCCACTGCCCATTTCCTTTCTTTACCAGGACAGCGTTAGCCAGCCAAGTGGGGAACTGAATCTCCTGGATATAGCCTGCCTGAAATAATTTGTCGACCTCTTCCCTCAGGATCTGCGCCCTCTCCGTCCCACATGTTCTCAGCCTTTGTTTGACGGGCTTAGCGCTGGGTAGGACATTTAGGTGATGTTTGGCTATATCATGGTGGATTCCCGTCATATCTCCAGGGGAAAACGCAAATAGATCGGCGTTCCTTTGCAGGCATCCTACCAGCTGCTTCGTGGCCTGTTCCCCTAAGTGTGTTCCTATTTTGGTGGTTCTTCCTGGTTGGTCGGGGTACAGTTCCACCTTGGCGAGCTCCTCATCCGGTTCAGGCTGCAAGCTCGTAGGTCCCCCTCCTTCGATTTTGATCCTCTTGTCGCGACCACTCCCTTCTCGGGCAATCTCTTTTTCTTTGGCCATCGCCTTAACTTCATTGGCGTAGCATTGGCGGGAGCTCTGCTGATCCCCCAAAATCTCACCGACGTGCTCCCCCACGGGGAACTTGACTTTCAAATGGTATGTGGAGGGGATTGCTCTAAATTCGTTGATGGCGGGTCGTCCCAGAATGACATTGTAGGAGGAGGCGATGTCAACCACCAGAAAGTTGATCATTTTCGCAACTCGAACTGGGTTTGTCCCCATTCCGACGGGCAGTGTTACCTCTCCCATGGGTCGTATTCCAGGTCCTCCAAACCCGTATAGGGCGGTGGAAACCGGCCGCAGACCTGCTTCCAGATCCATTTTCTTAAAGCAATCCAGGAACAGGATGTCGGCCGAGCTCCCCCCGTCTACGAAGACTCGGGACACATCGTGTCCGGCGATATCAGTCGTTATGACCAAGGCATCGTTGTGTGGCCTGGTAATGTGAGTCTCATCTTCTGGTCCAAACTGTACGTTCGCAATGGCCTCCGTGTGCCCTATCAATCCCCACGACTGGGGTCCCCCTGTGGTCCTAGCGTAGGACTTCCTAGCTCGGTTAGAATCCCCACTGCTGGGACCTCCTACAATAATCAAGATAGGGGCCCTGGATGGTCCTGGGGGGCCTTTGTTTGCTGGTGGGGGCAACGGCGTACCCTTATTCGGGGCTGGGCTCTGGTCCCTGCTTCACGAACTCCTTCAAGTGCCCTGCCTGTATCAGCCTTTCTATCTCATCCCTCAAATGATAACAATTGTTAGTCTGGTGCCCGTATTCATTATGGTAACGACAATATAAATTAGAATAGGGTCGGGAATGTCCTGAAGATCCGGCGGGAGGTTTTCTCAGAGCCGGATGTCGTCCCGCCACGGCTAGGACCTCCTCCGGGTTAGCACGCAATGGAGTGAACCTTCGTGGGGCCCTGGCCGGAGATCCCCAAGGCTCTTTGTGAGGCAGACGCAGAGGTGGCCTCATATGTCCTTGGCTTCTCACGGCCCCTTCCTTCTTTGGCGTGGTTATCTGCTTCTCTTCTTGTGCTTTGGCCATCTTACTTTCTTCCAAGTTAATATATTTGTCCGCCCTCAGCAATAGGTCTTCGAAAGTCGGCGGCGGTCTCTTGGAGAGAGAAGCGAAGAAGTCCCCATCCCGAAGCCCGTTTATCAAGACGCTGACCTTGACGGAAGGCGTGGCTGTCGGCACCTCTAAGGCGGCGATGTTAAATATGCTTAGTAAGCTCGGAGACTTTCTGTTTCTCCTTGCCGCACTTGGAAGAGCGACATGTCGGACTTGGGCTGTTTCCTGGCACTGGCGAACTGGGTGATGAATATCAACTGTAGTTCTTCAAAAGATTTGATAGATCCCAGTGCTAACTGGCTAAACCATTGCTGGGCCGCCCTTACTAAGGTGGTTAAGAACACTCTGCACTTGACTCCATCCGAGAAACCACGAAGCAGGATGGGGTTCTGAAAACGTAGGACGTGCTCCACGGGGTTCGTCGTTCCATCGTACTCATATGGCAACTGTTTGAAGTTAGATGAGACCTCCCCCACTAGTAGCTCCTTTCCAAAAGGCGTCCGCGCTACTAGCCCTTCTCCTATCCTTGGTGGCATGGTTCTGCTTCTGACTCCGTCCACTACCTGCTTAAGGTCCGCCTGTTGATCCCGCATCTCTTTTTCTCTTTTGGTCCAAGTTTCCACTTTTTCCTCTGGGCGTAGCGTGACCTTTTTCCTTCTTTTGGAGCCTCCTGCCCCTTTAGCGTGGTCCGGGGCTTTGCTGACGGACTCAACGGAGATCAGCGTGGGGGTTCTAACATCCTTTTCTGGCTGATCCGCCTTGTTCGGCTCCTCTTCCTTCCCCCGAACCTGTTCCGCAGCTCCCCCACGTCCCTCAGGATGCTTGGGGGGTTCTTCCTTCCTTGACTCAATCTCTGATTCGGACAATCGCTTGCTGTGTTCAGAGGGCGTTGCTTGGGGTTGCGGCTGCGTCTCGTTTTCCCCAGTTACTTCTGTGAACTTACCGTCTACTTGCTCGATCTCGACACGTGGCTGGGCCTTTTTTCGTTGTCTCCATTTCTTCCTTCTCTCAGCCAGGGTGCTATTGACAGAGTTGCGCACCAAGAGGTCCAACTGTGCGGCAGTCAAGGTGATTGGTGTTTCTGGCGATATCACAACAGGAGTATTGTGTATAAAAGTGCAGGAACAGTGGAAAGAAAGGAAGATAGCTGCAGGGACGCGTGTCACTTTCTCACAGGAAGATATTACTGAGCAAATCACTGTAACTATCGCAGAAGTCATTCCATCAAGCAATCAGTCATCTTTCCTAAGCACCCTAGGTGGTACGTCCCCCAGAAATCCTGGAATCTGACAGCAGACAAACGGCGGGGAAGCTGATATAAAAGAAGGACTTGGCCATATTTTCCAAAGGATTATCTCTCTCTACAAAAGCATTCGCCCAGCATTCTCTCTTTAGATATATTGAATGGGGCAAACCCAATATCAAATATATTTTTACGTGTGGGAGCTCTGGATAGTTTGCGGTAGATTGATAGTTATGCAGTTTTCCGGGTAATCGAGGGGTTGTGGTGCTGGGAAGTAAACAGAAAGAACAACAGGGATTTACGTGGTTCGAATCCTATTGGATTCTACGCTCATGGGGCGCTGGGAACTGTTTTTCACTAAGCAGCAACGCGTTACACACTCATATAATCCTCTCCTTCACTCCTAAAATATGAACATGTTCAATATATCTAAAGAGAGAATGCTAGATGAATGCTTTGTAGAGAGATAAAGATTCTTTGGAAAATATGGCCAGGTCCTTCTTTTATATCAGCTCCCCGCCGTTCGTCTGCTGTCAGATTCCAGGATTTCCGGGGGACGTACCACCTAGGGTGCTTAGGAAAGATGACTGATTGCTTGATGGAATGTCTTCTGCGATGGCTACAGTGACTTGCTCAGTAATATCTTCCTATGATAAAATGACACGCGTCCCTGCAGCTGTTTTCTCTCCTTTCCACTGTTCCTGTACTTTTATATTCAATAGTTCTTCTCGTTTTATCCGGTCAAGACCTGTGCCCACCAGGTCCGTCCTCCCAAGCAGATATTTCACTATGGGCCTTCTTTTTCGCGGGCCTTGTTGGGCCTTCCTTTATTTGCTTTTTTCCAGCCCGTCTCAGTTGAGTCCACATCAACCACTCCCCTACTCTAGTTTGTTTTTGGGGAACAAAAGTGAATTAGAGTAAACAAGTAAGTAAGAGTAAATAAGTAAGTAGGAGTAAATAAGTAAGTTAGGCCTTTCTTCCCCTTAAGGTCCTTCCTTCCTGATTCACTGAAAGGACGTGACCTTTCCTGCTCCTTTTTGGTGTCTTGGAAACCGCCCCCTTTTTGAGGGTGGATCCTCTCAAGACCCCTCTGTCATGACTTCCTGTGAGGATGCGACTTCTCCTTCTCAGTGCCTTGGGAACCATTTCTTTTTAAAGTGTGGCTTCTGGAAGTTCACTCTTATTTTTGAAAGGGTACTTCGCCATTTAATGGGTACGACTCTCTCTCTCTCTCTCTTCCTTTCCCTTTTTTATTTCATCTTCTTCGTCTCCATGGCTTCCACTATTCCGGATTCAGTGAAAGCTTCGTCTTCCCCTCTCGCTCCCACCAATCGATTTCCTCTGATACGTCGTCCGCAACTTCTTCTTTACAGCCCTCGTCTCAACCAGCAACTCGCACCGTTGCACCGCGCATAGCTCATCTTCCTGTGGGTGGAACCGAATCGGGGGGTTCGCCGGTCGCCGCCCCCTCTTAACCCTAAATCCGTTCCCTCTTCTTCTTCGCGGACTCCTCCCAGTGCTTTTAAAGCTTCCACGTGTCTGCCGGCCAATTTGGACGGCCTGGTGGAGGGGGGTTTTGTTTTTGAGGGCTTCACGGTGAGAATGGCGTCGCCCGACCAGAGGGCTGACCGCCCGCCTCCTCCGTGCTTAGTGTTCTGGGAGGCCCAAATTAGGGCAGGACTGCGCTCCCCGTCCCCCTTTTCCTTTCTGACGTGTTCAGGGCCTTCAAGGTCCCTTTGAACCAATTCCAGCCTTCCTCTATTCGTCTTCTTGTAGCCTTTTTTGTGGCAGTCCGGGCCGCCGGAGGCGTTCCCTCGCTAGATCTGGTGCCTTCCCAGTTTTCCCTTAAACTTCACGGCGCTTTTTCTATCTCTATTCCGTCTCTTCTCGCATGGGAGGTGAAACTCACTTTTTTGGTAAGAACCGAAAAATGGACAAGGACTGGCAGGGTCCATATTTCTTCGTGGAGCCCCCGGGTGGTTCGTGGGACTTTCCATGTGAGAAATGGATAACTGCCGCGCCTCCTCGTGAACCCGGCAAGTGTTCGAAGAGAAATTCCAAAGCCTTAGCCTTTCTGAACAACTATGCTGGGGAACACAGTCCTTTGAACCCCTTCGCTTTGGCTAAATTTCCCGGTGTTTTGTATCATTTTGGGTTCTCGCCCTTTCCTGCCAACTTTTCTCTTGACGGTATCCTATCGTCTTTGTTATGTTTTTTAGAAGTTTCTCTGGGGCCGTTATTCTGCTGGTCCGTTACTTGTGTATGTCGTGTGCAGGGATGACAGGTTCGTGGTGCAATTTGATGGCGAATATAGAGGAAAGAGGTGCTTCCCCATCCCCTGGGGCCGAGGGATCTGTTTCGACTTCAGCTCCTTCCTTGCTATTGGGCGCTCAAGATATCCGGGCGGAAGTTCGTCAGTTTTCTTCCAAGGCTCCAGGGACTTCTTGGGTGCCCCAGGTCGCCGGTGCCCCCAAAACAAAGCGTAAAGCAAGCTCCTTATCGAAACAAGCGAAGAAGTCTAAGAAGAAATTGTCTTTATCTGAGGGAGAGGGTGAGGAGGTTTCGGAGAAGGCTCCTCAGGAGGGAATTCAACAAGGTGGCACCCCCCTCTGAGGGCCCATTGCCCGAAGGTGGGATGGAGGGGTTGAGCCGTTTGGTTCCTCCTGAGGACAAGGAAGCATTTTCCCAGAGATCCGCCGCGGAGAACGAGGTGGAACTTGCACACCACCTTCTTAAGGTACATTCTCTACCACCCTCTTGGTTAATGCTTTTCCTGTTTGTCTAATTTCGAAGCTCCTTTGCCTTGGTATTCAGGTTATAGGCTTGGTATCTGCAAGGCCTTCTGCGAGCTCGACAGTGCAGGATTTAGAGGAGCGCAATCGGTCCCTTCAGGAGCAGGTGGAAGATCTTCAGGCCAGTTTGTTGGCTCGGGAAAAGGAGGCTGGGGAGATTCAGGCCAGGTTTGATTTTGAGAAGGAAAGGTTGGAGAAGGAGAAGGCTGAGTTGGCTAGGCTGTGTGAGGAACTACGTAGCTCTTCAGAGAAGGAGAAGGAAGACCATGCGGCCCTTCTGAAGCAGCGCGAGGACGAGTTGCAGCGCTCCTTTGCTAAGGAAAGAGCGAAATGGGATGAGGACTTTGTCCGCATGACAGAGGTTCATTCAAAAGCCGAGTTGGAGGCTGTGAAGGCTGAGGGCACCCAAGTCTGTCAGCGTCATCTCATGTCAACTGCGGCCGGACAAAAGTTTCTGGGGGACCTCGCGGAAGATTGGCGTTTGGCTTATTTGGAGGACCCTGTTTCCCTCAGGGACTTTGTCCCATTTATGCAGCATTATTTCCTGGGAGGCCACCACGCAGGATCAGCCGGCATTGGAGCGGCTACCGCCCTCAGAGATCTACCTCCTCCCGCCTCCTTCAAAGGGGATCCAATGGCTGAGGAGAACCCTTCGTTTTGGCGCCCATCTGCTGAAAAGCATATGGCGATCCTGGCCCAAGCTGACATTTCCGACCTTCCTGGCATCGTCTTTTATCCCCCTGTGGACCCTTCTGTCTAGTTTCTACTTTTTCTTTTGTGTTTAACGAATCTTATGCTTCTGCAGACATATTTAGGATGTTGTTTTTTAGGGGAGCTTAACTCCCCTGTTTCTGTGTGTTCTTGCCGAGGTTCCTCATTTTCCCTCTGTGATGGGGGACCTCTTTATTAAGCGTCTTATCGTTTTCCTGTGTTTTAGACTTCACTGTATTCTCGTAGGCACCTTAGTTGATCCGTAAATCAAGCATTAATCATCCACGCCTTTGGTTGTAAGGACCGCCGTCCTTACCCCAAGGTGTCATTCACGCGCTAGGCTCTCTTCGTCCTTAGCCAATTCAGTAACGTAGGCCCGAAGGTCCTAAGTAGGAAGTGGGGATCTCTCCCACTGTTTTACCCTGGTTATAGCGCCAGCTACCCTTAGGTACCTATACACGTCGCAGGCCTTACTGGGGACCTTTGATGTCCTGTAAGCCACAGCCCGTCAGCGGTGGTATCTTGTACACCCTCGTGGGCATCTTTCACGTCTCAGACCTGTGGCCTTTGATGTCGGGTACACCGCTGACCCGTCGGTCTTTGGCATCATCTCACGTCGCAGGCTATCGGCCTTTGATGTCTTTGTACGCTGCATGTCCGTCGACCTTTGGTATCGTTTCACGTCGTAGGCTGTTAGCCCTTGATGTCGTTGTACGCCGCAGCTCCGTCGACCCTTGGTATCAATTATAAGTACACTTTGTTATGACAAAACGTTTATATTCCGCTGGGGAGGTACGCCTCGTTAAAACCTTATCTGGGCAAAACCTCCCTTTGAGGCAAAATCCCAGATGAAGGAAAAAGAGTACGTTCCCTCCCTTTCTTACATAGCAGTATTACACATAAAACTTTTTCAAGTTAGAGACGTTCCAAGGGCGGGGCAAGGACCTCCCATTGGCATCTTCTAACTCATAGGCTCCACCTCCCAGCACCTTTGTCACATGATAGGGCCCACCTCCCAGGGAGCTTCCATCTTCTTCAGGGGTCCTAGGACATCGGCTCTTCGCAGTACCAGATCCCCCTGTTGAAATCCCCTTGGTCGGATTCTCCGATCGTACATTGTCTTCACGCGACTTTTATATCCTTCAGTCCTTATGTGGGCCTCTTCTCGTACTCATTCGATAAGGTCCAGGTCCTCCCTTCTTAATTGTGCGTTCTCCCTTTCGTCATATGCCATCATGCGGTGTGTCTCGATGCCAATTTCAGCAGGTATTACTGCGGCCGAACCGTACACTAGCTCAAATGGCGTCTCTCCTGTTGCCTCGCGAGGGCTTGTTCGGTAAGCCCAAAGGACAACATCCAGCGCCTCTACCCACTTGTTCCCATCCTGCTCGAGTCGGGCCTTGATCCCCCTGAGGATGGGTCGATTGGAGACTTCGGCTTGCCCATTTGCTTGGGGATGTCCCACCGCCACAAACCTTTGAGTCACCTTCATGCCTTCACAGAATTGTCGTGTTTTAGCCCCACAGAATTGGGTTCCGTTATCTGAAATGAGGATCCGGGGAGCCCCATAGCGGCAGCAGATGTTCTTCCACAGGAATTCGATCACCCTTTCCTCGTCTATTCGCGCTACTGCCTTAGCTTCGATCAATTTGCTAAAGTAGTCCACGACCACAATAATGAACTTCTTTTGCGCTTTTCCTCGAGGAAATGGACCGACTATATCGACCCCCATTTATCGAAAGGACATGGAGATTGCATCGTCCCCAAGGCTTCAGCGGGGACGTGGATTCTGGGACCATACATCTGGCAATTACTGCACCTTCTGACCAGGTCCTTGGCGTCTTTGATGATGTTGGGCCAGAAATATCCGGCCCTGACTACCTTCCTAGTGTGGGACTTATATCCTGCATGGTCCCCCGCACATCCTTCATGTATTTCTTCGAGTATCTTCTTGCCTTCCTCCTTGGAGAGACACCGGGCGTATGCGTGCACAAAAGATTTTTTGAAGAGACAGTCGCCTATCAGGAAGAACCTCTGCCGGTATCTCCTCTCGTCCTTCTGGTTGGAGTTCCTTAAGGTGGCTAACATGGGGGCCCTCCAGTCATCCCTTTTTTCTATGTCTGCCACGAACTCCTCTGTTTCCTCCTTATCCACAGCGAGGTAGGTAATACCTTCTTCCTTGAGAGTCGGCCCAGAACTTGCCGCCTTCGCTAAATAATCAGCCTTGTGGTTTTCCTCCCTGGGGACCTGCACAATCTCATAGGAATCGAAAGCTTTCGTTAGGTCCTCAACCTTTTTACCGTATTCGATCATCTTTTCGTCTCTCGCTTCGTAGTTCCCCCTCACTTGCTGCACCACCAACTGCGAGTCCGAGAACAGAGTAACGTCTCGTGCTCCAGCTCCTTCGCAATTTGCAGACCATGGATGAGGGCTTCGTACTCTGATTCGTTGTTTGAGGCCTGAAAATGGAAGGTGATGGCCAAGCGAAGCTCCTCTCCCTCAGGGTCGATGAGGAGAACTCTCGCTCCCGATCTTTGAGAAGTGGCGGACCCATCCACATATACTTTCAACCGGCGTTTGGGAGGTCCCTTAGTGGTTTCGAGGACGAAGTCTGAGAGGGCCTGGGCCTTTATGGCGGTCCTTCGTTCGAACTCCACATCGTACTCCCCTAGCTCGATGGCCCATTTTACCATCCTTCCTGATAGATCTGGTTTGTCTAATGTCTGCTTCAGAGGGAAGTTGGTCCGTACGCTCACCTTGTGTGACAGGAAATATGGCCGAAGTCGGCGAGCAGATGTCATCACGGCTAGCGTAGCCTTCTCGACTTCGGACTAGTTTCTGCATCTAGCAGCACTTTACTTACGAAATAGATGGGCCTCTGGGAGGTCCCTTCCTTCTTTAACAGGACGGAGCTTATTGCGTGGTCCCCTATGGAGAAATACAGTACCAGCACGTCCCCCATCAAAGGCTTAGTCAAGAGGGGGGTGTTGTGGAGGTACTCCTTTAGTTCTTCAAAGGCTTGCTGGCATTCCTTGGTCCATTCGAATTGCTTGTTCTTTGGTAGTACCTTGAAGAAAGGTAGGCTCCTCTTGGCCGAGTGGGAGATGAATCGACTAAGGGCTGCCAACCGCCCCGTGAGCCTCTGGACTTCCTTGACGCCCTGGGGAGGTTGCATCTCCAGAATAGCTTTTACTTTCGCGGGGTTTACCTCAATACCTCGCTGGGTCACCATATAGCCCATGAACTTTCCCGATCTTACTCCAAACGCACATTTTTCGGGGTTCAGCTTCATGCCGCTTCCTCTAATTGCTTCGAACGCCTCCTCCAGGTCCCTGGTATGATCGGCGAGGTGTATGGACTTCACGAGCATATCATCTACGTACACCTCCATGTTTCGGCCTAATTGCTGCTTGAAGACCTTATCCACCATTCGTTGGTACGTGGCTCCCGCGTTTTCAAGTCCAAAGGGTATTCGAACGTATCCGTATGTTCCCTCTGGTGTCACAAAACAAACCTTATCAAAGTCATTTGAATCAAGACTTACCTGGTGATAGCCCTGGTAGGCGTCCATCATGCTGAGGACCTCACACCCAGAAGTGGAGTCCACAAGCTGGTCTATTCTGGGAAGCAGGTAGTGGTCCTTGGGACAGGCCTTGCTGAGGTCCCTGAAGTCAATACACATTCTCCATTGCCCATTTCCCTTCTTCACCAGGACAGCATTAGCCAACCAGGTGGGGAACTAAATCTCCTGGATGTGGCCCGCTTGAAGCAATTTGTCGACCTCCTCCTTCAAGGTCTGCGCCCTTTCGGCCCCGCATAGTCGGAGTCTCTGCTTAACGGGCTTGGTGCCAGGTAGGACGTTTAGATGATGTTTGGCTATATCAGGGCGGATTCCTGTCATATCCTTTGGGGAAAATGCGAATAAGTCTGCGTTCCTCTGCAGACACCCGACAACTTTGTGGCTTGTTCCCCTAGGTGTGTCCCTATTTTGGTAGTCCTCCCGGGTTGGTCGGGGTACAGCTCTATGTTGACTAGCTCTTCATCTGGCTCGGGCTGCAAGCTCGTAGGTCCCCCTCCTTCGATCTTAATCCTCTTGTCTCGACCGCTTCCTTCTCTAACGTCCTCTTTTCCCTTGGTTACTGCCTTGACTTCATTGGCGTAGCATCGGCGCGAACTTTGCTGATCCCCCAATATTTCTCTGACATGCTCCCCTACTGGGAACTTAATTTTCAAGTGGTAAGTAGAGGGGATTGCTCTGAACTCGTTGATGGCGGGTCGTCCCAGAATGACATTGTAAGATGAGGAGATGTCAACCACAAGGAAGTTGATCGTTTTCACAACCCAACGGGATCTCTTCCCATTCCGACGGGTAACGTTATTTCTCCCATGGGCTGTATCCCTGGTCCTCCGAATCCGTACAAGGCCGTGGAAACGGGTCGTAGCTCCACTCCCAGGTCCATTTTTCTGAAACAGTCTAGGAATAGGATGTCAGCTGAGCTTCCCCCGTCTATAAAGACTAGGGATACATCGTATCCGGCGATATCGGTTGTGATGACCAAAGCACGTTATGTGGCCTAGTGATGTGTTCTTCATCCTTTGGCCCGAATTGTACGTTCGCGATGGCCTCCATGTGCCCTACTAATCCCCAGGGTCGGAGTTCCCCAGTTGTCCTGGCATAAGACTTCCTAGCTCGATTGGAATCCCCACCGCTGGGACCTCCGATAATAATCAGGATGGGGGTCCTGGGCTGTCCTGGAGGACCTTTGTCTGCCGGAGGTGGCAGTGGTTTACCCTTATTCGGCGCAGGTCCCCCCTCTTCCTTTTCGTTCTTCCGGGGGATGGGCTCAGGCCCCCGCTTAACAAACTCCTTCAAATGTCCCGCCTGTATAAGTCTCTCTATCTCGTCCTTCAAGTGATAGCAATTGTTAGTATGGTGCCCGTATTCATTATGGTAACGACAATATAAGTTAGAGTAAGGTCTAGAAGGTCCTGAGGATCCAGCGAGGGCCTTCCTTAAGGCTGGGTGTCGTCCTGCTACAGCTAAGACCTCCTCAGGATTAGCACGCAATGGAGTGAACCTCCGTCGGGCCCTGGCCAGAGATTCCCAAGGCTCTTTGTGAGGCAGACGCAGAGGCGGCCTCGCATGTCCTTGGCTTCTCACGGCCCCTTCCTTCTTTGGCGTGGTTATCTGCTTCTCCTCTTGTGCCTTGGCCATCTTGCTCTCTTCCAAGTTAATATACTTGTCCGCCCTCAGCAATACGTCCTCGGAAGTCGGGGGTGGCCTCTTGGAGAGAGAAGTGAAGAAGTCCCCATCCCGAAGTCCGTTTATCAGGGCGCTAACCTTGACAGAAGGAGTAGCCGTCGGTACCTCCAAAGCTGCAATGTTGAACCTGCTTATGTATGCCCGTAGGCTCTCATTTTCCCCCTGCCGTACTTGGAAGAGCGACATGTCGGACTTAGGCTGTTTTCGGGCGCTGGCGAACTGAGTGATGAATATCAACTGGAGTTCTTCAAAAGATTTGATAGATCCCGGTGCTAACTGGCTAAACCATTGCTGGGCCGCCCTTACTAAAGTGGTTAAGAACACTCTGCACTTGACCCCATCCGAGAAATCATGAAGCAGGATGGTGTTTTGGAAACGCAGGACGTGCTCCACGGGGTCCGTCGCCCATCGTACTCATATGGCAACTGTTTGAAGTTAGATAAGACCTCCCCTACTAGTAGCTCTTTTGCAAAAGGCGTCCCCGCTACTAGCCCTTCTCCTATCCTTGGCGGCATGTTTCTGCTTCTGACACCGTCCACTACCTGCTTAAGGTCCGCCAGTTGATCCCGCAGCTCTTTTTCTCTTTTGGTCCAAGTTTCTTCTTTTTCGTCTGGGCGTAGCGTGACCTTTTTCCTTATTTTGGAGCCTTGCCCCTTTAGCGTGGTCCGAGGCTTTGCTGACGGACTCGACGGAGATCAGCGTGGGGGTTCTAACGTCCTTTTCTGGCTGATTCGCCTTGTTTGGCTCCTCTTCCTTCCCTCGAACCTGTTCCGCAGCTCCCCCACGTCCCTCAGGATGCTTGAGGGGTTCTTCTTCCTTCCTTGACTCATTCTCTGATTCGGACAATCGCTTGCTGTGTTCGGAGGGCGTTGCATGGGGTTGCGGCTGCGTCTCGTTTTCCCCAGTTACCTCCGTGAACTTACCGTCTACTTGCTCGGTCTCGACTCGTGGCTGGGCCCTTTTTTGTTGTCTCCTTTTCTTCCTTCTCTCAGCCAGGGTGCTATTGACAGTGTTGCGCACCAAGAGGTCCAACTGTGCGGCCGTCAAGGTGATTGGTGTTTCTTGCGATATCATTACAGGAGTAGGTGCCGGGGTGGCGTCTTGCCTTGCCGTGTCGCCCCCTGCTACCTCCATAAACTGCGGCTCCAAGTTTTTCGGTATAGAGGAGTCTCCCTCCATCAGCGTCCTCGCGTTTCTCGTCTTATCCCTGTAGCACAAAAATAGAAAAAACACACGAGAAATTTTTCAACGCAACCTCGTACCTTGCTCGAGAAATTTCTCACGCCTTTAACTCGGGTTTCCCACAGACGGCGCCATTTGATATGAGGCAAACCCAATATCAAATATATTTTTACGTGTGGGCGCTCTGGATAGTTTGCGGTAGATAGATAGTTATGCAGTTTTCCGGGTAATCGAGGGGTTGTGGATGCTGGGAAGTAAACAGAAAGAACAACAGGGATTTACGTGGTTCGAATCCTATTGGATTCTACGTCCACGGGGCGCTGGGAACTATTTTTCACGAAGCAGCAACGCGTTACACACTCATATAATCCTCTCCTTCACTCCTAAAATATGAAAACACGTTCAATATATCTAAAGAGAGAATGCTAGATGAATGCTTTGTAGAGAGATAAAGATTCCTTGGAAAATATGGCCAAGTCCTTCTTTTATATCAGCTCCCCGCCGTTCGTCTGCTGTTAGATTCCAGGATTTCCGGGGGACGTACCATCTAGGGTGCCTAGGAAAGATGACTGATTGCTTGATGGAATGTCTTCTGCGATGCCTACAGTGACTTGCTCAGTAATATCTTCCTATGATAAAATGACATGCGTCCCTGCAGCTGTTTTCTCTCCTTTCCACTGTTCCTGTACTTTTATATTCAATAGTTCTTCTCGTTTTATCCGGTCAAGACCTGTGCCCACCAGGTCCTGCAGGTCCTTCCTCCCAAGCAGATATTTCACTATGGGCCTTCTTTTTCGCGGGCCTTGTTGGGCCTTCTTTATTTGTTTTTTTCCAGCCCGTCTCAGTTGAGTCCACATCAAACGTATTTTCATATTTTGGGAGTGAAGGAGAGGATTATATGAGTGTGTAACGTGTTGCTACTTAGTGAAAAACAGTTCCCAGCGCCCCGTGGATGTAGAATCCGAGGATTCAAACCACGTAAATCCCTGTTGTTCTTTCTGTTTACGTCCCAGCATCCACAACCCCTCGCTTACCCGGAAAACTACATAACTATCAATCTACCGCAAACAATCCAGAGCCCCCACACGTAAAAATATCTTTGATTGGGTTTGCCCCATATCAAATGGCGCCGTATGTGAGAAATCGGAGTTAAAGGCCTGAGAAATTTCTCGAGCAAGGTACGAGGTTGCATTGAAAAATTTCTCGTGTGTTTTTTATTTTTGTTACAGGGATAAGACGAGAAACACGAGGACGCTGATGGAGGGAGACTCTTCTATACCGAAAAACTTGGACCCGCAGTTTAAGGAGGTTGCAGGGGGCGACACGGCAAGGCAAGACGCCACCCCGGCACCTACTCCTGTTGTGATATCGCCAGAAACACCAATCACCTTGACTGCCGCACAGTTGGACCTCTTGGTGCGCAACTCTGTCAATAGCACCCTGGCTGAGAGAAGGAAGAAATGGAGACAATGAAAAAAGTCCCAGCCACGTGTCGAGATCGAGCAAGTAGACGGTAAGTTCACAGAAGTAACTGGGGAAAACGAGACGCAGCCGCAACCCCAGGCAACGCCCTCTGAACACAGCAAGCGATTGTCCGAATCAGAGATTGAGTCAAGGAAGGAAGAAGAACCCCCCAAGCATCCTGAGGGATGTGGGGGAGCTGCGGAACAGGTTCGGGGGGAGGAAGAGGAGCCGAACAAGGCAGATCAGCCAGAAAAGGATGTTAGAACCCCCACGCTGATCTCCGTTGAGTCCGTCAGCAAAGCCCCGGACCATGCTAAAGGGGCAGGAGGCTCCAAAAGAAGGAAAAAGGTCACGCTACGCCCAGAGGAATAAGAGGAAACTTGGACCAAAAGAGAAAAAGAGCTGCGGGATCAACTGGCGGACCTTAAGCAGGTAGTGGACGGAGTCAGAAGCAGAACCATGCCACCAAGGATAGGAGAAGGGCTAGTAGCGGGGACGCCTTTTGCAAAGGAGCTACTAGTGGGGGAGGTCTCATCTAACTTCAAACAGTTGCCATATGAGTACGATGGAATGACGAACCCCGTGGAGCACGTCCTACGTTTTCAGAACACCATCCTGCTTCGTGATTTCTCGGATGGAGTCAAGTGCAGAGTGTTCTTAACCACCTTAGTAAGGGCGGCCCAGCAATGGTTTAGCCAGTTAGCACTGGGATCTATCAAATCTTTTGAAGAACTACAGTTGATATTCATCACTCAGTTCGCCAGCGCCCGAAAACAGCCTAAGTCCGACATGTCGCTCTTCCAAGTACGGCAAGGGGGAAAATGAGAGTCTACGGGCATACATAAGCAGGTTCAATATTGCAGCTTTGGAGGTACCGACGGCTACGCCTTCTGTCAAGGTTAGCGCCCTGATAAACGGACTTCGGGACGGGGACTTCTTCGCTTCTCTCTCCAAGAGACCACCGCCGACTTTCGAGGACCTACTACTGAGGGCGAACAAGTATATTAACTTGGAAGAGAGCAAGATGGCCAAAGCACAAGAGGAGAAGCAGATAACCACGCCAAAGAAGGAAGGGGCCGTGAGAAGCCAAGGACATGCGAGGCCACCTCTGCGTTTGCCTCACAAAGAGCCTTGGGGATCTACGGCTAGGGCCCCATGGAGGTTCACTCCACTACGTGCTAATCCTGAGGAGGTCTTAGCTGTAGCAGGACGGCACCCAGCCTTAAGGAAGCCCCTCGCCGGATCCTCAGGACCTTCTAGACCTTACTCTACCTTATATTGTCGTTACCATAATGAATATGGGCACCATACTAACAATTGATATCATTTGAAGGATGAGATAGAGAGACTTATACAGGCGGGACATTTGAAGGAGTTTGTTAAGCGGGGAGCTGCGCCCATCCCCCGGAAGAACAAAAAGGAAGAGGGGGGACCTGTGCCGAATAAGGGTAAACCGTTGCCACCTGCAGCAGACAAAGGTCCTCCAGGACAGCCTAGGGCCCCCATCCTGATTATTATCGGAGGTCCCAGTGGTGGGGATTCCAATTGAGCTAGGAAGTCTTATGCCAGGACAACTAGGAAACTCCGACCATGGGGATTTGTAGGGCACACGGAGGCCATCGCGAACGTACAATTCGAACCAAAGGACGAAGAACACATCACTAGGCCGCATAACGATGCTTTGCTCATCACAACCGATATCACCGGATACGATGTATCCCGAGTCTTTATAGACGGGGGAAGCTCAGCTGACAGATTCCTAGACTGTTTCAGAAAAATGGACCTGGGAGTGGAGCTACGACCCGTTTCCATTGCCTTGTACGGATTCGGGGGACCTGGGATACAGCCCATGGGAGAAATAACTTTACCCGTCGGAATGGGAAGAGATCGAGTTCGGATTGTGAAAATGATCAACTTCCTTGTGGTCGACATCTCCTCCTCTTACAATGTCATTCTGGGACGACCCGCCATCAACGAGTTCAGAGCAATCCCCTCTACTTACCACCTGAAAATTAAGTTCCCAGTAGAGGAGCATGTCGGAGAAATATTGGGGGATCAGCAAAGTTCCCGCCGATGCTAAGCCAATGAAGTCAAGGCAGTAACTAAGGGAAAAGAGGACGTCAGAGAAGGAAGTGGTCGAGACAAGAGGATTAAGATCGAAGGAGGGGGACCTACGAGTGCAGCCCGAACCAAATGAGGAGCTAGTCAACGTAGAGCTATACCCTGACCAACCAGGGAGGACTACCAAAATAGGGACACACCTAGGGGAACAAGCCACAAAGGAGCTTGTAGGGTGTCTGCAGAGGAACGCGGACTTATTCGCATTTTCCCCAAAGGATATGACAGGAATCCGCCCTGATATAGCCAAGCATCATCTAAACGTCCTACCTGGCACTAAGCCCGTTAAGCAGAGACTCCGACTATGCGGGGCCGAAAGTGCGCAGACCCTGAAGGAGGAGGCCGACAAATTACTTCAAGCGGGCCACATCCAGGAGATCCAGTTCCCCACCTGGTTGGCCATATTTCTTATCACACAAGGTGAGCGTGTGGACTAACTTCCCTCTGAAGCAGACATTAGACAAACCAGATCTATCAGGAAGGATGGTAAAATGGGCCATCGAGCTAGGGGAGTACGATGTAGAATTCGAGCGAAGGACCGCCATAAAGGCCCAGGCCCTCTCAGACTTCGTCCTCGAAACCACTAAGGGACCCTCCAAACGCCAATGGAAGGTATATATGGATGGGTCCGCCACTTCTCAAAGATCGGGGGCGGAGTTCTCATCATCAATCCTGAGGGAGGGGAGCTCCGCTTTGCCATCACTTTTTATTTTCAGGCCTCAAATAACGAATCAGAATAACAAGCCCTCATCCATGGTTTGCAAATTGCGAGGGAGCTGGGAGCGCGAGACGTTACTCTGTTCTCGGACTCGCAGTTGGTGGTGCAGCAAGTGAGGGGGAACTACGAAGCGAGAGATGAAAAAATGGTCAAATATGGTAAATAAGTTGAGGAGCTAACGAAAGCTTTCGATTCCTGTGAGATTGTGCAGGTCCCCAGGGAGGAAAACCACAAGGCTGATTATTTAGCAAAGGCGGCAAGTTCCGGGCCAACTCTTAAGGAAGAAGGTATTACCTACCTCGCTGTAGACAATGAGGAAACAGGGGAGTTCGTGGCAGACATAGAAGAAAGGGATGATTGGAGGGCCCCCATCATAGCCAACCTAAAGAACTCCAACCAGAAGGACAGGAGGAAATACCGACAGAGGTTCTGCCTGATAGGCGACTGTCTCTTCAAAAAATCTTTTGTGCACGCATACGCCCGGTGTCTCTCCAAAGAGGAAGGCAAGAAGATACACGAAGAAATCCACGAAGGATGCACGGGGGACCATGCGGGATATAAGTCCCTTACTAGGAAGGTAGTCAGGGCCGGATATTTTTGGCCCAACGTCATCAAAGACGCCAAGGACCTGGTCAGAAGATGCAGTAATTGCCAGATGTATGGTCCTAGAATCCACGTCCCCGCTGAAGCCTTGGGGACGATGCAGTCTCTATGTCCTTTCGATAAATTGGGGGATCGATATCGTCGGCCTGTTTCCTCGAGGAAAAGCACAAAAGAAGTTCATTATTGTGGTGGTGGACTACTTTAGCAAATGGGTTGAAGCTAAAGCGGTAGCGCGAATAGACGAGGAAAGGTTGATCGAATTCCTGTGGAAGAATATCTGCTGCCGTTATGGAGCTCCCAGGAACCTCATTTCAGATAATGGAACCCAATTCAGTGGGGCCAAAACACGGCAATTCTGTGAAGGCATGAAGGTGACCCAAAGGTTTTTGGCGGTAGGACATCCCCATGCAAATGGGCAAGCCGAAGTCTCCAATCGAACCATCCTCAGGGGGGATCAAGGCCCGACTCGAGCAGGATGGGAACAAATGGGTAGAGGCGCTGGATGTTGTCCTTTGGGCATACCGAACAAGCCCTCGTGAGGCAACAAGAGAAATGCCATTTGAGCTAGTGCACGGTTCAGCCGCAGTAATACCTGCCGAAATTGGCATCGAGACACACCGCATGATGGCATATGACGAAAGGGAGAACGCACAATTAAGAAGGGAGGAACTGGACCTTGTCGAAGGAGTACGAGAAGAGGCCCACGTAAGGACCGAAGGATATAAAAGTCGCGTAACGGCAATGTACGATCGGAGAATCCGACCAAGGGGATTTCAATAGTGGGATCTGGTACTGCGAAGAGCCGATGTCCTACGACCCCTGAAGAAAATGGAAGCTCCCTCGGAGGGGCCCTATCGCGTGACAAAGGTGCTGGGAGGTGGAGCCTACGAATTAGAAGATGCCAATGGGAGGTCATTGCCCCGCCCTTGGAACATCTCTAACTTGAAAAAAATTTATGTGTAATACTGCTATGTAAGAAAGGGAGGGGACGTACTCTTTTTCCTTCATCTGGGATTTTGCCTCAAAGGGAGGTTTTGCCCAGATAAGGTTTTAACGAGGCGTACCTCCCCAGCGGAATATAAACGTTTTGTCACAACAAAGTGTACTTATAATTGATACCAAGGGTCGACGGACCTGCGGCGTACAATGACATCAAGGGCTAACAGCCTACGACGTGAAACGATACCAAAGGTCGACGGACCTGCGGCGTACAAAGACATCAAAGGCCGATAGCCTGCGACGTGAGATGATGCCAAAGACCGACGGGTTAGCGGTGTACCCGACATCAAAGGCCACAGGTCTGCGACGTGAAAGATGCCCACGAGGGCGTACAAGATACCACCGCTGACGGGCTGTGGCGTACAGGACATCAAAGGTCCCCAGTAAGGCCTGCGACGTGTATAGATACCTAAGCGTAGCTGGCGCTATAACCAGGGTAAAACAGTGGGAGAGATCCCCACTTCCTACTTAGGACCTTCGGGCCTACTGATAAAGCAATAATATACATTAATTTTACACCCCATAAAGCATGATATTGCTTGCTATTTGTCTAAGATGCTTCAAATATCATAAGATTAATTTATATTTATATCCTGCAGATGTCGGAGCAAAATGGATAAAAACGATAGTACTTGGACGTGGATATGTTGAGAAAAATGCAACGCCGAAGTCGTGTTCGAGGAACGAACTAATGGCCAATTTAACCAAGCAAATAGCCCAACCCAACAATTCACCTCATTGGGCAGATTTTAAAGTGGGAATTGGGCCATGTTATATACATTCGGCCCAGAGGGTTTTGACTTATATTACAACTTGCTGGAGGAACTAGTAGATGGTTTCACGCATACAGATCTCTCCAACACATCACATTCAAGTAGTCAACAAGCGCTCGGCTCGAGGTAGCTATTGAACAAGAAAAAAAAAATCATCCGGCACACAAAGGATCGCAAAGAGCAGCTATCAAGAATCAAAGAATTACAACTCAAGATTGATTTCGAGATTTTCTGTCATCACTCGTTCCTCGTAGATTTGGCTAATGATATGGGGCAAACCCAATCAACAGTATTTTTAGGTGTGGGGGCTCTAAATACTTAGATAGCGGTAGATCAATTATTATGTTATTTGCTAGGTACGCGAGGGTTGTTGATGCTGGGACATAAACAGAAAGAACACAGGGGTTTACGTGGTTCGAATCCTATCGGATTCTACGTCCACGGGGCGCTGGGAACTGTCTTTCACTAAGTAAGAACACGTTACACACTCAGAAATTCCTCACCTTCGCTCCTAAAACGTAGAAAATATGTTTAAGATATCTTAGAGAGAAAATGATGTGCGCACGTTTTTTGTAGAGAGATGATTCTTGTGGAAAATATGCTAAGTCCTCCCTTTATAGCAGATCCCCGCCGCCTGCTGAAGGCTATGTTCCAGCTTTTCCGGGGGACGTACCACCTAGGGGGTGCAGGAAAAGTGACATATTGTTTGATGGATTGAGTTCTGTGACGGTCACAGTGAAGTATTCAGTAATATCCTCCTCTAATGGGATGACACGCGTCCTGTACTCTCTTTTCTCTTCCTTCCACTGTCCTTTCCTCTTGATAGCCGATAGTTCTTTCCTCTTTGCCCGGTCCATGCTAGTGTCCGTCAGGTCCTTGCAACTCCTTCTTCCCAGACTTATATTTTACCATGGGCTCTTATTTTCGATGGGCTTTTTTGGGCCTTTTCTTGTTTTTATTTTTCTCGGCCCATCTTAATTAATACCATATCAACCACTCCTCTACTCTGATTTATTTTTGGGAACCAAAAGTGAATTAGAGTAAACAATGACGAGTTCAAACCTTACCTCCTTTCGAGGGCCTTCTGTCATGCTCCCTTGAAAAGACATGTCCTTTCAATACCTCGGGAACCGCTTCTTTTTAAGAGGGGCTTCTGGAAGTTCACTCCTTGCTTTTGAAAAGGTACTCCGCCATTTAACAGGTACGTCTCTCTCTCTCTCTCTCTCTCTTTATTTCGTCTTCTTCCTTCGTTTCTATGGCTTCCATCGTTACAGCTTCAGCAAACTCTTCGCCTTCCCCTACTTACTCTCATCAGTCGCTTTCTTCTGATACGTCGTCTACTACTCCAATTTCACAGCCTATTTCCCCTCTAGAAGCTCGCACCCACCGCGCCGCTGTTCCTCAAACCGGCAATCGTCCCCGAACCCGTTCAGCCGTCGCTTCCGCCATGACTTCCCACCCTCAAGATAAAGCGGGATCCGTTGATTCGCCGGCCGATACCCAAGGTTTCGGTTGCGCTTTCTGGTCCGCGGCCCCGTCCAAACCCTAGATCCACCCCTTCTTCTTCTGTCGGAACCCCTCTGAGCATTTTCAAAGCTTCGACATGTTCGTCGACTGGCCTGGCTGCTTTGGTGGAGGGGGGCTTTGTTTTCGAGGGTTATACGGTGAGGATACCCTCGCCGGATCAAAGGGCCGACCGGCCGCCCCCTTCGTGTCTGGCATTTTGGGAAGCCCAGGTCAGGGCCGGGCTTCGCTTCCCTGTTCCTCTCTTTTTGTCTGAAGTGTCCAGGTCCTTCAAGGTCCCTTTAAATCAGTAGATTTGGCTAAGATGCGTATTTGCCTATTTAAAGGCCTCGAAGCACACATAAAAAGAGGAAGGAGAGTGTAGTAGAGAACGGTTTATAAGAGATCATGTTCTGTCATTTTCATTATTGTTGGTGTGATTTCAGTAGTGTCAAACACTTTCAATTTCCATATACGTTATATTAAGTGTGCTATTTGAGTTAATTGTGGTTTTCATACCTTGTGAAGAATTATCAGTTCCATTTTCGTTGGGCTAATCATTTACAGTCACATCTTGAGAGAGCGGTACTTGAAAGTTTTATTCGGAGATTACGTCTCTTTTCTTTCCCATCATCATCATATTGCTTACCAAGTGTTTGTTGTATTCCCTGAGAGAAATCTATTCCTTTTATGATTCTGTTTCAAAGTTGTTCCTTTCCTACCTTTGTTGCAAGCGTAGGCTTTTCGTATTTGTTTCATATACTTGTTCAAGATAGAACTTGAGTAAGGGAAGAAAAGAAGGCTGCTCGTACACTTACATCTTCATATTTTTATTTTATATTAAGCCTAGCAGAGAGTTTGAGCGAGAGAGAGAGAGGAGACTATGAGTGTGAAGAATTCTTGTTAGAAGATTTGCTTCAAAAGATAAAATACTTCCCATATCCCTTTTATGTCTATTTCTCGTTGGAGATGCTAAGAAACATTACAGAGTGCTTAGTCAGGGTTGTAAGTTGCTCCAGTTTATCATCTGTTCGACATGTCAAAATTATTAATTTTGTTTGCTCTTTTATTACCATGTTTAGTAGTTATTATTTCATCATTGCTAGTTTAAATATTTTTATTTTTTTCTTTGTTGCGCTAAAAAAAACCATATCATCAAAACCACCCTTTAATATTAATATTAATATTATTATCATTATAAATATTATTATTATAAGTATTATTATTATTATCATTAATATTATTATTATTACTATTATTATCAATATTATTATTATAAATCGAATTCCGAACTAGAAATAAATCAACCATTTTCCCTGTGGAGACGATCCCTACTGTCGCTATACTCTTGTTTAGTGAATAAGGTGATTAATTTATTTTTGGCCGTTTACGACGCGACCAAATTTTGGCGCCGTTGCCGGGGATGGTGGTGTCTATTGATTTACTTCTATTTTTAATTCGATTTTTTTTTGTTCTAG
Organism: Craterostigma plantagineum; assembly: GCA_027422505.1. Taxonomy (NCBI): domain Eukaryota; kingdom Viridiplantae; phylum Streptophyta; class Magnoliopsida; order Lamiales; family Linderniaceae; genus Craterostigma; species Craterostigma plantagineum. Next base: position 1,653,817 of record JAPQWV010000055.1, read on the forward strand.
TTTATGCCCCGATCTTCTCGAACAGGTATACTAATATTTGATCCAGAAATCGAGAGGACCGCGAGGGCGAATCGAAAGGCAAAAAGGGAAAAGGATTCCACTATATCAATATCCAGCACGGAGTCCGAACAAGAATCTTCCGCAAGCGATATGGAGGAAACCGAACATCAGCTACCAATCCGCCTTACATTGAGGGATATGGCTACGCCAGATGTTAATCAACGGCCGCTCTGCATTGAATTCCCTATTCTTCAAACAGCTTTTGAGTTAAAATCAGGTTTAATCCACTTACTGCCTACTTTTCGTGGTAACGCAGGTGAGGATCCGCACAAGCACTTAAAGGAGTTTCACATGGTCTGCTCAACCATGAAGCCAAATGGGGTCACGGAAGATCAGATAAGTCTTCGCACATTTCCATTCTCGTTGGCGGATCACGCAAAGGACTGGTTATACTACTTACCATCAGGTTCGATTACTACGTGGGCCGAACTTAAAAAACAATTCCTTGCAAAATTTTTCCCTGCATCTCGTGCCGCTAACATTCGGAAGGAGATATATGGGATTCGACAAATGATCGGAGAAACTCTGCACGAATACTGGGAAAGATTCAAGCGGTTGTGCGCAAGCTGTCCATATCACCAAATTTCAGGATTGGCGCTCATCCAATATTTCTACGAAGGATTGCTACCCATGGAGAGAAACATGATTGATGCAGCAAGTGGAGGAGCGTTGGTCGATAAAACGGCAGACGAGGCACGTCGGCTTATCTCAAGCATGGCTACAAATGCACAACAATTTGGAACACGTCAAGACGTAGGCCAACATAGGATGAACGAGGTAAATACAACTTCATTTGAGCAAAAATTAGATTCGCTAACGTCTCTTGTGGAAAAACTTGTGATTGGAAAAACGAGTCAGGTAAAAGCTTGTGGTATATGTACATTTGCTGGACATGCAACAGCAAATTGTCCTTCACTTCAATTTGATCCTAGCGAGCAAGCCAATGCAATTGGAGGATACACAGGACCATCTCAAAGACGCTATGATCCATACTCGAGTCAATACAATCCCGGATGGCGTGACCACCCAAATTTGAGTTACGGAAATCGACCGCCAGGTTTTACACAGCAAGCACCAAGACCACCAAATCCTCCTCAACAAGCCGCACCATCAAAACCAGGTATGTCTTTGGAGGATATTGTTAAGAATTTAGCAACCAGTACTGCCATTTTTCAACAGGAAACTCGATCGAGCATTAACGAAACACGCTCGAGCGTGCAAAATTTAGAGAGGCAAGTATCACAGTTGGCCACACAATTGAGTCAAGTACAGAATGAGAAGGGAAAACTTCCGGCACAAGTCGAGATCAACCCAAGGGAAAATGTAAGTATAATGACTTTCGAAACGGAAAAGAGGTAGGACCGACAACTCATGACGAGGGCCCTTCAAAAACTCCTAGTGATATGCAAAAAGATAAAGGAATGAAGGTAAGTAATAACACTAATATCGATAAACCTAATATTGTTATTTCTCCACCTTTTCCTGGAAGGTATGCTAGGGTGAAACAAGAAGAAGAGGAAAAAAGTATAATGGAGACCTTCAGCAAAGTCGAGATCAACATTCCACTTTTGGATGCTATCAAGCAAATCCCACGTTACGCGAAATTTTTAAAGGAAATGTGCTCGAACAAAAGGAAACACAAGGGCGAAGGAAAAATCCTAGTAAGTGATAATGTTTCCGCTGCGCTTCAACGAAAACTTCCTCAAAAATGTAAGGACCCAGGTATGTTTGCTATCTCGGTTACTATAGGGACGAGAAAAATAAATAATGCCATGTTAGATTTAGGAGCTTCTATCAATGTTATGCCATTATCATTATTCAATGAGATGAGTATGGGACCTCTTAAGTGCACTGATATTTGTATTCAGTTAGCAAATAGGTCCATTATTTATCCCGAAGGATTAGTTGAAGATGTTCTAGTAAAATGTGGTGAATTTATTTTTCCTGCTGATTTTTATATGGTAGACATGGGTAATGAACATGCAATTGATTCTGCTGTTATTTTATTAGGTCGATCATTCATGAAAACGACTAAAACTAAGATAGACGTTGATTCAGGAACTCTTACTTTTGATTTGATGGTGAAAAACTCACTATGAATGTGTTTGATGCTATGAAATATCCTGATGAACCTGAATCTGTTAGTATGATTGATGCATTTGTTCGAGATGATTTTGAGCGTAATTTTACTAACGATACACTCGACTATGTGATTAAGAATAGCAAAACAGAAAAAGATTTGTACTTTGAAGTGGACGAAGATATCAGAGGCGCGCTGATGATGTTACATGCACATCCGGAAGTTCGCGATCAATCAGGTAAAAACACTTTTATGTTACCTATTTCTAACGCAAAAATTGTTCCTTCTATAGAACAGGCACCTACGTTAGAGTTGAAGGATCTACCGAAACATCTCAAATATTGCTATTTGGGGGATGAAGAAACATTGCCAGTCATTATTGCAAATGACTTGACCGCCATCCAAGAGGAGAAGCTGATACGCGTTTTAAAGGAATACAAGAGTGCTATAGGATGGACTTTGGCCGACATCAAAGGAATCAGTCCCTCGATATGCATGCACAGGATCCTACTTGAGTCAGATTCTAAGCCGATACAAGAGCCACAACGCAAACTCAATCCGCCCATGAAAGAGGTAGTTATGAAAGAAATAATTAAATTATTAGATATGGGGATAATATTTCCAATATCAGGCAGCCAATAGGTAAGTCCAGTTCATGTTGTTCCTAAGAAATCTGGCTTCTCACTTGTGAAAAATGATAAAAATGAATTGGTACCAATGAGATTACAGGCGGGTTGGCGCATGTGCATTGATTTTCGTAAGTTAAATGCGGCTACCCGGAAGGATCATTTTCCGCTACCCTTCATTGATCAAATGCTAGAAAGACTGGCAGGTAAGTCTTTCTTTTGTTTCCTTGATGGATTTTCTGGTTATTATCAAATTGTTGTGGCACCCGATGATCAAGAGAAAACTACTTTCACATGTCCCTTTGGCACATTTGCATATCGCCGCATGCCTTTTGGTTTATGTAATGCTCCTGGTACATTTCAACGATGCATGATGAGCATATTTTCTGATTTAATAGAAACATGCATTGAAATATTCATGGATGATTTTACTGTTTATGGAGACTCGTTTGATCGTTGCCTTGGTAATCTAGTAGAAGTACTCAAACGATGCATTGATAAAAATCTTGTGCTTAACTATGAAAAATGTCATTTCATGGTTAAAGAAGGAATAGTTCTAGGTCATGTAGTTTCATCTCGAGGAATTGAGGTAGACAAGGCTAAGGTAGATTTGATATCTAATTTACCACACCCCACTAATGTTCGAGAAATTCGAAGCTTTCTTGGTCATGCAGGCTTTTACAGGAGATTTATTAAGGATTTCTCAATAATCGCTCAACCGATGTCAAGACTACTTCAGAATGACGTACATTTCAGTTTCGGGGACGAGTGCAAAGAGGCGTTTAATAAATTAAAACTCCTACTCACTACTGCACCTATTATTCAACCTCCAAATTGGGAGTTGCCGTTCGAGCTTATGTGCGATGCGAGCAAGTACGCCGTAGGAGCTGTACTTGGACAAAAAGATGGAAAGAAGAGTCACGTCATCTACTATGCTTCAAAGACGCTTGACTCGGCACAATGCAATTACACCACAACTGAAAAAGAGCTTTTATCTATTGTTTTTGCATTTGATAAGTTTAGGTCTTATTTACTGGGATCTAAGGTTATCGTTTATTCTGACCATGCAGCTCTTAAATATCTGTTGTCGAAAAAGGAATCTAAACCATGCCTGATTCGTTGGATCCTCTTGCTTCAAGAATTTGATTGGGAAATCAAAGATCGAAAAGGCGTAGACAACTCTGTAGCAGACCATTTGAGCCGTTTGATTCGTGACGAAGAGCCACTACCAATTTCTGAAACATTTCCAGATGAGCAACTATTTCGCCTTCAATGTAAGCAATATCAAGAACCCTGGTTTGCCGATATAGTTAACTACTTGGTAAGTGGTGTTTTACCTTCACATTTGAGCTCGTCAAGGAAAAATAAAATTAAAAGCGACTCTAAATATTATATGTGGGATGAGCCATACTTGTGGAAAATAGGTTCAGATCAAATTATTCGTAGATGCATTGCAAATGATGAAATTAATGACATACTCACTCATTGTCATGCATATGCCTGTGGAGGACATTTTGGACCTAAGCGAACTGCTAGAAAAATTTTAGATTGTGGTTTTTATTGGGAAACTATTTTCAAAGATGCTTATTTATTTTGCAAGAGTTGTCCTAATTGTCAAAGAACGGGTACAATTTCTTTTAGAGATGAAATGCCACAAAACCCTATTTTAGTTTGTGAAATTTTCGATGTATGGGGAATGGATTTTATGGGACCTTTTCCAAGCTCATTTGGCTTTCTTTATATCTTGCTTGCCGTTGATTATTTGTCGAAGTGGGTAGAAGCAAAGGCTACCCGAACTAACGATTCTAAAGTTGTTGTAGGATTTCTTAAATCAAACATCTTTAGTAGGTTCGGAATTCCTCATGCAATTATAAGCGACCAAGGCACGCATTTTTGCAATCGCACGGTGGAAGCACTCATGCGCAAATATGGAGTACATCATCGGCTGGCCACTACTTATCACCCACAATCAAATGGACAAGCTGAAGTTTCAAATCGGGAGGTCAAAAATATTTTGGAGAAAACCGTAAACCCGAATCGTAAGGATTGGAGCTTTCGATTAGACGATGCACTTTGGGCGTATCGTACTGCTTTTAAAACTCCAATCGGAATGTCGTCGTATCGCCTAATTTTCGGTAAGATGTGTCATTTACTTGTTGAAATTGAACATCGTGCTTTTTGGGCAGTTAAACAGTGCAACATGGAGGCCACAAGAGCTGGTGAGGAACGGAAATTTCAGCTACAGGAACTTGAAGAAATTCGCCTAGAAGCCTACGAGAATGCGAGAATGTACAAGGAACGCATGAAGCATTTCCACGACAAACTCCTACATAAAAAAGAATTCATGGTAGGCCAAAAAGTTCTCCTTTACAATTCAAGGCTGAAATTCATGCCAGGTAAGCTCAAATCTCGTTGGATGGGACCGTATACTGTTAAAAATATTTTTCCAAACGGCGTAATTGAAATTGAGTGCATATCTACTAACAAGTAGTTCAAGGTAAATGGTCATAGGCTTAAACCGTATTTTGAGAATGCTTTTATGGCTTGCGTGGAAGAGATAAAGCTGCGCCCACCCGTTTATGCATGACGTCAAAGAGCGGAGACTACGTCTAGCCAAAGACGTTAAAGAAAAGCGCTCATTGGGAGGCAACCCAACATTATCCAATTTTATTTTGTTATTGCAATATTTCGTTTTATCTATGTTTCAATGATGCTAAGCAGGTTTGCTATCAAGTACGTATACTACAAGATATAACTAGGCTCGGAAACAAATATCATCTCGCTCGGAATTTCTCTACGACCCCATCATTGTCAGGGAAGTTTTATTTTCAGCATCACTTTTATTATTTCTTCGCATCTACTCTGAACATATTAAAATGAAAATTGGGGTGGGAATCTTTAGATTTTAGCTACTATTTTCATTAGAATAATTCATTGAGGACAATGCAGAGTTTAGGTGTGGGGGAGATTTCTATGTTGATGAATACATATCTTGTCTCGAGCAAACCGATGTGCGTTAATTAGAGCATGAGAGAAACAATTAGGAATAACTATTTGGTATTAGGATGATTATTCTTTTTCTTCAATTGATTTAAGACCGGATGCGCAAGAGTCGACACAAAGCCTACTTAAATATGTGAGATTTGAGCCTTTTAAAAAAAGAGAGTATTTATCTTTATACTCAGTTTTTCTTTTCGAGAGTATCACATATGTTTCGAATATTCTAGAACTTGCTCTATTATACATGTTGATATCATTGGCGGCTTTTTGTGTACAAAAGTGATTAAGGCACTTAGGATTAAGCCATCGGCCTTACATTAACCCTACCTTAATATTATCCGCCTAGTGAGCCAACTTGAGCCTGAGCCTTATTTTTCATATTGAATTTAAGCCACTATAATTACCATATCTATCCTTTTGGCTTTCTTTTCAACCCATTTTCTGATTAGATGAATTATTAATTGCGAAGGTTCCACGACCTAGAGATTGATTAGCTTGAGAAGCGTCTACATACTTGTTATTGGTATTCCTATGGTGAAAAAAAAAAGAAAGAAAGAAAGAAAAATCGAAAAGATTTACCCAAAAAAAAAGAAAAAAAAAAGTGCGCCAAGAAAAAAATTTAGACAAAAAAAAATCATAGAAAAATATGCGGCGCTAGTTTGTTTTATCTGTATTATGAAGTAGTCATGCGATAGTCATGGAACTTAGCGATTATTATTCATTTGATTCGAAAATTTAAGCCTACTTTCCAAAATATCCTACCTAAATCCTAGCCCCATTACAACCCAAATAAAGACCTTCTTGATTTGTACACTTAAGTCGCTATATGAATACAATGTGATATGTTAGCAAGCTTATAGTAATATCGTTTCATAGTGTTGATTTGAGCGTATACACATATCCCATAAACATTTTGAGCGCATTGAGAGAATCCATGTGAGAGTTGTTGATTTTTGTGGCGTTCAGGTTTTACTGAGATTGTCGAAAATTGATATGATTGTCTAGTGCTAAATGTTATGAATAATTGGTATCTCTAGGGCAAATTAATGTATGAAGGTGAACTCCTGATTAGAATGTTGCATCTCGGGTAAATGCTTGAGGACAAGCATTGTTTAAGTGCGGGGGAATTTGATAAAGCAATAATATACATTAATTTTACACCCCATAAAGCATGATATTGCTTGCTATTTGTCTAAGATGCTTCAAATATCATAAGATTAATTTATATTTATATCCTGCAGATGTCGGAGCAAAATGGATAAAAACGATAGTACTTGGACGTGGATATGTCGAGAAAAATGCAACGCCGAAGTCGTGTTCGAGGAACGAACTAATGGCCAATTTAACCAAGCAAATAGCCCAACCCAACAATTCACCTCATTGGGCAGATTTTAAAGTGGGAATTGGGCCATGTTATATACATTCGGCCCAGAGGGTTTTGACTTATATTACAACTTGCTGGAGGAACTAGTAGATGGTTTCACGCATACAGATCTCTCCAACACATCACATTCAAGTAGTCAACAAGCGCTCGGCTCGAGGTAGCTATTGAACAAGAAAAAAAAATCATCTGGCACACAAAGGATCGCAAAGAGCAGCTATCAAGAATCAAAGAATTACAACTCAAGATTGATTTCGAGATTTTCTGTCATCACTCGTTCCTCGTAGATTTGGCTAATGATATGGGGCAAACCCAATCAACAGTATTTTTAGGTGTGGGGGCTCTAAATACTTAGATAGCGGTAGATCGATTATTATGTTATTTGCTAGGTACGCGAGGGTTGTTGATGCTGGGACATAAACAGAAAGAACACAGGGGTTTACGTGGTTCGAATCCTATCGGATTCTACGTCCACGGGGCGCTGAGAACTGTCTTTCACTAAGTAAGAACACGTTACACACTCAGAAATTCCTCACCTTCGCTCCTAAAACGTAGAAAATATGTTTAAGATATCTTAGAGAGAAAATGATGTGCGCACGTTTTTTGTAGAGAGATGATTCTTGTGGAAAATATGCTAAGTCCTCCCTTTATAGCAGATCCCCGCCGCCTGCTGAAGGCTATGTTCCAGCTTTTCCGGGGGACGTACCACCTAGGGGGTGCAGGAAAAGTGACATATTGTTTGATGGATTGAGTTCTGTGACGGTCACAGTGAAGTATTCAGTAATATCCTCCTCTAATGGGATGACACGCGTCCTGTACTCTCTTTTCTCTTCCTTCCACTGTCCTTTCCTCTTGATAGCCGATAGTTCTTTCCTCTTTGCCCGGTCCATGCTAGTGTCCGTCAGGTCCTTGCAACTCCTTCTTCCCAGACTTATATTTTACCATGGGCTCTTATTTTCGATGGGCTTTTTTGGGCCTTTCCTTGTTTTTATTTTTCTCGGCCCATCTTAATTAATACCATATCAGCTAAGATGCGTATTTGCCTATTTAAAGGCCTCGAAGCACACATAAAAAGAGGAAGGAGAGTGTAGTAGAGAACGGTTTATAAGAGAGATCATGTTCTGTCATTTTCATTATTGTTGTTGTGATTTCAGTAGTGTCAAACACTTTCAATTTCCATATACGTTATATTAAGTGTGCTATTTGAGTTGATTGTGGTTTTCATACCTTGTGAAGAATTATCAGTTCCATTTTCGTTCGGCTAATCATTTACAGTCACATCTTGAGAGAGCGGTACTTGAAAGTTTTATTCGGAGATTACGTCTCTTTTCTTTCCCATCATCATCATATTGCTTACCAAGTGTTTGTTGTATTCCCTGAGAGAAATCTATTCCTTTTATGATTCTGTTTCAAAGTTGTTCCTTTCCTACCTTTGTTGCAAGCGTAGGCTTTTCGTATTTGTTTCATATACTTGTTCAAGATAGAACTTGAGTAAGGGAATAAAAGAAGGCTGCTCGTACACTTACATCTTTATATTTTTATTTTATATTAAGCCTAGCAGAGAGTTTGAGCGAGAGAGAGAGAGGAGACTATGAGTGTGAAGAATTCTTGTTAGAAGATTTGCTTGAAAAGATAAAATACTTCCCATATCCCTTTTGTGTCTATTTCTCGTTGGAGCTGCTAAGAAACATTACAGAGTGCTTAGTCAGGGTTGTAAGTTGCTCCAGTTTATCATCTGTTCGACATGTCAAAATTATCAATTTTGTTTGCTCTTTTATTACCATGTTTAGTAGTTATTATTTCATCATTGCTAGTTGAAATATTTTTATTTTTTCTTTGTTGCGCTAAAAAAAACCATATCATCAAAACCCCCCTTTAATATTAATATTAATATTATTATCATTATAAATATTATTATTATAAGTATTATTATTATTATTATCATTAATATTATTATTATTACTATTATTATCAATATTATTATTATAAATCGAATTCCGAACTAGAAATAAATCAAAAATTTTCCCTGTGGAGACGATCCCTACTGCCGCTATACTCTTGTTTAGTGAATAAGGTGATTAATTTATTTTTGGCCGTTTACGACGCGACCACCTACGTTACTGGATTCGCTAAGGACGAAGAGAGCCTAGCGCATGAATGACAGCTTTGGATAAAGGCGACGGCCCTTATAACCAAAGGCGTGTACAATTCGTACTTGACTTGCGAATTTAAAAAGGTGATGGAGCATGACTAAGCTTAACAAATTAAGGCATGTGTAATAAAAAGGTCCTATATTACAAGGGAAAAAAGGGGACCTCGACAAAAACATGGGGGAGTTAAGCTCCCCCCAGAAGAACAAAAGCCTAATAATATCCGCAAAATCAGGAAAAGGAAAGGGTTCGTTACAACAACAGAAAAGAAGGATTAAACAGAAGAATCCTCGGGAGGATAAAAGGTGATGCCAGGGAGGTCGGAGATGTCAGCTTGGGCCAGAACCGTCATATGCTTCTCAGCAAAGGGGCGCCAAAATAGAGGGTTCTCCTCCGCCATTGGGTCCCCTTTGAAGGATGCAGGGGGAGGAAGGTCTTTAAGGGCGGCACCCGCTTCAATACCGTCAGATCCTGCGCGATGGCCCCCCAAAAAAATAGTACTGCATGAAGGGGACGAAGTCCCTGAGGGAAATGGGATCCTCCAGATACGCCCGGCGCCAATCTTCCGCCAGATCCCCATGGAACTTCTGACCGGCCGCGGTAGATAAGAGATGGCGCTGACAAATTTGAGCGCCCTCAGCTTTCATGGCCTCCAGCTCGACCGGCCCATGGACCTCCGTCATGCGAACGAAATCTTCGTCCCATTTCGCTTTTTCCTTGGCAAAAGAGCCCTTAAGCTCCTCCTCACGCTGCGTCAGCAGGGCGGCGGGCTCTTCCCTCTCCTTCTCCGAAGAATGGCGCAGCTCCTCGCACTGCTTAGCCAGCTCAATTTTTTCCTCCTCTAACCTTTCACTCTCACGCTCAAACTTGGACTGAGCCTCCTCGACTTTTTTTCCTGGGCGGCCAAACTGGCCTGAACTTTCTCTAGCTGCTCTTGAAGGGATCGGATGCGCCCCTCCAACTCTGGTACCAACGAACTTTCAGAAGACTTCACCGACACCAGGCCTATAACCTAAATACCAAGAGGAACTTTAAAACCCGACAAACAAAGAAAAGCGCCCATCGGAAAATGGCAAGAAACGTACCTTGAGAAGATTGTGAGCCAGCTCTGCTTCGTTCTCTCCGGCAGATCTACCAAAGAACACCTCCCTGTCTTCTGGAGGAACCAGGCGGCCCAGCACCTCCATCTTTGCTCCAGCCCAGGGATCTCCAGAAGGAAGAGGGCTCTCACGCTGAGGACCTTCCTGTTGGACCTCAACCTGAGCGTCGTCACCCCCGCTCTCAGATAGGACTGGCCGTTTCTTGAACTTTCTGGACGGCTTCGCCGCAGGCCCAACTTTTCGCTTCGCCTAGAGAGTTGGACCAGCTGGTGGCAGTTCGGAGGTCCCCAAATCTTTGGGAAGGGACTGACGGACCTTAGTGCGAATGTCTTGAGCACCTAAAAGCAGGGGGGATCAGGAGCTGGGGCAGATCCTTCCATAACAGGAGAAAGGGGAGCATTCCTCTCGTCCACGTTCGCCAGCAGGTTGAGCCACAAGCCTGTCATCCCTGAATCCAATACGCACCAACAAGGGCTCAACAGAACGTCAATCCCGAAAAACTATTAAAAAATGCGACAAGAATCGTAAAATACCCTCAAGAGAAAAGTTAACAGAGAAGGGCGAGAACCCACAGCGATACAAAATTCCGGAAAATCTGGCCAAGGAGAAGGGTTTAAAGGGCCGTTTTCCTCGGCATGGGCATTCAGAAAGGCCAAAGCTTTTGAATTCCTCTTTGAACATTTACAGGAACTACGAGGAGGCGTACCAGTCACCCATTTATCACAGGGAAAGTCCCACGAGCCACTTGGGGACTTCACGAAGAAATAGGGACCCTGCCAATCCTTATCCATCTTGTGGTTTTTTCCAAAAAAAAATGAGTCTCTCCTCCCAGGCGAGAAGAGACGGAGGAAAGGTAAAAGAAGGCGCCATGAAGCTTAGGCGAGAACTGGGAAAGAACCAGATCGGGCGAGGGGACCCCTCCAGCAGCCCTCACCGCCACAAAAAAGGCTATGAGAAGACAAATAGCAGAGGGTTGGAACTGGTTTAGAGGGACTTTGAAAGCCCTAGATACTTCTGAGAGGAAGAGGGGGACCGGAAAGCGCAGCCCGGCCTTGATTTTGGCCTCCCAGAACGCCAAACGCAGGGGGAGGCGGATGGTCAGCCCTCTGGTCCGGCGATGCCACCCTCGCCATGAAACCCTCAAGGTAAAGCCCCCCTCCACCAAGTTTTCCAGACCCACTGACGAACAGGTAAAGGCCTTGAAAGCGCTGGGAGGAACCCGCGCAGAGGAAGAAGAGATGGATTTAGGGTTAGAAGGGGGTAACGACTCAGAAAGAATGGCCAAACCGAGGAAGCGGCCGGCGAACCAGCAGATCCGGCTCCGCCAAGAGAAAGGGAAGCCATGGAAGCAATGGCTGAACGAGTTCGTGGTCGGTTGCTGGTTTGGGGCGCGGCGGCGCGTCGTGTAGGAGCTTCGGGTTGGGAAATGGGCTGCGAAATTGGAGGAGTGGAGGATGTATCAGAAGAAATCGATTGGTGGGAATGAGTAGGGGAAGATGAAGATTTCGCCGAATTTGAAATGGTGGAAGCCATGGAGATGAAGGAAGAAGAAATAGAAAGGGAGGAAGAGAGAGACGTACCTGTTAAATGACGAAGCAACTCTTCAAAAAATAAAAAATGAACTTCTAGAAGCCACACTTTAAAAAGAAACGGTTCCCAAGGCACTGAGAAGGAGAAGTCGCATCCCCACAGGAAATCATGACAGAAGGGCCTTGAGAGGAGCCACCCTTAAAGAGGGGGCGGTTTCCAGGACTCCGAAAAGGAGCAGGAAAGGTCAAATCCTTTCAGTGAATCATGAAGGAAGGACCTTAAGGGGAAGAAAGACCTAACTTACTTATTTACTCTTACTTACTTATTTACTCTAATTCACTTTTGTTCCCAAAAATAAATTAGAGTAGGGGAGTGGTTGATATGGACTCTACTGAGACGGGCTGGAAAAAAGCAAATAAAGAAAGGCCCAACAAGGCCCGTGAAGAAGAGGGCCCATAATGAAGTATCTGCCTGGGAGGAAGGACCTGCAAGGACCTGACGGGCACAAGCCTTGACCGGACAAAAGGAGAAGAACCATTGTGTAAGTGCAGGAACAGTGGAAAGAAAGGAAGATAGCTGCAGGGACGCGTGTCACTTTCTCACAGGAAGATATTACTGAACAAATCACTATAACTATCGCAGAAGTCATTCCATCAAGCAATCAGTCATCTTTCCTAAGCACCCTAGGTGGTACGTCCCCCAGAAATCCTGGAATCTGACAGCAGACAAATGGCGGGGAAGCTGATATAAAAGAAGGACTTGGCCATATTTTCCAAAGGATTATCTCTCTCTACAAAAGCATTCGCCCAGCATTCTCTCTTTAGATATATTGAACGTATTTTCATATTTTGGGAGTGAAGGAGAGGATTATATGAGTGTGGAACGTGTTGCTACTTAGTGAAAAACAGTTCCCAGCGCCCCGTGGATGTAGAATCCGATAGGATTCGAACCACGTAAATCCCTGTTGTTCTTTCTATTTACGTCCCAGCATCCACAACCCCTCGCTTACCCGGAAAACTACATAACTATCAATCTACCGCAAACTATCCAGAGCCCCCACACGTAAAAATATCTTTGATTGGGTTTGCCCCATATCAATTTTTATATGAGGTAAAGGGTGAGGGAACCCATACGTGTACTTGCCTAGCCATTAATTAATGTCCCATCATTCTCTCTTTGGGCTTGCTTGGGCCATTTTACTTGGAAGAAATATTATTTTGGGCCTTTTCCTTTGTTATTTAATTCTTCTGTTCGGCCTTCAACTAATTCATTTGAGTTCTAACATTAGTTTAAGCTATTTTATTTATTAAGTTCTGTTTAATTTGGACAAAGTCTAACTGGGTCGAATATGGTTTGGACCGAAATTCTCGCCCGGCTTCCGATCTATTCGAGTACCAATTTCATTCGTCCATCTTTTCAAAATAATTTACGTCCTAATCTCGTATTTAAATTACGGGTATTACATCCTCCCATCCTTAAAAGAATTTCGCCCCCGAAATTCCGCTAGCTGGAATATTTCAGGGTAACGATTAGTAGGGGATGGGGTCGGCTCGGTGAAGTGAAGTGATAGAATCACCTAATTGCTCGTGAAGATAATCTTACTCTTCATTTCTACATTAACTAAGACTTAAATCTCAGCTGTTCTAAGATGAACATTGGATGGCGATTATGGAATGTCATACATGGTAAGATCATCAAAGGTTATCTTATTCAACAGTATCCCCGCTTTGACTTATTCTACCCTCGTCATTTTCACGGCATACAAAGGTTTCACCTGAGAATACTAAAGGTATAGCTATCATATTGCTCTTTGCTTCTTATGACAATTCATAACATTATGGTCAGTAACGACGATCTTTCTTTGCCCACTAGTTGAAGATAATGACGATAGCTTGTTGCTAGGGTACCTAATGACTTCATCTTTATAATATCTCCTCATTTACGACTGCTGGAGAGGAAATTTCTATCGACGGCTGAGTCATTGCTTACTCTAATTGGATTTCATCGTGGGAAAAAAGTCTACCGATAGCTTACTCCTCCCCTTGAAAGGGTCTGCTTAGTCTCTATTTCTAGAGATCTGGAAAGGATAGGAACCTTCATACGATGACATGAGTTCGATGAAAGAAAGACAGCCCATTGAAATAAAAATAAAGGAAACAAGTTTTATAAAGGTTAAGGTGGGGTCGTACTTGTCGTCTTGGATTCTAACAATTAATTTCTGATAGAGCACATGCGACGATTGCCTAAGTCGTCGGACCTGTATCACCTTGAGGTTGAGCTAAAGAGAATGGTTATAGTTCTGATTTAGGCAAAAATCAGAATTTCATGAGTGTCCACTACTCCTTCGCTGCGCCACTCTAATAGGGAGCATGTATAACTCACGGAAGGAACAAGAACATTGGATTGTAAAATTATACTCCGGTATTATATGATCGAGACTCGTTACGCTGAAAGAAGTAAAATATAGCTTTATCATCATATTACAGAAAGAAAGGAAAAATATTGAAGAAGAAGGAATATGTTTTTGGATTGTAAATCGACCAAAGAGAATTCTTGGAATAATATCGGAACTGGCACAATATCAGAACTGGCACAATAATATCGGAACTGGCACAAGAAAAGATTTGTAACTTGTCTTCAGAAGTTACTGAATCTTTGGTAAAATGTTTAGAATTCTATTGTGGCTAATCTTACTCGCAAGAGGGATATTTTCCTTCTCGGTAATTGTGGTTTATGATTTTCTTTTTCGTAGGGAAATCAGATACAACTTCATATTTTGAAAGCTTATCTCATAATCACAGTTTAGGCGGTTGTCCTAAGTACTATTGGAGCATTGTCCCAATACTTAGTCATTTCACATTGGATCTTCATGTGACAGATTAATACCTCAGTCTTATTCAGAAAAGTAGGAGGCTTTTCTACCTTCAACACATAACATTGAGGACACACTTAAATGTGTGGCTCAAATTCTTAAATTGACCATGGGAGCATAGGCAAATTATTAATAGTTTACGTACCCATCATTCCCGTGTAAGGAATTTTTGCTTCTTCTAGGTTAGGTTGGACATTCGTGGAGGGGTTGGGGAGGGTTGCGTCGAGGTTTCGTCTGGTCCAAAGGAATATGCCCTCGGCACTTTCTAGCAAAGTGGCCTCGCCCTCCGCATTTAAAGCAATTGCAACTTTGCGAGTAGCAGATGCCTCCGTGCTGTCGCCCACACTGTTGGCATCGAGGCACCGGGTTTGGAACATGAGCACGAAAAGTAGCATTCATTGGGTTTGACTTTGATGGCAAATTTTGAGACCCTTGTCGATTAGTTGGAGCATCTCCGGGATCTCTGAAACATTGGAGCTTCTTGTGACCTTCTTGTTCCGTCCCATCTTTTGTCTTTCTCTTTCCTTTCTGAGTCTGGAAAGTTCGGGCCTCTTTCCTAGTAGGGTTAGTAATATACATAAGAGTTGGAGGATTCCGTTTTGGGAATTCCTTTCCTACAATTCCCGCGTGCGAGGATCTACGAGATTCAGACGAACTTTGCCCGTTGATAAGATCATAGAGTTGACTTCTATGTCCACTAACATGGTCTTTAAGTTCACCGATCTGATCTTTCTGTTGTTGGATGTATTCAGTGAGGTGTAGAAGCATTGAGCCTTGTTCGTTCATAGGGAATCTAGATGTCACCCCGCGACTTTACTCACCATTCAACTCTCTAGATTCGATAGTCATTCTTCAATTAGTGAAACAAAGAGGCACGTTATTAAAAGCACATAAGCATGTCAAACATAACACTTGCAGCAAGGTGCTTTCGCACTTTTGGATGTGTATACATGGACAGTCTTTAGAACCTGGACCAAAGCTCTGATACCATGTGTAGGGACCCTAGCCATCGCCACCAAATCTAACGTTATCCTAAGTGCCTAACGATGCGATAACTTAAAAGAGACGGGGAAATGCGTATGGAATTTTTCCATCTATATAATGGAAGTCATTCATGTACATGACAAAAGAATTACATCTACTTCCTAATTACATTCCTGTCCTAATTACACGTGACGTGTACACATGCACAGCAAAAGAACTCCTATGCGCCCGGCCTCACAGGTCATCATCTACGTACACACCACCCCCAAAAGTCACTTGGAAGCTTCAAGAGGCTGCATTGCCAGCTAGGCAATCACGTACCGTGTTCGCGTGCACCTACAACACATAACGTAAGGGGTGAGCTGCCGTGGCTCAGTAAGCAGAAATTAAACATGAATGCACGTGTCAACCCTCGCAAAGACAACCGCGCCAATGCACTTAATACTTCGCAAAGGAAATCCGCACCGGTGCACTTAATACTCATACTATTTTCACTCAGGGCCCTCGGCCAACCTTACTATGCACCACAATGAGCTCAAGTCCACTAGGGACAAATACGACAGCGGTCCACGCCGGATGGCCATACCCTACGGTGCACATCGTTCCCTTAGGCCACCATATGTACCCAGTCGTCCCCACTGTCTGGCGGTCACTCACGCTGGTAGCCTACACTGAGGTTGCCCACACCAGGGATTCCCCCTGTGTCGCTTATATCCTCACGTCGCATCCTCCAGGTCACACCCAACCGCCACGGGCATTGCCCAAATATAAATATATATATATATATATATATATATATATACGGCCCTGCCAACGGGCCTTGCCCTTATATTAGATAAATATATATATATATATATTTGACGACGCTCAACCTGCCCTGGTGTCATAGTAGTTAGCCCTGACTCAACTGTGAGTCGACAACAAATGCCATATCGGCAAGTATCATTTGCTTTAAAGCGACATATAACATGGATATGTTGGGTTACCCAGTGTCTCCCGGAGACCCCACGTCCCCGGGAATGGTGCAGAACAAATATTTTTCCGGGTTCCCCGATTGCCCTCGTAGCTCAGATCAGAATAGTAACACATACACATGCAATAGGGCGGGTCAAACACGTAGAGAATTACTAGTTGACGCGAGTGGCACCTCCTCGTCCTTTACTTCAAGACTTCGTCGATGGTGGTGGATGGCACTAGATCGTCACGCTGACCTCGCAGTCTACCACGGAATCAGTTCTCTAAAGAGATAGAGAGAACTGAGCCGTTGCGTGGGAGAAACGTGTGTGCGTTCGGTGTGTGTTTTGTGCCTTTGGTTGATTTCGAAAATCACTTCTTTTCTCTCTCTTTGGAGCACAAAATTCTTAGCCTATTTAAAGGCTTGGATTTCGATATCTTAGTCCTTAAAGTGTGAGGGATTTTTGCCAAATCTTACTCTCTTTCGAATTCTAAATCCAAACTTAAGGAAACTTACTATTATTAGAAAACTAACTTAAATACCAAGTCAAACTAAGTATATGTAATATGGTATGGAATTCGAAATTTAATCCTAAATTAATTTCAAAATTTAAATAAATAATATTCAAATATTTTATTCCATATTTATTTAAATCAAATATGCAAATTCCGAATAACCTCAAAGGCATATTTCGAAATTAGCTTAAGGTGAAATTCAATTTATCCTGAAGCCCATTAAGAATTTGGCCAAGCCCAAGTCTTAAAGTTTGTTTCATAAGAAGTCCAATTTCGATCCAATAAATGGCCCGAGGCCCATTAAGGCGTGGCCCAATGGCCCAAGGCCCGTTAAGGCCCAAAATACTTTATCTCCTTATCAGTACACGTTGATGATCCTTTTTAAGCCCGAATCTCTAGGTTCGAATCAATTTGACAAGGGAGGAATCCAAGAGTCCGGTAGTTACCTAGCCAATCCCGCAGTACCGGACCGTAACCCGATTCGAGTGCGAATTTCGACCTAGTCTTTATCCCAGAACCTCACTATAGATAACAGTGCTACCTTCAGCTGTGTCCCAATCAAGTGAGAGCCATGGTCTATGTCAAACTCACTAAACTCAATTCTATGATAAAACGGAGACAAGGCAAATTACCAAACTACCCTCCACCTCTCACATGAGTTAGTTCAATACCTTGGCCAAGGATTTCGTAATTTCCTGTCGCCGTCCTCATAGGACACTTATCTCGATTACGTGCAAGACTGTGAATCCGTACCCGGCTGTCTAAGCCCAACAATCACAAATCGTCATCAAGACGCATCTGGCCCGATGATCCATGCAACAACAAATCGGGTAAAGGGGAACAAGTGACAGTCGAGACTTTGATGTCAACTCCATCAAAGCCCCTTTCGGTCTAAGGTTCATGTAGCCTACTATAGTGTTGTCGTCGGTCATTGACACTCCTTGAGTAATAAGCCATGTTTGATCATACGACCCGTGAGTCAGTGTTCAAGAAACGAGTCAATCAATTGATTCGATTCACATCACAAGTCATGACCTCCGCTTCCAAGCGAGATATTGGCACACGATAGGTCATCGACAAATAAGCCGTGATCGGTTATCCAGCACCCAACTGGAGCCTCGGGCTTACGGACTTTTAATGTTCGAGGTTAAGAATCCACTAGTGCCTTCCTCTCTCGTACCCATCGAGAACAGTGGCTCAGCTCGACGCATTTGGATTTGTTCATTTATTGCTTTACCGAATGCTAAGTAAAGAACTCTTATATCTAATAAACGAACAATGCCTTTCAACAAACATACGAAAATATCTTATTACACAAAAGGTAGAATGATAAATAATCTAATGCCCTATACAATCTAATCCTCGTATAGCATTCGAGTGCATATTCCTAACAATCTCCCACTTGCACTCAATGCCATGTGCTGCAGTATCTAATACCCATCTTTTCGAGATGTCTAGTCAGCACTGCTTGTGATAGAGGCTTGGTGAACGGGTCGGCCACGTATCCGCGATTGCAATCTTCTGCACGGCTATGTAGCCATTCTCAACGAATCCACGTAACACGTGGTACTTTCTTTCTATATGTTTGGACCTGCTGTGAGATCTTGGTTCTTTCGCCTGAGCAATAGCGCCGGTATTGTCACACCACAATGGGAATGGCCTATCTGCTACAGAACCGACATCAAGTTCTTCCAAGAACTTTCTCATTCAAACACCTTCCTTAGCTGCCTCTGAGGCCGCTATATACTCTGCTTCGCAGGTGGAATCTGCAGTAGTGCTCTATTTGGAACTTTTCCAAGACACTGCTCCACTATTGAGCGTAAAGACAAATCCTGAAGTGGATTTTCGATCGTCCACATCAGATTGGAAATCCGAATCCGTATAGCCTTTCACTTCCAATTCTCCATCACCATAGACCAGCATCATATCCTTAGTCCGCCTGAGGTACTTGAGAATGGTCTTGACTGCTGTCCAGTGTTCCTTACCAGGGTCAGCCTGAAACCGACTGACTATGCTCACAGCGTACGCCAAGTCAGGTCGCGTGCAAAACATCACGTAAATCAAGCTCCCACTGCGGATGCATAGGGGATTCCCTTCATCTCTTTCCGCTCCAACTCACTTTGAGGGCTCATAGCCTTGGAAAGGTGAATCCCATATCGCATAGGCAGGAACCCTTTCTTAGAGTTGTCCATATTATATCGCTTCAGGACCTTCTCTAAGTAAAGGGCCTGAGAGAGTCCTAACATACGATTCGCTCGATCTCTGTAAAGGCGAATACCCAAGATGTAGGTAGCTTCTCCCAAGTATTTCATGGAGAAATTCGATCAAAAGCCACGCTTTCACCATCGATAGCATTCTAATATCATTTCCTATCAAAAGGATGTCGTCCACGTACAATACAAGGAAAGATATTTTGCTCCCACTGCTTTTCTTGTAGATGCAAGGTTCGTCTTCGTTCTTCAAGAATCTGTGGCCCTTGACCACTTCATCGAACCGAAGATTCCAGCTTCTGGAGGCTTTTTTAAGTCCATAAATGGACTTGTTCAATTTGCACACCTTATGAGCATCTCCTTGCGATGTAAAACCCTTTGGGCTGCTCCATATATATTTCCTCCTTGAGGTATCCATTTAGGAACGCAGTTTTCACATCCATCTGCCAGATCTCATAGTCATAGTGCGCAGCTATCGCAAGCAATGTTCGAATGGACTTCATCATAGCGACAGGCGAAAAGGTCTCCTCATAGTCAATGCCCTCTTTTTGACTGTATCCTTTCGCCACAAGCCTAGCTTTGTATGTGTCAATCCATCGGTCAGATCCAATCTTTCTCTTATAGATCCATTTACACCCAATGGGTCTAAAACCATCTGGGAGGTCTACTAGAGTCCAGAATTGGTTTTCGTGCATAGAATCCATTTTGGCTTGCAAGCCATTTCTCTGAATCTTTATCCCTGATTGTCTGGTCATAGGTAGTGGGATCGTCTCCGACGTTCCCTTCCATCTCAGCAACCTCGTGCTCGATATGGACCATCCCATATCTCTCAGGCTGGCGAGATACTCTACCCGACCTGCGCAACTCAGGTTGCGTCTCGGACTGCTCTACGGTGTTATCTGACACTGGAGTCTGTGAAAGCGCTTCTGATGATTCCCCAAGAGTTACTTCGCGACTCGCTCCACCTTCTCGAACGAACTCTTCTTCGAGAAAGTGGGCCTGAAGGGCTACAACAATTCTCTGATTGTCGTGGAAGTAAAATTAGTATCCCATGAAATCCTCAGAATATCCGACAAAACGTCCTTTCACAGCCTTCAATTCCAGTTTATCTGTCTTGAGCTTTTTTACGAATGCGTGGCAACCCCAAACTCTAATGTGATTCAAGCTCGGTCTTCGTCCTGTCCATATCCGATACAAAATACGATCGACAAACTTTGTAGGACATCTATTCAGAATGTGTGCCGCTGTCAACAGGGCATGACCCCACAACGATATGGGCAGGCCTGCGTTCGGACACACCTTTATCCAACAGAGTTCAGTTTCTACGTTCGGACACACCTTTCAACTGCGGTGTTCCGGGCGGTGTCATCTGTGAAATGATCCCGTTCTCTTTCAAGAACTCGTCAAACTTGAGGCTCATGTACTCGCCGCCTCAATCTGACCGAACAGATTTGATGCTCTTTCCAGTCTGATTTTCCACCAAAGCATTATACTCTTTGAACCATTCAAAAGTATCAGACTTGTGCTTCATGAGATACTCCTTGCCGAAGCTAGAGCGATCATAAGTGAAGGTAACGAAATAATGGAAGTTACCGTGAGCCGCTACCCAGAACGGTCCGCAAACATCCATGTGGATCAAACCGAGAAGCTCTGCGGCTCTCACAAAAGCCCTGTAAAGAGCGACTTGGTCATCTTTCCAAGGATACAAGATTAGCAAGTCGGATAGGAATTAGACCCAAGCGGCTTTATAATGCCGGTTTTCTCCAACTCGAGAATCTTCTGTTCTCCAGCGTGACTGAGTCAAAGATGCCACAGCAGTCTCGAGTTCGACTCCAATTTTTGTTTGTTGGTGATTGTATTCACAGTTAGTGTTTTATCTTCGACATTTAGATAATATAATCCATTCAGTAAACTTGCACTTTCGATGCAATTATTTCCAAAATAAATATTGCATATATTATTACTAAAACGGAACTCGTAACCGTTTTCGCTCAAAACGGGAATAAAAACAATATTCTTAAGCCCCTTGGGCAAAACTAAACAATCGGAAAGCAGTAAACGATGTCTAGTAGGTAAAACGAGAGTTTTTGATCCAATGTGGGTTGCCGGTACACTATGTCCACTTCCTACGTTGATCATGATCTCTCGGTCCGTCGGCTTCCTAATTCACTCTAGACCCTGGTTCGAAACACAGATGTGAGCACTAGCTCCCAAGTCTAAGATCCACGAAGCGGAATATACTGATATATAACAATTAGTTTCTAAAACATAAAGTTCTTTACCTGAGGCGGCTAGCTTTGGGCAATCGCGCTTCCAATGGCCAAGCTCATTGCAGTGAAGGCATTTGTCCGTCAGCTTGGCGCCTTTGTACACGTTCTTCTTGGCCTTGCCTTTCGAAATTCGTCCTTTGGGCTTAGTGGGCTTGTCCGACTTTTTCTTTCTACTCGACCCTCGAGTCTTAGCATTCACGATAAGAACAACTTCCTTTCCTTTCACCTTCTTTATATGAGTTTGCGCCACCGACAACTGGTTCATCAACACAGTCAACATCATCTCGGCCTTGTTCAGATTAAAGTTCACAATGAACGAATTGAAGGCGACTGAAGTATCAAGTCATTCTGGAGCTCATTATCCATGGTAAAGTCCAGTGCCTCGAGTCTTTCGATCCAATCGATCATCTTGAGCACATGCTCTCCGACGTCACTACCCTTAGCCATTTTGCAATGAAGTAGTTGCTCCGTAATGGAATAGCGAGCACTCCTGGAATGTTCGCGAAAAAGCTCCTTCAAATGAAGCAAAATGGCGACCACTTCCATTTTCGAGTGAGTGCACTGCAACTCATTGCTCATGGAAAAAAGTATATAGCCCTTGACCTTTGGCTCGTCAATCTGCCACTTGGCATACGCGGCCCGGTCTTTGTCACTCGCATTAGCCCCTTCAGCTGTGTCTCAATCAAGTGAGAGCCATGGTCTATGTCAAACTCACTAAACTCGATTCTATCATAAAACGGAGATGAGGCAAATTACCAAACTACCCTCAATGTCTCACATGAGCTAGTTCAATACTTTGGCCAATGATTTCGTAATTTCCCGTCGCCGTCCTCATAGGACACTTATCTCGATACCTACGAGACTGTGAATCCGTAGTCGGCGGTCTAAGCCCGACAATCACAAATCGTCATCAAGACCGCATTTGCCCCACTGACCCATGCAACAGCAAATCGGGTCGAGGGGAACCAGTGACAGTCGAGACTTCGAAGTCAACTCCGTCAAAGCCCCTTTTGGTCTAAGGTTCACGTAGACTACTATAGTATTGTCGACGGTCATTGACACTCCTTGAGTAATAAGCCATGTTCGACCGTACGACCCGTGAGTCAGTGTTCATGAAACGAGTCAATCCCTTGATTCGATTCGTATCACAAGTCATGACCTCCGCTTCCAAATGAGATAACGGCACACGATAGGTCATCGACAAATAAGCCGTGATCGGTTATCCAGCACCCAACTGGAGCTCAGGCTTACGGTCTTTTAATGTTCGAGGTTAAGAGTCCACCGGTGCCTTCCTGTCCCGTACCCATCGAGAAAAGTGACTCAACTCGACACATTTGGATTTGTTCATTTATTGCTTTACCGGTTGCTAAGTAAAGAACTCTTATATCCAATAAACGAACAATGCCTTTCAGTAAACACACGAAAATATCTTATTACACAAAAGGTTGAATGATAAATAATCTAATGCCCTATACAATCTAATCTTCGTATAGCATTCGAGGGCGTATTCCTAACAGCATACTCATCTCGCACCTCCCCATATATGATCGTGCATGCTCGTGTATATGCAACATAACTAATACCAGATACACTTACCATGCGAAAGCATACAATTAACTCACATAAATCATGTAATCATCGAGGCACATAGTCACGTAATCTTAGGCACATGCAAGCTAGTTATGTGTTGTAGTTGATTTCCACTTACCTGTCGTCCGTAGATTGTAAGCTACTGATCTGGTGGAATCCCTAAGTCTCGACCTTAGGCATAAAATATAAATGTCTGTACACTATCGAAATTAATTTACTAGCTAAAGTCTCGAATTTCCTAAGTGTTGGAATATTATTCCTAATGTTGCACTTGAAGGGTACTTATTTGGAAAGATTTCGTTAATCATTTTCGTGAAAACATATAACTCGTGTGTTGTACCTAACTCATGACCCTATATAGCGACATGACTATACTCATTACTTATCCCAACTTCTCATAATTCACGAACGTATATAGTTCGTGGGTTTGTGAAATTCGGAACTAGCTAGATCTCTCAATTCGCTAAGTAGTTCTTATTCCCTCATGGTTCGTGAATCCAGCATCTCACTAAGCCTTATGATTTGTTACATGGGTGCGTGCAAAAAAATCCAAACACGTGAAAAGCTTAGCCTATTTTCGTTTCATGACTTCACCTAGTTAAGGGTCACATGAGATCTCCAAATTCTTTAAACCCGTGGAACCCTCATGATTCGTGGAATGGCACCCAATGACTCGTGGAATTGGATTCGTGAGCCTCACGGAGTTCGCCGAATCTTAGTTTAGTTCACGAATTGTGTCTTGGTTCATAATTCGCAAAACAACGTTCATGAAGAACCCTAATTCATCAACTTCTCTACTTCGCGAACCTAACATCTCATATGCTTCGCGAACTCCATTCGCCAATCTTTGTTTTTTTTTTGTTTCGTGAACTCGAGCTCATGTGGATTCGCGAAAGTTTTCGGTTCGTGACTTATGGACTTTGCCAAGTTCTAGTTC
The DNA here is from genome assembly GCA_027422505.1 of Craterostigma plantagineum. Classification (NCBI taxonomy): domain Eukaryota; kingdom Viridiplantae; phylum Streptophyta; class Magnoliopsida; order Lamiales; family Linderniaceae; genus Craterostigma; species Craterostigma plantagineum. The sequence goes on from JAPQWV010000055.1 coordinate 1,678,077, forward strand.
GCGAAGTCACCTGTCTAGTATCATAATTCGCCAAACTTATATGATTCGCCAACTTTAGATCATGCTATTTATATCTATCATTCACTTCGCGAAATGTATCTCGGCTAACTATTCGCCAAGTAGGATTCTTGAACTACCTTAAACCTAGGTTCGCGAATTGTGTTGAGTCTCCCTAATTCGCGAAGTGAAGTTCTTCTTGACTTAGGGTTCGCGATGATCCTAAGCTAATATACTTATTTAACTAATTCTACTCGTCATCTAACACCAATTCGTGGAACCCTCGTTCACTCTCAATACCCGAAATCAAAGCTCCTATGGATTCGTGAAAGTTCCTAGCCTAATTCCTGAAGCTTACGCCACCCTACAATTCGTCAAGTTCTCTTTCACGAAGTCTCACATTTCCCGTCGAGTTCGCGGACCTTTAAGGTTCCTGAAACTCCTCCTATACTTCACTAATTCACACTTTGCCAATAGATACCTCTCACCATTCGTCACTTATTATCCACACCTTATAACTAATTTGCGAAATTTGTTCGTAACACCCGTAAATTGTAATACGGGATTAAGGCGTGACTACTTTTATAAATGTTCGAATTAATGAAATTAGCATTCGAACAGGTCCAAAAGAAGCAAGAAATTGGGTCCAATAGAGAGACTTAATAATTCAAATAGATTAAATTAAGGCCCAAATAAAATAATTCAATGCCAAAAAAAAAACATGAGTTGGTCGAATGAAAAGAATATGACCCAACTAAATATTATGATAATATTCTACCTAAATGACGTGGCCCAAATCAATTAAATCTAATAGATAACATAGGCACACAATGACAGAGCCCAACTAAACTAATATTAGAGCCCAAGTGAGAGTAGCTAAATAGTAAAAGAGGGCCAAATGATTATAAATGGGTGGAGACACACTTTTAAGCTTAAACTTGAGCCCAAAAGAGAAAAGAATTTTTTCCTCATTTTAAGGCTATTACACGTATGGTATGGCATGGTCTTCCTCATTCTATTTGTTAGACCTATGTTAAAAAAATCATTAGGGATACAAAAGAAGTGTGGGACTTTGTTTAGGGGTAAGGCAAAACACGTGGGTCATCACCACTTGTAAAAATCTCACATAAGAAATCAATCCTCACCACAACAATAAGGGATGAACATCGTAGAGAAAAGAGAAAAAGGAGAAGCGAAGCCATCACTCATGACCACAAACGAAACAACACAATGGCAAAAGAAGAAAAAGAAGGAACAATCGAAGAAGAGGAAAAACGAAGAAGACTAGCAAGGGCAAGAAGATTTCGACAAGCTTACCACACCCAAACCATTGAACTTAGCTAAGGAAGTGAGGGTTAATCCAGATTATCCAGGAACACTTCAATAGATTAAACCTTCGATTGATGTGAACAGTACGTTTGGAGGCTTATGAGTATTGAATATGTGAGATTCTATAATGGAAAACTTAAACTTATGATGATTAGGGTTTAGGCTTAAATACCTTGAAAAAGGTATTAAGCCCATTGAGCCCCTAACAAACCCATTAAAACCACAATCCAAACACCTAGGCACATTAGATATATCATAAAGAAATACATAAGAGTAAGAATAAATATTTTGGATACTTCTAAAATATTCCTACATTCTCCCCCTAAGTGTCCAAATTACAATAAATCCTATACTAAGTCTTCATTTTCTTTTCTTCTTTTTCTTCGACGGTTTCATAAGTTCGTAGGCTGATCTTCTGAGTCCAAGTCTCATCTTATATGATCGCAACCTCCTGCGAAAGGAAATTCGGTCTGAGATGGTTTCGATCATTTTACGGTACTTCTCTTGGACTTCATTTCTTCGTGTTTTATTTGCTCAGTGATCCTCCTTAGTTTCTTTCGAAGAATAAGAAGGGTTCCATCGCAGAACTTATGAATCTCTGAAGTTCTCATCGGTCTCATCTCTCCCTTGTAATTTAAGTACATCACTGAAGGATCATCCTCTACAATGATAGGACCTTCTCCATTGCAGTCTGACTCGGGGACTTCAAAGGAAGGCTTCGTGAGGTTCACCTTCTTCATGTTGCTCTCAAGCGCCATTTGAAGGTCATGTGTTGCGTTAAACTTGACTTGGCGAGTATGAACCTTTTAACCGCAGCATAACCCAACATTAATTCAGGAGTCCTAAGTACCCCAAGCATCTTGTAGTCCCCTATCATTTGATTAATATCTTCACCTCTGAGAATTGCTAGGTCGCTTCATTTAGCTATTCGACTGACTCATCTTCTCGCCGTATCAGATAGATAGGAAACTCTATGTCCCCATATCGCTCCTTACGAACTGTCAGAACTTCTCTGATTCTTGTCGTTTCGCCCCTTCTTTTCGTAGATCTTCTATGTCCCTCCTTTTCCTCTTAACAGTAGTGTTCGACGGAGAGATAGCAGGTGCTGAACGGCTTTTGGTCGTGAGAGATTAGCGAGATGTCTGATGTCAAGTTCTTCTATCTTCAAGATCTTATCCTCCCTCCTCCAGATTCTCTTTCCTATCTCTTCCTAATATGGAGCAGTCACCTTGACATTTTTCCATGGAAGTTCCAGTTCTCCTATTCCTTTGTGGGTATCTGGAGGGCGATCCTCGTCGATGACTGTGTGTTTAAGAAGCTCAGGAAGTTCAGGTATTCAGCTTCATAGTCTTCACCTTCATTAAGCTCCTCTTCTTCAATTTGGAGCAGACTTATGTTTGCCTTTGAGAGGAAGTATCTAACATTGTCCATTAAGTTTCTGGCCATAGTAGGATTCTCCGGATGAGTCCTCCATTCTTCGCCGAAGATGTATTTCTCCACTACATCGTGTGGATTGTATAGTTCTTCAGCTGGCATAGCTGGATCAATTGTGGTTGTGGTTGTTTGGACTGACTGTGTGGAGGTCCCCAACGAGCCAGATTCGGCTTCACCAAGGGAAGTTGTCTGGTTTGGCCCTGGCAAGGCTCATCTAACTCCTGAGGAACTTGGTGGTGGTGGTGGATTTGACGATCAAGCTCCACCAATCCTACTAGCTCCTCATCCTCGTACTCGTACACCTGCTGTAGTGGTTCTTCCCCTCTTGCTCATCTCCCCCTCAGGGCGATCCTGGTCGTCAGGATCGTCATGACGATGCTTCGTGGTGGGGCCTTCTTGACGGCAGGTATCTGGTGGAGGAATGACACCCCTGCGAGCAGCTTTCGGTAGAGTTCTTCTTCTACAAGGTTGCGTGTAGATTCAAGTTCCAAAAGATGAGCAATACCGATGTCGAAGAGCTCTATTAAAGGCATGGTGTACGGATCAGATTGACTTGTTGCTCGTGGTGGTAAGGAGAGGATGCGAGGCTGTGACGGCAGTTGTTCTACCATAGGTACCTTCTGTAGCGCCCCGTTTCCTTTTTCCATATTGCGCAGCCACTTACATTTTTCCCATAAATTTTTTTCGCTTTTCTCTTTCTTCCATAACCATTCCTTTTGAACATAAATGGGGGCGTACATCTATCTATTTACTTTCACACATAATGCACGTATATGTACGCAACATAATCATTCTAGTAGCATACCAAAGTTGCTAGCATTCATTAAACTATATGCAACTATAAACTATGGGAAGTAGGATGAGAGTGTAGCCGGCCAACCTTGAATCCATGCTTTCGTATGTGGTGTGTTCTGAGTAGCCTGTTAGATATCTACAACACTGTAAAACAATTATTCAGAGTATGATCGCAACATGTTATTCCATATGCATATAATAAATAAAACTGTAATAATAAAACAATCCGTCTTCCATAGCCATAAATATCATAATATTCCTTTTGTATCTCTATTATGTAACCCTTGTTCACATAACCAATGTTCATTAGATCCTTAGATCAATTGCTATACTATCTATCAGTCACATACCATCCTTCATATCCCTCGTTCATATAGCCATTATTCATATCAGATCCGTAGATCAAAGGCATGAAATCCTTTCAATCATATGTTCTTTCACATAACCGTAACGTATTCCAAACATAAATTTCGTCACATAACCATAGTCCATATAACCATTTTATGTGACCTACAAATCAATGCTATTCTATATGATCATTTTCATTGATACTCCCGTTATAGACTGGCTAGACTCGACCGTAGGCCCGTCGGCGCCCATGCATGGGACTGTCAATAATGTAAATATCTGTATGTGCCTGTACAGGACTCTGTCATCCCCCGATTTGAAGGGAAGTAACTGTCATCCCCCGATTAGAAGGGAAGTATCTATCATCCCCCGAAAGGGAAGTATGCCGTAACATCCATATCGTACCATCCGTAGTCGAAGCAGTCATAACAGTTTCTCCTTTCATTTATTACGTGTATGCAATGCCGTGCATCTATTCTTATTTGATACATATTTCATATGAGAGCACGTTACGGTCACACAATTCATGTCAATTTACAATTAACACGTATATCATAAAATCGTAAATCTGTAAATCCATATAGAGCACGTAGGCGCATAAAATCCATTAGTAATCAATCAGTTCATATAGCCATATAATCTCAATTCAATCAATAAATTCGTATAAATCATATAAGCATATAAGCATATATATAAGCACATAAATCACATAGAACAGAACACATGTTGCATATCATACTCACAGTTTTCGTTTCCGTTTGCTAATCAATCGTATCCTTGCCTTTATCGGGATCCTGACCTATAAAGATATTATTTTCGGTAAATATGAGATCCCTAACATGATATGCTGTGCGTGATATGCATGCTTTCTTATGCATGATCGTTTCTATCCGTAACCTTTACCTTTCGGTTTATAATTTATAATATATTAAACTCTTGGCTTAGAAGTACATTTTACTCAGTATCGAAACCTGCATTAAAACTGATAATTATACTGTACCGAAAATATTACTGAAAACCCTAATTCCTTTTTTGTTAAAAACCCTAAAATATCGAAACTTATTAAATCCTGAAAATCTGTGTAATACCGAAATCTCATATTATAGCGAAAATTTTTCCAAACCTAAGTATACCGAATATTATTTAAACTAGCAGTGTCGAAAAATATATAAAATATCAAAAACTTTGTTTCAAAGATTAATATCAAAAACTATTTGGACAACATATCGAAGACTTGAGGGTATTTGCTGAAAACTTTTAAACGTCACATCCTAAGGCCGAAAACTTTATATAATGTTGATATTATGTTATTCTGAAATTTAGACATTCGAAACCTTACTATAGCAAATTGTCTTGAATAGCAAAACGTTTGTTAGCATGATACGAAGATATTCATAAGCTTGGAACAGCTTACATTGAATACTCATATAACACTTGAAAATAAATTGGGCATTAAAACTATATTAAATCACAATATCCGAAATGTTCCTTTGCATTTTCTAAAGTTGAAATCTTCTAGATACCTAAATCAAACCTCAAAAGCTTTATAGTATTAAATCTAGACTACGAAAACTTTCAAATAATCAGACTTTAAATGTCGAAGATCATGATATGACTGAAATTAATTTCTAAGGGAATCAAAACCCTAATTCATCAAAACTGTAATATTTAATCGAAACATTCTTATTAACCAAAAGTCTGAAAACCCTACAGTGTTAACGAATTCTAATTTAGAAAACTTCTTAATCCATATGCAAGCGTTCGGCACCTAAATAAAATCACATATTTAAACCTGAAATTTAGGTTTCCAAGCATATATATCAGCTTTCGAAATCCATAATAGACACCTAATAGTACATAATACATATATCAAGTAAATTACATAACCTATCAGAAATGTTAAACACAAATATATTTATGAGTTGTAGGATTAAAGTTTACCTCAAATTTGATTCTTAAACTTCCCAAATTTAGCCAAAGTTTTGGTTCTTCCTTGGAATATTCTCTGCCCCTTTTTCTTCTAAATACTCCCTATCTTTTATTCCTGTAGATGTTTATGAAAGGTTAGTTGGATAAATACTAATTGTTGGGAAGGGTGAGGGTGGCGTAGGTTGCCACTTATTTTAAAAAAAAAATGTTAGTGGTTATCCCTTTAATATTGAAAACTTTAAACTTTACGTATCATATCGAGAACAATTATTTCAGACTTGTTTATGTTTTGTACCGAAAACCTCTCATGCTAAGTATACTTTGATAGTTATCTTCTTATCGAAAACTTATACATTTAGTTTTCCGCCAATCACATTCGATTCATAGGCTACCACAATTGTTATTATACTTAGGTTTTCCACCTTACTCTTTACTGGGTATATATATATATATATATATATATATATACCTATATATATAGAGACATATATATATATAAGGGTTTCATAGGTAGTCACGTGTTTTGTCTTAAAAATCAAAGTGAGATATTAGTCATATATATTGTTGTTCTAAATGAATTCCACTTGTAACCTTTCCGTTCAAAAGTTCTCACTTCAATTCCAACTTTCGTAACACTACCTATCGAGAATCATAATTCTCTTATGAATATGACAAATCAAATTCTTCGAGAATCTAGTTTCGCATTTTTCTACCTTCGACATACGTTTAGTTACTTCAGCCATTTATTCTACTACTAAAACAAATAATACTTAGCCAAATACTATTGTTATCATCTATATACATGTCCATAAAATTAATTATGAAATTATGATGTAAGGTTTCTAATTGATTTCGGTTCCTGACAATTCTCCCCCCCCCCCCCCCCTTAAAAAAAATTCGGTCGCGAAATTTCACACTGTATCCTTAAATAATCATGGGTACTGTGTTTCGTATTTTCCATCCTTTCCCCAATTAGTTTTGTGCGTCACGTGACTTTTCTATCGTACTTTTCTCGTCGGTATTGTCTTATTCCGCAATTGTCCGGCAACATATTCAAGAATTATGCTGATCCTTTTACCTGAAATCTTCAACAACCCTTACTGTTTCGTCACTTAACATGTGAGAAGGACCTGATCTGTATCTTTTCGTAACATACTGACGCAAAACACAATATCGCATATCTGTGACATTTTCGATGGTAACGCCCATTCGTATGCTAACGGTCCAATACTTCCAAGTATCTCAGATAATTCAACGTATCGTGGACTTGATTTTTCTTTTTCTATTTCCCTTAACTGCTTATTCCATTAGCCCTCGAAATCGATCAATGTAATTCATTTATCGTTCTTAGGCTGTTTTAAGTCGATTCCAAACTATTTCATCTTTTCCACTGTATCCTGAATCAAACCTGGCCCTTCTAATATCTGTTCACTTTCTATACCCCTCATATCAATTATTATAGGCTCCAATATTATCACTATATAATCATCCTGTGATCCCTTTAAACAATCTTATGATCGAAGCATATTTTCCAAATTCTGCATCGGTCTTTTTTATTATCCATTTATCTGTGGATGAAACGTCTTTCTAATATAACCTAATTCCGACGCTTCTTATAATTCCCCCAAAATCTGTAAATGAATCGAAAATTACAATCAGACACAGTATACGCAGATCTCTACATAGTCAAACTATTCCATTGATGTATCTTTTTGCTACATTTTTCCATTGTAAAATCCTATCGAAATGGCAAACAGTGAGCAAACTTCATAAACCTATCGATAATTACTCGAATGGTGCCATTTTTTCTTGGTTGTTGGAGGTAGACATTAACGAAAATCCATCGTTATATATTCCTATTTTCAAACTGATATGGGCAAAGGATAGAATTTTACCCAAGAGCTCTTGGTGTTCAGCTCTAATTTTTTCACAAGTTAGACATTTCAGTACTTACTCAACTATATCCCTTTTGATTTGTAGCTACTAATAGTGAGATTTGAGGTTTCAATGTCTCAGTGCTACCCGAATGTGTAGCGTAAGTAACCGTATGTACTCCTTCCATTATTTTCCGTTGTAAGTTATCAACCTCGGGTAACACATATTCAGCTATTAATCGTTAATATTACCACTTTCATCCAGGGTAAAAAGACTTCCCTAACAACAAATCTTGGCTAGCTTTTCATCCTTGAACTGTAATTGTTTAATTCGATCCGTCGAAGTAAGACGAATTACGATCGAAACACATATAGTACACGTACCATTCACAGTCGTTTCGATAGTTAGTTACCTCAAATCAGTCCAGTTTGACAACAAATGTGAAGATAAATCGAAAATAATACTATACGTCATTCGACTTAAACATCTGTAATTATGTTCGCTTTTCCATATTGAATCCTCTAACAATCCAATCCAACTTCTTTGTCTCATATTTAGTTCTTTTTGGCCCAACAAATACATCAGACTCTTATGATCTGTAAATATCTGGAATATTGCACTATATAGGTAGTGTCGCCATATCTTTAATGCGAACATTATGACAATTAATTCAAGATCATATAGTTTTTTAGTTGTTGAGGCACATATGTCAATACCTTTTCATGTTGCATTAGTACACATCCTAATCCTTGATATCATGCATCACTATAAATTATAAAACCTTCGATACTAATGTACTAATTAACACATGATCTGTAGCTAATCATTCCTTTAATTCTTCAGAACTCCTCTGACATTCTTCTAATGTCGTTCGTATTCATCTCTTGACTTAATTATACCAGAATGTCGTCAATAAAGACGATCACGAACTGGTCTAAGTAAGGTCGTGTTACTCATCAACGTCATAAAGATTGCAGGGGTATTCTTTAATCTCATGGCATAATTAAATGCTCATGTCTTGTTCCAAAAATTGTGTTTGGAATATCATCGTCTGCAATCTTTAGTTGATGGTGTCCCGACCTTAAGTCTATTTTGAAAAATACTTTAGAACCTTGCAGTTGATCGAACAAATTATCGATCCAAGGTAGCGGGTACTTATTTTTCACCGTTACCTTGTTTAACTGTCAGTAATCAATATGTAATCTAAGCGTACCATCCTTCTTTTATTGAAGGGAACAAGCGTTCTCCGAGGCGATACACTCTGTCACATATAACATCTGTTCAATAATTCTCTGCATTGTACCTTTAGCTTAGCTAATACGATCGGTGCCATGCCTAACTGAAATCCAATGATAAACTTTGTATGTTGATCTAGTAATAGTCTCGACAATCCTTTATAAATATCAAAATATTCGAATGCCTTCTACCTTTAGTCCATATGATTGCGTACCTATAATGTAAATTAGATACTTCTCACATCCTCTATTTTTCATCCTAGACACTTCTAAGCTCATTATCAAATGTGCTGCCCATATCTTCTTTTCTCCATTTTAATATCATACGTGATTGATCCAAAGGAGACAATTCAATCTCCTTATAAAGACGGTCAAGTTTCGCTAATTATTAGTATAACCATTCCATACCTAATATTACGCCGTAATCTATTAAGAATATGACTAATAAGACCACTTGTTCCTCTACTCCATCATTAACGACTTTATACTTCAATATACTGTACTTATTATGATGATTTCCACCATTAGTAGTCGAACATAATCCTCATTTTCTCTATACTATTCTTTAAGATACCTCTTTGTATACTCATTGTCCAGATGCATTATACACTTTTTCCCTTTTCCATCAGACGATACTTTACCCTGCTTCCTTTTACCATTCTGCAAATTCCTAAATTCTAAAATCATTTGACACAGATGCCACTCCTTAATTTTCCATACAACTCCATATCTGATAGCATGATACCATTGTAAATCATATACTGCAATCCTGTTTCATATATTCAGCATTTATTCCTGTCCACAACAATCATATCGGGGACCTTAATGAAATAATTAACTAAATAATACTTCGTATTTACCTATTGATCTATTTCCTTATTTTAGTTCTAAAACTTCCCTTCTCTCTGATCTTTATAAACTTTAAGCATGTAATCATTGTTAAATTCTCTTAAGAAATCCTCGCAAGTCAACCTGAAGGTTACACTATAATGTCCGGAACTCCTTTCCCATTATTTGTATACCCTAGTGAGACTACAGCCACCCCTTCTTCTGGAATACACTTTAACAGGATAAACATCTTTTATGTTCTTTTCTATCACGTTTCTGTTTCTGCAAAACCTGTTACACATCAGATCCATAGTACACATCTTTCTCAGCTTCCCATACATTGTTTACGGGGAATTGTCAGGGTTTCTATGCTCTTATTACTTATTTATATGATATGAATGTGATTCAGGTACGGCCGGTCTTCCTTCTCCCCCTATCATATGTTCATCATGCTCTATATGCATTGTTTCACTTTACTACCCCTTTGCCTTAATATGCAAAAAGAGGCTAAAGCAAACTATAACATACACATACCATACTGTTGTCTACAGAACCTAAAGCCTAGGCTCTGATACCACTACATGTAGCGCCCCGTTTCCTTTTTCCATATTGCGCAGCCATTACATTTTTCCCATAAAATTTCTTTTCGCTTTTCTCTTTCTTCCATAACCATTCCTTTTGAACATAAACGGGGGCGTACATCTATCTATTTACTTTCACACATAATGTACGTATATGTACGCAACATAATCATTCTAGTAGCATACCAAAGTTGCTAGCATTCATTAAACTATATGCAACTATAAACTATGGGAAGTAGGATGAGAGTGTAGCCGGCCAACCTTGAATCCATGCTTTCGTATGGGGTGTGTTCTAAGTAGCCTGTTAGATATCTACACTGTAAAACAATTATTCAGAGTATGATCGCAACATGTTATTCCATATGCATATAATAAATAAAACTGTAATAATAAAACAATCCGTCTTCCATAGCCATAAATATCATAATATTCCTTTTGTATATCTATTATGTAACCCTTGTTCACATAACCAATGTTCATTAGATCCTTAGATCAATTGCTATACTATCTATCAGTCACATACCATCGTTCATATCCCTCGTTCATATAGCCATTATTCATATCAGATCCGTAGATCAAAGGCATGAAATCCCTTCAATCATATGTTCTTTCACATAACCATAACGTATTCCAAACATAAATTTCGTCACATAACCATAGTCCATATAACCATTTTATGTGACCTATAAATCAATGCAATTCTATATGATCATTTTCATTGATACTCCCGTTATAGACTGGCTAGACTCGACCGTAGGCCCGTCGACGCCCATGCATGGGACTCTGTCAATACTGTAAATATCTGTATGGTCACACAATTCATGTCAATTTACAATTAACACGTATATCATAAAATCGTAAATCAGTAAATCCATATAGAGCACGTAGGCGCATAAAATCCATTAGTCATCAATCAGTTCATATAGCCACATAATCTCAATTCAATCAATAAATTCGTATAAATCATATGAGCATATAAGCATATATAAGCACATAAATCACATAGAAACAGCACACATGTTGCATATCATACTCACAGTTTTCGTTTCCGTTCGCTAATCAATCGTATCCTTGCCTTTATCGGGGTCCTGACCTATAGAGATATTATTTTCGGTAAATATGAGATCCCTAACATGATATGATGTGCGTGATATGCATGCTTTCTTATGCATGATCGTTTCTATCCGTAACCTTTACCTTTCTGTTTATAATTTATAATATATTAAACTCTTGGCTTAGAAGTACATTTTACTCAGTATCGAAACCTGCATTAAAACTGATAATTATACTGTACCGAAAATATTACTGAAAACCCTAATTCCTTTTTTGTTAAAAACCCTAAATATCGAAACTTATTAAATCCTGAAAATCTGTGTAATACCGAAATCTCATATTATAGCGAAAATTTTCCAAACCTAAGTATACCGAATATTATTTAAACTAGCAGTGTCGAAAAATATATAAAATATCAAAAACTTTGTTTCAAAGATTCAATATCAAAAATTATTTGGACAACATATCGAAGACTTGAGGGTATTTGCTGAAAACTTTTAAACGTCACATCCTAAGGCCGAATTTTATATAATGTTGATATTATGTTTATTCTGAAATTTAGACATTCGAAACCTTACTATAGCAAATTGTCTTGAATAGCAAAACGTTTGTTAGCATGATACGAAGAGTATTCATAAGCTTGGAACAGCTTACATTGAATACTCATATAACACTTGAAAATAAATTGGGCATTAACACTATATTAAATCACAATATCCGAAATGTTCCTTCTCATTTTCTAAAGTTGAAATCTTCTAGATACCTAATCAAACCTCAAAAGCTTTATAGTATTAAATCTAGACTACCAAAACTTTCAAATAATCAGACTTTAAATGTCGAAGATCATGATATGACTGAAATTAATTTCTAAGGGAATCAAAACCCTAATTCATCAAAACTGTAATATTTAATCGAAACATTCTTATTAACCAAAAGTCTGAAAACCCTACAATGTTAACGAATTCTATTTTAGAAAACTTCTTAATCCATATGCAAGCGTTCGGCACCTAAATAAAATCACATATTTAAACCTGAAATTTAGGTTTCCAAGCATATATATCAGCTTTCGAAATCCATAATAGACACCTAATAGTACATAATACATATATCAAGTAAATTACATAACCTATCAGAAATGTTAAACACAAATATATTTATGAGTTGTAGGATTAAAGTTTACCTCAAATTTGATTCTTAAACTTCCCAAATTTAGCCAAGTTTTGGTTCTTCCTTGGCATATTCTCTGCCCCTTTTTCTTCTAAATACTCCCTATCTTTTATTCCTGTAGATGTTTATGAAAGGTTAGTTGGATAAATACTAATTGTTGGGAAGGGTGAGGGTGGCGTAGGTTGCCACTTATTTAAAAAAAAAAATGTTAGTGGTTATCCCTTTAATATTGAAAACTTTAAACTTTACGTATCATATCGAGAACAATTATTTCAGACTTGTTTATTACCAAAAACCTCTCATGCTAAGTATACTTTGATAGTTATCTTCTTATCGAAAACTTTAACATTTAGTTTTCCGCCAATCACATTCGATTCATAGGCTACCACAATTGTTATTATACTTAGGTTTTCCACCTTACTCTTTACTAGGTATATATATATATATACCTATATATATAAGAGACATATATATATATATATATATATATAAGGGTTTCATAGGTAGTCACGTGTTTTCTCTTAAAAGTCAAAGTGAGATATTAGTCATATCTATTCTTGTTCTAAATGAATTCCACTTGTAACCTTTCCTTTCAAAAGTTCTCACTTCAATTCCAACTTTCGTAACACTACCTATCGAGAATCATAATTCTCTTATGAATATGAAAAATCAAATTCTTCGAGAATCTAGTTTCGCATTTTTCTACCTTCGACATACGTTTAGTTACTTCAGCCATTTATTCTACTACTAAAACATATAATACTTAGCCAAATACTATTGTTATCATCTATATACATGTCCATAAATTTAATTATGAAATTATGATGTAAGGTTTCTAATTGATTTCGGTTCCTGACACCTTCCCTTTGTCTGTCAAGGTGGATTGGAGGGCATCCTTGATGAGTCCTCGAACCCGTGGTAAAGTAACGGATTCAAAGAACTCAAACAGGCGATTCTCTAGGTAGGCCGTCATCATAGTTTGGGGAGTTGCTGAGGATACTCCGACGCCACTAGGGTTAGCCGTTATCACACGTTCAGAACTAAGTTCTGTAAGGTGGCTCTCGTCAACCGAAATATGTTGTACTTCAGTATCCTTAGGTCTTCCGACCTCTCCTTGTGACACATCTCGAGGAGATGGTGCTCGGGTCATTGCGACCTCATCACTTGGACGGGCATGAGTGGAGCTTTCATCGGGGCCACTTCCCGTTAGAACACGTACGGGACTAGGTCCTCTACGGTGGCTCTCGGATGATGAGTTGCTGAAGTCATCATCCTCAAGACTTCCGTCCAATCCTTGAAGTGCCTGATTATGGGCGCTTCTATGAACGTTGCGGCCTGTTCGACAGGCTGAGACTCGGGCTGTGTCGGGGAATTTTGACATCTTCTATCGGAGTTGACACAGAAGCTGAGGTGTGTGTGATTTGGGGAGGTTCTGAGGTTTTTGAGACACTTGCCTGTTGGGAGGCAAGTGAATGGTCAAGTTCAGGTTGTGTTTGCGTCGTTGGGTCGATGTCGGCGTCTTCTGTCCTAGGGGGTGACCCGACCTTTTCTGACTGAGGGACTTCAGACGTCGATAGCTAGGAACAACGGTTTGTTGTTGTTCAATATGGTCAGGCTGTGGTGGTATTTCGAGTGGTTGTTCTGGGATTGTTTGTTGAGGGTTAGGTAGTGTTTCGGTGGTGTCTCTCTGTTCGTCGGTCTCTCTCTCCCTCTCACTAACCCATGGGTTAGGCTCGGGTGGGTTTTCCGAAGTCATGGGGCGGAGAATGTTGTATTTGTAGCAGTAGGCTTCGATGTCATCTGGGCGAGCAAGGCTTAAGAGGTCATATGGAATTGGCATGACTTTGCGCGAGTACTTTCATCTGTCTTCCCCTTTTGAAGATATCGTAGCTTCGGTCAGGTGAAGTTCTCCTTTGCAGGTCGTCTGGGTATCTCTGCCTTTATTGTCATGAATTGGTGAATCATTAACGAAAACCAACGGAGATACGGCAAGTTCTGTTGCTTTTTCGACTTGATTTGCTGGTGCAGTTGATCATCCAGATCCGCGGTCACAAGCTTGGCGTAGTCGTAATTCTTCCTGAACACAATCCTGTGGAAGATGCAAAGAATTGTTGGATTGCATCTGTCCCATCCAGAGTGCTTTGGAGAGAAACACTTATTGACGAATGCAAAGAGTGTTCGCCAGGGATGGGGTATCATGGATTGCTGAAAATGGGATATAAATTTGATTTGAGTGTAGTATCCCATCTTCACCATGTCCTCCAGAAGTTCATCCTCGGATGCCTCATCTTCGTGGTTGATATGCAGCCGAAGGATTTGTCGAATAATCTCCCTGGTGATTTGCACTGTCTCACTAGCTATCTGTGCTTCATAATATATGCTATTGTCGGCAGCAATCTTGGTCTTCATCATCCCCCAGAACTATTGGAGATAGACTGTGGGGACTTGGACTGATGCCAAGGCATACCCAAGGTGATGATTCCCAAAATGGATAGGAGAATCTCGTCCTGACATTTGAAGTTGTTCAGATCAAGTTGGAAATTGTTGCTTTAGTAGCTATCCATTTTGAGGTCGAATATACGAGGTCAGCTGGTGTCGTCATTTTCTTTCTTTTTTTTAAAAATGTTAGACACCGGGAATTCCTGCCGAAGCTGCAACACAAGAGGAAAAAGAATTAGAAATGTAACATTATAATAGTTAAAGATGTGGTGTTGTGAAAATGGTGTGGGCTTTGAAAAATCATTTTTTCTTAACATTAATTCGATCCAACAAGGCCCATTTAAATTTCAAAGTTGTTTGGCCCATTTAGATTTTAAATTTGTTCGGCTGAGATTTTCTAAGTGTGGTTCGCGGGTTTGTAAAAGAGGACTTCGCGAATTTCATAATGCGAACTGAAAGGTTTGCGGGTCAATTTTAAAGAACTTCGCGAGTTTCATATTGCGAATTCAGAGATTCACGGGTTGGTTTTAAAGAGACTTTGCGAATTTTACGCGAACTCAAAGGTTTGGGGGTTGGTGTAAGAAAGGACATCGCGAATTGTTAAGTTGCATGCTGTAAGGTTCGCCTGTGAAACCAAAGGTTCGCGGGTTGACTTAAGTCAACCATTAGTTCGCGAGGTTCGAATCGCGAATCCATGGGGTCGCGAAACCAAAGGTTCGCGGGTGGGCTTAAGTCAATCATTAATTCGCTAAGTTCGAATCGCGAATCTATGGGGTCGCGAAGTTGAATTCGCAAAGCTGGGGGGGTCTAATTCGCGATTTAAAACTTGAAAAAAAACAGAGTTCGCAAACATGATTCGCGAAAACAATTTTGGACCCGTGAAGTTTCATTTTGAAGAATCAAAATGTACATGTCTTAAGAACAATCGCGAACCCTAATTCCTCTTAAAAATACAAAACCTCGATTTCAAATTCAGATTTGAAAAGAGAAGCTCTTTTTCAGTGAAATTCTCAAACAAGACCACTTATTTTAATACCAACAGACTAATTTCTACAGAAATCAACTGCAATAAACCTGTTCTTCGAAGAATCATCCATGCGAATAAGAAAATTAAAATTGTTAACGAGTAAAACAAGTTCCGTACCACAGGGAGGTTCGTGTGAATGTGGGACGAACGATTTTGAGCAAAAAACCACAGAAAAACTAGCGAGAATGAGATCTGAGTAGCTTAGTGAAACGATTCGCAACGAAGACAGTGAAGATTTGGGAATTTTGTCGAATTCGGTTCGCGAATTCGGTTAAAGAAACTTTGCGGGCCGAAAGTTTGAAGCTGAGGTCGAAATTGAGCCGCAAAATTTTGAGATGATGGCCCACTGAGGATTCGCGAAACCAGTGTAGTTCGCGAATTGGATAGTTCGCCAATTGAAAACTGTTGGTTCGCAAATTGGTTCTTGAAGATATTTGAGAGGATTTGCGAACTGAATTATGAGTGACTTCGCGAAGTCGAGTTCGCGAAGTAAGTTTTAGGCCACAAAGTAAATTTAAAAGTTAATGATTTTGTGAACTTGGCTAAGACGTAAAGTTCGTGAAGTAAATTTGCGAAAAATTAAATAATTAAAAGTGTTATGAAAAAAAATTGAAATGAAGGATTCGCGAATTAATCGTAGATTGAATAAATTAAGTGTTGGGAATCCCCGAGGGTCCCTGGACCCACGTTCCTAGAACGACGGAATTTTAAAATCTTATGGGGTTTCCCGCCTATCAAAGATCGCTCGGCTACAAACACGAGAACGTATTGACATAAAGAGATAAGAGATCAGCCATGATACCTTGTTGAAATCTCTTAACGATGGCTAGCTTCGAATCCTTCGAATCCCCGAGGCGTAGTGCCCCTCTCCTACGCCAAAAGCACACGAACGGGACGCCTTCTTTGCGCAAGATCATCACGCTAGCACCTTACTAACGTCGCAGTTGTTCTTGCATGTGCGGCTAGGCCAAGAACGAACTGCTGCCCTCGAGAGAGAGAGTGCGAGAGAGAAAGTGGTGAGAGGAGAAAACTCTTAGGTTTTACTCTCTTTTGGTTGTATTTCGAAAATGTAGCTTCCATCAACTTTAGGATTTCGAAAATCCTTCTTTATACCTCTTAGGATTAGCCAAAAATAGGTTAAGGTGGGTGGAGAAAAATCTTCAAACCTCCCCTTTTACCAAGTCTTCGTTTTACCAAGTAATGAATTCAAAATTCAAACTTTATATTTAATTAATTAAATATCCAATACCTTATTTAATTAAAATACCATATTTAGTATTTTATATTTTAAATATATAATATCCAATATAAATATATTTAATTCGATATTTTATCTAATAAAAATTCGAAACTTATATATATATATATCCGATATACATTATCTAATATTATTTTTCTAAGAAAATAATAAAGATCTTAAATCATATACTAAATATTCAATATCAAATATTTTATTTCAAAAATATATCGTGAGGTGAAAAGACCATTTTAACCCTCACTAGTCAAACTTGGTATTTTCGACCGATCAAGGCTTTGGCCAAGCCCCTAACCCTAATGTCACAATCTAGGACCTAGCCTTGTCTCTCTCTGATGACGACGTTGTGTCGCTTGCCCTTTTTAAGCCCGACTCTCTTGGTTCGTCTCAACCGGCCCAGGAGCTATCTAGGAGTTCGGTATTCACCTAGCCGGCACCGTGGTACCGAACAGATCCCAAGTTGAGTACGAATTTGATCTAATCATAATCCACGAACCGACTGTAGATTTTCGTCATACGTATAAACCCTTTATGTTTGTCCCGGTCGAGTGAAAGTCACGCATAGTCAAACTTATAGAACTCGACTCTATGTCGTTTATGTCGGTGAAAGTTCTGAAACTGCACTCTACGACTATCATGAGTCAGTTAGATGCTCCGGCCAACTTGGATAAATTCCCGAACATTAAACTTGCCATAGGACGTTAACCTCGAATTTAATCGAGACCGTAAATCCCGCTCCGCAGTTCAACCGGCTATCACATCGAAAAGTCAAGACCGCATTTCGCCGCTGACCCATGCCACCGGCAAGACGGGCCTAGCAAACTAGTGATAAGTCAAGACCTCAAGATCAACCCCAAGTTAACCCTTTCGGTCTAAGTTTCAAGCATACTACTACAATCAATCGTTCGATCAAGGACAATCCAAGCGTGTGATCGTTCGATTACGAGTCAGTGTCCAAATACAGATAATCCCCTGATTCATCTTGTATCATTGTCATGGGCTCCCACTTCCCAAGTGAACGGTTGGCACAACCATATTGGACCCACCGACAAACAAGTCGTACGTGTCATTCCAGTTACCCTACTGGAGACTTAGACTTGTGGACTATTTTAATATTGCAGTATCTCAGCTTACTGGTGCCCCTCTCTGTCCCCACAGTATGGGATCTGATTATTTTGCTTCGATTGTTGTCACGCCTAAAAATTCACATGACACTTGAAAGATTTTATGCCGTCAAGTCCCGTCAGCAAACTAAAGTCCTAAGTTAAAAGTAGGGTCCATTTCGACAACTCTCACTAGGTTCGCTCTAGCGCTCATTTATTTTTGACAGGGGATTTTTATATTTTTATCATTCAAGTCAACACACGTCATATTAAGTCAATTTACCTGTGATCGAGACACTTTTAATCATTTCATCGAGCGAAAGATCGTCGTTTTGGAATTAAAGGGACTTTGAAGGCTTCAATTTTGTTGTGACTAAGAAGGGAAGGGAACTTTTGGGAAAAGTGAGCTTTATGTCATCTTCCGTTCCTTCGTCGTTCTCCTTTTCTCCGACATTTTTCTCTTTCGTCTTTTTGTCTTTGTCATCCTTTTATCTCTTGTAAATTTTCTACACTTGCTCAAGCTGAAGCTCCGCTTCTCTACGAGGCTGAGAGATTGTCTAAGGCAAAGTTCTTCTTGTTGGTTCTCGGGCCAATACCGTGCTCCTTTTTCTCTTAATCCCTAAAGAGGTTTAAGAGATTATCGATTTTGAAGAAGTTCACAGTTATGGAATTCGAACCCAAGGCCGTGCTCCTCTTCTCGTTGTCTCGATATAAGACAGGATTTTTGTTGGAGAAGTTCACTTCGTGGTGCTCCTCTTTCCAGCCGTTCTGACGAGTGTACGAGATTATCGATGGAGAAGTTCACAGTAAGATCCATGCCTCCTTCTTAAAGATTTTGAGATTGAGATAATCGAGAGGCAGGTTCTTTTGGTCTGTTTTTCTTTGTGCGTTGAGCATTCATCGTGTTCATTTTCCACATTCTTTTGTCATCGCTTTCTTTTTCGACTCATTTTTCTCCTCCTCCTTTTCTCTATTGAACATCCCGCCGGAAGTTTAGATTGTCGGTTGAAGGCTCAAAGGATTTTCAAATGTAGAAAAGGAATTTGGAGAATGCTCAAAATGGATGACTAAAGGATTGAAAAGTATATATTTGGCTGAGTGGGGAATTTCCTAAGTACCCTAATCATTTTGCTAACGTTCTAACTCAAGGCGAGTATGAGACCAAGAATCACTAGTTAAGACAAGCAATGATTGTGTGACTCGCTCAAGAATAGATCCGTTGAAAGAAATAAAAGGCTAGAAATCTCACTCATATAACGTGGCTTTGTGTCTAGTGGAGTCTATGAAAGAACTTTAGACACAAGAATGCGACTTAAGATTGACAAAATCACGCAATTAATCCGTCGCATGTCAGGGAAATTCATACGTGACTTAGATCGATCATCCTAAAGATATCGTCATTCCCCTAATATTATACTTATATGTATAGTATTTTTGGATTTTTTATTAGATTTTTGTATTTGCTAATATAATGAAATATTTCACGCAAGATAGAGAATTAACGTATAGAAAACACATAGCATAGAACATGTGAAATCACATAGGAGCACTTAAAGCACAGATTACGGAAGATTCAACATGCCTAATTTTCCGACAAGGAATTGGAACCGTTTTTCATCCAAAGCCTTGGTGAAAATCTCAGTAGTGGATATTCCGTGTTCACGAAATACATGTCAATCGTTGTAATACCCGTAAATGCTAATACTGGAATTTTGATAATCAATTTCATGAAGGTAATTTTCGAGTAGATCAAATAAAGAGCCTTCCATCCCAAGCTCAATTTAAAAATCAGCCCAAATAGGTTTTGCATAGGCCCAAGTGAAGATGATCGAATGAACCAATTAAAAGAAAAGAATGGATTACTTAGCTCAAAGGATTTTTACGTAAGATACTTATCACCTTGGTACTATCAATTCAAATAATAATCATTAGTAGGCTAGTAGGGAAAAGATCGTAAAAGAGAAAGGAAGAACTTTTTAGCTAAAGAAAAAGAAGAAAGAGAAGTCTAAAGGAAGCCATAATCAACGAAGAATAAAGAAAATCATGGCAAGCTCATCACCAACGCAATTTAAACGCGGAATAGAAGTAAGGTATATCATCTACACTTAGTATAGTCAATAAAAATTTCGATGTTGTATGTCTCTACATGATCTCATGCTTAACAATAGGAGCTTCGAAATTACCATGATTAGAAAACCCTAGAATTTCGATTTGTGTTCACAAGTCCTTATGTAATAACGTTTAGACCTTAATGAATCTTGAAACACGTGGTATTCTTGGGGACTTAGTAATTTTAGGCATTACCATTTTCTGAATATAACTATGACTTCGAATGCGATCATAGTAGAATAAGAGCCTTGATTCTTATTGTTGAGAGACTTTACTGATTTTCGAAGGAATCACTGTTTTGGACTTAAAATGTTTTTCCAAAAATTAAGGGCTGAATTAGGGTGTACGATATTCTGGGTTAAGGATAGTTGCGAGGATGAACATGAACATATGAGTTTTGGCAATTTTAGGGTTTTTAAAAGAATCACTATTTATGGACTTCGCATAAATTTTGAATGTGTTTCGCGAGTCTTAAGAATTTCACAAATCGAGATTCGCGAATTAAGCTTCGCGAATTATTAGGGTGTGATGTTTTACGGGGTTGAAAATATGATTTCTCGGGCCATGAAGGTGTTGGGGTGGGCCGGTTAATCAACACCGGTCCCCGAACATCGCAACGTGGCAATAGCAGAAGCGCGATTTGAACCGAGCGGCGTAGGGTGACGAATTTTCGATTTTTAATATCTAAATTCGACCTTACATCCTTCGGCTTCTCCCGAGGGCCCGAGATAATGCCCTAAGCCTCGGGAGACCACGGGTAAATCGAATTATCAAAATTCGAATTTATTTCTAATTTATTTGAATTAATAATTTAGTTCCAAACTAATCGAACAAAGCGACAGCCAATTGTTTTCCGATTATTTGGTGACTGTAATGATTTCCGATCAATAGCAATTATCCAGAATAATTCTACACTTCCCAACGTTTGCAACGATGGGTCTTTCGAAGTATTCTGATGTCGTTTGGTATTTTTCGTAAAATCAATTCAGTGGTTCGAAATTATTAATTCGAGTAAAGCGGCATCTGCCGTCTTTCGACTATTTTATGATCGAAATAATTTCCGATCAATACCAAATTTTCCAGAATAATTCTACACTTCCCAACATTCGCAACGTGGCGTCTTTCGAATTATTCCGATACCGTTTGGTATTTATCGTAAACCAAATCGTTAGTGTTCGAGGTATACCTTCGGTGAACGGGATTTCTTCTGTTTTCGCCTCGGATAGACGTGGCTTCACCTCGTCGGGATCCCGAGGCTTCCGGCTAGATTGTCACCCCGGTATGTCCTTGAATGAAACCTTCGAGACTGCTCCCAATGGCTAGATGCAACTCGGTTCGGGCGTTGGGGTTCGTCGAAGATCCCGTATATTGGCGTGGCTTTAGAAGTTCTACACTTCAACTCTATTTCTTTTCTCTCTTTAGTTCTATGTTAAGAAATGATCAAGTCCCTCAAATCATTACTTCTCACGTTACCTTCTTTTATGCATTTTTTATTTTTATTAAGACAAACAAGTGTCAAGTTAGACAGTTGTTAATGACTCACACCGGGAGTCATATTCTGCACATCCCACGTTGGGATGTGTAGATTTTTCTAATTTTTTTTAGTTTATTTTATGATTTTTAATAATTTCAATTCGACCTTGAGGTTTTTAAATTCTCAATTCAGTCCCTCAATTTAAATAATAAAATAATTAAATCCAATCTATTAATTTTAATTATAATTGAGCCTCACTTAGTTAATTAATTAAGCACTTAAGACAATCTTAAGTCCTAATTATTTTCGTGACCGTCACTGCAATTTAACTAAGTCATTGACACCTCGTATCAACTATGTCACAACCTCAACGAATCTCATTCATTAGGTTTCAGAGAAAAGCCCGCCGATTTCGTTCGAGTTCATTAACATTTTTTTTTAAGCGCGACTCTCTAGGTCCATCTCAACTGGCATGGGAGGAATTCACGAGTCCCAGTATTCGTCTAGCCAATCCCGCGGTACCAGACAGACCCCAGTTGAGAAAGAATTCTGATCTAATCGAAATTCGGCCAACCGACTATAGTGTATACCTTTAAATACTTCTTACGCCTTTCACTTGTGTCCCGGTTAGGTGAGAGCCATGCAAATGTCAAACTCACTAACCTAACACTATGTTATAATCGAGACCGAACCGATTATTTAAACTCCGCTCCGTATCTAATACAAGCAAGTTTTTCAAGCTTCGGCCGAAGGCTTTATAATTGTCGCTCTCCCATTACCTTATAGGACATTAACCTATACGAATATAGGCAGTCAATCCCAGTAGCAGTCAAAGCCCAGCAATCACCTCCGTAAAGTCGGTTGCGTTTCGTCGCTGACCCGTGTCCCATTTATGAACACTTGCGAGCCTAGCCAACTAGCGACAAATCGAAATCGCGAAAGCAAATCCGTCAATGACCCTATCCGTCTGAGGCTGCTATAGTCATTTGTTCAATCATTGACAACATCCTAGCCATGTGATTGAAACAAATACGAGCCGAATGTCCGAATATGCGATCTCTCCGATCACCGATATCTCCATCATGACCAACAACCTCTCAGATAATCAGTGACACTACCGATACTATGTGGTCGTCAATGGACAAGTCATATTCGGATATCTAGTCACCCACCTAGAATCCTTAGACTTACGGACTTTTTATTTAATGCTGAGATTAAGGACCGTCCGGTGTCTCCTCTCTCGTCCCCATGAGAATCAGACGTCCAACTCAAGCATTTGGGTGTTATTTATTTATCGCACTGCTAGATGCCAAGTAGACTTTAAATTCGATAAATAAATAATAATTCATTTATTATAATGAAAATAATATTCATTAATTTATTTGACGGTATAGACAATAAACCTGTCTATCAACATATACATCATCGTGCGCCCTATACTATTGCTAGTCCTCGTATGGTATCCCGATGGCACACTCCCTAACAGCCTGCCACTTGCACTCGAATGCCATGTGATGCACCTAATGCCAGTCGCAATGGTATCGTAGCCCCATCTTGTCCAGATGTTGTTCCATAACTGCTTGGGACAAGGGCTTCGTGAGCGGATCCGCCACGTTTTCTGCGGGGGCGATTTTTTGCAGGCGACCATCCCGTTTTCAACGAACTCACGTAATACGTGATATTTTCTCTCAATATGTTTGGACTTTCTATGAGATCGTGGTTCCTTTGCTTGCGCAACCGCACCGCTATTATTGCACCAAAGTGTAACCGGTCTGTCAGTAACTGGTACGACAGTAAGTTCCTCCAAGAACTTTTTAATCCAAACGGCTTCTTTAGCTGCCTCTGAGGTTGCTATGTATTCTGCCTCGCACATGGAATCGGCTGTCGTGCTTTGCTTGGAGCTTCTCCAAGACACTGCCCCACCGTTGAGCACGAATACAAAACCTGAAGTAGATTTTCGGTTATCCACGTCCGACTGGAAGTCCGAATCGGTGCAACTACTTTTAGTCCCGCTTCTCCATAAACCAGTGTTAAGTCTTTAGTCCGTCTAAGGTATTCAAAGATATTCTTAACGGCTGTCCAATGTTCTTCCCCTGGGTTTGCCTGAAACCGACTAACTACGCTAACAGCGTAAGCAATGTCCGGGCATGTACAAAACATCGCGTACATCAGACTACCAACAACAGACGCATACGGTATTCCACTCATCCATCCTCTATCTTCCTCACTTTCAGGTGACATTGATTTTGACAAATGGATCCCATGTCGCATAGGTAAGAACCCTCTCTTAGAGTCATCCATTCTGAATTTCTTCAGGATTTTCTCTAAGTAAAGGGCCTAAGATAAGCCTATCGTATGGTTCGTTCGATCCCTGAATAAGCAAATACTAAGAATATACGTCGCTTATCCCAGGTCTTTCATGGATAACTCGGTTGAAAGCCACGCTTTTACCGACTAGAGCATCCCAATGTCATTTCCTATCAAAAGGATATCATCCACGTACAATACAAGGAACGACACCATACTCCCACTGCTCTTTCTGTAGACACATGACTCATCTACGTTTTTCACGAATCCAAAGTTCCAAACTGCTTCATCGAAACGTAGTTTCCAGCTCCGAGATGCCTGTTTCAGTCCGTAAACTGCTCGATTCAGTTTGCACACTTTGTGAGCATCTGCATGCGACTCAAAACCTTTTGGCTGCTCCATATAGATCTCCTCATTGAGGAATCCGTTAAGGAACGCCGTTTTGACGTCCATCTGCCAAATCTTATAATCATAGTGCGCAGCTATCGCAAGCATTATGCGGATAGACTTGATCATGGCTACAGGCGAGAAAGTCTCCTCATAGTCGACTCCCTCTTTTTGGTTAAACCCCTGGCCAACCAACATGGCCTTGTATGTCTCAACTTGTCCGTCAGATCCAATCTTTCTTTTGTAAATCCATTTACAACTGATTGGTCTAAAACCACTTGGTAGGTCTACAAGAGTCCAGACTTTGTTGGAGTACATTGAGTCCATCTCAGTTCACATAGGCTCAATCCATCTCATTGAGTCAATTTCGGATACAGTTTGATCGAAAGTAGCGGGATCTTCTCTTAGAAGTTCCCTAGTCACAACAAATCTTGTTCGACGTGTGACCTGCCATACCGCTGTGGTTGGTGAGGCACTCTTTCAGATCGTCGCATTGGTTCGCTCGGACCATCCGAATCCTGTGTGGGCGTTTCGGTCGAGTGCTCCTCGAGAGTGACCTCACGGCCAACACCACAATCTCGAACGAACTCTTCCTCGAGAAAATGTGCGTGTAGGCCCACAACGATCCTCTGATCATCGTGAAAATAGAATAGGTACCCCATAGAGTCTTCAGAGTTGTCACGCCCCACTTTTCCTATAATTAGTTGGCGAATTTTTCGCAACGTCAGCTGCGGAAGACCCGATTTACAAAAACTTTCTATTAAAATAACTCAATATTATACAAACACAAGCACGTTCTGCAAACATTATAGTTTACAAGACATAGCCCAAAATGTCAGAATCTCTAGAACCCTCTAATAACACCCCGCAGGTCGCGTCCGTGTACGCCCAGCCCTCAAAAGTACGTGGAGTCACCGCCATCAGCCTGCCCTAGTCGTGACATATCTCAACGTCCGACTCGATCGTACCTACAACACATAAAACGTGGGATGACCTATAAAGCTCAGTAAGTGGAAATATGCATGACATGCACGTGCCAAACTCGCATAGGCATCTGCGCCAATGCTTGCTAACACTCGTATTTTCATATCATTCTCATTTCTCTTAGGGTCCTTAGCTACTTGCTACGCACCATCATATCATGAGCTCAATCCTATACGGATAAAAGTAAGATAGTGGCCCACGCCGGCTAGGCCAAAGCTAGGGTTATTCCCTAGATCACCATTCGCCAGGTCGCCCCTCTATCTAGCGGTCACCTTCCCTGGCACTCTGGTTTTCACCATGTATCTCGTCCAGGTCTCTTCTTCCCGCTAATGAAAAAATGACAGTTGCTACACGCTTGGTGGCCTACACTAGCTTTACCTAGGTCTCCCCTACCCAGGTCGCTCCTCCTGTCGGACAGTTGCTCAACACTGGGCGGCCTACGCTAGGTTTCCCTAGGTCGCCCCTACCCAGGTCGCTCCTCCTGCCTCACATAGTATGTTAGACGGCTTACATCCCGTCATGGTGACAGTTGCTACACGCTGGGTGGCCTACACTAGCTTTACCTAGGTCGCCCCTACCCAGGTCATTCCTCTTGTCGGACAGTTGCTCCACACTGGGCGGCCTACGCTAGGTTTCCCTAGGTCGCCCCTACCCAGGTCGCGCCTCCTGCCTCACATAACACATTTGACGGCTTACATCCCGTCATGGTGCCTTTGTAGAAGTAGCTATGACTCTTTCGTGAGTAAACACCAAATGCCAATATCGGCAAACATAATTCGCCTTTAGGCAATCATATACTGTGCATACTCATACTGATAATCCTCACATAGTGCGTGTATGCACATGCTAATGCTCATGCTCATGCCATATAAATAATGCGAGAAGTACTTACCATGCCAAAGCATGTCAAAACATTCACATCCACATAGGTTTGTGAGACTACTTTTCGACCCAAAATCTATTCCCCCAATTTCGTGAACTACCCAACCCGCGAACTAAGGTTTGAACTTCACCCAAAATTCCTATTTCTACTTGTAACCTCATTTTCAGTTGAAGATCTAAACCCAAAATCTTGAACGTTCGACTAACAAAATTTTCCTAATCATGTAAGCGTAAGCATGTACATCCACATAGAAAACCCATATTTTGGGTTTAAAACACATCATAAATCATCACGTGATGATTAAAAATCACTACCACATAATCAAAATTCATCATTTTCGAACTTGGATGGTTTATCACCCAAGTTTCGAATATTCTCAACAATATGTTATGTGTTGTAGGTGAAGAATTCACCTACCTATCCTCCAAAGTTGTTCTCATTCCCTCGACGATTTTTCTTCCGCCACGATCCTACGAACTCCTGACAACTGCTTTAAGACACCATAATATCTCAGAGTTACGGTCTGAAGTAATTCAAATACAAGCTAGGAGAGATTTCGAAAAAAGCTGGCAGATTCCAGAAAAATTTCTGGTTTACGATGGAAACTTCAAAAATTCGTAACTGATCGTACGAGTATCAGAACTAGCTGATTCCTACGGCTATGAAAAGCTACGGAAGTTAGCTTTCTAACGGGATCAGTTTTACTAAATTTGGAGCAGTATATCTGCGTATATATAGCAGATGATAGAAGCTGCACAAAAATCTAAAAAGAGAAATTATCAGAAAATCCAGTTCCGCTTTATCAACTTAAAAATTCATAACAAATCGTAGAAACGTCGGATTGACATGATTCCAAGTGCTGTGAAAAACTTAGGAACTTAGCTTTCATCAGAAACACGTTTCAAAGGAATCCGATCACAACAGCTAGGTCAAATGTTCTGAAAACTGAAACTGCGCACGGATCAAAAACAGCAACTTCAGAATGAAATCCTGTTCTGCGCTGTCCACTTTAAAAATTCATAGAAAGTTGAATAGTGATCCGATTGAACCGATTCCAAAGGCTCTGAATAGCGGGGAAAGTTTGCTTTCCACAGAATTAAGTTTGATAAGGATCGGAGAACTGTAACTAAGTCAAAATTGTTTAGAACAGAAACTGTACGAACTGTCTTTCCAGAATCAGCAAATCTCAGATTTCAGTTCGCGATACCATCTTTAAAAATACATATAAAATCGTAGAGACATCGGATCGACCTGAGTCAAGTGGCTATGGAAATCTCCGAAAGTTAGCTTTCCATAGAGGTCAAGTTTATAAAAATCAAATCACTATAACTAGGTCGAATTTATTAAAAACAGAAGGTGAGAAGCAATTACGATTTCTGAGAAATACAAACGAACGTGATTCCTGAGAGGATAATCATTCGAAAGAAAAGACGCATATCTTACCTTGCTGAAAATTTCTTGTGTTTGATCGTCTGCTTCGTTCCCTCTTTTCACGTTTTCTCCTCTGCTCTTCTTTTTTTTTTCCTTTCTCTTACTTGTATGATTACCTTAAGCCACCAAGTGATAAGCATCAACGTGGCTTCTCCTTTGCATTAAGTAACCAACTTTATTTCCTTGCACCTAATAATCGATCCATATCATCTGGGCCTTGCTTCTTTGGTGAATTAATTATTTTTTGGCCCTACTGATAATTTATTCGAGTTGGGTTTTAAATACTATTTGGCCCATTAGAACACTAATTCCATTAATTTGAACATTTACGACGCAAATCGCATTAAAAGTCCCGTATTAAAATTTACGGGTATTACAAGGATAACTTATGAAATGTCCTTTTATTGACCTAAACTCCAATTTGTCAGTTTTCAGCTTTTTCACATAGGCGGGCAACCCCAAATCCTAATATGTGATAAGCTGGGTAAACGACCAGTCCATATTTCATACGGAATGCCGTTAA
The DNA here is from genome assembly GCA_027422505.1 of Craterostigma plantagineum. NCBI lineage: Eukaryota > Viridiplantae > Streptophyta > Magnoliopsida > Lamiales > Linderniaceae > Craterostigma > Craterostigma plantagineum. The sequence goes on from JAPQWV010000055.1 coordinate 1,706,570, forward strand.
CAGACTTCGAGGGACACCAGTTAATGGTATATGCCGCTGTCAAAATCGCGTATCCCCACATTGATATCGGTAAATCTGTATAGCTTAACATAGAACGATCATATCTAATAAAGTTTGGTTTCTACGTTCGGCCACGCCATTCAACTGTGGCGTGCCGGGCGGAGTCATCTGTGATAAAAATAACGTTCTCCTTCAAATACTGGTCAAACTCGACACTCATGTACTCGCCACCTCGATCTGATCGAATGACTTTAATGAGTGTCGATGTTTGGTTTTCCACCAACGCCTTATACTCCTTGAACCTTTCAAGTGCATCAGCTTTATACCTCATCAGATACACTAGTCCATAACGACTGTGATCATCGTAAAGGTAATAAAATTGTGGAAGTCACCCCGAGCCTTCACATTGAATGGCCCGCAAACGTATGCGTGAATTAAACCGAGAATTTCCGTGGCTCTATTAAAAGTCCCGGTGAAGGGTGATCGGGTCATTTTACCTTGGAGGCACGACTCACAAGTCGGATAGGGATCTAATCCCAAGGTGTTAATATCCCGTTTTTCTCCAACTCGTGGATCTTGCGATCTCCAGCATGACCTAATCGAAGATGCCACAAGTATCACACATTTATTCCCGCTTTCGTTTATTTGTGACAGTATTCACAGATACATCGCTCTGGGTATTTAAATAGTACAAACCATTTAATAGTGTCGCGCTGCCAACATTTTTATTTCTATACATAATGTGGCATGTATTATTATTAAAAGTAAATACATAACCATTCCTGCTCAAAACAGGAATGGAGACGATGTTCTTAAATCTCCTCGGGAGAACAAGACAATCGTACAAACACAACACATGCCCAGAAGATAAAATAAGAGAGCTTGATCCGACGTGGCTTGCCGAGATACTATCCCCGCTTCCCACTCTGACCTCGATCTCATGCTCCCCAAGCGCTCTACTTGGTTCCAGACCCTGCGTGGACACACAAATGTGAGTACTAGCCCCTGAATCTAATATCCAAGAAATAGAGTATACAGATGTAGACAAACTGTTTCTAAAACATTTAGTTCCATACCTGATGCAGCCTGCTCACCCTTGAGGTTCGGACAGTCCCGCTTCCAGTGGCCCAGCGAACCGCAATTCAGACACCTATCCGTCGGCTTTACACCGGTCTGCTTCGATTTCCCAGAAGAGATTTTCTTCTTGGAAACCTTCCCTATCGGCTTGAGCTTGTTGCCCTTCTTCTTTTTGCCTTTCTTGGGCTTCGAAGAGGTCGCGACAAGTGCAGTTTGCTTTGCCCTCTTCATCTAACCTTGCGCCGTTGCTAACTGATGCAACAGATCAGGAAGCAGCAGCGTCATGCCGTTCAGATGGTAGTTCACAATGAACGCGTTGAAAGACGGAGGCAGAGACTGCAAGATGAGATCGTTTTGTAATTCCCGATCAAACCGGAGATTGAGAGTCTCCAACCTCTCGATCATGGTAATCATGTTCATAACATGCTCGCCAACATTCTCACCCTCAGATATCCTCGATCGGAAGAGCTGCGACGAAGTCGCATAGTGAGCTGTCCTAGACGTCTCACCATAAAGCTCTTCCAAATGTTGAACCATCACCTGAGCATCAGCCACATTTTCATGGCTACGCTGCAGTGCGTTACTCATCGATCCGAGGACATGAGCCTTTACGAGCTTCTCGTCGCGGAGTTGCTTGTCATAAGCGGCACGAGCCTGCTCGGATGCCCGCGCCCCTGGGGCTGGCGGCATTTCGGAGTCAAGGATATAAACTAGGTTCTCAACTCAAGGAAAATCCTCAAGTTGCGAAGCCAGTCTAAATAGTTTGACCCAGTCAACTTATTCTCCTTGAGCAGTGCATTTAAAGCGGTCGACATAATTTCACAAAGAGAGAAAATGCTGCCGAAAATAAAAGGCATATTAAGTCGATTGTATAGGTTATCAAACGCGAACAAGGACTTTTTATTCCGTTTGACTCCCACTATCTTTTCATAGACTCCATTTTCCCTACGGATGTTTTGGAAGTTTCGTTGATAACTTCGATAGTGAAGTTGATGTCCCCGTGGACGGATGCAAACCTCAACCTCTGTCGTTTTATTGGTTTGCTGCGGCCCACGAAGTCGTGCTCCACACGAATTCGACCTTGTCGAATGTCTCAACTATCTTTGTCTCAGTCAGGGACCCCCGGTGACAATTCCGGAATAAGGCGGTTCGACTGTCTAAGTGTGACCTATCAACTTTGCTCAAACCCGCACACTTAAACTGTACGTTTTAACGCACAGTGTGGTCTTAGCGAGCGGCATAATCGCACCCGAGCAAGCCAAAGCGAAAGCAAATGCAAGGCGCCGGCATACCCGAAACCAAACCTTGCATTTAGATTTTGTAACAACTAAACCCGAGTGATAGAAGACTGGGCATCCAATCCCTTTACTCACTTAGTATTCCTTCGGGAGATATTTGTAACTCATAGCATATTAAACTTAAGCACGAGCACGTAAATGCGTTAAATAAATTCCTAACCCTAGGAAAGCAATTTAAATGCACAAATATGTGGGCTATTTCTAGACTGGTCCTATTACATGGGTCGTAAAATGACCGAGGTCTTCGATCTTCAAACGTCGAGTAATCGACACGATGGTCGTCAACCCTCCAACCTTCCCTTGCGTCGAACGACCGTCACTTATCTAACTTATCTAATAAAGCTATAAAATACAACACGGGGGGAATTATTTTCCAAACAACCCGTAATCCGTGTACATACCGGAGGGCGTATAACTGGCCCTTAAACAAATAACCTGGTTCAGAACCTAAGCCCGCGTAAATGTCCCACATAAACATGCAACACAGAATTTTGACACCGGGTACCCGACCGACGTCACGAGCGATGATAGTCTCCAAACTACATCGACCGTTCGTTCGCCACAACGGCTTTCGAGGCCTACGGTCGAAACATCATGAACCTTAACTCTGATACCACTGTTGGGGTGGGACCGAATCATCGACGCCGGCCCCCAAACAGCGCAACGTGGCAATAGCTGAAGTGCGATTTGAAGCGAGTGGCGTAGGGTGACGAATTTTTTAGTTTTAATATCTAAATTCGACCTTACATCCTTCGGCTTCTCCCGAGGGCCTGAGATACTGCCTTAAGCCTCGGGAGACCACGGTAATTCGAATTATCAAAATTCGAATTTATTTCTAATTTATTTGAATTAATAATTTAGTTCCAAACTAATCGAACAAAGCGGCAGCCAGTCGTTTTCTGATTATTTGGTGACTGAAATGATTTCCGATCAATAGCAAATTTTCCAGAATAATTCTACACTTTCCAAATCGTTAGTGTTCGAGGTATACCTTCGATGAACAGGATTTCTTCTGTTGTCGCCTCGGATAGACGTAGCTTCACCTCGTCGGGATCCCGGGGCTTCCGGGATAGATTGTCACGCCGGTATGTCCTTGAACGAACCTCCGAGACTGCTCCCGATGGCTAGATGCAACTCGGTTCGGGCGTTTGGGTTCGTCGAACGATCCCGTATCTTGGCGTGGCTTGAGAAGTTTTACACTTCAACTATATTTCTTTTCTCTCTTTAGTTCTATGTTAAGAAATGATCAAGTCCCTCAAATCATTACTTCTCACGTTACCTTCTTTTATGCATTTTTTTTATTTATTTATTAAGACAAACAAGTGTCAAGTTAGACACTTGTTAATGACTCACACCATGAGTCATATATTCTACACATCCCATGTTGGGATGTGTTGATTTTTCTAATTTTTTTTAATTTATTTTATGATTTTTAATAATTTCAATTCGGCCCTAGAGGTTTCTAAATTCTCAATTCAGTCCCTCAATTTAAATAATAAAATAATTAAATCCAATCTAATTTTAATTATAATTGAGCCTCACTTAGTTAATTAATTAAGCACTTAAGATAATCTTAAGTCCTAATTATTTCCGTGACCGTCACTGCAATTTAACTAAGTCATTGACACCTCGTATCAACTATGTAACAACCTCGACGAATCTCATTCGTTAGGTTTCAGAGAAAGCCCGCCGATTTCGTTCGAGTTCATTACCATTTTTAAGCACGACTCTCTAGGTCCGTCTCAACTGGCATGAGAGGAATCCACGAGTTCCAGTATTCGCATAGCCAATCCCGCAGTACCGGACAGATCCCAGTTTAGAACGAATTTTGATCTAATCGAAATTCGGGCGAACCGACTGTAGTGTATACATTTAAATACTTCTTACACCTTTCACTTGCGTCCCGGTTAGGTGAGAGCCATGCAAATGTCAAACTCACTAACCTAGCACTATGTTATAATCGAGACCGAACCAATTATTTAAACTCCGCTCCGTATAATACAAGCAAGTTTTCCAAGCTTCGGCCGAAGACTTTATAATCGTCGCTCTCCCATTACCTCATAGGACATTAACCTATACGAATATAGGCAGTGAATCCCGGTAGCAGTCAAAGCCCGGCCATCACCTCCGTAAAGTCGGTTGCGTTTCGTCGCTCACCCGTGTCCCATTTATGAACACTTGCGAGCCTAACCAACTAGCGACAAACCGAAACGCGAAAGCAAATCCGTCAATGACCCTTCGGTCTGAGGCTGCTACAGTCATTCGTTCAGTCATTGACAACATCCTATCCATGTGATTGAAACAAATACGAGCCGAATGTCCGAATATGCGATCTCTCCGATCACCGATATCTCCATCATGACCAACAACCTCTCAGATAATCAGTGACACTACCGATACTATGTGGTCGTCAATGGACAAGTCATATTCGGATATCTAGTCACCCACCTAGAATCCTTAGACTTACGGACTTTTTATTTAATGTTGAGATTAAGGACCGTCCGGTGGGCACAAATATTAAGGTGGTATTATTATATTAATATATTATAATGAAAAGGTAATAAAGTGTGTATTTTGACACGTCTTTTAAGAATATTTAATATTATTTTATTGATTGTTTGTGATAGTTTTTTACTAAATAAGGAAATGTGATAAACTTAGTGGGACGCCCGAAATGGAAAAATGTGATAAAATTAATGGGACGGAGGTAGTATTCATTAATTTATATGACGGTATATACAATAAACCTGTCTATCAACCTATACATCATCGTGCGCCCTATACTATTTCTAGTCCTCGTATGGCAATCCGAGGGCACACTCCCTAACAGAAGGTTCGCGAATTGGGATAGGAAGTGAGGTTCGCGGGCCCATTCATTTCGCGAGCTTAAGGGGTTTCGCGAGTTAGGAGTACTTCGCGAACCTGAAGGTCTTTGCGAAGTAAAAGTATTTCGCAGGCTACTTCACAGCTCTAAAAGTTTCGCGAATCATAAGCCTTTCACGGGCCGAATGAACTTCACGAGCCCTAAGCCTTTCGCGAACTATGAGTCCTTCGCGAATCAGACGAGGTTCGCAAATCAGTAGAGAGTTTTGCGAATTTACCGTTGACTTCGAATTTAATTTTGAAACTTAGCTATTTTAAGCAGATTCGAGAATATATAAATATACTGATAATAATTATTTATTCAGAGGATCGACCATTAGAGATTCCACCAGAGTTCGTATCTGATTATAGCAGGAGGGCAGGTAGGTGGATCATCCATCTACAATGCGTAAACACATATGTGATTTATGTGCTTTATGTGATCCGATGATTTCTATGACTTACATGATTTACGTGATGTTTGTACGTTTCATGTGAAGCCACATTTTATGTACCATCACGTATATGCATGGCATGGCATGTGCATATCATATCAGGCTGGGAGATGATTTCCACCGTATTGAGACGGTGATGATTCGATATGTTGTTAAGTGGGGTAGATTGAGAATATTTGTGACCTGTTAGGCTCACAGGATTCCTGGCGGAGACAGACGTGATCGATCTGTCTACTTGGACGTGGTCGGTTCGAGGTGTACACCGCCAAAAGGGATACGGGTGTTATCACCCATGATATGTATATATATATGGATACGGGTATTATCGCCCCTGACTTACGAATACGGGTTTAACCACCCATGACGTTGGATTCGGGTGTGATCACGTGACCACCCATGATATTTATTGCGTGCGTGAGCCTAACCAGAGCCCTGTGTCATGAGATATGAGATAGAAATGTGGGAAAAGAAAGAGTGTGCATTGGCATGTGAGATATTGGATTGGGGTTAAGTGCACGCTTGCACACATGCATTTTACTCACCTACAAGGCAAATTGCTAAGTGTTTACGTGTTGTAGGTACTGAGTCTGATGCTGATACGCGTCGTGACTGAGGCGGCTGGTGACGGTGCTCCACAGACTTTTGAGGGCTGTGGGGTACATGGATGAAGACCTGTGGAGCGGCGTTAGGGTTTTGTTCTTTCGACATTTTGGGCTACGCCCTTTGTACAGATATTACTATGTAGAATAATTTTGCCGTATTATAATATCTCTTAGGAAAAAGTTTTTGTTAGACGGGTCTTCCGCAGCTTACGTTGCGAACATCCGCCACTAATTACTATTAGAAAAGTAGGGTCGCTTCAGGTGATAGCAGAGCTTCGGCTCTAGATTCTGCAGACTGTCCATGTACGGCCGCTCAAAAGTCTGGAGAACTAGCCTGGCCAATAAGCTTGCTATTTGATTTTGTGTTATGTGGTATTTGATATATGCTCTATTTGAATGACTGTAGAAATAGCTAAAAATGCCGAAGGGACTTCGAGAGTATGTAGGGAGTTCTAGTCGGAGGGCGGGATCTGAATCCCCACCCAACGACAATTCTACCATTCACCAGCTGACCGATCTGATTCGACGACAGTCAGATCAGATTAACGATCTTATTCATCGTCAGAATTCCTCGGAACGTCATACATCCCCAGGACTAGAACGTGTAGAAGCTGCTGCGGAGAGGTTCCGAAGGTTAAACCCCCTTCGTTCGAGGAAGCCACCGATCCTACCTATGCAGAGGATTGGCTCAGAACAATCGAGAATATGTTCCACGTTAGCCACTTACCTGATACTAAGAAGGTGACATGTGCCACCTTCATGTTGCGTGGGAACGCGGGCTAATGGTGGCCACCATTCAGGTGATCGAGGATCCGACTACGATGACCTGGGAGAGGTTCAAGACGCTCTTCCGAAGAAAGTATTTCACGGCACCGGATAGGGCACAGAAGCTGAGTGAATTTATCAATCTCAAGCAAGGAGGAATGTCAGTGGCGGATTACATCTGCAAATTCGAACAACTTTCGAGGTTTGCGCCACATATAGTGGCTACTGATGAGCTGAAGATCGGACGTTTCTTAGAAGGTCTCAAACTCGAGATCTTTCGAAGCGTATGCATGTACGATACCGAGGGGAAGACCTATGCATGCATCGCTGAGCGAGCAATCCTAGCCGAGCAGGCGGAGAGCAGGGTCGCAAAGGCACAAGATGCAAAGCGAAGAACAGAGGGACAACAAGGAGGAGGGATCCAGAAACGCCAATTCTTTGGCAAGGGACCAAACTATCATTGGAATCAGTAAGGTCAACAGAATTGGCAACCAAGGCCAAACCAAGGACCGATTAATATTCCAAACCGACCTCCGAACACCGCACCACAGTGTCAACAGTGCGGACGCTATCACTTCGGCGTATGTCGTATTTCACAGTGTTTTCAATGCGGAAAGGTTGGACACTATGCTAGAATGTGTCATGTTAATGTGCCTTAAGTCCCGAATCAACCGTTGGTCCAACCCCCTCCAGTGCCAGCACGAGTTTTCACATTAACAAACGAGGAGGCTGAAGCAAACCCTTCCGTAGTAATGGGTACGTTAACTATCTATAACATGCCTACTTTCGTGTTAATCGACTCTGGGCCACACATTCCTTCGTGTCGGCCAAATACGTGGAAAAGGTGGGAATCTCTCCTATCTTATGCAGTTACATAGTTACCTTACCACACGGTGATCCAATGCGCACTAACGAAGTGCTGAAAGCATGCTCCGTGAATATTGAGGGTAGAAACATGAGCGTCGACCTAATTGTGATCCCAATGAACGACTACGATATTATCTTTGGGATGGACTGATGTCGCGACCCGACTTCCTAACCGCCTATTCTAGCGCATGCTACGTGCCTAGCGAGTTTGTAAATAAAGAAGTGCACCGAAAACGTGTACAATTTTTTTTTCATTTTCATATATGGAATGGAACATCGTTCTATACAAGACAAAAGAATGCATGTCGAACATTAGGTTGCAGACATGGTCTAACTACAACGGCGAAGGTGTGTCGGCACAGCAAAAGCTCCTATGCGCCCGGCCTCACAGGTCGTCATCCACACACACACGTCCACCCCAAAAGCAGCGCGAAGCTCCAAAAGATCGGCCTTGTCTTTCAACACGATCACATACCGTGGTCGTCGGTTCCTACAACACACAACATAAGGAATGAGCCACCGAGGCTCAGTAAGCAGAAATCATGCATGTATGCATGTGACACTCCCCCGCAACGACAATCCGCGTCGATGCATATAACACTCGCAAAGGCAATCCGCGCCTATGCCTATCACACTCGCAAAGGCAATCCGCGCCGATGCCTATAACACTCGTATCAATGTACTCAGACTAATGTCACTCGGGGCCCGCGACGCACTTACTATGCACCACTAAGAGCTCAAATGTCCTCAATAGGATCGTGACAGCGACCCACGCTGGGTAGCCTACGCTAGGTCTCCCTAGGTCGCACCCTCCCAGGTCGTCCCCTCTGTCATACGGTAGCCCACGCTGGTAGCCTACGCTAGGATTCCCCCTAGGTCGCTCCTTCCAGGTCGCTCCTTCCGCAAATAGGGCAGTTGCCTACGCCAGTTAGCCTACGCTAGCATAGCTAGGTCGCTCCTTCCTGGGTCGCTCCTCCTGCCTCAATAATAATCGGCGTCGTACGCCATATAGGGTGCCATAGAAGTCGTCCATGACTCAACTACGAGTCGACACACCGGCCTATATCGGCGGGTTTTCGTCGCATACAAGCGACATAATAGTACGCACACTCAACCCCACGACTCTCCCTCACGAGTTCGTGCGTGCACGTGAGTATGCATATGCAGATGCAGGTATATGCAACATAGACTTACCACATTTAAATACTTCAATCAATTTACGAATTCATGAAACCACGTAGGCAGGTAATCACGCAATTTAGGCACGTAAAATAAGTTGTGTGTCGTAGTTGGATTTCTACTTACCCGGATAGAGACTTCGACATTTATGCTTCGACATTTTGTACAATGGAAATGTCGACATGCATTTTAAATCTCAACCTCGACATATACTATTTGCCTCGACTTTTATATCGACATTTTTCCTAACCATTCGACATTTATCCGGCTAGTAGATTTCGACATTTGGCTTAAGGGTTTCGACATTTAGAAACCTCGACATAAGGTTCGACATCCTATGTTAACATTTCGACATTTTGGGGGTTTCGATATTTATCATTAAAACTCCTCGACATTATTGTTGACATTTAGCTCGACATTTTTAGCTATCTTACCTAGACATTGCATTTCGACATTTTGAAGAAAATGTCGACATGACTCAACATGACTCGACATTATACTTCGACTTTTATCATCATCTTCAATTCTTCGTCGTTCATCATCCCACAGCACAAGATTTTTAGCTTTTTCTACCCAAGATTTAGCTAAGCTCAAGGGAATCTTTAGCTTATGGATTTTCGTCCAAGGTTAGGGCTTTTGCCCTCTATGTAACATCTCGTCTCCTAAATCTCCTAGCCCTAAACACGCTTAACTCTAGTAATAAAACCACAAGGGCGAAAAATGATAATTTCATTTACTTACTTAAACCTTAAGTAGCTTGAGGTGTCGTTCGAAGCTCCCTTCGACCTCTTCCATGCTTCTTTCTTGCTTTTCGTTTGTGGTTAGTAAGGTTATGGGGTTTTGAAAATTTTTGCTAGATATTTTTCTTTCATTTTGTTAGATAGGACATAGGTGGCGTGGGTTTTCCTTGAAATGGGGACTTTGTCTCCTTATTTTAGCTTTTCTTATATTGGGCCTAGTTTTCATGCCTTAGCCCATCTTTGCTACTTCCTAGTCTAAGGGATATTCTAGCCCAATTCTCATATAATTGTCATTAAGTCTTCTTCCTTCCTTAATAGTGCCTAAAATCCCTTACATAAATTAGGGATCGTCGTAAACATATTCTTATTGGCACGTAATTCCCACAAAATCACGAGCATGGAATTCATGAAATCGCATAAACATATAACATGTACACATTTAAACACATGATCATTTAAGTCACTTACATCATTTAATTGCACCCAATTTCGTAAAACACGAAGCTTCACTTAATGAGCACGTAAATCACGTTTATGCACATAATTCACCTTAATGCACATAAATCACGAAGTCACATTTTGCTAATTTATTGGCCCTAAATACTTACGGGGAACCCGGGTGCTACAACTGACTTTCAAGATACTTACGCTTAATTTTTCGATCGTAAAATTCGCCGCTTAGTTTTCGTTGACTAATTTCTCGATAGAAAAATTTTACTTAGGATCGAAAATCACGTACCGCTCGACAAATTTCAAATCGAAAAATTTCATTCAATCGAGGAAAGTTTTCGATAGTAAATTTACCCTGAGAAAAAATTTCTCGATCGTAAATTTACGCGGAATTTTTCTCGATCGTAAAATGACCGGCTATAGTCTCACGATTCCAACTTCAACACTTAGACGATTTTTTTTTCTAAGTCTTTTAACCTGTGGCGAACATTAGCAAATAAAATTTTCTCGATCGCAAAATTAAACCGAGTTATTTCAGTTGAAATCGATGCATAGGAAATCAATTTCAAAACCAAATTTATCGAGCGAAAAATATCTCGGCATGAACAGTGACATTTCCCACGATCAAATACTTAGAAAATTTCGAACTATTTTCACGCGTTATATGTTTAATTCAAAATTACAATCATGCCATTACATTTTTTTCAAAATCAAGTATCCTATATGCATGCTACACGATTTCAAATCAAAATTCATCAAACATGTCATGACTTGATACAATATTATAGTTTGATGAAATTATTTTGACTAAAATTAAATTTATGAACTACTGAACTTTTATATCTCTTATTTTTCAGATGGATCGCTACCCTCGTTATAATCACATATACGACCACAACTTGTGTCTCAAGGTCCAGGATACGAATTTCCAGCTCGATCTGAGCACCTTTCGGTGTCCAGACGAGATCATTGTCTCTATCATGCAAGGCCACCGCATCTGGCATGCATTGACGGTCACCGCATCGGTGCCAATGGTCTATCTCCAGCAATTCTGGGGATGTATACAAGGAGCAGTGGATGGAGCATTCTCCTTCTCAGCCATAATTGGGACGCGGCACATACATATGGACAAGAACCGGTTCGGGATGATTCTGGACTTGCCATACAGCACAAACTACGACCCGCTCCCATCAGACGCAGAAATGGTGCATGATTTCATACAGATGGGATATCAACCGCAGCTCACCAAGCTAGCTCAGGTCCAGAGCCGCGGTATCCCTCATCCGTGGAAGACACTGTTCGGGATTGTGAACAAGTGTCTATCGCCCAAGCATGCTGGCTTTGACAAGGGCAATGGCAACATACTGCGGATCTTTCACGGACTCGCATTCTCCAGAAATTACGATTTCATGCAGCTGATCTGGAATGATCTTGCAGACCAGATTCGGCAAAAGGAGAATCGGAGATCGAAGAATGTGCCCTACGCTCGGTGGTTTAATGTAATCATCAAGGAATTCATGGAGATGCACGAGTCCATCCCTCGTCTACCTCCTGGAATTATCAACCACCCAGGCTTAAATTCTTTCACAATCCACGGCTCACAGACTTGGACCAACCGTCGATGCCGATTCCTTTTGAGCTTCTACGTCTTGCTGACCCCAGAGGAGACGTACACCGTATGTACTGCCGGGAGAATCACCTCATGAGGAGATGATTATAGGGCCCCCGACAGATTTTGAAGTTAGCCCTCCCCACCCGCAATCACTCAAGCCCTGAGGCCATGTTGATTGATGAAGTGGCCCAGGAGCTAGAGCAGGAGGTTCTAACTCAGGACGAACACATTCCTGACATAGATGCCACATTGATCGATGCTGTGGCGGCAGAGTTGGAACAGGAAGCTCCAACCAAAACTTTCCAAGTGGAAGTGCCCGTACATGTAGGCGTGCTTGAAGAGCCTATCGAGGAGGCTCCTCTACAAGAAGCACAGCCCGAGGCAGAAATGGGGCAAAGCTCGCTTCCACTGGTGACGAATCACGCACTTGAGGACGTTGAACGTGACCCTACTCCTCACACAGCCACCCCGTCAGACACGAAGTCTGATGAGGAAATCAGCCTGATAAGACGGACTCCTAGGCGACTTAGCATACAGTTGGAGTCCCTCTTCCCCGCCGTCACCACCGCACCAGATACCATGTTGATCACTTCTTCAAGTGTTGCCGGCACTTCTTCGCTCAATCTTGAGCCGCAACCAAATCTACCGGTGTCTGGTTTGCAGGCCTAACCCGAGCCTGCCGTAACACCCATAGAAGAGAATCTTCAAGATTCGACTCGAGGATTGGGTGGAAGTCTCATACAGTCACAACCTCAAGTGACTGTGAGCCAACCTGAGGAGCCGGTGCCAACTCATGGGTTGACAACAGGCGACATCAGTCGACCTGATACATCTTCGACGGAGGCTTCCACACCGTTTGTGACGAACGAGCAATTCCAAGCCGCTCTCTCCGCTGCTGTTCAATCGCTTGAAGACAAAATAATGGAGAGAGTTCTTACTACCATAGAGACATCCGGCAGAGACACCGGGAAAGCACCTGTCTCCATGCAAGTCACGAAACCTTTAGGTAGCTCGTGAAGCGAGGCAGTTCGCGAAGTGGAGTAATTCGTGAAGTGTGTATGAGTTGGATAAATTCGCGAAGTAGGCATGGGAAGCTGGCAAATCCTAATTACTTTATGAACCATGGGTAGTTGGCGAACCCTAGTTACTTGGCGAAATAAATAGGTAGATAGACTTCGAACTAGGGTACTTCACGAGTTTAAATAGGTCACAAGTTAGGTTAAAGTCTATGGGTTTCAAGCATGGAATTCACGAAGTGTGGCTTCACGAATCGTTAATGGCCTAAACTTCGTGAACTAGGCCATGTATGATAGAACTCGCAAAGTACAAATTGGCAAATCTAAGGACTTTGTGAACTAGAAGCAAAGTAAAACATTTCGTGAATTGAACATGTGAGTCACGAATTTAAAAGAGACTTAGGTCACTTCGCGAAGTGAATAGGAGGAATAGAATTTGCGAAGCTGGTGAGGTACTTCGCGAATCAATCGAACTTCACGGGTCATGAAACTTGTTTGGTAATGATCGTTAACGCGAAATAGATCTGCGAAATAAAATGGTTTAGTTTTGAATGAGTGATGGTCAAGTTTGAATAATTTCGAGTGTTGGGTCAAAGTAAGTAAATTCACTTAATGAATTCTGTCGTATTTAAAAAATTCGATGAATTTTGTGTAAGGCTTGAGGATCGGGCGATTGGAGTTATGTGAAATTAAAAATTTTGTCTACCCAATCTTAGTGCTTGATCGATTGTAATTTTTTGTAGAGGAAGGCTCGGCGATTGATCCTAAGTGCTGAGAATCGGGCGATTGAGATTCCAAGATTTAAAATCGGAATTTCAATTTAGTGTTCATCGGGCGACAGAATGTGGATCGGGCGAAAGAGTTTGAAAAAAAAATTGTTTCGGGCGATGGAGCGTTTTCAATTTGGAATTCTTTGTTTCGGTCGATAGAAATAGAAGCGTTTCGGGCGAATTTGGTTCAAATAAATATCGTTTCGATTGACTACAATTGGATGTGGCTTATTGGGCGATTGAGTGCCGGGCGATACGGTTAAATTGAAATGACAATCGACGAGAAATGATCGGGCGAAACTAGTGATTTTGGTACTGTAGCCTTTCGGGCGATTCAAGCGTCGGCCGAAACTGTGAAATAAGCTGAAATTCGCCGAAACTCAAATCGATCGTAACTCCTCACAGTGGGTTTCGGTTGAAACCTTCAAATTTGATGGTACTGTTCCATACGCTACCCGAAAGTGATGAACAGTTCAGTAAGAAACTAGATTTTCAGACTCGTTTTTGCTCAAATCCTACTCAAACTTGACGAAAATCGACGTGAAACACCATAAATGTACTCATTGTCAGCTTTCTGATGTCTTAAGGGAAAGAAATCACTGCGAACGATTTGAAAATACCCAAAAACAGTGAGAAAAGTTGGAAATGAGTTTTCAATCAAAAACTTCTTCAAATCACGTCGGAATCGAGTGAAACTGGATTCAAATCGAAGATATTGATCCGCGTTAGGCTCTGATACCACTTCTTGGCCCTTATATTACCAAACAAGGATCAAAAGAAAGGGTTGAATGTTGAAAACGTGAAGAACACCTTGAGTGCATGTTAGTGTGTGTATTTCAATGGAATAGTACAAGGTGGCTTACCTTTTGATTTCTTTTGATAAACCCTAATTAGGGTAAGTTGGGGCTTTATATACCACAAGTATTTGGTATATTAAAGCCCAGTCCCAAACTTCTACTAAATATCATAAGTCTCCCCAAACTACATATTAAAATAAATACATATAAACCCAAGATTACATAAATTGAAGGATGCTACAAAATATTCCTAAGAGTAGTCCTATACAATGACTAATACAATTTAGCTCAAGACTACTAATTTGAATAGCAAGACTTAGGCAACTCTATTAATTGAATACAGTAAAATAGTTACAACACTCAGTTAATAGCATCAGCCTAGTTGTCTGAGCAATAGTGTTGATAAAAGTGATAGCTATGACTTTGTTTAGGAAGATGCGATTGATGGGAAGCCCTTCAATTTCAGGACACTTCATATGCGGAGCTGTCATGTTGACCTTCTTCATATTGCTCTCCAGAGCCATCTGAAGGTCATGTGCGGCAAAGTACTTGACTTGGCGCACCATGAATCTATAGAGTCCATCAAGCCCTTCCTTATTTATAAAGCCTTGAGGATCCTTGTACTTCCCTACATACAATTGGTAGAGATGGTAGATCTTTTCGGCAGCAAGGTATCGTAAATCGCTCTCATTAAGCACTTCTTGAGTTTTGTCTATCCGCTCTATGATGTAGATTGGAGTCGGAAGACCGCCTTTTGTACGGTAGACTCCTATCAACTGGCATATGGGAGATAAATTCTTGAAGTGGCTCTTCAGCTGACTCTTCGGAATTCCCAATCTCTGATCAGGTCCTAGTTGGGTTAGCATGTAAAGATAGGTCATCCTTTTCTGCTGATCCCAGTGAGAGATACCTCTGAGCTTGAACTCGTTCAACTTCTTAATCTTGTCCGGCAACCTCCATATTGGTCGAGAACTTCATGTGGGTCAACTCCACTTTTTGATGATTCCGACTGGTTTGGAGCGGTTGAGCTTGAAGGTGCTTGAGTTTCAGCTAATTCTAGGAGCATTTCCGTACATGCTTCTTCTTGCGGAAGCAACGGGCTTGAGAAAGTCGTTGGTGGTGTGAACGGAGGCATCTATAAGGTGGGTGGTTCGTTTGGGCTTAGGGATTGAGTGCGGTGTGTGGTGGTGGTGGTTTTGTGGGTGGTTTTGGTTTGTGAGCGGGTTATCGGTCGAGATGTGTCAGCGACTCCTGTACTAGTCTGTGCCGTGCCCGACTTTGTCCTTCACCGCTCGTAGAAGTCCTAGGCCACTTCTCCCGCTCGTGAGGATCCTGATCATCAGGGTCGTCATGTCGTTGTTTTGAGCGGGAGCCTTGACCTCGGCATGATTGAGTAGACGGGTCAAGATGATCAACTAGATGCCTGAAGAGGTCAAGATGATCGACAAGAATGGTGTGGAGGTCGCTGATTGGGTTTGTATGGGTTTATGAGTACGCGTGATTGGATGGGTGGGTAGTGAGAATGGGTTGTGTAGGTGTGAGGTTTAGCTGTGAGGTTTGTCCGGACAGTGGTGCCTCACTGGTGCTTACCCGGAATCACATCGGGAAGTCTCTATCACAATGTGGACTCTCTTCATAAAGCGTACTTCAAATTGCGACAATGCAGAGGAGAGAGAAGCTTGTAGACGTGCTTCCGTGACGAACGGAGCTGACGCCTATGTGGTCGATGAACCCGGATGACTGATGTTGCTTGTTGACAACCCATGAATTAACACCGTCTCAGTGTGCTGACTCGTCGTCGCTTGAGGTTGCGACGTTACGTAGGGGTTGTTCGGTACGGTATACCGTATCAAAACTGTAATACCGTATACCGTACCGAAATTTCGGTATCCAAACAAATCATACCAATACCATACCAAAATTTCAGTATACCTTAAATTTCGATACGGTATCATACCGAAATTTTGGTATGATATCGGTATCATACCTTCTATACCATTCACACGGAGGGTTTTACCATGCATGTCTCGTAACTCGTTAATTCGTTGCTTTAAAATTTTTAATTAATTCAAACTCCTTAGGCCCCAATAAGATAGATTATTAATACCAAAATTTTCAAAATAAAAAGATTTTTTAACCTTAAAGAATTTACATATTTTAACCAGTATCCTTAGTAAGGCAAAAAACTTTACTTATCACAAAATACAAGTTTATATACAGATTAATTAGAACGAAGCGGCTATATTTAAAAAATTAGTGAAGATTAACAAAAAGTAATTGCATTGCATCTTCACGCTTTCAAAATCCTGAAAAAACACACATTAAAAAGGCAAAAATTAAACGTTACTTGAGTTACATAAGTAAAATATGGTAGGCCTAATCTTAGAAAGTTGTGTATAAGTTAATAATTTATGGACTAAATAAGTTTATGAAGATCCTCAATTTTTCATTTTATATTTTTTGAAATAATATAATATATATGTAGGTGTGTATATATATATAAAATATATTAAAATTTTTAGTATTTCGGTATTCGGTATAATCGGTATACCTAATTTTACAAACTTTCATACCATTACCGTACCGAAAATTTTTGGTACGGTATCATACCTTACCAAAAACTTCGGTATACCAAAATTTTTGATATTTTCGATACGATTCGATATGATAAGGACGGTATTTCGGTATTTTTCCCCAGCCCTAACGTTACGAGACTTCCATACAATCCTCACTTTGAATCTAGAAGATTCGCGTCTATGGATGTTGTGATAGATTCTGTAAAAATCTGTGCATCAGACACCTGGATGTTGGGGCCGGTAGTGGTTTGAATTGGAATATCGACCTCGACTGATGCAATGGGTTCGTGCTACGGCTCAAGATTGAGCGAATGAGGGTCCTCAGAACGCGGGGTGATAAACATCGTCATTTTTTATGTGGTTGTAGCAATAGAAATGTCGACGAGTTCAGTCCCCTGCTCGCGAAGGAAAGATAGGCATGCAATGGATTGGAGTTGAGTTTGTGGAACTTGTCTGACCAATTGAATGTCCTCATCGGATGCCGTAGCTTCTGAAGAGGTAGCCGTGTGAGAAGACGGCACGCGTTTAGCTTCCTCACTGGCTTGAGCTGTTACTTAAGGCTCTTTCGTTGTGACTGTTAAGATCAAGGCCTGATTTCAGGCGTAGTAGCCTCTTGAAGTGGGCTGGGCACTTCTACAATGATTGGGGCTCTTCTTCGAGTTCTTTAACTTGAGCTTCGACTTCCAACTCACATGCCACTTCACCAATCATCGTGGCGTATGGGTCAAGCATTGGAGCTTCTTGAGTTGGAGGCTCTAGTTCTAGTTCTTGGGTAACTTCATCGATCAAAGCACTCAGGACTTGGTTGTTGTTGAGGACTCACATTAAAGTTTGTCGGGGGCCCGTGTGTCATCGCCTCGGTCAGGTAATGTTCCTGATAGTAGAGTCTATAGACGTCTCCCATGGGGTCGGTGAGATGGAGTAGGCCAAAAGAAATCGGCATTGAAGGCCGGTCAAGATCCTTAATTTTGGGGTGATGGAAGAACTTGAGCTTAGGCGGTTGGTAGTTTCCTCCAGGAGGTAGTCGAGGAATGTCTGTGTGAACCTCCATGAAGTTGGCTATCAGCCCTGAAAACCACCTAGAGTACGGCAAATTCTTAGACTTCTTGTTCATCTTTTGTCTGATCTGTTCGGCTAGATCATTCCAGATCAGCTGCGGAAAGTCGTAGTTCTGAGAGAACACGATGCCGTGGAATACCCGTAGAATATTGTCATTGCCCTTATCAAAACAAACGTGCTCTGGAGATAGACACTTGTTGATAATCCCGAAAAGTGCCTTTAATGGATGCGGGATCCCGTTGCTCTGAACTTGTGCTAGCTTGGAGAGCGGCGATCGGTATCCCATTTATCGAAAATCACGCACCAACTCAGCATCCGAAGGCATAGGGTCGTGTTGTGGCTGAATGGTAAGTCCAAGACCAATCCAAACTGGTTCTTGTCCACATTTATGTGCTACGTCCCTAGCATTGAGGTGAAGAAGTAAGCTCCATTTTCCACGTGGCCTTGAATGCATCCCCAGAATTGCTGGACATAGACCATCGGCACAGATGCCGCCGTCGTAAGGGCATTCCTCAGGGGATGACCTTGTAGTATGGACACGATAATCTCGTCTGGACACCAAAAGGTGGTCAGATCGAGCTGGAAGTTTGTGTCGTAAACATTGAGGTACATATTATGATCGTAGATGTGGTTATATGCTGGGTAAACATCCTTCTAAAAATAAGAAATCAGAAAATTCATTAGTTCAATTTGAAATTTCAGTCGAAAATTATCATATCAAACTATAATATTGAACAATTTATTTTAAATTTGATAGACATATATCAGATCAGAAATTATGCACATAGGCCATATGAAGCGAACATATTTGTCGGTATCGAAAACAAAATTTTATCGCCACTAAAGTTTACTATCGTAATAAAATCAAATCGTAAATCCTATTTGCGATGGTAAGTTTTGTGCTCGTAATAAATTGCGTCTATTTTATCTATTCCGCTCTTAAGTGTTTCGCTCGGATAAAATTCTAATTAGAATTAACATTTCTCGATTGTTAGTAATTTAGAGATCGAAAATCTTTTACGATGCAAACAGTGTCTCAATCAAATCGGAATCAAATCGAAAAAGTTCTTCGACGGCTTCAAAACTTCAAAAACCCAGTTAAGTCGTAACTCTAAATTCAAGCATAAGACTCAGATGTCTGAAAATTTACACTACCAGATGAAGCGGAAACATCACAGCTATCTTAAAATGCAGATATTCACCCAGATAATCACACCATAAGGTCTTAATCGCTGCAAAATAGCCTATGTTTCCGAGCAGTTAACAGGTGAATTCTAACACTGAATCAAGCGAAAAGCTATAGAATACAGACGTAAACGGAGTTTGAACGCACGTTATTGCCTAAAGCTTGTCGATTCTACCTTAGAAAGAGAAATCAGTTGAAATCAAAACGTTTTGGTGAATTTTGAAGTTCGTCTTTACTGAAGAGTTTTTTGCGAGAGAATTTTTATCGACACTGTTGGGTTTTCGATGGAGTATTTAGCGTGTGTTAAAGTTTTTCGACTGCAAAAAGTTCATCATTCTTAATGGGCTGATTGGAGATGATGGGTTCTCGGATTAGACAGGCCCATTACGAATTTTCGCTCGAGAAATTGGAATTGAAAATTACCTTTTCTATCCAATTTTTCGATCGTATGTTTCCTATATTTCTAATCTTATCAGACTGACCCCTATTTCGAATGATAACCACAAAATTATTCCCCCCTAAGAATTAACATAACTGCGATTAACTCGCTGTAAATCTGAATTGTAGTGTCTGGCTCCTTAGACTAGATTTGAAAAATCTGTATACTTAGAGCAAAACATCAAAATTATTAGAGTTAATCAACAAGTTTATTAATCAAAGTATTCCCCTGAGTTTTTGTGCTAATGCTTTTAACTCCAGATAGTAAAAAATCGTGACGTCCTCCTCATTGGATGTACTTGAGAAAAATTTTCTGAAACACTTAGAAAAAAAGGCAAAAATAATGCGAGCTTATAGCGTGATGTGTAAATGGTCTGAAAATAAAATTATATTTAAATAGCACTGAAAATAATTCTAACGTGACTCAACCATAATATGTTTCTATAAATTAACAACCTCTTCAAGTAATACAATTTCACAAAGATGATGAGGCTTTTGTTCCCGTAAACCATCGCCTTCATGATCGCCTCATCGATTCTCTTAAAACGGCCCAACCACCTAATAAAAAACCAATCATTTCTTTGCAACTCGTCCGTATGAGAAGATCGTACGGTAGCATCAAATAACAACGGTTCGAGTCTCGACTTTCAAACCGTAACAACTGACTTACAGATTCGTCTTGATTCTCTAAGCAATTCCTCTTCATTTTAGAAGCTTAACATGTGTGCGCAATGTCCGTTGTGCATATGGACTTAACGAAGAGTATCCTGAAATTATGGAGATTGAGTTTGTAGAGAAATGAGTCAAAGCAACCGAGGTCATTGCTACAGCTTACATAACACCTTCGAAAAATCCCAGCAAGAAACCAAAGTGAGAGAGGGAGGACTCGAGATATTATTAACTTGAAGTTATTGTTTGAATCAATCAATCCGCAAAACAAAAAAGAACAGCCTTGTCAAACGGAACTGTGTCATAAAAACCAAAATATATGTAAACATTTATTAAATTAAAGCAATAAGTGTTGTTTACCTTCATGATCTTAAGTAGGTGACGAATCTTCTGTTCTCATTATAGCGGCGACCTCTTGGATTGTCCTCAATGAGATAGCACTTAATAATACTCCCATTCAACCAATAACCGAGGGTGGTGCAGTTATTTGTCCTCATCGCTTGCATTCTGTGGGAGGGAAAAAAATCGTAAGTGCCAACACTGCATGAGTTAATCTTGATAGCCGTTACTTCGAACACTTTGTGCTCGATTGCATATGGCATAAACATTATGCACATTAAAAGCATTAGATTCTGTAAAAAAACATTATTCCCTGCCCTCGTTACTTCTCGCAATGAGCCTCAGAACAGAGTTCGACAGCCCCAAAGTGTTGACAAAGTCGAGCGTTTTCCTTTCAGCATTCTAGCATCGAATGTGCAGATATATTGTTTGTGCTTCAAAGGAAACAAAATGGGAAAAATGGGGGGTGGGTACCTTCAAATGCTCCCTTTCTTCGCCGTATTTTGAATGTATAGCCACGCCAGTCGCAAAGGAATCTTCGAAACGCTGGTTTTATCTCGAACCTCTCTGCGTATTTGTTGAGGTACTGTAAGAACTGCTGCTTCGAAGGGTAGGTGGGGAAATTCCTCGGCGAGGGCATTAAGGATAATTCGCAGAACTGCTTTATGAGATGGAATTTGAGCCTGTCGTACGTTTTGGACTGTTGTAGAGAAGCTATGCAGTTCGATCTTTCTAGGATGAGCGAAGGTGCGCCTTTTGATTTCAGGAAAGCTGACACGGCCAATCGCAAAGGAATTTTCGAGCAATCTGGACGATCTGCGCACTGAATCGAAGAAATTGGTTCTTTGCAGGTCGTGGAGCTCGTGTGTCAACTGCCAACGTGGGGTTTGATTAAAATTTTAATTTTTTTTAATTATTATCTAAAGGTTTCTTTGTTGATGATTTAGATTGCTCCACATAGCTAACCAAGGGCTGTAATTTCAATTAGATTGACAGACCAAGCAATCAATTTGTGGCAGTTTTTAATATGCCATGAGCCTTTATTTGATAGAATAGAAGAATAGATAATGGTATTATTAATAAATTTCCGGGTCCCACAATTTATATATATATATATAATATATATATATAATATATATATATATCAAATTTTAGTATGTATTCTATTTTATTAATGTTCAACACCTTTTAAAACTGTCATTTTTATCCATATCAATTACACCCAAATTTTTATCCAATTTGTTAGTTATTTTTATCCATCATTAACCTTAAACTACCATCTTCACTCTGTTTAACAAATAACATTAAATATAAAAAATACCCACTAAACAATATTTTTATAATTTCCATATTTGTCCTTCTATTTTTATTATTATTCTTCATAATTAAATATACATAATAATATTATTATAGCACACACTTATGGGTGTGCAAAACTACTAGTAAGGATTAAATACCAGCCGTCTTAAAAGAAAGCCAAATGAAAATGAGAAATTTGTCGTAGCCTCGTAGGATTGTTGAGATAACAGTAGAACATAAATTAAGAAATTTCTGTTAGAACGGTTACATTACAACTGAAAAGAAAAAAAAAAGGAATAGGATTGTCGAGCGACTATTTTAATTCTATGACTCGCTCGATCTGTGTTCTGATGAAAACAATGATGGATTAAGACCTTTTAGATCTAAGGAGTTTAGTTAAATTCATTCACTATAATAAAAAAGAGTTATGCATTTATTCATTCAAATCAATTTAATTACTAAATAGAACTTAGTTAGTTGAATGAATTTAAATTTTATTCTGAATTACAGAACTAAATGATTTTAGCCTAGATTCTTGAATCATGTTGTCGAATTAATTTCTATTGACATTCGACTAAGAGCATCTTCAATGGTACAATATTTTATGTAAAACACAAAAAATATGTACATGTCTACTCAATAAGACTCTGTACTTTACGCTATTATAAAAGGTGTTACTGGACAGTGATTTTCTAGAGTACACACTATTTCAACACTAAAAGTGTTGTTGTTTTTTATTTGTATTATGGTATTTTAAAGTTATTATAATGCTTAAACTATTTATAAATTATAAGAATAAAATAAATAATAATAAATATTAATTTATTGATATTTTATTTTTAAATTTAAAAAATTATAAATAAAGTAAATACTAATTGTATAATATTAACAGTTTTAATAGAATATTTTTCATAGTTATAAAATAAAGTTTACTACTTAAATATGATGTAGTAAATAGGAATATCATTTCTAGTGTACAAAATGAAGTTAATGGACTGGAAAAAGATAGGATGGAAAACAGGATTAATAGTTGAATTAAAAGAAGGGTTAATAGTTGAATTAAAAGCAACTGTAATTTTGTGAGAAATTACTTCAATTTATTTTGTGTATTGGAGATACTCAAAATATGGTGTAACCATAGCTATTGTATTTTAGTGTCAGAGCTTCCTATAAACCGTCAATTTAGATTCAATTTGGTCCGTCAATTTTTGTATTATCTATTCTATTTTGGTATGTACATTCTCTCACGATTGGTTACTTCGAGGCGCATATTACAGACAAAAAAATCAACCCATGTAAATAATTGCGTCCCATGATCTATAAACAAATAACTGCCCCGTGTTCGGTGAAATAATATAAATTGCCTCCATGTTCAATATAAAAATACAACTGTTGTATAAATCCTCATTTAGGATTTCAAACTATTAAAATATAAAATTATCCTTATAATATGAAAATAATATTTTTATATTTTATATATTGCACACGCATTGAGTGTGCACGGTGTACTAGTTTATTCTATTTCATTAAGCGTGATGGGTTGCTATAAACTGCCTCCGGTCTGTCAATTTCACAAAAAGAATAAAATTTAAAAAATCACCCGCTGCCGTTTAGTTACTATTTTTAATTAATTCTTATACTTTCTAAGTTTATAAATATATATACAAAATTAAATTTAAATTGTATTTTGAAGTAAATTACACTTTAATATTATATATTTAATTATTTATATATGCGCATTTGAGTTTTGCATAATCTCCAAGTGTATAAAACACGCCCGCCCTTATTGGAAAAAGTGATCGTAAACAATAACTAAGAAAAAGCCCATGCATGTGTTGAAGGGGGTTGGAATATTCCATATTCCAAAATCGCCAACCAGTGGGCGCGGACTTTGCTTAGCTGTCCGTGACACCAAACAAGCAACTTGCAAATATATTCTCGTCGTCATCACCAATATTTAATTCAACTAGGTTTGGCCCCGCGCGATGCACGGGGTAATTTGTTGCCATGAAAACTGAGTAATTATTAAATTAAGATGGATTATCTCTTTCAATTATATACATCAATCATTCAATTCTTAGTTAAAAGCGGAAACGTAATATAACTCCTTAATTTAAATACGATTAAAGATGTTTTCATCAAATACAATCGTATTCATAAATAAATGTCGATATGGTAGTGGTATACTACGTTGGTGAACCCGTTATCTTGTACGTCGTGTTCTGTGATGCTCATAATATGCTCATAAGAGAAAGATTAAATCTCTTTTCATAAATCATGCATATCACTTTCAAAAGCTTTAGTCTCAGATATGGTGATTGTCGAATTGGCTTTCAGATAATCTATTCCCGAGCAAAAGTGTACCATTCTTAGACTCAATATTTTCTGTTATCATTCATGAGATAAGACACCAGCGTCATCCATAGGATGCAGATCAAATTCAAAGTCTTATACCAAAATTATATGGAAATGCAGAAGTTTGTTTAGATTTTTTGGGGAAACTTCGTACGACTGCTTTAGTGTAAGACTGCAAACAACTGTAAGACTGCTTATTTGCGCGATTGGATTTGTAGAAGGCTGCACCAATTTGTAGGACTGCAAACTTCGTATGACCAACTCCAGTAATTTGTTGAAGTGTACGACTGCTAGCTTCGTAAGACTACTTCAGTGTAAGGCTACATACAAATGTAAGACTGGTAATTTGTGCGACTGCGAACTCCTTTTTTTCCAATGTAAATATAATGTTGTATATTTTATTGCGCTTTTGCTTGTCTAATTTAGATATGTTGGTCAATATCGAATTATTGTCGTATTATCCTAGAATAAAAATGGAGAACACGAATTAACAGTGGAAGATTGTAGTTAAATGAAAACGTCCGAAAATTTCAATGCAGAGAAAATAGGTGACTCTCATTAATGAACTAATAAACAGTGTCGACGCAAGGCAATTCTGAAAGATGGTGTTCAAACATACGAAAGGCAGTTCTATAATAATGTAGCCACAAAAACTTATCTAATAATAATGAGCCAAAAATTGTAAACACCAGCTTGAGCTATTTCTCTCGTTCTAAAAATTCGTAGATGGTGAAGTAGTGTCTTCAGCTTGCTTTCCTGTTATTTATAGTTTCTTGATGTATAAGAGCGTTGTGAGATAGCTCTTCATACCGGACAAAGCATTTAATGATTTAACCCAAAATGGGTCTGCCCGGTATTCGCTGCAGTTCGTGCTGTGCCATTTGATTTATTCCTTATTCGACTTATCTTGACTTCAACTTGGCTCTTGCTGACAGCCTTGAATTAATTGCTTGACAGAAGTCTTCAACTTGTCGTGCCTTGAGTTGAATTTTTAGTCCACGTGGCACATCCGGTATCGACATTCCGGTCTTCAATGAGCTTCCGGTAGCAGTCTTGATCCGATTTCTGGCAGTGCTGATGAACTGCTGACTGGTATCCGGTTTCACCCATGTCTAATCGGTATACTTAACTAAGTTGAGTTCAATTACCAAAACTGTTAATCTGAATTCTTTAAATTCACGCAATTGGAGTCGCCCATTGCGCAGCTTCATCCATTGCATGATGCCACTCAGGTCTCCATCTAGTAATCCCCTTCTATAACACGCTTCTTTGAAAGTTGGGAGAACTTCAACATTGACTGTACGTATGTCTTCATATGACGTGGGCCCCTAACGATTGTCAATAACATCTTCATGTAATATATCTCACCTGCTGTTGGATGAACGCACATCAAATGCAAATATTCTCCACATAGCTTCACAGGTCGATAGATATCTGCAATCAAGATATCTTGGGATTTCATCACAGTTCTGGGCCGCTGGTGTTTGATTCATCAGATTTTCAATTATCATTGTGGCCTTGTCTACCCCTTTTGTGATGTACTTGAACATATATTTAATAGCCCTACTCGTGTTGCACCATTCCACATTAATGTGCGCCTTGTATTTCTTCAGCAGCTGTATATTATGAGGGACTACGTATATGTTATCCATGACAATATTCTTTTAATTACACACATGTTTTCATTCCTCCTTCGCTTGTACCAGATGTGTCTTGTCCAGCATCATCAATTGTCGTACTGTTGTTGTATTGTTTTGGGAAGTGTTTTTTGTATTTATTATTTTTCATGAATGCTAGGACATACTTTTATGTACAAATATGTTGGCCAACCTTGCACCATAGTTGCATGTGCATGGCGTTTGTTGTTTAAACGACGCTCTCTCAAAAATTTTGATGCGGACGTGCCTTGCGTGTTTAGCTTGATCATATACCAATTTACCTGGAAAACAGCTCTGAATGATTTACTGTCCTCTTCTTATGAATACTAAATAGATTTTCCAAAATAAATTTAACGTAAAGCAAAGAACGTTAAGGTTGAAGTAAAATACCCATATTTGACTTGTTTGATGGACAACGATGTGCCTTCCTTATCCCCCCTATTCTGAACTTGATTATGCTCACTATATTTGTCGTTCAGGAAAACTTCTGAGGCCTGCAAATCAACGTACGTGGTTTTGTACTGGTTATTCACAACGTTTCCTGAAAAATAGTACAAAATGGCAATATAATGTTCCTGTGATGGCGTGTGGGTGAGCAGACCCGTAAAATAATTGCATAGTAGTTACATTACCAATGGTTGTACGTATTATGTGAAGTCTTGTGCGCACATCATTGCATTGTTTGTCAAATCCGGCACAGTTCTTTGAAGGTGATATGTAAGTCCCTCACAATTGTACTTTGATGTTCTGCACTCCTGCTCTTCATAGCTTGCGCAATAATTTATCTTCTGATCAATCCTTTCTGTCAGCTCGACAATTGTCCTACAAAGATTGTTGGAACATTTTTTTAAAAAATTAGTTAGATTTGCGTCCATAACAACTAATTATTATTTGGTGCTAAGGTTGAGGTGTTGGGAGCGTTAAATGATCTCTGGCATTCTGAAAACGTTCGTGCAAACACCTTGCAAAGAAAAGTGAGTCCACATATCAGCTGGTTAATATATGTTGCCTCGAAAAAGGAGCAGTTGAAGAGGCGCTCCTAAATTCAATGCACGTGTGTGTAAATATTTTTTCCCTAGTCCTGCATTCAATTGTATTGAATGTAAATTGGTTGCCACTATAATAGTTATGTGACTTATGGCATGTGATGGCATATTAATGCATAAGAACTTCATATATATAGTCCTATATTATATAGTCATAGCGATACTTCAAAATACCGTATATTATATTATATAATGTTATATTATATTATACTATATTATAGTATTATATTATACTGTATGTATCATATTATATTACATTATACTATATTATATTACATTATATTACATTACATTCTATTATATTATACTATAGTATATCACATCATATTATATTATATTATACTATATTATATTATACTATATTATATCATATCATATCATATTATATTATATTATACTATATTATATCATATCATCTGGATTCAATTGTATTGAATGTAAATTGGTTGCCACTATAATAGTAATGTGACGTATGGCATGTGATAGCATGTTAATGCATAAGAACTTCATATATATATAGTCCTATATTATATAGTCATAGGCGATATTCAAAATACTGTATAATATATTATATAATGTTATATTATATTATATTATATTATATTATATTATATTATATTATATTGTATTATATTATACTATATTATAGTATTATATTATACTGTATTATATCATATCATATTATATTATATTATATTATACTATATTATATTACATTATATTACATTACATTCTATTATATTATACTATAGTATATCACATCATATTATATTATATTATACTATATGATATTATATTATACTATATTATCATATCATATCATATTATATTATATTATACTATATTATATTACATTATATTATATTACATTACATTCTATTATATTATACTATATTATATTATATTATATTATATTATATTATATTATATTATATTATATTATATTGTATTCATATCACATTATCTTATATTGTATTGTATTATATTACATTATATTAAATTACATTCTGTTATATTATACTATAATATATTACATTATATTTATTGTCTTATATTATATTATTTTTATGAAATGATCTTATATGATTTGATACTACATTAGACTACAGTAAATTATATTGTATGACATGATATTATATTGTATTATATTATGTTATATAATATTATATTAAGTTATACTATATTCTATTATATTATATTATGTTATATCCTATTATTTGATAAGCCCATTTATTATATTATATTATACTTTATGAGAATATACTACATTTTATGTTATATTCGACTATAATAAATTATATTTTATCAACCAACACGATAGTATATTATCTTTGGCTACAATATTATATTATATTATATTATATAAAATTATATTACACATTGTATGATATTATAGGTATATTATATTACATTATAACGTATTATCTTACACTATGTTTTATTTTATATTATAATATTTGATTGTCCGAAGTTGTATCTTTCACAATAAATCAACAGTCATGCAAAGTTGGCATAAGAATGAAATTGTTTGCTGCAACAGTATGCCGAGTAATGTTATGAAATATTGGTTATAGGGTCAGTCATACAATAAACACACTAATTATTTGTACCAAATGCAATTTGCTAATGTGAACAGTTTTCTTACAACCTTTCGGAGGGGAGCGACTAACATCATAGCTAGGATAAGAAGGTATCTCAAGCGGGACAGATTACTCATCGACGATATGCCAATGCAATACATTCTACAGCACAGATCAATAACAAAAAAAGAACAGTTATTTTTCGACATTCATTGTTCTTCTTCGGAGTATAACTCTCACAATAATAATTTACTAAAAACTGTAAGTAAGTAGGCATGGCAATGGGGCGGGTATGGGGCGGGTTTTGCCATATCCGAGACCCGCCCCGCCCCAGGTCCAACCCGCCATACCCGTTATATTGATTTTTTTATTTTTTTCTTTTCTTTTTATTTTTTAAAAGATAAAATGGATAAAAATGTAGTGCTTGAGACTCGAACCCACGACCTTACGTCTATAATATCAAACCTCTACCATAAAGACCAACATATTTTCTATTCATAATATTAGCAATAATTCTATATAATACGTAATTAGAATTGAAGTATAATATATATTTCCGGGGCGGGTTTCGGGCCGGGTCTCGGGGCGGGGTTTGCCAGACCCGGGACCCGCCCCGGACCCGGCCGGGTTTCTTCTTTTGAGACCCGGGACCCGCCCCGAGACCCGGATTATCGGGTAAAACCCGATTATTTCGGGGCGGGTCCAAGGCGGGTCCGGGTCCGGACCCGCCCCATTGCCATCTCTATAAGTAAGGTCTCATTCATGACCGTTTGAAGTAGCAGTAGCAGCAGCAGCCGCTTCATAGTTGCCATTTCCGTGTCCATTACCGTAAGGAGCTTGCTGCCTACCATCATAGTAACTACCAGCCTGTTAGATCAAGACGATTTGGAAACAAGCTTTTCTTAAGAATTTTGAAGATAATTAGAACAAAACAAGGCAGAGAGCCTATGCTGATAACTCTCATAAGAAAACTCACGTAACCTCACACTCTCTTTCTTTGCATGGCTCAAGATACCCTAACTAGGTCCCCTTTTTATAATATAAAATCTAATCTAAACAAATCCAACTAGTCAAAAACAAATCCATCATATGGCTGCGATATGATCTGATACGCTTCTTAAGTGATGCTGTAGAAGATATGATTGTTGACTTAATCCTCCCATTGATTCAGCTTGATTCAGCCGAAATGATCTTGGCCCACTTTGGCTCATCTATGGTACACTTTAATTGCTAGCCCTTCGGTTGAAACCTTGGTCGTAACACAACCCCATTCCATCTCAACTGCCGAACAAATATATAAATAAATAGAAATCAACGATCAAAATAATATTTGCTTAGGTTGCGTTTGGATTGGTGTATTTGAATTGAAATCCGTGATTTGAAATTATGAATTCTGAAATCCAAATTTTAAATACAAATCCACCGTTTGGCAAACGTTAGGATTTCGGAAACCCGAATTTCAAAATGTGCTCGAGCTCTCGAGCCGGCTTCAGCCATCGGTCATCGAGCTCGAGCTGGCTCACCGAGTTCGCGAGTCGACTTGACTCATCGGTCGTCGAGTTCGCAAGCCGGCTCGACTCATCGGTCGTCGAGCTCGAGCGGGCTCGTCGCTCGCGAGTTGACTTGACTCATGTCGTCGAGCTCGTCGGCCGACTCGACTCGTCGTTCATCGAGCTCGCTGGTCGGCTCGACTCATCCTTTGTCAATAATAATAATAATAATAATAATAATAATAATTTAAGAAAATAATCACGGCAAGATTTGTTATTTCGAAAACGGACCGTTTCCGATCGAATTTCAAATCCATCAAAAGACAAGCGCTCGGATTTTCCTCGGATTTGGATGAAATCGAAATCCAAATCCGAGCGGTTGCCAAACGGGTGATTTAAATGAAATTCGGATTTCAAATCGAAATCCCCCGATCCAAACGTAGCATTATATATTTTTGAGGCTGTTCATTATAATAGTATGATATTCATATATACCTGTCTGTTTCCAGGGTTTCGACCCCAAGAGAGGCGAACCCTGCCGAACAAATTTATAAATAAATAAAAATCAATGATCAAAATAATATTTTCTTATTTTTGAGGATGTTACAACAGTATCATATTCATATATACCTGTCTGTTTCCAGGGTTTCGACCCCAAGAGAGGCGAACCGTTTGCTTCCCTATCACTGTACCGTTCAACTTCTCAATCGCTTCTTCAGCCTCGTTTCTGTAGAGGGACGACGGAAAGTAACGTAAATGATTTCTTTTAGGAGAATAAAAGGAAAAAATGATTTACCTGTTGGGACCCACCGAAACCCACCAACGTATCCATGCCCGCCTTCGACCCACCACCAGCATTCGAAACGTTCACCACGCTCTCCATATACTGAGGGTGAAACTCAGCCCCTTTGCTCGCCTCAAAAATAGCTGGGCATAGGGTCCAGCGAAAAGGAAAGCAAGTGCAGCAACCACACAGCCTTGTCCAGCCCCAAGAACCCGCCGACAACTGACTCCTAGGGTGGTGGTCGTCGAGCACCTGCCTCCTATGATCCAAGTTTCCGAACGGTGACTCCTCCATCTTAGGGTGGACGATGGAGAGGTACTTTTTGAAGCAGAAGTTCCCAAAGGTGCAAGTGGCAAGTATTCTTAGTAGCTCGGCAGGCTCCATGGCTTTCATGTCTCTGTACTGTGTGAAGCAGTCTTGCCTGTGTTGGTCGGGGCGGAGTATGGAGGATAGGCTTCCGTCCATGTAGAAGGTTTCGTGGTCGCACCCTTGGAAGATCTTGCGGTTTACGTTTATGTAAGATTCTAGGGCGTACTTTGCGTAGTTGCTGCCTGAGACTGGGGTGGTGGTGGTGGCTCAGGCGGCGGCAACAACTTCAATGGACTTCACGGCGGCGGAGATGTCCCAGTGAGCCAAGCACATTAGAGAGAGGAGGAGTGATGTGAAGGATTTTGAAGCTTCTTTGACTAAGCTCATGGTTGATTCGAAGAGTTCAACCGCCGGCGTTGATGCAACTGTTTTGTCGGCAAGATTGAAGAATGTAATATAGAAAGATGAAAGGGAAAAAAATGGAGAAATTTGCATTGATTAGAAAGGAAAAAGTTTTAACCTTGAGTAGTGCAGCCAACTCTTCCCTTGGACTTCTTCCCCTTGCTCTTTGAGTTGGAGTTTCTCTCCATGGAAGTAGCAGTTTTGAGCTTCTCCTTGAGATTGTCCACCTCGGCTTGATTTATCTTCACGTCCCTTTTCAGTTCCTCCACCGCCGCTTCGTAAGGAGCGACGATCTCCCTAACAGCGGCGGTGCCCAGCCTCCACCTCCTCCCGCCGCTACTGCCAGCAGCCGCTACGCTCCTCCCAAACCTCTCCCTTAGCAGCCCATGTCGACGGAGCTCAGCTACCACGGTTACGTCGGCCACACGCATCTTGTCTGGGTCCCACGGCACGTGAGCTTCCTGGAGGGTGACGTAGGCTCTCTTCATCACCGACACCGCATTGAATACCTTGCCATTTTTTTTTCAATCGAAGATGGAAACACAAACGACTTAGAACAATCAAATTAATTTCTTCAATTTTTCACAGGATCACCAAAGGTGTGTTTTTTATTCGACCCAAATGCTGGTTCGATTTACCTGCCCCATTATCATTTCAAGCTCAACAATCCTTGGCTGGTGGGCGTTCTCATCCTCACCGTCCTCTGTTTTACATGCGCGTGCAGTGGAGAGATCGTGAAGGAAACTGGCGAAGTTGAAGAGATCCCCACGTTCATGTAGTTTGCAGCCTAAATAAGAAATAAAAAGAAAAAACCAAATGAATTCATGCGTTAAATTACCCAAAATCCCCAAATCAACAAAAACCCTAACCGATTGCATTACCATTATCAGGTCGTACAACCATCAGATCGACACTTACGACTCCTCCTCGAACAACTTCAGCGGCGCTAGATCTTCGCCACCGTCCACAGGCGCTTGCAGTACTCGACGACATTGGACAGAGTCTTGGGCCCTTGGCTGTGACGTTGTGGAGGGGAATGGCTGACTCGATCATGTTCTTTATCCGACATCTACAGCTTTGGGGTGGTGCTGCTTGAGATGCTGACGGGGAAGCAGACGGCGCAGTCGCCGAGCAGTGAGGAGGTTTTAGATCTGCCGAGGTGGGTTCAGTCGGTGGTGAGGGAGGACTGGACGGCAGAGATGTTCGACGTTGAGCTGATGAGGTTTGAGAACATCGAAGAGGAGATGGTTCAGATGCTTCAGATCGCTATGACGTGCGTGGCTAGGGCGGCGGAGGCGCGGCCGATTATGGAGTAGGTGGTGAAGATGATCGAACAGGTGGTGAGGGTTTCTAATTCGGAGAACCGTCCTCCTTCCGACGATAATAATAATAGGTCGAGTTTGTCGTCCCTGCCGTGATTCGGCTGTGGTATGTTTTTCTAGGTCGACTCGCTGGGTTTGCATTCTGCTGTATTTTAGGGTTAGGATCAATTGAATCTTTTTCATCCTCTACTTGGCCGACTACTTTTTTGCTGTTTTCCTTTGACGTGTCTGTTCGTTTTCCGTGCATCATTTAATATATAAAATGTCTTTTCAATTCTATCATTAATAACTCCAGCTACAGAATAACGTGTTATACAGTGCATAAAGCATGTATGACTGCCATGCACATACAAAGAACATGGACATATTAATCTGCACTGCCATATACATTTAAAGAAAAAAAAAAGAAAACTCTTACATTTTCCTAGGGGGGTTGTTGCCACGTGTCATCACAATAGGGTCCCTATCCAACTTTTATAGTATATAGATATACTAATTTCGGACGAAAATACCCCTCTCCACATCCTTTAAATACCCCCCTCTCCCCACAAAGATAACCTTCCTTTCGCACGCCTTCGCCACCCACCTATAAGGTAAGCCTTGATCCTCTATTTTACTATTCGTTTGCGTTTTCTTTTACTTTTTAAAAAAAAAAAATTCTTTGATTATTTTGTTTAGGTTTAGCGATTGTTGATTTGCTTTCTGTAGTTGTGTGATTTGCTTTTTTTTTTTTTTTTTTTATTGTACTTCTTTTGCCTCTGCAGGTCGATTGTTGTTGTATCCGAATTCTGCTCAATTTCCTTCTACACAGTTGCCCTAAATAAGGAATTTCGTGATTCTGATTTCAAGCCCCATACTCTAGCTTCTATGCTTTCCGAGATTTCATGACGGTGGCTGTTCTTATGCGCCGTATACGAATCCTACATTCATTCTCGGTTGTATTCCTCTATTGGTTCTACGTCTTTTCATGAACTAACCCTAATTGTTTCCATAGCCTCAAATCATCCAATTAACTAAAAGGAACACCTTCACCCTACCAATTTCGTGCCTAACTTCTGAGAGAAATGGCTACAAAGCAAAAGCCAACAAGCCCCCTTTCTGACATAGACGACGCTAGGCAGAGGAAGCGCAAGCTCTCAAACCGTGAATCAGCTCGTAGGTCGAGGATGAGGAAGCAACAACACCTCGACGAGCTCATTGCCCAGGAAACTCAGCTGAAGGAAGAGAACAAGAAGGTCAGAGAAATGATCGATGGTTCCAGCCAATTGTACCTCGAATTTTCCACGGAGAACAACGTGCTTAGAGCGCAGGCGGCTGAGCTCACCGACCGACTTAGATCGCTGAACACTGTGCTTCATATTGCTTCGGAGGTGAGTGGTATGACTTTCGATATCCCCAATGTCCCAGATTCTTTGAACGAGCCGTGGAAAATACCCTGCCCTGTTCAGCCTATCACTGCTTCGGCTGATTTCTTGCAGTTCTGAATGTGGTTTTGCTTAATTATGATGTGGTGAGTTGGAGTTTAGTTCTTGGTATTAGGTTGTCTAGGGCTTTTCTGATGGTGTTGCTATTGGGTCTGTAAAATAGGTGGTCTCTGGTTTTAGCGTGTACTTGTTTTGCATTAGGCCTTCCTCAATGCAAGGTTTTTTGATGAGGTGGACAAAGGAAAAAACCTATGACTATAGGTTTTTACCATTGGGAAGGGTGATAGGTTTTTTGTTGGGTTTAGTAGAATAAACCTAGGTTTTTTGCTTTATGTGTAAGCTTTTTTTTTTAATTACTTTATTTCATTTTATCCTCATCTATTAATATTTATATATTAATATATATTTATTTTTACTAATATTTAATGTGTTAAAATTTTTTATTTAATTTGTATTTAAAAGTAAAATTATATTATGTAATGAAAAAATATAAAATATATTTATTAATTTTTTCTTAAATTTAACAATTAAATAATATGACATACAATTATTTATAAATTATTTTACAAAATTGGATAAATATAATTGATAAATTAAATAAAATTAAATGAAATTGAGGTGGGTCCCCAAAAAACCTCCTTTTTGGGTTTATGGTTGGGGATGAGTTTTATTTTGAGGTATAAGTTTTTTACTTTTGAGGTGGCGCTGATGTGGCACGCAAAAAACATGTTTTTTGAGTATATGCATTGAGGAAGGCCTTAACAATTTGGAAGTCTTTTTTGGGGTCTTTAGTCTTTAACTGTGTGAGTGATGATGGCTGATGGGATTTTATTAATAAATGAGAAACTTATTGACATAATTTCGTTTCAGCCCCACACAAGCAACTTTCATTTGGATTCAGCCCCAATTGCTTTAAATTTCAGTTTAAAACACCCATCTCAAGTTTGTATTAGAGTTAAGGACCCAAATGTGCTAAAAAGACCCACCTACCCTCATCTGTTGCGAAAATTTACAAAGATATGCCATCATCATCCCTCTCATGCGAACCATCAACGCCAAATGTCATCTGTTGATTTATTACAACACTCAAACGCCATGAAATCTCCGAAATCTTCGACGTAATTGAGCGGAAGAGGCCAAATCGAGCTCAATTTTGTCATGAGTTCTCGTAATCGCCTGAAAATTTCGATGTTTATTTTGGAATAATGCTTCAAACTTCATTTCGAAAATTTTGGTACAAACACGAGTGAAATCTCGACGTTTGTGCTCGAAGACTGTGGATTCACACCAATTCAGATGTGGGTCTTAGTAATCGACACGAAATTACAACGAATCTTGACGCGACGTAAGATCCAAACGTTTTCAATTTTTGTAACAAATCAATTTACCTGGGTACCAATTTCTGCTCGTTTGATAACAAAACCATGAAAAACAATACCAAATTCTTAACATTAATGAATAAATGTTGCCTCAATAACAACAACTAATTCTTCGAAAAAAAAGCAATAAATAATTAGAAAACAATAACGTGTCATGAGAAAGATAAAAAATTCCAGTAACACATCACGTCACCTTGCTACCACTTGCGTCTCTTCCTTAAACAAATTCCTTATAAATAATAACAGAAGACAAGTACCTAGGAACAAATGTTGCATTATGTATAACACAAAATGAGAAAACAAAAATGGTATTATTTCCTATAATACCATATTCTTAACATTAACGAAACGTTGCCTCAGCAATAAGGGCAATTTTCATTTTAGGCCCCTCCATAAGTATAATTTAGGGTTCAAACCCTCTTCGGAAATATTTAGTTTTAAGGATCCATTTTTATGCAGTACTACATTATTGATCTTACATACCAGTATGTTGAAATTATTTACCAGAAAATAACAACACGGTACCAGTTTATGATCATCTGATACCAGTTATTTTTCTGCAGTACCACTTTATTGCTATGTAATACCAGTATGTTGAAACAT
Organism: Craterostigma plantagineum; assembly: GCA_027422505.1. NCBI lineage: Eukaryota > Viridiplantae > Streptophyta > Magnoliopsida > Lamiales > Linderniaceae > Craterostigma > Craterostigma plantagineum. The sequence continues at coordinate 1,742,978 of JAPQWV010000055.1, forward strand.
TGTATCAGAAAACAATCATTCTATACCAGTTCATATATTTTCATACCACTTTTTTACACCACACAAAATGGATCATTTAACCTAAAAAATTCTTAAACAGGGCCTGAATTCGAAATCAAAGCCTTAAAGGGGCCTGATTTAGAATTGTCCCAAACAATAACGTGTCACGAGAAAGATAAAAAATAGTTCTCTGGAAGAAAAACTAACAAATAATTCGAAAACAACATAAATAATTGGTTGGTAACACTTCATTTATTCTGAGTAACGATTCACGCATTCTGGGTAACAAATAACTGAGAACATTCTAGAGGGTTCTAGATTGTCAGAAATATTAACAGTACAATAACTTAATATTACCACATTGCCTGCAAATAATACCACATGTCTGATAAACAATAACATATAAACAATGATTATACCACATTTATAGCTACGAGAACCACAAAATAGCTAATCGATACCACATTATTATTTTCGATTAATTTCGTTCGTAAATTCATTTCGTTGGGATGTATAAGATTGAAGTTCATGGAAATAGGTGATATGATGAAGTTAAATCACAAAATTTCATTAAAAGACACGTTTTACGAATGTTGATATCAATATGTGAAAGTTGAGATCAAAAGTCATGTAAACACATCGCTCTTCTTTCACAAAATATACTAGTATCTCTTTTGATGAGACATAACGTTATGAATTCCATCCCAAACGTATTCAAAGTTCAACATTAAAGCACGAACAACATTAATAGACCATAAGCTCAAAATTCGAGACCTCAAACTAAATAATCGAAGAAAAATGGATTTGTGAGCGTAATTAATGAAATGTTTTAGAATATTACCACATTATCTGCAAATCAGACCAGATGTCTGATATAAAGAAACAATACCAACCGACTTTATGACACATTGTTTGGTACATATGCCACATAATACGCTTTTCAGTATAACATCATTAATTAGACTTATTTTGTTCGTAAATTCACTTTTTCCCGAATGTATAAGATTTATGTTCATGTAAGTATGTGGTTTACTAAGTTAACAAACCAAATTCCCTTAAAGACATGTTATGCGAATGTTGATATCAATATGTGAAAGTTGAGGTCAAAAGTCATGTAAACACATATATCTTCTTTCACAAAATATACTAGTATCTATTTTGATGAGAAATAACGTTATGAATTCCACCACAACGTATTCAAAGTTCAACATTAAAGCACGAACAACATTTAATAGACCATAAACTCAAAATTCGAGACCTCAAACCCTAAAAAATCGAAGAAAAATGGATTTGTGAGTGAAATTAATGATATTAGTAGTGTGGTATGAAAAACCTATTATGCAGTATCAATATATACAGAGAATAACAATTAATAACTTACTGGTACCACTTTCTTATTTCGGAAAATTAGGCAAATCCGGCGAATGTATTTAGATTTCGGCAACCATGAGCGACGAACAACAGGCCAGTATTGTGCTTCAACGACTTGTCAGGATATGTCTCTCGAATTTGTGCGAAATATCTTCAATTTCGATCGAATCGGGATTCGATTTTCACCGTGTTTTAATTATTTACGTCAAAAGAATTCGAGAAATTTACCCGTAAAATCGAACATTCGAGACCTGAATAACATGATAAATCATCTAGGACACACCCGACTTGGTTTGGTGCAGGTCGTACAGATGGAAATATATATATGATCGATTGTTTCGATCGAGTTTCCACTGTTACGGTGATACCTGATATTTGGCAAAGGGTACCAAATCCAGCTTACTCGAACCTTTTAATCAGTATATACACCATATATCAGCTTACCAATACCAGTTAACTTTATTACGGTGACTGATGCCTGACAATCCATACCACATTTGGGAACAGTTGTTTAGCAACAATCGAGCGATTTAAATTTCGACAAACCATGAGCGACGAACGATAGAGCCAGTATTGTGCTTCAGCGATTTATTCAGGATATGGGTGTCTCGAATTTGTAGAAAATATCTTCAATTTCGACGGAATCAGGATTTGATTTTCACCGTATTTTAATTATTTACGTCAAAAGAATTCGAAAATTTACCCGTGAAAATCGAACATTTGAGACCTGAATAACATGATAAACCATCTAGGACACACCCAACTTGGTTTGGTGCAGGACGTGTGTTCGTGCATATGGAAATAATATATACGATCGATTGTTTTGATCGAATTTTTACTGTTGTAATGATACCATATAATTGACATACGGTACCAAATCCAGCTTAAAGATACCTCTAAATCAGTATATATACCATATGCCAGCTCACAAATACCAGTTAACTGTTTCAGGGTGACAGATGCATGACGATCCATACCACGTTTCGGGAACAGATTTTTAGCCAACAATACGACGATTTTAAATTTCGGCTAACCACGAGCGACGAACAATAGAGCCAATACTGTGTTTCAAAGATTTGTTTCGGTTATGGGTCTCTCCAATTTGTACAAAATATCTTCAATTTCGACGGAATCGAGATTCGATTTCATCGAGTTTTTATTTGTTTGCGTCAAAAGAGTTCGAAAAATATGCCTGTAAAATCAAACATTTCGAGACCTGAATATCAAAATAAACCCTCGGGGATAGATTCCGTTTCGTTTCCGATGATCGCTCGAAAGATCTGCGAGTTTTTTTTGATCGTCAAAAGAATATTTTATTTACTTAATAATATGGTAACGTTGATAACAAAAAATTGGTTCTGGATACCACTTATTATACAACTTATAGGGGCATTTTGGTCAGATCAAGTAGTTGGTCCTTTTCTCTAAAATTAAAAGATATTGGGTCCTTAACACTGAGATTTATACTGACAGGGGCTGATTCATATTTTGAAACTTAGAGAGGGGCTGATTCTTAAAAGCCCCAAACTTATTCTATCTCATGATTTTGCCGGGGAATTTTTGCATATAATCTTGTGAGCATGGTTCGAGCACGGGTGGTTCTGGTTCAGTTCCTGCCGTTCTATTATTTTTCTTTGGAAGTTGTGTAAAGTAAAGAACTAATTGACGGTAAAAATGCGAAGGAGGTGTTCGTTTTGACGTGATCCTCCAAAACATCACCATGATCTTCACATCACCTCCCCATCACTGTGTTTGTTTTTCACAGCTGATGAGTCATTATCATAATGAAGGATCACATAGGTGATCAAAGTGGGGTGGTATTTCAACTTTTAGATCACCCCCAAAAAGCTAGGTGATCCAACATTACGGTGATAGGTAATATTTGAAATTTTTATTTGGACAATATTACCTATATTTTAGCATTTATTCCTTATATAACCTTCTTTGTATTTTAAATTATATAACTAACTTCTTAAAAACACATTGCATAATTAAACACATAAAATAATATTGATAATTATACGATAGACTTATAAGTAATGCTTCAACAAATTTTAAACTCGTTACTGAAACATTTATCATCGTAAAATATCATCTCAACATAAAATATTAGTTCACATTACTTATATGATATACGTAGGGTTAAGTATATTATTTATGCAGTATCACCCCACACATCACCGTGATTAATCAAACATTATATTCCAATATGCGAAATGAAATATCACCCAAAACAAACGCAATGATGATATATCATCTTGATCCACATCATAGTGATACTCACATGACGGTGATGCGATTATCACCGTGATGCTGGATCAGCAGAAACAAACACCCCCTAAGAATAATAAACAATAGTATGTTTAGCATAGCCAATGTGTGCAAATATATTAAAATATTTTATTCGAACATTTTAATTATTAATTACGTTATTTAAAAAATAAAATTGAATTTACGAATAAACTTGTAATAAATTAAAAATATTAATGGTAAAATTGTAATTAATCAATTAAGGGTAAACTTGTGGATAATCATTTATCTAATTGACAAATCAATTTGACAGTTTTAGCTATATATATTATGTTATACTAGTACTTTGGTACATACTATGTATCTGCTACTATATATAGTAATTAAATAAATAGATGAGTTTGGATGAGAACAATTGAGTTAATAACATAACGTGGGTAGTTTTATTTTGTTTTGTATCAATTATTGATTTTTATTATTGATTGGCTGATATTGATTTTTATTACTAATTTTTTAATACAAAATTCACACACAATAGAATAGATTAAGTTGGAGGGGTAGATTAGCTGCTATTTTGGTCTATAGAATATTTACAGTTTAACATCACTATTTCAAATTTACTTAAATAATTATCCTATTTAACCCCTCAATTTTTAGTTAATACTTATATTCCTACTTATAATTTTCCTTTTATATATATAAAATTTATATTTCATCTACTAAACATAAATTATAAAATTTAAAACTAAAATTAAAACAATTCTATTGTAAGCACGCCCATAGAGTGCGCAGATAGTACTAGTTCTATTTGATAATGAGCCTAGCCCTCATAAAAACTGTTAATTTGTAATTTAATTTGGTTTGTCGACCTCAAGTTTCAATCATGTTTATCTACAATTAAAATTTGATTACAAAAGAATTAGTAAACTGTTATTTAATTTCACTTTTTTAGTCTACAACTAATAATTACAAAAGAAATTCACGTTTCAATTATAGAAACACCCGCTACCTTTACTTACTAATTTTACTTAATTATTAACTTACAATTTTTAGCTATTATAATTCTACCTTAATTTTATAATAAATCATTTATTCTTTTTAAATTATAATAAATATTATACCACACGCATTTGAGTGTGCAAGAATACTAGTCCATTATAAAAAGTATACTTGTCACAACTCAACAAATTGAATTGCCTTACAAATATGAAGTATAATCCAATATTTTGGAACCTTCGCAAAATGTTACATTTCAAACCATGCTTGTGAGTGATGGTCGGTACAAAATTTGAAACAAGGGCGAGCTTGCCTTGTGGATTTCTTGCTCTTCAATTGCATGCATAATGATCTTTGATGTGTTTGAATTTACAATCAGAATCATCTTCTCACACATTGCTTGACATGACTATTGGGCAATGTTAGGAATATTTTATAATGTTCAATTTCACCGTGTTTATCTTAGTTGGCTTGTATTTAATTAACTTTGGGCTAGTTTGTAATATTCTAGTTCTTAGTTACTAGGGGTATAACATACCAACTAATGTGGTTTATATACCCCCAAAACCTAATTCATTAGGTTGTGTGTTTTTGGTGTAGTATGTGTGAGTTGCGTGTGTGTTGAATAGTAAGAAAAGAATTTTGCAGCTTCAGCTTCATACACTATCACACCCCATGCACAAGCTTCAAACCTTCATTATTAGCGTGGTAAATCGTCCCAGGTCAGTCTTGTTGGATAGAATAGGGACCAACAAGTGGTATCAGAGCAAAACGCGTTCCGATTTGAACGATTTCTGAAATTTTTGGGTATTTTTTGGGTTCGAATTTTTGGGTATTTTTTGGGTATCAGAGCATATCGTCCCAGGTCAGTCTTTAGTTATTGAGTTGATTTTACTGATTTTGCAAGCTCAAGAGGTAATTAGGTTGTTTTCGAGTGATTTTAAGTGATTACCCAACATTTTTCAGTTGATTTGGGTGAGTTTTGGGTAGAAATTGGATATGTTTTTCGTCATTTTTCAGTCCAGGATCGAGTAGATAAACAAATCGCCCGATTGCTACAGTACCCTATTCTGCTACAATACGAATTTTTACTCAGTTTCGGGCGTTTTTATTCAGTTTTGGGCGTTTTTATTCAGTTTCGGGTGAAACTGACTGGTCAAACCCGAAACTTGACTTGTCAACCCGAAATTTGACTGGTTAATCCAATTTTGATCAAACCCGAAACTGGACTGGTCAACCCGAAACTTGACTGGTCAACACCCGAAATTGGACTGATTTAAAAAAAAAACTAGTCGCCCGAAATGCTACAGAATCCCCGATGAACAGTACCGGAAACTGCTACAGTACCCAAAATGCTACATTGATCGGCCAAAACTGCTACAGTACCCGCTTTGCTACAGTACCTGAAAAAAAACAATATTTTTTTCTTTCTGAATTTTTTTCTTACATCATTTGATAGAGAAAAATTTTCTGAATCCAACGGACACAACCATTTATAAACTTTTGGTTTCTGTGTAGACGACGTCTTCGTAAACAAAAAATAAAAAACTAAGCAAATCCACAAAATGTGTCAACGATCATTAATATCCAACAATCAACTTAGGACATCATTGGCAAATTATAGAAAAAGTCTTGGTCATTTTCTCGAAGTTTTCGAAATCGTCACAAAATTTTTCGGTGCACGCCAAAAATTTCTCGACGCTACTTTCAAAACTTTTCCGATACTTCACGATACTTCTCGAGTTAACCAAACTTTTCGTCACTGAAATTTCAAAAGCCAATTTTCTATTTTTAAATTAAATATAAATCATATTAAAATGGATGCTCAAGCTAGGAAGATTGAGGAATTAGAAGCAAGCATTGCTAATAATTACTCCGTGTTGCTTAAGCAACAAGAGAGCCTAGCTTTTGCTAATGAAGATTTGACCAACGCAAAGTCAAAGATCATTAGCTTAGAAACTAAGTTAGAAGATAGTGAAAATAGGGTCTGCGAGATGACTAAGAATTTACGTTCTTGCGAAGCTGAGCGAAATGAAGTCTCATCAAATATGAGACCGCCTTAGAGGAACAGCATATGCTTTACTCTAAGATTAAACGATTAGAGAATGTTATTTCTGTAGACCTTTTTGGTCCAAATGATTATGAGAGTTTTGATTATTCCAAGTAATTATGTAAATTGGGGGGTACGAATTAGAAAACTCGATATGCATGTTATGTGATGTTTAAGTATGTGAAAATGTTCGATTAAGCGCTTGAATGTGGTTTAACTGTTAAGAAAAACGAATTTGTGTGATCTTATGCTTAACTGGAATATTTATGTGATCACCTGGTTATGAACGTTTTCGTATGAATGGAATCTCGTTGCGTGCTATATATGGAAAATATATCATGTTGAATGATATGAAACTGTCTGCGAGATTAAGTTATAACGCTGTGATCATCTTGATACGAATGATGTATGTTATATATAGAAAAGATATTCTGATTGAGCTGAAACGTGATTGAGTTATTTTAAGAATATCGATGTGATCACCCGGATATAAATGACTATGCTGTATATATGGAAAGGATATTCTGATTAAGTGCTTACATGTGATTGATCTATTTTAGGAAACAATATCAATGTTATATCCGTTAAGTGCGAATTATGTGACTCTTAAATCAGTGAACCATGATCCTGCTTTCCTTGTGCGACTTAGTATTCATATTATGGAAAGTGATTAATTGATTGGGCTTTTATGTGGTAAGATGCTGATTGAGTCTATTTATGGAATGTGCTGAAATCGGATGAGATCACTATACATGGAAAATATACTTTGCATTATACTCAGTAGATCAAATCTACCTCTGTGCGAATTGGCTATCATATTTTGGGAAAGAAATTAGTTGATTGAGCTTACCGTTGATAATATGCTGAGTGGAATATATACGGAATATGTTGACAAATGGATGAGTTCACGGTGGAATGAATGTTAATCTGTGGTATTTATGGTAAGTGATCATGCATGACCGTTGAGCTTAACTGGTTTATTCTTGGCATGATTGTTTGAGTTAATGCACGTGATTATTGAGCTTTCTCTTGCATATTCTGTGCTTAACTTTCCTTGTGAAGTGTAGAAGCGATTATTGGGTCTATATAGAAGGAAACACTTCACGATTGAAGGGTAGACAACGAACACACGAGCTAGCGAATCCCTTAGAGTTCTTGAGCGAAATTTGCGATTCATTCGTAGTTTGTGCTGAGCTTTCATTTGCGAATTCTGTACCCTTTGAGCGATCTTTAGCAACACCCTATCCTAAACCCTTGTCTTCGGACCTGTTGTGTCTGCGGGCACGTTGAATGCACAAAGGAGTGCGGTTGGAGTCTTTCGCACGAGGAGGGACGAATTTGGTGGATTCGGTGGCCCTTCGGCAGCAAGCTGTATCCAGTCGGGGAATAGGTTTCCTGGGTTAACGACGTGGATTGAAACTTGGCGTGCGACAGCCTAGGTGGGGGTCTACCAAAGTGCTTCGGTAGTGTAAGGGTCAATCATCTTGTAACCATAACCGGTAATACCTAGTGATTGATTGGAACTCTTGGGGAGATCACACCCCAAGGACAGAATTAAACCCCAGTTGGGGATATAACCTGTATAAAAGTCTCGTCTCACTTTACTTTCTGCTATTTACTTTTCTGTGAGACAAACCCGGAACGCGCGCTAATATCTAGGTGATATTGTAGAAACCATTTCTGAAACTAACGTGATATTTTGAAACAGGGTTAGGGAGATAAGTTTAATACTCGTACTGATTTCTGGGAAATAACATACTCTGCAAATATCTTCTTAAAGAAAAGTATTTTTCAAAGAAGAAGAAGCCAAATTTTATAGCCTAATTCACCCCCCTCTTAGGCATATTTTACACTTCAATTTCGAATATAGGTCTAGCAGATCAACACTCTCCTTCTAACTTAATTCTTAACGGGGAAAATATTTTAAATGACCAAAAGCCTACTCTATGTGATACTCTAGAGACTCTTCTTAAATTGAAAGATACAAGATACTTTGAACTCTGAAAGAATAGGTTTTGGCGCAGAAAAGGAAAAGCTTTTAAAGGAGATTTTATATCTAAAAAATTCCCCGTCTTTATCTGTTTCCAATAATTTGTCAAGTAATACATCTTCCTCGAAACAGGCAAATAAAACAAAAACTAAAAGAAGCATCCTTGTTCGTAAAACTGAGAAAGCTTTTATTAATAATTCTAAGTCAATTTTGACTGAAGCTGAAACGTTAAGTAAAAGCAAAGCGCTAAAAATAGCTAAGAAACAAATAAAGATTAGGAATGAGAAAGGAAAATCAATATTATTTTCCGAAATTAAAGTCGAGAATGTTCAAGATTTTTCCTCTCTCATTCCTATCAAAAGGAATGCGTTGCAAAGAAGAAGTTTCAATCTTAAGCAAACGAACTTCTCAAATCCCGCACATTCATCAATATAGAGTGAATGATGTAAACTCTCGTAGGCAATACGAGTCATCATCCAATGACGCATATAGCGCCATAAGCTCATATTCCTACTTGAAATACCCAGGCCAGATCCACTCTAGAAAGCATCTTATGCGACTGGCTAGGGAGAAAATCTTTAGGTCTTCTAAACCTAGGCATACATTCACTGGCGCTGAATTATCATTTCCCTCTACAGTTCACCAAACCCGGATCCCTAAATCACAAATCAAATTGAATAGGACTTTAAAGGATGAATTAGGATAAATATCTGATCCAAATGTGCTTAACTTGTTTTCTGCTAACAAGGGGGACCCATCCAAAAATGGGTACCAAAGTCCCGATAAATTTTTGCAGATTCCCAGCATGTGTAGGTCTAAGAGAGCTGCTCCACACTCATGACTGGTATGCGACGAGGGCAGCCAAACATCCCAGCGTGTATGGTATCTTCGGTTGCTCCGCATACACGACTGGATAGCGATGCGAGCAACCACACAAGGGTACATTATATACATGCATGATTCAAAAGAACTTTAAATGTTAAATTTTAGCATGAATATGAACTGAAATGTCTAATACCCTCTCATGTACATTTTCACTTTACATACATATTAAAAAAAATTCAAGCTTAAACATTCACGTATGCATATAAGCTGAATCATTAAAATACCTATTTTAATTGTTAAATAGCAAAACGTACATTCTAATGCATTTTTTAAGAACAATAATTCATTAGTTTGCACCTGATCTGAAAAAGATAAATACGTTCACGCTTATTTAATTGGGAGAGAATCTATATGTTCTAACGTGCATGCATTGAGGGGGAGCATCACTCCATATTTACGATGAGAGTACATTTTTAGGGGGAGTACATCTTAGGTGCACGATTTGAGGGGGAGAAACTAACTTTAACCCATATACATATACGTATACATATACCTATATATGTATTACTATTACTATAATACAAAAAAGTATATATCGGTACATATATATATATATATATATATATAAGGGAAAAGAAAATAAAAAAAAAGGAGAAAAGTAGGGAAAAAGAAAGAAAAACTCTCTCAGGCGCTTCCACCTCTCAAGACGGACTTCAACTGAAAACAAGCAACCCTCAATAACTCAAGAATTTCAAAAAGGTGAATGTGACATCCTCACACTAACAAGAAGACGACATCAACTGACATGCTCCAACTTGCTGATCAAGCAGCACTCACCAAAATTGACGGATATATGGGATTCTAAGTTCCCATGGTTCAGTGAGACCAACCTGAACCTAACCCCGGAACGTAGCCGAGAGTTAGTGAAGATTTCAGATCCATAAGAGCCACATCTCTATTTGGCAATTCTTGACTATACCAAAGAGCGGAAGATACAAAATTCCCTTAGCTCACAAATTACTCGGACCATCCCATATAGAAGGCGCATGCACAATCGAGCCTTACCCACTCATCGATCTCCCAAAAGACCGATGTTTCATCAAATCACGGGGAGCCACGTATGCTATCACCGCTTCACTTGGAAGTGAGAGATATTGAATTAAGTGGTAGTTAGCCCCACACCACTGAACTTTCTTGAACACATCGAGTTTAGGTGTCCTCACTTCCTAAATATTTTATATTTTTTAGGACACATATACTTATTCTTATCTGGAATTCGTGACCAGATCAGAACTTCCGAGACACATCCTCTTAAATGTGATTCCATGATTGGAAGGAAGTTCTGCCATTGCAACATCAAAACAACAACGGTTTCAGGCCATCGCCTATGAGCTACGCTCCTAGGTTGAGGTCCTGTCCTCACAGGCCGTGTCTCAGTGTTTATCTCTGAACTCATGTTGGACGTATTGCCTTAGAGGCTCTGTCTGGTTATTACCAGCACCGACCTGTCGTTTGTGTCCTTCTTGGACTCCTATACAAGCATGCCGATCTAGTTAACACGAATCGCCATGAGGGGGAGAAGGGGATACGTATAAACGAACAGGTCGGACCACCCACCATTTCTGCATTACGAAGCCGGGTCCACCTGCACTTAAAACGTCAGATTCGAAGGAGCCTTGGCACATTTTAGAACACAACCCACGCTCACCATCAAACACCGCACTTACTACGATGAAGCTGAAATCCACTGGAACCTACAATGTCACATTCCAAAGGAGCTTTGGCACATGTTAAAAGACACCTCACTCACACCTTCTTCTGGAGCCAAAGAAGCTTCCTCGAAGCCGAATCAGACAACTTCCTTCGAGGAAGATGCTGGCACCGAGAAGAAGACTGGAGAAGACTTGACAACTTCAAAATACGGAAAAAGACAAGGACAAGATGCAAAAAAGAATTTCATAGATCTGCGATATCATCAAGAAATGAATATCGGGGCGTGGATCACATCATACATCCTATCTACAACATATAGCGTCAAGACAAGAGAGTTCTAGCTTAAAGTGCATTCAAATCCTCCACAAGAAGAGGAGTCAGCCTTTGCAGGGGAGCAAGGGGAGATTGTTAGGACTCGAGAGATTCTGCATGTACCCAACAAAGATAACCCGCGCTGAATTGAAGATTGAACACTAAGGGGGAGATTGTTAGGAATAGTGTTCAATTTCATTGTGTTTATCTTAGTTGGCTTGTATTTAATTAACTTTGGGCTAGTTTGTAATATTTTAGTTCTTAGTTACTAGGGGTATAATATACCAACTAATGTGGTATATGTACCCCCAAGCCCTAATTCATTAGGGTGTGTGTTTTTGGTGTAGTATGTGTGAGTTGCGTGTGTGTTGAATAGTAAGAAAAGAATTTTGATAGCTTCACCTTCATACACTATCACACCCCATGCACAAGCTTCAAACCTTCATTATTAGCGTGGTAAATCGTCCCAGGTCAATCTTGTTGGATAGAATAGGGACCAACAGGCAACTTTACGTGGTTTCATTTCTTTTTTTTTCGAAACGATATTTTGGTAATGATTTGATAAGCGGATAAGGAGCGTTTTCATAAGTTATTAAGTTTGAATAGTAGCCATCAAATCTTCTCCAATTAATCCAATGGCCTCGAGATAAACTAAAATTTGAACTTGTTAGTTCAAGTCTCAGTTCAGTTTTGATTGAGTATCTTCAAAGCTCTGGTCTGAGTATCTTCACTGGATTAATGGTGTTACTTATCAACATTCTTTGCTCCATAAGCTTATCTTTTAGGTATGGATACTTCCATTGGTAGATGTGTCAAAACGGGCCGGCGGGGTGGGCCAGCCTGCAACCCTCAAAAGCCTGCTGTTTGGCGAGGCGGGCTGGACTGCCATGTGGCAGGCTTTCAAAACTGAGACATGCCCCGCCCCGCCGCCACGCCGCGGGCCAGGCGGCCGGTCCTGCCTGCCATGAAAAATTGTTTTTATTTGTATTAATTTTATAATTTAATTTACTAATATTTTTAATTAATGATTGTATTTATAAATAGATTATATATAAGTATGCCATTTAATAATTATATCACGAATTAGGTATAATAAATGTATCATTAATCATTAATTTAACAAATATTTTCCATTTAATATATATTTTGTAATATATAAATATTTACATAGTTGGCGGGCTGGCCCACGGGCCAGCCCGACCCGCCCCACCAAACCCGCGGCCCACGCGGCTGGCCCGTTCAGTCCCGCCCCTTGGCGGCCCTAAAAAGTCGCAGTCCACCCCACCCCACCCTTTTGGCAGGGCGGGGCCGGCCGGCCCGCGGGCCATGGGCTATTTTTGACAACTCTACTCATTGGGGGGATAAAAACAACTCCGACAGTGATGAGAGACAAATCCACATTCCGAGAGACGCACGAGCCAAACTGTAAGTTTCATAAACAATAAAACGTAAATCTCATCCCGTTCATAGAATCTTAGATAATACTATAGAATCAATCAATAAACAAGTACATTAAGAGTAATGTATAATGGTACCTTGCTCCATTGAAGTCTTAATTCTTCACACCTTCGTATACTTGATTTCTTTGGCTTTCTACTTTCCTTACGTCCTCTTTTGTGATGATATTCAAGGACTTTCCTTTTGGAAAATATATTGATTTTCCCACGTTGGTGGTGAGTAGTTTATTCACCACGTACTAGATCAATTCATCCATTCACCTTAGAGTGGTAAAAGAAACGTATGAATAGAGAGCTAAGGGAATTTAAACCATAGGAATTATATTTGTTTAAATATTCTTACAATCTCCAACTTGGTCTATATATTGACTTCAAGATTTAATAAGCGTAATGTGCAAACATCCATTAAATCTATCATTAACATGAATAAATTGAATTAATTGGATCATAGAGGCCACACGTCGATTTGACGCTTTGATTCCTTCCATGTATCACGAAATTAATTCAATTTAAATTCCTCTTTTCAAGGAACATAATATGTTATTTCACAGGAACAATTATGTATACAACGTAATGTGAAATAAACAGATAAGCAAACCATAACCTTAATTGAGTTCATAAGTATCATATGCATTTGAGCTAGGCAAACTACGTATACACGTCGAAAATATTATACTAACTGTTGACCTTTTGGTCCATGAGCGTTAGAGAGTTTTGATGAACTATGTAATTGTAATGACGTTATGTCTATAAATTAAGCAATTCGATAAATGTTAGATATAATGTTTAAGTACATGATAATATTTGACCATGCATTATCTATGAGCTATAAATTGGTTAAAGTGTTGAATATTTAATTAACTGGTGACTCTGTGTTTTATTGGTGAAACTATGTGATCGCATGTTATAGACGTCTCATATGATAAGATATATCGTTATGTGCTGTATATAGAAATAACGTGTGAGATGTCCTACTGAGTTATATATGGAAAATATGTTGTCTGAATATGAAAAGTGATATATCTGTTGCAGTTCGTTTATTCCTGAGTGAAACTTGCATCTACGATTCTGAATGTTTACTGCTGAATTAATTATGCAAAATCGATTCGATATCTTTCCAAAACTGATTAGGATATCACAAATGGGAAAGATCTTATTGATTGACTTTGTGGATAAGATGCAAACATATGGTATGTGCTTAAAACGGATGTGATCTTTAGAAGGTTAAGAAATTCGAATATATATGCGCTGATCTAATTTAGGTGCTAAACTTGGTAAATATATTGATCTGATACTCTGGAAAATGAATTGACAGTCTATTATCTCGTGTGCTAAACATGACTTAGTTTATAAACTGGTAGTAGAGAATCACATATGGAAAGTTCTGTTATGGTAAATAGAATTCGAAATAATGAATATGCCTTGACTTCGAAATTGAGCTTCATATGGAATAAAAATCATGCTTTAATGAGCCTATGACTGTTGTGCAAATTTATTGTGGACATGGTTTACATGGCATGTTGATTCTCGAAAATTACATGGACTAAATGCTTGATTTGGTGATTAACCTATGATCTGATTTTCCATGTAAAGTGTTGAGCGAAAAGGTCTATATATATGAGCTACACTTCATAATTTGGGTCACTTAGAATTTGTGAAACTACGACTATTAGCGTCTTGAGCAGAAAATACTACTAAGAGATTCCTGAGCGTTAATTTGCGATAGCTTTCTGCCTACCTGAGCGATCACTTGCGAAGTACTGAACGTACTTAGTTATTCCAACCTTCCACCATATATTCTGTCTTCGGACGTGTTGCCCTTAGACATGAGCAATACCAAGGAGGCAAGGTCGATGTTTACGCACACGTGAAGGGAAGACGAGTTCCGGGGGCCCTTCGGTAGCGAGCTGTGTCTGTCGGGATCAGGAGATTCTGAGGAACGAAACTCGACGTGTGGTAACGTAGTGTGTCTAGTGTTTGACTTGTATCGGTTGTGTATTGGGCTAATCAATCAGTTTTGTATCCAGCTACGCTGCAATATAGTGATTGGTTAAACTCTTCGGGAGCAAACCCCAAGGAGTAAACCACAGTTGGGGATATAACCTCTGTAAATCTTATCTCACATTTATTTTACAGTTATTTCCTTTTCGCTGTGAGACAAACCCGACACACACCCGGCGTTACTAGGATGTATCAGGCATACTCGTCACAAGCACCAGTAGGCAAATCTAAGTCACTACATCTTAGGATTTGTGAAAAGAATAAGCATAAATTTTTATAAGCCTAATTCACCCCCCTCTTAGGCACGTTTTTATCTTCACTAACAAGGACTTGTTTATTAGCCCCATCCTTTCAACATGGCCAGTGAATGTTTTGGGAGGTAAACCCTTAGTTAGCGGACCCATTATAATTAGCGCAGTACCGATATGCGCAATTGATACTCTTTTCTTTTTCACCTCTTCTTTGACCGACAAGTATCTCAAATCCATATGTTTTATGCCATTTGAGTACTTGTCGTTCTTAGAGAAGAAAACGGCTGCAGAATTATCACAATAAGTTCTCAACGGTCTTTCAATAGTGTCAATAATACTACGACCTGAGACACAGTTTCGCAACCATAATCCATGAACTGTAGCTTCAAAGCATACTACAAATTCTGCCTCCATAGTTGAAGTAGCAATGACTGTCTGTTATGCGCTTTTCCATGAAATTGCTCCTTCAGCCAATAGGAACATATAACCAAAAGTGGATTTTCTTGAATCCGCGCATCCAGCATAGTCTGAATCCGAGTATCCAATGACGTCAAGATTACTTGATTTTCTACATGTGAGGATATGGTCTTTGGTGCCTTGTAAGTACCGAAGAACTTTCTTTGCATCTTTCCAATGGTCCTTCCCGGGATTACTTTGATATCGGCCTATCATTCCAACAGCAAAACTGGTATCTGACGATATTTGCGCATACATTAAACTCCCAACCACAAACGCATTAGGGATATTTTCCATTTCCTTTTGCTCCAAATCATTTTTAGGACATTGAATCTGATTAAATGTGTCCCCTTTCTGAATTTGAACTATCCCTGCAGTCTAAATTTCTCGAGAATTTTATTTATATAGGCTTTCTGAGACAAGCCTAACGATCATTGTGATCTATCACGGAATATTTCTATTCCTATCACATAAGATGCCTCACCCATATCCTTCATTTCGAAATTCTTGGAGAGAATAAGTCGTGCAACAAACCAATATTATTTGCAGCAAGAAGAATATCGTCAACATATAAAACAAGATTAATGAACTTGCTCCCACTGACCTTCATGTACATACACCGATCAACAGTGTTCTCTACGAAACCATATGACGTAACGGTAACATTGAACTTTAGATAACATTGTCAGGATGTTTGCTTTAAACCATATTTTGACTTCCTTATTTACACACTATGTTATCCTTTCCTTTGGTTAAGAAACCTTCTGGTTGATCCATATAAACGCCCTTTTCTAAATCGCTATTCAGAAAAATGGTCTTTACATCCATTTGGTGAAGCTCTAAATCATCATGAGCCACCAAAGCCATAACAATCCTTAAGAATCCTTCTTTGAGACGGGAGAAAAAGTTTTCGTATAATCAATACCACCTTTCTGATTATAACCTTTAGCAAGGAGTCTAGCTTTATAACGTTTGATATTGCCTTTTGAATCGCGTTTGGTCTTATAAACCCATTTACATCCAACGCGCTTTGAACCCTCAGGCAACTCTACGAGCTCCCAGACTTTGTTGTCATTCATTGATTTTAACTCATCATTCATAGCATTGATCCAATCTTCAGAATTGTTGCATTCTATAGCTTGTTTGAATGATACTGGATCTTCATCAATGCTTACGTCACATTTATGCTCAAGTGATTAAATAATGTGATCATCTAGCTGATCTTCTTTGCCTTTCAGATCTTCTTAATGTCACTTCATGTGGTATCACTTGCTCATTTGTGACTTCAACATAATCATTCGTTTCATTAGCATGTTCATTTTGTGGATTTTGAAACATTGATTGTTGTCCCGATGTGTTGTTTGGTCGTGATATTACAATGGGAACAACAACATATGGAGAAACATTTGATGTAGAAGTGTTTATCAGATTTTCTTGAATTTCTACATTTTGCAGTTTTCCACTCCCACTAATATTAACATTCTCAATGAATCGAGCATTACCAGATTCGACTCTTCTCGTACTATGGTTAGGACAATAAAAATAAATTCTGTACCCTTTCAATTTTTTAGGATAACCAGTAAAATAACCATTAATGGTTCTAGCATCGAGTTTACTTTCATGCGAATTGTATATTCTATATTCTGCTAGGCCCCAAACATGAAGATGTCTCAAACTCGGTTTCCTTCCCTTCCACAGTTCATAAGGTGTTTTAGGAACTGCTTTACTAGGAATTGTTGAGTAGATTTACAATAGTATTTTAAGGCATGCATACACAATGACAAAGGTACCGTACTATGACTTAGCATACTTCTAACCATGCCCATAAGAGTTCGATTCTGTCTTTCTGCTACACCATTTTGTTGAGGTGTATAGGGCATCGTATAGTGCCCAAATGCCTCGACTTTCAACGAATTTTGCAAACGGACCTTGACATTGTCCATTTTCATCAGATTTTGCCATAATATTCACCACCTCTATCAGATCTTACGATTTTCACTTTTCTATTTAACTTCCTTTCTACTTCGTTAATGAACACCTCAAAGAGGATCACTGATTGAGATTTTTCATGCAGTATATATAGATAACAATATCGTGAGAAATCATCTCTAAAGGTGATATAATACTTTTCACTTCCCAAGATGGAATATCAAAGGGACCACAAATATCAGTGTGTATTAACTCAAGGAGCTCACTCTTCTCATAGATGTCTTCTTTGATATGTGTCTATTTTATCTTTCCTTCAATGCAATCCACACAAACATCCTAGTCAACAAAATCCAACTGAGGTAAAATGTCGCTTTTCATCAACCTCAATATTCTTTCTTTGGATATGTGACCTAATCGTTGATGCCATAAGACAACAGAATGTTCATTAGATTCACTATGCTTAATACTTGTGTTGTGCTCATGAAAACAGAGATTCGGCAAAAGCGACGTCAAGATTAAAACGATATATAGTCAATCAAAGTACCAGAACCATAATAGTACTCACATTTATACAAAGAGAAAATGCCATTTGCAATCTCAAAAGTAAATCCTATGTCGTTCAACTTTCCAACATAATCCAACCACCAGGTATTTATAGGAACTTCAATAAGATTTGATTCAAAGCACACTGAAACGTAATGCGTACCATTCTTTTCGAACAACGCCTTGACATGTGAGACGTGAGTAGTTGCACCAGAATCCAACCACCAGGTATTTATAGGAACTTCAATAAGATTTGATTCAAAGCACACTAAAACGTAATGCGTACCATTCTTTTCGAACAAAGCCTTTTCAGGTAGTCTTTCTTGAAGTGTCCACTTTCTTGCAGAAATGACATTTCAGCTCCTTACGAATTCGACCCTCATTAACTTTCATCGGGCCTTTATCTTGTCTTTTATTCTTCTTTCCATGCTTAGTCTTACTGTCGCTAGCTCCATCGTGAACCCTGAGATGAACAGAGTCATCTTTCACTTTTTCAACCTTCCTTCTTCCTGAATCAACATGGCCTTAATTTTATGAAGGTTCCATTTTTCCTTAAGGGTGTTATAATTCACCTGAAATGGCCGAACTCAGGAGGAAGTGAGTTGATAATAAACTGAAAGAGAAAGGTCTCACTCACATCCATGCCCATCGATTTCAATTTTACTGCCAGATTAGGCATGCCTGTCACATGATCATGAATGGCTTGTGACCACTTTTTAGTCGTCAACTCACTTATTAAGGTCCCAACGACAGACTTATCAGCAATGTCTTAATGGGGGTACTCCTTAATTTTCTTTATAAATTCCTTTGTATTATCTATCTTGGTCATTGATGCTTAACATTTTCAGCTATGGTCATCCTCAAGAGGTGCAAATTCAGCTTATTAGAGCGTTCCCAATTCTCATAATAGGACTTGTCAGCTTCAGTACTGGTCTCTGTAATGGCTGCAAGCGTTTCATCATAAATGATAGCCAAATTCAAATCCATAACACCTAAGTGTAAATTGATTTGTTCTGCCCAATCATTATAGTTTTGCCCAGTAAACTTGAGTAAACCATTTCGCAAGGTAAACAGATTAGCAGAACCTGCAAAAGCTTGCGAACTCACACAACTTCAATGCATTCAAATAATTGGTAAACCTTAAGTATATATTTATATTCACCTTTGGGTAATATTTAAATACATAAATCTATACATAAAGATGCTTATAAAAAATTACTATAACAAATATCAGCATGCAATGTCTGTATGAGTCATCTTTGGAAACAGTCATATTCATCGAGCATGTGACGAATCCTTTCAGTGCCATTAATTATCCGCAACGGCCACCTTTGGGTGACCCCATAGCATTATAACTAAAGATCTCAGTTGTTCAATTCTGTATAATATATTAGCATCATCAAAGAACAACTGAAATTACATGATTAAATATTTAAAATATTCAAGCGAGGTCACTTTGGTGATACAAGCTTTCATTAATATATATATATATAATTTTGTAAATGTCAGTGTGAACCACATGAAAAAAAATATTTGGCGCTCATATGCATAACAACACTTACACATAGATTAAACAATTAATTCATAGATCACATCATTCATTTACGAGTCGCATGATACTGACGAAACAAATATTCATGCAAGCAATTAATCGAACACTATACATGCATCACTACTGTATGTCGATAGAAGGCATGAAGGCGACGGATAATCCATTATAATTCACACATCATATAACAATCTCTAATGATGAATCGATAACACGCAGCTCTGATACCGTATGTAAGTTTCATAACAATAAAACATGAATCTCATCTCATTCGTGGGATCTTAGATAACTATTGAATCAATCCATAGACAAGGACATTAAGATTAATGTATAATGGTATCTTGCTCCACTGAAGTCTTGATTCTTCACACCTTCGCACACTTGATTTTATTTGCTCTCTACCTTCCTTACATCCTCTTTTGTGATGATATTCAAGAAGTTTCGTTTGAAATATATATTATCTTCTCACGTTCGTGGTGAGCAGTTTATTTACCACTTACTAGACCAACTCACCCACTCATCTCAGAGTGGTTTTTTGTCCCCAAAAAGAAACGTATGAAGAGAGAACTAAGGGGATTTAAACCCTAGGAATCCTGTTTCTCAAATACCCAATAACCATCATCTTGGGTCAACTACTATAGATTCTGAGGCCACTAATTTAAATATTCTAACACAAACTGCAAAAGAAAAAAACAAGTAAACAAAAACAACAATTATATCTGGAGTCGACCTTACTTAGAACAGGATGGTTTTGGGACCTGCCGGTACAGACTAATGTGGCTTGGAGTTGGAGGAAGATGTTACAGTTGCGGTCGTTGGTTCGACTACTTATATCTTTCAGTATCGGGGATGGGTCGACAATGTGGTGCGGCAGGACCTGTGGCTACTTCCTGGGACGCTCATCGAGACATTCCCCAGGGGTCCAAGGGTGATGGGTCTTCCCCATGATGTCCAATTGAGCGCGGTTGTTGGGCTTGAGGGGTGGCAGTGGCTGGCCCAATGAGTAGGGGGCCGGATCTCTACTGCGTAGGAGATCAGTCAGCTCTTACCGCCAGTCTGGCCTAACGAGCAGGATACAGTTCGATGGGTTGGTTGGTTGATGGTGTTGGATTACCCGACGTGTACTGATAAGTTAGGATTTTACGCTATTTTTATACCCCGAAAAAGCATATTTTCGGCCGTTATTTATCCGAATACACGTGGATAGCCTACCCTTACGTACATACTTTTTGTTTGACAGATATTGGAGCAAAAGAATCAAAGTCGAGCTATAATTCGCACTTGGGCTGCACTCTAATTATGACAAGAATGGGTTATAGGTATTAAAGTTCAGCCCATTAATATCTCAAGCCCAATAAAGAGATTAATTATGGTGGCTTATGCAAGTGGAAATTGTCAGCAACCCACATCATCGATTTGCTCTCATTCAAAGTCTTGCAAGGAGCGACAAAATCAAGTTTGAGCATTAAGTCGGTGATTTGAAGTTCTATTTGAAGGAAAGACAAGTCAAATATACGATGGATATATAGATTCGATATGCAAATCAATCTCTTGTTGAAGTCGGTGGAATTCCAATGTCGGCTGATTTTCTACTATAAAAAGGGAGCTTGGCAGCGAATAATGGGAGAGGAACCGAGGGCGGAAAATAAAAAAAGCAGATCAACGACAGAAAATAAAGCGAGCGACAGGAAATAAAGAGACGAACGGCTGCGAGGAACTTTTGACGGCAAAGAAGACAAGAGTAAGCTAAGAGCGATCCCGAGGGTCTCCAAGGCGTTTCTCCCTCGTTCACGACGGGAGACGCCGCGGCGACGCGTGACAACTCGAGCATCGTGAGGGGCGAATTCTATACTTTTATTATTTCGTTTTCAACAATGTTTTCCATTAATTCATTGTTGATTTCGTTTATTCCCATGTTAGCTTAATTCCTTTCGTGATTGAGGCCATATGAGGCCGGATTTATGACTACGTATTAATGCAATTATTATTTTATTTAATTATATGATTTGAGTTATATATTCTTTGTTTGTGCTTCATGTGCGTACGTGTGATTGGCCTCCATGCGTATGATTATTGATTGGTTTATGAGACGGACTAAGTGATTAAACGATTAGAAGAAAACATTGAATATCACTACGTAAAACCGACCAGAGATGGAATTCGGTTTCGTATGTGTGGTTTCTGAGACCTTAGGCGTCGAAAGCGTCTAAACTCGGGGAATTTCACGAATATCAAAATGCACATGTAGGAACTAGAGTCATATAGGAATATAGTTGATTGGTTCACTACTCATGTAGGGTTGCTAGTTACGTGAATAACGGGTAGCACATATATTAGGAAATTCCACCTTGACTTGATTCATGTTGATTAGATAAATTAGATTGCACGAAGACGTAGAAATAATTCGTGCCGAGCATGTGTCTTGATCACGTCGTCGTCAATTGTTCTATCCTCATATAGTTTATCCGCGCTTATTTCATTTATTTGCGTTTATCTCTTTTATCAAATTTTCAAATATAAAAATCTCCTTAGTCTAAATTAGAATTAGGAATATTATCTTAGAATTAATCGAGCTGTCTTCGTGGATCGATACTCGGACTCCGTCCGTTTTATACTACTTGCACGACCTAGTACAGTTGCTAGTATTTGAGCGTGTCAAGTTTTTGGCGCCGTTGCCGGGGACAGCGATATATTAGTTCTAGGAGTTATTCTAAGTTTTAGTTTAGACCTTTTAGTTATTTTTATTATCATCATTATTCTTATTATTATTACTATTTTTTTTATATACTTTGATACTCTCATCTTTCTCGTTTGTTTTTGTAGGATAAGGGATGCAACGATACTCGCAATATTCTCCCGAGACCTATGCGACATGCGATGATGAACTGGAGTGCGACTTTTGCGGATGCCGACATCTCACTAGTGAATGCAAGTATAATCGTTACGAGCCTCCACGATTGTGGTATGATGGACGAGGGGAGAATTGCTACTCTTACACTGGCGATTATTCACCTTCTCCCTCGCATGATTACTTTACTCCACCTCAAAAAGAAAAAGCCACTTGGGAGATAGCGCTCGAAAAGATGGCAGGTTCGTATGAGCAGCCATTAATTCAAAAATATGCCCAACAACAGATTGATCCGCCCCAAAAAGAAAAAGCCGATTGGGAGATAGCGCTCGAAAAGATGGCAGTGATACAAGAAGTCAGTAGTCGTACATCTACGAGTTTTCAGAGTCTAAAAATGGAGTTGGAGAATCTGACGGCCCAATTTGAAAAGCTAAAAAATGCCGTGTGTGAACGCAACCACATTGAGTCAAATCCAGAAGAGCACATAGAAGCCATTCCATTGAGTTGTGAAATAACTCAAGAACCGGTGTTGGAACCAAGTGAAGCTAACGATGAGATCGAGTTAGGAAAAACCAATCAACCCGCAGAGGCTACTGTAGATTTCGTTCCAGCCGAGCCGAGTCTCCCAGAAGTTCTTGAGGATGCTATGTTTTCCATGGAGTTGGAGGACCACCAAGAAACTAGTGAGCATGAAAGCGAGAATTTCGCAGTATATGATGTCGTGGAAAAGAGAAAGATGGAGCCCGAGACTTTCGATCCGATTCTACGCTTGGTTATGGGGTCACCGTATCTTTCAGATGGCATATTCGCTGAGGAATTCATTAAGGCATCGATGATCTTTGATTTCGATATTATTTGGGAGCAGAAAGTCGACCCATGGAGAGAGTTTAAAGATTGCGACCATGCAAAGCTGTACCATTCTGAGATCAAACTTCTCTCCAAAAAGATGAAATCAAGGTGTTCAGTACTTCTACTGAACATGCAGAGTCGTGGACCTTCAACACGAACGAGAGTCGAGCTAACGACTATAAAAGCAGCGGTTCTTGGGAGGCACCCAAAGGCCTATCGATGCATATATATTATATTATATTTACTTTTATTCCTATTTTATTTTTTTGTCTAATAAATTCGCTCTCACGGTGCCGTGTAGTCATGTTTTCTCGCAGGCTCATAACCAGTTTGGGGGTTGCCCGTTCGTGATGGTTGCTTGTTTACTGCGGATCAACAAAGTCTTCTATATCGATCGACTAAAAATTCAGGGCAGTGTCACTTTCACTCTCTCTTTGCTTTTATTTTACACATTGAGGACAATGTGCTATTTAGTTTGGGGTGGGATGTGACACATTCTAATTTAATATGCTTACATGTTTAGGTATCGATGTATTTCGGTCATTTTAGTGGGTAAAACTGATGAAGGTTGCGATTTGAACGTCATCTGTGGAATCTCATGTCAATGATGAAAATTTTTCAAATCTTACCATGTCGTGATATGATTCGACGAGTTGAGTGTGATAGTCTTACATGTTGTATTGTCGTGATATTAGCATGATTATTTGGCTACATTGACTGCTTTAGAAGAGTATTGCGTATCATGAAGCACAAACCCAGCTATATATGTGAGTTTTTGAGCCTTCAGAGATTAGTTCAGAGCAACTCATTATGCTCGGTGTTTATTCTTGTGTGACACGCATGGCCTGAATATTTTCAAACTTGCTCTGTTATGCATGTCAATGGTTACAATGTGGATTTTTTTATGTGCGAAAATGAGAAGGGCACTAGGATTGAGTCATTGGCCTAAATATTTCCCTACCTTACGTATTTACCACTTAGTGAGCCCCTTTGAGCCTTATTTGACTTATTTGTTGATTTGGAGCCCAGATATTTAGCAGCCTAATTGCCTCAAATTTAGCCTGTACGACCCGTATCGACGTGTTAATTTATCGATATCGTGAATAGTGACTTGTTGGTTGAGAAGGAGCTAATCGTCGATGCATTTTAGTTATGAACTCGTCCTATGATATAGAGCTCTCGTCGTAATATTGCAGCGGATTAGAAACCTCTCTCTTCGATAAGAGGTACAAAAAAGATGAGAGGGGCTGGTTTGAAAGAAAAACAAAAACAAAAAAAAAATAAAAAAAACAAAAAAAAAAGAAGAAAAAAAAAAGAGAGAAGGAAAAAAGGAGGAAGAAGCGGGCGAGAAGAGCTAGAAAAGGAAAAATGACGAGTCGAGTGAAAAATAGGCACGACGTTAGAAGAGCGAAATAAGTGGTGAGAAGAGCGATTCGATGATTGACACGTTTGATACTTTTAGCTCACTTTCCCATATGACGCACCTTTCAGAACCCGAGCCCCCATTACAACCTTCGATGAAAGACCCTTTGATTTGTGCATGACTTCTACTAGTGACTATGATGTGATATATTTGCAAGCTTAGAGTAATATCTTTCCATGTCGTGAGTTGAGCGTCTTTATATAGATCCCTTTGAAAACACCCCGAGCGACTTGAGCGATCCTTGTGAGAGTTGTGAATTGATGCGTGGTATAATCCTAAAAATGTCTTTCATGCTATGATATGATTGCGACTTATCCCCTCATGCCTCGTGTTTTGACTAGATCGTTCATTAGTTGATGATTATCTCGACTTTATATGCTTTTACGTTTTCTGAGATGAACAGGAGAATTTTATTGACTGATATTTTATAATCCTAACTTAACTTAGTTTTATTCCGCTTTCATGATCGAGGACAATCGAAGCTAGTTTGGGGGTTGTTGATAAGTTAGGATTTTACGCTATTTTTATACCCCGAAAAAGCATATTTTCGGCCGTTATTTATCCGAATACACGTGGATAGCCTACCCTTACGTACATACTTTTTATTTGACAGATATTGGAGCAAAAGAATCAAAGTCGAGCTATAATTCGCACTTGGGCTGCACTCTAATTATGACAAGAATGGGTTATAGGTATTAAAGTTCAGCCATTAATATCTCAAGCCCAATAAAGAGATTAATTATGGTGGCTTATGCAAGTGGAAATTGTCAGCAACCCACATCATTGATTTGCTCTCATTCAAAGTCTTGCAAGGAGCGACAAAATCAAGTTTGAGCATTAAGTCGGTGATTTGAAGTTCTATTTGAAGGAAAGACAAAGTCAAATATACGATGGATATATAGATTCGATATGCAAATTAATCTCTTGTTGAAGTCGGTGGAATTCCAATGTCGGCTGATTTTCTTCTATAAAAAGGGAGCTTGGCAGCGAATAATGGGAGAGGAACCGAGGGCGGAAAATAAAAAAAGCAGATCAACGACAGAAAATAAAGCGAGCGACAGGAAATAAAGAGACGAACGGCTGCGAGGAACTTATGACAGAAAATAAAGCGAGCGACAGGAAATATTAGGAACTTTGTCCATTAATTCATTGTTGATTTCGTTTATTCCCATGTTAGCTTAATTCCTTTCGTGATTGAGGCCATATGAGGCCGGATTATGACTACATATTAATGCAATTATTATTTTATTTAATTATATGATTTGAGTTATATATTCTTTGTTTGTGCTTCATATGCGTACGTGTGATTGGCCTCCATGCATATGATTATTGATTGGTTTATGAGACGGACTAAGTGATTAAACCGATTAGAACAAAACATTGAATATCACTACGTAAAACCGACCAGAGATGGAATTCGGTTTCGTATGTGTGGTTTCTGAGACCTTAGGCGTCGAAAGCGTCTAAACTCGGGGAATTTCACGAATATCAAAATGCACATGTAGGAACTACAGTCATATAGGAATATAGTTGATTGGTTCACTAATCATGTAGGGTTGCTAGTTACGTGAATAACGGGTAGCACATATATTAGGAAATTCCACCTTGACATGATTCATGTTGATTAGATAAATTAGATTGCATGAAGACGTAGAAATAATTCGTGCCGAGCATGTGTCTTGATCACGCCGTCGTCAATTGTTCTATCCTCATATAGTTTATCCGCGCTTATTTCATTATTTGCGTTTATCTCTTTTATCAAATTTTCAAATATAAAAATCTCCTTAGTCTAAATTAAAATTAGGAATATTATCTTAGAATTAATCGAGCTGTCTTCGTGGATCGATACTCGGACTCCGTCCGTTTTATACTACTTGCACGACCTAGTACAGTTGCTAGTATTTGAGCGTGTCATGTACTGGAGACGCCACGTCCTCAGATACGGTGCTGAACAAAAATTTTCCGATTTCCAGATTGCGCTCGTTGCTCGGATGAGAATAGTAACGCATTGACACGTAATAGGGCGGGTCGAACCCGTATAGATTTTCCAGTTGAAGCGAGTGGCAGCTCCTCGTCCTTTTCTTCAAGACTACAATCAATGGTGTGGATGGCACTAGATCGTCACGCCGACCTCGTAGTGTACCACGAAATCAGTTCTCTAAAGATGGCTAGAGAGAACTGAGCGTCGTGTGGTAGAAAAGTGTATGCGTTCGGTGTGTGTTTTGTGCCTTAGTAATTTCTAAGATCACTCTTAAATTATGAAATAGGGCTACCCTATTTATAATAGTTAGGATCGAAATCTTCACCCATTCAAACGTTTGAGATTTTCTATTTTCACTTCTAAAGGTTTTGAGAGATTTTTGCCATATATATCTCTTCCCTTTTGAAATCAAAATTCATACAAGGAAACTTAACATAATTAGACAACTAAACTAAATACCAAGTCAAACTAAGTATCTTCAAATATGGTACAAAATTCAAAATTTAATCCTAGATTAAATTCGAGATTTCCAACTTAAAATAAATAATATTCCAATCGTTTCCATATTTATATTTAATTTTCGAAATTACTTCCCAATGTATAATTCGAAAATCAGCTTAGGGTTAAATTTCAATCTTACCCTCAAGCCTTGTAAGAACTTGGCCAAGCCCAAGTCTTAAAGTTAGTTTCATACGAAGTCCGACTTCGGTCCATTAAACGGCATGAGGCCCACTAAGGCGCAACCCAACGGCTCATTAAGGCCCAAAACACTTTCGCTCCTTATCAGTACACGTTGATGATCCTTTTTAAGTCCGACTCTCTAGGTTCGACTCAATCGGCAAGGGAGGATTCCAAGAGTCCGGTACTTACCTAGCCAATCCCGCAGTACCGGACCGTAACCTGGTTCGAATGCGAATTTCGACCCAGTCTTTATTCCAGAACCTTATTATAGATTATAGTACTATGTATAAACCCTTCAGCTGTGTCTCAATCGAGTGAGGGCCATGGTCTATGTCAAACTCACTACTCGATTCTATGATAAAACTGAGACGAGCAAATTATCAAACTACCATTCATGTCTAACATGACTTGTTCAATACCTTGGCCAAGGATTTCATAATTTCCCATCGCCGTCCACATAGGACACTTGTCTCGATTACTTACGAGACTGCAAATCCGTACTTGTCGGTCTTAGCCCGATAATCGCAAATCGTTATCAAAACCGCATCTGGCCCGCTGGTCAATGCAACAGCAAATCGGGTCGAGGGGAACCAGTAACAGTCGAGACTTCAAAGTCAACTCCCTCAAAGCCCCTTTCGGTCTAAGGTTCACGTAGACTACTATAGTGTTGTCGTCGGTCATTGACACTCCGTGAGCAATAAGCCATGTTCGACAGTACGACTCGTGAGTCAGAGTCCATGAAACGATTCAATCCCTTGATTGGATTCGTATCACAAGTCATGACCTCCGGTTCTAAGCGGGATATCAGCACATGATAGGTCATCGACAAATAAGCCGTGATCGGTTATCCAGCACCCAACTGGAGCCTCAGGCTTACGTACCTTTTAATGTTCGAGGTTAAGAGTCCACTGGTGCCTTCCTCTATCGTGCCCATCAAGAACGGTGACTCAACTCGACACATTTGGATTTGTTCATTTATTGCTTTACAGGATTCTAAGTAAAGAAATCTTATATTCAATAAATGAACAATGTCTTTCAATAAACACACGAAAATATCTTATTACACAAAAGGTCGGATGATAAATAAGCTAAACCCTATACAATCTAATCCTCGTATAACATTCGAGGGAATATTCCTAAAAATGGGCGTTCTTGTGAGCTCAATCAGAGAGGCGATGAGATTTAGGAGGGATCCAGTGGCGTGGGCACCTCTAATTGGCGGCATGCTCTGAATTTGGTTAATCATGCTCAGCTCTTCATGAGCTGAATCGACTTTGCGTAGGAAAATAAATTGAAAAGAAGAACTTCTTATTCTCTGTTAATCGCAAATGTACATTGTATGCTCTTCTGTTAGGTCCCCAATTGTCCAACCTAGATTGAATTTAGAAGAATCGAATAGTAAATCTGAGAAATTCGAAGCTAACGTATGAGATTGACCATTGAAGCTTGGGAGAGAATAACTTGGAGCTCAAGCAAGGGTTGTCGAATTTTTCTCTCTAAAATTTTCGATTCTAATTTTCCAATCTGATTTCCCTTGTACAACACACTCCTTATTTCCTAGGAGTTCACTTATATATACCACCTCGTTGTATATTTACACAAGTAGTCCTACACAATGACTAATTACCATTTAGCCCAAGACTACTAATTTACATAGCAAGAATAAGACAACTCTATTAATTGAATACAATAAAATAGTCTCAACTATCCCCCCTTTGTATTCAATTTTCAACATTGCACGGGTTGTCTTCGTCTTGCAATGAAAAGAGTTCTCGAGTCCTCGAAATCTCCTCTTTAGAAAATCTTCAAGCTCCACGATCTTCTATGTGTCGGCTTTTTCTTTGAATCTTCTTTTGAATTTCTTCTACCTAATGCCGTAAGATGTACGAAGTTCTTGCCGGATTTAAAAAGTCCGCGTTCCATCTATCCCGTTGAAAGCGCCCGAAACTCGAAACTTCCCGTATTTGGGTCAACCTTGTGATAAGATCGGGGAGTCCGATGTGAGGTTTGGAGAGGTGGACACGGTTGGCAAATTCGATCGTTGATGCAGTGGACATGGTTGGCAACTTCGGTCCTTGATGCAGTGGACACGGTTGGCAACTTCAGTCCTTGATGATGCTTTATCATGTGTCGTTCGGTCCTTAGTCCTTGCTTCTTCTTCCGAAAGCAAGGGGCTTGTGAAAGTCGAGGAGAGGGCTCGGGGTTTAGCCATCTTCTTCATTTCGCCAGATTCGTCTTCTCCAAATGGAAGCTGTCTGGTTCGGCCTCGAAGAAGCGTCTCAAGTTCCAGAAGAAGGTAGGCCATCTCTTTTTCGCTAAATCTTCGAGAGCAGAATTCGAAGTGATGGTTGGAAGATCTTGTTGGAAAGCGTCCAATTCACACACCTGAAATCACTAAAAAGCTCCCCCGAGGATTTAGTCGTTTAAAAAAGATTCACGGGGAGTTCATGATTCTAAAGTACACTCTAAAAGCGTAAACATGACTTATTACAGTTAAAATTACCCCCCCTTAAATTCATATTACTCCACCTCAGAGCATCTCCAACCGTTCCCTCTATGTATAACGTTGCTACAGTTAAATTCCTCTATACATACAGTTTAAACAGTAGTGACAACTCCAACCATCTCCTCTATATTTTCCTCCAAACCTAATAATACCATTATTTTGTTTATTTTATATTATATTTAATATTAGTTAATGATTTAAACTTATCTATGATACTTGGTCGTCTTAATTATCAGAATAATTAATCATTAAAGTTAACAGAAATTTATAATATTAACTTATTATTTAATTAATTAAATTATTGAAATTGAAATCTCAATATTAAAGAAAATTATTGGAAGTAATTTATAGTAATAAACCCCCACATCCAATTTTAAAAGTACAACTTTACCATAAAATAAAACCTATAATAAATAAAATGGGGACATGTCAATGACATTATTTGAATAAAATCAACGACATTATTTGAATAAGATCATTATTAGTCCATGGCATGTCTGCAATTTCTATATAGTTTATGGGTGTTTTAGTAATTGCCAATCATTTCCCCAATCCCCAGTCGTTTCTTCGTCGATCGTTCCTATTTTCTTTCCTCGAGAAGAAATCAAAATGAAAAACAAAACAAAATAAATAAATAAAGGTTGGATAGCGGGTGAACAGTACCCCGCAATAGGTAGCGGGGCACTGTAGCACCCGCCATGAATAGGGTGGCGTTTGGCGGGCGGTTGGAGCTCCCCCAACGCCAAATCTCCAGCGGAACGCCAGCTTTGGCGTGCCGTTGGAGATGCTCTCAATTCATGCTCATTGGAAACATATAACGGAGTAATTTCAAAATAATAGAGTAATTTTTCATTCTCCCCCTTAATTCACATTTTTGCACTAAGAATCATGACTCCCCCTCAAATAGTGCTCATATAGTGTAACAATTTCGCAAAGATATACATATTCACCAAGATATGCATATGAGAATTTAACACATTTGACACAACGAATAGTGCCGCATACAATCACTTCAGCATATATGCATGAACCCCTAAGCATGCATACTAAAATTTGTGTAACCATATAAGCAAGAAATATTTTGCTTTTAAACAAGTCTCTGCCAATGCATGTGCAAGCATTTGAAAATAATTTTTCATGCATATGAAAAATGTGAGTAAAATAAATGCAAAAATACAAGAAAAAAATGCATGAAAAATATGCAAAGAAAATATGCGAAAAAATTCAAAACAATACTTTACGATTTTTTTAAGATTTTTTATTAATATTTTTGTTTTATTATAGGGTCAGATTACGTAACTTTGATCATTTTCACGCAAATATTTCACATAACACATAGAATAATAATTCGCCGTCAAGCATGTCGTCAAACTAAGTCCTAAGTTCATAGAGTGATCCATTTCGACAACTGTCACGAGGGTCTCTCTAGCGCTCAATTATTTTTGTCATGGGATTTATATACTGGATATAGCACTCATGTCAACACAAGCAAAATTTTATCAATTAACCTGCTATCAAGGCGCTTTTAATCATTTCACTGAGCGAGAGACCGTCGATTAGGAATCAAAAGGACTTTTAAGGTATTTAGGATTTTGGTTCTGACTTAGAAGGGAAGGAAAATATTTAGGAATCGTGGAGTAAAGATCCTCTTCCTTTTCTTCGTCGTCCTCTTCACCGGCATTTTCTTTTTCATCCTTTAGTATTTTTTCATATTATTTTCTACACTTGCTCAAGCTGAAGCTTCGCTTCTCTATGAGGCTGAGAGATTATCTAAGGTAAAGTTCTTCTTGTTGGTTCTCGGGTCGATACCGTGCTCCTCTTCTTTTAATCTCTAAAGAGGTTTCGAAGATTATCGATTTGGAGAAGTCCGCAGTTATGGAATTCGAACCCAAGGCCGTGCTCCTCTTCTCGTTGTCTCGATATAAGACAAAATTATCGTTGGAGAAGTTCACTTCGTAGTGCTCCTCTTCCAGCCGTTCTGACGACGAGATTATCGAAGGAGAAGTTCACAGCAAGATCCATGCCCTCTTCTTATGATTTCTAGAAGATTTCAATAATTGGGAAGGCAGGTTCTTTTGGACTATTTGTTGTGCGTTGAGCATTCCTCGTGTACGTTTTCCACCTCCTTTTGTCATCATGTTCTTCTTTTTCTTTCGTCGCCTTTTTCTCCCCCTCCTTTTTCTCGTTTATGCAACCCTCCAAAATTTATGAATTACGGTTGAAGGCTTGATCGGATACAAGTGAAGAAAAGGATATCGGAGAAGGCTCAAATGGGATGACTAGAGGAATAATTTCAAGGATGATATTTTGATTTTGGCCAAGTGAAGAATTTCCTACGTGCCCTAATCATTTTCCTAACAATCTATCGCAAGGCATGTATGAAGCGAAGAAATACAAGTTAAGACAAGCGTTTGATGTGTGACTCGCTCAAGGATAAATTCCAGAAAAAATAATAAGCCTCAAAATCTCACATATATGATGTGGCTTTGTGTCTAGTGGAATAAACGGTGACCTTTAGACAAAAGAATGCGACTAAATATTAAACAAATAACCAATCATATATCAAGGAAAGATTTTTGTGAACAAATCAAAGTAGATTGAGTAATCGTCATACCCCATTTTTTCGTTGTTTTTGTTTTTGTTTAATTTTGTTTTTCAAAACAATGCAAAAAAAAAAAAAAAAATTGTGTGTTTTTATTTTTCTATTTTTTTTATTTTTAATTTTCGTTGTACTTAATTTCTTGTATATGTTTTTTTGTTGTTTTTTTTAAATGACAATAAAAAATAAAACCTATGCAAGAAAAAAGGTAAGGAAATAAATAAATGCATGATTTTTTATGTTTATAGTTTTTTTATTTCTATTTTCAAAGGAAATGAAGATGCATTAGAACAAAAAGAGAAAAAATGCATGAAAAGTTTTTTTTTTTAATTTTTATAGCTATATGCGTAAAATGCGTAAAAAATATTTTAACATTCAGCTCAGATGCATAATGTACCAAATTGTAATACCTAAGAAATTAATTGTGACTTATCCTAAAATTTCAGTACGTTTTTAAAAAAAATGAGTAAGGAACTTTGTCACCGAGTTTTCATGTAGGTAGGGAATTGTTGTAGTTGCTCTGCCGCTCGACCTTGATCATGTATGTGGAGCAGCTACCATCAAAGTACCATACATGAGGAAAATTTGCAAAACTATTGGGACTTTGGTACCCATTGTTGTATGGGTCCTCCCTTATTAGAAGAAAACGAGTTAGTCGTAAATCGTGTAAAATTAGAGTGTGATCCTAAGTCGCTCGATGATGTAGTCTTTGGAATCCATATTTCACTAGGACTTTGTGACTTGATATCCGACATAGGAATCCATTTTGCTTGATTTTACAGGGATAAGTAATTCTAGCATGTGAATATGTGCTCCTAGAATGTTTACTTGTAAAGGTCTTCTCGGTACCTAGTCGTATAAATGCTTATCGAAATGAACTTTGACTAGATACTTCATGTAAGAATACGAGCAAATAGAATGATAAGCATGTAAAGTAGAAGTGTCGTATTTCCTACGTGGAGAATGCACATTTTTCACATTAGAATGAGAATAAGAATTTCGAAAATTATTTTCAAATCTAGGCTTTTTAAATGAGAAATTAGTAGAATCATTTTGAAGCACACGATGAACTTTGTGCGCTAGAACTTGAAATATATTCGTGAAAATTTTTCTTTTTGGAGGGAGAGCCACTTTCAAAGTTCGTACTTCTAAAAATTGATAGGCTTTACGAACATGTAGAAGTAACGGCTTCAAAAATTGGAGTATCTGATCTATTGGCGCTCAAAGGCTCTTTTTATTTCTTAACCTGCTTAAAGATTAACTTTTCTTGTGAGGAAGCTTTGAGATTAGATATTTCTAATAACAGCGCAATCTTTTCTGCTTCAAAATTCTTTCTTTCCTTTTCTAATATAGACTTTAAATCCTCTATTTTCTTAAGAATATGAGGTATACCGACGGAAGAAAGTTTTCAGAATGACGAGATTTTGCTTCCTCTGTCTTAGAAGTCGCAAGAAGATTTTCTAAATTTTTAATATTAGAATAGAGCTTCTTATGTTCTTCACCTAAGAAAGCATGGTTAGCTTGAGCAGTGCTCTTTTCGATTTCGCAGGCATTTAAACTCTTGGTCAGTTCATTAATCATAGCATTAGAATTTTCTAATTGAGATTCTAGACTAGTGATCTTAGAGTTGGCATTTGTTAATCTACAATTGAGGCTAGCTTTCTCGTCGAGGTTCCTAACCAAATAATTGTAGTTATTTTCTAGCTTGGCTTCCAATCCCTTAATTTTTGAGCTATGAGTCTCTAACTGTGGCGTCTTAGTCTCACTAACTTTCAAGCTCTTATTTAGTTCATCTATTTTCAAATTAGAGCTTCTAAGTTCTAATTCGAGACTAGATTTTCTCCTCAGACTTAGATAATTTATCTTCTAACTTTTTGTATTTTTCTGCTCAATTTTCATGTTAGCATACCTAGTTTGTAAGGATTCTAACATGTTAAACAATGTAGAGTTAGCATACCTGCTCAATTTTCATGTTAGCATACCTATGTCTCTAACTGTGCCATTTTTTTTTGCTTCTTTGAAATTGACTTGATCTTTGTGGACTTCTTATGTAATTCCTTCTCAATTAACCGTAGTTGACGTCCAAACTCCTTCAGTCGTTCATCATTGTCGGAGCTAAAATCGTCGGAGCTAGTGTCATCAGATCGAGTAATTGAGTAGGTGTCCATTTTGATTTTTAAAATTTTTATTTATTTATTTCTAAATTTTGTTGGATATTTGGATCGTAATGTGTTTGGTGATTTGGATTTTTTTTAATACTGATTAAAATATTTGGCTTTTAAAATTTCAGATTCGAAAAGATTTTGGTTTTTAATGTTTGATTTAAAAATTTAATAGTATATACCAAAAGCTTTTTCTATAATGTGCCAATTTGAATGTTACTGTTTTCGATCGAAAAAAAATTCTTATCAACTTTTATTTAATGTCGATCGAAAATAATTTGCGAATAAAATTTTTTCGAATGATAAAGTTTTTCGCCTGAAAGTATAAAACACATTTTTCCGATAGAATATTACTTCTGATTTGAATGTAAATTTGAAACAGCAAATGTTTATCGACGACTGTAAGAAAAAAAATTTTCAATGGCTTTTAAAGTTTTGATGAGGTAGTGAAACGATGATTAAAATGATGATAATGAGTGACGTGCAATGAGTACTTAATGATGATTAAGTCCTGTATTTTATAGTTCTGCAGGAGCTTAGTTTTTCGATCGTGTCCTTCTAGAATATCTATATAATTTTTTTGATGATGAGCTGTCTCGATCAATTTTATTCGATCATAAAACTTTCTCATCCAATGGTTAATTGATACTTTGACTTTCAAAGGTCTTAATATGAAATTTCGCCCTAGTGCTGCTAATGTACTGTTTTGGATTATGTCTAATCAATGACCAATTGTCGTGCGAGAAATTTCTCGATCGAATACTGTTTCGATGAATAGTAATGTTTTGCTGAATAGTATTGTTCTATCGTAATTTTTTTCGATCAATAGCTTTGAGCAATTTCTCGATCGTTACCGTTCTCGAAGGATAACTACAGTAATATGCAAATAACGAATTTAGCTATGCTCATCGAGAAACTTAACTGAAGCCTTTTACGAGAACTTGTAAAATATAGAATTCAATCAAACACAATTAATAGTGCAGATTAAGCATGTTATTGATTGAAAATCATATAATAACAGTTCTAACACAGAATCAGACCAGAAAACAGCAAGACATGTCAAATTTTTCAGAAATTGGATGAATTTCACGAACACATATTATTCGAACGAAAACAACAAATCAGTCTATCGAAGTTCGGGTAATCGATCGAAATCATGAATTTGACAAGAGCAAACACTCAATTCAGCACAATCAAAGCAAAATCAGTCCAATTTTCGAAAAACCAGACTAAGGACTCGAAGAACAATTTTCAATCAAGTATTCAAAATTCGCCAAAATTTGTCGTTCGATCGAACGAACACAAGCTCAGATCAATTAGAAACACATAATCGAACCTTAATAACATCCAAACAAGCCGAATAAAGAAACATCAGATCGAAAAGCAGCGATGAACAGTCGCGTGCGAATAGTAACTCGCGATGAACAGTAACTCGCGAAAAAAACCAGTTTTAGATTTCAAAAATTCAATCCTAATTTCGATTCAAATCCTGTCACGCTCAGCTCTGATACTAATTGCTAGGTCCCCAATTATCCAACCTAGATCGAATTTAGAAGAATCAAATAGTAAATCTAAGAAATTCGAAGGTAACGTATGAGATTGACCATTGAAGCTTGGGAGAGAAAATAACTTGGAGCTCAAGCAAGGGTTGGCGAATTTTTCTCTCTAAAATTTTTCAATTCTAATTTTCCATTCCGATTTCCCTTGTACAACACACTCCTTATTTCCTAAGGGGTTCACTTATATATACCACCTCGTGCTATATTTACACAAGTAGTCCTACACAATGACTAATTAACATTTAGCCCAAGACAACTAATTTACATGGCAAGACTAAGACAACTCTATTAATTGAATACAATAAAATAGTCCCAACATCTTCTTATATACAAAGTGTAAAAGACAAAAATACCCTTATGCAACTAACTAATAAAGCGTAAATAATTAGCTAGCACGTCTCTGTTCACCTCTCTATCTTCAGCATGGGATAACTCTTAACCCCCCCCCCCCCCCCCCCAACAAGCTAAGCAATGAAGGAATGTCTTCTTGCTAAGCTTGGACAGAATGGAAGAGAAGAGGGGCCTCGACAAAACTTTTGTAAATACATTAGCAAGTTGCATATGTGACGGTGTGTGAAGAGGCAAAATAAATCCGCACTGATAATG
Source organism: Craterostigma plantagineum (assembly GCA_027422505.1). Classification (NCBI taxonomy): domain Eukaryota; kingdom Viridiplantae; phylum Streptophyta; class Magnoliopsida; order Lamiales; family Linderniaceae; genus Craterostigma; species Craterostigma plantagineum. Next base: position 1,779,885 of record JAPQWV010000055.1, read on the forward strand.
CAAACGAACAAGGTGGTCAAATTCTAAGTGTTTTGTCCTTTCATGAAATAGTGGATTCTCTGTGATTGGCAGCACGATTATCACACCATAAAGAGATAGAAAGAAGAACCGAAACACCATGATCATGGAGAAGATCACTCAAGCAAAGGAGCTCGCGAACAATGTAACCCATACTACGATGCTACGCTTCAGTTGATGAGCAAGCAACCGTCGTTTGTTGCTTGGTCTTCCAAGATACCAAAGAGGGGCCAATAAAAATCAAAAAGCCTGTGACCAGACTTGCGATCCAAAGGGTGGCAGCCCATTCAACATCACAAAAAGCTTCGAGCTTGAGATCAGAGTGGGCGGAATAAAACATGTTGAACTCAACAGTCCCTTTTAAGTACTTCAACACATGAATCATTATCCCAATGAGCTTGGCACGGCTTGCCGACTGAGTTGCTGCACAGTGAATGTAATATCCGACCGAGTGAAACTAAGATAGAGGAGTTGTCCAACTAACTTCCAATAGCGAGCGAGATTGGTATAACAGATCCGCACTCATCAGTAAAAGGATGATTCTTGCACAAGGAGTAATATCGGGTCATCCAGTAGCGTCAATAATGTCTAAAATATGTTTGCGCTGATTGAAATACAAATCATCCTGTGAGCGAGTTAAATCTATGCCAAGAAAATATTTGGCATGCCCCAAATCCTTAATGGTGAACATGGCATCAAGAAATTGCTTCACGGCAGTGATATCTGACTCGTTAGAACCCGTGATAAGTATGGCATCGACATATACAACAAGGGCAAGAAAGTTATGTGCCGCTCGTTTAGTCAGCAGACACGAATCATGGCCTGACTGAATAAAACCAAATAGTTGTAACTGATGAGTTAACTCGGTGTTCCACTGACGAGACGCTTGCTTCAACCCATATAAAGACCTTTTCAATCTGCAAACTTGACGAGAAGAGGAAATATGATATCCATCTGGTGGGATCATGTACACTACTTCTTCTAGAAAACCATGGAGGAAACAGTTATTAATGTCCAATTGATACAATGCCCAGCTATGAGCCGTCCCCAAAGCAAGTAGCCCATGTACGGTAACAACTCGTGCAATAGGAGAAAAATTGTCAAAGTAATCCTCTCCCTCAATTTTATTCTAGCCCTTGGCTATCAGTCGGGCCTTAAACCGATCCACATAACCATTAGGGTGGTATTTATCTTATAAATCCACTTGCTTCCTATGACATGCTTTCCCTTAGGCGAATCTGTTAGGATCCAAGTTCCATTATCCTCAAGATCCTTAAGCTCATAGTTCATGGCCTTGACCCAATTAGGATGATTCTTAGCCTCAAAATATGAGGTAGGAATGTGTCCACTGTCAAGCTGGGCTAAAAAGGACACATGATCTGCTGAGAAATAAGGAAGTAAAAGGAAAAGCAGTGTATGTGAAGATGAGGATGGTATGAGGTGACGTTAACGAGTGAACAGGTGATTGTACATTAGCAATGGCATAGTCTCTCATCCAAGAAGGGGTTTGTTTTGGGCCTAGTGCTTTTTCCGACATGACATAGTGGTTGAGGATGTGAGATGGATATATCACTAGGTTCAAAAGAGCTAGATGGGGAATTAAAGGCTGGGGTATTATCTAAGGTTGGCTAGTGATCATTCTCATGGTCTGAAGGTGCTAGATCATGTGACATAGGTTGTGGTTGGTTATGGGAGGCAATGAGTTCTGGTATAGGGTCTGGAGACTCATCCATGAAAGTAGGAAATGTATTATGTGGCTGTTGTGTAGGTTCTTTTCCAGAATAAGGAAAAACTGATTCAAGAAAGACAACATCCCTTGAAACAAGGATCCTTTGTGTCTCAAGTTTTATAATTTGTAGCCCCCGGGAAATCCTACAAAGACACATTTTTGGGCTCTAAGTTTGAATTTATCCTTGTGAGGACGTGTATTGGTTGCAATACATAAGCAACCAAATGCCTTGAGGTTATGTAGGTCTGGTGGCTTAGAAAAAAGGATTTCATAGGGTGTTTTCATATGCAAAAGAGAGGAAGGTAATTGGTCTATGAGATAGGTTGCTGTAAGTATTGACTCCCCCCAAAAGCGCTTAGGCAAGTTTGATTGGATCATGACACTCCTGGCTACTTGTAAGAGGTGTCTATGCTTACGTTCGACTACCCCATTTTGATGTGGCGTATAGACACAGGTTTTTTGATGTATGATGCCAAGATTAGAAAGTAGGGTTTGACACTCGAAGCTCAAGAATTCTGAACCATTGTCTGATCTCGAAATTTTAACCTGAGCCTTGAATTGGTTTGAGACCATTCGAAGGAATTGTTTGAGAATGGAAACTGTTTGAGCTTTGTTTATAATAAAAATGTCCACATGGCTCCACTATAATCATCAATTATGCTGAGGAAATAGTGAGCCCCGTGGATGGATTTGGTATGATATGGTCTATCTGTGTGTATCATTTCACATATTTGAGAGGTTTGTATAGAGCTCAATGGGAAACTTTTTCTGGTTTGTTTTGACATAGGACAAACATCACACGGGTTTCGATTCAGACGAGGAAAACATGGTATATTTAGGTGACTCAGGACAATTTTAGAAGGGTGTCCAAGCCGCCTATGCCACAGATCAGTATCACCCTCAAACACACGATTAGAAACATGGTATGAATTGGGTTCTTTATTGCATAAAGACATATAGTGGGTGTTTTTGTATTATGTCAAGAAACTCTATAACCGGTCTTTAGGAATCAATGTCTATCAAGTGTGTACAATCTGCCATTCACTCCCCCAACTGCTAGTAAACTTCTACTTGTTCGGTCCTGTAACAAGAAAAAGGTCGTTGAGAAAAGGCAGTCTATCTGAGTTTGTATGGCTAGTTTATGAATTGAAATTAGGTTGAATCTAAATTCTGGGACATATAAACAACCCTTCAGGACAAGAGTGTTAGTAAGTTTCATGTCACTTATGTAATACCTGTAAAATTTGATACGGGATTTTGATGTAATTAGTTATGTAAATTTTGTGAATTAGGTATATTGATACGGAAATTAGAAGCTTGGAGCAAAATATAAGCTATGTGAGTTTCGAATTATTTTTGAAACTTGATAAAGAATTCAATCAAAATTAGTAATGGTAAAACAAATGAAATTGGGCCATATTTACTTAGTTAATGCTTCCAAATAAAGCCCAAATACTATAAGGATAACTTATAGTTTCTTAATCATAAGGGAATGTAACGTCATCCTAATGTCCCATCATCACAACTATCGAAACCTAGTATTGTAATTATCCCAACATATAACAACTATTACAAAGAAAACAAAACCTTGATAACAAGAAAACCGAAAGAGAGAGAGAGCATTAGGAAGGGATAGAGAACGAAAATAAGAACCAAGGAAAGTGAAAAAGAATTCCAACAGACAAAAAGACTTTGCACAATTCCAAGAATTGGAATAAAGGAGGTAAAACCCTAGTCATTATATTATAACTTTAGTATACTTAATGTGTTTTCTTTATGTTTTCTTGATTCGGCTGAATAGATGTTAATTTGGAAAGGTTCTTAACATGTTAGATATAAGTAAGATCATGGGTCCTCCAGCTTTTATTCGTGATTGTCTCATGGGAGCTTTACGATTTCCGAGCTTGGGGTGATGAATATAATAAGGAACTTCCAAGGTTAACATGATAGGAAAACCCTAGTTGCTGGGAATTTATTAATGATCACGTGAGTTATAGGAAGAAGCTGGAGTGTTATTAATTTTAGTATAGGAAACATTAAGGAAGATTTGGAGCTTAACGTCTTCTGGAATTAGTATGATTTTAGCAAAGATGTCGAGCTATATATTACAAAGATGTCGAGATAAACTAAAGAAGGAACTCGAGATGTATCTGTTAGAAAGATTTCGTTAAGTGTAATAGATAAATGTCGAGATATGTGAATAGGAAATTTCAAAATATATAGCTGATAAATTTCGAGACATATAATAAGAACTCGATATTACTATTCTTGAGACATACCTTACATATATATCAATATATATATATACTATAGAGAAATATCGAGATGTTATTGTAACATAGAAAGTAGAGAATGTTATAGGAAGATGTCGATAGGGAATGTATAGGAAGATGTCGACATATACAATATGGCCTCGATATTTATTGATCTCGAAATGTAATGGGTCTCGACATTTAAGTTAGTAAGGTCTCGATATTTTCTATTATGCTGCCTCGACATTTTGATAAAGCTAAACAGATCTCGACTTTTATTAGGTCTTGAGAATAGCAAATAGCTCGACATTTATATTCGACATTTAAGGGTTTCAAATTTGGTCTCGACATTATTTAAAGGGCTTCGACATTTTCCTTAAAGTACCCGACATTTATTAGATATTTATATATGATGGATCCCGAGATTTTTATATAGAGGGTTCGACATCTATAGGATGTCGATATAGCTTGAAGAGTTCGACATTTATTAGATATAGATCTCGACATTTTTCAAGAGGTCCGACTTTTTCAAGAAATGATGGTCTCGACATTTTTAGGGATAAGATGTCGACATTTGTGAGATTTCGACATTTTGTTTTAGTTAATAAATTTTCAATATTTTAGGGTTTATTTATTTTAGGAATATCATTATTTTTAGGTTTTCATTAATTTTAGGGTTTTCTATAATTAGAGTTTGGGAACTTAAAAACTTACACAGTTTAGTAAATATACTAATATGATAATATTTATTATATTCAGAGGATCGAAATATAGAGACTACGCCAGACCTTCTATTTGACTGTAGCAGGAGGACAGGTAGGTGGAATATCCATCTACAACGCGTAAACACCTATTTGATAATTATGTGATTTTATGTGCTTCGGTGAATTATTTGTTTTACGTATTTTATGTGCATTTCATGTGGCATCACGTTTCATGTATTATCACGTAAATGCCTGCATGCGCATTACACGTCATTTCACGGAGTGTACCGTGGTGGAACGGTGGTACTGTATTGTACCTAATGAGTGAGTAGCCGATATTGGCTGTCGACCCGTAGAGGAGTCACGTGAGTGTGGGCATCTGCTGTGCGCCAGCGCCTGTGACGGTGAGCCATTGGCCCGTTAGACATTATGCGGCAGACTGCGGGCGACCTAGAAAGGAACGACTTGGGACATCCCCAAGTAGACTAGCTAGTGTAGGCCACGCTGTCGCATGCGGGAGGAGGCGACCTGGAGGGTGCGACCTGGGTACCCTTACGGGGCCTAGTGTAGGCTACCAGCGTGGGCACCGCATTGGCAGAAGAGGCGACCCGAGAGTGTGACCTGATACGGCTCAGGGAGGCTGCTCGGTGTAGGCCACTGCCGTAGTGTTGTGATCGTGTTGTGGTAGTGTTCGTGATCGTGGTAGTGATTTCGCGTGATGGTGCACAGTATGGAGCCCAGGGCCCGTTGTGAGGTGGTGAGTGTATCCCGGTTGTGATGAGCGATAGTGAGTGGCATTGCATTAGTGAGAGTTGGGGGTGAGTGAACGTGAGCGAGTCACACGTGCATGCATTATTTCACCTACTGAGCAATAGCTCAGTGTTTGCGTGTTGTATGTAATCGATGATCGAGGCTGGCTATCGGAGCTTCCATGGGCTTTTGAGGGCGGGGCTGTACATGGATGACGACCTGTGGGCGAGTGATAGGGTGATTTGGGCCTAAGGCCCATTCGTAGTAACATTTTGTGTAGATAAATATTTTTGTAAAATGGGTTCTCCGCGGCTTTCGCTGCTAAACTCGGCGTGAGTTATCGCTAATCAACGATTAGAGAGTGGGGTCGCTACAACTTATGTTTCGAACCATTTTGACACCTCCATTTGGGAGAAAAATGGGCGTTTGAGAGGTCACATGTTGAAGGTTTGAAAGTAACGTAGGATAACAGATCATATGCACAATGTCCAATATCCTTACTCAAATTTTCCGACGAGGCAAGAGTGTAGTAAGTGGCCATACCTGCAAAATCCATATAGTGTGCGAAATTCACCTTTTCTCCATAAGGTAGAATTATCTTCCCTATGACCAATCTATCCACTTCTTGTTGCAATGCTTTCATGTTGTTGAGTAGGGGTGGGCATCGACTGGGTAGTCGGGTATCAGGTAGTTCGGGTTCGGGTTAAGATTTTCACTGCCCGAACCCGACCCGATCTACGGGGGGTACCCGCTTGTCGGGTATACATCGGGTTCGGGTACCCGACGTCGGGTACCCGATTTTGAATTGAAAAAATCTAAAAATATGATTAATGCAATACACATATCAAAATATCCATGTTATATATTAATATCACTTAAAATATTTGGATGCTTTATTTCCAATAAACATAATACATAAATATTTGTATACATTTATTTATAAAATTTTGATAATATATTTTAAATTTTTACAATGATTTATGCATTGATAATAAAATATCACTTGTTAATTATGCAGTTAAAATAAGAAATTAATCGAAATATTATTTAAACTTTAACACCACTCACGTTAGATATTCATATTTAGATACGTAATTATATTTTTTAATGTTTATGTATAAAAATTAATATATTATTGTCAAAATAATTTGTCGGGTACCCGAATAACCCGATTGGGTGGTAAATTACTACCCGATACTCGACCCGATTAATAATCATCGGGTATCGGGTAACCCGATACCCGACAAATAACCCGAATTACCTGACCCGAACTACCCGAACCCGATCGGGTTCAGGTAAAACCCGAATACCCGAACTCGAATGCCCATCCCTATTGTTGAGAACTAGTTGCAGCTCTCTATCTTCTGGCATTTCAGAACTGACTTCGAATGGAGTATATGCAAGATTGGCAGCTTGATACTTTTGCCCATTTTGCTGATTGGTGTTGATTTTATTTCCCTTCCACCACTCTGGGAATCCTATGACCTTGAAACATCCATCCTTTATATGACCATTCACGCCACAGAAAGTACATTTTAATCCCTTCTTTTCTTGCCTTGTCCATTCTCATTTCATTTTCTCTGCCTCTCATAGCTAGTGTTCCTTTGATTTCCTTGGTGTCTCTTTCTAGCAAACATGACGTTTTGGTCCATTGCTTCATACTGTAGTCGAACATTGTGTTGCCTTTCTATATTCATAAGCATATTTAACATAGGCCTTTCAAACATCTGGCCATGGATCAGAAGCAAGAATCTGATTTCTTACACCTTGATAAGACTCATTCAATCCCATAAGAAATTGAATCAGTTTGGTCCTGCTCTTTTTGTTTGCGTTCTACTACCCTTGCAGACGCAATTACCACATGTGCAATCCTCATCTGGTGTTATGTGGTTTAGTTCATCCCATAATCGCTTCAGCCTCCCAAAATAAGCTGTTAGAGTCAGATTTTGAGAAATTGAACAAATCTCTCTGTTGAGTTGATAAATCTTTGGACCATTGATTGACCCGTACTGTGCACGCAATTCTTCCCACATAGCATGCCTTGTCTCAGCTAGGCTAAATCCATCAACCAATTCCTGAGATAGTGAATTTTGAATCCGTGATACAACTGTGTCATTTATTCTAGTCCATTGAGAATTAGTCGAATCCTTGACATCAGGTTTCAAAAGCGTTCCATCGATGAAACTTTTGATTTTTCGCACTCAGTTTTCGCCTCAAAGCATAGCTCCAAGCTAAAGTTCGACCCATTTAGCTGATTGGAAATAATTGTCATACCTAGGTTGTCAGAAGGCAGACGGATGTTCATATCCTCCGTAATTGATCGTCTCTGATTCCTTCTGAGCAATCCTATTTTCATCTCGATTCTCCACGTCGGCCATAGAATGACTCACAGGATTGGTATCTGATACAACTAAGTGTTAAATTCTTCACCTCGTGAATCAAAAACAGGATACCCTGCCCTGATACCATGTGAATTTGATTAATCATGCTCAGCTCTTCATGAGCTGAATCGACTTTGCGAGGGAAAATTAATTGAAAAGAAGAACTGCTTATTCTCTGTTAATCGCAAATGTACATTGTATGCTCTTTTTATATACAAATTCTAGAAGACAAAAATACCCTTATTCAACTAAAGTTTAAAGCGTGAATAATTAGCTAGCACGCTCTTTTCAGCTCTCTATCTTCAGCATGGCATAACTCTTCACATGTTTTCGTATTCTGCGACATGACTTCACTCTATGGCTGCCGGCGCAGGACCGCTTGTCCACTAGAGACAAGTACTAGGTGGCTCAGCGGGCAAGAACTTCGACTTGCATTTTTTGCGATGCGGGGCAACTACTCAGCACCTCTTATTTGAGTGCAGTTTCTCTGGTCAGTGTCTGAGGTTGTTTCGGCGGCGAGTGAGGTGGATGTGGCCATATCGTCAGTGGCATCAGGGCATTCGCTGGGCGACGTGACGATGGAGGGGGAATCACTTGGTTCATGCAGCATATAGACATGTCCTGGCGTCGCTAGTGTATCGTATTTGAAAGCCGCGGAACAAGCGATGGAAGGAGTGGACCTGCATCACTCCAGAAAGGCTTGTTGTATGCGTTGTTGACATGGTGGCCACGCGGCTCATGAAACTATCACCCAAGCATGCGCTACAGATGGCTGCCCTTGGGCATCTTTGGCGAATTGCTTGGTAGTTTACTTCGGAGTGTGCTTTTCATTTTTGGTTTTCTTGATGTTCACTGGCTTACTGGTTGTTCTGTGTGGAGCTCTTGCTTTCACTGACTCTGTACATTCTCTCCTTATGATATACACACGGGACTTTATCCAAAAAAAATTATCGAGTGAAAAGTTATTTTAGGTTAGATTGAGGCGGGAGCTTTAGGGTTGGGAGAGGTCGGCTTGTTCAATGTAGAAACAGAGTGCACAATTAACTTAATTTCACTTCACACTCAGAATTAAGGGTGTGTTTGGTTCGTGGAAGTTAGTAGGGAAAAGAAAAAGAAACGGAAAAGAAAAATCAGTTTTCGTGTTTGGTTGATTGAAGAAATCGTCAAGGAAAACAAAATTAAAGAAAATCTAGTTAAGTTTATACCTAAACCCAAGGAAAATCAATTTCCTCACCAAATGGTGAGGAAAACAAAGGAAAAACTTATTAAATCGGTTTTCCCTCACATTTTCTTTTCCACGCAACTTTTTCGAACCAAACACAACGTAAATCTGCCGAAAACGAATCTGAATATTAGTATTGTTGATGCAATGACCTAAGACTTCCAATCGAATTAATTTTCTCCCCATCCTATGCCTAATGTACCAAATCCACACAGTTGACGAGGGAATAATCATATACTTCCAAAGATTTTTCACGGATAATATGATGTCAAAATATCTGAAGTAGAGTCATAGGCTTACTCATGAGAGAAATCGAGACTCGACCTTTTTACCCATTGCCTAAAAAAAGGAGAAATTCCTAACGGGCTAATCGATTGATACCAACGCAATTATTACATCATCATCATCTACAAAAAGCTTACGATGAGCCTTCACAAAGTCTACCATCGATATCTATCTCTTCTGCATCAGTTTCCGAAACAGCATCTTCCGGTTTCGCCTACTCACTTCATCTCTCTAAAGCCATCCTCAGCTCGAGCTAGACGATTTCACCGGCGGATTTCCACCGTCACTACTGCGAAACCGATGAGATTCAGCAACCTCGTTGCGGTCAACGCCGCGGAGAACGACGGTGGAAATAAGGGCGCTTTGAGTTCTTCGTATGAGGATGGTATTGAACGATAGTTACTTCTGATCTCTTGCAGCTAACTAAGCTGTTAGTTTTATTTGAAGAGATTGTTTGGTGTTTCCTGAAATATATGTGTTCTGATTTTGTTTTTCCTTTTTTTCTGGCGATCACTTTATTGAAAATCCATTTTCAGTTTCCATTGGACATGCTTGTTGAATCGTCGACTTTATAGATTTGATATTCTTCGCATACCTAGGAATTGGTGAAATAGTAATGGCTTTGATTCTTGTGAAAAATGTTCAGAGTTCAGAATTATATTCTTTTCTGGATACCATCGCTGTTATGTTCTTTCTGTGCTGTATGACTCGTTTATTGGCCATATCGCCTATGTTGGGGTTATGCTCTCATCCTTTTGTTTTTGTTTCTTGTTTGTTGGATAAATTGGACGTGTGAAAAACGTCAATATGTGGCATCTAGTGATTCTGCTAGATGGATATCTCTTGCAGCAAATTTCATTACCAGTTTCATTCAGTACATAGAGTTCTTACATTTCACATTTTCTTGCAGATGGGGCTTTGGGAAATGGATATCGCCTTCCTCCGCCGGAGATTAGAGATATAGTTGATGCTCCACCTCTCCCCACGTTATCGTTCTCTCCTCATCGAGACAAAATATTATTCCTGAAAAGGAGATCTTTGCCATCCGTTGCAGAATTAGCAAAACCAGAGGAGAAACTCGCTGGCATCCGTATTGATGGAAAATGCAATTCACGGAGTCGAATGTAAGCATTTATTTCTTTCCTCATATGCATTTTCAGGGTTACTTTTTCACATTCAGTTGTCAATGTTATGTAACTAAAACAAATCGAACTTATATGTTTGATGACTTACCTACGTAGAATTTCTATTTTGCTTTATTAGGTCATACTATACTGGAATTGGAATCCACCGCTTACTTGACGATGGTACATTGGGTCCTGAGAAAGAAGTACATGGCTTCCCCGGTGGCGCTAAAATCAACTTTGTCACCTGGTAACTACCTGAACTTTTTTGCTGCATAAAATGTGCTATGTTGATCTGCTGTATCTCTTTCAATTTCTGAGAAAACTGTCGTTAGAAGCATTTGGCGTATTTATAACTCTTTACTGTCTTTCTGCGTTTCTTCTCTTTATTGACTTACTAGTAATACGTTTCAGACTAGTCAATTTTTTGGTCTTGATTCGGCTTCTCATTAATTCCTGATTTCTGTCTAAAAAGGTCAACTGATGGTCGTCATCTTGCCTTTAGTGTGCGAATCGATGAGGTACATTCGCTACTTTGCATTTCACTTTACCCTCCTAGCTTGGACATGCATAATACATTTTACTCTATTTTAATGCGTAATTAGTATTTGCGCTGGACACTAACATACAATGGTACCAAAAGGAATTAATCCAAAGATTTGTGGCATTGACAATGTTGTATACACGAGATATGTCACTACTTTTGTGACTCAGTTTTCTTTCTTGTTTCATTTTCTCACTGTAAATGCTGAGTGTAACTACTAATCCTTGGAACAGGCTGATGGCAGCACTAGCATGCTAAGGGTGTGGATAGCAGATATTGAAACTGGATTAGCTAGGCCGCTTTTTCAAGCACCCGATATCTATTTGAATTCAGTTTTTGAAAAGTATGTTATGTTGTATCATCCTTCGATGTGTACATAGCACATTTCCCCGTAAATCTTGATTTCTTATCTCTCTTCATTCCTCAGCTTTGTGTGGATAAACGACTCAACCTTGCTGGTGTGTACAATTCCTCAATCGCGTGGAGATCCCCCCAAGAAACGTTTGGTTCCTTCTGGTCCTAAGATCCAAACCAATGAGCAGAAGGAAGTTATTCAGGCGAGGACGTTCCAAGATCTGTTGAAAGATGAGCACGACGAAGATTTGTTTGATTACTATGCTACTTCTCAGATCGTTCTTGTCTCTCTAGATGGGTCGATGAAGCCCTTTGGACCTCCAGCTATATATACGTCGTTGGACCCTTCTCCTGATGAGAAGTACATTTTGATTAGTTCAATGCACAGGCCATATTCTTTCACCGTACCATGCGGGAGATTTCCTCGAAAGGTTGATCTGTGGACTGCTGATGGAAGATGTGTGAGAGAGATCTGTGATTTACCCCTTGCTGACAATATTCCAATAGCTCATAATAGTGTTAGGAAAGGAAAGAGGTCGATTAACTGGAGGGCAGACAAGCCGTCGACACTTGTCTGGTATGCATCTAGATTTCTTTCGTGAACCATTGTCCTTATGTTAATAATTTATACAAGAAAGTTCCTTTCAAAACGAATGAATTTGGGGATGATTAGCTACTGATCCTGCGAAATTATTAGTCCCTATTCCAAGCATAAAATTCTATCGTCAGTGTACTGTCGAAATTGTTGAATCTCTTAAGTATTAAAACGCTTAGCTATAGGATAATTAAATATTGGAGTTTGCCTTAGTCGAGTAAACTGGTGAAGTGTTAGATTAATTGGTTGAAATCGCCAAACTTCTTGATTCGCGAAATCAAATTCTTGGATCGTGATCTGCGTGAAGTTCGCGAATTCCATTGATTCGCAAAACTCGTGCATGGTTCGCGAATTACTTTCAATTCGCGAAGGCCAAAATCTGCGAAATTTAGTGTCAAGGGTCTTGGAAATTAATTAAAGTTTGTGTGGTACTTAAAATGTTCTTGGGAAGAATAGCTTTCTGATCGAAAATCTTCAAGTTTTAAAAGTGATAGAAGCGTTACAAATTCCACTAGGGGCCGTGAGGTGTGAGATTCACGAACTATAGAGGTTCGCGAATCACTTGTGAAGCGGGGATTCGCGAATTGGTAGAGCTTGACGAATCCTTAGTGTGAGGAGTGAGCTTCGCGAATCGATTGGCTAGTTTAATACTTATCTAAAACTTTAGATTGAAAAAGCTCGTTGAAGTAAGAAAATGAAAAAGAGATAGAAAGCAGAGGGGAAGAAACATTCGACAACTCTCGGTGGAGAAAGAAAGAGTTAAGGCCAACGAAGATCCAATCTCGCTTGGAAAAGGGTATAAACTATAATCATATTTAAAGTATGAGTTAGTATGTGTTTGATATTATTGAGCTTGAAAAATGATTCTATGACCATGCGACTACACGCTCTAATTTTGTAGGTTTTAAGGTTGATTAAATTTTTGAAGAAGAAACACCTCAAAGATATTCCTCAAAATGAGGAAATCCACATATTTACACCTAATGCATTGTTGACAAAAGTCACAAAATAGTTACCAAAAATATCTAGAAAATTCTCAAAGTCTAACACTCCTCCTTGAGAATTTTCTTGGAGACACCAAGCTTTGCTCTCAGCTCTTCAAATTTAGCTTTAGGAAGTGCCTTGGTTAATATATCAGCAATCTGATTTTCCGAGGAGCAATGCACCAGATTGACTTCACCATCCTTCTCTGCTTCTCTAATGGCATGAAACTTCACTTTAATGTGTTTAGTTCTTCCATGTTGTACAGGATTTTTAGCAATGGCAATGGCAGACTTGTTGTCTACCCAAATCACAGTTGCATCTGCTTGAACTTGCCCCAAATCTGTTAGCAATTTCCATAACCAAACAGCTTGATTCGTTGCTGCCGCTGCTGAAATGTACTCTGCTTCAGCTGAGGATTGTGCCACTACTTCTTGCTTCTTCGATTTCCATGAAAATACTGCACTTCCAAATGAGAAGGCATAACCCGAAGTGCTTTTTGAATCATCTACACTTCCTGCCCAATCACTATCTGCGTATCCTTGGAGATCTTTGCTTTCTTTCTTCAGAAAATACAAACCATAATCAGCAGTGCCTTTGATGTACCTTAGAACTCTCTTAGCCGCAGCAAAATGAACTTGACAAGGTGTGTGCATAAACCTCGAGAGCTGACTCGCAGAGAACATCAAATCTGGCCTTGTAGTGCACAAGTAAAGTAAGCTGCTGATGAGGCTTTTGTAATTAGAAGCATCAACTTTGCTGCCATCTTCATATTTCGCAATTTCTCATTCACAACCAACGGAGTTGCCACAGGTTTCGAATTTTCCATTTGGAATTTCTTCAGAAACTCCAAAGCATATTTTTGCTCTGTGATGAAGATTCCACCTTCACATTGATGAATTTCCATGCCTAGAAAATATTTCATTTCTCCCAAGTTCGACATTTCAAACTCACTCTGCATTTGCAGCACAGAGTGATTCATGGTTTGAGAATTGCAACCTGTGACCAACAGATCATCTACGTACAAGGATACAATGAGCTGAACCTGCTCTTGATCTTTCAGCACGTATAAAGTAGCTTCACTTTCACTTCTTTTAAATCCTTGTTGCAACAGATATGTATCTATTCTGCTGTACCAAGCTCTTGGAGCTTGTTTTAAGCCGTAGAGAGCTTTTCGTAGCTTGTAGACCTTATCTTGACAACCTGCAACTTGAAATCCCTCCGGTTGCTCAACAAATATGTCTTCTTCAAGCACACCATTGAGGAAGGCTGACTTCACGTCAAGATGATGAATTTTCCAGCCCATCTTTGCTACTAAAGCAACTAGAATAGAAGCCTTATAGTATCATGCCTAACCACTGGAGCAAATGTATCTGAGAAATCAACTCCGTATTCTTGAGAATACCCCTTCACAACCAATCTGGCCTTATGCTTGTTTACTGAGCCATCGGGATTGTATTTGGTTCTGAAAATCCACTTAACTCCAAGTATCTTATGATTTTTAGGCATGTCTACTAGCTCCCAAGTGCCATTTTTATTTATCATTTTCAGCTCCTCCTCCATCGCAACTCTCCATGAATTTTCTTTAGCTGCATCATAGTAACATGTAGGCTCTTTTATTGCCAAATCGCATCTGTCATAGACATCATCAAGAGACCTTGTTCCTCTTACTGGAACATCATCAAAATTATCAGGGACAAGTTCGTTTTCTGTCGCCTCAGGAATTTGGGTTAGAGTTGTATCAATATGATCACTCTTTGCAGCTTCTATCTCTTTTTTCTCCCAATTCCATGCTGATTCATCAAATTTGATGTCTCTGCTGGTCATAATTTTTTTTTGTTTTCAAATTGAAAACTCTGTAGCCTTTTGAGGTGGAGCTATATCCCAAGAAGATTCCCATCTCAGCTTTCTAGTCCAACTTGTCTCTTTTCGTATCTGGCACATGTGTGTAACACAAGCTCCCAAAGACTCTGAGATGTTCCACAGCTGGTTCAACTTTATACCATGCCTCAAATGGAGTTCTATTCTTCACAGCCTTGGTTGGAAGCCTATTTAACAGGTACACTGCTGTATTAACAGCTTCTGCCCAAAAACACTTCGGCATCCCCTTTTCAAATAGGACACATCTCGCCATCTCCATAACGGTTCTGTTTTCCTCTCACTTACTCCATTTTGTTGAGGGGAGTAAGGAACAGTTCGCTGATGTTCAATTCCTGCTTCAGCGCAAAATCTGTTAAAATTGTCGGAAGTGTATTCGGTTCCATTATCCGATCGTATCACTTTGATGCTTGAATTTGTTTGGTTTTCCACAAGTACCTTGAACTTTTGGAACAGATCAGCCACCTCCGACTTTTGTTTCATAAAATAAACCCAACAGAACCTTGTAAAATCATCTATGAACAAGATGAAATACTTACTTCCGTTCAGCGAAGGCGTTCTCATTGGTCCACATACATCGGTGTGGATTAGTTGCAACCTTTCTGAAGCTCTCCATGCCTTGTTGCTAGGGAATGGCAATCTTCTTTGCTTTCCAAATTGACAAACTTCACAGACATTCTTTTCATCACAGATGATAGGTAAGCCTTCAGTTAAGCAATTGTGATGCATGTGCTTAAGTGCAGCGTAGTGAAAGTGCCCAAACCTCTTGTGCCATAGCGAAGACTCATCAACAACAGTAGTGTAGGCATGCAGTTCAGTTTCTGTCCACTTAATAGGAAAGCTTTTGCCCCTCATTTTGACAGTCATTATCTCACAACCATCACTATCGACTATTACGCAAGATGATTCTGAAAATGCAAAGCATAATTCTTCTCGAGCATTTGACCCACACTTAACAGGGTTTGATTGATTTCAGGCACAAATAACACGTCAGTAATGTATTTGGTACCTGATGGAGTCTCAACGGCAACAACTCCCTTGCCTTTGACGTCGACCAAGTCTCCATTTCCAATTTTCACCTTTGACTTGTAGGACTGGTCCAACTTCTTGAAGTTGCTTAATTTCGGAGTCATATGATTTGTGCAACCACTGTCAATAAGCCAAGTTTCAGGACAACTCGTTGTAGCGCGATTTAAAACTACAAACAATTGCTCCTGTTGTTGCTGATTTTCAGCAATTTGTGCCTGTTGGCCTTGTTGTTCCTGTTGTTGGTCAGTTTTGTTCTTGCAAACTTTCTCTACATGGCCAAATAGCTTGCACGATCTACACTGTACGTCTGGTCTGTACCAACAAAATCTCTCCGAATGGCTGATTTTCTTGCAATGTGGACAAGGAGGATATCTTTTTTTGCCACCGTATTTACTTCAAAACTGTACGTCTGGTCTGTACCAACAAAATCTCTCCGAATGGCTGATTTTCTTGCAATGTGGACAAGGAGGATATCTTTTTTTGCCACCGTATTTACTTCCTTGGCCCTGATTTTTCTCCTTGTCTTTCTTATCACCATATTGCTTCTTCTCCTTGCCTTGAGGAGCTCTTTTTCTCTGCTGCACAAACAGAGCCCCTTCATGACCATCTTCTTGCCTCATCGATCTCCTTTGTTCTTGAGCTTGATAAGCATGAACAAGTTCAGCTAAGGAAATCTTAGTCAGATCCTTTGAGTCTTCGAGAGATGAGATTTTGGACTCAAATCTTTCCGGCAAGCTCAGAAGAACTTTCTCTACAACTCTGGTGTCTGTTAGATCTTCACCAAGAAGCCGAATTTTGTTAACAACTTCCATGAGCCTGTCAACATATTCTTTAATGGACTCATTATCTTTCATCCTCAAGACTTCAAATTCCCTCTTCAAATTCAGAAATTGCATTTGCATCGTTCTGTCACGTCCCATATACATCTCCTTGAGTTTGTCCCAAGCCTCTTTTGGTGTTTCACAAGTCATAATCCTTGCGAAAATTGATTCTGAAACAGCAGCATGAATGTAAGATAAAAGCTCGTGGGGCTTTAGCTTCTTCTTCTTCATGTATTCTAATCTGGTTGAGAGTTGGATTGTTTCCTAGGGGAGGCACTACCCTTTGATTCTCAACCCACTGCCACAAACCAAGACCTTTCAACTGAGCTTTCATCTTGACAGTCCAAACTTGATAATTTTCACCACTGAAAACTGGAGGCAAAAGACTCGATGTGTTGGATGCCATGAGGAGTTGAAGTTTGATTTTTTCTTGAAGTCTTAGGAGAGGAAGTTTTACTGGTTTCTTATGTTTTCCACTCACAGACCCTTTAAGATCTTGTTAAGCTCTGATACCATGTGAGAGTATTGAGTTTTAGATGATAAAGGCCCTTTCTAGGAACCTTGATGTTGCAGAGAAAATTAGAACAGAAAAAATGGAGAAGATCGATTTGAAGATCGATTTTTTCATTCACGTTCAGGTATATTACAATTCCAAAAGAACCTTTTTTGAGTCAACACCAACCTTACCTAATACACCAAGTTTCTTCAAAGATATTCCTCAAAATGAGGAAATCCACATATTTACACCTAATGCATTGTTGACAAAAGTCACAAAATAGTTACCAAAAATATCTAGAAAATTCTCAAAGTCTCACAGATCCTTCTGAATTTATTTTTTTGTATGTTATCAATAAGGGTTGAGACGCAGGATGGTGGTGATGCCAAAGTAGAAGTTTCTCCTCGTGACGTAATCTATGCTGAACCTGCTGAGCTACTTGAAAATAAGCAGCCAGAGATTTTGCATAAACTTGATTTTCGTTATGGGTATGTCAAAATATGTTCTCCTTTTCTCATTCAAGCATGAAACTAGTCAGACTATATCTATTCGATCTTTTTAAGAAGTTTGTTATGCAGCTTTTAAGGTTGCTGATTTCTTTTTGAATACAAGAGCTAGTCTTCTAGATAGTGTGTACATGATTTTTGTCCGTATCTGTGATATATATTATAAATATTTTCAAATTTCTGGAATGTTTTGTCTTTCAGGGGGATTTCTTGGTGTGATGACTTTCTAATGTTGGTTTATGAATCATGGTATAAAACACGGAAACTAAGAACATGGGTGATTTCTCCTGGATCTGCCAGTGGGAGCCCGCGAATACTATTCGATAGGTCTTTTGAAGATGTTTATTCTGATCCCGGCTCTCCTATGCTCCGAAGAACATCTACTGGCACTTACGTTATTGCAAAGATCAGAAAGGAAAACGATGAAGGGACATACGTCTTATTAAATGGAAATGGTGCTACTCCTCAAGGAAACATACCATTTCTGGATTTATTCGACATGTGAGTTCGATTCGTTTTTTTGCTCTTGTTCGTCATTAATTTACGCAGTCTAGAATCTGACATGATGGCTTATATCAGAAATTCAGGAAATAAAGATCGGATATGGGAGAGCGACAAGGAGAAATACTACGAAACTGTTGTTTCGCTGATGTCTGATCAGTATGAAGGAGAAATACCCCTTGAGGGCCTCAAAGTTCTAACGTCCAAAGAATCTAAGACCGAAAACACCCAATATTACATACTGAGTTTCCCCGATAAGAAAGCGTCCCAGATCACAAATTTCCCCCATCCTTATCCTCAGTTGGCATCATTAAAGAAGGAGATGATTAGGTATGAGAGAAAGGACGGCGTTCAATTAACGGCCACATTATATCTTCCACCCAATTACGATCCTGCTATAGATGGGCCCCTTCCATGTCTTATGTGGTCTTATCCCGGAGAATTTAAAAGTAAGGAAGCTGCTGGGCAAGTTCGAGGTTCCCCAAATGAGTTTGCTGGCATTGGTCCAACATCACCTCTACTGTGGCTAGCACGGAAGCAAGTGTTTCTCTTGCCATAAAAAAATGTTTATATTACCTTCTCAATCTGTGGTTCAGTTCTATTCACCTTTAAATTTGCAGGTTTGCCATCTTATCAGGACCTACAATTCCTATTATTGGAGAGGGCAATGAAGAGGCCAATGACAGGTACTTTGTTTTCAAATGTCTCAAAGATGAACTGTATAAACTGATGTTCGTATTGATACGTCTCTTGTTCCCTAGGTATGTAGAGCAACTAGTCGCCAGTGCTGAGGCTGCTGTAGAAGAGGTTATTAGGCGCGGAGTAAGTTCTTTTCCTCCCTCATAAAGTCAGTCGTATTTTTCTGAACTAAGTGGTCAATGCTGCGTATATTTTGTGCTCCTTAGGTGGCTCATCCAAACAAAGTTGCCGTGGGTGGTCATTCCTACGGTGCTTTCATGACTGCTAACCTCCTCGCCCACGCGCCTCATCTTTTCTGCTGTGGAATTGCTCGGTCTGGGGCATATAACAGAACTCTTACGCCATTTGGCTTTCAGGTTTGCACTCGTCATGAGCTCGAGTATGTTCATTTTGGATCAGTTCAATCTCTTATCTACTGGTATTTCATTTGTATTTTGCCTTTTGGTTCACTTTCAATTTCAAGATGACCAAGGATTAAATTTTGAGTTTTCAGCTCAGCTGCTCTTCTTGTATGCTCAGCCTAAATATGTAATTGTTTTGTTGGCAGAATGAGGATAGAACCCTTTGGGAAGCAGTCAGCACCTACGTTGAAATGAGCCCATTTATGGCAGCTAATAAGATCAAAAAGCCAATCTTGCTTGTCCACGGAGAAGAAGACAATAATTCGGGAACCTTGACAATGCAGGTGTGCATCATTGGAAAGGATGTCTTAGATTATTTCTCATTGCTTCAATTCATATTCTCTCCTCACATGAATAGCACTAAATCACCCGAAAAACGGGGACTTGGAATAGACCTTTGGTTTCTCTTCTTTAACGATCTTTTTCGTTTCCCATATTCTTTTTTATTTGTAACGCAGTCGAATAGGTTCTACGATGCATTGAAAGGCCATGGAGCCCTTTGCCGACTAGTTATACTTCCATTTGAGAGCCATGGATATTCAGCAAGAGAAAGTGTGATGCATGTTTTATGGGAAACTGATAGATGGCTGCAAAAGTACTGCGTCTCTAATTCCTCAGCTTCCCCTGACGAAGAAGACCCTGAGAAGAAGTCTGAAAAAGAAGACGAACAAGAAAAGAAAGGTGTTGGTTCTGCTGGCGGAGCGCCGAAAGAGATGGACTCTGAAACTGATATATTTCGAACAATACAACGCAGATCTTTACTGTGGTAAAGGCTGCTCTTCACCTTTCTCCCTCCCATATGTTCGAAATTGTTAAGTGACTTTGTCTTCTTGAAAATGGCTGCTTTGCTTACTTCCCCTACTGAGTGGATTTCTTTGTGATTGTTCTAAATGATGCTTTTGATGCAGATGTTACGTTGCATGATTGATTATCAGTGTGCAATTTAAACCCGAACGGCGACAAAGAAGAAGCATCTGCCCTCCTTGATGATGTACATTTGATTCTTCAGTGAACTTGTTTACTGATTGTCTAAACTCTCCCAAATGACACGGCTACTAGTACAAACCCAAATGACACGGCTACTAGTACAAACTTGGTTTGGTCGAAAAACCACACTTGGTTGGAAAATAACGAATTGTTATAATATTAACTTATATGAGAATATTATGATGTTATGAATGACACCGTCTTTTAGAGATTTAAGAGAGTATCACGTATTCAATACTATTTTCGAAACGATAGTGGGTATATTAATTTCAAAATGTTATGTAGATGCAGCTAAATAGCCAAGATGTCTACTTTGCAGACAAATACTAAGGCAAAAGCTCAAAACAGCGACCAAACATAAGACAAAAAAGGTAAAAAAAAAAAAAAAAAAAGCAAAAGGAAAATGTTCGTGAGGGAAAAGAAACCTAAAAAAAATCCAAGGAAAAACAGAAATAGAAAGAGCTTGAAATGGTGGGAGAGCCAGTGAAACATTAGGAGATTCCTATCTCCACAAAGCACAAACGAGGCTCGATCTTAAACTGCTCTTGAGGGGTTCCAGACAATCAAGTATTGCACTGCCGAAACAGAACTTCGGCCTATAAAGACGCATTACTCTAGGGACAGAAGCGACAAAAGATTAAGACAAAAGGATTTGGGTCTTAAGGCTCATGTCAGATGCCCCGCCATCCAGAATGGCAACGTCCAGTTTCTATTTCGCTTCGTTTAGTACTCTTAGGGTGTGTTTGGTTTGTAGATTTTGATGAGGAAAAGAAAATGAAGGAAAAGAAAATTAAAATCCAAGAAAGGTTAATTCCTTATTGTTGTTTGGTTACTCCAATGAAATGTAAAGAGAAAACTATTTTCTTGGAAAACATATAATTGTGTTTGGTTCTTTCAAAAGAATTATAAGGAAAGCTAATTATGATTCAATAAATACATATTATTGCTTATTCTCAATATAAAAACAAACATATATGCTAAAACAGAACCACAATCATTCTTCTAAAATATACCTTGAGAATAAACCATATCAAATTTGTCTCAAATTCCAAATAAGCAACAAAGGAGGCCTCTACCTTTGATAATATATACAAGGTTTGCTAAATGCATCTTTCTTCATTCGTAGCTGCTCCCGACAATCATCATCTTTTAATTTCACAAGACGTCTCAATAAACTTTGCCTTTCGTAGTCCGCCTCTATTGAACTGGACACATCTCTATAATCCGAACCTCGAATTAACGAAACAAGAAAAGCAGAATAAGATGTACAAACCACAACGCAAGAAGCTGCCCATTTTCTCATTTTTATCCCATTGTTCCTCTTCACCTATATTCATCTACACAGTAAAAAGAAATGAGATTTATAGTCCATAAATATCGATTAATATGAGTTTAATTCTTTGAATGACAGTGACGTTTAGTACTCATGCTCAAGTTTAATAACTAGGGTAGGGATAATTATCACTATAATATAAACATGACTATCGCCCACATATCCATTGAGGCAATTCATCGAACAAGTTGCAGGCGCAGGAAATATGGACTAATTTCTTAACATCCGAGCTAAATGACAACATTCAAGCATCGAACAAGTTGCAGACCTATCTCGCACAACGTTATGAAAATTATCCACAAAATTATCACATACCTCATCCTTTAAACCATCGATGGATTGGTGATCCAAGTTGATACCATTGTTCAAATTAGGCAACGTATAATCATCGGCGCTGTCGTATAGACCAAACTGAGAAGAATTCGCATCCCTTCTCACAACATGCTTCGATGATCGGCTCTGACTGTGGGAGAAACTCGAATAGCCTAGGGTTTGATTTGTGCGAGGAAGTCTTTGGTCTAAATTCGATGCAGCATTTCTGCCATTCAAGCTTGGTAACTTTCCTCTTTGTTGAGAAGACATTGTTGGAGAGAGTGGATGATCAATGGCTACAGAGAAACTGTAATTAGAGAAATTTTAGCTTCACGTACGTTTCCTCATTTTCCTCAGCTTTTTTGAGGAAAATGAAATCCACTTGTTTTAGTTATATTTTATATTTATTTTCCTTTCTTTTCCTTTCTTTTCTTTTCCACCTTATTTTTCTTTTTAACCAAACACAAAAAATACTTTTCCCCACCATTTTCTTTTCTTTTCCATTATAGATTCCACAAACTAAACACACCCTTAAAGTTCCGAAGGTTACGAGTCTTTCAAAGCATCCAAAGCAAATAGACAGACAATTAAAAGCAATGATTAAATGGTTTGTTACGTTTGACATTGCAAATCTCTTGATCCAACAATCTTGGAAGTAAAAAGATCTCAGCTGAAAATCTTCCCAATGCACTGGGCTGATTTTCCATACACGTTGAGCTCTAGAACATGTGAACTATAAATGCACAAATCCTCACGTTCCTAGCCACGTAAGCTGCAGATAGGATCTAGAGGAACTCCCCGATTGTCCAGGTTTAGCTTAGTGGCTAAGAATATTGTTAAAGCACTTCCAGATGAAGTGCTTAAGCTTGGGCTTCAACTGCATCTTCCACAAGATAATCTTCCTTTCGCTATGTCTTCTATTGGTGTTCTTAATGAGCCGCTCTGAAAGTAATCTTGCGACCATGATGGCCCTATAAGCAGAATTGACTGAGTATTTCCTGGACTTATCCAATCTCCATTGAAGGATTGTTAGTTTCATCTGGACAAATGCCTAATCTCAAAACATGTTGAGCATGAGCCCAACATCTCCTCATCCACTTGACGGGATTTGAGTCGAGAAGAGATTGTCAGAAGGAATACTTTGTTTTGAGAACCTTGCTGACAAGTAGGTTGGGTTGTGTGATGATTCTCCAGAGTTGCTTTGCGAGCATCGCGTCGTTGAAACATTGAATGTCTTGGAGACTGAGGCCTTCTTCTTGTTGAAGTGGAGAGTTTGGCCCACAATTTCCAATGAATCTTTATCCCCCATCACCTTTTGAGCCCCACTAGAAATTCGAGGTATCTCTCAATCTTGCACATGTTAGCTGGAAGCTTGAAGCAATACATTACAAAATTTGCAATGCATTGATGACTGCTTTGATCAAGACTTCTCTTCCTGTAGGATTGAGGAAAGAGGATTGCCACGCCCCAATTCTTCTCTTGACGGTTGAAGTCATGAACACAAAAGTTCCTTCTTTGTTCTTCCAATGATCAGGGGCAGCCCTAGGTACCTAGCGCTCCTATGCTCCTTAATGCCCGTGAGGATGTCTGTGATGCATTCTTTGCAATCGGCAGGCGTGTATGAACTGAAAAATTGAGGATTTCACAAGATTTACTAGCTGTCCAGAAACCTGGCAATAAAGGTCAATGAATCTCCTTAAAAGCTTTTGCATGTGTATCATTAACTTTATAAAACAAAAGTGAGTTATCAGCGAAAATAGATGTGTGATGAGAGGCCCGTTTCAACATAGTCTAACACCTAAGCCTGCAGCACATGCTTGTTTGATAATGTGTGAGAGGGCTTCAACATGAGAATAAAATGCTAGGGCGATAAAGGGTCGCCTTGCCTACTACCCCTAGAAGGTGTGATAAAACCACTTGCCTTTCCATTGATGTTAAATGAGAAGGAAGCAGTTTTGAGACTTTCAAATATCCACGCAACAAACTTGATAATGAAATCCCATTTTTAAGCGGATAATACATACAAAGGACCACTCAACCCTATCAAAAGCTTTGGCCATGTCAAGTTTAAGGGCCATTACACACTTTTTACCCCTCCTAAGACTATTAATGTAATGAAGAATTTCATGAGCAATTGCAATGTTATCCATGATCAATCTGCCTTGAATGAATTGCTGATTGACTGATATGAAGCATGAATAAGAGTTAGTTGAGATATTTTAGGCATTTAAATTAAATATCAAATATTATAGATATTCTATGCAATATACCTCTAGTTAGTTACTAGTAGCTATTATAAAAAGGAGAGACTACTCCTGCAACTGATATCGAATATTTTTTTAAAAATGTTTATAGTCAAGAAAGTTTGATCCCGGCAAGAACCAGCCTTGCCGAGATATTCGATAAGGAACCAGCCTTGTCGAAGTCGTTTCTCGATTCCAACTTACCTTCTATCAATTTTGCCCGACCTGCCGGATCTGATCATGGTGGAAACACGAGGTTCCTCAACCAGTGCAAGACAATAAATCCTTGTATAGAATACTAGAGTTATGGCTGAAGAACATATTCAGATAAAGGCAGGTATTGATCCATCAAGGATCAGATGGTTGAAATACTACGGGTTTTATCGAGAATTTCAACGGGACCCATGTCTGAAGAAACAAGTAACTCCCACGCAACATCAGTCGCTAAGGGTGGAACATCAATAGGTGGGATAGAATCTACGACCAGTCTATCCCTTCCCACGTTCGACGAAAGCGACCCTCAAGGGTGGGTTGCTCGAGTGGAACAATCATTTGAAATCATGTTACTCCAGAAGATCAATGAATCCAATTAGTACTCGTGGCTACGAGGGGTTGGATCTTAATTGGTTTCGATGGCTTCAACATCGTAAACTCGGGTTCACATGGCAACAATTTACCAATGCCCTAATGGTTCGATTAGATGCAACATATAAAGAAAGTACATACGAGCACTTGTCCTTAAGGAAACAGGCTCCATCGTCAACTATATTGATCTCTCTATTCAAGTACCAAATCACGTGCCCGATCGTAGCGAAGATCATTATATGGGATACTTCATGAACGGGCGCAAGGAAGAGGGCCATCGCGACCTTCGAATCCTGAATCCTAAAAACTTGAAGGTGGCAATGCACATGGCCCAAAATATCGAAAGGACGTATCAACGGGAGCGAGGAATATGGGAAAAAGGAACAAATTTTTCCAGCAACCGTGGCTCATCATCTCATTTCTGCGTATCGAAGGTGATTCGATCATCCTCCACCAGCCCCAAATCTGACCCACTCCCAACCGATTTCTGCGCCAAAACTATCTATGTCTGGGCATCCACTGCCCGCACCCTGTTTCGTTGACTGCCGCAGAAAAAGTACGAAGATATGAGACAACGAGGATTGTGCTTTCGCTGGCTAGCAGTACAAATGCACAAAAGGCGCCCCGTCGCTAGCATGACATTGGCGGACGACACATGCACAATGTCTACCTACGAGAGATAATTGATGGGACTAGTCTTACCAATACAACACTGGTGGGCCTAATTGATTGGACGACACTTCAAGTCCAAGCACACCAATTCAGCTGCGTATTCACTCTCGCATCGAGCCGAAAGGAATGGCGAGTTGTCGGCCATTATGGGCCGCGATGGACATCGATGATATAAGTATTAGAAGAGCAACAACAAAACCCACACCTACAGGAAATTATGATAAAGCTACAAAGGGACTGCAATGGTCGGCTCAGCTATGTAGTGGAAGGGAAACTTGTTCGCAAAGGGCGCATGGTCTTAGCCACTTCCTCAGCCTGGATTCTGAAGCTGGTGTACAAAATTTAATGATACACCAACTTGGGTTCATGTAGGGATATTTCGTACCTATCGGCGAATCGCTTCGAGCGTTATTGGTGAGGTATGTATAGTTGCTTCAAGAAATGTGTGAACGCATGCTTAGTTTGTCAGAAACCAAAGTATGAAGCACAACATCCGGCCGAATCGTTACGACCGCTACCGATTCCAGTAATGGTCTGGGAAGTCATCTCGATAGACTTTACCACGAATTTGCCAAAATTTCAAGGCTACACTACTATTTGGGTTGTCGTAGACATGCTATCAAAGTATGGGCATTTTGTGACGTTGAGTACGCCAGTCACAACAAGGAATTTCGCTGATAATTTCGTCAAGGAAAAAGGAACAGGGCTGAAATTTAGTTCCGCATATCAGCCCCAATTGGATGGCCAGATCAAATGTTCGATTCCATTCGAAATATGAAAGCGAAGTGGAGCGACAGCGTACGAATTGCATCTTCCCCCACGTTGCAAATTCACCTGGTGTTTCAAGTGTCACCATTAAGGAAGGTAATTTTGATAATCATCCGGTGGAGACGAAACTCACGACAGGCTTAGAGATTATCGAGAGTGGTATTCTTTAGCCAAGGGAGATCCTACAATCCCGCGCACGACAAGGGAGCTCATATGTAGAGGAAGTCTTGGTGGTTTGGAAATGAAAGCCAGGGGAGAAGCGACTTGGGTTGACATTGTGGAGCTGTCACAGCAATCTCCACATTACAGCCTTGGGGGCAAGGCTCGTCTCAAGGGGGAACGAGTAGATATACAGCATGAAGAAGAGTTAGTTGAGATATTTTAGGCATTTAAAATAAAAATATATAATAGTATAGATATTCTAGGTAAATATATCTCTAGTTAGTTACTAGTAGCTATTATAAAAGGGAGTGACTACTCCTGTAGTTGATATCGAATATTTTTCTAAAATTTTTTAGTCAAGAAAGTTCGATCCCGAGGAACCAGCCTTGCCGAGATCTTCGATAAGAAACCAACCTTGTCATAGTCTTTTCCCGATTCCAAATTACCTTCTATCATTGACATTCATTTATACACTGCGGAAGACATGGTTTCATCCTTTGTGCTAGGATTTTGGATACGATTTTTTAAGAAACATTACAATGTCTTATGGGTCTATGATGAGATATCTAAGTCGGGTATTGAATTTTTGGGATTAAAGACATCAATGTGTGGTTGACACACTTAGGCATTTTCCTAGAAGGTGTTTAACCGCAGAGCATAAGTCATTTTTAAGGACAGATGAGAGATGCTGAAGAAAAGAGCGCTGTCATACCATCGGGTCCGGGTGCTTTGTTGGGATGCATGCTGAAGAGGGCATTCTTGACCTCTGTGTCTTCGACCTGGCTGATCAGTTGCGAGTTCACTGTTTCTTTGAAGTACTGAGGGATCCCATTTAAGCTCGCATGTTGAAGTGTGGGGGATGAAGTAGAGAAAAGGTCTTATAGTATTTAGAGATTCTGAAGCAATCTCATCCCTTTCGTAAAGCACTGATCACCATTCGTCTTGACAAGATGTATTGTTTTTTCTTCTATAGATTTTTTAGGCATCAAAGAAGCTAGTATTTTTATCCCTACTTGAAGCCATTGGATTCTTGGTTTTTTTGAGCCCAGAATAATTCTTCTTGTTTATAAGCTAAGTGAAGGTTACCTCTAAGCTCTTTTAAGCTCTCCCAATCCCTATAGCCTTTTAGAGCACGAAGCTGGTTCATATCATTTGTTAAGAGCTGAATTTGCTGTGCGTTTGATTTTGAGCTTGAGTTCCACTTGAGCAGATCCGCTCTACACGCGTTTATTTTTTCATAAGCTGATGCAGGGGTGAACCAATATGAGGTTGGTTCCAAGTTGCAGAGTATGTCCTTGATACCATCTCTGAAAATCTATCTCTTATCAAATCAGAACTTTTTTTTTTGTGATCAACTGCTTGGGTGTTGAATCCAAAATTTCATGGTCTGATGCAAATATGACTTCTTGAATGAGGCTTGAATTTGGGAAGTTGAGCATCCACTGTCATGAGGTGAAGAACCTATCCAATCTTTCCTCAACATATCCCCCGTCCTCTATATTGGTAGCCCAAGTAAACATTGCATTCGGTCCACCGACGTCTACATCTCCATATTGGTAATGAATGAGTTGAATGCGGCAAAACTAGACTCTAATCTAACTCGGCTACCATAATCCTAATTTCATTAAACTGTCCTCCCATAAACCAAAGGGAACCCCGTTTTTCCTTCGACTGTAGAAGATATTAAATCGTTTCTAATATGGTGATCTGTGCTAGCATAAATGAAAATTGCCCAAAAATTCCGCACAAAAACATGAGGAAATGACCTCAAGGACCTTGATGTTGCTGGACCAACAAGTAGGCAGCCTGCCTCCCAGCCTTGGAATCAACACAATGCCAATGACTATGTCGTGAACCCCTGTAGAAGGTGATGACGTGGAGCTAGGAAGGATTTGGACATGATGAAGTCAGGGCAAGAAGGGGGAACTGAAACTGGTTTGGTCCGATGGGGATTGACCATGAGCCTTTCAAAGAGAGTGTCTGGGAACAGTATTTGGGCTGGGCTGAAGAAGGATGGTTTGGGATGATCTAAGAGACATTCAACAATGCGCTGAGATGATAATTGGGCCTGTTTAATGTTTTAATCTAGATTGGGACATGATATGAGCCCAGTTATTAGCATATTTAAGCTTGTACCAAAATGATGCTTAGGGTTATGAAATTAACCTAAACTTCTGCTACATTTCTCCTCTATTTCTGCTTTCTTTCTAATTCTGGCAATCGTACCTACCTTTCTTTTCTAAAGCAAGTAATACAACAATTCCCATATAGAAAATACCAAAAACAGTACTGTTACATTATCCTAGTACAATAAAGAAAAGAAAACTACACAAAACACTTAATACATTACATTTGGTATCAGCAATGGTCCTTTTGGTAATGGCTGTGCACACTCGATTCAAGGATCTCCAGGAGGAACAAAAGAAGCTCGAGTAGATCGTGGCTCGATTAGAGGAGGAATTCAGGACGGCAACGATGAAGAGGGAAGCCACTGAAGACAAACTATGGGACCAGTTCACCATCCTGAAATCTGAGATGTCAAACAAGATAGAAAGGGTTAGTGATGGGTTCAAAGAACAACTTGAAGGAATCACAAGAGCTATCAATGGGTGCGGGCATAGTTGCAGAGAGGAAATGGGGGATCGATTCTAGGTTTTCCACCGAGCCTACACAAATGACTGTGCCCCCAATAGTCACACCACATCTTCATACATCTCAGGGATTTCAAGAGAACATGCCACTTAGCACCAACCTGGAGATGACACCTAACTCTAACCACAAATCAAACTTTGAACCCAACATGGACTGGTAATCTGACTCTACCTAGGATTGATTTTCCTAGGTTTGATGTGACTAACCCAAGATCATGGATGCTCAAGTGTGAAGGGTATTTTCAGCTAGTACAAAACATCCCAGACCACCAAAAGGTGGCACTGGCTACCATGCATTTCGAAGGTAGAGGGACAGCTTGGTGCCAGAACTTAGCTGGCAGACATTTGCAGCTGAACTGGGAACAATTCTTAGGGTTGGTCTCAGCAAGGTTTGAGGAAGTGAAGGAGGCCAAGATCATTGGGGAGTTTAACAAGCTCAAACAGTATGGGACTTCCAATGATTATGTAGACAAGTTTGAGGAGCTCAAAGCTTGTATGCTCACTTTTAATAACAGGGAATACTCAGAGGAATCTTTTGTGGCCAGTTTTATTAGTGGGTTGTTTGAAGAACTGTAGAACTTTATACTGATGTTTGATACCAAGACACTTCGGGAAACTATAAACACGAGAAGGATGCAACTTAGCACTTTAAAGGCTATTTCAAGGAGGAATAAGGTGTCTAATAGCAAGGCCCAGAGTACTGCTAGCAGGAAGGAGGAATTGGGAGCTATACCACCCAAACCTAGACCTGGATTCCTAAAACCACCCACCAAGTTGCTCACTTATGCTGAAATGGCCGCTAGGAGGGAGAAGGGGTTATTTTACAACTGTGATGACCCATTTACACCAGGGCATAGGTGTGCAAATAGGATGGCATATGTCATAATGACCGAGGAGGAAGAACTCTTATGCATACAAGAAGAGCAGGTTGAGGGAAAGGACATAGAGACTGAGGAAGTGTTATTATTATTTTATGCCACTACATCCTTGGGGAGGGTTGGTCCCAACACCATGAAGGTGGAGGGGATGTTTGCAGATAGGGAGCTGAGTATCGTAATTGACTCAGGGAGTTCTCTCAGTTCTTTAAGGGCTAGGACTGCTAAGGATATGCAATGTGAAATGGAATTCGGGCAGCCTATATGTAACGACCCTCACTCTCTAATCACTAGTTAGCGATAACTCACGTCGGGTTTAGCAGCAAAAGCCACGGAGAACCCATTTTACAAAAACATTTGTTTACACAAAATGTTAATACAAATGGGCCGAAGGCCCAAAACACCCTATCACTTGCCCACAGGTCGTCATCCATGTACAGCCCCGCCCTCAAAAGCCCATGGAAGCTCCGATAGCCAGCCTCGATCGTTGATTTCCTACAACACGCAAACACTGAGCTATTGCCCAGTAGGTGAAATAATGCATGCACGTGTGACTCGCTCACGTTCACTCACCCCCAACTCTCACTAATGCAATGCCACTCACTATCGCTCATCACAACCGGGATACACTCACCACCTCACAACGGGCCCTGGGCTCCATACTGTGCACCATCACACGAAATCACTACCACGATCACGAACACTACCACAACACGATCACAACACTACGGCAGTGGCCTACACCGAGCAGCCTCCCTGAGCCGTATCAGGTCACACTCTCGGGTCGCCTCTTCTGCCCATGCGGTGCCCACGCTGGTAGCCTACACTAGGCCACGTATGGGTACCCAGGTCGCACCCTCCAGGTCGCCTCCTCCCGCATGCGACAGCGTGGCCAACACTAGCTAGTCTGCTTGGGGATGTCCCAAGTCGTTCCTTTCTAGGTCGCCCGCAGTCTGCCGCATAATATCCAACGGGCCAATGGCTCACCGTCACAGGCGCTGATGCACAGCAGATGCCCCCACTCATGTGACTCCTCTACGGGTCGACAGCCAATATCGGCTACTCGCTCACTAGGTACAATACAGTACCACCGTTCCACCACGGTACACTTCGTGAAATGACGTGTAATGCACATGCAGGCATTTAACGTGATAATACATGAAACGTGATGCCACATGAAATGCACGTAAAACATGTAAAACACATAATTCACTGAAGCACATAAAATCACATAATTGTCAAATAGGTGTTTACGCGTTGTAGATGGATATTCCACCTACCTGTCCTCCTGCTATGATTAAATAAGAAGTCCGGTGTAGTCCCTATATATCGATCCTCTGAATAAATAAATATTATTAGTTTATGTGCTAGTTCTCGAAAACCCTAAAATTTATAGAAACCTAGAATAATGAAATTCCCAATAAATAAATAATACCCTTAAAATATCGAAATTTATTAAATGTCGAAATCTAGTCATGGACAATGTCGAAGTCTTATAAAATGTCGAGACCCTCAAAAACAATTATAAATGTCGAGACACAACATAATAAGTAATATCGAGATCATATTAGTCCAAAACTTGGATGTCGAAATTATAATGTCGGGACCTTAAACTAATGTCGAGTCATATATATAATGTCGAGATACATGTCGAAAGCTATAAAATGTCGATATCTTAAAAATGTCGAAACTATGCTCATTAAATATCGAGACATATAATATCGATATCATGCTTATAAAATGTCGAAACCTTATCAATATAAATGTCGAAACCTTACCAGTAAAATGTCGAGATGTTTCAGATCAGATGTCGAGATGTTGGCTTAAAAATATCGAGGCATCTAATAAAATGTCGAGAATCCATCACTATAGGAAATATCGAGATGTATCTATAGCTTATGGAAATCATTTTACATATAGCAGATGTCGAGTTCTTTCAAAAAAGTAAATGTCGAACTCGTTAGCCATTATACTTATCGACTTTTTATGATGCATATCGACATCTTCCTACAATTTACATATGTCGACATTTATATGCATCTCGACATCTCGTCATCTTCAAAACATTTGAAGACACGACATTTTTATTGAGATTATGTTCAAAACCCTGCTTTTTTCCTAGAAACAGTACAACTTAAAATTCATTATAATCACCTCTGTAATTTATACTAACTTCAGAAACTAGTACCATCAAAGACCCTAGTCCTTAAGGCATACAGCATACGTTGAATATAATCACAGTTCATAATTCGCCACTTTACATGTAAGCTTCGCACTCTTCTTAGGGTTCTAATGAAACCATGTAATACTATACATATAAATATCGATGATGAATTCAATATTACATACAAGGAACTGTACCTTACTTGAAGTTTAACTTTCGATACTTGAGGTGATCAAGTCGTGTGTTGCACTTGTTCTTCTAAAAATTTCTTTTCTTTTGCTGATCTTGATATTCGGTGGAAGTTAGATAGGTGTTAATTCCTTCTAGTAAATTTACTCAAGAACACTCGATATATATCAAGGTATTGGATAAATATTAAAACAAGTTTTTCGATAGTGGTGTTGATTAGACAACTTACCTTAGGGTTAAGTAACTTACTTCATGATTTATATTATATACATGGGCTGGGCTTTAAATTTTCGAAAATTCAACAATTAAGTATAACCCAAATTTAGTATATTTTATTGTTTAATTCCTTAAGTAAACTTCTTGAAGTAATTCAACGTTAGCAAAATTTATAGCTTTAATTCAAAGAAATAAATTCCCATACCATTATCCCTAATTCGCGAATTAGTTATTTAATTACATCAAAATCCCGTATTAAATTTATGGGTATTACACTATAACAGTTAAGGTGGCTAGGTCAGAAATTGAAGTGTACCTTACAAGTACCCAGTTTCAAATGGACAATGGGTGGGGTTGAATTTTCGCATTCTTTGAGAATTTCGCAGAATGAAGGATGTGATGTCATTCCTGGGGGTGATTGGTTAAGGTCTTGCACCCCACGTAAGTTTGACTATGACTGTAGGACTTTCACTCTTAGGCTAGATGGAAAGAAAGTTAAGGTACAAGCCTTAACTTCAGCGGTGAGATGCAAGATGATCTCATGACCAACTTTGTATAAGCTGACTCAAGCACCAGAAGATCAGGAGATAGAGGGTGCTTACATGGTGTTACCAAACCACACTGAGGACACTTGGGGAGAGGAGTTACCTCAGGTTACGCGATTGCTGAAAGAATATTTAATTGTTTTTTAGGAGCCCAAGGGTTTACCCCCTTAAGAGGAGTTAAGCATCACATCACCCTCAAACCTGACAGCATATCCAAACAGGAAGGTCCATACAGAACATGCCATGCTCATAAGTCCGAGATAGAGAGGTTGGTTAAAGAGATGATGCAAGATGGGATACCCAAAACAGCACCAGTTCTTATTCTTCCCTAGTTATATTGGTTAAGAAGAAATATTGTACTTGGAGGATGTGTGTGGATTACAGGTATCTACATGGCCTCACTATTAAACATGATTACCCTATTCCTATTATAGATGATTTACTAGATGAGTTAAGGGGGGCAACTTGGTTTACCAAGATTGACCTCGGATCTGGTTATCACCAGATTCTCATGAGAGTTGAGGACAGGCATCTCACAGCTTTCAAGACCCATCATGGGCACTTTGAATCTGTTGATGCCATTTGGGCTATGCAGTGCCCCAACATCCTTCCAGTCCCTTATGAACCAGGTTTTTCAGGACCATTTGAGGGAGTTTGTGTTGGTTTTTTTATGACATCTTGGTCTATAGCAAGAGTTTGGAAGATCACATGAGACATCTCCGAGTGGTGTTAGAGCTGCTAAGGAAGAATGTGTTGTCTTCAAAGGGAAGCAAATGTCAATTTGCACAGAAGCAAATTTAGTAATTGGGGCATATAATTTCAGAGAAGGGAGTGGGTACTGACCCAAGTAAGGTGGCTTGTATGCTGGAGTCAACCACCCTCAAACAGCTTAGGGGTCTTTTGGGACCTACTAGGTATTATAGTAGGTTTGTCAAGGGCTATGGCCAACTTAGCAAACCCCTAACTAATCTTCTCAAGAGGAACAACTTTCAGTGGAATGAGGAGGCTGACAAGGCATTCAAGTGCCTAAAGAGGCAATGAGCAGGACCCCTGTGTTGACAATGTCAGACTTTTCACAGCCATTCAGTATAGAGACTGATGCAAGTGGAATTGGAGTTGGGGTTGTGCTGATGCAGGGGGAAACCCATTGCTTACATAAGCAAGGGGTTATCACAGAAGAACCAATCCCTATCTATTATGAAAGTGAATTTTTGGCAGTGGTTATGGCTATCCAAAAATGGAGGTACTATTTGGAGGGACACAAGTTTATAATACAAACTGATCAAGAATCTCTCAAATATCTCAAGGACCAAGGGTCTTACTAGCCCTGCAGCAGAAGTGGATGACAAAGCTTTTGGGGTACAATTTTGAGATACAATACAAGAAGGGGGTAGAGGACAAAGTAGTAGATTCTCTATCTAGGAGGGAGGACAACCCCACAGCTTTTGGGATCACCATAGTGATACCAAGCTGGGTGCATAAGGTCATCCAAAGTTATCAAGGAGACAAACAGTTGGAGGAGATCCTAACT
Source organism: Craterostigma plantagineum (assembly GCA_027422505.1). Taxonomy (NCBI): domain Eukaryota; kingdom Viridiplantae; phylum Streptophyta; class Magnoliopsida; order Lamiales; family Linderniaceae; genus Craterostigma; species Craterostigma plantagineum. The sequence goes on from JAPQWV010000055.1 coordinate 1,814,388, forward strand.
CTAAGGCCATAGATCCTAGTTCATACCCTTTGTATACCATAAATGATGGGGCCATAAGGTACATGAACGGATTATTGGTGGGGAAAGATAATGAACTCAGGAAGGAGATTCTGACTGCTATTCATGATACATCATTGGGTGGACACTCAGGGATTCATGGGACTTATAGCAGGCTTAAAAGACTGTTCTGGCCAAGAATGGGATGTGGAAGAATGGGTTAAGGGATGTGAAGTGTGCAGCAAGCATAAACCAGACCATGGCCCTTATGCTGGGCTGTTGCAACCTCTGCCCCTACCACAACAGGCATGTTACAATGGACTTTGTAGAAGGGTTGCCAAGGGTGGGAAGAATACTGTCCTAGTGGTGGTGGATAGATTCACAAAATATGCTCATTTCATAGCTTTGACGCACCCCTACACGGCTGAAACAGTGGCAAAGGCTTTCATCGAACAAATCTACAAGCTACATGGGTAACCAAATTCAATTGTGACGGATAGGGACAAGATCTTCACTAGTCTATTTTGGAATGAATTGTTTGGAAGGCTAAAGGCCAAGCTCAACATGACCACTGCCTACCATCCTCAGTCTGATGGACAGACCGAGAGGGTGAATCAGTGCTTGGAAGCCTATTTGAGATGTATGACAAGTGAGTACCCTAAGAAGTGGCATCAATGGTTACCTTTGGTAGAGTATTGGTACAATAATAACTATCACACAAGAATTAAGACTTCCCCTTTTGAGGTTCTGTATGGGTATAAGTCACCGGTTTTTGCTTTAGAGCCCTATATGGGAACTAATACATCGGGGGCTAAGGGATTTGTACTAGAAAGGGCTGAGTTGTTACAGTCTCTCAAGGAAAATTTGGTATTAGCTCAAGACAGGATGAAATTATATGCTGACCAAAAGAGACAGGAAAGGAAATTCGATGTGGGAGATAAAGTTTACCTTAAACTACAACCATTCAGACAGAACTCCGTGGCTTTGCGCAGGAATCTGAAACTCAGTCCCAGGTATTTTGGCCCCTTCAAAATCCTGGAGCGTGTGGGGCTTGTCGCTTACAAATTGAGCCTTCCCCCCTAAGCCAAAATCCACCCAACTTTCCATGTCTCCCTGCTGAAGAAAGTGGTTAGTCCTAGGGTCAATCCCCTACCATCGCTACCGAAAACGAATGAAGATGGTGGGTTCATGGTTTAACCCACCAAAATATTGGAGAGGAGAATAATTTCTAGGAGGGGAAAATCCATACCTCAGGTGTTGGTGCAATGGTCAAATGGGAGCAGTGAGGCAACTTCGTGGGAAGCTGAAGCCTATCTGAAAAGGAAAAGCATATGGAATCCTTGGGATCAGCCGGGGGAAGTTGTCGTGAACCTTGTAGAAGGTGATGATGTGGAGATAGGGAAGGAGTTGGACATGGCAAAGTCAGGGCAAGAAGGGGGAACTGAAACTGGTTTGGTCGATGGGGACTGACCAAGAGCCGTTCAAAGAGAGTGTCTGGGAACAGTATTTGGGCTGGGCTGAAGAAGGATGGGCTGGGATGATCTAAGAGACGTTCAACAATGTGCTGAGAGGATAATTGGGCATGTTTAATGTTTTAATCTAGATTGGGATGTGATATGAGCCCGATTATTAGCATATTTAAGCTTTTACCTAAAGGCTGCTCAGGGTTATGAAATTAACCTAAACGTTTGCTATATTTCTCCTCTCTTCTGCTTTCTGGCAATCGTACCTACCTTTCCTTTCTAAACCAAGTAATACAACAATTCCCATATAGAAAATACCAAAAACAGTACTGTTACATTTATCCTAGTACAATACGGAAAAGAAAACATCTTGAGCTGTCTCCAAACGGTCTCACATAATGTCCTTATTTCTTTAACTTACTAACAACATAAAATTTGGAAGGTGGAATCTTGTTGATTTCTTTAATTGGGAATTTTTGCGGGCCTTCCAAACCTCTACAATTCCACACTATTGCTCTCATCGATTAGGGCGGGCCCATTTTGGCTAGCCACCTCCACCATAAATTTATATCGGGATACATTGGCATCTTTGAGCTTTTTGCACTCCTTATTGTGATGAACTTGCAGGTCTTCTGTTTCCTCCAAAAATTTCCTTCTTTTTTGTTGTGTTCATGAGAGTATTTGTGGTGCCATGAACAAGATTGCTTGGGTTAGGCTAGTTTGGATAGGTTCTTTGTTTCTTGCGGTTTTTTTTTTTCCTGATGATATCTATAAGTGGGGTTGAAGATATAAATGTGCCTAAGAGGGGGGTGAATTAGGCTTTTAAAAACATTATGCTTCTTTTCACAAATATTAAATGTGGTGACTTAGATATGCCTACTGATGTTTGTAACTAGTATGTCCGATATATCCTAGTAACGTCGGATGTGCGTCGGGTCTGTCTCACAGCGATAAAGAAATAACTGAAAAGTAAATGCGAGACAGGATTTTTATAGAGGTTATATCCCCAACTGGGGTTTACTCCTCTCCTTGGGATTTGCTTCCAAGAGTTTAACCAATCACTATAATGCACCGTAGCTGGATACAAAACTGATTGGTTAGCCCAATGCACAACCGAAACAAGTCGAACACTAGACACTACTAGGTTACCACACGCCGAGTTTCGTTCCTCGGAATCTCCTTGATCCCGACAGACACAGCTCGCTACCGAAGGGCCCCTGGACTTGCCTTCCCTTCACGTGTGCGTAAACGTCGACCTTGCCTCCTTGGTATTGCTCACGTCCGAAGACAACACGTCCGAAGACAGAATATATGACAGAGGATGATGGAATATCAGATAAATCACTCGCTCAGTGATGGATAGGCAAGTTAAAGTTCGGGTAGGTGCGGCGCCCCTAACTCCTACCGCCATTCTTACTACTAATTTATGTGACTGCATGTGATGTAATTAAAATCTATATACGAAAATGCGTACAAAATTTTTCCTTTTATATAAAGGAATTCTTCTGTACAGTGCAGAATATTCCTAGGACATAAATACAAGGTAGAGTGCGCATGCGTGTTCAAAATAACCTATCGGCCCGCCACTCAGGTCGCATCCATGTACACACTGCCACCTCAAAAGTCCTCCGGAAACTTCAAAATTTGGCCTCGCCTTCATAAAGATCACGTACCGCGATCCCGTGAACCTACAACACATAAATACGTGGAATGAGCTTATAAAGCTCAGTAAGTGAAAGCCATGCATGCCGTGCACGTGTCCTAAATTCGCAAAGGCATCCGCGCCAATGCTTCCTAGACCTCATATTTTCCTTGTCTTGTCTTGTCATGTAGGGCCCTCGGCTATCTTGCTATGCACCATCATGGAGCTCGAATCCACTAGGGATAAATAAATATATGCGGCAATACCCACTCAAGGGAGGCTAACCCTAGGGCGCCTTTTCTGTCCCAAGGTGGTTTCATACGCCACGCGGACGTTTCACACTGGTAGCCTAATCTGAGGTAGTCGACACCAGAGGTACCCTCGGTGTCGCTTACTCCCTCAGCTCGCACCCTCCAGGTTTCACGACCCGCCATGAGGGCATGAGCCCTAAAATCATGTCTTGCCTTGTACATGTCATGTCATAACGGTAGCGCCATACGACGTCACCATGGTAGCATAGAAGAGCCGTGACTCAACTGTGAGTCGACATCTGACGCCCATATCGGCGAATCTTTATCGCTCTCAGGCGATCGTATATTATGCACGCTCTCATATCATGCCTTTTGTACTAAACGTGCGTGCATATGATCATGTCGTGAATATGCGTGTTATGCCATAATATCATGTAATTAAATCATGCGTGTCACATAACGCAAATAATTCACGTAGGAAGTCACATAAAATCATAGAACACATAACATATAATTTTCATGCCCATATAGTTATGTGTTGTAAATGGGACTTCCACTTACCTGGTATCCTTAGCTTATTTAATTTTATCGTACGGCACGTCGCCAACCTTCGAATCCTAAATATATGAACATATAAAATTAGGGTTTGTTAGTCTAATTATAATTTCATGAAATTGGCTTAATTTAGAAAATCCTAATTTTGGACTTTCATAAATTTGGAAATTGGATATCGATATAATTCTCACTTGTATATTTGATCTCAAAGTGTAGGTTGGAATTATGAAGTAAATGTCGAGATGAATCTCGACACAAATGTCGAGCTACACTTTGGAATTATAAACAGGATATCGATATGATATAACATGAGGTTAATTTCGGTATATTATATACCACATACATATCGACATGTTGGAATTGGGTTTCGATATTTTAACTAGATGTCGAGCTACATGTCTCGACATTTCCTAGCAACATTTCGAGATTTTCTACAAGATGTCGAGCTACATGTCTCGACATTTCCAAGCAACATTTCGACATTTTCTACAAGATGTCGAGCTCTCACAAACAATGTCGAGTTGTATGTTAATGTTACAAATAAAATGTCGAGCTATTAAATAGTACTAAATGTCGACATTACAAACCAAAATGTCGAGATATTTAATAACACCATATGTCGACATTTCAAGCAAAAATGTCGAGATGTTGTGAAGATGTCGATATGACCTTGAAGACATAGTTCGACATTTTTAATCCTTTCAGACTCGATTTCTTTCTGTTACAGCTATCAAAATTCGAGATATATTAACTGGGAATCATTTTGTTCAATAGCTAAACTTTCGATCAACTTATAAATTTTTCTAAGAACCGTATGATACTGTATGAACCTTAAATGCTTCTTAAACCCTCAAAACTTATGTAAACCCTAATCACGAAATTTTTCCCAAGCTTAATAATTTCTAGAAATTGTTGATCTAAGAGTAAAAACATGAAATTATAGTAAGAAATTGTACCTCCTCCAAGCTTTGATCAACTTGTTCTTGCTTGAAATACTTTTCTTCTCTACTGTAGGGTTTTCGAACTTTTTCAAATGAAAAGGTGTTAATTTCGTTCTAGCCTTTTATCTAGGTTTGGCGTGTGATGATGACTAAATGACCTCATACTTGATCGTCCTTATCTTGGTTAATTATATAATATTTATCAAGTCCTTACTTTTAGTTTCCTTATTAACTAAGTAATTGATTGGAGTCTATCATTTCACTCGAGATTTTCTATTGTCCCTTAATCTCGAGTTTATTAGTTACATGAATAATTCCTTTCGAAATCATAACTCTCGAGATTCAGAGAATTCAAGTTTTATAATTTCGGGCTTAAGGATTTCAATTAAATAAAGATCTCGAGTCTTATTTCAAGGTTTATATTAATTTCGAAATTAATATCAAAGCTAAATTTCAACATTATTCTTAACAATTCATATTTTCTAAAACGGGTTATCAACACTTAATATGCTAAATTAAATTTTTCTAGGTTAGTATGCCATGTACTAGAAATCCTAAAATAAATAACTAACCTAAATTCAAAGTCTATTTCCTAATTTATTCATGTCATGTTAGCATATAACATGACATCTTTTAAGCACATAAAAGTCACAAAACGTATCTCATGCAGTCACGTAAGCCAAATAATATGTATGCATATTTATTGGCCGACTTACTTACGGGACTCGGGTATTACATCCTCCCCCCCTTAAAAGGGATTTCGCCCCCGAAATCAGGCAGGGAGAAATAGCTCAGGGTAGTGGTTTCTCATATCGTCCTCTCGTTCCCACGTAGCTTCTTCCGTGGACTGATTTTGCCATAACACCTTGACTAACGGAATTTCTTTATTCCGTAATCGTTTCATGTCGTACATAAGGATTTCTACTGGCTTTTCCTCGTAACTTAAATCTGGCTTGAGCTGTTGATGAAGATTGTCCGTGTTTAACACATGGCTTGAGTCGGCGACGTATTTTCGTAACGTCGATACGTGAAAGACATCATGTACTTGAGCTAGCGAATTCGGTAGTTCCAGTTGATAGGCTACTTCGCCAACTTTTCTGAGGATTCGGAACGGTCCTATATAACGTGGGCTCAGCTTGCCTTTCTTCCCAAATCGTTTTACGCCTTTCATTGGAGATACCTTCAAAAATACAAAGTCTTCTGGTTCAAATTCTAATGGTCTACGCTTTTGGTCTGCGTAGCTTTTCTGCCTACTTTGGGCCGTTTTTATCCGTTCTCGTATTTGAGCAATGACTTCTGTCATTTCTTGTACCAAATCAGGGCCTAGTATTGCCCGTTCTCCAACTTCATCCCAGTGAATTGGAGATCTACATTTACGTCCGTATAGCGCTTCATATGGAGCCATTCCGATTGTTGCGTGGAAACTGTTGTTATATGAGAACTCAATCAACGGAAGGTATCGGCTCCAATTTCCTTTAAAATCGAGCACGCAGGCTCTTAGCATGTCTTCCAATGTTTGGATTGTCCGTTCAGACTGCCCGTCTGTCCGAGGATGGTAGGCAGTACTGAATGATAGTTTGGTTCCCATGGCCTTTTGCAAACTCATCCAGAACTTGGATAAGAATCTCGAATCACGATCGGAAACGATCGAAATTGGAACTCCGTGCAGTCGTACTATTTCTTGAATGTATAGTTCCGCGTATCGTTCCATTGAGAATGTTGAACTGATAGGCAGGAAGTGAGCGGACTTAGTCAATCGATCAACGATGACCCATATAGCGTCGTGGCCTTTCACAGTCTTAGGCAAGCCAACAACGAAGTCCATGGTAATGTGGTCCCACTTCTATTCAGGTACTGGCAGGGACTGCAAGGTTCCTGCCGGTCGTTGATGCTCTGCCTTGATTTGCTGACACGTTAAGCACTGACTCACAAAAGTTGCGATTTCTCTTTTCATTCCTGGCCACCAGTAGTTGGCTCGTAGATCTCTGTACATTTTTGTTGCTCCTGGGTGAATAGAATATACAGTGGTATGAGCTTCCATCATGACAGTCTTGCGAAGTTCGGGGTCGCTAGGAACATAGAGACGTCTTCTATAGTATAAACTTCCGTCGTCTCGTATGGTGAAGTCTACTGATCTTTGCTCTATAGGAGTTTCTTTGATTTTCAGATATAATTCGTCATTCTCCTGGGCTTTCGTAATTTGTTCCATCAGTGTAGGTCGAAGTGTTAACGCTGCTAATCTCGCTTCTATTTCGCCCATTGGTATCACTTCTACTTCGAGTTTCTGTAACTCCGTATTCACAGTCTTGCGGCTTAGTGCATCAGCTACCACGTTCGCCTTTCCTGGGTGATAACTGATTACACAGTCGTAATCCTTAACCAATTCGAGCCATCGCCGTTGTCGCATGTTCAACTCCTTCTGGGTGAAGAAGTATTTCAGACTCTTGTGGTCTGTGAAAATTTCGCATCGCTCGCCGTATAAGTAGTGCCTCCAGATCTTGAGAGCGAATACTACAGCGGCAAGCTCTAAGTCGTGAGTCGGATAGTTCTTCTCATAATCTTTGAGTTGTCGCGAGGCATATGCTACGACATTTCCATTCTGCATCAGAACACATCCTAGGCCATTCTTAGATGCATCACTATAGACAGAAAACCCTCCAGTGCCTGTAGAGATAGTTAGCACGGGGGCCGTAGTAAGTCGTCGCTTAAGTTCCTGGAAACTCTGCTCGCAAGCATCGTCCCATTTAAATGGAGTATTTTTCTTCGTTAGTTTCGTCAGGGTTGATGCGATCTTGGAGAAATCCTTGATGAACTTCCTATAATACCCAGCTAGTCCTAGAAAACTTCGTATTTCTGTCACATTCGTCGGTTGAGGCCAATTGTTAATAGCCTCAATCTTGCTCGGGTCGACAGAAATTCCCGCTCCTGAGATAACGTGTCCAAGAAATGCGACTTGATCGAGCCAGAATTCGCATTTCTTGAATTTTGCGTACAACTGCTTTTCTCGTAATATTTCTAATACCGTCCTCAGGTGTTGTTCATGCTCCTCCCTGGTCTTCGAATAGATAAGAATGTCATCAAGGAATACGATAACACACTTATCTAAGAATGACTTGAATACTCGGTTCATCAGGTCCATGAATGCTGCTGGCGCATTAGTCAGCCCAAAAGGCATGACTAGGAATTCGTAGTGCCCATAACGGTTACTAAAAGCAGTCTTCGGAACATCCTCTTCTCGAATCTTTAATTGGTGATATCCTGACCTTAAGTCGATCTTCGAAAAGACGGTTGCGCCTTGTAATTGGTCGAATAGGTCGTCAATTCGAGGAAGGGGTACTTGTTCTTGATCGTAATCTTGTTCAGTTCCCTATAATCGATGCAGAGCCGCATCGATCCATCTTTCTTCTTAACGAATAAGACTGGTGCTCCCCATGGTGAGAAGCTCGGTTGAATGAACCCTTTTTGCAACAGTTCATCCAGTTGCTCCCTCAATTCCTTCAGTTCAGCTGGAGCGAGTCGGTACGGTGCCTTAGAAATCGGTGCAGCTCCTGGCATTAGGTCAATCGTGAATTGAATCTCACGATCTGGTGGAAGTCCGGGTAAGTCTTCAGGAAATACATCGGGAAAATCTTGTACGACTGGGACTTCTTCTAATTTCGGAAGTAACCGTTCTTCGGATGATATCGCAAATACTAAATAAGCCTCGCATCCTGTCTTGATCAGACGGTGTGCCTTCATTGCTGAAATCTTGGGAATCTTATTATTCTTGCTAGTTCCCATGAACGTAAAGGGTTCGCTGTCTTCTAGGTTAAAGGTCACTTGCTTACGGTTACAGTCAATAACTGCTCCGTATTTCGATAGCCAGTCCATTCCTAAAATTACTTCATAGTCATTCATTGGAATGACTATCAGGTCAATGGGTAAGGTCCTATCGTTCACTAGTACGGGGCTATCTCGTAAGATTTGGTTGGTTCTCATAGAGGTTCCGTGAGGGATAGTAACATTGTACTCATAGCTACTGGGTTAGGCGTAATCCCGAGTCTCGCCACGTAGTTAGTAGATGCAAATGAATGCGTGGCTCCTGAATCAACTAATATGCATGACGGGGTTGAATGGATAAGGAGAGTACCTGCCACCACAGACGGATTGTTCTCCGCTTCTTCAGATGTCAGCGTGTAAACCCTAGCAGGTACCGTAGGTGGCCTAGTTTGGGCAGGGGCTTGACTTCCAGATGCCACTTCCGGGCATGCCTTAGAAAAGTGGCCTGTCTTGCCGCACTTATAACAGGTAGCATTCTGAGAATAGCACACGCCCAGATGTCGACGTGTGCACCTGGGGCATGGGGGTATACTCATCGGAGGTCTCCCCTGATTAGGATTGAATTGTTGATTATGACTGAATGGTCGTGGAGGTCCGAGTCGATTCGGGAAGCTAGGTCTGACATTCTTGGGGTTAAAGGGCTTCTTTGGGTTGCCTCCATTCCATTTCGGCCCTTGGACAAATTTTCTTTTTGCTTCGTGAGCGCGCATAATTCGAAGTTCCGCTTGCTCTGCCATTAGCGCGCGTTCCGCCACTTGAGCGTAGGTAGCTCCTTGGGATCCGGCCATGTTCACATCTCTATATAGTTCAGGCTTCAGGCCTTCCAAGAAACGCTCCACCTTTAACGCGTCTGTGCTCACCATGTGAGCTGCGAATCGAGACAGTTGCTCGAATTTCCTAATGTATTCTGCTACAGTCATCGGGCCCTGGCGTAGATTGATGAATTCATTCATCCTTTGGGCTCTGACTGGGGCGGTAAAATATTTGCTCCTAAATAGTTCCTTCAACCGGTCCCACGTCATTGTGATAGGGTCTTCAAAGGCGAGAATTGTATCCCACCAGTGGCCTGCACTTCCTCTCAGCAGGAAGGCAGCACATAACACCTTTTCATCCTCTGGAATGCGGCTATATTGGAACATGCTTTCCAGAGTTTGAAGCCAATCTTCAGCCGCTGTAGGGTCAACGGCATCTTCAAAAGTCGGGGGATTGAGTTTGCGAAATCTTTCCCCAACTATTTCAACTCTTTCTGCCTGAGAGAGATTATTACTAGATTGTGCGCCCGCATTTCGCTGTTGCATCATTTCTTGAATTTGTGCGGATTGCTGGCGAACAAGTTCGGTGAGCTGAAGAATCGCTGTATCGCGATTATCGGTTGATGTTTCGGGCTCTTTACCTTTGCTAACACTTCCGCTACCCTCACTTCTTGTTCTACCCATTCTTGTCCTGATACCCTAATAGTCCCTATGGCCAATAAATTACGCACATACAACATTCATAGAAACATAAAACTTACTAGCAAGGCCGCTTCCGTGCTTTTGAGTGTGTGTACATGGACAGTCTACAGAACTTATAACCGAAAGCTCTGATACCACCTGCGGCGCCCCTAACTCCTACCGCCATTCTTACTACTAATTTATGTGACTGCATGTGATATAATTAAAATCTATATACGAAAATGCGTACAAAATTTTTCCTTTTATATAAAGGAATTCTTCTGTACAGTGCAGAATATTCCTAGGACATAAATACAAGGTAGAGTGCGCATGCGTGTTCAAAATAACCTATCGGCCCGCCACTCAGGTCGCATCCATGTACACACTGCCACCTCAAAAGTCCTCCGGAAACTTCAAAATTTGGCCTCGCCTTCATAAAGATCACGTACCGTGATCCCGTGAACCTACAACACATAAATACGTGGAATGAGCTTATAAAGCTCAGTAAGTGAAAGCCATGCATGCCGTGCACGTGTCCTAAATTCGCAAAGGCATCCGCGCCAATGCTTCCTAGACCTCATATTTTCCTTGTCTTGTCTTGTCATGTAGGGCCCTCGGCTATCTTGCTATGCACCATCATGGAGCTCGAATCCACTAGGGATAAATAAATATATGCGGCAATACCCACTCAACGGAGGCTAACCCTAGGGCGCCTTTTCTGTCCCAAGGTGGTTTCATACGCCACGCGGACGTTTCACACTGGTAGCCTAATCTGAGGTAGTCGACACCAGAGGTACCCTCGGTGTCGCTTACTCCCTCAGCTCGCACCCTCCAGGTTTCACGACCCGCCATGAGGGCATGAGTCCTAAAATCATGTCTTGCCTTGTACATGTCATGTCATAACGGTAGCGCCATACGACGTCACCATGGTAGCATAGAAGAGCCGTGACTCAACTGTGAGTCGACATCAGACGCCCATATCGGCGAATCTTTATCGCTCTCAGGCGATCGTATATTATGCACGCTCTCATATCATGCCTTTTGTACTAAACGTGCGTGCATATGATCATGTCGTGAATATGCGTGTTATGCCATAATATCATGTAATTAAATCATGCGTGTCACATAACGCAAATAATTCACGTAGGAAGTCACATAAAATCATAGAACACATAACATATAATTTTCATGCCCATATAGTTATGTGTTGTAAATGGGACTTCCACTTACCTGGTATCCTTAGCTTATTTAATTTTATCGTACGGCACGTCGCTAACCTTCGAATCCTAAATATATGAACATATAAAATTAGGGTTTGTTAGTCTAATTATAATTCATGAAATTGGCTTAATTTAGAAAATCCTAATTTTGGACTTTCATAAATTTGGAAATTGGATATCGATATAATTCTCACTTGTATATTTGATCTCAAAGTGTAGGTTGGAATTATGAAGTAAATGTCGAGATGAATCTCGACACAAATGTCGAGCTACACTTTGGAATTATAAACAGGATATCGATATGATATAACATGAGGTTAATTTCGGTATATTATATACCACATACATATCGACATGTTGGAATTGGGTTTCGATATTTTAACTAGATGTCGAGCTACATGTCTCGACATTTCCTAGCAACATTTCGAGATTTTCTACAAGATGTCGAGCTACATGTCTCGACATTTCCAAGCAACATTTCGACATTTTCTACAAGATGTCGAGCTCTCACAAACAATGTCGAGTTGTATGTTAATGTTACAAATAAAATGTCGAGCTATTAAATAGTACTAAATGTCGACATTACAAACCAAAATGTCGAGATATTTAATAACACCATATGTCGACATTTCAAGCAAAAATGTCGAGATGTTGTGAAGATGTCGATATGACCTTGAAGACATAGTTCGACATTTTTAATCCTTTCAGACTCGATTTCTTTCTGTTACAGCTATCAAAATTCGAGATATATTAACTGGGAATCATTTTGTTCAATAGCTAAACTTTCGATCAACTTATAAATTTTTCTAAGAACCGTATGATACTGTATGAACCTTAAATGCTTCTTAAACCCTCAAAACTTATGTAAACCCTAATCACGAAATTTTTCCCAAGCTTAATAATTTCTAGAAATTGTTGATCTAAGAGTAAAAACATGAAATTATAGTAAGAAATTGTACCTCCTCCAAGCTTTGATCAACTTGTTCTTGCTTGAAATACTTTTCTTCTCTACTGTAGGGTTTTCGAACTTTTTCAAATGAAAAGGTGTTAATTTCGTTCTAGCCTTTTATCTAGGTTTGGCGTGTGATGATGACTAAATGACCTCATACTTGATCGTCCTTATCTTGGTTAATTATATAATATTTATCAAGTCCTTACTTTTAGTTTCCTTATTAACTAAGTAATTGATTGGAGTCTATCATTTCACTCGAGATTTTCTATTGTCCCTTAATCTCGAGTTTATTAGTTACATGAATAATTCCTTTCGAAATCATAACTCTCGAGATTCAGAGAATTCAAGTTTTATAATTTCGGGCTTAAGGATTTCAATTAAATAAAGATCTCGAGTCTTATTTCAAGGTTTATATTAATTTCGAAATTAATATCAAAGCTAAATTTCAACATTATTCTTAACAATTCATATTTTCTAAAACGGGTTATCAACACTTAATATGCTAAATTAAATTTTTCTAGGTTAGTATGCCATGTACTAGAAATCCTAAAATAAATAACTAACCTAAATTCAAAGTCTATTTCCTAATTTATTCATGTCATGTTAGCATATAACATGACATCTTTTAAGCACATAAAAGTCACAAAACGTATCTCATGCAGTCACGTAAGCCAAATAATATGTATGCATATTTATTGGCCGACTTACTTACGGGACTCGGGTATTACATCCTCCCCCCCTTAAAAGGGATTTCGCCCCCGAAATCAGGCAGGGAGAAATAGCTCAGGGTAGTGGTTTCTCATATCGTCCTCTCGTTCCCACGTAGCTTCTTCCGTGGACTGATTTTGCCATAACACCTTGACTAACGGAATTTCTTTATTCCGTAATCGTTTCATGTCGTACATAAGGATTTCTACTGGCTTTTCCTCGTAACTTAAATCTGGCTTGAGCTGTTGATGAAGATTGTCCGTGTTTAACACATGGCTTGAGTCGGCGACGTATTTTCGTAACGTCGATACGTGAAAGACATCATGTACTTGAGCTAGCGAATTCGGTAGTTCCAGTTGATAGGCTACTTCGCCAACTTTTCTGAGGATTCGGAACGGTCCTATATAACGTGGGCTCAGCTTGCCTTTCTTCCCAAATCGTTTTACGCCTTTCATTGGAGATACCTTCAAAAATACAAAGTCTTCTGGTTCAAATTCTAATGGTCTACGCTTTTGGTCTGCGTAGCTTTTCTGCCTACTTTGGGCCGTTTTTATCCGTTCTCGTATTTGAGCAATGACTTCTGTCATTTCTTGTACCAAATCAGGGCCTAGTATTGCCCGTTCTCCAACTTCATCCCAGTGAATTGGAGATCTACATTTACGTCCGTATAGCGCTTCATATGGAGCCATTCCGATTGTTGCGTGGAAACTGTTGTTATATGAGAACTCAATCAACGGAAGGTATCGGCTCCAATTTCCTTTAAAATCGAGCACGCAGGCTCTTAGCATGTCTTCCAATGTTTGGATTGTCCGTTCAGACTGCCCGTCTGTCTGAGGATGGTAGGCAGTACTGAATGATAGTTTGGTTCCCATGGCCTTTTGCAAACTCATCCAGAACTTGGATAAGAATCTCGAATCACGATCGGAAACGATCGAAATTGGAACTCCGTGCAGTCGTACTGTTTCTGTACTTCGAAAATCCAGAGTGCAGCTCATATAAATCCTTTCCTAATAGCACTTCACATGGAAAGTCATATCAAACAATAATCACCAAATCAAGCATAGTTTCCATGTAGCTTTCGAGTCAATCATACCATATAAATCATGCTTCTAATAAATCGTCACAACGGTCATATAGCACATTAAAGCATGATTATATTCCATATAAAGCTCAATTTTCGTACTCAAGCAATTTCAACCATTTCGCCTATATTTTCCATATCGAAATTTTCCATAAGTGATTCCCTGCTATCAGTTCCTAGTAACGAGTAACTTTAGATTTTCTTTCCAAGTATGGCACATAAGATAGCAAGGCATAAGCACGTTTTCCATGTACAGCTCATAGCATTTAATCAATATATTTACCTGTTTAGCACAAGAATCAGATCAGAGCTTACATAAATCGATTTATCACATCATGGCACAGCTTTCCTTATTTCAGAGATCACATCCGTTTATAGCACATATCATATAATAGCATCTTATCCATACGGTCAATCAAATCAAATCTTTCCTAAATATAATAATCCAATCAGTACAAGGAAAGATATCAATTTAATATTTCGCATTTAATTCAGTGCAAGGCAAGCATGGATCGTGCATATGATTTTCGTCCAGGAATAAACTGGTATCAACGGATATATCACTTTCCATATATAAACAGCATATTTTCCATATATAGCTCAGTAGGATATCTCATGCATTATTTCCATATATAGCACAGAACGATATATGCTATCTCATGGACTGTCTATAACATGCGATCACTTAGTTCCATCAAAACATCACAAGATCACACGCAATTCAAATATTCAACACTTTAACAATTTTCATCTCATTTGCAATGCATGGTTGAACATTATCATGAATTTAGACATTTTATTTTTCCCAAATCGAATTGCTTATTTTATAGACCTAATGTCATTACAATTACATCGTTCATCAAAACTCTCTAACATATATGGACCAAAAAGGTCAACATTCTCCCCCTTTTTGATGATGACATGTAATTGATGCAGCACGGAAGCAAGTAAGCATATTCGATTATGCAAGTCCTAGCGCATATGTCTAAGTGTTCCATAATCACAAAGCAGAGCATACGATATTTCCTAATCACATGTGATACCCATTTGCTCCCCCTGCCTATGTGCAGTTATCTCTAAGACATGCTAAGATATATCTTTGAACTAATTTTGCTCCCCCTGTCTAAATGCAGATATTTCCTATTAAGTTCTATGTTATATCTTAAGTACAAGAATTTCGAAATTACCCGTGAGTGTGCTCCCCCTGCCTAAGTGCGCATTTTCCAAGCATGGTTCAAGTAATCATGTAATCATCGCAGCAGGCACTTAGCATTTATCAAGAAGTTTCACGCAAGTCAAATCTCACAGTTAAGCATCAGAGTATGAGATCAGCATATGATATATCCGAAGATCAGAGCAAAGAAAGTGTTAAGCATAGGAGATATATCATGATAGCAGCAAAATATTATATTAGGGTTCAACGAGCCTCCCTATACATCACTTATCACTAAAACACTTAGACGCTAAACGCCTAAACTTACCTTACTACTCCCCCTTCATTATCAAAAAGGCGGGAGGTAAACCTAAAAACTGAACGACACTGGAATATCCTAGGGGCAAACTAAGAGCAGAATGGAACTAGAGAGGCAGCCTACTGGCTTGAAGAGGAGTCGGAAACAGCGGGTTTTGGAAGGGATTGCTTGACGAGCTTGGTGAGCTTGGAGAGTTTCAGCGACATTTCGGTATACTGTTCTTTGATCTTGCGGAATCGCTTCTGATTGTCAGCTTTGATATCGGAGATATCTCTGCGTAACACGGAGATTCCTGTCTTCCCGACGCTGAGCTCATCTTCGTAATCCTCATCATCGTCGCTTTTCACTTTTGCCTTTCCCTTCGCAGCAGCTCGCTTCTGGGCGCTATCCACTGACCTGACTTCCTTGGCCTTGAACCAACCTTGGCCTTTTGTATAGTGAATTCCCATGCGCTTCAAGGTCACTTGGTCCACTATGTGGACGGATTTGTCTTCCCAACCAGGCGGCAACACAATGCCTTCGCACTCAAGTAAGTGAGTGAGTAGCATGCCATAAGGCAGCGCTTTGTCTCTGCTTTCGTAGGCCTGGATCATGTGCTTCATGATGACATATCCGAGGTTGAACTTGATGTTCTGGGATACCATGTAGACCGCAAAGGTGCTCATGAAGTTCATCATCGTCGAGTGGCCGCCGCTACCAATTTTAGCACTCCAGAGAGTCATGTTGAGAAGCTTGTGCAGGAAGAAGTAGTCGATAGGGAGTTGGTTCAGTGCTTCACCGTCAGAGAATCGAGGTTTCGTGCGGGTATTCCAGAGTGTATGAAAGACATTACCGAGATCAAACTCATCGGCGTGGCACCAGTCATTCATATCATAGTGCCGAAGTCCCTCATCAGCAACTCCCAGCATAGCATTCATCTTTTGAGTGGTCCACTCGATCTTATGGCCGAGAACATAGGAACGGATGTTAACATGCCCTTCGAACTCGTCGTAGTCGAGATTAGCATAGAACAGTTTGACTACTTCAGGAAAGTGGGGTGTGTTGAGGCTCAGGAAATGCTCCCATCCAAAATCTTTAAGCCAGGTGATTACGTTCCCAGGGGGCAGTTTCTCGAAGGCAACTCCGCGACCGCGAGCGATATCTCTTTTGAGGAAGCTTTTGTAGGTGGTGCGGTTACTTTCTTCCAGAAAAAATAGTTCAACTGGGATCTCACTGGGTTTGGTCAGATCGATAGGCGGGATGGCAAAGGATTTTGAACTTGATGGCTGAGGTGGCGAGGCCTTATCAAGTGGTGAGGGCTGTTTTTCAGGAGACTTTGGTGGAGGTGAAGGTGATTTCTGGGTTTCGATTGGAGTTGGGATCGCGAGGGCGATTCCTGGGTATCCTCAGGAACTTCTTCAGGAATTTCGGAGCTTGAGGCAGGTTTTTCGGGTTCAGGTGTCTTGGATTTCTTGGTCTTCTTCTTCTTCTTGGCGATCTTGGAAGGACTTGAGATCTTTTCGGAAGGTTTGGCTTTGGAACGAGTTTTACGAGCAGAAGGCGAGGTTGATTTTGGTGATTTGGAAGGAGATTTGAGCGGGGTTTCATCAGTGTCAGACATGGGCTCCTTACGTTTGCGGCTTGATGATTCAGGGTTGACAGCTTTGGAAGTTCTGGCCATTGAAGAGTGTTTGAATGTCGAGGAGATGTTTGAAGAGGATGATTGAATGATGAAGGTTGAGGAACGGTTCTGATCTTTTAAAGAAGTGGAGTCGGTTTATTCTTGGAAGGGATAAGGATGAATTTGAAATTTGAATTTTGAAATTTCGAAGTTGGAAAGTGTAAAACTGTCAGAGATATCGGGTTGATTTGACAGGATCTCATAATTACGGAAGGGATTTGACTGGGCTGAAAGGAATATAATTTAAATAAATGGGTTCCCTAAAATAACTGAACGGCTGAGATGATATCTACGAGTTCCTTCCTAAAATAACTTGATCACATTCAAGAACAGATCCAGAAGATCGGATATTCCTTAAATAAACTGGATGGCTGAAGGAATGTCTATCTACGAATTTCTTCCTAAAATACGAGAATCATACTTAGGGAAAGATCTATAAGATCCATGGAAATATTCTAGGGGCTGAATATCTTAAGATATGATAACTATGAATCTCTATCCAAAATAGAATAACCTAGAGTGAATAATGGAATTAGGCAGATTTACTAACCTCATTTAGCTCGAGAATTCCCAATCGATCACGGATGTCACAGAATCTTGCCTCTATTAAGGGTTTCGTGAAGATATCAGCGAGCTGATCATTTGTTCCTACGAATTCCACACTGATATTCCCCTTCTGAACATGGTCTCGTATGAAATGATGTTTAACCTCAATATGCTTAGTACGAGAGTGATGCACGGGATTCTTAGTAATACTAATGGCACTAGTGCTATCACACCTAATAGGAATTTTGTCATAACTTAACCCGAAATCACTAAGGGTTTGTTTCATCCAAAGAACTTGTTGACAACAATTTCCTAAGGCCATATATTCAGCTTCGGTTGTGGAGAGGGCGACAGCATTTTGCTTTCTACTAGACCAGGTAACTAGGGAATTTCCAAGTAATTGGCAAGTTCCACTAGTACTTTTTCTATCTTCCCTACAGCCGGCATAGTCGGCATCGGAATATCCCATTAATGGGAATTCTTCCGTATGAGAGTACCACAACCCATAATTGACAGTACCCTTAACATATCTAAGTATACGCTTGACTGCTGTCAAGTGAGATTCCCTAGGGTCAGACTGATATCTCGAACACATACCAACAGCAAACATGATATCAGGACGACTAGCAGTTAAGTAAAGAAGACTACCGATCATACCTCGATATTCCGTTTGATCAACTGGTGTACCTGATTCGTCACTGTCTATTTTGGTGGTCTGATGCATGGGAGTGGAAATTGCTTTGGAATCGTTCATCCCGAATTTGATCAGTAATTCCTTGCTGTACTTAGTCTGGGATACAAAGGTTCCACCGTCAAGTTGCTTTATTTGCAACCCAAGGAAGTAGTTCAGCTCGCCCATTAAGCTCATTTCAAATTCCCTCTGCATAGACTTAGAGAATTTCTCGCAAAGAAAGATATCAGTACTACCAAATATGATATCATCAACGTATATTTGTACCAGTATCATGTGATCTCCTTCATACTTAATAAACAGTGTGTTATCGATAGTTCCAGTCGAAAATCCTATGTCAATCAAGAACTTGCTTAGCCTTTCATACCATGCCCTAGGAGCCTGCTTTAAACCATATAATGCTTTATTTAATTTAAAAACATGATTTGGAAAATCTTCCCTAGCAAAGCCCGGTGGTTGTTCTACATAGACCTCCTCATTTATAAAGTCATTTAAAAATGCACTTTTTACGTCCATTTGAAAAAGTTTAAAACGTTTAAAACATGCATATGCAAGTAAGACTCGTATGGACTCTAATCTAGCTACTGGAGCAAAGGTTTCATCGAAATCAATACCTTCCTCCTGGGAATAACCTTTTGCAACTAACCTCGCTTTGTTCCTTGTGACATTACCATGTTCATCGAGTTTGTTGCGGAAAACCCATTTGGTTCCTATGATGGACTTTTCATCTGGTCTCTCCACGAGTGTCCACACTTGGCTCTTTTCGAACTGAGCCAACTCATCTTCCATGGCAGAGACCCAGGATATATCATCCAAGGCTTCATGGACTGTTTTTGGTTCCATCATTGAAAGTAGTACATCATGAGATTCCTCTGTATCCTGATTTCGTACAGTTGCTCGAGTTTTGATTCCAGATCTGATATTTCCTATCTTGATCTGTTGGATGACTGGAAGCATGTTTCCATTTTCTAGGTTGTAGCTCATCAGCTTTTGATTCCAGTGTCTCTACATTTTCATCTTCTGGAATATCGTCCTTTCCGTCTTCAGTATCCTGTAATTCTGCACAGGGCAAATCTATACCTTCCTCATCAGTAGCATCTGCGTTAGGTATCTCATCAAAAGTAACATGTATGGACTCCTGAACAGTCAGCTTCCTTTTATTATAAACACGATATGCCTTAGAGTGAAGACTGTAACCAAGGAATATCCCTTCATCAACTTTAGAGTCAAATTTTCCTCTCTTATCTCTATCGTTCAAGATAAAACATTTGCATCCAAACACACGAAAGTAACTAATATTTGGAGTTCTACTGATCGACACGTAGTGAGTGATGAAAGTGCGACAAGTGATAAAATAAAACGTAAACCTAATTACTATCACCAACGTGCGATAGGCAGTGAACCCATCGTTTGTAGTGCAGTAAAGTGAGTAAACGAGTATCGAACACAAGGAATAAATCAAGTACTAGTAATGACCTAATCGACTCGATATTTAGCCTAAAGAAAATACGCAAATTGTTTGACGACTCAACCTAACAGACCACTCCTAATTCAATCAGAAATTCAAAGGACGCGACTAACTGATACGAGAGTTTTCAGATGATAAAGACGTGCTCGGGATTCGAATCCCGCTAGGTATTTACAGCTAAGACAATAGAATCGCTCCTAAGTGCTTAAGACTAAATCGCAGTAATTTCCTGCCCGCTTGCGAGTTTGCTGTCGCCCTAAACGCTCGCGGGAATCTAAAATTCACGAATTACTAACGCGAGGCTCGAGTATTTGCTTTCGCCCTATACTCGAATCCTATCTTCTATGAATGGCCTAAACGTTATTTAGCTGTCGCCCTAAACGTTTTTCCAAGCAATCACTTTAACACATAGACATATTAAAGCAACGAAACATATTCATAGAACGATAAATAGTCAATAGCACAAAGTCACGATAATATATGTCTTAACTGCGAATTATTCTAGCGTTCATCTAATCCCAAACACAACGGGATTTAGCTACTCATAATAAAGGGAAAAACTACGAAAGAATTGAAAGATAAAGCCGAAGAACTCATGATCTTTCCTACTGATGAATCTGGTGTGATTTCGGGGAAAGATCTTCGTTCTTCGTTAATTCGCCGTGGATTCTTCGTTGATCCGTCTCTTGCGCTCTGGGACGGGATTTCCTGTTCTTTTCGCCCTAATTTCGTCTCTGGATGATTGAGAATTGATCTCTGGTGAGTTGTGTCGATTCTGGGTCGAATTTGGGCTTTTTATACTGATTCCCGAGTCGGTCACGGCCTGGGACATGGGCCGTCACGGCCGTGACCATCATCGTCCGCGTCTCGTCACTTTCTGCCCCAGGTCACGGCCAAGTGCATTGGAGGTCACGGCCGTGACCATGATCAGCGGACCTCTCTGCCTCGCGTCACGGCCAGACGCGTTAAGCGTCACGGCCGTGACCATCACCAGCGGTCTTCTCTATCGCGTACTGTCCCTCGTCACGGCCGTGACGCATATTGCGTCTGGCCGTGACCGAGGGCAGTGTTGCCCATTTTGCTCCGTTTTGCCTCGTTTTCGCTCGTTTTCGCCCGAAACTCGTCCTAAGCCCCTTCAACAATCAAACAAGTGTAAATATATCGAATAAATGCGTAATTTAATTGCTAAAGCTCTATTATACCCTGAATAAATATTACGATAAACGCATTGAAATGCGTTTATCAAATCTCCCCACACTTAAGCATTTGCTTGTCCTCAAGTAAATTAAAAATCAGGTATGGCATCAAACTAGGATAACGGCACGATTGTTCGCAATTTATCATCGAAGCTAGAAAGCACAAAAGGAATCAAGCAAACAATCACGGACATTACACAAATGACTTGCACTCGTCGACCTGAAATTCCTTCGCACTGCTAATCGAGACTCATACCTCACAAGGATTCACTCAATTCACTCAAGTGTATAGGCTAGTATATGGTGAGTCGCTCAATTCGTGCACTAGACCAACCCCTACCATAAACTTGCAAGTTAATCGCATTTCTACTATTCAGCGGACAGTTATAAATCTGAGGGTCTTTTTGGGGAAATGGTCGAATAATCATGAAATGGCAAGTATAAGTAATGAACGCTTAATCTTAGAGCTAGGACACGTGATCGAAAATTTTCAAAGAACACAGCATGATCAAACAGACAGTCCCAGCCCAACATAAGACTCGATGTTCTCGCTCCGAAATCCTAGACTTTTCTGCTCGACCCTCTCAACTCAGTCCCCTTTCATTTTCTGCCCTTTCACCTTAGTCACGTTCTACTTTTATGCACTGCCCTTATTCCCTAAAACATCAAGGTTCGGCTTTTGTCGCAAAGAATACATCGTCACAGCGAATGCCGTGTACCTAGGGATACTTATTACCGAAACCTATATCTTGCTAAAAGGTTTTAGGCAGGCTTATGCAAGAGATCGGGTCATTTCAGAAAACGGTCAAGTAAGGGACGAGTCATTTCATGAATAGCAGAGAAGAACATCAAATCATACATTGAAACAGTAACTCTCACGTTCGACTTCTGCTCTATTCTAATCAACTCAGGCTCATAAAATTTACGGGGCTTCTTCGGGTCAGTGGCTTCTATAACATATGAGGTAGGCAACGAATAGGCTCAAGCTCAACGGGGCTAACTAATGGGGTTCGTCATGGTTAAGAAAATTTTGGCCCTGGACTTGAATCCTAATGCCCTCATCGTTTTCACGCTCGCACACCAAAATAGTTTCAACACGCATCAGACAGGCAAGTTCTAGAGATATATAGACTAGGCACGTCACACAACCAAGAAAAATGAGCGTAAGCTCGTCAGGCTCAAACTCTCACACGAAATAGGGTCATGTATACGGATCTCTGAAAACAGTGCTATATCTATTCAGGCAGATAAGATTCAATCAGTCATGCATGTCCTAATTGCTCACATAATTTCATAGAATGCAGACCAACTCGAGATAAGCGCAAACAATCATGCCTGATTCAGTAATTCATGCCTTTCCAACGGACTCAACGACTCACAGACACGTCATAAAAATTTAAATTCCCCTCCCCACACTTAAGTCAGACGTTGTCCTCAACGTAAAAAATAAAAGGAAGGGGAAAAGAGGTGAAAAGAAGCGTGACTCCCCTGACGAATAAGGGACGTGCTCGTGAGGTAGTCGGTTTAGCGCGGGGCGGTCGTGTTGTTATCCGTTAGGCGTTGTAAGCCGTTATGCGTTTCCATGTGCTAGCTAGAGAGATAAACAGGCATAAAATAGAGTAGTCATAGATTAACTATAAACATAGTTAT
The DNA here is from genome assembly GCA_027422505.1 of Craterostigma plantagineum. Lineage (NCBI taxonomy): Eukaryota > Viridiplantae > Streptophyta > Magnoliopsida > Lamiales > Linderniaceae > Craterostigma > Craterostigma plantagineum. The sequence goes on from JAPQWV010000055.1 coordinate 1,837,133, forward strand.
AAGCGTAGAGGTGGAAATAAATTCATAACACACGCGACTACTCAAACACGAAATGTCAATAAGGAGTAAAAGAAAAAATCCCTAAGGCGGCGGTGGCGGCGGCGGTGAGCGTTGCCTCGGGCGAAGGAGGTCTATCGAGCGCCTGGACAGCTCGATCGCCTGGTCCATGGCTCGCAGTGCCTCGTTGTAGCGGTCCAGCTCCTCCCTGTACTGGCGGTGGGCTTCCTCGTTCCTTCGCTCGTACTCCTCCTGTCGGCGCCGAGTCTCTTGCACGTCCTGTCGCAGCGCTTCGAGATCCGCTGCCGACGCGTAGGGAGCGACGCCGGATGACTCGCCGTGGTGGTACCCGGAGGAGTAAGAGGGCCCTGTAGCTGTCGTGTCTGTCTCCATTGGGTGAGGGCCCTGGAGGTAGAGCTGGTCGTCGGGGATGGGTACGTGGTCCGTCTGGCCATGGTACATCCCGTGCCAGATGTACACCTTGTTGGTGCGAGTCCAGGTAGGCGCCTTCACCAGCATCTTCATCCTCACCAGCGCCTCCTCGTTCAGTGGGTGACGCCCTCCGACTATCTCCATTTCGGGCGCATTCGCTGGCCAGTAGCGTAAGCCCTTGATCACCTTGGTGATGAGTGGGCCGACGGCGATCTTGCCGTGGCGTCGTGCTTCCGCCTGAGCACTGAAAGCGTGGGCCACCGCCATTCCTAAGTTTATCCGTTCGCCTCGGTGCAGATGGATCAGGATGTACAGATCGCGGAGGGTGACTGCTCCGTGTGAGTCACCCCTTGGTGTAAGCGAGGTCGTCAGGAGGCGGTGGATATAGCGCAGGCCGGGGCTCTTCAACGCGGATGCCTTCGACGTCTTCGCGCTGTATGCTGGCTCGCCAGGTCGAGATATTTCCCCCCAGCATCCCCGTTGTCCTTCCGGTGTATCGAAGAATGTTGCGAAGGTCTGGTGTGGGGGTTCTGGGACTCCAAGTGCGCGGCATAAGTTGTCGGCCCGTACTATGTGCTCTTCGTTGAACGCGCGGAAATGGATTGTGTGGTCGCCGTATTCATCGAATGAGAATGTGGCAAGGAACTCCAGGGTGAGTTCCTTGTACGCCGGTTCGTCGATCGCCAGGAAGGTGTTCCAACCACTGGTCGATAGGTAATGGGCGACCTGCTGATCGATGTGGTGCTTTGCCAGCGTCTCGTGGTCTATCTGGTCCATGGCTATGAACTCCATTGCTTTCAGCTTGTTGTAGCGGGCTGTCTGGGCTTCGTCTGTGAACTGACCCATGGCTTCGAGCATAGTCGGCGGGGGCCCGCGTCGACTTGAGCGAGAGGATGAGGCCACTGCGGATGCATTCGAGCCTGAGGCACGGCTTTTACCCATAATACCTGAAAGAAAAGATGTGAGTTCAACGAGAATACCGCAATTAAATTCAAAGCAGTTCGACTCGACCAAAATAACGGTGATGTAGTAGCTCGCATATGCAAACACATGAAAGGCTCAAATTGGCATTTTATCGAACATGTGGCGTGCAACCAAAATCACTTCATCCAAATCCAAAATTGAATATGCTAATGCACCCAAATATATCATATTATGAATCGAGGTTAGTTAATATCGTCAACGCAACTGAATGTACCAATTAATTTCAGAAATCCCCAATTTTGAAATTAGGGTTCGTCACAAAATTCGAAAAATCGCACCTAATTTCAACGAATTAAACATACCCAATAGTACATATATCATGTAACGAACGATCCTACCCAAAAGATCAACAATTTTGACGATATTCCCCACAACTTGGACGAAATAGTGCAAAGAGTAAGAAAATCATACCTTCGAATTTTTGATGATAGGGGGGAAAGAATTGTGAGGTTTAGGTGGTGGATCGTCGGCTTGGGGGAGGGATGAGGCGAGTTTGGGTGGTGATGGCCGGGAATTTTTTGTGTTTTAGGGTGAAAATCGCGTGAGGGGAGAGAAGGGAAGAAGAAAGAGGAGAAGAGGGAAAAAAAATAAGGGAAAAAGGGCGTTTTTAATCTTAAATCCGCATTCGTCACGGCCGTGACCCTTAAGGGTCTTGGCCGTGACAGCGGGCAGTAGGCTCCTCTGCCCTATCTCACGGCCGTGACGTGCTCGTCACAGGCCGTGACCCAATCGACCAACTTTTTTTTTTTTTTTATTATATATTTTTTTTTTTTTTATATATTGTTCACGGCCGTGACAGCTTAAGCCGTTGGCCGTGACGCCAGGCAGTGAATGCCTAATCGTCTCTGGGCTAGGTCACGGCCGTGATGGCTTAAGCCTCTGGCCGTGACACGAGGCAGTGTGCATAGATATGCACGTCACGGCCGTGACTGCTTAAGCAGTTGGCCGTGACCGCCCCTTTTTTTTTTTTTTTTTTTTTTTTTTTTTTAACTAACTTAAGACATAAATAAAAATACCTGGGTTGCCTCCCAAGGAGCGCTTACTTTACCGTCTTTAGCCGGACGTTCCGTTGATCGCTCAATTTTTGAAGTCCAAGTACAGTACTTCCTTCTCGGTCCCGTCTTCCTCACCTGCGAGATAATGCTTCAACCTATGGCCGTTCACCTTAAAAGTACCCTGCTCCATTCCTGAAATCTCAACAGTACCATAAGGGAAAACACGGGTAACAGTGAACGGTCCTGACCAGCGTGATCTAAGCTTGCCAGGAAAAAGCCTAAGTCGAGAGTTAAAAAGAAGGACTTGGTCCCCCTCCTGAAACTCTCGCCTTTGCCTAATCTTTTTATCATGATAGGCTTTGGAGCGTTCCTTATACATGCGGGCGTTATCGTAGGCCGACAAACGCCACTCGTCTAACTCGTTGATTTGGAGTTGTCGCTTTCCGCCGGCGTTCCCCAAATCAAGATCCAAGGACTTAATGGCCCAATATGCCTTATGCTCTATTTCGACGGGAAGATGACATGCTTTTCCATAGACTAATCTATATGGTGTAGTGCCTATAGGAGTTTTATATGCAGTCCTATATGCCCAAAGTGCATCATTTAACTTATTTGCCCACTCCCTACGGTTTCCCTCTATAGTTTTCTCTAGAATGCGTTTCAACTCGCGATTCACTACCTCGACTTGACCACTAGCTTGGGGATGGTACGGGGTGGATAGGCTATGCTTAACACCGTAACGTTCTAACGTGCGTGCAAACTGGGTGTTACAAAAGTGAGTGCCTCTATCACTTATGATGCATCTAGGTGCCCCAAAACGTGAAAACAATGCTCGCAAAAATCTAACGACTACCCTAGCATCATTCGTGGGTAAGGCTTGCGCCTCGGCCCACTTAGAAACATAATCGACAGCGACTAGGATGTACTTATTGTTGTACGAGCTAGGAAATGGGCCCATGAAATCAATACCCCATACATCGAAAATTTCGCAAACTAAGATGAAATTCTGGGGCATTTCGTCGCGTTTAGAAATATTACCTGCGCGCTGACACTGATCACAAGTGTCAACGTACCTTTGCGCGTCCTTGAAGATCGTGGGCCAGTAGAATCCGCTCTCCAACACCTTCTGAGCGGTACGATTTGCTGCATAATGCCCTCCGGTCGGTCCATTGTGGCAATGTCTAAGGATCTGCGTCGATTCCGGGGCAGCCACGCATCGCCGTATTACCTGGTCTGCACATCGCCTGAAAAGATACGGGTCTTCCCAAAAGTAGTACCTCAAGTCAGAAAAGAATTTCTTCTTTTGCTGACTCGTGTATTCCTTTGGCAGGACCCTCGCAACAAGGTAGTTAGCGTAATCTGCAAACCAAGGGGTCTCGTCACTTACTACGTGTATCGCGTAGAGATGCTCGTCTGGGAACCGATCGTGTATCGCCCTCTCGTTCTTATTGTATATCTCGGACTCCTCTAGTCGAGAAAGGTGATCTGCCGCTAGGTTCTCCGCACCCTTCTTGTCGCGGATCTCTATATCGAACTCTTGCAGTAGCAGGATCCACCGAATTAGTCTTGGCTTGGCGTCGGGCTTTGCTAACAAGTACTTGAGAGCAGAGTGGTCAGTAAAAACAATAACTTTAGACAGGATTAAATATGACCTGAACTTGTCGAAAGCGAACACGACGGCCAACAGCTCCTTCTCGGTGGTCGTGTAATTGGCCTGGGCTGCGTCTAACGTCTTACTCGCGTAATGGATCGGCCTGAAGTGGTTGTCCTTACGCTGCCCTAGCACGGCCCCAACTGCATAGTCACTAGCATCGCACATTAGTTCAAAGGGTAGCCCCCAGTCGGGGGCAACCATAATAGGTGCTGCGATAAGTCTCTCCTTAAGTAAATTGAAAGCATGCAGGCATTCATTATTGAAATCAAACGGGGCATCTTTCTCTAACAATCTAGACATAGGACGTGCGATTTTAGAAAAGTCTTTGATAAATCTACGATAAAATCCCGCATGTCCTAGAAAACTTCTAATCGACTTCACGTTCGAGGGAACAGGCAATTTTTCTATTGTCTCTAACTTAGCTCGGTCCACTTCGATTCCTTTAGAAGAAATCTTATGACCGAGAACTATACCCTCTCGAACCATGAAATGGCACTTTTCCCAATTAAGTGCCAAATTCGTTTCCTCGCATCGTGCGAGCACGAGCTTCAGATTCGATAAACATGCATCAAACGAGGAACCGAAAACAGAGAAATCGTCCATAAATACCTCCATTACCTCACCTACCAATTCGTCGAATATGGCCATCATGCATCGCTGGAAGGTGGCTGGGGCATTGCATAATCCGAATGGCATCCGTCGGTACGCGAATGTTCCGAACGGGCACGTAAACGTCGTCTTCTCCTGGTCCTCGGGTGCTATAGGAATCTGTAGATAACCTGACAAACCATCAAGGAAACAATAGAATGAATGACCTGCTAATTTTTCTAACATCTGATCAATAAAAGGAAGGGGAAAGTGATCTTTTCTCGTTGCATCATTCAACTTCCTGTAGTCGATACAGACACGCCATCCAGTCACCGTCCTTGTCGGAATCAGCTCGTTCTTGTCGTTGGTGACGACTGTCATGCCTCCCTTCTTTGGGACTACTTGGACCGGGCTGACCCATGCGCTGTCTGAGATGGGATAGATCATCCCCGCGTCTAGCAGCTTGATTACCTCCTTCTTGACAACGTCCTTCATGTTGGGATTGAGGCGCCTTTGACGTTGAGCGACCGGCTTGAAGTCATCCTCCATGAGGATCTTGTGTGTGCAGTAGCTGGGATTAATACCCCTTATGTCGGATATCTTCCATGCCAGGGCCTTCTTGTGCGTCTTCAACACGTCTAAAAGCTGACCCTTCTGCCCATCATCGAGGTTTGAGGAGATTATGACCGGCAGCCCTCCATTATTGTTCAGAAACGCGTACTCGAGGTGGTCGGGCAGCGGCTTCAATTCTAGGATCGGCGGTTCCTCAACTGAGCTCTTCTCCTTGTCCTCTTCGCTGCTTTCATCGATGGCTACAATAGGCTCGTCGACTTCCTCCCCACACTCGTCGATTGCCATAAGCGTGTGTATGTCGTGATCGCCGACCTGTGACAGACCTTGCACGGAAAAGAGGAAATCGTGCTCAAATACGTCTAAGAAATAACATTTATCATCCTGCTCGCTACTCTTTTTCATTGAGTCGGCCATATTAAAGGTAACCTTTTCCCCATCTACCGTCAAGGTTAACGTCCCGTTCCTAACGTCTATCATGGTCTCCCCCGTGGCTAAGAATGGTCTACCTAAAATCAAGGGGACATTTTCATCTTCCTCCATATCTAAGATGACGAAATCTGCGGGAATCACAAACTTATCCACTTTAACTAAGACATCCTCGATAACACCTCGAGGGTACTTTAACGACCTATCTGCTAATTGGAGGCTCATCCTAGTGGGTCGTGGCTCGCCTAGTCCTAAACGCTTAAACATAGAATACGGCATAAGATTAATACTAGCGCCTCTAACGCACGTTCGATTACTAAATCTCCTATAAGACAGGGAATAGTAAAACTCCCTGGATCCTTCAGCTTCTTAGGAATCTTGCTCTGGAGAATCGCCGAACATTCACCTCGCAGGCAGACGGTGGAGACGTGTTCGAGCTTCCTTCTGTTCGTCAACAAATCCTTCAAGAACTTGGCGAAGCTAGGCATCTGCGTAATGGCTTCAACAAAAGGTAAGTTAATATGCAATTCCTTACACATGCCCATAAATTTACCAAACTGTGCTTCGTTCTTGTCCTTTTTCAGTCGAGCCGGGTACGGGATCTTCGGCTGGTAAGGTTTCACCGGTGGTCGCTGGATTTCCGTCACCTTTTCCCTCTCGGGCTCGACTTTCTCCTTCTCAGCTTCGGCCTTCTTGACGTCGTCACCCCTGACCTCCTCAACTTCGGGCTCGTCGTGGCTCTCGAAGTTGGTATTCTCCTTGTCCTTCTTTTTAGCGGGCACTTCTTGTAGTTCTCGCCCGTTCCTCAGCGTCACCGCCTTGCAGTATTCCTTGGGATTCGGCTCGGTGTAGCTCGGGAGCGATCCCTGAGTGCGCCCCGCCAACTGTTTCGCCATCTGGCCCATCTGTTGCTCCAGTTTCTTGAGCGAGGCGTCCGTGTTCTGAGCACGCAAGTCATTCGCCTCCATGTACTCCTCCATCTTTGTCATTCGGCTCTCGTGGGCTGCGGTGGTGCTGCTGAAGTTCGTGAGAAGCGTCTTCATCATGTCCTTCATCTCCCTCATGTCGTCGGATCCTCCCGCGGGCGCGTTCTGGTATTGTCGTGGTGGCCCGTTTTGGAATCCGGAAGGTCGGGGCTGAAATCCTGGTGGTCCTTGGCTCTGATGGTTCTGATTCCCGTACGCCAAGTTAGGATGTGCCCGAGGCTGGAAACTTCGCTGCCCACCTTGATAATTGCCCATGTAATCAACATGCTCATGCGGCTGGCCAAGCTGGCATTCTGAGGTCTCGTGGGCTGCTCCGCAAATTCCGCACAAGGGCACATAAGGGGTGTGCTGTGTCGGTGTGGTAGTGGCCACGGCGTTCACGGGCTGAGTCTGCCCGGACTTGGGAAGCAATGCACCAATTACCGTCTGCAGCTGAGAGTTCGTCGAGGCGAGTTGTTGCTGGAGCGCCTCGATCTTAGCGTTAGTGGCCGTCTCCTCGCTCACTCCAAATATGCCTGTCGTCTTCATCCTGGTATTTCCCCTCATGAAACTGTTCCTCGAGTAGTCCTCAATCAAATTCCACGCATCGGTGGCGTTGAGCTTCACGAGCCCTCCTCCTGCGGCTCCGTCTAACATATGGACCGTCTGATCGTTGAGCCCCTCGTGGAATCGGTTGATCTGGGCCGCCTTCGACATCCCGTGCTGTGGGCATCTCTTCAATAACGCCTTGTAGCGCTCCCACACCTCGTAGAGATTTTCAGACTCCTTCTGATGGAATAAAGAGATTTCTGTCTTCAGTCGTAGCACCTTCGAAAGTGGGAAGTAATGGCCGATAAACGCGGCTCGCAGCTCCTCCCAGGTGGTAATCGAGCGGGGTGGCAGCATCTCAAGCCAATCCTTGGCTCTGAACTTCAAAGAGAATGGGAACAACATGAGCTTAATCGCGTCGCCCGGAACACCATTGATTTTGATGGTGTCGGTGACCGTCAAAAACGCCTTCAGATGGGAGTAAGGATCGTCATCGGGGTTGCCCTCGAACTGGGCCGTCTGGAAAATCATCTGAAGCCAAGAGTGCTTCAGTTCAAAGTTGTTGTTCTCGATCGGCGGAATGACTATCGCTGACTCCGTACCGCCTAGCGCGGCATTCTTGAGGAGGTCCTGAAGTGATGGTTCCTCCTCGGGAATGTTATGGACGGGCACTCGGTGGTCTGCCATGTCCACCTCTGTGTAGGGACTATCTACGGCTGCCTCTACACGTGAATTCTGAATGGATTCCTGCGAACTATCCTCTGAATAGCTAACTAAGTGGTCCTGAGAGCTAGTGGATGCTCCTTCAGTATCGTACTTCAGTTTTCTTCGCAACTTTCGTTCGAAATCCGGGTCGGCTTCAACGATGGGGCCCGATGGATGGCTTCGGGTCATTCACCGCTGAATCGCACCTTCAATGAGTGAGAAATAAAGATTAGCGAAAAGTAAACAAATACGTTGAATAAAAATACGAAATCAATAACGACGCAGGAAGACAACTAATGCAAATAACACAATTAACGCAACAGTAAAAGCAAAGAAAACGTCGAAATCACAGTGGCTAAAGTACCGAACTACGGTGTTCCTAATATCAATTTATTCCCCGGCAACGGCGCCAAAAACTTGATCGACACGTAGTGAGTGATGAAAGTGCGACAAGTGATAAAATAAAACGTAAACCTAATTACTATCACCAACGTGCGATAGGCAGTGAACCCATCGTTTGTAGTGCAGTAAAGTGAGTAAACGAGTATCGAACACAAGGAATAAATCAAGTACTAGTAATGACCTAATCGACTCGATATTTAGCCTAAAGAAAATACGCAAATTGTTTGACGACTCAACCTAACAGACCACTCCTAATTCAATCAGAAATTCAAAGGACGCGACTAACTGATACGAGAGTTTTCAGATGATAAAGACGTGCTCGGGATTCGAATCCCGCTAGGTATTTACAGCTAAGACAATAGAATCGCTCCTAAGTGCTTAAGACTAAATCGCAGTAATTTCCTGCCCGCTTGCGAGTTTGCTGTCGCCCTAAACGCTCGCGGGAATCTAAAATTCACGAATTACTAACGCGAGGCTCGAGTATTTGCTTTCGCCCTATACTCGAATCCTATCTTCTATGAATGGCCTAAACGTTATTTAGCTGTCGCCCTAAACGTTTTTCCAAGCAATCACTTTAACACATAGACATATTAAAGCAACGAAACATATTCATAGAACGATAAATAGTCAATAGCACAAAGTCACGATAATATATGTCTTAACTGCGAATTATTCTAGCGTTCATCTAATCCCAAACACAACGGGATTTAGCTACTCATAATAAAGGGAAAAACTACGAAAGAATTGAAAGATAAAGCCGAAGAACTCATGATCTTTCCTACTGATGAATCTGGTGTGATTTCGGGGAAAGATCTTCGTTCTTCGTTAATTCGCCGTGGATTCTTCGTTGATCCGTCTCTTGCGCTCTGGGACGGGATTTCCTGTTCTTTTCGCCCTAATTTCGTCTCTGGATGATTGAGAATTGATCTCTGGTGAGTTGTGTCGATTCTGGGTCGAATTTGGGCTTTTTATACTGATTCCCGAGTCGGTCACGGCCTGGGACATGGGCCGTCACGGCCGTGACCATCATCGTCCGCGTCTCGTCACTTTCTGCCCCAGGTCACGGCCAAGTGCATTGGAGGTCACGGCCGTGACCATGATCAGCGGACCTCTCTGCCTCGCGTCACGGCCAGACGCGTTAAGCGTCACGGCCGTGACCATCACCAGCGGTCTTCTCTATCGCGTACTGTCCCTCGTCACGGCCGTGACGCATATTGCGTCTGGCCGTGACCGAGGGCAGTGTTGCCCATTTTGCTCCGTTTTGCCTCGTTTTCGCTCGTTTTCGCCCGAAACTCGTCCTAAGCCCCTTCAACAATCAAACAAGTGTAAATATATCGAATAAATGCGTAATTTAATTGCTAAAGCTCTATTATACCCTGAATAAATATTACGATAAACGCATTGAAATGCGTTTATCATCTACCATGCCAGATTTCATAAGAAGTCTTCTTTAATATCGGCCTAAGGAAAACACGGTTAGACACATAACAAGCTGTACTAACAGCTTCCGCCCAGAACTGTTTAGGAATATCATACTCATGTAACATAGATCTAGCCATTTCCTGTACTACCCTATTTTTATGTTCAACTACGCCATTCTGTTGAGGAGTTATAGGGGCAGAGAAGTTATGACTATATCCGTACTGATCACAGAACGATGCAAATGACTTACTATCAAATTCCAGTCCGTTATCACTGCGTATCCTACATAAGTTTGTTTCTTTTTCATTTTCAAGTCTCTTAACTAGCGATGCAAAATTATCTAGTGCCTCATTCTTATGTGCAAGAAATATCACCAAAGTATACCTGGAATAATCATCAACGATAACAAAGGCATATCTTTTACCTCTCAGAGACATCGTCTGGACAGGACCAAAAAGGTCGAGATGCAGTAATTCCAGAGGTCTGGATGTGGATATCACATTCTTTGCCTTGAACGATGTCTTGGTCTGCTTGCCCATTTGGCATTCCTTGCATGTTTTGTCCTTGACAAACTTTATGTCAGGAACACCTCGCACCAGTGCATTGCTTGTGATGTGAGACAGTAATTCCATGTTGGCATGTCCTAAGCGTCTATGCCATAACCAGGTGTTATCCTGTGTAACTGCTAAGCACTTGACGTTCTGGTCAGTGATATCATCAAGAGTTATGCAATAAATATTCCTATCCCTAGATGCACTAAACAGTATCTTATCATTGGTTTTAACAATACACTTATCATTTTCAAAGGTTACCGTATGACCCTTATCACATAATTGACTGCTGCTAATGAGATTATGTTCTAGGTTCTTAACTAACCATACGTCATCTATAGTAGTATGTAAAGTGTTACCAACAGTTCCAACCCCAATGATCTTAGCTTTAGTGTTGTCGGCGTAGGAGACATATCCTCCATCATAGGCTTTCACCGACACAAACTTACTGATATCACCTGTCATATGGTGGGAACACCCACTGTCGAGGTACCACTTGTTCTTTTTGCTGGATTTTCTTCTTTGTACCTGCATGAATCATTTCTTTTCTGAGGTGCCCAACTTCGATTGGGTCCTAAAGGGTTAGTGGTAAAATGACTCTTGTTAACACATGATATATCATCTGTCACAGACTTTGATCTCATAAATGCAGGCGCGCCAGTGTTAGAACCTTGATTCTTAGGAATCTGCTTTGGCCTCCAGATATATCTAGTTTTATCAGCTTTCTTCAAAAAACAGTGGTTAGCATAATGACCGTGACGGCCGCATGAAAAACATTTAGGCTTTCTAATATCTAGTGAAGGTGCAGCATGCTTAGGTGTTGTGGAATATCCTATTCCTGTATTTCCAACATGTCTAGGAAGATCGAGTATCATGTTGAGATTATGTTGTCCTACAAAAAGTCTAACATTTTTGTTTTCTTCTAAGAAATTTCCAAGGACGGACATGTCTTTTGATACATTTTCTTGCTTCCTAAGCTTTTCGCAATTACACAAGACTTTTTCTTCCTTAAGAGTTTCTAACTCGGCTTTCAGACGCTCATTTTCTAGATCTGTTTGATGCTTCTCTCTAGCTACATCATCTCGTTGCCTAATCAGACTCTTTACTTGTGAGTTGAGCGACTTAATCCTTCTTTCTGCATTTTGAATAATTTCAAACATCTCTTCCTTTTCATCTACTTCAGAAGCTGAGGAAGCGTTATCATGAGATTCATCTTGCCTAGCATATAGTTCATTCAGAAAGAGAATTTTCTTAATAGTAATGAAGAAGATACCTGATCATCATCATTGGCCATGTAGGCGAGATCTTCCTCTTCTTCACTTTCGCCCTCTTCCCAGTTAGTGACCATTGCTTTCTGCTTCTTTACCTTTTTGTCACCATTATCCATAGGGCAGTTTGAGGCGAAGTGGCCTGGCTTGTTGCATTTGAAACATTTCTGCACGTTGTTCCCGGATGACGATATTCCCTTGTTCCTAGGCTGGAACTTGGAGTTTCCCTTGAACTTTCTTCTCATCCGAAACTTTTCAAATCTTCTGGTCAGCATGGCGATCTGCTCCATTAGGTCCTCCTCAGTTTCTTCTTCACCTTCAGAATCATTTTCTTGTTCGGTGTTAAATGCAATGTTTGGTTGACTTCGGACCGTTGGTTTCTCTTTGATGGAGATCTGAGTCATCTCGTAGGTGGTAAGAGATCCAATCAATTCTGACACGGAAAGTTGGTCCAAGTCCTTTGCTTCGTAGATGGCAGTTACTTTGGGATTCCATTCTCTTGGCAGAGATCTTAGTATCTTCCGTACTTTCTCACCGTCCGGTATTTTCTTTCCCAACGAGAACATTTGATTTATGATGCTCATGAATCTTGCGTACATATGGCTTATGGTCTCGTTGTCCTCCATTTTGAACAGCTCGTATTGGTGAGTTAAGAGGGCTATTCTTTCTTGTACAACTCGAGTGGTTCCCTCATGTGTGACTTGAAGCATCTCCCACATGTCCTTGGCAGATTCGCATGAACTCACACGATTGTATTCTTCTCTTGTAAGCGCGCAGGCGATCATGTTCTTAGCTTTGGCATTCAAGGATATTCCTCGCTTGTCGGTTGCATCGTACTCGGAACCTTTCTTTGGAGTTCCATCCGCCTTCTTGGGACTGTAGGGTCCAGTCGTGATGATATGCCACAGGTCATAGTCAGTAGCAAGCAGGAATTCCTTCATACGATTTTTCCATATAGCATAGTTTGTTCCATCGAAGAGTGGTGGCCTGGAATGGGATTGTCCTTCTGCAAAAACATCAAAACTCGAAGAAGCCATTAGATCTTTAACTCAGGCTTGTTAGGCCCGTCGTTTGAGTAACCCGCTCTGATACCAAATGAAGATATAAATGTGCCTAAGAGGGGGGGTGAATTAGGCTTTTAAAAACTTTATGCTTCTTTTCACAAATATTAAATGTGGTGACTTAGATATGCCTACTGATGTTTGTAACTAGTATGTCCGATATATCCTAGTAACGTCGGATGTGCGTCGGGTCTGTCTCACAGCGATAAAGAAATAACTGAAAAGTAAATGCGAGACAGGATTTTTATAGAGGTTATATCCCCAACTGGGGTTTACTCCTCTCCTTGGGATTTGCTTCCCAAGAGTTTAACCAATCACTATAATGCACCGTAGCTGGATACAAAACTGATTGGTTAGCCCAATACACAACCGAAACAAGTCGAACACTAGACACTACTAGGTTACCACACGCCGAGTTTTGTTCCTCGGAATCTCCTTGATCCCGACAGACACAGCTCGCTACCGAAGGGCCCCCGGACTTGTCCTTCCCTTCACGTGTGCGTAAACGTCGACCTTGCCTCCTTGGTATTGCTCACGTCCGAAGACAACACGTCCGAAGACAGAATATATGGCAGGGGATGATGGAATATCAGATAAATCACTCGCTCAGTGATAGATAGGCAAGTTAAAGTTCGGGTAGGCAGAAAGCTATCGCAAGTGACTAGCTCAGGAATATCTTAGTATCTCTCTGCTCAAGAATCTCTCGTAGGCTTAAATACGCAAGTTCTGTTCTGTTTCTGTACTTCGAAAATCCAGAGTGCAGCTCATATAAATCCTTTTCTAATAGCACTTCACATGGAAAGTCATATCAAACAATAATCACCAAATCAAGCATAGTTTCCATGTAGCTTTCGAGTCAATCATACCATATAAATCATGCTTCTAATAATCGTCACAACGGTCATATAGCACATTAAAGCATGATTATATTCCATATAAAGCTCAATTTTCGTACTCAAGCAATTTCAACCATTTCGCCTATATTTTCCATATCGAAATTTTCCATAAGTGATTCCCTGCTATCAGTTCCTAGTAACGAGTAACTTTAGATTTTCTTTCCAAGTATGGCACATAAGATAGCAAGGCATAAGCACGTTTTCCATGTACAGCTCATAGCATTTAATCAATATATTTACCATGTTTAGCACAAGAATCAGATCAGAGCTTACATAAATCGATTTATCACATCATGGCACAACTTTCCTTATTTCAGAGATCACATCCGTTTATAGCACATATCATATAATAGCATCTTATCCATACGGTCAATCAAATCAAATCTTTCCTAAATATAATAATCCAATCAGTACAAGGGAAGATATCAATTTAATATTTCGCATTTAATTCAGTGCAAGGCAAGCATGGATCGTGCATATGATTTTCGTCCAGGAATAAACTGGTATCAACGGATATATCACTTTCCATATATAAACAGCATATTTTCCATATATAGCTCAGTAGGATATCTCATGCATTATTTCCATATATAGCACAGAACGATATATCCTATCTCATGGACTGTCTATAACATGCGATCACTTAGTTCCATCAAAACATCACAAGATCACACGCAATTCAAATATTCAACACTTTAACAATTTTCATCTCATTTGCAATGCATGGTTGAACATTATCATGAATTTAGACATTTTATTTTTCCCAAATCGAATTGCTTATTTTATAGACCTAATGTCATTACAATTACATCGTTCATCAAAACTCTCTAACATATATGGACCAAAAAGGTCAACAGGGGTGTTTTCAGTAGATTCTTGTAGAATATCTGTTGTAGAGGCTAATGGTTTTTGATAGGTAAACGAAGGGTGAAAGGCTCATGATTTTGTTTTAGATGACTGGGGTGGGTGTTGTTGCTTGGAGAATGGGTGTCTGATAGGTAAGGATTGGGGATGACGACTGGGGATGGTTCTTGAGGGAAGATGGTTGAGCATGGTTTGAGGTACATAGGTGTAGGATGGGCTGAAGGTGTCTTGGTTGGGTTTGGAAATGGAGTGTGTAGGAAAATAGGAATGATTGCAGAGGTTGTGGGAATGGTACTTTGATGATCTTGTTTGGAATCAGAGACCTCCTTATCCACGTTGTCTTCCTTTTCGGATGCTTTTCCTTCGTAGTTTCGTGTGGTTTCGTGCTAATAACATCATATCTCTTAAGTGAGTTTGCTTTAATCCATGATCCATATTGTCCTTCATCAATCTTATTCTCCCTACCATCCATTTTTCGATTAAGACAAGCTTTCTCTCCATGTGCAACCCGGCTGCTGTAGTAGCAAAAGTGGAGAAGTTTCTCATACTTAAAATCAATCCAAACATTATTGTCCTTAAGGCTGATGAATGTCCTTTATGTGTCTCCCTCGATTACTACCTGAATCAGGTATTATAGTATCAATATGCTCCTTAACCATTTTGCTGATTTTCACCCAGTTTCCTTGGATATCCAATGAACTGGCAAATTCCACACTTTTACCCAGATTTCAGCTAAAATTCATGTATGTTCAAGGATTCTAGGATCAAATATTGTTGATCAAATGACCATTGTTTCCCCATCAACACTATTTTCTTGTCCTCTTGAGAATGAAAGATGAATTGGAAGAGGTTTACCTAATTCTCTTATGTGGACAGAGTCCGAGAGTTCCCAGATATGGGTGATCATCTTCTTCATACCCTTAAAGTAAGTTTGCCTTTTTTCTCCAAATATCTGGCCAGCTAGACTTCGCCAACACTCATCTAAGCTGCAAACCACATCATGTTCTTCCAGTTAAACTCCTCTATTTTCCTCAGCTGTAAGTTTGAATTGTTGCATTTTCTCCATAAGGTCCCCACTAAATTGGAGCGAGAGAACCCTTCCATCAGAGAGCAGCTTCATTGCACCCGAAAAGCACATCAAAAAACACAAAGACAAGAGAAAAGTTTGGAAAAGAAAGGAAAACAGGTTAGGACGGCTGAGATGGTAAAAAGTGTGTCAATATGGTTTTTGCATTTCAGTTTGGTGATGTGGGTTATGTCGATTTAGGGATAGGATGTCCGATGGAAGTTTGGGGACTGGAATGTGGGTTCATGACTTTGAAGAGATTGACTGGTGAAATGGTGAAGATAAGGCTGCTGTGCAAGGGTTTTGATGCTTGACCATGGGGGACAAAACCGCACGGAGTGGGATAGGATTAATAAACTTGTGTTTGTGGGAGGTTATTTTAAAGGTAGGATTTATTTAATTTAACCCCTAGTAATATTAAATATTACAGTCTTACCCCTCCCTTTATCTAATTTCATGTACTTTTGACAGATTTGTTCCTTATTTTAAATTTTTTTCTTACTTTACCCTGTCCATTGTAGCTCGCTGAAACACTTCATATCATATTTCAACATCCATTTGATGCGACAAGCATGACATCCAACCAGCGGCCACCTCATTCAATGACACCCAACCACGAGCGAGAGTCCCAACGGCGATACATATCGTCCAACCAACGACCTTCGTTACACTTGAAAGGTATGATTTTATATTAAACATTTTTCGAATTAAGGGATTTGGCAGATATTTTCGATTCTTTTGACTTGATTGTTGGTTTATGAGGTTAAATGTTTTGCGCACACATGGGTTTTTATTTCAAAATGGGCGCATGATATTTTCGGTTCTTTTTCTTTATTCTTCAAGAACAGATGAAGTATGTTGTTATATTTTTCCACCTCTTTTCTTTGCAGTTACAAAGGGTTAGGTTTCTTGATTTCAAAATGGGCTCCAAAGATGATGATACTGCTGCAATAATGGTTTTTTGACTTACTCAATCACTAGTGTATGATACATTTTGCTATATATATATATATATATATATTTATCAGAAGAGAGATAATAGGAAACAACGGGAAAACCGTGTGCTTATTCTATGCATGAAAAGATGCCAAAGCATTACTTGAAACTTAATATCATATAATTGTAGTACTTCAAAAGCCATGAACATTGGTGTTAATGTTAGTCCGTTCCATGCTGGCAAAATAATCAAGGATGGATATATCTTCAAAAAACATATTTTAATATTAGCAAACACAAAATTAAGAAAATAAAGAAAATTGAGGGAAACGAATCGAAGCAAAGGAAATTGGTCTTGTGTATAAATCAATGTTTTAAAAAGCGCATTGCGTGATATGTCGCGTTTTAGTACCGATGTTGCGTAGCGTAAAAAGCGTACATATCGCTTGAGCTTTTCGTACAATATATATGATAATACTCGTACAAGCAATTTCGATCAATAAAAATAAGAATGAATACTAGGAAATAACATTTAGAAATTAATATCCCCAAACAACTCAAAAACATAAAACCATAGATACAAAATCTAAAAATAATTGGTGTCATTCAATTTTATTTGAACCCAACCTAGTAACGTGTTCAGTTATTATGTCAATCGTGATGACTGAATTTGAGACATAATACTTGCTTCTGAAAATTAGTCTCACCATGATAGAGTATGATGTAAGTTCATAGTCGACTGTGTGGTGGTGATAGCTCAGGTCGTAAAATGTAAAAAATAACGGGATACGCTTATGAGTAATTTAAGGCGCTATTTACGCTATTACTTGCGCTATTTGCACTTTTACTCAAAATATTTACGCTGTTCAGGAGAAAACGCTATTTTTTGTGCTACAACACGTTTTCCCGTCAAACTACGCTATAGCGCGCTACAAAATGCGCTACGAAACGCTATTTAAAACATTGGTACAAATGATCGAACCTTGGTTGATAACAAAGAAACAACTATTAACTCATCAACTATAATCCATTCGTTGAATCAAATTGCGTCAGCCGTGATCGTACTATGCACAAACAAAACCCTAGACCAATAATTATTAAATATTTAAAGTTAAATAAGGGGTAAAATTGTAATAAAAAATTATATTCCCCATATATAAACCCAACTAAAACTAGTCCTATCTAAATTCATCCCGCTAACTAAAAAGGTTCTTAGAGAGCGAAAACATAACACTTCATTCCAAGACTTTGTATAACACGTTTCAATATATGGGGTATAGCTGAAAATATGGGGCCCGGATTTAGCAGGGCGCCAAATCTTTTACGAGCCGGGTTGGGCCAGCCTGAAATGGAACGGGCCGGAGGAACATAGGCCCGTGCCCACAAAGCCATGGGCCGGGCCTACCCGGCTCGAGCCCATTGGCCCTAACATTTTATTTTTTAATTTTTAAATAATCTTTATTAGTTCATTTTTAATTATCAATTATAATTCTAGAAAAATAATTCTAAAAATATATATTCATAAGGGGTTTTTACAAATAAGTACCTATTTGGATAAAAACTTATAATTTAGTACCCTATTAGGATTTTTTTTATATGTAGGTACCTAACAGAATAACTTTTTTTGCACATAGGTACCCGATCTCCGAACATCATACAACACATTTGGGTACCCTATATAGCAGAAAATGGTACGACGTATGCTATATTTAGGTACACCCTATGTAATACACAGGTATGTCGTGGGTACGACGTATGCTATTTTTAGGTACCCTATGTCAACGCGTTATGGTACGCGATATACACACAGGAATGTACGGCATGACTAAAGAAAATGGTAAAAATTAAATCGGGTACCTATCTGTAAAATTTTCCGACATGGGTAAATGTGTAAAAAATTTATCCAATTGGGTATTTTTCTATAGATTTACCTATTCATAAATATGTAAATATAATAGTTTTTGTTTATAAAATTAAATTTCGTAACATATTATATATAACAAATATTACGAAAATATATAAAAATAATAGCGCGCCACTCGCGGGCCTGTAACCCGCGGGCCTCGAGCCATTCAGACAGCCTTAAGTGAATGAAACACACTTGTTCCTCGTTCTTTTACACATGCAAGAGAAGCCACAACATTTTTACTTGTAAATCTCAACAATTGTTCTCTACGACTACTGCTTCCGCCGCCTACACTGGCGGGAAATTCAGTCACCGATGAGGTAAGCCTATCACGTCCATAGCTAACGACAAAACCTCCAGGCCGTAAGGGAGAAGAACGGCGTCCCCTTCCAACCCACGAGCACACCTTTCCCACTGTACTCCACCGTGCAACAACTTCCATTCTCGGACTGCTCAAGGACCAACTTCGCCTGATATTTTGATGATTCGCTCAGCTCAATCTCCTTCATCCCAAACCTCTCGAAAAACGCCCTCCACACGTCTACCTTGACGCTCCTAGTGCTCCTCTCCTCCCCTTCCATGGCGACTATGCTCCTCATCCCCAGCGCAAAGTAAGCCCTTTCGATCACCGTTCGAAAATGGGCGCTCTCCCCGCCGCCGCCGCCCATGCATTCCTTCAAGCAGTCGAAGTATGCGCCGTAGAAGAAGAGCGCCTCGACGAACCTCTCGATGAACAAGGGCGAATTGTGGTTCGCCTCGACTTCCGTGACCACCATCACCGCCGGACTGAGCTTTGCGATCTCTGCAATTAGGGTTTCGAGGCAATTTGGCCTGTGCAGCATGGATCTTAGTGTGATGAAGGAGTAGACGGCCACTGTTTCGTCGGGCTCGATTCTGATGAGATCTTGCCTGAATTCGCTCATGTCTGACAGGTAAACCCCCCTGAATGTGAAGTTCAAGCTGTAAGCCTGGGCGAAGCTCTTCAGCCTCTTCCCCGTTTCCTCGACGTGCTCCTCCATGTCGTGGGTACCCACGGCAGTGATCGAAAGTTGTTCGACGAAATGATCGCTTAAGGCTTGCATCAGACCGCTCCATTGTATACCGCTCCTTAACTGAAGGTCGATTAGGTGGACCCTTTTGGCCGCCTTGATGTTGTCTACGATGGCTTGAATCCCAGTAAAGTGCATCAGCTTATTGCAGGGAATCGCCTGGTGTAAGGACAGCCAAGCTTCGTTCGTGGAGAGAGTGGCCAGCGCTCTTTCCCTGTCCTGTTGCTTCTCCTTACTACACAAACCCTTCTTTTGAGAATATTCTGTTTCGATCTTTTCTTTGAGGGCTTCGGCGAAGTAGAAGGTGAGCCTTTGGACAGGCGTGCCTATGTCTGAGGCGCACCATAGGCAGCGAGCGATGAGTCTGTTAGCCACGTCGAACTGCTTTAGGCTGACTTGCTCGGCCGAGGCGAATAGGTGGTGTATGAGTTCGACGTCCCTTGCCTCGTCCGCGGAGAGGTCAGAGGTTAGTGAAGGGCCGTAGTAAGGGTGGATGAACGTTGATATACCGTCGTTCTTCTCAGCTGCGAATTGGATGAACCTTTTGCCGGCCATCTTCAAGATTTCTACAGTCGACAGCTTCTTGTTAGTATTGCCATCGTCCCTTTGAGCAGCAGTCACCATCTCAGAATCTGTAACACCGTTGTAAATATTCATCGATGCCATATTATCATCGTTGATGGGATCTATGGCTTGGTTTTGTATTGTTGTTAATTCACTAGCAGCATCGACGCCCTGAAACTGTTGGTTGCTGACGAAATTGCTTAGATCTTCGTCGGCGTCGAATACTGACGAGAAGAAGCTCATGACATCGAGCCCTTCAATATCATCCTTCCATGGATCATCAGCTTCTTGGGCAAGCAGGCCATGGCTTGTTCCGAAGGAAGAAGAGAAAGACGCTCTATCCATACCTCAATCAGAGAAAAGATGATGTCTTTATTACAACTTGGTAGAATCACATAAAGGTAGAGCTGTTAAAAATAGACCCGACCCGCCACCCGACACGAACATCACCCGAAAATAGCAGGTTCGGATTAGCATTTTTGAGCTGTTTTCTAAATGAGTAAATCCGAACCCAACTCAATTATTAAGTGGGTTAGGTTAGATTTTGGATTTTCAACCCGAAATCAACCCGAATCAACACATTTAACCCGAATAGTATATATTATTAAAATATTATACTATAAATAAAATTAAATTGATTAACCCTAATTCTCTATTCACTCTCAAGCTCACACATGATGTTTTTAGAAATAGAAAAAAATTGCATTAGTTCTCATTTTTTTGTTTAATTTGGATTTATAATTCTGACAATTTTTTTTTTCTTTTTCTTTTTTAATTTTAAACGGGTTGGTGGGTTGAGTTACGGTTAAAGCAGGCTGTGTTTGAGTTTGTTTTTTCAACCTGTTTAAATAAACAGGTCAGGTCAGGGTTGAACCCGAGGGTGACTCAATCGGACCTATTTACCACCTACATAAAGGTAATTCATAATATATATAAGTGATGTTAACGCGTATCCTTTGCCGGATGATCGATAGATTGATCAATTGATTTATTGATTAATTTTGGTCTTAGTTAGGTTTGGTAAAGAACGAGCAACAGTATGTGATTGTTACGAAGGGATTCGACAGAAACGAAGTGACAATTTGTACGGAGCCCACAGTCCAGTGAGACGTAATATTATTGATGCAAACCATGTCCGAGTGACGTCTGCAAGAAACTACAAAATTTAGTTTGCATGCTTTGGATTTTAGGATAATTAATTAGTCATTGGGACGTCATTGTTTCTCTCTAAGTTGGACCAGTATTGGCGATCGATGCTTTAATTATTATATAATCAAGCGTGTTTGCAGGCGTTGGATTAAAATAATTGCGTAATATTAAATGCAATCGGAAATTGCGTGGGGATTTAACTCGTGATGATTTAGGGAAGAATACAATGTTGTAAACTATCTAACAGGTTTCTTTGATCTTTATCAGACAACTGCCTTCACTACATAATTATTACTAGGTTGTACATAGAAATGGAGATCATACATAACGTATAAGACACGAGAAAACAATAAATAAATTATGATCTATGTTATTTGTCTATGCCCACCAACAAGAGACGGTGCCAAACATATGTAGACTCTGCAGAAACCATGAGAAAATATTCCATAGCCGTCGATTACATACTGATCGAGTGAATCGAGTAATAAAAATAAAACGAATATCGACAAACTAACCATGCTCAATAGGCAAGTGTACCTATCGATAATAGTATAGAATGGCGAGTATTCGAGTATCGAATCCCAAGGGAACTAAATAATTAGAAAAAACTTGAATTTAAATATCCTAGTGAAAATGCTTTGATTGTTGTAAAACTGAAAATATAAATGAACAAAACTAATAAAAATGATGAGAATGAACGACGATAAGAAAGCGAAAGTATTTGAGACTTCGACTCCCCCTAGCTCGATCGATCTGCTGAAAACATATATCAAAGCTTTAGCTAAATGTTAGACCGTGAGGATTACCAACACATGCGTATGAGTTCATATGACTGACGAAACTGCGCCTTATCACACGAGGCTCGTAAGCAACTAATCTACGTCTTAAATACCCGGGCAAGCTTCCCTAACTACTTAATCGAAGATTGCATTAAATCATTATTAATCCCTCTATTAGATTTGACTCTAATCCAGCGGAGTAGCTCAACCTATCTCTAGTGATGAGTTTATTCCGCTCGTTTACGAGTGTTCTAATCGTTCACCCCTCTTTCGAGCGCAGCGTATGATTTCCCAATTAATCTATCTTACACACATAGACATGAATAAGATAAATAATAATTTCAATCACACAGACATAATCGAAATCATATAAATTCGTAAAAGAGTCTTAACAATAGCATAACATTAAATATACTTAAAACATACGATCGATCTTGCCAGGGTTCATCTCATCTCAAATACACAAGAAATTAGCTACTCATTTTCTCAACTAAGAACATAATAAACATCAAAGAAAATATAGATCTTCCATGTTTATGGCTTCGTACCCTTGTTCTTTGTTGAGCCGTTTATCGAATACCTAGCAAACAAGCTAAGTGAATGAGCTAACTTTCTCTCTAGCCTTTCTTTCTCTTTTCTAAGTGTATGTGTGTGTTCTCTCCCAATGATTCCTTCCTCTATTTATAGCAAGGGGAGCTCAAACTCATGTACATGCAAGTCTTCTTTGCTTTAGCTTGTTCACATTGAAGAAAGCTAACTTTGTCCCCCAATTCCTTCAACTTTAGCCTCCTTTATTGAGTTCAAATGGAATGGGGTGTTTCAATGTCGAAAGTTAGGTCCAAAGCATGCCTCTTTCCTTGAATAATGGTTGAACTTTCGACCAAGAAGAGACAAGTTAGGTAGGAGTCATTTTTAGTGTGTTTTGACCTCCAACATCACCTCTAACACGGCAGTAACTTCCGAAATTAATATCTCTCAATCTAGAGCTCCAAATCCAAATCCCTCCAGTAAGAATCAAGATCAACAAGTCTTCTATCGTTGGTTAAAATTTCAGCTTCATTGGACAACTTTTACCCCCTCATCTGATAAGAATCACGCAGAGATTCACACCTCTACGCAACAACCCAGAGGAGATCCTAAGCCTGGCCGGAAGACACCCGACGATGAGGAAACCCGGGGTCGGAGCTTTAGGGCCCTCAAAACCTCACTCTAACTTATATTGTCGCTATCATAGTCGGGCACCATACTAATAGTTGTTATCATTTGAAGGACGAGATAGAGAGGCTCATCCAAGCAGGGCACTTAAAAGAATTCATCCGCTGAGGTCCTGAACCTGGTCCCAAGGCGAACGAAAGGATCCCGAAGGGCCCGCACCAAGCAAAGGCAGACCTCCCCTACCACCTCCGAACAAAGGTGCTTTGGGGCCCCCTAGAGCCCCTATCCTCATCATAGTTGGCGGACCTCACGGAGGGGATTCCAATAGAGCTCGAAAGACTTATGCTAGAGCACTTGGAGCTCCGCAGCCCTGGTGGTTGGTGGGCCACACGGAAGGTATGGCTAACGTGCAGTTCGGGCCAGAGGACGAGATGCATGTGACCAGACCGCATGACGATGCCCTAGTCATCACAACAGACATTGCAGGATATGATGTGTCCCGGGTCTTCATAGATAGAGGGAGTTTGGTGGATATCATATTCCTCAACTGCTTCCAGAAAATGAACTTGGATACAGAGCTTCGCCCTATCTCCACAGCGTTATATGGGTTTGGGGGACCTGGGATACAACCCATGGGGGAGATAACTTTGCCCGTTGGAATGGGGAGGAACCCTGCCCGAATAGTAAAATGATCGATTCTTGTTGTCAATATTGCCTCCTCATACAATGTCATTCTAGGGCGACATGCCCTTAACGAATTTAGGGCCATCCCCTCCACTTATCATCTTAAAATTAAGTTCCCTGTAGGTGAGCTCGTGGGGGAAGTCTCAGGAGATCAGAGGAGCTCCCGGCAGTGCTATGCTAACGAAGTGAAGGCGGTGGTAAAGGGGGAGGAAGTTATCAGACAAGGAAGCGTCGAGATAAGAGAATCACAATAGAGGGGGGAGGTCCCTCAAGTCTGCAACCAGAGCCCGATGAAGAACCAGTTGACGTTAAACTATATCCCGGAGAGAAAGGAAAGGCAACCAAGATAGGGTCACAGCTCGGGGAGGAAGCCGCGAAGGAGTTGGTGGGATGTTTGCAGAAAAATGCGGACCTCTTCGCATTTTCTCCATAAGATATGACAGGGATTCGCCTCGATATCGCCGTTCACCAGCTAAACATCCTACAAGGAAGCCGACCCGTTAAACAAAACTCCGATCATGCGGAGCAGAAAGAACACAGATCCTGAAAGACGAAGTGGACAAGCTACTCATGGCAGGCCACATACAGGAGATCCAGTTCCCTACGTGGTTAGCAAACGCGGTCCTTGTCAAGAAAGGCAACAGAAAATGGCGGATGTGCATCGATTTCAGGGACCTCAATAAGGCATGCCCCGAGGAACATTATCCATTACCTCCGGGTGTGAAGTCCTCAGCATGACGGATGCCTATCAGGGATATTATCAGGCCAGCTTGGACCCGGCTGATTTTGATAGTTTGTTTTGTCACTCCGGGAGGGACTTACGGATACGTCCGAATGCCCTTTGGACTTAAAAATGCGAGAGCTACCTACCAACGAAGGGTGGATAAGGGTGAAGTCCTCGGCCG
The DNA here is from genome assembly GCA_027422505.1 of Craterostigma plantagineum. NCBI lineage: Eukaryota > Viridiplantae > Streptophyta > Magnoliopsida > Lamiales > Linderniaceae > Craterostigma > Craterostigma plantagineum. Next base: position 1,861,658 of record JAPQWV010000055.1, read on the forward strand.
AAACATGGAAGTTTATGTAGATGATATGCTGGTGAAGTCCGTAAAGCTAACAGACCACACAAAGGACCTCAAAGAGGCGTTCAGGGCCATAAGGGGGAGCGGGATGAAACTCAACCATGAAAAATGCACATTTGGTGTAAGATCCGGGAAGTTCCTCGGGTATATGGTGACACGGCGGGGAATCGAGGTTAATCCATCAAAAGTAAGGGCTATTCTGGAGATGCTACCTCCCAGGGGAGTTAAGGAAGTCTAGAGGCTGACGGGGAGAATCGCGGCCCTTAGTCGATTTATCTCCCGTTCAGCAAGAAGGAGTCTTCCATTCTTCAGAGTCCTCTGAAAGAATAAAAAATTCGAATGGACCGAGGAATGCCAGTTAGCCTTTGAAGAATTGAAGAAATATCTTCATGACACGCCTCTCCTAACCAAGCCACTAATGGGGGTTGAGCTGATTCTGTACTTCTCCATCGGAGACTATGCTGTCAGCTCCGTATTGCTAAAAGAAGAGGAGACCTCCCAGAAGCCCAACTATTTTGTAAGAAAAGTACTCCTAGAGGCCAAAACCCGATACTCAGAAGTAGAGAAAGCTGCGCTCGCCGTAATGGTGTCTGCAAGGAGGCTCCGACCATATTTCTATCACATAAGATACGCGTACGGACTAAATTCCCTTTGAAACAAACGATAAGCCGACCATACCTATCGGGAAGAATGGTGAAGTGGGCTATCAAACTAGGGGAGTACGACGTGGTGTTTGAACGACGCACGGCCATCAAAGCACATGCCCTCTCTGATTTTGTGCTCGAAACGACCAAGGGACGACAGGAACGACGGTGGGAAGTATATGTAGATGGATCCGCAACCTCCCAGAGGTCCGGAGCAGGGGTCTACGTCACCATTCTGGATGGGAAAGAGCTACGTTTTGCCATCACTTTCCAGTTCCAAGCCTCGAACAATGAGGCGGAATACGAAGCCTCGATTCACAGTTTAAGAATCACAAAAGAACTAGGAGCCCGGGAGGCTACCTTATTCTCCGACTCACAGTTGGTAGTGCAGCAGGTGAAAGGGAACTAAGAAATGAAGGATGAGAAGATGATTGGATATGAAAAGAAGGTAGAAGAACTAATAACTTGTTTCGATTATTGTGAAATTATGCAGGTCCCTAGGGAGAAAAATCAAAGGGCCTACTACTTAGCAAAAGTGGCAAGTTCATGTCCGACCATTCGGGAGGACAACATTACCTATATCACGGCAGATAAGGAGGGAGCCGGGGTATCACGGCAGTCGTAGGTAACTTAGAAGAAGGGGACGATTGGAGGGCCCCTATCGTACAGATCCTAAAGGATATGGAGTTCAGAGACAAGAAAGGTTACCGCCGCCATTTCTGCTTGATCGATGGACGTCTATTAAGGAAATCCTATGTACATGCATACGCCTGTTGTCTCTCCAGGAAATAAGGGGACAAAATATTGGAAGAGATTCTTGAAGGATGTGCGGGAGACCATGCAGGATATAAGTCCCTGACCAGGAAGGCGGTACGGGCAGGCTACTTTTGGCCCGCCCTCGCTAGAGATGCGAACGAACTGGTGAAGAAGTGCGTTAACTGCCAGAGATACGAACGTTGAAACCACGTCCCAGCAGAGGTCTTGTGGAGCATGCATTCGCCATGTCCTTTTGATAAATTGGGGAATTGATATTGTAGGTCCATTTCCCCGTGGGAAGGCACAAAAGAAGTTAATCATTGTAACAGTGGACTACTTCAGCAAGTGGGTCGAAGCCAAGGCAGTAGCTTGGATAGACGAGGAAAAAGTGATCGAGTTCCTGTGGAAGAACATATGCTGCCTCTACGGAGCTCCCAGGATCCTCGTCTCGGACAACGGAACTCAGTTCTGTGGAGCCAAAACAAGGGGATTCTGTGAAGGGATGAAGATCACCCAAAGGTTCGTGGCCGTAGGACATCCATAGGCAAATGGGCAGGCCGAAGTCACCAACCGGACGATACTCAAAGGATCTAAGTCCCGGCTGGAGCAAGACGGAAACAAGTGGGTGGAGGCACTAGACGTGGTCCTCTGGGCTTACAGAACTAGCCCCCGCGAGGCCACGGGGAAAACCCCTTTCGAATTGGTCTATGGATCCGCCGCCGTTGTCCCCGCGGAGATTGGCATCGAAACACATCGCATGTTGACCTATGATGAGCATCAGAATTCGCGACTAAGAATGGAAGACCTGGACTTGATTGACAAAGTACGTGAGAAGGCGCAGGTAAGAATGGAGAGTTACAAGAGCCGAGTGAAGGCAATGGACGACCAAAGAGTCCGACCTAGAGGGTTCCAGAAGGGGGACCTGGTGCTTAGAAGGGCGGACGTCCTACGTCCTTTAAAAAAGATAGATGCACCTTGGGAAGGACCTTATCGTGAAAGCAAGTGTTAGGAGGCGAGGCCTACGAGTTAGAGGATACCGAGGGGAGAGCCTTGCCTCGCCCCTGGAATGTCTCCAATTTGAAATTTTTTTGTGTAAGGCTATTATGTAAAACGGAGGGGACGTACTCTTTTTCCTTAATCTAGGATTTTACCTCAATGGAGGTTTTGCCTGGATGAGGTTTTAACGAGGCGTACCTCCTTATCGGAATATGAGTATTTTGCTATATAGTAAATGGTGCACCCAAGAAATATAAATGATATCTTACTCTCTTTTGAATTCCAAATCCAAACTTAAGGAAACTTACTATTATTAGAAAACTAACTTAAGTACCAAGTCAAACTAAGTATATTTAAATATGGTATGGAATTAGAAATTTAATGCTACATTAATTTCGAAATTTAAATAAATAATATTCCAAATATTTCATTCCATATTTATTTATATCAAATATGCAAATTACGAAAATACCCTCAAAGGCATATTTCGAAATTAGCTTAAGGTGAAATCCAATTTTATCCTCAAGCCCATTAAGCACTTGGCCAATCCCAAGTCTTAAAGTTAGTTTCATAAGAAGTCCAACTTCGATCCATAAATGGCCCGAGGCCCATTAAGGCGTGACCCAATGGCCCAAGGCCCGTTAAGGCCCAAAAACACTTTCTCACCTTATCAGTACACGTTGATGATCCTTTTTAAGCCCGACTCTCTAGTTTGAATCAATCGGCAAGGGAAGAATCCAAGAGTCCGGTAGTTACCTAGCCAATCCCGCAGTACCGGACCGTAACCCGATTCGAGTGCAAATTTCGACCTAGTCTTTACCCTAGAACCTCCCTATAGATAATAGTGCTACGTATAAACCCTTCAGCTGTCTCCCAATCAAGTGAGAGCCATGGTCTATGTCAAACTCACTAAACTTGATTCTATGATAAAACGGAGACGAGGCAAATTACCAAACTACCCTCCATGTCTCACATGAGTTAGTTCAATACATTGGCCAATGATTTCGTAAATTCCCGTCGCCATCCTCATAGGACACTTATCTCCATTACTTGTGAGACTGTGAATCCATGCCCGGCAATTACAAATCGTTATCAAGACCGCATCTGGCCTGCTGACCGATGCAACAGCAAGTCGGGTTGAGCGGAACCAGTGAAAGTCGGTCTAAGGTTCACGCAGACTACTATAGTGTTGTCATCGATCATCGATACTCCTTGAGTAATAAGTCATGTTCGACCTTACGACCTGTGAGTCATTGTCCATGAAACGAGTCAATCCCTTCATTCGATTCGTATCACAAGTCATGACCTCCGCTTCCAAGCGAGATATCGGCACACGATAAGTCATCGACAAATGAGCCGTGATCGGTTATCCAACACCAAACTGGAGCCTCAGGCTTACGGACTTTTAATGTTCGAGGTTAAGAGTCCACTGGTGCCTTCCTCTCTCGTACCCATCGAGAACAGTGACTCAACTCGACACATTTGGATTTGTTCATTTATTGCTTTACTGGATGCTAAGTAAAGAACTCTTATATCCAATAAACGAACAATGCCTTTCATTAAACACACAAAAATATCTTATTACACAAAAGGTCGAATGATAAATAATCTAATGCCCTATACAATCTAATCCTCGTATAGCATTCAGGGGCATATTCCTAACAATCTCCCACTTGCACTCAATGCCATGCGCTGCAGTATCTAATACACATCTTTTCGAGATGTCTAGCCAGCACTGCCTGTGATAGAGGTTTGGTGAACGGGGTTGGCCATGTTATCCGCGGTTGCAATCTTCTGCACTACTATATAGCCATTCTCAACGAATCCACGTAGCACGTGGTAACTTTTTCTATATGTTTGGACCTGCTGTGAGATCTTGGTTCTTTCGCCTGAGCAGTAGCGCCAGCATTGTCACACAACAATGGCAATGGCCTATCTGCTACAGAAACGACACCAAGTTCTTCCAAAAACTTTCTCATCCAAACACCTTCCTTTGCTGCCTCTGAGGCTTCTATATACTCTGCTTGGCAGGTGGGATCTGTAGTAGTACTCTGTTTGGAATTTTCCAAGATACTGCTCCACCGTTGAGCGTAAAGACGAATCCTGAAGTGGATTTTCGGTCGTCCACGTCAGACTGGAAATCCGAATCCGTGTACTCTTCCACTTCCAATTCTCCATTACCATAGACCAGCATCATATCCTTAGTCTGCCTGAGGTACTTGAAGATAGTCTTGACTGCTGTCCAATGTTCCTTACCAGGGTCAGCCTGAAGCCGGCGGACTATGCTCACAGCATACGCCAAGTCAGGTCGCGTGCAAAGCATCGCATACATCAAGCTACCCACTGTGGATGCATAGGGGATTCCATTAATTTCTTTCCGCTCCAACTCACTTTGAGGGCTCATAGCCTTGGAAAGGTGAATCCCATGTCGCATAGGCAAGAACCCTTTCTTAGAGTTGTCCATATTATATCGCTTCAGGACCTTCTCTAAGTAAAGGGCCTGAGAGAGTTCCTAACATACGATTCGCTCGATCTCTATAAAGGCGAATACCAAAGATGTAGGTAGCTTCTCCCAAGTCTTTCATGGAGAATTCGGTCGAAAGCCACGCTTTCACCATCGAGAGCATCCAATATCATTTCCTATCAAAAGGATGTCGTCCACGTACAATACCAGGAAAGATATTTTTCTCCCACTGTTTTCCTTTAGACGCAAGCTTCATCTTCATTCTTCAAGAATCCGTGGTCGTTGACCACTTCATCGAACTGAAGATTCCAGCTTCTGGAGGTTTGTTTGAGTCCATAAATGGACTTGCTCAATTTGCACACCTTATGAGCATCTCCTTGCGATGTAAAACCCTTGGGCTGCTCCATATATATTTCCTCATTGAGGTATCCATTTAGGAATATAGTTTTCACATCCAGAAGCTTCTCCCAAGTCTTTCATGGAGAATTCGGTCGAAAGCCACGCTTTCACCATCGAGAGCATCCAATATCATTTCCTATCAAAAGGATGTCGTCCACGTACAATACGAGGAAAGATATTTTGCTCCCACTGCTTTTCCTTTAGACGCAAGCTTCGTCTTCATTCTTCAAGAATCCGTGGTCCTTGACCACTTCATCGAACCGAAGATTCCTGCTTCTGGAGGCTTGTTTGAGTTCATAAATGGACTTGTTCAATTTGCACAGCTTATGAGCATCTCCTTGCGATGTAAAACCCTTGGGCTGCTCCATATATATTTCCTCATTGAGGTATCCATTTAGGAATATAGTTTTCACATCCAGAAGCTTCTCCCAAGTCTTTCATGGAGAATTCGGTCGAAAGCCACGCTTTCACCATCGAGAGCATCCAATATCATTTCCTATCAAAAGGATGTCGTCCACGTACAATACGAGGAAAGATATGTTTCTCCCACTGTTTTTCCTTTAGACGCAAGCTTCATCTTCATTCTTCAAGAATCCGTGGTCGTTGACCACTTCATCGAACTGAAGATTCCAGCTTCTGGAGGCTTGTTTGAGTCCATAAATGGACTTGCTCAATTTGCACACCTTATGAGCATCTCCTTGCGATGTAAAACCCTTGGGCTGCTCCATATATATTTCCTCATTGAGGTATCCATTTAGGAATATAGTTTTCACATCCAGAAGCTTCTCCCAAGTCTTTCATGGAGAATTCGGTCGAAAGCCACGCTTTCACCATCGAGAGCATCCAATATCATTTCCTATCAAAAGGATGTCGTCCACGTACAATACGAGGAAAGATATTTTGCTCCCACTGCTTTTCCTTTAGACGCAAGCTTCGTCTTCATTCTTCAAGAATCCGTGGTCCTTGACCACTTCATCGAACCGAAGATTCCTGCTTCTGGAGGCTTGTTTGAGTTCATAAATGGACTTGTTCAATTTGCACACCTTATGAGCATCTCCTTGCGATGTAAAACCCTTGGGCTGCTCCATATATATTTCCTCATTGAGGTATCCATTTAGGAATACAGTTTTCACATCCATCTGCGAGATCTCATAGTCATAGTGCGCAGCTATCGCAAGCAATGTTCGAATTGACTTAATCATAGCAACGGGTGAAAAGGTCTCCTCATAGTCAATGCCCTCTTTTTTGACTGTACCCTTTTGCCACAAGCCTAGCTTTGTATGTGTCAATCAATCCGTCAGATCCAATCTTTCTCTTGTAGATCCATTTACATCCAATGGCTCTAAAACCATCTGGGAGGTCTACTAGAGTCAAGACTTTGTTTTCATGCATAGAATCCATTTCGTCTTACATACCTATAAGCCATTTCTCCGAATCTTTATCCCCGATTGCCTGGTCATAGGTAGTGGGATCGTCTCCAACGTTCCCTTCCATCGCAATGACCTCGTGCTGATGTGGACCATCCCGTATCTCTCAGGCTGGCGAGATACTCTACCCGACCTGCGCAACTCATATTGCGTCTCGGACTGCTCTACGGCTGACACTGGAGTCTGTGAAAGCGCTTCTGACGACTCTCCAAGAGTTACTTCGTGACCCGCTCCACCTTCTCGAACGAACTCTTCTTCGAGAAAGTGGGCCTGAAGGGCTACAACGATTCTCTGATTGTTGTGGCAGTAAACTTGGTATCCTATGGAATCCTCAGGATACCCGACAAAACGTCCTTTCACAGCCTTCGATTCCAGTTTATCTGTCTTGAGCTTTTTCACGAATGCGGGACAACTCCAAACTCTAATGTGATTCAAGCTCGGTCTTCGTCCTGTCCGTATCTGATACGGAATACGATCGATAGACTTTGTAGGACTTCTATTCAGAATGTGTGCCGCTGTCAATAGGGCATGATCCCACAACGATATGGGCAAGCCTGCATAGCTCAGCATAGATTGAACTTTATCCAACAGAGCTCCATTTCTGCGTTCGAACACACCGTTCAACTGCAGTATTCCGGGCGGCATCATCTGTAAAATGATCCCGTTCTCTTTCAAGAACTCGTCAAACTCGAGGCTTATGTACTCGTCGCCTCGATCTGACCGAACGGCTTTGATGCACTTTCTAGTCTGAGTTTCCACCAAAGCCTTGTACTCTTTGAACCATTCAAAAGTATCAAACTTGTGCTTCATGAGATATACCTTGCCGAAGCGAGAGTGATCATCAGTGAAGCTAACGAAATAATGGAAGTTACCGCGAGCCGATACCCCGAACGGTCCGCAAACATCCGTGTGGATCAAATGGAGAGGTTTTGCGGCTCTCATAAAAGTCCCTGTGAAGGGCGACTTGGTCATCTTTCCAAGGATACAATATTTGCAAGTCAGCTAGGGATCAGACCCAAGCGGCTTTATAATGCCGGTTTTCTCCAACTCGAGAATCTTCTGTTTTCTAGCGTGACCGAGTCGAAGATGCCACAACAGTCTCGAGTTTGACTCCAATTTTTGTTTGTTGGTGATTGTATTCACAGTTTTTGCTTTATCTTCGACATTTAGATAATATAATCCATTCAGTAAACTTGCACTTCCAACGCAATTATTTCCAAAATAAATATTACATATATTATTACTAAAATGTAACTCGTAACCGTTTCCGCTCAAATGGGAATAGAAACAGTATTCTTAAGCCCCTTGGGCAAAACTAAACAATCGGAAAGTAGTAAACTGTGTCTAATAGATAAAACGAGAGTTCTTGATCTAATGTGGGTCGCTGGTACACTATGTCCGCTTCCTACGTTGATCATGATCTCTCGATCATCCAACTTCCTAGTTCGTTGCAGACCCTGGTTTGAAACACAGATGTGAGCACTAGCTCCCGAGTCTAAGATCCACGAAGCGGAATATACTGTCGTAGAACAATTAGTTTCTAAAATGTAAAGTTCTTTGCCTGAGGTGGCTAGCTTTGGGCAATCGCACTTCCGATGGCCAAGCTCATTGCAGTGAAGGCATTTGTCCATCGGCTTGGCGCCTCTGTACACGCTCTTCTTGGCCTTGCCTTTTGAAATTCGTCCTTTGGACTTAGTGGGCTTGTCCGACTTTTTCTTTCTACTCGGCCCTCGAGTCTTAGCATTCGCGACAAGAACAACTTCCTTTCCTTTCACCTTCTTCATCTGAGTTTGCGCCGCCGACAAATGGGTTCATCAACCCAGTCAACGTCATCTCGGCCTTGTCAGATTAAAGTTCACAATGAACGTATTGAAGGAAGGTGGGAGAGACTGAAGTATCAGATCGTTCTGGAGCTCATTATCCATGATAAAGTCCAGTGCCTCGAGTCTTTCGATCCAATCGATCATCTTGAGCACATGCTCTCCAACGTCACTACTCTCAGCCGTTTGGTAATGAAATAGTTGCTCGGTAAGGGAATAGCGAGCACTCCTAGAATGTTCGCCAAAAAGCTCCTTCAAATGAAGCAAAATGGCGCCCACTTCCATTTCCGAGTGAGTGCGCTGCAACTCATTGCTCATGGAAAGAAATATATAGCCCTTGACCTTTGGCTCTTCAATCTGCCACTTGCCATATGCAGCCCGGTCTTCGTCACTCGCATCAGCCCCTGGGACTTGCGGTACACTGAATCGAGGATATAAGTTAACGACTTCATACCTAGGACTATCCTCAGGTTACGGAGCCAGTCCACGTAGTTTGGTCCAACCAAACAATTTCTCTCAAGCAGTATAGTAATAATGTTCGTCATCGCAGTAAATAGAACGAAATGTAAAGCTGCAGAAAATAACGATCTAATTAGGTTTATCTTATCATTCATCAAGCGCAAACAAGGGCTTTTCATTTCGCTTGACTCCCACTATTTTTCTCAAAAACACTATCCTCCCGAGAAGAGTTTCGGAAACCTCGTTGAAAGATTCATAGTAGAGTTGATGTCCCCGCCTCAACTAGGTTCGCCTCAGCCTTTAACGAATTATTTGGCTCATCTAATCTTATCGAAGTCACGTCAAACGTGAACTTATCCAATAAGAGTTTTAACTATCTTTGTCTCAGTCATTGACCCTCACGGCTAACCCTGCTTATTGGGTATAACTGTCTAAGTGTGACCTATCAACTTATGCTCAAATCGCACAGAATGTACCGCCACTTACTACTATAGCGTGGGTGGCGGACTGGTATGCTGAGCAGCGATCAAGACGCACCCGAGATGTTAACATTGGGGCGTTATATACGACGCCAACTTACTCGGAACAAAACGCAGAACTCCCCAACGCTAGACATCTCGAGCATGATAGAAGATAGGATTCCAACTCCTTTACCCACTTAGTATTTTTCAAACGGGAGAATAAACCATCTCACATAAGAGCACATTGAACATGCATATCACTTCAAAAACCAACACGCAAGTAGGTAGTAAATTAACCCTAGGAAAATAAACTACAAGACAACACAAGCGGGTTATTTCTAGTCTATCCCTATTACATGCGTATTCAAAAGAAACCTGGGTTGTCGCACGGGTCTTGAAGTCGTCAAACGTCCTTCGTCACGCGAACGGTCTCAAAGTCGCCGAACGTCCACCATGTTGTCACCGCCCGGGGGTTGTCTACCATCAAATGGGCCCTCGTGTTTGTATTTAAGCTAATCTAATAAAACGGTAAATTACAACACGGGGGGATCATAAGTCCCGAACAACCCGTATAAAACAAATACAACTCGGGGGGACGTGACCCTTAACAAATGACCCGGAAATCAAATTTCTAAACCTGCAAGTGCGCCTTAAATTACATTCATAAAAAGCACGTTGATAACTACGTGATTTTAAAAAGAAACGAAAATTGGGCCTCAAACGGGCCAAGCCCATTAAAACGCCCGTTAAGGCTTTGAGCGTGAAGCCCTAACGCAGCTACCACGACTCAAATTGCTCAGTCTTCCAAACACGCCGGAGAGCCACGATGGAAAAGGCCGCCGGCGGGGAGTCCAGAGTTACGCCGGAACAGCCGCTCCGCCGGCGACGACACGCCGCGATCGCAACGCATGCGTGTTGATCTCGCGGTAGAAAACTGCCGCGGCTTCTTCATCGCCTCAGCCCCTCCGTGTCGGAGCCTTGCTGGGAGAGATCACCACCGCAGCGTTCCGACCGAGCCGGAGTCGCTGCGGTTGTCTTGCGCAATGCGCACCACACGCGCCATCGCAGTCCGCGGTCAAAGTCGCGGACGATCTCTGCGGTGTCGCCGCCCCTTGAGGCGGCGCTGCCCGGGGCCGGTGCCTAAGCCACCATGGCTAGCCCGATTCCGGAGTACGAGATATATCGGGCCTGCTCGAAGCAGCCAGATCCCGTGGCTGCACCGTCACTGCACCGCTCGGAGTCCGCACGCAACGCGCGGCTGCTCGGATCCCGCCGCCGCGCCGGTCCCTGTCCGATCCGTGGTTTCTCGTCGGTCCGTACCGCACGAGTTGATGGCCGTGGGTTGGCAAAAGACGCATTGGGCAGCCAACAACGGTCGAAGCGCATTGGCGTTTCGATCGTCTCCCACACGCCTCGTTTCAATTTAAACACATTATGATTTCGATCATGAGCGCCAGCTCTGATACCACTTTTGGGTTACCCAATGTCTCCCGGAGACGCCACGTCCCCGGGAACGGTGCGGAACAAAAATTTTCCGGGTTCCCTCATTGCCCTCGTAGCTCGGATCATAATAGTAACACATAGACATGCAATAGGGCGGGTCAAACCCATAGAGAATTACCAGTTGACGCGAGTGGCAGCTCCTCGTGCTTTTCTTCAAGACTTCGTCGATGGTGGTGGATGGCACTAGATCATCACGCCGACCTCGCAGTGTACCACGGAGTCAGTTGTCTAAAGATGGCTAGAGAGAACTGAGCCATCACATGGGAGAAACGTGTGTGCGTTCGGTGTGTGTTTTGTGCCTTTGGTTGATTTCGAAAATCACTTCTTTTTTCTCTAACTTTGGAGCACGAAATTCTTAGCCTATTTAAAGGCTTTGATTTCGATATCTTAGTCCTTTAAGTGTGAGAGATTTTTGCCAAATCTTACTCTCTTTTGAATTCTAAATCCAAACTTAAGGAAACTTGCTATTATTAGAAAATTAACTTAAATACCAAGTCAAACTAAGTATCTTTAAATATGGTATGGAATTATAAATTTAATCCTAAATTAATTTTGAAATTTAAATAAATAATATTACAAATATTTTATTCCATATTTATTTATATCAAATATGCAAATTCCGAAAATACCCTCAAAGGCATATTTCGAAATTAGCTTAAGGTGAAATCCAATTTTATCCTCAAGCCCATTAAGCACTTGGCCAAGCCCAAGTCTTAAAGTTAGTTTCATAAGAAGTCCAACTTCGATCCAATAAATGGCCCGAGGCCCATTAAGGCGTGGGCCTAACGGTCCAATGCCCGTTAAGGCCCAAAACACTTTCTCTCCTTATCAGTACACGTTGATGATCCTTTGTAAGTCCGACTCTATAGGTTCGAATCAATCGACAAGGGAGGAATCAAAGAGTCCAGTAGTTACCTAGCCAACCCCGTAGTACCGGACCGTAACCCAATTCGAGTGTGAAATTTCGACCTAGTCTTTATCCCAGAACCTCACTATAGATAACAGTGCTACATAGAAACCCTTCAGCTGTGTCCCAATCAAGTGAGAGCCATGCTCTATGTCAAACTCACTAAACTCGATTCTATGATAAAACTGAGACGAGGCAAATTACCAAACTACCCTCCATGTCTCACATGAGTTAGTTCAATACCTTGGCCAAGGATTTCGTAAATTCCGGTCGTTCGTCCTCATAAGACACTTATCTCGATTACTTGCGAGACTGTGATTCCATACTCGGCGGTGTAAGCCCGGCAATCACAAATCGTCATCAAGACCGCATTTGGCCCGCTGATCCATGCAATAGCAAATCGGGTCAAGGGGAACCAGAGACAGTCGAGACTTCAAAGTCAACTCCATCAAAGCCCCTTTCGGTCTCATCCTAAGAGTTGTAAGGGAAAGGATCTATGGAAACCTGAATGTGAAGCTCTCTTCACCAGTAGGGTGAAAGCTCAGTGTTAACCTATGATGGAAAAGATACATGCCAACCCTTTCCCTCCTCTATCTGATTCAAGTAGACTCTATAGTGTTGTCGTCGGTCATTAACACTCCTTGAGTAAGCCATGTTCGACCATACGACCCGTGAGTCAGTGTCCATGAAACGAGTCAATCCCTTGATTCGATTCGTATCACAAGTCATGACCTCCACTTCCAAGCGAGATTGCGGCACACGATAGGTCATCAACAAATAAGCCGTGATCGGTTATCCAGCACCCAACTGGAGCCTCAGGCTTACGGACTTTTAATGTTCGAGGTTAAGAGTCCACAGGTGCCTTCCTCTCTCGTACCCATCGAGAACAGTGACTCAACTCGACACATTTGTTCATTTATTGCTTTAGCGAATGCTAAGTAAAGAAATCTTATATCCAATAAATGAACAATGCCTTTCATTAAACACACGAAAATATCGTATTACGCAAAAGGTCGAATGACAAATAATCTAATGCCCTATACAATCTAATCCTCGTATAGCATTCGAGGGCATATTCCTAAGAGAATGACTGTGTGACTCTCTCAAGAATAGATCCGTGGAAAGAAATAAAAAGGCTAGAAATCATATAAAGTGGCTTTGTGTCTAGTGGAGTCTACGAAAGAACTTTAGACACATGAATGTGACTTAATATTGACAAAATTAAGCAATTAATCAGTCGCATGTTAGGGAAATTTGTACGTGACTAAGATCGAGCATCCTAAATGTATCTTCATTCCCCTAATATTATACTTATATGTATAATATTTTTGGATTTTTATTAGATTGTTTTTATTTTTATTACAAAGAAATATTTCACACAAAATATAGCATTAAAGTATAGAAAACACAGCATAGAATGTGTGAAAGCACATAGAAGCACGTAAAGTACAGATTACAGAAGATTTAACATGCCTAATTTTCCGACAAGGAATTGGAACCGTTTTTCATCCAAAGCCTTGTTGAAAATGTCAGCTAGTTGATATTCCATTTTCACGAAATACATGTCAATCGTGCGTTTTTCTACGTGACTTTTATAAAATGATATCTAATATCTATGTGATTTGTGCGTGAGTGGTGAACGAGATTGCACGTAATCGCAATGGCACTTTGGCTACGTTAAATGTAAATTGTACCCACAGTCGCGAAGTTGAGTCCGCATCCACAGCATTTGCGAGCAACAACTGGCAGCCGCGATGTATTCAGCCTCGGTCGTCGATGTTGAGATGCAGTTCTGTTTCTTGGATGACCAGGAGACCAGCTTTTCGCCTAGGGTGGACGTGCCTTTGAGGTAGCGTAAGATTCGTTTGACCGCGAACATGTGGGTTTCTTTAGGGTCGGCCTGGAAACGGGCACATAAGCAAGTGGCAAACATGATATCCGGCCGGCTTGATGTTAGATAAACAAGAGAGCCGATGATGCTGCGATAGAGTGTGATGTCGATCGCTTTTCCTATGGGATCGGCATCCCACTTGCAGCTAGTTGACATGGGAGTGCTGAGAGGCTTGCTCTGATCTTGATGGAACTTCTTCAAAATATCCTTGATGTCTTTGGTCTGACTTACGAAGATGCCATCTTCGAGCTGCCTTACTTGGAGTCTCAAGAAGAATTGCATCTCTCCCATGTGACTCATTTCAAATTTGCTCTTCATCAAATCTCCAAATTTCTTGCATAGCCGTGGATTTGTTGTTCCGAAGATGATGTCGTCTACATAAACTTGGACGATCATTAAGTCTTTGTCTTGCCATTTTATGAAGAGGGTCGTATCGATCGTCCCATGGATGAACCCAAATTTCACGAGGAAAACGCTCAAGACATCATACCAAGCACGTGGAGCTTATTTCAGTTTGCAGAGAGCTTTGTCCATCAATAGACGTGACCGGGGTGTTCTTGATCAACAAAACCTTCTGGCTGAGCGACATAGACTTCCTCCTTAACACGCCGTTGAGGACGGCAGTCTTAACATCCATTTGATAGACCATGAAGTCTTTGTGAGCCGCATAAGCAAAGAAAAGGCGGATGTCTTCGATTCGGGCAACAAGAGCATAATCTCGTCGTAGTCAATGCCTTCCTGTTGATTGTATTCCTTCGCGACCAGCCTTGCTTTGTTCCGAATCACTTCCCCATCTTCATTTTTTTAATTCTTGAACACCCATTTCGTCCCGATAATGGTTTTTCCCATGCAGATAGGGCACTAAAGTCCACACTTGAAGGCACTCGAATTGGTTGATCTCATCTTGCATAGCTATTACCCAATCTGGGTCTTTTAGTGCGTCTGCTACCTTGGTTGGCTCATTTTGGCTTAAGAAGCAGCCGAAGAGACTGTGTTGAGGTCTTGTCCTTACTCCACTCGAAGGATTACCAAAAATATGATCAACCGGATGTGCCCGAGTCCACTTTCGCTCATGTGGCAGAGCTGAAGTAGATGCATCAGCCATTTGTGGAGCGAGATTTCCAAGAATTTCAGGTTGTTCATTTGGTTGAGGTAAGTCTGATTCTTTACTTGGATTGAGCGATTCTGATGAGACTTCATCATTATTTATGATAGGTTCTTCAGTGATCTGTGGTAATTCTGAATCGGGTGAGGTGGGGCCATTTGAAGAGCTTGGGACATCGGCCTCGTCGAGTGGGGAATCCACTGAAGGTGTATCGGTAATAGTGCTTGGCCGATATATGGGCTCAAAGAGAGAGTCCAAGTGCTCCAACGCAAGTCTCATAGCTTCTCTGATGTTGAGTCCTGAGTTGTTGCCATCTCTTGTTGGTTTTGTGCCAACACACCAGTGAATACGGGTTCTGAACTATTCTATTCAGAAGCCATCTGGTTAGGTGCGGGTCCTGAACTGTGGTGCGCAGGAGCCATTTCTGCCACTTCGTGAAAAGTGACATTGTAGTTTTCTTTAATTGATCGATTGGACTTGATGTATACTCGGTACGCCTTTGAATTTGATGAATACCCGACGAATGTGGCTTTGAATGCTTTAGGGTCGAACTTAGACGTTGCTCTCTGTCGTTCGCCCCAAAGCACTTGCACCCGAAGACCTTGAAGAAGGAAATATTGGGTACTCTCTTGTTTATTATTTCGTACGAAGTCTTATCGAAGTGCTTGTGAACCACCGTCCTGTTCTGAGTGAAACATGCGGTATTTACTGCTTCAGCCCAAAGGAAGTGTGGGAGGCCAGAATGAATCAGCATCATACGCGCGACATCCACTAGAGTTCAGTTCTTCCTTTCAACGACACCGTTCTGTTGTGGCGTCTTGGCGGCTGAGAATTGCTGACTAATCCCATGTTTCTGATAAAAATCACTGAGGTACTTGTTCTTGAACTCAGTGCCATTATCCGTTCTGATAACTTGAATGGTTTGTTGTAGTAAATTCTGAGTAGCGTTCACAAAATTAATTATCAAGTCCCCCTGTCTCATCCTTAGTTTGGAGGAACTTCGTCTACGTGTAGCGAGAGTAATCATCAACAATAACTAGCATGTACTTGCGCCTACTAATAGTCTGTGTCTGCATAGGTCCACAGAGGTACATAAGCAATTCCAAAGGACATGAAGTAGAGGCAACTAGTTTTAAGTGATGAGACACTCGCTTCATTTTTCCTAGTTGACATGCCGAACACTGATGCTCTTTTTGTAGAATAATGGTAGACCGTGAACCAACTTTTTCGTGGATAGTCGTTGAAGAGCTTTGATGTTTAGATGAGACACACGTTGATGCCATAACCTGTTCCTCTGAATTGTAGTCTGGGAGTTGACGCATATAGCAGTCGTGGTCCGCACGGACGTAAGATTAATCGTGTACAGATTGAATTTCCGAAGTCCTTGGAGGAGTTCTTTGTTCTGACTGTCCAATATTCTGCACCGGTCAGCATGAAAGACCACCTGGAATCCTTTGTCACAGAATTGGCCTATGCTAAATAAGTTATGGCGGAGACCTTCGACGTAAGAGACATCTTTGATTGTTCGATTTTCCAAAATGATATACCCAAGTCCTAGAATGAGGGCTGAGTCGTTGTTTTCGAATATGACTTTTCCATTCAGTCGGTCTTTGTAGTTGCTCGGCAGCTCTTGTATTCCCGTCATGTGTGTGGGGCAACCAGAATCAAGGTACCACACATGATGGATCTGCAAAAATAAATTTAAAAAGCTTTACGTACCTACTTATAAATGGGTCCTCTCAGATTAGCAGATTTTTTCTTAGGTTCAGATATGGTTTCTAAACTAGTGTTAGTAGGAGCTTTAACAACACAAGTCACTCGCGAATAGACATGCCCAATTTAAACCGTAACCGGCGGTTGAACCTTGGAACCGCCGGTTACGGTTCGGCAACAACCGTAACCGGCGACCGCAAACGGCCGGTTACGGGGCGGTTGGTTGATTTGACCAACCGCAAACCGCCGGTTGTTAACCGCCGGTTAGGCGGTTAACCGGCGGTTGACCAATTAACAAAAAAAATTCAAATTTCAGAATTTGAATTTGCCGCCGACCGTTTTCACAAAAAAAAATTAAAAATAATTGAATTTAGCTGTTGTAACCGGCGGTTTGTCCGGTTAACGGCTACAAATTTTTTTATTTAATATCTCTCAATCTCTCTCACTCTCAGTCTCTCTCTCTCGCACTCTCTCTCTGTCTCAATCTCTCTCTCTCTCACTCTCAGTCTCTCGCTCTCGCTCTCTCACTCTCAGTCGCTCTCTCTCGCTCTCTCTCTCGCAGGACCACCTTCCGCCGCCGTCCGCCGACCACATCCCGCCGCCGACCACCTCCCGCAGCCGCGACGCGCCGCCGCCGACCCCTGCAGCCACCGCCAGCCCCCACCACCGCCGCCGCCATCGCACCACCGCGCCACCTCACCACCACCGCCGCACCACCACCGCCCCACCACCACCACCGCCGCACCTCACCACCACCGCCGCACCACCGCGCCACCTCACTACCACCGCCGCACCACCACCGCCGCACAACCACCACCGCCGCACCTCACCACCACCGCCGCACCACCACCACCGCACGCGCCGCCGCCGCAGCCTCGCGCCGCCGCCGCAGCCGCAGCCACGCGCCGCCGCACCACCGCCGCATCACCGCCGGCCGCCGCAGCCACCGCCTCGGCCCCGACCCTTGGTATCCTCTTCTGGCCCTTTTTAGTTTTTTATCTAATCGTATTTTTCGTATCCGTGTGTAGATTTTTTTAGATGGATCGTGGTGGTGGCCGACGTGGTTCTCGTGAATCGAGGGCCAGCAAAGGGAAGCAAGTCGTTGGTAGTTCATCGCAAGATGACTACCAACAATATGACCCGAACGAGTTCTTGGATATCGCCGACGTGCTCGGCGGCGACTTAAACGAGGACGCGGCCGAGTTCGAACCGTCGCCGGGAGCAACCTCGCATGCCGCGCAACATACGGAGGCGGAGGAGGAAGCGCCTACGCAAACCGGCGCCGCACGACGGTTACAGTCGGACATCTTCGCGGTACACTACAGGAAGGTACCTACTAGTATATTAGTATAATTGCTTCTCTCTTGTTCTTCTTCTAATTAAACTTATAATGTAAATCATGTTTATGTATTTTTTTTTTTATAGGGAAGAAGATTACGAAGAAGAGGGGTTTCGGTAAGTGCAAGTGAGTTAGCAACGCGTGATCTCTGGATGCTTTGACGGATCATAATCAAGGATGATTCGTCAAGGCTCCAGAGGTCATACGTTGCTTTCTCGCCTACACTTGCGGAAGCCCGATCGAAAAGTCGACGACTGATTTAATTTACATATATGTATGTATTGTATTGTAATTGATTACTTAAAATTTTGTTATACAAGTTCTTTGTAAAATGTAAAATGTAATTTTTTTGTAATTGTCTTGCAAATAGTAGATTTCGATACATAATTCGATTCGGCCAAATAAATATATCAAATTTTATTCAAATCCCAAGAATTAAAAAAAAAAATTGGCGGTTGTAACCGCCGGTTAGTTAACCGGCGGTTTGTCAACCGGCGGTTGGTCTAACCGTCAACCGGGGGCGGCTACCGGCAACCGTCCCCGACCGGTTGACGGCGGTTAGTCCAATGGACTAACCGCCAACTGCCGTTACGGTTAACCGACGGTTGGGCAAGTCTACTCGGAAGGAGTTGAGTTGGGTTTGCGCTTCGTAGACGTCATGGCCTTTTTGGCTTTCGTCTTTTAGGCGGAGATTTTGGAACCCATTTGGGTTGAACCTTGCAGAGAAGATTAATTTCAGCTCGGACAAATGCTTTAGTAGGCTTGAGCGTGGAAAAGATCTTTTCGTTGGATAGTCTCGTAAGGTGCTTCAGAGATTCGATCTTAACGGGATATAGGTGAGAACAAGCATGAATAGCGCCATATGCTGTCTTTATGGATGGATCTTGTTTCCTACGGGTCTTCCTAGAGGCATTTGTCTTAGAATGATTAATTTTTATCGCTGAAGTAGAGCCTGTTTCGAAATTAGTGCTTCTAAAGGTGGTAGGCTGAAGTGAACATGTAGAAGCAATTATTTGAACAGAAGAAACAGCTCTTTTATTTCTATGAGTGTCTTTTATTTGTACAGAAGGAGAATCTTCTTAAATTCATTCAAATCTACGCGCTCCTTCTCTATTTTGAAACTAGACACTCCTGCCTTCGACTCTAATGCTCGCCCTACGCTCCCTGTAGACGTGAGCGGGATTAGAATTAGAATTTTTTAAAGTATTATTCTTATTTTTAGATCTTTTGAAGGTGCATTTTCTTTCTTCATGCTTTTCAGAATGATATTTTCGGTTGAGGGAGATGAGTCAGAAATAGCTTGGGGATGGAGAAAGTTTTGAGATTTTTCATCTCCTTTAGAAATTTTTTCTTTTCAGCTTTAAAATTCTCCTTTTCTTTTTCTAAAGAAACTCTTAAACCTTCTATTTTCCTAATAATAAGGGGTATATACAGAGAGTTTTCAGAATGATGATATTGAGCTTCCTTGTTTTTTGAGTGATCTTCAGAAATTTGAACTGATTCAAGGCTCCAACCCTAGGGAAGATTCCCAGTGTTGTTGCTTTGATTCGGTTCGTCATAGCAAAAGGGAATTTCATCTTTGGTTTTGGCTTTTCTATTCGCTTCTTCTAATTCATAAGTTTCTTTTTCCCCAGTAAAAGCCATGAGAGAGGTTAGTCCGAGACCCATGTACTTGACATCGTAGAGTTGTTTACAGTCGACTTTCTTCAAGTGACATGTGTTGGCCCTTTTATTACCAAACAAGGATCAAAGAAAGGTCTTAATGTGTAAAACGTGAAGAACACCTTGAGTGCATGTTAGTGTGTATTTCTATGGCAAAGTACAAGGTGGCTTACCTTTTGAGCTCTTTTGATAAAACCCTAATTAGGGTAAGTGGGGCTTTATATACCACAAGTATTTGGTATATTAAAGCCCAATACAAAACTCTTACTAAATATCATATGTCACCCCAAACTACAACAACCCATTAAATAAACACATATAAACCCAAGATTACAGAAATTAAAGGATGCTACAAAATATTCCTAACAATCTCCCCTTAGCATCCTTTTCGCTTTGGTGTCCTTGGTGTCTTCTTCTTCTTGGGTTTCTCCACAGCATAGACAGATTTCCTGAGTCAAAGTCTGAACTCGTATGATCGTATCGTTCTTCATAATGATATTCGATCTGAGATGATGTTGATCAGCTTCTCGTACTTCTCCTGGACTTATACTTCTTCGAACCTTAGCTGCTCCAGACTCCTTCCGAGTTTGGTCCGAATAATCAGCAGCGTTCGATCGTTGAATTTGGCAATCTCGAATGTTTTCATCAGCCTCTTTTCTCCCTTGTAGTTGATGTAGACCACTGATGGATCGTTGTCTTCAGCGATTATGTGGCCTTAACCAAGACTTGGGTCGGGGACTTCGAAGGATGGCTTTGTGAGATTCACCCTTTACATGTTGCTTTCTACCGCCATTTGAAGATCGTGAGTCGAATTGAACTTGATTTGGCGCATCATGAATCGCTTAAGAGCGACATACCCCACTTTTATGTCTGTATTCTGAAGTGGTCCAAGAATTCTAAAGCTTCCCAGTATCTGATCAATGTCTTCACCGCTAATGTAGGAGAGATCGCCTTCAGTCAGTTCCTCGACCGTTCCATCTTCTCGCTGCACTTTGTAGGTAGGATATTCATAGAAGTCAAGACGACCTCGCCGTACTCCCAAGACTTTGTTGATTCTGGCTTTTTCCTTCTCTTCTCTTCACACAAGCCCTCTACAAAGAGGGAGCAGGTATCGTACAGCGGTTGGTCTCGGGAGATGAGTTATGCCTCTTAGATCAAGCTCGTCTAACTTCTTGATGCTATCTTCCTTCCTCCATCTTCTCCGTATCTCTTCTTGATATGGAGCGATCACTTTGACATTTTCCCACGGTGGCTTCTGTTCTTCTCCTATCTTCGACTTAGAGAGGGGGCGCTCCTCATTGACGACGACGTGTTTGAGAAGTTCGAGAAGTTCTGGAATGTCTGCTTCGTAGTCTTCACCTTCCTCGAGTTCATCATCGTGATAAGGGCCAGGCTAACATTTTCCTTCATCAAGAAGTTTCTGGCATTGTCCAGTAAGCCCTTGGCCAAGGCTGGATGCGTCGGCTTTGTTAACCAGTCGTCGCTGAAGATATACTTTTCTATAGTTATATGTGGGTTGTAAAGTGTTTCGAGAGTATGATTGTTTCATTTGACTGAAGGAATGTAGTAGGTGAGAATGGTGGATCGGAGGAGGTTCTTTGATTTGTAGGACTAGGCAGTGAGAATGTCAGTTGGGTTGTCTTGGTAGTAGTTCGGGTAGATTTTCTGGTTTGGGTAGGTGTTTTGGTGA
The DNA here is from genome assembly GCA_027422505.1 of Craterostigma plantagineum. Taxonomy (NCBI): domain Eukaryota; kingdom Viridiplantae; phylum Streptophyta; class Magnoliopsida; order Lamiales; family Linderniaceae; genus Craterostigma; species Craterostigma plantagineum. The sequence goes on from JAPQWV010000055.1 coordinate 1,882,909, forward strand.
CGGGTGGTTGCGGCTGTAGATGCTGAGGCCGTTTGAGTTGCGTTTTCTCCCCTTCGGGACGACCCCGTCTCCTGGGTCGTCACGTGGTTGATTTGATCCCCGGCCTCGCCTCGACATGTGAACGGAACTTCAAGACATCTCAGAACCTCCGCTTCATAGTCGGTGAGCTTTGTGCAGTGCGGAGTCTGACAGCGGAACGTCGATGAGTTCCGGGATTGGAACATTCCACGGTCCTTCCTCAGAATCAGGGGAAGGATCGGTATGATGGTCCCAATTGCCTTTGTCTCGAGAGGAGGTCCCAATTGCGCTGTACACTTGGGTCATGATGGTGTCCTCGAAATCTTTTCTGAACTCAGTGAGTCGATCATTTAGCCTGGCCTCGGTCACGAACGGGGAAAATAATCTGATGGAGTCACGAAGACGTGCCGTCGTCACAACATCAGTAGAAGGTACTGAAGTGCCGCCTATTTTCACAGGACTGAAAGAACCGAGGCCACTTAAGCTCATCGTTGACATCAATGCTGAGACAGACTCAGATTGATGGCCCAAGGTCGTAGCTGCAGTGATGTTGACTACGTTGGGTCTTCCGCTCTGTTCCGTACTAGACTCTAGTACGGAGACATTGTGGAGCATTCGGTCTAGATCACTAAGATCTAGAGGTGCAGAAACTAGAGTAAGTGTCCTAGAAAATGGAAAAATTATGGATGGTGAGGGCACTAGACTAGTTGTGATCAAGGAAATTGCAGTCTGAGGCTGAGGACTGCTTGATACATCAACCCCCTCCGAGCGAGGTGGTGATGAATGACGTGGCACCTCGTGAGTATCTGAAACAACCATCTGTTGGGAGATGATTGAGTGGCAGGGAAGGGTAGTTTGTGCGATTGGACCTGATGTCGCGACTTCTACTCGGGGGAAGACAAAGTCGTCCCCTGCACCTATTGGTTCGGCCCGGCTTGTTTGTGGACTAGTGGGCGGAGGAAGACGGTCGTATTTTTGTTTTGTACGCCGTTCCTGTTGACTGCCTCTGTCATCCCCTTTGGATTTTCTCTTTTGTTTCGGCTTTGGGGATGAAGAGCTTCCTAGACCTATATTTGGCTGTGAGGATTGGCTTGTCCCTGGGTTAGGTTCAACTGGGATGTGTTGAACCATGGGAATATCATCGAGGTTGTTGGCTCGAAGGTATCGGAGGAGCTCCGTGTCAGTTTGATCAAGGAGTTGAAGTAGATAATCAGGTATAATCATGACCTCCTGATCGATTTTGCTCTTTGTTGATTGTATTTTGATGAGCTTCGGAGATTGATAGCCCTCAGTCCTAGGTCGGCGCTCCATTTCAGGATGAAGATCCACGAAGTGTTGGACGATGATAGGGAGCCACCGTAGGTAAGGAAGTATTGGCTTCGTGGATCCGAGACCTCACCTTCATAGTTGATCTAGGATGTCCGTCCAGATTAGTTGTGCGACATCATAATTTTTGTTGAAGATGATCCCATGGAAGATAAGCATGATGCTACGGTTGAATTTGTGAGACCCAGCGTGCTTCGGTGAGAGCATTTGTTGATGATCAGAAATAGGGTCCGCCAGTGTCCAGGAATATTTTTTGCGTTGAGGTCAGGAAGGTGAATGCTGTTTTGGGCGTTTGGTTTGTGGCCCATGAATAGGAAGTCCCGGATCAGGTCATCGTTAGAGGGATGGGGATCATATAGTAGTGAGTATGGTAGGTTTAGTAGGGTGCGAAGAATGGTTGGGGTAAAGACAACTATTGTGTTATCAATTTTAGCGGAAAGACGGGTTGTTTTTGGGTTATTTGTTGGGTTTTGAAGGCTGGACCAGAATTGTTGGCATAGACTTTCGGGACAACCTCAGTGATATTTAGGGCTGTTTTCAGAGGGTGGTTTGCTAGAATTTTGATAATAATAGGATCTGGGCACGAGGTGTTGTCAAAGTCAAGTTGGAAGTTGTTGGGTGATCTATATGCCCAGTCCTTTGAAGCGAAAACGTCATCAATTTGTCGCACCATTTTAATAGATCTGTAAGATAAGATCAAAAGATTAGTAGGAACCAACCATTAGAAACTCTGAGAAGATAATTGTAGGATGTGTCGGAATGTTATGTTTTGTGTAACTTTAGGACTTAGAAAAATTTGATGAAATTGAGTAAAGATCGGCCGAGAGTAAAAGAGTAAGAAATTGATATTGAATCAATTAATCGACGATAGTGTAAATCAGTTTCGGCCAAGATTCAATTGTAATTCAAATCACAGTTTCGATCGAAAGTCATGAATCGCTCGAGTTTAAAATCATGTTCAAAATAAAGGACAGTTTCGATCGATTGTAATGTGAAATTGAATAAGTGGTGAGTTTCGGGCGAATGTAATCAATCGTGCAATTCAAATTAAGGTTCTTTGATACTTTGGTTTCGATCGAAACTGCAGAATAGTACGATTTAAATCATTTAATAATTAAAAGGCAGTTTCGGGCGAAAGTAACCAATCGGGCGATTCAAATTATAGTTCCTGTATACTTTGGTTTCGATCGAAACTGCAGAATAGTACGATTTAAGTCATTTAATAATTAAAAAGGCATTTTTGGGCGAAAGTGCTCGAATCACGCGATTCAAAATCACTCAAACCCTAATCTGCGAATCCTGCAAAATCGAGAATAATATCAGTTAAAAACTGCAGATTGTATGTTTTTACTTACCAATAATGGATTTGGAGCTGCAATAATCGGAAAAACAGAGTTCGTGAGTGATGGTGATGAGATTCGTGTGCGATTGCAGAAAGAGTTTGAAAGTGAATTTGGGAATCGATGAAGAAAGACTGTGTTTCGGGCGAAACGCTATATATATAAGTAGAGTTTCGATCGAAACTGATTTCGGGCGAATCTTAGTTTCGCCGCGAAAAATTACAAAGGGATTAATTTTTAGTTTCGATCGATGATTTAGTTTCTGGCGATGCTCTGTTTCGCCGTGTAACACTATAAAAGGATTTAAGAAAATTGTCAGTTTCGATCGAAACGTGTTTCAGGCGATAGTCAGTTTCGCCGAGAAAATTATAAAAAGAATTTAAATATTTGTATATTCCAGTTTCGATCAAATTTTGAGTTTCGCCGAGAAAAATTTTGTGTTAAGGTTATAGAAATGATTATCTCATAAGTTTACCCCATAAGTCGACTTGAAAATAAATTTGATGAAAGATCATAAAAACTCCCCCTTAATTTGTGCAAAGTGTGCAATGACTTGAGTCCCCCTAGATTTGTGCATAATTTTCAAGACTCTCCCTAGATCCGTGCATAAATTTTTATGAGACTCCCCCTAGATACGATGAGGATTTTCAACATGCATATGAAGACATATAGAGAAAACGAATAAGTGACCTATTTACACAATATCAGGTTCATGTAGGGACAGTCGATCATCTCTTACCGTTCAACATGCCTAACTTAGATACCAAGAATTGGAATCGCTTTTCATCCAATGCCTTAGTGAATAAGTCAGCAAGTTGAAGGTCTGTGTGAACAAAATGCATTTCGATTGTACCTTGTTCTACATGTTCCTTGATGAAGTGAAATCTAATGTCTATATGTTTTGTGCGCGAGTGATGTACTAGATTACTTGTTATAGCTATAGCACTTTTTGAGTCACTAAAAATTGGAATACGATTTAACGTTATGCCAAAATCTCGCAGCTGGGTTCTCATCCACAAAATTTGTGAACAACAACTCGCAGCAGCGACGTATTCTGCCTCTGCTGTCGAGGTTGAGACACAATTTTGTTTTCGAGACGACCAGTTTACGAGTTTACCCCGAGAAATTGAGCGGCTCCAGAAGTGCTCTTTCTGTCAGCTTGCATCCCGCGTAGTCGGCGTCGGTGTATCCTACGAGTTCGAAACTTGACTCCATTGGGTACCATAGACCTAAATTTGGAGTTCCCTTGAGGTATTTGAAAATTATCTTGACAGCGAGCATGTGAGACTCCTTTGGATCAGCTTGAAAGCGAGCACAGAGACACGTGGCAAACATGATGTCAGGCCGAGTGGACGTAAGATAAAGCAAGGATCCTATCATGCCTCGATAGCTCGTCTGGTTAACAGATTTTCCTGATGAATCTGTATCAAGTTTGCATGAGGTAGACATGGGTGTGATGGCAGCATTTTAGTTGTCCAGGTTGTACTTCTTGAGTATGTCGTGAATGTATTTGGATTGACTGATGAAGATTCCATCGTGAAGCTGCTTAACCTGAAGGCCTAAGACGAAGCTTAGTTCGCCCATCATACTCATTTCAAATTTCTGCTTCATTAGATCTCCAAAGTTCCTGCACATTCTTGAGTTCGTCGACCAGATGATGATATCGTCGACGTAAATTTGTACCAACATAATGTCTGAGCCATCCTTCTTGATAAAGAGAGTCGTGTCGATCTTCCTTCTTGTGAAGCCGGAGGAGATGAGAAAGTCCGAGAGGACCTCGTACCAGGCTATGGGAGCTTGTTTAAGTCCATAGAGAGCTTTATTGAGTCTGTAGATGTGGTCTGGGAGTTGTTCACTTACAAAACCTTCAAGCTGAGATACAAAAACTTCTTCCTTCAGTATTCCGTCGAGGAATGCAGTTTTGACATCCATCTGGTAGACTGTGAAGTTCTTGTGTGCAGCGAAAGCTAAGAAAATCCTGATGGCTTCAATTTCTTGCGCACTGGAGCATATGTCTCGTCATAGTCGATTCCTTCCTATTGATTGTATCCTTTTGCAACCAGCCTTGCTTTATTTCGGATAACAACTTCTTGCTCATCATTTTTGTTCTTAAACACACATTTAGTCCCTATGACAGTTTTCCCAGCCGGTCTAGGTACTAGGTTCCAAACTTTCAACCTCTCAAGCTGATTGATTTCCTCCTGCATTCCGATTATCCAATCTGGGTCGGCGAGTGCTTCAGCTACTTTTCTGGGCTCATTTCGACTGAGAAAGCAGGAATAGAGGATTTCATTTATCGTTGATGCTCGAGTTGTTACACCAGTGGAAGGGTCCCCAATTATTTGTGAGTTTGGTTGTGCTCTGTCCACTTTCGTATACCAGGTTGTGATGATCCAGCTGCATTTGTATCGTGTATTGCTTCTTCACTCTGATCAGCCTGATGTTCCGATTCTTCTCCAGGTTGAGGTATTACTCACTCTCCTGAAGAGATTTCTATTGTTGAATCCGAGGGCTGAGGAGTTTCAGCGGGTGAGCTGGAGATGATCTCAGTATTAGTTGGGGGTTCACTGTCGTCATCAATGTGAAGATTTTCCATCGTAGGAGGGGAATTGTCATTGCTAGTCTCTGCAGGATCATTATTTCCTGGCGCTACATATGTTGTTGGAGCAGTGGGTGGCGACGGCCGAGAGAAGAGATCCTCGAATAAGAGATCGAGTTCCATGTCGCTCAAGGTATTAGATTTTGAAGGTTCTCCCACGGAGGAGGTGCTTGGTTGATCTTTTGTCAATTCTCGTAGAAGTCCGGGTTCTGGACTGATTTGTGCAGAAGCTATTCGGTCTACTTTATCAAACGTTACATTAATGCTTTCCATAACAGATCTTTTCTCCTTGAGGTATACTCTATAGGCTTTTGAAGTTGTTGAGTATCCGACCAGTATCCCTTCAAATGCTTTTGGGTCGAGTTTGCCTCTATCTTCACGATCGTTTGCTGCATAGCACTTGCATCCAAAGACTCTCAAGAAAGAGACGTCTGGTACTCTGCGATTTATCAACTCGTAGGGGGTCCTATTAAACCTCTTGTGGAGAGAGCCACGACTTTGAGTGAAGCAGGCTGTGTTCATTGCTTCGGCCCACAAGAAGTGAGGTAGTCCAGAGTGAATAAGGAGTGTACGAGTTGCTTGAACTAAGGTTCTGTTCTTGCGCTCAACCACACCGTTTTGTTGAGGTGTTTTTGCCACTGCGAACTGTTGGTTGATTCCAAGTGATGCATAGAAGTCACTGAGTTTTTTGTTCTTGAATTCTGTTCCATTGTCAGTTCTGATGATTTGTACACTTGGTTGGTAGAGGTGCGGTTTGATAAACTCAATGATTAGACCTGGAGTTTCGTCCTTGGTTGTGAGAAATTTGGTCCATGTGTAGCGCGTGAAATCATCTACAATAACCAACACAAATCTTCGCCCATTGATGGTCTGACTGCGCATAGGTCCACACAAATCCATATGAATGAGATCGAGAGGTTTCGAGGTTGAGGCAATGTGTTTGGTCCGATGTGATGCTTTCCTTATCTTTCCCATTTCACATGTCGAACAGAGATGTTCTTTGCGATATATCAAAGAGGGAAGTCCTTTGACCAAGTTTCTGATCGCAATTTGTTAAGGTCTTTGAAGTTGAGATGAGAAAGTCGCTGATGCCAGAGATCATTCTGATATAGAGAGGCTCGGGAGATGAGGCACGTCGGTCGAATAGTTTTGAGGTCAATGGAGTAAAGATTTGTCTTTCTGTGGCCAGTGAGTAGCTCTCTTCCATTGTTATCTGTGACGCTACATTATTTGGTCTCGAAATTCACCTTGTAGCCGTCACAGAAACGTCCAATGCTGAATCAATTGTAGCTCAGTCATTCGATGTAGGACACCCCTTTGATGGTCAGCCTGTCATGGATGAGATCATCTGTTCCTAACATGGATGCAGATTGACCGTTTCCGAAGTAGACCTTTCCTAGAAATCCCTCAGAGAAATTGCTCAACAGCTCTTTGTTTCCAATCATGTGCGAGGAGCAACCTGAATCTAAGTACCACACATGACGGACCTGCAAAAAAGAATCAAATAAGCTTAGGTACCCATTTATTAGATGGGCCCTTCTTTGATAGCAGGTGTAGAAGCTAACGCGCTTGTTGCTAGATTAAATTCTTTGCTGGATTGTTGGGTAACTGGTTTAAGAATCCAAGCATGATGCTGTCCTATGGGGCAATTGGGATCTCGGAATCCAAATTTGTTTTTGAGTTAGTTTCTTGTTTGGCTTGGTCTTGAAGGTGGTGTGTTGCTTTATCTTAGATTTGGTAGTATGATTGGACAGCGTGGGAGATATGCACTTAGAACGAGTGCTATTGGACGTGGAAGCATTTTTGCTGGAATGACTGTCATGGGGATGAGAAAATACATCATTGTTTACATGACAGGGCATAAAATAACGAAACATGTTCTGCGACATTACAAGAAGTCACTTTTGGAAATGCAAAAGATTTCGAAACATGAGAAGAAAGGTTTGAGATGGTCTCTTCTTCTTATCAGGGACTTGATGTCTTCTTTGCTGCGCCAGATCGAACCTTCTTAGCTTCCTCTGATCTCACGCCTTTGTCTGTGGGTACATGTGATACAAAGTTAGTGTGAGATAAAGGAATTTTCCTTGTAGTTTGCTTGCATTTATATGTAGAGTATTCTGGAACAGGACGGGAGGTGGAGGGTTTGTAAGCGTTAGGAAAGTTATCGAGTATAAATTTTGCTCAACAAAGTAGTTCTCTGTTCTTCGTGGGCTTTCTTTTCTGATTCTAGAGAGGCTGTCAAGGCACCTATTTTGCGTATAATCTCTGGAATATAGATGGATGAATAAATAGGTTTAGCCTGTTCGTCAATGCCTTCCTGAATTTCGGGTCCAAATGGTGACATGTAATCGTCAGAGAGCGTTATCCCTCTAGTTTTGTAGCTATTATTGAGTTATGTGTAGTCACACACGATTTGAGCCCATTCTTTATTCCTCCGTTTCTGTTCTTCAGATTCAGTCACCCTCACTTGATCCTACGAAGGGCCTTAGTTGTTCAATGCTTAACCAAAACGTTTAATGTTGTACAGAGAGTGTACTTTATCTTTTTCTCGGTTAGTGGTGGGTTCAAATCCCAATCCTTCGCAGGAATCATAGAATTCTACATCTTTAGGTTGGCTAAGAAAGACGGTTCGTTCATATTGACCTCTTTTGGTGATAATGTTCTCTAACTCCTTGACTTTCTTGTATAGACGAACACGTTCGTTCGTGATTAGTTTCTATTGAGACAATACATTTGCTCGTTCTTCTTCGCTGTCTTTCAAGCTTCTACTCATATTGCTAATTTGCTTTTCCTTGTTTTCTATAAGATCTTCTAAAGTCTTTGCTTTAGTTTCAGACAAGGTCAATGATTCATTTAGAATTGCTATCTCTTCCTGTTTGTTTAATAAGGCATAATTTTTGTCAAAATTGCTTTGGAGTTCTGAGTAGTCTTTACGATGCACGGAGAGTTCGGTTTTCAAAGTTCAAGTTTAACGAAATCATTTAGGGATGGAGTGTATACCTCCAGGTCGGATGAAGAGACATCCGTCCTGTCTGACCCTATGGCTGGCTCATCCTCGTCTGAATCATCATCAGTGCTTTTCACCATTAAAGCCATCTCATCTTCCTCCTCGTCAGATGTGTCCTGCACCCATTCTTCTTCCTCCGCTACCAAGACAATTCTTGCCTCCTTGCGCTGTGAGAGCTGAAATTTTTTCTTGTAGTATTCAGTATTTTTGTTTTTGGGGCTGAAGCATTCAGAAGCGAAGTGACCCGGCTTGCCACAGTTGAAGCACTTCTTCAATACTTAAGATTTCTTAGTTTCAATCTCTTCAGGGGCAGCAGACTTCTGTTTCTCGCTCGAGGTTCGTTGTTTGTTGAAGGAAGAAGATGATTTCTTGGCGCTCATCTTATTGACCGTTTCCGAGATCATAGCCAGTTTCTTTCTGATTGATTCGAGTTCGTCCTCGGATTCTTGGTCAGATTCGGCGTTGTCAGAAGTGTCAGATTGTACGACCTGCTTTCCTTTAGAAGTTCTCGAGCTCATGTTGCTTGTCTTAGAGGTCACGAGTGCAATTGGTTCCATGTCGACATTTGTTTTTCCTTCGTTCTTGATTTCTTTGGCATACTGGGAGTATTGTGAGAGGTTATCGTGTAGGGAGTGAATATCCATAGCATCCAAATCTTTGTTCTGTTGCTTAACCAGAACTGCAAACCGTCCCCACTCAGGTTGAAGTGTGGAAAGGAACTTGATGTTGTGTTCAAGATTGGAGCGTTGGATGTTGATCTGTCTTATCTCGTTGATGATGGTCAGGAAGCGAAGGTAAACATCTCGAAGTTCTTCCCCCTCCTTAGCTTTGAAGGAGTCATAGGCAGTGAGGATGCTGGACTTCTTAGACAGATTGCTAACTTCTGTCCCAACCATCATTCTGCATACTTCATCCCAAATTTCCATTGCATTGACCATTGCGTCGACTTGCTTGTAGACATCATTTGGTAGGGCCTGAAGTACGTAGTGTCGGGCAAGCTTGTTCGCTCTGGCTCGTGCTCTCTCAGCGTCATTGTATCGACTAGGGTCCTTAGGAGTTCTCCTATCTGGAATTGTAGGAACAGCATCGGGTTGAGCAGGGATGATGGTCCAAAATTGAGCAGGTCCCTCAAAAATGGAGGAAAGCATGTCATTTGCGAGGTCTACATCCTTGATTTCGATGAAGTTGATGAATCGTTGCTTCCATATGTTGTATTCTCCCCATCTTAGTAGTGGTGCACGATTGTTAGATCCAATGGCAAGACCGTCCATGTTTTGTTTGGAGTTTGAAAAAAAAGGTTTGAAGAGCTTTGAGTGGAGTATAAATGAGCAAGTTCACTTAATACATTCTGTCCGTATTTTGAATTTGGATGATTTTGTGTAAGACTTGAGAATCGGAGAATTTGAGTTCTACAAAATTGAGATTTGGTCGACTTAATTATTTGTGATCGATCGATTCGACTCCTATAGAAGTAAGCTCGGCGATTTTGATCTAAGTGCTGATAATCGGGCGATTGAGATTCTAAACTTTCGGGCGATGGAGATTCAATTTGAAGTCTAGAATGACTTTCGACCGATTGGTCTAATTAGAATGACTTTCGATCGACTGAAATTGAACAAGGCTGATTGGACGAAAGAATTTGAATTAGGCTGGTTTCGGGTGATTTTGGTCCAATTAGAATGACTTTCGATAGTTTGAAATTGATCAAGGCTGATTGGATGAATGAGTGTTGGGCGATACAGTTAAATTGACTCAATATATAGAAATGTTTGAGTTTCGGTCGATTTTGATCCAAGAAGATTGAGTTTCGATCGATAGAAATTGGGCGTGGCGAGATTGAGTATCGGGCGAAACGCTAAAATGAACTATAATCGCCGAGTAATTAATCGATCGAAACAAGGAATTTGGTACTGTAGCCTTTCGGGTGAGACATGTGTCGGTCAATTGAGTGAAATTGATTGAGAATCGCCGAGATTTCAATTGGGCGAAACTCCTCATAGTGATTTGGTTTCGATCGAAACCTTCAACTTCGACAGTCATTCGCCGATATACAAATCGATCGAAACTCCTCTCAGTGAGTTTCGGTCGAAACCTTCAAATTCGACGGTACTATTCTATAGGCTGCCCGAAAGTGATGAATCAGTTCAGCAAAACTCAGATTTCACTTTTGCTCAAATCCTACTTAAACTTGACAGAAATCGACGTGAAAGACCATAAATGTACTCATTTTCAGTTTTCTAATGTCTTAGAGAGAAGAAATCACTGAGAACGATTAGAAAAGAACCAAAAACAGTAAAAAAATCGGAAAAGAGTTTTCAAGAAAAATCTTTCTCAAATCACGTCGGAATGAGCGAAACTGGAGTCAAATCGAAGATATTGATCCTTGTTAGGCTCTGATATCACTTGTTGGCCCTTTTATTACCAAACAAGGATCAAAAGAAAGGTCTTAATGTGTAAAACGTGAAGAACGCCTTGAGTGCGTGTTAGTGTGTGTATTTCTATGGAAAAGTACAATGTGGCTTACCTTTTGAATTCTTTTGATAAAACCCTAAATAGGGTAAGTGGGCTTTATATACCACAAGTATTTGGTATATTAAAGCCCAATACAAAACTCTTACTAAATATCATATGTCACCCCAAACTATAACAACACATTAAATAAACACATATAAACCCAAGATTACATAAATTAAAGGATGCTACAAAATATTCCTAACAACATTGATTCTCGAAACCTAAGCCATACTTATAATCATAAAATTCTAAGTCTTTGGGCTGATTAAAAAATATAGTCTGTTCAGATTGTCCCTTCTTTACTATATGATCATCTAATTTTTTAATTTTAGCGTATAACTTCTCACGCTCTTCTCCTAATAGAGAAAAGTTATTTTCTACCGTCAATTTGGCGGCTTTACAGGCATCTAGATCTTTCCTAACTTCACACACCTTAGTATTAGAATTATGCTGCTCTATCTGAGGTTAGCTTTTGCGTTGAGATTTCTAACTAAGCAATTTTAGTTATTTTATAGCCTGTCTTCTAATTCTTTAACTTTTAAATCATGCTGCACTATCTAAGGTTTTGTAGTCTCTCTAGAATGTAGGCTCTTAGTAAGTTCATCTACCGTTGAACTAGAGCTTCTAAGTTCTCATTCGAGACTACTAATTTTCTCATGAGATTTAGCTAGTTTCTTCTGTACTTCCTTTGGGCTTTTCTGCTCACGTTTCATGTTAGTGTAAGCTAATTGATACGATTCTAACATGGTCAATAATATGGAAGGAGAAACTACCTCCTCAAGAGGTTTGGACTAGGTCTTTGTCCGTCTTTTCTGATTTCGGCGTCAGAATGCACGACCATTACGGCTAAATTCTCTTCCTCTGAGCTAGACGTGTCCTCGAGCCAGTGGTCTTGTTCTGCCATTAAAGCTACTCCAGCTTCCTTCTGCTTTGTGAGTTGAAGTTTCTTGGAGTAGTAGTTAGCGTCTCTCTTCTTGGAAGAGTGCATTCTCTGGCAAAATGACCAGGTTTTCCGCAGTTAAATCACTTGGTCAGTTCTTTGGAGGCTTTAACTTCGGATGTCCATGTTCTTTCTTCCTTGAGCTCGAGGCCCGAATTCGATTTGCTGATGATGAGGACTTCTTTTTGAAGTATTGTTTGCTCATCATCTTCCTGATTAACGCCAACTGCTTTCCCAGCACTTTCATGTTAGGCTCCATGTCTGAATCTATTTCATCTTCAGACTCTGAGGGGGTAGGAGGCTTAATGATCTTTTCTTTTTGTGTTTTTGAGCTTCTCTTCTCTGAGACTAGGGCAACTGAGTCGTCGATAAGTTTGCCCTTCTGCTCCTTCTGAATCTTGCTAACATCTTCCTCGTGCTGTGCGAGATTTTCGTACATGGCATGGATATCCAGCTCCTCAAGGTCTTTATTTTGTCGGATTTGAGAGGATATTTCTTCCATTTTGAGGGCAGAGAGGAAAGAAATCGGATGTTGGTTTCCATGTTCGTCTTTATGATTTCAATTTTCCTCATGTCATTTAAGAGTGTGAGATATCTCTGGTAGAGATCATGTAAGCACTCCTCGGGTTTAGCTCTGAAGGAACCGTAGGGTGTGAGAATGTTTGCCTTCTTGGCTTTGATGCCGACTTCTGTTCGTTGCATTATCTTATGCAGCCCATCCCACATTCCCTTAGCCGTTGGGATGCTGTCTATCTGTCGATAGATATCGTTTGGGATGCCCTGCATTAAGGTGTTCTTGGCTATCAGATCAGCCATTGCTCTCACTCTTTCCTCTGTAGTGTACTCTCTAGGCTCTTTAAGTCGTCCAGAGGCAGGGATCGGAGGATTAGTTGGGTTGTCACCAGGCACATTTACCCAGAACTGAGCTGGGCCTTGCTCAAGTGAACTGAGAAGGTCATCTGCTGATCTTTTAGCTCGATAAAATTTAGAAATCGGCTTCTCCACACTGTGTACTCGCCTCTCTTGAGTATCGGAGAACGGTTGTCATTTCCAAGTGAGTAGGCATCCATTTTTGTTTGTTGAGTTGAGGAAGGATGTGTCAGGACCCGTCGTCCCGCCCTCGTATTCCGTTCTAATTCTAAGTGTTAATGCTTTGTTATTGTGCAAATACGTAAAAATGCGAATAAAATTTTTCATTTTAAAAACGTGCATGCGGAAGTCTTATATACATGTCAAAAGAATATTCGTAACTCGTTCTACGAATCATCGAAATCATGTCTACACAAAATACAAGTGTGTGTGTGCGTGCAGCCAAAAGCTCCCTATGCGCCCGGCCTTCATAGGTCGTCATCCATACACACACTCCCACCTCAAAAGCGGTCGGATTGCGCCAAAAGATCGGCCTCGCATAAAAGTCTGATCACGTACCGTGATCGTCAGTACCTACAACACGTAACATAAACAATGAGCCACCGAGGCTCAGTAAGCAGGAATTATGCATGAATGCATGTGTCCTAACGATCGACAATCCACGCCGTCGTTTTCTAACGCTCGTACTCTTTTTCCTCATTCTCGCACTCTTTTCTTACGCTCTTACTCTTTTTCCTATACTCTTATTTCATACGGGCCCTCGGCTTTCAAATCCACTATGCGCCATGTCATTGAGATCTCAATCCACGAGGGATTTGTACGTATGTGGAGGTTCACACACTCGAAGGTCACCCGAAGGAATCTTCCCTTTTCTCAGTGTGGCCTCCACGCGGGTGCTTCACGCTGGTAGCGACCACCGAGGCCACTGACCTCGGAGATCACCCGAAGGCATCTTCTCTCCGAGTAGTGCTTTACACGCTAGAAGGTCACCCGAAGGCATCTTCCCTTACTCAGCGTGTGCCCCGGGCCGCATTCTCCAGGTTGTACTTCCCGCATACGGGGTATTCCCCAGCCTCTTATTCAGGCCTTAGAGTAGCCTCTTATTCAGGCCTTAAAGGCTGCATAAGGGAAGCCGTGACTCTTCATCCGAGTCGACACAAACGCCAATATCGGCGAGTGTACGTCGCACACAGGCGATCTTACGCACGCTCTTACCTCGCTCCTTACGTATTACGCATGCGTGCAAGTGCTCATGCTTATGCTCATGCACATATGCAATTCATGCCGTCATGCATATAAATAAATCATATCATACGTAAACATTTCATAGAAAGTACACGAGCACGTAAATCACATAATTGGACGCAGGCAAGTTACGTGTCGTAGTTGGATTTCTACTTACCTGACGTCCGTGCGTAATTACTATTCTCCCCGTTTGCTCCTAACTTTCGACCTTTGAACATAAATATCATCGTGTTAGTGTTGCGCCTTTATAAGATCCCTAAGTTGAATTAAATTATCTAACCTCATTAAATTTGCTAGACTATACATCGTTAACTTCAAGTCTAGGCTAAGTCCCTTGTCCCATAAATTCCTATGTAAAGTTAGTATCAAATTCATGACTTAGGAAATTCGGCGAAAGTTAGACGATTTGTTAGTGTTCAATTCGCCCGATTTTCATAAGGCTTAGACTTACATCACCACTAGAATTCTATCTAAGCTTAGTTTCGATCGATTTGGAAATCGCCGACTCATGGTATACTCTTCTTGATTTGTCCGATTAGTTGGCGTCACAATTTGCCCGATTTGTGTATCCACAAACCCTGATTTCGCCGAAAGCTTCTTAGGGCATCAAATCGCCCGATTTGGTGTTGGTTGAGGGTATGTCTTCGGCGATTTATTCCTCTCCTGCCACGTGTAATACTTATCCAATTCGTCCGATTTGTGCCTTCTTAACTTGATTTCTTTCTTGACTTCTCCTTCATCTTAATCGCCCGATTTCTTGACCATGCATCCTCAAATCGCCGAGGTCAAATCGCCCGATTCCATGCATGAAGTTCTCAACGTAATTTCGCCCGATTTGTGGTCTTTAAGGGATGGAAATCGCCGTGCTTTTTCGTCAGCATGACGTCATCCCGATTCCATGCATGTGGTAGGAACTATTTTCGGTCGATTTTGAGGGTTTGCAAGGGTGGAAATCGTCCGATTTCCACCTTGCATGGAGTCGCTCGATTTAGGGTTTTAATATCCCGCAAATCGCCGAGTTCTTCTTGAACTTAAATCGCCCGATTTCATGTGTCTAAATTGGAGTCATTGAAGCTTATACTATGTCTTATTTACATTAAATCGCACGATTTGTCATATAGCTACAATCGCCCGATTTATCATCTTATTTCCCGATTCCATCAAGCCGTAAGTCATCTACCCGATTTCATCTCCTTCGTTCTATCTACCCTGAATTTCTCAGTTCTTAGGTTTCCTTCTATGCCATAATCTTGAGATTCCTAAGTTCTAAATCGCACCTTAAGTTCTTCGGCCCTATCTTGCCCCTAATAACAACGAAGTCTCGGACCTATGTCCCATTCCTAGGGTTTTCGTGCCTTTCCTCAACTACTTGCATTTAATATCATTAATGAACTCCAACTACACTTAGGGTACGAATTTAAGAGCTTAGGGAGGAGTATTTTACTTACCAACTTCAAGGTCCTAAGCTAGTTGAGGTGTTCTTGGTTCGATTTTTGGCTCGGCCCCTTCCTCCTTCCTTCTTGCCTTTCGTTACTTTTGGGTGTCGATGGTTAGAGAGTGGAAATTAGGTGTGTGGGTTGTTGGTTTAGATATTTGTCTTACATTTTGGGTATTTCTCACAATTGGGCTTAATTCAAATTTTAGCCCACTTGGAGACTCATATCATAATATGTTCAAGAATAAATTCCTAGCCCAACATAAATTCTAGAAATTTCCCGTTTAACTATTATGAGTTGTTTCCTTTGATATTTCGAAAATTACCCTTCACAAATTTGAGTCATCATGAGCGCGAAAATCATTGACACTAACTTGCGTGAAATTCCCGTACAATTCACGAGCATAAAATTCGTACATCACATAAGCACATATCATATACGAGATGAGCGTAGAATCACATAATTCATACACATAATTTATTGGCCGACCTAATTTCCGGGGACCGGGGTCCTACATCCTCCCCCCCTTAAGGAGGATTTCGTCCCCGAAATCAGCCCGTGTGAAACAACTCGGGATAACGAATTCTCATTTCGTCCTCCCGTTCCCATGTGGCTTCTTCCGTGGACTGATTTCGCCACAGTACTTTCACTAAAGGAATATCCTTATTCCTAAGCTTCTTCGTCTCGTACATCAGTATTTCCACCGGAGTCTCCTCGTAACTCAGATCCGGCTTCAATTGCTGATGTAGGGACTCATTTCCTAGCACGTGGTTCGGGTCAGCTATGTATTTCCGCAGTGTCGAGACGTGGAACACGTCATGCACTTGCGCTAATGACGCAGGCAGCCCCAATTGATATGCTACCTCGCCTACCCTTTTCAGTATCCTAAATGGTCCTATGTACCTAGGACTTAGCTTTCCTTTCTTTCCGAACCGTTTTACGCCCTTCATCGGCGATACTTTTACAAACACCATATCACCTTCTTCAAATTCCAACGGTCGACGTCTTCGGTCTGCGTAGCTTTTCTGTCGACTCTGTGCCGTTTGCATTCTTTCTCGTATGGTGGTAATAGCTTCCGTCATTTCTCGTACGATGTCCGGGCCTAACATTGCTCGTTCACCAACTTCGTCCCAATGTACTGGGATCTGCACCTACGCCCATATAGCGCTTCGTACGGGGCCATCCCAATGGTGACGTGGTAGCTATTGTTGTACGAGAACTCGATCAGTGGGAGGTATCTACTCCAATTTCCCTTGAAATCGAGTACACGGGCTCGGAGCATATCCTCCAATGTCTGTATCGTCCGCTCGGATTGACCGTCCGTCTACGGATGGTAGGCGGTACTAAAGGACAACTTCGTTCCCATCGCTTTCTGCAAGCTCGTCCAGAATTTCGATAGAAATCTGGAGTCGCGATCCGAGACGATCGATGATGGAATGCCGTGCAGTCGCACTATTTCTTGGATATAGAGCTCCGCGTACCGTTCCATGGAATACGTCATGCTAATTGGTAGAAAATGGGCAGACTTGGTTAGTCGATCGACGATCACCCAAATTGCGTCGTGCCCTTTCGCATTCCTAGACAGTCCCACTACGAAATCCATGGTAATGTTATCCCATTTCCATTCCGGAATGGGTAACGGTTGTAGGGTTCCCGCCGGCCTTTGATGCTCGGCCTTAATCTGCTGGCACGTCAGGCATTGACTCACGAAGGTCGCGATGTCCTTTTTCATGCCTGGCCACCAGTAGTTCTCCTTTAGGCCTCTGTACATCTTCGTTGCTCCTGGATGTACCGAGTATGCCGTAGCATGTGCTTCCGTCATTATCGCCCTTCTTAGCTCCGCGTTGTCCGGTACATACAACCGATCCTTGAAATACAACCGTCCATCTTCCCGTATTATGAGGTCTCCAGTCGTTTGTTCCGGCTGTGCCTCCTTAACTTTCGCATACAACTCATCGGCTCCTAATGCTGCCTTAATTTGCTCCAACAGTGTTGGTTGCAAAGTTAAGGCCGCTAGCTGCGCCTCAACTTCGCCTAACCTTACGACTTCTACTTCCAGCAGTTGCAGTTCTGCACTAACTGCTTTTCGGCTTAGGGCATCGGCTACTATGTTTGCCTTGCCTTGGTGGTAGTTGATTACGCAGTCGTAATCCTTAACTAACTCTAACCACCTCCTCTGCCTCATATTTAACTCCTTTTGCGTAAAGAAGTATTTGAGGCTCTTGTGGTCGGTGTATATCTCACACCGCTCTCCATAGAGGTAATGCCTCCAGATCTTGAGAGCAAAGACCACTGCCGCCAGTTCTAAGTCGTGCGTCGGGTAATTCTTCTCGTACTCCTTTAGTTGTCGAGAGGCGTATGCTACTACATTCCCGTTCTGCATTAGCACACACCCTAACCCGTTCTTAGACGCATCGCTATAAACGGTGAACCCTCCAGTTCCCGATGGAATTGTGAGAACTGAGGCCGTCGTAAGCCTTTCCTTCAGCTCTTGGAAACTCCGTTCACATTCCACGGTCCACTGAAATGGCGTATTCTTCTTAGTCAGCCTCGTCAGTGTCGATGCTATCTTTGAGAAGTCCTTAATGAACTTCCTATAGTATCCTGCCAGACCGAGGAAACTGCGGATTTCCATTACGTTGGTCGGTCTAGGCCAGTTGCTAATAGCTTCTATCTTCTTTGGATCTACAGAGATCCCCTCTCCTGATACTATATGCCCCAAGAAGGCGACTTGATCGAGCCAGAATTCGCACTTCTTGAACTTGGCGTATAGTTGCTTCTCCCGTAGTATTCCTAGAACCGTTCTCAGGTGTTCTTCATGCTCCTCCTTCGTCTTCGAGTAGATTAGGATGTCATCAATGAAGACGATGACAAACCTATCTAAGTATGGCTTGAACACCCGGTTCATTAAGTCCATAAAAGCTGCGGGCGCATTAGTTAGTCCGAATGGCATCACCAGAAATTCGTAGTGGCCATAACGGGTACTAAAGGCCGTCTTCGGGACATCTTCCTTCCGGATCCTCAGTTGGTGATAGCCCGATCTTAAATCGATCTTGGAGAAGACCGTTGCACCTTGCAGTTGATCGAACAGATCGTCTATCCTAGGGAGTGGGTACTTGTTCTTGATCGTCAATTTGTTCAGCTCCCTGTAGTCTATGCACAATCGCATGGACCCGTCTTTCTTTTTCACGAATAGCACCGGCGCTCCCCAGGGAGAGAAACTCGGCTGTATGAACTCCTTCTGCATGAGTTCGTCGAGTTGGTCCTTTAACTCCTTCATTTCCGTCGGTGCTAGCCGATATGGGGTCTTAGATACTGGTGCCGCTCCAGGTACCATATCTATAACGAACTCTATTTCCCGTTCGGGTGGTAGTCCCGTTAACTCCTCGGGAAACACGTCGGGGAAGTCCTTGACTATCGGTACTTCCTCGAGTTTCGGGGAGGCGTTCTCTTCCGACTTGATAGCGAATACCAGATAGGCTTCGCATCCAGACCTGATCAGTCGTTGAGCTTTCAACGCTGATATCCTAGACATCATAGTCCCCTTACTAGTTCCTACGAACTTAAGGGGTTCATTCCAATCCATGTTGAGTGTGACTATCTTGCGGTGGCAGTCTATGACGGCTCCGTACTTCGATAGCCAATCCATTCCAAGGATCACCTCATAATCATTCATAGGGATAATTATGAGGTCTATGGGCAGTTCCTTGTCCCCGATTACTATTGGGCAATCCCGTAACACTTGATTAGTTTGGGTGGGATTCCCGTTCGGAACTGTTACCCTAAATTCGCACTCAGCTCGGTGAGGCGTGACTCCTACTCTCTCGACATACTTAGTAGACGCGAACGAATGGGTCGCTCCTGAGTCGATTAGAATGCATGTGGGTGTTCCATAGGCGATGAGGGTAACTGTTACCACGGCCGGGTTATTTTCTGCTTCTTCGGAGGTTATGGTGTAGACCCGGGCCGGTACCCTTGGTGGTTCTATCTGGTTCCTAACTTGGCTTCCGGATCCACCTTCCAGACATGCCCTCAGATAATGGCCCGTCTTGCCACATTTGTAGCAGACCGCATTCTGGGAGTTGCAGACTCCCAGGTGTCTCCGTGCGCACTTCGGGCATACGGGTAGATCCAGCTGGGGTCTACCCTGGTTGGGCTTGAACTGTGGGGGTGGTCCAGGTCGATTCTGGGGCCCCTGTTTCCCTTCCTTGGCAACGAATTGCCGCTTCGGATTACTTCCGCTCCCCTGCGGCCCTTGTGCGAACTTGCGCTTAGCTTCTTGGGCGCGAGCAATCCTAGACTCTGCCTGCTCCGCCACAAGCGCTCTCTCAGCCACTTGTGCATACGTGGCTCCCTGGATTCCAGCCATACTTACATCCCGATACAGCTCGGGCTTCAACCCTTCCATGAACCGCTCGATCTTGAGCGCGTCCGTGCTAACCATATGAGCAGCAAACCTTGAAAGCTGCTCGAACTTCCTGATGTACTCCGCCACAGTCATCGCTCCTTGGCGGAGGTTGATGAACTCATTCATCCGCTGGGCTCTGACCGGGGCGGTGTAGTACTTTCCCCTGAAGATCTCCTTAAACCTATCCCAGCTCATCGTTAGGGGGTTTTCGACGGCTGAGACGGTTTCCCACCAGTGCCCGGCGCTCCCCCTTAGAAGGTAGGCAGCGCACATAACCTTCTCCGTCTCGGGTGTGCGGCTATGCTGGAACATGTTCTCCAGCGTCCTTAGCCAATCCTCGGCGGAGGTAGGGTCCACAGCATCCTCGAATAGTGGAGGATTCAGCTTCCTGAACCTCTCCCCGATCATCTCAATTCGTTCCGGTAGGGGAGGCAAATTGGTCGATTGCCCACCAGCACCTTGCTGCTGGATCAGCTGCTGAATCTGGGCCGACTGTTGCCGGACCAGCTCAGTCAGTTGCAGGATGGTAGCATCCCGACTATCAGGGGGGTTATTAGGGTCCCTACCCTGATCAGATTCCCTGCTTCCTTCACCCCTAAGTCTAACCATCTTCTCAACCTATCCTGATAATTCCTAAGGCCAATAAATTACACCATACAAGAAATTCACATAACATGGTACTTACGAGCAAGGCCGCTTCCGCGATTTTGAGTGTGTGTGTATGGACAGTCTGCAGGACCTGTGACCGAAGCTCTGATACCACTCTGTCAGGACCGGTCGTCCCGCCCTCGTATTCCGTTCTAATTCTAAGTGTTAATGCTTTGTTATTGTGCGAATACGTAAAAATGCGAATAAAATTTTTCATTTTAAAAACGTGCATGCGGAAGTCTTATATACATGTCAAAAGAATATTCGTAACTCGTTCTACGAATCATCGAAATCATGTCTACACAAAATACAAGTGTGTGTGTGTGTGCGTGCAGCCAAAAGCTCCCTATGCGCCCGGCCTTCACTGGTCGTCATCCATACACACACTCCCACCTCAAAAGCGGTCGGATTGCGCCAAAAGATCGGCCTCGCAAAAAGTCTGATCACGTACCGTGATCGTCAGTACCTACAACACGTAACGTAAACAATGAGCCACCGAGGCTCAGTAAGCAGGAATTATGCATGAATGCATGTGTCCTAACGATCGACAATCCACGCCGTCGTTTTCTAACGCTCGTACTCTTTTTCCTCATTCTCGCACTCTTTTCTTACGCTCTTACTCTTTTTCCTATACTCTTATTACATACGGGCCCTCGGCTTGCAAATCCCACTATGCGCCATGTCATTGAGATCTCAATCCACGAGGGATTTGTACGTATGTGGAGGTTCACACACTCGAAGGTCACCCGAAGGAATCTTCCCTTTTCTCAGTGTGGCCTCCACGCGGGTGCTTCACGCTGGTAGCGACCACCGAGGCCACTGACCTCGGAGATCACCCGAAGGCATCTTCTCTTCGGGTAGTGCTTTACACGCTAGAAGGTCACCCGAAGGCATCTTCCCTTACTCAGCGTGTGCCCCGGGCCGCATTCTCCAGGTTGTACTTCCCGCATACGGGGTATTCCCCAGCCTCTTATTCAGGCCTAAGAGTAGCCTCTTATTCAGGCCTTAAAGGCTGCATAAGGGAAGCCGTGACTCTTCATTCGAGTCGACACAAACGCCAATATCGGCGAGTGTACGTCGCACACAGGCGATCTTACGCACGCTCTTACCTCGCTCCTTACGTATTATGCATGCGTGCAAGTGCTCATGCTTATGCTCATGCACATATGCAATTCATGCCGTCATGCATATAAATAAATCATATCATACGTACACATTTCATAGAAAGTACACGAGCACGTAAATCACATAATTGGACGCAGGCAAGTTACGTGTCGTAGTTGGATTTCTACTTACCTGTCGTCCGTGCGTAATTACTATTCTCCCCGTTTGCTCCTAACTTTCGACCTTTGAACATAAATATCATCGTGTTAGTGTTGCGCCTTTATAAGATCCCTAAGTTGAATTAAATTATCTAACCTCATTAAATTTGCTAGACTATACATCGTTAACTTCAAGTCTAGGCTAAGTCCCTTGTCCCATAAATTCCTAAGTAAAGTTAGTATCAAATTCATGACTTAGGAAATTCGGCGAAAGTTAGACGATTTGTTAGTGTTCAATTTGCCCGATTTTCATAAGGCTTAGACTTACATCACCACTAGAATTCTATCTAAGCTTAGTTTCGATCGATTTGGAAATCGCCGACTCATGGTATACTCTTCTTGATTTGTCCGATTAGTTGGCGTCACAATTTGCCCGATTTGTGTATCCACAAACCCTGATTTCGCCGAAAGCTTCTTAGGGCATCAAATCGCCCGATTTGGTGTTGGTTGAGGGTATGTCTTCGGCGATTTATTCCTCTCCTGCCACGTGTAATACTTATCCAATTCGTCCGATTTGTGCCTTCTTAACTTGATTTCGTTCTTGACTTCTCCTTCATCTCAATCGCCAGATTTCTTGACCATGCATCCTCAAATCGCCGAGGTCAAATCGCCCGATTCCATGCATGAAGTTCTCAACGTAATTTCGCCCGATTTGTGGTCTTTAAGGGATGGAAATCGCCGTGCTTTTTCGTCAGCATGACGTCATCCCGATTCCATGCATGTGGTAGGAACTATTTTCTGTCGATTTTGAGGGTTTGCAAGGGTGGAAATCGTCCGATTTCCACCTTGCATGGAGTCGCCCGATTTAGGGTTTTAATATCCCGCAAATCGCCGAGTTCTTCTTGAACTTAAATCGCCCGATTTCATGTGTCTAAATTGGAGTCATTGAAGCTTATACTATGTCTTACTTACATTAAATCGCACGATTTGTCATATAGCTACAATCGCCCGATTTATCATCTTATTTCCCGATTCCATCAAGCCGTAAGTCATCTACCCGATTTCATCTCCTTCGTTCTATCTACCCTGAATTTCTCAGTTCTTAGGTTTCCTTCTTGTTGGGGATGTGCCCTCGGAATGCCATTCGAGGATGTAATGAATAGGGCATGTATTTAATAATCGATGTATTTTCGCCTGTATTTGAATATTGTATTAATTCTTCAAAGGCATATTATTTATTTACCTATTAAGTCTCATTAGGCATCCGGTGAGATGGTAAATAAATAAAACCCATATATCGTCAGTATAGTCACTGATTCTCATGGGATGAGAGAGGGGGCACCAGTGAGCTATTATTCTTCGATATTAAATTAGTCCATAAGTCTTAGACCTCAGTAGGGTGACTGAGCGTCAATTACGACTTATTTGTTGATGACTCTTAAATGGTTGTGCCAACCATTCGTTTGGGAAGCGGGAGGTCATAACATTGGTATGAGTTGAATCAGGGGATTAACTTGTACTTGGACACGACTCGTAATCGACAATCACATGGGCCTTATCGTTACTCTGGGTAGTGTCAATGATTTATTGATTGACTATAGTAGTGTGCGTGGACCTTAGACTGAAAGGTCTTTGACGGAGTTGACTTCGGGGTCTTGACTTGTCACTAGTTTGCTAGGCCCGCTTTGTTCGGTGATGAACATGGGTCGGCGGCGACATGTGGTCTTGACAACGAAGGATACCTGCCGTGCTTAGACTAACGTGAGGGATTCACTGTCTCGTTAGTAACCGAGATATATGTCTTATGCATATTTGGGGACGGGAAATTACAAAGTCTTCGGCCGAAGCAATAAACTGACTCATGTGGGACGTGGAGTACAGTTTAGTAATTTCGCCAGTCACAAATTCGTCATAGTGTCGAGTCTAGTGAGTTTGACGTAACCATGACTCTCACTCGACCGGGACATTAGTGAAGGGTCTATACGTACGACGATAATCTATAGTCGGTTCGTAAATTACGAAGATCGTACTCAACACGGGATCTATTCGGTACCACGGGATTGGCTAGGTGCTTACCGAATTCTTGGATTCCTCCCTTGCCGGGTTGAGACGAACCAAGAGAGTCGGGCTTAAAAAGGATCACCGAGACAGTATCTACTAATATGAGATGTAAATTAATTTAACGGTCTTAGAGACGTTAATAAAATACTAAATATATGTTTTAGAAACTATATTTACATGGATGGATATTTACGGAACGAAAATGGTAAGAGTTGAAGTGTAAATAGGGTTCACAATGACAAGCAAGGCTTGTCACGGTTGTGAAGCCCATCTGCAAAGTTGCAGTAGATTCAAAAATTCATATCTCACAATCTAGATCTCGGATTGAGAATCCCTTTGGTCATAATCAAGACTGATGAGTCTTTTAACTATGGTTAAAATTTCAGGTCAATCGGACATTGTTTACCCCTCGATCTAATCGAAATTCGAAACTGCCGCAAAGCTGTCAAAGAGTCACGGCCGTGAACACATTGCACGTGGCCGTGACGAGCGGAAGAGGCTGAGTTTTGACCTCGACATGGTCACGGCCGTGACCATTATGACCCAGGCCGTGAAGGGTGTTGTCACGGCCGTGAATAGGCTTGTTTCAGGCCGTGACGAGCGTCGGTTTGGCCAAATTTAATCCAAATCAAGTCCAAATTCATTCCTTGTTCTTATGTTAGACATATGGGACATTATTAGGTCGTTTAGTGACATAATAAAAGGGAATCTAACACCTTTTGAGTCATGTAGGACATGATCTCATTTGGATTAAGTTAAAAGTCATTTTCTTGGTTTGGAAATGGACTTTTAATAAATTTTCTTAGAGAATTTCGTCCATAACTTTAATTAAGCTCTTTCTCACTCTATCTTTGAGTTTTAGAGAGAAGTGAGAGCATTTAGGGTGATCTTTTAGAAATCCCTAAGTGTTTGTGAGTTTTAGAAATCACACACATACATACACATCTCTACACAACACTCCACACCATCTCTAGCCATCCTTGGGGTGGTGTTGGTTTGTGGTACTTCACGGGGTCGGCATGACTCTCTTCGGCACAGTTCGTGAGCTAGGGAGCTAAGGATCTTCGCGACGAGGGTAATGTTCTAAACCTTAATACGTGTATACATGCGTGATTTTCTTTATACCGAGTTTGATCTTGTGGCGGGAACGAGGAAATTTTTGAAATTCACTCGTTCCAACGGGGAACCTGGGAGACCCATTCAATACTTCCGCTGCGTCCGGGGCAAGGCCTCGGGTCACCCGGTGTTTCCCAACAGTGGTATCAGAGCCATAAGCTCGGTTCTAAGAAACGACATAAACGAGTCCGAAACGAACTTGGTTGTGCAAGTCACTAAGTCGCTCGAGCGTCATAGCATGAGTTGTACTTAGTTCGAGTTTGTAAACCGAGCGCTCGCTTGGTCAAAAGTCGCCTAGTTGCGAACGGTATGACGTAGCGAAGCAACGTGGGGAGAAAACCCTAGTGGAGTCTCCTCACGGTTCGTAATTGACACTGGGTCCGTAAGTCTAGGACTAGCCCAAATTTCGTTTTGGTTTCTTTGAGCGTTTTGTTGTCGTGAACGTGTTTATGTTGTATGTATATATATGTATGACACGTATTAAGACGTCGGCGTGGACTTAGGCTCTATTTCCGGGTGATATGTTAAGGGTGACAAGGTCCCCCCCGGTTTGTAATTTATTCATTAATATACGGGTTGTTTGGGACAGCTGATCCCCCCGTCTTGTACCTTATTAATTTTTAGAAAATTAGTTTAGCACGATGGTTGTACGAGTATGAGGAGGAATCATGAGATGGCCGTTCGAAGCCTTGGAGATCGTTCGAGAACACGGTTTGAAGCCGACGGCGTAGAGATGTGTATTTTTATCAATATAAATGTAGTAGAGTAGAAATAGTCCACGCAGACGGTCTTATAGGCAAACTAGGTTTACTGCAATTACGTGCATGTTTGTTTGACGTTACGTGCGTATATTTAAGTGCTTTTGTGTGTGAGACGTATTCTCCCGGTTGGACAAAATACTAAGTGGGTAAAGAACTGGGTCCTGTCTTCTATCAAGCTCGAAACCATTGCGCTTGAGTGTCATGTGCGGTTTGTTCCGAGTTATCGGTGCCAATCATCTCGCTCTTGTCGTAGTTGGCTCGGGTGCGTTAAGACAATAAAGTCAAGCTCGTTATTGAAACGACTTGGGTGTATGTGCGGTTTGTTCCGAGTTATCGGCGCCAAACATTTCGCTCTCGTTGTTGATATTCCGGGTGATTGTCTAAACGCCGCTCTCCGAAACATATTCACGTCCTATAAAGAGTTATCCTATGGGCGGAATTTCTAAATGTTAAGATGAGCCAGACGTTGATAGGTTACACTTAGACGGTTATTTCCCAATTATTCCTGTTAGGGTGAGGGTTCCTGACCGGAGACAAAGTAGTTGAAATACTCATGAGATGGATTCATGTTGGACACGGGTACGTCTATGGGTTCGTGTGGGACACGGCGCCGTCCGAGTAATGGGCCAACAAACTGTTAGGTTGAGGTTCATTTCTGCGGAGCAGGGAAATCAACTCCACTATGAAACTATCAACGAGGTTTCCGAAATCTCTATCGGGAGAATGAGATTTTGAGAAAAATAGTGGGAGCAAGCCAAATTGTTAAAGTCCTTATTTGCGCTTGTAGAATAATACGTTGACCCCTTCAATGCTTTATTTTCTGCAGATTGTTTTTCTTTCTTGTTTGTATACAAAATGACGTCACCATTCAATTTACTGATCACGCAAAATCGTTTGGAGGGTCCAAACCTTGCGGACTGGCTCCGTAACTTGAGGATAGTCCTCACTCTGGAACGCCTAGAGTATGTCCTTGAGGGACCCATACCACTCGAACCCCAAGAGGGTACGAGTGATGATGACAGAGAATATTATGCCAAATGGATGGCTGATAGTGCCCGTGTCAAGGCTTATATGGTAGCTGGGATGAATAATGATCTGCAGCGCCAGCATGAGGGTATGCAAATGCGCGAGATATTGATTCATCTGAAGGAGTTGTACGGCGAGCAGTCAAGATCGTCTCGATACCGTGCTGCCGACAATCTCTTTCATACCAAGATGCCTGAGGGTGCAGATGTTGTGGTACATGTGCGTAAGCTCATTGGGTACATCGAGGAACTAAGTTCTCTCGGTTGTCCCATTCATAACGAGCTTCAGATTGACCTGATCCTTCAGTCACTCCCAGCTTCATTTGCTCAGTTTATTATAAACTATAATCTGAGCGATAGGCGATTTTCGCTTCCTGAACTCATGAACACGCTGGTCCAGACTCAGCGTGAGCTAAAGAAAGGAAAGGGAAAAGAGGTTGCGCTTGTTGTGACTACAAGGTCTAAGAGATCTAAGTCGAACAAGCCCAAGCCCAAGCCTAATAAGCCAAAAGGAGGAATTAAGAAAAAGGGCAAGGCCAAAATGAACGTGCCTAATGTTCCGAAGGCAACTGATCGGTGTCTTCACTGTCAAGAGCTGGGCCATTGGAAAAGGGACTGCCCCAAGCTTCGAGCTTCTGGGGCTTCAGGTAAAGTTTCAGAAACTTATTGTTCATTTACTGTATTTTCCACTTCGTGGATTCTTGACTCGGGAGCTAGTGCTCACATTTGTGTTTTGAACCAGGGTTTGGAACGAAGTAGGAAGCTGGCGGAACGAGAAGTCTTGATTAACGTTGGTAGCGGACATTGTGTGCCTGCTAGTCATGTTGGATCGAAGACTCTTGTACTAAGTTCTGGACATGTATTATATCTATCCGATGTACTTGTGTTGCCCAAGGGGCTGAAAAATATTATTTCTATTCCTGCTTTGAGTAAGAATGGTTATGAATTTCGATTCAATAATAATATCTGTGAGATTTATTTTGGAAATAAATGCGTCGGAAATGCAACGTTAATAAATGGTTTATATTACGTTAACGTCCAAGAACATGCGAATGTAGTTACCGACAAACATAACTTAGAGTTAAATAAAAAGTATTTGTGGCATCTTAGACTAGGTCATGCCGGAGTGCGAAAGATTCAAGAGTTGGAGAAACATGGCATAATTAAGCCAACGGAATCAGATTCCTATCCAACGTGCGAGTCTTGTATCTTAGGCAAAATGACTAAGTCTCCCTTTACAGGGATTTTTCAAAGAGCCGCAAATATTTTGGATTTGATCCATACAGATGTTTGTGGACCGTTTAGTGTAGCGGCCCGAGGTAACTTCCACTATTTCGTGACTTTTACAGATGATCACTCTCGCTATGGCTTGGTGTATCTGTTAAAGCACAAGTATGAAACGCTTGAAAAGTTCAAGGAATTCAAAACAATGGTGGAAAATCAAACTGGGAGACAAATTAAAGTCGTTCGATCAGATAGAGGCGGTGAATTTATGAGTCTTGAGTTTGATGATTTCATGAAAGAAAATGGAATCATTTCGCAGTTTACACCGCCCGGAACACCACAGTTGAATGGTGTTGCCGAACGCAGAAATCGAACATTATTAGATAAAGTTCGATCTATGCTAAGCTATACAGATCTTCCCATATCGTTATGGGGATATGCTTTGCAAACTGCAGTCTATGTTTTGAACAGAACTCCTTCGAAGTCTGTTGATAGGTTACCTTACGAAATTTGGAACGGTAAGAAACCCAGCTTGAATCACTTAAAGGTTTGGGGTTGCCCCGCCTATGTGAAAAAGCTTATGACAGACAAACTTGAATCAAGGTCCACGAAAGGACGTTTCGTAGGATATCCCAATGATAGCATGGGATATTATTTCTACTTCCATGATGATCAGAGGATCATCGTAGCTGTACATGCTCACTTTCTCGAGGAACAGTTCATTCGAGAGGGTGGAGCTGGCAGAGAAGTAACTCTTGGAGAATTAGAAGAAATGCCTCCAGAGCCATCAGTGCCTAGGGTCACAGATGAGCAGTCCGTGACGCGCCCAGGATTGCGCAGGTCGGGTAGAGTATCTCCCGAGCCTGAGAGATATGGTATGGTACACGTCGAGCATGGGGTTGATGCGACGGAGGGAATCATTGGTGATGATCCCACTACCTATGACCAGGCAATGATGGATGTCGACTCAAAGAAATGGGTCGAAGCTATGAAAGCAGAGATAGACTCTATGCACAGCAACCAAGTCTGGACTCTAGTAGATTTGCCCCAAGGTTTTAGACCGATAGGGTGCAAATGGATCTACAAGAGAAAGATTGGATCTGACGGACAGGTTGAAACCTACAAAGCTAGGCTAGTAGCGAAAGGGTATAATCAGAATGAGGGCATTGATTATGAGGAAACCTTTTCATCTGTAGCAATGATTAAGTCTATCAGGATTCTGCTTGCCATAGCCGCATACTATGATTACGGGATCTGGCAGATGGATGTGAAAACTGCTTTCCTAAATGGATTCCTCCAGGAGGAAATCTATATGGAGCAGCCCAAGGGTTTTACATCGCAAGCAGATGCTCACAAAGTGTGCAAGCTTAATAGGTCAATTTATGGACTTAAGCAAGCGTCTAGAAGCTGGAATCTTCGATTTGATGAAGTAGTTAGGAACTACGGATTCTTAAAGAATGAAGATGAGCCTTGCGTTTACAAGAAGGTCAGTGGGAGTAAGATATCGTTCCTCGTATTGTACGTGGATGACATCCTTTTGATTGGAAACGATATCGGGATGCTCTCGGAGGTGAAAGCTTGGCTTTCAACCGAATTCTCCATGAAAGACCTGGGAGAAGCAACCTATATTCTTGGAATTCGCCTTTTTAGAGATCGAGCGAATCGAATGATAGGTTTATCTCAGGCCCTTTACTTAGAAAAGATTCTGAAACGGTTTCGAATGGATGAATCTAAGAAAGGGTTCTTGCCAATTCGACATGGGATTCATCTCTCGAAATCCATGTGTCCTCAAAATGAGGAAGCAAGGAAGGAAATGAGTGAAATTCCTTATGCATCAGCAATAGGTAGCCTAATGTATGCGATGCTATGTACGCGACCTGACATTGCGTATGCTTTGAGCATAGTAAGTCGGTACCAGTCTAATCCTGGTAAAGAACATTGGAATGCAGTAAAGAATATCTTTAAGTACCTTAGAAGGACTAAAGATATGATATTGATTTATGGAAATGGAGAATTAGAGGTGGATGGTTATACTGATTCGGATTTCCAGTCAGACGTGGATGACCGAAAATCTACTTCTGGTTTCGTCTATACGCTCAATGGTGGAGCAGTGTCTTGGAAAAGTTCCAAGCAAAGCACTACTGCCGATTCCACCACTGAGGCAGAGTATATTGCGGCCTCTGAGGCAGCAAAGGAAGGTGTTTGGATGAGGAAGTTCTTAGAAGAACTTCAAGTAGTTCCAGGCATAGTGGACCGCCCGCTGCCATTGTGGTGCGACAATAGTGGGGCAGTAGCACAAGCCAAGGAACCTAGGTCTCATTCAAAGTCCAAACACATAGGAAGAAAATACCACGTGCTGCGTGGGTTCGTTGAGAATGGCAACATAGCTGTGCAGAAAATAGCCACCGCGGATAACGTGGCGGACCCGTTCACCAAGCCTCTTTCACAGGCAGTGCTTGAACGACACCTCCATAAAATGGGGTTACGATATCATAGCGCATGGCATTGAGTGCAAGTGGGAGATTGTTGGGGATGTGCCCTCGGAATGCCATTCGAGGATGTAATGAATAGGGCATGTATTTAATAATCGATGTATTTTCGCCTGTATTTGAATATTGTATTCTTATACTTGATAATGGAATTTATATTTTTTATATTAATTCTTCAAAGGCATATTATTTATTTACCTATTAAGTCTCATTAGGCATCCGGTGAGATGGTAAATAAATAAAACCCATATATCGTAAGTATAGTCACTGATTCTCATGGGATGAGAGAGGGGGCACCAGTGAGCTATTATTCTTCGATATTAAATTAGTCCATAAGTCTTAGACCTCAGTAGGGTGACTGAGCGTCAATTACGACTTATTTGTTGATGACTCTTAAATGGTTGTGCCAACCATTCGCTTGGGAAGCGGGAGGTCATAACATTGGTATGAGTTGAATCAGGGGATTAACTTGTACTTGGACACGACTCGTAATCGACAATCACATGGGCCTTATCGTTACTCTGGGTAGTGTCAATGATTTATTGATTGACTATAGTAGTGTGCGTGGACCTTAGACTGAAAGGTCTTTGACGGAGTTGACTTCGGGGTCTTGACTTGTCACTAGTTTGCTAGGCCCGCTTTGTTCGGTGATGAACATGGGTCGGCGGCGACATGTGGTCTTGACAACGAAGGATACCTGCCGTGCTTAGACTAACGTGAGGGATTCACTGTCTCGTTAGTAACCGAGATATATGTCTTATGCATATTTGGGGACGGGAAATTACAAAGTCTTCGGCCGAAGCAATAAACTGACTCATGTGGGACGTGGAGAACAGTTTAGTAATTTCGCCAGTCACGAATTCGTCATAGTGTCGAGTCTAGTGAGTTTGACGTAACCATGACTCTCACTCGACCGGGACATTAGTGAAGGGTCTATACGTACGACGATAATCTATAGTCGGTTCGTAAATTACGAAGATCGTACTCAACACGGGATCTATTCGGTACCACGGGATTGGCTAGGTGCTTACCGAATTCTTGGATTCCTCCCTTGCCGGGTTGAGACGAACCAAGAGAGTCGGGCTTAAAAAGGATCACCGAGACAGTATTTACATGGATGGATACTTAGAGACGTTAATAAAATACTAAATATATGTTTTAGAAACTATATTTACATGGATGGATATTTACGGAACGAAAATGGTAAGAGTTGAAGTGTAAATAGGGTTCACAATGACAAGTAAGGCTTGTCACGGTTGTGAAGCCCATCTGCAAAGTTGCAGTAGCTTCAAAAATTCATATCTCACAATCTAGATCTCGGATTGAGAATCCCTTTGGTCATAATCAAGACTGATGAGTCTTTTAACTATGGTTAAAATTTCAGGTCAATCGGACATTATTTACCCCTCGATCTAATCGAAATTCGAAACTGCCGCAAAGCTGTCAAAGAGTCACGGCCGAGAACACATTGCACGTGGCCGTGACGAGCGGCAGAGGCTGAGTTTTGACCTCGACATGGTCACGGCCGTGACCATTATGACCCAGGCCGTGAAGGGTGTTGTCACGGCCGTGAATAGGCTTGTTTCAGGCTATGACGAGCGTCGGTTTGGCCAAATTTAATCCAAATCAAGTCCAAATTCATTCCTTGTTCTTATGTTAGACATATGGGACATTATTAGGTCATTTAGTGACATAATAAAAGGGAATCTAACACCTTTTGAGTCATGTAGGACATGATCTCATTTGGATTAAGTTAAAAGTCATTTTCTTGGTTTGGAAATGGACTTTTAATATATTTTCTTAGAGAATTTCGTCCATAACTTTAATTAAGCTCTTTCTCACTCTATCTTTGAGTTTTAGAGAGAAGTGAGAGCATTTAGGGTGATCTTTTAGAAATCCCTAAGTGTTTGTGAGTTTTAGAAATCACACACATACATACACATCTCTACACAACACTCCACACCATCTCTAGCCATCCTTGGGGTGGTGTTGGTTTGTGGTACTTCACGGGGTCGGCATGACTCTCTTCGGCACAGTTCGTGAGCTAGGGAGCTAAGGATCTTCGCGACGAGGGTAATGTTCTAAACCTTAATACGTGTATACATGCGTGATTTTCTTTATACCGAGTTTGATCTTGTGGCGGGAACGAGGAAATTTTTGAAATTCACTCGTTCCAACGGGGAACCTGGGAGACCCATTCAATACTTCCGCTGCGTCCGGGGCAAGGCCTCGGGTCACCCGGGGTTTCCCAACACTTCTATGCCATAATCTTGAGATTCCTAGGTTCTAAATCGCACCTTAAGTTCTTCGGTCCCTATCTTGCCCCTAATAACAACGAACTCTCGGACCTATGGCCCATTCCTAGGGTTTTCGTGCCTTTCCTCAACTACTTGCATTTAATATCATTAATGAACTCCAACTACACTTAGGGTACGAATTTAAGAGCTTAGGGAGGAGTATTTTACTTACCAACTTCAAGGTCCTAAGCTAGTTGAGGTGTTCTTGGTTCGATTTTTGGCTCGGCCCCTTCCTCCTTCCTTCTTGCCTTTCGTTACTTTTGGGTGTCGATGGTTAGAGAGTGGAAATTAGGTGTGTGGGTTGTTGGTTTAGATATTTGTCTTACATTTTGGGTATTTCTCACAATTGGGCTTAATTCAAATTTTAGCCCACTTGGAGACTCATATCATAATATGTTCAAGAATAAATTCCTAGCCCAACATAAATTCTAGAAATTTCCCGTTTAACTATTATGAGTTGTTTCCTTTGATATTTCGAAAATTACCCTTCACAAATTTGAGTCATCATGAGCGCGAAAATCATTGACACTAACTTGCGTGAAATTCCCGTACAATTCACGAGCATAAAATTCGTACATCACATAAGCACATATCATATACGAGATGAGCGTAGAATCACATAATTCATACACATAATTTATTGGCCGACCTAATTTCCGGGGACCGGGTTCCTACAGGATGTTCGTTGATTGTTTCGATAATTTGGACTGATGTTATGTGCATCACAAGTAGCAAATTAGTCAGTAGCGTTTGATTCTCAAGCAGTAGAGAATTATTTTCGATTCTTTAGAGTTTGATCGAAAATAATTGTGTCGAGAATGTATTGATTACTGTTCTCGTGCGAGAAATTTTGGACAGCGAGAAAATTTACGAGCGAAAAAAGAACGTTCGAAATCTTTCGGTCGAGAAAAATCTCTTAATCGTGAATTTATTTCGATCGCAAAGAAACAATACGTTTAGTAACTTTCTCGCTAAGTCAAAATAAATTCGTTGACCGAAAAAGTTTCTCCGACGCAAATGATTTTCTCTTAGTCAAATTTAGAAAGTCTGACCGAAAAAGTTTTTCGGCGGAACGTTTTGCGCGCGCAAAAGTCAAAATTGGTCTTAGTCAAAAATGTTTTTTCGCTTAGTAATGCTAGAGAAATTTTTCTACTAAAGTCATTCTTCATAAAGAAAACTTAAGTCGGACTTTGTATTCTGATTGAGAAAAATTTTCGCGCTGAGTTTTTTGATCGACAAATTAACCTGATCGAAGAACCTAGCGAGAAAATTGAAATTATCGTAAAAAATCACAGAATACACTTAACACTGATTCAAGCAAAAATGATGAATTAGACTATGAATTTACAGGTATTTGCTCGTAATCAGATGAGGAATACGCACGAACACACAATTAAACACATTGGAAAGCAAAGCATGTCGAATGTGATCAAATCAGAATGTTTTCTAAACAATTTTCGCGCGAACAATGATCACTTTAATCTGATCGATTCTGCTAAATCGAAGTTCAAACAGCTACAAATCTAATCGCAATCAATGTCTATCACTAAATCAAGCACAGAAACATCAAATTCACTCCAATTAAGCACAAAATTTAAGCTATTAGATCAAAATTGAAATTCGCGCCAAAATGTTCTTCAGTGGAACAGTACCAGAATTCGAATTTCGATCCAATTCTAACAATTTTCGATACAAACAGAATGAATCTACTCTGATACCAATTGTTAGGTCCTAATTTATCAACTCAACGATCATAGACTTGAATCCTAAGGTAATCGATTAGAATTATAGAAATTGAATTTCGACCGAAAACCTTCTTATGAAGAACATGAGAGAGAATCCTTGTAGTGAGAGAATGTTTTCTGATTTTCTCTATCTAGAATTGGATTTGCAAGCCCTTCGGATCAATTACTCAAATGTTATTTATTAATCACAATGTTTGTACATCTATTTATACCAAACATACTTGGTATAAATAACAAACTAAGTCCTAAACTAAGGACAATTACAATAAAAGCCCCAATCTACGAAGACAGCTAATTAAATCATAGCACAACTAAAATCGTCTTCTACAAGAGGGTTGTGAAGTGGGTCTTTAGGGTACTTACGAATTATAAGGGCAGAGCCTAGCGAATTGTGAGAACAACACTTCATGAGTTATGGAAGAGGCAAGTTTGCGAACCGTGATGGTGAGCTATACTTCACGATATCATAAGAGTTTTAGTTCACAAAATTAAGCAAGGTTCACGAGTCTTAGGTAATTCGCGGAGTGTTTTAGTTAATTCACGGGTCATGAATCATGAGAACTTAAGTGTTCGCGGGTCTATGGAACATGGCAAATCCTTTTAAACAATAACCTATATCCAATACGATTTCGAACCTAATATCTCAATACTTAGGAACATAAGAAACAAATATCCGAATAATTTAGATAGCATACTGACATGATAAATTTGTACTTAAGGTCGGGAATTAGGGAATTCCAACGGGTCCGTAACTAGAAATAGTTAGGCATTTCCGCACGTCTTTTCTAACTCAATACATCTAGCTTAACGGTAATTAGGGACATGCATTCTTTTGACGATGTAAAGAACATTCTCCCGTACATAAATGGAAAATTTTCATACGCATTTCCGCACGTCTTTTCTAACTTAATACATCGCTAGGCACTTAAATTCACGTTAGATGAGGTAGCGAGAGCTAGGGTCGAGACATGTGGAACCTTACAGCCGTTGCCAAAACCAGAATGGAAGATGGGATAATATTGATGGACTTTGTTGTCGGTTTACCGAAGACTGTGAAAGGGCACGATGCGATTTGGGTGATCGTCGACCGACTAACCAAGTCTGCTCACTTCTTACCGATAAGTACGACGTTTTCCTTGGAGCAGTATGCAGAACTCTATATACAGGAGATAGTGCGACTCCACGGAATCCAAACGTTAATCGTCTCAGATCAAGACTCCAGATTTCTATCGAAGTTTTGGATGAGCTTACAAAAAGCAATGGGGACGAAGCTTTCATTTAGTACTGCATACCATCCCAAGACCGACGGTCAATCAGAACGGATCCAGATCTTAGAGGATATGTTACGAGCCTGTGCTTGATTTCAAAGGCAACTGGAGTAGATATGTCCACTAGTCGAATTCTGGTACAACAATAGCTACCAAGATACGATTGGAATGGCTCCATACGAAGCTCTACACAGGCATAAATGCAGATCTCCAGTAGATTGGATGAGATTGGCATCGGGCAATATTAGGCCAAGATCTAGTACGCAAAATGACTGAAGTCATAGCGAAGATACAAGAAAGAATGCAAACGGCCCAAAGCAAGCAGAAAAGTTGTGCAGATCAGAGACGCTGACCTTTAAAATTCGCAGTAGGTGATCAAGTATTCATGAAAGTATCTCCTATGAAAGGCGTCAAGCGGTTTGGGAAGAAGGGCAAGCTGAGCCCGAGGTACATTGGTCCTTTCAGGATAATTAAAAGAGTGGGTGAGGTAGCATATCGGTTGGAACTACCAGCGTCGTTGTTGCAAGTGCACGACGTCATCCACATCTCAACCCTACGGATCTACATTGATGAACCAAGTCATGTGCTGAGGAATGAGTTTCTACAGCAGCAACTAAAATCGGATCTGAGTTACGAGGAAGTACTAGTGAAGATTCTGACGTATGAAACGAAGCGGCTTAGGAATAAGGACATTCACTTAGTAAAAGTGTTGTGGCAGGTCCAGTCAACAGAGAAGCTACATGAGAACGTGAGGATGAGATGAGGAATCGCTACCTCGAATTATTTCAGCTGGACTGATTTCGGGGGCAAAATCCTCTTTAAGGGGGGAGATGTAGAACCCGAGCCCCCAAGCTAAAATGGGAAATAAATTTGCATACACGTCCCATGTGGTTGTGAAGATTTCGTGTACTAATTATATGCTTATATGAATTATATGAATTTTGTTCTTATGAGA
The DNA here is from genome assembly GCA_027422505.1 of Craterostigma plantagineum. NCBI lineage: Eukaryota > Viridiplantae > Streptophyta > Magnoliopsida > Lamiales > Linderniaceae > Craterostigma > Craterostigma plantagineum. Next base: position 1,919,463 of record JAPQWV010000055.1, read on the forward strand.
CTATATGAATTTTGTGAACGTTAAATATATGACTGTGATATCTAACTTACTTAGGGATTTTCGAAAAGTGGAGAGTAAGATATGGATTGAAGTAAAAAATATTAGTAAGGGTATTAAGTGTGTTAATAATTATCAATGGGCTAGATTTAAGCATTTGGCCCAAAACCCTTAGGAATAACCTTAACAACATGTTCCTTAAATTATGGAAAATTCACGTTAACTAGTCCCATCACCCATACCTTTGTTAACTTAAGATATTTATCCAAAACATCTCACACTAGCAAAGAAACGAAGGTAGAGAGAAGGGAAAGAGATCGAAATCTAGCTTGGAGAAGGTATAAAATCTTTGCTATGTCTTACATTTTTAAGCTTATGATTTAGGGTTTTAATTTCGGACTTGTCATGTTTAGGGTGTTAGCACACGAAAATCTGCTTCAAATTTCACCCTTAGTTCATTCATTTTTAGGGCTTTGGCATTTAAGTGACATTCAACGTATTGTTAAGAAAAAGGGGCATTTTAATAGAAACTTAGGGTTCGCGGGTTCAAAATCTATTTTTGTATGACTGGAGTCGTGATGACTAAACATCGCAAATCCCATATCCCGAACCCTAAGTGGAACGAAATTCACGAACCCTAGAGGAGGGTTCAAATGCATGGGTACGTGAAGTGGAGTAGCTCGCGAACTAGGAGCGAGGTACTTTACTTCGCGAAGTGAGGAGTACAAAACGGGTTAGCGAATTATAGGTTTTCTCATTAGGTTTCACGAACTAGGAAAGCACTTGACAAATTCATAGGAACTTCACGAACCGTGAGATAGGAGGAACCTTTTGTGAGATATCAAGCGGTGCACGTGAAAAGGATGAATGATGAAGAGAAGATTGAAACGTCAGATAGAATATTGTTTTTCCATGCTGTAAATGATTGTCTGCTTACAGTATTTATATTGAGAACATTGGGCCTAAAGCCTATTATAATATAAAATGTATATGATAACAGAGCCCAATAAGCATCAGAAGCCCATGAGCCAAAATCACTTCTCTTCTCCTAATACGTTAGCCACCATCTTCATCTGCTAAAACACCCGACAACATTCTTTTACCTCTGAGCTTTTTAGAACCCCACTGCAAGTCACTCAGCTTAGCCGTACCAACTCCTCCACTATTATCAAAGGTCGTGACAATACCCCCCGGCTGAGAACGGCCTTGTCCCCAAGGCTGAAAAGAAGGAAACTTGGCACGGAGAAAGGCCGCATCTTCCCAAGTAGCAGCAGCTGCAACAGAATTTTTCCATTGAACCAAGAACTGTAAAGTTTCCTGTCCATTCCTCTTAAGCACACGACTTCTTAACACACACTCGGGCTCAACAACGAACTCACCGTCGCCATCCACAGCTGGAAGAGTAGAGAAAGGTGAGATCTTGGGGCTAAGAACCTTCTTCAAAAGTGAGACGTGAAACACTGGATGGATGCGTGAGTCGGGAGGAAGATCGAGCTTGTAAGCGACAACCCCAATTCGTTCAATCACAGTAAAAGGGCCATAGTAACGAGGAGAAAGTTTCAGATTACGGCGTAGGGCAACAGAATTTTGGCGAAAAGGTTGCAACTTCAGGTACACACTATCCCCCACGTCAAATTGTCGATCTTGACGATTTCTATCAGCATAAATCTTCATTCGTTGTTGTGCCTGGATAAGGTTTTCCTTTAGGAGCTCAGTTAGGTGAACACGGTCATTCACGAAGTCCTTAGCATGTGTGTCATCCGAACCCAAATAAGGTTCTAAAGAAAACTGTGTCGGAACATAGCCATATAAGGCGAAGAAAGGTGTAGTCTTTAGGCTGGAGTGGTAATTAGTATTATACCAAAACTCCGCCAAGGGCAGCCATTTGTTCCAACGCTTAGGGCAGTCATGGGTCATACATCGTAGATAAGTCTCAAGACACTGATTCACCCTCTCGGTCTGCCCATCTGTCTGAGGGTGGTAAGAAGTTGATTTGTACAACTTGATCCCCATTAAGCCAAAGAGTTCCTTCCAAAAAGCGCTAGTGAATTCCCGATCACGATCTGTAACAATACTCACAGGCAACCCATGAAGCTTATAAACATTGTCCAAGAAAACCTTCGCCACAGTTTCAGCCGTGTATGGGTGAGATAGGGCTATGAAGTGGGCATACTTAGTAAAACGATCAACGACAACCATAATAGAATTCTTACCCTCGGACTTGGGTAATCCTTCTATGAAATCCATGGTGAGCTGAGTCCAGGCCTTGTCGGGAACAGGCAGCGGCTGTAACAACCCAGGGTATTTAGTCCGCTCAGCCTTGTTCATGTGACAAGTGTCACACCTCTTAACCCACTCGATCACTTGAGACTTCATCTTAGGCCAAAAGAAATATCGTTTGAGCCGCATATAGGTACCATAAATGCCAGAATGCCCTCCCATAGAAGAATTGTGCATGGACTCAACCAATGTTTGCCTCAGATCAGTGTTGACTCCTACAGCAACCCGTCCTTTATACCTGAGTACTCCTCCTGTTAGCTTATAATCAGGGAAGGTAGTAGGATCTACTGCATTCGCTGTGACAATTTCAGAAAAGAACGTATCCCCTTGATAACTACTCATAACCTTCAGTATCCAATCAGGTTGAACTGTCGATAATGCCAAACATTCCCCGTTACTCGGCAGCCTAGATAATGCATCAGCGGCCTTGTTATCAATGCCCTTTCTGTACTGAATCTCGTAGTTAAATCGCAGCAATTTGGTCATCCATTTCTGCTGTAAAGGTGATAACACACGTTGATCTAACAAGTGTTTTAAGGCTTGTTGATCAGTTTTGATGATAAATAATGTCTCCACTTTTGCACAGCCATCATGATTGCCAAAAATTCTTTTTCATATATTTATAAGCCCTGATTTTGCATAGATAAACTTTTACTCATGTAAGCAATAGGTTTGTTCCTTTGCATAAGAACAGCCCCAACGCCCAAGCCACTCGCATCAGTCTCAACAATAAATGGTAGAGAAAAATCTGGCAATGCCAAAACTGGGGCAGAAACCATAGCTTGTTTGAGCAGACTAAACGCGAGATCAGCTTCTGTCGTCCATTGAAAATTATCCTTTTTCAAGAGGTTTGCGAGAGGTCTGCTCAAAAGACCATATCCCTGCACGAACTTCCTGTAATAACCCGTCAGCCCCAAAAATCCTCGGAGTTGCTTAAGAGTAGTTGGTTTTGGCCAATGCAACATACAGTCTACCTTGTTTGGATCAGTAGATACCCCATGCTCGTCAATGATGTGTCCCAAATACTCAACCTTGTGTGTGCCGAAACTACACTTGCTCATTTTAGCGATCAAAATATGATCACGCAGTGTTTGTAACACTGCTCTAAGATGTTGTAAATGCTCAGCCATGCTCCTGCTGTAGACGAGTATATCATCAAAAAAAACCAGAACATACTTCCTTAAAGAATCTTGGAATATTCGATTCATAAGCGACTGGAACGTAGCAGGGGCGTTACACAGCCCAAAAGGCATCACCAGAAATTCGAAATGCCCATGATGTGTCTTAAAAGCCGTCACATGTTGATCACTAGGTCTCATAAGAATCTGAAAGTACCCAGACCTGAGATCAATATTAGAGAATACCTTCGACCCATGTAACTCATCCAACAAGTCGTCTATGATAGGTATCGGGTAGTTGTGCTTAACAGTGAGGTCGTTAATATATCGATAATCCACACACATCCTCCACGACCCATCTTTCTTCTTAACCAGTATGACCGGGGAAGCAAACGAGCTTTTGCTATGCTGAATAACCCCACTGTCGAGTAACTCCTGAACGATTTTTTCAATTTCGTCCTTATGAGCGTGTGATGTCTTATACGGATGAATATGTTTTGGAATACTCTGAGGTTTGAGGTGTATTTGATGCTCAATACCTCGAACAGACGGCAACCCTCTTGGTTCCTCAAACACATCAGCAAATTCATCGAGTAAAGGCTGCAATTCTGTGTTTGTAGGTACTTGTGTGGCAGTGTTTTGCGTCACGGAGACCATGTACAGCTCCTGTACTCCACTTCGCATAGACTGATGCATTAGTTTACTCAACGAAGGGCCAGAAATCAGCATGCATTCTGTTGGGGATAATGCTTGTATTTTCACATTTTCCCCATATGACGAAGAGAGAATATCTGTTTTTCAAAATCCAGCTTCACAGGGTTGCAACTCTTCATCTAGTTTCCTCCCAATATCATGTCGTACTTCTCGAATTTTAGCAGTCTTAGCGGAAAAGTGAACTCATGATTACCCATACGCCAGTTCAAACCTTTAGTCTGTTTTGTGCTCATCATAGTCTGACCATTTGCTGGTTTCAAGCGGATTGGCTTGACGTCCTCTGTAGTACAGCCCAAAGACAGGGCAGTATCTTCTTGTATAAAGCTAAGATCACTACCACTATCCAGAAGTATAAGTAAGTCATGGCCCTTATATTGCCCTTTCACCTTCATAGTGTAGAAATTATCATCTTCAGTTATAGAGTTAAAGGAGTAATGGATCGGTTCCATGCGCAGTTCATCAGAATCATCATCATTAACTTGTAAATATGACTCCTCCTCTGCTTCTGTCATAATCATATATGTTACTCGATTTTGACATCGATGGCCCGGTTTGTAGAACTCATCACAATTATAGCATAAACCCTTGTCTCTCCTTGCAGCCATCTCTGTAGTAGTGAGCAGCTTAACAGGGGGTTTAAGAGTTGCTGGTTTGACAGCAACAGGGTTACCAACACCTTCGAACCTCCTTGGAATAGGAACAATGGGCTGAGGTTGTTTAAACGTATTTTTTCCCTTTCTTGCCATCGCTTCTAACAACGCAATTTGCGCCTTACCCGTCTCAATAGCGTCTGTCAAGTCATTGGGCTTAAACAAGCTCATGGAAGCCTGCAACTCCTCGCTAAGACCACTGATAAAGCTGGCCACAAAGTACTCCTCTGAGAAGTCCTTATTATTCAACAAGGTCATGCATGCACGTAATTCTTCGAAACGTTCCACGTATTCAATGTAAGTTCCAGTCATCCGTAGCTTATTAAAATCTCCAATCACCTTCCTCTCCCTCAAATCTTCAAACCTCGCTGATATGAGATTTAAGAATTGAGACCAACTCATCTCCCTTTGTCTACCAACCATATTTTGATACCATGCAGATGCTCGCCCGTCAAAGTGCATAGAAGCGATAATAATTTTCTGCTGGTCATCAACGTCGGGTATCAACGAGAAATAGCTTTCACACCGTATCATCCACGCTCTAGGATTGCTACCATCGAACCTGGGGAATTCCAAACGGGGCACAGGGCTAATGCTGAAGCGGGACTGATGTTCTGGAAATCGGAGGAGACTCGTGATTTGTGAGTTTCTGTTCGCTAGTGTAATTTTTCAGCAGCGAATGACCCAAATTGCAGCGGTGTGCCTAAAATCGTTTCAGGTATTTTGTTCTCCTAATTCTGGTTCGTCTATTGAAGCTGTAGTGAAGCTAGAAGGTTAGAGATGTTTTCAAGCTTGCTGGCAAATAATTCCTGAGTATTAGAGATGTTATCGAGTTTGGTAGCAAATGATTGATTCTGTTCTTTCATTTCGTCACGTAGGTTCAGCTCTGCAGCCTCAATCTGGGAGAAACCTTCCTGGATACGAATTTCCGCAGCGGTTAATGCTTGATGTCTTCCTTTGTTTGTCTTGCAGCTCCTTCAATCGAGTATTATCAGCCATGACCAGAAATCGAGCTCTGATACCAAAATGTGAGATATCGAGCGGTGCACGTGAAAAGGATGAATGATGAAGAGAAGATTGAAACGTCAGATAGAATATTGTTTTTCCATGCTGTAAATGATCGTCTGCTTACAGTATTTATATTGAGAACATTGGGCCTAAAGCCTATTATAATATAAAATGTATATGATAACAGAGCCCAATAAGCATCAGAAGCCCATGAGCCGAAATCACTTCTCTTCTCCTAATACGTTAGCCACCATCTTCATCTGCTAAAACACCCGACAACATTCTTTTACCTCTGAGCTTTTTAGAACCCCACTGCAAGTCACTCAGCTTAGCCGTACCAACTCCTCCACTATTATCAAAGGTCGTGACACCTTTCACGAATCTACCTAGGTTGGCGAACTACATAACTTCACGAAGTGAGCATGCAAGGTCACGAATTACGAGAGGATGCGCAAACATTATAGGCCCTAAGAAGTTCGCGAACTCGGCAGGGATGAAAGCTTCGCAAACTACGGTATTCCACGAGTTAGGGCCGCAATTCGCGAAGCCCGTGAGGTTCACGACTTAGCTAGGTTCGCGAAGTGTATGTGTGGGGAAACTTGGTGAAACTAACGAAGCACTTCACGAATTAGGGTAACTTAACGAATCGAGAGAAAAAAAGAGTTAGGGTTCGCGAAGTAGGTGTTTAAGGCATTTTGCAAACCTTAGTTCAATGAATATATTCACGAACTGGAACGAACTTAGCGAACCATGAGCAAGTGAAGTAGAGTTACCGAACTATTAATGTTTGCGATGCTTATGTAGGTGAGGAATGTTGAAACTTTGCGAACTAAGAGAGGGTTAACTAGGATTCGTGAAGTGGGTCTATAGGGTACTTTACGAATTACTAGGGCATGAAGAACCTAGCAAATTGTGAGAACCACACTTCATGAGTTATGGAAAAGGCGAGTTCGCGAACTGTGATGGTGAGCTATACTTCACGATATCACGAGAGTTTAAGTTAGTTCAAATAATTAAGCAAGGTTCACGAGTCTTAGGTAGTTCGCAAAGTGTTTTAGTTAATTCACGGGTCATGAATCATGAGAACTGAAGTGTTCGCGGGTCTATGGAACTTGGTAAATCCATTTAAACAATTACCTATCAAATACGGTTTCGAACCTAATAGCATACTTAGGAACTTAAGAAACAAATATCCGAATAATTTAGATAGCATACTGACATGATAATTTGTACTTAAGGTCGGGAACTAGGGACTTTCAACGGGTCAGTAACTACAAATCTACGGACGCCCGGTATTCAACTACAACACATAACTTGCTTTATGTGCCTAACTTACGTGACTATATGATCGATGTCGTATATGCTTACGTGAATTAATTGATTTGTCAACATGGTAAGTTTCATGGCATAAATTCATGTTGCATATGCACGAGCATGCATGAAACACTCGTGGGTAATGCGAGTTTGAACGTGCATGATTTTATACCACAAAATGTGAATGGCCGAGGTGGCAAATAGTATTGAGTTGTAGATAAGTTAAGGGCGGCTTCTAGGGCACAGTGACGGCGTTGATGCGCCATCGGCGACGTGATGCGTCACCAATGTTATGAAGGACGTTGATGCATCGGAGGATAATCATGGTTGGGTTGATGCTCTCTTGATTGGGTTGATGCCCTTATATCCTTGATAGTATGGTTGGGTTGATGCCCATGGTTGGATTATATGTGGTGTACGCCTAGGAAGTTCGCCAGGGGCCCTGAGCGATAAAAGATATGAGATCGAGTTTGAACTATGAGGATTAAGATACATTGGCGTGGATAGCCTTTGCCGGGGTATAACACGTGTATATTGTGCATAATTTCTGCTTACTGAGCTTATCGCTCACCCTTACGTTATATGTTGTAAGTGCACGCGAGCACGGTATGTGATCGCTTAGACGGCAAGGCATCTTTTTTAAGCTTTCGGGCGGCTTTTGAGGGTGGTGTGTGCATGGATGACGACCTGTGAGGCCGGGCCCATGGGATTCTTTTGCTGTGCACGTATACACTTCCCATATAATTAGGTTATACATGTGGATAGGAATGACATGTATTCTTTTGACGATGTAAAGAACGTTCTCCATTACATAAATGGAAACATTCGTACGCATTTCCGCACGTCTTTCTAACTTAATACATCATTAGGCACTTAAGTTCACGTTAGACGAGGTAGCGAGAGCTAGGGTCTCCACAGTTTCTCTCGCAAAAACCTCTGTTAAAAAGACGACTCTCTAATCCTTTCAAAATCTTTAATTTTCTACAGATAATCGTCTTTTTGAGGTAGAATCGACAACATATAGGTGTCTGCATGCTATTGATCACAATTTGCATCTATATTTTTCTTGAGTTTTTCGCATGATTATGCGTTCGAATTTTCGTCTGAGTTCAAAGTTTCAAAACAGAATGCTATTTCACAGGGATTTAGACCTGTTATATGAATATCTGGTATAATATATGTGATGTAAGATAGTTTTCGTGTTTTCACTCTATCTGGTAGTATAGCTTTTCGGTAATATGTGCTAATAGTGCTTGAAATTTTGATTTTCAACTTACTGGGTTTTTTAATGTTCATCGTAGTAGAAGAACTTTCTATGTCGCAAAAAGTCTGAATTGAAATTCTACTTTGACTAAGATATTGTTTGTATCGAAAAAGATTTTCGATCGCTAATTATGTGTTAGTCTGAATAATCGATGACATTTGCCGAAAGACTTACCCTAAAAAAGTTAATTCTAAATATGAAGCGAAAAACTTACTTACGGATATTGTCAATTCTCGATGAAAATTTTCTCGAGCCAAAAACTTACTATCGAAACTTGATTTTAGAAGTCATTTTTATCGATCGTAAAATTTGGCTGTGGCGAAATTAGTTTGTCAACGCTGGCTTTCTCGATCGTAAAAATATTCGCTGCGAAAACCTGTTAAGGTTTTGAAATCATTTTGTTCGATTGAAATTTTTTTTCGACGATTGAGTTTCTCGTTGACAATTTATTCAATCAACAAACTTCACAGCGAAAACACTTCTACAATCGAAAACAATTTCTGTAATACCTAGACGAAAGTTTTCGATCGAAAACTATCACACATAAATCATTTCTGTTCAATCACAAAATAACACGGATACAGTATAACTCAAACGGAAATTTTACGAAGTCCTTTTCACTGTAGACCTTAGCGTATAACATTTGTCGATCGTAAAATTTGATGGCTAGAGTAATTTGCATAATTTTCAACACTTCTGAAAGTTTTCTAATCAAAATTTTGTTTCTCGCTCGAAAACTGCCAGAACGAAAAAATTTTATTCCTCGCGAAATCTTTTTCGATCGTAAAAATTTACACGGAAATCATTTTTCTCGATCGTAAATTTACACGGAAAATATTCTCTCGATTGTAAAATTGCGGCAACAGTACTACGCATATCAAAAGCACGGACGAGATTTTGCTAAGTCATTACATTATAAACATCCAAAATTTGGAATTTTTCTTCAACCTGTCTCACTCTCCATTTCTATATCAATTTTGATTATCAAACATGTTCTGAGTTGCCCAATTATTATGGTTTGACATAATAATTTTTTGACTCCAACATAAAATTGAACTAATAAAGATTTCCTTTAATTGTCTTTTCAGATGGCTCATTACCCCGCTTATAATCACATGTACGAATGCAACCTATACATTGACGTACATGACACCAACTTCCAACTCGATCTGACCACCTTTCAATGTCCGAACGAGATCATTGTGTCCATACTCCGTGGCCACCCAATGTGGCATGCACTTACTGTGACGGGGACGGTGCCAATGGCATATCTCCAATAGTTTTGGGGGTACATACAAGGTCACATAGTTGATGGAGCTTACGAATTCACCTCGGTACTCAGGACAAGGCATGTCAGGGTGACCAAAGAGCAATTGGAATGGTGTTGGACTTACCATTCACCCAAAGTTACGACCCGAAGCCCACAGATGCTGAGATGCGGAGAGATTTCTTACAGATGGTGTACAGGCCTGCCAATTATACCTTGGGAAATAATTTCGAAAATTTAAATATATGGAAAAATATTTGGAATATTATTTGTTGGAAATTTCGAAATTAATCTAGGATTAAGTTTCTAATTTTCTATCATATTAAAGACACTTAGTTTGACTTGGTATTTAAGTTGGTTTTGTAATAAGAGCAAGTTTGCTTAAGTTTGGATTTGGAATTCAAAAGAGAGAACAATATGGCAAAAGAATCTCTTCATTTAAGGAGTTCATATCTTTGAGATATTTTTGGGATTTTCGATTCTGGCTTACTATAAACAGGGGAGCCCTATATCATAATTAAGAGGGAAATTTCGTGCTCCATACGAGTGATTTTCAAAATTACTAAAGGCACAAAACACACACACCGAACGCACACACTTTTTTCCCCACGCAACGGAACAGTTCTCTCTAGCCATCTTTAGAGAACTGATTCCGTAGTACACTGCGAGGTCGGCGTGACGATCTAGTGCCATCCTCCACTAGCGACGCAGAGTTGAAGAAAAGGACGAGGAGCAGCCACTCTAATAAACGTATTTTCTTACGTTTATAGGTATTATAATTGAAGTATTTGCAAGTTAAAAAGGAGTCTTCATGTCAAATTTCGTAATTAATTATGAGTTTACATCATTTCGGACAGTTTTGCGGCAGTTTAGCATGTCTCGTAAAATAAGGGGTTAAAGTTGACCGATAGATCTGAAAATTGGAGGGGAGCTAGAATACTTAATGATCTTAATTCTCACTAAAGGGATTTGCATTTGAATGTCTATATCGTGAGATATTAATTTTTGAACTTAATGCAAATTTTAGTGAATCAAAGTCAAGCTTTGTATGCATGATTTCCAAGTTTTTCGACAGTTTCGAATTCTTAACAGATGAGGGGGTAAAAGTTGTCCAATGAAGCTGAAATTTTAACCAAAGATAGAAGACTTGTTGATCTTGATTATTACCGGATGGATGTGGATTTGGAGCTCTAGCTTGAGTGATATTAATTTCGGAAGTTACTGTCGTGTTAGAGGTGGTGTTGGAGGTCAAAACACACTAAAAATGACTCCTACGTAACTTGTCTCTTCTTGGTCGAAAGTTCAACCATTATTCAAGGAAAGAGGCATGCTTTAGACCTAACTTTCGACATTGAAACACCCCATTCCATTTGAACTCAATAAAGGAGGCTAAAGTTGAAGGAATTGGGGGACAAAGTTAGCTTTCTTCAATGTGAACAAGTTAAAGCAAAGAAGACTTGCATGTACATGAGTTTGAGCTCTCCTTGCTATAAACAGAGGAAGGAATCATTGGGAGAGAACACACACATACACTTAGAGAAGAGAAAGAAAGGCTAGAGAGAAAGTTAGCTCATACACTTAGCTTGTATGCTAGGTATTCGATAAACGGCTCAACGAAGAACAAGGGTACGAAGCCATAAACAGGGAAGATATATATTTTCTTTGATGTTTATTATATTCTTAGTTGAGAAAATGAGTAGCTAATTTCTTGTGTACTTGAGATGAGATGAACCCTGGCAAGATCGATCGTATGTTTTAAGTATATTAAATGTTATGCTATTGTTAAGACTCTTTACGAATTTATATGATTTCGATTATGTCTATCTGATTGAAATTCTTATTTATCTTATTCATGTCTATGTGTGTAAGATAGATTAATTGGGAAATCGTACGCTGCACTCGAGAGAGGGGTGAACGATTAGAACACTGGTAAACGAGCGGAATAAACTCATCACTAGAGATAGGTTGAGCTACTCCACTGGATTAGGGTCAAATCTAATAGAGGGATTAATAATGATTTAATGCAATCTTCGATTAAGTAGTTAAGGAAGCTTGCCCGGCTATTTAATACTCGAGAGAGGGGTGAGCGTTGTTAGTTTGTCGATATTCGTTTTATTTTTATTACTCGATTCGCTCGATCACACTCCCTTCAATTGGTAATTCTATTCGGGTTCGACCCACCCTATTATGTGTCTATGTGTTATTATTCTGATCCGAGCAACGCGGGCAATCAAGGAACACGGAAAATATTTGTTCCGCATCGTACCCGGGGACATGGCGTCTCCGGGATACACCTGGTATCCCAACAATAGAAAGTATGTTCCGGGTCAGCCACCTTCCGAATGCCGAGAAAGTTATTTGTGCCACTTATTTGCTACACGGGAACGCAGGCTACTGATGGGACACCATCCAAGTGCTTGAAAATCCCGCTACCATTACCATGGAGAGGTTCAAGACGCTATTCCGGGTGAAGTACTTCACGGCTTCGGATCGAGCACAGAAAACGAATGAATTTATAAACCTCAAGCAAGGAGGGATGTCGGTAGTGGATTATATCTGCAAGCTCGGGCAGCTATCGAGGTTTGCACCGCCCATGGTGGCTACTGACTGATAAACGTATTTCACTACGTTTATCGTAGTATTTAATTGGGTTAAAATAGAGCTCTATCCATCATTTTATATATTTATTACCCATATTTACACTTCTTTCGACATTGAAGGACCTTAGGACGGCTCCCGGGTGAAAAGGAGTGAAAATGAGGCAAAACGGACCAAGCATGAAGAAATCAGTCATGTGTCACGGCCGTGACACTCCTTGCACCAGGCCGTGACAATGGACAGATTTGAAGCCAAAGGATACTGGTCTCCGTCCCGGCCGTGACACATATTGCACCAGGCCGTGACAAGAGGCAGAAAATGAAGCCAAGCGATGCAGAGTACAGTCACGGGCGTGAAGCCCGCCTGAAAAGTAGCAACGGACTGAAAAATTTATATCTCTCAATCTAGACCTCGGACTGAGAATCCCTTTGGTCAGAATTAAGAATGGCAAGTCTTCTATCATGTCCCAGGCTGTGACCATGTCAAATTTCACTATAAAAGCCCAAATTCGACTCAGAAAGATGGGACACTTATGAGATATCAACCCTAATCCCTCAAGAGACGAAAACGAGCCTAAAAGAACACAGAATTGCATCCCGGAGTGCGAGAGACGGATCAACAACGCAATCATGCCGAATTGAGCGAAGAACGAAGAATCATCCATGCTACCGCCCCTAATTCGCCAGTATTCAAGATCACGAGTCTTCCTTCTCTGTTCCCTATCACTTTCGTTGTTTTCCCGTCTATTATGAGTAGCTAAATTCTCTATGTGTTTGAGATTAGATGAAAGCTAGGTTGTTTCGTATTTAAGACGTATGTTATCGTGACTCGTGTTTATGACTATTTATCTATCTATGAAACTGTTTCGTCGCTTTAATATGTCTATGTGTTAAAGTGATCATGTGGGAAATCGTTAGGGCGAGAGCTAAACAACGATTAGACCATTCGTAGAAGATAGGATTCGAGTATAGGGCGAAAGCAAATACTCGACCCTCGCCGTTAGTAATTACTAAATTTTAGATCCCCACGAGCATTTAGGGCGACAGCAAACTTGTTAGCAGGTAGGAAATTACTGCGATCTAGTCAGAATCATGTTGGAACGATAATTTACTGTCTTAGGCGATAATACCTAGCGGGATTCGAATCCCTAGCACATCTTTACTATCTGAAAGCTCTCTTACTAGTCTTAGGCGTGTTCTTTGAATCTCCAGTTGATTTATGAGTAATCTGTTAAGATAGTTCGTAAAACCATCTGCTTATTTTATTTAGGCTGAATATCGAGTCAATAGGTCACTACTAGTCCTTAATTTATTCCTTGTGTTCGATACTCGTTTACTCACCTTACTGCACTACAAACGATAGGTCCACTGCCTATCGCACGTTGGTGACGACCCACTAAGTATTAGTTTTATATTATCACTTGTCGCACTTGCACGTTATATTCATACACCGCGTGTCGATCAAGTTTTTGGCGCCGTTGCCGGGGAATAGATTGATATTAGGAACACCGTAGTTCGATAATTTAGTCATTTTTGTTTGAAGTTTTCCTTTTTTCTACTATTTGCGTTATTTGTCTTTTAGTCATTGTTATTTTCGTTATTCCTTTTACGGGTCGATTTCTTTTAGTCGAGATACAGAAGTAGGCATGGCGGACCACAGAGTGCCCGTCCACGAGGAGGAGCCATCACTACAAGATCTCCTCAAGAATGTCGCGCTAGGCAGTACTGAGTCGGCGATCGTCATCCCACCGATCGAGAACAACAATTTCGAGCTGAAGCACTCTTGGCTTCAGATGATCTTCCAAACATCCCACTTTGAGGGCAATCCCAACGACGATCCCTACTCCCATCTGAAGGCTTTCTTGACGGTGACTGACACCATCAAGATCAACGGAGTCACGGGCAATGCGATTAAGTTGATGCTGTTCCCGTTCTCGCTCAAGTTCAGGGCAAAGGACTGGCTGGATATGTTGCCGCCCAGATCGATCACTACTTGGGAAGAGATGCGAGCCGCCTTCATTGGCCACTACTTCCCACTATCAAAGGTTCTAAGGCTGAAGGCGGAGATATAACTTCCACCAGAAAGATTCAGAAAACCTCTACGAGGTTGGGAGAGATATGAGGCGCTACTGAAAAGGTGCCCGCAACACGGGATGTCGAAGGCAGCCCAGACTAACCGATTCCACGACGGGCTTAACGACCAGACCGTTCACATGCTAGATAGAGCCGCAGGAGGAGGACTCGTGAAGCTCAACGCAACCGACGCTTGGAATCTGATTGAGGACTACTCGAGGAACAGCTTCATGAGGGGTAACACGAGGATGAAAACACCAGGCGTATTCAGAGTTAGCGAGGAGACGGCTACGAATGCCAAATTCGAGGCGCTTCAGCAACAGATCTCCGCGAAAAACTCCCAATTGCAGACATTCATTGGTGCACTACTCCCGAAATCCGGGCAGACACAGCCCGTGAATGCCGTGACGACCACCGCACCGACGCAGCACACGCCATATGTGCCATTGCGCGGGATCTGTGGCGCTGCTCACGAAACGTCTGAATGCCAACTCGAGCAGTCGTTGGAGCACGTCGACTACATGGAAATTACCAAGGTGGCCAGCGAAGCTTCCAACCCTGAGCGCACCCCAAGTTGCCGTATGGGAATCAGAACCACCAGGGGCAAGGACCGCCAGGATTTCAGCCCAGACAATCCGGCCTCCAAAATGGGCCACCATGCCAATATCATAATGTACCCATAGGAGGATCCAATGACATGAGGGAGATGAAGGACATGATGAGGCGCTCCTCACGAACTTCAGCAGCAGCACCGCAGCCACGAAAGCCGAATGACGAAAATGGAGGAGTACATGGAGGCAAACGACATACGTGCCCAGAACACAGATGCCTCGATTAAGAAGTTGGAGCAGCAGGTGGGCCAATTAGCAAAGCAACTGGCGGGGCGAAATCAAGGATCACTCCCGAGCTACACCGAGACAAACCCTAAGGAGTACTGCAATACGGTAACCCTGAGCAGCGGGAGAGGATTGCAAGAAGTTCCCGCCAAGTAGAATTCAAAGGAGGAAGTTGATTTCCAGGGCCACGACGAGCCAGAAATAGAGGAAAGCAAGGGCGACAGAGTCGAGAAGGTCAAGGATGACAAGGGAAAAAGAGAAGGTTCACCTGAAAAAGAGAAGCCGTATAAACCGAAGATCCCGTACCCAGCTCGATTGAGGGAAGCTGCACCTGAAAAAGAGAAGGTTCAACCTAAAAAGGAGGAGGCTGCACCCGAAATAGAAAAAGCGAGGGAGATCGAGCGACCACCAGTGAGGCCATACCAGCCGAAGGTTCCCTATCCAGCACGACCGAAGAAGGACAAAGACGAGGCGCTATTTAGCATATTTATGGGTATGTGCAAAGAATTACATATTAACTTACCATTTGTTGAAGCTATTATGCAGATGACCAGTTTCGTGAAGTTCCTGAAGGACTTGCTGACAAATCGACGGAAGCTCGAACACGTCTCCACTGTACACCTACGAGGAGAGTGCTCAGCGATACTCCAGAGCAAGATACCGAAAAAGCTCAAGGACCCAGGGAGTTTTACTATTCCTTGTCATATATGTGACTTAGTAGTTGAGCATGCTTTAGCTGATCTAGGCGCTAGTATAAATTTGATGCCGTATTCTATGTTTAAGCGCTTAGGATTAGGTGCACCATGACCCACTAGGATGAGTATTCAATTGGCTGATAGATCAATAAAATACCCTCTAGGTGTTATCGAAGATGTTCTAGTTAAGGTCGATAAGTTCATTATCCCTGCTGATTTTGTTATCCTAGATATGGACAAGGATGACAATGTTCCATTGATTCTGGGTAGACCATTCCTAGCTACAGGCGACACCATGATAGATGTTAGGAATGGGACGTTAACTTTGACGGTAGATGGTGAAAATGTTACGTTTAATATGTCTGATTCAATGAAAATGAGTACTGAGCATGATGATAAGTGTTATTACTTAGATGATTTTGAGCATGATCTCTCGTCTTCTGTGCAAGGTTTATCACATGTTTTGAGCAAGGAGGAAGTCGACGAGCCCACGATGACCATCGACAAAAACAGCAAAGAAGTTAAGGACAAGAGCCCAGTCGAGGAGCGACTGCCACTAGAGCTGAAACCGCCGCTGCCCGGCGAAAAGCGACAACTCTAAGACATGGATGTAGGTGAGGGAGACTTAAGCAGAAAAGAAGTGTTGTACCTCGACTTCCAGCCACCCAAAGCGAACGAAAGCACGTCCGGCTGAAGACGGTAAAGAAAGTGGTACTTGGGAGGCAACCCAGGTTTTATCTATCTAGTACTTTCTTTTATTTACCTATGAATATGATGCATATGAAATCTACTACTATTCTTATTATCATCTATGTCTAGTTCCTTTTTACGTTTTATTTTCTTTTTAGTTATGTCAGGATATCACGAGTCACGATCCACGACCTTCACGCGTCCAGTCACGAACACGCCAACCATTCGTCAGGGGAGTCCCCTTCTTTTTAACCTTCTTTTCCCTTTCTTTATTTATTTTTACGTTGAGGACAACGTAGGTCTTAAGTGTGGGGAGGGGAATTTAGGTTGAGGATTTACGTGAAATATTTTTTTCTATGATGTGTCCGTGAACTATCAATTTCGTTAGAAAAGCATGAATTATTGAACTCAGGCATGATTATTTGCGCTTATCTCAAGCTGGTTTGCATGACATGAAATTTTGTGAGCAATTAGGATATGCATGATTGATTGAATCGTGTCTACTTAAATAGATATAGCGCTGCTTTGAGAGATTCGTTGTGAGAGTTGAGCCTGACGAGCTTATGCTCATTTTCTTGGTTGTGTGACGTGCCTAGTCTATCTCTCTAGAACTTACCTGTCTGATGCGTGTTGAAACTATTTCTGGTGCGTTAGTATGAAAATGATGAGGGCATTAGGAATTAAGTCCATGGCCAAAATTACCTATCATGACTAACCCCCTTAGTTAGCCACTTTGAGCCTAAGCATATTTGTTTGCTTTCCTCGTAAATTATAGAAGCCACTGACCCGAATAAGCCTCCAGAGATTATATGAACCTGAGTTGATTAGAATAGAGCAGAAGTCGAACTTGAGAGTTACTGTTTCAGTGTATGATTTGATGTTCTTCTCTGCTATTCGTTAAATGACTCGCCCCTTACTTGACCATTTTCTGAAATGACCCGATCCCTTGCATAAGCCTGCCCATAAACCTTTTGCAAGATATAGGTTTTGGTAATAAGTATCCCTATGAACACGGCATTCGTTGTGCCATGTATTCTTTGCGACAAAGGCCAAACCTTGATGTTTAGGGAATAACGGCAGTGCATAAAATTAGAGCGTGTCTAAGGTGAAAGGGCAGAAAATGAAAGGGAACTGAGCTGAGAGGGTCGGGCAGAAAAGTCTAGGATTTGAGAGCGAGAATGTTGAGTCGTATGTTGGGGCATGTGACTATCTGTTTGATCATGCTATATTCTTTGATTCTTTGCTTATGTGTCCTAGCTTTAAGATTACGTGTTCAGGATATATGCTCGTCACTTCAATATTATTTGACCCGTTTCGACCCAAAAAGACCCTCATATTTATGCTTGCCACTTTAAGTAGTAGATATGCGATTAGCTTGCAAGCTTATGGTAGGGGTCGGACTAGTGCACAATTTGAGCGATTCACTATATGCTAGCCTATACACTGAGTGATCCGAGCGAATCATTGTGAGGTATGATTCTTGATTAACAGTGCTATGGAAGTTCAGGTTAATAGGTGCCGATCATTAGTGCATTATTCATGATTGTTTGCTTGATTTCATTTCGTGCTTTCTAGCTATGATGATAAGATGCGAACAATCGTGTCGTTATCTTGATTAGATGCCTTCTCTGACTTCTAATTTACTTGAGGACAAGCAAATGCTTAAGTGTGAGGAGGTTTGATAAATGTATTTCACTACGTTTATCGTAGTATTTAATTGGGTTAAAATAGAGCTCTAGCCATCATTTTATATATTTATTCGCCATATTTACACTTCTTTCAACATTGAAGGACCTTAGGATGGCTGTCGGGCAAAAAGGAGCGAAAATGAGGCAATAACGGAGCAAGTATGAACAAATCAGTCATGTGTCACGGCCGTGACACTCCTTGCACCAGGCCATGACAATGGACAGAACTGAAGCCAAAGGACACTGGTCTCCATCACGGCCGTGACAGATATTGCACCAGGCCGTGACAAGAGGCAGAAAAGGAAGCCAAGCGATGCAGAGAACAGTCACGGGCGTGAAGCCCGCCTGAAAAGTAGAAACAAACTAATGTATCTCTCAATCTAGACCTCTGATTGAGAATCCCTTTTTTCAGAATAAAAAATGACAAGTCTTCTATCTATGGTTAAAATTTCAGGTCATTTGGACATCGTTTACCCCTCCATCTAAGAGGAATAAGAAACTGTCGCAAAGCTGTTGAAAGTGTCACGGCCGTGACACTACTGCACGAGGCCGTGACGCGCGGTAGTGAGCTCATTTTGTTCCTCGAGAGTGTCACGGCCGTGACCTATCATGTCCCAGGTCGTGACCATGTCGAATTTCACTATAAAAGCCCAAATTCGACTCAGAAAGAGGGGACACTTACGATATATCAACCCTAATCCCTCAAGAGACGAAACAGAACCTAAAAGAACACAGAATCGCATCCCGGAGCGCAAGAGACGGATCAACGATGCAATCACGCCCAATTGAGCGAAGAACGAAGAATCATCCACGCTACCACCCCTAATTCGCCAATATTCAAGATCATGAGTATTCCTACTCCGTTCCCTATCTCTTTCGTTGTTTTCCCGTCTATTTTGAGTAGCTAAATTCCCTATGTGTTTGGGATTAGATGAACGCTAGGTTGTTTCGTATTTAAGACGTATGTCATCGTGACTCGTGTTTATGACTATTTATCTATCTATGAAACTGTTTCGTCGCTTTAATATGTCTATGTGTTAAAGTGATCGTGTGGTAAATCATTTAGGGCGATAGCTAAACAACGATTAGACCATTCGTAGAAGATAGGATTCGAGTATAGGGCGAAAGCAAATACTCGACCCTCGCCGTTTGTAATTACTGAATTTTAGATCCCCGCGAGTGTTTAGGCCGACAGCAAACTTGTTAGCAGGTAGGAAATTACTGCGATCTTGTCAGAATCACGTAGGAACGATAATTTACTGTCTTAGGCGATAATACCTAGCGGGATTCGAATCTTGAGCACATCTTTATTATCTGAAAGCTCTCTTACCAGTCTTAGGCGTGTTCTTTGAATCTCTAGTTGATTTAGGAGTAATCTGTCAAGATAGTTCGTAAAACCATCTGCTTATTTTATTTAGGCTGAATATCGAGTCGATAGGTTACTACTAGTACTTAATTTATTCCTTGTGTTCGATACTCGTTTACTCACCTTACTGCACTACAAACGATAGGTCCACTGCCTATCGCACGATAGTAATTAAGTATTCATTTTGTATTATAACTTGTTGCACTTGCACGTTATATTCATACATCGCGTGTCGATCACTGACGAACTGAAGATCGAGCGCTTCCTGGAAGGTCTCAAACCCGAGATTTTACGAAACATGAGCATGTATGACACGGAAGGAAAAACCTATGCTCGTATCGCTGAACGAGCGATCCTAGCCGAGCAGGCGGAGGCCAGGATATCGAAGGCACAAGAAGCAAAGAGGAGAATTGAAGGACAGCAGGGAGGAGGGAACCCGAAGCACCAGTTATTTGGCAACGGCCCGAACAACCGAGGAAACCAACAGGGCCAGCAGAATTGGTGGCCCAGGCCAAACCAGGGGCTAGGAAACATTTCAAACAAACCCCCGAACCCTGCGCCACAATGTCGACAGTGCGGACGCTATCGTCAGGGGGGAGTTTTGGAGCAAGACCAAATGTGACTCTGCAATGTTTTCGGTGTGGACAGATGTGGCACTACGCTAGAAACTACAATGAGGTGGTGCCACAAGCCCCGAATCAACCGTTAATTCGGCCTCCACCAGTGCCAGCTCGGGTATTAACCCTAACGAATGAAGAGGCGGAAGACCGATGGTGGTGACGGGTATGTTAAAAATCTTTCGCACGCCTACTTCAATCTTGATCGATTCCGGAACCACACACTTGTTTGTGTCGGCTAGCTACGTGACTAGGGTGGGAATCTACAACACCCATTCGAGATGTGACTTTGTGGTACCTCACGGAGAGCCAACTAGGACTAATCTGATGATAGAAAATTGTCCAGTGAATATAGAAGGAAGGGATCTAGAGGTTGACTTAATCGTACTCCCAATGAATGATTAGGACATCATTTTCAGGATGGATTTGCTGTCGAAATACGGGGCCATGATCGATTGCTCTAAGAAGTTAGTGAGATTTCTTTTACCCGACGGAGACGAGTTTGTATTCGCGGGAAAAGCAATCAGATTTGCCCAAATTTCAGCTCTTAGGGCTCAACGACTCCTGAATTCGGGTTGCGAGCCCTTCCTTGTGTTCGCAGTAAAAGCTGAGGAAGCCCCTCCACCAAAACTCGAAGAAGTCCCAATAGTCAACGAATTTTCTAACGGACGTTCCTGGTTTACACTCGATCAGGAAATTGAGTTCACGATCGATCTGGTGCCTCGGGCAGCCCCAATATCTAAAGCCCTATACCGATTAGCGCCAAACGAATTATGGGAATTAAAAGAACAGTTAGAGGAACTGCTCCAGAAGGGATTCATCCAACCAAGTTTCTTGCTTTCGGAAGCGCCGATGCTGTTCATAAGAAAGAAGGATGGGTCGATGAGGTTGTGTATAGACTATCATGAATTGAATAAAATCATGATTAAGACTAAATACCCTTTGCTGAGAATTGACGACTTGTTCGATTGGCTGCAAGGGGCAACGATATCTCAAAGATTTACTTGCATTCTAGATATCACCAATTGAAAATCCGTAAGGAGGATGTTCGGCATTCAGCACAAGGTACGGCCATTACGAATTCTTGGTCATGCCTTTCGGACTGACGAACGCGTCAGCCACCTTCATGGATTTGATGAACAGAGTTTTCAAGAAATTCTTGGATCGATTCGTTATCGTCTTCATTGACGACATCCTCATTTACTCTAAGATGAATGAAGAACACGAAGAGCATCTGAGCACGGTACTTGGGACTTTGCCGCTGAAACGGTTGTACGCAAAGTTCAAAAGGTTCGAATTTTTGTTGGAGCAAGTGGCATTCTGGGACACATCATATCTGGAAACGGAATTTCAATAGATCCCAGCAAAATTGAAGTGATAGACAACTACCCACGACTGACCACACCCACCGAGTACGGAGTTCGGGCTTGCTGGATACTATTGAAAATTCATCAAAGATTTTTCCAGCATTGCCTCAACACTCGTCAACCTGACTAAAAAGGATGTCCCGTTCAACTGGATTGAGTCTTGTGAGCAAAGCTTTCAGGAGAAGAAGAAGCGACTGACGATCACTCCGGCTTTAACAATACCGTCACGAACCGGAGGATTTTTGGTCTACAGTGATGCCTCGAAGAACTATTTTGGGATGCGTGCTCATGCAAAATGGAAATGTTATTGCATATGCTTCCAAACAGTTAAGGAGTACGAGAAGAAGTGTCCCACGCACAATCTAGAACTCGCCGCCGTGGTGTTAGCTATAAAAATATGGAGCACTACCTCTACGGAGAGAGATGCCAGATGTACACAGATCACAAGGGCCGGAAATATTTCTTCAATCAGAAGGAATTAAATATGAGGCAACGGCGATGGCTCGAACTCGTGAAGGACTATGACTACGTAATCAACTACCACCCGGGCAAAGCCAACGTAGTAGTAGATGCATTGAGTCGTAAGGCCGTGAATGTTGAATTGTGCCAGCTCGGGGTGGAAGTACTCAACTTTGGGGAAGTCGAAGCGAGAATGGCAGCATTATCCCTCAGACCGACGTTGCTAGATCAAATCAATGAAGTTCAGAAAAATTATGAGCTATGTCTGAAGATTCGAGAAGAACAAAATGAAGATACCCCGTCAGATTTCAAAATCCGAGAATACGGGAGTTTAACGTACGAAGGTCGCCTGTGTACCTGGTGATGAAGAAATCCGTCGAAATATAATGACGGAGGCACATGCTACCACTTACTCAGTGCATCCTGATGCAACGAAGATGTATCGGGACTTACAAATGAGTTAATGGTGGCCAGGGATGAAGTAATATATTGTCGAGTTCGTGAACTGATGTCTGACTTGCCCAGCAGATAAAAGCAGAACACCAGCAGCCAGCGGAAATGTTGCAGCCATTAACAATTCTCGAGTGGAAGTGGGACCACATTACATATGATTTTGTAGGCGGTCTCCCGAAAACAGTGAGGGGCCACGATGCCATTTGGGTAATCGTGGATCGACTAACAAAGTCTACACATTTCCTACCAATTAGCACAACGTTCACCATAGAGAAGTATGCCGAGCTCTATATCCAAGATATAGTTCTACTCCATGGGATCCCGATGTCGATTGTATCAGATCGGGATTTGAGATTTTTCTCCAACTTCTGGATGGGTTTACAGAAAACCATGGGTACGAAACTGTCCTTCAGCACGGCTTATCATCCTCAGACGGGCGAACAATCAGAAAGAACAATCTAGACACTCAAAGACACGTTGCATGCATGTGTGCTGGACTTCAAGGGAAATTGGAGCAAATACCTCCCGTTAATCGAGTTCTCTTACAACAATAGCTACCAAGATACTATCGGGATGGCGCCCTATGAAGCGTTGTACAGACGTAAATGCCAATCCCCAGTCCATTGGGATTAACTCGACGAAAGGACACTGTTAGGTCCCGAAATAATCCGAGAAATGACAACCTGTTCCGAAAATCTAAGAAAGAATGCAAACGGCCCAGAGTCGACAGAAAGTTACGCTGATAAGAGACGAAGGCCATTAGAATTTACAGATGATGATTGGGTGTTTACGAAGATATCACCCATGAAGGGCATGAAAAGGTTCAAACGGAAAGAAAAGTTGAGTCCGAGGTATATAGGCCCTTTCAAGATCCTGAAACGAATCGGTGAAGTTGTGTACCAGCTAGAATTGTCTGCGTCCTTGGAACAAGTCCACGATGTTCTCCATGTGTCCGCATTACGGAAATACATTGCAGACCCGAGTCACGTGATGAAAAGTGAAGGACTTCACCGACGTTTGAAACCCGACTTGAGCTACGAAGAGCAACCTGTGGCAATATTGATGCGAGAAGTGAAGCGACTTCGGAATAAAGATATTCTGTTACTGAAAGTGTTGTGGCAAAACCAATCGAGCGAAGAAGCCACGTGGGAGCGAGAGGATGATATGAAGGATCGTTACCGCGAGTTGTACCCAATGACCTTAACTTTGGGGATGAAATTTCTGTAAGGGGGGAAAGGTGAACACTCGTAGTTTTAATAGAGGATTAAGACGTATTTAATTTGGTACAAGTTCAAAATTAATGAAGTTGATGTTCGAGCGGATCGGAAATCGGGTGAAAAAATTCGGTCCAAACAATATTCGATCTAAATAGTTTCTGCCCAACTCAATAGGATCCAATAAATGGCATTGACCAAATTAATATTTGACCCCATGTAGAAGTAGCTAAACAATAATAATAGGGGCCCAATTGATTTTAAATGAGTGGAAAGTACTTTAAGGCCTACACTTTGGCCCAAAAGGGGAAAACAAATGATATTTTCCTAATTTTAAGGAAAACAAATACATGGACTCCATCACCTATGCTCACCTTAGGTCAAAACAATCATTAGTAACTCTGGGATTTTTCTTGGGGGCATGGTACATCACGTGGGATTCATCACCACATAAAACCTCATATGAAAATCAAACACACACTTAAAGAACGAAACTTTCAAGGAGAAAAAGAAGTGAAGGCCAAAAGAGAAGAAAACCAGGGAGACTAGCAAGCTCGGGAGGATCTCGGCAAAGCTCAACACCCCAAATCATCTAAACTAGGCCTAGGAAGTAAGGTAGGTGTATTTATTCACATACAACACGTAAATAAGTTCCACGTTTCGAACTCGGGTGTTTCGGCCATTCAAGTTCGAACTGATGAACTTTGGACTATGTGAATTTGTTGTCTTTTATTTGCTAATTGTTATGTGTTAATGTTCTAAACCCAATACATGGGTTCTGCTTGAATGTATATGTTTATATGCCTAGGACATCAATTGGACAGTGTTGAACGTGTGAAATAAGTGTCCAGAAAATAGAATTTAAGCTTCACAATTCGGGTATATGAACCAAATTCGGGTAGATGAACTAGGGCGATTAACTATGACGGGATAGATTTCATGGGCAAATTTCGGTTAGCCTTAGGAGCAATTTCGCCGAGCTTCATAGGATAAGTTAATGAGCATTCTCGGGTAGTTTAATGAGCAATTTCGTCGGGTTTGTTAGGATGGAATTCCATGAATAATTACTGGTAGCTTATGAGCCATTTCGTCGAGCATGACATGGTAGATTTCATGAGCAATTTCGGGTAACATGGTGACCAATTTCGCCGAGATTTTGAGGTAGAATTCATGAGCAAATTTGGGCAGCTCAAAGGCCAATCTCGCCGAGCAATTTCGGGCAGCTCAAATGCCAATCTCGCCGGGTTCCATCCTCCAATCTCGAGCGAATTTCCAATCCATGAGCAGGTTCGGGCGAGCTGATTTGGGGCAGGTACAACTTCGCCGAGCCCCAAACGTCGCGCGGATTTCTCTCAACAACCAACCCACCAGTCTTAATTTGATGAATCCGAAATGTCTAAGTGCCGACAACTTCTATGTGTGTTGACCCAAACGTAGAGTTATTTGGGCCTTAGTCCAAACTTAGGCCCATTCCATTACTTAGCCTATTATTAACTGTAGGAGTAGGTTCAAAGCTTAGAAAGGAATTCGGAAGTTCTCAAATGGCATGACGTGCAGTTATTATTTTATATGATTACTAAATGTGCAGAGCATATTCACGACATGTCACAAAACTGTGAGAGATGATGACCACGAGGGTGGTGACACATACCCTACGAGGGTTGTGTGAGCGGGGTAGAATGAGATGATTGTGAGAGACTCGCAGGGCACCTGGTGGGAGACGGGGTTATCGATTGCCTACTCGGGTGTGAGCAACCCCAGGTTTAAACCACATTATATTTTGCTCAGGGACGGCAGACAGGCGTGATTGACCTGTCTACCTGGGGAGAGCGTGGTAGCGCAACCTAGGGTGCAAAACCTTCGGACATGATTTTCATTTTGGTGCGGAGCGACCTGGTAGGAGGACATTGGCGTGATCATTCAGTGCACTACCAGCGTAGGATGCCACGAGACTTGGGAGTAGCTACCCGGTAGCCTTTTGCGCACGGGGGTGTCGAGTCTAGCCTAGGGCCCTGATATTGAGATAGAGTTGAGTGTGGGACGAGCATGCATTGCATTATATCATGTGGTGAGGTGTCGGGATTGGGATGAGTACACGCTGCATTTGCATGAATTCACCTACTGAGCATATCGCAGAGGCCTTTATGTGTTGTTGGTAATATGAGTCCGACGTTGGCGAACGTCAGGACTAGGTTAGCGGCTTGTGGCGGTGACTCCACGGGATTTTGAGGGTGAGAGCGGTACATGGATGCAACCTGTGGAGTGGCTTTAGTAATTTTGATATTTTTTGGGCTACGGCCCGTGTAAAGATACCTTTTGTAAAACAACACTTTTTACGATATGTATATTATTTATGTCAAAAGGTTTTTATTAAATGGGCTTTCCATGGCTTTCATTGCGGAAATCCGCCAAATATCTTAATTAGGAAGGTAGGGTCGTTACATATACCCAGGATTAAAATTGGCTATTAGCAAGTGCTCCTTCAAACGTCATTATTCCACCAGTTCATGTTATTATAATTACGACAAGGGCACGACATCTTCGATTGCATTTCTTTCCTACGATTCAGTTCCGCACATCTCATAAATTCCTCAACAGCCTTTGTATACTCAACCATTGTTTGCATACTACACATCCAACCCCGATCCATTCAAATCGCCTAAAATATACAAATAAATATATAAAGGTAATTCATGTAAGCAAATACAATCGATCAAAGGGCTTCAATGGGATCCTTATCACTCCAACGTAACCCATCTTAAACATTAACTATTGCTTGTAAATAAGTGTTTGAGCTTCTATATTGACACATTTCGGCAGCATTTCCCCATAGTTCTCCAAGTAGACGAAAAAATATGAAAATATATGCATTCAATCCATGTGTCTACCCGGAGAACATTTAAAGGAAATATAAAACCAAAATTGTCATCAACATCGAAGCTCAAACACACATTTACATTCTAAAGCGACAGTGAACATTTCAGAAAGGGTCCCAAATGGGGACCCATTCAAGGCATTCTCCTAATGAGAAAACCTTGAACGGGTATCTAAGCTTAAATAAAAACATAAGTTCATAAAGACAAATGCATATAAATCAAATATGGACTTGAAAACTTACGTTATCGTCCGTATATATTGTCAAAACCAACGACTAAAGCAGTTGTCCGAGCACGAATATCACCCGAAGTTCGCCCGAAAAAATCGGCCAAATACCCCAAATCCTCCAAATTAACCGAAGTTGACCCAAAACCTAAGTTTCACTAAAATAAGCTCAATATCAACCTCAAATCAAATATAACAAGGGACTAAGCCAAAGTTATGCATTGAATACCCATAAACTCGAAAGAGAGATTTATGAAAAGCTTCAAATTTTGAAGATTTCAACCCATTAGTTGCGAAATACAATGAAGGAAAATGGTTAGGAGAGATCTTACCGTGTTGTCGTAGCCCGGAATCATTGGAAAATAGTCTTGGTCAATGGAAAAAGTCGCCAGAGAGGAGAGGTCCCAGCCAAATTCGACCCAAAAATCCCAAATTGTCCAAACTTTACCCAAAAACCTAATTTTTGCAAAGATCAAGTTCAGTACCAACCTTATATCAAATACAATAGAAGAATTACCTATGAAATCGCATAAATCAAACTCGAAAAACAAGAAAATTTGAAACCCAAATTTTCATAAAATTACGATTTTCGAAAATTTCAAGCCGTAGATCGCGAAATACAAAGAGGAAAATTTCTTAGTGGACTTCCTTATCGTGTTCTCGAAGCTCGTAAAGGTCAGAAAGTTGATTGAAGTTCGCCGAAAAATCGCCTAGGAGAAGGAAGGGCCGCACAGTTTTTTATTTTTATGACTATCGGTTTTGTTAAGTGGGAAGAAAAGTGATTCTTAAATTATCACGGGCGACGGTTGTTACCTCATTTCCACGTAACCGTCGCCTAAACCACCTAATTGTTTTAAATAATTATGGGCGACGGTTTCTATCAAAATTTCAAAAACTCGTCGCCCACACTTAAATTATTTTTTAATTTAAATATACAGCTACGGTTTTTTGGGTTGAAGGTTGTCGCTGAAAAAAATTTAGCATTTAGGCGATGTGATAAACGTAATTATTTGTTACTTTTAAGCCGTTTGAGTTCCTTAATGAAGCCGCTTCGAATATCCTAGCACTTAAATGTGAGTTAATGGCAATACTAACGTTTCTACGGCAGATTTGCAGCAGTTTGGTATTTCTTGCAGAACACGGGGTAAACGATTTTTGAAGGAGCTGAAAATTTAGCCGAAGATAGAAGACTCGTAGATATCAATTTTGACCGAAGGAATTTTCATTCCGAGTCCCAGAATTGAAGATACGGATTTTGTAACACATCACTTCGCTGCGCAAAAACAACCCGTACCAACTAACTTAAATCATTTCTTTTTATGACGGGGCAGAGAATGAATGATGGAGGAGGCTTGGAATTTTTCTTTCCTTGAAACATGGAACAGACCCCAATCAAGCATGAAGTCAAGAGAGCAAAACAGGGACGATTTTATTTCGCATGAAAAGAGGAAAGTTGTTTACCCTTTACTACCTCTTAGTTTCGTGAAGTACTATAAAAATATAAGCTTAGTTAAGAGCAGCGGGGAGAGGACTTCACGTAAGGGCCAAAGAATACAGAAAAGGAAGTTCTGCTCCTCCACACACTCATCCCACAACACTTCACGTCACACAACCTCAAGCAACCACCTGCCACCTCACGCATACATATCACAAGGCTCACTCATCACCCAACCATCTCCCAAAGCCACGCCAACCCACTTCCACCAAGCAGGCAGCTCACGGTGGAGGAAAGGAGCGGAGGGCAGCGGTGTGTGTAGGAGCAGCGAACGAGAACGTGCAGTGCGAGGAAGGGCAAGTAAAGTGCAGCTGAGACGCCCGCCACCCGTTCGACGAAAATACTCAACGAAGGACTAAGCCCGAGCCAAATATTCAGGGAAGATACTATGTTTTCCTATATGTTATTTTTATCCTTTGTCGTGTTAATTCCGACATGAGTAGCTAAATATTGTGTATTTGAGATGAGATGAACCCTAGCGCGATAGATCGTATGTTTAAGCGTATTTGATGTGTTGTTATTGTTATGACTCGTTTACGAAGCATATGAGTTTGGTTATGTCTATGTGATCGAAATTGTCATCGTTAGCTTGATCATGTCTATGTGTTTAAGTTAACGTAGTCCGGGAAATCGTACGCTACACTCGAGAGAGGGGCGAACGATTAGACCACTCGTAAACGAGCGGAATAAACTCATCGCTAGAGATAGGTTGAACTACCCCGCCGGATTAGAGTCAAATCTAATAGCGGATTCATCGCGTTTTAATGCGATCTTCGGTTAAGTAGTTAGGGAAGTTTGCCCAGCTACTTAATTCGTTGATTAGTTGTTTACGATCATTATATGGTAAGGCGCAGTTTCGTCAGCTCTCGTACGCATGTAGTAGGAATCTCCACGGTCTAATGATAGCTTTATTTACGTACACTTGATATTTGTTTTGGTCGAGCTAGGGGACTTCGAAGTCTCAAATACATTCGCTTTTATAAATCGTCCCAACTCCGTTATCACTATTTTATCAAAATTTCTATTTTTCGTGTTTATCGTTATTTATATTTTTCTCAAACCAAAAAGTATTTACTAGAACATTTAAACAACGGTTTTCTAAAAAATATAGTTTCTTTGGGTTCGATACTCGAATACTTGCTACTTCTATACTATTTTCGATAGGTACACTTGCATGTTGAGCGTAGGATAGTTTGCGATATTCGTTTTAATTTATTACTCGATTCGCTCGATCAAGTTTTTGGCGCCGTTGCCGGGGAACTATTGATATTCGGAAACTTTAGTTTATTATTCTTGATCTATTAAACTATAATTATTGTTATTATTATTGTTATCATTATTATTATTATTTCTACTCATATTATTTTTATTTATATTTTTTTTCTTCGTTAGTTTCACTATTTTAGTTAGTATTAATTGCTGTTATTTTATTAAATATATATTATATGTATATATTTTTTTTGCTTAATCGAATTTCGTTTGGTGTAGGTACGTTTATTAATATAAATATTATTATTATTTCTTCAAACTATCTATTTTATTTTTATCATCACTTATTAAAAAAATAAAAAAATATATTATTTATTTCCTTATTATTATTAGCGCTCGCCTATATTTATTTTTATTTTTATTTTAGCAATATATTTTGTTTTTATTAGTTTTTATTTATAAATCTCTTATTGCTATTGTAGTTTTTATTGTGCTATCTAGTGCGTGAATGCTCGTGCATGACCCGAAGGAATCCTTCGCTACCAGTCGTTGAAGGAGACCCGGAGATCGAAAGAACGTTCCGACACCACCTACGAGAAAACGTAAGGCGGGTCGAAATGGCGACTCAAAATCGTGACGAGATGCCTCTAGAAGCTAGAGAACCTCCAATGAGAGAGCTGTGGAGAAACAACACCGTAGGGTCGGTCGGCTCAGCGATAGTCCTTCCTCAAGTCCCGAACAACTTTGAGCTGAAGCATCATTGGCTTCAAATGCTTTAGACGACAGCTCAATACGATGGACTCTCCGAGGAAGACGCTTACCGACACATACGAGACTTCCTGTCCGTCACCGACACAATACGAGTACAAGGAGTAAGCCCTGAAACGATCCAGCTCTACTTATTTCCGTTCTCCCTAAGAGGTAACGCCAAGGAGTGGTATAATCTACTACCCGAACGATCTATCACCACTGACGAGATGCACGCCACCTTCATCACGCACTTCTTTCCACCGTCAAAGGTGCTGAAACTAAAAATGGATCTTACGGCATTCAAGCAAAAGGAAGGCGGGAATTTATACGACGTATGGACACGTTTCAAGACGCTTCTGAATCGCTTCCCACAACATGGTATGACGAAGAGCGAATTGATTCAGCGGTTTCATGAATCGTTGAATGATATCACTGTGCAACTACTTGACGGGGCATGCAATGGAGGCTTATGCAATTTAAGCGCAACGGAAGGGTGGAATCTAATCGAAGAATATAGCGCTTCCGGCGCGGGAGTTCAAGCAATAGAGGTAAACCACCGGGGATGTACGATGTCGATAATGCAACAGCGATAAACGCCAAGTTCGACATGCTCCAACAACAAATCGCATTGATGAATACACTATTACCCACGCTAACAACAAAACCAATTGTTAATGCTGTGCAGGTACAATCTGTCCCGAGGACTTACGCAGCTGCCCTGCCTCCTCACGCATACCCGAATTATACTCTGCCATGCGCTACATGCGGCGAAAGTCACGACGCAACACGTTGTCCAGCCACTATTCCGATGAAGCAAGTCGACTACATGGGTAACCGAGTTCATCCGAACTTGGCCTACGGTAATCAACAACAAGCTCCACCAGGATTTCAAAACCAAAGAACGCAAGGATACCATGGCGCGAATGCTGAGTCCACCTCGTATAATCGCGTTGATAAGCTCGAGGGAATGCTCGAGAAGCTAATGGGAAAGCTCGACTCTCGCTTGGATAATCAAGAAGCATGGTTGCATAACATCGAGTCCCTGCGGGCCTTAGAGAAGTAAGTTGGGCAGATTGCCGAATCAATCCAACAACGTCCTTCCGGATCGTTGCCAAGTTACACCGAGACCAATCCAAAGGACCACCATGTAAAGGCGGAGACACTTCGTAACGGGAGAGAGCTCGAGGAAGTGCAGAAAACGAAGAAGAACGTTGAACCCACGCAACCGGGCAGCGAGGCCGACAAACAAGAGGAGACTATATCTAAGCCACCTGTCAAGGCGTATCAACCAAAAATTCCATACCCAGCAAGGGTTAAACGGGAAATCGTTGATGATCAATTTGGTAAATTTCTCGCTATTTGTAAACAATTACATATTAATTTACCACTTGTTGATGCCCTTGCGCAGATGCCTCGTTGGGCAAAGTTTTTGAAGAATCTTATCCAAGCACAAGCTTGAAGACGTTTCTACCGTTGAGTTGCGAGGAGAGTGCTCTGCCATTCTACAGAACAAGCTACTGAAAAAGCTTATGGATCCAGGGAGTTTTACTATACCATGTTTAATAGGCGATTTAGTCGTAAGTAAGGCATTGGCCGATTGAGGAGCTAGCATTAATTTGATGCCTTATTCTATGTTTAAACGACTTGGTTTAGGAGAGCCCAAACCCACTAGGATGAGTTTACAATTAGCGGATAGATCTGTTAAGTATCCTAGGCGTATCATAGAAGATGTCCTGGTTAAGGTCGATAAATTTATAATTCCTGCGGACTTTGTTATTCTCGGTATGGAGGAGGATGAAAATATTCCTCTAATCTTTGGTAGGCCATTCCTCGCTACTGGAGGAACCATGGTCGATGTTCGTAACGGAACATTGACGTTAACTATAGCGAAAAAGTCACATTCGATATGACCGAATCCATGAAAAATTCCGAGAAATTAGACGATAAATGTTTTTACATTGATGCATGGAATGACTTTTTATCATTGGAGGGACTATCACAACCAGAAACGTTTGCTTCGATGTCAGGATTAGCAGAGACTGAAGAGTCAATGCATGAACGATCTTTTGAGGTTGACCAAATAGACGTAGACGAAGACGAGGCGGAACCTAACATCAACGTGCACCCGAACAATGAAGAGGAAAAAGAAAAATGTTCGATTGAGGAGTCACCAACCCTCAAACTCAAGCAACTGCCCGATCACTTGGAGTATGCGTTTCTCGAGGAAGACTCGAAGCTCCCCGTAATTATAGCATCAAATTTGGAGAAGAAACAGAAAATCATGCTCCTAGACCTGTTACGGGAGCATAAGAAGGCGCTCGCATGGAAGATATCAGATATTCGAGGAATCAGCCCGACCTTCTGCATGCATAGGATCCTGATGGAAGACGAGTTCAAGCCTGTGGTGCAACATCAAAGGCGTCTAAACCCGAACATGAAGGAGGTAGTAAAAGCTGAGGTAATAAAGCTACTTGATGCGGGAGTAATATACCCGATCTCGGACAGTGCATGGGTAAGCCCCGTTCAAGTAGTGCCAAAGAAGGGAGGAATGACAGTGGTACCAACGAGAAAAACGAACTCATTCCAACACGGACCGTTACAGGGTGGCGAGTGATTGATTACCGGAAATTAAACGATGTGACGCGAAAAGATCACTTTCCTTTACCGTTCATTGATCAAATGCTTGAACGTTTATCCGGCCATGAATTTTATTGCTTTCTTGATGGTCTTTCAGGTTACTTGCAGATCCCAATCGCACCAGAAGATCAAGAGAAAATGACTTTTACGTGCCCATTCGGAACCTTTGCATATGGGCGTATGCCTTTCGGACTGTGCAATGCCCCAGCTACCTTCCAACGGTGCATGATGGCCATTTTCGACAAATTAATCGGTGATGGAATGGAGGTATTCATGGATGACTTTTCGATTTTTGGTAACTCATTTGAAGTATGTCTTTCCAATCTTAAGGCGATACTTAAACGATGCGAGGAAACGAACCTTGCACTGAACTGGGAAAAATGTCATTTTATGGTTAGAGAAGGTATCGTTTTAGGTCACAAGATATCGGCTAGAGGAATCGAGGTAGATAGAGCAAAAATAGAAACTATTGAACGATTACCTCCACCCACGTCGGTAAAAGCAATTAGAAGTTTCTTAGGACATGTTGGTTTTATCGTAGATTTATTAAAGATTTTTCTAAAATTGCTAGACCTTTAACTCGCTTGCTAGAAAAAGATGTACCTTATGAGTTTACGACCGATTGTATGAATGCTTTTACTCTACTTAAAGATAAGCTTATTAATGCTCCTGTCACGGTAGCCCCGGATTGGAGGCTACCATTCGAACTAATGTGCGATGCCAGTGATTTTGCAGTAGGTGCAGTTTTGGGGCAGCGACGGGAATAATATTTCCAACCGATACACTACGCAAGCAAGACTCTAATGAGGCACAATCAAATTATACTACCACCGCGAAAGAATTGCTTGCAGTCGTGTTTGCAATCGACAAGTTACGTCAATATCTTATCCTATCGAAGGTCATCATCTACACGAATCATTCAGCCATTAAGCACTCTTTGCGAAGCCGGATGCAAAGCCGAGGCTAATCCGATGGATTCTACTACTCCAAGTGTTCGACGTGGAGTTCCGCGACCAAAAGGGAACGGAGAATCTTGCCGCAGACCACATGTCGAGACTAGAAGAGACACCATGCGAGGTTACAAAAGAGGAGACTATTCGAGACGAGACTACTTTCCCAATGAACACCTTTACGCTTACATGAGGTACCTGATGAACTTCCATGGTATGCCGATATTGGTAACTATCTTGTAGTCAGGATCTTACCAAAGGGATACACGAGTCACCAGAGGAAGAAATTCTTCTCGGACTTGAAGTATTACTTTTGGGATGATCCTTATCTATTTAGGATTTGTGCGGATAACATAATCAGGCGATGCGTCACCTTCCCCGAAACAATCGATATCTTGGGGCATTGCCACATGGGACCGTGCGGAGGTCATTATGGAGGCAACCGAACAGCACAAAAGGTACTAGAATGTGGATTCTACTAGCCAACAATTTTCAAGAACGCGCAAAGGTATGTAGAAATGTGCGATAGGTGCCAACGAACAGGTAATATCTCTAAGCGCAATGAAATGCCTCAGAATTTTATACTAGTTTGTGAAATATTTGATGTATGGGGCATTGATTTTATTGGTCCGTTTCCCACATCTTTTAAAAACCGATATATCCTACTAACAGTCGATTATGTGTCAAAATGGGTAGAAGCGCAAGCGCTACCTACTATTGATGCTAGGGTAGTCGTTAAATTTTTAAAAGCTTTATTTTCACGTTTTGGCTCACCTCGTTGCATTATTAGCGACAAAGGTACGCACTTCTGTAACAACCAATTTGCAAGGACACTCGAGAAATACGGCGTGAAAGATAGTGTTACCACTGCATACCATCCTCAAGCGAGCGGCCAAGTGGAGGTCGTGAACAGGGAGTTGAAGCGGATACTCGAAAAGACGGTGGAACACCATAGGCGGGATTGGCCGAACAAGCTGAACGATGCTTTATGGGCATACCGTACAGCATATAAGACGCCTATCGGATCTACACCCTATAGACTTGTTTACGGGAAATCTTGTCATTTACCCGTCGAGCTAGAACACAAGGCGTATTGGGCTTTAAAAAGGCTAAATTTTTATTTGAATCTTGCAGGTGAAAAACGAAATAGATGGCGTATGAAAATACTCGCATATACAAGGAGTGTATGAAGCTGTATCATGATCGTAAAATCGTGAAACGGGAATTCCAAGAAGGCGACCAGGTCCTGCTTTACAACTCGCGCCTACGGTTGTTTCCCAACAAGCTGAAATCGAGATGGTCTGGACCATTCACGGTGACCCGGGTATTCCTGTACGGAACTGTTGAGATCACACATTCGGAGAAGGGGACCTTCAAGGTGAACGGGCACCGACTCAAGCATTACTACGGCGGTAACATCAAGGCGCTCGAAAAAGAAACCATCCACCTCCTCGATACTACCCGGAGCTAAAGATTACCAAACTATGTCTAGCTAAACGACATTAAAGAAAGCACTACTTGGGAGGCACCCCAAGCCTATCCTATGTTTTTTCTATGCGCATTTTTAGTTTTTATGATTTTGTTTTTCAACGATCGCAGGGTTGTGTGGGGAGGAGCCGTACAAAGCATGCATATCGGACTATTCAGGGAAGTTCGCTTATCTTTCTACTTCCTCTTTCGTATGTTACATGATTGTTACGTTGAGGACAACGTAAATCTCAAGTGTGGGGAGGGGAATTTCTGTGAAATTTAGGCAAACATGTTATATATATGCATGTCTTGATTTTTGGTACAAATGTTTTTTTTAAAAAAAATTGGCATAAAATGTTTTTCCCGAAAATTATGTTTCTTATCATGAAGGGATGACTTTATTGGAATTTTGTGAGTTATTAGGATACATATGCGTAGTCTTCTTCTTTCTTACATGATGAACTTGGCAATACTTGAGAGATTCGTACACATAACCTGATTTTTGTGAGATTTTTTTGAGCCTACGAGTTTTTTTTGCTCATTTCTTTGGTTGTGTGAATCATGCTTGTTAATTTCTCTTCAGAACTTGCTTGTTTATTTCGTTTTGAAACCACTTAATGTCTGATTGCGTGAAAATGAGGAAGGCATTAGGAATTTAATCCATAGCCGAAGTATCCAACCACGACTGGTCCCCGTAGTTAGCCACTTTGAGCCTGAGCCCTTTATTTGTGAAAACCGGATTATAAATTGCCGGCCCTGATTAAGCCTTCAGACATAAACCCATTGGAGCGATAGTAGAAGTGGAGGTTGAATGCCGGACTTAAGAAGTGCAACACTTGCTAACTTTCTGAGCTGAGCGTCGAAAAAAAAAAGAAAAAATATATCTTGACTAAGAACCCTTCCTCCGATAATCTTTCACTCTCAAAAGCGTATTATCTATTTCCTATATCGAGAAGTTGAGAGAAGAAGGGCTTGGTGAAAAAAAAAAAGAGGAAAGAAGAAATGTGCGAATCTTGGCGCATTCGAGACGATGGCGTGATTCCAACACGACTACAGCTCATAGTCTTTTTACGCTTATTCCTTGCATATCTTACATATCTTAGCCATATTATAACCCGGTAAAGACCTTCCAATTCACGTTTGAACATTGAAAGTGGTAGATTTACGAATCATTTGCAAGCTTATGATAGGATTAGATTAGAGCATGACCCGAGAGAATTCACCGACATTTTGACCTATACACTGAGTGATTTCAGTGAATCCTTGTGATGTACGGATCTCGACTGGTGTTGCCAAGGAAGTCGTGTAGTTAGTTGTTGACCTCAAATGTGTTTTTCGACTTTACTTCATTATCTCTTTACATGACTTCATTCTTTATTGATAGGTTTTATGATGAATGCTTATATGCCTTAATTATTTCTTTGCTTGAGGGCAAGCAAACGCTTAAGTGTGAGGAGATTTGATAAACGTAATTTATTACGTTTATATTTGTTACATTTAGGCCGTTTGAGTTCCGTAATGAAGCCGTTTCGAATATCCTAGCACTTAAATGTGAGTTAATGGCAATACTAACGTTTCTACGGCAGCTTTGCAGCATTTTGGTATTTCTTGCAGATCACGGGGTAAACGATTTCCGATGGAGCTGAAAATTTAGCCGAAGATAGAAGACTCGTAGATATCAATTATGACCGAAGGAATTTTTATTCCGAGTCCCAGAATGGAAGATACGGATTTTGTAACACATCACTTTGCCGCGCAAAAACAACCCGTGGGCCAAAGCCCAATACTAATCAGCCCATTTAAAACCCAACTAACTTAAATCATTTCTTTTTTTGATGGGGCAGAGAATGAACGATGGAGGAGGCTTGGGATTTTTCTTTCCTTGAAACATGGAACAGACCAATCAAGCATGAAGTCAAAAGAGCAAAACATGGACGATTTTATTTCGCATGAAAAGAGGAAAGTTGTTTACCCTTTACTACCTCTTAGTTTCGTGAAGTACTATAAAAATATAGCTTAGTTAAGAGCAGCGGGGAGAGGACTTCACGTAAGGGCCAAAGAATACAGAAAATGAAGTTCTGCTCCTCCACAAACTCATCCCACAACACTTCACGTCACACAACCTCAAGCAACCAACTGCCACCTCACGCATACATATCACAAGGCTCACTCATCACCCAACCATCTCCCAAAGCCACGCCAACCCACTTCCACCAAGCAGGCAGCTCACGGCGGAGGAAAGGAGCGGAGGGCAGCGGTGTGTGTAGGAGCAGCGAACGAGAACGTGCAGTGCGAGGAAGGGCAAGTAAAGTGCAAGCTGAGACGCCCGCCACCCGTTCGACGAAAATACTCAACGAAGGACTAAGCCCGAGCCAAATATTCAGGGAAGATACTATGTTTTCCTATATGTTATTTTTATCCTTCGTCGTGTTAATTTCCGTCATGAGTTGCTAAATATTTTGTATTTGAGATGAGATGAACCCTAGCGCGATCGATCGTATGTTTAAGCGTATTTGATGTGTTGTTATTGTTATGACTCGTTTACGAAGCATATGAGTTTGGTTTATGTCTATGTGATCGAAATTGTCATCGTTAGCTTGATCATGTCTATGTGTTTAAGTTAACGTAGTCCGGGAAATCGTACGCTACGCTCGAGAGAGGGGCGAACGATTAGACCACTCGTAAACGAGCGGAATAAACTCATCGCTAGAGGTAGGCTGAACTACCCCTCCGGATTAGAGTCAAATCTAATAGCGGATTCATCGCGTTTTAATGCGATCTTCGGTTAAGTAGTTAGGGAAGTTTGCCCAGCTACTTAATTCGTTGATTAGTTGTTTACGATCATTATATGGTAAGTTTCGTCAGCTATATAACTCGTACGCATGTAGTAGGAATCTCCACGGTCTAATGATAGCTTTATTTACGTACACTTGATATTTGTTTTGGTCGAGCTAGGGGGATTCGAAGTCTCAAATACATTCGCTTTTATAAATCGCCCCAACTCCGTTATCACTATTTTATCCAAATTTCTGATTTTTGTGTTTATCGTTATTTATATTTTTCTCGAACCAAAAAGTATTTACTAGAATATTTAAACAACGGTTTTCTAAAAAATATAGTTCCTTTGGGTTCGATACTCGAATACTTGCTACTTCTATACTATTTTCGATAGGTACACTTGCCTGTTGAGCGTAGGATAGTTTGCGATATTCGTTTTAATTTATTACTCGATTCGCTCGATCACGATGGTTTCTAGTAAGAAACCATCAAACCATAAAACTACCTAAAATAAAAAAATACCAAAATGAACCCGCGTCTATTAGGGCGATGGTTTCAGCACAACCGTCGTCTATAGTGTTGTGGCCTATAATTCATTTTCTACTAGTGGTGGATTGTATTCTCCACTGGGTTGATTTGAAGGTGGCGCTTCCATGTGTTGAACATGAGGCATTGGACTATTGAAAGTCATCAGAGGTGTGTGGATGCGGGGTGTTGTGGTTTTTTGGGAGCGGGTGACTGGTCGGTTTTTTGTAGGTGGGTTGGTAGAAGAGGCTCCAGCTTCACCAGTTGGAGTCTTGTCCCGTCCTTGTCCACGGTCACCTTTGAAATCTTCTGCCGCTTCTCCCCCTCAGCGCGATCCTGATCGTTAGGACCGTCATGGCGTCGTTGGGGTGGGAGCTTTGTTCTCGACAAGTAGGCTGGGAAGGTGCTTCAGGCTATCCACAAGCCATCGATACAAGTTTTCTTTGGCTAGGGTTCGTGTTTTGATGTGAAAAGACGAGGGATTAAGATATCGTGAAGTTGGGATACGTGTATGGTGTAAGGGTTTATGAGTGGGGAAGATGGGGTTGTAGTGGTACTTATAGGTTGGGTTGGTGTTGAAATGATGGGTGAGGTTGTGATGGGTTCGGACGACGGCCTCTGAGACGGGTGCTTTCCTAGTTTTGTGTCGGGACGTCTCAATGGCGTGGCGTACTCTCTCCATGAGTCGATCTTCAAATGCTGTTAGCGTGTTAGAGAGTGCTTCCCGGAGTCTTGCCTCAGTCACGAAGGGTGACACCTCTGGAGTGGCGCCTGATGTAACGACCATCACTTTGTATACTGATTAGTGGCAGATTTTCGCAACCTAAGTCGCGGAATACCCGTCTAACAAAAACTTTTTTCTAAAATAATATATATTACATCAAAATATTCGTCCACATCGTCATCACTATACAAGGGCCGTAGCCCCCAAAATATCAAAACGCTCATAACCCTAATCATTCCACAGGTCGCATCCATGTACAGCCTCGCCCTCAAAAGTGCATGGAGCACCGCCGTCAGCCCGCCTTAGCCTCGACGCGCATCAACGCCGGGCTCGGTACCTACAACACGTAAAACCCTGAGCTATTTGCTTAGTAGGTGAAATATGCATAAATGCACCATGCGCTCAATCCCATCCCTTACATCTCACACATGCACGCTCGACTCATCTCGACTCATCACATCCCACGATACCCCGTGACTCCACACTATACACCCTCGAGTATTCCACTCAGGTCGCTTTAGAATGGGAAGGCTTCTCAGGTCTCTTG
The DNA here is from genome assembly GCA_027422505.1 of Craterostigma plantagineum. Taxonomy (NCBI): domain Eukaryota; kingdom Viridiplantae; phylum Streptophyta; class Magnoliopsida; order Lamiales; family Linderniaceae; genus Craterostigma; species Craterostigma plantagineum. The sequence goes on from JAPQWV010000055.1 coordinate 1,959,317, forward strand.
AGAGTCGCCCATTCCCGAGTTGAGGTTCATTTGCCAACTCAGATCTCTTTAGAGTGGTACGTACTAGAACTTTCCCCTCGCCTATCGCTCGCTCGGCCCACTTAGGTCTCTTTAGAGTGGTACGTACTAGAGCATGGGCAGCCTACTCAGGTCTCTTTAGAGCGGCATACACCCAAACCACTAACGTCTTAACGCTCGGGCGGCCAACTCAGGTCGCTTGAGAGTGGCACGCACCCAAGCACCATCCTATTGCTCGGTCAGCCCACTCTGGTCACTTTAGAGTGGTACCTACTGGAGCACGGGAAGCCTAATCAGGTCTCTTTAGAGCGGCATACACCCACCTTCTATCCGACACACGGACCAACACCACTCATCGACTCCCCTAAACGTACCGTTCCACACGGTACTCCATTCCCTCGCACTGACATGGAATGCAAGTGCAGTGCAAATAACATATAATAACGTGCAGCAAGAATACATATGACGTGCGAAAACATTTAGAACATGAACAACATGTGATCCATAAAATTCACGTAAACATATAATCACATAATCACATAATTCATATAATTCACATAAAAGGGGGTTACGTGTCGTAGGTGGATTTCATCTACCTGTCTTCCGTAGATTATTAGCTATTAGTCTTGTGGAATTCTCAGTCCCTGACCTTAAGTACAAAATTATAATGTTAGTCTTTCGCCTAAAGTTCCAAATTTTTCTAAATACGGAAATATGCTCGCATGAAATAATATTAGACTAATGAATATTTTTGAAAGGAATTCGTCAACTAGCTCGATTCGCCAAGCTGAATTCCTATAAGTTCGCAAGGTCGGTTTGATCATCATACAGTTTGCCAACCTCGTCGCGAAATAACTCCGCCAAGGGTTCGCGAAGCTCAACCCGTGAAATGCTCATTGATTCGTCAAATAAAGCTTCCAATTCGTCAAGTGACTCACCAAGTTTACACAATGAATAATTTTTATTATTTTACTTCCTTAGGTTTGATTCACAACGTGGCATACATTTGTGAAGTTTTGTGTTTACAATAATATTATTTTATTCACATGCTCCACTCAATTCGTAAAGTTGATTACATAGTGTGCCTACTTCGTGACTTATTGGAATTCGTGGAATCACTTCACGATCTTCACAACACGTGGATTTCCTAGTTTGCGAATCCTAATTTACTAAGCTTACATGGTTTGCGAATTCAACACTTGTGAGGTTCGCGGCTCAACATATCTCTTGCCTAATTTATTTAATTCGCCAACCTTGTGTAATTCGGGAACCTAATTCTCTAACTCCAAAACATATCCAACACTTAAAGTTCTTAAGGATTTTGATCAAAAACTTTCTTTTTCCAAGAACAGTATGAGTTTTCCTAAGAACTTTATCCAATCTACACCTCTTTAAACTAAACCCGTGTAAAACCGTGAATGATTTTTTCGTCCCTAACTATTTTCATAGCATGTTATTTCCTAAACACTAACAATATCATACTTCTCGATCAAAATATGGTTCTTATAAAAAAACAATTAGAATATTAACGGAACTTGAAATATTTCAAAACCCTCAAGAACTAACATATTAAAAACCCTAATCGTATATAATTTTTCAAACTTAATATTTCCTAGAACCATTTAGTATAGGGATAAAAACATGAAATAATGGTAAGAAAATTATACCTACTTCAAGTCTTGGTATAATCTCTGTTCGCTTTCTCTCCTTATTGCTATTTGTGTTTTCGTTAGTTATTCCTTAATGATATGTAAATTCCCTTCTTATCCCAAACTTGGTGTTTGCGTGTGATATAATACAAATGACATCAACACTTGAAATTAATCCTTATCACATCGTATGTAACATCCATTATTTTATTATGTTGATTTCTCTCAACATTAGGTTGTCGAATTATACCCATCGATAATGTTAAGTAATTAAGGTCTCTTCCTCGTAGTTCCTTTCGCACTAAAAGTGTATAGTGAATTTCTTTAATTTCTTATCCTATCTTAAATAATATATTATATTAACTTTTCCTCATAGCTAAGTCATCGAGTCCCATGGTAAATTTCCAAGTCTATGTCTTTAGTTATTTATTCTACTAGTGCAAACCCGTGCGTTGCACGGGGCTATTTTTTGGATTGAGGTATGTACTGAACGTGCATGTTTTTGAAATGAAGCATCTCTTGTTTGGTATGTGGAAAAATATGTGATTAAAAAACAGAATAATTATTAAATTTGGCAATAATAATTTATTTAACGTCGGAGTAGCTAAGACCAAATACTGGAAAACACTGCTACGGTGGGAAAGACAGAATTACTACTAAATGCGGGAATGATAACTTATTTATTGTCAGAGTAGCTAAGACCAAATACTGAAAAACACTGCTACGGTAAGGAACTCTCTGAATTGTTGGATTAGTTCCGGCGAAACATCGTACACGTCATCTTCAGCAAACATGAAGGAAAATGCTGATCGCAGCACATATACTCCACACTCGCCGCTGATTCATACAGGAAAAGAGAGAAACAATTTACGTAAGAAATCATGATTCTACAAAATAAATAGGGTGACGGTTTTGCACTACCTCATAGTCTGCTGGGGGAAGTTTGGATCCCTAAAAACAGCGAAGTCGACGATGGAATCAGTGATGCGCAAATCTCGAAGAATATATGGGATCATAAGCCGTGTTTTTTGAAATGCCTCTTCGAAGAATCTCATATCTCTATCAACCGAAGGTTCAGAGTCATGTACTATTATTAACTGTTTTTTATAATCAATGATGCACAGTATCCAGTGACATTGATTTATGTTGACTGGGATAACGATAAGATCTGTTTCCTTCCAAGGAATAGACGGCCAATCCTCAACAATTCCTTGTACATATGGTTGAATGACAGATAGATCCATACATCCATCGCTCGTATACTCTGCTGCAACTATTTGGTTGAACGCTGTAGGCATAAAAGAAACTCTCGACTTTGGGAAACTTGCATGTGCTTGCGTCTCCATAAATCCTCTTAAGCATTCGTCCATGTGCTGGTGGAGATTACAATAGAATGCATAATAAGAATATGTGGAAAAAATTAATAGATGCTTAAGTATTGTACCTCATCATGTAGCCAACTTCCCTTCGTCATAAGGTTTTTGAAGAATTCTTTGGCGCGTTCTTTTCGGAACAGCGTGCCGACACAATCTCCGTCATTTATTGTTCCTATTGTCGCCGATACACGCGGAAAGAATTTTAACATCCTGTTGACATGCACCGCAAGAGTTTTCTCTGCCGGGACGTTTTTCGAAATCGAACGGTGTCCCTCTAACATGCTTGTAGTTTTTGTCTTAGATCGTTTTTCTAATGGATCCTCTCCTGGCTGACTGGAAATATTAGTGTTCTTTCTTTTTGCTTGCAGTTTCGTCTCCTTAGTTGTAGGTATGCTTGTTGTGAATGCTCTCGTCTGTTCTCCGTCAGGTGCCGGGCTTCTCTTACCTGTAAGAAAATCGGACGTCAAGTTATAAGTAGTAACAATGTTTTCAATTTTGCTGAATAATGTTTCACATACCAAGGGTTTCTTCTATACGCGACAGCCTCCCATCGATTACCGAGTAATTTTCGTTAATCTTCACTGTTAGGTCGTCGAACATCTCAGTATCATATTGGACATAGCCATCTATCTTACGTTCTATACGATCAACAAATTCTCTAGCTTTCTGATGAAATCCCGCAACAATGGTGTCTAAATAATCTCTTATTTGATTCATCATTTTATGGAACTTTTTTTTGTATGTTTGTGTGTATTGGTTGTAAAATTATCGAAATGATTTGATTTATATAGAGTGTCGATGTTAAGGAACTGAAAAGACACTACTCTCAAGTCGTAACTTCTCAGTAGAATGTATTGGTTTGATTTGTTTAAATGAGTTCTATGATTAAATGTATTTAGTGGGCATTCGTCACTGTCTTAATTGTTTGGATAATATTTCGATGTGTCTTTTCATTTCCACAGTCATCATAATTACGTAGCGAGTAGTTTAATTTGAGTAATAGATCGATACGCCTTTTGAGTGGAATGGTTATCATGATTACAGAGTAATTATTGAACGGTTATATTAATCCATTGTATTGCGTTAAATTTAGTAGTGTCTAGATGATAAATGATGCAGTTATGTGTAGATTAAGTGTAACAGTAATATAGCGAGTCTCGTAATTTAATTATGTTTAGATGAAAGGTAACAGTAATATAGGTACATAAATGAATTATTTGAAATCGTGCGACTGAATTTTGCACTGCTGTTCTGCAGTTGTTGGTAGTGTACTTTTCGTTTACAGTACTGTATGCCAGCCGTGCAGCATAGGTCATCTTTTGTAATTACACACAATATTTCTGTAGGGAAAAACTTGCACTACTACTGGTTTGACCACAGGATTTCACTACTGAAGAACTGCAGCACTGAGGATAATTGCACTACCGAACAGATTTGCACTACCGAATAACTGCACCACTGAGGAGAATTGTACTACCGAACATATTTGCACTACCGAACACATGATTGCACTACTGACGAACTACACCACTGAGGAGAATTGCACTACCGAACAGATTTGTATTACCGAAGAGATTTGCACTACCGAAGAAAATTACACTACCAACCAGAAGGTCAGTAGTGTGTAATTCGGTAGTGCAATATGCAATAGTTCATCCTATGTACCATTCAATTACACTACTGCGAAAATGTCAGCCGTAAATGCGATGGGATATATGATACTTATGCAAATCGCGGGTCTTTCCCTTGTTATCTTGAATTGCATTTTGAACGAAGAACAGTTGTCGATTTAATCGCATCCTATTTTTATAACAATATACAAAATTGAAGTATTATGTTATCAAATTATGTTTAGCCGAATCATTTCTGGCCAAAGAATTCCATCTTGCATTGTTATCCCTCCTCGAAAGTCAAACTCCATCTTGCCAATGTGAAGGTCCATTCCTCTTTGTCTCTCTCAGAAGTTGATTCAATAGCGATCTCTGAGAATGTGGTACTACTCATCAATTTAAATGGCTACTGTTAGATAATTTATAATTAATATAAATTATTATGTGAATGTGAAATTTAGAAAAATATTTTTATTTAAGAAATTGGGGTTTGAAAATGCTATTGGGCTTCGATTTTGGTCCAATAACGGACAAACTTGTAGAAGTCCCAACTTCTAGAAGGTTGGGTTGGTGGCTTCGTAATTGAGTAGTTTTTTGGAGTGATTAAAAAACCACTCCTCAACTCACGTGTATATCACAATTATTTAAAAAAACAAAAATTTATGGATTTTTATTACAAAATTTTGGCTATAAATAGGCGATTAAATCTAGGTAGAAAACACAACAAAAATAATAAGAAAAATAAGATAAAGAAACATATAAATATCTCTCAAAATTAATTCTGCTATCGTTCTTTTTCGTTCGCAGTCTGTGTCGTCATACGTGAGGGAGCTTGTGTACTACACAATCTTAGAATATTGTTTTTTTTTCGTTTGCCAGCCAACAATTACGTAATGAAGGGACAGTCAAACAGTTGATCAATGGAAATTCAGACCTAGATAATCACTACCTTGTATTATCTGATCCAAGAAAGGGGTGATCGTCAAAATAGAGTACTTACACTACTATTATCAGTACAAACAATGTACTTATAGAGTACTTACCACCGTCCAAAAACAAATCAAACTATGTTAACTTCAGCCAAATAGAAACATTTTACTTTCACTACTATAATGTACAGTGCAATTCAAGTCATTACATACGCTACTGTTACCAGCAGTGCAGTTCAAGTCACATCGTTTCAGTACACTACTGTCGAAGTATAACTCGCAATTGCGAGATATGATATACTTCTGCGATTACCCCGATCAAAATTGTCACAACAAATACCAAACATAAATGGTAATCATAAAAATTAAAAGTTATTCAGTTTGGTTTGATGTCGACTGTTTCTGATATGCATATGAATTTACATGCGTATGAAGAATAGCCGCAACATTTATTCAGTTGATAATATTTTCGATGTTTTCCCAACTTTGAATATTAACATTTCAAAAATAAGATGGTCAGTAGTGTGGATGTAGGTAGTGCAGTTTTGAAACGTTAAGCTCGTGCACCTGAGCATGACGTCTGACTGTTCTTGAGTAATTAGAAATGAGATGAAAATTACAAAAGTCATTAGACAGTTCTGTACTAATACGTTCGCCCTGCATTATAAATAAAGTAGACTGTCAGGAACTACTAATCTTCATTTTGTGGTGGCCAATGCCAGTATTGGAAAAATACGGAGGCCGTCAGATATTTCTTGAACTCAAGAATGTGTGATGGCAATATCATGTGGATCTTGTCGTTTCGAAGAAATGATGCAAACGCATTCCGCAGCACATGTAGGCCGCTGTCTCCGCTTTGAGAGCAGATGCATAAAGTTGGAAAATGTGATATCCAATAATTTAAATGTAGCACTCAATTATATTATGTATAGACAATTATGCTACCTGTTAAGCTGTTGCAGAATATTTCTATCCCTTTTTATGGAAAATTGCTCTCCACAGTCTTTGACGCCTATCTGTTTGAGTAAATACGGTATGATTAATGGCGCATCACCCAAGGCTTCTTTTGTTTTCCGCAAGTCCTCATCCGACTTTGTGTCTGAATCCAAGACCGTAATGGTTTTTGTAGCTGGGTAAGCAAAGCAAAGCACCCAATGTTTCTGTTCAATTCTGAGCGGGAATACTATAGCTTTAGCTTTTAGCCAGCTGAATGATGGCCATACTGCAAATTTGCCCAGAATGTAAGGGAAGACATTGTCTAGATTCAAGTTTCCATCATTGAATGCAGTCCCTGTAAGGAATCGGCTGAAATTTGTACTTGCGAAAGCAACGACTTTGAAAGCATACTTGCACAGATGCTGCATCTGTATGAAACCTCGCAGGCATTCATCTATATGCTGTAATATATGTCAGATGATTGCCATAAGTGTTTACTATAGATAGTGCATATTTATGTAAAAAAGAAATCCTTACAGTATCACGTAGTTGCCCTTTTTCTGCGATGAGTTCGTTAAAGAACAGCTGTCGAAGGATTCCTCCCTGGAGACTTTCTCTGTAGTCGTCTGGGTTCATAGATCTTATCATTTTTACAGCTTTTGGCCACATCTGTAGCTTGTACAGTATATGTTCGTCAATTTTCGGGGAGAAGTAAGGCACTCGAGGCGGAGTTTCATCGGTTGCAGCCTCTGTTGCCGAACTGGTGATTGCATGTACTGAAGGGTTCGCTGCTATAAAGATTTGATTAATTAATTTATGAATGTTACGTTCTTATTAAATTGACAGTTGCGTACCTTGCATATCAATCTTGGCATTTATGTGGTCGATCTTTTTTTCTATTTTGTTGATCACATACTGTAATGGTTTCAGTTCCTGTCCTAGCCATTCTCGCTGCATATGAATTCCTTCAGCCGTCTCGATGTTGGTCAACCTCTCACTGATGTGATGCAGAGCAGCTTCAGTATTGGTTTTCATTTGGTATGTCTGCTCTGAATTCCACTCGACGGTGTACGCCACGTCATATACACCAGCCAGAACTTCGGAAACTTTTGATTGTACGCTTTCCAAAAGCGGTCCTTCCTTAACTGGCTCACAATGCTCATGTTCTGTTTGTTCTGGACCGGCAAGTATGACATTATATTGACGGTTATATAACATATTTTGTTATAACGTAATTACATTATGTCATAACTATTTGCGTCTTTTACCTGTATTTGATTGGACATAATTTGGAACAGATTCTTGTCTGGTTTCTGAAGGTATGGACGGCTTTTGTATTTCCGCCTCGTCGTCCGTAGAATGCAACTCTTCAGTCTTTTCTTGTGAATCATTAGGTTGACTGTTGCAGTTTCGTTCGTCACCTCTCATTTCTTGTAACATTTCTGGCATGGTTTCATTCCTTGTTTCGTCGTGATGAATGTCATCACGATTACTCTCCAGAATTCCAAGTCCTTCTTTGAATTTGTTAGGTGTGTTCGGTGGCCCTGATGCTTTCTCCCTCTCTTCAGTTTCTTCTCGACACTTCTCACGTTCAACATGCTGTTCGCTTGTGTTGGTTGCTGAATTTATCTCTGATATTTGCCCTATTGTTTTTCTTACTTCCGTACATTCTTGCGATATTCCTGGCATGGTTTCGTTTCTTGGTTCGTCATGCTGAATGGCATCGCTATAACTCTCCAGAATTCCAACTTCTTGGACGAAGTTGTTAGTTGTGTTTGGTGGCTCTGATGTTTTCTCCCTCTGCTCAGTTTCCTCTTGAGACTTCTCGGGTTGAATGGGCTGTTCGTTTGGGCCGGTTGCTGAATTATTCTCCGGGATGTCATGCCTTATCTTTTTTCTTAATTCTGTATTTGTTATATCCATATTGGCGATTTCGTGCCTCTTCTTCGTTCTTATCTCCAAAGCTGGCGGGTCACTGTGATCATCTGGGACCGATGATGAATCTGAACTGCTGGAATATTCATAAGAACTTCCACTCTCATCTGATAATGATTTGATGTCTGGAGATTCTGTATTTTGAAACGACATTCGGCACACTGTACAACCTTGTCTGACATCAACAGAGAGTGTGCGTATCTGTAAGTTGATGTTAGTTGCTGGAAATCGGCTTTCACGGAAAAACAACTCAGCCAGTTCTTCTGCAGTTGGCTGTAGCAGATTGTTGATTATGTCTGTTTCGGCCACTGCTTGAATAATCTGGTCCATCTTTGGTGCATTTTTCGGACTCCAATCATGGCTTTTCCATAAGCACATTCGCGGCCCATTGAATTCTGGATTTTCAATTCTTGTAGCAAACTTATTTGCTATTCCAGGGATGCATTCATAAGACAGAATCTGTTTTGCGCAAAGTAAAGATCTGTCAATACGTCGTTCATTTTGGCTCAATACAAAGATATAGACAATTTCATGTGGAAAATAAACATGAAAGCAAACCTGAAGAGGATGTACGAAGCCCCCCAAAGTCAATGCCAACGTTCTTCTGCCTCCATTGTTGGCGACAGCTTCCCTATTTGATAGTATATTTCTCTTCATCGATGAAAGCACTTTTCTATAGCCGACGGTTCCCCATGGGTAACTGTTAAACGCGTCTAAATCACTCACTAAATAGAGAAAGGTTTTGTCTATCAGTACTGATCTTCGTGTAGTTTGCTGTTTCAGTACACCTTCAACAAACAATACACTGGCTAGCTTCAGTTTTTCTACATTACATCCGGTTGAATCTGAGCCGGGCATATCAGAGAATTTATCGATTGCTTCCTGAAGGGTGATTTTTGTTTTGCCAGGGAAGTGTTCTGCCAGGAAATTCTGGTTCGGATTTATTGTACGTGGTGTTCCAGATTTCAGACCTGTTAATATAGAAAATTCCATTTGCGAGAACCGCATTGGATTTTTTTTTATTATCATCCATAGGTCTTCAGAATCATCCACCTCAACCTGTGACTTCATCAGAAACCAAATTATTTGGTTGGACAGATTGAATTGCTCCGCAGAAATTATCAACTTGGCAAATGGTGATTTTTCTAGAAACTGCTGCCGTTCCTCTTTGTTGAGCTGATTGATTATTAGATTGCTGAAGTACTTATAGTCAGCACAAATGCTTAACTTGCAAGGAAGAACAGCCTGTTCAGAAATTTGTGCCCTAAGTGTCACCTGTATGAAAAAAAAATCATTTAGAGTGATTTTTTGAAGCATAGAATCTACAGTTATGCAGGGCGAATTTATTCTTTAGAAAATACTGACTCAGGATTTCGCACTACTCAGGAACTAATCAAAAGTTGAAAGTGCCACACAGTAACAGGTGCACCAATATAAAAATGTTGACTCTTTACAGTAATAACACGAACTTGTCATACGTAATAGTTGATTTCTTGGTAGCAGCATAGTATAACAAATAAAGTAAGATACGATTGCATAACAGAATGACGACAGAGGAAGGAAAGACATGGGCAGTTCAATCTCAAGCACTTATACTTGGGAACTTCATTCAGAAATATAAACAATATAGTATTGAACTGCGTGAGACGGGTCATCTTTAGAAATTCCATACCTGCTTCGTTGTTGGATTCATTGTTGCGTTGCTGATTTTTTCCCCCTTTCCTTCGTTGTTTACTGTGGTGTGCTTTAGTATCGCTTTTCATCTCCAATTTTCCCTCTTTAATATTAGGTTAAAACGTGGATTGGTTAATCTCGGGTTTATGTAATTACTCGTGTTTTCGTTTCGATTTATGATTACGATTTATGTTTTGGTATTTGCTCTGACGACTTTGGCTGGGATAAATCGCATGTCATATCTTGCAGCTGCGATAATACCTAGACAGTAGTGTAATCAAATGTTACGACTGAAATTGCACTACTGATGGCAGTAGTGTAAGTAATGACAAATTGCCCCATCACTAAGGGTAGTGTAAGTAATGACTTCAATTGCACTACTGAATCTAGTAGTGTAAGTAACTTGTTGTAACGTTTTATTGTAATACAGTAGATCGTTTTAGTGTAAGCGAATTGTTTGTATCTGACTTAAGTTTAATATAGTTTGATTTATTTTTGGACGACGTTAATTATTTTATTTCACACACCTGTTAACAGTAGTGTAATTAAATCGTTTTTATATGTCCTGAACTCAATATAGTCAATGTTTTTAAAAAATTCGTGTTATCAAATTCCCGATTTTGATACACGTTTTCATTGGGAATCAATGATTTTTGTTGCAGTTTTGTCTGTGTTCCCACAATTATGTTTAACATTTAAATTTGGAAAATCCCTTATGCCGTTTCAGTAGTGCAAACACTGGTCGTGTAAAAGTTCGGTAGTGCACACAGTGGGCGGAGCTTAATCAGACTTCAGTCAGTCATCATGTTGCACCTATCAAGAAACAATCTCTCCGGCGCTATAAATCCCATCTTAGGCCAACGGCTTGAGTTCCATGTTGGGTTTATTAATTAAAGTTTTGGCTTTAATTAAGTGGGCTTGTGAATGTGAAATTTTGTGAGGGAAATTAATGTGGGCTTTTAGTAATTGGGCCGACCGACGGAATCCTTCTAGAATGATTCCATATGGCGGTCATACAATTCTGTTCGATAGTGCAGTTCTCTTCAGTCGTGCAGTCGTGCAACTTCATCAGTAGTGCAACATGTGGTCAAACCATCAGTAGTGTGATCCTGTGGTTAAACCAGCAGTAGTGCAAGTTTCGGTAGTGCAAGTTTTCGGTATTGAAACTTTCAGTAGTGCACGTTTTCGGTAGTGCAAATTTCGGTAGTGCAAAGTCGTCGTATTCCCTACATTCCATACAAAGACATCTTATTAAATTCCCGATTTTGATTATATTATAAACGTTTTCATGGGGAATCAATGATTTTTATTGCGGTTTTGGTCTGTGTTTCCATGATTATGTTTAACATTTAAATTTGGAAAATCCCTTATCCCGTTTCAGTAGTGTAAACATCGGTCGTGTAAATATCGGCAGTGCAAACATCAGTCGTGGAAAATATCAGTAATGCATAAATGGCATAATTTCTGAATACAATATATTCATGCAGTGAATAATAACGCTGGAATTAATCACATATCTTTTTACATAACATTGAGTAGCATGAAATAATATGAACCTATATAATCCATGTCTGGAAAATCCCTTATGCCGTTTCAGTAGTGTAAACATCGGTCGTACAAAATCTTCGTAGTGCAGACATCGGCCGTGCAAAATGTCTGTAGTGCATAAATGGCATAATTTCTGAAATACAATATATTGATGCAGTGAATAAATAATGACTCTGGAATTAATCACATACCTTTTTACATAACACTGAGGAGCATGAAATAATATAAACCCACATAATGCATGGCAAAGCTACCTGCAAAACAGAAAATAAAAAAAAAATTTATGCAAAAGTTATGCAGTATAACTGTTTGATGAGGAATGTTTTTCATCGTCTTGAATATTGAAAGAGTACCTTTTTTTGTAGCGAGTCTTCGAAATTCTTAATCTGCTTTTTACTCTGTAGAAGGATGATGCCAATGGTATCTGATCTGCAAATTTAAAATATAAGAAATTATCATTATATGAATCAAGTATATTAAATGGATGTTCGATGCCTGTAATGTGCAAATCTCTCGCCTAAATGTTGTAGACCTCATGGTAAACAATATTGACTATTTCATCATCTTCATGTTCGTCTTCTTTGAAGCTGAGAATCCTTATTCCTGCCTGTGATGTTGCGCGAGACAATGCAACGTACAGTTGGCCATGAGTAAATACTGGTTTTGGTAGATATACTCCAACCTTGTTTATACTCTGCCCTTGACTCTTGTTAATAGTCATAGCATAGCAGACTCGAATCGGAAACTGTTTGCGGCGCAATTTAACTGGTAATGTGCAGTCTGTTGGCGAAAGGACAATTCTTGGAATAAGTACCTTGTTTCCAATATGTGATCCTGTAATAATTTCACATTCAATCACTTTATTGCCCATACGTGAAACAGTCATTCGCGTTCCATTACATAAGCCTTCTTTCTGATTGAGATTTCTCAGCAGCATTACAGGAACTGCCTCTTTCAACAACAGTTTGTGATTTGGAAGACCAGAGAATTCAAGAGTGTTCAGAAAGTCAACTGGATACATGTTTCCAATTTCACTCTCGTTTCCTGAATTGATTTCTATAGTATCCGAGCTTAAATATTCAGTTGCTTCACCGGAGGACATTGACAACATGTACCTGTTAATCTCATCAACTGTTTCATTTCTTGGACTGAGTATTGCCCTATCTCTGAGATATGTGTGATCTGAATTATTTTGTTCGAAATCGTCGTAGACATATTCTGCAATCTCTTTGACAGTGTTTGTAGAAGCCTGAATAATCATCTCAGTGGGAATTTTCACTACTTCTCTGCCGTTTATTGAAGCGGCTGCTGGATTACCATTTCCGACCTGTAGGACCCAGTTTGCAAAATCTATTTCAGACTGATATATTCTCATATTCTTCTTCAAGGCGTAGCAACGACAATTGTTCCACAGGTATGAGCGGTTTATAACTGATTCAACAATATCTTGTCGTGTACCCTTTGGAATTACTGGCAATAATTGTCTAAAATCTCCTCCAAGCAGTATAGTTTTTCCTCCAAATGGGATTTGATCAGCACCTATGTTTTGAGCTGACATAAGATCCCGTATTGTTCTGTCCAGTGCTTCGAAAGCAAATTTGTGTGTCATCGGCGCTTCATCCCAAATAATCAATTCTGCACGACATATGAGGTCTGCTAATAATGTTCCATGACGTATATCGCACATAGAATTTTCACGTAATGTCAGTGGCAACTTGAACCTCGAATGAGCGGTTCTTCCACCTGGTAACAGTAAGGCGGCAATCCCCGACGATGCTACAGGAATTACTATCTTGTTTTCTGACTGCATTTTTTTTATTAGCAAATTGTACACATAAGTCTTCCCCGTTCCTCCTGGACCATTTAGGAAAAAAAGCTGACCATCATTTCTACTAACTGATTCAGTAACAGCATGAAATATTGCTCTTTGTTCTTCATTGAGTGTAGCAATAAGCTCCTCCAGTGTGCTTACGTCAACACGTAAGTCTAATTCGTCCATGAATAATCTGTTGTCAAGATCTGTCAGAATACTATCAGGCGGAGTTGGCATCCCAGGGAAGTCCGCAAGTGTTTTCGAGTTCTGTTTTAATAACTTCTCTACCTCAATAAGAGTGTAGTTTTGTAATTCCTCTTCAGAAAGGTTCAAAGACGAAAATGTGAACAAACGTCTTTGTCTCCATATTATATCTTCCGACAGAGATTTCCAGAAACTATTCCATAATCGTAAGGGATCTGTTATTTCGCAGTATGTCAGCAGTGTGGCAAATAAATGTCGTAGTTGATTTGGAGTTGCCCATCGATCAGCTTCCTCCATAGCTTGATGCCATTCAGAATCTCCTTCTAATAATCCTCTTCTGTGACATGCTTCTTTGAAACTTTGTAATATATTTCCGTCTACGGTTCGTATATCCTCATAAGAAGTTGGTCCTTTAACAATCATGAGCAACATCTTCATGTAGTAAAGTTCACCAGCAGTCGGATGAATATTTACAATTCTTCCAAGAGAAATTCCTTTTTTCCGTGGCTGCCAAGATCTTTTATCATCTTTCCATACGAATCTCGACGGAAATTGTATGTAAGTGAGAGTTCTTGCTTCTCTATTACGGGAATTTGTTAACATCCATTCAGTAAACATGGTTTTCCGAACACCATCACGTGTTAGTAAACTCTCCAAATCAACAGCATCGTCATAAACAATACTCTGTTGTCCTTCAAGATGTATCGGAAGTCTTTGAACAGCTGGCAATCTGTAATGTATGTCAAATTGAAATATTCTCCACATAGCTTCGCAAGCAGATAAGTATCTACAGTCAAGATATCTCTTAATTTCGTCACTGTCATTACTAATTTTCGCAGAGCTACGAACTTTATCGCCAGCTGGATTTGTGTTTTCGATGATCATTGTCGCTTTGTCGACCCCCTTTGTAATATACTTGAACAGGTATTTGATTGCCTTACTTCTATTGCACCATTCGACGTTTATATGAGCATGATATTTTTTCAGAAGTGGTAGATTGTGCGGCACAACATAACTATTATCCATGCGGATTTTCTTTTTCATAACATGAATTCTGTCTGTTTTCCGTCGCCGATATTTCACATAACCATTATCGTCCACTGTAGTCGATTCATTATACTGTTTAGGGAACTTTTTTGTGCACCTGAAATTTTCCATACAGGCATTGTTTGGTCTGTCAGGCCCACATGGTCCATGCATCATAAATTGTCTGACCAAATAATATCCTTCCTCGTCGATATTTCTGTCAGGAATCTCTGCTGATATTACTGAGTCAACCTCCGAAGGACTTGGATGACCGTCATGTCCGCTTAGCCAAGTCAATATATGTGCATGTGGCAAACCTCTTTTCTGGAATTCTATTGTATACAAAACTGAAGCAAAAAGGAACCATTTACGATCGAATAATGTTTCTGAACTATTTTGCTTATCATTCGAATAGAATATATAATGCCATTAGAAAAAATACCTGCAACAACAGGTCCAAAAAACAATCCTTTCCGAATGTCAGAAATTAAGCTGTCCAATTTTATCCTGAAAACTCGACATTGCAAATCTGGCCTATCATTAGAACTGTCATTGCCATATTTCGCCAAATGGTCTGTAATTTCATCCCAATTAGGATTCGCTGTGATTGTGATGAACAGATGTGGATTGCCATACCATCTGCATAAAGCGAGTGCATCATGATAGTTTTCTAACATATATCTGGGAGAACCAGTGAACGATGATGGTAAGACAATCTTCTTTCCAATTGATCTTGCATCCGTCTCTCCTTTTGTTACAGCATCAACAATATTATTATAAATATCTGCTCTCAATGTCTTTTGGTTATTCCTTATCCAACGCAGTCTTCCTGTTTCAATAGCGGTATAAGCATCGACAACATACTGATGAAGTAAGCGTCCAGCTCGAACAATACCCAGTCCTTCTGATAATCTTGTCTGTATTTGATATGCATAGAATTCACGCATGGTTATGTGACGTCTCTTGATGGGACTCTGCACTTCATCTGAATACATTATTTCGTCATGGAAACCAGACTGTCCAAATGGGAATAGCAATGGATACTGCATGGCCATGAAGGATGGATGTGATTCGCTGATTCTCTGCAGCGGACCATTTTTGGTCTGCACTATGATGTCTCTTTCTCCGATTGTTTCAGGAAGGTCGCCAACTATCAATCCAGCAATCTCATCACTGGAGGGAAGTTCATATTGTTTTCCTCGATCGCCTCGTCCAATTAGTAATATTGATAGTTCGGCAGTTTCGCCCGACTCATATCTGTCCCGTGCGATCCGGAAAATTTTAGCCAGTTTATTGCATGCATCCATCATTTGAATAAGCCCAGTAACCACTTCTGGATCCAAATTTTCCGAGCTTTTTTTCGACAACGTACCTAAACGGTTAGATACTTCATTTGATGTGTCGTAGATGTAGAGCTGCGCAAATTTTGGGGAATGACCTTCAGCGGGAAGTAATGAACCAATAGTATGACAATTTTGCCCATGAATTCTGTATACGTATGAACCTGCGCTTGCCTTGACTTTTGTGTCTATTTTTGCACCCATTGACGTGAATGAAAGGATTGAGTTATAGACCCTTATAGATTGCCGGAAAGATCTATCGGATAACTTTTCTGCAAGATACAATGGAGGTTCTGCAAGAGGAGGCAGTGAAACCCTTCCTTGACCACAACACAGGGAAAAAACTGGTTTGCCATCATTGATTTTCCGTTTTACTGATTCTGACTTCCACATCAGTGCATGACAGTAATAACATTGAGTGATGGTGTCCGTTTTTTTTCCCTGAGAATTTCTTCTGATTCTTTCACTTGATACGGAATCTGTTAAAACAAACGTTTATTTCATATTAAAACATCATTTTCGACATTACTACATACACATTTAGAAAGTTGTAGTACTGACATTTACCTTGTAATGAACTTCGAGGTATCTGTTCATTGTCTCCAAATAATTTTCTATGATCATTATGCGAGAAGCGTTTCCTCTTTAATGGCGCTGTTAAAATATTTGGATATTAAGTAAGTATATCAAAATCGCCATGATATTCGAATCTGGTATGGTAAAACATGACTAATATTATTGTTGATCAAATTTGCTATACCATTCTGAAGATGATCGATAGAATCATTCATATTTGTTTTTTCGAAAGATTTTCTTCTTCTTTTGTGTTGAATGCTTGCAATACGATCTACAACATCAAAAAAAAAAATTGAAGAAGGATGCTATTTTCATAAAAATTATATTGTAATACAAAAACATATGGCGTTACCGAGCTGCAGATCAATTTCGGAATTTTTCTGCATTATTGGCATATATTGGTATTGGAAAAATCTTGAGGAGTCTTGTATGTTTTGTGCAAGTGTCTCATAACTCTTTAACAGATTCCGGCAACGATCATGCTCATTTTTTGAATGACACTCCACTTGTTTTGAAATTCTTCCGGTCAAACGATCAAGAAATACAGGTAGCTCATGAAATATCTTTTTGACCGAATCTTCAAAATCTTTCTCCATAACTGATTCTTTAATCTTTGCGTCACTATAGATCGATTCTATGCTGTTATACTGATGTCTTTTCAGCGATGATAGTCTAATGCTCTCTTATAATGTAAAGTTTAACTTGTATAAAATTTCTCATCTTTATAATTTTCTCTCATCTAACAGCAATTATTAACATTCTCCTAGCTATCTGAAGAGGCACGTTACATATTTATAGTTGTTGTTTCGGCATTAGATGCGTCGCATGAGATACAGCTGAATATAATATATCATCGGATATTAAATTGTAACTATTAATGTGCTGAAAAGATTAAATGAAATTTTATTTAATTTTTAGACAGTGGTATAATATTCACCAATAATTGTATTTATTTGTAAATAAAAAGTATTTTTTTCCTGGAAAACGTTATGGAGTATTAACTAATGGCATCTGTTTATGTTCTTTTGAATGTATGTTCGCTAGCTTGATGCTATAGTTGATATGAAACATGCACTAATTAATTATATGGAAGTTAACTTAATCGTCATTTTAAGGATACAATGCATATTCGGCAGATTACTTAATGCTATAATTCATACCAATCATGTAATTGTTCAAATGCTATCATTAATTATCTGGAATGTGATGCGTCAAGCTATAACCAACTGGAGCCCAGTAGTGCAGATATCTTTTCAGTCACAACGATTCAGTAGTGCAATTGCTCATCCAGTAAATCCCGCAAGTAAAAGTTTTCATCCCTACGATTTCAGGACTGTAAGTGGTGTGTTTTGGGTCGTGCAGTGTAAGATAAGTTGTTAATTGAAACTTACCAGTCCAACGATCTAGGGCATCACACAGCGATTAGATACAGTGCAATAAGAGGTTATGCTATTTTTGGCACGAATGCGAATCAAACAGTCTCGTAACATCTAATTTATAGACTGATTAGATCACATAATCTCACAACATAAAGTTACCGTGAAACGAAACTATTACGTATACGAATGGTAGAAAATGGAATGAACAAAATCTCAAGCACACGTTTTCCAATAAACGTCATCAGATACTTAATTTAAAACATAGAAAAGCATAAAACATTCACTTGATCTCAGACGGCCAATGCCAATACGACAGGAACATAGCGACTGTTAAATAGTTTCTAAATTTAGAGACGTCCAAACTGGCTAGTTCAACCATCGTATCGTTTGCAAACATCAAGGAGAAGGCATTGCGGAGCATGTGTACACCAGAATCTCCGCTGGGAGAGATAATGATCAAATTGTCAAATTATTAATGTGTTTTAGGCAAATTTTAGAATGACCGAAATATATCCTATAACAAAAACAAACATTAAGTTAATTAAGTATAAAAAAAAGGGAGAACCTGCATCTCTGTTTCGGAATCCCAATATGCTTCTCCACAGTAAATGGGTTTCCGCAAGTTGGGAGGCGTAAATCTTCTTGGAGAAGAATAATGGCAGATTTTATGCTCTCAAAAGCATTGTCTGCAATCTCACTTTCATCAGCAGTCATTGAATTAGAATGTATGATGGTTAGTTTTTGTGCATTTGGTGAGAAAATGCACATGATCCAATTGACATCGTTAACCACCAGTGGAATCACTACTGTCTCTGACCTTCTCCATGTGCACGAAGGCCACGAATCCACCTTACCAAGAACGAATGGCCTAAGACTGACTAAATCTATTTGTCGGTCTGCAGTGCGACGGAGCGTTGTACATTTGGTAAATGCTGTGTTCATGAATGAGACCTTTTTCCTGCTACTCGTGCATCGCTTTTGCATCTCAATGAAGCCACGCAAGCATTCATCGATATGCTGTAAAATAGATATAAAGCAAATAAATAATAATTTAGGTAATCAAAGCGTTAAAGTCTCAATAAATTAATGCATGACAAACAAAATACTTACATAGTCTCTCAGACAACCACGATCCTTCATAAAAGTATGCAAGAAATCTCTACTGAGATCAGTAATGTAAAGTCCCGGTACTTGTCCATCGGCCGACATACAACGTATCTTTTCCACCGTTTTCGGAAACAACTCTAGCTTCGATGCAATGTGCGCCTTGAGTATTCGGAACTCACGCAAATTTTTTTTGGGTTTCTTGCGTGCAATTGGTGTACTTTTGTCGGGATATTGCAGTCTTTTCGAAGCCAAACGTTGCAAATCAACATTGCGGTGGCTGTTTTTGAATTCATCCAGTGTTAAATTATCGAAATAATTAGCACCC
Source organism: Craterostigma plantagineum (assembly GCA_027422505.1). Taxonomy (NCBI): domain Eukaryota; kingdom Viridiplantae; phylum Streptophyta; class Magnoliopsida; order Lamiales; family Linderniaceae; genus Craterostigma; species Craterostigma plantagineum. The sequence goes on from JAPQWV010000055.1 coordinate 1,978,762, forward strand.
CCATGAAAGCCGGTCCGTCTCTTTTCATTTTCCTCTCGGACTTCTCTATGTTTCACGCTTGGGCCTGCATCTGTTGCTACAGATTTCACCGATTTATTTATTCTGCTGCTACAGGTAACAGAACTCACCACTGCAGGGTTCTTTTCCGCTGGGACGTCTTTCTGTTTCAGACTTGGGCCTACATCGGTTCCTGCTGGCTTCGCCGATTGATGCTTTCTGCTACTACAGCCAACATAATTTACCACTGTAGGGGCCTTCTGCAGCGGGAATTTCATCTGATTCACACTTGGTCCTGCATCGGTTGCTGTAACAGAATTCACCATTGCAGGTGTCTCCAAGTTTCGCTGCATTAATAGCCTTGTTCGGGTGTCATCTTGAAAACAACTCATCAAAATATAAGAAGAGTTACACTCTTCCTCCGTTGGTTCTAACACAATCTTGTGCACGACTGACGTTGAAACTGCATTGATTACATCTTCAAGTTTAGGAGATGCCTTCTTTTTCCAAGGATTTGTTTTCCAGCGACACATTCGAGGGAGCGTTGGATCCACGTCTTCAATCCGGGCTGCAAACTTTGTTGAAACACCAGGCAGATATTCATATGCAAGCACCTAATACAAACAGAATAAAATAATCAATTAGCGAGTTATAGAAGGCAAGAAAGAATGTACCTTTATAAAAAAAAAAACATAATCATACAGGCACAAAATAATGTAATTCACATGAAAGAATACAAAATAAACCTGAAGTACGTGGACAAATCCTCCCAAGGTCAAAGCTCGATACTGCTTTGTTTTTGTCTCTGTAACGCAAGACCTAAACGAAGACAGGTCCCTCCTCATTGATTTACGGACCTCATTGTATGCAGCAGTACCCCACGGGTAATTATTAAAATCATCAAAATTGGCAGCTAAATGAATTAAGTTAGAAGGAATCAGCATTCTACCTCTGCCACTTCGTTTGTAGAGAACTTCAGCAGCAAAGATTATGCTCGCAAATTTGAGCTTTTCAATGTTGACTGACACAGAAGATGAGTGGCTGCTCATGTCTTTAAACTTCTCAATGACATCATCCACACTAACTCTTCTTTTTGTTGGGAAGTGTCTCAAAATGAAACTATCATTCTCGATAATAGTCGGCAGTTTTGAACATCTCATTCCAGTTAATAAACAAAATTCAGTAGCAGAAAATCGGACAGGCCTTCCTCTCACAAGCATCCACACGTCATCAATTCCATTGTCTTTAATCTGACATTGCATCATATACCATATTAGCTGACTTGAGAGGTTGAAATTTGGAGCATGCGCAATTAGGTTTCCAAATTGAGACTTCTCAATCATCTCTTTCATCTCTGCTGCATTCAGATTATTTGCAATAATACTGCAGGTCCCTGCATACTCCGAGCATATCGCTAATTTGCACGGTACAATTCTATCCTGGGGAAGCTCGGTTTCGAATGACATCTGCAGCAAACACATCGGAAACAATTTATATACTGCAAGCCTAAAAGGCGAAATTGAAAATTTTTATAATAGTTGGCAAGTACATAAAATTTTAAAACAATATATCTCGAAAACACAAACGAATCAGTAACATCATTGAAGAAGAACGAAGCACATCACATACCCCATCGAGAATTATAGCCATTCGTATAAGCGTTCTGTAAGATGCGTAACTCTCCTCGAAATAGATCAATACGGAAACACTTATAAGATTCGCAAATACTCTTTACCGTTCGTTTGACGCAATAGAAGACCGATTTTGACCAGGTATGAATAGGTTGTGCTTTGATTCAGATGACCTAGATGTTTCGATTTGGATGACCTAGAAATAATTTGATTTTAATTATTTTTTAAGGTAATTTTCTTTTTTATTATTATTTATTGCAGAAGCTCTCGCTAACAGTGATTACAAAGAGTAGGTCCGGGTAGGGTTACGACAGTGTAAATATCACTGAAGTATTATGTTTTTTTCTGTAAGTTAGTAGCGTTAGTACCCAGGTCTCACACAGTTGACATCTTATTTTTTATAATTTTTCTAAAGTGAGAATTGAACATATATTAAGTTCCATGATCATGAGTCGGAAAAACGGTACAGAAAATATACATAGATATCATATCATCGTTTTCATTTACAGATACAGAGCTGTTGGCAGTGCAAACTTATAGTTCATAAAGGAAATCAGATCATCAATGTAAAAATATCTCAATTCAGATCTCATCTAATCTCATAAAAAATACAGTAAATTTTGTGCAATTTGCATAATCAATTTTTATTTGAGGATCAAACCTTTCGATTTTCGAAGTTTTTATAAAAGTTTTATGTACCAGGTGTAGCAGGAATTTTTGTGCAACGCAGAAACGCGACTACCTTATTAACACCACAGTCATTGTAATAACAAAAATAGACGTTTGTTGACAGTGCAAGGGAACTTTACATTATAGAGAAGTATGAAGTGCACAATCTGCCACTTATATCCATCTGTTGCATGCGAGAGCTACCGTCAGATATTTTCTGAAATCTTCTATCTGACGCTTGGTAATGCCGTAAACGGAATCATCAGAGAACATTAAAGCAAACGCCGAACGCAACACGTACACACCACAATCCCCACTGTTCCAGAAGATTAGGATAATGGATCAACGAATCCAGGCAATGGCATGTATGAAATATATGTATGAATGAAAGCACAATTTTTAACTTACGCAATAGCTTGCTGAGGGTATTTTTCATCTCGCACAATGGTGAATTCCGTACGGTCAGTTGTCAACGCAAGATGTTCAAGTAGAAATTGTATGGTGTGTAATGTCTTACGAAAAGCATGGTTGAACAATCTCATGTTCACATCACACGTTTGGTATGAATCGTGAACGACAACAGTCCGTGCTCTGTAGTCCACTATTGCAAGAACCCAATGACACTGATTGACGTTCACTGGCACGACAATTAGATCAGTTTTCCTCCATGGTGTTGCGGGCCAGTCAGCCAACATCCCTTCAGCATAAGGTTTGATCACAGAAAGGTTGTGCTGCCCTTGCAATAGGTATTCTGATGTAAAGATGTTGTTGAATGCAGTATTCATAAATGCAATGGAACGGCGTGCAAGGCTTGTTTTTTGCTGAAGTTCAATAAATCCCCGCAAGCATTCATCAATATGCTGCATGAAACGAAATTTAATGCAAGCATATTACGACAAATATGATTGGAAAGTATCACATGACATACCTCATCAAGCAGCCATTCACCGTTTGTCATCAGAGTTGTTAGAAACTGTTTGCCGCGCTGCATACGTAAATATCCGGTAACGCGCACATCTGCGCTCATATTTTCAATGTTCGTGGATACATCGGGGAACATATCAAGAATTCGACTGATACGAAAATCAAATGCAGTTCTGACAGAAGTACTTCTTCCAGCATCAGAAACAACATTTGGCGATGAATCCGTCAGAATGACTGTTCGCTTTCTGCTCTTAACCATTGCTGGAACTGTTTGTTGTTTTTTAGGTTGTGGTTGTTGTTTCTTCGGCGGACGTACATCAGTACCTGTTGATCGTTGCGGATTATGCGGTTCTGTAGGGAATGTGTTACCTGAACGTTGATAACTAAAAAGATTAATAGCAAGATAAAAATGTAATAATGTTTCTATCTATTGTCAGGAAACAGTCGTTTACCGATTTTTTTTTCTATTGTCAGCAACATCTTATTCATTTGTTGAAAATGTTGATCAATCATTGTTCCCATACTCTTTAACATAGCGGCATGAACATCGTATTTTGTTTGCAGCGCATCAAACCTCTGCGAAGCATGCTGTGCATAATCATCCATCTTTCTATCAATACGGCCAATCATCTGGCTTATTGCACTCTGCAATTCCGCAAAAGTTCTTTGTAAAAAATTTCTAATCTCATTCATCATCTCAAGTTTGAGTAAAAGTTTCTATTATTATTTTTTCTCCTACATCAATGAGATTTATATATGCAAAATAGTAACCTACATACATTGGTCCAGAATAAATGTGACGCCTACAAACACGTCCACATGCAATTATCAATACTTAATGAAGAGAAGATAATACGACCAACCTAATGGGTGCTGAAAAGATTAAATGAAATTTTATTTAATTTTTAGACAGTGGTATAATATTCACCAATAATTGTATTTATTTGTAAATAAAAAGTATTTTTTTCCTGGAAAACGTTATGGAGTATTAACTAATGGCATCTGTTTATGAAACATGCACTAATTAATTATATGGAAGTTAACTTAATCGTCATTTTAAGGATACAATGCATATTCGGTAAATTACTTAATGCTATAATTCATACCAATCATGTAATTGTTCAAATGCTATTATTAATTATCTGGAATGTGATTCGTCAAGTTACCAACAACTGCAGCCCAGTAGTGCATATATCTTTTCAGTCACAACGAACAAATTTGGATTTTCGATCATCTTTTGATAAAATAAGACGAAAATCAAATTTGATAACTAATTTGAAAATTTTACATGTTAACTTGGAATATGATGTAGGATGTCCGATTTGCTTTGTTGAGAAAAGGATATCCGAGTTAAATTTGTCAAAATATGAAGTTGGTAATCCCTCAAATATTCAGACGTAAAGACCATCATTTCTATAGTAATTAATTAGCTACTCATGCACGGAATTTTAACGGTTGGATGAATTTATACAAACACAACGGTTGGTTGCCTAATAATGAGATATACGTGTCAAATAAAGCGGTGGAAATCTAATCCATCAATAAGCTCATAACACGTAATTTTATTAAGTACTGACGCATAAGACGCAAGAAATGTGTTACAATAATTATATGCTTATAAACCCTAAAGTGCCAACTCAATCTAACTTAGACTCTATATAAATCATATCATTTTCATAATTTTACTTATCGTCTGTAGCTCTGGTATGTAGAGCAATTCTCTTCAGTGGTGCAGTTCACTTCGGTAGTGCAATTCCCCTCAGTCCTGCAGCTCATATCGGTAATGCAATTATCGTCAGTGGTGCAGTCCACATCGGTAGTGCAATTCTGTGGTCAAATCAGCAAAAGTGCAATCATGTGGCCACATTTTCTATCGTGCAGCTCACGTCGATAGTGCAATTATCGTCAGCAGTGCAATTCCCATCGGTAGTGCAATTCTGTGGTCAAATCAGCAGTAGTGCAATCATGTGGCCAGACCACCAGTAGTGCAATATTTTCTTTATTTGCTTATAAACCCTAAAATGCAAACTCAATCAAACTTAGACTCTATATAAATCATATCATTTTCATAATTTTACTTATCGTCTGTAGCTCTGGTATATAGAGCAATTCTCTTCAGTGGTGCAGTTCACTTCGGTAGTGCAATTCCCCTCAGTCGTGCAGCTCATATCGGTAATGCAATTATCGTCAGTGGTGCAGTTCACATCGGTGGGGCAATTCTGTGGTCAAATCAGCAAAAGTGCAATCACGTGGCCACATTTTCTGTCATGCAGCTCATGTCGGTAGTGCAATCATCGTCAGTAGTGCAATTTCCATCGGTAGTGCAATTCTGTGGTCAAATTAGCAGTAGTGCAATCATGTGTTCAGACCACCAGTAGTGCAATATTTTCTTTATATGCTTATAAACCCTAAAGTGCAAACTCGATCTAACTTAGACTCTATATAAATCATATCATTTTCATAATTTTACTTATCGGCTGTAGCTCTGGTATGTAGAGCAATTCTCTTCAGTGGTGCAGTTCACTTCGGTAGTGCAATTCCCCTCAGTCGTGCAGCTCATATCGGTAATGCAATTATCGTCAGTGGTGCAGTTCACATCGGTAGTGCAATTCTGTGGTCAAATCAGCGAAAGTGCAATCATATGGCCACATTTTCTGTCGTGCAGCTCATGTCGGTAGTGCAATGATCGTCAGTAGTGCAATTCCCATCGGTAGTGCAATTCTGTGGTCAAATCAGCAGTAGTGCAATCACGTGGTCATACCACCAGTAGTGCAATATTTTCTTTAACACAATTCGGCAGCGCATCATGGAGAAGTAACTCATAAGTCTTGAAATTGCAAGAGCTAAACCACACACGCCCGAATCGCAGAAAGGCAGGCATGCAACATCACTAAAATTACGTCTTATTTTGCAGGATTCTAAATAATAACATTTAACGAACATCCCTACAATGGCATCCAATATGAAAACTACTTGAACTTCTCAATCTTTTCCTCCTTTATCTTCTTACTTCTGACATGAGGGATGCGTTCGGCGTCATCACGCTTAGCCCTCTTCAACGTTGACAGAACCATATCGAAATCGTCAGCGGCCTTTTCTTTTAAAATGAGGTCTCTTGCAACAACAACAGACTCCTCAACGGGTTTACAAACAGCAGGAATGCGTTCGCCGTCACCACGCTTAGCCCTCTTCAACGTTGACAGAACCATATCGAAATCGTCAGCGGCGTTTTCTTTTAAAATGAGGTCTTTTGCAACAACAACAGACTCCTCAACGGGTTTACAAACGCCACCCTTAGGCATTTCTATACAGTATGTCGGTTCTTCCGGGAGGACGCATTCAACCGGGGATACCACCTCCGACAGAGCCTGCGAAACCTGAATACAACTCATGAATCCACCAAGCTACATATAATACACCGACACATTAGACCACAACTATTATAGTAATAAATGTTATATACACCGTTTACCTGAACAGTATCCTTCTCATCAGCCGCGCCTTTAATAGCATGTATCTCATCCATACGGGTCACCGTCAGGCTTTTATAAGAACTCCGAAAATCGAAAGGTTTGATCCTCAAGTGAAAGTTGAAAATTTTCCCGACCAATGAACGGATACATTCAGGAAGTTCTTCTTCATCAACGTTTTCACCATCTATCACACTTTTCTGAGACAATTGGAACACTGATCATGATACAATTATTCACAGTATATAGTCAAGCATTCTCGCCTACCAAACCGTTCTTCAAATCTTCAGCCGTTGTGTTTGTGTATTTTTTGGCTGGACCATCAAATATAACGAATGTACCGGTATCAGTCCCATCATCAACGATGGCCTCAATACGGAACCTACACAAAGTAAGAAAGCAAAAAAGGAATATTCACAATAGGTCACTTTAACAGAAATTATAGTTTCCTTCATTACAGTGCACAATACCGCAAAACACCCAAAGCATTCATATTGTCGCATTTGTTGCAGGTCAGTGCGCTTGCGGACTTTCTCAACTTTGACGAACATCTCGAGCAAGAAATATAGTTCCAACCACTCCGGCTGACGACATCGGTTATTTTAGCTTGACATAAAAAATTGCGGTCCTATGGAACACAAAACATTAAAAGCAAAGGAGATTCATGCGACTATATGAATACATGAATACTACCTGCTCGACTTCCGTACTGAGAATCGTGTATATATCAGACAATGTGCTTTTTGTGGCTTGCCTCACACTGCTAAATGATTGTATGGCTGTCGAAGTCACATGTACATTCATCCTAGGAAAAATAAATATAACATATGAGAGTATCGCACCGTTTGATATACAAATTAAATAATGTGAAACGACATGTCACCGTTTGCGGAAATCGGAAACGGTTGAACTATCTCCATTAATATAAAGAGCAGTTGCAGAAGTTGTATTCAAATATAAGCCGCCTGCGGGACACATGTAGTCAGAAATTATTTCGGAAAGAAAGTATCAAGTATAGATGGAATAACCTGAAAATATCTTTGGATTTATACTCGTCACGATAACCACGATAGTGTCCCCAAAAGTTCCTTTCAACCTCTTGTAAAACTCTAGTGCTTTATCATCCCAAGCTGTAATAGTTGCATGATGTCCACTGCAATGAAAAACATGGTCATATCATTATAACCCACACAACAGAGACAATAAATGAGAAGGGAAAATTACATCGGAAACTAAAACGCACCCTTCCAAAATTACATTCACCATCGTACGTGTTGAATTACTATTGTCATCTGGCTCAACAATGGACGAAACCACCGCAATTACATCTAAACAAATATATACCACATGAGGCCTACATTAAAAAATAAAGCAGAAACACATTTTATAGACATAAAGATACAAACCTGGCAAATACTCACGCCCACCAGCGCTTGATTCAAAATATTCAAAAGAACGAAACTGAAACTTCTCCTTTTTGACGATGACACCATCACCAATATTGCGAACCATTGTCGTACGGTTAGTATAACGTATCATATAACGATTCTCTGTTGTCCGATATGTGTGCGGAGCAGTGACAACATCAAAGTTTGATATGGAAAACAGGCAGCCTTCCTCAAGCAGGCCTTCAAATTTTGGAACGACCGAACTATTGATTGTAGCCTGAATAAGAGTATCCTATAACGGAAAAAACTAACATTAGCTTAAGTTAAAAAAACAAAAAATGAAAATAAACCGAATTTTTCTCACCTCTTCATCGAGCAACATTAACCCAACGAATATCAGCTCCCCATTTCTTCTAAAATTTGTAGCTCTCCAGTAACGAAGCAGCCTAACAACGACGGTATTGTCGCCCATCCCAGGACTCAAAACACTAAGAACAGAATGATTATTTGGTGCAGCCATCATGAAAGAAATGATATATTGATATATGTACTTAATAATAGCCGGGAATAATATAAACTGGGGTGACAAAATAGTTATACAGTTCTATCATATATAGTGGCAAAATTAAAAAATTTAACATTAAACAATTTATTGTTATAATTATAACTCAAACGCTCCGACTATAATACGATAAGATTCATTGAATGAACGTTCTAGTTCGCTACAATATACACGCATAAGCCTACAAAATATCGTTATATGAAACGGTTTGATGCCACACATTAAAGGCAAACCTTTGAGTTCCACTAATATAATCAATCAATTAACGTTTTACTAATGTTATACACGCATAAGCCTACAAAATATCGTTATATGAAACGGTTTGATGCCACACATTAAAGGCAAACTTTTGAGTTCCACTAATATAATCAATCAATTAACGTTTCACTAACGTTTCACATGTTACTCGAACCATCACCGTAAATCCCACAACATTCAGACCCAAAATGGTAATTGGACTTTCTAGCGCTGACGTGTCACCCAGCGATTGGCTATAGGGGGGGTCAATGAGAGGTCAACCATTTTACTTTTAATAAGTATATGATTATTTCAAATATCACGTGGTTTGAATTTCTTAATTTCTTTATGACTAGTTTCTACAAAATTATATACTTTAAATAAAACTCCTCCTAAATCCCATCTAAATTTATGCTAGGTTAGAATTCATAATAACACATAATTAAATAGCCACATAATATGGAATCATGTATCCACATAATTTGCAGATAAATCATATATTATCATGCTCATAAATTTTTGGGGTATTACACCTGATTGGCGTATCACTGTCACAATGTCAGGATAGATATTTGACGTGCCGCCTCAAAGAGGACTTGTGAGACCAGGGCACTGATGTCTCATGTTCACAACCAATGAGTGAACACCGTCTCAGTGGGTTGGCCCGTCGCTGCTTAAGAAATTGGTAGTGAAGTAACGGAACTTCCATCCAACCCTTGAGATGACACCTAGCTAATCATGTCTATGGATGTTGTGACAGTTTCTAAATGAACCTATGTAGAAGGCGAGATCGACAGTGGCTCCGGAGTAATCGCTGAAGCGTCCACAGCACTTGTTGAGACCTCTCGAGGGGCAAGGTGGGAGTTGATTCGACTGGCATAAATACAGACTTGAGTTGTATACTTTGGCATCTGGGATTCTTCAAACGAGTCTGCAATCATCATCGGATGTTGTGCCTTCCAATGAGGTAGCAGTAGGCGTTGGTACTCGTGGTTCGTCCTCGCGAGCTGGGGCCATCACTTCCTGCTCTGGGACCACAGCTTCAATCGTAGGTGCCTCAGTCTCGGGAGCTGGCACCTCAGCTTCGGGTTCCTGGGCCGCACTACTTATTCTAGGGCCTCAAGTTCTTGCCTTGGTGATTCAGAGGCAAAGTCGGTGGGAGGTAACCGAATCATCGCCTCTGTTGGTGATCCCCATAGTAGAATCGGTAGGCGGCATCTGAGGGAATGGTCACGCGGAGGAGCTCGAATGGGATGAGCACAGGCGTACTTGAAGATCCAGCGCCTTGGAATTATGAAAACATTTCAATTGGCGATAGGCATGGAATCTCCTCAGGGACCTCAATGAAATGTTGAATCATCACCGAAAACCAACGAGCATATGGTAGGTATTTAGACCTGCCCAGAACCGTAACCGGCGGTTAAAACCGGTAACCGCCGTTACGGAACCGCCGGTTACCATAACTGGAACCAACCGTAACCGGAAATCGTAAGGAGCAGGTTAGGAACCGCCGGTTAGAAGGTTTAAAAAAAATCAAAATTTAAATTTTAGCTGTTGGCGCACGTTGAAAAACTTTAAGAAAAATAAAATTATAGCCGTCTAACCGGCTGTCACAATGGCTCTTAGACGATTTTTCCAATAAATACCCCCTACCCCCGCCCCCTATAAGAAAATCACAACTCTCTACTATCTCTATCTATCTTAATCTCTCAATCTCTCGCTCTCTCACTTTCGCAACGAAATCCTGAAATTAAATATAACTCGAATTAAAATACAACACCCCCGCCCGCCGTCCGCCACCCGCCGCCGCCTACCGCCCCTGTCCCCGCCCGTCGCCGACCCCACCAGCCGCCGTCGATACCGCTGCCGACCTCCGTCGCACACCGCCGCTGACCTCTGGCGCCTGCCACCCGCCGCCCGCCCACGCAACCCCGTTGCCCGTCGCCCGTGCCCATGCCACCCCGCCACCCGCCGTCCGCCGCCATGCCACCCTGCCACCCGCCGCCATGCCACCCCGCCACCCGCCGTCCGTCCCCACGCCACCCACTTGCCACCCGCCGCCGCCCTGCCACCTCCGGTTTTGGGGGTTTTCAATTTTTATCTAGCGATATTTTTCGTGCCCGTGTAGTGTATTTTTAGATTTATCATCGTGGTGGTCGACGTGGTTCTCGTGGATTGAGGGCTAGTAAAGGGAAGGAAGTGGTTGGTTGTTCATCGCAAGATGACTACCAGTACCAAGAATGACCCGACGAGATGTTGGATCTCTCTGGCGTGCTCGGCAACGACTTCACTGAGGACGCGTTGACGTATGAACCACTGGGAGATTTAAATCCAGGTTACATTTAATGCCCATTCATTAAATAAGATTTAATAAAACTAATGGGGCTTAATTGCTATTGGTCTAAAGAGATCTTAACTACTACATCGATGGAATGTACCCTGTAAATAGCTAGGTAGGTCCTCTCTCCACACTAACGTATCATATCATATTAAAGTAGTGTAAGGGCCATGACCAAGAGAGCTTAAGAAGCTGTTTTATGCCCGACGTCTTCTCGAATCATCACGATGAATCAATGTTACTGTTTATATTTTATTATCATGTACATGTGAATTATGTTATTTGAAGATCATGGAATTATGTTTGATTGAATTATTGTAGCAAATATGCTTACAGCTAATAGCACCTCCATATGAAATTTGACCCAAGACCTTCAAGATTTTCGTTAACATCTCTTGGGCTCTCTAGAAATGCCGAAATAAATGGTTATATGGAGACGCCCAAAGAGATCTCCAAAAAATCAAGCGAGTGAATATAAATCGACTTTTATGCCAGCCAATGAACATTGGATCTCCCTACCTACGGGATATTTATAGCTCCATTTTGATGGAGCATTTCATCGGAATTGTAGCTCGTGATTCGATTAGAGCATGTGTCACGTCGTTCTGTGAATTCCTGACGGGTGATTTGGATTAGAAAATCATGCAGACAGTCGCAGCTCGTGCGACCATCTCATTCACGAAGTAGGGTTTGGACTAGTATCCAAATCAAAGGGACTGCGAAAGCGTCATATATATGCTTACTCATCCAGACGATCGAACGTGGACGACATTCGCAATATTATTTTAGATAGTGCGATATGGTCTTGTAGTTTCCGGTTAGAATTAATTTCGTCAAAAGACAATGTGGTAGCATCATTCATTAGCTAAATATCTAGGCTACGGAGGTGAGGGCGTTCAGCCTCGACCCAAGCTATGATGTTATGTTACTTTCTGATTTGCATAATAAAATTTTTCTCTGGCTTAAACATGAATAAATATTGAACAATTTAAAGATTCCAGATAATATATTTATGTGGTTAGAGGAATCATATGACGAATTTAGATAATGGCATTATTTTATTTTTTTCATCAATCTTCTATATTATTTAAATTTTATGTTGGGTGATTATTCCATCCTATTAGCACTACCTACTATAATAGGCAACTAAATCTCCACTCTTCACAATGACTCGACAAGCACTTGCTAGAAAAAGAAGCATTATCTTTCGCTCTTTTATTCGCAGCTGCCCACCACAGGAAATGGAAGAAATTCTATTTCTTCAATGTCGGCCACGTTGTTTAACCAAGTGGAGTAGGCACTACATAAATAAATTAATAGTTGTGTGTTTTTCTCTACACATATAACCTTCTGCTACTGCAAATCTCTCTATACTGTGGTGCACATACATCATCAACACTTAAAATGAGAGCTTATGAGAGCTGTCGTGCTAATGTTCTTATCCTTGTGCTTATTGTAACCCTTGTGTTGTTGATCAGTTTCCCGCTACATCAAGCTGCAAGAACTTCATATTTCTTCGATCCGGCATCAGGTGATGGTCTTTGACATATATAACCCTTTGTAACACGCACAAACTTGTTAGTAGATACGATTGATAAAATTATAACATTTCTTGATCTAACAATAATATCTTTATGGTGTGTAGTACCTGTGGTTCCCAAGCTCAACGGAGGTGGTTATCCGGCTCCAGTATGCAACAAAAATAGTAGTCCTGTTCATTGTTAACATATCAGAAGATCTTATAATAAACGAAGACACGACCTTTCTTTACAGCTATTATTAATAACACCGATAAAAATAATTATGGGTACAACTTAAGATACAATATGTAAAATCCAGCTTGATATTGGTAGTTATCCTGTCGTCTACTCAATATCCTGTTAGACATACACATATAATCATAGTTTCTTTGAATTCCTATGAACTCACAATAAAAAGAAAAAATAGTCCAGCGACTACAATATGCCACTATAATCTTTAAGCGAGTCGGATTTCAATTTATATCGACTAAAAACATGGTTCGCCGATGCGGATGCTTGCGTCGATGCGGAAACGATCGATATGGATACATTAAATTATCGCGGCACAGTCACGGACGATACACAATTTTTGTAAAAAATCCCTATAAGCAATTATAGATGTCAAATATGTTCATAGCCAGTATTTAAGGAATATAAATAAATTCACCTTGTAATATTTAATTTAAAGCATATATTTTGATACTATCGTACATATTTTTGTATTTAAGCCCAATCATTAAACCCTAACTAAAATCTTTTCCTTATGCGCCTCATCTTCTTCTTCCCCATATCTTCATCTTCTCTCGGCTAAGAAAAAAAACCAGAAAAATATGGAAAAGCATATGTGGACGAGATGGCCGATGTATTGCTGGTAAAAACGATAGCTCGCCCACGTTGATTCGCGGTGGCCGGTATCTCGCCGCGACAAACCCGACACCGTTCTAACCCCTCTCTCTGGCGCGGAGGGTGCCAAGTACGTTCCGTCGCGGCCGATACAGTCGATGTCGCGCCGATACGGCGAACCTTGACTAAAACGTTCGCTTAAATAAGAGTATCTATCAATGAGTAGCGACTAACCACTTAATCTTTTAACAGCTAGAGAGTCCCTGATATGTAAAAAAAATTCCCCACTTTACCCAGCGATCACAGATCTACCACTTAATCTACCTCAGACCCCGCACTCCACTCAGGCAGGTCTGCATGTACATCTATCTTCGTTGGTTCTCAGTTTATCTTGTTTCTTTTCAGTTTCGTAATATCATCCCTGTTAGTTATACTTTCCCATATTATTAGTTGACGGCGTATTATCTTTCCATGTGTCTCGTGAAATTTTTATGCGTGATATTGATCGAAGAAAAATAATTGACCACATACTATTAATAATATTAGTACACATATAAGAAAATAAAAAAATATAAAATAAAAAATTAATAAATACAATTAATAAACAAATATATAATAATAAATATAATAATAAGATTAATAGGATAGTTTTTTAATCTTATTCTTGAACTTCTTTTTTATTTTTCTTATTTTTTTTATATTTTAAATAATATGAATTCGCACATTCTGAATCCATAATTAGTTTACATTGGTACTAATTGTTTAAATGCAAATATCTTGTTGCTCATACCCTCACGCCAAATTCTGCATACATGTTGTGGGGACCATGTATCCATGCTAATTGAATAAATTGCGTTTTAAATGTTCATGACTTGAATTGGTTTTATATGTTTGCATGATAATCATTTTAGGCGCATTACGCGAGGGGAGCAGATATAAAAATCTTGCATTAGCTCCAAATATTTTTGACGTTTTCTCTAAGTCTTTCAGAATTTTTCGAACACAACGAAAGAGTTGAACGTCGCGAATCATCAAGGCATGGAGCAAATTTCACTCGCCATATAATTCAGGGGGAGCTTGATTAGAATAATTGTTGATTCTAGTATTTTTGACATTTTGCTCTTAGTGATACAAAATTTTCAAAAATCGTCCATGGAGCCAGATGTCACTATTCAGACTTTCTGGGAGTTAACTGCGTTTATTTTGAATCATAAGTGGAGCATTATAATGTGATTTCATTGATTTAGGGGCTATTCTGATAACAGTAGAAAACTTATAAAAAAATGTTATTTTCACACTCAGTTTCTCGAGAATTTAAATGGGCATATCTAATCTTAGAACCTAATACGTCTTGTCAGCCCATTAAAATAATTAGCTTTTTGCAGTCGAAAAACTATGTCTTACGCAAAATCATGGATCGAAAGAGAAACAGTGTCGATTAAAATTTCTCTCACGAAACATTCTGTCAAAAAGACGACTCTGAAATACTCAAAAGACGATTTTGTGTGGAAAATAAAGATTTTTTAAAGTTGATTCGACAACTACTTGGTATTTGAGTGTGATTATCTTTAGGTCCTCGATTATCAACTCTAGGTAATTCGATTAGAATTGTAGAACATTTGATTTCGATCGAAAAACCTTATTGAAGAGCTTTGAGAGAGATTCGGTTAGTGAGAGAATGATTCTGTTGTTTCTCTCTCTAGAATTGGATTGTGAAGCCTTTCAGATCAATTGACTAACTTTTCCTATTAAGCATAATGTTACACTAGTATTTAGACCAAACAAAAACTTGGTATAAATATAAGTTAAGTCCTAATCCAAGGACAAATACAAATAAAGCCCTAATCTATGAAGACATCTAATTAAATCATAGCACAACTAAAATTGATATTCTACATTCTTCTCCTTTGTGTTTGATTTCCCTTCCGGGCTAGCTGTCCTCGTCGGGCATAGTATGACCTGCGCAAGCCCAGCGCATGCTCGTAGTTTCTTATAGTGTCTCTCACCTCCAAACGTTCCTCGATGGCTTCAAGTAGTTCCATCAGACGCGGTTGTTCTCTCACAAACCTATGAAGCTTCAGTATGGTCTGTCGATTGATGTTTTTCAATCTCTACACTATATTCTTTCTGATGACCTTGAGCGTCCCGTCACAGAATTAACATCAACATATTCTTCTTGGCAATTGGATTGTGGTAGGTGATTCCTAAGACTGAGATTAAGTGCACGTGATTGTTGGGAAGCCCTTCGATCTCAGGTCCTTTGTTGAGCGGAGCGGTCATGTTGACCTTCTTCATATTGCTCTCCAGAGTCATCTGAGGGTCGTGTGCGGCATGGTACTTGACCTAGCGCATCATGAACCAGTAGAGTCCCTCGAGTCCTTCCTTCTTTATAAAGCCTTGAGGACCCTTGTACTTCTCTACCTATAGCTGGTAGAGATGGTACACCTCCTCAGCAGGGAGGTAAGGTAGGTCACTCTCGCTTAGCTCTTCTCGAGTTCTGTCTGTCCGCTCTATGACATAGAATGGAGTTGGAAGACTGCCTTTCGTACAATAGACACTTAGTAGTTTACAGATTGGGGATACATATTTGAAATGACACTTCAATTGTTCTTTTGGAATCCCCAACCTCATATCAGGTGCAAGGTGGGTTAGCATCTAAAGATAAGTCATCTTCTTTAATTGAGCTCGAACTCATTCAAGTGCTTGACTTTGTCTGTTGACCTCCATATGTGCTGATGAACTTCCTCAAGGAATAGGATTTCAATCCTAATATTCTCCCATGGCGTGTCGATACGAACAGTCCCTGGCATTGGTCTCATAGGGGAATCTGCTCGTTGAGCAATCAACTCTGGAAGCCTTAGGGGAGTTCGCTCATGATCTACACCTTCTTGAAGTTCTTCGTCTTCTATCAAGACTAGGTCCATCGATGATTGTTGTAAGAACTATCGAACGTCCTTGAGTCTCTGTCTTTGAAGATCGTCGGGCATACTGTGGGTCATCCACTGTCCTTTAAAGATGTCGAGGAACTCGTGTGGGTTGACTCCACTTCTTGATATTCCCATTTGTTCTGGAGCGGTCGAGCTGATAGATCCTTGAGTTGCTCCAAGGCCACGGGCATTGCGGCACTTGCTTCTTCTTCCGGAGGCAAGGGGCTTGTGAAGGTTGTTGGTGGTGTGAGCGGAGGTGTCCTTAGGTTGAAGGTTGGTGGTTCGATTTGGGTTAGAGTTTGGGTGGTGCGGTGCGTGATAGTTGTTTGTGTAGTGGGTTATGAGGTTTCAACGACTACAACGCTTGTCTGCATCGCACCCGAACTTTTTCCTTGGCCACTAAGATGTCCTAGGCCTCTTTTCTCCCTCATGAAGATCCTGGTCGTCAGGGTCGTCATGTCGACATATTGAGCGGAGCTTTGACCTCGGCAGGATTGAGTAGGAGGCTCATGATGACTCACCAGCACCTGTAGAAGATTCTTCCTGAGGCGTCTGGGTGGGAAGGCCTATGAGACGGGCGAGTAGAATATCATGGAGTTTGGTGATGAGTATGGTGTATGGGTTGATGAGGATGGATGAGTTTATGAGAGGGTCGGTGGTGTGATGTTTGTTTGTGATGAAGGGCCCTCTGAGACGGGTGATTTCCCGGTGTCACGGCTCGATGGCAGCCAGCACTCTCTCCATCATTTTGTCTTCAAGGGATTTGATGGCTGCAGAAAGGGCTACTTGGAACTGCGCTTCAGTCACAAATGGGACAGACACCTCCGTAGATGGACCAGGACGACTAGTGTCGCCTGTAACGACCCTTGAGTGATGACTGTCTCAGTGGGTTGGCTCATCGTCACTTGAGGTTGTGACGGGTCGAGACTTCCACCCAATCCTTGATTTGAATCAAGAAGATTCGCATCTGCGGGTGTTGTTGCAAGATCTGACTGAACTTGCATATCAGACCTTTGGATGTCATTGCCGATTGTAGGCGATATCTGAACCTCGGCTAAGACTGACGCGGCGTGTCGGGCTGCGGCTCAAGATTGAGCGATGAAAGATCCGTAGCCCTTAGAGTGATAACCGGCGTCGGGTTTGACGTAGTCGCAACAGCTTCTAAGACGGGCTCGTCTGATGCGATATGTCGTGTGGGAGGCCGTCTTATGAGAAGCATTTCCTTGTCTGACTCGGTGTCTGACGGGATAGCCGTATAAGGAGATGGATCATTTGCTGCCTCATCATGGGCTTGTGCTATCGATTGGGACTCTCGAAGTGAGCTGGGCCCCGTTTCCTCCTCGAGTGGTGCTTCGTTGGTAGGAACCTCCTCAATTGGTTCATGAAGCACTTCTACAATAACTAAGCCTTCTTCTTCGAGTGGTTGTTGTGGAGCCTCGAGTTCCAACTCGTGTGCCACTGTATCAATCAACATGACATCTGGATTAGGTAGTTGAGCTTCTTGAGTTGGAGGCTCCTGTTCAAGCTCTTGGGCCACTTGATCTATCAACTTGGCCTTAGGGCTGTAGTGTTGTTGTTGAGGGTTCACTGCAAAGTCTGTCGGCGGCCCTCTAATCATCTGTTTCGTAAGATGATTCTCCCGGCAATAAATAGGCATCTCCTGTGGGGTCGGCATGGAAGGCCGCTCCAGATCTGTCAGTCTGGAGTTGTGAAAGAACTTGAGCCATGGTGGTTGATAATCTCCTCCTGGAGGCAGCCGAGGAATGTTCTCGTGAAGCTCCATGAGTTGGGCAATGATCACGTTGAACCGGCGGGCATACGGGACATTCTTCGAGCGCTTGTCTCCTTTTGTTTGATCTGTTCTGCAAGGTCATTCCGGATCAGATGGGCAAAGTCGTAGTTTTGGGAGAATGCAATTCCGTGGAAGATACGGAGAATGTTGTCGTTGCCTTTGTC
Source organism: Craterostigma plantagineum (assembly GCA_027422505.1). NCBI lineage: Eukaryota > Viridiplantae > Streptophyta > Magnoliopsida > Lamiales > Linderniaceae > Craterostigma > Craterostigma plantagineum. The sequence goes on from JAPQWV010000055.1 coordinate 1,997,224, forward strand.
GAAATCGGCGTGCTTTGGCGATAGACACTTGTTGATAATTCCAAAACGTGTCTTCCAAGATGCGGAAAGCCATTGCTCTGTACTTGTGCGAGCTTGGTGAGTGGTGGACGTGTAGAGCCCAATCCTGCGCTGGCTGCGTGGCCGCGCGCGCTGGCCAGCTGCGGATGCTGGCGCGCGATGATGGCCTGGCAGGCAGCAAGGCTGCCGGGGCTGGCAGGGCTGGCAGCTTTGCGTGTGACTTGGCTGGGACTCTTGGAAGTCTCGGCCAATGTGAGGTGCTGGCTTGCGGGGCACGGCGCGGCAGGGCCGGACCTCGCCGGAGACCGCCGCCGCTCGCCGGAGCTCGCCGCCGGACCTCGCCGGAGCACCACCAGGTGCGCGGCACCAGTAGGCGCGACAGGCGAGCCTCGCCAGGCTGTACCGCCGGGCAGCACCCACGTGGCGCGTCTACACCAGGCTGGGCCCTGACAAGTCAGCCCTGACGTTGTTCTTGATTTCATTAGTTGTCCTTTTAATTAGGGGCTTTAATAGTATTAGTTCATAGATTAGGACTAGTTTGTTAATTATACCAAGCTTGTTTGGTATAAATAGTTGTACAATTGAGCTGAATACAGAAAATTAGAGAATCAATCCGAAAGGCTTTTGAATTAAATTCTAGAAAGAGAAACAGCAAAAACTTTCTCACACTAACAGTTTCTCTTTGGTGTTCTTCGAAGAAAGGTTTTTCGATCGAGATTCAATTTCTATTGTTCGATTACCTTAGAATTCATGCCTAGGATTGTTTGAGTTGATAATCGAGGACCTAACAATTGGTATCAGAGCAGATTTGTTCTGTTTTGAATCAGAATTGTTAGAAATCAGATCGAAATTGTTTCTGGAACTGTTCCGTGCGATGAACAGTTTACGCGCGAAAATTAATTTCGATTTGATAGCCTAAATTATGTGCTTATTTGATCTCATTTTGATGTTTCTGTGCTCGCATAAGTAGTTTAGATCAGTTGCGATTAGATAAGTAGCGATCGGAATCAGGATTTAGACTGAGTTTATGATTCTGAGATGTTACTGTTTGCGATAAGAACAGTGTGTTCTGATTTTTGCAAAATTGAATATCATTTGCTTCAAAGCATGTTTAATCGTCTGTTCGTAAGGGTTCAGTAGCTAATTTCGAGCATATACCTGCAAATCAATTCTCAGTATTGCTTGAATTCTGTGTTAAATTTGTATTCTGTGAACTGTTGTGTAATTTCAATTTTTCTCGCTAAGTTTTTCGATCGAAATAAATTCTCGATGGAAAAACAACGTGCGAAAATTTTCTCAATTAAGGATACAAATTAGAAACAGAAGTCGCTACTGCTAAGGACGAATTGAGTGTAAACGTTTTACGAGCGCTATCTCAGCGATTATTGTTTTCGAGAGATCTTTAACAGACTTTTGCTTGTGAATTTTTTTTAATCGAAAAACTTTCTCGTTCACACTCTCAAGTTTGACCAAGCGAAAAATCTTTAAGGATCGCAAAACTTTTCCGGTCAAACAAATTAGTTTGACTTCGCGAGAAACATTCTAACTGTACTGTTTCTTAACGATCGAAATAAATTCACACATTGAAAAGTTTCTCGACCGAAAGACTTAAGTCCAATTTTTATCGCTCGACAAACTTTTCGCCTACATTACCAGACACGTGAAAACAGTATCATTACGCTAAAATCAACGAAATTATTTTTGATCAAACAGTAACGATTGAATCAAAAATAACTCTCGATCATTTTTTTTCATCAAACGCTACTAACTAATTTGCTACTTGTGAAGCTCATTACATCAAAATCCATTAGTCAAAACTAACGAAGATCCTTCATCAACTCTACCACAAAGAAAGAAAAGATGGATGCATACACACTAGGAAATGATAACCGTCCGCCAATCTTGCAACGCCGCGAATATACAGTCTGGAGAAGCCGCTACCTTAATTTCATAGCCTTGAAAGATCAAGCCGAAAACCTGCTAAAGTCACTCGAAGAGGGGCCTACACAGTTCTGGGTTAATGTAGCCGGTGATGACACGGTTACTCCTCAAATTCCTGCTACTAGGCAACTGAAGGAGCCTAGGGAATATTCCATCGAGGAAAGGACCCGCGCTAAGGCAGATCTGATAGCCATGAACACATTCATGCAGGCATCTCCAATGACATCTATTGACAGATAGACAGCCTCCCAACGACTAAGGGGATGTGGGATGAACTACATAGAATGATGCAAAGGACGGAAGTGGGCATCAATGCCAAGAAGGCAAACATTCTCACTGCTAATGACTCCTTCAAAGCAAAGCCGGAGGAGAGCCTATATGACATATATCAAAGGTTCCTCACGCTTAATGAGAAGGAAGATAGAAATCTCTAAGACAAACATGGAACCAACATCAGATTTCTATCCTCCCTGCCCTCAGACTGGAAAAAGATATCCACTCAACTCAGGCAAAACAACGATATGGACGAGTTGGATATCCATGCAGTTTTTGATAATCTCGCCCAACATGCGGAAGATATCCGCGAGATTCAAAAGGAGCAAAAGGGCAAGTAGATCGAAGACACCGTTGCCCTTCTCTTAGAGAAGCGTGGAACAAAGCCTCGCAAAGAGAATATCGTTAGGCCTCCCTCCTCATCAGAGTAAGAAGAAGATTCGGGGTCAGACCCGAGCCAAGCATAAAAGCACTGGGGAAGCAGTTGGCTTTAATCGGAAAATTGATGAGCAAGACGTACTTCAAAAAGAAGTCCTCATCCTCGGCCAACCGACTTCGGACCTCGAGCTCTAAGAATAAAGAACGTGCACTAGAGAGCTTCGAAATCAAGATCACCAAAGAGTCCAACAAGTGCTTCAACTGTGGCAAGCCTGGTCATTTTGCCAGAGAATACACTCTTCCCGAGAAAGGATGCTAGTTACTACTCCAGAAAGCTTCAACTCTCAAAACAGAAGGAAGCTGGAATAGCCTCATGGCAGAGCAGGACCACTGGCTCGAAGACACCTCCAATTTCGAAGAGGAGAATTTAGCCCTCATGGCCCGCCTGGACAACACCTTGGATGCCGAAACCTCAAGCCAAACGGATGATGACGATGCATCCACCTCATCACAAGAGGTAGCCTCTCCTTCCACATTATTGACCATGTTAGAATCGTATAACATTAAATACGCTAACGTGAAATGTGAGCAGAAAAGTATAAAGGAAGTAGATGGCAAACTTTCTAGGTCTCAGGTAAAGATTATTAGTGTCGAACCAAAACTTTGAAGCTCTAGTACAAAAATAGAAGAACTTACGAAGAGCCTGTATTCTAGGGAGACTAGTCAACCTCAAATTGGGCAGCATAATGAAAATTAAAGAATTAGAAGATAGGCTAGCAAACGACTACAATTGCTTGGTTAGGAATCTCAATGAGAAAGCCACCCTCAATTGTAGGTTAATCGAAGTTACCACTAAGATCACTAACTTGGAAGCTCAATTAGAAATATCAAATGCAAAAATTAGTGAAAACTTAGTAAAGAGCTTGATGCCTGTCAGATCGCTAAACTAACGGTAGAAAATAATTATGCTCTCTTAGGCGAGGAACGTAAGAAGTTATATGCAAAAATTAAAAAATTAGACGATCTTCTTACGCGAAGGGCCATTCTGAACAGACTATTTTTCTAAATCAGCCCAATGATTTAGATTCCTATAATCCTTTAGAAGGTATAGGTTTCACTAATCCATGCGTGCTCAAGAAGAAAGAAATGTAGGACATAAAGCACATGGGGTTAGGCATAACCACTCTCAGGGCATTTACTGAAGCAAAAGAACAAGATGATCTCGAAATCGCCAAGAGAAAAATCACAAAACGGGCTCAAATCCCCTTCGACTACATAGAGCTAAATGACAGAGATAAAAATATAAAATCGTCTTTAACTCCTGCCTGTGACTTAGTTCAACCTCCTGACCCTTAAACATTCTCCGGGGAAGCCAAAGACCTTCGTTATAGCTCCACACACCTCTCATCATAAAACAGATAGAGGAATCTCAGGCGAAATTAGACAAAGAATGAGAGAACTTCGAAGCTGAAAAGAAAAAGTTTTTACAAGAGAAGGAAAAGCGTTTACAATGAGAGAACTTCCTCATCTTCCCAGGATACCACTCACGCTCTTGTGAAAAGCGTTTAAATAGAAAAAGCACCTTCAAAAGATCCAAAATGTATTGATAATTCTGTTAAAAGTGCTAAGTCTAAATCTATCTCACCTGCCTTTACAGGGAGCATAGGGGCAGCACTAAAAACGAAGGCGAGAGTGTCTGGTGCTAAGATAAAGAAGGAGCCAGTAGATTTCGATGTTTCTAATAATGTCACTCCTTCAGTTCAAATAAAAGACACTCGTAGAAATAAAATGGCCATTTCTACTTTTCAAATAATTGCTTCTACTTGTTCACTTCAGCCTATCACCTTTAGATGCAACAACTACGAAATAGGCTCTACCTCACGAATTAAGCATACGCTCCACACACATGACTGATAAACAAGAGCTGCTGAGCAACTACAAAGACCGACCAAATGGTAAAGTCAGATTTGGGAACAACGATTCAGCCCCGATTCTAGGACTTGGGGATATCATTATGAAGAATCTGACCATCAAAGATGTCTCATACGTCGAAGGCCTCCGCCATAACTTGTTCAGCATAGGCCAATTCTGTGACAAAGGCTTCCAGGTGGTCTTCCATGCTGACCGGTCCAGAATTTTGGATAGTCAGGACACAGAACTTCTTCAAGGACTTCGGAGATCCAATCTTTACACGATCAACCTGACGTCCGTGCGGCCCTCGACAGATGTATGCCTCATTTCTCAGATTGATTTACAGAGGAATAGAGTATGGCATCGACGACTGTCTCATCTAAACATGAAAGCTCTCCAACGTCTTTCTACGAAAAAGTTGGTTCACGATCTTCCAACTATACTACTACAAAGGGAGCATCAATGTTCGGCATGTCACTTAGGAAAAATGAAGCGAGCATCTCATCACGTCAAGCAAATTGCGTCTACTTCTCGACCATTGGAACTAATTCACATGGATCTCTGTGGTCCGATGCAGACTAAGAGTATCAATGGAAGAAAGTATGTCCTAGTGATTATAGATGACTATTCTCGCTACACGTGGACAAGTTCCTCCGAACGAAAGATGAGACCGGTGACTTGATTATCAATTTTGTGAACACAACTCAAAATCTGCTGCAACAGACTATTCAAGTTGTTAGAACAGACAATGGCACTGAGTTCAAGAACAATCTCCTCAGTGAGTTTTATCAGAAACCTGGAATAAGTCAACAATTTTCAGCCGCCAAAACACCTCAACAAAATGGGGTCGTTGAAAGGAAAAATCGAACACTAGTGGAAGCCGCTCGTACAATGCTGATCCAATCGGGACTTCCACACTTTCTATGGGCTGAAGCAGTCAATACCGCTTGTTTCACTCAAAACAGGACGGTGGTTCACAAACGGTTCAACAAGACTCCGTACGAGATTTTGAATAATAGAGTGCCCAACATCTCTTTCCTTAAAGTCTTCGGGTGCAAGTGCTTTGTGGCGAACGACCGAGACCAACGTGCAAAGTTCGACCCTAAAGCATTCGAAGCTACATTTGTCGGGTATTCTTCAACATCAATAGCGTACCGAGTATACATCAAGTCCAACCGAACTATTAAAGAAAGCTATAATGTCACTTTCCACGAAGTGGCAGAAATGGCTTCTGGTCAACTCAGTCCAGGACCCGTGCCTAACCCGTTGGTTCCTGCTCAATTCAGTTCAGGACCCGTGCTCAACCCGTTGGCTTCTGAAGACAACATTTCAGAACCCGTAATCACTAGTGTGTTGGCACAAAACCAACAGAAGATGGCAACAACTTCAGGATCAGTGTCAGACGAAGCAACGAGACTTGCAATAGACGATTTGGATTCTCTCTTCGAACCAGTATATCGTTCATGCACCACTGCACTACAGTGGATTCTCCCCAATTTGCCAACTCCTCAGTGTCTATTGTGCCAAAGGAGGACTTCCAACACCTCACTACATCATCGAACGAGTGGACAGGACCCAAGAGGAACTGAGAGAGAGCGACATGCCGTACCTCCCCGCCGATGAAGTGTACCATCTTTATCAGCTATACGTGGAGAAGTATAAAGGTCCTCAGGGCTTCATCAAGAAAGAAGGCCTCGAACGGCTCTACCGGTTCATGTTACGACAAGTCAAGTACTTCGCCACTCAAGACCTTCAAATGGCGCTTGAGAGCAATATGAAGAAGGTCAACATGGCCGAACCACTCTTCAAAGGACCTGAGATCGAGAGGCTTCCAAGCAATCACATGCATATCAGCTCTGTCATCGGCATCACCTACAACAACCCAATTGCCAAGAAAATAGGTTGATGCTGAAGACAGAAATTCACAAGTTTTACGACGGAACCCTCAAGATCGTCTGGGGAAATATCGAACAGAGGTTGGAAGAGATAAATAGAGACACGATGCTGAGGATCCACCGGTTTGTGAGAGAACAGCCACCCCTGATGGAATTGTTGGATGACATCGAGGAGCGCCTGAAGCTCAGGGAGACCGTTAGGGACTACGAGCATGCGCTGGGCTTGCGCAGATCGTACTATGCCCGACAAGGACGAACAGCGCGGAGACGCAATCAAGCACAAAGGGGGAGATTGTAGAATATCATTTGTAATTGTGTTTGATTTCATTAGTTGTCCTTGTAATTAGGGGCTTTAGTTGTATTAGTCTTTAGATTAAGGACTAGCTTGATATTTATACCAAGCTTGTTTGGTATAAATACTTGTAAATGAATTGAGCTGATAGAGAAAGTTTAGAGAATTGATCCGAAGGGCTTGCAATTCGATTTCTAGAGAGAGAAACAACAGTAACTTTCTCACTCTAATTGAATTCTCTCTCGCGTTCTTAACTTGAGTTTTTTGATCGAATTCAATTGATTAGCTAAACGATGGAATTACATAGGATTCTAGCCTAGGATCGTAGAGTTGTTAATCTGAGGACCTAACAATTTTGTAGTTTTTCGCATGTTTAGGTTTAGATTCTCGACTGTTCTTCAAATCTGAGATTATGCACTTAAGATAGTTTCGACGTTCTTATGAATTTGATAGTGTGAATCTTCGGAAAATCTGCATTTCGACTGTAATTTGAGTTTAGATGAAACTGGGTATTTGAATGTTTAAAGCCATCGAAGAATTTTGTCGATCGCAAACAGTCTAGTTGAATTCCGATTTAATTAAGATACTATTTTTGTCGAATTAGTTTTCGATCGATAAATTCTGACTTTGTCGCCAAGATAGAAGATTTTAACCGAAAAATTGGTTACCATCGAGAAATCTAACTGAATAGACAACTTAGATGCAAATTTTATCGAGCGTAAAACTTACTATCGCAAAATTGAATTTTCGATTAATTTCATGTCGGACGCAAAAATTTAGCAGCGAAAATAATTAATTTTTCAACGCTTAATTTTTCGAGCGCAAAACTCGCCGCTTAAGATTTAATTGATCACAAATTTCTCGACGAGTGACTTAGTCTTTCGTTGACTAATTTCTCGATAGAAAAATATCGCAGCGAAAAATTTTACTTACAATCGAAAATCACGTACCGCTCGACAAATTTCAAATCAAAATTTTATTCAATCGAAGAAAATTTCTCGATGGTAAATTTACCTGAGATATAATTTCTTGATCGTAAATTTACGCGGAATTTTTCTCGATCGTAAAATTGATCGGCTACAGTCTCACAATTTCAATTCAACACTTAGAAGTTTTTTTTCTAAGTCCTTTACACTGTAGCGAACATTAGCGAATAGAATTTTCTCGATCGCAAAATTAAACGGAGTTATTTCAATTGAAATCAATGCATAAGGAAATCAATTTGACACCAAATTTTTCGAGCGCAAATTTCTCGGCATGAACAGTGACATTTTCACGATTCAACACTTATAAAATTTCGAACTCCTTTTCACGCGTTACATATGCAATTCGAAATTACAATCATGCCATTACATTTTTTTTTCTACATGTATGCTATACGATTTCAATTTAACATTCATCAAACATGTCATGACTTGATACAATATTATAATTTGATGAAATTAAATCCATTTCGACTAAAATTAAATTTATTGACTAATGAAGTTTTATATCTCTTATTTTTCAGATGGATCGCTATCCCACATATAATCAAATATACGAGAAGACATTATACCTCAGCGTCCACGACACGAACTACCATTTAGACCTGAACACCTTCCGGTGTCCAGATGATATAATCGTGTCTATCCTACAAGACCATCCACTATGGCATGCACTAACTGTGACGGCATCAGTGCCGATGGTCTACCTCCAGCAGTTGTGGGGAATGATCAAAGGCATCGTTTTGGACGGGGCATACCATTTCACGACGGTTGTAGGGACGAGGCACATCTGCATGGGCAAGAACGAGTTCAGAGCTCTACTTGACCTCCCTCACAGCCAACACTACGACCCCCTCCCATCAGATGAAGAACTGGTGGTTGATTTCCTCCACATGGGGTACCGTCCGCCACTCACCAAGCTCGCTCAGGTCCAGAGCAACGGTATCCCTCACCCATGGAAGACACTGTTCGGGATCGTGAACAAGTGTCTATCCCCGAAGCACGCCGACTTTGACAAGGACAACGGCCACATCCTCCGGATATTTCACGGAGTCGTGTTCTCGCGGAATTACGATTTCGCCCAGCTGATCTGGAATGACATCGCAGAACAGATCAGACAAAAGGAGAACAAACGTTCCAAGAACGTGCCGTACGCGAGATGGTTCTCCGTCGTCATCCGCCAACACATGGAGATGTACGAACAGAACATTCCTCGCCTACCTCCGGGAGGAAATTATCAACCACCAATTCTTAAATTCTTCCACAACCCAAGGCTGGTGGACCTAACTCAGCCTTCAATGGCCATTCCTCTCAACCTTCTTCGGCTCGCTGACCCCACAGGAGCTGAATATCAAAGATACTGCCGGGAACATCACCTCACCGAGGAGATGAGAGGGCCCCCGGCAGATGTACATGTTAGCCCTCCCCAACCGCAACAACACCAAAGCCCTGAGGCCATGTTGATTGATGAAGTGGCTCAGGAGCTAGAGCAGAAGCTACCAACTAAGGACGAAGATATTCCTGACCATAGACGCCACGCTGATCGATGTTGTGGCTACTGAGTTGGAACAAGAGGCTCCAATAGAAGAATTTCAAGTGGAAGTGCCCGTACATGTTGGCGTGCTCGAAGAAACCATTGAGGAGTTTCTTCAACAAGAAGCACAGCCAGAGACAGAAATGGGGCAGAGCTCGCTTCCACTGGTGACGGATCAGGCTCTAGGGTATGTTGAACATGACCCCACTCCTCACACAGCTACCCCGTCGGATACGGAGTCGGATGAGGAAATGAGCCTGATAAGAAGGACTCCCAAGAGACTTAGCATTCAGTTGGAGTCCCTCTTCCCGGCCGTCAGCACCGCACCAGATACCATGCAGACCGCTTCCACAAGTATTGCTGGCACTTCTTCGCTCAAATCTTGAGCCGCAACCGAATCCACTGGTGTTTGGTTCGCAGGCGCAACCCGAGCCTGCCATAACACCCATAGAGGCGAATCTTCTAGATTCGACTCGAGGATTGGGTGGAAGTCTCGTACAGTCACAACCTCAAGTGACTGTGAGCCAACCTGAGGAGTCGGTGTCTACTCAAGGGTTGATAACAGGCGACATCAGTCGTCCTGGTACATCCAAGGAGGCGTCCGCACCATTTCTGACGAACGAGCAATTCCAGGCCGCTCTCTCCGCACCTGTTCAATCGCTTGAAGACAAAATAATGGAGAGAGTTCTTGCTGCCATAGAGACATCCCGCATAGAGACATCCCGCAGTGACACCGGGAAAGCACCTGTCTCCAAAGGCACCTCGTCACAGCCCAATCTCACACCTCCACAACCCACACCCACCGACCCTCTACATAATTCATCCATCCTCATCAACCCATATACCATCCCAATCACCGAGCTCCACGACATCTTACTCGCCCGCCTGATCGGCCTCTCCATCATGTCGCCTCACGAAGAATCTCTTTATAGGCGATTAGTGGATCATCCTGAGACACCGACTGAAACTTGTCGAGGCCAAAGCTCCCACTCACGATGCAGACATGACGATCCTGACGATCAGGACCATCATGAGCGGGAGAAGAGGCCACGAACATCTACAAGTGGCCAAGGACAAGGCTCGGGCGCGACACAAACAAGCGCTGGAGCAAGTGAAACCCAAACCCAAACCCAAATTCAAAACACAAACCACCCACACCACGCACCACACCATCACTCTAACCCATATCGACCCACCAACCATTAACCTACGGACGCTTCCGCCCACACCACGATCTACTCAAGCCCCTTGCTTCCGGAAGAAGAAGCAAGTGCAATGCTCGTGGCCCTAGTTGCTACCCAAGCTACTCCCTCAGTCGCTCCATACCAACCGGGCCCCTCAGTACATGGCGTCAATCCACACGAGGTCCTAGACAAATACATCTTCGAAGGATAGTGGATGACCCATTCCATGCCCGATGAGCATCAGAGACAACGGATTCAGGACGTCCGACATTTTCTACAACAAGCATCCGTGGACCTCGTAATCATGGAAGACGACGAACTTCAGGAAGGTGAAGACCACCAAAGAGACATCCCAAGGCTACCTAAGTTGCTCGCACAACGAGCGGCCTCCCCCACCAGACAGATGCCAGGGACCGTTCGGATCGACACGCCGTGGGAGAACATCCGAATATAGATACCCTTCCTCGAAGAAGTCCGTGAGAATATCTGGAGGTCACCGGACAAAATCAAGTAGCCGAACAAGTTTGAGCTGAGAGGGTCTCTCACTGGGATCAGCAGAACAGGATGACATACCTCTGGATGCTGAATCAAATAGGAACTGACGTAAGGCTGGGGATGACTAAAGGACAAGTCAAGAGTCATATAAGAGTCTCTCCCCAATTTGCCAGCTTCTCAGCATCTATTGTGCCAAAGGAGGACTTCCAACGCCATTATATGTTATTGAGCGAGTGGACAGAACCCGAGAGGAACTAATAGAGAGTGACCTTCCGTATCTCCCTGGCGACGAGGTATACAACCTCTATCAGCTGTACGTGGAGAAGTACAAAGGTCCTCAAGGCTTCGTCAAAAAAGAAGGTCTCGAAGGGCTCTACCGGTTCATGCTGCGCCAAGTCAAATACTTTGCAGCGCATGACCTTCAGATGGCTCTGGAGAGCAACATGAAGAAGGTCAGTATGGCCGAACCACTCAACAAAGGACCTGAGATCGAAGGGCTTCCAAGCAATCATGTGCACATCAGCTCAGTCCTAGGCATCACCTACCACAATTCAATTGCCAAGAAGACTAGGATGATGCTGAAGACTGAGATACACAAGTTTTGCGATGGGACGCTCAAGGTCATCAGGAGGAATATCGAGCAGAGGTTGAAAGAAATCAATAGAGATACAATCCTTAGGATCTACAGGTTTGTGAGAGAATAGCCGCTCCTAATGGAGTTGTTAGACGACGTTCATAACATGCTCACCAACATTCTCACCCTCAGACATCCTCGATTGGAAGAGCTGCGACGAAGTCGCATAGCGAGCTGTCCTAGACGTCTCACCGTAAAGCTCTTTCAAATGTTGAACCATCACCCGAGCATCAGCCATACTTTCGTGGCTACGCTGCAGTGCGTTACTCATCGATCCGAGGACATGAGCCTTTACGAGCTTCTCGTCACGCAGTCGCTTGTCATAAGCGGCACGAGCCTGCTCGAATGCCCGCGCCCCTGGGGCCGGTGGCATTTCGGAGTCAAGGATATAAACTAGGTTCTCAATCTCAAGGAAAATCCTCAAGTTGCGAAGCCAGTCTGAATAGTTTGGCCCAGTCAACCTATTCTCCTTTAGCAGTACATTTAAAGCGGTCGACATAATTTCACAAAGAGAGAAAATGCTGCAGAAAAATAAAAGGCATATTAAGTCGATTGTATAGGTTATCAAACGCGAACAAGGACTTTTTATTCCGTTTGACTCCCACTATCTTTCGTAAACTCCATTCTCCCTACGGATGTTTTGGAAGTTTCGTTGATAACTTCGATAGTGGAGTTGATGTCCCCGTGGACGGGTGCAAACCTCAGCCTCTGTCGTTTTATTGGTTTGCAGCGGCCCATGAAGTCGTGCTCCGCACGAATCCGACCTTGTCGAATGTCTCAACTATCTTTGTCTCAGTCAGGGACCCCCGCCGGCAAACCCAAAACAAGTCGGCATGACTGTCTAAGTGCGACCGATCAACGTTGCTCAAAACCGCACACTTGAACCGTACGTTTTACCGCACAGTGTGGTCTTGGCGAGCGGCACAAATGCACCCGAGCAAGCCGAAACAAAAGCAAATGCAAGGCGCCGGCATACCCGAAACCAAACCTTGCATTTAGATTTTGTAACAACTAGACCCGAGCTTGATAGAAGACAGGGCATCCAATCCCTTTACTCACTTAGTATTTGTACGGGAGATTTTTGTAACTCATAGCATATTAAAATTAAGCACGAGCACGTAAATGCATTAAATAAATTCCTAACCCTAGGAAAGCAATTTAAATGGACAAATATGCGGGCTATTTCTATACTGGTCCTATTACATGGGTCGTAAAATAACCGGGATCTTCGATCTTCAAAACGTCGAGTCATCGACACGATGGTCGTCGAATCCTCCAACCTCACCTTGCATCGCACGGCCATCATTTATCTACTTATCTAATAAAGAGATAAAATACAATACGGGGGCAATTATTTCCCAAACAACCCGTAATCCATGTACATACCGGGGGGCGGCAAACGGCCCTTAAACAAATAACCCAGTTAGAACCTAAGCCCGCGTGTCCCACAAAAACATGCAACACAGAATTTTGACGTCGGGTGCCCAACCGACATCACGAGCGACAATAGTCTCCAAACTACGTCGACCGTTCGTTCGCCACATCAGCTTTCGAGGCCTTCGGTCGAACCATTCATGAGCCTTGGCTCTGATACCACTGTTGGGGTGGGCCCGATTAATTGACGCCGGCCCCGAACAGCGCAACGTGGCTATAGCGGAAGCGCGGTTTGTACCGAGCGGCGTAGGGTGGCAAATTTTCGATATTTAATATCTAAATTCAACCTTACGCCATTCGGCTTCTCCCGAGGGTCTGAGATGCTGCCCTAAGCCTCGGAAGATCGCGGTTTATTCGAATTATCAAAATTCGAATTTATTTCCAATTTATTCAAATTAATAATTTAGATCCAAATTAATCGAACAAAGCGGCAACCAGACATTTTTCGATTATTTGGAGACCGAAATGATTTTTGATCAATACCAAACTTTCCAGAATAATTCTACACTTCCTAACGTTCGGAACGATAGGTCTTTCGAATTATTCCGACATCGTTTGATATTTTTCTTAAAATCAAATCTGTGGTTCGAAATTATTAATTCGAGTAAAACGGCAGTCTGCCATCTTTTAACTATTTGACGACCTAAACGATTTACGATCAATACCAAACTTTCCAGAATAATTCTACATTTCCCGACGTTTCCAACGAGGGGTCTTGCGAGTTATTCCGATATCGTTTGGTATTTTTCGTAAATCAAATCGTTAGGGTTTGAGGTATACCTTCGGTATACGAGATTTCTTCTGTTGTCGCCTCGGATGGACGTGGCTGCACCTCGTCTGGATCTCGGGGCATGCAGGCTAGATCGTCATGCCGGTATGACCTTAAACAAACCTCCGAGACTGCTCCCGATGGCTAGCGCAGTTCGGTTCGGGCGTCGGGTTCGTCGAACGATCCCGTCGGTTCAACGTGGCTTGAGAAGTGGATGTGTAGATATATATATATATTTTTCTTATTTTATGGTAATTTCATTTTGGCCCTTGAGGTTTCTAAACTCTCAATTTAGTCCCTCAATTTTAAATAATAAAATAATTAAATCCAATCTAAATATTTTAATTATAATTGAGCATCTCTTAGTTAATTAATTAATCACTTAAGACAATCTTAAGTCCTAATTATTTCCGTGACTGTCACTGGAATTTAACTAAGTCGTCGACACCTCGTATCAACTTTGCCACTACATCAACGATCATTCGTTAGGTTCCACAGAAAAGCCCGCCGTTTTCGTTCAAATTCATTACCATTTTTAAGTGCGACTCTCTAGGTCCGTCTCAACTGGCATGGGAGGAATCTACGAGTCCCGGTATTCGCCTAGCCAATCCCACGGTACCGGACAGATTCCAGTTGAGAACGAATTTTGATCTAATCGAAATTCGGGCTAACCGACTATAGTGTATACATTTAAATACTTCTTACGCCTTTCACTTGCGTCCCGGTTAGGTGAGAGCCATGCAAATGTCAAACTCACTAACCTCACTCTATGTTATAATCGAGACCGATCCGATTATTTAAACTCCGCTCTGTATCTAATACAAGCAAGTTTTCCAAGCTTCGGCCGAAGGCTTTATAATCGTCGCTCTCCGATTACCTCATAGGACATTAACCTATACGGATATAGGCAGTGAATCCCGATAGCAGTCAAAGCCCGGTAATCACCACCGTAAAGTCGGTTGCATTTCGTTGCTGACCCGTGTCTCTTTTATGAACACTTGCGAGCCTAGCCAACTAGCGACAAACTGAAATCGCGAAAGCAAATCCGTCAATGACCCTATCGGTCTGAGACTGCTATAGTCATTCGTTCAATCATTGACAACATCCTAGCCATGTGATTGAGACGAATACGAGCCGAATGTCCGAATACGCAATCTCTCCGATCACCAATATCTCCATTACGACCACAACCTCTCAGGTACTCGGTGACACTACCGATACTATGTGGTCGTCAATGGATAAGTCATATTCGGATATCTAGTCACCCACCTAGAATCCTTAGACTTACAGACTTTTTATTTAATGTTGAGATTAAGGACCATCCGGTGTCTCCTCTCTCGTCCCACGAGAATCAGACGTCCAACTCAAACATTTGGGTGTTATTTATTTATCGCACTACCGGATGCCAAGTAGACTTTAAATTCGATAAATAAATAATAATGCCTTTATTATAATGAAAATATATATTCATTAAATTATTTGACGGTATATGCAATAAACCTGTCTTACAACCTATACATCATCGTGCGCCCTATACTATTCCTAGTCCCCGTATGGCATTCCGAGGGCACACTCCTTAACAGAATCTCCGCTTCTCTACGAGGCTGAGAGATTATTTAAGGTGAAGATCTTCTTGTTCGTTCTCGGGCTGATACCGCGCTCCTTTTCTCTTAATCCCTAGTGAGATTTTAGAGATTATCGATTTGAAGAAATTCGCAGTTGTGGAATTCGAATCCAAGGCCGTGCTCTACTTCTCGTTGTCTCGTTGGAGAAGTTCACTTCGTGGTGCTCCTCTTTGCAGCCGTTTTGACGAGTGGACGAGATTATCGATGGAGAAGTTCATAGCAAGATCCATGCCCCTTCTCATGATATGAGATTGTGATAGTCGAGGGGCATGTTCTTTTGGACTGATTTTTGTGCATTGAGAATTCCTCGTGTGCGTTGTCCACCTTCTTTTGTCATCTTTTTCTTTGTCGTCTCGTTTTCTCCCCCTCATTTTCTCGATTGAACATCCCATCGAAGGCGTAGTTGTTCGGTTGAAGGTTCAAAGGATTTTCAAGTGAAGAAAAGGATATCGGAGAAGACTCAAGATGGATGACTAAAGGCTGTATTAAAAGATTGAAATTTTATATATGTAAGGCCAAGTGAGAAATTTCCTAAGTGCTCTAATCATTTTCCTAAGGATCTAACGAAAGGTGAGTATGAAGCCAAGAATCACTAGTTAAGACAAACAATTGATGTGTGACTCACTCAAGAATAAATCAATAGAAAGGAAAAATAACAGGCCAGAATTCTTACTTATGTAAAGTGGCTTTGTGTCTATGCAGCAAACTAAATGAGCTTTAGACATAAGAATGCGACTTAGACTGACAGATTAAGCAAGTAATTAGTCGTATGCAAGGGAATAATTGTGACGTAGATCGAGCATCCTAAAGATTTCTTCATTCCCCTATATTATAGGTATAATTATATTTTAATATTATTATTATTTAATTTTTTTATTTAGTTTAGTAATTTTATTATCACGCAATATAAGACAAATGAGCATGGAAAACACATAGAATAGAGCATGTGATAGCACAGAAAATCGGGTAATGCACATATCACGGAAGATTCAACATGCCTAATTTTCCGACAAGGAATTGGAATCGTTTTTCATCCAATGCCTTGGTGAAAATGTCGGCTAGTTGATATTCCGTGTTCACAAAGTACATGTCAATGATGCCTTTTTCTACCTGATGTTTGATAAAATGATATCTAATGTCTATGTGTTTCGTGCGTGAATGGTGAACAGGATTGCACATTATCGCGATGGCACTTTGGCTATCACTATATATGGGTATATTATTTAAATTATACCCATAAGCGCGAAGCTGAGTCCGCATCCATAGCATCTGGGAGCAACAGCTGGCGGCTGCGATGTATTCAGCTTCAGTCGTCGAAGTTGAGGCGCAATTTTACTTTTTGTTTGACCAACAGACTAGCTTTTTGCCTAGAAATTGAGCGCCATCGGAGGTGCTTTTCCTGTCCATTCGGCAATCTGCATAATCAGCGTCAGTGTAGTCGATAAGTTTGAAGTTCGTACCTTTAGGATACCATAGTCCTAAGGTAGTTGTGCCCTTAAGGTAGCGAAGAATACGCTTCACCGCGAGCATGTGGGATTCTTTGGGATCGGCTTGGAAGCGGGCACAAAGACAAGTGGCAAACATGATATCCGGCCGACTAGAAGTGAGGTAGAGAAGAGATCCAATTATGCTGCGATGGAGTGTGATGTCGACGGATTTTCCTGTGGGATTGGTATCCAACTTGCAACTTGTTGACATAGGAGTGCTGAGAGGCTTGCTCTGATCTTGGTGGAACTTTTTCAGGATGTCCTTAATATATTTTGTTTGACTGATAAATATCCCATCATCGAGCTGCCTGACTTGAAGTCTTAGGAAGAATTGCATCTCTCCCATGTGGCTCATTTCGAATTTACTCTTCATGAGATCTCCAAACTTCTTGCAAAGCTGTGAATTTGTTGAACCTAAAATGATGTCATCGACGTAAACTTGAACGACCATCAGATTCTTGTCTTGCCATTTGATGAAGAGGGTCGTATCGATTGTTCCTCGAATAAATCCAGACATTACGAGGAAGTCACTCAGGACATCGTACCAAGCAGGTGGGGCTTGTTTTAGCGTGTAGAGAGCTTTATCCAATCGATAGACGCGATCGGGATGTTCTTAATAAACAAAGTCGTCTGGCTGAGCGACATAGACTTCTTCTTTAAGTACGCCGTTGAGAAAGGCGGTTTTAACGTCCATTTGTTAGACCTTGAAGGCTTTATGAGCCGCGTAAGCCAATAAGAGACGAATGGCTTCAATTCGAGCAACAAGAGCATATGTTTCGTCTTAGTCAATGCCTTCCTGTTGGTTGTATCCCTTAGCAACTAATCGTGCCTTGTTCCTGATCACTTCGCCATCTTCATTCTTTTTGTTCTTAAATACTCATTTTGTTCCGATGATAGTTTTCCCATGCGGACGGGGTACTAATTTCCACACTCGAAGACGTTCGAATTGGTTGATTTACTCTTGCATTGCAATAATCCAATCCGGGTCTTGTAGTGCGTCTGCTACCTTAGTGGGCTCGTTTTGGCTTATGAAGCAGCTGAAGAGACTTTGTTGATGTCGTGTCCTTACTCCGCTCGAAGGAGCGCCAATTATCTGATCAATGGATGAGCTCTAGTCCATTTGCGCTCATGTGACAAAGCCGAAGATGATGCATCAGCCATTTGTGGATCTAGATTTCCAATGAACTCCGATTGTTCATTAGTTTGAGGAAGTTCCAAATCTGCACTTGGAGGGAGCGACTCTGATGATTCTTCCTCACCGACGGTAGGTTCTTCAAAGTTCTGTGGCAATTCTGAATCGGGTGAGGTAGGGACTGTTGAAGAACTTGGTACATCGGCCTCGTCGGGGGTATGATTGACGGTGACTGGCGGATGTAAAGGCTCAAAGAGGGAATCCAAGTCTTCTAACACAAATCTTAGAGCTTTGTCTGGCGGTGATTGCCGAGTTGTTGCCATCTTCTGTTGGTTTTGTGCCAACACACCAGTGAATACGGGTTCTGGGATGTTGTCTTCAGAAGCCAACGGGTTGAGCACGGGTCCTGAACTGTTTTGTTCAGAAGCCATCTGGTTGAGCACGGTCCTAAACTGTTGTGTTTAGAAGCCATCTCGTTCAATTCATGAAAAGTGACGTTATAGCTTTCCTTAATCGTGCGGTTGGGCTTGATGTATACTCGGTACGCTTTTGATGTTGAAGAATAACCGACGAAAGTTGCTTCGCATGCTTTAGGGTCAAACTTCGCACGTTGTTCTCTGTCGTTCGCCACAAAGCACTTGCACCCGAAGAATTTAAAGAAGGAGATGTTGGGTACTCTTTTATTTACAATCTCGTACCTAGTTTTGTTGAACCATTTGTGACCACCGTCCTGTTTTGGGTAAAACAGGTGGTATTTACTGCTTCAGCCCAAAGAAAGTATGGAAGGCCAGAATGGATCAGCACTGTACGAGTGGCTTCCACTAGGGTTCTGTTTTTCCTTTCAACGACCCCATTTTGTTGAGGTGTTTTTGCGGCTGAGAATTGTTGACTTATTCCAAGTTTCGGATAAAACTCACAGAGATATTGATTCTTGAAATCAGTGTTGTTGTCTGTTCGAATAACTTGAATAGTCTGTTGCAGCAGATTCTGAGTAGTGTTCACAAAGTTGATAATCAAGTTCCCTGTCTCATCTTTGGTTCGGAGGAACTTTGTCCAAGTGTAGCGATAGAAGTCATTGACGATTACTAGTACGTACTTGCGTCCACTGATACTCTGTGTCTGCATTGGCCCACATAGGTCCATGTGGATTAGTTCCAATGGTCGAGAGGTAGACGCAATTTGCTTGACTTGATGAGACGCTCGCTTCAATTTTCCTAATTGACATGCCGAACAATGATGCTCCTTTTGTAGTAGTATAGTTGGAAGACCGTGAACCAACTTTTTCGTAGAAAGGCGTTAGAGAGCTGTCATATTTAGATGAGACATTCGTTGATGCCATAAACTGTTCCTCTGTAAAACAGTCTGAGAGATGAGGCATACAACTGTCGAGGGCCGCACGGACGTCAGGTTGATCGTGTAAAGATTGGATTTCCGAAGTCCGTAAAGGAGTTCTGTGTCATGACTGTCCAAAATTCTGCATCGGTCAGTGTGGAAGACCACTTGAAATCCTTTATCACAGAACTGGCCTATGCTGAACAAGTTATGGCGGAGGCCTTCGACATAAGAGACATATTTTATCGTCAGATTTTCCAAAATAATATCCCCACATCCAAGAACGGGAGCTGAGTCATTATTTCCAAATCTGACTTTGCCGTTTGGCCGGTCTTTATAGTTGCTCAGCAGCTCTTGATATCCAGTCATGCGTGTGGAGCAACCAGAATCGCGGTACCACACATGATGGATCTGCAAAAATAAGTTAGGGAGCTTTAGGTACCCACTTAAACATGGGTCCTCTCAGATTAGCAGATATAGATTAAGGTTCGGATATGGTTCCTAAATTATTTCTTGAGGGAGTTTTAATAACCCATGTCACTTTCGGAGAAGTGGGTTTGGGTGTAGCCTCTTTAGGTGACTTGGCCTTTTTCGGCTTTTGTCGTCCTAGGCGGAGATTTAGGAATCCATTTGGGTTGAACCTTTCAGGGAAGGTTAATTTCAGCACGCACAAATGCTTTGGTAGGCTTGACCGAGGAAAAGATCTTTTCTTTTGATAATCTCCTAAGGTGATTGGAGGACTCAATCTTTACGGGATACCTTAGGTGAGTACAGGCATGTACAACGCCATAAGCTTTCTTTATGGCTGGATCTTATTTCCTATGGGTCTTCCTAGTGGCATTTGTTTCAGAATGACTATTTTTTTGCTTCTAAAATTGGTAGGCTGTAGAGTACATGTAGAAGCAATTATTCGAAGCGAAGAAATGACTCTTTTATTTCTACGAGTGTAATTTATTTGTACAGAAGGAGCAACATTCTTAGACATACTCAAGTCTGCTAGCTCCTTCTTAATACTAGACACTCTCGCATTCGGTTCTAGTGCTTGTGCTACGCTCCCTGTAGACGTAGGTAAAATAGATTTAGTCTTAGCACTTTTAACAGAATTATCAATGCATTTTTTATCTTTTGATGGTGATTTTTCGATTTTCACGCTTTTCATAGTTACGTGAGAGGTAGTTTGGGAGGATGAGGAAGCTTTGAGATTTTCCATCTCTTTTAAGAACTTTTTCTTTTCAGCTTCGAAATTCTCTCTTTCTTTATCTAATTTAGCCTGAGCTTCCTCTATCTGTTTTATTATAGGAGGTTTGTAGAGAGAATTTTTATAATAACGTCTTTGACTTCCTCGTAGTGTGTTTGAGATTCAGTAAGTTGAAAATCACAGACAGGTGTTAAAGATGGTTTCATATTTTTGTCTCTTTCATTTAGTTTTGTGTAGTCAAAGGGGATTTCAGGCCCATGTGAGGCTCTTCTCTTAGACGAATCTAAAGCACTTTGTTCTGTCGCTTCAGTAAAATTTCTAAGAGAGGTTACTCCTAAACCCATGTTCTTAATATCATATATTTCTTTCTTCCATAGAACACGTGGGTTAGTGAAACCTATGCCTTCTATTGGATTATAGAATTCTGTATCCTTGGGCTGGTTTAGAAATATCGTCTGTTCAAAATGGCCCCTACGCTTAAGAATATCATCTAATTTCTTAATTTTCGCATATAACTTCTTACGTTCCTCACCTAGGAGAGCATAATTATTTTCTACCGTCAGTTTAGCGGCCTTCTCTTTACTAAGCTCACTAACCTTTGCATTAGATATTTCTAATGGAGCTTCTAAGTTAGTGATCTTAGTGGTAGCTTCGGTTATCCTACAATTTAGGGTGGCTTTCTCATTGAGATTCCTAACCAAGCATTGTAGTTATTTGCTAGCCTATCTTCTAATTCCTTAATCTTTCACTATGCTGTCCTGTTTGAGGTTGACTAAGTCTCTCTAGAATGTAGGCTCTTAGTAAGTTCTTCTATTTTAGCACTAGAGCTTCTAAGTTCTGATTCGAGACTATTTATTTTCTCCTGAGACCTAGAAAGTTTATCCTCTACTTCCTTAATACTTTTCTGCTAACGTTTCATGTTAGCATATTGTTTTTGATATGATTCTAACATGGTCAATAATGTGGAAGAAGAGTCTACCTCTTGTGATGAGGTGGATGCGTCATCTTCGTCCTTCTGGTTGGATGTTTCGGCATCGCTGTCGTCGTCAAAGCGTGCCATGAGGGCAAGATTCTCGTCTCCAGAGCTAGATGTGTCTTCGAGCCAGTGGTCCTGCTCTGCCATGAGGGCTACTCCTTCTTCCTTCTGCTTCGTGAGTTGAAGCTTCTTGGAGTAGTAATTAGCATCACTTTTCTTGGGAAGAGTGCATTCTCTGGCAAAATGACCAGGCTTGCCACAGTTGAAGCACTCGTTGGGCTCTTTAGTGTTCTTGACTTCGGAGCTCTCTGGTGCATGTTCATTGTTCTTAGAGCTTGAGGTCCCAAGTTTGTTGGCCGAGGATGAGGACTTTTTCTTGAAGTATTTCTTGCTCGTCATTTTTCCGATTAAGGTCAACTGCTTCCCCAGTGCATGCTTGGCTCGACTTCTGAAATCTTCTTCTGACTCAGATGAGGAGGAGGCCTAACGATCTTCTCTTTGTGAGGCTTTGTTCAACGCTTCTCTGAGACTAGAGCAACGATGTTGTCAACCTGCTTGCCCTTCTACTCTCTCTGAGTCTCGCAAACATCTTCCTCGTGTTGGGCGAGATTATCAAAGACTGCATGAATATCCAACTCCTCCATATCTTTGTTTTGTCTAAGTTGAGTGGATATCTTTTTCCAGTCCGAGGGCAGAGAGGATAGAAATCTGATATTTGTTTCCATGTTCGTCTTCGAGATTTCTATCTTCCTCATCTCGCTGAGAAGAGTGAGGTATCTTTTCTATACATCATATAGGCTCTCCTCCGGCTTTGCTTTGAAGGAGTCATAAGCAGTGAGAATATTAGCCTTTTTGGCCTTGATGCCTACTTCCGTCCTCTGCATCATCCTATGCAACTCATCCCACATTCCCTTAGCCGTTGGGAGGCTGTCTATCTGTCTATAGATGTCATCAGGGATGCCTTGCATGAGTGTGTTCATGGCTATTTGATCAGCCTTCGTGCGGGGATCTTCCTTGATAGAGTACTCCCTTGGCTCCTTAACTCGCCTAGTAGCGGGAATTTGAGGAGTAGCCGTGTCATCACAGGCTATGGTGACCCAAAACTGTGCAGGTCCCTCTTCGAGTGAATGCAATAAATTTTTGGCTTGATCTTTCAGAGCTATGAAGTTTAGAAAGCGGCTTCTCCAGACTGTATATTTGCCGCGTTGCAAGATCAGCGGACGATTGTCGTTTGCTAGCGAGTATGCATCAATCTCTTCTTTGTTTTTTTTTGTTGAGGATCTTCGTTTGTTGTTTTGATGGATTAGAGCGATGTTATGTGCTTCACAAGTAGCAAATTAGTTAGTAGCGTTTGATATTAAAGCAGTCGAGAATTATTTTCGATTCTATCTTTAGATTTTCGATCGAAAACAATTCAGTCGTGATTAAAATGTATGTCACTGTTCTCGTGCGAGAAAGTGCGTCAGCGAGAAAATTTTCGAGCAAGAAAAATTTGTGCAAAAACTTTCGATCGAGAAAAATCTTTTAATCGTGAATTTATTTCGATTGCAAGAAACAGTACTTAAGGTAGGTTTCTTGCTTAGTCAGAATAAATTCTTTGACTAAAAAAGTTTTTCGATCGCAAGTAATTTTCGTGGTCAAACTGTATTAGTTTTGACCGAAAAAGTTTTTCGCTAACTAACGCTCGAAAAATTCCTCTACTAAAATCTTTCTTAGTAAAGACGATTTTAGCGCTGACTTGGTGTTTTGATAGATAAAAATTCTCGCGTGGAGTTTTGCGATCGAGAAATTTATGCGATCGAAAACTTTAGCGAAAAAAATTGAAGTCCCGCGAATAAAATCGGAACGCTAATTAACCCTGATTCAACCAAAAACGATGAATCGCAGGTTTTTTGCTCGTAATCAGAAGTTTTATTCGCACGAACAGACAATTAAACACATTATGAAGCAAAATATGTCAACTAATCAAAATCAAACTGTGTTCAAGTTTGTTCTTCGCGCGAACAGTAACGATTCAAACTGATCTATTCTGCTAAATTGATATTCAAACTGCTACGGATCTAATCACCATCGATTTTTATTGCTTGAACAATCACATAAACATCAAAATCAAATCAGATACGCACAGAATATGGCAATTCAGATCGAAAAACTATTTCGTGCCAAAACAGTTCTTCACGTGAACAGTTCCAGAATATAAATTTCGATCTGAATTCTAACAATTTCGATTCAAAACATAATGAGTCTGCTCTGATACCAATTGTTAGGTCCTCGTTTGTCAACACAATCAATCCTAGGCATGAATTCTAAGGAAATCGTTTAGAATTATTGAACTATGAATTCTGATAGAGACCTTCACTTGAAGAACACGAGAGAGAATTCCTTTAGTGTGAAAAAGTTTTGTTGTTTCTCTCTCCAGTTTTGAATTCGGCAGTATTTCAGATTGATTCTCTAATTTTCGGTATTAAGCTCAATGTGTATAAATATCTAACTAGTCATAATCTAAGGACTACCATACATAAAGCCCCTAATTACAAGGACAACTAACGAAATTAAGCACAATTTAAATTGATACTCTACAAAACACTTAGAAAATTTCTCTAAGTCTTTTTCAGTGTAGCGAACTTCAACGAATAAAATTTTCGATCGAAAAATAAAACGGAGATTTGAAATTGAAAATTCGCACTTAGGAAATCAATTTGAGAATTTCAATTCTCGCGCGATAAAAAGCACGGAGTGAATAGTGTATTTCAACACTTAGTAAAATTTAGACCAAACTTACATGAACTATATATACATATGTCGAAAATTTCATTTTCTCTTCAATAACTCATTTCGTAGACCTATGTGCCAATTCATGATTTCAAATGTGAATTTGTCAAACATGCAATAATGTAATTCATTACTACGGTTTGATAAATTCCAATTTCGACTCAAATAAAATTTTTTTGGGCTAAGGATTTGTTTTTCTAAATTGTCAGATGGCAAACTTTCCAGCTTATGACCACATCTATAATCATAACTTGTCCTAAGCGTACCAGACACTAACTCCCATCTCGACACGACCACCTTTCGGTGCCCTGACGAGATAATAGTGTCAATCCTCCAACAATTTTGGGGGATGATCAAAAGCCTCATAGTTGACGGCACATACCGATTCACCATGGTGATTGGGACGAGGCACATCATCTTCAGCAAAGATGATCTGGGCCTCACCTTGGACTTACCATTCAGCCACAACTATGACCCTCTGCCCACGGATGCAGAGATGGAGCGTGACTTCCTTCACATGGGATACCATCCCGCTCACAAAGCTTGCTCAAGTCCAGAACAACGGCATCCCTCACCCATGGAAGTCCTTGTTAGGTATTATCAACAAATGACTTTCACCAAAGCACGCAGGCTTCGACAAAGGAAACGGCCACATTCTCAGAATTTTCCACGGGATTATGTTCTCGCGAAATTACGATTTCGCTCAACTGATCAGGAATGACTTAGCTTAACAGATCAGACATCGAGAGAACAAGAGATCGAAGAATGTGCCCGTACGCTCGGTGGTTCTCCATTATTATTAGACAATTCATGGAGATGTACGAGAAGAGCATCCATCGTCTACCTTCTGGAGGGAATTACCAACCACCGCGGCTAAAATTCTTCCACAACCAACGGATTTGGACCAGCCGTCCATGGCCATTACATTCGAGCTGCTGCGGCTCGCCGACCCTTCGGGAGCCGAATACCAAAGATTCTGTCGGGACAATCATCTCACCGAACAGATGATCAGCGGGCCCCTGATAGACTTCCATGTGAGCCCTCCCCACCAACAGCAACCATCTAGCCCCGAGGCCGAACTGATAGACCGGGTGGCCGAGGAGCTAGAATAGGAACCTCCAACTCAGGACGTGCAACTACCTGATGAAGATGCCACGTTGATTGATGCAGTGGCGGAAGAGTTGGAACAAGAGGCTCCACAACAACCTCTGGGTGCTGAAGTGCCCATCGTAGTCGACGTGTTCCAAGGATCGCTTGAGGAGATCCTACAACAGCCAACATAGCTCGAAGCTGAAACGGGGCAAAGCTCACCTCCACTGGCTACGACGCTAGAGACCGAGGCTCTGATTTCCACGATTCAACGCAATGAGCCTTAAACGGAACAAGCCGGAGAGGATGTTGCAGGAGAACCTTCCCCTCACCGGCTACCTCATCAGACATCGAGTTTGATGAGGAGATCCAACTCATGAGAGGGGCTCCAAGGCGATTGAGCATCCAATTAGAGTCCCTCTTCACCACCGTCACCACCACATCAGACATTGTGCCCGTCATCACTCCAAGCACTGAGGTCGAAGTCCAGCTGCCAATCATCACCGGCCCAGCCACAAATGTGTCTGATACGCAGGTTCACTCTGAACCTGCAACAACACTCATAGAGGAGAATCTCCAAGATTCGTTTCAAGGATTGGGTCGAAGTCTCGAACAGTCACAACCTCAAGTGACTACGAGCCAACCTGAGAAGCCGATGTCTGCTCTAGGTTTGTCAACATGCGACGTAAGTTGACCTGGTCCATCATCAATGGAGGCGTCCGTCCCATATGTGACCGAAGACTGTCTACAAGCCACTCTCTCCGCAACTTTGAGTGCTTTCGAAGACGAAATCATGGAGAGCATGTGGAATGCCATCGAGACGTCCCGCCAAGATTCTGGGAAAGCACCCGTCTCAGAGCCGTCTTCTTCACAACCTATCCTCACACCCACTCAACCCACACAACCCTTCCCTATCGCCACACCCATCCTCTCACACAACCTCATAAACCCAGCCACCATACCCATCAGCGACCTCCACTCGATATTAGTCGTCCGCCTACTCGAGTTGGCTATTCATACGCCGAAAGAAGAGGACCTCTTCCGCCGTCTCGTGGACCATGACTAGAGGTCAGAGACAAGGCTCCCGCTCCAGACGTCAACATGACGACCCAGATAATCAAGGTCCTCATGAGGGGGAGAAAATGCGTAGGATCATGACTAGAGGTCAGAGACAAGCACTGGAGCCACTGAAACCTCACAACCCACTACCCAAACAACCACCACCACGCACCGCACCACTCATACAACCCAAATTGAGCCACCATCCTTTACTTTAAGTACGCCTCTGCCTACACCAATGAATCTCACAAGCCCCTTGTTTTCGGAAGAAGAAGCAAGTGCCGCCATGCTCGTGGCCCTTGCGCAGACCCAAGCTGCTCCCTCAGCTGCTCAAGATCAATCGGGACCGTCAGGACATGGTGTCAATCCTCATACATTCCTCGATATGTAATTATTCGAAGGATAGTGGATGACCCATTCCCTGCTCGATGAGCATCAGAGACAACGGCTTAAGGACGTTCGTCAGTTCTTACAACAAGCTTCGGTGGACCTTGTGCTGATATAAGACAAAGAGCTTCAAGAAGGTGAAGATCACAAAGAAGAGCTCTCAAGGTTTCCAGAGTTGATTGCGCAACGGGCGGTTTCACCCACAAGACAAATGTCAGGGGCCGTTCGGATCGACATGCTATGGGAGAACATCAGAATAGAAATTTATATGAAAGCACATTTGCAGGTCACCGGACAAGGTCAAGAAGCCGAATGAGTTCGAGCTAAGAGGCATCTCCCACTAGGATCAGCAAAAGAGAATGACATATCTCTGGATGCTGACCCATCTTGGACCTGACATGAGACTAGGGATGACTAAAGCACAAACCAAGAGGCACTATAAGAGTCTATCTCCAATTTATTAGCTCCTCAGTGTCTTATGTGCCAAAGGAGGACTTCCAACACCGTACTACGCAATCGAGCGAGTAGACATGACTCGAGAAGAATTGAGCAAGAGCGACCAACCATATCTCCCTGCCGAGGAGGTGTACAACCTCTACCAGCTGTATGTGGAGAAATACAAGGGTCCTCAAGGCTTCGTCAAGAAAGAAGGACTCGAGGAACTCTACCAGTACGTGATGCATCAAGTCAAGTACTTCGCCGTACACGACCTTCAGATGGCTCCGGAGAGCAACATGAAGAAGGTCAACATGGCCCCAATGCTCAACAGGGGACATGAGATCGAATGACTTCCCAACAATCACGTGCACATCAGCTCAGTCCTAGGCATCACCTACCACAACCCGATCGCCAAAAAGACAAGGTTGATGTTGAAGACTGAAGTACACAAATTTTGTGAAGGGACGCTCAAGGTCATCAAGCAAAACATAGAGAAACGGTTGGAAGAGATCAACAGAGAGACGATGCTGAGGATCCATAGGTACGTGAGAGAACAGCCGCTCTTAATTGAACTACTTGATGATATCGAGGAGCGACTGGAGCTGAGGAACACACTCAGGAATTTCGAGCATGTGCTGGGCCTGCACAGACAATGCGGAAGAGAAATC
Organism: Craterostigma plantagineum; assembly: GCA_027422505.1. Lineage (NCBI taxonomy): Eukaryota > Viridiplantae > Streptophyta > Magnoliopsida > Lamiales > Linderniaceae > Craterostigma > Craterostigma plantagineum. The sequence goes on from JAPQWV010000055.1 coordinate 2,025,128, forward strand.
AAGCACAAAGGGGGAGAATGTAGGATATCAATTTATTTGTGCTTTTATTTAATTAGCTGTCTTCGTCAATTGGGGCTTTTATTGTAATTGTCCTTAGTTTAGGACTTAGTTCGTTATTTATACCAAGTATGTTTGGTATAAATAGATGTACAAACGTTGAGCTTAATAGAGAATTTTGAGTAATTGATCCCAAAGGCTTGCAAATCCAATTCTAGAGAGAGAAAATCAGAAAACATTCTCTCACTACAAAGTTTCTCTCTCAAGCTCTTCAAAGAAAGGTTTTCGATTGAAATTCAACTTCTATAATTCTAATCGATTACCTAAGGATTCAAGTCTCGAATCGCCGAGTTGATAAATCAGGACCTAACAAAACCAACAGAAGATGGCAACTAATCAGGATTCAACGTCAGAAGAAGCTTTGAGAGTTGTGTTAGACGATTTGGACTCTCTCTTTGAGCCTGTATATCGGCCAAACACCATCACTGCCACACCTTTAATGGATCCCCCACTCGACGAGGTTGATGTACCAAGCTCTTCAAATGTCCCCACCTCACCCGATTCAGAATAGCCACAGAACACTGAAGAACCAACCTTTGTTTTTGAGGAAGTCTCGTCAGAATCACTAAATTCAAGTACAGAATTAGACTTACCTCAATCTAATGAACACCGGATATTATTGGAAATCTCGGTCCACAATTGGCTGATGCATCTACTTCAGCTTTGCCTCATGAGCGAAAGTGGACTCGAGCACATCCGGTTGATCAGATTATTGATGATCCTTCGAGTGGAGTACGGACACGTCATCAACACAGTCTTTTTAGTTGCTTCTTAAGCCAAAATAAGCCTACTAAGGTAGTAGACGCACTTGAAGACCGGATTGGGTAATAGCAATGCAAGACGAAATCAATCGATTCGAGCATCTCCAAGTGTGGACGTTAGTACCCCGTCCGCATGGGAAAACAATTATCGGGATGAAATGGTTCTTTAAGAACAAGAAGAATGAAGATGGGGAAGTGATCCGGAATAAGCAAGGCTGGTTGCGAAGGGATATAACCAACATGAAGGCATTGACTACGACAAAACTTATGCTCCTGTTGCCCGGATCGAAGCCATCCGCCATCTCTTGGCGTATGCAGCCCATAAAGACTTCAAAGCCTACCAAATGGATGTTAAGACCGCCTTCCTCAACGGCGTCTTAAAGGAAGAAGTCTATGTCGCTCATCCAGAATGCTTCGTTTATCAAGAACATCCGATCATGTCTATCGATTGGACAAAGCTCTCTACGGACTAAAACAAGCTTCACGTGCTTGGTATGATGTCTTGAGCGATTTCCTCGTAAAGTGTGGATTCATCCGAGGAACGATCGATACGACCCGCTTCATCAAATGGCAAGACAAAGATCCGATGGTCATCCAAGTATATGTAGACGATATAATCTTCGGATCAACAAATCCACGGCTCTGCAAGAAGATTGGAGATTTAATGAAGAGCAAGCTTGAAATGAGTCACATGGGAGAGACACAATTTTTCTTGGGACTCCAAGTCGGGCAGCTCGATGATGGCATCTTCATAAGTCAGACTAAATACATCAAGGACATTCTGAAGAAGTTCCATCAAGATCAGAGCAAGCCGCTCAGCACTCCCATGTCAACTAGCTGCAAGTTGGATGCCGATCCCACAAGAAAAGTGGTCGACATCACACTCTATCGCAGCAGCATCGGCCCATTTCCAAGCCGACCCCAAAGAATCCCACATGATCGCGGTCAAGCGGATCTTACGCTACCTGAAAGGCACCTCCACCGTAGGATTATGGTATCCTAAGGGCATGAATTTCAAATTAATTGGCTATATGACGCTGATTATGCAGGTTGTCAGATGGACAGGAAAAGCACCTCCGCTGGCGCTTAATTTCTAAGCAAAAAGCTCGCTTAATTTCTAAGCAAAAAGCTGGTCTGTTGGTTATCAAAGAAGTAGAACGACATCTCAAACATCGACCGCTGAGGCAGAATACGTCGCGGTCGCCAGCTGTTGCTCGCAAATGCTGTGGATGAGGACTCACCCGCGATTATGGGTACAATTTAAATAATATACCCATTTACAGTGATAGACCATTGCTTTAACGTGCAATCCGGTTCACCACTCACGCACGAAACACATAGACATTAGATATCATTTATAAAATATCACGTAGAAAAAGGCATGATTGACATGTATTTCGTGAAAATGGAATTTGAACAAGCTGATATTTTCACCAAGGCACTGGATGAAAAATGATTCCAATTTCTTTTCGAAAATTAGGCATGTTGAATCTTCCATAAAATGTGCTTTACGTGCTCCTATGTGCTTTCTTATATCCTCGTTTATGTGTTTTCATTTATTCAATGCTATATCTTGAATGAGAATAAAAATAAAAAAAGAAGTGAAAATGATTTAAAAATATTTTACATATACCTATACTATTAAGAGAGTGACGATATCTTGTAGGATGCTCGATCTAAGTCACGGATAGATTTCCCTAACATGCGACTGGTTATTTGCTTAATTTTGTCAGTCTAAGTCGCATTCTTTCTAAAGTTCATTAACTTGTTCCACTAGACAGAAAGCCACTCTATATAATGGAGGATTCTAGCCGTTTTATTTTTTCTTTGAAATGAATCTTGAGCGAGTCACACATCAATTGCTTGTCTTCACTAGTGATTCTTGGCCTCATACTCGCCTTGCATTAGATCGTTAGGAAAATGATTAGGGCACCTAGGAAATTCCTCACTTGGCCATATAGCAAATCTCAATCCTTTGAATTGCCTTTAGTCATCCATTTTGAGCCTTCTCCGAATACCTTTTCTTCATTTGAAACCCCTTGAGCCTCCTACCAATAATAGATGACAATGGAGTGCGAGAAAAATATGACAAAGAAAGAGATGACAAAAGAAGGTGGAAACGAACACGAGGAATGCTCAACGCACCAAAAGCAGTCCAAAAGAACCTGGCTCTCCTCACGACTATCAAAAACTTCCAAATCATTCGAAGGGGCATGGATCTTGCTGTGAACTTCTCATCGATAATGTTGACCTTTTGGTCCATGAGTGTTAGATAGTTTTGATGAACAATGTAATTGTAATGACGTTAGGTCTATAAATTAAGCAATTCGCTTAATGATCTATATAATGTCTAAGTATATGAAAATACTCACACATGCATTGATTATGAGTTATAGATTGATTAAAGTGTTGAATAATTGATTCGCATATGATTTGGTGATTAGTTGATGAGACTAGGTGATTGCATGTTATAGACAGCCCATGTGATAGGATATATCGTTATGTGCTATATATGGAAATAACGCATGAGATATCCTACTGAGTTATAAAAGGAAAAATATGATGTTTATACATGGAAAGTGATATATCCGTTGCTACTAGGTCATTCCTAGACGAAAGTCACATATACGATTATTTGCATGCTTTCCACTGAATTTAATGTGTAATATTGAATTGATATCTTTCCTTATGATGATTGGAATATTATATTTAGGAAAGAATTAATTTGATTGACTTTGTGGATAAGATGCTATTATATGGTAATATGCTAAACGCGGATGTGATCTCTGAAATATGGAAAGTTGTGGCTTGACAAGTAAATCTGTGACAGCTGTGATATGATGTGATATTATGTGCTAAACATGCTAAATATGATTGATTTGTGCTAAATATGGAATTGATATGCTGCTATCTCGGGAGCTATACTTGAAAAGTAAATCTGATTGACTTGTTCTAGAAACTGATAGCAGGGAATCATTTGTGGAAAGTTCTGATATGGTAAATATATGCGAATTGAATATGCTTGAGAACAAAATTGAGCTTTTATGTGGAATATAATCATGCTTTAATGTGCTATAGGACCGTTGTGATGATTTATTAAAAGCATGATTTATATTGTATTATTGACTCGACAATTGCATGGAAACTATGCTTGATTTGGTGATTATTATATGATATGATTTTTCATGTGAAGTGCTGATTGAAAAGGATTATATATGAGCCACACTTCAGAATTTCGAGGTACTTAGAACTTGTGAACATTAGCCTACGAAAGATTTTTGAGCAGAAACATTTTGAGAGATTACTGGGCCTCCATTGCGATAGCTTTCTTCCATACTGAGCTTTAACTCGCGATTCCATTACTGCTACGAGTGATTCATCCCGTTATTCCTACCTCCCACCATATATTCTGTCTTCGGACGTGTTGTCTTCGGACATGAGCAATACCAAGGAGGTAAGGTCGACGTTTACGCACATGTGAAGGGAAGGACGATTTCCGGGGGCCCTTCGGTAGCGAGCTGTGTTTGTCGGGATCATGAGATTCTGAGGAACGAAACTCGGCGTGTGGTAACCTAGCGTGTCTAGTGTTCGACTTGTTTCGGTTGTGTATTGGGCTAATCAATCAGTTTTGTACCCAGCTACGGTGCATTATAGTGATTGGTTAAACTCTTGGGGACCAAACCCCAAGGAGAGGAGTAAACCCCAGTTGGGGATATAACCTCTATAAAAATCCCATCTCGCATTTACTTTTCAGCTATTTTCTTATCGCTGCGAGACAGACCCGAAACACATCCGACGTAACTAGGATATATCAGGCATACTCATAACAAGCATCAGTAGGCATATCTAAGTCACTACACTTACAATTTGTGAAAAGAAGAAGCATGAAATTTTTATAAGCCTAATTCACCCCCCCTCTTAGGCACATTTATATCTTCATTTGAGACAGGTTACTCAAACGACGGGCCTAACAAGCCTGAGTTAAAGATCTAATGGCTTCTTTGAATTTTGATGTTTTTGCAGAGGGACAATCCTGTAATACCCGGGTTCCGCGAGTAAGCCGGCCAATAAATATGCATGCATATTATATGATTATATGACTGCATATGAGGTGTTACGTGATTCTATGTCATGTGTTTATTTAATTATGTGATAATAGGATAATTAACTTGGTCAGAAACTTAAATTGAAATTTAGAAATAATTTTGTATAAGGCATGAAGCCTTTGATAGGCACTAGTTACTAGAATTTAAAGATTTTAACTTGAAGTGACTTTCAAAATGATAGAATAAATACCGAAGGAGGTTAAAATCGATTTAGGACTTCGGAAATTAAATAAGTGGGTTTGACTACCTAGCAATACGAAAATGTACATAATAACATACTGAACATCCTATGTGGGGATTAGGATGTAATATTTGCACATGATTCGACAACTTAGCAAAAGAAGAAAACGAGTAAACTAATATTATAAGGTCTATTACTTGGAAATTGATAAGTATGAATAAAGTAAATAAACTAACGTCATTTAGCTACTATAGCACGCAAGGAAAATAGGGATAAGAACAAATAGTGCATATCATGACCCATTAGAAAGGAATTAATGAAGCATTTTGAACAAGAATAAAGAAAGAAGCACGAAACATATCAGAGAAAAACCCTAGTGTTGAGAAGAAAACCAAAAACAAGTTGAGCTGAGCTTGGGAATAGGTATAACATTCTTACTTTGATTTCATATTTTAATTTAGTTAGTATTATACTTAAGAATTGTTAGACCCAATTGTATAAGTATAGTAGTCGAGGGTTTTTGAATTCTTGAGATATTTAAACTGTTCTTGGGAAGAACGGTATTTTGATCAAAATCACAATGTTTTAAAAGTGTTATAAATTTTAGTAGGAATAGCAAGGTGTTAAATTCACGAACCATAGGTTCGCGAATTAAGGGTGGAAATAGAGTTTCGTGAATTAAGAATTTTACGATTTAAGAAACGTTTGCGAATCCCAATTGGCGAATCAGTGAGAGCTTCGCGAATTATATTAGGTTCACGAATTAGATTAAGTTTGGCTGAATTATACTAGTTTGCGAATTGTTAGTGGGTTGAGAATTTAGCAAATAAATTATATGAAGTGTAAGTGGTAAGTGACGAATTGTGAGACGGATAGACTTATTTCACAAATTACTAAGGCCACTTCGAAAGGTGTGAATTAATCTAACTTGTGGAATTAGGAGTCATGGTAGGAACTACGAGTTAGAAATTAATTTCACTTATTGATTCTAGGTGATTCACGTGGTGGAGTATTGCAAATAAACAATGAGCACTTAAGACAATTTAATACTAGGCCATAACTTCATGAGTGGACTAGCACTTCACGAGAATTAAGGGAATAAAATAATAAAATAAACAAATCATGAAATGTAAGTTTTACATAGAATTTCACGAACTAATACAATATGTCGCGAATCAAAGAAGAACTTGGCGAACTCATGTGACATTTCGCGAACTCACTTCGCGAACCCAGGAAGTTCGCATGCCATTTTGCGAAATCGAATTTGGCGAATTCCTTTAGTAACCATTTGTCTAATACTGTTCTATATATAATATCTTAATACATAGGAAATTTAAGTACTTGGATGATCCAATAATTCAGATAGCACGCTAACATCATAATTTTGCATTTAAGATCAGGGACTAGGAAAATCATCGGACTAATACCAAATAATTTGCGGACAACAGGTAAGTGGGAATTTCAACTACAACACATAAATTGTTTGTACTAACATAAATTACGTGGTTATCTGCTTATATGAGATTATGTGAATTATTTGCTATATATGATGATATAGCATGCATTTCAAGATTGTTTACATAAGCATGAAATACATGCATACACGACATGCACGAGAATTGTGAGATGAGAGTATGCATGGTATAATGTCGCCTGAAAGCGCTGGATATTTGCCTATATAGGCATCTGATGTGGACTCACAGTTGAGTCTGGACTGCTTCTATGACACCATGACGGCCCAGTACGTCGTCGGATATATTTTTATTATTTGGGCAGAATGCCCTGAATTGCGGTAGGTGCGACCTGGAGGAGGCGATTCGAGGGTGGCAGCGACACCGAGGGTATCTCTGGTGTTGGCGACCTCGAAGTGGGCTACCAGCGTGAGCGTCCGCGGAGCAAGTACCCATTGGGCCGAATGGCGGGTCGTCATGCATCCCAGTGCGATTGGGCCGAAATGCGTGACTGGTATTTTATGGTTCGTCACCCTTTGTGGATTGCTGGACCATTTATTGGAATTGAGCTCTGAAAATGGTGCATAGTAAGTCAGTCGAGGGCCCTGAGAGATATGAGATTTAGTTTGATCCTATTGGGGTCGGAATGCATTGGCGCGGATACCTTTGCAAATGAGACACGTGCACGGCATGCATCATTCCTACTTACTTAGCTTTATAGCTCACCCCATGTTTTTATGTGTTGTAGGTACGCGCGACCACGGTACGTGATCGCTTATGACGGCAAGGCTATCTTTTGAAGCTTCCAACGACTTTTGAGGGTGGTGTGTACATGAATGCGACCCGTGGGGGCAGGAGATAGGGTTTCTTTTGTTGCAATTATGAAACCATCCTATGTAAATAGGTTGGGAGCCATATTTTGACTTTAACTAATTCCTTTATATAAAAGGAAAAATTTTACCCACGTTTTCGCGTATTAATTATTTTATATGGATATTAGCCACGTAAGTTAGCATTAAAAATGGTAAGTAGATGGCGGGGCGCCACAAATCCCATTCCAGACCACCACTCTTCGATGGAACCAACTACGCCATATGAAAAAACCGGATGAAGGAATTCCTGAATGCTACTGACTATGATCTGTGGGATATCATCACGACTTGACCTTACGCTCCTAAGAAGGATGATGGAACTCAAAAGAAAGGTTCTGACTATGATGCAACAGACAAGCGAGGAATCTCCTTGATTGCCAAAGCAAAGAACATGATCGCCTGTGCGCTAACAAGAGAAGAGTACAATCGTGTGAGTTCATGCGAATTTGCCAAAGATATGTGGGACATGCTTTCTCGTTTGAGTTCGTGTGAGAAGAACAGACACACGAGATTCACGAACATCATCAATCAAATGTTCTCGTTGGGAAAGAAAATACCGTACGGTGAGAAAGTGCGCAAAATACTGAGATCTATTCCTAGAGAATGGAGTCCCAAAAGTAACTGCCATCTACGAAGCGAAGGACTTGGACGAACTTTCCATCTCAGAACTGATTGGATCCGTGACCACCTATGAGATGACTCAGATCTCCATCAAAGAAAAACCACCAGTCCGAAATCAACCGAACATCACCTTCAACACTGAACAAGACAACGATTCTGAGGGCAAAGAAGAAACTGAGGAAGACCTACTGGAGAAGATCGCCATGCTGACCAAAAATTTGAAAAGTCCCGGCGGAGAAGAAATTCAAAGGAAACTCCAAGTTCCAACCCAGGAATAAGGGAATATCGTCATCCGGGAACAATATGCAGAAATGCTTCAAGTGCAACAAGCTAGGCCACTTCGCCTCAAACTGCCCGATGGAAAATGGTGACAAAAAGCTAAAGAAGCAGAAAGCCATGTTCACCAACTGGGAAGGGCCGGAAGTAAAGAGGAGGAAGATCTCGCCTACATGGTCGATAATGATGATCAGGTATCTTCCTCATCCACTATTAAGAAATACTCTTTTTGAATGAATTATATGCTAGGCAAGATGAGTCTCATGATAATGCTTTCTCAGTTCCCGAAGTAGATGAAAAGGAAGAGATGTTTGAAATAATTCAAAATGCAGAAAGAAGGATTAAGTCGTTCAACTCACAAGTAAAGAGTCTGGTTAAGAAACAAGATGACGTAGCTAGAGAAAAGCACAAAACGGATCTAGAAATGAACGCTTGAGAGCTGAGCTAGAAACTCTTAAGGAAGAAAAGGCCTTATGTAATTGTGAAGAGCTTAGGAAGCAAAATAATGATATATCTAAAGACATGTCTGTTCTTAAGGAATCCTTAGAAGAAAAAACACGAACTGTTGATAGAATTCTTGAAGGAAAACAAAATCTTGATATGATACTTAGTCTTCCTAGACATGTTGGAAAAACAGGGATAGGATATTCCACGACACCTAAGCATGTTGCACCTTCACAAGATATTAAAAAGCCTAAATGTTTTTCATGCGGGCGTCACGGTCATTATGCTAACCACTATTTTTTGAAGAGAGATGATAAATCTAGATATATATGGAGGCTAAAGAAGGTTCCTAAGAATCAAAGTTCTAACACTGGCCCGCATGTGTTTGTGAGATCACAGTCTGTGACAGTTGATATATCACGTGTTAACAGGAGTTATTTTGCCACTAACCTTTTAGGACCCAATCAAAGTTGGGCACCTCAGAAAAGAACTGATTCATGCAGGTACAAAGAAGAAAATTCAGCAAGAAAAACAATTGGTACCTCGACAGTGGGTGTTCTCCCCATATGACAGGTGATATCAGTAAGTTTGTGTCGGTGAAAGCGTATGACGGAGGATATGTCTCCTGCCGACAACACAAAAGCTAAGATTATTGGAATTGGAACTGTTGGTAACACTTTACATACTACTATAGATGACATGTGGTTGGATAGAAACATCTACTGTATTACTCATGATGATATCACTGACCAGAATGTCAAGTGCTTAGGATAACACCTGGTGACGGCACAGACGCTTAGGACATGCCAACATGGAATTACTGTCTCATATTACAAGCAATGCACTTGTACGAGGTGTTCCTGACATGAAGTTCATCAAGGACAAACCATGAAAAGCGTGCCAAATGGGTGAGCAGATCAAAACATCATTCAAAGCAAAGAATGTGATATCCACATCCAGACCGCTGGAACTGCTTCATCTCGACCTTTTTGGTCCGGTTCAAACAATGTCTCTGAGAGGTAAAAGATATGCCTTTGTTGTTGTTGATGATTATTCCAGGTATACATGGGTGATATTTCTTGCACATAAGAATGAGGCAGTAGATAACTTTGCATCGCTAGTAAAGAGACTTGAAAATGAAAAAGAAATGAATCTATGTATGATACGCAGTGATAACGGACTAGAATTTGATAGTAAGTCATTTGCATCATTCTGTGATCAATATGGATATAGTCATAACTTCTCTGCCCCTATAACTCCCCAACAGAATGGCGTAGTTGAACGGAAAAACAGAGTGTTACAGGAAATGACTAGATCTATGTTACATGAGTATGATATTCCTAAACAGTTCTGGATGGAAGCTGTTAGTAGAGCCTGTTATGTGTCAAATCGCGTGTTCCTTAGATCGATATTAAAGAAAACACCATATGAAATATGGAATGGTAGAACTCCAAATATAAGTTACTTTCGTGTATTTGGATGTAAATGTTTTATCTTGAATGATAGAGATAAGAGAGGAAAATTTGACTCTAAGGTAGAGAAGAAGGGATATTCCTTGGTTACAGTCTTCACTCTAAGGCCTATCGTGTTTTTAGTAAAAGAAAGCTGACTGTTCAGGAATCCATACATGTTACTTTTGATGAGGTACCTAACGCAGATGTTACTGATGAGGAATGTACAGATTTGCCTTGTGCAGAATTACAGGATACTAAAGATAGTGAGGAAGATGTCAGGAACCGAAACTTCATATCATAAATTCATGCATTTACACGAATTCATGCATACATATAAATAATTTCTAATACATGTATAGATGTAACAATATTTAATTAAGATAGTATAGGTTGTCGGCATGAAATTAAATAGATAGAAATAAATAAATAGATATGTGTTAAAAGTGAGATCAAATAAGAGTAATAGTTGGTATTAAATTTATGAAAGCTTGATTACGAGAGGGAAAATCTCGAAAGGGAAGGAATAAGGCAAAGAATAGATTTTTAAGATAAGGATGACTTGTGAAAATTAAATTTCGCATGATGGTGTATCGAGAATTATTCTCGATCGAAAAAGTTTCACTAGTTAAAAGTTTGGAAGTCTATAACGAAAACCTAATCTTAAAGGAAAAGTGGAATAATAATAAAACAATATTTATCAATATTCTCGATAGAGAAACTTTAGAATCAAAAACCTAGTTATAATAATAATATATTATATTTATTACATATATATATATCAATCTAATTATGACCCTAAAATACCTAGAGTGACACTTGGAGATCCCGTATGTTATTAATAGTATGACTAATAAAAGTTCCTTAGTCCAAAGGGAATCTTTAAAGGTGAACACATGTATGTAATTATTATATAACAAGTAAAACCTTACGGAGTGAACAAGTTTCCGATCGAGAGAATTTGTCGCCAATTAAAAGTTTTGAAAGTTCATAGCGAAACCTAGTTATAAAGGAAAAGCTAATTTAATAATAAAACTCATGTATTAGATAAAATGTTGATGTCACTTAGTTATTAACACATGCAAACTATGATAAAGAAGAAAGAATAATAATGTACATCATTTGGAAAAAGAACTCGTGAAGCAAGGTAAAAGGAAAACTCATACAGCGATTGAACTATAGTTAAGGAAGGGTAAATTCTTATCAGAACCTTCATATATTAATTCATGTTTTACGCATGTTAGGAAGATATTGAAAACTATGTTACGTTTTGCAATTAACATATATGGTTAGTAAACTATGATCACGTGCAGGTGCACTTGGAGAATTATGGGAAGTCTTCCTAAATCTTAGGTATGTATGAATTTATCTCAGTTAGTACAAAGGGATAGCATATATATATGTGCTTATCGGAATGAATTTTATGTTGGATCATATTAGGGTTTGGAAGAAGTCCGAAGCTTTAAAGAAAATTAATTAGATTTCAGTAGTTTGAATAGATAGTGTTCGACGGATAAACATTTATAGTATTTCAAGGGTTAAGAGTTTCATGGTTTAATATGAATTTAAAGTTTTCGATATTGTTTATGATATGAAGAAATTCAAGAATTTCGGTATTAGTAAGTTTTGGTATTACTATTATATAAAGTTTGATGATGTTCTTCATGTTTTTGAGACTTCTATAGTCTGATCGAAAGTTTTCAAAATTTTCGGAAAAAGGTGTTCTTGGTGTACTGCTTTCTGTGTTTGGATTAATTTTCAAAGGAGATTCTAATAATATGTGTTTTGATAATTTTTAAATATATGTCGTTCTTGAGGATTTTAATGATTTTCGAAAGACTAGAAATTTTAATTTTCAAAAGACGGGTTAATAATGTCTTAAGATTTTTCGGAGGAATATAAATTTAAAAGGGGATCAGATTTTCGGAACTAATTTTGAAGGATTGGTTTCATAAACGATTTCGCAAAAAACCTCCGCAATTACTTTCGCAAAATAGTTCTCGCGGGCCCAATTTCGGAAGTTCGCGGGCCGAGTTGATTTTCAAACAAAATATAGATTCGCGCTTCTCGCGGGTCAAATGTTTTTCGCGGGCCAAATGTCGCGGCCCGATGCGTTTCGCGAATTGCGAGACAAGGCTCGGGCCAAATCAAATTCTCGCGGGCCGAACGATTTTCGAATTAAGAGAAAGAAAGGCTGGGCCGCGAATTCGTTTGGCAAGCTGTAATTGACCTCGCTTGGAATTCGCAAAGTGTAAGTTTTCACAGGACAAGTAAAATTTCACGAAGTATAAGGTTTTCATATGCTGAAAAATGGTTCGTGAATCATAAGATAATTTACTTTAGATCTGATCATTTCAAACTTACAAAATCTCAATAGTATATTTAAGAATATAACTGTGGACAAGGAGCCCAAATGTATTAATAGACACGAAAAATAAAGGTTACTAATCATGCATAATAAGGCATGCATATCACGTCGCATACATCATATTAGGACTTTCCTATTTACCAAATAAAATAATTATATAGGTCAGGAGTCGGATAAGGGCAAAGACAAGGTCGGGTGAGTGGACGGGAAAATAAGCGAAAATTATGAGTATGATTTGCAACATGTACCTTATGTGCCTTATATGCTTACCTACTCCATATGAATTAATTGATTTATACGTGGTATATGTGCTATCTTATGAATCGGCGTGAACTATGTGACCGTAATGTGCTCTAATATGATTTATGTGCCATATAAGGTATTTTATATAGTAATGGCATACATATAAAATAACGGGAGAAACTGTTATGCCGGCTACGACTACAGATGGTATGATACGGATGCTACGGCATACATCCCTACAAATTGGGGGATTTTACAGTCATGTACATGCAATACGTATCCCTACAAATCGGGGGATTACGAAATGGTTACAGAGTCCCATGCATGGGCGCCGACTGGGCATACAGTACAGTCTAGCTAGTCTATAACGGGAGTATCAAAGTAAATGGACATATGGAATGGCATGTGATCTACGGATCCTATGAATGACAGTTATATGCACGATGAATTTATGATGGCATGGTTACGATATTGATGGGAAGGAATGGACTACTGTGTATTTTATTGTCATTTGCTATTATTTAACATGTTGCGATCATACTCTGAATCGTTGTCTTCACAGTTGCTGTAGATAATTAGTAGGCTACGTAGAACGCATCATCATACAAAGCATGGATTCAAAGTTGGCCGACGACGCTCTCTCCCCGCTCCCTCTGGTTTATCGTTAGCATATAGAATATAAATGGATTTAGATTGTGGCATTTTGTGACTCGTATGATAGGTACATATATGTACATTATTGTGAAAGGAACTAGACCGGATGTACGGACCCGTTTTTGTTAAAGGAAATGGTAACGGGAATCGCGAAAAATTTTATACGAATATTTTATAGCTGCGTAAAAAGGTAATAGGAAAGGGGGCGCTACATGTAGTGGTATCAAAGCACAACCTCTCGCAGTACGGTCTGGTTCGGGGACGAACTAGACGGAAGCTGGTGGGCATGTGACGCCCGGGGCCGATGAGGGCGGGGAGTGATCGCCGGTGCCAGAGAGGTGGACAGACAAGGAGCAGCTCCTGACAGGCTTCTAGGCGAAGGGGTACATGAATGAACCGATCCGACACCCGAATGAGAGGGGATCATGAGACTGGCAATGTATGGGCGTGTCAGGCTAAGAATCGTATATGAGAGTTGATAGTACTACTCATATCACCAAGGTCGACCTACCTTTTCGGGAGTCAATCCGAAAGAACTTCAAAGTTAAGCGTGCTTGACTTGAAGCAATCTTGGGATGGGTGACCCCTGTGAAGTTTGCCCAGGGTGCGTGTGAGCGAGGACGAAGCACGCTGAAAGGTTAAATGGTGGTACAGTGGGGCCAGACTATCAGTCGAAGTGTGGTGGGCCAACCCAACTGCTGAAAGGTTAAATGGTGGTACAGTGGAGCCAGACTATCAGTCGGAGTGTGGTGGGCCCAACCCCACGTGTCCCGGTAGGGACCGATGCTACACTGACGCCCAGTATGGGACGGGTCGTTATAGGTGGTATCAGAGCCTAGGCTTTAGGTTCTGTAGACTTTGCATAGAATGTACATGTTATGGATTGCCCTTTAAGTTTTTTGGCATAGATGGGCAAAGGGCAATAGGTGAACGGATGCATGTAGAACATGATGAACAAACAATAGGGGAGGAGGAAGAACGGCCGTACCTGAATCCCATTCATCGCATACACTTAGACAGTATGAATCCGAACACCCCCTGACAATCCCCCGAGAAGGACGGTATGATAAATTAAGAAAGATGGGTGCTGTGGATTTCGTGGGTATGACAGACCCCGCTGAAGCTGAAACATGGTTGAAAATTCAATATGATGCAATGCACCCCATTAGAGAAGTTCGACTCCAAGGCATGCACGGAGACTGCGTCTGAAAGTCAAGCACCGGTTAAAACTAGGCCACCTATGGTACCTGCAAGAGTTTACACGCTGACTTCCGAAGAGGCGGAGAACAACCCATCTGTAGTGGCAGGTACTCTCCTAATCCATTCAACCCCGACATGCATATTAGTTGATTCAAGAGCCACGCTTTCATTTGCATATACTAACTACGTGGAGAGACTCGGGGTTACACCTCACCTAGTTAGCTACGAATACCATGTTACCATTCCCCATGGAACCTCTACGAGAACCAACCAAATCTTAAGAGATAGCTCAGTAATAGTGAACGATAGGACCTTACCCGTTGACCTGATAGTCATTCCAATGAACTATTATGAAGTAATCCTTGGAATGGTGCTATCAAAATACAGAGCAGTTATTGACTGCAACCGTAAGCAAGTAACCTTTAATCTAGGAGACACTGAACTACTCACATTCACGGGAAATAGCAAGCGTGGTAAGATTCCCAAGATTTCAGCAATGAAAGCACATCGTTTGATCAAGACAGGATGCGAACCGTACCTAATATATGCAATATCATCTGAAGAACGTACACCCCCGAAGCTAGAAGAAGTTCCAGTAGTACGAGATTTTCCCGATGTGTTTCTTAAAGACTTACCCGGACATCCGTCGGATTGTGAAATTCAATTCACGATTGATCTAGTGCCAGGAGCTGCACCGATTTCTAAGGCACCGTACCGACTCGCTCCAGCTGAGATGAAGGAATTGAGGGAGCAATTGGATGAACTGTTGCAAAAAGGGTTCATTCAGCCAAGCTTCTCACAATGGGGAGCACCGGTTTTGTTTGTTAAGAAGAAAGATAGATCGATGCGGCTCTGCATTGATTATAGGGAGCTGAACAAGATTACGATCAACTACAAGGTGCAACCCTTTTCAACCAACTACAAGGTGCAACCGTCTTTTCGAACTAAATCTGAGATCAGGCTATCACCAGTTGAATATTAGAGAAGAGGATGTCCCGAAGATAGCCTTCAGTACCCGCTACGGACACTACGAGTTCCTAGCATGCCTTTCGGGTTGATTAATGCACCAGCAGCATTCATGGACCTGATGAACAGGGTATTCAAGCCATTCCTAGATAAGTGTGTTATCGTATTCATCGATGACATTCTCATCTACTCAAAAACCAAGGAGGAGCATGAACAACACTTGAAGATCGTACTGAGAATATTACGAGAAAAGCAACTATATGCGAAATTCAATAAATGCGAGTTCTGGCTCAGTCAAGTCACATTTCTTGGACACGTTATTTCAGGAGCTGGAATTTCTGTCGACCCCAGCAAGATCGAGGCTATTAATAACTGGCCTCAACCGACGAATGTCACAGAAACACGAAGTTTCCTCGGACTAGCTGGGTATTATCGGAAGTTCATCAAGGATTTTTGTAAAATTGCATCAACTCCGACGAAGCTAACGAAGAAGAATACTCCCTTTCAGTGGGACGACGCTTGCGAGCAAAGCTTTCAAGAACTTAAGAGACGACTCACTACGACCCCAGTGCTAACTATTCCTACAGGCACTGGAGGGTTTTCTGTTTATAGTGATGCGTCTAAGAATGGCCTAGGATGTGTTCTAATGCAGAATGGAAATGTCTTAGCATATGCCTCGCGACAACTCAAGGATTATGAGAAGAACTACCCGACTCATGACCTAGAGCTTGCAGCTGTAGTCTTTGCTCTCAAGATCTGGAGGCACTACCTATACGGCGAGCGATGCGAGATCTTCACTGATCACAAGAGTCTCAAATATTTCTTCACTCAGAAGGAGTTAAATATGAGACAACGACGATGGCTCGAGTTAGTCAAGGACTATGACTGCGTGATTAGCTACCATCCGGGTAAAGCAAATGTAGTCGCGGATGCGTTGAGCCGTAAGACCGTAAACACGGAGTTACAGAAGCTCGAAGTAGAAGTGATACCAATGGGCAAAATCGAAACAAGATTAACGGCACTAATACTTCGACCCACACCGATGGAGCAGATTACGAAGGCCCAGGAGACCGACGAGTTATATCTGAAAATCAAAGAAGCACCAATAGAACAAAGATCAGCAGACTTCACCATACGAGACGACGAAAGCCTATACTACAGAAGACGTCTATATGTTCCTAACAATGCTGAACTTCGAAAGATTATCATGACGGAAGCCCATACCACCGTTTATTCTATCCACCCAGGAGCAACGAAGATGTACAGAGATCTACGAACCAACTATTGGTGGCCAGGGATGAAAAGAGAAATCGCAACCTTCGTAAGCCAATGCCTGACATGTCAGCAAATTAAGGCAGAACATCAATGACCGGCAGGAACCTTGCAATCCCTGCCAGTGCCCGAATGGAAGTGGAATCACATTAGGATGGACTTCGTTGTTGGCTTGCCTAAGACTGTGAAAGGCCACGACGCTATATGGGTCATCGTTGATTGACTGACCAAGTCCGCTCACTTTCTGCCTATCAGTTCAACATTTTCAATGGAACAATATGCAGAACTATATATTCAAGAAATAGTACGACTTCACAATGTTCCAAGCTCGATCATTTCCGATCGTGATTTAAGATTTCTTTCGAAATTCTGGATGAGTTTGCAGATGGCCATGGGAACTAAGTTATCATTCAGTACTGCCTACCATCCTCAGACAGACGGGCAATCTGAACGAACAATCCAGACGTTAGAAGACATGCTAAGAGCCTGTGTGCTCGACTTTAAAGGAAATTGGAGCCGATACCTTCATCTGATCGAATTTTCATATAACAACAGCTTCCATGCAACGATCGGAATGGCTCCATATGAAGCTCTATACGGACGCAAATGCGGATCTCCAATCCATTGGGATGAAGTTGGAGAACGAGCGATAGTAGGGCCCAATCTAGTGCAAGAAATGACAGAAGCTATTGCTCAAATACGAGAACGGATGAAAACGGCCCAGAGTAGACAGAAAAGCTAGGCAGACCAAAAGCGTAGACCAATGGAGTTCCAAGCAGATGACTTCGTATTTTTGAAGGTGTCCCCGATGAAAGGCGTGAAGCGGTTTGGGAAGAAAGGCAAGTTGAGCCCACGATATATAGGACCATTTCGAGTCCTTAGAAAAGTGCGTGAAGTAGCCTACCAACTCGAACTACCCGCTTCATTAGCTCAAGTACATGATGTCTTTCATGTATCGACGTTACGAAAATACGTCGCAAACCCAAGCCATGTGCTGAACACTGAGAATCTTCATCAACAACGCAAGCCAGATTTAAGTTACGAGGAAAAGCCAGTGGAGATTCTAATGTTTGACGTGAAACGATTACGGAATAAGGAGATTCCGTTAGTCAAGGTGTTATTGCAAAATCAATCCACGGAAGAAGCTACGTGGGAACGGGAAGATGATATAAGAAGTCGCTAACCTGAGTTATTTCTCCCCACCTGATTTCGGCGGCGAAATCCCTTTTAAGGGGGAGGATGTAATACCCGAGTCCCGTAAGTAAGCCGGCCAATAAATATGCATACATATTATATGACTTACGTGACTGCATGAGACATGTTTTGTAACTTGTATATGCCTAAATGATTTCATGCTATATGCTAACATGACATGTATGAACTCGAACGTAGAATTTGAATTTATGTTAGTTATTAATTTTAGGGTTTCTAATACATAGCATGCTAACCTAGATAATTTAGTTTAGTTTATTAAGTATTGATACCACGTTTTGGAGAGCACGAATTGATAAGAGTAATTTCAAAACACATCTCGAAATCCTTAAAGCTTGAAATGTTAAATATCGAAATTGATGAAGTTTGAAAACCTTAGGTCTCGAAAGAGAAGATCTAGAAATAAATAAAAAGTTGAATGACTGGATGTCGAAACATTAGCATTATTAAGCAACTCGAAATCTTTAGAGCTCGAGATCTCTAAATCTCGAAACCTTTGAAGACTCGAGGTTGATAAGGCTCGACATCCTTGAGGCTCGAGATCATGGCATAGTTGAGGATTTCGAAAGTAAAGATAAGCCTCAATAACTTAGCTACAAAGAAAGGTTAAGAGTTGAGATAAGAACTAACAAAAATGTTGATGTCACTTGTTTAGTTGAACACGTTAAGTTGGAGATAAGAAACTACTTCACTTCATTGATACAAACCCTCAAGAAACTAACAGAAACACTAATAGAAGGAAAGGAAGAAGTTGAACAGAGGTGTATTACCAAGCTTGGAGTAGGTATAATTTCTTACTGTAATTCCACGTTTTACTCTTATATCAACAGTTCTAGAAATTTTTAAGCTTGAAAGATTATGTAACTAGGGCTCGCATAAGTCGGTTCTTGAAGGTTTAAGACTTCTATGAGATTTGTACTGTTCTTGAAGATATGATTTGATCGAAGTTTAGATGCCGAGCAATAGGATTTCCTGTTGGTAGATTTCGAAATTTTATTAATTACAAGAGAATGATTTCAAGGTCTTCATGAAGTCGAAACCAAAGAACTCGAGACATAGTGTCGAAATAAAACTCGAAATCTACTTTTACTATTGATTTCGAAGTTTTGTATGGAATATCGAAATCCTTATATATAATCACGAAGAAGCATATCGAAATCATAACAAATATCGAGATCTATGTGGTATCGAAATCTATGCATGTCATATGTTGAGATCTATTCATGCAATGAACATCGAGATCTTTGTGTACTATTTAAAATGTCGAACTCTGTATATACATCTCGAAATCTTATCATGTCGAAATCTAGGTGTATTGATTTATAATGTCAACATATATATTGAGATCTATCTCATGAAACATGTCGAGATCAATCCTGATATGAACTTCGAAATTCTACCACTCAAGCTCGAGATCCATTTGACATTTCATGTCGAGATTTATCCTGAGTCATGTCGAGATCTTTGAGCATAGTGTAGATATCGAATCTTGTATATAATATCGAAATTTAGTTTACCATGCAGCTCGAGATCCACCTAATAACTATATCGATATTTAGGTCAAAGCTAATATCAAGATCCACTTCAAAATTGTTTCGAAACTTATAGAAGTCGAAACTAGGGTTTTCAAATTAAGCCAATTTCGGGAAATTATAACTACACTAACAAACCCTAATTTTATATGTTTCTATACTTAGGGTTTGAAGATTTGCGACTTACCGTACGATAAGATTAAATAAGCCAAGGATACCAAGTAAGTGGAAGTCCCCACTACAACACATAATTGTATGTGCATGAGATTATGTGTTATGTGTTTCTATTATATTATTTGACTTCCTACGTGAATTATTTGCGTTACATGACATGCATGATTTAATTACATGATATGATGGCATGACACGCATATTCATGACATGAGCATATGCACGCACATTTAGAATGAAAGCATGATATGAGAGCGTGCATAATATGTGATCGCCTGAGAGCGATAAGGATTCGCCGATATGGGCGTCTGATGTTGACTCACATTTGAGTCACGGCTCTTCTATGCTACCATGGTGACGTCGTATGGCGCTACCGTCAAGACATGACATGTACAAGGCAAGACATGATTTTAGGGCTAATGCCCTCATGGCGGATCGTGAAACTTGGAGGGTGCGAGCTGAGGGAGTAAGCGACACCGAGGGTATCTCTGGTGTTGACCACCTTGGATTAGGCTACCAGTGTGAAGCGTCCGCGTGGCGTATGAAACCACCTTGCGACAGAAAAGGCGCCCTAGGGTTAGCCTCCCTTGAGTGGGTATTTCCACTTATACTTATTTATCCCTAGTGGATTCTAGCTCCATGGTGGTGCATAGCAAGATAGTCGAGGGCCCTACATGACAAGACAAGACAAGACAAGGAAAAATATGAGGTCTAGGGAGCATTGGCGCGGATGCGTTTGCGAATTTAGGACATGTTCATGGCATGCATGGCTTTCGCTTACTGAGCTTTATAAGCTCATTCCACGTATTTATGTGTTGTAGGTTCACGAGATCATGGTACGCGATCTTAACGAAGGCGAGGCCAAATTTTGGAGCTTTCGGAGGACTTTTGAGGTGGCAGTGTGTACATGGATGCGACCTGAGTGGCGGGCCGTTAGATTATTTTAAACACGCATGCGCGCTCACCTTGTATTTATGTCCTAGGAATATTTTGTATTGTACAGAAGGGTTTCCTTTATATAAAAGGAAAAAATTAGTACGCATTTTCGTATATAGATTTCATATATATCACATTCAGTCACACAAATTAGTAAGAAGAATGGGTGGCGGAAGTCAGGGGCGCCACAAGGGACAATAGGGAAGCCGCAGAATTTCAGGTGATATAAGAAGGTCCTCTAATTTCCCAGATATAAAATAATATATTATATCTATATATGTTCACACCTATTTTTTTATGAATATTGCAGGAGATTAGTCAGAAAGCTAAACAAAGTATAGCTCACAGCTTATACCCACACCATCTCGGCACGCCGGGGTATATAGGTCGGCGACCCGAATGGGTTAGCGAGGATCCGCTAACGCACATGCACCCCGAAGACAGGGAAATATCTGAATCAATCCTCCAAGCTAATAATAGAACTTAGGACTACTTTCGTGGCCGAATGAGCAAAGGAAAAGATGGTCAATATCACCTTGGCAACCCGTCGAATAGGGAGCTGCGTTGTCGAGAGCTGTAGCAAAACCCGATTATAGCGGGCGGCCTAGAGGATATGGGAAGGATGAGACGATAAGGAGCGTATTCGGCAACCCATCCGAGCGATCGAGGCCCTCTTGGAGCCAGATTTCCATGGAACAAATGAGGGCCGGGTTGAGGGCCGAGTTGAGGGAGCAGTTGATGGCCGAGATGCGGGAGGAGATGAGGGCCGAGTTTAAGGACGAGATGCGAGAGGAAATGAGGACTGAGATGAGGGCTATGCTCGTTCAAATGCGAGAAGAGGAAGTAGTGGCTCTCGGCAATGTTGGATTTGACCCTTCCAATCAGATACCTAGCTCTCGCGGTTCAAGAGGCGAAACCTCAGGTCCATTTCCGTTGTCGATGAATGTGACGGTATGCATTTATTTTTAATTGATGTGCAACGACGAAATGTCTTAGTAACATTAACAATTTGTTCTTTTAATATCGTATAGTATCTTAGGGTTCGTTTGATGTTAGACGTCAACGGGGCGTTAGAGGTTGTTGGTCTAGGCACTGTCTCTGAGGGACGTTCCCAAATTCATGGGATATCGGTTACGGCAGACAACCTTATTGTCTCCGTCGATACCGTCGTTCTCGGCGAGGTCGAACTGCCTGTACCAACTATGCATCAACTCTTGGAGATGCATTAGGCAGCTACGTTCAGTGGCCAATAGAGTTAATACGTTCAAATAATGCGGTAATAAAGTACTATTTACTGATTTGCGAATAATAATGTTTAATAACGTTACTTGTTAACGCAGAAAGGGAAATCGCCAGCAAAAGGGAAGTCGCCAGCGAAAGGAAAGTCGCCAGCGAAAGCGCCAAATGAGTCCATTCATGAAGATAACGATATCGCACGCCTCGATCAGATGGTCGTTCGTAGTTTGGGACCGCAGTGTCGCCAGTTGTTCGATTACCTTGCGTCACGCGACGATCGACGAATATCAGCTTTCTTCTCAATCTGTATGAGAAATGTCTACTACAATCCAGATAACAAGACCACAAAGTGTACATTGACAACAATACTCGTCGATCTGTTCAAGTTCGTGAGTGTGGATTCTTCAGTTATTCAACTTTTTTTTAGGTATTATTTAGTATTTCGTTGAAACAATAAGTCATTATAAGTTTTGTTTTTCGCTTTTATACATTTTATTGAGTAATCATTATCTCAGGTATCTTACTAAGGAGTCCAAGAATTTCAAGTGTTGCGACCCGAATCGATTGGCAGCTATGGAACATGGGGATGCATCAAATAGTGAAGTTGATTTCCTGGCTTGTATTATCAAAGATGCGCATGTGGCCGGCACTTACTTGTTTGCTCCTTTTTGTGACGTGTAAGAAAATAAGACTTGTTTGCTCCTTTTTGTGACGGGTAAGAAAATAAGATATTTTCTTGATTTATAGCTTATGTTATAAATAATCATTTTGTTTCGTTTATTTTTAGTGACCATTGGATTCTATTGATCATCGATTTTCTCTCAAACGTTGTATATGTGTTCGATTCGCTCCCATTGAACGTGTAAGGAAGTTAAGAGCTCGTCCTCGAATAGATGCGTAAGTTTTTTTATACAATAAAGTTCATATATTAGTAACTCTATATCAAAACATTAATTTATTTTATCTAATTTCGAGTTTCAGGGCAATTCTCACGGCGTCGCTGACGGGTGCAGTCCAAAATCGGAATAGGAAATCGAAGGTTTCTGGGAAGAGATGCAAGGTTCGCATTTGACATATGAATTTTCAGCGTTATTTGTGTTAAATTGTTACCATTATTCGATATTGAATCACATGAAAATCTTTCTAAATTAGTGCCCACGACAACCAAACGAGAGTGAGTTATGTGGATTTACATCATGAGATATATGTACGATATTATCTGCAATCGTATCGGTAGAGATGATACATCCAACTTGCCAACGGTATTGAACTCTAAAACCATCAGCTTCTTTAAGTTTCAAGTTTAATATGTTTATTAGTATGTTTTAACATTATCCTGTTTTATAGATACTAGAGCACTCCTCTTACGGCGACGAAGAACTCAATGAAGTACGCGAATTGTGGGCGGAGCATTTTATATGCAATCTTTGATGTAGGTTAGACGACTTTTACGTTATGTTTGTTTTTATGTTACGAGGATTTGTTGGACTATGATGTAGATGTTGATTTTAATTACGATTATTAGTAATTTAATAAACGTTCTATTTTGGGTTGAATTGTTGATTTTGGAGTTGATTTTGGGTTGCATTGTTGGGCATTAAAAAAATAGAAAAAAAAAATAGTAACATAGGCGACGATTTCTAGTAGAGCAACTGTCACCAATGATAAGCAGGGAAAAAAAATAAGATCATGGGCGACGCATTCTGGGGAAGAATCCGCCGCCCATGAGTGAAAAAGATCATGGGCGACGGTTTCTTCGCCAGAAACCGTCGCCCATAGGCTTACCAACAGCAACCCGTGCACTGTCTTTGGCGACGGGTTTTCGTAAACCATCGCCCATAACATATCTTCAGCGACGCGTGTTTGTCTGTCGCCCAAAATTGTGCGCATGGGCGACGCATCGAAACCGTCGCCCATGAGCCCTAACAGCCGTCGCCCATGAGCTTTTCTGTACTAGTGCGTGCAATACTTGAAGAAAAGCATGGAACAAGGAATTGAAGAAAGGGACACCAAAGGCTTCTTCGCTCCCATCATTGGATAGATAAGAGGGAGGTCAAAGCTTTTGGTTTATGCACATCACCATATGCTATGTGCAAGGGCCCATAAATCATTGCTACTATAGATCCCATTGGTCTATTTGCTTCAAGGTGATAGTGACCCAATCCTCGGAGGATGGTGTCATTCATATTGGGCTAATTGGCCGCTTACTCGTGACGTGATGGTTCGTCCTACTTGGATGCTCCCATGTGTCGTGGAAAACAAAGAAATAACAAACCATATATGTATTATTTGCTGAGGCAGCGCATTGATCAATGGGTATGTGAGCTAAAGTGGCTTAAACAACCTTTAGGTGATTCGGGGGGTACAACATCCGAAAAGCATGAAGTTGTATTGTGATATTCGGTCAGCGTTGTACATAGCACAAAAGCAAGTTTTCCACGAACATACAAAGCATTTAGAAGCTGTCGAGTTGCAGTTACATGGGGAATTGTGTGTGCATTGTATGTGTCAACTAGTATTCAACTGGCGGACGTCTTTACAAAAGCGTTGGGGAAAAGCAAATGTGGAGGTTTTACCTTGCAAGTTTTGACATCCATCACACACCAACTTAAAGGGTATTGCGGTTGTTATTCGAAGCGTATTAGGAAATAATTGTTTACATAATTTGGAGAATATTTGTTTTTTTTTTCTAATGTTTAGTCAAGTAGATCATGTTAAAAGCTTGCTAAATTTCTTGTTCAAAGCGGGTATGTTGTGGCTCATTCAGGATAGAGCTTGTTCGTTGAGAGTGGGTATGTTGGCTTGCAGATTCAAGTTTACGTTGGTGATATAGTCATTGTCATAGATTATATGCTGGAATTTGTCCAAGTCAAAGAGAACTTGGTGGTTATGCTTTGAAATAAAAGGACTCGGAGAGTTAAAAGCATTTTTGCAAACTCGAGATGACTTTGGTTGTTACTGACGATCAACTTGCCAATATCATAAGTATTTTAACTATTCCAAGTTCACAGAGTTTGAAGGAATCCTAGGAATGCAACCAAGAACATGTAGTGTTGAATAAGACAACATAAATTTCTTGGTCACAACTGTTAAGTCACTAGAAAAGTTCCATCTTGGTTCTCTAGGTTGCCTACATAAAGTATTTAGTTGAGTTATCTGGTATGTCTGAATGACTTGTGTTCATCAAGTGACATGTCAAGAGACTTTATTAGAGCAAACTAATATTCTTGTGAGGAGAGGAGGGCTTGTTTATACTCAATTGTCTTTAGTCGCCATTCCTATTGTCATATTAGTACTCCTTTGATTATTGATCTCACTCCTTTTAATATGTCACGGTGCAAGAAAATCGAATTTATCGAATTTAAATAAAATCATAGAATATAACACGGAATTTTTTAGCGTGTGCGGATGTCTACTAGATGTACGTTTTTTAAAATAAAATATTAAAAGAATAAAAATTGTTAGAAATTGTGAATTTAAAGAATTTAGATTAACAGTTTTGGTGATTGAACTCAACTTAATTGAGTATACCGGTTAGACATAGGTGAAACCGAATACTAGCCAGCAGTTCAACAGAGCAACAAAAAACCGGATCAAGATTGCTACCGGAAGCTCATTGATGACCGGAATGCGGATACCAGATGTGCCACATGGACAAAGATTCAAATTTATTCAAGGTGGGATAAGCTAAATACTTCTGACAAGCAATAAATTTAAGGCCGCCAGGAGGAGCCAAGTTGAAGTCAAGTCAAGCTTAAAAAAGAATAAAGCAAATGGCACAGCGCGACTGCAGTGAAGACCGGAGAGACCCATTTTAGGTAAAGGCGTTAAATGCATTGTCCGGTACGAGGAGCTATCTCACAACGGACTTCTTCAACAAGCCCAGCTATAAATACCACAGAAGAAGGTTCAAGACCTTACGACACTTACCACGAGAAATCAAGAACGAGACAAAGCTCAAAGCAAAGAAATCATCTTAGATGTTGTCCTCACTGTACTATATCGGTTCGGTTAGCAAGTGAGTTTTTCTCAAGGGTCTGTAAAAGCTTTTGAAAGAGACGGACTGTAAAAAGCTGTCTAGTGGTGTCTAGAGTTTAGTTAGCTGTGTATAGCCGGGGGTTGTACTGTGTGAGTCTAGCTAAGAAGGTTGTACAACGGTGGTTGTTAGAAACCGAATCTTCTGGTAATAGCCTTTCTATCTGGAAAGGGGGAGCATAGAAAATTTTGCTCCGAACATCCATAACAAATCTCTGTGTCCTTCACAAACAAACACAAACACGCGCACGCACACACATCACATCGAGCATTCGATTTCAGTTCACAACTGACCGGTTTCACTTCCGCACAAGTCGCACTTAGAATATCAAGCACAGTTATCTAACCTTAATCGGCTAAGAATCGAACAAGAGCGAGTGTTTATTCACTCTCCCTCTAAAAACGTTCACCGAACCTAACAAATATTTTATACGTCCTATAAATTTAATCTTTTAGGCAAACTTAAAGTACTCATTTAACACTGTAAATCGGTCTCATCCCAACTGAATTAAAAAAAAAGTATGTATTCTAACACCGGCCGACAATTGTCCACTCGAAGCACCATTCCTCGCGTTTTTGTTCGGCGCAAACCGAGCATCACATTTCATTACTTATTCAAAAAAACAAAGTACGACACGACGTTTGCTCTCCTATTCAATTTATTCCGTCCTCACAAAACCAAACTCCAGTAACCGCTTACTCGCAATGCAATTTTCTCACGTCATCTCAACGTGGCCCTTCGACTGCCCGACCTCCAAGTCGCTATTATTGTTATAAACCGAGTACTTCGCGTCCTCGTTCCTATCCCCTTGTCCCCATATCGCATAAGCCTCCTCGCCGTGCGCTGCTTCATCCCCAATTTCCATGTCGTCCTCGGACATCCTCAGAGGCACCACCAACCTAACCGCTAGGCATACGAGGCTCGTCATGACCACGTTGAGGCCCACGATGAAGGCCACGCCGATCAGCTGAAGCCCGATTTGCCTGAACCCCAAGTGGGCATGGTTCTCCATGTGGAGCCCATAGAACAAACCCATGTACTTTCCGTAGCGACCGTAGAACAAGTTGCAGAGCTTAGGGTTTGCGAATAGTCCCGTGAGGATTCCCCCGAGGCTCCCTGCCACAGCATGTGTGTGGAAAACCGCCATGGTGTCGTCCACTTTCTGGAGGAGCTCGGATTTCTTGTGGACGACCATCATGGTGAACCAAGGTATCGAGCCCGAGCATAGGCCCATTATTATTGCGGCCCAACAGTGGACGACTCCTGCAGTACGATAGACCGATTATATAAGTGATTGTATGTATCAAGTAGGGGTGTAAATGAGCCGAAGCAATTTTTCTCGGCTCGAGCTCATCACTCTTTTCAGCTCAGAGCTCGGGCTTTTTAATAAAAAAACTAAAAAACTTTAAAAATTTTGAAAAATAAGAAGAAAAAGCTCACAAGCTTGTTCGCAGTGTTTCAAGTTTTTATAAGCAAGCTAAAGCTCGAGCTCGGCATAAATGAGCTCGAGCACGAGTTCGCTTAGCTCATCTTTCCCCCTAATATCAAGTGAGTTAGACACTTTAGGCATGTCTAAAAGGCAATATAATAAAAGACTTTTTAGAGCGTCCCGTCTCTCATAAGTCATCTTATTCTCTATTTTGATCAAAGCTGATCGGAGTAATAAAGAGAGGCCTTGCCGGCGGCTGGAGTGATGCAAACAAGCCCGGTGATCATTCCCTGGACCGCACCGATGATGGAGGCTTTTCCAAAGAAAAGCACGTCTAGTGCGAGCCACGTCAGTAAACTCGTAGCGGTGCACACGTGAGTGTTCAAGACGGCCAAGGAAGCATCGATGTTGGCTGCATAAGGGTCACCACCGTTGAACCCGGTCCAGCCCATCCAGAGCAACCCGGCTCCAGCCATCATGAGTAGGATGTTGTTGGGAGGAAACCTCTCTCGGTCCTTTGTCAATCGGGGGCCCACCTGGTCATCGAAAATTTACTTTTATATCGTGAAAAATTATCATATCAATGAAGTTGAAGAATAATAACCATCTGCTCTGATATCATGAAGAACAATCAATGTGGGATCTGGTAATTTCTCACTTCTATTTCAATAGGCAGAATGTCCGGTAAATGTTTGGTATATATCTTTGGATATAAATAATATATAATATTCGAACATATATGCAAATATGCAAAACTAACTTTACTGTGATGTTAGCGATAGACGCTATGTTCTTAGAATGATATTGCTCCGCTCACAGTATAATTTCTCTACGCTGTGGGGACTCAAAGTGTTTTCAATATAAAAGATACGAAATATATTTCACGAAGAAAGATTGAAGACACGCTATGTAAATTTTGTGATTTTCCTTTTTGGGTTTTTATATGATGCTCGATGTAATGAGCAAATGATGTTTACTGAGGATGGACAATGCAGAAAAGAGTTGCATCCAATCATGGTTGGCCACAACACACGATCAAATGCATTTTGGCCTAAAATCTCATTATTTATATCTTTCATAAGACTTATAATCCTTTGGTACCTAAATAAACATAATTTTAAGATACATACGTACCCAATATGCAGCAGTAAAGCCCGCGACCCCCGACGAGAGATGAATCACATATCCGCCCGAATAATCGATCAACCCAGTGGTCGATAGCCATCCGTCCACGGACCAAATCGTGTAAGCCCCGACCGTGTAAGAAAACGTTAGCCAGAGCGGAACGAAAAGCATCCACGCATAAAAATTCATACGCCCAAGCAGAGCGCCTGCTATGAGTATCAACGTAATGGCCGCGAATACGAATTGAAAAAAGACCATCGTTGCGTTTGGAAACTTGATGTTGTTAAACGTCTGTTCAAGCAGATAGTGTTGGGACAAAGCCACGTTGACCTTACCCCATATTGGCAAGAATTTGCTACCGAAGGATAGCCTATAACCCCAACCGACCCAACAAACCAATACGCATGCAAATGCGTACAGAGCCATAAAAGCCGAGTTTACGGCCCATTTCTTCTTCACCGCCCCTCCGTAGAGTATTATGAGGCCTGGGACGCTCTGTAGGCCGACGAGGGTGGCCGCCGTCAGTTGCCATGCGTTGTCGCCTTTGTTCATCCACGGAGGATTGGCTTCGTCGGGCAATAGGTTCGGCGGAAGGGCGTACGACGTCATTTTTTCTTGTTTCTTTTTCTTGAGATGATCAAATTGGAGAACTACGGATATATGCTTTTGCTTCGTAATATATACATGTGATAGAATTTTTGATATTGAATCCAACGATAAGCTGTCACTTTGATGGTATCTCTCTTTGTCTTGTTCTAATCTCTTTTTCATTGTGGAATTCTTCTAACATAGAATGCATTAGCCTGCAGGTTGTTACTATGTGAGCAAGATGACAGATGGGTTGTGTTGACAGGCGGTTAACTTAGTTGATGTCGAGTATGGTTAAAAGGTGGCGGGTTTTACGAAGGTTGGGGACATTTAAAATGATTGTTTTTTAATTAGATTCATTTATAGAACTTTGGAACCTGGAGGGGTCAGATACTCGAATGGATTTGTTTCTATATGAATAAATGGTAAAAATAGTGCTTGAACAATATCACAGTCTCATTTTTCGTGCTCAAACTTCTAATGTGCCATTTTGATTCCCGAGCATTGGAAAACATGTCATTTTGTGTTGATTTGACCTAAAGAATCAGTAAAAGAACCAAAATAACATATTTAAAAGTTTAAGTACCAACATTAAGAATTTATTTATATATATACATAATAGTGTAAAAAATTAATAGAAAATTCATATTCGATCATCACAAGCTTTTCTAAGGTTTTTATCTAAAAAAAATATCACAACATAATTACACAGTAATCAGGTCTGCCTCTTTGAAAAAAATAAAGAAGTTGAAAAATATTAATAAAAAAATTTGATTATTGTTGTCAAACTTTCAAAAATATTGGTGTGATTGTGTTGTAACGCCTCTTGAAAGAAACAAAAGGAATTATCATGATAATCGAAGCTGAATTTTATATTTAATTTCTATTATATCATAAGGTAAAAAAAATTCTAATTATTGTTGTTCAAACTTTGCGCCATTTTGGTTCTTCAATTTGCAAAATTGTTCCCTTTTGGTACTTTGTACTGATTCTTTAAGTCAAAGGAATAAAAAAGGATAGGTTTTGCAAAGTTCATGAACCAAATGGCTTCAGCATCAACATGGAGACTGTCATTTATTCTTTATATATATATATATATATATATATATATATATATATATATATATTATATATGTTGTTAAATATCCAGATATTTATTGTGTTTTGTTAGGTATGTGAAATATGAGATGGAAAGAAAAATAAAATAGTAGTTATATCTTTTTTAGGGTTAGGTTAAAAGAAATATGAAACATGAAAGAAAAAATGAAATAAATTTAGATAGCCAACACACAAAATTACATGTCAGTGCATGTTAGACATTTTTTTAATCTTGAGGTACCAGTTTGAAATATATCTTAATTTGAAATATATCTTAAAGTTAGTACATGTTGAACAAAAATACCCCTAAAATTGTACCCTCAACCAAACAGGTGATATGGTACGTAATATCGATATAAAAAGATACGTAACAATCTCAACCAAACAGGTGTCGAGTTATGTATAAAAATTTTATCCTACTAGTCACTGAAATGCTATTTTTCATACTTTAAGTTTTTAAGTGTAGATACGCCTAAAAAACCGAAAATTTAAAAGCACTATAACTCCGTTGCATCATGATATGCCGCATTAAAAAATATTGGAGCTTGGTCGGCATATTGTAATCGTATTTGCTAATGTAGGGTCTTAATGTCAAATCCAAATATATTTTGAGGGTTAATTGTCTATTCTATTTTATTAATGCTCAGCACCATTTAAAAACTGCCATTTTCATCCAATTAGGTGTATTAAGTACACCCAAATTTTTATCCAATTTGTTAGTTATTTTTATCCATCATTAATCTTAAACTACAACCTTCACTCCATTTAAGAAATAACATTAAATATAAAAAAAACCACCTACTACACAATATTTTTATATTTCCAAATTTGTCCTTCCACTTTGGTATTATTATCTCATAATTAAATATAGATAATAATATTATTATAGTACACACTTATGGGTGTGCAAAACTACTAGTTAGAAGTTATGCTCCCCTTGGGGACAACTTACCAAAAGGGATTAGTTGTGGTCAAAATAACAATAAAGAAAAGGATTTTGACTTTCAAATTTAGAAAAAATGATTCGTATTAGTTAACAGTTAAACACGACGTGATTACTTTACAAATTAAAGGCCACTGTCGAAATTGAATGAGAAAAAAAACAGTACGTTTCGAATTTGAATTGAGGAAAAAGGAAAATATTTTCATGAACCCAACAACCCAACCAACTAGATAACAGTGCTACGTATAAATCCTTCAGCTGTGTCCCAATCAATTGAGAGCCATCGTCTATGTCAAACTCACTAAACTCGATTCTATGATAAAACGGAGACGAGGCAAATTACCAAACTACCCTCCATGTCTCACATGAGTTAGTTCAATACCTTGGCCAAGGATTTCGTAATTTCCTGTCACCGTCCTCATAGGACACTTATCTCGATTACTTGCGAGACTGTGAATCCGTACTCGGCGGTCTAAGCCCGGCAATCACAAATCGTCATCTAGACCGCATCTGGCCCGCTGACCCATGCAACGACAAATCGGGTCGAGGGAAACCAGTGACAGTCGAGACTTCGAAGTCAACTTCGTCAAAGCCCCTTTCGGTCTAAGGTTCACGTAGACTACTATAGTGTTGTCGCCGTTCATTGACACTCCTTGAGTAATAAGCCATGTTCGACTGTACGACCCGCGAGTCAGTGTCCACAAAACGAGTCAATCCCTTGATTCGATTCGTATCACAAGTCGTGACCTCCGCTTCCAAGCGAGATATCGGCACACGATAGGTCATCGACAAATAAGCGGTTATCCAGCACCCAACTGGATCCTTAGGCTTATGTACTTTTAATGTTCGAGGTTAAGAGTCCACTGGTGCCTTCCTCTCACGTACCCATCGAGAACAGTGACTTAAATCGACACATTTGGATTTGTTCATTTATTGTTTTACCGGACGGATGCTAAGTAAAGAACTCTTATATCCAATAGACGAACAATGCCTTCCATTAAACACACGAAAATATTTTATTACACAAAAGGTCGAATGATAAATAATCTAATGCCCTATACAATCTAATCCTCGTATAGCATTCGAGGGCCTTTTCCTAACAATCTCCCACTTGCACTCAATGCCATGCACTGCAGTATCTAATTTCCATCTTTTCGAGATGTCTACCCAGCACTGCCCGTGATAGAGGCTTGGTGAACGGGTCGGCCACGTTATCCGCGGTCGCAATCTTCTGCACCGTTATGTAGCCATTCTCAACGAATCCACATGACACGTGGTACTTTCTTTCTATATGTTTGGACCTGCTGTGAGATCTTGGTTCTTTCGCCTGAGCAATAGCGCCAGTATTGTCACACCACAATGGCAATGGCCTATCTGCTAAAGAAACGCATACAAGTTCTTCCAAGAACTTTCTCACCCAAACACCTTCTTAGCTGCCTTTGAGGCCGCTATATACTCTGCTTCGCAGGTGGAATCTGCAGTAATAATCTGTTTGGAACTTTTCCAAGATACTGCTCCACCGTTGAGCGTAAAGACGAATCCTGAAGTGGATTTTTGATCGTCCACGTCAGACTGGAAATCCGAATCCGTATACCCTTCCACTTCCAATTCTCCATTACCATAGACCAGCATCATATCCTTAGTCGCCTGAGGTACTTGAGGATAGTCTTGACTGCTGTCCAATGTTCCTTACCTGGGTCAGCCTGAAACCGACTGACTATGCTCACAGCGTACGCCAAGTCAGGTTGCGTGCAAAGCATCAGGTACATCAAGCTACCCACTGTGGATGCATAGGGGATTCCATTCATCTCTTTCCGCTTCAACTCACTTTGAGGGCTCATAGCTTTGGAAAGGTGAATCCCATGTCGCATAGGCAGGAACCCATTCTTAGAGTTGTCCATACTATATCGCTTCAGGACCTTCTCTAAGTAAAAGGCCTGAGAGAGTCCTAACATACGATTCGCTCGATCTCTATAAAGGCGAATACCCAAGATGTGGGTAGCTTCTCCCAAATCTTTCATGGAGAATTCAGTCGAAAGCCACGCTTTCACCATCGAGAGCATTCCAAAATCATTTTTCTATCAAAAGGATGTCGTCCACGTACAATACGAGGAAAGATATTTTGCTCCTACTGCTTTTCTTGTAGACGCAAGGTTCGTGTTCATTCTTCAAGAATCCGTGGCCCTTGACCACTTCATCGAACCGAAGATTCCAGCTTCTGGAGGCTTGTTTGAGTCCATAAATGGAATTTTTCAATTTGCACACCTTATGAGCATCTCCTTCCAATGTAAAATCCTTGAGCTGCTCCATTCCTTGAGGTATCCATTTAGGAACACAGTTTTCACATCCATCTACCAGATCTCATAGTCATAGTGCGTAGCTATCGCAAGCAATGTTCGAATGGACTTCATCATAGCGACAGGCAAAAAGGTCTCCTCGTAGTCAATGCCCATGTTTTGACTGTATCCTTTCGCCACAAGCCTAGCTTTGTATGTGTCAACCAATCCATCAGATCCAATCTTTCTCTTGTAGATTCATTTAACACCCAATGGGTCTAAAACCATCTGGGAGGTCTACTAGAGTTCAGACTTGGTTTTCGTGCATAAAATCCATTTCGGCTCTTTCCAGTCTGATTTTCCACCAAGGCCTTGTACTCTTTGAACCATTCAAAAGTAGCAGACTTGTGCTTCATGAGATACACCTTGTTGAAGTGAGAGCCGCTACCCCGAACGGTCCGCAAACATCCGTGTGGATCAAATTGAGAAGTTCTACGGCTCTCGCAAAAGTTCATGTGAAGGGCGACTTGGTCATCTTTCCAAGGATACAAGATTCGCAAGTCGAATAGGGATTCATAAAGCTGATAGAGTTTGTACACCTATTCTCGGGTTCTATCTACTCGCTCGATGGAGTAGTGAGGTGTTGGAAGACCTCCTTTCGCACATTAGACGCTGAGTAGCTGGCATATTGGGGATAACCCCTTCAGGTGACTCTTCAGTCGTTCCTTCGGGATCCCCAGCCTCACATCTGGTCCGAGTTGGTTAGCATCCAAAGGTAAGTCATCCTTTTTTGCTGATCCCAGTGAGAGATCCCTCTTAGCTCGAACTCATTTGGTTCTTGACTTTGTCCGGTGACCTCCAAATCTGTTCTCGAACTTCTTCAAGGAACGGGATTTCTATTTTGATATTTTCCCATGGCGTGTCGATCCGAACGGTCCTTGGCATTTGTCTTGTGGGGGACTCCGCTCGTTGCACAATCAACTCTGGAAGCCCTATGGGATCTTGTTCGTGATCTTCACCTTCCTGAAGCTCTTCGTCTTCTAACAAAATGAGGTCCACCGAGGCTTGCTGTAGGAACTGCCAAACGTCCGTAAGCCATTGTCTCTGATGCTCCTCGGGTATGGAATGGGTCATCACTGTCCTCCGAAAGGTACTCGTGTGGATTAACACCATGTCCTGATAATCCCGGTTGGTCTAGAGCGACTGAGGGAGTAGCCTGGGTCTGCAGAGCCATGAGCATGGCGGCACTTGCTTCTTCTTCCGAAAGCAAGGGGCTTGTGAGGCTCATTGGTGGCGATTTGGGTAAGAGTGGTGGTGCGGTGTGTGGTATGGGTTGTTTGGGTAGTTTGGGTGGTGGTTTGGGTTTGGCCTGCTCCAGCGCCTGTCTGCGTTGCACCCGAGCCTTATCCTTGGCCTTCGCCTTGGCCACTCGTTGATGTCCTAGGCCTTTTCTCCCTCTCATGAGGATCCTGATCATCTGGATCATCATGTCGACGTCGTTTACGGGAGCTTTGGCCTCGGCAAGACTAAGTAGGTGGCTCAGGATGATCCACGAGATGCCTGTAAAGGGATTATTCCTGAGGCGTTCTGGTGGGAAGGCCGATGAGGCGAGCGAGTGGGATGTCGTGGAGCTGGGTGATGGGAATGGTATATGGGTTGATGAGGATAGAGGAGTCTACGATTGGGTCGGTGGGAGTGGGTTGTGGGGTTGGGGGTGTTCATGCGGACGGACCCTCGGAGACGGTTGCTTTCCTAGTATCACGCTGGCACGTCTCGATGGCAGCGAGCGCTCCCTCCATCATTTTGTCCAAGTCCTTATTTGTCGGAGTTGGGTAGAGATCTTCTTCCAGTCGGTGGGCAGTGCGGACAGGAACCGAATGTTCGTCTCCATGTTAGTCTTTTTGATATCAATCTTCCTCATTTCGTTAAGAAGAGTGTGGTACCGCTGATAAAGATCGTGTAAGCTCTCCTCACTTTTGGCCTTAAGGAGTCATATGCTGTGAGTATGTTAGCCTTCTTAGCTTTCGCACCGACTTCCGTTCTTTGCATCATTCGCTCCAGTTCATCCCACATCCCTTTAGCAGTTGGGATGCTATCTATTTGTCTATAGATATCATCAGGGATGCCCTGCATCAGTGTGTTCTTAGCAATAAGATCTGCTCTAGCTCTTCTTTTCTCAGCTGCATCGTACTCACTGGGTAATTTTACTCGCCTAGTGGTTTCTAACGGAGGATCGTTCGAGCTATCACCTTCTTGGTTTATGTAAAATACTTCTGGTCCCTCATAAAGTGATTTGAGTAGATCTTCAGCCTGATCTTTGAGTTCGATAAAATTTAAGAACCGACTTCTCCAAACTGTATATTTGCCCCTTTTTAGAAATGGAGGACGATTATCATTTCCTAGAAAGTAGGCATCCATTTCTTGTTTGAGTTGATGTAGGATCTTCGTTTGTTGTTTTGATGTCTTTAATTGATGTGATGTGCTTCACAAGTAGCGGATTACTTAGTAGCGTTTGATTCTAAAGCAGTTTCGAGAATAATTTTTGACGCAATCTTTAAAGTTTGATCAAAAATTAATTCGTCGAGAAAAATTTGCGCTGTACTGTTCTCGTACGAGAAAGTTTGTCGGCGAAAAATTTTACGAGCGAGAAAAATTGCTCAAAGTCTTTCGGTCGAGAAAAAATTTGGATCGTGAATTTATTTCGAGCACGGAGAAACAGTACGTTTTTAATAAGTTTCTCGCTGGGTCAAAACAAATTCGTTGATTGAAAAAGGTTTCTCGTACGCAAATGATTTTCGCTTAGTCAAACTGAGAAATCTGACCGAAAAAAATTATTGACTGTAAGATTTTATGCGCGCAAAGGTCAAAATTAGTCTTCGAAAAAGGTTTTCGATAACTAAAGCTCGAGAAATTTTTCTACTAAAGTCGTTCTTGGTAGAGGCGACTTTAGGTCTGACTAAGTATTCCCATCGATAAAACTTTTCGCGCAGAGTTTTTCTATCGAGAAATTAACCTGATCGAAGAACCTAGCGAGAAAAATTAAGATAATCGAGAAATATCACAGAATACACTTAACACTAATTCAAGCAAAAAAAGATGAATTAGACCTTGAAATTACACGAATCTGCTCGAAATCAACTACTGACTACGCACGAACGGGCAATTAAACACGTCATGAAGCAAAATATATCGAATTTGAGCAAAATCAGAACGTGTTCTAACAGTTTATCGCGCGAACAACATCAGCTCAAATTCAATCAATTCAACCCGAATGATCTTCTAAACGCTATCGATCTAATTGCAAACGTGATCACTAAAACGAGCACGAAAACATCAAATTCAAAGCAATTGAGCACATAGTTGAGCTATTCGATCGAAATTTAAATTCGTGCCAAACTGTTCATCGATGGAACAGTACCCGAACTCAAACTTCAATCCAATTCTAACAATTTTCGATTCAAAACAGAACGAATATGCATTGATACCAATTGTTAGGTCCTAATATATCAACTCTATGATCCTAGGCATGAATTCTAAGGCAATCGATAAGAATTGTAGAGATTGAATTCCGATCGAAAACCTTCTTGAAGAGCACGAGAGAGAATTTCGCTTAGAGTGAGAAGATTTCTTGTGTTTCTCTCTCTAGAAATTGAATTGCAAGCCTTTCGGATCAATTTTCTAAATCTTCTCATTAAGCTAATTGTTTGTACATCTATTTATACCAAAATATTATAAATTACAAACTAAGTCCTAAACTAAGGACTACTACTGTCGACGCCCCTAATTACAAGGATAGTTGATTAAATCAAAGCACAACCAAAAGTTATATCCTACACGTACTTTATATTTTACACGACTGGTAATGTATCAGTCGTGTAATTCATAGTTTCTCAATGGAAGGCCAGTATTTCTATGGCTTGTGACGTCGGTAACGACGTCGTCTCGAGATATGTGACGTTCCTAGATCTGAAAGAATTTTTGTTTCCATAAATTTTATTCTCTTTTTTTACTTTCCTGGTAATGTATCAGTCATGTAATTTATAGTTTTCTCATAAAAGAAGTTGTGATACCTTTCCAAGGGAATTTTCGAACGATATAAATTAGCCAATCACCTATAAGAACATTGAAGGTTTTTCTCAATTGTTTCTGATGTCCTGTATATGATATTTGTAAAATTCCCGCTTTGGCATTAAACTATATATGACTAATACAACTGTCAAGGAAACTTTTATTACTATTTCAAAGATGACCTCTATATGCATGTATCTTAATCTTTATATTGGAAGAGTACCTTTTCGTCAACGATCTCCGTAGAGCTCAAAATTCTACCCAAAAAGAATAGAAATTTGATGTTTGCAACTGTAAAATTAAAAAATAAGTTAGTGGAGGAATCTATGAGCTCTTTTATTAAAAACTGTAGTGTAGAAACCTCTCACTTAATTGTTGTAGACTTCATGGTAAACAATGTTGACTAATTCATCCTCTTCAAGTTCATCTTCTTTCAAATTGAGAATCTTTATTCATGTCTATGACGTTGCCCGAGAGAATGCAACATACAGTTTGCCATGCGTAAATACCGGTTTGGGAAGATATACTCCAACCTTTTTTATACTCTGTCCCTGACTTTTGTCATTGCATAGCATACACGTATCGGAAATTGTCTGCGGCGTAACTTAACTGGCAATGTTGAGTCCGTTGGTGAAAGAATGATTCTTGGGATAAGTACCTTATTTCAACATGCGATCTTGCAATAATCTCACATTCAATCACTCTACTGCCCATACGCGAAACCGTCATCCTCCTTCCATTACATAATCCGTCTTTCTGATTTAGATTTCTCAACAGCATTACAGGAACTGCCTCTTTGAGTAAGAACTTATGATTTGGAAGGCCAAAAAATTCAAGAGTGTTAAGAAATTCAACTGGATACATGTTTTTGATTTCACTTTCATCCCCAGAATTGATTTCCATGCTATCTGAACTTAAATATTCAGTTGGTTGTCCAGAGGACATTGACAACATGTACCTGTTAATCTCATCAATAGTCTCATTTCTTGGTGTGAGTATTGCCCTCTCTCTGAGATATGTATGATCAGCATTGTTCTCTTCAAAATTTTCGTAAACATATTCTACAATCTATTTCACCGGATCCGTAGAAGGATGAATAATCTTATCACCAGGAACTCTAATTGTTTCAGTACCATTGACTGAAGTCGTCGTCAGATTACCATCTCCAACCTGTAAGATCCATTCTGCAAAATCTATTTCAGAACGATGTACTCTCATATTCTTCTTCAAGCTGTAGAAATGACAATACTTCCATAAATAAGAACGGTTTATAACTGACTCAACAATGTCTTTGTAATACCCGTAAAAATTAAATACGGGATTATTGCATAATTATTTTATAATGTTCGAAGCTAAGAACAAATTTTCGGACAAAGCTGAAAGTAATATTTATTTGGGTCCGAGAGAAATAAAATGATATGGGCCGAGAAGGCTAGGGAGCCCAAGAAATAAAATAGGCCAAAATAATAGTAGAGCCAAATAATATTAAATGAAGGCCCAACTTGAAATAGGTTATTTACGAACGAATTAATAAAAGGCCCAAAGAAGTGTTAGCTTGACCCAAATAAATTAGACAAGTATGGAGGTTGCTTAAAACATGGGAAGCCCCACGTTGGAAACCATGCCCCTATTTGCTAATTAGCCTAAAAACCACATAATTGATTTAGAATGTATAGAAACGTGAGATTGCTTGGGTAAATACACGCGAGGGACTTATCATCACTTGGTCATTCTATATGAATCACAAGAAATAATCACAAACAAAAAACGTGAGCAAATGAAGGAAGAAAGAAAAGAACAAATAGGAAAGTGAGTGTGGGTGATCAGCGAACCCAACGAGGACAAGAATTAAGAGTTTTCAACGAGCACTCTCAGTTCAAATCATTCTTAAGAGAGCTAGGAGGTGAGAATCCCATCTAAGCTTATATATTTAATTCATGGCATTGGATTAAAAGGATTTGCTATGTTAGGTGACGACCAGAA
This sequence comes from Craterostigma plantagineum, assembly GCA_027422505.1. Lineage (NCBI taxonomy): Eukaryota > Viridiplantae > Streptophyta > Magnoliopsida > Lamiales > Linderniaceae > Craterostigma > Craterostigma plantagineum. The sequence continues at coordinate 2,064,684 of JAPQWV010000055.1, forward strand.
CAGTGAAGGAGTTAGACAATCGAGCAGTTGTTTATTATAGGGAAATAAATTCCAACTAGCTTAAGAGGGGGGTAAGAACCGTAACGATGACGTGTAAATCTTCGATAAGCTTATGTTTTGTGTTTGGGGTTTTACGTGGCTTGGTTAATTAGTTGAAGTTAGAGCAAAATTGATGGCTGACGAAACAAGAGGATTAGTTTTCGGCTAGCTCAACATCATAAACAACCGTCAAACTAAGCTTGGAGGATAGGTAGGCGGATTTTAACCCCTACAAATATTTTTAAACCATATTAAATTTATAAAGATGCTTAGAATTCGATAGAAAGGTCATTTGAATTTAAAAAGACACATTTGATGATTTTTGGGAATTTCCAAGCATGTTCTTGACGTGTTTTGATGTGTATTTGAGCTCAACCTATGAGTTCTGTGATCTGGTATGTGTTTAGATTAATCTGAAATGTGTTCGGGTGTTGAAATTCTGGAAAAGTTAGGGTATTCAAGTATGAAGATGAATTTCGATCGAATAGTAGAATCGGGTGATTTTATGTTTCGCTGGTGATAGGTTTCGCGAATTAGGTGTTAGACGATTTCAGGCGATTTGAGATTCGCGGGTTGATAGGTTCGCGAATCTGGTGATTTTAAATCAGGCGACTTGAAAGTTAACGGGCTTAAAAAGGTTTTCGCTGTGTGAGTGAGTAAGGATTTCGCGGGCCAAAATTCTGATTTTGCCGGCTGAAGTATTTCGCGGGTCGTGAGATAACAGCGAGCCAATTTCTGGGTTTCGCGGGCCGACTCGATTTCGCGGGGTGATTCCTGTGAAAGACCAGCCTTGCCTGTAAGTGGTACGTGCTAATGTGACTATGTGTTCTTATGTGCTTGTTTATGTATTGTATAGTATTTGGAAATGTCGAGAGGACGACCGAGACGCGAGTTTGTAGGAGAATCAAGTCGTAGGGACGAACGTGAGTCCCCGACTCGTGAACGTGATATTATCCGTCGTCTGACTGAATTAATGACCTTATCAATCACCGGAGCTCATCTGAGCGCCGATCTTCCCCGCAGCCCGATCGTGTAGAGATTATTGGCGAAAGATTCCATAAGCTAAACCCCTCAACCTTTGCCGAGGCCGCTAATCCTGCGGTGGTCGAGGATTGGATCGGCACTATTGAAGATCTCTTCATCTATTGTCGAGTGCCGAATAATGAGAAAGTGTTATGTGCCGTTTCCCTACTTTGGGGAAGCGCACGTTTTTGGTGGAACACCGTAAAGGTGTTAGAAGACCTTGCTGCTATGACATGGGAACGCTTCAGGGAGCTATTCTATGACAAGTACTTCACTGCTCATTATCAAGAGCAGCGAATGTACGAGTTCATGAATTTGAAGCAGGGGCGTATGCCGATTGCAGAGTATATCCGCATATTCGAGGAGTTATCTCATTTTGCCCCTCATCTCATCGCGACCAATACGTTGAAAGTTACGAGATTCAGTGGGGGACTGAAACCCAAATTTTTTATCGAGACTTGAGTGTGGCGGGTGTACGACAACTAGACTTCCACCAAGCGACGGAGCGTGTGCTGATAGCCGAACAGACGGAAAGAGTAGTAAGGGAGGCCCAGGAGGCCAACCGAAAAGGGGAGAGCCAGCAAGGAGGGAGTAGCCAGAAGCGGCAATTCTTCGGCAAGGGCCCGAAGAATAAAAGGCAACCGACCAGGTCAGAAGATGTGGCGCCCAAACACTTATCAGGGACCGACTAACGTCCCCAATCAACCACCAGTGTCAGCGCCCCAATGCCAACAATGCGGGCGGAACCATTTTGGCATCTGTTACGGACCACGACCGTTGCAGACTCTGCAGTGCTTCCGGTGCTGTGAGACCGGACATGTCGCACGGAATTGTACAAGAGCTCAGCCGCTACTGCAAAACCAGCCGCATAATCTGATTAGACCTCCACCCGTGCCTGCACGCATTTTCACATTGACGAATAAAGAGGCGAAGGCTAACCCAGCAGTAGTTACGGGTACGTTGAATATCTTTCACGTACCGTCTTCGAAACTGATTGACTCTAGAGCCACACATTCGTTTGTGTCGGCCAATTTCGTGACTAGGGCGGGAATCTATCCCACCCGTTCTTTATGTAATTTCGTAGTATCCATACCACACAGAGATCCAACTCGAACGAATTTAGTGGTGGAGAATTGCCCTGTTAGTATTGAGGGTAGGGAGTTGAATGTAGACTTAATAGTAATCCCAATGAATGATTATGACATCATATTCAGGATGGATTGGCTCTCGAAATACGGGTTCCGATCACCCGAGGGAGGGGAATTTGAATTTTCTGGAAAGAAGAATGGTAAGACGATCCCTAGGACTTCTGCCTTGAAAGCTCGACGACTCGTAAATACGGGTTGCGAGTCATTTAGTCTTTGCAGTGAAAACTGAGGAGTCTTCTCAACCGAGGCTTGAGGAGGTTCCAACAGTGAATAAATATCCCCATGTATTTCCCGAGGATCTTCCGAGGTTACCTCCAGATCGGAAATTGAATTTGTAATTGATCTTGTAGCTGGAGTTGCCCCGATCTCTAAATCCCCGTATCGGGTAGCATCGAACGAATTACGAGAACCGAATGAGCAATTGGAAGATTTGTTACAGAAGGGTTTTATTCAACCCAGTTTCTCGCCGTGGGGAGCCCCGGTACTATTTGTTAAGAAGAACGACGGGTCGATGAGAATGTGCATCGATTATCGTGAGCACAATAAAATCGCGATCAAGAATAAATACCTGTTGCCAAAGATAGACGATTTATTCGATCAACTACAAGGGGCGACAGTGCTCTCGAAGATCGACTTATGTTCCGGTTATCACTCAATTGAAGATTCGTGAAAAACATGTTCCTTAAACCGCGTTTAGCACGAGGTACGGCCACCATGAATTCTTGGTCATGCCTTTCGGGCTAATGAATGCTCCTGCTACTTTCATGGATCTGATGAACCGGGTATTTAAAGAATTTCTGGACCGCTTTGTAATCGTCTTTATTGACAATATTCTCATCTACTCTAAGACAAAAGAAGAACACGAAGAACATCTGAGAATGGTCCTTGGAATTCTTCGAGAGAAGCAACTATTCGCGAAGTTTAAGAAGTGTGAATTCTGGTTGGAACAAGTGGCGTTTCTGGGGCATATCATTTCGGGAAGCGGAATTTCAGTAGACCCCAGTAAGATTGAAGCAATGGATAAATGGTCGCGACCAACCACACCCACAGAAGTTAGAAGTTTTCTGGGGCTTGCTGGATATTATCGGAAGTTCATCAAAAACTTTTCCAGTATTGCCTCGACACTTCCAACCTGACGAAGAAGAATGTCCCATTCAAGTGGACTGGAGAATGCGAGCAGTGTTTTCAGGAGCTGAAGAAAAGACTGACGACTGCTTCAGTCCTAGCAATACCTTCTGGTACGGAAGGATTTTCAGTGTATAGTGATGCCTCGAAAAATGGTTTGGGGTGTGTGTTGATGCAGAATGGGAAGGTAGTTGCATATGCCTCCCGATAGTTGAAACCGTGCGAGAAGAACTAACCCACTCATGATCTTGAACTCGCCGCAGTGGTGTTTGCTCTTAAAATATGGCGACACTACCTATACGGAGAAAGGTGCGAGGTCTTTACGGATAATAAGAGCCTGAAGTACTTCTTCACACAGAAGGAGTTAAACATGAGGCAAAGACGGTGGCTCGAACTAGTGAAGGACTACGACTGCGTGATAAATTATCACCCAGGAAAAGCTAATGTCGTCGCTGACGCGTTCACCCGGAAGGCCATAAATGCCGAATTGTGCCAACTCGGAGTTGAGGTAATCAACTTCGGGGAAATAGAAGCAAAGTTAACAGCATTGACACTCAAGCCGGCGTTGTTATATCGAATCATTGAAGTGCAAAAAGAAGATGAATTGTATCTGAAGATCCGAGATGAACGAGATAAAGATGTCCCGTCAGATTTTGAATTTCGAGATGACGGGAGTTTACGATTTATAAGTCGCTTGTATGTGCCCAAAGACGAAGATATCCGCCGACTCTTAATGACGGAGGCACACACGAGAATCTACTCGGTACATCCTGGTGCGATGAAGATGTATCGAGATTTGCGAACGAATTATTGGTGGCCAGGAATGAAGAAAGATGTTGTTGCCTTCGTAAGTCGATGTCTGACCTGTGAGCAAATTAAAGCAGAACATCAAAGGCCGGCAGGAATGTTGCAACCATTGACAACATCTGAGTGGAAGTGGGACCATATAACAATTGATTTTGTCGTCGGGCTAACAAAGACTGTAAAAGGTCATGATGCAATTTGGGTGGTTGTCGACACACTAACTAAGTCAGCCCATTTTCTGCCGATCAATCAGACCTATTCCATGGAAAAGTACGCTGAACTGTACATTCAAGAAATTGTGCGACTCCATGGGATTTCGATGTCGATCGTTTCAGATCGAGATTCAAGGTTCCTGTCTCAGTTCTGGGTGCGCTTACAGAAGGCTTTAGGAACTAAAATCTCTTTTACTCTGCCTATCATCCCCAGACTGACGGATAATCAGAAATGACATTCCAGACACTCGAAGACATGTTGAGGGCATATGTCTGGATTTTCGTGGAAGCTAGAGTAAATACCTTCCACTGATCGAATTTTTCGTATAACAATAGTTATCAACCGACGATTGGGATGGCGCCATACGAAGCCTTATATGGGCGTAAATGTCTATCCCCGGTCCATTGGGATGAAATCGGTGAGAAGACGCTGCTAGGTCCAGAAATGGTTCGTGAAATGACCGAAGCTGTTAGTAAGATTCGGGAGAGAATGCAAACGGTCCAAAGTCGTCAGAAGAGTTAAGCTGACAAAAGACGAAGGCCGTTGGAATTCGAAGAAGGTGATCAAGTTTTCTTAAAAATATCACCTATGAAAGGTGCTAAGCATTTCGGACAAAAAGGAAAACTAAGTCCAAGATATATAGGACCTTTTAGATTTTGAAAACAATCGGCGAAGTAGCGTATCAGTTAGAACTGCCGACATCGCTAGCACAAGTCCATGACGTCTTCCACGTGTCCACGTTACGGAAGTACGTTCCGAATCCGAGTCATGTGCTACGAAGTGAAGTACTTCACTAGCAATTGAAACCGAACTTGAGTTACGAAGAAAGGCCGGTAGAGATTTTAATGTACGAGGTGAAGCGACTTCGGAACAAGAATATGCCCCTAGTAAAAGTCTTGTGGCGAAGTCAGACGATGGAAGAAGCCACTTGGGAACGAGAAGATGAAATGAAGAAGACCCCGAGTTGTTTTCGATGACTTAAATTTCCGGGACGAAATTTCTTTTAAGGGGGGATGTAATACCCGTAAAAATTAAATACGGGATTATTGCATAATTATTTTATAATGTTCCAAGCTAATTGAATTAATTTTCGGACAAAGCTGAAAATAATATTTATTTGGATCCGAGAGAAATAAAATAATATGGGCCGAGAAAGCTAGGGTACCCAAGAAGTAAAATAGGCCAAAATAATAGTAGAGCCAAACAATATTAAGTGAAGGCCCAACTTGAAATAGGTAATTTACAAAGGAATTAATAAAAGGCCCAAAGAAGTGTTAGCTTAGATAAGTATGGAGGTTGCTTAAAACATGGGAAGCCCCACGTTGGAAACCATGCCCCTATTTGCTAATTAGACTAAAAACCAATCATAATTGAATTAGAATGTATAGAAACGTTGGATTACATAATGGGAAGGGTAAATACACGTGACGGACTTATCATCACTTGGTCATTCTATATGAAACACAAGAAATACTCACAAACCAAAAACGTGAGTAAATGGAGGAAGAAAGAAAAGAACAAATAGGAAAGTGAGTGTGGGTGATCAGCGAACCCAACGAGGACAAGAATTAAGAGTTTTCAACGAGCACTCTCAGTTCAAATCATTGTTAACAGAGCTAGGAGGTGAGAATCCCATCTAAGCTTATATATTTAATTCTTGGCATGGGATTAAAGGATTTGCTATGTTAGGTGACGACCAAGCAGTGAAGGAGTTAGACAATTGAGCATATCTTTGTTATAGGGAAAAAAATTCCAACAAGCTTAAGAGGGGGTTAACAACCGTAATGATGACTTTTAAATCTTCGATAAGCTTATGTTTTGTGTTCGGGGTTTGATGTGGCTTGGTTAATTAGTCGAAGTTAGAGCAAAATTGGTGGCGGACGAAACAAGAGGATTAGTTTTTGGCTAGCTCAACATCATAAACAACCATCAAGCTAAGCTTGGAGGATAGGTAGGTAGTTTTTAACCCCTACAAATATTTTTAAACCATATTAAATTCCTAAAGATGCTTAGAATTCGATTGAAAGGTCATTCGAATTTAAAAAGACACATTTTATGATTTTTGGGAATTTCCAAGCATGTTCTTGGCGTGTTTTGATGTGTATTTAAGCTCAACCTATGAGTTCTGTGATGGGGTATGTGTTTAGATTAACCTGGAATGTGTTCGGGTGTAGAAATTCTAGAAAAGTTAGGGTTTTCAAGTATGAAGATGAATTTCGATCGGATAGTAGAATCGGGTGATTTTATGTTTTGCGGGTGATAGGTTTTGTGAATTAGGTGTTAGACGGTTTCAGGCGATTTTAGATTCGCGGGTTGATAGGGTTGTGAATGGTGATTTAAAATCGGGCAACTTGAGTTCGCGGGCTTAAAAAGGTTTTCGATGTGTGAGTGAGTAAGGATTTCGCGGGACAAAATTAGGATTTCGCGGGCTGAAGTATTTCGCGGGTCGTGAGATAACAGCGGGCCAATTTTTGGGTTTCGCGGGCCGACTCGATTTCGCGGGCTGATTCCTGTGAAAGAAATCGGGCGATTCACGAACTTGAAATTGGGCTCCGCGAATCGGGCGATTTCGCGAATTGACTGAAGCTTTCGCGAATTCGAGTGTTGACCCGAAATGTTTTGCGGGTTGACCAAATTTAAATCGGGCGATTTGCGAATTACCGCGAGTGATTTCGCGAAGTTGGGCGGTGACCCGAACGTTTCGCGGGTTGACAAACTAAAACGTGGGATCGGGTGAAATTAGATTTGGGCTTTGACCAGAGTTGACCAGCTAATTTAATTTTGGGCTTTTGCCCTATTTCAGGCCTAACGATTTTTAATAAAATTATTTTTGGCCCAAATCAGTTTTAAGTTAGAATATCTTTATACTTTGACTATTATTTTCGGGTCAACCCATATTTTAAATTATAAATATTATTTTTGGATTTTAAAACGTTCGGCCTTGTTGATATTTTACGAGTTATGTGATTTGGAGTTTCGAGACATATTACGTGATATATGTGATTGTATCTATGTGCATTTCACGACATGCACGGGAGAGATTATTATACCGTATTTGTACGGTGACGCCTTACTTTGTCAGATGTGTTAGGTAGAGTTTCCGATTTCGATAGTCAGGTCTAGACTCGATAGGGCACCTGGTGGGAGAGGGGGTTTGCGACACCCATCTACTCGGGATTGAGCCACCCGAGGTGTATACCACCTGATATTAGTTAGCTCAGGGATGGCAGACATATGTGAGATTCCTGTCTACCCGGGTCAGTGGTACACTACTCGGGCCATTACACCGAGGTGTAATACTTTCGGGTTGAGATTGTGTGCGGAAGGAGCGACACGGCACGGCCGGCATGGGCTACTGCATGGTTTATGGCGTATCTTGCCATTGCGTGCGTGGGTGTCGAGTCTAGCCGAGGGCCCTATTATGTGACGAGATGTGACGTAGGAACTGAGCGTGCATTATCATGTTGTGAGGATTGGTACTGGGATGAGTGAACGCATGCATCGCATATTTTTACTACCACCTACTGGGCAAATTTGCTTAGGGTTTATTTTTGTAGGTAATACCGAATCTGACACTGGTGAGTGTCAGGGTGAGCTGTAGGCTGGGTGGCGGCGCTGACTCCACGGGCTTTTGTGGGCGGCGCTGTCAGGACCCAATGTCCTAGCTACCTATCCTAACATTATCCTAGGTGCCTAACGATGATTTGTTTGAAAGACATGCGGAAATGCGTATGAAATTTTTCTTATTTATGCAATAGAACATCGTTCGTTACACGTCAAAAGAATGCTTCCAATTCCTAGTTACATGTAAAACTTAATTACACGGGTAGTCATCCATGCACACCCACCCCAAAAGCTGCTGGAAGCTCCAAAAGATTTCCTTGCCACCTAAGCGATCACGTACCGTGGTCGCGTGTACCTACAACACATAACGTAAGGGATGAGCGATGTGCTCAGTAAGTAGAAATCATGCATGACTGCACGTGATAAAACCCTGCAAGGGCAACCCCGGCCAGTGCATCTTACGTCTTATAGATCAGACTCGATCTCATATATTTTATCTTAGGGCCCTAGGCAGACTTTTACCTAGGCATACACCATAAAGAGCTCTAATCCAACCACGGGCATCAGCCCAAAGTATGAGGGCATCAACCCAACTATACTAAAGCATGAGGGCATCAACCCAACCACGAGGGCATCAACCCAACCATGGCAATCCCCCGACGCATCAACGTCGTTCGTATACTAGCGACACATCAACGTCGCCAACGGCGCATCAACGCCATTTCGGTGCCCCGGAAGCCGCCCCTTACTTAACTTATAACATCATTGCGCACCTCGGCATTTATTTTTCGCTATTTGCGACATAATCATGCACGCTCATCGTCTTAGTACCCCCAAATGTCTAGTGCGTGCTCATGCATATGCATAATGCATTAATGCCATAATGCTTACTAAAATTAGGAAATCGCATCATAGACGTTCACATAAGCACGTAAGCATCTCATCACATAACCACATAAATTAGACACATACAAACGTGTTATGTGTTGTAGTTGGATTTCCACTTACCTGGCGTCCGTGGATTTGCTATTATCGGTTTGATGAAATCCCTAAGCCTCGACCTTAAGCACAAAATAATGATATTAGTACCTTATCTAGTTTACTTGACCATCTAGTTTGCTAATCTTTAATACTTCGAACTAATTTTCGACTTATGACTCGAGACACTTGTATAACCCGTAAATTTTACCTGACTCGTGAATTAACTTAGCCTCCTATGATTCATGGACTTATATAGCTCACTAAACCCCTATTGGCTCGTGAGGTTACTTCGCTGTTTTAGTTCGTGAAGTTTATAAAATTCGTCCATAAGCTATGTGCTAGCCGGTTTGGTGAATTCTTAATATTTCATCCTTTAAACACGGAAAGGCTATAAAGTCAGTCTATAAATTATATTAATTGACTACGTAAATTTTCGTTCCAAAATTCTACGAAAAACGGTGTTTGCCTGTACCGCAAATGAACCTTGAAAACACCGATAGGCAAATTATGATCGGGCATTGAAAGAGCTTATGCTCATTGGAATCAGAATATTTTTCTTATTCGTGAAGTTACCCTAATTCGTGAAGTTTGAATTCGCGAAGTTCACATGTCCTAAAGATTCGTGAAATATCCTATAGTCACACTTCGCGAATCCTAACCATCTTTTTCTCTCCGTTCGCAAAACATTCTATTCTACACACACATGATTCGCAACTGTGATTCCCCAAATACTCCCTGGTTCGCGAACTCTATCTCACCTCTCCGTTTCGCAGACTATTCTATTTCTCGAACTCTCTCTTTCTTATACCTAGTTCGCGAACTTGTGTAGTTCGCGAACTTAATCTTTGCGGTAGTTCGCGAACTACTCATGGTTCGCAAAGTGTTCTTTACTCACAATTCGCGAACTGCTCGGACCCCCCATGTTATGGTTCGCGAACTGTGCTCAATTCGTAAAACCCTCATTTCACTATCGATTCGCGAACTATCCTAGTTCGCGAACTACACCACTTCGCGAGCTTGTTTAGCTTACACGGAATTCGCGAACCTCTCATGGTTCGCGAAGTGCATTGTATGGCCAATGGTTTGCGATTTGTTGGACCCGCGGACCCTTTATATCTCGCATCCATGCACGCGAAATGCCTTGAGTTCGCGAACCTAGTGCTGCCTATGGTTCGCGACCCCGAGTTCGCGACGTTCATACTTCACGAATTTGACCTTACTAAAACACTTTCTAATTCGCGAAACACTATCTATAAAGATAAAAAAGTCACTTTTCAAAGAACTCATCCGTTGAAGATCAGTATGAACTTTAAAACCCTAGAAATCTGAAATCGAGAACAACGTACGAGCTGGTGCCTATTTCCAATGTCCTATCATCCTAAACATACTTATTCCAAGTTTAGAGCCTAACTCATAAGCTAGAAACGAAAAATTGTGACAAAGATCTCATACCTTCTTCCCAGCTTAAGACTCGATAGCACCAGCTTCTCTCTACCTTCGTTTCCTAGTCTGAGAAGTGATAAATAGTTCTTTTCTTTACTAGCCCCTTTTTAGGTTTACAGAGAAAATATAATAATAGAAATATCTAAGGTGGATGGGACATGGGTGACGAAATATCCCATAAATTAAGGATTGTGCTAAAATCTATTCTTAAGAATTTGGGCCTTTGTTAAAAATTCTAGCCCAACTATAACACTTATTAGCCCAATTTACCAACATTATTTATCTCAATCCCCTTTACCCACATTTTCGACATTTCCCCACACAAGTTAAGTCACCTAGTCAGAAAATTTCACGCTAACACACAAGCAAACATTTAATGCACCAAATTTTGCTAGTCACATAAACAAAACATGCGTGCAAATTTATTGGCTAACTAGCTTATGGGGACTCGGGTTCTACAGGCGCAGTACATGGGACGCGACCTGCGGAGAGGCATAATGTAGCATAGCCGGGTTCAGATTTTTGGGGCTTTGGCCCGTTGTATTATACTGACGTATTTTGTAAACTCGACTTTAGATTATATATGTATATTATTTTATTCAAAAAGTTTTTATAAATCGAGTCCTCCGCGACTTTCGTTGCGGAAATCCGCCAAGTAATTCAATTAGCAAGTAGGGTCGCCACAGTCTTGACGTGTACCCTTTGGAATAACTGGCAGTATTTGCTTAAAGTCTCCACCAAGCAGGACAGTTTTCCCTCCAAATGGCATTTTATCAGCACCTGTGTTTTCAACTTCCATAAGATCTCGCATTGATCTATCCAATGATTCGAAATCAAATTTATTTACATCGGTGCTTCATCCCAAATGATTAATTCTGAGCGACGTAAGAGTTCTGCTAACATTGGACCATGACGTATATCGCCCGTGGAATTTTCACGTAAGGATATTGGCATATTGAATCTCGAATGAGCCGTCCTTCCTCCTGGTAGCAATACGGAAGCAATGCCTGATGATGCTACAGGAATTACTATCTTGTTTTCTTACCGCAGTTTTTGTATCAGCAAATTGTATAAATAAGTCTTTCCTGTTCCTCCCGGACCATTGAGGAAAAAAAATGTGTCATCATTTCCATATATGGATTCAATAACAGCATCAAATACCGTTTTGATCTTCATTCAGCGTAGCAATTAGTTCCTCATTTTCCACTGTGCTTCTTTCAACATTAAAGTTCAATTCTTTCATTAGGAATCTATTTCCTCAGAATACTGTCAGAGGGAGTCGGCATTCCAGGGAAGTCAGCAAGTGTTTTTGAGTTCTGATTCAATAACTTCTCCAGTTCTATTAGGGTATAACATTGTAGTTCCTCGTCCGAAAGCTCTAAAGATGAAAATGTAAAGAAACGCCTTTGTATCCACGTAATAGCTTCTGACAACAGTGTAATAAATAACGCAACTGATATGGAGTCGCCCAGTGTACAGCTTCTTCCATGGCTTGATGCCATTCAGAATCTCCTTGCAACAATCCTCTTCTGTAACATGCTTCTTTGAAACTTTGTAATATATTTCCGTCCACAGTTTGTATATCTTCATAGGATGTTGGTCCTTTTACAAACATAAGCAACATTTTCATGTAGTACCAGCAGTTGGATGAATATTCGCAATTCTTCCAAGAACAATTCCTCTTTGGCATGGTGTCCAAGCTTTTTTAGAACTGTTCCATACAAATTTTGACGGAAATTGTATGTAAGTAGAGCCCTTGCTTCGCTATTACGTGAGTTTGTTACCATCCATTCGGTAAACATAGTTTTCCGAATACCATCTTGCGCCAGTAGATTCTCCAAATCAGCAGCATCATCATAAGCAACACTCTGTTGTCCCTCAAGATGTACTGGAAGTCTCTGAACAACTGATGATCTATAATGTATGTCAAAAGCAAATATCCTCCACATAGCTTCGCAAGCAGATAAGTACCTACAGTTAAGATATCTCTTTATTTCATAACTGTTATGGGTCATTTTTCCAGAGTTATCAACTCCAGCATCTACCGCATTTCTGTTTTGTATGATCATTGTTGCTTTGTCGACTCCCTTAGTAATATACTTGAACAGGTATTTGATTGCTCTACTTCTGTTGCACCATTTAACATTTATATGAGCATGTTATTTTTTTAGCAGTGGTAGATTGTGCGGCACAACATAATTAGTATCCATGCGGATTTTTTTCTTTGCAATATAAATCCTATCTAGTTTCCTCCACCGATATCTCACATAACTAGTCTCATCTATTGTTGTTGTCTCATTATACTGTTTAGGGAAATTTTTTGTGCACATGTGCTTTTCCATGCAAGCATTGTTTGATCTGTCCGAACCACATAGTCCATACACCATAAATTGATTGACCTAATAATATCCTTCGTCGTCCACATCTATATCTGGAATTTCTGCTGATATTACTGAGTCTACCTCCGAAGGACTTTGATGTCCATCACGCCCAGTTAGCCAAATCAATAGATGTGCATGAGGCAGACCTCTTTTCTGAAATTCTATTGTATACAACACTACGAAATCAAAAAATGACTGGGTTTATCGTTGAATATCTTTTGTAAGATGTTTTCCTCATCACTGACATAAAGTATTTGAGAGTATTGTGTAGAAAATATACCTGCGACCTTGGATCCGAAGAATATTCCTTTCCGAATATCAGAAATCAAACTGTCCAGCTTTATCTTAAAAACTCGACACTGCAAATCTGGCCTAGCACTAGAGCTATCATTGCCGTATTTTTGCAAATGATATGTTATTTCGTCCCAGTTAGCATTTGTGTGATAATAATGAATAGATGTGGATTACTGTACCACCTGCATAAAGCAAGAGCGTCATGGTAGTTTTCCAACATATATCTGGGAGAACCAGTAAACGAAGACGGTAATATGATCTTGTTCCCAATAGATCTTTCATTAGTCTCTCCTCTTGTCACAGCATCAGCAATGTTATTGTAAATATATGCTCTCAATGTCTTTTGATTATTTCTTATCCAACGCAGTCTTTCTTGTTGATCGCCAACATAGTGATGGAGTAGACGTCCAGATCGTACAATACCTTGACCCTCCGATAATCTTGTCAGTATTTGATATGCATAGTATTCACGCATAGTTATATAACCTCTTTCGATAGAGTTGTGGACCCTATTTGAGCAGGGTATCTGGTCATGGAATCTAGACTGTCCAAACGGAAACAAAAAGGATTTTGCATTGCCATAAATGAAGGATGTGATTCACTGATTCTCTTGAGCGGACCATTTTTGTCTGAACTGTGTGTCTCTTTCTCCAATTGTTTCAGGAAGATCTCCAACTATCAATCCAGCAATTTCATCAGTGGAGGGAAGTTCGTACTGTTTTCCTCTACGCCCTCGTCCAATTAGTAAATTGATAGTTCAGCAGTCTCACCAGATTCATATCTGTCTCGTGCCATTCAGAAAATTTTCGCCAGCTTATTGTATGTATCCATCATTTGAATGAGTGATGAAACCACCGTTGTATCCAAATTTTCTAAACTTTTTTCGTCAACGTGCCTAAACGGTTTGAAACTTCATTTTATGTGTCGTTGATATAGAGTTGAGCAAATTTTTGAGACTCGGCTTCAGCAGGAAGTAATGAACCAATATTATGACAGTTTTGTCCGTGTGTTCTGTAGACGTGCGAACCTCTTCTTGGTTTTACCATTGAGTCTATTTTTGTACACATTGATGTGAAGGAAAGAATTGAGTTATAGGCTCGTATAGATTGTCGAAACGATATATCAGATAACTTTTCTTCAAGATATAATGGAGGTTGTTCAAGTGGAGGGAGTGAAACTCTCCCTTGGCTGCAACAAAGTGAAAATACTAAATTGCTGCTACTCACTTTTGCTTTTGTTGACTCCGATTTCCACATCAATGCATGACACTGACGACATTGACTGATGTTCTCTGTGGTGATCATTGTAGAATTTGAGCTGTTCGTTTTATTTGACAATGAAGCTCTCCGAGCATCCCCTGAATTCATATCAGAATATCATTTTGAAATTATTCCATCACAAATTCTAAACAATGTAATTTTTTAATTACCTTCTAACAAAGTTCGAGGCCTTTCTTGATTGTATCCAACAGCTTGTGTATGTTCGTTGTGCATGCTGCAGCTTTTCTTTGATGTTGGAATTAGAAGATTTGCTACACATGTCGATATATTGTTCAAATATATTACCATTAAGCATACCAGCACATACGTGTAATATAATTGTAGGGGAAATTTGTAGTACCATTTTGGCGATGATCCGTGTAATCATTAACATTATTTTCTCAGAGAATAGTCTTTTCTTCTCTGCTGCACCTCTGTATTGTAATCTACAACATAAAATAATAACTGAAGAAACAGATAATTTTCATAGCAATTTATTTGTAATTAAAGAAAGATTGCAATACCAAGCTGCGTAGCTGCTCCGGAATTTCCCTGCAAAATTGATAGATACTGATGGTCCAAAATTCATGATCTGCATTGCATATATTCTGTAAGTGAATCGTAGCACAGTAGCAAATTCCCACACTGTCGATTTTCATTTTTGAATAAAAGTCGACTTGTTTTGCTATTCTTCCTGCTAAATGATTAATCACATTGCGTAGTTCCTGAAATATCTTGGGAATGGAATCTTCAAAATCCTCTTCCATTATCGACTCATGGCTTTTTGGTAAATGTTTTTCGATTGGTCTTCTATTATGCCTAATCCCCTTTTGCAAGTATACTTCGACTCATTATTCCATACTCGGCATCGGCAAAGTGTTAAAACTGTTGGAGAAATCTGAGGAGTCAATTTGCATATTAAGATACTTGCTTTGGGTTCAGATATATACAATGTAAGACAATTGCATAAAATTCTTCAATTAACGGAAACATATAGCTATCACTGATTATTGCAGGCATTCAATAAATTTATCCATATTTAATAGGGGGTGCGATTAGGTTGATACATTCATGTATTAATATCAACGTTATAGTTAATTAATTTATCATGCAGTTTTTGTCTCTTTGACTTCCTCAAAGAGGAACATAACAGTGCAACATAATTGTATATTTGAAAAAATTATTATTAGTATAATACGGTAAAGAATTCAATAACATTTGCGTAAAATAGGATATACCGTTTAATTACACGACACATTCGGTAACAGTCGTGCAAAATAGGATATCCGTTGTAAACTATAATGAGGAAGATGGAAATGACATTTTGTCGTATGAAATCTATGTTTTGGTTTTTTAAGGGTGATTTATGAAAAATGTTAAAATTTTGATTTTCATATTGTATACTGATAGATTTATTGATTTATTATATATTAAAAAAGGTTCAAGGCGATCCTGAAAAAATCATACTGACCAAGTTTATATTGGTGTAATGATACACAAAACGGGTACCTAATTAAATATGTACCCGTAATGTATTAATATTACGGCCGTAATATTTTGCATATGAATGCACGACTGCTGTATAATGTTGTAATGCACTATTACGGCGTTCTTACATGGTTCACATCCATCTGAAATTATACACGATTTCCTGTTTGTTAAATTACAGAACTGCTTCAATAACAGCCGTGCAAAAATAGGACAAAACCTTGAATTACACGACTGCTTCAATAACCGTTGTACGAAAACAGGACTGTAATACCCGTAAAATCTAATTACGGGTTTACGATCTAAGTAGCAAAGAAAATATTTAATTAAGAACTTGATTGGATTAATTAGTATTTTCAATAATACGATGCCTACATATTCTCATGCCTTTATGTGACTTATGTGACTACATGGAATATATTTTTATGATTTTATGTGTCGACGTGACTTTAAAATTAGGTGCTATTAGGGTTACTAATCAAGTAGAAGAATTGATTGAATTTAGGTTAGTTATTGATTTTAGGGTTTCTAATACATGGCATGCTAACCTAGAAGATTTTAAACCTATGATTTTGTAAGGTTCGAAGCATAGGGTAAACGATTTTAATATTAAAATAGAAGTTCTCAGAAAACTACGATTTGGAATAATTATAGTTCATTACTTTAACATTAAGGAAATTATTATAAGACTAAAATCGTTACTTAAGCAATTTAAGTTATTTCGATAACTTAGTGGAAGAAATTAAGATATAATAATTTCACATGACTCGATGACTTAGCAACGGAAGAAAATGAGTAAATTAATATTATAAGGTCTATTACTAAGTCATAAGAAATGGGACTAGAGAAGCTTAAAACTATACATAAAATCTCGAGAGCTTAGTGAAGAAGAAAATTTACATAATACTATTATAATAGCAACACATGAATCTAGGAAATAATATCACCATAGAACTCGATTTCTTTAACTATTTAAGGAAAGGTGCATCTTAGAATAATATTATAGGAGTGTTACTTGAGAAAACTAGATAAGTGTTGATAAAGTAAAAGCTAACGTAACTAAGTGACTATAACACGCAAAGCATAACTACAGTAAGCAAGAGAGGAATTCATTCTTATCAAGAAAACTAAACTCACGAAAACTTTGTATAAAGAAGAAAGGAAGATGACGAACTGAGGCTCTACTAAGCTTGGAAGTAGGTATATCTTCTTACCTTAATTTATGCTTTAATTGTAGACTAACGTGTCTAAGGGTTATTAAACGCAAGAAAGTTTAGTTGTTTAGGTATTTAGATAAATTCTAAGTTTCGAAGGTTTTGAATTATTAAAACTCTTAGGGTATTTAAAGTGTTCTTGAGGAAAACCCTAGATTTTGAGTATAAGATCGTGCTAACATGACTAAAATTATCTCTGATAGGAAGAACCATATTCGAGCAGTTTAGGTTTTAAGGGAATAAAAATTAAAATACTTAGGTAAACGTTCAGGCAGAAATATTTTCATCATAACTAAGGGAGACTTTAGTATGTATTTAACATGTGGACTAAGAGTACCAGCGAAGGGAATTAAGAGTAAAACAAATTTGGGCGAAACCTTCTTATGCACAATTCAATCGACCAAATTTAGAGGTTAAGATAATTTTCAATAGAAAGAATGACCTTCGAATGAATTGAATATATTTTGATTTTCGACCAATGTTGAAATAAAATAACGTCCAATCAATGAAAGACTTTAGTCGATTTAGGTTATTTTATGTCTTAGAATATAGTAATAATTTATGCATAGGTAGCTTCGATAGAAGAGGAAAGCACCGAGATACACAATAGAATATTAATTTATATGATGAATCTGTCGAGATTCTTGTTTAAAAATGTCGAACTCATAACCCATGTCGAAATCCCAGTCCATGTCGAGATCAACTCCATGTTGAGAATTATCTTGTGTCGAGATTGTGTATATCGAGATCTAACTCACCATGTAAACTCGAGATCCTTATGTATTATTTAAATATTGAAGCTTAAGTATGTAATGTCGAGATCTATCTAGTATTGTATATCGAAATCCTTGCATTGTCTAAATATCGAGTTCATATATATATGATGTCGAGATCTAATATATATACCATGCATGTCAAGATTTAGCAACCATGTCGAGTTCCATTTCAGCTATGTCGAGATTTGGAAATTCTATTATATGGGATCTCGATATTTATCAATCAAGATTTAAATCCATGTCGAGATCTATTATCTTAAGATAACCTCGACATCCCACAATTATGTATTTGAAATACATGTCGAGATCCTTGTCGAAATCGACTTCGAAATATTTATTATATGTTAAATGATCAGCCACGAGAACCATGTCTGAAGGAAATTCCAAAACTCATAAATAACTAGGGTTTTTAAATTAAGCCACTTTAGTGAAATTGTAAGTAGACTAACAAACCCTAATTTTGTATGTTCCTATACTTAGGGTTTGAAGGGTAGCTATTTACCGTACGATATAGCTAAGGATACCAGGTAAGTGGAAATCGCAACTACAACACATAATTTTTATGTGTGCACGAAATTATGTGTCATGTGCTCTTATGATTTTATGCGACTACCTGCTTATGTGACTTACGTGATTTGATGTGATGAAAATTATTATATGAACATGACACGCATATTCATGGCATGAGCATGTGCACGCACGACTAGTATGAGAGTCAGGGAAATAGCGTGCATGAGTATAAGATCGCTTGAGAGCGATGTATATTTGCCGATATGGGCATTTGTGTCGACTCAATGATGAGTCTCGGCTCTTCTATGCTACCACGGCGATTCACGAAGCCGAATTACCTGATTCACGAAAGGTAGGGGAAATATATTACGGCGATTCACGAGGCCGACTGCCTGATTCACGAGAGGCAGGTAAATACCCCGTAGCGGGAGATGCAACCTGGAGGATGCGACTCGAGGGTATGAGCGACACCGAGGGAACCTCGAGTGTTGGCGACCTCGTAGTAAGCTACCAGTGAGAAGCGCCCGCGTGTCAGACCGCATTGGGATGGAAAGGCGCCTTAGGGTTAAACGAAATTTGTGTGCCCGGGTTAGCCTCTCAATGGGACCGCATTGGGATTGAAAGGCACTATTAGCCTCTCAGTGTGGACCGCATTGGGATTGAAAGGCGCCATAGGGATAAGCACAAATGGAGTACTCGGGTTTAGCCTCCCAGTGTGTGTACTGCCACTTATACCCTTAGGGGTTTGAGCTCTATATGGTGCATAGCAAGATTGAAAGCCGAAAGGGCCCAACTATGAAATGAAAAGAACGAGAAGGATGTAAGGAGCAATAGCATTGGCGCGGATGCCTTCGCTATTTAGGTCACGTGCATTGCATGCATGATTTTCACTTACTGAGCTTTATAAGCTCATTCCACGTTTTATGTGTTGTAGGACCCCGCGATCACGGTACGTGATCATTTTCACGGCGAGGCCAACTTTTGAAGCTTCCGTGGGCTTTTGAGATGGAAGTGTGTGCATGGATGCGACCTCGTGGAGGCCCAATAGATAGATTTATTTTGACACGCTTGCACATCTTCCTATGTAATTAGGACCCATTATGATTTTGTAGGAACCTTTACGATTCCTTTTCATAAAAGGAAAAATTTTATCCGAAATTTCGTACGATCTATTTCATTTTTAGGACATTAGTCGCGTAGACTAATTAAGAAAGTAGTGGTGGAAGACGGGGCTGCCACAAGGACAAAACGTAAATAAATGTTAATCATGGATTATGAAATTAGAAACATAATTATGTAGAACTTCAAACAGAAAAATCAGAATAAATGTCTCCCAATACATTCTCTTTACACCTGGAAGAAAATGGATGACTGTACGAAAAATTGCACGACTGTTATTGAAACATAATGCAATATTTTTATATTGTTAAACGTATAAATTTTATATTTGACTATTTACAATACACAACCGAATATATTGTGGCCCATGTCAACTAAAAATGATTTTTAATGTATCATGCAGTATTATAATTATTTCTATGAAGCATGTAAAAAAACGTATATTTGACATTCTTTACAATACATGACTTTCATCAGTAGTGTATGCTCGTATATTTTTTTATGTTTAACAATTAAATAAATATAATATTGCATGTTACATAGAAATTATGTAAGTTGCACAAGAAATTTGTAAGGCACGTCTAAGTCTTTTATAAATACTTCAAAGAAAGTAATCATAATAAATATTCCAATACATACTCTTTACACCCGCAAGAAACTGGGTGACAGCAGGTAAACTACTGCACAACTGATAATGAAACATAATGCAATATTTTTCTAGTGGTACACGTATAAAATTTATATTTGACATTATTTACAATACACGACTATTATTATGCCCTAGATCAAAATGATTTCTAATGTATCATACAATATTATAATTATGTCTATGATACACGTACCCATAATCTGTTGAGGGAATGTCCAACACATGCTGTATTTCGAATACCACAATATAAATTATGGGAATGTTAAAATTGTTTTATGAAATAATCATATTTTAACAGTCAGTCAAAGCGATGTATAATGTTGATTAATCTATAACAGTAAAATCATAAATAGATATGAAACAGTGTCAACGCATAAGTTACGAAAAGGTTCAACCCACCACATAACATTAGAACATACATACTTAGCTACTAATGTCAACGCATAGTTAAAGAAATGATACCATACAAAACAAAATGTGGTTGTCCATTGTCAAGAAACATTCATAACCAAAACTGCAGCAATTAACGATGATACACGCTCGCTGACTCATTCCGGGTTTATCTTTAATAACCATCCACAGCTCATCTGTGTCATCATATTTGATTTGACACTGCATCATATACCACAACAACTGTCCTGATAACTAAAAATTCTCTGCAGACACTATTAGCGTCCAAACTGACTTTTTGAAACCATCTCAGCTATCTCTGCTCTATTCAAAATTTCAATTATGTATGTGCATATATCTTTATAAGGGCAAATATCACCACTCTTCCTGGCATCACAGATCCTCTGGGCAGCTGCGTTTCCAATACTGTTTCTATTAAGACAATGTGCGGCCGCAAATTGATACTTAGAACAATAACAGCATATTATTTAACAATATCACATGATACATTCAGAAACCCTAATTGGTACTTAGAACAATAACAACATATCATTTAGCAATATCAAATGATACATTCAAAAACACACCTAGAAATTTTCGATTTTCACATATATCATATTTCACAGCCATAAATACTACATAGCACTAACCTCAACGAACTTGGTACCCATGGCAACTGGACGACAAATCTTAATAGATTGAAGCCTACAGAGAAGAATAATCTTGTTGAATTCTCAATTGCGCAACACCAAACTGTTCTTACAAAATTCCGACAACAATATACTCACTGATTGATCGCTAGTTTTTTTCTTTGCGAGGGAGGGTGTTGGTCCGAGATTTCACCAACAATACGACTTCGGACGGATTAAACACGCCTAAAGATCGAGATTTAGGTTCGGGGCGTGTGGGGCTTGGTGGTGTTCTTGAGGAGACTCTCTCACTCTAAAATTGTTTATTTGATCTTCACACACAAGCACACCTAACTATGTGTTAGGGTTTTAGTATTTATACCACAAGTTGGTATATAATACTTGGGCCCTTGTGTAAGCCCATTACAAAATAACTAAGAACTAACCCAACTAAGAACTAGCCCAAAGTTTTAATAAAGCTAACCAACAAAGGTAATATAATGAAATTGAACACTACAAAATATTTCCTAACAATCTCCCCCTTAGTGTTCAATCTTCAGTTCAGCGCGGGAAATCTTTGTTGGGCATATTGAAGATCTCGATTCCTAGCAATCTCCCCCTACAAGGGATATCTCCTCTTCTTGCGGAGGCATTGATGGCTCGGCTAGGACTCACTTGTTAAGATTCTCCAATCTTCTTCTTCTTGGCGCCGGATTTGTCGTCTTCGAATGGAAGTTGTCTAGTTCGGCCTCGAAGATGACTCGTCTGGCTCCAGAAGAAGGTAGGCGTGGGGCGTAAAAAGTGTGCCAAGGTTCTATTGAAATGTGACTTTCAAGAGTAGGGAGCCCGGTCTTCAGAGTGGTCAGCGCAGTAGTGGCGGAATGTGGTGGAAGAGATGTGCCATGGCTCCTTCGAGTGTTCCATTATGAACATAATAGCCTGACACATAAGTATGTGCGCGGAGGTAGTGGAAGCCTCCGGCGGGGCGTAGTTGGTGGAAGTGGCGTGGATGATGGTTGCTGCTGATGCTGCTGTACGATCTTCAACTCATTTCTTCTCCTTTGCTCCCCCTTGAGATGATCTCCGTCTTCGGGATCGTCACGTCGTCCGTGGGATGAGTCTGCCTCTGGTGTTGATGGTGGTGATGATGGTGTAATGTGGTGTTGAGTGAGGCAATCAAGTGGGATTCTCAGGAGTAGCAGCAATTGGTGTTCCTCCGGGTTCAGTTTTGAACACTGGAGAGACGGAGCAGCATGTGGTGGCGTAGGCGGAGGCGTGGTGGTGTGGTGTCGGTGATGGGACCTTTTTCTTCATAGATCCTCGTTGAGCGCGGCATGGAATGTGTAAGTTCCTCGCTGATTGCTATGAGTCGGGGCTCCATCACGAACAGGGTAAATAACCAGACGGGGGTCACAAAGACGCTCCGTCGTCACAACATCGAAACATATGTCCGATGTGCCGCCTGTTTGCACAGGTCAGAATGAACCGGAGAGCCACAAAGGCTTTCCATTCGCACGGACGATGAGACAAGCTCGTATCCGTGGCCCATCGACAGTTGTGGTGAGGGTGGCTGTCGTGGGTCTTCCGCTCTCGGTCACAAGGACGTCATCAAGCGTTTGGGCAAGTTCACGAAGAACCTGCGGTGCGTAAAGAGTGTGTGTGTCCTAGAAAGTGGAAAATTTCGGTGGGTGAGGACACTAGACTCGACGTGGGTGGAAGAGGTGCAGTGAGAGGCGGGGCACTGCATGTTCAACATCAACCATCTCCAAGTGGGGCGGTGATGGCTAACGTGGTTCCTCTTGTGCGAATGAAACAACTATCTGCGAAAGGATAGCTGAGTTGTTGGGGGGGTTAACTGCGCGGTTGGACTATATGCCGCGACTTCTACTCGGGAAACGAACGAGTCGTCTCCTGTACCTATGGGCGAGGTCCGGGTTGTGGTGAGATATGACAGAGGAGTACGATCATGTCGTCGTTGGTTCGCAACTCCTGTAAGCGACTTACGTCATCCTCCCGAGATCGTTGATTGGATCTTTGCGTGGAGGAGGATGTTGCGCGACCTAGACCTAGACTAGAGAGGCTAGGGCAGGCTCGTTCCTGGGTTAGGATCAGGGGGTTTCACTGATCCATGGGAACTATGGTGGCGTGGCGTGAACGCGTTGAAAGGCGACCACGAGTGATGTCGACGAGGGTGGCCCAAAACTGTTGATCAGACACTTCTGAGACTCGTCAGGTGGTGGTGGTGGTGAGGGCGTAAAGAGGATCACGGTGGCTTAGGACTTCTCCATGTAGCGCACCATGGTGGAATGAATGGCAGTGGGTGGACGGTGGAGTCTGGTACAAGAGATCCACATCGCCAAAGCATCAAGATTGGATGGCGCGCCCACTGATGGTTGGTTGATCTCTTGTCAACCCTTCTTTGTAGGTCCGGGTTCTGCACGGATTTGTACAGAAGTCATGATGGTTGCTCGCTTCTCTGACATCCTTTCATGCACGTGGAGCAACCCGTGTAACGTGCATGATGGGGTTGGTTGCTCGCAGTGCATACCGGTCATGAATGTGGAGCAACCCATGTACCATTCATGCTGGGGGGTGGTTGCTCACGTCGTGTACCAGTCATGTATGTGGAGCAACCCGGGTACCATACATGCTGGGAGTGTTGGCATTTGGAAATTCCGCTCCGAAAAGTTTGGGGGTGACCTAAACTTTTTCTATAATGTGCCAATACCGTCCTAGGTCGATTGTTGGGTACGGTGATCGTTGCCGCGTTTTGGATTTGCCTTCAAAGTTTCACAAAACAACGTCGTCTATACCGAAAATTTTGGCCCAGAAAAATTTATTTCGGGAAATTTTAAAAGTGTAGAATAGACGAAGTCCAATGGCCTTAGAAAATTTTTCTCTATCCAATGATATAATTTTTTTTTTGCTCCTTAAAACCTTATTTAATCCGAGGGGGGGCCAGAAATTTTGGTGGTAAAAAAAAACGCTTAAGTGTATTTTTTAAAGAGTGATTTTTGCAAGATTTGAAGCTAAAAGGTGTGTTTGGATCAAGTTTAAAGGTTGGGTGCAAATTTCTCGGGGGGTGCGAAAAATGGTGTGTGAAAATGTGCGAAAAATGTTGTCCCGAGAAATTTCGTTGTGAGAGTGAGTCGCGAAAATAAGGAAATTTCGCATTCAGAGTGAATTTTCGCATATAGCACGGAGATTTCGCATTCAGAGGAAATTTTCGCATGTACTGAAAATTTTCGCATGTCGAGAGAAAATTCACATTTAAAGTAAAATTTCGCATGTATAAAAATTTCGCATGTATAGAAATTTTCGCATGTATAAAAATTTTCTCAGGTATGAAGCTTTCTCGGTTTGGAAATTTCTCAGGTTGAAAAACTTTCTCAGGTGGAAGTTAGTTCAGATGAAATTTTCTCAGGTTGAGAATTTTCGAAGTGTAAATTTTCTCAGTTGAAAATTTCTCGGATTTGAGAAATTTCTCAGTTTTGAATATTTTCGCAGTTTTGAAAATTTCATCAGTTTAAGAAAATTTCTCGGACTAAAAAAAATTTCTCAGTTTTGCGAAATTTCTCGGATTTGAAAAAAAAATTCTCAGGTTTGCAAAACTTTCTCGGGCAGTGAAAGTTTCTCGGGTTGATAAAATTTCTCAGGCAGTGAAAGTTTCTCGGCCAGCGAAATTTTCTCGGGTAAGAAAATTTCTCGGCCAGCGAAATTTTCTCGGCTAAGAATTTTCTCGGGTAAGAAAATTTCTCGGCCAAGAACAAAGCATGGGCAGCGCGACTTTTACCAGAAAAATGGCTCGTTTTCGCTCAAATCTCACTCAAAATCGACGAAACTTGTTCCAAAACTTCAGAAAAACATTCCTAAACACATAATCAACCTTTGGGATGTCTAAAAACAACAAATCGAGGTCGAAATCGCCCAAAAACCGAAAGTGACGAAAATAATTTTTCACTCAAATCTTGCTCAAAACACGCAAATCCGGTCGCGTTGGGCTCTGATACCAATTGTTGGTCCGAGATTTCACCAACAATACGACTTCGGACGGATTAAACACGCCTAAAGATCGAGATTTAGGTTCGGGGCGTGTGGGGCTTGGTGGTGTTCTTGAGGAGACTCTCTCACTCTAAAATTGTTTATTTGATCTTCACACACAAGCACACCTAACTATGTGTTAGGGTTTTAGTTTATACCACAAGTTGGTATATAATACTTGGGCCCTTGTGTAAGCCCATTACAAAATAACTAAGAACTAACCCAACTAAGAACTAGCCCAAAGTTTTAATAAAGCTAACCAACAAAGGTAATATAATGAAATTGAACACTACAAAATATTTCCTAACAGAGGGGTTTAGAGTAGCGGGATTATAAATTTAATTCAGTAATAAGATAAAACATTAGGCCAGTCGTTATCAAGTAACCCAATTTGTTGAAATCAATAAATTAATTGTGGACCGATCATTTGAACCTGTAGAATATCAATATCAGTTGTGCTTTGATTAATTAGTTGTTCTTGTAATTAGGGTTGTTGATTGTATTAGTCCTTAGTTTAGGACTTGGTTTGTAATTTATACCAAGTATGTTTGATATAAATAGATGTACAAACAATGAGCTTAATAGACAAAATTAGTCAATTGATCTAAAAGGCTTGCAAATCCAATTCTAGAGAGAGAAAAATCAGAAATCATTCTCTCACTATTCGAATTCTCTCTCGTGTTCTTCAATGGAAGGTTTTCCATCGAAATTATTTTCTACAATTCTAATTGATTTCCTTGGGATTTGAGTCTAGGATCATAGGAGTTGATAATCTAGGACCTAACAATTGGTATCAGAGCAGATTCGTTCTGTTTTGAATCAAAATTTTAGAATTCGGATCGAAAATTTAATTCTGAAACTGTTCCGTGCGAAGAACAGTTTTGGCGCGAAAGCTGATTTTCGATCTGATTTGCTCAATTCTGTGCTTAATTGATTTGAATTTGATGTTTATGTGCTCGTTGTAGTGTTATACTTTGATTGCGATTAGATTCGTAGCTATTGGAATATCATTCTAACAGATTGATTTTAATCTGAAAGGTCAATGTTCATGCGAAGAACAGTTTGAACACGTTCTAATTTTGCTTAATTTCGACATGTTTTGCTTCATAACGTGTTTAATTGTGTGTTCATGCGTATTTATCATCTGATTACGAGCAATTACCTGCAATCTCATAGTCTAATTCATCGTTTTTGCTTGAATCAGTGTTAAGTGTATTCTGTGATGTTTTTTGTGATAACTTCAATTTTTCTCGCTAGGTTCTTGGATCACGTTAATTTCTCGATCAAAAAACTCGGCGCGAAAATTTTTCTCGATCAAAATACAAAGTCAGACTTAAAGTCATCTTTATGAAGAATGATTTTAGTAGAAAAATTTCTCGAGCATTCGAAAATCTTTTTCGACGAAGACCAATTTTGACCTTTGCGCGCGCAAAACTTACCGTCGAAAAACTTTTTCGGTCAGACTCTCTAAGTTTGACTAAGGGAAAATCATTTGCGTCCGAGAAACTTCTTCAGTCAATGAATTTGTTTTGACTCAGCGAGAAACTCAATATACGTGTTGTTTCTTTGCGATCTAAATAAATTCCCGATTAAGGAATTTTTCTCGACAGAAAGATTTTGAACTTTTCTCGCTCGTAAAATTTTTTGCTGACGTACTTTCTCGCACGAGAACAGTAACAGTGATGATTTTTCTCGATGAATTAATTTTTTATGAGACTTTAAAGATTGAATCGAAAATAATTCTCGACTGCTTTAATATCAAATGCTACTAACTAATTTGCTACTTGTGAAGCACGTAACATCAGTTCAAATAATCAAAACAACATATGAAGATCCTACATCAACTCAAAGATAAAATGGATGCCTAGTCGCTTGGAAACAATAATCGTCCCCCGATTCTAAAGAGAGGCGAATATACTGTATGGAGAAGCCAATTTCTTTCATAGAGCTAAAGGAATATGCAGAAAACCTTCTCTCATCAATCGAGGAAGGCCCAGCTTAGTTCTGGGAAAACGTGCCCGGTGACAACACTGTAAACCCTCCAATTCCTGCCTCTAGGCGACTGAAAGAGCATAGGGAATATACTGCGGAGGAAAGAGTGAGAGCGAAAGCTGACCTAATAGCCAAGAACACCCTTATGCAAGGAATCCAAAATGATATCTATCGACAGATTGATAGTATTCCAACCGCCAAGGGTATGTGGGATGAACTGCACAAGATGATCAACGAACTGATGTCGGTATAACGCCGAGAAGGCAAACATTCTCACAGCTTACGATTCATTCAGAGCTAAACCGGAGGAGTGCTTACACGATCTCTACCAAAGATATCTCACCCTCTTGAATGAGATGAGGAAAATCGAAATCAAGAAGACAAACATGGAAACCAACATCAGATTTCTTTCCTCTCTACCCTTAGAATGGAAAAAGATATCCACTCAGATCCGACAGAATAAAGACCTTGAGGAGCTGGATATCCATGCCATGTTTGACAATCTCGCACAGCACGAGGAAGACATCAGCGAGATTCAAAAGGAGCACAATGGCAAACTTATCGACGACTCAAATGCCCTAGTCTCGGACAAGAGGAGCTCGAAACTGCGAAAGGAAGATCGTTAAGCCCCTCTCAGAGTCTGAAGTCGAATCAGATTCATACATGGAGCCTAACATGAAAGTGCTGGGAGAGCAGCTGGTGTTAATTGGGAAAATGATGAGCAAGCAGTACTTCAAAAGAAGTCCTCATCATCAGCCAACCGACTTAGGACCTCAAGCATGAAGAAGAAAGAATGTGCACCTAAGACTTCCGAAGTCAAACGATCAAAGAACCGACCAAATGCTTTAACTGCGGAAAACCTGGTCACTTTGCCAGAGAATGCACTCTCCGAAGAAGAGAGATCCTAATTACTACTCCAGGAAGCTTCAACTCACAAAACAAAAGGAAGCTGGAGTAGCTCTTATGACAGAACAAGACTACTGGCTCGAGGACATGTCTGGCTCTGAGGAAGAGAGTCTTGCCCTAATGGCCCGCCTAGACGAACATGCTGACGCTGAAACCTCAAACACGACGGACAAAGACCGTGCATCCAAATCTTTGAAAGAGGTAGTTTATCCTTCCACATAATTGACCATGTTAAAATCGTATCAATTCGCATACACTAACATGAAACGTGAGCAGAAAAGCATTAGGGAAGTAGAGAAGCAACTAGTTGAGACTCAGGAGAAAGTTACTAGTCTTGAATCAGAACTTAGAAGCTCTAATGACAAAATAGAAGAGCTAACTGAGAGCTTAAGACTTAGTGAGACTAGCAACCGTCAAATTAAGAATCCTCCAAAAGATTCAAATGATTTAAAAATTAAGGAGTTAGAAGACAGGCTAGAAAATAACTATAATTGCTTGATTAGAAATCTGAATGAGAAAGCTAATCTCAATTGTAGATTAACCGAAGCGACTTCCAAGATCACCCATATAGAAGCCAAACTAGATAAATCTAATACTAAGGTCGGTGAACTTGTGAAGGAACTAGATGCCTGTAAAGCCGCCAAATTAACGGTGGAAAATAACTTTACTCTCTTAGGAGAAGAACGTAAGAAGCTGTACGCTAAAATATAAAGAAATTAGACGATATTCTTATGCGAAGGGGACACTCTGAACAGATCATCTTTCTAAATCAGCTCAAGGATATAGAATTCTATAATCCCATGGAAGGCTTAGTTTCACTAACCCTTGTGTCTTAAAGAAAAAAGAAGCTTACGATATAAAGCACATGGGCTTAGGCGTAGACACTCTTAGGCACTTCACTAAAGCAGACGATATGGAGGCTTTAGAATTAGCTAAGAGAAAAGCCACACATAGGGCTCAAATCCAATTCGACTATAAAGAACTAAATGACATCAACAAATCTAGGGAAATACCCTTGACGCCTGTCTGTGATTTAGTTATACCTCGTGAGCCTCAAACGGATATCGAGGAAGCTAAAATCGTACATTCTAAAAATTCTCTCTACAAACCTCCTATCGTGAAGCAGATAGAGGAATTACGAGCTGCCTTAGATAAAGAAAGAGAGATTTTTTTGTGGCGACCAACCCTCGCTTTCTAATCATAATTAGTCGACTGTCCCACGACCGGTCGGCCTGTTTAGCAGGTAGTGGGTCGCCCCTCGGGGTTTACCTGTCCAGCCAGGGTTCCTCGGGTTTACAAAAAAAAAGTCACGAATGGATTTCCCCGACATGCGACTCGTTAATTGCTTACTTTTTTCAGTCTAAGTCGCATTCATGTGTCTAAAGGTCATGAACTTGTTCCACTAGACACAAAGCCACTCTATATAAGTGAGGACTCTAGCCATTTTATTATTCTTTTTTAATCTTGAGCGAGTCACACATCAATTGCTTGTCTTAACTAGTTGTTCTTGGCTTATGTGGCGACCCTACTTCCTAATTAAGTTAATTGGCGGATTTCCGCAACGAAAGTCGCGGAGGACCCGTTTTTTAAATTTTTTTGTAAAATAATATACATATACATAATCTAAAGTCGGGTTTAATAATACGTCGCTATAATACAATGGGGCCCCAAAAATCTAAACCCGACTGTCCTACGCCTCTCCACAGGTCGTCCCATGTACTGCGCCCCCTCAAAAGCCCGTGGAGTCACCGCCGCCAGCCAGCCTACTGCTTACCCTGACACCCATCTGTGTCGGGCTCGGTCTTATCTGTAAAAATAAAACCCTGAGCAAAATTGCCCAGTAGATGGTAATAAAATTATGCAAGGCATGCGTGCACTCAACCCAACCCCATGTCCTCACAACATGATAATGCACGCTCGAACCTACGTCACATCTCATCACTAACAGGGCCCTCGGCTAGACTCAGCATCCACGCGCACAATGGCAAAGTATGCCATAAACCATGCGTTAGCCCATCCGACACAGTAAGGCATCACCGAATAAATACGGTACATCATCAACCTCTCACGTGCATGTTGTGGAATGCACACAATATAAATCATATAAATCACGTAATATGTCTCGAAACTCAAAATCACATAACTCGTAAATATCAACTAGGCCGAACGTTTTAAATCACAAAATAATATTTATATTTTAAAATATGGGTTGACCCGAAAATATTAGTCAAACTACGAAATATTTTATTTAAAATGAGTGGGCCGAAAATAATTTTTATTTAAAAGTATTGGGCCTGAAATAGGGCGAAAGCCCAAAATAAAATTGTTAGTCAACTCTGGTCAAAGCCCAAACCAAGATACGCCCGATTCCCATTTAAAAGGCTTGGTCAACTCGCGAAACGATCAGGTCAACACCCGATTCGCGAAATCACTCGCTGCGTTACGCTAATAGCAGGAATCCATATTTTAGACGCTGGTCAACCCGCGAAAGTGCAGGTCAATGCTCGATTCGCGAGGCTTTCGTCGAATCCACGAATCGCTCAATTTGACGTGCAAAGCCTAATTTGAGCCCCGCAGAAACCTGACATCACTTACAGGAAATCCTCCCGCGAAAATGTGTCGGCCCGCGAAAAAGTCCGCCCGCGACGTCTCTCACAGGTATCACCCTTAATTCGGCCTGCTAAATACTCCAGCCCGCGAAACTTGAACTTTGGGCCGCGAACACATCAATTTTACTCACTCATCGAAAAATCTTTGGCCCGCGACAAACTTTTGCGACCCGAAGCCACATTCGGCCGATTTTCCTATCTCTTTGAAAATCTTTTCACCCGATTCGCGAATTAAACAGCGGCCCGCAAAATCATAAAATCTCCCGATTCTACAAATAGCACAATTCACTATTCTATCGAACTCATTTTCATATAAAATCCTAAATATTTCCAGAAATTCTAACATGTTCTTCATCCCGAAACACATAAACACCACATTAAAATCAAGAACTCATATGTTGAGTTGGAAAGTCACATAATAACACATCATCAACACTCATTAGAAATTTCAAAACTCATAAAATAAACCCTTTTACATTCGAATGACCTTTTATTCGAATTCTAAGCTCTTTTAGGAAAATAGTACGGGTTGTAGGGGTTAAAAACCACCTACCTAACTACCTTAAGCTTATTTGAATTTATTTTCCTACGTTGAATCTGCTCACGTCGCCAAAATTTGCTTCTCTTTCGCTTCTTCTTGCTTCGGTCCTTAATTTATCATGTAACATGTTAAATACCTAAGTTAATAGGAGAATTACATGTCATATGAAAATCTTACCACCTTAGCCTAGTTCTAACAGCTTCCTAAGTTGAGAGATCGAATAGAGTTTGCTCAAGCTCTCCCTGTTTCGTCACTTTCGTTTCTCCTTTGTGCCTAGGTAATGTTTCTTATTGTCCTTGGCTCGTTTGTGATTGGTTATAGGGGGTGGTGTATTCCTTAATCCAAAGCATATGCCTTCTCATATCAACGTGTTTTCCTTGCCCTTAAGTAAGTATCATGCTTATCTTAATTCACTTGGGCCTTTATCAAGTCATTTGGGCCATTTAATATAAAGCTTTTAACTATATAAATAATTTGAGCCCATTTTATTTATCTCGGCCCAATTATTTCGGATCGGTTCCGAAAATCCGTTTGTCCGAAAATTAACTCCATTAATTTCGAACATTACAAAAATAATCCCGTATTAATTTTACGGTATTACATCCTCCCCCCTTAAAGGAAATTTCGTCCCCGAAATTTAAGTCGTCGAGAACAACTCGAGGTACTTCTATCTCATTTCATCTTCTCGTTCCCAAGTGGCTTGTTCCATTGTCTGGATCCGCTAGAAGACTTTCACTAGGGGGGATATTCTTATTTCGAAGTCGCTTCACCTCGTACATTAAAATCTCTACCGGTCTTTCTTCGTAACTCAAGTCCGGTTTCAATTGTTGGTGAAGTGCTTCACTTCGTAGCACATGACTTGGATCCGGAACATACTTCCGTAACGTGGACACGCGGAAGACGTCATGGACTTGTGCTAGGAATGTCGGCAGTTCTAACTGATATGCTACTTCGTCGACTTCTTTCAAAATCTTGAAAGGTCCTATATATCTCGGACTCAGCTTTTCTTTTCGTCCTAAACGTCTAACACCCTTGATAGGTGATATTTTCAAAAAGACTTGATCACCTTCCTCAAACTCTAACGGCCTTCGTCTTTTGTCTGCGTAACTCCTCTGAGGACTTTGGGCCGTTTGCATTCTCGCCCGAATTTTACCAACAACTTCAGTCATTTCACGAATCATTTCGGGACCTAACAGCACCTTCTCGCTGATTTCATCCCAATGAACTGGGGATCGACATTTACGTCCATACAAGGCTTCGTATGGCGCCATCCCGATCCCGATCATCGCTTGATAGCTGTTGTTATACGAAAATTCGATCAGCGGGAGATACTTACTCCAGCTTCCTCGGAACTCCAGGACACACGCCCTTAACATGTCTTCGAGTATATGGATCGTCCATTCCGATTGTCTGTCAGTATGAGGATGATAAGCTGAGCTAAGGAATAATTTAGTCCCCATCGCTTTCTGTAAGCTACTTCGTAAGTCATGCCCTAAAGGGCGCGGAGACAAGGTACACCAACTGCGAAAAATTGCTGCTAGCTCTACTCATCAAAGCCCGAAAACTACGCCCATATTTCCTATCGCATCCCATAATAGTACTGACCAACCAACCGATTGGGAAGATTGCCACCCGACCTGACATTTCGGGAAGGGCCGTGAAATGGGCCACGGAGCTAGGGGAGTACGACATCCAGTACAAACCTCGGACGACAATCAAGGCTCACCAAGAATTGGGACAGAAATCTCGAATCTCGATCTGAAACGATTGACTTCGGGATTCCATGAAGTCTCACTATTTCTTGGATGTACAACTCTGCGTACTTCTCCATGGAATATGTTTGGTTGATCGGCAGAAAATGAGCGGATTTAGTCAATCGGTCGACTATCACCCAAACGCATCGTGACCTCTTACAGTCTTTGGTAATCCGACGACAAAATCCATCGTTATGTGGTCCCACTTCCACTCGAGTGTCGTCAATGGTTGTAACATTCCTGCCGACCTTTGATGTTCTGCTTGATTTGTTGGTAGGTCAGACATCGACTTACTAAAGCAGCAACATCTCTCTTCATTCCTGGCCACCAATAATTCAATTTGAAGTCTCGATACATCTTCGTTGCACCAGGATGCACCGAGTAGATTGTCGTGTGTGCCTCCATGAAGGTTCGGCGGATCTCTCATTCTTAGGCACATATAAGCGACCTCTTAATCGTAAGCTCCCGTCTCCTCGAAATTCAAATTCCGACGGAACGTCTTCATCTTGTCCAGTTCGAATCTTCAAGCACAACTCATCTTCCTTTTGCGCGTCGAGAATCCGGTCTAACAGCGTTGGCTTGAGTGTTAACGCTGCTACTTTCGCTTCTATTTATCCGAAGTTGATTACCTCAACTCCGAGTCGACTCAATTCGGTACATATGGCTTTTCGGCTCAAAGCGTCTGCGACTACGTTAGCTTTTCCTGGGTGATAATTTATCATGCAGTCGTAGTCCTTCACTAGTTTGAGCCATCTTCTTTGCCTCATATTCAACTCCTTCTATGTGAAGAAGTATTTCAGGCTCTTGTGATCTGTGAAGGTCTCACACCTTTCTCCGTACAGATAGTGTCGCTATATTTTGAGAGCAAACACTACTGCAACAAGTTCGAGATCATGAGTGGGGTAGTTCTTCTCGTACGATTTTAAATGTTGGGAGGCATAAGCAATTACCTTTCCGTACTGCATCAACCGCACCCCAAGCCATTCTTCGAGGCATCACTATATACCGAAAATCCATCGGTCCCCGAAGGCATCACATTCTTCTGTCCACTTGAACGGAACATCTTCTTCGTCAGATTTGTGAGCGTTGAGGCAATGCTGGAAAAATCCTTAATGAACTTCCGATAATATCCAGCAAGCCCTAGAAAGCTTCGTACTTCAGTAGGAGTAGTTGGTCGTGAACAATTATCTGTTGCTTCTATCTTGCTGGGGTCTACTGAAATTCCGCTTCCTGAAATGATATGCCCCAGAAAAGCCACTTGTACCAACCAGAATTCGCACTTCTTGAATTTGGTGAATAACTACTTCTCCCGAAGAATTCTAAGGACCGTTCTCAAATGTTCCTCGTGTTCTTCTTCGTCTTAGAGTAAATAAGGATATCAGCAATAAAGACGATACCAGATCGGTCCAGAAATTCCTTAAATGCCCGGTTCATCAGATCCATGAAAGCAGCAAGAGCATTCGTTAGCCTGAAAGGCATGACCAAGAATTTGCAGTGGTCGTACCTTGTGTTGAATGCGGTTTTAGGAACATCGGCCTCAAAATCTCAACTGATGGTAACCGGAACGTAGGTCGATCTTTGAGAATACCATCGCCCCTTGTAATTGATTGAATAAATCATCTATTCTCGGCAACGGATACTTATTCTTGATCGTGATTTTATTGAGCTCACGGTAATCGCTTCACATTCTCATCGACCCATATTTCTTCTTAACGAATAGTACAGGAGCTCCCCATGGCGAGAAACTGGATTGAATAAAACCCTTCTATAACAAATATTCCAATTGCTCCTTCAGTTCTCGTAACTCGTTCGGTGCTAATCGATATGGAGATTTAGAAATCGGGGCAGCTCCAGGTACAAGGTCGATAACAAATTTGATTTCCCCATCCGGAGGTAATCCCGGAAGATCTTCGGGAAATACATCAGGATATTCATTCACTATTGGAACCTTCTCAAGCTTCGGCTGACAAGATTCCTCAGCTTTCACCGCAAAGACTAGAAATGACTCGCAACCCGCATTTACGAGTCGTCGAGCTTTCAAGGCAGAAATCCGAGGGATTGTGTTATCATTCTTCTTTCCCGAAAATTCAAATTCCTTTCCCTCAGGAGATCGAAACCTAACTACCTTTCTCGAACAATCGATGATGACCCCGTATTTCGAGAGCCAATCCATCCCGAATATGATGTCGTAATTTCATCGGGATTATATTAAGTCTACATCTAACTCCCTCCCTTCTATACTAACAGGACAATTTTCTACCACTAAATTCGTCCGAGTTGGATCTCCGTGTGGTAGGGATACTACGAAATAACATAATGAACGGGTAGGATAGATTCCCGCCCTAGTCACGAAGTTGGCCGACACAAATGAATGTGTGGCTCCAGAATCGATCAAAATTGAAGATGGTACGTGAAAGATATTCAACGTACCCGTAAGTACGGCTGGGTTCGCCTCCGCCTCCTCGTTCGTCAGCATGAAAACACGTGCAGGCACTGGTGGAGGTCGAATCAGGTTTTGCGGCTGATTCTGCAATAGAGACTGAGCTCTCGTACAGATGCCAAAATGGTTCTGCCCGCATTGCTGGCATTGGGCCACTGACACCGGTGGTTGTTTGGGGACGTTAGTTGGTCTCTGATAAGTGTTTGGGCGCCACATCTGCTGACAAGGTCGGTTTCCTTTATTCTTCGGGCCCTTGCCAAAGAATTGTCACTTCTGACTCCCTCCTACTTGCTGTCCTTCTCTCTTTCGCATTGCTTTCTGGGCCTCTCTCACTACTCCCTTAGGCTGCTCGGCTATCAGCGCACGCTCTGTCGCTTGGCGGAAGTCTAACTGTCGTACGCCCGCTACACTCAAGTCTCGATAGAACTCGAGTTTCAACCCCCTAAGGAATCTCATCACCTTTAGCGTATTAGTTGCTACCTGGTGAGGAGCAAAGCAGGACAATTCTTCAAATCTATGAATGTACTCTGCAACCGGCATGCGTCCCTGCTTCAGATTCATGAATTCGTACATTCGCTGCTCTTGATCGTGGGCAGTGAAATACTTACCGAAGAAACGTTCTCTAAATCGCTCCCACGTCATAGCAGCAGGGTCTTCTAACACCTTTACGGTGTTCCACCAAAAATGCGTGCTTCCCCGAAACAGAGAAACGGCACAGCACCTTCTCATTATCCGGCACACGACTATAGATAAAGAATCTTCTATCGTGCCAATCCAATCTTCGGCCACTGCTGGGTTAGCGGCTTTGGAAAAAGTCGGACGGTTTAGTTTACGGAATCTCTCCCCAATAATCTTCACATGATCGAGCTGTGGGGAGGAACGACGCTCGGATGAGCTACGATGATTGATCAAGTCGTTGATTTGGTCTGACTGTCGTGGGATCAGTTCAGTCAGACGATGTATCGTATCGCGTTCACGAGTCAGGGACTCAGGTTCGTTCAGCCGACTAGTCTCTCCTACGAACTCACGTCTAGGTCTTCCTCTCGACATTTTCTGACACTATATAGTACACATAAACGAGCACATAAGAATACATAATCACATTAGCACACAACACTTACAGGCGGGCTGGTTCTCCCGGCTTTTGAGCGGCAGTACATGGAAGTCTTCAAAATCTAAAGCCTAAGCTCTGATACCACTTGTGGCGACCCTACTTCCTAATTAAGTTAATTGGCGGATTTCTGCAACGAAAGTCGCGGAGGACCCGATTTTTTCAATTTTGTTTAGAAAATAATATATATATATATAATCAAAAGTCGGGTTTACAAAAATACGTCGCTATAATACAATGGACCAAGGCCCCAAAAATCTAAACCCGACTATCCTACGCCTTTCCACAGGTCGCGTCCCATGTACTGCGCCACCCTCAAAAGCCCGTGGAGTCGCCGCCAGCCAGCCAAACTTCCTTAAGCTTATTTGAATTTATTTTCCTACGTTGAATATGCTCACGTCGGCCAAAATTTGCTTCTCTTTCGTTTCTTCTTGCTTCGGCTCCTTAATTTATCAAATCATGTAACATGTTAACCTAAGTTAATAGGATAATTACATGTCAGATGAAAATCATACCACCTTAGCTTAGTTCGAACAGCTTCCTAAGTTGAGAGATCGAATAGAGTTTGCTCAAGCTCTCCCTGTTTCGTCACTTTCGTTTCTCCTTTGTGCCTAGGTAATGTTTCTTGTTGTCCTTGGCTCGTTTGTGATTGGTTATAGAGGGTGGTGTCCTTAATCCAAAGCATATGCCTAATCATATGCCCTTAAGTAAGTATCATGCTTATCTTAATTCACTTGGGCCTTTATCAATTCATTTGGGCCATTTAATACAAAGCTTTTAACTATCTAAATAATTTGAGCCCATTTTATTTATCTCGGCCCAATTATTTTGGCTAGATTCCGAAAATCCGTCCGAAAATTAACTCCATTAATTTTGAACATTACAAAAATAATCCCGTATTAATTTGACGGGTATTACAGCTTCATACTCGCCTTGCGTTAGATCGTTAGGAAAATGATTAGGGCACTTAGGAACTTCCTCACT
The DNA here is from genome assembly GCA_027422505.1 of Craterostigma plantagineum. Classification (NCBI taxonomy): domain Eukaryota; kingdom Viridiplantae; phylum Streptophyta; class Magnoliopsida; order Lamiales; family Linderniaceae; genus Craterostigma; species Craterostigma plantagineum. The sequence continues at coordinate 2,102,111 of JAPQWV010000055.1, forward strand.
TGGCCATATAGAAAATCTCAATCCTTTAAAATACCTTTAGTCATCCATTTTGAGCATTCTCCGAATACCTTTTCTTCATTTGAAAGCCCTTGAGCCTTCTACCAGTGATCTGAATCTTCGGCGGGATGTTCAAACGAGAAAAGAAGGGGGGAAAAAGATATGACGAAGAAAGAGATGACAAAAGAAGGTAGAAAACGCACACGAGGAATGCTCAATGCACAAAAAGCAGTCCAAAAGAACATGCGCCTCGACTATTAAAAAAAATCATTAGAAGGGGGCATGGATCTTGCTGTGAACTTCTCCATCAATAATCTCGTACGCTCGTCAGAACGGCTGGAAGAGGAGCACCTTGAAGTGAACTTCTCCGACGATAATCCGGTCTTATATCGGGAAACGAGAAGAGGAGCACGGCCTTGGGTTTGAATTCCATAACTGTGCACTTCTTCAAATGATAATCTCTGAAACCTCTCTAGGGATTAAGAAAAAGGAGCACGGTATCGGCCCAAGAACCAACAAGAAGAACTTCGCCTTAGATAATCCTCAGCCTCGTAGAGAAGCGGAGCTTCAGCTTGAGCAAGTGTAGACTGATACGAAAAAATTAAAGGATGAGAATGACAAAAGATACGAGAAAAATGCCAAAAGAATGAGAACGACGGAGAAATGGAAGACGACGAAAAGCTCAATTTTCCCAATTTTTTTCCTTCCCTCCTAAGTCAGAGTCAATGAAATGGGTATCAAAATTCATTGGTCATGAGTTTCGAAATTCCTCAATTTCATCTTTATATTATTAAGAAATGATTAATGCATAACCTAAGTTGAGTATTAGTTAAGTGTCTTTGTCATGTGTAATCTTATTTTATCTTATATATAAATAGAAATGTAGGTCTCACCATATGATGACAAGTGTCCTATCAAGCATTAAATATATTTAATAAAATAATATTACTAAAAATTCTCCACTAACTCCAAAACCAACCAAGAAAAAAAATTACCAGACCACTGTCAAATCCACGCACAGACGCCTCTGTTCCCTTATGTTATTTCTTGCTCTCAATTGCTTCTCTAGATGAAAAGAGGGAAATTACAAAAATAAATCGTTCGCAAACGAGTAAGATTTTGCACAAGGTTATCAATGTCCGCTTAGACTATCGACCTCATAACTTTGTGTTTCAGTGAGTCTGGTGGTCGGAATTATTGGGCGGAAGGGCATTCCACCGTTAAACGAAGGGTCCTGCGTTGATTGATTCAGTTCAGTGTTCTGTGTTCTTATCCTCCGATTCTCTCTAAGGTGCTGCATCATGACTCATCTGTCATCTGCCACAGAAATTGGATTGTTTTAGATTATTCAAATGTCTGCTTTATTTTTCGATTTTATGAGCAGTTGATTGATCCTCGCAAGCTTAGCCACATGAACTTAGGAACACCGATTGGTTCTGTGTTTAGTTAAGTTAAAATGGATGCGATTCAGTATCCAGATAAGTGTCTCGGTGGCACCTACGAGTACAGGTGCTTTATTTCACATCTTTTTTGAATTTGTTAAACTGGAGTGTTATTTTAAAATTTTGTGTAATTTAGGTCTCTGAACTGTTGCATCAGAATTGTCTAGGAGGTAATTGTTAGTTTGGAGCTATCTTTTGTTGATTATTTATTGAGACAAATGTTAGATTTATTTTCACATTATTTATGCATGTTCTGTATAAGCAATTTTGATGTTTTTCTGTTCTCTTCTTTTCAATTGTCGTGAGGGCAAGTCCGCTTCGCTTAACACCTTGCTGATTATCTGAAGGTTTTTTCTTCACTCTTAGAGATTCTCCCTTGAGTTGCATGGAAACATGGTATTTCCTTTTTCTTTTTTCCTTAAATGGATCAACTAGCTATGTTGCATATAATTTAAGTAACCTATTGATGCTGTTTTGTCTAGGTGTGTTCTTTCTGTAGTAGACTTGCTATATTTCCTATTACGCAGTTCCTTGCAGTCGTAGATATTAATCGCATATCTTTACTGGTTTGATTAGGTGTGCAAGGTAGCACCAATCCCAGTGGAAACAGATATTGCATTACGTAACACTTACGAAGAAGATCTTTCTGATGGATTGTTCCCTGAAGTTGTCTATATAGTAGTGACACTGAAACATACATGTTAAAGTGCATTGTAAGTGATACACTATTAAATTAAATTGATTCTATGCCTGATGTTGCTTTCTTTTCATAAAGAATTATTGATAGCTACAAATGCTGAAGTTGGTTCGCAACATGTTTATCATATAATAATTTAAATTATACGCTGATTGTCTGGTCCATGTGAATGTAAAAATTTTGAAGGATGCTTGGGAGCATATAAACTAGGTTCTAGAACGTCCAAAAAAAAAGGAGCACTTAAAGCAGGCTGATAAAATAGATTTATTCCCATTGGATAAATTCTTAAAGCTACAGTTGTATGACAATCTAAACTTGGCCAAGATTTTTCATTAAACTTCATACCTTTCTATCCAAATTGTTATAGTTCCACAATATTTCATGCCACTCGCGCTATAAAAATAATTTTATTAAATTTGACATTTCCAGGGTGGTTGACAATGACTTCCTTCTGCGGCAATGCAAGTCAACTGGGCAACTTTTGAAGGGGTATGTGCTCATCTCCTTTGAATCACATCTTCTGTTAGTATTCCTTTTCCCGCTGACTCTCCTCTCTTAGGCTTCGTTTGGTTCGTGATTTCGATGTGGAAAAGAAAAGAAAATGTATAATTGTACGACACATGAACCGTAAAGTACAATGATTCGATGCGTAACACCACACTTTTCTTTTCTTTTTCGTGTCGATTTCCGCGGACCAAACGCACCCTTAATCTTTCAGTTGATGGAAATTAGACCGATAGAAACTCTTGATCTATATTGGATGCATCATAAGATTCGCTTTGGACATTTAAGAACAGATACCAATCATGCCTGCAACGATGTTTAGGGTTTGCGTGCTGGGAACAACCAATCACATCGTAGTTTTTCAGACCCATGACTTATGGCAGTGCGATGCCCGATACGACCTAAATTCACCCATGAAAAAAAAGGAGGACAATAAGAAGAATGAACACGGGCGAAGAACTAATCAAACGACATGACCTGACGAAGCTGAAGCAGACGGAGAGGTGAGCTTGTCAAATTTGGTTGTAAGATGCTCGAGCGTCTACAAATTCATCATATTATTGTATCACTACACTTTTGTTTTTCAGTTTCGTCTCTCAACACTTAGGCAGGGATGTCTGTTCTCATGACTTTGATAGCTGTAGCGTGCAATTGTGATGTTGGAGTGTTTTATGATAAATTAACTTAACATAAATAAAAATGGTATAGGCCGTGCATTTCATGACATTCATTTTAATAAGACTAATGCACAGCTTGAGAGGCTTAAAGCAGAAAATGTCATCACGTCTCTTTCGGCTCTTGGAGACGTAATCTCTGCTTTAGCAAACGAGCAAAAGCAGCCACATTTCATTTTTTCCGACATTCATGTTTTAAAGGCTGACTCTTTTCTGCTTGATTGTTTGAACCGTAGAAGTCAAAGCTAATTCACCTGTTCCAAGGTTCATTAAGTAAAAAATTAAACATTTTTGGGGAAGTTTCACAACTTCCAATAGTTTATCTAATTTTTTGAAATTTTTTAAGTTCACTAATTGGAGTAGTAAAGGTGATAATTTGCATATTTTACAGGTGGCAACTCTTGAATGATCTCATAGTGCAAATTAGTCGCTCTGAACAATACCCGGGTAAAACTCTTAATTTCGGTGAACTTTGCAACTTTTGAGTTCAAAGAGTTGAGTTGGGTCATGTCAGAATGGATAATAGCGCGCTTCTAAAAGATGCTCCTAGCATGGCTAAATTATAGATCAAAAGAAGAGTATGAGAAAGCTCGAAGAGACTTTACAAAGCCTCGAAAACAAGGGCAAATGAAAAGATGTTAACAAGAATTAGATTGAAAAGATTGAATAACGTTGAAAATCAACATAATTAATAAACGAATTCGGCCTCTTTCGAATAATTTACAAGAAAACGGAAATTTTTATTCATTTTATATTAATTATACATAGATAATACTCGTGCATTGCACAGGCAAAAAACTAGTTATTATACGTTTAAATGGAAGGATAAGTCCAAAACACTTTTAAGTACGATTTCGAAATTCCCTAATGAGGGGTTTCGAAATTCCTTATTGACACTTAATTAACATTAAAAAAAAATGGCTTATGCATGGCTCAAGGAACATATTAGGTAAAGGTCCTTATCCCATTAGTGTTATCACACGCACATGCATGGTTTATTGTTAAACTTTTTAAAGCTTGAGTCAAGGAGAAGAAAACAACTTTAACACTAAAATAATGATTAATTCTTTAACTTGATGTTGGATACGTATTTTAGGATAAGAATGAATTTCATAAGAGAAGGATAAACATTAAGCTAAACCGTAAGTCTTTGTCATTTGTTCAACAACTCACGTATGTATAGAACAAGTTTATGAAGATGTTTCTTTCATCTTATTTAACCCACGAAAATGAATTACTGAGGAAAGATCGAACTAAGCTTAGGAGGGGTAAGAATTTCTAACGCATGATCTTTACGTTTTATTCGTAATTTATATTTTATGATCTTTAGTGAGCACGAAAATTTGAATGAAGTCATGTTTTATTTAAGTTCTGATTTTTAGAGAGTCAAAGATTGTTTAAAAGTGTTGTTGTAAGTTCAACGGGTTCTTGAGATAATCAATTTGATCAAGAGTTTTAAGATCTTCAAAGGAAATAACGTTTTTCGCATGGTTTTGTTATGATTTTCGAAAGTTGAGTGCTTGCAAGGTTAATTTTGCATAGATTGATTTTTGAAAGGATTTTCAGAAGAGTTGGTTTTAGCAAAGTTGATCTTTGAAAGATTAATTTTTTTTAAAAGGCAAGTGATTTCGAATTAAATTAAGGGTTCATATGATATTCCAAAGTTTTGTATATACTTATGATGTTTAGCAAGCAAGAAAACTGCATGTGTTTATGTTTTAACGTGAATTCTGGATTGTTTTTTTTTTTAAAGTAGGTATATTTTGAAGTCTCATTGAAGATCATAATGTTCTTGAAAACATAATGTTTTGATTGAGTGATTTGAGATTTTCGAATGATTATTATGTTTTCGTAAAAATTAATTTCAAATGAGATTTTGAATGAAACTTTAATTTCTCTAAAAATTTGTGAAATGAGTCGAAAGGAATTTCGAAACGTTTTGCGAAACGGGTTGCAATAGCTATTTTGCAATTCGTTCGAAAATTTTGCATGGGTGTAAATTCCGAAGCCTAGTCATTTTTATTACTTAGACATAGATTAATATAACATTATTGGTGTCCAGAGGCCAACAATACTAGAGAATTACCAGGCGCTAAAGTTAACTTAAGGACGACGGGTAGGTGAAACTCACCTAGGCACGCAAACGTTATGTGATTAATTACGTGATATTTATGTGAATCGGTGGATTGTGTGATTTGATGAGTTACGTTATTTATCTATTTTAAATATTTTGCACGTTATATATATCTGATTTTTTCACTGCACTTGCATATCATGAGCACGACATGTTGATGTGAGGGTTTATGGGTAGAGCAGAGCGGAAACCCGGGTGTGTGCTAACTCTAACGTGACCTGAGCTGGCCGCCCGAGAGTACACGAGGTTGAGTGATGGGACGTGTTGAGACATTATAGAACATTTCGAGTATAGAGCAACTCTAACGAGACCTGAGTAGCTTACCCGCTCTAACGAAACCTGAGCGGGATATGCGACTCTAACGAGACCTGAGTAGCCACCCCCTCGAGACCTGAATAGGATATTCCATTCTAATGTGACCTGAGTGGGAACCTATTCTAACGAGACCGGAGTGGAATATTAGAAATGTACTTAATGTCGAGTAGTATGGGATGTTGAGACGTGTTAGTGTTGAGATGATTAAAGACGAGTTGAGTGTTCATTTGTGAGGTGTTTGGAATGGGGTTGAGCGCACATTGCATACATGCATGTTTCATCTACTGGGCAAGGAGCTCAGTTTACGTGTTGTAGGTACATAAGAGTCCGGCGTTGATACGCGTCGTGACTAGGCGGGCTATTGACGTGTCCTAATACGCAAAGGCATACGCGCCAATGCTTCCTAGACGCTATATTTTTCCTTGTGTTGCCTTGTCATGTAGGGCCCTCGGCTATCTTGCTATGCACCATCATGGAGCTCAAATCCACAAGGGATAAGTAACTATATAAGTGGCAATACCCAGTCATGGGAGGCTAACCCTAGGGCGTCTTTTCTGTCCCAAGGTGGTTTCATACGCCAACCGGACGCTTCACACTAGTAGCCTATTCTGAGGTTGCCAACACCAGAGGTACCCTCAGTGTCGCTTATTCCCTCAGCTCGCATCGTCCATGTTCCACGTTCCGCCATGAGGGCATTTATCCTAAAATCATGTCTTGCCTTGAACATGTCATGTCTTGACGGTAACGACATACGACGTCACCATTGTAGCATAGAAAAGCCGTGACGCAACTATGAGTCAACATCAGACGCCCATATCGGCGAATATATATAGCACTCTCAGGCGATCTTGTATCATGCACGCTCTCGTATCATGCCATTAGTACTAAACGTGCGTGCATATAATCATGTCATGAATATGCATGTCATGCAACGTAAATAATTCACGTAGGAAGTCACGTAATATCATAAAAGCACATAACATATAATTCATTCACATACAATTATGTGTTGTATTTGGGACTTTCACTTACCTGCCGTCCAAGCGTACATAAACTTACTGCGTCGGGAATTTCCTATCGTTCGACCCTTAAACAAAATATTGAAATATCAGAGTCAAATCTAAATTAAATAACTTGACTAAAATAATTTAATTACCTACACTAATTTGCTAAAGACCGCAAGTTCTAGTTTCTAATTCTAAGTCTAAGTTAGGGTCAACTAGAACATATAGAGTTTGATTTCTCCTAACTCCCACATCGGGCGATTGTAACGTGCATGAAAGTGGTTTCAATCGAAAGTCACGTTATTTACTCCATGAATCGCCCGATTAGTCTTGTACTGGAACTGATTTGGCTGAGTTCATTTAGCCGTTGAATCGCCCGATCTATCATTTGGCTTCCATTAGTCGATTCTTCATGATCATGTATTAGGGTTTAGTTTCGTCGCGTGTTGACGTCACCATTTCGTCGCTCGATTTGTGGCTTGGATGTGTACCTTCTAATCGTTCGATTTGATCTCATGTTTAGCCAAAATTTCCGAGTGAGGATACACTTTAGCCAATCGCCCGATTGTCTAATTATTAAAATCCCATATGGCATGCTCATTCGGCCGATTTGATGTACTTAAGAGTGGAAATCGCCGGTATCTCCTTAGGGAGTAAATTGCCCGATTGAAGGTGTTATTAAGTTAAATTGCTGAGGCTTCTTTGTTTGAGGTGCAAGTTGCCCAATTGCATGCCATGATGGTTTTCAAAATCGTTCGATTGGTCATATGTTAAGCTAAGGTTTCGCCGCTTGCTTTCATCATCAAATCTTCACCTCATTGAGTCACCCGATTTGGAGTGTTCTTAAAGCTAATCGCCGAGAGTTTTCTCCAAGGTCCAAATTGCCCGATTTATATATCAATTCCTCGCTTTCGCCAAGGGTTTGTTCCATGAACCAATCGCCCGATTCTAGACCTTGCTTAACTTAGTCGCCCGGTTGCTCATTCTCTTCATTCGATCGAAGGCTATCTTAGAGCTGTCTTCTTCTTCTTCATAATCTAGATTTCTAACTTGCTAAATTTTCCAGATATGACACACACCTAATTCTGAACAACCGCGTTAGTATAATTTGTTCTTGAAACCGTAAGCCCATACTAACATGAAAGTCATAAGTCTCCTTGAAAATTATCATAAACTAGAAAAAGGATACACCCTAATTTTCGGCCCTTTCTATTCTTTAATTCTTAAATTTTGAACTGTTAAACCTATAAGTTTACATAAAGATGAGACGTATATATCATAATAAGAAGATATACTTCCTTTGAACTTGAATCGAATGCTGTTATGCAACGTTTTCTTCGTTCCTTTCTTGCTCTCATTGGAATTGTATTCTTTACCTAGGGTTTTCTCATTCTACTACCTTATACTACTACTTGGTTTCGATAAGTACTAATTACCAAAAGAAATGTTGATGGGACATTTAGTGACGAGATTTTCCCTCAATACTAAGTAACAAATGTTTATCTTCAAGTACTTGGGCTTTATGTTTAAGTAGCCCAATCCATACTTAGTCTAATTTTGACTCTTATTATCACTATTACATGGCTCGAATTTCCTATAGCTAGTTTATTAATATTTTCCTTTACCCAAGATTTCATATATATTCCTAAGTTCCAACTTACTTTCCCACTCGATAAGAAATCCTAGTAGCACACAAGCATTTATGCATGTATAATGAAATTATTTAGGCACCTATAATATTGTAAAACACGTACCAGCAGTCACGTAAATCATATAATATATGCATAGTTATTGACCGCCTTACTTACGGGACTCGGGTATTACAGACTGGGTCGAACTTCGCACTCAAATCAAATTACGATCCACTACTGCGGGATTGGCTAGGAAACTACCGGACTCTTGGATTCCTCCCTTGCTGATTGAGTTGAACCTAGAGAGTCGGGCTTAAAAAGGATCATTAACGTGCACTGATAAGGAGAGAAAATGTTTTGGGCCTTAATGGGCCTTGGGTCGTTCGGCGCGCCTTAGTGGGCCTCGGGCCGTTTAATGGACCGAAGTCGGACATCGTATGAAATGGCCAAGTGCTTAAAAGGATTGAGGGTAAAGCTGATTTTGGAATTATACCTTGGGAAATAATTTCAAAAAATAAATATAAATATGAAAATAAAATATTTGGAATATTATTTATTTTAAGTTGGAAATTTCGAAATTAATCTAGGATTAAATTTTGAATTTTATATCACATTTTAAAGATACTTAGTTTGACTAGGTATTTAAGTTGGTTTTCTAATAATAGCAACTTTCCTTAAGTTTGGATTTGGAATTCTTAAGAGAGCAAAATATGGAAAAATAATTTCTCCACTTAAGGAGTAAAATTCGAAAATCATATCTTTAAGATATTCTTGGGATTTTCGATTCTAGCTTAGTATAAATTGGGCAGCCCTATTTTCATATTTTGTGAGAGAATTTTCGTGCTCCATGAGAGAAAATTTCGTCCATCACAAGAACACTCACACCGAACGCACACACTTTTCTCCCACGCGACGGCTCTGTTCTCTCTAGCCATCTTTAGAGAACTGATTTCATTGTACACTGCGAGGTCAGTGTGACGATCTAGTGCCATCAACAACCATCGATGATGTTTTGAAGAAAAGGACGAGGAGCTGCCACTCGCTTCAACTGTTAATTCTCTACGGGTTTGACACGCCTTATTACGTGTCTATGTGTTACTATTCTGATCCAAGCAACAAGGGCAATCTGGAAACCAGGAAAATTTTTGTTCCGCACCGTATCCGGGGACGTGGAGTCTCCGGTAAACATCGGGTAACCCAACACCACCGACCCAATCTTGCCGCGGGACGACTCCCGCTCCAAACGACGACATGACGACCCGGATGACCAGGATCATCATGAGGTGGAGCAGAGGCCGAGGACATCTACAAGTGGTCAAGAATTTGAACAAGGCCAAGGCTCAGGCTCAGCACAAGAAAACACTAGAGCTACTGAAACCTCACAACCCACTACCCAGACAACCACCTCCACGCACCGCACCACCCACACTCTAGCCCAAATCGAACCACCAACCTTCAACCTAAGAACGCCTCAGTCCACACCACCGATGACTTTCACAGGCCCCTTGCCTCCTAAAGAAGAAGCAAGTGCCACAATGCTCGTGGCCTTGGCAGAAACTCAAGCAACTCCGAGCTCGACCGCTCCAAATCAATCAGGAACATCAAGAGGTGGAGTCAACCCACACGAGTTCCTCGACAAATAAATCTTCGAAAGACAGTCCATGACCAACAGTATGCCCGATGATCTTCAAAGACAGAGACTCATGGACGTTCGACACTTCTGACAACAAGCTTCGGTTGACCTAGTCCTGATAGAAGATAAAGAACTTCAGGAAGGTGAAGATCATGAGCAAATTCCCCCAAGGCTTCCAGAGTTGATTGCTCAACGAGCAGATTCCCCTACGAGACTAATGCCAGGATCTGTTCGAATCGACACGCCATGGGAGAATGTTAGGATTGAAATCCCATTCTTGAGGAAGTTCGTCAGCATGGAGGTCACCGGACAAAGTCAAGCAGTTGAACGAGTTCGAACTCAGAGGCATCTCTCACTGAGAAATGCAGAAGAGGATATCTCTGGATGCTAACCCAACTCGGACCTGATGTGAGGCCGGGGATTCCAAAAGAACAATTGAAGAGTCATTTCAAGGGTCTATCCCCAATTTGTCAGCTACTAGGTGTCTACTGTACAAAAGGCAATCTTCCAACTCCATTCTATGTCATAGAACGGATAACTCGAGAAAGGCAAAGCGAGATCGACCTACGGTACCTCTCTGCCGAGGAGGTGTACTGCGGCGCCCCATGGTCCCACTTACCATTCTTATTACTAATTCATGTGACTGCATGTGCTATAAATGAAATCTATATACGAAAATGCGTACAAAATTTTTCCTTTTATAAAAAGGAAACTCTTTTGTACAATACAAAATATTCCTAGGACATAAATACAAGGTAGAGTGCGCATGCGTGTTCAAAATAATCTATTGGCCCGCCACTCAGGTCGCATCCATGTACACACTGCCATCTCAAAAGTCCTCCGAAAGCTTCACGTACTGTGATCCCATGAACCTACAATACATAAATTCGTGGAGTGAGCTTATAAGGCTCACTAAGTGAAGGCCATGCATTCTATGCTCGTGTCCTAAATTTTCAAAGGCATCCGCGCCAGTGCTCCCTATACCTCATATTTTCCGTGTCTTGTCTTGTCTTCTCATGTAAGGCCCTCGGCTATCTTGCTATGAACCATCATGGAGCTCGGATCCCCAAGGGATAAATAATTCTATAAGTGACAATACCCACTCAAGGGAGGCTAACCCTAGGGCGCCATTTCTGTCCCAAGGTGGTTTCATCCGCCACGCGGACGCTTCACAATGATAGCCTAATCTGAGGTAGTCAACACTAGAGGTACCCTCGGTGTCGCTTACTCCCTCAGCTCGCACACTTAAGGTTCCACTACCCGCCATGAGGGCATTAGCCCTAAAATCATGTATTGCCTTGTACATGTCATGTCTTGACGGTAACGCCATACGACGTCACTATGGTAGCATAGAAGAGTCGTTACTCAACTGTGAGTCGACATCAGATGTCCATATCGGCGAATCTTTATCTCTCTCAGGCGATCGTATATTATACACGCTCTCATATCTTGCCTTTTGTACTAAATGTGTGTATGCTCATGTCATGAGGATGCGTGTCATGCCATCACATTAGGTAAATAAATCATGCGTGTCATGTAACACAATTAACTCACGTATAAAGTCACATAATATCACAAAAACACATAACATATAATTTCATGCACATACAATTATGTGTTGTAGTTGGGACTTCCACTTACCTGGTATGCTTAGCTACTTAGCTTATTGTACAGTAAGTCGCTAACCTTCAATCCCTAAGTATAGAAACATATAAATTTAGGGTTTGTTAGTCTAATTACAGTTTCACGAAACCGGATCAGTTTGAAAACCCTAGTTTCGACTTTTACGAGCTTCGAAACCCTAAAGCTTTGAACTTCGACTTAAATTGAAAAAATATTATTTTGAAACTCATAAGGATCCTGACATAAACCTTGAGTTTAATTTTGGGATTTCGAGATATAATTCAAAGATGGATCTCGAGGGTTAAATGGATCTCGATATGGGTTTAGATATAAATCTCGACAAAGTATAAGAATTTCAAGATATGTGTCGAGATTTTCTACAAGATGTCGAGATACATGTTGCGATTATAACAAGATGTCGAGCTTTGAACAATACATGATTTCGAAGTCCCTATAAGAATGGATTTCGACACTGAAATTATACAAGACTTCGAGATGGATGTCGACATTATAAGCTACATGTCGAGAGGTATGTCGAGATCACAATAAGATGTCGAGATGTATGAAATTATAAACAAGATTTCGAGATTTAAAAGAGTACACAATTTTGACATTTTAACAAAATTTCGAAGTCAACCTTAGAGCTAGATTTCGACATGGATCTAAAGTGGATCTCGACATGTTGGAAATACATCTCGAGATGAACTATGGATTTCGAGCTTGATTAAATCGTGTATAATATTTCAGCATAAATCTCGAAATAGCATATAAGATTTTGAGGTATGTATCTTCGAGATTATATGTCGACAAAGATCTCGAGATGTGTTTTAAGGGTTATACACAAGGATTTTGATACCAACATCAAGATAGATCTCGAGTTTTATTTCGAGATCTCACATAGAATTTCGAAGTTAAGGTTAATATAGATTTCGACATGATTTTTAAAACTTGATCTCGACATTCTATATACATTTCAAATCAGTACCAGATTTAAATCTCGGCAAGGATCTCGAGTTCTGGTTTTGGATTCATTCTCATTCTCAGTCTTGATCTCGAAGTTATTCCTACCAATTCATGCTCCCAGAATGTGATCTCAACACTTGATATACTAAATCAAATCTCCTAGATTAACATGCCATGTACTAGAAACCTAAACTCGACTATTAGTATAAAATCGTGATTTTCTTTGAAAACTAGCCAAACCTCGGAAAATGATACACCTGAAATCTTTTTCTATCGTTTTAAAATTTTTATTTTAAACTTTAAAATGTTAAGCATATAAGTTTTCACATGTATAAAACATACACTTTAGGGTAGGAAATACCTTCCTAAAACTCGGATTCGATCGTTGCTATGTGAGTTCTTCTCTTTTCTTCTAAATTTTCGTCTGAAGAATTTGTTCTTGCTTGCTTAACTTATATTGTCGATGGTTTGATAAGTATTAAACATGTTGAAAGGACATAAAGTAACGTGAATTGTTCCTTAAGTCTAAGCAATCCAACTTATCTTTACTAACTGGGCCTATTTCGATATTGGTATGGGTTAGTACTTGGTAAGGCCCAAATTTAACTTATTAAATATTAGATGGTTCAAGTTTCTTGATTTCTTTTCTGATTAATTCCTACTTAAGCTTAAATCCTTCCTAATTTCTAACCTCATTTCTATTGAGCTAGAATTTATGATCCCACATAATTAAATAAGCATAACATATGCAGGCACATAATCACATAATATGCATGCGTAATTATTGGCCGGCTTACTTACGGGACTCGGGTATTACATGTACCATCTCTACCAGCTGTACGTAGAGAAGTACAAGGGTCCTCAAGTCTTTATAAAGAAGGAAGGACTCGAGGGACTTTACCGGTTCATGGTGCACCAAGTCAAATACTTTGCCACACACGACCTTCAGATGGCTCTGGAGAGCAACATGATGAAGGTCAAGATGACCGCTCCGTTCAACAAAGGACCTGAGCTCGAAGGGCTTCCCAACAATCACGTGCACATAAGCTCTGTCTTGGCAATCACCTACCACAATCCAATCGTAAAAAAGAATAGTGATGCTGAAGCCTGAAGTCAATAAGTTCTGTGATGGGACGCTCAAAGTAATAAGAAAGAACATTGAGAAGAAATTGGGAAGAGATTAATACAGACACCATGCTACGTCTTCACAGGTTCGTGGGAGAGCAACCCCTCCCGATGGAACTCCTTGAAGACATCGAGGAATGGCTGAAGCTGACAAGGAACTGCGAGCATGCGTTGGGCATGCGCTATCATTGATCGACACGTGGTGTGCTAATATAATTTGCAAGTGCGACAAGTGATAATATAAAACGAATACCTAATTATTATCACCAACGTGCGATAGGCAGTGGACCTATCGTGTATAGTGCAGTAAAGTGAGTAAACGAGTATCGAACACGAGGAATAAACTGAGTACTAGTAGTGACCTATCGACTCGATATCTAGCCTAAATAAAATACGCCGATTGTTTTCGAATTAACCTGACAGATCGCTCCTAACTCAACTAGAGATTCAAAGCACATGCCTAAACTGATATGAGAACTTTCAGATAATAGAGATGTGCTCGGGATTCGAATCCCGCTAGGTACTATCGGCCAAGACAATGAATTATCGCTCCTACGTGATTCTAACTAGATCGCAGTAATTTCCTTGCCTGCTCACGAGTTTGCTGTCGCCCTTAACGCTCGCAGGGATGTAAAATTTAGTAATTACTAATGGCGAGGATCGAGTATTTGCTTTCGCCCTGTACTCGAATCCTATCTCCTACGAACGGCCTAATCATTGTTTAGCTGTCGCCCTAAACGATTTTCCACACGATCACTTTAACACATAGACATAATAAAGCGACGAAACAAATTCATAGATAGATAAATAGTCATAACACGAGTCACGATAAACATATGTCTCAAACACGAAATAACCTAGCGTTCATCTAATCCCAAACAGAAAGGAAATTTAGCTACTCATAATTAATGGGAAAACAACGAAAGAAATAAGGAACGAGGAAGAAAGACTCATGATCTTGATGTACAGATGATCTGCGATAGTAGTGCGGATGAATCCTCGTTCTTCGTTCGATTCAGCGTGATTGCGTCGTTGATCCGTCTCTCGCGCTCCGGGATGTAATTCCTTGTTCTTCAAGGCTCTTTTTCGTCTCTTAATTGATTAGGGTTGATATTGGGTAGGTATCTCCTTTTTTGAGTCGAATTTGGGTTTTAATACCGAAATTCGCTACTGTCACGGTCTGGGACATGGGCCCTCACGGCCGTGACTGTCATCGTTTTGCCTCTCGTGCTTTCTGCCAAGTGTCACGGCCAAGTGCACTGGGTGTCACGGCCGTGACATACTGAACTTCGACTCTCTGCCAAGTGTCACGGCCAAGTGCACCGGGTGTCCCGGCCGTGACATCATCCAGTATAACCTTCGAAGCTTACTGCCAGGCGTCACGGCCGAGATGTGCTTCAGTGTGGCATTCTGTCCCTTGTCACGGCCTGGTGCACTATGTGTCACGCCCGTGACACATGCTTATTTCCGTCGTTTTTGCTCCGTTTTGCCCTGTTTTCGCTCTTTTTCTCCCGAGAGCCGTCCTAAGGTCCTTCAACATCGAAAGAAGTGTAAATAGGGTGAATAAATGCATAAAATAATGGCTAGAGCTCTATGTTAACCCAGTTAAACACTACGATAAACACATTGAAATACGTTTATCAAACCTCCTCACACTTAAGCATTTGCCCGTCCTCAAGTAAATTAGAAGTCAGAGAAGGCATTCAAGATAACGACATGATTGTTCGCAATTTATCATCAAAGCTAGAAAGCACAAAATGGAATCAAGCAAACAAACAGGGAGATCACACTAATGACTTGCACTTGTCAATCTAAACATCCTTCGCACTGCCAATCGAGACTCTTGCCTCACAGGGATTAGCTCAAGATCACTCATTGTATAGGCTAGTATATAGTGAATCACTCAATTCGTGCACTAGTCCCATCCCTACCATAAACTTGCAAGCTAATCGCATCACTACTACTTAAAGTGGCAAGCATAAATCTGAGGGTCTTTTCGGGGGAAAACGAGTCGAGTAATCATGAAGCGACAAGCATGTATAATGAACACGTAATCTTAGAGCTAGGAAACGTAAGCAAAAAATATCAAAGAACATAGCATGATCAAACTGACAGTCACATGCTCCAACATAAGACTCAACGTTCTCGCTCTGAAATCCTAGACTTTTCTGCCCGACCCTCTCAACTCAGTTCCCTTTCATTTTTTGCCCTTTCACCTTAGTCACGCTCTAATTTTGTGCACTGCCCTTATTCCCTAAACATCAAGGTTTGGCTTTTGTCGCAAAGAATACATCGTCACATCGAATGTCGTGTACCTAGGGATACTTATTACCAAAACCTATATCTTGCAAAAGGTTTATGGGCAGGCTTATACAAGGGATCGGGTCATTTTAGAAAACGGTCAAGTAGGGTCGAGTCATTTCACGAATTGCAGAGAAGGACATTAAATCAGACACTGAAACAGTAACTCTGAAGTTCGACTTCTGCTCTATTCTAATCAACTCAGGTTCATATAATCTCTGGAGGCTTATTCGGGTCAGTGGCTTCTATAATTTACGAGGTAATCAAACGAATAGGCTCATGCTCAAAGCGGCTAACTAAGGGGATTAATCATGGTAGGGAAATTTGGTCATGGACTTTATTCCTAATGCCCTCGTCATTTCCACACTAACACACCAAAAACAATCCCACGCGTATCAAACAGGCAAGTTCTAGAGAGATACAGACTAGGCACGTCAGACAACCAAGAAAATGAGCGTAAGCTCGTCAGGCTCAAACTCTCACAACGAAAAAGGGTTATGTGTACGACTCTTTCAAACAGTGCTAAATTGATTCAGTTAGACATAATTCAATCAGTCATGCATATCCTAATTGCTCACAAAATTTCATAAAATGCAGACCAACTCGAGATAAGCGCAAACAATCATGCCTGATTTCAATGATTCATGCCTTTCTAACGAAATTGATCACTCACGGACACGTCATAAAAAAAAATTTACGTGCATTCTCAACCTAAATCCCCCTCCCCACACTTAAGTCTCACGTTGTCCTCAACGTAAAAATGACAAAAGGAAGGGAAAAAGTTAAAAATGGGACTCCCCTGACGAGTAAGTGTCGTGGTCGTGAAGTAGTCATGACCGAACGCGTGAAGGTCGTGTCATAACCGTTATGCGTATCCTGGCATAACTAAAGAGAACAATAGACGAAAAGAAGAAAGTAGTCATAGGTTAATCATAGACATAGTTATAAACATCCTAGGCATCACGACATGAACATAGACACGACGACTACTTAGGCAAACGAAATGTCGAACGAAAATATAGGACAAGAAAAGGAAGAACAAGGCAAAATCACTAAGGTGTGGTGGTGGTGAGGGTGGCCTCAGTCGAAGGAGCGACATCAACTGTTGGGAGAATTTGAGTGCGGTGTCCATGGCTTGTAGGGCCTGGTTGTAGCGGTCGAGTGCTTGACGGTACCTAAGGTGGGCTTCCTCGTTCGGACGCTCGTACTCTTCTTGTTGGCGCCGGGTTTCTTCGTCATAGCGGCAGCTCTCTTTGTCACATTGCAGCGCGTCGGCATTCATGCACATCATCTCCTGGCGCAATGCTTCGAGGTCCGCTGTCGACGCGTAGGGGGCGACGCCGGAGGACTCGCCATGGTGGTAGTTGGAGGAATAGGCCCGGCGGTCGTGTCTGTCGCCACTGGGTAAGGGCCTTCGATGTAGAGCTGGTCGGCGGGGACGTCGACGCAGTCCATCTGGCCACAATACATCTCGTGCCAGACGTACACCTTGTTTGTGCGAGTCCAGGTGGGTGCCTTCACGAGCATCTTCATCTTCACGAGCATCTCCTCATTCAAGGGGTTGCGCCAGCCGACTACCTCCATCTCGGGTGCGTTCGCTGGCCACAGTCGTAGTCCCCGGACAACTTTCGTGATGAGTGCTCCTACAGCGATCTTGCCATGGCTTCTTGCTTCCGCCTGAGCACCGAAAGCATGGGCTAGTGCTTTCCCAAGTGGGCCCGTTCACCTTGCTACAGCTTAGTTAGGTTAAAGAGATCACAGATGGTGATTGCTCCGTGCGACTCGCCCCTCAGTGTGAGCGAGGTCGTGAGGAGGCGATGGATGTAATGCAGTCCTGGGCTCCTGAGCGCAGACGCCTTCGAGGTCTTCGGGCTGTATTCTGGCTCGCCCGGTCGAGCGATGTCAGCCCAGCAAGCCAGTCGACCTCCCGGTTGCTGAAAGTAGGTCGTATAGGGCAGATGCGGACCTGGCACTTGTACTCCAAGTGCATGGCAAAGGTTGTCGACCGTTACTATGTGCTCTTCATTGAATGCCCGGAATGTGATTGCTGACGCCGTATTCGTCGTGGGAGAAGGTGGAAAAGAACTCCAAAGTGAGTTCTTTGTACGCCGGTTCGTCGATGTTGAAGAAAGCGGTCCATCCACTGAGTAAGAGGTACTACGCGACCTGCTGGTCGATGTGGTGCTTCGCCAGCGTATCGTAGTCGATCTGGTCCATGAGGATGAACTCCATGGCCTTCAGCCTGTTGTACCGTGCAGTCTGAGCCTCGTCAGTGAACTGACCCATGTAATACCCGTAAAATCTAATTATGGGATTTACGATATAATTAGCGTGAAAGTATTTAAATTGAGATTTTATTGGATTAATAAAATAAAAAGGTTAAGACTATATGAGACTTAGTTGTAACACACAAATTAATTGGGTTACAAAAGTATTAATATTTTTAGTGCTTTACGTGACTTGTGTGTTTGTAACACACAAATTAATTGGGTTACAAAAGTATTAATACTTTTAGTGCTTTACGTGACTTATGTGTTATGTGAATTACGTGCTACATGTATTACAGCCTTATATGTATATGCTTCTATGACATGTATGAACTAAGAATCGGCCGATTTTAAATAAGTATTGGAATCGGTCGATGTTATATATAGATATATAGGTATGTATGTGTCAAACATTCACCGAACCTGATTTAATAGGAATTGATCGATTCCAAGGCTTGTAAGTAAGCTTTCGCCGAACATTGTAAGATTTGAGTAATCAAGAATCGATCGAACATAGACATAGAGATAAAATCGGGCGATTATGCTTATTTTAGTGTGAAGTCTTGATTGACTAATTCAAATGGAATCGGCCGATGACATGTATTACATAAGTATATCTAGCTTTCTCCGAGACATGAAATTTAAAAGGCGAAATCGGCCGTTCGATGTGTATGGGATGTAGAATCGGTCGAATGATGAGCATAGTGTGGAGAAAATTGGTCAACAGTTATTATTTGATTAGACCAATCACATAAGGACAACTCCCAAGTAACTAGAGGTTTCAACTAGGCCTAAAGGGGAAACCCAATGATAAAGGAAGTTAACTATAATAATATAAGAATCGATATTACTAATTGAAGATAAGTAATAATAGAACTGATGTCATTTTTCTACTATTACACGCAAAGCCTAAGTAAAGGAAAATATTTTTATTAGAAGACATTTGAACACCCAAGTAAAAAGAGAGGAGGAAAGCTTCGAACAAAGGTTCTCTTATCTACTTAATCTTAAAAAGAGGTATAAATTCTTACAACGACTTTTACATATTTAAAGTAGGAACTAGAGTGTCTTAGGAAGTATTAAGCATGAAAATTCGTACTGAGAAACCCCAACTTTTGTAAATTACGCTAACATGGTTAATTAGATTCATATCGTGTACGTATGGAAATTTATCAAGTTGAACATATTTTAGAATAAAAAGAAGTTATTTGGACAGTATAGTATACTCTTAGGGTTCATAACTTTGAAGTATGATAGCCTTTGAGTAGAGTTAACAAATTTTGGGAATTTAAGTGTAAGAAAGACCAAAAGAAAATTTTATCAACTTAAGGATAGCCGTAATAACTTAAATTTGAAACTTTTGGTAAGTATATTCCTTATAACTTTGTAATTTTTATGGCTTATGTTTTATGATATTCCTAAAAATTTATGAAGCTTGTAGGTACTGAGCGGATAGGGTAATTAATCGAGAAACCCTAATTTCTGAAAATTGCACTTACACTAACATGCTAGGTATATTGTTCAGGCCGAAGTTTTGGAGGATTAAATTAGATAAATTGTGAGTAAACTAGATATAAGATCGATTTAGGATAACTCTTGGGTGGGAAGTAACCTTGGACATTTAACTTAATATTGATCCTTATCAATTCATGTTCTTCAATATGAACCTTCGTATTTAGGAGGTTAGAAGTAACATTTTTTATTTAAACTTACGATCGGATAGTGTAAGCTTTAGAATCTGTTAGAAGGCAACTTTCGACCGAAACTAGGAATTTGAGTATTTACTTAGATGAACTTTCGAGTAATTAGCTTAGTATTAATTCATATATTGTGCCTTGGATATTGGATACTACAAATTGTGAAAAAGCTTTTTATATAGGAAATGACTTTCGGTCAAATCTGGGAAGCTAAGTACAGTATCGCACGAAACCTCTTTCGCCAAAGTGTTATATATAGTAATGATTGACTCAATTTTGACCATTATGTGAATACACTTTCGAGCGAATAAGCCCATACATAAGAAGACTTTCGCCGAACAGTGTAAAATATTAATATGTTAAGTGGGTCGGGCCAATTGCATATAAGATGAGCACTCGGCGAATTAAAAATCGGATAACCTCACTTTCGGCCGAAACCCATAATAACCTTGACCCAATTCAGGTGAACTATCGGGCGAATCTGCTGTTCGAACATGATCTACATTCGCCGAGTTATATAGATTTAAATCGGGTGTTTACCTATTTTAGACTATTAATCGGACGATTTAAGGTTTTAAAATATAGGTTAAACCAAAGGTATTTTTTAGCAGATTAGTGTAGTCAAACCAACTTATTTGGACATAGTCATCTAATTTAGATATTATACTGATACATTATTATTTTGTTTAAGGGTCGAAAAATAGGAATTTCCCGGAGCAGTAAACTTATTTAGCTTGGACGACAGGTAAGCGGAAATCGCAACTACAACACATAATTTTATTGTGTATGAATTACGTGACTACTTGCCTCTGTGGCTTACGTGATTGTTATGTGACGTGAATTATCCTATGCGGTAACATTGCACGCATGTTTGCATGGTTCATGGCATAAGCATATGCACGCACGACTAGTATAAGAATCAGAGAAAGAGAGTGTGCATGAGTATAAGATCGCGTGAGGGCGATGTATATTTGCCAATATAGGCATTTGCGTCGACTCAATGATAAGTCACGGCTCTTCCATGCTACCATGGCGATTCACGATGCCGAATTACCTGATTCACGAAAGGTACGGAAATTCACCATGGTGATTCGCGATGCCGATTGCCAGATTCACGATAGGCAGGTGGATACCCCCTAGCGGGAGATGCAACCTGGAGGATGCGACTCGAGGGAATAAGTGGCACCGAGGGAACCTCGAGTGTTGGCGACCTCGTAGTAGGCTACCCGTGAGAAGCGCCCGCATGTCAGACCGCATTGGAATGGAAAGGTGCCTTAGGGTTAAACGTAATTTGTGTGCCCGAGTTAGCCTCTCAATGGGACCGCATTGGAATTGAAAGTCACTATTAGCCTCTTAGTGTGGACCACATTGGGGTGGAAAGGCACCGTAAGCACAGATTGCATACTCGGGTTTAGCCTCTCAGTGTGTGTACTGCCACTTATTTATAGCCTTAGGGGTCTGAGCCCTATAAATGGTGCATAGTAAGATTGGAAGCCGAGGGCCCAATATGAAATAAGGAAATGAGAAGGTCGTGATGAGTTAATAGCATTGGCGCGGATGCCTTTGCTATTTAGGTCACGTGCATTGCATGCATGATTTTCACTTACTGAGCTTTATAAGCTCATTCCACGTTTTTATGTGTTGTAGGTGTAACGACCCGTCCCATACCGAGTGTCACTGTAGCATCGGTCCCTATCGAGACTAGTGGGGTTGGGCCCACCACACTCCGACTGATAGTCTGACCCCAATGTACCACCATTTAACCTTTCAGCGTGGTTCGTCCTCGCTCACACGCACCCTGGGCAAACTTCCCAGGGGGTCACCCATCCCAAGATTGCTTTCAAGTCAAGCACGCTTAACTTTGAAGTTCTTTCGGATGGACTCCCGAAAAGGTAGGTCGACCTTGGTGATATGAGTAATACTATCAATTCTCTTATACGAATCTTAGCCTGACACGCCCACACATTGTCAGTCTTAGGATCCCCTCTCATTCGGGTGACAGATCGGTTCGTTCATGTACCCCTTCGCCTAGAAGCCTGCCAGGAGCCGCTCCTTGTCCGTGCACCTCTCTAGCACCGCCTATTATCACTCCCCGCCCTCATCGGCCCCGGGCGTCGCAGTAGGACCCCACGATCACTGTACGTAATCATTTTCATGGCGAGGCCAACTTTTGCAGCTTCCGGGGGCTTTTGAGATGGAAGTGTGTGCAAGGATGCGACCTCGTAGAGGCCCAGTAAATAGTTTTATTTTCACACGCATGCGCACCTTCCTGTGTAATTAGGACCCCTGAGGATTTTGTAGGAACCATTACGATTACTTTATATAAAAAGGAAAAAAAATCTTATATAAAATTTCGCACGATCTATTTCGTTATTACGACATTAGTCGCGTAGACTAGTTAAGAAAGTAGTGGTGAATGCGGGGCGCCACAGGTGGTATCAGAGCTTAGGATATATGTTCTGCAGACTGTCCATGTACACACACTCAAAAGCATGGAAGCGGCCTTGCTCGTAAGTTTAACGTTTCTATGAATTTCTTATATTACCTGATTTATTGATCTTAGGAACATAAGGACAAAAGAACGATGGGTAGAACAAGAGGTGAGAATAGTGGGGGTGCAAATAATAGGAACCCGCAACACCTACTGATAGTCGGGATACGACTATTCTCCAACTTGCGGAACTAGTCCTCCATCAATCTGTCCAAATTCAACAACTGATCCAGCACCAAAACGTTGGTGGGAGATCCTCTCAGGCCTATAGAATCGAAATGATCGGAGAAAGATTTCGTAAACTTAACCCCCCAACCTTCGAAGATGCTCTTGGCCCAACTTCGGCTGAGGAGGCTACGAACGCTAGAAACTATGTTCCAACATAGCCGTACCCCTAAAAACAGAAAATGTCATGTGCTCTGGTTACCTAGTAAGGGGAAGCGCAGGTCACTGGTGGGATACCATACTAACTCTCGAAGATCCGGTAACAATGACTTGGGAACGCTTCAAAGAACTTTTCAAAGGAAAGTATTATACCGCTCCTGTTCGAGCTCAAAGAATGAATGAGTTGATCAATCTCCGCCAAGGGGCAATGACGGTGGAGGAGTACATTCGAAAGTTCGAACAGTTGTCTCGATTCGCAACCCACATGGTGAGTACGGATGCGCATCGAGCGATTTATGGAAGGCTTGAAGCTGGAACTCTATCGCGATGTTGGCATGGCTGGATTCCAAGGGGTTACTTATGCCCAATTGGCGGAACGAGCCCTGATGGCTGAACAAGCCGAAATCCGAATTGTACGAGCCGAGGAGGTTAAGAGGAAGTTCGAACAAGGACCCAAATGGGACGGAAATAACCCGAAGAAACAATTCGCTCCTAAGAATGCGAAGCCCAATTTCCAAAATCGCCATGAACCACCTCAGCAAACTAACCTGAATCAGGGGAGACCCCAACCAAACGTACCCACATGCCCAAAATGTGCACGACGTCATCTGGGCATCTGCTTCTCTCAGAATGCAACCTGCTTCAAGGCAAGACAGGCCACTACTCTGTAGCCTGCCCGGAAAATGCATCGGGAAGCCAGGCAGCAAATCAAACTAGACCACAGAAGGTACCCTCACGGGTATACATGCATACGGCGGAAGAAGCTGAAAACAACCCATCCGAGACGGAAGGTACCCTTCTAACCGATTAACCACAACATGCATTCTAGTAGACTTAGGAGCCACATTTTCTTTTGTATCTACCACTTATGTGGTAAGACTCGGGATTTCTTTTAGCCGACTTGGTTGATACCAGTTCGAGTGTCGACCTGAATCGTAATCGTAGCAGATAGGCGTTCGAACTAGGAAGCCGTATCTGAATTACCTAGGAATAAATCCCAATTTCACATAATACCTGGGGTATAACCCTACACCCCAATTTTTCTAATCAATTCGACAAACATCCCTGTTCAGTGTCAGATGGTGCAGCGAAAGCATGGTGGACGCTTATAACCTTTGATCTCTGCCCGAGTTAGAATTGTAGCTATTCTCGTTAAACTTCTCAAGGCAATACGAATTCGACTAATTTGAACGACCTTCATATCTACTTCATCAGGATCTTATTTCTTTCTATCTTCGAAAATTATTCGAGATCCCTTGTTACTTCTTAAGTCTTAGACCAAGATAATTTTCAATCAGAAATCAACGACTTCGATCTTGTATCCTCCAATCAGAAGTGCGAAACTTGGAAGAATTAGTCTATTCTATGAGATGTCGTTCTTTTATACTCATTAGTAAGGAATGCCTTTACGAGCAATTAGGAAATTTTCTAGCACCTAACCGAGCCGACTCAACTCTCTACCAATCATTACACTGAATTATTCCAGCTGACGGAATTTCGGGGATGAAATTCTTTTAAGGGGGAGGATGTAATACCCGTAAAATCTAATTACGGGATTTACGATATAATTAGCGTGGAAGTATCTAAATTGAGATTTTATTGGATTAATTAAATAAAAAGGTTAAGACTATATGAGACTTAGTTGTAACACACAAATTAATTGGGTTACAAAAGTATTAATATTTTTAGTGCTTTACGTGACTTATCGGTTATGTGAATTACATGCTACATGTATTACAGCCACATATGTATATGCTTCTATGACATATGAACCAAGAATCGGTCGATTTTAAGTAAGTATTGGAATCGGTCGATGTTATATATAGATATATAGGTATATATGCTTATATGTATGAACTAAGATCCATGAGTTTCCACCGAAAATCGATCAAAACCTCATCTCATTCTACGTGCGATCGATCGAAAGTTAGCACAATCAAGTGATTCACAAGTTTCGACCGAAACTAACCCTAATGTGCTGGGATTGATTGAAACCTCATTCCATGCCACATCCAATCGATCGAAAATTATCTTCAAACATGTACGATTTCGATCGAAACCCTGATGACGCCACGTCGACGTCAGGGCACGGCGAAACTCATCCCAAATCCCACAATCGACCGAAAGCAATTTCGAGCGAAACCCTCACGACATGCATGGTTTCGAAACCTAGACGACGCCATGCTGACGTCAGAGCACGGCGAAACCGTTTCCCATCTTCACAATCGACCGAAACTGGAATCAAGCGAAACCCTTAAATTGATCGAAAGTGATCCTCCACTATGAATGGTGTCAATCGAAATCGGGATGACGAAATGCAGACGTCATGACTCGGCGAAACTCACACGGTTTCGGGCGAAATGATGACGACGCAATGATGACAAAAAGACGCGGTGAAACTCACATCTCAATGCGCACAATCGGGCGAAGCTCATGTAAATTTTGAATTAATTGGACGAATTGACTTAAGTAATGTACAACGATCGAGAGTAGGAAACCTTGCAGAGTTCCGATCGAAACTAAACCCTAAGATTGATAAGCTTTCGCCGAGTTGTATAATGGGATCGAAATTTAATTAAAACGTGACTTAGAAAACCTATCGTAGGCTACCCAGCGTGGGTCGCTGCCACAATCCTATTGAGGATATTGAGCTCTTAATGGTGCATAGTAAGTGCGCCGAGGGCGGTGAGTGATACTAGTATGAGTACTAGGTGCATCGGCGCGGATTGCCTTTGCGCAGTGTTGTTATGCATCGACGTGGATTGCCTTTGCAGGAAAGGGACACGTGCATACATTCATGATTTCTGCTTACTGAGCCTCGGTGGTTCATTCCTTATGTTGTGTGTTGTAGGCACCGGCGACCACGGTATGCGAGCGCGTTTGAAAGCAAGGCCGACCTGTTGAAGCTTCGCGCTGCTTTAGGGGTGGACGTGTGTGTATGGATGACGACCTGCGAGGCCGGGCGCATAGAAGCTTTTTGCTGTGCCATCACACAAAGAGCCACATAGTTAGGTCTAGGATGTAGCTTATAGACCTGCCTGTTATTCTTTTGGCATGTACATAGAGACGAATCCATTATATCAATGGAAATGAAAAAAATTATACGCAACTTTCAGGGACTAACTAACAAATACCACGCGATAGGCACGTAGTTAGGGAGTCGGGGTGTGACAGAGTGGTATCAGAGTTTCGGTCACAGGTTCTGTAGACTGTCCATACACATACACCCAAAAGAGCGGAAGCAGCCTTGCAAGTAAGTGTTAAGTCTATGTGGATTTCTACGTTGCATAATTTTATTGGCCATAGGACAATCAGGATAGGGTATAAAGATGGTGAGAACGAGAGGAGAAGGTAGTAGTGGCGGGGGTGATGACCAGAACAGGGGAAACACGGCCCCTTCCGGCAATCGAGATGCGACAATCTTCAATTGACAGAACTGGTTCGCCAGCAGTCGGCGCAGATCCAACAACTAATTTAGCAGAATGCTGCAACCACCGGGCCGACTTAGGCAGAAAGGACTGAGCTGGTGGGAGAATGATTCCGAAGGTTAAATCCACCGACCTTCGAAGACACAGCCGATTCGACAGCGGCGAAAGACTGGTTGAGGACCTTAGAGAGCATGTTTGTTTACAGTAGGGTCCCGGAGGTGGAGAAGGCCCTTTGTATTGCGTTTCTTTTGCGATGGAGCGCAGGACATTGGTGGGACACCATTAGGGTGATAGAGAATCCCGCTAGAATGAGTTGGGATAGGTTTAAGGAGTTATTCAAGAGCAAGTACCTCACCGCCCCGGTCCGAGCGCAGCGCCTGAACAAATTCATCAACCTCAGGCAGGGGTCTATGACCGTGGCAGAGTACATAAGGAAGTTTGAGCAGCTGTCCAGGTTCGCACCACACATGGTCAGCACGGAAGCTTTGAAAATCATACGCTTCCTGGAAGGATTGAAGCCCGAGCTCTACACGGATGTGAGCATGGCGGGAATTCAGGGAGCTACTTACGCTCAGGTAGCGGAGAGGGCCATGGTAGCAGAACAGGCGGAAGCCATAAGTGTGAAGGCACAAGAAGCCAAGAGCAAATTTGCACAAATGCAAGGAACACAATGGAGCGGAGGAAATCAGAAGCGGCAGTTTGTGCCCAAAGGTGGCAAGAAGAAATTCCAGGACAGACCTCCTCGACAACCTCATGGGATGATGAACAGACCCCCAAATCCAAACCAGAATCAGGGGGCATCATAATTTCCTAATTGCCAGAGGTGCGGAAGGAAGCACTTCGGGAACTGCAACACAGCGGCCAATGCATGCTTCAGGTGTGGGAAGCTAGGCCACTTCGCGAAGCAGTGTCTGAAAATTGCTTCAGGATGTCAGGCCGGAAATCAAGTAAGACCCCCGATGGTGCCAGCACGAGTGTACACCATCACGTCCGAGGAAGCAGAGAACAACCCAGTGGTGGTGACAGGTACCCTACTAATACACTAAACTCCCACGTGCATCCTAGTAGACTTCGGGGCGACCCACTCATTTGCATCCACCCAATATGTGGCGAAACTTGGAGTAACGCCCGAACGGGCTGAATGTGAATATAGCGTAGCAATCCCAAACGGGGCTCCGACTAGGACTAACTAGATACTAAGAAATTGCCCGGTAGTTGTAGGTGGGAAAGAATTACCTGTAGACCTAATAGTCATCCCGATGAACGACTACGAGGTGATCCTCGGGATGGACTGGCTGTCAAAATACAAAGTCGTGATAGATTATAATCGAAGGTTAGTCACATTCAGTATAGAAGGGGAAGAACCCTTTATTTTTGAAGGAACGGGCAGAAGAGGACGGGTTCCTAGGATTTCAGCGATAAAGGCCCAACAACTAATCAAAGCAGGATGCGAGGCATACCTGGTGTTTGCGCTAAAGGCCGAAGAAAACTCCTCTACGAAACCTGAAGATGTACCCGTAATCAAGGAGTTTCCAGATGTGTTTCCAGACGAACTGTCGGGATTAACCCCAGATAGGGAAATCGAGTTCACAATTGACCTGATGCCGAGAGCCGCCCCGGTATCCAAAACCCCGTATTGGTAGCACCAATCGAACTAAGGGGCTGAAGGAACAGATAGACGAGCTTCTACAGAAAAGGTTCATTCAGACTAGTTTCTCTCCCTGGGGTGCGCCAGTTCTATTTGTACGGAAGAAAGACGGCTCGATGCGGTTATGCATCGACTATCGGGAGCTGAACAAGCTGACGGTCAAAAACAAGTACCCTCTGCCCAGAATAGACGATCTTTTCTATCAGCTACAAGGTGCTACGGTGTTCTCTAAGATCGACTTGCGGTCAGGGTACCACCAGCCGAAAATTCGCAAGGACGATATCCCTAAGACGGCATTCAGTACGAGATATGGGCACTTTGAATTCTTAGTCATGCCCTTCGGACTAATGAACCGAAGTGTTCGAATGAACCGAGTGTTCGAATCCTACCTGGATAAGTTCGTGATAGTGTTCATAGACGACATCCTCATCTATTCAAAGACGAAGGAGGAACACGAACAACACCTAAGAGTAGTGCTTGGGGTATTACGGGAAAAGCAATTATATGCCAAATTCAAAAAGTGTGAGTTTTGGCTGGAGGCACATCATCTCCGGAGCGGGGATCCCGGTGGATCCGAGTACAATCGAAGCAATTAATGAATGGCCGCAGCCGACCAACGTAACAGAAGTACGGAGTTTCTAAGGCTTGGCAGGCTACTACAGGAAATTTGATCGCGTGCGTGTACTTTAATATATTAAACAGATGTTCATGCAAATACGTCAAGTAATAATTAAAACAAATATTTTATAATTAGAACCACGCGCGATAGGCAGTGTACCTATCGTTTGTAATATAGCCATAGCGAATATCCGAGTATCGAACACGAGGAATAAAATGACTACTAGTATTAACCTATCGACTCGATATTTAGCCTAAATAAAATAGCAGGATTTGTATATACTACGACCTAATTTAACGGAGCAACTTAAAGGATTGGAAGATTAAGGAAGTACAACTAGAAATAATACGAGTGACTTAAGATGTCAAATATGTGTTCGGGGTTCGAATCCCGCTGGGTGCTGTCGACTGAGGCTACGGATTATCGTTCCTACGTGAATATCGACTAAATCGCGGTAACTTTCTACCCACTCATGGTTTCTGTCACCCTAAACGTTCGTGGGAATCTAAGATCATTAATTACCAAACGGCGAGGATCGAGTATTTGCTTTCGCCCTATACTCGAATCCTAACGTCTACGAATGGCCCAGTCGTTATTTAGCTGTCACCCTAAATGATGTACCCCACATTCATATCAACACATAGACATATTGAGACAAAGAAGCAATGTCATAAAACGATAAATAGTCGAATACACGTGTTCACGATTATCCTACGCCTTAACTACGACATGACCCAACGTTCATCTACTCCCAAACACACAAGAGGATTAGCTACTCATATTAGTCAAAACAACAACGAGATTCAAAGGAAACGAGGATAGAGAACTCATAAAAACTTCCCTAAGAAGTGAATATGGCGGTTCTGAGGTGGAGCTCTCATTCCTCAGTTGAATGAGCGTGACTGCGTTGTTGGATCGTCCTTTGAGCTTCTCCAAATCAAGGAGTGGCTTCTAGGGTTCTTCCTCCTCTTCTTTTCTCTAGGATTTCGGCTCTATGAAGTTGTGGTTGAGTTCTGAGAAAAACTCCCCTTTTATGCTTTGAATTTGGGCCAAAACCCCTAAATTTGGCACGTTCACGGCCTCTTAACGGACCTTCACGGCCTTGAACAAGGCATTTTAGCTGACTTTTCGTCCTTCTTAAACCCTTCACGGCTTCCTGCATAAGGACTCACGGCCGTGATGGCGGCTTAAACCCTAAATATTGACTTTATGGCGTGAGTCACGGCCTTCAGCACCCATATTCACGGCCGTGACATCGTGAAATTTCTTTCGTTGAGCTTTCTGCCTCAGTTCACGGCTTCTCGCAAGGTAATTCATGGCCGTGAATTGTCTTCTTTAACTCTCTGCCGTCGTTCACGGCCGCGTGCATGAGTATTCACGGCCGTGACTTGTCCCAGTGTTGATTGGTGTCGATTCTGCCGCGATTCACGGCCACTTGCACGGAATTCACGGCCGTGAAACACGTTCTTGTGCGTACTGCCCTCATTCACGGCCTTGTGCGAGGATAGTCACGGCCGTGACTATGTACTGGCAGCTTCATTTTTCGCCGTTTTCACGTCGTTTTTCGCCTCGTTTTCGTTCCTTTTCGCTCGATAACCGTTCGGATATCCTACAATATTTAAATGGGTGTAAATAGAGCCAAGAAATGTATGGAATAACCAAAAATATCCTATTATAACCCAGATAAACGTAACAATAAACGTATTAAAAATACATTTATCAACCTCCCATCACTTAAGCTTTTGCTTGTCCTCAAGCAAATTAGAAGCAAGAAAAGGTAGCAAGATAACGGCACGACCATTCACAATTCACCAACGCAGATGGAAAACACAAAATTGAATCAAGCAAGCAATTATGGACACTACAACAACAATCAGCACTTATCGACACGAATTTCCTTAGCACTACTAATCGAAATCCACACCTCGCAGGGATTCACTCAAATCACTCAGTGTATAGGCTAATAAATCGGTGAATCGCTCAATTCGTGCAATAATTTAGTCTAAACCATATGCTTGCGAGTCAATCGCACGTCTACTACTTAAAGAAGTTAGCATGCATCAGAAGGTCTTTTCCGGGTTAAATGGGTGCAGATAGTAATAAGGTGGTAGTGGAATCATATATGAGTAGCAGCCGTGTCGGTCTTCATGTCATTGTCTAAAGCACGCCAATAATTAGCCCTTCTGGTTACGCCGTGTTCATTTCTTCTTATTTCTACTGCGTTCCACTAAGCCTTTCTTCTCCCACGTCTCAAAATGAGATGATGTGGAATTCACGAGGCTAGAAGATTATCGAAGGAAAGGTTCTTTCTTTCTTTTCACAGCAGCTTATTCTCCTCGTGTTTCACTTCTCCTCCTCCTACGCTTTCTCTCTCTCTCTTTCTAACTCTTTTTTTTCATTGATGAGGAGTTCTCCACTGCTTTTGGCATTGCCTCGGAGGTGTCGGGGTCATCTGGCTCGCTTTTCGACTTTGACGTTGGACCTTCACTTCTACTTAACTCGGGTTCAAATGATCTCTGGAGGCTTATTCAGGTTAGCGGTTTATGAAAATATGAGGTTTAAGAAATAAAAAGGCTTAGGCACAAAGTGGCTAACTACAGTGATTAGGCGTGGTCGGGAACTTTGGCTGTGGACTTATTTCCTAATGCCTTCGTCGTATTCATACAAAACACACTCTAAAGCAATTTCAATGCGTATCAAACGAGCAAGTTCTAGAGAGACGTAAATTATGCACTACTCACACGACCAAGAAAAATGAGCAAAAGCTCGTCAGCTCAAACTCTCACAACAGAACATGGGTTATGTGTGTGAATCTCTCAAAGTAATACTATGTCTATTCATGTGAAAAGATTAAATCACTGATGCATGTCTTTATCGCTCTAGACTCCTTAGTATGCAATCCAACTTTGAGATGAACGCAAACAATCATGCCAGACTTCTATAGATTTAATAACCACAGCACATCATAAAAAATTTTCACGTAAATTTTCAACAAAATTCCCAACAAAATTCCCCCTCCCACACTTATGATGCACGTTGTCCCCAACGTGTAAAATAAATAAAAAGGAAGGTAAAAGAAGTTGAAAAGAACGTGACTCCCCTGAAAAAAAATAGCGTGGTCCTGCCTGCCTCGAGCATTTGATGTAGTTGAACATGGTTGTTTCAACTGATGTAGTCTGAATTCATGTCACGTTTCCTGAAAACACTCAAAAGAAAATTAAACGCACGGAGGAAATAATAAAAGATAACAAAATGAGTCATAGTCATCACAAGTAACATGAGTACTAGACCATCACAAAAGAGTACTAATAGAAAAACATAACAAAATAAACGACACTAAGATGGTGGTGGGGGCGATGATGGGCGCGGCCGAAGGTGAGCCATCGATTCTTGAGCAAGTCGGACCGACTCTTCTGTATGCTTCATCGCGTTCTCCATGGCTTGAAGAGCCAGCTCATATCGCTGGTGCTCCTCGCGGTAGCGTCGGTGGGCTTCTTCATTTCGACGCTCATACTCGTCCTGGCGGCGCCGTGTCTTGTCATCGCGTCGTAGGGACTCCTCATTGTAGCGGAGCATTTCCTAGCGCAATGCGTGAAGGTCGGCGGCTGACGCGTAAGGAGCGACGCCTGACGACTCGCCCTCGTGATAACCGGAGGAATGGGAAGGTCCGACAGTGTCGGGGTGAACTGGGAATGGCCCCACGCCCTCGATTTCTAGTGGCTCTGGGAATGCGTCGCCCAGGTCCGTCTGCCCACGATAGACCTCGTGCCAGACGTAAACCTTGTTCGAGCGGGACCAGTTGGGCGCTTTGATCAGCATCTTCATCTTCAACATCATCTCTTCGTTCACCAGATTCCGCCCACCCACGATCGTCATCTCCGGTGGATTTGCTGGCCAATAGTTTAGTCCTTTGACAACCTTCGTAGTAAATGGCCCAACTGCGAGCTTCCCGTGACTACGCACATCTGCCTGAGCGCTAAAGGCGTTGGCCAGGGCTATCCCTAAGTGCACCTGTTGACCTCGCTGCATCTTGGCTAAGTAAAAGGCCAATTGCACCGTGCGAGTCGCCCCTTGGTGTGAGCGAGGTCGTCAGAAGGCGGTGGAGGTAGCGCAATCCTGGGCTCCTGAGCGACGAGGCCTTTGATGTCTTGAAATTGAATGGTGGCTCGCCAGGTCGTGTAATCTCAGCCCAACATGCCTGCCAGACCAACGGACTAGCAAGGTAATCCTTGTAGTGCTTGTCTGGAAAAGGTCCTTGGCTCCCGAAATATGGTACCGGTGCTCCAATCGCCCGACAAATGTCTTGTACATCCACTATGTGGCCATGTTAAATGCGCGGAACTTCACTGCGTTCCTCCCGTACTCGTCGAAGGAGAAGGTAGATAGAACTTCCAAGGTCAACTCCTTGTATGCTGGCTCGTCGATGTGAAAGAAGTCGAGCCATCCGCTTAGGGACACGTACCCGGCCACTTGCTGGTCGATGTGATACTTCGCCAGCGTGTCATGATCAATCTGATCGTTCGGAATGAACTGTGTAATCTTTAGCCGGTGTAACGGGCCTGGTGCGTGTCATCGTCAAACTGCCCCATGGACTCCAGCAGTGACGTCGTGCTTTGGCCTCGACGTGGACGACTCGTTGATCGCGAATCGTTAGCACGTCCTGCAGCGGTTCGGCTTTTACCCATGGTACCTAGAAGTTCAAATGTGAGTTGGCGAGAAAAAGATAATCAACACAGCTCGACTCGACCAACGAAGCGACAAAATTGATAATTCAAAAACAAGAACATATGAATAGTCAAAGCGGCATTTTGTCGAACACATAATAGACAAGCTAAATACTCTCTCAAATCGCAAAAATCGGTCAACCAAGCATACTCTTCGACTTTAAACGATTAATCAACGCCAAATAAACCAGTAAAGCAACCAATTTCGCCAACAATTTCGAAAATCCCCCAAAACTGCAATTAGGGTTTATGGTCCCAAATTGAAAATTGATGCATGAAATCAACAAATTAACCATATCCGAGATGTGATCATCATGTACCCAACCATAAACGAGCAAGACAAACCCCAAATTAGACCGAAATTGGAAAAGCCCCAATTTCGACAATTAGGGTTCATCGTCCCAAGATCAAAATTAAAGGACGAAATCGAGAGTGTAATCAAGGCCAAGACGTCTACAGCATAAATCTATTCATAAGAGAGCAATGTAACTACGAAAATCTTTCTAAACCTCGAAAACACCCAAATTCGCAAAGTAAAATTTCGGAGACAGAAGCACATACCTCGTTTATTTAAGCACGTTAAAACAGAGGGAAATTGGTCTGTTGGTGTCGTCTGAAGTTTGAGCGGTGGGATTTTGACGTCGGCGGTGATTTTGGAGGGAAAGAGACGAGTAATTTTCTATCGTTGATTTTGACGTGAAGAAGACGAATAGAGCGTTGGAATGGTATTTTAAGTGTGAAAATCGAACAGTTCACGGCCGTGAATAATAATTCACAGGCCGTGAATAGGAGCAGAAGGGTTTCATTCGTCTAAGTCACGGCCGTGACTATTAAGTCATACGCCGTGAATAGGAGCAGTGTGCTCCTCTCGTCAGAGTCACGGCCGTGACTCTGAGTCATGGGCCGTGACTCCGGGCAGTGAGTTGAGCAAGCACGTGTCACGGCCGTGACTACTTAGACACGGGCCGTGATAATTTAAAATTTTTTTATTTATTACTATTATTATTATATCACCTTTAAAGTCACGGCCGTGATTTCTTATTCATAAGCCGTGAAATGGGGCAGAGGGTGGCATGGGATCGTAGCCTAGAATTCACGGCCGTGAATGCTTAAGCAACAGGCCGTGAATCCTGCCAGAGGCATATTAGGATCTTTTCACGGCTGTGGCTTGGCGGAGGACTGGCCGTGAATTCATATAACATCCTCTTTTTTATATTTATTTATATTTTATGATTGACACGCAATCAACGAATTTTTCGAGAACGATTTGCAAGAGGAAAAATCTGATAATCGACAAGGGAAATATCACTTTCTCACGCAGCGTTAAATCTTCCAAGTCAAAAATTTGCCGGGTATGATAATGATATTTTTGTGTCATTCATGCCTATAAATAGACATCGATAGAATAACACAATATCATCATCTACCACAAATCCCACGTCTTCAGCAATCTTATTTCGATATTCAGAGTTATCTAGCCACTATGAATTGGGGACAACAGCGTCGTGAGAATGAAAGTGAAGAATATGCAAGGATCGTCATAATTTAGATATGCTATCACTCTACATTGCTCTTCTTTTTGGTTTGTTTGGAGTTTTACTTGCTTTCTTGTGTTGGATTGTCACAAGGTGCACTTGTGTGTAACCGCCCTTATGAAGCAAAATAAACTATTGTTTTGTCTTTTGTGTTATTCGCAGTTTTAATTTACTTTTGTATTGGACCTTCACTCGTTGTAATGGTGTTGTAACCATCTTTTACGAAGTAAAACTATCGTTCTTATCTCGTCTTTAGACTCTGCGTTATGACTATCCTCGATTTTCGCAAATAAATTTATTAAAAGTTAATGTTATTACTATTATTATTTATTTAATTTTATATAAATACTTGTAGATTATTATATTTAAATATTTTTTTTATTAAATATTTTTTTTATAATGCCTAAAACATAAATGAAATACCTGGGTTGCCTCCCAAGAAGCGCTTCTTTTAACGTCTCAGCCTGACGTACCTCCTATTCTCTTATGCTGGCTGGAAGTCGAGGTATAATACCTCCTTGTCGCTCAACTCTTCCTCTCCTCCATGGTAATGCTTCAACCGATGCCCGTTCACCTTGAAAGTACCCTGCTTCATACCTGAAATCTCAACAGTATCGTATGGAAAAACACGAGTGACAGTGAACGGTCCTGACCAACGTGATCTAAGCTTGCCAGAAAAAAGCCTAAGTCGAGAATTAAAGAGGAGGACTTGGTCCCCTTCTTGAAATTCTCGTCTGTGCCTAATTTTGCTATCATGGTAGGCTTTTGAACGCACCTTATACATTCTAGCGTTATCATAAGCTGATAAACGCCACTCGTCTAGCTCATTAATTTGGAGTTGCCGCTTTCCACCGGCTTTCCCCAAATCCATGTCCAATGATTTAATTGCCCAATAGGCTTTGTGCTCGATTTCTACGGGGAGGTGACATGCCTTCCCGTAGACCAGTCTATACGGTGTAGTGCCTATTGGTGTCTTCTACGCCGTCCTATACGCCCAGAGTGCATCATCAAGCTTATTCGCCCACTCCTTACCATTCCCATCTATAGTTTTCTCTAGGATACGTTTTAACTCGCGGTTCACTACTTCTACCTGACCGCTAGCCTGAGGGTGATATGGGGTGGATAAGCTGTGTCTAACACCATAACGCTCTAATGTACGTGAAAATTGGGTATTACAAAAATGAGTGCCTCTATCGCTAATGATGCATCTAGGTGCTCCAAATCGTGAAAACAGCGCTCGTAAAAATCGAACAACAACCATAGCATCGTTCGTGGGCAAAGCTTGCGCCTCGGCCCATAGACACATAGTCTACAGCAAACAGAATGTACTTATTATTATACGAGTTAGGAAACGGACCCATGAAGTCTATACCCCAAACATAAAAAATCTCACAAACTAAAATAAAGTTTTGAGGCATTTCATCGCGTTTAGAGATATTACATGCGCACTGACATTGATCACAATTGTCAACGTACCGTTGGGCGTCTCTAAAAATCGTAGGCCAATAGAAACCGCTTTCCAGTACC
The DNA here is from genome assembly GCA_027422505.1 of Craterostigma plantagineum. NCBI lineage: Eukaryota > Viridiplantae > Streptophyta > Magnoliopsida > Lamiales > Linderniaceae > Craterostigma > Craterostigma plantagineum. Next base: position 2,138,474 of record JAPQWV010000055.1, read on the forward strand.
TTCTGAGCTGTTCGATTGGCTGCGTAGTGCCCTCCAGTTGGTCCGCTATGGCAATGCCCGAGAATCTTCATCGTCTCTCGTATCATTCGATCTGCACAGCGCCTGAAAAGATACGGATCTTCCCAGAAGTAGTATTTCAAGTCAGAAAGAACTTCTTCTTCTGTTGACTTGTATACCCTTTTGGAAGAACCCTCGCAACAAGATAATTAGCATAATCTGCAAACCAAGGAATATCGTCACTTACCACATGTATTGCGTACAACTGCTCGTCTGGGAACGTATCTTGAATCTCCTTGCCATCCTTGTTATAAATTTCGGACTCCTCTAGTCGAGAGAGGTGATCCGCCGTCAGATTCACTGCCCCTTTCTTGTCTCGGATCTCTATATCAAATTCTTGAAGGAGTAGGATCCATCTGATTAGCCGAGGCTTGGCGTCCGGCTTCGCTAGTAAATACTTAAGGGCAGAGTTGTCAGTGAAAACAATAACTTTCGATAAAATAAGGTATGACCTAAATTTATCGAAGGCGAACACGACAACTAAAAGCTCCTTTTCGGTGGTCGTGTACTTGGCTTGGGCTGTGTCTACCGTCTTACTCGCGTAGTAGATCGGCCTGAAATGGTTGTCCTTGCGCTGCCCTAGTACGGCTCCCACTGCATAATCACTCGCATCGCACATTAGTTCAAAGGGCAACCCCCAATCGGGGGCAACCATAATAGGTGATGCGATCAGTCGTTCCTTAAGCAAGTTAAAGGCATGCAAGCATTCATCGTTAAAATCAAACGGAGCATCTTTCTCAAGTAATCTAGACATGGGTCGAGCAATTTTAGAAAAATCCTTAATGAACCTACGATAGAACCCAGCATGTCCTAGAAAACTCCTAATTGATCTCACGTTCGAGGGGACAGGTAATTTTTCTATCGTCTCTAATTTAGCTCGGTCCACTTCGATTCCTTTAGAGGAAATCTTGTGTCCCAACACTATACCCGCTCGAACAATGAAATGACACTTTTTCCAATTAAGTGCCAAGTTCATATCCTCGCTACGTGGGAGTACGACCTTCAGATTAGCAAGGCACACATCAAACGATGATCCAAACACAGAAAAATCATCCATAAACACCTCCATTACCTCACCTACCAACTCGTCGAATATTGCGATCATACATCGCTGGAGGTGGCTGGGGCATTGCATAGACCGAATGGCATCCTTCGATACGCAAATGTACCGAAAGGGCAGGTGAATGTGTTCTTCTCCTGGTCCTTAGGCGCAATACGAATCTGCAGGTATCCTGATAAACAATCAAGAAAGCAATAAAATGAATGTCCAGATAATTTTTCTAACATTTGGTCAATGAAGGGTAAGGGAAAATGGTCCTTTCTCGTGGCGTCGTTCAATTTTCTGTAGTCGATGCACACGCGCCACCCAGTAACGGTTCTTGTTGGAATCAACTTGTTCTTGTCGTTCGTGATAATCGTCATTCCTCCCTTCTTCGGAACCACTTGGTCCGAACTTACCCAAGCGCTATCTGAGATAGGGTAGATCATCCCCGCGTCTAGTAGCTTAATCACCTCCTTCTTCACGACGTCCTTCATGTTCGGATTAAGTCGCCTTTGACGTTGGATGACCGGCTTGTACTCGTCCTCCATCAGAATCTTGTGCGTATAACAGCTCGGACTGATTCCTCTGATGTCGGATATATTCCACGCTATCTTCTTCTTATGGGCTCTCAACACGTCCAAGAGCTGGCCCTTCTGTCCGTCGTCGAGGCTCGATGAGATGATGACTGGTAGGCCTCCTTTGCTGCCAAGGAACGCATACTCGAGGTGGTCGGGCAGCGGCTTCAACTCGAGGACCGGTGGCTCCTCGACCGAGCTCTTATCCTTGTCCTCTTCGCTGCTCTCGTCGATAGCTATGATGGCCTCGTCGACTTCCTCCCCACATTCATCGATCGCCATAATCATTCTGCTGTCCTCCTCGCTCGAAACCTGTGATAGACCTTGCACAGAAAAAAGAAAATCATGCTCAAAAGCGTCTAAGTAGTAGCACTTATCGTTATGCTCATTACTCTTCCTCAGCGATTCAGCCATATTGAACGTAACCTTCTCGCCATACCTAGTATCAACGGGACATTATCATCCTCTTCCATATCTAAGATAACAAAATCGGCGGGAATCACGAATTTACCTACCTTAACTAGGACATCCTCAATAACTCTAGGATATTTTAACGATCGATCAGCTAATTGAAGGCTCATTCTAGTGGGTCATGGTTCACCTAATCCTAAGCGCTTAAACATGGAATACGGCATTAAATTTATGCTAGCTCCTAGATCAGCTAAAGCACGTTCAACAACTAAATCTCCTATAAGGCATGGAATCGTAAAACTCCCTGGGTCTTTGAGCTTCTTCGACATCTTGTTCTGAAGTATCGCCGAGCATTCCCCTAGTAGACATACCGTGGAAACATGTTCGAGCTTCCTCCTGTTCGTCAATAGGTCCTTCAAGAACTTGGCGAAGCTGGGCATCTGTGTGATAGCTTCAACAAACGGTAAGTTAATATGTAATTCTTTACACATATTCATAACTTTACCGAACTGCGCCTCGTCTCTGTCTTTCTTCAGCCGAGCTGGGTAGGGGATCTTTGGCTGGTATGGCTTCACCGGTGGTCGCTCGATCCCTTTTGCCTTTCCTTTTTCAGGCTCGATCTTTTCCTTCTCAGCTTCGGTCTTCTCAACAGCGTCTCCTTTGCTTACCTCCACTTCTGGCTCGTCGTGGATCTCGACCTCAACTTTATCATTTGACTTCTTTTTGGGGGGTGCCTCTTGCAACTCCCTTCCGTTTCTCAGGGTCACTGCTTTGCAATATTCCTTAGGATTTGGCTCGGTGTAACTCGGAAGTGATCCCTGGTTTCGCTCAGCCAACTGCTTCGCCATCTGGCCCACTTGCTGCTCCAATTTCTTGGTAGAGGCGTCGGTGTTCTGGGGACGTACTTCTATGTACTCCTCCATCTTATTCATTCGACTCTCGTGGGCTTGAGTGGTGTTGCTGAAATTTGTGAGGAGCGTCTTCCTCATATCCTTCATCTCTTTCATATCATCGAATCCCGACCCTGTAGACGCTTTTTGATACGGACGTGATGTTCCTCCTTGGAAACCAGACGGTCTAGGTTGGAATCCCTGTGGCCCTTGCGCATGGTGGTTTTGGTTTCCATACGCCAGATTTGGATGTGCTCGAGGTTGAAAACTCCGCTGGCCTTGGTAATTCCCCATATAGTCCACGTGCTCTGATGACTGCCCTAATTGGCACTCTGAGGTCTCATGAGCTGCGCCATAAATCTCGCATTGTGGTGTGTACGGCTTCTGAGGTGATCGGCTTGTGATCACGGCATGTACGGGCTGTGTTGGCCCGGCCTTTGGAAGTAGTGTGTTGATCACCGTCTGTAGCTGGGAATTAGTAGTTGCAATCTGTTGTTGCAGCGCCTCGAACTTGGCATTTGTAGCGGTCTCCTCCCTCACCCCAAACACTCCTGGAGTCTTTATCCTCGTATGCCTCTCATGAAGCTGTTCCTCGAGTAATCTTCGATCAGATTCCAGGCGTCTGTGGCATTGAGCTTCACGAGGCCTCCTCCCGCGGCTCCGTCTAGCATATGAACGGTTTGATCATTGGGGCCCTCGTAATCGATTGATCATGGTGGCCTTCGACATTCCGTGTTGTGGGCACTTCTTCAATAAGGACTTGTACCTCTACACACCTCATAAAGATTCTCTGAATCCTTCTGGTGAAAAAGAGAGATCTCCGTCTTCAATCTTAACACCTTTGACAATGGGAAATAATGGCCGATGAATGCTGCCCGCAGCTCTTCCCACGTAGTGATTGATCTGGGTGGTAGCATCTCCAACCAATCCTTCGCCCTGTATTTGAGTGAGAATGGAAATAACATCAGCTTGATAGCATCGCTCGGGACTCCGTTAATCTGGATGGTGTCCATTACTGTTAGAAAGGCCTTCAGGTGGGAGTATGGATCATCATCAGGGTTTCCCTCAAATTGAGCCGTCTGAAAGATCAGTTGAAGCCAAGCATGCTTCAATTCGAAATTATTGTTTTCGAATGGTGGAATAACGATCGCCGATTTGGTATCGCCTAGAGAGGCGCTATTGAGTAGATCTTGTAGAGATTGTTCCTCTTCTTGGTCTTGGTGGATGGGCACTCTGCGGTCTGCCATCTCGACTTCTGTCTCTTGACCGTCTATAGATATCTCTGTTCGAGAATTCTATGCCGACTCCTGAGAGTTGTCCTCAGAGTAGCTTACTAGCGATTCTTGATAGTTACGAGCCGTGCCTTCGGAGTTGTATCTGAGTTGTTTCGTAACTTTCGCTCGAAATCTGGATCTCCTTCAACAATTAGACCCGATGGGTGGCTTCGGTCATTCACTGCTGAACCGTACCTTCAATCGAAACTGAAATTTAGCGAAGAACTAAATAAATACGTCGAAAAGGTAACGAGACTAATAATGATGCTGGAAACAAATAACGCAATTAATGAAAAACTGAGAAAATGTAAAATAAAATAGCTAAATTACCGAACTAGGGTGTTCCTAATATCAATCTATTCCCCGGCAACGGCGCCAAAAACTTGATCGCGTGCGTGTACTTTAATATATTAAACAGATGTTCATGCAAATACGTCAAGTAATAATTAAAACAAATATATTATAACTAGAACCACGCTCGATATGCAGTGTACCTATCGTTTGTATAGCTATAGCGAATATCCGAGTATCGAACACGAGGAATAAAATGAATACTAGTATTAACCTATCGACTCGATATTTAGCCTAAATAAAATAGCAGGATTTGTTTATACTACGAACTAATTTAACAGAGCAACTTAAAGGATTGGAAGATTAAGGAAGTACAACTAGAAATAATACGAGTGACTTAAGATGACAAATATGTGTTCGGGGTTCGAATCCCACTGGGTGCTGTCGACTGAGGCTTCGTTCCTACGTGAATATCGACTGAATCGCGGTAACTTTCTACCCACTCACGAATTTGCTGTCGCCCTAAACGTTCGTGGGAATCTAAGATCATTAATTACCAAACGGCGAGGATCGAGTATTTGCTTTCGCCCTATACTCGAATCCTAACGTCTATGAACGGCCCAGTCGTTATTTAGCTGTCGCCCCAAACGATGTACCCCACATTCATATCAACACATAGACATATTGAGACAAAGAAGCAATATCGTAGAACGATAAATAGTCGAATACACGTGTTCCCGATTATCCTACGCCTTAACTACGACATAACCCAACGTTCATCTACTCCCAAACACACAAGAGGATTAGCTACTCATATTAGTCAAAGCAACAATGAGATTCAAAGGAAACGAGGATAGAGAACTCATAAAAACTTCCCTAAGAAGTGAATATGGCGGTTCTGAGGTGGAGCTCTCGTTCCTCGGTTGAATGAGCGTGACTGCGTTGTTGGATCGTCCTCTGAGCTTCTCAGAAACAAGGAGTGGATTATAGGGTTCTTCCTCCTCTTCTTTTCTCTAGGATTTCGGCTCTGTGAAGTTGTGGTTGAGTTATGAGAAAAACTCCCCTTTTATGCTTTGAATTTGGGCCAAAACCCTGAAATTTGGCACGTTCACGGCCTCTTAACGGGCCTTCACGGCCGTGAAGCAAGGCATTTTAGCTGACTTTTCGTCCTTCTTAAACCCTTCACGACCTCTTGCCTAAGGACTCACGGCCGTGATGGCGGCTTAAACCCTAAATATTGACTTTCTGGCGTGAGTCACGGCCTCTAGCACCCATATTCACGACCGTGACATCGTGAAATTTCTTTCGTTGAGCTTTCTGCCTCAGTTCACGGCTTCTCGCAAGGTAATTCATGGCTGTGAATTGTCTTCTTTAACTCTATGCCATCGTTCACAACCGCGTGCATGAGTATTCACGACCGTGACTTGTCCCAGTGTTGATTGGTGTCGATTCTGCCGCGATTCACGGCCACTTGCACGGAATTCACGGCCGTGAAACACGCTCTTGTGCGTACTGCCCTCATTCACGGCCTTGTGCGAGGATAGTCACGGCCGTGACTGTGTACTGACAGCTTCATTTTTCGCCGTTTTCACGTCGTTTTTTCGCCTCGTTTTCGTTCCTTTTCGCTCGATAACCATTCGGAGATCCTACAATGTTTAATGGGTGTAAATAGAGCCAAGAAATGCATGGAATAACCAAAATTATCCTATTATAACCCAGATAAACGTAACAATAAACGTATTAAAAATACATTTATCAAAATTCATAAAGGATTTCTCGAAGATCGCGACGACGTTGACGAAGTTGACAAAGAAAAACACCCCTTTCCAATGGAGTGAGGCGTGTGAACGGAGTTTTCGGGAACTAAAGAAGCGGCTAACTACAGCCCCAGTGCTGACGATACCCACGGGAACAGGAGGGTTCTCGGATTATAGTGATGCATCGAAGAACGGGCTGGGATGCGTACTGATGCAAAACGGTAACGTGGTGGCTTATGCCTCACGGCAACTGAAAGAGTACAAGAAGAATTACCCTACGCATGACCTCGAGTTAGCAGCCGTGGTCTTTGCCCTAAAAATTTGGACGCACTATCTGTACGGGGAACGGTGCGAGATATACACAGACCACAAAAGCCTGAAGTACTTCTTCACCCAAAAGGAGCTAAATATGAGGCAAAGGTGGTGGCTAGAACGGGTGAAGGACTACGATTGTGTGATCAACTACCACCCAGGGAAGGCGAACGTGGTAGCGGATGCTTTAAGTCGGAAAGCAGTAAGCACGGAACTCCAATGACTCGAAGTGGAGATCGTACCATTTGGCGAAGTCGATGAGAAATTAGCAGCCTTGACCCTACGACCAACGCTATTGGAGCAGATCAAAAAGGCGCAGGAAAATGACGAGTTTTACCTAAAAACCAAAGGAGCGCAGACCGAACAGTCGACCACAGACTTCGCGTTTCGGGACGACGGAAACCTGTACTACAAAAGCAGGTTATATGTACCGAACGATGCGGACCTTCGACGAGCTATAATGGCGGAAGCACATACCACACCATACTCGGTACACCCTGGAGTGACGAAGTTATACAGAGATTTACGGGCTAACTACTGGTGGCCGGGAATGAAAAATGACGTAGCAACGTTTGTGAGCCAATGCCTCACTTGCCAACAAATTAAGGCAAAACACCAACGGCCAGCAGGAACGCTGCAGCCCTTACCCATTCCGGAGTGGAAGTGGGACAATACAACGATGGATTTCGTGAGCGGATTGCCAAGGAACGTAAAAGGACATGCCGCAATTTGGGTGATTGTAGACCGACTAACGAAGTCTGCCCATTTTTTGCCGATAAGCTCGACATTCACCATGGAGCGATACGCGGAACTGTACATCCAAGAGGTAGTACGACTCCATGGAGTACCATTGTCAATAGTTTCAGACCGCGACTCAAGATTTCTATCTGAGTTCTGGACAAGCTTACAAAAGGCGATGGGGACAAAAATGTCATTTAGCACGGCTTATCATCCGTAGACGGACGGTCAATCCGAGCGGACGATCCAAACACTAGAAGATATGTTACGAGCCTGTGTGCTTGATTTCTAAGGCAACTGGAGCAAGTATCTTCCACTCGTGGAATTCTCGTACAACTAGCTATCAAGCTACGATTGGAATGGCTCCTTACGAAGCCTTATATGAACGTAGGTGCAAATCCCCTGTGCATTGAGATGAAGTCGGCGAAAGAGCGATGTTAGGTCAGGACATGGTACGAGAAATGACGGAAATCATCGCAACAATTCGAGAAAGGATGCAGACAGCACAGAGTAGCAAAAGAGTTATGCGGATCGGAGACGCAGACCCTTAGAATTTCAAGAAGATGATCGGGTCTTTGTAAAAGTATCGCCGATGAAAGGCGTCAAGAGATTTGGGAAGAAAGGGAAACTAAGCCCAAGGTTTATTGGTCCATTCAAGATAGTAAAAAGAGTTGGAGAAGTGACGTATCAACTGGAACTACCAGCGTCGTTGTCCCAAGTACACGATGTGTTCCATGTTTCGACTTTGCGAAAGTATATCGCTGACCCAAGCCACGTACTGATAAATGACTCACTGCACCAACAACTGAAACCGGATCTGAGTCATGAGGAAACCCCAGTGGAAATATTAATGTATGAAATGAAAAGACTTAGGAATAAAGAAATTCCCTTAGTGAAAGTTCTGTGGCCGAATCAGTCGAAAGAGGAAGCCACATGGGAACGGGAAGATGAGATGAGAGCTCGCTACCCTGAATTGTTCCGAGCGGGCTGATTTCGGGGGCGAAATCCTCTTTAAGGGGGGGAGGATGTAGCACCCAGATCCCGTAAGCTTTTAGGGGCCGGCCAATAAATTAGCGAAACGCAACTACGTGTATTATGTGTATAAATGTTGCGACTATGTGATTTAATTAATTATGTGCTCGTGTGACTTAGGAATCTTATAGAAGTTAATTTGGGCCACATGGTTTCCCATTTAACTAGGACTTCAAAAATAGGCCCAAGAGGAAACTAGGCCATAAGAGAAAAAGGGACTAAAAATTTCAAGTGGGCTAGAATTAGGAAATTAGGCCCAATAGACATCCACATGACTTCTAAGGACAAGCTCTCCCCAATTTAAGGGATATTTCGTCCCTTATGTCCCATCTCTCTCGAGCTAGGAAATTGGGTAAGTAAATGGAATCACCCATTTCTCGTCACTATTTCATTATGAGAGAATTTATTAGGGTACCGTACGTCAAAGTCTCTAAGTTTAGGGTAAAGATTCATAGTTAACGATTTTCTTGAGATTAGTTAGGCATTGATTAGTCTAACCTATTTTAGGGCTTAACACCTCGACATTTAATGGTCTTAAGATGACATTAAGAGTTTTTGGGTTAAGGAAAAACCATATAGCTTATGAAATCTGGAAAGAGGGATTACGATTTAGTTTCGAGTAGATGAAGCTTTCGATCGAAAGTAGACAATTAATGTAAGAGTTTCGATCGAAAGAGGGAAACTGCATAAGGGTTTCGGGCGAATTAAGATCTTAAGAAAAGTAGGTTTCGATCGAAACTAAGGGCTAGAAGATCCATGAGTTTCGACCGAAACTCACTTTGTTGAATAAAATCGATCGAAACCTCATCTCATTCTACATGCGATCGATCGAAAGTTAGCACAATCAAGTGGTTCATAAGTTTCGACCGAAACTAACCCTAATGTGCTAGGATTGATCGAAACCTCATTCCATGCCATATCCAATCGATTGAAAATTATCTTCAAACATGTATGGTTTCGATCGAAACCCTGATGATGCCACGTCGACGTCAGGGCACGGCGAAACTCATCCCAAATCCCACAATCGACCGAAAGCAATATCGGGTGAAACCTCAAGACACGCATGGTTTCGAAACCTAGACGACGCCATGCTGACGTCAGAGCAAGGCGAAACCCTTTCCCATCTTCACAATCGACCGAAACTGGAATCAAACGAAACCCTTAAATTGATCGAAAGTGATCCTCCACTATGAATGGTGTCGATCGAAACCGAGATGACGAAATGCAGACGTCATGACACGATTTCGGGCGAAATGATGACGACGCAATGATGATGAAAAGACGGGGCGACTCACTTCTCAATGCGCACAATCGGGCGAAGCTCATGTAAATTTTGAATTAATTGGACGAATTGACTTAAGTAATGTACAACGATCGAGAGTAGGAAACCTTGCGGAGTTTCGATCGAAACTAAACCCTAAGATTGATATGCTTTTGCCGAGTTGTATAGTGGGATCGAAATTTAATTCTAACATGACTTAGAATAGAGACTAATATGACTTAGAAAACTTAGCGCAATAAATTGAGTAAGGTGGAGCCTTAGTGATCTAGCATAGATTAAATTACTAACTTAACGAAAGCTAATTATCCCAAAAATTGAGCTAGGGCGAATAACATACTAATCCTCTAACCCTTTTTATGTAAAGGTCGTACCTTAGGACTTCACGAGGGAGTACGCTAGTTTAGCTTGGACGACAGGTAAGTAGAAATCCAACTACGACACACAACTTGCTTACGTATGTCAAATTTGCGTGATTATGCCTACGTGGTTTTATGATTTCGTGAATTGCTTGAAATGTTTCATGTGGTAAGATTAGATTACATTTACTCGCATATGCATATTCATGTGCACGCACGAACTCATAAGGGAGGGTCGTGGGACTGAGTGTACATAATAATATGTCGCTGTACGCGACGAGGACCCGCCGATATAGGCCGGTGTGTCGACTAACAGTTGAGTCACGTGCGACTTCTATAGCACCATATACGACGTACGACGTCGGTCATTATGATGAGGCAAGAGGAGCGACCCTGGAAGGAGCGACCTAGCTATGCTAGCATAGGCTAACTGGTGTAGGCAACTGCCCTATTTGCGGAAGGAGCGACCTAGGGGGAATCCTAGCGTGGGCTACCAGCGTAGGCTACCGTATGGCAGAGGGGACGACTTTGGGAGGGTGCGACCTATGGAAACCTAGCGTAGGCTACCCAGCGTGGGTTGCTGCCACAATCCTATTGAGGATATTGAGCCCTTAATGGTGCATAGTAAGTGCGCCGGGGGCCCTGAGTGATACTAGTATGAGTACTAGGTGCATCGGCGCGGAATGCCCTTGCCGGATATTAGTTGCATCGGCGCGGATTGCCTTTGCGTAGTGATGTTATGCATCGGCGTGGATTGCCTTTGCAGGGAAGGGACACGTGCATACATGCATGATTTCTGCTTACTGAGCCTCGGTGGTTCATTCCTTTTGTTGTGTGTGGGTAGGCACCGGCGATCACGGTATGTGAGCGCGTTTGAAAGCAAGGCCGACCTTTTGAAGCTTCGCGCTGCTTTTGGGGTGGACGTGTGTATGGATGACAACCTGCGAGACCGGGCGCATAGAAGCTTTTTGTTGTGCCGTCACACAAAGAGCCACGTAGTTAGGTCTAGGATGTAGCTTATAGACCTGCCTGTTATTCTTTTGGCATGTACAAAGAGACGAATCCATTATATCAATGGAAATGAAAAAATTTATGCGCAACTTTCAGGGACTAATTAACAAATATCACGCGATAGGCACGTAGTTAGAATCGGTCGAATGATGAGCATAGTGTGGAGAAAATTGGTCAACACCTATTATTTGATTAGACCAATCACATAAGGACAACTCCCAAGTAACTAGAGGTTTCAACTAGGCCTAAAGGGGAAACCCAACGATAAAGGAAGCTAACTATAATAATATAAGAATCAATATTACTAATTGAAGATAAGTAATAATAGAACTGATGTCATTTTTCTACTATTACATGCAATGCCTAGGTAAGGAGAAATATTTTCATTAGAAGACATTTGAACACCCAAGTAAAAAGAGAGGAGGAAAGCTTCGAACAAAGGTTCTCTTATCTCCTTAATCTTAAAAAGAGGTATAAGTTCTTACAATGACTTTTACATATTTAAAGTAGGAATTAGCGCGTCTTAGGAAGTATTAAGCATGAAAATTCGTACTTAGAAACCGTAACTTTTGTAAATTAAGCTAACATGGTTAATTAGATTCATATAGGGTGCGTATGGAAATTTATTAAGTTGAACATATTTTTAGAATAAAAAGAAATTATTTTGGACAGCATAGTATACTCTTAGGCGTTAATAACTTTGAAGTATGATAGCCTTTGAATAGAGAGAACAATTTCGGGAATTTAAGTGTAAGAAAGACCGAAAGAAAATTTTATCAACTTAAGGATAGCCGTAATAACTTAAAGTTCGAACTTTTGGTAAGTATATTCCTTATAACTTTGCAATTTTTATGGCTTATGTTTTATGATATTCCTAAAAATTTATGAAGCTTGTAGGTACTGATCGGATAGTGTAATTAATCGAGAAACCCTAATTTCTGAAAATTGCACTTATACTAACATGCTAGGTATATTGTTCAAGCCGAAAGTTTTGGAGGATTAATTTAGATAAATTGTGAGTAAACTAGATATAAGATCGATTTAGGATAACTCTTGGGTGGGAAGTAACCTTGGACATTTAACTTAGTATTGATCCTTATCAATTCATGTTCTTGAATATGAACCTTCGTATTTAGGAGGTTAGAAATAACATTTTTTATTTAAACTTATGATCGGATAGTGTAAGTTTTAGAATCTGTTAGAAGGCAACTTTTGACCGAAACTAGGAATTTGAGTATTTACTTAGATGAACTTTCGAGTAATTAGCTTAGTATTAATTCATATATTGTGCCTAGGATATTGGATAGTAGAAATTGTGAAAAAGCTTTTTATATAGGAAATGACTTTCGGTCAAATCTGGGAAGCTACGTACAGTATCGCACGAAACCTCTTTCGCCAAAGTGTTATATATAGTAATGATTGACTCAATTTTGACCATTATGTGAATACACTTTCGAGCGAATCTGCCCATACATAAGACGACTTTCGTCGAACTGTGTAAAATATTAATATATTAAGTGGGTCGGGCCAATTGCATATAAGATGAGCACTCGCAGAATTAAAAATCGGATAACCTCACTTTCGGCCGAAACCCATAATAACCTTGACCCAATTTCAGGTGAACTATCGGGCGAATCTGTAACATGATCTACATTCGCCAGAGTTATATAGATTAAAATCGGGTGTTGACCTAATTTAGACTATTAATCGGACGATTTAAGATTTTAAAATATTAGTTAAACCAAAGGTATTTTTGAGCAGATTAGTGTAGTCAAACCAATTTATTTGGACATGGTGATCTAATTTAGATATTATACTGATACTTTAATATTTTGTTCAAGGTCGAAAAATAGGAGCCTTCCCGGAGCAGTAAACTTATTTAGCTTGGACGACAGGTAAATGGAAATCGCAACTACAACACATAATTTTTATGTGTATGAATTACGTGACTACTTGCCTCTGTGGCTTACGTGATTGTTATGTGACGTGAATTATCCTATGCAGTAACATTGCACACATGTTTGCATGGTTCATGGCATAAGCATATGCACGCACGACTAGTATAAGAATCAGAGAAAGAGAGCGTGCATGAGTATAAGATCGCGTGAGGGCGATGTATATTTGCCAATATAGGCATTTGTGTCGACTCAATGATGAGTCACGGCTCTTCTATGCTACCATGGCGATTCATGATGCCGAATTACCTGATTTACAAAACGTAGGGGAAATTCACCATGGTGATTCACGATGCCGATTGCCTGATACACGATAGACAGGTGGATACCCCGTAGCGGGAGATGCAACCTGGAGGATGCGACTCGAGGGAATAAGCGGCACCGAGGGAACCTCGAGTGTTGGCGACCTCGTAGTAGGCTACCAGTGAGAAGCGCCCGCGTGTCAGACCGCATTGGGATGGAAAGGCACCTTAGGGTTAAACGTAATTTGTGTGCCCGGGTTAGCCTCTCAATGGGACCGCATTGGAATTGAAAGGCACTATTAGCCTCTCAATGTGGACCACATTGAGATGGAAAGGCACCATAGGGTTAAGCACAGATTGCGTACTCGGGTTTAGCCTCTCAGTGTGTGTACTGTGACTTATTTATACCCTTAGGGGTCTGAGCTCTATGAATGGTGCATAGTAAGATTGAAAGTCGAGGGCCCAATATGAAATGAGGAAATGAGAAGGTCGTGATGAGTTAATAGCATTGGCGCGGATGCCTTTGCTATTTAGGTCACGTGCATTGCATGCATGATTTTCACTTACTGAGCTTTATAAGCTCATTCCACATTTTTATGTGTTGTAGGACCCCGCGATCACGGTACGTGATCATTTTCACGGTGATGCCAACTTTTGAAGCTTCCGGGGGCTTTTGAGATGGAAGTGTGTGCATGAGTGCGACCTCGTGGAGGCCCAGTAAATAGTTTTATTTTGACACGCATGCGCACCTTTCTATGTAATTAGGACCCCTGAGGATTTGTAGGAACCTTTACGATTCCTTTATATAAAAAGGAAAAAAAATTATATAAAATTTAGCATGATCTATTTCGTTATTACGACATTAGTCGCGTAAACTAGTTAAGAAAGTAGTGGTGAAAGGCGGGGCGCCACAACCCATGGCTTCTAGCAGTGTCGGCGGGGGTCCGCGTCGCCTTTGACGAACAGGCGAACGCGAGGCGGGGTCAGACTGAGCCGCGAACGGCTTTTACCCGTAGTACCTGGAAGGGGATGTCAGCTCAAAGAACTAATAGTATGAAGACAGCTCGACTCGACCAATAATCACAACAAAGATATATCATAATCCAACGACCCTTGAAAAGCTCAAAGAAGCATTTTATCGAACACGTGGCGTGCAACCGAAATCACTCAATCTTTGTCCAAAATTGAACAAGAAAACGTACCCACATAAGTCATATCATGAATTAAAACTAATTAACACCATAAAAGCAACGAATTTCGCCAATTAATTCCAAAAAATCCCCAATTTTTGAAATTGGGGTTCCTCCGTCCAGAATCGAAATTAATGAACGAAATCAACAGATTAAGCATACCCAACTTGCTATTAGTATGTATCTAGCCATAAACGAGCAAGACAAACACGAAATTAGTCCCAATTTCGAAAAGCCCCAAATTTGAAATTAGGGTCTTCGTGGCAATGCGAGTTTCAACCTCAAATTCACGTGATTAGGTAAGCCTCTAGCTAGTATGGTACAACGTGAACAAATAATAGCATCCTCATAACCAAAAATTAGCAAAGATCAACGAAATTCCCAAATTCAAACTAAATGGGGTAAAAACCGTACCTTTTAATCTTAATCAAATTAAATGGGGGTTGAGAGTTGTCTTTGGGGGTGTCGCCGGAGTTGGGGTGACGGCGGTGGTTAGAGGTGGTCGGCGGTGATTTTGGGTGGTGATGGTGGTGGGAGGAGAAGAAAATCACGAGAGAGAAAGAAGAAAGAGGGAGAGAGAGAAAAAGAAAGAAAAAGGGGGTTTATTACTTAAACCCGCGAACGTCACGGCCGGGACGGACACGTCGCTGGCCGTGACACTAATTACATTAATTGTTTTCTTTTTTTTTATTTCGTAGGAGTCACGGCCGTCACGGCTTAAGCCGTTGGCCGTGACTAGAGGCAGTAAGTGTCTCTGACGACTGTCACGACCGTGATGGCTGAGGCCGTTGGCCATGACAAGGGGTAGAGAGCTTAGTTTTGAGTCCCCCCGTCACAGCCGTGACGTACACGTCACTGGCCGTGACAAGAATTTAACTAATTTTTTTTCTACCCGCATGTGTCACGGCCGTGACGTACACGTCGCTGGCCGTGACAAGAATTTAACAATTTTTTTGTACCCGCATGTGTCACGGCCGTGACGGCTTAAGCTGTTGGCCGTGACAAAGGTCAGTGAGTGCCCCTTTGGTCCGTCACGGCCGTGAAGGCTTAAACCATAGGCCGTGACATGTGGCAGTGTGCGGATATAGGGACGTCACGGCCGTGACCGCTTAAGCTTTTGGACGTGATGCCTTTATTTTTAACATAATGAAAATACCTGGGTTGCCTCCCAAGAAGCGCTTACTTTACCGTCTTTAGCCGGACGTCTTTCGTTCCTTCAAGTCTGGAAGTCCAGGTATAACACTTTCTTTTTGCACACGTCTTCCTCGCCTGCGCGATAGTGCTTTTACCTGTGGCCATTCACATTGAAAGTTCTCTGCTCCATACCTGAAATCTCAACAGTACCATAAGGAAAAACATGGGTAACAGTGAACGGCCCCGACCGACGTGATCTAAGTTTGCCAGGAAAGAGCCTAAGTCGAGAGTTGAAGAGGAGGACTTGGTCCCCTTCCTGAAACCCCCGCTTTTGCCTAATTTTCTTGTCATGATAGGCTTTGGAGCGCTCTTTATACATGCGGGCGTTATCATAGGCAAATAACCGCCATTCATCTAACTCATTGATTTGGAGTTGCCGCTTTCCGCTGGCTTCACCTAAATCAAGATTCAAAGACTTGATTGCCCAAGGCCTTATGCTCGATTTCTACTGGAAGGTGGCACGCCTTCCAGTAGACTAATCTATACGGTGTACTGCCTATAGAAGTCTTATATGCAATCCTATATGCCCAAAGTGCATAAAATTCAACTTATTCGACCACTCCCTACGGTTCCCTTCTATGGTCTTTTCTAAGATGCGTTTTAGCTCATGATTCACTACTTCGACCTGACCGCTAGCTTGGGGGTGGTATGGGGTGGATAGGCTGTGTCTAACACCGTAATGTTCTAACGTGCGCGCAAACTGGGTGTTACAGAAATGTGTACCCCTATCGCTAATAATGCACCTAGGCCCCAAAACGTGAAACAGTGCCTGTAGAAATCTAATGACTGCCCTAGCGTCGCTCGTGGGTAAGGGATACTACCTGCGCGCTGCACCTAGGCGCAAACTTAGAAACTAGCGCGACTAGCGACTAGAAATATTATTGTCCGAGCTAGGAAACGAAACCATGAAATCTATACCCCATACATCAGAGATCTCACAAACAAAATGAAGTTCTGGGCATTTCGTCGCGTTTAGAGATATTACCTGCGCGCTGACACTGATCACAAGTGTCAACGTACCTTTGGGCATCCTTGAAAATCGTGGGCCAGTAGAATCCACTCTCCAGCACCTTCTGAGTGGTTCGATTGCTGCGTAGTGCCCTCTGGGTCGTTTGTGTCCGTATGTGTGTCTCCAGAAAGGCAACACATCATTGTATCACCTGGTCTGCGCATCTCCTAAAAAGATACGAGTCTTCCAAAAGTAGACCTCAAATCAGAAAAGAATTTCTTCTTTTGCTGACTGGTGTACTCCTTTGGTAGGACCCTCGCACAAGATAGTTAGCATAATCTGCAAACCATGGGGTATCGTCACTTACCACCTGTATCGAGTATAGGTGCTCGTCTGGAAACCTATCGGGTATCGCCTTTCGTCGTACTATAAATCTTGGACTCCACTAGTGGTGAGAGGTGATCCGCCGCTAGATTCTCTGCACCCTTCTTGTCGCGGATTTCTATGTCGAACGCTAGGATCCACCTGATCAGCCGAGGCTTGGCATCCGTCTTTGCTAAAAATACTTAAGGGCAGAGTGGTCAGTAAAAACAATACCGTGGATAAGATAAGATATGACCTGAACTTGTCGAAAGCGAACACGACGGCTAACAGCTCCTTTTCACGGGTCGTGTAATTGGCCTGGGCTGCGTCTAGCATCTTACTCGCGTAGTAGATCGACCTGAAATGGTTATCCTTGTGCTGCCCTAACACGGCCCCAACCGCATAGTCACTAGCATCGCACATTAGTTCAAAGGGCAGCCCCCGGCTAATAAGGTGTTGCGATAAGTTGCTCCTTGAGCAGCTTAAAAGCATGCAAGCACTCGTCATTAAAATCAAACGGAGCATTTTTTTTCTAGCAATTGACATGGGTCTTGCGATCATAGAAAAATCCTTAATGAACCTACGATAAAATCCAGCATGTCCTAGAAAGCTTCTAATTGACTTCACGTTTGAGGGAACAGACAATTTTTCTATCGTATCCAACTTAGCCCGATCCACTTTGATTCCATTAGAGGAGATCTTGTGACCGAGGACTATACCCTCTCGAACCATGAAGTGGTGCTTTTTCCAATTAATTGCCAAGTTTGTTTCCTCGCATCGTGCGAGTACGAGCTTCTCAAATTACGAAACCAAACACGACACAACCAAACACACATCCAAAAATCTCCATTATCTCCTCACCTACCAGTTCGTCGAATATGGCCATCATGCATCGCTGGAAGGTGGCTGGGGCATTGCAGAGACCGAATGGCATCCTTTGGTACGCGAACATCCTGAATGGGCACGTGAATGTGGTCTTCTCCTGGTCCTCGGGTGCTATGGGGATCTGCAGATAACCTGACAAACCATAAAGAAAATAGTAAAATGAGTGACTGGCTAACTTTTCTAACATTTGATCAATAAACAGTAAAGGAAAGTGATCCTTTCTCGTGGCGTCGTTCAACTTCCTGTAATCGATGCAGACGCGCCATCCAGTCACGGTCCTCGTCGGAATCAGCTCATTTTCTCCTTGGCGACGACCGTCATGCCTTCCTTCTTTGGGACCACTTAGACCGGGCTGACCCATGCGCTGTCTGAAATGGGATAGATCATCCCTGCATCAAGTAACTTGATCACCTCCTTCTCGACGACGTCCTTCATATTAGGATTGAGTCGCCTCTGACTTTGTGCGACTGGCTTGAAATCGTCCTCCATGAGGATCTTCTGCGTACAGTAGCTCGAGTTGATACCCCTTATGTCGGATATCTTCCATGCCAAGGCCTTTTTGTGTGCCTTCAACACGTCCAAGAGCTGTCCCTTCTATCCGTTGTCGAGGCTCGATGAGATGATGACTGGTAGCCCTCCGTTGCTGCTAAGGAACGCGTACTCGAGGTGGTCGGGCAGCAGCTTCAACTCTAGGATTGGTGGCTCCTCGACCGAGCTCTTTTCCTTGTCCTCTTCGCTGCTCTCGTCGATGGCTGGGCTCGTCGACCTTCTCCCCACACTCATCAATCGCCATATTCATTCTGGTGTCCTTCTCGCTCAAAACCTGTGATAGACCTTGCATAGAAAAGAGAAAGTCGTGCTCAAAAGCGTCTAGGTAGTAACACTTATCGTCATGCTCATTACTTTTTTTCATCGAATCAGCCATGCTAAACGTAACTTTTTCTCCATCTACTGTCAAAGTCAATGTGCCGTTCCTAACGTCTATCATGGTTTCTCCTGTGGCTAAGAACGGTCTACCTAAAATCAACGGGACATTATCATCTTCCTCCATGTCTAGGATAACAAAATCAGCAGGAATCATGAACTTATCCACTTTAACTAAAACATCCTCGATAACACCTCGAGGATACTTCAATGATCTATCGGCTAACTGCAAGCTCATCCTACTGGGCCGTGGATCACCTAATCCTAAGCGCTTAAACATGGAATATGGCATTAAATTAATGCTAGCACCTAGGTCAGCTAACGCACGCTCAACAACTAAATCTCCTATAAGACATGGAATAGTAAAACTCCCTGGGTCCTTGAGCTTCTTAGGGATCCTGCTTTGGAGTATCGCCGAGCACTCTCCTCGCAGGCATACTGTGGAAACGTGTTCGAGCTTCCTTATGTTCGTCAACAGGTCCTTCAGGAACTTGGCGAAGCTAGGCATCTGTGTAATAGCTTCAACAAATGGTAAGTTAATATGCAATTCTTTCCACATACTCATAAATTTACCGAACTGTGCCTCGTCCTTGTCCTTCTTTAGTCGAGCTGGGTAAGGAATCTTCGGCTGGTATGGCTTCACTGATGGCCGCTGGATCTCCTTCTCCTTTTCGTTTCCGGGCTCGACCCGCCTCCTTCTCAGCTTCGGCCTTCTTGACATTGTCTCTGATTTCCTCCACTTTGGGCTCGTCGTGGCTCTAGAAGTTGGCATTCTCCTTCGCCTTCCTTTTCGCGGGCACTTCTTGCAGTTCTCGCCCGTTCCTCAAAGTTATCGCCTTGCAGTACTCCTTTGGGTTCGGCTCGGTGTAGCTTGAGAGTGATCCCTGAGTACGCCCTGCCAATTGTTTCGCCATCTGGCCCACCTGTTGCTCCAGCTTCTTGAGCGAGGCATCTGTGCTCTGGGCACGTACGTCATTCGCTTCCATGTACTCCTCCATCTTCGTCATTTGGCTCTCATGGGCTGGGTGGTGCTGCTAAAGTTCGTGAGGAGCGCCTTCATCATATCTTTCATCTCCTTCATGTCGTCAGATCCTCCTGCGGGTGCGTTCTGATACTGGCGTGGCGCCCCGTTTTTTAAACCGAACGGCCTAGGCTGAAATCCTAGCGTCCTTGCCCCCGGTGGTTCTGATTCCCATATGCCGAGTTGGGTGCGCTCGAGGTTGGAAACTTCACTGGCCACCTTGGTAATTGCCCATATAATCTACGTTCTCCAGCGGCAGACCAAGTTGGCATTCTAAGGTCTCATGTGCTGCACCACAAATCACGCACAGTGGTACGTATGGCGTATGCTGTGTCGGTGTGGTGGTCGTCACGGCTTTCACTGGCTGAGTCTACCCTGGATTTCGAGAGTAGTGCGTCGATGACTGTCTGCAACTGAGAGTTTGTCGCAGCGATTTGTTGCTGAAGCGCCTCGAATTTGGCATTTGTGATCATATCCTCGCTCACTCCGAATACGCCGGGTGTCTTCATCCTCATATTGCCCCTTATGAAGCTGTTCCTCAAGTAGTCCTCAATCAGATTCCAAGTGTCGGTTGTGTTGATCTTCAGGAGTCCTCCTCCTGCGGCTCCATCTAGCATGTGAACAGTCTGATCATTGAGCCCTTCGTGAAATTGGTTGATCTGAGATGCCTTTGACATCCCGTGTTGCGGGCATCTCTTCAGTAACGCTTTATAGCGCTCCCATACCTCGTAGAGGTTTTCTGAGTCCTTCTGGTGAAAAAGTGACATCTCCGTCTTCAGCCTTAGAACCTTTGATAGTGCAAAGTAGTGGCCAACGAAGGCGGCTCGCATCTCTTCCCACGTGGTGATCGATCTGGGCGGCAACATCTTCAACCAGTCCTTCGCCCTGAACTTCAACGAGAACGGGAATAGCATCAGCTTGATCGCATTGCCCGAGACCCCGTTGATCTTGATCGTGTCGGTGACGGTTAATAAAGCCTTCATATGGGAGTAGGATCGTCATCGGGGTTGCCCTCAAACTTAGCCGTCTGAAAAATCATTTGAAGCAAATAATGCTTCAGCTCAAAGTTGTTGTTCTCGACCGGCGGGATGACAATTGCCGACTCAGTACCGCCTAGCGCGGCATTCTTGAGGAGATCTTGTAGTGATGGCTCCTCCTCGTGGACGGGCACTCTGTGGTCCGCCATTCTTCTGTGTCGGGGCTATCTACCGATGCCTCTACACGTGAGTTTTGGGTCGATTCTTGCGAACTGTCCTCTGAGAACTAACTAGATGGTCCTGAGAGCTAGTGGAAGCTCCTTCGGTGTCGTACTTGAGTCTATGGATATGCGTCAACGATGGAACCCGATGGATGGTGTAATACCCGAGTCTCGTAAGTAAGCCGCCAATAAATTTGCATGCATATTATATGTCTATGTGACTGCATATTACGTGCCCTATTTAATTTTATACCATGATGAATTCTAACTTGGTAGGAAACTTGAATTGGGACTTAGAAATAATTTTATATAAAATAGGGAGAAGGATAAGATTTTTTAGATTTAGAGAGTTTGTATTCGATTGGTTAGATATGAGAATATATATATAAATTTGCATCTAAATTATCTTTTCAGTTGCATAAGTTTTTTCTCGCTCGCAGAAAATTATAATTGGATTTTTCGATGGTAAGTTTAAGGTCAAAATCTTTTATCGTGATGACTAAGTCAAAATTTGCGATCGAAAACTAAATCAACACAATAGTATCTCGATTGAATTGAAATCCAATTAAGATAATCTGCGATAGACAAATTCTTCGACAGCTTCAAAACTTCAAAATACCCAGTTTCATCGAAACTAATTTTATCATCACAGATGGAAATTTTCCAACGATTTACGCTATCTGTTTCATCAAAAACATCGAATCTATCTAAACAACAGGCATTTAATTCAGAAAATCCAAGAAGCATGCCTAAATTTAGTGAAACAGTATACGTTTAAATGGTTTTTGAAGAACAGTCGAAAAATCTTAACTAAACATGCGAAAAACTACAGAATGTAAATGCAGGTCATGTTATAACATTCGCAATCGTTAACCGAATCGAATTTCTACCTTAATCAGACGATTTGAAGTGAGAAAATCGAAAGATTTTGAAGGTTTTTGAATCGTCTGAGAAAGTTTTGCGAGAGAGTTTTTTTTTCGTTGACATTTTGCGATTTAATGGATCAGGCCCGTTACTATTTGCACACGAAAAATTCAATTTTTCGATCGCAAATTATCGTGGTTAATCAAAATCGATCCCGACACTGTTTACGATCGAGAAACTTTAGATTGCTAATTAATTCTAATATCCAGTTTCTCGATAGTAAGTTCTAAAGAATTTCAGATTGGCCCCTATTCAAAATAAAAACCCATTGTAAAGCTCCCGCTTAGTAATTAAAATAAATGCAATTAACTCCCTGTATTTTCCGTGTAGTAACGTCTAGCTCCCCTGGCAAAAGTTTAAAAATCTGTTCCACTTAGAGATAAACGTTAGTAATATGGAGTTAATCTGCAATTATTTTTGGCATTTTATCTTTGAAATATTTGGTCTTGTGTCTAGCTCCTCTCTTTGTAGTGTCGACGTCTCACTCCGTAATTTTGTTTGAATGAATCTGAAAACACTTGAGAAAAACGTCGAGAATATTTTGGAGCTAATCCACGATTTTTATATTTGCTCCCCTCAAATAATGCGCAAGAATTGACTAATTATGCAAGCATATGAAATCAATTCAAGTCACGAGCATATAACACACAATACTAAGTAAGCACGTATACATGGTCCCCAAAAACATGTACTTAAAATATTGTGTGAGTGTAAGAGCAATGAAAAATTTATCGTATTTAAACAAATTCAGTGCCAATGCAATATCACATTGCATTTAGAATGTGCGATACACTAAAGAAATTCGCATTTATTCAATTCAACGTATATGAAACATAACATTTCATGTCAAAATGTGCGATACACTAAAGAAATTCGCATTTATTCAATTCAACGTATATGAAACATAACATTTCATGTCAAAATGTGCGAATTTTATTATTTATTGTTTATACATGTATATATATATATATATTTTTATTACTATTATTATAGTATGGGGTCAGATTATTTTGCTTCGATCAATCGTCATTCTTAAAATTTTACGAGACATTTGAAAGACGAAAATGCCGTCAAGTCTTGTCATCAAACTAAAGTCCTAGGTTCATAGACTGCTCCATTTCGACAACTCTCACTAGGTTCGCTCTTGCTCTCAGTAATTTCTATCTTGGGATTTTTATATTTTTATCACTCAAGTCAACACAAGCAGTTTCAAGTCAATTTACCTGTGATCGAGGCGTTCATTTCACCCAAGCGAGAGGCCGTCGATTGGAATCAAAGGAGTGTAAAGGTCTTAGTTTGGCTAGGACTTAGAAGGGAAGGAATTTAGAGAAAGTGAGCTTATCTCTTCGTCATCTTCCATTTCTACGTCCGTCTCCTTTTTTTTCGGCGTCTTTCTTCTTTTCAATCTTTTTCCCCTCTTTTTCTTTTAAGAGCTATCCCTTTTTATGTTATGCTCAAGCTGAAGCTCCGCTTCTCCAAGAGGCTATAGGAGAATATCGTAGGCGAAGTTCTTCTCGTTGGTTCTCGGGCCGATACCGTGCTCCTCTTCTCTTAATCCCTAGAGAGGTTTCAGAGATTATCTTTTTGGAAAAGTTCACGGTTATGGAATTCGTACCCGAGGCTGCGCTCCTCTTCTCGTTTCCCGATATAAGACCGGATTATCGTTGGAGAAGTTCACTTCATGGTGCTCCTCTTCCAGCCGTTCTGACGAGCGTACGAGATTATCATTGGAGAAGTTCGCAGCAGGAACCATGCCACTTTCTACAAGGTAGTCGGAAGGCCGGTTCCTTTGGTCTTTGCGCGTTGAGCAATGCCTTCTTTTGTCATCATCCTACTTTTCTTTTGTTATCTCCCCCTTTCTCGTTTGAACAACCATTCGAAGAAAATAGAATTCGGTTGAAGGCTGGGAATGGGTTTCAAGTGAAGAAAAGGACGTCGGAGAAGGCTCAAAGTGGATGACTAAGGGCAAACGTGGGGGAATTTATAGAAGGCCGAATGAGGAATATCCTAAACTCCCTTATCATTTTCCTAACGATCTAACGCAAGATGAGTATGACACCAAGAATCACTAGGTAAGACAAGTAATTTATGTGTGACTCACTCGAGAAGTAGATCGAAAGAAAGGAAAAACGAACAAGGCTTTAATCCTCACGCATGTAGAGTGACTTTGTGTCTAGTGGAACAATCAAATGACCTTTTAGACACAAGAATGCGACTTAGACTGGCAAAATTTAAGCAATTAAATCGATCGCATGTCGGGGTAAAAGTCTTGGTGACTTAAGATCAAAGCATCCTAAAGGATGTCGTCATACCCCATTATATTATATATTATTATTTTTTTATTTTTTTATTATTATTATTTTTATCACGCAAGATAAGGACAAATAAGCATAGAAAAACATAGAATAGAGCATGTGATAGCACAGAAGATCAGGTAATGCACATATTACGGAAGATTCAACATGCCTAATTTTCCGACAAGGAATTGGAATCGTTTCTCATCCAAGGCCTTGGTGAAAATGTCGGCTAGTTGAAACTCCGTGTTCACAAAGTACATCTCTATCGTGCCTTTTTCTACGTGATCTTTGATAAAATGATATCTAATGTCTATGTGTTTTGTGCGTGAATGATGAACAAGATTGCAAGTAATGGCAATTGCACTCTGACTATCACTATATATGGGTATATTAGTTAGATTGTACCCATAGTCGCGAAGCTGTGTCCGCATCCACAGCATCTGTGAGCAACAGCTGGCGGCATCTACGTATTCTGCTTCTGCCGTCGAAGTGGACACACAGTTCTGCTTTTTGGATGACCAGCAGACCAGCTTTTCGCCTAGAAATTGAGCGCCACCGGACGTGCTTTTCCTGTCCATTCGGCAACCTGCATATTCAGCGTCAGTGTAGCCGATAAGTTTGAAATTCGTACCCTTTGGATACCATAGGCCAAGGGTAGAGGTGCCCTTAAGGTAGCGTAGAATTCTTTTGACCGCGAGCATATGGGATTCTTTGGGATCGGCTTGAAAACGGGCACACAAGCAGGTGGCAAACATGATATCCGGCCGGCTCGAAGTGAGGTAGAGAAGAGATCCAATAATACTGCGATACAGTGTGATGTCGACCGATTTACCAGAGGGATCGGCATCCAACTTGCAGCTTGGTGACATAGGAGTGCTGAGAGGCTTGCTCTGGTTTTGATGAAACTTCTTCAGAATATCCTTGATGTATTTTGTCTGACTGATGAAAATTCCATCATTGAGCTGCCTGACTTGAAGGCCTAAGAAAAATTGCATCTCTCCCATGTGACTCATCTCGAATTTGCTCTTGAGATCTCCAAACTTCTTGCAGAGCCGAGGATTTGTTGATCCGAAGATGATGTCGTCGACGTATACTTGGACGACCATCAGATCTTTTTCATGCCATTTAATGAAGAGGGTTGTGTCTATCGTACTTCATATGAATCCAGACTTCACGAGGAAATCACTCAGGACATCGTACCAAGCACGTGGGGCTTGTTTTAGTCCATAGAGAGCTTTGTCCAAGCGATAGACGTGATCGGGATGTTCTTGATCAACGAAACCATCCGGCTGAGCGACGTAGACTTCTTCTTTTAACACGCCGTTGAGAAAGACGGTTTTAACATCCATCTGATAGACTTTGAAGTCTTTGTGAGCCGCATAAGCCAGCAGGAGGCGGATAGCTTCGATACGGGCAACAGGAGCATATGTCTCGTCGTAGTCGATGCCTTCCTGTTGATTGTATCCCTTAGCAACTTGCCTTGCTTTGTTCCGGATCACTTCACCATCTTCATTTTTCTTATTCTTGAAAACCCATTTAGTTCCGACCACTGTTTTCCCATGTGGACGGGGTACCAAGGTCCACACTTGAAGACGTTCGAATTGATTGATTTCCTCTTGCATTGCGATTGTCCAATCCGGGTCTTGAAGTGTGTCTGCTACTTTGGCAGGCTCGTTTTGGCTCAGGAGGCAACTGAAAAGACTGTGTTGACGACGTGTCCTCACACCAACCGAAGGATCGCCAATTATCTGAACAACCAGGTGGCCTCCGTCCACTTGCGCTCATGAGGCACGACTGAAGTCGATGCGTCAGCCATCTGTGAATCTAGATTGCCTATAGTCTCCGATTGATTCTGAGGAAGTTCCAATACTGTACTTGGATTGATCGTCTCTGATGATACTTCCTCGATGACCACTGTAGGTTCTTCGATATTCTGTGGCAATTCTGAATTGGGTGGGGTAGAGTGTGAGATGAACTTGGTACGTCGGTCTCGTTCGGTGGAGAATCCATTGTAGGTGTAGTTGTGTATGACCGATATACCAGTTCGAAGAGAGAATCCAAGTCGTCTATTGCAAGTCTCGTTGCTTCGTCTGACACTGATCATAAAGTTCTTGCCATCTTCTGTTGGTTTTGTGCCAACAAACTACTGATTACGGGTTCTGAAATGTTGTCTTCAGAAGCCAACGGTTTGAGCACGGGTCCTGAACTGAATTGAGCAGGAACCAACGGGTTAGGCACGGGTCCTAGACTGAGTTGACCAGAAGCCACTTCTGCCACTTCGTGGAAAGTGACATTATAGCTTTCCTTAATAGTTCGGTTGGACTTGATGTATACTCGGTACGCTTTTGATGTTGAAGAATACCCGACAAATGTAGCTTCGAATGCTTTAGGGTCGAACTTTGCATGTTGCTCTCGGTCGTTCGCCACAAAGCACTTGCACCCGAAGACTTTAAGGAAAGAGATGTTGGGCACTCTATTATTCACAATCTCGTACGGAGTCTTGTTGAACCGTTTGTGAACTACCGTCCTGTTTTGAGTGAAACAAGCGGTATTGAATGCTTCAGCCCATAGAAAGTGTGGAAGTCCCGATTGGATCAGCATTGTACGAGCGGCTTCCACTACTGTTCGATTTTTCCTTTCAACGACCCCAATTTGTTGAGGTGTTTTGGCGGCTGAAAATTGTTGACTTATTCCAAGTTTCTGATAAAACTCACTGAGGTGACTGTTCTTGAACTCAGTGCCGTTATCTGTTCTAACAACTTGAATAGTCTGTTGCAGCAGGCTTTGAGTTGTGTTCACAAAATTGATAATCAAGTCACCGGTCTCATCTTTCGTTCGGAGGAACTTTGTCGACGTGTAGCGAGAATAGTCATCTAAAATCACTAGGACATACTTTCTTCCAGTGATACTCTGAGTCTGTATCGGACCACAGAGATCCATGTGAATTAGTTCCAGTGGTCGAGAAGTAGACGCAATTTGCTTGACATGATGAGATGCTCGCTTCATTTTTCCTAGGTGACATGCCGAATAATGATGCTCCCTTTGTAGTTGTATAGTTGGAAGACCGTGAACCAACTTTTTCGTAGAAAGAAGTTGGAGAGCTTTCATGTTTAGATGAGACAGTCGTTGATGCCATAGGCTGTTCCTCTATAAATCAATCTGAGAAATGAGGCATACAGCTGTCGAGGGACGCACGGACGTCAGGTTGATCGTGTAAAGATTGGATCTCCGAAGTCCTTGAAGGAGTTATGTGTCCTGACTATCCAAAATTCTGCACCGGTCAGCATGGAAGACCACCTGGAAGCCTTTGTC
This sequence comes from Craterostigma plantagineum, assembly GCA_027422505.1. Lineage (NCBI taxonomy): Eukaryota > Viridiplantae > Streptophyta > Magnoliopsida > Lamiales > Linderniaceae > Craterostigma > Craterostigma plantagineum. The sequence continues at coordinate 2,165,956 of JAPQWV010000055.1, forward strand.
ACAGAATTGGCCTATGCTGAACAAGTTATGGCGGAGGCCTTCGACGTATGAGACATCTTTGATGGTCAGATTCTTCATAATGATATCCCCAAAGTCCTAGAATCGGGGCTGAATCGTTGTTCCTAAATCTGACTATTCCGTTTGGTCGGTCTTTATAGTTGCTCAGCAGCTCTTGTTTACCAGTCATGTGTGTGGAGCAACCAGAGTCGAGGTACCACACATGATGGATCTGGGAAAAACAATTTAGAGAGCTTTAGGTACCCACTTAAGCATGGGTCCTCTCGGATTAGCAGATTTAATTTTGGGTTCAGATATGACTCCTAAATCTATTTCTGGAAGAGTCTTAATAATCCATTGCACTTTGGAGAAGTGGGTTTCGGTTTTGCCTCTATATGAGACTTGGCCCTTTTGGCTTTTGTCGTCCTAGGCGGAGATTTAGGAACCCATTTGGGTTGAACCTTATAGGGAAGGTTAATTTCAGCTCGTACAAATGCCTTGGAAGGTTTGACTGAGGAAAAGATCTTTTCTTGTGATAGTTTCCTAAGGTGCTTGGGGGATTTAATTTCTACGGGATACCTTAGGTGAGTACAGTCATGTAGGCCGCGATAAGCTTTCTTTATGGCTGGATCCTGTTTTCTACGAGTCTGCCTTATGGCATTTGTTTTAGAATGATTAGTAGTAATTTTCGAGGTAGAGCCTATTTCGAGATTTTCACTTCTATAGGTGATAGGCTGAAGTGAGCACGTAGAAGCAATTATTTTGAACGTAGAAATGGCTCTTTTATTACTACGAGTGTCTTTTATTTTGACAGAAGGAATAACATGTTCAAAAGCATTTAAATCCACTAGCTCCTTCTTTATTTTAGGACTAGACACTCTCGCCTTCGTAGTCGGTGCTGGCTCTACGCTCCTTGTGGACGTAGGTGAAGTAGAATTAGTCTTAGCACTTGTAATAGAATTATTAATGCTCTTACGTTCTTTTGAAGGCGATTTTTCTATTTTCACGCTTTTTATGATAGCGTGTGAAGAAGTTTGGGAGGACAGGGAAGCCTTGAGATTTTCCACCTCTTTAAAGAATTTTTTCTTTTCAGCTTCGAAATTCTCCCTTTCTTTGTCTAGTTTCGCCTGTGACTCCTCTATCTGTTTTATGATAGGGGGTTTGTAGAGAGAATTTTGATAATTAAACTTTTTGACTTCCTCGTAGTGTTCTTTAGAGTCAGGAAGTAAGACTTGAGCTAAATCACTGACAGGTGTTAAGGATGGTTTCCTATTTTTGTCCTTTTCAATTAGTTCATTATAGTCAAAGGGGATCTCAGGCCCATGTGAGGCTTGTTTGATGGATGAATCAAACGCATTTTCATACGTCGATTCCGTAATGTTCCAAAGAGAGGTTGCAGCTAAACCCATGTTCTTAATGTCATACATTTCTTTCTTTCGTAAAATACGTGGGTTAGTGTAATATATGCCTTCTATTGGATTATAAAACTCTATATCCTTGGGCTTGTTTAAGAATATCGTCTGTTCAGAGTGTCCCCTACGCGTAAGAAGATCATCTAATTTTTTAATTTTTGCATACAGCTTCCTGCGTTCCTTACTTAGGAGTGCATAATTATTTTCTACCGTCAGTTTGGCGGCTTGACAGGTGTCTAGATCCTTACTAAGCTCACTAACCTTAGCATTAGATGTTTCTAATTGAGCTTCTAAGTCAGTGATCTTAGAGGTAGCTTCGGTTATCCTACAATTTAACGTAGCTTTCTCGTTGAGATGCCTAACCAAACAATTGTAGTTATTTGCTAGCATATCTTCTAATTCTTTAATCTTTCCACTATGCTGTCCTAAAGGAGGTTGACTAGTCTCTCTAGAATGTAGACTCTTACTAAGTTCTTCTATTTTTGCACTAGAGCTTCTAAGTTCTGATTCGAGACTATATCTCATCTCCCGAGCTCTCTCAAGTTTGTTCTCTACTTCCTTTATACTTTTCTGCTCACGTTTCATGTTAGCATATTGCGTTTGATATGATTCTAACATGGTCAATAATGTGGAAGGAGTGACTACCTCATTTGAAGACGTGGATTCCGTATGAGTGGATGTTTCGGCATTCAATTCGTTGTCGAGACTGGCCATGAGGGCTAAGTTCTATTCTTCGGAGCTCGATGTGTCTTCGAGCTTTTGTTCCTGTTCGGCCATGTGAGCTACTCCAGCTTCTTTCTGTTTTGTCAATTGAAGCTTCCTGGAGTAGTAGTTTGCATCTCTCTTCTTCGGGAGCGTGCACTCTCTGGCGAAGTGACCTGCTTTGCCACAGTTAAAGCATTTGTTAGTCTCTTTGGTATTCTTAACCTCGGAACTCTCCGGAGCACGTTCTGTTCTTGGAGCTTGTAGTCCGAAGTCTGTTGGCTGAGGTTGAAGACTTCTTCCTGAAGTACTTCTTGCTCATCATTTGTCCAATGAGAGCTAACTGCTTTCCAATGGCTTTTATGTTCGGCTCGATGTCGGAGTCCGATTCTCCTTCTGACTCTGATGATGAAGGTGGCCTAACGATCTTATCCTTTCTTGGTCTTGTGCTCCTCTTCTCCGAGACTACGGCAACCGTGTCATCGGTTTGTTTGCCTTTCTGCTCTTTGATAATCTCTCGGATATCATCCTCATGCTGAGCGAGATTATCGAACACGGCATGGACATCCAACTCCTCTAGATCTTTATTTTGTCGTATTTGTGTGGATATTTTCTTTCATTCCGTGGGCAGAGAAGTTAGAAATCTTATGTTTGTTTCCATGTTTGTCTTTGTTATTTCTATCTTCCTCATCTCGTTGAGAAGAGTGAGGTATCGTTGGTAGATGTCGTATAGACTCTCCTCCGGCTTTGCTTTGAAGGAGTCGTAAGCAGTGAGAATGTTCGCCTTCTTGGCCTTTATGCCAACTTCCATCCTTTGCATCATCCTATGCAGCTCATCCCACATCCCCTTAGCTGATGTAAGGCTGTCTATTTGTCTGTATATATCGTTGGGGATGCCCTGCATAAGGTTATTCATGGCTACTAGATCAGCCTTAGCTCGAGCTCTTTCCTCCAAAGAGTATTCTCTAGGCTCCTTTAGTCGCCTAGAAGTTGGAATTACTGGAGTAGCTGATTCGTCCTCGGGTACATGAACCCAGAACTGTGCCGGTCCCTCTTCAAGGGACTGCAGTGATTTTTGGCTTGATCCTTTAGAGCTATGAAATTCAGGAAGCGGCTTCTCCACACTGTGTATTCGCCTCTTTGCAAGATCGGCGGACGGTTGTCATTTCCGAGTGAGTATGCATCCATGTTTGTATTATAGTAGTCGAGTTGTTGAAGGATCTTCGTTGATTGTTTTGAGAGTTGAAGACGATGTAAAGTGTTTCACAAGTGATGAAATTTGTTAGTAGCGTTTGATTCGAAGATTAGTTCGAGAATTATTTTCGATTCAATCTTTAAAGTATGATCGAAATTAATTTCGTCGATATAGAAACTGTTTACTGTTCTCGTGTGAGAAAGTTTGTCAGCGAAATATTTTACGAGCGAATTAAATTGCTCAAAATCGTTCAGTCGAGAAAAGTTTCCTGATCGTGAATTTATTTCGATCGTAAAGAAACAGTACGTTGTAAGTTTCTCGACAAGTAAAAATAAATCCGTTGACTAGAAAAGTTTCTCGCGTATAAATGATTTATGCCTGGTCAAACGTTAAAAGGTTTGACTGAAAAAGTTTTTCGAGTGGAAGTTATTACGCATGCAAGGTCAAAATTGGTCTCACTCGAAAAAGTTTTTCGCTGGATAATGCTCGAGAAATATTTCTAACTAAAATCGTTTCTGCTGATGACGATTATAGCGCTGACTTCGTATTCTGACCGAGAAAAATTCTCGCGCTAAGTTTATCGATCGAGAAACTAATCCGATCGCAAAACCTAGCGAGAAAAATTTGAGCAATCGAGAAAAATTCACAGAATACAATTAACACAGATTCGAGCAAAAACGAATAATCAGATAGTGAAGTTTGAGGTAATTGCTCGCAATCAAGTACTAATCACGCACGAACAAGCAATTAAACACGTTATGAAGCAAAATATATCGAATTTGATCAAAATCAGAACGTGTTCTTCATGTTCTTCGTCAACAGTAAAATTTCAGAATCAAATTAATCAAAATTCGAAGTTCAAACTGCTACTGATCTAGTCGCAATGATCATTGATCACATAATCTAGCACAATGATCATTGATCACATAATCTAGCACTGAAACATCAAATTCAAGTCAATTAAGCACAGAATTAAGCTATTGGATCGAAAAACTTTTCGCGCCAAATCTGTTCTTCGATGGAACAGTGTTCGAAATAAAATTTCGATCCAATTCTAACTATTTACGATCAAAACAGAACGAATCTGCTCTGATACCAATTGTTAGGTCCTCAGATTAACAACTCTACTATCCTAGGCTAGAATTCATAGTAATTCGATCGCTTAGAATTCGATCGGAAAACTCAAGTTAAGAACACGAGAGAGAATTCAATTAGAGTGAGAAAGTTACTGTTCTTTCTCTCTCTAGAAATCGAATTGCAAGCCCTTCGGATCAATTCTCTAAACTTTTTCTTTTCAACTCAATTCATTTACAAGTATTTATACCAAACAAGCTTGGTTTAAATATCAAGCTAGTCCTTAATCTAAAGACTAATACAAATAATGCCCCTAGTTACAAGGACAACTAATGAAATCAAGCACAATTACAAATGATATTCTACATCAATCTACGTCACGAATAGATTTCACTGACATAAGACTGATTCGTTACTTAAATTAGTCAGTCTAAGTCGCACTCTTGTGTCTAAAGGTCATTAGTTTGTTTCACTAGACACAAAGCCACTTTACATAAGTGAGGATTCTGGCCTTTTATTTTTCCTTTCTATGGATTTATTCTTGAGCGAGTCACACATCAATTGCTTATCTTAACTAGTGGTTCCTGGCTTCATACTCGCCTTTGCGCTAATTTCGTAGGAAGATGATTAGAGCACTTAGGAAATTCCTCACTTGGCCTTACACATAGAAAATAGCATCCTTGAAATTTTTCCTCTAGTCATCCCTTTTGAGCCTTCTCCGATATCCTTTTCTTCATTTGTATCCCGATCAAGCCTTCAACCGTAATTCATAAATTTCGGTGGATTGCATAAATGAGAAAAGGAGGGGGAGAAAAGGCGACAAACAAAAAAGAAAAAAATGATGACAAAAGGAGATGGGAAAACGCACACGAGTAATCCTCAACGCACAATAAATTGTCCAAACGAACCTGCCTTCCTAATTATTGAAATCTTCTAGAAATCTTAAGAAGAGGGTATAGATCTTGCTATGAACTTCTCCATCGATAATCTCGTACACTCGTCAGAACGGCTAGAAAGAGGAGCACCCCGAAGTGAACTTGTCCAACGATAATCCGGTCTTATATCGAGACAATGAGAAGAGGAGCACGGCCTTGGGTTTGAATTCCATAACTACGAACTTCTTCAAATCGATAATCTCTGAAACCTCACTAGGGATTAAGAGAAAAGGAGCGCGGTGTCGGCCCAGGAACAAACGAGAAGAACTTCGCCTTAGATAATCTTTCAGCCTCGTTGAGAAGCGGAGCTTCAGCTTGAGCAAGTGTAGAATAAAATGAAATAAGTTTAAGGATGGATAAGATCAAAATGCATGTGAAGAAGACGACGGAGAAAAGGAAGAAAATCTTTAGTCTACAATTCCAAGATAATCCTTCCCTCCTAAGTCAAGAGCCATATTAAAACCATGTACAGTCTCTATGATTTCAAATCGACGGTCTTGCGCATAGGTGAAAGATTAAAAACGCCTCGATCACAGGTAAATTGACTTAATATTGCTTGTGTTGACTTGAGTGATATAAATATAAAAGTCCCAAGTAAAAATAATCGAGTGCTAGAGTGAATGTAGTGAGAGTTGTCGAAATGGATCATACTGTGACCTTAGGACTCTTTAGTTTGATGACATGACTTGACAGCATATGATCTTTTCAAGTGTCGTGTGAAATTTTTAGGCGTGGCAATGATCGTAGCAAAATAATGTGACCCCATACTATTAAAAATATTAATATGCTTACGAAGGAAAAAAAATTATTAATTTTAAATTAACATATAAAAGATAAGACGCACATTCTGATATGCAAGTTTAATTTGCATTTACGCTGAAATGATTAAATGCGATTTTACTTGTTTATGCTCATACCCTCGCGTAACATTTTGAATACATGATTTGAGGACCATGTATCCAAGTGAAATTGTTTAAATTGCGCGTTACTCATTTAGTATGTGCCAATTGATTCTATGTGTTTTCATGTTAAATCGTTTTAGGTGAATCATTTGAGGGCGAGCATATACAATAATATTGCTAAACTCCAAACTTGCTTGATGTTCTTTCTCTAAGTTTTGCAGACGCAAAGAGGAGGACTTCACGAATTATTCCGGACTTGGAGTATACGGCATTATATAAAATTTTGAATGGTTAAATCATTTGATCTCTAACGTGTTTTTTGATTTTGATTTAACAAATTTTTCAGAGAGGCACCGAGCCTAATTGGTAAAATTGCTTCCAAAATTAACTCAAATATTCTCGAAAATTTACTCTAAGTGTTACAGGTTTTCGATGATCAAGCCTTGGAGCCAGTTGTCAGCTCAAAAATTACAGGGAGTTAATTGCATTCAATATTATATTTAGGGAGAGCAATTATGTGGTTTACTCTTAAACTTAGGATCAATCTGAAATACATAGAAAAACTTACGATCAAGAAATTCGGGCGAATTTTGCAATTTTCAATCGCAGTTTCTCGAGCAAAAATTGATTTTGGGACAAAGTTGTAATTTTCGCCTTCATATTGACGAGCGAAGATTAAATAGGAACCAAATGATTTTCGATCGGAATAGTGGAACGAAAATTAAATAGTAACCAAAGAAAATTTCTCGATCGTAAGTTTCTCGATCGTAAACAGCAATGGTCTTAAATTCACTAAGTCTCGCAAAATGTCTAATCAGCCCAATTAACGAAATCATTGCCTGCAGTCGAAAAGATGAACGTCAAAATCCTTCAAATCTTTCGACTTTTCCTCTGATTTTCGTCTTTAGAAGGTAGATTTGACTTCGTTTAGGGAATATCGTGTATTTAAACTCATTTGCATCTGTATTGTGATATATTTCGCATGATATTGTGTTCATTTCTCGTTTGTTCATATTCTGAGAAGTCGAATGCTTATTTGCAGTAGTTAAAGACCAACCTGTTAGCATAATCTAGGTTTAATACTGCATGTTATGATTTCGAAGTTTATTGATCGTTTTAAGGTAGATTATTTTCATTCTGCGTTATTTGAGATCGATTGAAAGTAAGACCAAATCTGGGATATCATAGTTTGAAGGCGTCGAAGAACTTTTTCGCTCGCAAACAGTGTCAATTGAATTACAATCGAGAAATTGAATTTAGCATTTTATGCGAGCAAAATGATTACTGAACGAAATAGATATAATAGGTGCAAAATAAGTTTTAAGCGCAAAACTTACAGTCGCAAACAGTAATTTCGATTTCAATTTCAATCTTGGTCGAGAATTTTAGCGGCGATAAAATTAATTTTTCGACGATATAATTTCTCGATCGCAAACCTGCACAGTGATGATTTCATTCGATCGAAAATTTTATCGACGAGTCACCAAGTTTCTCGATTGTAAATTCCATAGCGCAAAACTATTTTAAAATCAAAATACTTTCTCGCTCGAAAACTTTCACTGTATTCACACGCGAAAAATTTCTCGATCGTAAATTTACCCAGAAATCTCATTTCACAATCGTAAATTTACACGGAAACTTTTCTCGATCGAAAAATTTCTCGACTACAGTATCGTACCTTAAGTTCAAAAACATAGAAAATTTTCTAAGTCCTTTTCACTGTAGCTTTCAATAGCGAATAAACTTTTTCTCGATGCAAATTAAATCGGAGAATTGCATTTATAATTTGCACTAAGGCAATTCAATTGAGAACTTCAATTCTCGCGCCATAAAAAACACGGAGTGAACAGTGCTTAAAAACACCTAGAAAAAATTTCGACTAAACCTCTGTAAGATCAACATACTTATGTCGAAATAAAAATTTCTATTCACCATTCACTTCGTGTGATCCTTGTGTAAATTTCATCATATCAATTCCGCATACATTCAACCATGTTGTGACTCGATACATCATTATGGTTTAATATATATTGAATTTCGACTCGAATTAAAATCTTGAACTAATGATTTAAATTTCTTATGTGTATTTCAGATGGATCACTATCCTGCATACAACCACATATACGACAAGAATCTATACCTCAAGGTGCAGGACACCAACTCTCAACTCGACCTGACTACCTTCAGGTGTCCGGACGAGATAATCCTGTCCATGTTACAAGGCCATCCTCTGTGGAATGCTCTGACGATGATGGCGTCAGTATCGATGGTCTATCTCCAGCAATTCTGGGGAAGAATTATGAGTCTCATAGTAGAGGGCAACTACCGGTTTACCACGGTGGTTGGGACGAGACACATCAGCTTCAGCAAGGATGATTTTGGTCTCTTCTTGACTTGCCATCCAGCCCAAACTACGACCCTCTGCCTACTGATGCAGAAATGGTGCGTGACTTCCTCCACATGGGATACCGACCACCTCTCACTAAGCTTGCTCAAGTTCAGAGCAATGGCATCCCTCATCCGTGGAAGACAGTTTTTGGGATAATCAATAAGTGTCTGTCACCAAAGCACGAAGGGTTTGATAAAGGCAACGACAATATTCTGAGGATTTTCCATGGAGTCGGCTTCTCGCAGAATTACGATTTCGCTCAACTGCTCTGGAATGAACTAGCCGAGCAGATCAGACAGAAGGAAAACAAGCGATCAAAGAATGTTCCCTATGCCTGGTGGTTCAATGTGATCATTGCCAACCTCATGGAGCTCCAAGACAATATTCCACGTCTGCCTCCAGGAGGGAACTATCAACCACCACGACTCAAATTCTTCCACAACCCCAGCTCATTGATCTGATACAACCATCGATGCCGATCCCGTTTGAGCTTGTTCGTCCTGTCGACCCCGCGGGAGACGAATATCAGAGATACTGTCGGGAACATCATCTCATTGAGCAGATGATTCGAGGACCCCCACAGATTTCCAAGTGAGCCCTCAACAACAAAAACACTCCAGCCCTGGGGACACGTTGATTGATGTAGTGGCCAAGGAGTTAGAGCAGGAGCTTCCAACTCAGGACGAACAAATACCTGAGGTTGATGCCACGTTGATCGATGCTATGGCAGCATAGTAGGAACAAGAGGCTTCTGCAGAACCACTCGAGGTGGATGTGCCTGTCCACGTTGGCGTGCTCGAAGAGACCATTGAGGGGTTCTTCAACATGTAGCACAGCCCGAGGCAGATATGGGGCAAAGCTCACTTCCACAAGTGACGGAATAGGCTCGTGAGGACGTTGCGTGTGAACCTTCTCCTCACACAGCCACCTCATCAGACACGGGGTCCGATAAGGAGACAGATTGATAGGACGGACTCCCAGACGACTCAACATACAACTCGAGTCCCTTTTCACCACCGTCACCACCACATCGGACACCACACCGATCACCTCTTCAAGTGCTGCGACCACTTCTTCGCTCAATCTTGAGCCGCAACACAGCCTACCAGTGTCTGGTTCGCAGGTTGACATCGATCCTGCCGTAACACCCATAGAGGAGAATCTCCAAGATTCGACTCAAGAATTGGGTGGAAGTCTCGAACAGTCACAAAGTGACTCCGAGCCAACCTGAGGAGCGGGTATTAGCACTAGGGTTGTCAACAGGCGACATCAGTCGACCTGGTCCATCTACGACGGAGGCGTCCGTCCCATTCATGACAGAAGACCGACATCAGACCGCTCTCTCCGAGGCATTAAAGTCCTTTGAAGATAAGATCATGGAGAGTGTGCGTACAGCAATCGAGACGTCGCGCCAAAATTGTGGGAAAGCACTCGTCTTGGAGCCGTCTTCCTCACAACTCATCCTCACACCCGTACAACCCACACGTACCACACCCGTCCCCACACTCATCCTCACCCACAACCTAATCAACCCCGCAACAGTACCTATTAGCGACCTCCACTCCATCTTAGTCGCCCGCCTCCCAGAGCTGACCACTCGAATGCCGGAAGAAGAAGACCTCTTCCACCGTCTCGTTGACCATCCTGACCCGACCGAAACCTGTCGAGGCCATGGCTCTCACTCCAAATGCCGACATGATGATCCAGATGATCAAGGTCATCATGAGGGGTAGAAGAGGCCTCATATACAAACACGAAGCCAAGGACGAAGCTCGGGCGCGATGCAGACAAGCGCTGGAACCGCTGAAACCACACAACCCACTACCCAAACAACCACCACCACGCACCGCACCACTCTAACCCAAACCGAAATCGACCCACCATCCTTCACCCTAAGGACGCCTCCGCCCACACCAATGACCCTCACAAGACCCTTGCTTCCGCAAGAAGAAGCAAGTGCCGCTATGCTTGTGGCCCTAGCAGCTACTCAAGCGACTTCCTCAATTGCTCCAGACCAACCGGGAACTTCTGGCCATGGTGTCAATCCGCACGAATTCCTAGATAAGTACATCTTCGAAGGACAGTGGATGCCCGATGAAGCTCAAAGACAACGCATCAGGGACGTTCGACAGTTCCTCCAAGCAGCTTCGGTTGACTTAGTCTTAATTGAAGACGAAAAACTTTGGGAAGGTGAAAACCGTGAACAAGTTCCCGCAAGGCTTCCAGAATTAAATGCGCAACGAGCGGCCTCGCCTACAAGACAAATGCCTGGAACCGTTCGCATTGCTACGCAGTGGGAAAACATAAGGATTGAGATCCCATTCCTGGAAAAAGTTCGTCAAAATATTTGGAGGTCACCGAACAAGATCAAGAGGCCGAACGAGTTCGAGCTCAGAGGCATCTATCACTGGGAGCAGCAGAAAAGGATGAGCTATCATGGATGCGGACCCAACGCGGACCCGATGTGAGGCTGCGGATTCCTAAGGAGCGGCTGAAGAGTCACTTTAAGGAATTATCCCCGATTTGTCAGCTATTCAGCGTCTACTGCAGTAAAGGTAATCTTCCAACACCGTACTACGTGATAGAGCGGATAGATCGAACTCGAGAAGAACTATGCGAGAGTGACCTACCCTATCTTCCTGCCAAGGAGGTGTACAAGCTCTACCAACTCTATGTAGAGAAGTACAAGGGTCCTCAAGGCATTATCAAGAACGAAGGACTCGAGGGACTCTACCGATTCATGTTGTGACAAGTCAAGTACTCTGCCGTACACGATCTTCAGATGGCTCTAGAGAGCAATATGTAGAAGGTCAACATGATGGCCCCGCTCAATCAAGGAACTGAAATTGAAGGGCTTCCAAGCAATCATGTACACATCAGCTCAGTCCTAGGCATCACCTACCACAATCCAATCGCTAAGAAGATAAGATTGATGCTGAAGACTGAGATACATAAGTTTTGCGATGGAACGCTCAAGGTGATCAGGCAGAACATAGAGAAGAGATTGGAAGAAATCAATCGAAGTTAATTTCATACAATTGTAATCGAATTCCTTAATATTTGAGTCTAGGATCTTAGATGTTGATAATCGAGGACCTAACACTCATCAAGCATATCATCTAGCCTAGGAATCGGATGAAGATACTTAATTGTAAAATTATTAACAGCTCGAGAATCTATGCACATACGGCACGTACCATCTTTCTTTGGGACGAGAATTACCGGGACAACGCATGGACTAAGGGACTCGCGGATTAACCCTTTCGAAAGCAACTCCTCAACTTGTTTTTGTAACTATTTTGTCTCCTCCGGATTTGCAGGATAGGCGGGTCCGTTCGATATGGGTGATCCAGGTAGGAATTTAATCTAGTGCTCGATCCCTCTAATCAACGGTAGCTGGTTTGGCATTTCATCGGGCAAAACATCTGCAAAATCTTTCAAAACATCCACTTTCCAAAGGTATGGAATTCGAACGATCATTAGAAATAACGTCGCTAAACAAGAGAAGGTAAATTGGTTTGTGAGAAGCCGTGGCCCTATCAACATCTCTCACGCTAGCGAAGAAAGCGCCATTTTCCTCACACGCTTTCAGCTATTTTCTCATATTCTTTTCTTTTTCTTTTCCCTCATCTTTTTCGTTTTTCTTTCCCTCACTCGCTTCTTCTTTCTCTAATCTCGTGTTTCCTTTTTTGCTCATCTTGACCTGCTCTTTGTAAACTTGTTGTGGTGTCAATGACACAAGCGTGTACGTCTTATTCATGTGGACGATCTTGTATTTATTCGTCTTCCCCTTATGTTCAACGTCACGATCAAACTCACAAGGATGTCCAAGTAATATATGACCAGCACTCATTGGCACAACATCGCACAAAACATAATCTTCGTACTTGCCGATCGAGAACTTCACTAGAGCTTGTCGATTGACCCTTATCTCGCCACTATCGTTCAGCCACCATAACTGATATGGAGAACGATGTCTGATCAATGGTAACCCAAGCTTCTCCACAAGGTATGAACTAACACAATTAGTGCAACTTCTGCCATCAATTATCATCACGCATACCTTTTCTTGGACCTTGCATCGGGTGTGGAAGATGTTATGTCTTTGTGAGTCGTCCTCTTTTACTTGTACGTTCAATGTTCTCATGGTAACAAGACCCCAACCAGATTGAGAAAGATACAAAGTCACACAAAGGCTAAAGTAGGAGTCCAAAACCACAACAAGCGACAGGTTCCTAGCACCAGATGTAGTACTAGCAGGGCAGCTGGCTGTTGTGCAGGGCAAGCGCAAGGCGCACAGCAGATGACAGATCACAAGGAAAAGCATCAAGCGGAGAGAGGGAAAATGCACAAGATGCATCCGCACACTGGTCGGGGAAACGGGCAAGAACATAACAGATCCTAGTCATGCAGACTGTAACCCCGTATGCGCAAAATGCCGAAGTCCATCCCGAGATAACGCAGTGCGAGGGAGAGCGAGCCATATCTCAAACACGTACAGAGCCAGACCACCCCCGAGGGCCAAATAAAAGCCAAAACCTGCCAAGCAACAAAGAAACGAGGGGGGAGAGGGGAAGGGGTGAGAAGGAACAACGACAAGAGAGTGTTAAAGAAGGGAAAAAGCGAGAGTTGAGGGAGGAGATGAGAAAGCCAAGAGATAAGAAAAAGAGAAAGAGAAAGAGAGACTCCCAAGTCATTCCATGATATTCACTAGACTCGACGCATAGCGCAAGATTGTAGCTTGTATTTGTGAGGGAGTGTGGATAGTCGAACACTTAAGAGTGCCTCAATATCAGCGACTATTCGCTCAGGTGGTCGGTGAAATCCCTCGCGCCATCTTCTATTCCGTTCCGACCAAAGGTGGTAGTCCAATGAAGCAAGGGCGTGGCGAGGCCCCATCGTGGCAAGATGCTTTCCGCGCCATCTTCGAGCAGCCCAATGAATACCTTCAGAGCAGTCCCTGTAAGGCCAACCAAAATGCATGTGGTTACATAATAAATTAAGGCAACATCTAGAATAAATACATTCGAAGAACAAGTGTCGAGCTGTCTCCACGAGATCTGAATCGCAAAGAAGGCAGACGGACGTTCCCGCCGCCATTGCGACCCACGGCTTGTCTCTAGTAGCTAATTTGTCCCTAATAGCGAGCCAAAGCATGAAATCGTGTCTAGGAATGGAAAGAGGCGAAGTCTTTCCCTGGCTGAGTAGGTAGTGAAACGTAACGTTTGATGAAGTAGACCGAGTAGCTTCTGCACAAATCAGTCCAGAACCCGAACTTCTACGAGAGTTGACAAAGGATCAACCAAGCACCTCCTCAGTGGGAAAACCTTCAAAATCATTACATTGAGTGACATGGAACTCGATCTCTTATTCGAGGATCTCTTCTCTAGGCCGTCGCCACCCTCTGCTCCAACAACTTATGTAGCACCAGGAAATAATGATTCTGCATAGACTAGCAATGACAATTCCCCTCCAATGATGGAAAATCTTCACATTGATGACGACAGTGAACTCCCAACTGATACTGAGATCACCTCCAGCCCAGCCGCTAAAACACCTCAGCCCTCTGATTCGATAATAGAAATTTCTTCTGGAGAGTCAGTACTACCTCAACCTGGAGAGAAATGGAACATCAGACTGATCAAAGTGAAGAAGCAATACATGATACAAATGCAGTTGGATCATCACAACCTAATACAAGAAAGTGGACCCGAGCACACCCAAACTCACAAATAATTAGGGACCCTTCCACTGGTGTAACAACTCGAGCATCAACGATAAATGAAAGCATCTATTCTTGCTTTCTCAGTCAAAAGAAGCCCAGCAAAGTAACTGAAGCACTCGCCGACCCAGATTGGATAATCGCAATGCAGGAGGAAATCAATCAGTTTGAAGGCTGAAAGTCTAGAACTTAGTACCTAGACCGGTTGGGAAAACTATCACAGGGACTAAATGGGTGTTTAAGAACAAAAAGGACGAGCAAGGAGTTGTTATTCGAAATAAAGCCTGGCTGGTTGAAAAAGGATACAATCAGCAGGAATGAATCGACTTTGATGAGACATATGCTCTAGTCACAAGAATTGAAGCCATCAGGATTTTCTTAGCTTTCGCTGCACACAAGAACTTCACAGTCTACCAGATGGATGTCAAAACTACATTTCTCAACGGAATTTTGATGGAAGAACTCTTTGTATCTCAGCCTGAAGGTTTTGTGAGCGAACAACTCCCACACCACGTCTACAGACTCGATAAAGCTCTCTATGGACTTAAACAAGCTCCCATAGCCTGGTATGAGGTCCTCTTGGATTTTCTCATCTGCTCCGGCTTCACAAAAGGGAAGATCGATACGACTCTCTTTATCAAGAAGGACGGCTCTGACATTATGCTGGTACAGATTTACGTCGACGACACCATCTTCGGCTCGACGGACTCAAGAATGTGCAGGAACTTTGGAGACCTAATGAAGCAGAAATTTGAAATGAGTGTGATGGGCGAACTAAGCTTCTTCTTAGGCCTCCAGGTTAAGCAGCTTCACGATAGAATCTTCATCAGTCAATCCAAGTACATTCACAACATACTCAAGAAGTACAACTTGGACAACTCAAATGCTGCAAGCACTCCCATGTCCACCTCATGCAAACTTGATGCAGATTCGTCAGGAAAATATGTTACCAAACGATTTATCGAGGCATGATAGGATCCATGCTTTATCTCACGTCCAGTCGACCTGACATCATGTTCGCCACGTGTCTCTGTGCTCGCTTTCAAGCTGATCCAAAGGAGTCTCACATGCTCGCCGTCAAGAGAATTTTCAAATAACACAAGGGAACTCCGAATCTAGGTCTATGGTACCCAATGGAGTCAAACTTTGAACTCGTAGAATACACAGACGCCGATTACGCGGGATGCAAGCTGGACAGAAAGAGCACCTCTGGAGCCGCTCAACTTCTCGGGGTTAAACTCGTAAGCTGGTCATCTCAAAAACAAAATTGTGTCTCAACTTTGACAGCAGAGGCGGAATATGTCGCTGCTGCAAGTTGTTCACAAATTTTGTGGATGAGAACCAAGCTACGAGATTTTGGCATATCGTTAAATCGTATTACCATTTTTAGTGACTCAAAAGTGCTATAGCTATAACAAGTAATCAAGTATATCACTCACGCACAAAACATATAGACATTAGATATCACTTTATCAAGGAACATGTAGAACAAGGTAATATCGAAATGCATTTTGTTCACACAGATCTTCAACTTGCTGACTTCTTCACTAAGGCATTGGATGAAAAGCGATTCCAATTCTTGGTATCTAGGTTAGGCATGTTGAACCGTAAGTCATGATCGATTGTCCCTACATGAACCTGATATTATGTAAATAGGTCACTTAATTTTTCTCTATATGTAAATAGGTCCCTACAAGTAATCCTACTATCATATCTACGGGGAGTCTGGAAAAATTATGCACTAATCTAGGGGAGTCTTTGAACACCTTGCACAAATTAAGGGGTAGTTTCGATGATCTCTCACCAAATTTTCTTTCAACTCGAAATGTAGGGTAAAATCTTGAGATAGTCATTTCTATTAACCTTAAGTCAAAATTTTTCTCGGCGATTCAAAATTCGATCGAAACTGAAATATATAAATATTTAAAATCTTTTCTCGGCGAAACTGACTATCGCCTGAAACTCGTTCAAATTCGATCAAAACTGAATATTCAAATACTTAAAATCTTTTCTCGGCGAAACTGAGTATCGCTCGAAACTCATTCAAATTCGATCGAAACTAAAACATTCAAATATTTAAAATCTTTTCTCGGCGAAATTGAGTATCGCCCGAAACTCATTCAAATTCGATCGAAACTAAAATATTCAAATACTTAAAATCTTTTCTCGGCGAAACTGACTATCGCCCGACACTCGTTTAGATCGAAACTGAAAGTTTAAACCCTTTTGTTTTACACGGCGACACAGATCATCGTCCGAAACTAATTCAATTCAATCGGAACTAAAAAATTTTAACCCCTTTGTAATATGTACTCAGCGAAACTGAGACTCGCCCGAAACCACTCTTGATCGAAACTCATCCTATATATATAGTGTTTCGTCCGAAACTCAGTCTTTCCTCATCGATTGTCCCATATTTACTTTCAAAATTTCTCTGCAATCACACGCAAAGCTCGTCACCGTCACAAATAAACTCTGGTGTTTGACAATTATTGCAGCACAAAACTCACTATTGGTAAGGAAAAACATACAATCTGCAGTTTTTAACTGATATTGTTCTCGTTTTTGCAGGATTCACATATTAGGGTTTGAGTGAGCTCGCTCAAATCGCTCTCAAATTGCATTTCGATTCAGCTTTCATTCGCCCGAAACTAACCCCTGATTCAATTTCACATTACAATCGGCCTATCATATCTCACTGTAGCACTTAACATTCGCACGAAACTGATTTAAAATGAGACTGTGAATTTTAATCAAGCGATTCAATACTTCCGGCCGAAACTGACGTTTATAATTTACCATGATTATTGCCCGATTGAAAACTCTTGCCTGAAACTCAATAACACTGTGATTTGAATTGCAAATTGAATCTTGACCGAAACTGATTTACAATGTGATTTGAAACTAAGATCGTCCGATGAAAAATGTCGCCGATTGATTGACTCAATTTCAATTTTTCTTCCTCTTGGCGAACTTTATTCAAAATCTTATCAAAATTTCTCTAAGTCCTAAAGTATTACAACATTTAACTTTGACTCGTATTTTACATTATCTTTCCAAGCGTTGTAATGATTGGTTCTTACTAATCCTTTGATCTTATCTTACAGATATATTAAAATGGTGCGACAGATTGATGAGATTTTTGCTTCAAAGGATTGGGCACAGAGACACCCAACAACCTCCAACTAGACTTTGACAACACCTCGTGCCCAGATCCTATCATTGTCAAAATTCTAGCAAACCACCCTCTAAAAACAACCCTCAATATCACCGAGTGTGTCCCACAAGTATACGTACAACAATTCCGGTTCAGTCTTCAAAACCCAACAAATAACCCAAAAACAACCCGTCTCTCCGCTAAAATCGACAACACCATTGTCGTTTTTACCCCAACCATTCTTCGCTTCCTACTAAACCTACCATACTCACTACTATATGATACTCATCCCTCTAATGACCTGATCAGAGACTTCCTATTCATGGACCACAAACCTAACGCTCGAAACTCCATTCACTTCCCTAACTTCACGGAAAAATATATTCCTGGCCCTGGAGGACCCTCTTTCTGATCATCAACAAATGTCTCTCTCCGAAGCACGTTGGGTCCGATCAATGCA
Source organism: Craterostigma plantagineum (assembly GCA_027422505.1). Lineage (NCBI taxonomy): Eukaryota > Viridiplantae > Streptophyta > Magnoliopsida > Lamiales > Linderniaceae > Craterostigma > Craterostigma plantagineum. Next base: position 2,183,901 of record JAPQWV010000055.1, read on the forward strand.
ACTGCAACATCATGCTGATCTTCCATGGATCGTCTTCAACAAAAATTCTGATGTCACACAATTGCTATGGACGGGCATCCTTGATCAATTACGAAGGCGAGGTCTCGAATCCATGAAGCCAGTACTTCCTTACCTACGGTGGCTCCCTGTCATCGTCCAACACTTCGTGGATCTTCATCCCAAAATAGAGCGCCGACCCAGGACCGAGGGCTATCAAACTCCGAAGCTCATCAAAATACAACCAACAAAGAGCAAAATCGATCAGGAGGCCATGATCCTACCGGATTATCTACTTTGACTCCTTGATCAAACGGACCCGGAGCTCCTAAAATACCTTCGAGCCAACAACCTTGATGATGTTCCCATGGTTCAACACATTTGAACCTAACCCAAGGACAAGCCAACCCTCACAGTCAAATATAAGTCTAGGAAGCTCTTCATCCCCAAAGCCAAAACAAAAGAGAAATCCAAAGGGGATGACAGAAGCAGTCAACAAGAACGGCGTACAAAACACAAACACGACCGTCTTCCTCAATCCACTAGTCCACAAACAAGCCGGACCAAGCCAATAGGTGCAAGGGACGACTTTGTCTTCCCCCGACTTTGTCTAGTGCCCTTACGATCCATAATTTTTACATTTTCTAGGACACTTACTCTCATTTTTGTACCTCTAGATCTTACTGATCTAGACCGAACGCTCCATAACATCTCCGTACTAGAATCAAGTACAGAACAGAGCGGAAGACCCAACGTAGTCAACATCACAGCAGCTACGGACTTGGGCCATCGATCTGAGTCTGTCTCAGTATTGATGTCAACGGTGTGCCTAGGTGGCACTGGTTGTTTAAGTTCTGTACAAACAGGCGGCACATCAGTACCTTCTACTGCTGTTGTGATGCGGAACGTCTTCGTGACTCCGCCAGGTTATTTTCCCCGTTCGTGACGGAGGCCAGGCTAAATTATCGCCTCGCTGAGTTTGCAAAAGGCCGCGAAGACTCCATCATGACCCAAGTGTACAGCGCAATTGGTACATACTCTCGAGACAAAGGCAAAGCCGCTGTCGCCGAAGAAGCACCGTCTCATGCCAATCAATCTCCTGACTCTTACGGCGGCACGTGGAACGTTCCAATCATGGAACTCATCGAAGTCCTACTGGCCAGACTCCGCACTGCGCCAAAGCTCATCGATTATGAAGCGGAGGTCCTCAGACGTCTCGAGCTTCCATTCAAATCACCCAACACAGACGAGGCCCAAACATCACATCAACCACGTGACGACCCTGACGGTGAGGATCATCTCGAGGGGGAGAAGACACGAGACAAAGGGCCTCAACCTCAACAGCCGCAACCAATCGTCACCAAAACACCTACCCAAACCACAAAATCTACCCGAACTACTACGAAAACAACCCAACTGACCTCCTCACCAGCCATGAGTCTCTCACTGCCTAGCCTCACAAGTCTAAGAACCTCCTCCGATCCTCTATCCTCACCTACTTTATCCCTTCAGTCAAATGAACCAATGATATCTCTCGAAACACTTTACAATCCACACACAATGGTAGAAAACTATATCTTCAACGACGAATGGTTAACAAAGCGATGCATCCAGCCTTGGCCAAGGGCTTACTAAATAATGCCAGATACTTCCTGATGAAGGCAAACATTAGCCTGGCCCTTATCGACGATGATGAACTCGAGGAAGGAGAATACTACGAAGCTGACGTTCCAGAACTTCTCGAGCTTCTCAAACACACCGTCGCCGATGAGGAGTGCCCCCCCTCGGAGTCAAAGATAGGAGAAGAACATAAACCACCATGGGAAAATGTCAAAGTGATTGCTCCTTATCAAGAAGAGATACGAAGGAGAATCTTGAGGAAGGAAGATAGGTTCAAGAAGTTAGATGAGCTTGATCTAAGAGGCCTAACTCATCTCCCGAGACCAACCACCATACGATACCTGCTCTCTCTTCGTAGAGGGCTTGTGTGGAGAGGAAAATGAGCTGATGTAGATACTCTTAGAAGAGAAGAGAAGAAAAAACTCAGAATCAGCACAGTCCTGGGAGTACGGCGAGCTCGTCTTGATTTCTATGAATTTCCTATCTACAAAGTGCGGCGAGAAGGCGGAACGGTCGAAGAACTGACTGAAGGCGATCTCTCCTACATTAGAGGTGAAGACGTTGATCAGATACTGAGAAGCTTCAGATTCCTTGGAACACTTCAGAATCCAAACCTGAAGGTGGGATACGTCGCCCTTAAGTGATTCATGATGCGCCAAGTTAAATTCAATACGACTCAAGACCTTCAAATGGCGGTGGAAAGCAACATGAAGAGGGTAAATCTCACGAAGACATCCTTCGAAGTCCCCGACCCAAGTCTTGATGAAGGCCACATAATCAATGAAGACGATGATCCATCAGTGGTCTACATAAACTACAAGGGAGAAAAGAGGCTGATGAAAACATCAGATATTGCCAAATTCAGCGATGGAACGCTACTGATCATTCGAAGCAAACTCAGAAGGATTTTGGAGCAACTAAGGTTCGAAGAAGCAGAAGTCCAGGAGAAATACGGAAAGCTGATCAACATCATCACAGATCGAATATCTTTACGAAGAACACTACGATGACACGAGTTCAGACTTGGACTCAGGAAATCAGTCTATGCGGTGGAGAACCCAAGAAGAAGAAGACACAAAGGACACCAAAGCGAAAAGGATGCTAAGGGAGAGATTGTTAGGAATATATTGTAGCATCCTTGAATTTATGTAATCTTGGATTTATATGTATTTATGTAATGGGTTGTTGTACTTTGGGAAGACTTATGATATTTTGTAGAAGTTTAGGACTGGGCTTTAATATACCAAATACTTGTGGTATATAAAGCCCCAACTTACCCTAATTAGGGTTTATCAAAAGAAATCAAAAGGTAAGCCACATTGTACTATTCCATAGAAATACACACACTAACATACACTCAAGGTGTTCTTAACGTTTTAAACATTCAAGCCTTTCTTTTGATCCTTGTTTGGTAATAAAAGGGCCAACACGAACAACATCTAAGGATAGTTCTAGGCGTACTTCGAGAGAAACAACTGTACGCCAAATTCAAGAAGTGCGAGTTCTGGCTAGACCAAGTCGCGTTCTTGGGACATATAGTCTCTGGAGCAGGGATTTCTGTAAATCCGAACGGAATTGAAGCCATTTGTAATTGGCCCCAACCGACAAACGTGACCGAAGTACGAAGTTTCCTCGGTCTGGCAGGATATTATAGAAAATTTTTTAAAGACTTTTCAAAGATCGCGTCAAGGCTGACGAGGCTGACCAGGAAGAATACGTCGTTTCAATGGAATAAGGAATGCGAACAGAGCTTCCAAGATCTGAAGAAGCGGCTTACGACCGCCCCAGTTCTCACGATACCCTCAGGAACTGGGGGATTTACAGTGTATAGCGACGCATCAAAGAGTGGGTTAGGATGCATGCTAATGCAAAACGAGAATGTAGTGGCTTATGCCTCGCGTCAATGAAGGAATACGAGAAAAATTACCCGACACATGACCTAGAGCTCGCGGCAGTGGTCTTTGCTCTCAAGATTTGGAGACATTATCTCTATGGAGAGTGGTCTGAGATATACACAGACCACGAGAGCTTAAAATATTTCTTCACGCAAAAGGAGCTGAATATGAGACAGATGCGGTGGTTGGAACTAATCAAGGACTACGACTGCATAATTAGCTACCACCCAGGGAGGGCGACGTGGTAGCCGATGCCTTAAGTCGAAAAGCGGTGAGTGCAGAACTGCAATTAGTGGAAGTGGAAATTGTACGACTAGGCGATGTCGAAACACAACTAGTGGCCTTAACCTTGCAACCAACACTATTGGAGCGAATCAAGAAGGCGCAAGAAGAAGATGAATTCTATATGAAAATCAAGGGAGCACAGGCGGAACAACCTGCAGTGGATTTTACGGTGCGGCAAGACGAAGTTTGTATTTCAAGATCCGACTGTACGTGCCCGACGATGCAGAACTTGGAAGAACTGTAATGATGGAAGCGCACGCCACGATGTATTCAGTACGTTCAGGAGCCACGAAGATGTACAGAGACCTACGGGAAAACTACTGGTGGCCAGGCATGAAGAGAGATATAGCGACCTTTGTGAGTCAATGTCTGACGTGCCAGCAAATAAAGGCCGAGCATCAAAGACCAGCGGGAACGTTACAGCCATTACCCATTCCCGAATGGAAATGGGATAACATCACAATGGACTTCGTTGTCGGTTTGCCGAAGAACGTAAAGGGGCACGGCGCTATTTGGGTTATCATTGATCGACTAACCAAGTCTGCCCATTTTATATCGATAAGCACGACGTCTTCCATGGAGCGCTACGCGAAACTTTACATCCAGGAAATAGTACGACTTCACGGAATTCCGTCGTCTATAGTCTCGGATCGTGACTCAAGATTTTTTATTGAAACTTTGGACAAGTTTGCAAAAGGCAATGGGAAGGAAGCTTTCCTTTAGCTCTAACTACCATCCGCAAACAGACGGTCAATCCGAACGAACGATCCAGACATTGGAGGATATGCTACGAGTCTGTGTGCTCGATTTCAAAGGAAATTGGAGTAGATATATTCCACTCGTCGAGTTCTCATGTAACAATAGCTATCATACTACTATTGGGATGGCACCGTACGAAGCTCTATATGGGCGTAAGTGCAGATCCCCATACATTGGGGAGATTGGTGAACGGGCGATACTAGGCCCATATATAGTACGAGAAATGACGGATATTATTGCGACGATATGAGAAAGGATGCGAACGGCACAAAGCAGGCAGAAAAGCTATGCCGATCAAAGATGCCGACCACTATAATTCGAGGTTGATGATTTAGTGTTTGTGAAAGTATCACTGATGAAGGGCGTAAAGAGATTTGAAAAGAAAGGGAAACTAAGCCCTAGGTACATTGGCCCGTTCAGAATATTGAAAATAGTTGGTGAGGTAGCATACCAACTGAAATTGCCAACATCGTTGTCACAAGTGCACGATGTCTTTCACGTTCGACACTACGGAAGTACATAGCAGACCCGAATCATGTGCTGGAAAATGAGTTTCCTCATCAAAAGCTAAAACCAGATCTGAGTTACGAGGAAACTCCTGTAGAGATATTGATGTACGAAAGTAAGAGGGTTAGGAATAAAGAGATCCCATTAGTAAAAGTCTTGTGGCGAAATCAGTCAACGGAGGAACCCACTTGGGAACGTGAGGACGAGATGAGGTGTAACGACCCGTCCCATAACGGATATCACTGTAGCATCGGTCCCTATCGGGACCTGTTGGGCCCACCATACTCCGACTGATAGTCTGGCCCCACTGTACCACCATTTAACATTTCAACGTGCTTCGTCCTCGCTCACACGCACCCTGGACAAACTTTCCAGGGGGTCACCCATCCCAAGATGGCTTCAAGTCAAGCACACTTAACTTTGAAGTTCTTTGAGATGGACTCCCGAAAAGGTAGGTCGACCTTGGTGATATGAGTAGTACTATCAATTTTCTTATACGATTCTTAGCCTGACACGCCCATACGTTGCCAGTCTCAGGATCCCCTCTCATTCGGGTGTCGGATCGGTTCGTTCACGTACCCCTTCTCCTAGAAGCCTGCCAGGAGCCGCTCCTTGTTCGTGCACCTCTCTAGCACGAGTTATCACTCCCCGCCCTCATCGGCCCCGAGCGTTACATGCCCAGCAGCGTCCGCCTGGTTCGTCCCCGAACCAGCACCGTACTGTTAAGGTTGTGCACTGATACCACCTGTAACGACCCGTCCCATACCGGGTGTCACTGTAGCATCGGTCCCTACCGGGACCTGTGGGGTTGGGCCCACCACACTCCGACTGATAGTCTGGCCCTACTGTACCACCATTTAACCTTTCAACGTGCTTCGTCCTCGCTCACACGCACCCATGGCAAACTTCCAGGGGGTCATCCATCCCAAGATTGCTTCAAGTCAAGCACGCTTAACTTTGAAGTTCTTTCGGATGGAGTCCCGAAAAAGGTAGGTCAACCTTGGTGATATGAGTAGTACTATCAATTTTCTTATACGATTCTTAGCCTGACACGCCCATACGTTTCCAGTCTCAGGATCCCCTCTCATTCGGGTGTTGGATCGGTTTGTTCACGTACCTCTTCGCCTAGAAGCCTTCCAGAAACCGCTCCTTGTCCGTGCACCTCTCTGGCACCGACGATCACTCCCCGCCCTTGGGATGGGTGACCCCCTGTACGATAGGTGACCTCCATTGAAAATGTTGTACTTATTGGCAAGAAATGAGCAGACTTGGTTAGCCGGTCGACGATTACCGAGGTTGCATTATGCCTTTTCACATTCTTCAGCAGACCGACAACGAAGTCCACTGTTATATTATCCACTTCCATTCTAATATGGGTAAAGACTGTAACGTTCCTGTCGGTCGTTGATGCTCCGCCTTAATCTGCTGACATGTCAGACACTGACTCACGAAGGTTGCCACGTCTTTCTTCATTCCTAGCAACCAATAATTATCCGTAGATCTCTGTACATTTTCATAGCTACTGGGTGTACTGAGTACGTCGTGGCAGCGCTTCTGCCATTATGATCCGTCGAAGCTCCGCATCGTCGGGTACATTCAAACGATCCTTGTAATACATGCTCCCATTGTTTCGAAACGTGAAATCTGATGCTGGCTGTTCTGTCTGTGCTTTTCCTGTGCCTTTTTGATCCGTTGCAGTAGTGTAGGTTGAAGCGTTAACGCTGCCAATCTAGTTTCGACTTCGCCCCAACTGTACGATCTCCACCTCAAGTCACTGTAATTATGTGCTTACAGCCTTTCGGCTTAGAGCATCTGCTACCACATTCGCTTTGCCTGGGTGGTAGTTGATTACGCAATCATAATCCTTCACCAATTCCAGCTATCGCCTCTATCTCATGTTCAATTCCTTTTGTGTGAAGAAATAATTCAGGCTTTTGTGGTCCGTGTAGATCTCGCATCGTTCCCCATACAAATAGTGCCTCCAAATCTTCAGGGCAAGGACCATTGCTGCCAATTCCAGGTCGTGCGTCGGATAGTTTTTCTCGTATTCCTTCAATTGACGTGAGGCATAGGCCACTACGTTCCCGTTCTGCATTAGCACGCATCCTAATCCGTTCTTCAAAGCATCACTGTATACTGAGAATCCCCCGGTTCCTGATGGTATCGTGAGAACTGGGGCTGTAGTCAGTCGCCTTTTCAGTTCTTAGAAGCTCTGCTCACATTCCTCGCTCCATTGAAACGGCGTGTTCTTCCTTAAATCTGTCCCAGCTCATGGTTGCGGGGTTCTCGAGCACCATGATGGTGTCCCACCAGTGCCCTGCGCTTCCCCTTAGCAAGAACGCAGCGCAGAGGGCCTTTTCAGCTTCTGGGATCCTGCTATGCACAAACATACTTTCGAGCGTTCTTATCCAATCTTCCGCGGCTGTTGGATCGGCTGTATCCTCAAATGTTGGCGGGTTCAGCCTACGGAACTGCTCCTCCACTATCCCCTCGATCATCCGGGTCTGCCCTACGTTCGTGCTATTCTGTTGAATCAGCTGTTGGATCTGAGTAGATTTTTGTCGGACTAGTTCCGTTAGCTGGAAAATGGTCGCATCTCGGTTATCGGTAGGGGCTGTGTTTCCCCTGTTCTGATCATCACTGCCACTGGTTTCACCCCTAGTTCTTACCATCTTTTCTTTCTATCCTGAGAGTCCTATAGCCAATAAATTATGCAACACAAAAGTTTACATAAGCATAACACTTACAGACAAGGCTGCTTCCACGCTTTTGGGTGTGTGTACATGGACAGTCTACAGAACCTGTGACCGAAGCTCTGTTACCACTATGTTAGGACTCGTTGTCCTCACTACCTATTTTAACGTTATCCTATGTGCCTAACGATGTTTGTTTGAAGGGCATGCAGAAATGCGTATGAAAATTTTCTTTTTCCATTTATATAATGGAACATCGTTACTTACATGTCATAAGAATGCTTGCAATTCCTAATTACATGCCAAAACCTAACTACACGGGAAGTGTATATTTCCACAGCAAAAGAAATCCTATGCGCCCGACCTCACAGGTCGTCATCCATGCACACAATCCCACCCCAAAAACTGCTGGAAGCGTCAAAAGATTGCCTTGCCACCTAAGCGATCACGTACCGTGGTCGCTCGAACCTACAACACATAACGTAAGGTATGAGCGATATGCTCAGTAAGTAGAAGTCATGCATGACGTGCACGTGATAAAACTCTGCAAAGGCAATCCACGCCAATGCATCTTACGTCTTATAGATCAAACTCAATCTCATATTTTTTATCTTAGGGACTTTGGTAGACTTTTACCCAGGCGTACACCGTAAAGAGCTCTAATCCAACCACGGGCCTCAGCCCAGAGTATGAGGGCTTTAACCCAACCATACTAAAGCATGAGGGCATCAATCCAACCACGCTAATCAGGGATATAAGGGCATTAATCCAACCACGAGGGCATCAACCCAACCATGGTAATCCCCCGACGCATCAAAGTCGTTCGTATACTGGCGACGCATCAACGTCATCGACGGCACATCCACGTCGTCGACGGTGCATCAACGCCGTCTCGGCGCCCCGGAAGCCGCCCCCTACTTAACTTATAACTTGATTGCTTACCTCGGCAATTGTTTTTCGCTATCTGCGACATAATCATGCGCGCTCATCTTTTATTACCCCCAACTGTTTTGTGCATGCTCGTGAATATGCATAATGCGTTAATGCCATGATGCTTACGAAAGTCATGAAATCATATCATACAAATTCACATAAGCACATAAGCGTCTCATCACGTAATCACATAAATTAGGCACATACACACATGTTATGTGTTGTAGTTGGATTTCCACTTACCTGGCGTCCGTATATTTGCTATTATCAGTTTGATGAAATCCCTAAGCTTCGACCTTAAGCACAAAATAATGGTATTAGTACCTTATCTAGTTTGCTTGACCATCTAGTTTGCTAGTTTATAATACTTCGAACAAATTTTCGACTTATGACTCGAGACACTTGTATAATGTCAGGACCCGTCGTCCCGCCCTCGTATTCCGTTCTAATTCTAAGTGTTAACGCTTTGTTATCGTGCGAATGCGTAAAAATGCGAATAAAATTTTTCATTTTAAAACGTGCATGCGGAAGCCTTATATACATGTCAAAAGAATATTCGTAATTCGTTCTACGAATCATTGAAATCATGTCTACACAAAATACAAGTGTGTGTGTGTGTGTGTGTAGCCAAAAGCTTCCTATGCGCCCGGCCTTCACAGGTCGTCATCCATACACACACTCCCACCTCAAAAGCAGCCGGATAGCTTCAAAAGATCGGCCTTGCATAAAAGTCGGATCACGTACCGTGATCGTCAGTACCTACAACACGTAACATAAACAATGAGCCACCTAGGCTCAGTAAGCAGAAACTATGCATGAATGCACGTGTCCTAACGATCGACAATCCACGCCGTCGTTTCCTAACGCTCATACTCTTTTCTCATACTCGTACTCTTTTCTTACGCTCTTACTCTTTTTCTTGTACTCTTATTTCATACGGGCCCTCGGCTTTCAATTCCCACTTTGCGCCATATCATAGAGATCTCAATCCACGAGGGATTTGTACGTGTGTGGAGGTTCACACACTGGAAGGTCACCCGAAGGAATCTTCCCTTACTCAGTGTGGCCTCCACGCGGGTGCTTCACGCTGGTAGCCAACACCGAGGCCACTGACCTCGGAGGTCACCCGAAGGCATCTTCCCTCCGGTTAGTGTTTTACACGCTAGAAGGTCACCCGAGGGAACCTTCCCTTACTCAGCGTGTGCCCCGGGCCGCGTCCTCCAGGTTGTACTTCCCGCATACGGGGTATTCCCCCAGCCTCTTATTCAGGCCTTATAGTACGGGGTATTCCCTCAGCCTCTTATTCAGGCCTTAAAGGCTGCATAGGGGAAGCCGTGACTCTTCATTTGAGTCGACACAAACGCCAATACCGGCGAGTATACATCGCACACAGGCGATCTTACGCACGCTCTTACCTCGTTCCTTACGTATTATGCATGCGTGCAAGTGCTCATGCTATGCTCATGTACATATGCAAATCATGCCATCATGCATATAACTAAATCATGTCATACGTACACATTTCATAGAAAATACACGAGCACGTAGTTCACATAATCGGACGCAGGCAAGTTACGTGTCGTAGTTGAATTTCTACTTACCTGTCGTCCAAGCGAGATTAGTATTCTCCCAGTTCGCTCCTACCGTTCGACCTTTCAAATAAAATTATCGGAGTATTAGTACATAGTTTCCTTGGCTAATCCGTCGGGATAATTAAATTCCGTCTTATTAAATATTTGGGTTTGTATAAATTTTCTAGACTTCAATTTAATTTATTTGCGTCCTATTGCATTCCTAAGTCTTTATATTTCGAGAGCTAAGGTATGTTAGAGTTCGATGGCTCTAATTCATATAGCTAGGCAAAAGTGATTAGGACTTGGTATCAATCGATCCTTAATTGGTTCAATTCCAATCAAGTTTCGATCCTTAAGAGATTTCTCACTTATCATCTAAATTTCTTACACTATAAGCTCAGCGAAAGTCACTTGATTCTACTAGGTTTTTTGCTCGATTCGATTTAATAAAATCTATGTGCTCTAAACCTTAGTTTCGATTGAATTAGGGTTTCGATCGATTGAGCTTATTCATAAGAGTTTCGTCGCATTTTTATGTCATCATGAGATCATTTTAGGTTTCGATCGAAACCGTGTATTTCCTAATTTTAGTCTTTTGATTGATTTAAACATATTAGGATGAGTTTCGATCGAAACTCATGAATTTCTTAATTCCGCCATCTTGTAATTTGATTTGGTCGAAGCCGTGCATGAAGAGGGATCTCTTTCGGCCGAAACCATGTGGGTTTCGCCGAGTTTTCTTTCGATCGAAAGCCCATCCTCGATCAATCTATGAGTTTCGCTCGATTGAGCATCATTATGAAGGAGTTTCGCCGTGTTTCTTCGTCGGCATGACATCATCACTTTCGCCCGAAGCCATGCATGGTGAAGAGGTTAATTTAAATCGATTGCATGGCTTGGATGGAGTATCGCCGAGTTTTGCTTCGATCGAAAGTCGTTTAAATCGGCTGCTTTCAACTAATTTCAGGGTTTCGCCGTGTCTTGTATGTGCATGGAATTGGTGTAGGGTTTCGATCGAAACTCGTGTATCGAAATGTGTTTCGGTCGAAACTCGTGGCCTATTGAATTTATTATCTTGCAAATCAATTTGATCGAAACCAAATTTTATTCGAGGGTCACCCGAAACCCTGAAATTGATTTCTTATTTTCGATCGAAGGTGCCATGGTTAATCCTATTCGATCGAAACTTCTTTCTTTCTACCATCCTCATCGAAAGTCTGCATCTTATCCCTTTCTACTGCTGAAACCGTATGATTCCTAACTTAAAAGCACACTCCTAGGTTCTAAATTACCCCTTAAACTATCGATTCACTAGTTTGTTCGAATCGGGACCTTATTCTGAACTTACACCTCGCATTTAGGGTTTTTTTTCCCACATTCTTCTTCAACTACTTGCATTAAATGTCATGAATAATCTCCAACTACCTAAAGTACGAAATTAAGAGCTTAAGAAGGGTATTCAGTTACCAACTTTAGCTTCCTAAGTTAGTTGAAACGCTCTTGGTTCGATTTTTGGCTCGGCTCCTTTCTCCTTCTCTCTTGGCTCTTTCGTTGCTTTTCTTAAGTGGAGTTTTGGGTTTGGGGATTTTTGGCTAGATATTTTCTTTCATGTTAAGGGTTGGACATGGTATATGCGTGGGTTTCCCTTAAGTTGGGGAAACTTGTCTCCCATTTTGGGTATTTCTCACAATTGGGCCTAATTCAAATTTTAGCCCACTTGGAGATCCATATCATAATATGTTAAAAAGTAAATTCCTAGCCCAATCTATCATTTTCCATTTCCTAGAATTTACTTTTCCAAATTAGGGTTCATAATGGACCCGAAGTCCTTCGTACTTACTTGCACATAATTCTCGTAGCTTTCACGAGCATAAAATTCATAACATCACATAAACATTCAACATATACACAATAAACATGAAATCACGTAAGGCATACACGTAGTTTATTGGCCGACCTAATTTCCGGGGACCGGGGTCCTACATATAACCCGTAAATTTTACCCGACTCTTGAATTAACTTAGACTCTATGATTCGCGAACATATATAGCTCACTAAATCCCTATTGACTCGTGAGGTCACTTCGCTATTTAGTTCGTGAAGTTTATAAAATTCGCACATAAGCTATTTGCTAGCCGGTTTGGTGAATTTCCTAATATTTCATCCTTTAAACACGAAAAGGCTATAAAGTCAGTCTATAAATTATATCAATTGACTACGTCAATTTTCGTCCCAAAATTCCACGAAAAACAGCATCTGCCTGTCCCGAAAATGGACCTTGAGAAATACTGATAGGCTATTTATGATTGGGCATTGAAAGAGCCTATGCTCATTGGAATCATAATATTTTTCTTATTCAATGTTGTAAAAATATTTTTCCTCAGAAGGCGTGAATATTTTTCCTAATATTTTTTTAATAACTTAAAACGTTTTTATCTAAGGTGTTTGATTCGTGAACTTACCCTAATTCGTGAAGTTCAAATTTGCGAAGTTTACATGTCCTAAAGATTCGTGAAATATCCTATAGTCACATTTCGTGAATCCTAACTATCTTTTTCTCTCCGTTCGCGAAACATTCTATTCTACACACACATGATTTGCAAACTGTGATTCGCCAAATACTCCCTGGTTCGCGAACTCTATCTCACCTCTCTCTCGATTCGCAAACTATTCTACTTCGCAAACTCTCTCTTTCTCCTAGTTCATGAACTTATGTAGTTCGCGAACTTAATCTTTGCGGTAGTTCACGAACTACTCATGGTTCGCGAACTAGCGACTTGTTTAGTTTTGCGAACCCTCGATTCGGGAACTTTAGGGTTCGCGAACTTGTTCCGCCAAGGGTTCGCGATCTATGGTTCGTGACTTGTCGGACCCGCGAACCATCATTTTCGCGAATCCATGCAACGAGGCTTGTCGAGTTCGCCAAATTCCCTTCCTCTCAATTCGTGAACTCTATCCCTATTCACTCTCAGTTCGCGATATGCATCACTCGGCTTATTGATTCCCGAAGGCCATGGATTCGCCAAGCTTACACTTCGCAAATTCATGCACGCGAAACCTATTGAATTCGTGAAACTCGTGCTGCCTATAGTTCGCGGTCTAGAGTTCGCGAAGTTCATATTCCGCGAACCCATCGTGCCAAAACACCTTTTTAATTCGCGAAGCTACTAATACTCCGATCAAACCACGCCTTTTTCTCAAGAACAGTTTGAAAACGCTAAGAACTTCAAGAACCCTAAAAATCAAGTTAACTATAGGCTACGATTTTGGGCAGATTTTTCAAGGGCTGACCTCTTAAATACGTTAAATCTAACTTGGAACTTAAAATCATAACTAAAATGCAAGAATGTAGTAAGGACTTTATACTGTCTTCCCAAGCAAGTGTTCGAACTCTCCTCCTTCTCTCTACCTTACGTTTTCTAGTGTGTGAATGAGATATTTTCCCCCCTTAACCATTTTGGGTTTATTAATACTAATATTGGGGATAATAATGAAAATGGCCCCTTGGCTTGTGACTATTCTAAATTGGTACTACTCACTATAATACTTTATAATTTAAGTTCTTAAGAATTTCCTAGCAAGTTAGATATCATCTCGGCACCCAATTAAATACATGAAACTCTATGCAGTCACGTAGGCACATAATTGGTCCGCGAAAAAAATCATATAATCACATAATCATAATCATGCGTGCAAATTTATTGGCTAAATAGGCTCATGGGACTCGGGTTCTACATGAGGGTTCCCTATCTTGAGTTGTTTCAAACAAGCTGATTTCGGGGACGAAATCCTCCTTATGGGGGGGAGGATGTAGGACCCGAATCGCCGCAAACTAAGTTGGCCTATAAATTGCGTTCATGACCTAAGTTATTACCTGCTAATTGTGTACTTGTCATGTGCTACGTGACCTTATGAATTTTGCGCTGATGTTATTACATGGATTACGTGCAATTGTGTGCAATTAATTTTGTGTTTATGATGACTCCTAATTTATGAAGGGATTTTTCGGAAATAGAGAGAATAAGAGAGGAGAGATAATGATAATAGTTATATAGGAATATGGGCTAGGATTTCATTGGACTAAGAAATATCAAAGTGGGCTAAACATAGGCCCAATGTGAGTTAAGTCAAATATGGAAGACAAAATTCCCTAAATCAAGGAAAACCCACGCCCAAACCATGTCTCATTCACCTTATCTAAAGAAAAATATCTAATCTAACAATCAAACTCCATAACCACATATAAGAACTATAGAAAATCAAAAGTAAAAGAGAAGGAGAAGGGGCGAGAGGAGTTCAACTCAAAGAACACTCCAAGAAGTTTGAGATTCGAAGTTGGTAAGTGAAATATCATTCCTAAGCCATGTAATTTTCGTAATGTGGGATTTTCGAGATGCTTAATCTCATGAAAGCAACGAAGCTTAGAAAATTAAGTGTAAGAAAGACACGAACACCCTAGGTTTGGGATATAAATTCCGATTAAGGTCTTTACTTAGGATTAATTAGGTTCGGGTAGTTTAAGACGAGCCTTAGGGTTTATAATTTTACTTTTGGCTAGAACTAACAAGTTCAGAAGAGGAAACCCTAGAAATATTAAGTTCTGGGTAGGATAAGTAAAAGAATTACGCTTCGTGATAGGATGAATATTTGAAGATTTCGGTCAGTGTGAGATTTGCATGATAAATCGGTCGAATGGAGCAACATGTCATAGAATCGGGCGATTTAGTTTGAGTGACATTCCAAAATAATTTACATATAGTATAAGTCTCGGCGAAGCTAAGTAATTAACTTAGTAAATCTAACGAATGAAAACCCTAAGAAATCGGGCGATTTGTTGCATGTGAGGAGTCGATCGAAAGTGGAACGTTGAAGGCAATTTAATCGGGCGATTTAGGGCCCATATGACACACGATGAAATCGAACTTAGGATGCAAAGAATCGGTCGATTGGAAGTTGGGGAAACACTCGGCGATTTGAGGGACCTTATAACACAAATTGAGCGATCCTTGATGGCGGCGAATGTTGGATTTAACGTGGCCAATCGGGCGATTTGTGGTGGTGACTAACACGGCGAATGGAAATCAATTGGGCGACCCCATGCAAATGCAAATCGATCGAAATCAGCCACGTGAGATCAAATCGGGCGATTGGAGGGCTTCCATACCATGCATCGGCCGATTTCATGATTTGAGAACACGACGATTCTTAATCGGGCGTTTGGGACGGTGAAGATCGATCGAAAAACAAGCCATGCATGATACCAATCGGGCGAAACCAAGCCATGAAGAATTGGGCGATTTACGAGCTTCCATGAATGATGAATCGGGCGATTTGGAGATCAGAAAATCGGGTGAATTCAACATTTATAGTATTCAACTTTCGCCGAGACGTAAATACATAGGTTATAAGTAAACACTAACATAACTTCGACTAGAAATCAAATGACTTAGTGACACGCTCAAATACTAGCAAGTGTACTAGGTCGTGCAAGTAGTATAAAACGGACGAAGTCCGAGTATCGATCCACGAAGACAGCTCGATTAATTCTAAGAAAATATTCCTAATTCAAATTTAGACTAACGGAATTTTTATAGTTTTGATGATTCGATAAAAGAGATAAAACACAAATAATAAAATAAACGCAAATAAAATAGGTGAGGATAGAGCAGTTAACGACGAACGTGATTAAGACACATGCTCGGCACGAAATATTCCTACGTCTTCATGCAATATCATCTATCTAATCAACATGAATCAAGTCAAGGTGGAATTTCCTAACATACGTGCTACCCGTTATTCACGTAACTAGCAACCCTATGTAAATAGAGAACCAATCAACTATATGTCTATATGACCGTAGTTCCTATACGTGCATTCGATCTTCATGAAATTCCCCGAGTTTTAGACGCTTTCGGCGCCTAAGGTCTCAGAAACCACACATACGAAACCGAGTTCTATCTCTGGTCGGTTTTACGTAGTGGTATTCAATGTTTTGTTCTAAACGGTCTAATCACTTAGTCCGTCTCATAAACCGATCAATAATCATACGCATGGAGGCCAATCATACGTACGCATATGAAGCACAAACAAAGAATACATAACTTAACTCATATGATTAAATAGAAAATAATAATTGCATTAATGCGTAGTCATAATTCGGCCGCACACGGCCTCAATCACAAAAAAAATTAGCCTAGCATATTAATATACGAAAACGACAAAGAGTCGAAAGAAAACATTGTCGAAAACGAATTATTAAAAAGGTAAGAAATCGCCCTCGTTACGGTGTTCGCGTCGTCTCTTTATTTTCAGTCGTCGCCTCCTCCTTCTCTCAGCTCTCGGCTTCCTCTGCTATCGTTTTTCAGTCCAAAGGCCCCTCTATTATTCGCTGCTCAAAGCCTTTATATAGAGATAGCCGACTTGATCCATTCCTTTCCATATACGAATCTTTAATTGGCTCATATATTGGTTGGATTTCTATTCCTTGAATATCTCACGTAGCATGATGAAATCTTTGACTTATTCTTCAAGAATCAAGCCCAAATAATGTCTCTCTTTACGTGATTTATGCCATAATAATAGAAAAATCTGGTAAATTGCAGGGCTGCCCCAAATACTATAGAGAATTGCAAGAAGATCCCCTAAGATTCGAATCGTTCCCAAAAGTGTCATTATTTTCCCTTTGTCTATCTCGTTTGCTCGGATATCTGTCGAAAAATAAATATGAACATAAATATAGGATATTGAGGAAATTTTAGGTGAATAACGATCGAAAATACGCTTTTACGTGGTATAAAAATAATATAAATTCCTAACTTATCACTTAGCAACTCAGTAATTTAGTATAGTCGATTGCTGATTTGACTTAGGTTATAAATCGAGACTTAGAGTTTCAGGTAATAAGGTCGAATACTAACTTAATGTAGAACAATTTAAATTAAGCTTCAACCTAGTCATTCAAGGTAGACAATGCGATGATATTATGATATTTTAATTTAAGGGTCGAACGGTAGGCAATTCCCGAAGCAGTGAATTAGCGTAGCGCGGACGGCAGGTAAGTAGAAATCAACTACGACACGTAACTTACTTGCGCATGACTTATGTGATATCGTGCTTCCGTGACACTAAGTGAACCTTGTATGATGTGATTTACTTATTATGCATGAAGTCATGAAAATGCATATATGCATGAACCATGACATGAGCATTTGCACGCATGAATAGGTTGGAAAGTAGGTATGTGAGCGTGCATGTCATAAGATCTCCTGTGTGCGAGGGATATTCACCGATATTGGCATCTGATGTCGACTCAATGTAGAGTCACGACTCTTCTATGAGACCATGGCGATTCACGAGGCTGAAATTACCTGATTCACGAAAGGTAGGGGGAACGCGACACAGAGGGAATCTCTGGTGCTGGCGACCTTGGATGGCTACCAGCGAGAAGCGTCCGCGTGATTGGCCACAACTGGGACAGGAAAGGTGCCTTCGGGTAACCTCCCAATGTGTGGACCATTTCAAAGTCTACGCTTTGCGAATTCCATTTCACGAATTCACTTTTATCCCAATTCGCGATTCCTTCCAAATTTGACTCGTCGTCAATGTTCAGTTCGCGAACCACAACTTGAAATCTTCAAAACCTCTGCTTCGTGAAAGAAGTTCACGAGTACGTTTAATTCAATTTGCGAATCGTTTCGCGGCCCAATTTCAATGTCTAAACTTTTCTAGGCCCGCGAAATACACTTAGATGATTTCTTCAGATCGCGAAAGAACTAAAACACTTCATATATCGCGAACTCTCTGAACTCGTCAAGCTCTGTCTTTGCAAAACTAATCGAACTCGTCAACCTTCCCAGATTTTATTTTCACATCGATTTGCTGTCTGTTTCCTCTCAAATCATCCCCACACACACATGAACCTAACTGTGGTAAGGAACACCTCATTTAACAGTACTTACAGTTTCTGATTTCTAATTTGCGGGTGTAGTTTTTGGAAGACAAGGTTTTTAATTTCAAATAGGATGTTCGATTTTGAAGGATTTCTTGAAAAAGGGTCGTCTTCGTTAAAAATCAGACTTGAAATTCTGAGATTTTGTTCAAAGGCACTTCGCAGAAAGGAATTAGTGTCCGAGAATTTTTTTAAGGAAAAGAACTTTTGATCTTTCAAACTCAAGTTCGCAGGTCCAAATCCAAAATAAGTTCGCGAATTACCTTCTCAATTTTTTAACTTCCTTGATTTCGCGAGTTTGCTGTTTTGACCTCTCAGCTTCGCGATCCTTAGTGTTCGCGAGTTGAAATTCGCGAACAGATCATGCTTCACATTTTCATAATTGATGACACGCTCAAATATTAACAAGTGTATTAGGTCGTGCAAGTAGTAAAGCGGACGAAGTCCGAGTATCGATCCACAAAGACAGCTCGATTAATTCTAAGAAAATATTCCTAATTCTAAGTTAAACTAACGGAATTTTTATAGTTTTGATTATTTGATAAAAGAAATATAACACAAATAATAAAATAGACGCAAATAAAATAGATGAAATAAAAATCAATTGACGGCAAGTGACCAAGGCACATGTTCAGCACAAATAATTCCTACATTTCAAAAAATCTATCCTATCTAACCATCATGAATCTCAGTCAAGGTAAAATTTTCTAAGACAATCGCTACTCGTTTGTCCCGCAATAGCGATCCTATGCGATAGAGAAACCCGTATGTGTCTATAGGATTGTAGTTTCCATGCATGCATTCAATCTCTATGAATTCCCCAAGCTCAAGCGCTGTCGGCGCTTAAGGATTCATAAACCACACATACGAAACCGAATTCCATCTCTGGTCGGTTTTACGTAGTGATGTTCGATGTTTATCATTCTAACGGGTCTAATCACTTTGTCCGTCTCATAAACCAATCAAATAAACATGCATATGTTGATCAGGCATACACAAGCATTAAGCGCAAACAAGGAACACATGACTCGATTGACACGATCAAATAGGATAAGAAAAATATTAATACGTAGTCATTATTCGGCCTATCATGGCCTTAATCACAAAGGGTATTAAGCTAGCATATTAATAAAATAAAAACACAAAATATTCAATGTCGATGATAGAAAAGGAAAATAAAATTTCGCTTATCACGGAAGGAACGCCTCGCAAGCCGTTGATAGTCTCCGCTAGTTGGCGCTCTCTTTTTTCTTCGCTGTAAATGCCTTCGGCCTGCTTCTTTATTCGATGTTGTCCTCTTTTCTAATCGTCCAAGCTGCCTTAAATAGATTGTAATTACTTGCACTGACTTAATTTCCTCTCCCAAGAAAATCTCTTATTTGATTCGAAAATCAAATCTCCCTCAATATTGTTTCGTACTTGAAGTATGATCTTTTCTCCAGTTTGAATTATTCTCCTCCAATGTGCGATAATGTAGATGTGAGAATTGACCTTTTTCACGCCCCATAAGCATCTATAAGCCATCATCTTATTAAGTCTTCAACACGTCTCTTGTAGGCTTTAATTACTTTGATGGGCTGAGATTAAACTAAGGAGCCCCATTACCATTCATGATGATTGTAATTCAGCCCAACTTCTAATGGTCGTACTTATTGCGCATAATTCCTCGATTTTGGTCCTTTCTCCTCGATATCTGTCAAACAAGAAATATGCATGTAAGGGTAGGATATCCAAGTTTATTCAAATAAATAACGGCAAAAAATACGCTTTTCGGGGTATAAAAATAGCGTAAAATCCTAACTTATCAACAACCCCCAAACTAGCTTGGATCGTCTTCGATCATGAAAGCGAAATAAAACCAAATCAAGTTAGGATTATAAAACATCAGTCAATGAAATTCTCCCGTTTCATCTCAGAAAATGTAAAAGCATATAGTCGAGATAATCATCAACTAATGAGCTATCTAGTCAAAACACGTGGCATGAGGTAATAGTTCGCAATCTTATCATAGCATAAATGACATTTTTAGAATTATACCACGTATCAATCCACAACTATCACAAGGATCGCTCAAGTCGCTCGGTGTTTTCAAAGGAATCTGTATAAGGACGCTCAATTCACGACATAAAAAGATATTACTCTATGCTAGCAAATATATCACATCATAGTCACATAGTAGAAGTCATGTACGAACCAAAGGGTCTTCCATGAAGGGTTATAATGGGGCTCGGGTTTTGAAAAGGTGTGTCATATGGGAAAGTGAGCTAAAAGTATCAAACGTGTCAATCATCGAATCGCTCTTCTCACCACTTATTTCGCTCTTCTAACGCCGTGCCTATTTTTCACTCGACTCATCCTTTCACCTTTTCTAGCTCTTCTCGCTCGCCTTTTTTTTTCTTTTTTTTCTTTTTTTCTTTTTCTTTTTCTTTTCTTTTTCTTTTTTTTTTCGAACCAGCCCCTCCTATGTTCTTTTTTTACGTCTTATTGAAGGGAGAGGTTTCTAGTTCGCTGCAATATTACGACGAGAGATCTATATCATACGACGAGTTCATAACTAACATGCACCGACGATTAGCTCATTCTCAACCAACACGCTACTATTCACGATATCGATATATTAACACGTTGATGAGGGGTCGTATAGGCTAAATTTGACGTAATTAGGCTAAATATCTGGGCTCCAAATCAACAAATAAGTCAAATAAGGCCCAAAGGGGCTCACTAAGTGGTAAATACGTAAGGTAGGGAAATATTTAGGCCAATGACTCAATCCTAGTGCCCTTTTCATTTTCACACATAAAAATCCACATAGTAACCATTGACATGCATAACGGAGCAAGTTTGAAAATATTCAGTCCATGCGTGTCACACAAGAATAAACACCGAGCATAGTGAGTTGCTCTGAATTAATCTCTGAAGGCTCAAAATCTCACATATATAGCTGGGTTTACGCTTCATGATACGCAATACTCTCCAAAAGCAGTCAATATTGCCAAATAATCATGCTAATATCACGACAATGCAACATGTAAGACTATCTCACTCAATTCATCGAATCATATCACGACACAGTAGAATTTTAAAATTTTTCATCATCATTGACAGGAGATTCCACAGATGACATTCAAATCGCAACCGTCATTAGTTATACCCACTAAAAGACCGAAGTGCATCGATACCTAAATATATAAGCATATTAAATCTAGCATGTGTCAAATCACACCCCCAAACTAAATATCACATTGTCCTCAATGTGAAAATTGAAAGCAAAGATAAAGTAGAAGTGACAATGCCCTGAATTTTACGTGATCGATGTAGAAGACTTTGTTGATTCGCAGTAAGCAAGCAACCATCACGAACGTGCAACCCCCAAACTAATTATGAGCCTGCGAGAAAACATGACTAGGTGCACCATGACAGCGAGTTTTATTAGATGAAAAATAAAAAAAAAATACTCAGAATAATAGGACTAAATATAAATATATGCATCGATAATACTTGGGTTGCCTCCCAAGAAGCGTTGTTTTTAAAGTCGTTAGCTCTACTCTCGAGATGATCAGGGTGGCTTGGTGTCTAGGCTTGCTTTGGTGTTCTGGAGGTCCTTCAGCTCGCTTGTATTTTATCCAAACGAGGTGTCCCTGAAAGGCACATAACAACGTAAAGCAGGAATATTAGTGGCACTAGGTTCTTCAAGGAATACAAAGTTCGCTTTGCCAATTTCCCCATCGTCGTAGAGTTTCAAGCACTGCCCATTAACTGTATGTTCGTCCTTTCCATTGATAAGGATTTGTACGGCCCCGGATGGAAATACTTTCTGCAGTATATAGGGGCCAACCCACTTACTCTTTAACTTCCCTGGAAAGAGACGTAGCATCGAGTTGAATAGCAAGACACGATCGCCGACTTTGAACTCCCTTTCTATGATTTTCTTGTCATGCCACTTCTTTGTTTGATCCTTATATAACTTGGCATTCTCGTACGATTGTTGACGAAACTCGTCCATCTCATTCAACTGGAGCAACCTATTTTTACCTGCTTCAGACAAATCAAAATTTAGCGTTTTAATATCCCAATATGCACGGTGTTCTATCTACAGGTAAATGGCATGCTTTTCCAAAAACAAGACGAAACGGCGAAGTCCCTATCGGGGTTTTATATGCGGTGCGGTATGCCCATAGTGCGTCATCTAGCTTTAAGGACCAATCTTTTCTTGAGGCATTCACCGTCTTTTCCAAAATCTGCTTCAACTCCCTATTCGAAACTTCCACCTGTCCACTAGTCTGAGGATGGTATGGGGTAGACACCTTATGCTTCACACCATACTTAGACAACAAATTAGCAAATAACTTATTACAGAAGTGAGTACCGCCATCGCTAATTATTGCCCTAGGTGTACCAAAACGAGTAAAAATATGCTTATTAAGAAATCGAATGACTACGCGCGCATCATTGGTCCTACATGCCTCGGCCTCTACCCATTTAGACACATAATCTACTGCTACCAAGATATACTTATTTGAACATGAACTAGGAAAAGGCCCCATAAAATCAATGCCCCACACATCAAAGAGTTCGATTTCTAACATGATATCAATGGCATTTCATGCTTTCGAGACATAGCACCCGTAAGCTGACAACGATCACATGATGCAACATAAGCATGCGCATCCTTAAACAAAGTAGGCCAAAACAAACCCGATTGTCATACTTTAAATGCAGTCCTAGTGGGTCCATGATGTCCACCCGTCAAACCCACATGACAATGAGATAAAACAGAGATCACCTCTTCGGCGGGTATACATCGCCGGATTACCTGATCAGAGCAAATCTTGTATAGGAACGAATCATCCCACATGTAGTGTTTCGCATCAGAGAGAAATTTCGTCTTCTGATGAAGACTCAAGCCTGCGGGAATCTCACCTGTAGCAGCATAATTTGCAAAATCCGCGAACCAAGGAAAAGATGTATCGATCAAAGCAAATAATTGTTCGTCAGGAAAGTATTCATCAATAGGTAACTCCTTATCTTGCTCATGCGAATTATCTAACCTAGATAAATGATCAGCAATCACATTCTCAACACCTT
Organism: Craterostigma plantagineum; assembly: GCA_027422505.1. NCBI lineage: Eukaryota > Viridiplantae > Streptophyta > Magnoliopsida > Lamiales > Linderniaceae > Craterostigma > Craterostigma plantagineum. The sequence goes on from JAPQWV010000055.1 coordinate 2,207,197, forward strand.
TTTTATCACAAATCTCTAAGTCATACTCATGAAGTAGTAAAATCCAGCGAATCAACCTAGGCTTATCATCTTTCTTCGTAAATAAGTATCTAAGTGCAGCATGATCAGTGTAGATGATTACCTTATTCAACACTAGGTAAGAATGAAATTTATCAACTGCAAATACCACGGCTAGTAACTCTTTCTCAGTAGTAGCATAATTTCTCTGTGCATCGTCCAGAGTTTTACTGGCGTAGTAAATGACCCGAAATACCTTATCCTTGCGTTGTCCTAGAACCGCACCTACAGCACCTTCGCTAGCATCGCACATCAACAAATGGGAGTGTCCAGTCTGGTGCGACCATCACTGGGGCAGTGGTGAGTTTCTCCTTTAAGGTTCGAAAAGCCTGCAGACAATCATCGGTGAAGTTAAAAATAGCATCTTTAACAAGTAAATTAGATAATGGCTTAGCTATTTTTGAAAAATCCTTTATGAAGCGTCGATAGAATCCTGCGTGTCCCAAGAAGCTAACTCCCTTTACTGACGTGGGTGGTGGCAACTGCTCAATCGCGTCAACCTTGGCTCGATCCACCTCAATTCCTTTGTGCGATACCTTGTGTCCGAGAACTATACCTTCATGTACCATAAAATGACACTTCTCCCAATTTAAGACAAGGTTAGTCTCTTCGCATCGTGATAGAACAGATGCTAAATTATCAAGACATGTATCAAATGTAGACCAAATACAGAAAAATCATCCATAAATATTTCCATAAATTTCCCAACTATGTCATGAAAAATAGTGAGCATGCATCTCTGAAAAGTAGCTGGTGCATTGCATAATCCAAATGGCATGCATCTATCTGCAAAAGTACCATAAGGACAAGTAAAAGTAGTCTTTCATGATCCTCAGGCGCTATAGAAATCTGATTATAACCTGAATAACCATCTAGAAAGCAGTAAAACTCATGTCCAGCTAGTCCTTCTAACATTTGGTCAATAAAGGAGAGGGGGAAATGATCTTTACGGGTGGCATCATTCAATTTCCTATAATCTATACATACACGCCACCCCGTAACAGTCCTCGTGGGAATCAACTCATTAGAGGCATTCTTTATAACGGTCATACCTCCCTTTTTTGGTACAACTTGGGTCGGACTAACCCATGCGCTATCAGAGATAGGGTAGATAATACATGCGTCCAGAAGATTAATTACCTCCTTTTTCACCACTTCTTGCATCGCTGGGTTTAGGCGTCTTTGTGGTTGTGCGATCGGCTTGTAAGAATCTTCCATCAAAATCTTGTGCATGCAGACGGTCGGGCTTACTCCTTTGATGTCAGCAACCTTCCATGCGAATGCTCGTTTGTGTTCTCTTAGCACCCTCACTAGCTTTTCTTCCATTAGATCTGTCAAAGTGGAAGAAATAATCACGGGTAAAGTATCAAGAGCGCCCAGATAAACATACTTGAGGTGACTAGGTAAAGGTTTAAGTTCTAAAATAGGAAGGTCCTCTATTGATGGTCGAGGTTGTGCGGCTAATGATCGATCGAGCCGCTCTACTTTTGGCTTGGCCGACCTCCAATGAGGCGGGTTTGCTTCTAAGCTTGCTACGGTATCGGCCATCTCCTCGGACTCGTCTCCGACTAGGCATGCTTCCAAGTTTTCCTTATTCCTGAAAGTTTTAAAATACTCCAGAGCACATGTTTCAGTACTATCAATAAAGGAACAAGAATCATCATCTGGAGGGTGTTTCATTACTTTATAAACATCAAAGATAACTTTCTCATCCCCAACCTGTAGGATGAGCTTACCATTACCAACATCAATAAGGGCTCTTACCGTATTCAGAAACGGTCTTCCTAAAATAAGAAGCATGTCGGTGTCTTCTTCCATGTCTAGCACCACGAAATCGGCTGGGAAGTAGTGCTCTGCAACCTTCACTAGCACGTCCTCCAGTACTCCTCGTGGGTATGTGATTGATCTATCCGCTAGTTGGAGAACCGTAGCTGTAGGCTTTGGCTCACCTATCCCTAGCTTTTTCAGAAGTGAAAAGGGTAACAAGTTAATACTCGCTCCTAAATCACAAAGAACATTAGTAAATGATAATGAGCCTATGGAACAAGGAATATAAAAACTCCCCTATCTTTGAGCTTTGGTGGTAGCTTCCTTTGTAACACCGCAGAGCATTCTTCGTTAAGGGCTATCGTGCCATATTGCTCTAGCTTGTTCCTGTTTGATAGCAACTCCTTGAAAAATTTGGCGTACTTCTGAATCTGCAAGAGAGCTTCACAAAAAGGAATGTTAATTTCTAACTTCCTAAATATATTAATAAAGCGCTCGAAGTGCTTATCCGGTTTTCCCCTTCGTAATGCTGCGGGATATGGAGGTCGAATCTTGACTGGTGGGAGTGGGTCGACCTTCTTTTCCACCGCGAGAGGATCCGGCTCGTCCTTTTCGTCATCGTGAACCTCGGTGCTTGTGGTCGTGAGGTTGCTTTCATCGTTTATTTCTGTCGCTTTTGCTTCTTCTTCAACCTTGGTCTCCTTGGTTGATTCAAGCTTCTTCTCATTTCTCAGCTGAATGGCCTTAACGTACTCTCGAGGGTTCTTTTCAGTGTCGCTTGGGAGTGTCCCTGGCTTGAGCTCGGACATTGAACTTGTTAGATGCTCTATTGTAGTCGCCAAACATTGTATTGTGTCTTCTATCTTGTTGAATCGTTCGTCTATCTTACGACTCGGATCGCCTTGATAGCCCGCCAATTTCTCAAATGCTATCTCCTAATCAGCTTTTTGTTTTGTTGGTGGCCCACTCTGTTGATTTTAAGCTTCTGGAGGCTTTAAGTAGTGCGAGTTTCCGTATGATAGATTCGGATGGCCTCGCAGCTTGGTTCGTATGTGTTGGAGTACGCTTTCTTTTGCCTATTGTGGATGTAATGCACCGCCTCAGGGTCCGTGGATTGTATCTGGTCTAACCTTTTATGTATGGCTTCGAATTGCGCCTCCAACGAGCTACTTATCTCATGTACTCCAGCCGTCCGTCGGTCCAGATCATGCTCACTATATCTTGCTGGGTAGGCTGCAACTCGCTCGATGGCCTGGAGTGCTTCCTCGTCGCCTAACTCCATAAAGTTTCATGTGCATCCGCCGTCGACGATCCTTTTATTTTGTGTGCTCAGCCCTAAGAAAAATGACTGCATCTGGACGCTCAGGGGTATGCTGTGGTTCGGGCATTATCGCAGAAGGCTCTTTTACCTACTCCATGCATCGCTCACAGATTCGCCACCTTGTTTGAAGGTTACTAGCTGGCTCCTAATCTCGCTGGTCCTTGACAATGGGTAATATTTGCCTAGAAAGCATTCCACTAGTTGCTCCCAACTAGTGATAGATGCATGTGGCAATGATGAAAACCATTCAGACGCCTTACCTATCAAAGAAAAAGGAAAAAATATCAGTTTTATCACTTCTGTAGAGACGCCTGGATACTTAATAGTTCGCGGATTTGAGTAAATTTCAAAATATGTGAATTTGTGTCCTCATTTGTAAGCCCATGAAACTGTGTTGAACCCATCACCATCTGTATAGTAATGGGTTTAATCTCGAAATGATTATTTGGTCCCGGAGGTATGGCAACCGGGTCGCTGTCATCGAAAATTCCTGGAAGCGCTAGACTTAGTAAAGTGGGCCGTGGAGGAACCATATGTTCTTCCTCGTGATCTTGATTGTCCATTCTCAGTCCATGATCTCGATTGTTACGCCGACACGTCGCTTCGATTTCTGCGTCAAATAGCAATGGTACGTTTCTCGAGCTTCGTGTCATGCACTAATAGGAATTGTCTGCAAAAAATGAAAAATCAATGTAAGCGAATTGACAAAAATATAATAATAAAATAAAATAAAATAATAATAATAATAATCGGTAAATAAAATGTCTAAACTAAAACTCAGAATATATCCTAAAATTAATAATATAGCTATCTCCGGCAACGGCGCCAAAAACTTGACACGCTCAAATACTAGCAAGTGTACTAGGTCGTGCAAGTAGTAAAACGGATGAAGTCCGATTATCGATCCACGAAGACAGCTCAATTAATTCTAAGAAAATATTCCTAATTCTAATTTAAACTAACGGAATTTTTATAGTTTTGATGATTTGATAAAAGAGATAAAACACAAATAATAAAATAGACGCAAATAAAATAGATGAAATAAAAATCAATTGACGGCAAGTGACCAAGGCACATGTTCAGCACAAATAATTCATGCATTTCACAAAATCTATCCTATCTAACCATCATGAATCTCAGTCAAGGTAAAATATCCTAAGACAATCGCTACTAATTAAGTCTCCAACACGTCTCCTGTAGGCTTTAATTACTATGGTGGGCTGAGATTAAACTAAGGAGCCCCATTACCATTCATGATGATTGTAATTCAGCCCAACTTCTAATGCTTGTACTTATTGCGCATAATTCCTCGATTTTGGTCCTTTCTCCTCGATATCTGTCAAACAAGAAATATGCATGTAAGGGTAGGATATCCAAGTTTATTCAAATAAATAACGGCCAAAAATACGCTTTTCAGGGTATAAAAATAGCGTAAAATCCTAACATATCAATTGACTTTGTCAATTCGCGAATTTCCTTTCAAACAGACCCGCGATCCACACCATAGAAAATTATAAAAAATTTCTTCAAACTTAAGCTGAAAAACTCAGCTTCGCGAATTAGAATTCGCGAAGCTCAGGGTTCGCAATTCACAATTCGCAAACTGATACTTTTTATTGACTCAGTCAATTCGCGAGAAACCAGTTTACAAAGACCCGCGATCTATAATTGGCAAAATTTTGTAGTTTTTCAAATCTGGGCATAACAGTATTGGGTCGATATCATGTTCACAAAAAAACAGAATTTTAACTAAGCCCACACAATTCACAGAACAATTCATTTCTTTAACAATGTTACATAATCTAACCATGGTTAGAGTACAGAATATCATTTACTTGGTTATCATATTTTTCAACCCATTGGACATAAGAGTCTATAGTTATTCATTAGCTAGAGTACCGAATCAACTACTTGTTTGTTATGTTCTTTGTTGCGCCGCATCTGCTCGAATATAGGCTTCAACAACTTCAGCCGCTGTACCAACACAAACATAGGAAAACCCGCCAGGGGAATGGACCACACAAGTTGTACATGGTCTACGACACCCACCTCCTTGGTAAGGAATTTCTCGGAACAAAAACTCGCACCCCGTGGCCTAGAGGCGGTCTCTGCCAAAGACAACGGTGAGTGGTCCGATGTAGCCGGGAGTTCACACCGGTATCGTGAATCCGGATACCTAGCAAACCACTACGGGTTGCCAAGCATGCGATCCAACTTGCGCCAAATGCCCGCATGTGACCGCTGCTGATTATACCAAGTGAACTCCTGTCCCGTTGATGGAAGTGATAGAAGGTCGGCTCGTATTAGACATGCCCGAAACTCCGACATATCCCGCGGTTGAGGTGCACCCCCTGTGGCGACCCTCGCTTTCTAATACTAATCAGTGGCGGATTTTCGCAACGTAAGTCGCGGAAGACCCGTCTAACAAAAACTTTTTCTTAAATAAATATATTACATCAAAATATTCGTCTACACGTCATCACTATACATGGGTCGTAGCCCCAAAATATCAAAACGTCAAAACCTAACGTCGGTCCACAGGTCGCATTCATGTACAGCCCCGCCCTCAAAAGTCCCTGGAGCACCACCGTCAGCCCGCCTCAGTCGTGACGCGCACCAGCGTCGGGCTCTGTACCTACAACACGTAAAAAACCTGAGCTACTTGCTCAGTAGGTGAAATATGCATGTATGCAACGTGCCCTCGATCCCGTCCCATAGACCTCACGACATGCACCCTCGACTCTTCCCTTCATATGTCAACCCATCACGTCTCAGCTCACATCTAGACCTCACGCCTAATCCTACATGACCGATTTTGCACCTCAGGTGTCGCTCACGCACCAGAGTAGACGAGTCGCTCACTCCCGTCTCCCGCCAATCCTTGATGGTTTGCACCTCAGGTCCTGAGTAGACAAGTGTCTCCCGCCTCAAGGGTTTGCACCTCAGGTCCTGAGTAGACGAGTCGCTCACGCCCGTCTGCCGTCGTCTACACTCTCAGATGGTTTGCACCTCAGATGTCGCTCATGCACCTGAGTAGACAAGTCGCTCACGCCCGTCTCCTATCTGACTCACCTCTTACCTAGGATGGTTTGCACCTCAGTATCTGAGTAGATGAGTGGCTCACCCCCATCTCCCCCCTAAAGGGTTTCCCGCCTCAACGGTTTGCACCTCAGATATTGAGTAGACGAGTCGCTCATGCCCGTCTTCCGTCCAACTTACCTCACACCTCAACTTACCTCACATCGACACCCCGCTCATCGACATAATAAAGCATCACCGTTTTATACGGTGCTCGACCTCCCCCTGACGTGATATGCACATGCAGTGCAAATAACGTACATATGACGTGACATGCATGTACGATATAAATAATGTACATATGATGTGCAATAAACACGATACACGTAACACATATAATTCGCCAAGTCACATAATTCAGGAAATTCACATAGTCACAAAATCACATAATTCAAAACATGTACACATATGTTTTCATAAAGGTTACGCGTCGTAGGTGGATTTCACCTACCTGTCCTATAATTATTCTAACCATTACTTTTATTATTGTAATTTTCAACACACGTACCACCTTTAGCATATGAATAAATTTTTATCCCGACTGTTTATTCTAGATAATCAAATTCCGATCTAAGTTCGAAGACCTACTTTAAAATCTTTAAATGCCATAAAAATTCACATTCGACTACTCAAGTCGAAAAACCTATGTCAAACACATAATCCTTATATTTGAAAATCCATATAAAAATCACATAGTCACATAATTGATCAAAAATACAATATCGTAAATCCTTGGCTATTTTTAAAACCACTTATAAGATCACAAACAAATACTTAACTTGCACATTCCAAAATCTAAGTTCTATACCTAACACATAGATTGTGAACCTTACTTTGGTTCACTCCAAACATTTATTTAAATCAAACAAGGAAAATAAAATACTGAAACATATTTAATCATATTAAGCACTAACTATTTAATCATATTAAAATATAGGTGCTGACAACTTTTAATCAATCGAACTCTAAGGCCATAAATCGTACTATTGTCGAAACTAGATAATACTAAAATATATCTAATATATCAACCTAATATCCATGGAACAACCGAATCTATTTGTGCTTAGCAAAGTAAAATCAAACTGCACAAACAGTATTATATAGCCTCACGAAGACTTAGTAGACTTGCCAAGAATCTTATTGACTAGCGAAACCTTTTGAGTGGCCACACAACGAAAACTTTCTATGCTTGGCTAACAAAAACATTCCTTAAATGTCGAAACATTATTTATATCAAAACCTCTGTAGAGCTGCCGAAAACTTAAAAGAAGATACCAAAGATTGAAACCCTAATTCTACCCAAAATATTCCTATTATCAAGGGTTCAAAAACTCTCCAATGCTTAACATTCCCAAACACTTAACATATAAATAAATACATATATTCAAAACCAACAATATGGGTTTCCACACTATAGCACTTCGAAATTCATAATAGCCATATAATATCACATAAATAATCCATGTTTAATATATATTAAAATCATGTAAGTCACAAAACCCCAAACAGAATATCACGTTAACCACATAAGCATCAAAACAATTTATTCCAATAGACATAACATATTTACGTGTTTTAGGTGTAATATTCAACTACCTAACCTCCAAGGTTTTGCGGTTTAAAATGATTTCGGTTAATTCAACTTTCGTCCTGTTGGAATTCCTTTCCTTCTCTCGTTCTATTTTTTACACTTCTTATTTACCACTGTTTGTGCTTAGTCACCATATATTAGGTCTATCTCTATAGATGTCGTATTATATATATAAACCCAAGTGCCTAACTTGATAGATGGTGATGTCGATTACCCTTAGGTTAAGAAAACAATACTTAGTCATACTTAACACTACTATTTAAGCCCACCACGTGTACTACTTTACTTCCTTTCCTTTGATGGATATATTTGTAAGTAGTCACATCATCTTATTCATTTATTTGTATCTATCCACGTGGCCACGAAAGTTTAAGCTTTAATATATTGTACGAAACTTCCTAGCCAAAGGAATAGTCTCTAACAAATACTTAGATGTGTTAAACCCCTGTACTTACGTGTGTGTGTATATATATATATAGGAATTTTATGGTGCTCACCTTATGTGGCCACCTGTTGATGTGGCACCGATTCGTGCCATGTCAACATTCCACAACGACATCTAAGGTAATGTTGTCTTAATTAACACCTTCTAGTGCCAGTAATCGATATTTCGGATGCTGATGTGGCATATTGATGCGATAACTTTCATTGACAGGTAAAATGTTATGTAAGGCGTCAATATGCCACATCAGCATCCGAAATATCAATTAATGGCACCTAGAAGGTGTTAATTAAGACGACATAACATTAGATGTCGATGTGGGATGTTGACATGGCACGAATCGGTGCCGCATCAATAGGTAGCCACATAAGGTGTTCACATAAGGTGAGTACTATAAAATTCCTCTCTCTCTATATATATAAGGATTAACACTACGAGAACTTTGATAAGTCAATATTAATTTCTATTAACTATTTTGAATTCGATTCTAACTCTGTCAACATTTTCAAATTCCTAATTTGGATTCCTGAATTAAATATTCACCTTATTTTATTACACCCAAGACCCGTATTAAATTTTTACGGGTATTAGACCCCCCTCGCCCTTCACCCGCATGCAGCATGGTGTTGAAGTCCCCCTCACCACCCATGCAGCATCTACACTTAACGCGGAGAACTGAATCAGCTCATACCATAGGGGTCCTCTATCCTCCCTTCAGAGTTTTCATACACAAACGAGACAAACATATGTTCCCTCGTATCAAGCTGTTCCACACGGCAATTAACAGCCTGACTAATTTCGCGACAACTGTCACGCAGAGCCAAGAATGGTTCCAACCCACCCAGATATGGGTACCAGTGCCATCATCATATTCAAAGAACCAGGTCCACCGCGGCCTAATACCCTCTTAAATGCGCGATGCGTTGGACTCAGCCACACGAGTCTCGAGAAGTCCAATGAGGCATAACCCACCACGAACAATACAATCCCCCACCGCCCTCCTGTGGTCTTGCCTGTTAAGACCATGCACATTCAACGAACCGACCGGAGCTATGAATGAGCGCCTGCAGGGCTGCATGCGCTTTACGGCCCATAGTAGGAGTATCATTTTCAACAACGTCATCATCGTTCAACCCCCGTAGTAAAGCAAAGGAGTTGTGATAAGATTGGCCAAGATCCATAGATCACCATGGGATATGCGATCCCATCGAGGAACTTACATCGTGTGGGGCCAAATGGCTAGACTGGCAGACCCTATTCGAGGTTGAAGGGCCCGCCACCACCATAGCCTTACCATATCTTCAACCAAGACGGGTCTCAACCAACCCAAATCCGCGTCCCTGGTCCAGAATCATAATCAAAAACCATTCCCAATGTCATTGAATCCCCTCTGAGATCCGCGCAGCATTGGCATACGAGACACATGTTTCCAACAAACCCACCATTGCCATTATGCGCTAACAACTCCCCCACCGCCCTTCCGTGGTCTTGTCTGTTAAGACCACGTACATTCCATGAGGCCACTCTGATCATGGTAAACCCCCGTACTGGGCTGCATGTGCTTTAGGGCCCATAGAAGTTTCACCATCCCCATTCAGCTCGCTGAGCACGTCGAAAGGGTTGTGATCTGTGCGACGAACAACCCTCGTCGAGCTGCAATCACCACGAGAAGTACTAGCATCCCCAGGGCAGGTAGTGTGAACCCGCACCTTCGAATGCGCTGGTAAAGTGGGAGTCACTAAGTGCGCTTTCCTCGTGCGCCGACTTGTCTGCATTCCATTGCATGGTGGCCCGTATGTGGGCGTCTTGGTTCATGGCGCGGCTAATGTCGAGTATCATTTCGTTGCCCTTGGAGCTCTCGCCCAGCTCGTCTGTCATGGATCATATCACTCTTCCCGCCCCCACAATTACCATTATGCTTGGGCAACGGCGATTGATGTCTGTTCGCCATCTGACGATGTCTATGAGCTGGCGAAATTGGTGTCTTCATGCGTTTGGGGCAAAGGGATTCGCCATGCGTCCATGTATCACAAGCGTTGCACTTCGATGGTCGCCATTCGTCCATGTATCCTCCCTTGGCAGCCGAACATGGAAAGTTTCCACGAATGGGCTCCCAAGAGCTTTCATAACACAAACACGAGGGAAATCTATACGGTCTCCGTTTGCTAACCTCATCAGTAAACAACGGCTGACCCACTGTGCTAGCAACGATGCCCATACCTTTTTGAGTCCAAATATCATCGTGAACGTTCCATAGCTTGACCCAAAGCGGGACTTCAGTCAGCTCCCTTCGCTCGAATGACATACTAGGACGCCACGACTCATGAAAGAGCGGTTGGTCTTGCATGAGCCATGGCCCTCCATCCAAAACTGTAGTCATCTCCATAGCCGATGCAAAGTGAAACTTGAAGAAGCCATTGATAGTGGCCCGAACCTCCACCAGCCCTTGCCATATCGATCTCAGGTATCGCTCTACGAAGGGGAAGTACGGCTTTTTCCCTAGAAAGTATCCCACCAATGTGTTTTCCCACCATGAAAATCTCAACTTCACTACCTCCCAAGATGGGTCACTTCGGGAATTCCATCGACGAAAGTCGGTGCCGTGTATTCAAGAGTCATACATTTTTGTATAGCCGAACCCCGAACCAGGCGGGTCCCTCCATGGGACTGGTCAGATTGCCGATGTGGCACCGTAGTCCCCTTGACCACGGAGGCAAAAGTCAAAACCTGCCTAGCCGCGACTGTGTCAGCCTCTTCGGAGCAGCCATGATCGTAGGCACAACGCTCGTAACCCACCTAGGTTGAATGGGCCCAGAGGGGCATATAACAACAACCACTCACGTTGGCTCCACACTCTCCAGCCGACGCTTTACTCCCCATCGCCACCGTGATAATCACCTCTGGCCGCGAGGCAACCACGGTCGCACCGGCCACAATTGAGGCAACACCCCCACCTTTGCTGCCACAGTCTTAGTGTCGCACTGCTCCATCATAACCCTAGATGGCATGTTGGGCTCAGATGGGCCCAGGATAGCAGATGCAACATCATCCATGCGCGCCGTCACACCCTTCGCGCATGTCATCATCGCTCTCCCTGCCGCTGTCGTGCCACAGTATTCCACCACAATCTCTTCGACGACGACATCATCATCACCAGGCCGGAGCAGCTCCATTCGACGAACAACCCGCGATCGTATATCATCTCAATCTAGTGGCGGGGTATGCGGTCTAGCCCAGGGCCCATCACGGCGAGTATGCGGCCTGTCCACAACGTGCCCTGGGAAATTTGCCCCAAAGTCTAGGTCGGTCGCAGCCAATTGTATATCATTTCACAATCGATCGCCGTCGAAATTTGCCCCAAAGTCTAGGTCGGTCGCAGCCAATTGATCGAGATTCGGTAGTGCTGGCATCCCCTTCTTAGCCGTCGTTTTGGCCGAATGCCCGTCACCATTCAGACTCCATCCCTCAAAACCCTAACCCTAGATTTGTGAAACCCACACAAAACCTTAAGAAATCCATCGCCTATTCACGTAGGAATGGCACAGAAACCACCGGCCGACGAACACCGTGGGTGGTATGCCAGAAACAACGGTGGTGGATCGATCAAAGAGCCCGCCAAGTGAGAAATTCGAATTTTCTCTCCTTCTCTCTCTACTTTCTCTCTCGAGCGTTTTGTTTTTTAAAAAAACAGATAATTTGAAATTCACAGCTAACCTAGTCTTACACTGACTTAGTTGTTTTTCATGAATAAAGAGCGGAGCAGTAAGAAAATTATCAAATACTAGCAAATAGTGCTAGGACACCAGGTAAGTAGAGATTTAAACTACAACACATAACTTATATGTGCACGAATTACGAGATTATGTGTTTCTATGACTTTGTGTGGATCGTGAGTTATTGGTTATGAGAAGTGGCAGGACAAGCACTTTTGCATTGTTTTTTTTGGTGTAATGTCCCATGTATATATGTATATATATAATATATATAGTCGAAAAATGTATGTACAAAATGAGCAGGAGCTAGCTCCGCAATCAACCAGTAACAGACTACTGGGCACAAGGACCAGAACCGATCAGTCAGGTAATCCAACAAGATCCAACCAAGCCACATGCCATATTCGGTGTATGGTCGAGCGATGAAGGTCATACTTTGAGGACGTACCACTAATACGCATGATAAACAATGCAAGAATATACCCCACGAGCCTGAGCGGAGTGTGATGGTTAGGTCTCCTCTTTCCAATGCCTGTTCCTTCTCTGCCAGATATGGTAAACAAGGGATGCAAGAACATGACGATGCGCTGCATGAAGAATATGCTTCCCTCACCATCTAATACACGTACTCCAGTCCGATAAGGCCATACCAACCGAATCCATCACCGTAGAATCTGAAGACATGGCCGTGAGAACAGACAACCAAAGAAGAGATGCTGGGCTGTCTCATAGTGCAACTCCTCAAGGACACAAGCTGGAGTACCCGCCCTCAGAGCTATCCATGGCTTGTCCCTCGTCAAAAGGCGATCAAGATAAACTCATGCCTTGGAATCTTCAGCAGCCCTCCAAATAGAACAACCCAAGAACAGGTGGCCTTCTGTAGCGCATCGCGTCTCTGGCCTAACCCGCCGTCATAGAACCATCAGGCGATCCCGTCCACAGTACGCCGTCCACTAATAAAAGAAGATGACTAATCTCGAGATACTCAACCGCCCCCTGCTCTGGCCAATTCCACCCCTGCATATCAGTAACCGTACTCAGCCGTGCATCTGGAGGCAGGCCCATTGCAATAAGGCCCCTAGGGTATCTCTCTAACAGCAGTGTCGGCAATAGCCAGGGATCCTTCCACTGCCGTAGCATGGATCCATCACCAACACGAAATGTAATCATGGATCTGATTAAGGGCCGGAACTCCATAAGCTTCCTCCAGCTCCAAGCATCATTAGCCGAGATCGGTAAATCCCATAGCAATTGAGAATGCAGCCGCGTCTCTTATAACCAGCTGACCCATATGAAGCTCGGTGTTCTAGTAAGTACACTCAACAATAGCTTAAGAAAAATAGCCTTGTTCTCGATAGCGATCGACCGAAGTCCCAATCCCCCTTATGGGACAGGTAAACATAGTACGTGCCATGGCAGCTTAAGTTCCTTTTGAGAAGCTCGGGAAGTTCTGGAATTTTAGCTTCGTAGTCTTCACCTTCCTCGAGTTCATCATCGTCGATAAGGGCCAGATTTACGTTTGCCTTCATTAGGAAGTAAATGGTGGCTGGATCCATCGGCTTTGTTAACAGGCATCATTGAAGATATATTTTTCTACGGTTGTGTGAGGATTGTAAAGTGTCTCGAGAGATAGGATCGGTTCATTCGGCTGAAGGGATAGTGTTAGGATATTTAATTTGTTGTGTCAATAGTTTAAGTCTTGAGACTTATTATGTAATTATCTTAAGCTTGGGCTTTGGACTAGAGTGTAATTATTTTATTATTAGTGATTGGGCCTTAATATACCTAGGGTTAATGTGGTATATAAGGTTTTACCAACTCACTTTGAAGGTTAATCAAAGATCAAAAAGCTAAATCTCGTTTTCACACACTACACACACTTGAAGGTGAGAAATTCTCCCTTTTACATTCCATCTAGCTTCTTTGATTCCTTGTTTGGTGCATTTCGGGACCAACAAGTGGTATCAGAGCAAACGTGGATCGATCTTCAGTGATTTGAATCCAGTTTCGTTCGATTCCAAGCAAGATCAAAGGTGTTTTTGAGCAAAAATAGTTTTCGGGCATTTTGAGCTTGTTTTGGGGTTTTGATGCTTCGTTTCTGTGTTTAAAACCCTCCCCCAGATCTTATCTATGCCTAAAATGTTTTTAGAACACTTTTGGATCAGTTTTAACGAGTTTTGAGCGAGATTTAAGCAGAAAACTTTCAGAAAAGGACATTTCAGCCATTCTCTGTTTTCGGTCGATTTGACCCAGTTTTTGTTGTTTTCAGCTCACAAATCGGTCGATTATGTGTTTAGGGAAGGATTTCTGAAGTTTAGGATCAAGTTTGAGCGATTTTGGTTGAGATTTGAGTGAAAACGGACGGTTTTTTCTGGAAAATATCGTGACATACCAATGGAACAGTACTTGATGTTCTTGGCCGCGAAATTTTGCTGAAACGTTCAAATCCGCGAAAGTTTCACCTTTTAAACCGCGAAACTTCTCTGTCACTGCATTTTTTCGCAACGGTCTGCACTCACAATCCGAGAATTTTTAACACCGCGAAAATTTCACTATCATTGCAGTTTCTCGCAACAACCTATACTCAAAATCCGAGAAAGTTTAAAACCGCGAAATTTTTCTTAGGCAAAATTTTTTTTCAACTTCGGACTCTTTAAAATCCGAGAATTTCCAATACCGCGAAAAATTTCTCTAAGACCCAGTTTTTCTCAAGTTCATACTCTTTAAAGTCCGAGAAATTTTATACACGAGAAAGTCTATTCCAAGAATTCTTATGAGCCGCAAAATTTTCAAAAATCTGAGAAATCTTTCTAAGTCGAGAAATTAACAGCCGAGAATTTTTTAGAAATTCCATTTCCTAGAAAGATTATCCTGCGAAACTTTCTAAGCCGCGAATTTTTTTTCTCAGCCAAGAACTGTTTGAAAATTTTTATATCCGAGAAATTTTTCTTAGACCGCGAAAGTTTTTGAACTCTGTGAAAATTTTACATCCGAGAAATTTTTTAGGCCGAGAAATTTTGAAAGTCACGAAAATCTTTACATCCGAGAAATTTTCAAAGCCAAGAAAATTTATCTCATCTGAGAAAGTTTTCTTTAAAAACCACGTCTCGTTCAAATTTGAGAAAATTTCCTAAAATCACACTTCAACTCTTGACGCTATTTTTTTCTTTTCCGCGAAATTTTCTTGTGAATTTTTAAAAAAACTCTCGAACTTAGAATTATTCCCACATGCGAAACTTTTAAAAACGAGAAATTTTCACTTAAGAATTTTCCTTCAGACTTTCTCTTTAAAATTCTCAAACACCGAAATTTCTCAAACACCTAAATTCTCGGATAACACTTCATTTATCACGTCTCCTTGAGCTGCGAATTTTTGTGTGTGTTAAGTCTCTTTCTCGTGATAAAATCGTCTTGGGTTAAACTTTTCTCAAACTTTTAGGATTTGATCCCTACACCTTAGTACTATCCCTAAAACCCTGAAATTTCTAGAACTTCTCCTAAACTTAAGATATATTTCTCTTTCATACATTATCGACCATCACACACGTTCACTTAGTTCTAAGAAATTCTCTAAACAATTTTATTCTCAAAACTCTACTTATTAAACTCGTATTTCTCATATCGTTCGTTACTAACTTTCTTATCTACGCAAGATCAAAACCACGGACGATTCGACTGCACCAACCATGTCTACCGCGAATGACATCTCCATAGTGGGCTCCGACACCAGGCCCCCGATGCTGCGACAAGGCGACTACAGTATATGGACAAACCGCTTCCTCACGTTCATTAGAAACAAAGGCGCACCACTCTCTCAATACCTTCTGGACTCCATCTTCAATGGCCCAGCCCAGTTCTGGACAATCGTCCCTGCACAACCAAACGCAAATCCTCCCATGGATGAACGCCGCACTCCTAGAGGTCCCATCAATGAGGATGAACTGGCTCGGGAACAGGCCGACGAGACTGCCAAAGGATACCTCTTCCAGGCTTTAGGAAACGAGGTCTATGGTCACGTTGAGTGCTGCACAACTGCCAAGGAAATATGGGATGAACTTGCAGAAATTATGGCAGGCACAACTGAAAGTGCTCAGGGGAGGAAATCAGCGTGTCTCTCGCAGTATGAACACTTCCAGGCCTATGAAGGAGAGGAACTGCGTGACACATACCTCCGATACTTGAAAGTCATCAATGAACTCAAAAAGGCCAGGATCTCGAGGGACAAATTCGACATCAACAACCGCTTCCTTGGTAGCCTCAAACCACACTGGGGCAATGCAATCGTGATAATGATTCAGAGTAAGGACCTCTCGAACACTTCCATCCATGCTCTTTATGACAGTCTGTCTGCCTATGCTCCTTATGTGCAACCACAGTCCACCAACACTCGAGTCGACCCACTAGCACTCCTCTCGAACAAAACCAATGAACGATCTTCCACCACTAAGACCAAACAGAACAAAGGAAAGCTACCAGCTGCTGTATCTGACACCTCTTCAGGATCCGAAGCCGACACAGAATCAGATGAAGATGTTCGTGACATACGCAAGCAACTGGCAATGCTCACTAAGTTGGTCTAAAAGAAGATCGGGAAAAAATCCTCATCCTCCTCCAATCGCCAAAGAACCTATAGCGGCACCAAAAAGACGACTCCCACGGAGGACACTAAGCCAACAAAGAAAGCAGAGGACTCCGCACCTCAAAAGTCTGTGAAGTGCTTTCGGTGTGGAAAGCCAGGCCACTTTGCCAAAGAATGCCACGCCCCACGCGTGAAGGACTCCGGGTACTATGACCGAAAGGCCAGAATGACCCGCAAGATGGAAAGTGGGAAAGCCCTACTCACTGAAGAAGCTGAATGGGTGAATGACACTTCAGAAGACGAGGAGCCTAAGGATGAAGATTGCTGCATGGCAAGGCTGGTCGAACATGACGAGGACGAGGAGATGGGTCACACCGGTGAAAACACAGCTAAGACTCCTACCAACGCTGAGTCTGAGGTACGAATCTCGCAACTTGATGATGTGTTTAATCACCGACACGCCATTAAGAATCCCACAGTAGACGCTAGGGATTATGATGAACTTAGGCTAAAATTTGAAAATAATTATACCTTACTTAGTCTAAAAGTAGAAGAACTTGCCTGCGCAAACGAACGTCTAATAGCCTCTGAAGCGTTAGTCAAACGTCTGCAAAGTAAGAACAAACAAAGTGAGACTAAGGTTAAGGAAACTACACTAGCCATTAGTTCATGTGAAACTTCTCGCCTCCTGACGGCCGCCCAATACGAACTGCTCACAAAGGAAAGAGTTAGGCTATACCGCAAGGTGAAAGAACTTGAAGAGCAACTTCACCTTTGGAAAAAGGCAGCAAACATCTTATGTCTATTAAACCAACCAGCTGAAACAGAATTCTACGACGCCCGGATGGGAATCGGACTGGCCACCAACTGCGATCCAACGCCGCCAATTGTCAAAAGGTATAACATGTACAGTACAGCATTCCTAAAAACAAGGACAGGGACTCCCTCTCAGCTCATGCCTTTTGTAAGATCCTCCTCCACCATGCTGTCAGAAGAAAAGAGGAAACAGAACATACTTTGGGCAGAGATCGCATACGATTACACAGAACTGAATGCTAATGATAAGACTAGAAAGCCCTCACTATCTGAAGACATCAAATCTCAGTTCCCAACCGAAGAACAGGAAATCGCTCTCCGAGAAGCACTTTCTCGCATCTATGTCCCAGAGAAACTTCTGGTCATAGCAGAACTAGAACGAACCATAGAAGTAGAGCGAAAAGCCTTTGCAAAAGAGCGAGAAGATCTACTTTATAAAATCTTTACCCTAGAACAATCTCATAATACGAACGAACCTTCTACGTCAAGTCAAGTACCCGATTCTCAAACATGTAAATGTAAGAGGACGGCGAAGATGACTCCTGAAGCCGACATATGTTCTAACACTAACTCTAGTATTCTTATGGATACAGGGAATGTGAGTTCGACGTCTCTGGAAGGGAGTTCGTACCAGATAAAGGAGAATCCGCTCTTCGATGACAAGAAGAAAAGACCATCCTATATTCATTCTTCCTCTCTATGTACTGAATCCCAATGTCTTAAGGTCGTAGACAATTATGTTGCCAAAACTCATCTCTCTTTTGCCAAGCTTATGTCTATGTGCTGCTGCAATGAATTTGTTCTTCCACGCTTCCATGAATACGAAACACATGAACACGCAACACTCCGACCACGCAAGCGAAGTTCATCTACGACGTCCTTGAATTCGCCCATCTCGCCTAAACCTAAGGTTAAGCGAAAACGCCTCTCGCCGTCAAACGCAAACTCACCTACTACTCGCAAACCAAAGGCGACCAAAACCGAAGCGCGAAAACAACAACCACATTCCACACACCATTTCATGTATAAGGCACCATACATGCAAGCACAAGTTAGGAAAATATGGGTTAGAAAAACCATAATCCCGCCTAATCAAACAAAGGACAAAGGAAAAGCTAAATTAGAATCGACGCAATCTGATTTAGAAACCACATTTCCCTTTAAGCGCATGAAAACTTTACTTGTATCACAAGATAGCCCCGTCCGAATACGGGGATCCAACGTTTGCTGATAATTGCAGGTCTGTCATGTGTGGTATCTAGACTCGGGTTGCTCCACACACATGACAGGGAATATGGAGCTGTTGAGCAACTTCTCCGAGCGCTATCTCGGAAGGGTCTCCTTCGGAAACGGTCAAATGGCGCCAATTCTAGGAACTGGCGATCTCGTGCACGATAAACTGACAATCAAGGGCATCTCCTATGTCGAGGGTTTGAGCTACAATCTCTTCAGCATTGGTCGATTCTGCGACAAAGGATACAAGGTTCTCTTCGAATCTGACATCTGCAGCATTATGAATGCCTCAGGACAATCTCTCCTTTCTGGAACGCGCACGTCTCACCTTTACGTGCTCAACCTCACGACCTCTCGACCAGTATGCCTTCTCTCTCGAGCCGCACCCAAGTTGAACGATTTGTGGCACCGTCGTCTTTCACATCTCAACTTCAAGACCATCAACAAACTGCGTCAGAATAAACTCGTCAACGGTCTACCCCAACTGACATATCATAAGGAACACCTCTGCTCTGCCTGTGAATGGGGAAGATGAAGCGCTCGTCCCATGTCTCTAAGGAAACACCGTCCTCTAAGCTCATCCTCGAACTCTTACATATGGATCTATGTGGCCCAATGCCTACGGCCACACTCGGAGGAAGACGGTATATTCTGGTGATAGTCGACGATTTTTCACGCTACACGTGGACGAAACTCATTCGTACAAAGGATGAAGTTCCTGATATAATCATTGAGTTTGTTGTTACATCCCAAACACTCCATCAACAGAAGGTTCGGATTATCAGAAGTGACAACGGAACTGAGTTTAAGAACAAAAAGCTCAGTGATTTCTATGCCAGTCAGGGCATCACTCAGCAGTTCTCAGCTGTGAAGACACCGGAACAGAATGGTGTCGTTGAGCGCAAGAACATGACACTAGTTGAAGCTGCAAGGACTCTTCTCATCCAAACCGGACTTCCTCATTCTCTTTGGGGTGAAGCTATTCAAACGGCTTGCTACACACAGAACCGGGCTTCCATTCACAAGAGATTCAACCGCACCCCATACGAGATGCTGAATAACCGTCGTATTCCCGATATATCTTATCTAAGGGTCTTCGGTTGCCGATGTTTTGTGGCCAATGATCGCCAACATCTTGGGAAGCTTGATCCAAAAGCTCTTGAAGGCATCTTTGTTGGATATTCACTAAATTCAAAGGCATACAGAATCTATCTTAAGGAGAAACGGTCAGTAATAGAAAGCACGAATGTCTCTTTTGACGAAAGCGAAGGCGATCTCATAGCTTCTGGCCATATCAGTCCAGAACCAGGTCTTCTACAGACGTTGACAAAAGGTCAATCTTCAACGGCGGGAACGTCCTCATCTGAGGGCAATTGTGGCGAACTGGATCTCGATCTGCTCTTCGAGTACTTCTACCCAGTTCACAAGACTCCCGTCACCACCACTCAACCTACCGCTGCACCCACTCCACATACACCACCAGCTACCGGCAATAACGTCGTCCCTCCAAACCTGGATGCTCTCAATCTCAATGAAGACGACCTATTACCCAACCCGGGGAATATTGCTGATTCTGATGCAGAACCCTCTCAATTCAATACGATTGAGATCTCTTCTTCAGACACCGGGCCCCAATCTAATGAGCTTCAAGTAGACACTAATGCGGCCAGCTCCTCACAAACCAACGTGCCACTTTGGGCTCGCTCTCACCCTACCGATCAGATTATTGGGGATCCCACATCCGGTGTTTCAACACGTTCGGCTACGATGAATGAAAGTTTGTTTGCTTGCTATCTCAGTCAAGTCGAACCATCACGAGTAGCTGAAGCTCTCAACGATCCTGATTGGCTGATTGCAATGCAGGAGGAAATAAATCAGTTTGAACGCCTACAAGTTTGGGAACTCGTCCCACGACCTCACAATAGATCCATTATCGGCACAAAATGGATCTTTAAAAACAAAAAGGATGAAGATGGTGTTGTTATTCGCAACAAAGCAAGACTTGTGGCTAAGGGTATAACCAACAAGAAGGCATCGACTACGATGAAACCTTTGCCCCAGTTGCCAGGATCGAAGCCATACGAATGTTTCTTGCCTTTGCTGCTCACAAGAACTTTAAAGTCTACCAAATGGACGTGAAGACGGCATTTCTGAATGGATTTCTCAAAGAAGAAGTGTACGTTGATCAACCTGAAGGGTTCTTGAGCGAAGAGTTTCCTCATCACGTATATCGACTCTACAAGGCCCTCTACGGACTAAAACAGGCTCCCCGGGCTTGGTATGACGTCCTCTCAGATTTCCTCGTTCAGTCTGGATTCAAGAAAGGATCTCTGGATACAACCCTCTTCACCAAGCGGAGTGGCCCGGACATCATGATTGTACAGATTTATGTCGATGATATCATTTTGGATCAACTGAACCACAACTATGTGAAGAGTTCGCAGAATTGATGAAGGAAAAATTTGAAATGAGTATGATGGGCGAGCTGAATTTCTTTCTTGGTCTTCAAGTAAAGCAACTCCCCGACGGAATCTTCATCAACCAGTCCAAATACATCCATGACATCCTCGAGAAATATGGAATGAAGGATGCTAAGACTGCTGCAACACCTATGTCTCCCTCTGGCCGACCCGATGCGGACCCATCTGGTGCTCCTGTTGACCAAACCATCTATCGAGGAATAATAGGATCTCTTCTGTACCTCACTGCTAGTCGACCAGATATCGTTCTCTCGACAGGAATCTGCGCTCGTTTCCAGGCAACACCAAAGGAATCCCACCTCACTGCTGTTAAAAGGATTCTCCGCTATCTCAGAGGGACACCTAATCTGGGTTTGTGGTACCCCACTAAATCGGACTTCAAGCTGGTTGGATTCTCTGACTCGGATTATGCAGGATGCAAGATGGACAGAAAAAGCACCTCTGGAGCTGCACACTTCTTGGGCGGTAAACTCGTAAGTTGGTCGTCTCGAAAACAAAACTGTGTCTCAACTTCGTCGACGGAGGCAGAATATGTCGCCGCCGCTAGTTGCTGTTCACAGCTTTTGTGGATGAGAACCCAACTACGAGATTTTAATATTCATATTGATAAAATTCCCATTTATTGTGACTCAAAAAGTGCTATTGCGATGACAAGTAATCCGGTACACCACTCTAGAACAAAACACATAGATATTCGTCACCATTTCATCAAAGAACATGTAGAACAAGGGACAATTGAATTGCACTACGTCACAACCGAAGACCAACTGGCCGACATTTTCACAAAACCGTTGGATATCAAACGATTCCAACACCTAGTGACTATGTTGGGCATGTTGAATATTCAGTTGTGATCAATCGCCTCTACATGAACTTTGATTAAGTATACATATTTCCTTTCCACTTCACTCTATTATCTATGTGTCTTCTGAATTTTTATGTGTCTTCTGGATTATGTCTGTTGAGGGGGAGTTTTTAGATTAAGGGGGAGCGTTTGATATTTCGTTATTTAAAACGGGAATTTTTCGATTAAGGGGGAACATCTGATATTTCATTATTTAAAACGGGAAGTTTTACGATTAAGGGGGAGCTTCTTATTTTTCATTATTTAAAAAAAAAAAAAAAATTTGGGGGGTTGAAATTTTAAAGTCTGGTCAAACTGAGTCAAAATCGGACAAATCAAAATTTTGGGCTGAATTAAAATTTCTCTGGTCAAAAAGGGTCAAAATTGGGACCAAATTCGCGAAATTAAGCTAATTTGAGGTTTTGACCAAGCCCGCGAAATTTCGGCCCACTTTCTCAAAAAATTCGCATGTACAGTGCCTACAATCGTAAAACCCCAAAACCCTTAACGTTTTTTCACTATTCAAAAATTCCCGAGAAACTTCAAAAATTCGCAACCCTTTCTGTCAAAAATTCGCAACTCCTCGCATCGTCGTCTTCGTCAAATCTGCTTTCAAACTTCGTTTCCTGCTAACTCAATCATCGCAAATCAGCTTGTCGGTATGAATACACCTTAAATAACCCAATTTCTATTCGATTTTACCCTGTTTTGCCCATTTTAAGTAAATCTGTTAAGTTAGGGTTAAAATTTTCTCGGCTCTGAATCGAATGTATGCTAGGTTCTTTATGCTTAATATCCCCAAATATGCATTACCCATTCCATTACGAGTCGATTAAGCCCAGATTACAGCATTTTGGTTGAGATTTGAGTAGGTCTAAGGCTAAAATTTATTACGTCGTTTCGCTATTTTCGCACTGTGTTCATCACCGCGAAAATTCTCAAAGTTTTGCTTTTAAACGTTAAAATTCGCTGCTACAGTAAGCAGGGTTCCACGAAATTTTATCCGAGAAATTTCGAGTGTTAAAATTTTCGCTACTACAGTGAGTTAAATTCTGCGAAAGTTTTCTATCCGAAATTTCTCATGTTCAAATTCCCGTGCTACAGTATGCATAATCCTGCGAAAATTGTATCCGAGAAAATTTTCTGAAAATTACCTTTAACATTGATTTTTTCGCGGCTACAGTGAGTAAAATCCCGCGAAGTTTTTATGCGAGAAAAATTTTTTCATATGTCATAATTTTCGCTGCTACAGTAAGCCATACCACGCGAAATTTTCGCACCCTTCACTCCATATCACATCTTTTCGCATACGAAACTTTTCTCAATGCGTAATTTCCATAATATGCGAAAATCCTCATTACATGCGAAAAAATTTGGACAAACTGGAAATTTTCTCAACTTGCGAAATTCTTATACTTGCACACTCAATCTGCGAAATTTCTCACGTCATGACTCTTTCATATAACTTGCGAAAACTTTCCGTTCTTGCGAAATTTCCTTATGACTGCGAAAACACTCCAACTTGCGAAAATTTTCATTATATGGAAAAATTTTTGCACAACTTGCGAAATTCCTTCACTTGCGAAAATTTTCCTTTCATGCGAAAATTTCTATGAACTAACACTTGCGAAAATTTCTCATGACTTGTCTATGTGCTCATATTTGCGAAATTTCATTCAATCTGCGAAAATTTCTCTCACCGTGTTCATGAGTTATAATCTGCGAAATTTTCAATTACATGCGAAAATTCTATCTGAATGCGAAATTACTTCAACATGAGAAAATTTCTTAAGTTGCGATTTTTTTTTGTATCATTGCACGCGAAAAAGTTTTTACAATGTGCGAGACCTCTTAACTTGAAAAAATTTTCATACTTGCTAAATTTTCGACAAAATGCGAAAATTTTCAAATTTCAAATCTTAACAACTATGTCAAAGGGACCCTATATTAGCTAATATGTGAATTCTTTTCCTATATATAATTTTGGGCAATTCTATGTCTAGTTCTGTCATTCTCGTGGCACTAATCATCTTATAACTATTGTCAAGCACAGAAATGGCGGACAAAGACCAAAGTACACTCGAGGCACTTGAGCAGGCTGCAATCCAAAGAGAGGTCACTCGCATCGAACTCCATGCGCGTACCTATGTCCCACCACCGGAGGAGATTTTTTCACTAAGTCAATGGGCGGCCCTGGTACCCAACAACTACAAGGTGGACTTGGACAGTTTTCGGTGCGATGCCCCTGTTATTGTAGAGATTCTCAAAGGGCACCCACTTCGCCACGCCCTCACTCATGGCGAACCAGAAGCACAGGTGTACCTTCAACAATTCTGGCACACGCTGCAGATTGCTGGACCGCTACGCCTTGCCAAGACCTTATCAGCCCAAATCGACCAAGAAACAGTGGTCCTCACTCCCAGAATACTCCAAGAAGTTCTTCAACTCCCGGTCTACTCACCATACGATCCACCACCAACTCACGACCAACTCATTGAAGACATCGACAGACTGGGCTATCAACCAGATGCTAAGAAGAAGAAAGGCCCACTTGTCCTCAGTAAAGTCACGACCCGCAATCTACCACAACCCTGGCGGACTCTGTACCTGCTAGTGAACAAGTGTATGTCTGGAAAGCATGCTGGTCAGGATCGCGGAAACATTCAAATCCTCACAATCATGACCGGCATCGCTCACAACCGCAAGTACAACTACGCCGACATCATCTGGGTGGACCTAGTCTCGATGATCCAGCGACGCGACCGGGAAATCGCCAAGGGAGTCACGAACCGGTTCATCCCGTACATGCGATGGCTCCCAGCTCTGATCAAGCACTTCCGCCTGCACTCAACCAACATCCGCATCCGTCCGGCAGCAGAGCACTTCCAAATCCCAACTGTCGAGAAGTTCGCCAAGAAGAACACACCGGCGAAGGATCGACACGCAATGGTGATTCCGGACGACGTGCTCGCTTACGCCGACCAGACCAACCCGCACGTCCAAGAATACCGAGCCTCAACCGCATCCTTCCGTGAAACCCCGCACCCTCTATCCACTGTCCCTACGGAGCAGATCAACCCCCCTGCTCCTAACCTCGGGACTAGCCAAACCCCCACCACCACCTCCAAAAAAGTCATCGAGTCACGCCGCATCCTCTTCCACCCGCGTTCCGAAAAAACGGGCGCGTAAGGATGACGTAAGCCGTCCCACGGAGCGTCGATCGAAACAAAAACACGATCGACCTCCTCAGCCACAAATAAGCCGAGCCGAACCAATAGGTACAGGAGGTGATGTGTTCACCTCCCGAGTAGAAGACGTGGCATCTGGCTCAACCACGCAAACAACCCCACCAACCCACTTATCTTCCTCTCTACAGGAAGGTATTTCATTGCATGAGGAGCCATGTATACCATCGACATCCCACTTGGAGATGATCGATGTTGAAACAAGCAGTCCCTCGCCTCAGACTGCATCCTCTTCATGCACATCGAGTCTAGTGCCCTCACTCCCCATAATTTCTTGCGTTTCTAGGCCACATACACCTCTTACCGCACCACAGAGTCTTCGTGACCCTGTCAGAACGCTCGCTGATGTCTCTGTGACTGAGAGCGGAAGACCTA
Organism: Craterostigma plantagineum; assembly: GCA_027422505.1. Taxonomy (NCBI): domain Eukaryota; kingdom Viridiplantae; phylum Streptophyta; class Magnoliopsida; order Lamiales; family Linderniaceae; genus Craterostigma; species Craterostigma plantagineum. The sequence goes on from JAPQWV010000055.1 coordinate 2,232,738, forward strand.
GCACGGCCAACATCACAACAACCGTGAGCCTAGGCCATCATTCGACTGAGTCTGTCTCATCGATGATGCCAACGGGAAGTCTGAGTGACCCCGTCTTTTCCAGTCCTGTGCAAACGGGCGGCCGATCGGCTATATTCACCGAGTCGGTGTCAGTTGGAGTTCTTCGTGATTCCAACTTGTTAGATTTACCCCATGATAAGACAATAATTTACATTAATTTTACACCCCATAAAAGGATGATATTGCTCGTTATTTATCCGAGATGCTTAGAATATCATAGAATTAATTTATATTTCATATCTTGCAGATATCGGAGCAAAGTGGATAAATCTGATAATATTTGGACGTGGATATTTCGAGGAGAATACAACGCCGAAAACCGAGTTCGAGCAACAAAGTAATTACCGAGGAAGCCCAAGCTAATAGCCCAACCAATTGGGCAGCCCTGGAAATGGAAATTGGGCCATATGATATATATTGGCCCATGAGGTGTTTTGACTTGTATTAGAACAAGTTGCAAGAACTTGGCAGAGGTCAATACACGCACTGAAGACTTCTCAAACACATCACAATCCAAGCTGTAAACACGCGCGAGGCTCGAGATAGTTATTGAGCAGAGGTAAATCACTCAGCACACACACAACGATTTCATAGTCAAAGGAGATACAAGGAAAATCACGATAGAAGACAAAGAAAATATAATCTTGGCTGCTGCAACTAGAAAATAGGCAAACATCTCACTATCATCAAACGGCTAAAGATCGGAGCGTAAAACTCGAGGGGCTGTCCAAGCACGCGCAAATCTGAGAGAATTGTCCATTATGCTTCATGTGGTTCTATAAATAGAGCTAAATCATCAAGAAATCAGTACTTCATCTTCCTATTTTTTATTTTATAACGTAGCAGATAGTTCGAGCGAGAGGAGAATATGCCTGTTGTATTTCAGTGTTGTTACCTTTATATCTTTGCTTGAGTGTGTCGAGAGTTTGAGCGAGACATAGATCATCGAGACGAGAGATGATGTGAGGGGAGTTTGAGCAGAGAGGAATTGCTGAAGAGGGTAGAGACTGGTGTGAGAGATCGATTTCTGTTTCTGTTTTAAAGAACGATTGCTTTTCTTTTCTTTAGTTGTTCTCAATTTCAATTTTATCTATTATGTTATTTATGATTTAAATAACTATTTCAGAAACTATTTTAAAGAGTTTAAGCTTTCCAGAACGTGATAGTTAAGAAATTTCTGATATTTATTCTCGGTCAATAACGCTTACGGTCTGAGGTGTCGTTCTTTCCATTAAAAACATTATCTTATAATTGATGGTTTGGTTTTGGCATTATCTGTTATATTATGAGTCATTTTACATAGTTCTTAAAGCACATACTTGAAAGCAGCGAAGTTATATCTCGTATGTTTTGATTTTCGGTGGAAAACGTCAAGTCGACTGAGTTTTATTTTGAGGAAGGCAGTAAGTCAAAATTCATACGCTCGTAAGTTTATTTCTATCTATTTCATATGTCATTAGAGTTAATAAATTTCAGTTGCGTTTTTGTTAATATGTTTAGCGACTGTTATTTTATCATTGTTAGTTTCGATTTTTTCCGTTCAATATTGCGTTAAAAACTCACTCATCAAAACCCCCTTAAATATTATTATTATTATTATTATTATTATCATCAATATTATTATTACTACTATTATTATTAATATTATTATTATAAATTTCGAACTAGAAATAAATCAACCATTTTCCCTGTGGAGACGATCCCTACTGTCGCTATACTCATGTTTAGTGAATAAGGTGATTAATTTATTTTTGGCCGTTTACGACGCGACCAAATTTTGGCGCCGTTGCCGGGGAAGGTGGTGTCAATTGATTTACTTCTATTTTTAATTCGATTTTTGTTGTTGTTCTAGTTTATGCCCCGATCTTCTCGAACAGGTATACTAATATTCGATCCAGAAATCGAGAGGACTGCCAGGGCGAATCGAAAGGCAAAAAGGCAAAAGGATTCAACTATATCAATATCCAGCACGGAATCCGAACAAGAAATATCTTCAAGCGACATGGAGGAAACCGAACATCAACAGCCACTCCGTCTTACGTTGAGGGATATGGCTACGCGGATATTAATCAACGACCGCTTTGCATTGAATTTCCCATTCTTCAAACACCTTTCGAATTAAAATCAGGATTAATCCATTTACTTCCTACTTTTCGTGGTAACGCAGGTGAGGATCCGCACAAGCACTTGAAGGAATTTCACATGGTTTGCTCAACCATGAAGCCAAACGGGGTCACAGAAGATCAGATTAGCCTTCGTGCATTTCCGTTCTCGCTGGCCGATCACGCAAAAGACTGGTTATACTACTTACCATCAGGCTCGATTACTACGTGGGCCGAACTTAAAAAACAATTCCTAGCAAAATTTTTCCCTGCATCTCGTGCCGCAAATATTCGTAAGGAAATCTACGGGATTCGACAATGGAACGGAGAAACCCTGCACGAATACTGGGAAAGATTCAAGCGGTTGTGCGCAAGCTGTCCATATCATCAAATTTCCGAGTTAGCACTTATTCAATATTTCTACGAAGGATTGCTACCCATGGAGAGAAACATGATTGACGCAGCAAGTGGAGGAGCGTTGGTCGATAAAACGGCAGACGAGGCACGACGGCTGATCTCAAGCATGGCTACAAACGCGCAACAATTTGGAACACGTCAAGATGTAGGCCAACAAAGGATGAGCGAGGTAAGTACTACTTCGTTTGAGCAAAAATTAGATTCACTAACGTCTCTTGTAGAAAAACTTGTGATTGGAAAGACGAGTCAGGTAAAGGCTTGTGGTATATGTACATTTGTTGGACATGCAACAGCAAATTGTCCTTCACTTCAGTTTGATCTTAGCGAGCAAGCCAATGCAATTGGAGGATACACAGGACCACCTCAAAAGCGCTATGATCCATATTCAAATCAATACAATCCCGGATGGCGTGACCATCCAAATCTGAGTTACGGAAATCGACCGCCGGGTTTTACGCAGCAAGCACCAAGACCACCAAATCCTCCTCAACAAGCCGCACCATCAAAATCAGGTATGTCTTTGGAGGATATTGTTAAGAATTTAGCAACCAGTACTGCCATTTTTCAACAGGAAACTCGATCGAGCATTAACGAAACACGCTCGAGCGTGCAAAATTTAGAAAGGCAAGTATCACAGTTGGCCACACAATTGAGTCAAGTACAGAATGAGAAGGGAAAACTGCCGGCACAAGTCGAGATCAACCCAAGGGAAAATGTAAGTATAATGACTCTTCGAAACGGAAAAGAGGTAGGACCAACAACTCATGACGAGGGCCCTTCAAAAACTCTTAGTGATAAGCAAAAAGATAAAGGATTGAAGGTAAGTAATAACACTAATATCAATAAACCTAATATTGTTATTCCTCCACCCTTTCCTGGAAGGTTTGCTAGGGTGAAACAAGAAGAAGAGGAAAAGAGTATAATGGAGACCTTCAGCAAAGTCGAAATCAACATCCCACTCTTAGATGCTATCAAGCAGATTCCACGCTATGCGAAATTTTTGAAAGAAATGTGTTCGAACAAAAGAAAACAAAAGGCCGAAGGCAAAATCCTTGTAAGTAATAATGTTTCCGCTGCTCTTCAAAGAAAATTACCTCAAAAATGCAAGGACCCAGGTATGTTTGCTATCTCGGTTACGATAGGAACACGAAAAATAAATAATGCCATGTTAGATTTAGGAGCATCAATCAATGTTATGCCATTATCTTTATTCAATGAGATGAGTATGGGACCGCTTAAGAACACAGATATATCCATTCAATTAGCAATAGGTCAATTATTTATCCTGAAGGATTAGTTGAAGATGTTCTTGTGAAATGTGGTGAATTTATTTTTCCCGCTGATTTCTACATTGTCGACATGGGAGATGAACATGCGCCTGAATCTGCTGTTATTTTATTAGGTCGGTCATTCATGAAAACTGCTAAGACTAAGATAGACGTTGATTCAGGAACTCTTACTTTTGAGTTTGATGGTGAAAAACTTACTATGAATGTGTTTGATGCTATGAAATATCCTGATGAACCCGAATCTGTTAGTATGATTGATGCATTTGTTCGAGATGATTTTGAGCGTAATGTCACTAAGGACACACTCGATTTTGTGATTAAGAGTAGCAAAACAGAAAAAGATTTGGAGTTTGAAATGGATGAAGATATCAGGGAAGCACTCATGACGTTACACGCACTTCCAGAAGCTCACGATCAATCGGGTAAGAACACGTTTTCATTACCTATTCCTAATGCAAAAATTGTTCCTTCGATAGAACAGGCACCGAAGTTGGAACTGAAGGATCTACCTAAACATCTTAAGTACTGCTATTTGGGAGATGAAGAAACTTTGCCAGTCATTATTGCAAATGACTTGTCCATTACCCAAGAGGAGAAGTTGATACGTGTTTTGAAGGAATACAAAAGCGCTATAGGATGGACTTTGGCCGACCTCAAAGGTATAAGCCCATCGATATGCATGCACAGGATCCTACTTGAGCCCGACTCCAAGCCGATTCGAGAACCACAGCGCAAGCTCAATCCTGTCATGAAAGAGGTAGTTATGAAAGAAATTCTTAAACTATTAGATATGGGAATTATATTTCCAATATCTGATAGCCAATGGGTAAGTCCAGTTCATGTTGTGCCTAAGAAATCTGGTTTCTCACTTGTGAAAAATGATAAAAATGAATTGGTACCAATGAGATTACAGACGGGTTGGCGCATGTGCATTGATTTTCGTAAGTTAAATGCGGCTACCCGAAAGGATCATTTTCCACTACCCTTCATTGATCAGATGCTAGAAAGACTGGCAGGTAAGTCTTTCTTTTGTTTCCTCGATGGATTTTCTGGCTATTACCAAATTGTCGTGGCACCTGAGGATCAAGAGAAAACTACTTTCACATGTCCCTTTGGTACATTTGCATATCGTCGCATGCCTTTTGGTTTATGTAATGCTCCTGGTACATTTCAACGATGCATGATGAGTATATTTTCTGATTTAATAGAAACATGCATTGAAATATTCATGGATGATTTTACTGTTTATGGAGACTCATTTGATCATTGCCTTGATAATCTAGTCGAAGTTCTGAAACGTTGCATCGATAAAAATCTTGTACTTAACTATGAAAAATGTCATTTCATGGTTAAAGAAGGAATAGTTCTTGGCCATGTAGTTTCGTCTCGAGGGATTGAAGTAGACAAGGCTAAGGTAGATTTGATCTCTAATTTGTTATACCCCACTAATGTTCGAGAAATTCGAAGTTTTCTTGGTCATGCAGGTTTTTACAGGAGATTTATTAAGGATTTTCGAAAATCGCTCAACCGATGTCAAGACTACTTCAGAATGACGTACCATTCAATTTTGGGACGAGTGCAAGGAGGCATTCAATAAGTTAAAGCTATTACTAACCACTGCACCTATAATTCAACCTCCAAACTGGGAGCTGCCGTTCGAACTTATGTGCGATGCGAGCAAGTACGCCGTCGGAGCTGTACTTGGGCAGAAGGATGGAAAGAAGAGTCACGTCATATACTACGCTTCAAAGACGCTTGATTCGGCACAATGCAACTACACCACAACTGAAAAAGAGCTTTTATCTATTGTTTTTGCATTTGATAAATTTAGGTCTTATTTATTGGGATCTAAAGTTATTGTTTATTCAGACCATGCAGCTCTAAAATATTTGTTGTCGAAGAAGGAGTCAAAACCGCGCTTAATACGATGGATTTTGTTGCTTCAAGAATTTGATTGGGAGATCAAAGACCGAAAAGGCGTGGACAACTCTGTAGCAGACCACTTGAGCCGTTTGATCCATGATGAGGAGCCACTACCGATTGCTGAAACGTTTCCAGATGAGCAACTATTTCGCCTTCAAGGTAAGGAATATCAAGAACCTTGGTTTGCTGATATAGTTAATTACTTGGTAAGTGGTGTTTTACCTTCACATTTGAGCTCGTCAAGGAAAAATAAAATTAAAAGCGACTCTAAATATTATATGTGGGATGAGCCATACTTGTGGAAAATAGGTTCAGATCAAATTATTCGTAGATGCATTGCAAATGATGAAATTAATGATATTCTCACTCATTGTCATACATATGCATGCGGAGGACATTTCGGACCTAAAAGAACTGCTAGGAAAATTTTAGATTGTGGATTTTATTGGGAATCTATTTTTAAAGATGCTTATTTATTTTGCAAGAGTTGTCCTAATTGTCAAAGAACGGGTACAATTTCTTTTAGAGATGAGATGCCACAAAATCCTATTTTAGTTTGTGAAATTTTCGATGTATGGGGAATGGATTTTATGGGACCTTTTCCAAGTTCGTTTGGTTTTCTTTATATCTTGCTTGCCGTTGATTATGTGTCGAAGTGGGTAGAAGCAAAGGCTACCCGAACTAACGATTCTAAAGTTGTTGTAGGATTTCTTAAGACAAACATCTTTAGTAGGTTTGGAGTTCCCCGTGCAATTATAAGCGACCAAGGCACGCATTTTTGCAATCGCACGGTGGAAGCACTCATGCGCAAATATGGAGTACATCATCGGCTGGCCACTACTTATCACCCACAATCAAATGGACAAGCTGAAGTTTCAAATCGGGAGGTCAAAAATATTTTGGAGAAAACCGTAAACCCGAATCGTAAGGACTGGAGCTTGCGGCTAGACGACGCACTTTGGGCATATCGCACTGCTTTTAAAACACCAATCGGAATGTCGCCGTATCGCCTAGTTTTCGGTAAGATGTGTCATTTACCTGTTGAAATTGAACATCGTGCTTTTTGGGCAGTTAAACAGTGCAACATGGAGGCCACAAAAGCCGGTGAGGAGCGAAAATTTCAGCTACAGGAACTTGAAGAAATTCGCCTAGAAGCCTATGAGAATGCGAGAATGTACAAGGAACGCACGAAGCAATTTCACGACAAACTCCTACATAAGAAAGCATTCACGGTAGGACAAAAGGTTCTCCTTTATAACTCGAGGCTAAAATTCATGCCAGGTAAGCTCAAATCTCGTTGGATGGGACCATACATTGTGAAAAATATTTTTCCAAATGGCGTTATTGAAATTGAGAGCATATCTTCTGACAAATGTTTCAAGGTAAATGGTCATAGGCTTAAACCTTATTTTGAAAATAATTTTATGACGGGCGTGGAAGAGATCAAGCTTCGTCCACCAATTTATGCATGACGTCGAAGAACGGAGACCACGTCTAGCCAAAGACGTTAAAGAAAAGCGCCATTGGGAGGCAACCCAATATTATCCTATTTTATTTTGTTTATTGCATTCCATTTTATCTATGTTTTCAGTGATGATTAAGCAGGTTTTCTCTCGACTCGGTATGCTACAAGATCTCACTAGGCCCGGGAACAAATATCCTCTCGATCGAAATTTCTCTACGACCCCATCATTGTCAGGGAAGTTTTATTTTCAGCATCGCCTTTATCACTTCTTCACATCTACTCTGAAATATTAAAATGAAAATTAGGGTGGGAATCTTTAGATTTTAGCTACTATTTTCATTAGAATTCTGCATTGAGGACAATGCAGAGTTTAGGTGTGGGGGAGGTTTTTTCATATTAGTTGATGAATACATATCCTATCTCGAGCAAACCGATGTGCATTAATTAGAACATGAGAGAAACAATTAGAAATAACTATTTGGTATTAGGATGATTATTCATTTTCTTCAATTGATTTAAGACCGGATGCGCAAAAGTCGACACAAAGCCTACTAAATATGTGAGATTTGAGCCTTAAAAAAAAAAAAAAAAAAAAAAAAAAAAGAGTATTATCTTTATACTCAGTTTTTTTTTACGAGAGTATCACATATGTTTCGAATATTCTAGAACTTGCTCTATTATACATGCTGATATCATTGGCGGCTTTTTGTGTACAAAAGTGATTAAGGCACTTAGGATTAAGCCATTGGCCTCACATTGACCCTACCTTCAATATTATCCGCTTAGTGAGCCAACTTGAGCCTTAGCCTTATTTTTCTTACTGAAGTTAAGCCACTATATTTACCCGTATATATCCTTTTGGCCTTCTTTTCAACCCACTGTCGGATTGGATGAATTATTAATTGCTTAGATTCCACGATTTCGAGATTGATAATAAACTAATGAGTCCAGATATGTGATATTAGGAGTCTTTTAGTTATAAAAGAAAAAAAGAAAAATCATCCGGGAAAAAAAATATATATATCCCGAAAAAAAAAAAAAAAAAAAAAAAAAAAAAGAGCGAATACGAAAAAAAGAAAAGAAAAAAAATATGTATTCGAAAAAAAAAAAAAAAAAAAAGAAAGAAAAGAATTCATAAAAAATATATATGAAGTGCTGGTTAGTTTTATCGATATTGGAAAGTTTTGAGTTGTCTAGAATTTGAAAGCGTAGCATGTTAGTATGATCAGAGTAACTCTCGAATTAGTCGTGCATCATGGGATAGTCGTGGGATTTAGCGATTATTAATCATCTGGTCCGATAATTTTAAACCTACTTCCCCAACATATCCCACCTAATCCCTAAGCCCCATTACAACCAAATGAAAGACCTTTTGATTTGTACGTTTAAGTGCCACGTGAATACAATGTGATATGTTAGCAAGCATATGGTAATATCGTTTCATAGTGTTGATTTGAGCGTATACACATATATCCCATTAACACTTTGAGCGCATTGAGGGAATCCATGTGAGAGTTGTTGATTTTTGTGGCGTTCAGGCTTTACTGAGATTGTCGAAAATTGATATGATTGTCTAGTGCTAAATATTATGAATAATTGCTATCTCTAGGAAAAATTAATGTATGTCGGGGAACTCGTGATTAGATTGTTTTCATTTTCTAAATGCTTGAGGACAAGCATTGTTTACGTGTGGGGGAATTTGATAAGACAATAATTTACATTAATTTTACACCCCATAAAAGGATGATATTGCTCGTTATTTATCCGAGATGCTTAGAATATCATAGAATTAATTTATATTTCATATCTTGCAGATATCGGAGCAAAGTGGATAAATCTGATAATATTTGGACGTGGATATTTCGAGGAGAATACAACGCCGAAAACCGAGTTCGAGCAACAAAGTAATTACCGAGGAAGCCCAAGCTAATAGCCCAACCAATTGGGCAGCCCTGGAAATGGAAATTGGGCCATATGATATATATTGGCCCATGAGGTGTTTTGACTTGTATTAGAACAAGTTGCAAGAACTTGGCAGAGGTCAATACACGCACTGAAGACTTCTCAAACACATCACAATCCAAGCTGTAAACACGCGCGAGGCTCGAGATAGTTATTGAGCAGAGGTAAATCACTCAGCACACACACAACGATTTCATAGTCAAAGGAGATACAAGGAAAATCACGATAGAAGACAAAGAAAATATAATCTTGGCTGCTGCAACTAGAAAATAGGCAAACATCTCACTATCATCAAACGGCTAAAGATCGGAGCGTAAAACTCGAGGGGCTGTCCAAGCACGCGCAAATCTGAGAGAATTGTCCATTATGCTTCATGTGGTTCTATAAATAGAGCTAAATCATCAAGAAATCAGTACTTCATCTTCCTATTTTTTATTTTATAACGTAGCAGATAGTTCGAGCGAGAGGAGAATATGCCTGTTGTATTTCAGTGTTGTTACCTTTATATCTTTGCTTGAGTGTGTCGAGAGTTTGAGCGAGACATAGATCATCGAGACGAGAGATGATGTGAGGGGAGTTTGAGCAGAGAGGAATTGCTGAAGAGGGTAGAGACTGGTGTGAGAGATCGATTTCTGTTTCTGTTTTAAAGAACGATTGCTTTTCTTTTCTTTAGTTGTTCTCAATTTCAATTTTATCTATTATGTTATTTATGATTTAAATAACTATTTCAGAAACTATTTTAAAGAGTTTTAAGCTTTCCAGAACGTGATAGTTAAGAAATTTCTGATATTTATTCTCGGTCAATAACGCTTACGGTCTGAGGTGTCGTTCTTTCCATTAAAAACATTATCTTATAATTGATGGTTTGGTTTTGGCATTATCTGTTATATTATGAGTCATTTTACATAGTTCTTAAAGCACATACTTGAAAGCAGCGAAGTTATATCTCGTATGTTTTGATTTTCGGTGGAAAACGTCAAGTCGACTGAGTTTTATTTTGAGGAAGGCAGTAAGTCAAAATTCATACGCTCGTAAGTTTATTTCTATCTATTTCATATGTCATTAGAGTTAATAAATTTCAGTTGCGTTTTTGTTAATATGTTTAGCGACTGTTATTTTATCATTGTTAGTTTCGATTTTTTCCGTTCAATATTGCGTTAAAAACTCACTCATCAAAACCCCCTTAAATATTATTATTATTATTATTATTATTATCATCAATATTATTATTACTACTATTATTATTAATATTATTATTATAAATTTCGAACTAGAAATAAATCAACCATTTTCCCTGTGGAGACGATCCCTACTGTCGCTATACTCATGTTTAGTGAATAAGGTGATTAATTTATTTTTGGCCGTTTACGACGCGACCACCCCACTTCGTCACCGAGGCCGCGCTAGAGACACGTCTTCAAGAGTTTGCAAAGACTCTTGAGGCGTCGATTTTAGACAAAGTCTACGCGCGTCTCGAAGCGTCCACGATCGACAAAGGCAAAGGTGTGGCCCCGGAGACGCCACCACCGAAGCAAAATGAGGACGCGGACGCTGTTCTCTCCTCCATTTCCGCCAAGGAGCTCTTCTACATCCTCCGAGCTAGATTTGAGTCAATGACGGAACTCGACGAGGAGGAACAGCAGATGAAGAAGATAATGTTGCAACCAATGTCTTGCCGCACTCTAGGCGAGACGAGCAGGATCAGGCGCGACGATCAAGACGATGATCAAGATCGCCGCGAGGGGGAGATGAATAGGCAGCTTGGCGCACAACCTCAAGGACTCGTACAAACGACGCCGCCCTCCTCCTCTGGACCTGAAACGGCACCCGCAACAGAAACCTCACACCCCACTAGCCAAAAATCCCATCCCATCAACCCCGAGTCATTAACCAAATCACCCTCACCACTACCCATCACCGTCTCAGAAACTCTAATCGTCACATCGACATTAGAGACCAACTCCACACCATCTCCACCCACCAACACAGAACCTCTAACTGTCACATCGACGTTAGAGGCCACCACCACATCTACGCCACCAATTACCCAAATCATCCTTGCCAAAACCATCACCTCAACCGAACCACCTGAATCTCCACCAAGTCCATCCCCACAATCCACTAACTCCTCCGAAGCAACACCCTCGCCATCACATAGCCACACCCCTCTCGACATCGACTCCAACCTGGCTGTCGAGGACGTCTACTGCGCACAAAATGAGATTGAGGCCTACATCTTCAACGATGAATGGCTGTACACACCCGCCGACGCAGTAGCAGCCAGGAAGTTGGTGGAAAACGCTCGACGTCTGCTAAAGGAAGCCTCGCTCACGCTGATCAACACCGCAGACGACGAGAACGGAGAGGAGTACGACGCGGAACCGGCCGAGCTCGAGAACATCCTTCAGTTCCAAGCGCAGCAGACTGAGGCTCCTGCTGCTCAAACGGATGTGCCCACGGTGGATATACCGGAAGCACCGTGGGAAAATAAAAAGATCACCGCGCCATTTCAGGAAGAGATTAGGAAGAGGATCTGGCGGCGCAAGGAGAAGATCGTTACCACCTTCGACGAGTATGAGCTGATGAACATCCAAAGTTGGAGCGAGAGAAAGAAGCAACTCTATCGATGGAGCCTTCTGTGCCACAAATGCACAGATAGGACGCTGTCCGATGAGGAAAACATCACTCAGGAAATGAATCGGGCCCCCATCTGCAAAGTCACTGACCTCCGCCACGAGTCGAAAGGACCTGTCCACTACCCAGTCTTCACAGTAATGAGGCAGGATGAGAGCTACAGTGAAGTCAGTGAGGCGGACTTCAAGTTTCTGCGCCTGGGTGACCTATACAGCATGCTGGAATCCCTGAAACAGTTCAGACTCGTCCCCAGAAGCTCTGGACATCTCGTACGTGCTGAACCGGTCACCATGGGATATGTGGCCATCAAGCGCCACATGCTCCGACAGGTCAGATTCTACGCCACCCACGATCTGCAGATGGCGGTGGAACATAATCTCAAGAAGGTGAACTTGACGCGCCCATCTTTCAAGAATGCAGACGACTATCGAGAGGGCGATGTGATCGACGGAGATGATCCGGCGGTCGCCTACTCGAACTACAAAGGAAAGATGAGGCTCCTGCGTTGCTCCGAGGTGGCAAAATTCTCAGATGGGACGCTCACAGTCATCCAAGACAAACTCATGAGAATTTGCCGCATCCTTTCGGAAGAAGATCCCCTCTGCCGATCCAAGTTCGCGAAGCTCATTGACGCTATTGCTGACAGAATGGTTCTTCGAAGGAATCTCCGCGCCTTCGAGTTCAAGCTAGGGCTTCGTGAAACACTCACACGCTAATCCACCTTCCAACGCCCAAGATTCAAGACTCCCAACAATTGACACAAAGGGGGAGATTGTTAGGATATTTAATTTGTTGTGTCAATAGTTTAAGTCTTGAGACTTATTATGTAATTATCTTAAGCTTGGGCTTTGGACTAGAGTGTAATTATTTTATTATTAGTGATTGGGCCTTAATATACCTAGGGTTAATGTGGTATATAAGGTTTTACCAACTCACTTTGAAGGTTAATCAAAGATCAAAAAGCTAAATCTCGTTTTCACACACTACACACACTTGAAGGTGAGAAATTCTCCCTTTTACATTCCATCTAGCTTCTTTGATTCCTTGTTTGGTGCATTTCGGGACCAACAGATAGAGTAGGTGAGAATGGAGGATTGGAGGAGCTTCTTTGACTTGTGGGACTAGTAAGTGAAAGGCTTATTTCTGGTGAGGAGGCTTGTTGGGTTGTTCTGGTAGTAGTTCGGGTAGATTTTTTGGTTCGTGTGGGTGTTTTGGTTCGAGTTGTCTGCTGCAGTTGAGGCGGAGGCTCTTGTGCCTTCTCCCCCGCGGGACGGCCCTCGTTTTCTGGATCGTCACGTGGTTGTCCAGATGGCTGGGCCTCGCCACGGCAGGTGAACGGAAGCTCTAGACATCTAAGGACCTACACTTCATATTCGGTGAGCTTCGTGCAGTGCGGAGTCGGGCCATCACGACATCAATGAGTTTCGTTACGGAAACATTCCACGGACCTCCGTCGGGATCAGCAGATGGATCAGGTCGAGGACGTTCTTCTTCGGTGACGGGGCCTTTTCCTTTGTCGTGAGTCGAAGCGCCAAGTGCATTGTACACTTGGGTCATGATTGAATCTTCAGGCCTTTTGCAGACTCTTCAAATCGAGCGTTCAGCCGTGCTCCGTCAAGAATGGGGAAAATAACGGGGCGGTGTCACGAAGACGTTCCGCCGTCACAACATCAGAACTAAATGTTTATGATGTGCTGCCTATTGCACAGTACTTAAGAAACCGGGGCCACTCAGGCTCACCGTTGACACAATGCTGAGACGGACTCAGATTGATGGCCCACGTTAGTAGCTGCTGTGGTGTTGACTACTTTGGGTCTTCCGCTCTGTTCCGTAATACCTTCTAGTACGGAGATGTTGTGGAGCATTATGTCCAGATCACTAAGATCTAGAGGTGCAGTAAGAGGTGTTTGTGTCCTAGTAAATGGAAAAAATATCGGTGGTGAGGACACTAGACTCGTTGTGGTCAAAGAAAGTTCAGTCTGACACTAGACAGCTTGATTCAACATCAACCGGCTCCGAGTGAGGCGGTCATGGCTGTCGTGGCTCCTCGTGTGTATGTGAAACAATCATCTGTTGGGAGATGATTGAGTGGCTATTGTTGGGTACTTTGCGCGATTGGACCAGATGTCGTGACTTCTACTAGAAGACAAAGTCCTCTCCTGTGCCTATGGGTTCGGTCCGGGTTATTTGTGGACTAGAGAGAGGAGGAGGACGGTGTGTTTGTGTTTGGTATGTCGTTCCTTCTTGCTGCTTCCTTCATCCCCTTTCGATTTTCTCTTTTGTTTTCGTTGTGGGGATGCGGGTCGTCCTAGGCCTAAAGTTGGCTGATGGTTGGCTTGTCCCTGGGTTAGGTCAACTAGGATGTTTTGAACCTTGGGGATGTGTTAAAGGTTATTGGCTCGCATGTAGTTTTGTAGCACGGGATCTGTTTTCTCGATGAGTTGAAGAAGATGTTCACCCAGAAGCATGGCCTCTTGTTCAAATTTGGACTTGGTCTTTGTTGATTGTATTTTGCCGAGCTTTGGGACTTGGTAGCCTTCGGTTTGGGGACGTCGCTCGATCTCGAGCTGGAGATCCAAGAAATGTTGAATGAAAACGGGGAACCATCGAAGGTATGGTAGCCCCTACTTTGAGAATCCGAGTCCTTGTTTTCTTAACTGCGCAAGAAGGTCAGACCAGATTAGTTGGGCGACATCATAGTTTTTGTTGAATATGATGCCGTGGAAAATCAACATAGTCTGACGGACGCACTCGGTGACATTTAGGGCAGTTTTCAAGGGATGGTTTTGTAGGATTTTGGGGATAATGTGATCTGGACACTGTGTGTTTTCAAAGTCCAATTGCACGTTAATTTGTAATCTTTGGGCCCGGCCGTTAGATGGACGTAGATCTGTCGCACTGAAAAATCTGTAAAGAATAGCAAATCATTAGTAATCAGTTACTTAGGTACCCAATTGTTGCAATACTTAGAAAGAAAATTCTAAGTTAAGGTGATGGAATAGTTAATTTGTGTATTAATTGAGTAATATCGCACGATTTCACATAACAAATGTTACGGGACTTGGAAAAACTTTAGAATGAAATATTGTTTACGATCGGGTGATGAAGGAATGATTTGCAATGAAGAGTCGTGTAGATTTTGCAAAGTGATAATCGAACAAGTGAGAATCGGGTAAATTCAACCACAAAAATATCAAAGGTAGAATCGGGCGATAGACTAAGTAATATTGATAAAATCTGTCGATTAAATCAGGAGGCAGATAGGGCATTGATCGTAAATAAAGTTGACGAAATCGGACGATTCAATCAGAGGGTAGAATTGGGCATTTGAGAATTAACGTTCAGTTAAAATCGACAAAATCGGGCGATTAAAGATTAATTTTTCAGTCAAATTCACCCAGTGAAGTGAATCGGGCGAAGGAGGTTCAAAATTCACATTCAATAAAAAATCAAATCAGGCGAATAAGAATAGGGTTTTAGAAAATAAATCAGTGAAAATCTGCAAAGGAAATTTTCGACGATTGGAACACGTTATAGAACCAGTTCCAAGTCTTGATCGATTGAGTGACGTCAGAGGCATTCTGTTCCGAGACTGTTGTTTCAATAAGTCCAATAATTCTAAGATCATATTTCGTAATCAACTCCTTCACCGCCCACATGAGTTCTCGTCTCGCTATCCACATGAGGGCCTTTTCTACGATCTTGAGCAGCTGTGCCATTCGCTTTATACTAAGGCAATGGAGGTGGAACATTTGGCACTGTCGCAACGGGCAAAGCCTACTTGGCTGAAGGATGGTGACCAGTGTTCATCTTCTTTCTTTCGTAGGGTGGCCCTACAACGGGCGACTAATCATATTGTGTCTCTTGAAGATGCGACGGGGCCTTCTTGGAAGAACATCATTAGGTGGAGGCTGAGCTGATTGGGTTTTACCAGGAGTTGTTGGGCCTGTCCGTCCACTCATCACCGATTGCAGTTGCTGATGTACAACGAGCTGCACCACGTAAGCTTTCTCCAGCGGATGCGCAATCCATTGTCGGCCCGGTGGCTGCGAGGGAAGTTCGTGAGGTGCTCTTCTCTATGGGGGATGAGAAGGCGCCTGGACCGAATGGATATACTGTCACTTTTTTCAAGGCGGCATGGGGTACAGTGGGAGAGGATGTGGTGCGGGCTGTATAGGAATTTTTGTGACTGGCTAGCTTCTAAAGGGGCTCAATAGTACACTTATAACGCTGATCCCGAAGAGAGACACGCTGTGTCGTGCGATTGGGTTTCACCCTGTTTCGTTCTGTAATGTGCTGTACAATGTTATCTCCAAGATTTTTGCGAACAGACTCAAGCCGTTTCTGTCTGGGTTGGTGCATGGGACGCAGACGGCGTTTATCCCGGGCCGGCGCATCAGCGACAATGTGTTTGACGGCCCATGAGCCGTGTCTTGGTTATAAGTCGAAGGGGAGGCCACCGTCGGCAATGTTCAAGATCGACCTGACTAAGGCTTATGACAAAGTAGAGTGGAGTTTCTTGTTGGCCTTCCTCGAGGCTATGGGCTTCCACCCATTTTTCATGGGGTGGATTACCATGTGTGAAGACGACGGCTTTTTCCCTGAACCTGAACGGCCAAGTGGTTGGATTGTTTGCGGGGAAGAGTGAACTTCGACAGGGAGACACCATTTCGCACTATCGTTTTACTCTGGTTATGGAGGTGCTTCATGGGATGGTCTCCTTGTGCATTTCCGAGGAGCCAAAATTTACATTCCACTGGTGATGCAAATCAATGAGATTGGCTTCGCTGGCTTTTGTGGATGATCTGCTTCTCTTCAGTCATGCAAATGTTGTGTCGATTGTGGTGCTGAAGGACGCACTTGGGAGATTTGCAGCCCTGTTAGGTTTACACCCCTACCCTAAAAAGAGTGAGATGTACCTGTCACGATGGGCGGAAGGGCTGACGTAGCAGATTCAGTCACTCATGGGATATCGGGTGGGACAGCTTTCGATTCGCTACTTGGGTGTACCGCTTATTACCTCGTTCTTGTCCATTGCGGACTGCGCACTATTACTACACCGAGTGGACCAGCGCATTGGGTCATGGCATAATCGGTCCTTGTCGTATGCCGGATGACTTCAGTTGGTTAAGTCGGTTCTTCAGGCCTTACATGCGTATTGGTCGGGGGTTTCTTGCTGCCTAAAGGCATTGTCCGAGCTCTGGAGATGCGCTTTAGGAAATTCCTTTGGGGGTGGTCGACGGCAAAGGTGGCCTGGGAGGTCCTCTGTTTGCCTGTGTCTGAGGGGGGAATGGGCCTCAGATCCGTGGAGGTTGATAACAAGGCACTTCTCCTGAAGAAGGTATGGAGTGTACTCACACAAGCTCCTGACTCGATTTGGGTGTGTGGCTTTATCGGGCACGGCTCCACTCTCGATCGATGTGGAATCTCTAGATCACGTGAATAATGCGTGAAGTTGACGGAAGCTGATGCAGATGCGACGATTGGTACGATCACTGATTACTGATAAACGTATCTCAATACGTTTATCGTAATGTTTAACTGGGACATAATAGAGCTCTAGCAATCATTTTATGTGTTTATTCATCATATTTACACTTATCTTGTTATTGAAGGTTAGGACGAGTTCCTGGCGAAAAAGAGCGAAAACGAGCCAAAACGGAGCAAGTCTGAAGAAAACTGTCAAGTGTCACGGCCGTGACACCCCTTGCACCAGGCCGTGACAAGGGACAGAGGCAAGCCATAGAGTGAGTCACGGCCGTGACACCTATTGCACGTGGCCGTGATATCGAGCAGAGAGCGAGAAGCTACAATACAAGCTCGTCACAGCCGTGACACCCAATGCACTTGGTCGTGACAAGTGGCAGAGAGTTGAAGCTTAGTTTGTCACGGCTGTGACGTCCCATGCACGTGGCCATGACACTTGGCAGTGAGCATGGCGAGTTGAGTCGGCGATGGTCACGGCCGTGACGGCCCATGTCCCAGGCCGTGACCGTTACGAAAATTCTTATAAAAGCCCGAAGGGATACTTACCAGATATCAATTCTAAATTCTCCAGAGACGAAAGAAGAGCCAAAAGGATGCCGAATTACGTCCCTGAGCGCAAGAGATGGATCAACGATGCAATCACGCCCAATTGATTAAAGAACGAAGATTCATCACGCTAGTACCGATAATTCGCTAGTATTCAAGATCATGAGTCTTCCTTCTATGTTCTCTATTTCTTTCGTTGTTTTCTCGTCTATTACGAGTAGCTAAATTCCCTATGTGTTTTAGATTAGATGAACGCTAGGTTATTTTGTAATTAAGACATATGTTATCGTGACTCGTGTTTATGACTATTTATCTATCTATGAAATTATTTCGTCGCTTTAATATGTCTATGTGTTAAAGTGATCGTGTGGAATATCGTTTAGGGCGACAGCTAAACAACGATTAGGCCGTTCGTAGAAGATAGGATTCGAGTATAGGGCGAAACCAAATACTCGATCCTCGCCATTAGTAATTACTGGACTTTAGATCCCCGCGAGCGTTTAGGGCGACAGCAAATTCGTTAGCGGGTAGGAAATTACTGCGACCTAGTCAGAATCACGTAGGAATGATAATGTCTTAGGCGATAATACCTAGCGGGATTTGAATCCCGAGCATATCTTTATTATCTGAAAGCTTCTTACCAGTTTTAGGCGTGTTCTTTCAATCTTTAGTTGATTTGGGAGTAATCTGTTAGGATAGTTCATATAAAAATCTACTTATTTTATTTAGGCTAAATATCGACTCGATAGGTTAATACTAGTACTTAGTTTATTCCTCGTGTTCGATACTCGTCTACTCACTTTACTGCACTACAAACGATAGGTCCATTGCCTATCGCACGTCAGTAATAGTAATTAGGTATACGTTTTATTTTATCACTTGTCGCACTGGCACATTACACCACGTGTCGATCACGTTTTTGGCGCCGTTGCTGGGGAGTAAATTGATATTAGGAACATCGTAGTTCGGTACTTTAGCCACTTTATTTGACGTTTTTCTTAGTTTTAGTTTTGTCGTTTTTATTTGCGTTACTTGTGTTATTTGCGTTATTTGTTTTCCTACATCATTATTAGTCTCGTACTCTTTTCGTTGTATTCGTGTATTTCTTTGCTAATCTCCTATTTCGCTTCTTAAAGGTACGACTTAGCGGTGAATGACCCGAAGCCACCCATCGGGTCCCATCATTGATGCAGACCCAGATTTCGAGCGGAAGTTACGAAGGAAACTCAAGTACGACACCGAATGATGCTTCCACTAGCTCTCAGGACCCTCTAGTTAGTTATTCAGAGGATAGTTCGCAGGAGTCGACCCAAAACTCACGTGTAGAGGCATCCGTAGACAGCCCAAACACGGAAGTAATGATGGCGGACCACCGAGTGCACGTCCATCACGTTCCAGAGGAGGAGCCATCACTACAGGATCTCCTCAAGACTGCAGCTGTTAGCGGTACTGAGTCGGCGATTGTCATCCCGCCGATCGAGAACAACAATTTCGAGGTGAAGCACTCCTGGCTTCAGATGATCTTCCAGACGGCCCAGTTTGAGGGCAATCCCGATGACGATCCCTACTCCCATCTGAAGGCGTTCTTGACGGTCACCGACACCATCAAGATCAACGGGGTCTCGGGCAATGCGATCAAGCTGATGCTATTCCCAGATCGATCACTACCTGGGAGGAGATGCGAGCCGCCTTTATCAACCACTACTTCCCACTGTCGGAAGTGCTCAGACTAAAATCGAAGACCTCCTTGTTTCATCAGAAGGACTCAGAAAACCTCTACGAGGTTTGGGAGCGATACAAGGCGCTATTGAAAAGATGCCCACAGCACGGGATGTTGAAGGCAGCACAGATCAACCGATTCCACGAGGGGCTCAACGACCAGACAGTCCACATGCTAGACGGAGCCACAGGAGGAGGACTCGTGAAGCTCAACACTACCGACGCTTGGAACCTGATTGAGGATTACTCGAGGAATAGCTTCATGAGGGGCAATACGAGGATGAAGACAACAGGCGTATTTGGAGTGAGCGAGGAGACGGCCACGAATGCCAAATTCGAGGCGCTTCAGCAACAGATCGCTTCGACGAACTCTCAGTTGCAGACAGTCATCGGTGCACTACTCCCGAAGTCCGGGCAGACTCAGCCCGTGAACGCCGTGACAACCACCGCACTGACGCAGCACACGCCATATGTGCCATTGTGCTGGATCTGTGGCGCAGCCCATGAGACATCGGAATGCCACCTTGGGCAATCGCTAGAGCACGTAGACTATATGGGCAATTACCAAGGTGGACAGCGAAGCTTCCAACCCCGAGCGCACCCTAATCTGGCGTACGGGAATCAGAACCACCAGGGGCAAGGACCGCCTGGATTTCAGCCTATGCCGTCCGGTTTCCAAAACGGGGCGCCACGCCAGTACCAGAAAGCGCCCGCAGGAGGATCCGATAAGATGAAGGAGATGAAGGATATGATGAAAGTGCTTCTCACGAATTTCAGCAGCACCACCGTAGCCCACAAGAGCCGAATGACGAAGATGGAGGAGTACATGGAGGCAAACGACGTGCGTGCCCAGAACACGGACGCCTCACTCCAGAAGCTGGAGCAACAGGTGGGCCAGATGGCGAAGCAATTGGCGGGGCGTACTCAGGGCTCACTCCCAAGCTACACCGAGACGAATCCAAAGGAGTACTGCAAGGCGGTGATGCTGAGGAATGGGTGAGAACTGCAAGAAGTGTCCGCCAAGAAGAAGGCCAAGGAGAACGCCAACTTAAAGAGCCACGACGAGCTTGAAGTGGAGGAGATCAGAGGCGGCGATGTCGAGAAGGCCGAAGCCAAGAAGGAGAAGGTCGAGCCCGAGAAGGAAAATGAGAAGAAGATCGAGCGGCCGCAGGTGAAGCCATACCAGCCGAAGATTCCTTACCCGGCTCGACTGAAGAAGGACAAGGACGAGGCACAGTTCGGTAAATTTATGGGTATGTGTAAAGAATTGCATATTAACTTACCTTTTGTTGAAACTATTACGCAGATGCCCAGCTTCACCAAGTTCTTGAAGGACCTGCTGACGAACAGAAGGAAGCTCGAACACGTCTCCACCGTATGCCTGCGAGGGGAGTGCTCGGCGATACTCCAAAGCAAGATCCCTAAGAAGCTTAAGGACCCAGGGAGTTTTACTATTCCCTGTCTTATAGGAGATTTAGTTGTTGAGCGTGCGTTAGCTGACCTTCGTGCTAGCATTAATTTAATGCCATTTTTCCATGTTTAAGCGCTTGGGATTAAGTGGATAAGTTCGTAATTCCTGCTGATTTCGTTATTCTAGACATGGAGGATGATGTTAATGTAGCACCCAGGTCCTCGTAAGCATTAGGGGCCAATAAATTTGCGTAAAGAATGAATGAATTGCGTGCGTAGGCGCATTAACTCAATGTTCGTGTAAATTTCGTGATTGAAACGAGTGCCGAATTGTCTTGTGAAATTCGTGCATTTAAAGCTGTGACTATGTGACTTATTGAATTATGTGCTTACGTGACTTAGGAAAATCGGGTGAAATTAATTAGGGCCATATGGTCTCCAACTTAATTAGGATTTTCGAAATAGGCCCAAAAGGAAAATTGGCCATGAATGAAAATTGGACTTTAAGCTAGAGATGGGATTAAAATCCCTAGTGGGCTAAGGTGATGGGCTAGGGTATTTTTATTGGACTAAGACTTAATTCAAACTTAGGCCCATATTAATGAAATCAAACCTTGGAAACAAGTTCCCCCCAAATAAGGGATATTTTCGTCTAACACATGTCCCATCATCACACTTTAGGTAACCTAATAATTATCAAAAAGCTTTCGAATGCTAAGCTCCATTAGAGAAGGAACCATTAACATTTAGCAAAGAAAGAAGAAGACGCAAGGAACTTTTAGCAAGACCACATCAAGCTAGGAATTTGGGTAAGTAAACGGAATTATCAATTTTTATCACTATAGTTGTTATTATGAGAGTTAAAGCATGCTTAGGGTACCATAGACGGCAAAGCCTCCAAGTTTAGGGTATAGATTTATGGTTAACGATTTCCTTGAAATTTGTTAGGCATTGGTTAGTCTAACCCATTTTAGGGTTTAGCACTTTAACATATGGTGTTCTTGAGCTAACATTGGGCGTTCTTGGGTTGAAGAAAAACCTTAGCCCTCGAGAAATCTGGAAAGATGAGCTGTGATCTAGTTTCGATGTGAGAAACACTTGAAGCTTTCGATCGAAAGTAAACAATTGCCTTAGGGTTTCGATCGAAAAAAGAAAATTGCATGAGAGTTTCGGGCGAATTAAGATCTTAGGTATAATTAGGTTCGATCGCAACTAAAGGTTAGTAGATCTATGAGTTTCGACCGAAATTCACCTCATTGTGCAAGAAGTTGATCGAAACCTCCTCTCGTACCAAATGAAATTGATCGAAAGTAACCCTCAATTTCCGCTTGGTGTCGGGCGAAACTGGGATGACAAGTTGATGATCTCATCATGCGGCGAAACCCACCCCATAATGCATTCCATCGATCGAAAGTGAGCACGATCGAGTGACCCACAAGTTTCGATCGAAACTAACCCTAATGAGCTAAAATTGATCGAAACCCTGATGACGTCGGAGCCCGGCGAAACTCATTCCAAATCCCACAATCGATCGAAAGTAGCATCGGGCGAAACCCTCATGACGTGCATGGATTCGAGTGAAGTGATGATGACGTAATGATGATGAAAACACGCGGCGAAACTCGCTTCTCAACGTGCACTATCGGGCGAAACTCATGTAGATTAGGAACTAATTGGGTGAATTGACTGAAGTAATGTACAATTCTATCGAAAGTAGGAGACCTTGCAAGCGAAACTAGGCCCTAAATTAGTGAACTTTTGCCGAGATGAATCGTAGGATCAAAATTAAATTCCAACATGACTTAGAACCGAATTGGGTAGGGACTTAGCCTAGAATAGAATCGAGCGATTTGGGAGTTCTAACGAATTAATATAGTTTAAATAACCAAAAAGGGCAAAGCTAATAACTTCAATAAGATTTGCTAAGATAGGTAATGTACTAACGTCTCAACCATTTTTGTTTAAAGGTCGAACGTTAGAGACTTCACGAAGGAAGTAAGCTAGTTAAACTCAGACGACAGGTAAGTAGAAATCCAACTGCGACACACAACTTGCTTGTGCATGCCTAAAATGCGTGGTTACGTGCCTATGTGGTTTTAAGAATTCAGGACTTGTTTAAAGTATTTCATGTGATAAGTTTAAGTTACGTATACTAGCATATGCATATTCACGTGCACGCACGAACTCATGGGGGAGGGTCGTGGGACTGAGCGTGCATAATAATATATCGCTAGTATGCGACGAAGACCCGTCGATATAGGCCGGTGTGTCGACTCACAGTTGAGTCATGGGCGACTTCTATGGCACCATATACGACGTGCGACGTCGGCTATTATATATATATGAGGCAGGAGGAGCGACCCAGTAAGGAGCGACCTAGCTATGCTAGCGTAGGCTAACTGGCATAGGCAACTGCCCTGCTTGCGGAAGGAGCGACCTGGAAGGAGCGACCTAGGGGGAATCCTAGCGTAGGCTACCAGCGTAGGCTACCGTATGGCAGAGGGGACGACATGGGAGGGTGCGACCTAGGGAAACCTAGCGTAGGCTACCCAGCGTAGGTCGCTGTCACATTCCCATTAGGGATATTGAGCTCTTAATGGTGCATAGTAAGTTCGCCGAGGGCCCTGAGGGATACTAGTATGAGTACTATGTGCATTGGCGTGGATCGCCTTTGCGTAGTGGTATTATGCATCGGCGTGCAATGCCCTAGTGGAATATTAGTTGCATCGGTGTGGATTGCCTTTGCAGGGAAGGGACACGTGCATACATGCATGATTTCTGCTTATTGAGCCTCGGTGGTTCATTCCTTATGTTGTGTGTTTAGGCACCGGCGACCACGGTATGTGAGCGCGTTTGAAAGCAAGGCCGACCTTTTGAAGCTCCGCGCTGCTTTTGGGGTGGACGTGTGTGTATGGATGACAACCTACGAGGCCGGGCGCATAGGAGCTTTTTGTTGTGCCGACACACCTTCGCCTTGTAGTTAGATCATGTCTGGAACTTGGTGTTCGACATGTAGTCTTACTTGTACAGAACGTCGTTCCATTATATAAATGGAAAAAAAATAATAAACAAATGAAAATTTTCATACGCATTTTCAGTGTACCTTATCGTATACAACTCGCTAGGCACATAGGAATCCACTAGAATAGGCAGTTAGAAAGTCGGGTCGCGACAGGGTGGTATCAGAGCTTCGGTCACAGGTCCTGTACGCTGTCCACACACCCACACCCAAAAGCGCGGAAGCGGCCTTGCAAGTAAGTGTTCAGTTTATGTGATTTCCTATGTTGCATAATTTATTGGCCTAGAACAATCAGGATAGGGATAAAGGATGGTGAGAACTAGGGGTGAAACGAGCGGTGGCGATGACCAAACCAGGGGAAACACGGCCCCTACTGACAACCGCGACGCGACCAATTTCCAACTCACGGAATTGGTCCGCCAGCAGTCGACACAGATCCAACAATTTATTCAGCAGAATGTTGCGAACACAGGGCCGACTGAGGCAGAAAGGCCTGAGCTGGTGGAGGAACGATTCCGAAGGTTAAACCCACCGACCTTCGAGGATACAGCTGATCCGAAAGCAGCTGAGGATTGGCTGAGGACCCTAGAAAGCATGTGCGTCTATAGTCGGGTCCCGGAGACAGAAAAGGCCCTTTGTGCTGCGTTTCTACTAAGGGGAAGCGCGGGCCATTGGTGGGACACCATTATGGTGCTGGAAAATCCCGCCACAATGAGCTGGGACAGATTCAAGGAGTTATTCAGGGGCAAGTATTTCACCGCCCCGGTCCGAGCTCAATGCCTGAATGCATTTATCAATCTCAGGCAGGGATCCATGACTGTGATGGAGTACATACGGAAGTTCGAGCAGCTGTCCAGGTTTGCCGCTCACATGGTCAGCACGGACGCTCTGAAAATCGAGCGATTTCTAGAAGGGTTGAAACCGGAGTTATATAGAGATGTGAGCATGGCATGAATTCAGGGAGCTACTTACGCTCAGGTAGCGGTGAGGGCAATGGTAGCGGAACAGGCGGAAGCCCGGATCATGAAGGCGCAAGAGGCAAAGCGCAAGTTCGCCCAAATGCAAGGGACACAATGGGGGCGAAGAAATTCCAGAATAGGCCTCCGCAACAACCTCAGGGGACGATGAACAGACCCCCAAACCCAAACCAGAATCAGGGGGCATCACAATTTCCTAATTGCCAGAGGTGCGGAAGGAAGCACTATGGAAATTGCAACACACCGGCCAATGCATGCTTCAGATGAGGGAAGCTAGGTCACTTTGCGAAGCAGTGCCCGGAATTGCTTCGGGAAGTCAGGCTAGAAACCAAGCAAGATTCCGGGAAATTGCCTGCACGGGTATACACCATCACTTCAGAAGAAGCAGATAACAACCCGGCGGTGGTGACAAGTACCCTCCTAATCCACCAAACACTCACATGCATCTTAGTAGATTCCGGGGCGACCCACTCATTTGCGTCTTTGAAGTACGTGACGAAACTTGGAGTGATGCCTGAACGAGTGGATTATGAATATAGTGTAGCGATCACGAACGAGACACCAACTAGGACTGACCAAATATTGCGGGACTGCCCGGTAGTAGTAGATGGTAGGGAATTTCGTGTAGACCTGATAGTCATCCCGATGGACGACTATGACCTTTCAACTTCGAGGGAACAGTGAAGGGGAGAAGCCTTCCGAGAATATCGGCATTAAAAGATCAACGGCTGATCAATTCCGGATGCGAGGCATACCTGGTGTTTGCGTTGAAGGCAGAGGAAAATACCTCTATGAAACCCGAAGATGTATTCGTAATTAAGGAGTTCCCGGACGTATTTCCGGAAAACTTGTCGGGACTACCCCCAGATAGAGAAGTCGAATTTACAATTGACCTGGTGTCGGGAGCAGCACCAGTGTCCAAAACCCCATACCGAGTAGCACCGACCGAACTGAAGGAGCTGAACGAATAGATAGATGAGATCCTACAGAAAGGGTTTATTCAGACCAGCTTTTCTCCCTGGGGTGCACCAGTTTTATTGGTACGGAAGAAAGATGGCTCGATGCGCCTGTGCATATATTACAGGGAGTTGAATAAGCTAACCATCAAGAACAAGTATCCACTGCCCAGGATTGACGACCTCTTCGACCAATTGCAAGGCGCTACGGTGTTTTCCAAGATTGATTTGAGGTAGGGATACCATTAGCTAAAAATCCGAAAGGACGACATCCCTAAAATGGCATTTAGTAGCAGATATTGACATTTTGAATTCCTAGTCATGCCTTTTGGGCTGACTAATGCACCGGTGACCTTCATGGACCTAATGAACCGGGTGTTCGAAGCCTATCTGGACAAGTTCGTGATTGTATTCATAGGCGACATCCTCATCTACTCAAAGACGAAGGAGGAACATGAACAACACCTACGTGTGGTACTTGGAGTACTAAGGGAAAAGCAGTTGTACGCTAAGTTTAAAAATGTGACTTCTGGCTGGACCAAGTAGCATTCTTGGGACACATCGTCTCTGGAGCGGGAATCTCGGTGGACCCGAGTAAAATCGAAGCGATTAATGACTGGCCGCAGCCGACCAACGTGACGGAAGTGCGGAGCTTCTTAGGCTTAGCGGGCTATTATAGGAAGTTCATAAAAGACTTCTCGAAGATCGTCTTGACGCTGACGAAGTTGACCAGGAAGAATACTCCTTTTCAATGGAGCGAAGAATGTGAACGGAGCTTCCAGGAACTGCAGAAACGGCTTACTACAACCCCAGTGCTGACAATACCCTCGGGAACTGGGGGATTCTCCATTTATAGCGATGCTTCGAAAAATGGGCTCTATGAGACAGAGAAGGTGGCTAGAATTGGTAAAGGACTACGATTGCGTGATCAACTACCACCCAGGGAAGGCGAATGTGGTAGCTGACGCTCTAGGCCGAAAAACGGTGAGCACGGAATTGCAACGACTCGTAGTAGAAATCGTGCCACTTGGCGAAGTCGAAACAAGACTGGCGGCTTTGACACTGCAACCGACGCTATTGGAACAGATCAAAAAGGCGCAGGAAAATGACGAGTTTTATACGAAAATCAAAGGAACGCAGACAGAACAGACGGCAATAGACTATGCAATCTGAAACGACGAAAGGGTTGTACTACAGGAGCAGGTTATATGTACCGGATCATGTGGACCTTCGACGAACTATAATGGCGGAAGCACATACCACACCATACTCAGTGCATCCTAGAGCTACGAAGTTATACAGAGATTTACGGACTAACTATTGGTGGCCAGGGATGAAAAAGGACGTAGCAACGTTTGTGAGTCAATGCCTCACCTGCGAGCAAATTAAGGCAGAACACCAACGGCCAGCAGGAACGCTGCAGCCCTTACCAATCCAGAAGTGGAAATGGTACAACATAACGATGGATTTTGTGAGCGGCTGAAGAACGTGAAAGGACAGGACGCTATATGGGTAATTGTCGACCGACTCACAAAATCTGCCCATTTCTTGCCGATAAGCATGACGTTCAACATGGAGCGATACGCGGAACTGTACATCCAGGAGATAGTACGACTCCATGGGGTACCTCTGTCGATAGTTTCAGACCGCGACTCAAGATTTCTATCTAAGTTCTAGACAAGCTTACAAAAGGCGATGGGGACAAAATTGTCGTTTAGCACGGCTTATCATCCGCAGACGGACGGTCAATCCGAGCGGACTATCCAGACACTGGAAGACATTCTATGAGCCTACGTGCTTGATTTCAAAGTCAATTGGACCAAGTACCTACCACTCGTGGAATTCTCGTATAACAATAGCTATTAGGCCACGATTGGAATGGCTCCTTATGAAGCCTTATACGGGCGTAAGTGCAGATCCCCTGTGCATTGGGATGAAGTCGGTGAAAGAGCGATGTTAGGTCCAGACATGGTACGAGAAATGACGGAAATCATCGCAACGATTCCAGAAAGTATGCAGACAGCACAGAGTAGACAAAAGAGTTATGCGGATCGAAGACGCAGACCCTTAGAATTTGAAAAAGATGATTGGGTCTTTGTAAAAGTATCACCGATCAAAGGCGTCAAGAGATTTGGGAAGAAAGGGAAACTAAGCCCAAGGTATATTGGTCCATTCAAGATAGTAAAAAGAGTTGGAGAAGTGGCGTATCAACTGGAACTACCAGCATCATTGTCCCAAGTATACGATGTGTTCCAAGTTTCGACTTTGTGAAAGTATATCGCTAACCCAAGCCACGTACTGATAAACGACTCACTGCACCAACAGCTGAAACCGGATCTGAGTTATGAGGAAACCCCACTGGAGATATTAATGTATGAAACGAAAAGACTTAGGAATAAAGAAATTCCCCTAGTGAAAGTTCTATGGCGAAATCAGTCGATGGAGGAAGCCACCAGGGAACGCGAGGATGAGATGAAAGTCCGTTACCCTGAATTATTCCGAACGGGCTGATTTCAGGGGCGAAATCCTCTTTAAGGGGGGAGGATGTAGCACCCGGGTCCTCGTAAGCATTAGGGGCCAATAAATTTGCGTAAAGAATAATTGAAATTGCGTGCGTAGGCGCATTAACTCAATGCTCGTGTAAATTTCGTGATTGAAACGAGTGTCGAATTGTCTTGTGAAGTTCGTGCATTTAAAGCTGTGACTATGTGCTTATTGAATTATGTGCTTACGTGACTTAGGAAAATCGGATGAAATTAATTTGGGCCATATGGTCTCCAACTTAATTAGGATTTTCGAAAATAGGCCCAAAAGGAAAATTGGGCCATGAATGAAAATTGTACTTTAAGCTAGAGATGGGATTAAAATCCCTAGTGGGCTAAGGTGATGGGCTAGGGTATTTTTATTGGACTAAGACTTAATTCAAACTTAGGCCCATATTAATGAAATCAAACCTTGGAAACAAGTTCACCCAAAATAAGGGATATTTTCGTCTAACACATGTCCCATCATCACACTTTTGGTAACCTAATAATTATCAAAAAACTTTCGAATGCTAAGCTCCATTAGAGAAGGAACCATTAACATTTAGCAAAGAAAGAAGAAGACGGAAGGAACTTTTAGCAAGACCACCTCAAGCTAGGAATTTGGATAAGTAAACGGAATTATCAATTTTTATCACTATAGTTTTTATTATGAGAGTTAAAGCATGCTTAGGGTACCATAGACGGCAAAGCCCCAAGTTTACGGTATAGATTTATAGTTAATGATTTCCTTGAAATTAGTTAGGCATTGGTTAGTCTAACCCATTTTAGGGTTTAGCACTTTAAAATATGGTGTTCTTGAGCTAACATTGGGCGTTCTTGGGTTGAAGAAAAACCTTAGCACTCGAGAAATCTGGAAAGATGAGCTATGATCCGATGTGAGAAACACTTGAAGCTTTCGATAGAAAGTAAACATTTGCCTTAGGGTTCGATCGAAGGAAGAAAATTGCATGGGAGTTTCGGACGAATTAAGATCTTAGTATAATTAGGTTCGATCGAAACTAAAGGTTAGTAGATCTATGAGTTTCGACCGAAACTCACCTCATTGTGCAAAAAGTTGATCGAAACCTCCTCTCGTACCAAATGAAATTGATCGACAGTAACCCTCAATTTCTGCTTGGTGTCGGCGAAACTGGGATGACAAGTTGATGATGTTATCACACGGCGAAACCCACCCCATAATGCATTCCATCGATCGAAAGTGAGCAAGATGGAGTGACCCACAAGTTTCGATCAAAACTAACCCTAATGAGCTAAAATTGATCGACACCCTGATGACGTCAGAGCCCGGTGAAACTCATTCCAAATCTCACAATCGATCGAAACTAGCATCGGGCGAAATCCTCATGACGTGCATGGATTCGGTGAAGTGATGATGACGTAATGATGATGAAAACACGCGGCGAAACTCGCTTCGCAACGTGCTCTATCGGGTGTAGATTAGGAACTAATTGGGTGAATTGACTTAAGTAATGTACAATTCTATCGAAAGTAGGGGACCTTGCAAGCATCGTTCGAAACTAGGCCCTAAATTAGTGAACTTTTGCCGAGATGAATCGTAGGATCAAAATTAAATTCGAACATGACTTGGAACCGAATTGGGTAGGGAGTTAGCCTAGAATAGAATCGAGCGATTTGGGGGTTATATCGAATTAATATAGTTTAAACCAAAAAGGACAAAGCTAATAACTTCAATAAGATTTGCTAAGATAGGTAATGTACTAACGTCTCAACCATTTTCGTTTAAAGGTTGAACGTTAGAGACTTCACGAAGGAAGTAAGCTAGTTAAACTCGGACGACAGGTAAGTAGAAATCCAACTACGACACACAACTTGCTTGTGCATGCCTAAAATGCGTGGTTACGTGCCTATGTGGTTTTAAGAATTCATGACTTGTTCAAAGTATTTTCATGTGATAAGTTTAAGTTACGTTTACTAGCATATGCATATTCACGTGCACGCATGAACTCATGGGGGAGGGTCGTGGACTGAGCGTGCATAATAATATGTCGCTTGTATGCGACGAAGACCAGCCGATATAGGCCGGTGTGTCGACTCACAGTTGAGTCATGGGCGACTTCTATGTCACCATATACGACGTGCGACGTCGGCTATTGTATATATATGAGGCAGGAGGAGCGACCCAGGAAGGAGCGACCTAGCTATGCTAGCGTAGGCTAACTAGCGTAGGCAACTGCCCTGTTTGCGGAAGGAGCGACCTGGGGGAATCCTAGCATAGGCTGCCAGCGTAGGCTACCGTATGGCAGAGGGGACGACCTGGGAGGGTGCGACCTAGGGAAACCTAGCATAGGCTACCCAGCGTAGGTCGCTGTCACATTCCCGTAGGGATATTGAGCTCTTAATGGTGCATAGTAAGTTCGCCGAGGGCCCTGAAGGATACTAGTATGAGTACTATGTGCATTGGCGTGGATCGCCTTTGCATAGTGGTATTATACATCGGCGTGGAATGCCCTTGCGGAGTATTGGTTGCATCGGTGTGGATTGCCTTTGCAGGGAAGGGGGACGTGCATACATGCATGATTTCTGCTTACTGAGCCTCCGTGGTTCATTCCTTATGTTGTGTGTTGTAGGCACCGGCGACCACGGTATGTGACCGCGTTTGAAAGGAAGGCCGACCTTCTGAAGCTTCGCGCTGCTTTTGGGGTGGACGTGTGTGTATGGATGACGACATGCGAGGCCGTGCGCATAGGAGCTTTTTGCTGTGCCGACACACCTTCGCCTTGTAGTTAGATCATGTCTGGAACTTGGTGTTCGATAGTATTCTTTTGACTTGTACAGAACGTTGTTCCATTATATAAATGGCAAAAAAATAATAAATAAATGAAAAATTTCATACGAGTTTTCAGTGTACCTTATCGTATACAACTCGCTAGGCACAAAGGAATCCACTAGAATACGCAGTTAGGAAGTCGGGTCGCGACAGATAATGTCCCGTTGATATTAGGTAGACCGTTCTTAGCCACAAGAGAAACCATGATAGACGTTAGGAATGGTACATTGATTTTGACAGTAGATGGAGAAAAAGTTACATTTAGTATGGCGGATTAGATGAGAAAAGTAATGAGCATGACGATAAGTGTTACTACTTAGATGCTTTTGAGCACGACTTTCTCTTTTCTGTGCAAGGTCTATCACAGGTTTTGAGCGAGGAGGACACCATAATGATTATGGCAATCGACGAGTGTGGGGAGGAGGTCGACGAGCCTATCATAGCCATGCTAGGGCAGCGTAAGGACAACCATTTCAGGCCGATCTACAACGCGAGTAAGACGTTAGACGCAGCCCGGGCCAATTACAGGACCACCAAAAAGGAGCTGTTAGCCGTCGTATTTGCTTTCGACAAGTTCAGGTCATATCTTATCCTATTCGAAGTTATTGTTTTTGCTGACCATTCTGCTCTTAAGTACTTGTTCGCAATGCCCGATGCCAAGCCACGGCTAATCAGATGGATCCTACTACTGGAAGAGTTCGATATAGAGATCCGGGACAAGAAGGGTGCGGAGAACCTAGCGGCGGATCACCTCTCTCGACTGGAGGAGTCCGAAATATTCCACAAGGATGGAAGGCCGATACAAAATAGGTTCCCAGACGAGCATCTTTACTCGATACAGGTGGTAAGTGACGATACCCCATGGTTTGCAGATTACGCTAACTATCTTGTTGCGAGGGTCCTACCAAAGGAGTACACCAGTCAGCAAAAGAAGAAATTCTTTTCTGATTTGAGGTACTACTTTTGGGAAGACCCATATCTTTTCTGGCGATGTGCAGACCAGGTGATTCAACGATGCGTGGCTGCTCCAGAGACGATGCAGATCCTTAGGCACTGCCTCAACAGACCGACCGAAGGGCACTACGCAGCCAACAGAACCGCTCAGAAAGTGTTAGAAAGCAGATTCTACTGGCCCACGATCTTCAAGGACGCCCAAAGATACGTTGACACCTGTGATCAGTGTCAGCGCGCATGTAATATCTCTAAACGCGACGAAATGCCCCAGAACTTCATTTTGGTTTGTGAGATCTTTGCTGTGTGGGGTATAGATTTTATGAGACCATTCCCTAGCTCGTACAATAATTAGTATATCCTAGTTGCTGTCGATTATGTGTCTAAGTGGGCCGAGGCGCAAGCTTTATCCACGAACGATGCTAAAGTAGTCGTTAGGGGTGCCAAGGTGCATTGTTTTCACATTTTGGGGTGCCAAGGTGCATTATTAGTGATAGGGGTACACATTTCTGTAACAGCCAGTTTGCACGCACGTTAGAACGTTACGGTGTTAGGCATAGCCTATCCACCCCATACCACCCCCAAGCTAGCGATCAGGTCGAAGTAGTGAACCTTGAGTTGAAACACATCTAGAGAAGACCATAGAAGGGAACCGTAGGGAGTGGGCGAATAAGCTGAACGATGCACTTTGGGCATATAGGACTGCATACAAGACACCAATAGGCACTACACCATATAGACTAGTTTATGGAAAGGCATGTCACCTCCCCGTAGAAATAGAGCATA
This sequence comes from Craterostigma plantagineum, assembly GCA_027422505.1. Classification (NCBI taxonomy): domain Eukaryota; kingdom Viridiplantae; phylum Streptophyta; class Magnoliopsida; order Lamiales; family Linderniaceae; genus Craterostigma; species Craterostigma plantagineum. Next base: position 2,265,775 of record JAPQWV010000055.1, read on the forward strand.
AGGCCTATTGGGCGATCAAGTCTTTAAATTTTGATTTGGGGGACACCGGGCGGAAAGCGGCAACTCCAAATTAACGAGTTAGACGAGTGGCATTTATCGGCCTACGATAATGCTCGCATGTATAAGGAACGTTCAAAAGCTTACCACGATAAGAAGATTAGGCAAATGCGGGAGTTTCAGGAAGGGGACCAAGTCCTCCTCTTTAACTCTCGACTTAGGCTCTTTCCCAGCTAACTTAGATCACGTTGGTCAGGACCGTTCACCGTTACTCGTGTTTTCCCTTATGGTGCTGTTGAGATTTCAGGTATGGAGCAAGGTACTTTCAAGGTGAACGGCCACAGGTTGAAGCACTATCACGATGGCGGGAAGACGCGACCGAAAAGGAAGTGCTGTACCTGGACTTCCATACTTGAGCGAACGAAAAGACGTCCGGCTGAAGACGGTAAAGTAAGCGCTTCTTGAGAAGCAACCCAGGTATTCTCGTTTATGTTTTAGCCATTAGTTTAGTCAAAAAAAAGAAAATTGGTCACGGCCCAAGGCTTTAAGCCTTTACGCCCGTGACGGACCTAGAGGCTCTCACTACACATTGTCACGGCCAACGGCTTAAGCCGTCACGGCCGTGACTGTGTCCAGAGGCACTTTCTGCCTCATGTCACGGCCAACGGCTTAAGCCGTCACGGCCGTGACTAGAGCTGTCAAAATGGCGGGCCGGGCCGGGTTGGCCCACCGCCCGCCATCTGGCGGGCCTAAAAAATCGAGGATCGGCCCGCCCCGCGGCGGGCCGCGGGCCAGGCCGGCCAGGCCCGCCCGCATATAAAAAATATTTATTTTTTTGTATTTTCATTTTATAATTTAATTTATTAATTAGTTTTAGTTAATTAAGGTATTTAATAATAAATTATGGATAAATAATGTATTAATTATATATTTATAAATACATATGTTATTAATTATGGTATGATTAAGGAATCATTAACTATTAAATTAATATATTTAAACATAATATATAATATAAAGCATATATATATAATTTAAATAAACTGCGGGCTGGCCTACGGGCCAGCCCGCCCCGCCCCGCCCGCGGCCCGCGCGGGCTGGCCCGTTTAGGCCCGCCTCTGGGCGGGCCTAAAATATCACAGCCCAGCCCGCCCTTTTTGGGGGGCGGGGCGGGCCGGCCCGCGGGCCACGAGCCCATTTGACAGCTCTAGCCGTGACGTCGCGTGAAAAAATAATAAAATAAAATAAAATAAATAAAATTATTATTATTATAGTAAAAAACAATCGCGATTGTGTCACGGCCAGTGACTTGAGTGTCACGGCCGTGACAACGTACAGAGACACGCACTGCCTCGCGTCACGGCCACGTGCCTCGCACGTCACGGTCGTGATGTTTGCGGACATAAAGGCAAAATGCCTTTCTCTTTCCTTATTCTCTCTCTCTTTCCTTCCCTCCCTCTCTCGCGATTTCGTCCTCCCCAACCATCACCACCCAAATACCATCTACTCACACCACCGCGCCGCCACCACGTTCCAACTACGGCGAACCTCATCCCCACGTAATTAAGCTTACAAGGTTTGATTTCTCTTCTCTCTAATTAGGTTACATTTGGGGGTTTCTCGGATTAGGCAAATTTTAGGACAAATTGTGTTTTTCTACGTCCATTTCGTGTTATTATCGCTATGGGCGCCCTTACTTCGGTGCTATCATTCGTGAATTTCGATTTCTGTGACGAAGAACCCTAATTTCCAAATTGGGCCTTTTCGAAATTGGGTCTACTTTGTTGTTGATCTTGCTCTTTTATGGTTATATACATGCTAATAACACCTTGAGTATACTTAATTTCATGATTTTATTCATTAATGTCGGACTCTAGGATGAAGAACCCTAATTGGGGATGTTTGGGAGTGTTTGGTGAAATTTACTGCTTTCTATCGTTGTTCCGCTTTGATATTACCCTATGAAGTCTAAGGCATGCACTTAATCGGTCGATATCTAGCTTAAATTGCAAATTCGAGTTTGCACGTTACATGTTCGACAAAACTCCACATTGAGCTTCTCGTCTGTTCTTAAGCATTATGTGGCCTTTGTCGCTATTTTGGTCGAGTCGAACTCCTTGCATTTAATTGTTATTTCTTTGAGCTCACATTTTTCTTCCAGGTACTATGGGTAAAAGCCTCTCCTCAGCTCAGCATGACCCCGCCTCGCGCTCGTCCATTCGTCAAAGGCGATGTGGGCCCCCACTGACACTGCTAAAAGCCATGTGTCAGTTCACTGACGAGGCTCAGACTACACGCTACAACAGGCTGAAGGGAATGGTGTTCATCCTTATGGAGCAGATCGACTACGATACGCTGGCATAGCACCACATCGACCAGCAGGTCGCACAGTACCTCTCGCTCAGTGGATGGACCACTTTCGTCGGCATTGACGAAAGGCATACAAGGAACTCACCTTGGAGTTCCTTTCCACCTACTCCTACGATGAATACGGCGACCGCACAATAAAATCCGGGCATTCAACAAAGAGCATATAGTGACGGCCAACAACCTATGCCATGCACTTGGAATACCAGTGCCATTCCCGCACCGGTCCTATGCGACATACTTTGATTCACCGGGAGGTCGACGGGGTTGCTGGGCTGACATCGCTCGACCAGGCGAGCCAGAATTCAGCCCGAAGACTTCGAAGGCGTCTGCGCTGAGGAGCCCAGGATTCCGCTATATCCACCGCCTCTCACGACCTCGCTCACATCGAGGGGCGAGTCGCACGGAGCGATCACCCTCTGTGATCTTTTTAACCTGACTAAGCTGCAGCGAGGCGAACAGGTCCATTTGGGGATGGCAATGGCCCACGCCTTTAGTGCTCAGGCGGAAGCAGAAAGCCATGGCAAGATCGCCGTAGGACCACTCATCACTAAGGCCGTCCGGGGACTACGCCTTTGGCCAGCGAATGCACCTGATATGGAGATAGTCCGCGGGCGCCACCCCTTGAACGAGGAGATGCTCGTGAAGATGAAGATGCTAGTGAAGGCGCCCACCTGGACTCACACGAACAAGGTGTACGTCTGGCACGAGATGTATCGTGGCCAGACGGACCACGTCGACGTCCCCGCCGACCAGCTCTACCTCGATGGCCCTTACTCAGTGGAGACAGACACGACTGCCGGGCCCTCCTACTCCTCCGATTACCACCATGGCGAGTCATCCGGCATCGCCCCTACGCGTCGACAGCGGACCTCGAAGTGCTGCGCCGGGACATGATGCGCATGAATGCCGACGCACTGCAGCGGGACGAGGAAGCCCACCGTCGGTACCAGAAAGAGCTAGACCACTACAACCAAGCCCTGTAAGCCATGGACACCACGCTCAAGTACTCCAGCAGTCGATGTCCCTCCTTCGCCCAAGGCAACCATCGCCACCGCCGCCACCACCAGAACCTTAGTGTCTTTATCCCTATTGTGTTTCTAATTTTGATGCTTATAACTATGTTTATAGTTTATCAATGACGATTCTACTTTCTACGTCTAATGTTCTCTTTAGCTAGGCCAGGATATGCATAATGAGTTAAGACACGACCTTCACACGTTCAGTCACGACAACTTAACGACCACGTCAATTATTCGTCAGGGAAGTCCCATTTTTTTATTTTTTTCCTTTCCTTTGATTTTTTTACGTTGAGGACAACGTTGGACTTAAGTGTGGGGAGGGGAATTTAGGTTAGAAAATGCACGTAAATTTTTTATTTTTTTATGACGTGTCCGTGAGTCGTTAAGTTTGTTGGAAAGGCATGAATTAATGAATTCAGGCATGATTGTTTGCGTTTATCTCGAGTTGGTCTGCATTTTATGAAATTTTGTGAGCAATTAGGATATGCATGACTGATTGAATCGTGTATGCCTGAATCGATATAGCACTGTTTTGAGAGACTCGTACACATAACCCTGTTTCGTTGTGAGAATTTGAGCCTGACGAGCTGATGCTCATTTTTATCTGTCATGTGACGTGCCTAGTCTGTGTCTCTCTAGAACTTGCCTGTCTGATACGTGTTGAAACTGTTTGGGTGCGTTAGTGTGAACATGATGAGGGCATTAGGAATTAAGTCCAGGGCCAGATTTCTCCACCATGACTAACCCCGTTAGTTAGCCACTGTGACGTGCCTATTCGTTGCTTACCTCGTATGTTATAGAAGCCAGTAACCCAAATAAGCCTCCAGAAATTTTATGAACATGAGTTGATTAGAATATAGCAGAAGTCGAACTTGAGAGTTACTGTTTCAGTGTATGATTTGATGTTCTTCTCTACTATTTATGAAATGACTCGTGCCTTACTTGACCGTTTTCTGAAATGACCCGATCCCTTGCATAAGCCTGCCCATAACCCTTTGGCAACATATAGGTTTCGGTAATAAGTATCCCTAGGTACACGACATTCGCTGTGACGATGTATTCTTTGCAACAAAAGCCGAACCTTGATGTTTTTAGGGAATAAAGGCAGTGCACAAAAGTAGAGCATAACTAAGGTGAAAGGGCAGAAAATGAAAGGGAACTGAGTCGAGAGGGTCGGGCAGGAAAGTCTAGGATTTCAGAGCGAGAACATTAAGTCTTATGTTGGAACGTGTGACTGTCTGTTTGATCATGCTATGTTCTTTGATATTTTTCGCTTACGTGTCCTAGCTCTAAGATTACGTGTTCTTTATACATGCTTGTCACTTCATGATTACTTGACCCGTTTCCCCCGAAAAGACCCTCAGATTTATGCTCGTCACTTTAAGTAGTAGAGATGCGATTAGCTTGCAAGTTTATGGTAGGGTGGGACTAGTGCACGAATTGAGCGAATCCCTGTGAGGTATGAGTCTCGATGGGCAGTGCGAAGGAAGTTTAGGTCGACTAGTACAAGTCATTAGTGCGATGCCCATGATTGTTTGCTTGATTCCGTTTTGTGCTTTCTAGCTTTGATGATAAATTGCGAACAATCGTGCCATTATCTTGATTTAAGCCTTCTCTGACTTCTAATTTACTTGAGGACAAGCAAATGCTTAAGTGTGGGGAGGTTTGATAAACGTATTTCAATGCGTTTATCGTAATATTAAATTGGGACATAATAGAGCTCTAGCAATCATTTTATGTGTTTATTCATCATATTTACACTTATTTTGTTATTAAAGGAGCTTAGGACGAGTTCCGGACGAAAAGGAGCGAAAACGAGGCAAAAAGGAGCAAGTCTAAAGAAAACTATCAAGTGTCACGACCGTGACACCCCTTGCACCAGGCCGTGACAAGGGTCAGAGGCAAGCCATAGAGTGAGTCACGGCCGTGACACCTATTGCATGTGGCCGCGACATCGAGCAGAGAGCGAGAAGATACAATACAAGCTCGTCACGGCCGTGACACCCAATGCACTTGGGCGTGACAAGTGGCAGAGAGTCGAAGCTTAGTTTGTCACGGCCGTTATGTCCCATGCACGTGGCCGTGACACTTAGCAGCGAGCATGACGGGTTGAGTTGGTGATGGTCACGGCCATGACGGCCCATGTCCCAGGCCGTGACCGTTACGAAAATTCTTATAAAAGCCCGAATTCGACTCAGAAAAAGGGGATACATACCAGATATCAACCCTAAATTCTCCAGAGATAAAAGAAGAGCCAAAAGAACGCCGAATTACGTCACTGAGCGCAAGAGACGGATCAACGACGCAATCACGCCCAATTGATCAAAGAACGAAGATTAATCACGCTAGTACCGATAATTCGCCAGTATTCAAGATCATGAGTCTTCATTCTCTGTTCTCTATTTCTTTCGTTGTTTTCTCGTCTATTATGAGTAGCTAAATTCCCTATGTGTTTGGAATTAGATGAACGCTAGGTTATTTTGTAATTAAGACATATGCTATCGTGATTCGTGTTTATGACTATTTATCTATCTTTGAAATTGTTTCGTCGCTTTAATATGTCTATGTGTTAAAGTGGTCGTGTCGAAATCGTTTAGGGCGACAGCTAAACAACGATTAGGCCATTCGTAGAAGATAGGATTCGAGTATAGAGCGAAACCAAATACTCGATCCTCGCCATTAGTAATTACTGAAGTTTAGATCCCCCCGAGCATTTAGGGCGACAGCAAATTCGTTAGCGAGTAGGAAATTACTGCGACCTAGTCAGAATCAGGTAGAAACGATAATTTACTATCTTAGGCGATAATACCTAGTGGGATTCGAATCCCGAGCACATCTTTATTATCTGAAAGCTTGTTACCAGTTCTAGGCGTGTTCTTTCAGTCTCTAGTTGATTTAGGAGTAATCTGTTAGGATAGTTCATATAAAAATCTGCTTATTTTATTTAGGCTAAATATCGAGTCGATAGGTTAATACTAGTACTTAGTTTATTCCTCGTGTTCGATACTCGTTTACTCACTTTACTGCACTACAAACGATAGGTCCACTGCCTATCGCACGTCGATGATAGTAATTAGGTATACATTTTATTTTATCACTTGTCGCACTTGCACATTACACCACGTGTCGATTAATTACATTTAAGGTAGCTGATGGCTCAAGAATTTGGCTGTGAAAGACCGACGGCTTTTGCATACACCATTACTTGAGAGGTTTCCTCGAGGTCCTATTGAGATAGGGCTACCTGTTGAGTCACGCCTGAGTGTGGTTATTCATGCACAGGGATGGAGCTGGCCAGGGTAAGGTCGGTCGAGTACATTGAGATTAGTCGCCTTCATCATCAGGTGGTGGGGGGAGACCATGACGGGGTGCTTTTGGACAGGATCGCTGACGGGATCATGACTGCCACTTCGGTGAGGGAAGCGATTCGATATGGACGGGATCCAGTGTGTTGGGCTACTCAATTTGGAGGGCCTTTGACGATTTATCGTCATGAGTTCATCATCTGGCTAGGGATACATGATCGCTTGGCGACTAGAGATTGGGTTGCTCAGAGAGCGGGTACGCCGGCGTGTGTCTTTCTGACGAGCTCCACTATGAGACGGCCTAGCATCTCTTTTTCGATTGTAAGTATTCACACCACTGGCTTTGGCTGCTGATGAGACGTATTCGATGGTCAAGGCCATATCGAGAGTGGAGAGCAGGTATTCGATGGGCGGCGGCTAGATGGTGAGGGAGACATCTTATTCTGGCAGCTTTTAGACATATGCTAGCTTCTCTTATCTATCATATTTGGCAGGCCAGGAACAAGCGGTGAAAGGAGGGGACTGTTACGACTCCTGATTGGCTTGTTGGGTGTGTGCTTGCATTGGCCACCATGCTCATTAGTGGGACATCCACTAAGTATTACTGCAGTGTCTGGGTATACGCAGACTATGGCGGGTGGTGGTAGTTGGTAGGGTTGCTTACTTTCTGATTTGTACCCAGTAGCATGTTACTGTTTGGTTGTGCGGAGCTATGCTCCCACTCATTTCTCTATTTTTATATACGGGACCTTCACCAAAAAAACAAAAAAAAAAAAAAACAACCAATTACAGGGTCCTACAAGTGCAGCCCCGCCCCTTGTTCCCCAATGATACCCACTACCGTCTGGAATGTTCATGGTCTCAATAAGAGAGAGCACTGTCACGCGGTGGCTGACCTCATTGGACTATGGTTTAAAAATTATTGTACTGCTCGAAACACGTGTATCTGCTCAGAACGCGGATTCTATCGCTAATGGCATCGGCAATGGTCTTGGTTTTTTGGTTATGACGCTGGACTTGGTAAGCGCCTTTGGGTGGTGTGGGACAATCGCTTTGTCACGGTTACCAGGGACATCGACCCAAGCTGTCCATTGCAAGGGTCGTTCTTTGGCCTTGCATTCTGACACCTCACCTTTGTCTATGGTCAGAATCGAAGTGAGGATCGGCGCGACATGTGGGAAAATCTGGTCATCATGTCACAAAACCGTACAGACGATGCCCGGGTGGTTGTGGGAGACTTCAACGCCATTCTTGGACCACGTGTGCCTTATCGTGAATTGATTGTTAGAATCCAAGACGGCAAGAGCGACCTTATGTTAACCCTTATATTCTTGTTTCCCCTTAATTCTACTTCGATGGGGCGTTCTTCTTTCTTGAACTCATGTCACCACATGAGGTTTATTTCCTGACTTCTAGAAATGGAGGTTACACAGATCTTTTAAGAGGGGAGCAGATTATACACTAGTCATAGGTCTTCCTCCCTGTACGGAAATATAGATTGAGCCATGACTCAGCCATCAATAGATGTTCACTCTCCCCAATAATCGTAGATCAGTAGGTATTAAAAGAGGGCAAGAAAGAGATACGATGTTTAAGCGCTTTAGCAATAAGTAGTTGCCACCATCGATCCGAATATCACTCCCCATCGAAATAAGCAAAAGAACAATAGACCGACCATGCCTTAGTACACGCAAATAGGACCACTGTTAAGGTTTAAAATATACCCTGCACTTAGCACTTTAGAAGCTTACAGAAATCTTAGATGGGACCTTTGCATGCCAGGGAAGCGTAAAGGGTAGAATAAATCAGAGTGTAGATATTGTTTGCTGATCCATCTTAACTTACGATGCTCTTATCGCTTTTGAACTTCTATACTTGCTTTTTGATTCTCCTTCTAGAACCACCGACGCTTTTAAAATTCAATCAATGGGAAGTCCAGAACTAGGAATTTCTTACTACGTTGACTACCACATTGAGTTCTTAGACCATAAGAAATTAATGCAAGATCTTACTCACCTCGGAATGATCTATAGTTAGGAATTAATGCAAGATCTTACTACGATGACTACCACAGTGAGTTAGGAATGTGAGTGAAATTAATGCAAGATCTCACTACGATGACTACCACAGTGAGTTCTTCGAGTATTTAGGACTTACTCATGGTTGTTGTTAAGTTAGGAATGTGAGTTTATGATTTTCAAAAGGATGCGAAGTTTATAAGGGTGTGATAGTGTTTGGGCGTACGATTTTCTGGGTTTATGATATTCTTTGATAATATATGAAGTCTTGAAGATTTCGATCGATTCTAGGTTGCTGGTGATTTTGAGTTTCGGTCGATTTTGGTTTGCGGGCCGTTTTATTTTGTAAGCTATGAGTGAAATAGAATTTCGAACTAATAGGGAAATTGGCGAACGGGTTTCGGGTCGCGAAAGAGTTTCACGGGCCCAAAGAGTTGTTTCGATGTGTGGGTAAAACATGTTTCGCGGGCCAAAATTTGGATTCTCGTGGCCTATAGTCTTTCGCGGGCCAACTTGAAGGGTGATTCCTGTGAGAGGCGTGGCCGGCGGACTTTAGGTTTCGCGGGCCGATTGACTTTCGCGGAGTGATTCCTGTAAGAGAAATCGTGCGATTCGCGGACTTAAAATCGGGCTTCACGCATCCAATCGGGCGATTCTGCGAACGCGTCGAAAGCCCCGAATTCGTGCGTTGACCGCAAATGCTTCCGATTGACCATATTTTGAAAGTGGGATCGGGAGATTTAAGATTTGGGCTTTGACCGGTGTGAGTTTGACCGACTATTTAAATTTTTGGGCTTTTTTGCCATATTTAGGCCCAATCATTTTAAATAAAAATATTTTCGGCCCAAATCAGTTTTATTTTTCGTATGTTGACTAATATTTCCGGGTCAACCTATATTTTAAAATTTGAAGGTCATTTTGGATTTAAAACCTCCGGCCTAGCTTGATATTTTACTGGTTAACTTGGCTTAGCGAAATCCGTGAGGTTTGCGAACTTGATAGGAAGAGTAGACGTCACGAAGTATCAACTTGGCGAACTATATAAGTTCGCGAATTATGGGAACTTAGGTGAAGTGACGTGTCTAGTTCACGAACTCCCTTGGAACACGAATTAGGAATAATTAATGAGTCCCGAGTCTAAACTAGTTCATAAGTCCTAAGAGTCTTCAAGTATTTAAGTTAACAAAGTCTTTTCAAGTAATGATCTTTCAAATATAGTATTAAATATATAATAATGCAACACTTAGGAACTTCAATAAAGTAGATATTCGAGTAATCTAGATGATATACCGATGTGATGATTTTGTGCCTAAGGTCGAGGTTAGGAACATCGTTGAGCTATTAACGGGTAATCGACGCACGACGGGTAAGTGGAAATTCACTACGACACATAACATATTTGTTTGTGCCTAACTTATATGACTATGTGATTCAGTGTTTATGTGCCTATGTGAATTTATGTGACATGATTTTTATGAATACGGTAAGCATCATGGCATTAATGCACTATGCATATGCACGAGCATGCACGAAACACTTGGGAGTTATACTATGATGAGCGTGCATGATTTATGTCGCAAATAGCGAAACGATGGTTGCCGAGGTGGGCAGTTGGTAATAAGTTCTAAACTTAAAGTGAGGGGCGGCTTCTGGGCCACCGTGACGGCGTTGCGCCGTCGGTGACGTTGATGCGTCGTCATTATATGAACGACGTTGATGCGTCGGGGGATTGCCATGTTGGGTTGATGCCCTCATGGTTGGGTTGATGCCCTTATATCCCTGATTAGCGTTGTTGGGTTGATGCCCTCATGCTTTAGTATGGTTGGGTTGATGCCCTCATACTTTGGGCTGATGCCCGTGGCTGGATTAGAGCTCTTTACGGTGTACGCTGGGGTAAAAGCCTGTCGGGCCCTGAGTTAACATAGTATGAGCTTTAAGTGCATCGGCGAGGATGCCTTTGTGGGGGGATTTATCACGTGCATATCATGCATATTTTCATACTGAGCATATCGCTCATCCCTTACGTTATGTGTTGTAGGTACGATAGAGTCGGAAGTTGGGAGACGTCTCGAAAGGCAAGCTGACGGCGGTTACTCCACGGTCTTTTGAGGGCAAGGCTGTACATGGATGACGACCTGTGGAGCGTTGTGAGGATATTTTGTTGTTGTGAATATTTTGGGGGCTTCGGCCTTTGTATAACTAGACAATGTAGATCATGTTTTGTTATAATGTATTTATTTAAGGAAAAAGGTTTTTTTTAATAATTCGGGTTCCGCGAGTTACGTTACGAAAATCCGCCATAAATTATTAGAAAGTCAGGGTCGCCACAGGTGGTATGAGAGCTTAGGATATAGGTTCTGTAGACTGTCCATGTACAGCCGCCCAAAAGACTGGAGGATCAGCCTTGCCTGTAAGTTTTTTGTTTGATTAGATTATGTGTTTACAATAACGTGCCTACTTGCTTGACTGATTACAGAATGACTAGTGAAAAAAGAGAATTTACTGGCGAGTCAAGTCGTGGGGTTGCACTTGAGTTCAACGTGAATGAACATGACTCGTTGCTCCTGCACCTTACGGAACTGATCCAAGATCAAACGGATTAGAATAATGAGCTTTAGGATCTGATCGTTAAGTTTGTCTGAACCTCGTAACTTCCCGCACCACGAACGTGCGATGATTATAGAGAAAAGAAAAGCGAATGAACAACTAGAGCAAGCAGGTAACAAAAATAGTAGACATTTCAAGGATCCTAATTCGTAAGCAAGGCCGAATCCATGGGGAATTAACCTCTCTACTCGAGCTCCAACTTCTATTCCTCAATGCCTACCGTTTGGGCAATTCCATAGGGGCATCTGTTATGTTCCGTTGGACTGAGCTCAAACGTTGGTACAACCCTTACTGGTTCGAGTGCGGATGTTCAATCTAAACCTAGAGGAAACAGAAATCGGAAATGACGGGCTTTCAAAATATGAAGCCGTATTTGGTTTCCGTAGGAAAGATCGTAAGCTTCAATTACCCGAGCGGAGTAATATCCGTTTTGCGGGTAAGACCAGCCCAAATAGAATTATCGAACATTTGAGCTAAAGATTTTGTTATTCTTAGGACAAATTGTGAATCTTTTCTCTCATCCATGGTTAGACGGAGGAATTGCCTCAATCTTAACTGAAATCGTGCTAGTAGCTAATGAAAGTGTTGATGTACGTCCCAATGATCTTCTGGGGCTACAGTTGACCAATTCGTAATCAATTCTTTCTTCATTAAATGATCTTTTCCACTGAAATACGATGTTGAAACCACATTTCAATTCTTTCGCCGCAACAAGCCTAAACCGAATAATATTAGAGTATAACCCTGTGCTCCAATCTTTTTGCTTGTACTGAGAGACATCCATGTTCGGTATCAGAGTGGCGCAGCGGAGGCGTGATGGACGCTAATGATATTCAATCTCTGCCTGAATCAGAAATTATAGCCATCAGTTCATCAAGGCGATACAGATTTAACTAACTTAAGCGATCGGCATACGTGTGCCCTATCGTGAATTGATTGTTAGAATCCAAGACGACAAGAGCGACCTTATGTTAACCCTTATATTCTTGTTTTCCCTTCATTCTACTTCGATGGGGCGTTCTTCTTTCTTGAACTCCGGTCACCACATGAAGTTTATTTCCAGACTTCTAGAAATGGAGGTTAGACAGATCTTTTAATGGGGGAGCAGATTATACACTAGTCATAGGTTTTCCTCCCTGTACAGAAATATAGGATGGGCCATGAAGCCATCAATAGATGTTCACTCTCCCCAATAATCGTAGATCAAGAGGTATTATAAGAGGGAAAGAAAGAGATACGATGTTTAAGTGCTTTAGAAATAAGTAGTCGCCACCATCGATTCGAATATCAGTCCCCATCGAAATAATCAAAAGAACAATAGACCGACTATGCCTTAGTACACGCAAATAGGACGACCGTTAAGGTTTAAAATATACCTTGCACTTAGCACTTTAGAAGCTTACAGAAATCTTAGATGGGACCTTGCATGCCGGGGAAGCGTCAGGGGTAGAATAAATCAGAGAGGAGATATAGTTTGCCGATGCATCTTAACTTACGATGCTCTTACTGCTTTCGAACTTCTATACTTGCTATTTGATTCTCCTCCTAGAACCACCAGAGCTTTTAAAATTCAATCAATGGGGAGTCCAGAACAAGGAATTTCTTACTACGATAACTACCACAGTGAGTTCTTAGACCATAAGAAATTAATGCAAGGATCTTACTCACCTCGGAATGTTCTCTAGAGTCTACCTTACCCGAACAAGTTCCGCAAGGCTAGTGATAACCCAAAATGTTCGTGCTTGATTTAGAATACGCTATCCCATTTTCCCTTTTCTTCAGAAGTTGTTCAAATTTCCTTTTGCATCTCTATTGCCTAGGGAAGGACAACTTTCGATCTGAGATCATTAACCCAAGTAGAAAAGTTATCCACAACTTCGATCCACTGTCCCCAAATCAGAATTGCAAGACTCGAAAGAACGGTTCTATTTTCATAAGAGTTCATTCTTTTCAAATTCACCCGGTAAGGATTTCCTCTAAGAACTATTAGGTGACTATATATCACCTAACCAAGCCAACTCACTCCCGTACCAATCGATACCCTGAATTATTCCAATGGACAGAATTTCGTGGGAGGAATTCTTTTAAGGAGGGAGGATGTAATAACCATAAATTCTAAATACGGGATTAGGACATCAATAATATTGTAAGTATTCGAATTAAGAGAATTAATATTCGAACGTCCCAAAATAATATTCGACCCCAACTCAATAAAGTTTAATAATTGAATAGACCAAATTAGTGTTGGAGCATTTAAAGGCCCAATTAGGAGTGAATGATTAATAAATAAATTCGGCCCAGTTAAAATAATAAATGCCCAAAAATACGAGTTGTTGAATATTGAATTATTATTTCAAATAAAAGCCCAATTAGGTATTGAAAGTATTAAGGCCCAAGTCGACTATTATATGTTGGCCCAAAATATATACATCTTAAGTACTACCTCCGTCCCGTTATTTTAATCACATGTATTGGTGGGCACGGATATTAAGGTGGTATTATTATATTAATATAGTATAATGAAAAGGTAATAAAGTGTGTATTTTGACACGTCTTTTAAGAATATTTAATATTATTTTATTGATTGTTTGTGATAGTTTTTTACTAAATAAGGAAATGTGATAAAATTAGTGGGACGCCCGAAATGGCAAAATGTGATAAAATTAATGGGACGGAGGTAGTAAAATACTCCAAGTTAGTGGGGATTAATATGTGTAAATAATAATAATAATAATAATAATAATAATAATAAGACCCAAATAAATATTATGATAGTATTCTACCTAAATGACTTGGCCCAAATCAATAGAAGTAAATGAAGAGAAAGTGATAAATATAATATGGCCCAAATTAAACCATTACTTTGGCCCAAATAATGAATTAATAGCTAAGGAGGGACTTTACTTAACCTTGAGGAAAATTGACTGGAGTCAATTTTAAAAAATAGCCTCGACGATTTTACCTTTTAAAAAGTAACCTTCAATTTAAGGGTATTTTCGTCTTTTTACGGGTATCTTTTTTTTCCACAACAAAAAACAATATGTTAAATCGGCACCCCGTTAGGGTGGGAGGGTGGGTTGTAGTCCAGTGGTTGTGTAGTCAGACGTTCAAGTAGTAGGTCGTGGGTTCAAATCCCCAACACGTATTTTTCTTTTATATAAGGCTATCCAGACGAATGGGACCTCGACAGGGGACCCGTGCTATAAAGCAGGGGTCCCGCACATGCCAGCAGGGGTCCCGCCCATTTGCTGCACAGCATGGGCGGGTCTCATGTGCCTACTACGGCAGGGGACCCGCCCATATTGGGCATGGGACCTGTGCTATAAAGCAGGGGTCCCGCCCATGTGAGGCACAGCATGAGCGGGTCTCCTGCAGCATAGCACTGGTCCCCTGCAGCATGGGCGGGTCTCATATGCCTACTGCGGCAAGGGACCCGCCCATATTGGGCATGAGTCCTATGCTATAAAGCAGGGGTCCCGCACATGCCAGCATGGGCCCCGCCCATTTGCTGCACAACAAAAAACAATATGTTAAATCGGCACCCCGTTAGGGTGGGAGGGTGTTTTGTAGTCCAGTGGTTGTGTAGTCAGACGTTCAAGTAGTAGGTCATGGGTTCAAATCCCCAACACGTATTTTTCTTTTATATAAGGCTATCCAGACGAATGGGACCTCGACAGGGGACCCGTGCTATAAAGCAGGGGTCCCGCACATGCCAGCAGGGGTCCCGCCCATTTGCTGCACAGCATGGGCGGGTCTCATGTGCCTACTACGGCAGGGGACCCGCCCATATTGGGCATGGGACCTGTGCTATAAAGCAGGGGTCCCGCCCATGTGAGGCACAGCATGAGCGGGTCTCCTGCAGCATAGCACTGGTCCCCTGCAGCATGGGCGGGTCTCATATGCCTACTGCGGCAAGGGACCCGCCCATATTGGGCATGAGACCTATGCTATAAAGCAGGGGTCCCGCACATGCCAGCATGGGCCCCGCCCATTTGCTGCACAGCATGGGCGGGTCTCCTGCAGCATAGAACTGGACCCCTGTTTAGGGGAACCGTGCTATGTAGCAAGGGACCTTTCATTTTTTGGAACCCCGATTAGTAAGGACATTAAAGTCATTTTTCATTTAGAGGCTACTTTTTTAACGTTGACCACGTCAAAGGCCATTTACTTAAAAATCCCGAAAAATCACGTCATCATCACCTTGCGTTGCCCATCACTTGTACTTGGATAGTACTTAGTCATCATCCCTAACATCAAAACGCCATTTGAGGGAGAAAAAAAAAGAATAGAAAAGAAGGGAGAAAGATGAAAATGAAGGAGATGAAAAGGAGAAAGAATAAGAGCACATTCGACTCGCTAACTGAGAGCCATCATTCACAACCACAAGTGACGAAGTCGAGCAAAAGGAAATTTGGACAAGCTCACCACCATCAAAACGAAATTGAGGAAGTGAGGTAGGTTGATTCACACCTACAACACTTAAATATTTCTTGAAAATGTTCGAAACTTGGGTACTAACACTCCAAGTTCGAAAATGATAGATTTCTTGGTACTAGGTGGCTTTGGTAATTATTATTTAATGTTACGTGTTTCATTTAAACCTGAAATGTGAGTTTTGCGTGAATATCCATGCTTGTGTGCTTAGGAGATTAATTAGAGTGGTATAGAAAGCTTAAAGAGAATTACTAGAACATAAGTAGCTTAGTTCTTTAGTTCTATGAGGCGAATGGGAATGGAAATTTTAGGTGAAGTTCAAACCTTAGTTCGAGGGTTAATGGTTTAGTTCACGGGCTTGGGAGTTTCGTGAATTGGGGGATTTATCATGCCAATAGAAATAGTTCACGAGTTGGGGGTAGTTCGCAAATTGGCGAGCGATTAGAAAAGTAGTTTCGTGGGTAAGAGGCGTTCGCGAATCGTGAGATAGGACGGGCAGAAATTAGTTCGCGGGCCGAGGGCTTCGTGAAATGAGAGGCGTGTTCGGATCGCAAGGTAGCTGGCAGGCTAGGGGTTCTCATATTGTGAGAGCGAAATGTTATGTCGCGGGTCAATACGGATTTAGTACATAAGTTATTTTCGAATCTTTTAGTATTTAGGAAACTCAGATTTTTCAATAATAAATCCTTATTCGTGGTTGTTGTTAAGTTAGGAATGTGAATTTATGATTTTCAAAAGGATGCGAAAGTTTATAAGGGTGTGATAAATGTTTGGGAGTACGATTTTCTGGGTTTATGTATTCTTTGATAATATATGAAGTATTGAAGATTTCGACCGATTCTAGGTTTCGGGCAATTTTGAGTTTTGGTCAATTTTAGTTTGCAGGCCGTTTTATTTTGCAAGCTATGAGTGAAATAGAATTTTGCACTAATATGGAAATCGGCCAAACGGGTTTCGGGTTGCGAAAGAGTATCACGGGCCCAAAGGGTTGTTTCGATGTGTGGGTAAAACATGTTTCGCGGGCCAAAATTCGGATTCTCGTTGGCTATAGTCTTTCGCGGGCCGACTTGAAGGGTGATTCCTGTGAGAGGCGTCGCGAGCGGACTTTAGGTTTCGCGGGCTGAAAAGAAAACAATTTCCGATCCGTCTATGTTTTGCGATGACATTTAACGAAGCACAAGGGCAGACGTTAGATTTTGTTGGAATCTATCGGAAAGAACCTGTATTCTCTCATGGACAGCTTTACGTTGCGTTGTCAAGAGCTAAATCAGTTAATGAAATAAAATTATTGATTAGACCACTATCGCCAGAAGTACAAATAAATAATTGGACCAAAAATATCGTTTATCACGAAGTCCTCACAGTGGCGGAAGTTAACTAATATAATAATATCGACCAACTACTCTCAAGTCAGAATAATTATTTTTAACGGTGTTGTCCATCGAAAAATTCCTAATGAATTAGCACGCCTTGGTTACCTGGAACAAGGGTTTGTGCTCACCGATTGGATATATTTATCCCACTTGTTGCATTATGACATACTAAATCTTTCAACCATGTACTACAATTGTCGACCCATCACAAAGTATGAAGGTTTAGTGCATTACCTTTTATCAGGGCAATCGTAATTGGACAAATTCTTCAGCTAAAACATTTTGTGTATGACTAAAAATCTATCATCGTTTAAGAGAATAATTACTTGGATAGGACTCATGACAAATCCACCAAAACACACGGCGCTCGAATGTACTTCCAAATATCCTTGTAAGCTTTTTAATGTACTTCCAAACATATGGCGCATAAACAACTAATTGTATTGTTTCTTTATGAATGTTCACGGAATGTGAACCATGTCAGATGCATTCTCCTTCAAGCATCCTCTTATGTGTGCCACGCCATCTTCATGTCAAAGCTCGAGGCATCAAACACTTTGGGCCATAACAGCCCAACGGAATGACTTGAAAAAAAAATATCAACACTTGGGGCCAAAACAGCTCAACAGAGGTACATTATATTGCAAACTTAAAAAACGAAGTTCGTTTGTAGACATGGATTAATGGACATTTTTCGATAATTTTTGCAGATATTAGAGGATGATGGTATTACTACATATGTATTTTCATACCCGGGTAGTAGTTTGCTTATAAATAGTTAAATTAGACGTCTGGATAATATTTTACTTTTATAAAAAATGTTTTGTATACGAGTACGTATCTTCGTGCGATAAGAATCTTATTATTATATCTTTATATTAATTTATTACTATATGGCCGCTATAAGCAAGATGTATAAATGATATTTTTCCGTGATATCAGAACACGTTATTTAATTCACTCGGTGTCCGGGCTATGATTTTATGAATGCCGCGTAACGCGCGGCTTCACTCTCCTAGTATATATAAATCGATCTTGATAACTAGAAATAACGCAAAACGAAGGGAAATGTATACCACGAAAATAAGGAGAACAACAATTAGCAACAAAGGAATTCTCAGCCCAAATATTCGAACGTAAGGTAGATATCTCGTTTGCAAGACAAAAAAAATACGTTTATCCCTTATGTATATTTGATACATTTTACATGACATATGCGAATCATATAATTTTAATATGTGTTTAAGGTGAATCATTTAACGTGATCCACATATTAGGGTTTCATAGATTTTGAAGTAGTTATATGCTCATGGGGATAATATTAAATAATAGAACATGTAGTATTTAGAAGTTTTCGATCTTTTGTTGACAAGGATATGTTGGGTAGTTTCGAAAATCTCAACAAATTAGAAAGTTCACATCTTTACATACCGAACTAATTTAAGCTAAGCATGTGTTTGTGTTTGTACAAAATAGATTTTGATATTTCATATTTGACCGAAGTTCTCGGCGTATTATTGTTGTGCATAAAATTTTCGGTAATATACTCTTACATGATGTTGGATTAAAATATCTAAGCAATCCGATTTGATGAACACAAAACTTAGTAATTGTATTACTAATATATTTATTGAGTGTGCAGATGAGCTCGGTTCATCAAACAGATATCAAATATGAGCTCAGGGCAAAAAACCGGGTCGGTCAACTGTCGGTCAATACTAGTCAACGCGATCAACTGTCGGTCTACCCAGTTTCAGTTTGGTCAGACTGGACTGGACTGGTCCGGTTTCAGACTGACTGGTCGGTTTTGGTCTTGACTGGTTCGGTCAATGATTGGTCCGTCAATGACTGTATTGACTAGTCAAGTGTTGACTGATGTACCGCTCTTTACTGCAGCACCAGAGGTACAGACAGATAAAGCTGACGCATTGACCAAAGTCAACAAAGGCTCCCAAAGGCTTCCAACGGGTATGTTATTGAGTCTAACGGCTATTTCAAAGTGGGAAGACCTATAAAAACAACAGTGACAGAGAGAAACAAGTCAAGGATCTTAGAGCAAACAACTACACATCAAAAGAGAGATCCAAGAGGGAAGAAAAAGAGAAAAAAGAGAGTTCTTCCAAGCGTGTGGGTTACAAAAGAGAGAGAGCTACAATGTTCAAACCCACACACACCCCACTCACACATTAGAGAGATGAGAGTAATAGACTAGTTGAGTGAGAGTCTTAGCACACAGACTATAAATAAGTGTATGTAGTCTTCGCACCGAGACAAGAAAGAATGGTGCCGTCTTAGCTAAGAGACGTAAAATATCAAAGTGGTTGTGAGGTTGCGGGCTAGAACGTTTACGGTTGACCTTGCGGGTGCCGTAAGTTCCCAAGGGATTTTAAAAGCTCTTGGAAGAGATGGACTGTAAAAAGCTGTCTAGGTGATTCACTAGATTAAGCTGAGGTTAGCGGGTAGGTTTACTGTGACTATATAACTGAAGATCTAGTGAACCTTCCTTGCGAGGAAGAAGGGGAGAAGTAGGAGAGTTAACTCCGAACTTCCATAATAAATACTGTGTCTCCTCTTCTACAAACTGAAACAACACATACCCCAAACACCCACACTCAAATTGTTCGATAAAATGCCTCAACCACCTCCATTCACCAAAACCGGATAAAGTTACCCATATACACAACCGCCTCACATAGTTCACAATCAAGCCTAATATATTCCGCACTTGGCCTTGATTGAAGATTGGAAACCGGTTTCACTCTCTAACCGGACGTGAAACCCGCTAATGAGCGAAAAATGGTGACCGGTGTTATTCACCCCCCTCTAACACCCAGTCCACGATCCTAGCAAGTGATATCAGAGAGGGTTGTTTCCAATCAAGAACTGATGGTGAGCATGGTGAAGATTTCCCACGGAGCTGAAATGAAGATTCAAATGTGGGCAACAGAGAGGTCATGGGAAACAGGTAACTTCAAACAATAAACTGCTTTATTTGGCTCGGAATCTGGGACGAGGTCTGCATCATTGGAAAGCTCTAGAAGTCTAGCTTCCGGAAAAATTTACGGCGCTAAAAAATATTGAGTATGGAGGGAGTTATGGCCGTTTGACTAAAGACTGCCAGATCAGAATCTGAAGCGAAAGACGAAACCGGCAGCTTGCGCCAAGTCCGAAGAAGTCGCATAACTTTGCGCTCAAATGCCCAAAATCCAGTCGGAAAGATGTTCCAGAAACTAGACTTGCAGACGATCGTAACCATATAAGGATCACTGCCTGGTTCTACTTAAAACAGAAGAAACTGCTCGTCAAATCTTAGGCTTGTGTGCTGCCCTGGGAAACCGTCGACACTACTTAAAGCTGAAATTTCATATCAGATTGCTTGCTTGGTTTGGGTCACAGAAACATCTGATAAACTGGTCAGCTTCAAAGGACAAAAGGGAAAAGATTAACTGGTGCAAAAATAGGTTGTCGTTCCAGTTTGAAGCTGCGAAGAAATGGCTGAAGGGAGAACTGAAATGAACTAGATGAGGAAAACTCCGAGCAATGTGAGCTTTGCTCGGACAAGTTATGGCTACTTCATCGGTATCTTAAATTCATCTCGTTGACCGGTCTAGGCGCTCTATCAAGACCAATTTCATATCGAGGTTGGATAGAATCAACATTACTCCGCGGATTTTCAATACATTGGTTCATGGGTCTTCACTCCTCAGTCGGATTTTCTCATCGGCATTGAATTGCAGCAAGACTAACTGGATATTCGACTGCTGCTCTCTTAAAGACCATCGACGATTACAAACTCAGACCAAAGGATGATGCATCAGATTGAAAATCAAGAAGTCCGTACCGGATCAGATCGAGGGATCTAGTAAAGGATGCACTAAGGAAAACCGATTCTGAAGTTTGCTGGCAGATTGCGCAACATTAGAAAAACAGGAATAACTTTCTGCTGAGAGGTCCAATTTCCGCTCTGTAAAATCTGCAGCAAACTAAACTCATAGACGAACGAAACGGTATAGGACTGGCTGACCGGTTCCTCAAATTTGCTGACCGGTTCGCTCCTAGAATAGGCAGCCCGTTCGTCGATGTTCAGATGAGGATCAACCACTGATTGAATGGAATAATCATACGAAAACAGGAATAACTTTGCCAACAGGAGTTCAAATTCCGGTTCGTAAAATCCCTTGAAAACTAGACTCTGAGATGATCACAATGGTATAGGACTCGCTGTCCGGTCATGCTCAAACAAAAGCAGGTCATTCAACTAAGTTCAGTCTGTCGTCGCGTATCGTCTAATGTAGCAGCTGTACGAGAAATAGAATAACTCTTAGCTGAGATGTCAAAACTCCAGTCTACAAAATCTGCTAGACTCATAGAAGATCGCAATGGTATAGGATTTGCTATTCGATCACCACCTGGAGATAAGCAGTTTCGGCCAAACTGTCTCAGCTCTATGAAAACCGGAATAACACTGTTTCTGGCAGACAACGGCAGTTTAGGAAAACGGGCATAACTTTGCGTACAGATATCCAAATTCCAGTCTACAAAGTGTGCAGCAAACTAGACTCGTAGTGCTTCAAAACGGTGTAGGATTTGGCATCCGGTCATGCTGATGAAAGCAGTTTATTCGATGAAACTCGACGCTCACTACAACACCTTTGTAAGAAACGGAATTTCTTTGTGCTCAGACATCCAAATTCCGGTCTATCAAGCTCACTGGAAAATAGACTCGAAGACGAACGCAACGGTACAAATCTTGATGCCTTGTTTTGCCCTGATGAACGCAGTTGATTCGACGAAGTTCAGCTTCATGTGCAGTCCCAGGAAATTAATGTTGCCATATTTAAAGCACAGACGTTCAAATCAGCTTGAGGCTCTTTTTCTCCATTCAGCACAGTCTCCTGTCCTATATCTGCTCAAAAATTAGACCGGTCAGCACCACACATCTGCGTCAATCTGTGCAGACCGATGGAGTCAACAGATAGAAAGTTCTCATACCGATGATGCACCTCAGGAAACTAAAGAGACGAAAATCAGCACCGATCCATGACAAGCAGCTCAAAGAAAATCTAAGACAATCTCAAGTGAATATAGTTCAGCTTGTTCATCCCTAAGCCGAGGAAGAGAAGGGTTAAGATAAAGCCCAAGTTATCAAACGAAGCAGACGGGAAACATTCAGCCTCACAGGAGAATTTCCCACTAGCTATGCATCAGAAATAATCCTTCTCATGGGCTGCTGTGACCGGTCTCACCCAAGAACATGTGGAGGTAATCGTTCTAAGAACTTCACTCCAAAACCATACGCAACGGATGAAAGAAGCTTCTGCACCGATCAAATATCAGATTGACTTGAGACTAGATGCCTACCTACGACGAACTGATAACTGAATGGACTCTCGCAAGACCAAATTTGCCACAGATTGGTTTTCATCATGTTCGAATGATTTGCGGGTCAATCTTTTGATGAGCGGTTTCTATGAAAAGTGTTAGGTCCTACGATTAACAACTCTATGATCCTAGGCATGAATTCTAAGTAATTCGATGATAATGATTGACATTAAGATTCGATTGAAAAACTCAAATGAAAAACAAGAGAGAATTCGAGTAAAGTGAGAAAGTTACTATTGTTTCTCTCTCTAGGAATTGAATTGCAAGCCTTTCGGATCAATTTCCAAAAACTTTCTCTATTGATTGCGATTGATTACAAAGTATTTATACCAAACACACTTGGTATAAATATCTAACTAGTCCTAATCTAAGGACAAATATAAGAAAAGCCCCAAAATACAAGGACAACTAATAAAATCAAGCACAATTAAAATTGATACTCTACAATCTCCTCCTTTGTGCTTGATTACGTTTTCGCGCTGTTTGTCCTCGTCGGGCGTAGTACGACCTGCGCAAGCCCAATGCATACTCGAAGTTACTGAGTGTTTCGCTCAGCTTCAAGCACTCACCGATGTCGTCTAACAACTCCATCAGGCGCGGCTGTTCTCTCACGAACTGATGGATTCTCAGCATCGTCTCTCGGTTGATTTCTTCCAACCCTTGCTCTATATTCCTCTTGATGACCTTGAGCGTTTCGTCACAAAACTTCTGAATCAAAGTCTTCAGCATCAACCTAGTCTTCTTGATGATTGGATTGTGGTAGGTGACGCCTAGGACTGAGCTGACGTGCACATGATTGCTTGGAAGCCCTTCGATATCAGGTCCTTTGTTGAACGGTGCGGTCATGTTGACCTTCTTCATACTGCTCTCCAGAGCCATCTGATGGTCATGCGCGGCGAAGCACTTGACTTGGTGCATCATGAACCGATAGAGCCCTCAGCTGATAGAGGTTGTATACCTCATCGGTAGGGAGATACGGATGGTCGCTCTCTCTTAGTTCCTCTCGGGTTCTGTCCACTCGCTCAATAACGTATGTTGGGGTTGGAACTCCTCCTTTAGCACAGTAGACGCTGAGAAGCTGGCAAATCGGGGAGAGACTCTTATAGTGGCTCTTGACTTGTCCTTTAGTCATCCCAGCCTTACATCAGTTCCAAGTTAAGTCAGCATCCAGAGGTAGGTCATCCTCTTCTGCTGATCCCAGTGAGAGATCCCTCGTAGCTCGAATTCGGTCGGCTTGTTGACCTTGTCCGGTGACCTCCAGATGTGTTCACGAACTTCTTCAAGGAAGGGTATCTCTATTCAAATATTCTCCCATGGCGTGACGATCCGAGCTGTCCCTGGCATTTGTCTTGTGGGGGAAGCCGCTCGTTGTGCGATCAACTCTGGTAGCCTTGGGATATCTCGCTCGTAGTCTTCTCCTTCTTGAAGTTCTTCGTCTTCTATGAGCACGAGGTCTACCGAGGCTTGTTGTAGGAACTGTCGAACATTCTGAAGCCGTTGCCTTTGATGCTCATCGGGCATGGAATGGGTCATCCACTATCCTTCGAAGATGTATTTGTCTAGAGCCTCATGTGGATTGACGCCATGTCTTGAGGGTCCCGGTTGGTCTGGAGCGACCGATGAAGTAGCTTGGGTAGCTGCTAGGGCTACGAGCATCGCGACACTTACTTATTCTTCCGGAAGCAAGGGGCTTGTCAGAATCAGTGGTGTGGGCGGAGGCGTCCGTAGGTGAAAGGTTGGTGGGTCGATATGGGTTAGAGTGGTGGTGCGGTGCGTGGTGTGTGTAGTTTGGGTATGGGTTTGGGTTTCACCTGCTCCAGCGCTTGTTTGCGTTGCGCCCGACCCTTGTCTTTGTCCACTCGTAGATGTCCGTGGCCTTTTCTCCCCGTTTTGAGGGTCCTGATTGTCAGGATCGTCATGTCTGCGTCTTGAGTGGGAGTTATGGCCTCCGCAAGTTTCAGTAGGTGGCGCAGTATGATCCACCAATCGCCTATAAAGAGACTCTTCTTGAGGCGACCGGATGGAAAGGCCGATCAGGCGGGCGAGTAGGATGTCGTGGAGCTCGGTTATGGGTATGGTGTATGGGTTGATGATGATGTGGCTAAAGGGTCGGTGGGTGTGGGTTGTGGAGGTGTGAGGTTGGGCTGTGACGAGGTGCCTTTGGAGACATGTGCTTTCCCGGTGTCTCTGCGGGATGTCTCTATTACAGTAAGAACTCTCTCCATTATTTTGTCTTCAAGCGATTGAAAAGCAGCGGAGAGAGCGGCTTGGAATTGCTCGTTCGTCACAAACGGTGCGGACGCCTCCTTGGATGTTCCAGGAAGAATGATGTCGCCTGTTATCAACCCTTGAACAGACACCGGCTCCTCAGGTTGGCTCACAGTCACTTGAGGTTGTGACTGTATGAGACTTCCACCCAATCCTCGAGTCGAATCTTGAAGATTCTCCTCTATGGGTATTATGGCAGGCTCGGGTTGGGCCTGCGAACCAGACACCGGTAGATTTGGCTGCGGCTCCAGATTGAGCGAAGAAGTGCCGGCAACACTTGAAGAAGTGATCAGCACGATATCTGGTGCGGTGGTGACGGCGGGGAAGAGGGACTCCAACTGTATGCTAAGTCGCCTGGGAGTCCGTCTTATCAGGCTGATTTCCTCATCAGACTCCGTGTCAGACGAGGTGGCTGTGTGAGGAGTAGGGTCACGTTCAACATCCTCAAGTGCCTGATTTGTCACCAGTGGAAGCGAGCTTTGCCCCATTTTTCTGCCTCGGGCTGTGCTTCTTGTAGAGAAGCCTCCTCGATAGGCTCTTCAAGCACGCCTACATGTACGGGCAGTTCCACTTGGAATGTTTTGGTTGGAGCTTCCTGTTCCAACTCTGCCGCCACAACATCGATCAATGTGGCATCTATGTCAGGGATGTGTTCGTCCTGAGTTGGGACCTCCTGCTCTAGCTCATGGCCCACTTCATCAATCAACATGGCCTCAGGACTTGAGTGTTGTTGCGGTTGGGGAGGGCTAACTCCAAAATCTGTCGGGGGCCCTCGAATCATCTCCTCACTGAGGTGATTCTCCCGGCAGTACATTTGATATACGTCTCCTCTGGGGTCAGCGAGACGTACAAGCACAAAAGGAATCGGCATCGACGGTTGGTCCAAGTCCGTGAACCGTGGATTGTGAAAGAATTTAAGCCAGGGTGGTTGATAATTTCCTCCAGGAGGCAGACGAGGGATGGACTCGTGCATCTCCATGAATTCCTTGATGATTACATTAAACCACCGAGCGTAGGGCACATTCTTCGATCTCCGATTCTCCTTTTGCCGAATCTGGTCTGCAGGATCATTCCAGATCAGCTGCACGAAATAGCAATTTCTAGAGAATGCGAGTCCGTGAAAGATCCGCAGTATGTTGCCATTGCCCTTGTCGAAGCCGGCATGCTTGGGCGATAGACATTTGTTCACAATCCCGAACAGTGTCTTCCATGGATGAGGGATACCGCTGCTCTTATAACGACCCGTCCCATACCGGGCATCACTGTAGCATCGATCCCTACCGGGACACGTGGGGTTGGGCCCACCACACTCCGACTGATAGTCTGGCCCCACTGTATCACCATTTAACCTTTTAGCGTGCTTCGCACTCGCTCACACGCACCCTGGGCAAACTTCCCAAGGGGTCACCCATCCCAAGATTACTTCAAGTCAAGCACGCTTAACTTTGGAGTTCTTTCGGACGGACTCCCGAAAAGGTAGGTCGACCTTGGTGATACGAGTAGTACTATCAATTCTTTTATACGATTCTTAGCCTGACACGCCCATACATTGCCAGTCTCAGGATTCCCTCTCATTCGGGTGCCGGATCGGTTCGTTCATGTACCCCTTTGCCTAGAAACCTGCCAGGAGCCGCTCCTTGTCCGTGCACCTCTCTGGCACCGGCGATCACTCCCCGCCCTCATCGGCCCTGAGCGTCACAGCTCTGGACCTGAGCTAGCTTGGTGAGCTGCGGTTGATATCCCATCTGCATGAAATCATGCACCATTTCTGCGTCTGATGGGAGCGGGTCGTAGTTTGCGCTGTATGGCAAGTCCAGAATCATCCCGAACCGGTTCTTGTCCATATGTATGTGACGCGTCCCAATTATGGTTGAGAAGGAGAATGCTCCATTATCCACTGCTCCTTGTATACATCCCCAGAATTGCTGGAGATAGACCATTGGCACGATGCGGTGACCGTCAATGCATGCCAGATGGGGTGGCCTTGCAGGATGGAGACAATGATCTCGTCTGGTCACCGAAAGGTGCTCAGATCGAGCTGGAAATTCGTATCCTGGACCTTCAGATACAAGTTGTGGTCGTATATGTTATTATAACGAGGGTAGCGATCCATCTGAAAAATAAGAAATATAAAAGTTCATTAGTTCATAAATTTGATTTTAGTCGAAAGTTGATTTAATTTCATCAAACTATAATAGTGTATCGAGTCATGACATGTTTGATGAATTTTGAATTGAAATCGTGTAGCATGCATATAGGATACTTAATCTTGAAAAAATGTAATGGAATGATTGTAATTTCGAATTAAACATATAACGAGTGAAAAGAGTTCGAAATTTTCTAAGTATTTGATCGCGGGAAATGTCACTGTTCATGCCGAGATAGTTTTCGCTCGATAAATTTGGTTGTCAACTTGATTTCCTATGCATTGATTTCAATTGAAATAACTCCGTTTAATTTTGCGATCGAGAAAATTTTACTCGCTAATTTTCGCTATAGTGTAAAAGACTTAGAAAAAAATCTTCGAAGTGTTGAAGTTGGAATTGTGAGACTGTAGCCGATCAATTTTACGGTCGAGAAAATTCCGCGTAAATTTACGATCGAGAAATTATTTCTCAGGTAAATTTACAATCGAAAAATATTCCTCGATTTAATCGATTTGAAATTTGTCGAGCGGTACGTGATTTTCGATCCTAAGTAAAATTTTTCGCTGCGATATTTTTCTATCGAGAAATTAGTCAACGAAAAACTAAGTCGATCGTCGAGAAATTTTTCGATCAATTAAATCCTAAGCGGCGAATTTTACGATCGAAAAATTGAGCGTTGAAAAATTAATTTTTTGCTGCTAAATTTTTGCTATCGAAATGAAATAAAATCGAAAATTCTATTTTGTGATAGTAAGTTTTATGCTCGATCTAATTTGCATCTAAATTGTCTATTCAGTGCTTAAATTTTTCGCTCACAGAAAAATCCTAATTAGATTTCTCGATGGTAATTAATTTTTCGGTCAAAATCTTCTGTTTTAGCGACTAAGTCAGAATTTTATCGATCGAAAACTAATTCGATACAAACAGTATCTCAATTGAATCGGAATTCAACTAAGACTGTTTGCGATCGACAAAGTTCTTCGATGGCTTCAAATATTCAAATGCCCAGTTTTATCTAAACTCAAATTAGAATCGAAGATGCAGATTTTCCGAAGATTTACACTACCAGATTCATAAAGAACATCGAAACTATCTTAAGTGCAGGCATTAATCTCAGATAAAACTCATAATCATGCCTAAATCACTATAAAATAGTATACGGTTTTCTCAGTTTTGAAGAACAGTCGAGAATCTAATCTTAATCATGCGAAAAACTACAAAATGCAGATGCTAATGAAGTGAAATCACACGCAAATGCCAAAAGAATCTCATTTCTACCTTAAACAGACAATTTGGTGTTGAAAATCGAAAGATTTTTGAGAAATTGGAAATGTCTGTGAAAGTTTTTCGAGAGAGAAATTTTTGCGATTTAGGGTTGCGTGAGAAAAAGTTTCTCGACTGACCAAAAGGTGAACTTTTATTAACTCGCTGTAAGTCAATGTTGGGTTTGCGATTTGATATTTGCGATTAAATGGATCAGGCCCATTACTATTTGCACTCGAGAAATTTTTGATTCGAAAATTGCTCTTCAATTCAATTTTTTTTTTGATCGCAAATTATCGCAGCTAATCAAAATCGTTCCCAACACTGTTTATGATCAAGAAACTTATGATAACGAATTAATTCTTATATCCAGTTTCTCGATAGTAAGTACTTCTAAAATTTTCAGATTGAACCCAATTTCAAATAAAATCACATTGTAAAGCTCCCCTTCAGAATTAAAATAAATATAATTAACTCCCTGTATTTTCTGTGTAGTAATGTCTAGCTTCCCGGGCAGAAATTAAAAAAAATTTGTACCACTTAGAGAAAAACGTTAGAAATAATGGAGTTAATCAACAATTATTTTAGGCATTTTTTGAAATATTTGGTCTATGACTAGCTCCTTTCCTCGTAGTGTCGACGTCTCACTCCTTCATTTTGTTTGAAGGAATCTGAAACGCTTAGAGAAAAACGTCAAGAATATTTGGAGCTAATGCAAGATTTTTATATTTGCTCCCCCTCAAATAATGCGCGAGAATTGACTAAACATGCAAGCATATGAAATCAATTCAAGTCACGAGCATATAACACACAAATTTACCTAATAAGCACACAAACATGGTCCCCAAAAACATGTACTGAAGATATTGCGTGAGGCTAAGAGCAATGAAAAATTTATCGCATTTAAACAATTCAGTACCAATGCAATCTAAAATTACATTTAAAATGTGCGATAACAAAATAAATTCGCATTTATTCAATTCAACGCATATGAAACATATTATTTCATGTCAGAATGTGCGAAATTTTTCCTTTCACGATTTATTATTTTTATTTTTCTAAATATATATGTATATAAATTTTTTTTTTGTATATTACTATTATTAAAGTATGGGGTCAGATTATTTTGCTTCGATCAATCGTCACACCTAAAATTTTATGATACATTTGAAAGAAGAAAATGCCGTCAAGTCATGTTGTCAAACTAAAGTCCTAAGTTCATAGACTGGTCCATTTCGACAACTCTCATTAGGTTCGCTCTTGCACTCAATTATTTCTAACTTGGGATTTTTATATTTATATCACTCAAGTCAACACAAGCAATTTTAAGTCAATTTACCTGTGATCGAGGCATTTTTTAATCATTTCACCTAAGTGAGAGACCGTCGATTGGAATCAAAGGGTTGTAAGGGTTATAGTTTGGCTAGGACTTAGAAGGGAAGGAATTTAGAGGAAAGTGAGCTTATCTCTTCGTCATCTTCCATTTCTACGTCCGTCTCCTTTTTTTTCGGCGTCTTTCTTCTTTTCAATCTTTTCTCCCTCTTTTTCTTTTATGAACTATCCCTTTTTATGCTATGCTCAAGCTGAAGCTCAACTTCTCCACGAGGCTATAGGAGTTTATCGTAGGCGAAGTTTTTCTTGTTGGTTCTCGGGCCGATACCGTGCTCCTCTTCTCTTAATCCCTAGAGAGGTTTTAGAGATTATCTTTTTGGAAAAGTTCACGGTTATGGAACTCGTACCCAAGGCTGCGCTCCTCTTCTCGTTTCCCGATATAAGATCGGATTATTGTTGGAGAAGTTCACTTCGTGGTGCTCCTCTTTGCAGCCGTTCTGACGAGCGTACGAGATTATCGTTGGAGAAGTTCACAGCAGGATCCATGGCACCTTCTAAGAGATAGTCGGAAGGCAGGTTCCTTTGGTCTGATTTTTGCGCGTTGCGCAATACCTTCTTTTGTCATCATCTTCTTTTTTTTTATTATTTTCTCCCCCTCCTTTTCTCGTTTGAACAACCATCCAAAGAGTATAGAAGACTGTTGAAGGCTGGGAATGGGATTCAAAGGAAGGAAAGGGCATCGGAGAAGGCTCAAAGTGGATGACTAAGGGCTAATGTGGGGAAAAGAAAAAAATTTTATAAGGCCGAGTGAGGAATAACCTAAGCGCCCTTATCATTTTCCTAACGATCTAAGGCAAGGTGAGTATGAAGCCAAGTATCACTAGTTAAGACAAGTAATTGATGTGAGACTCACTCGAGAAATAGATCCAAAGAAAGAAAAAAAACAAGGCTTGAATCCTCACATATGTATAGTGGCTTTGTGTCTAGTGGAGCAACCTAATGACCTTTAGACACAAGAATGCGACTTAGACTGACAAAATTAAGCAATTAAATCGTTCGCATGTCGGGGTAAAGTTCTAAGTGACTTTAGATCAAAGCACCCTAAAGGATTTCGTCATCCCCCTCTTTTTTTATAAAACATTATTATTTATTTCACGCAAGATAAAGCATATAAGCAAAGAAAACACATAGCATAGAACATTTAGTAGCACAGAAGATAAGGTAAAGCACATATTACGGAAGATTCAACATGCCTAATTTTCCGACAAGGAATTGAAATCGTTTTTCATCCAATGCCTTGGTGAAAATGTCAGCTAGTTGGTATTCCGTGTTCACGAAATACATATCTATGGTGCCTTTTTCTACATGATCTTTGATAAAGTGATATCTAATGTCTATGTGTTTTGTGCATGAGTGATGAACAGGATTGCAAGTAATAGCGATGGCACTTTGACTATCACTATATATGGGTATATTATTTAAATTGTACCCATAGTCGCGAAGCTGAGTCCGCATTCACAGCATTTGGGAGCAAAACTGGCGGCAGCCACGTATTCCGCTTCGGTCGTCGAAGTTGACACACAGTTCTGCTTTTTGGATGACCAGCAGACCAGCTTTTCGCCTAGAAATTGAGCGCCACCGGACGTGCTTTTCCTGTCCATTCGGCAACCTGCATAATCAGCGTCAGTATAGCCGATAAATGTGAAATTCGTACCCTTTGGATACCATAGTACAAGGGTAGAAGTGCCCTTAAGGTAACGCAAAATTCTTTTAACCGCGAGCGTATGGTATTCTTTGGGATCGGCTTGAAAGCGGGCACATAAGAAGGTGGCAAACATGATATCCAGCCGGCTCGAAGTGAGGTAGAGAAGAGATCCAATGATGCTACGGTACAGTGTGACGTCTATCGACTTGCCAGAGGGATCGGCATCCAACTTGCAGCTTGGTGACATTGGAGTGCTGAGAGGCTTGCTCTGATCTTGATGGAATTTCTTCAGAATATCCTTGATGTATTTTGTCTGTCTGATGAAAATCCCATCTTCGAGTTGCCTAACTTGTAGTCCTAAGAAGAACTGCATCTCTCCCATGTGACTCATCTCGATCTTTCTTTTCATTAGATCTCCAAACTTCGTGCAGAGCCGTGGATTAGTTGATCCGAAGATGATGTCGTCGACGTATACTTGAACGACCATCAGATCTTTGTCTTGCCATTTGATGAAGAGGGTTGTGTCTATCGTTCCTCGTACGAATCCAGACTTCACAAGGAAGTAACTCAGGACATCGTACCAAGCACGTGGGGCTTGTTTTAGTCCATAGAGAGCTTTGTCCAATCGATAGACGTGATCGGGATGTTCTTGATCAATGAAGCCTTCCGACTGAGCGACGTAGACTTCTTCTTTTAACACGCCGTTGAGAAAGGCGGTCTTAACATCCAGTTGATAGACTTTGAAGTCTTTGTGAGCCGCGTAACCCAGGAGAAAACGGATAGTTTCGGTTCGGGCAACAGGAGCATAAGTCTCGTAGTAGTCGATGCCTTCCTGTTGATTGTATCCCTTCGCAACTAGCCTTGCTTTGTTTCGGATCACTTCACCATCTTCATTCTTTTTGTTTTTGAATACCATTTAGTTCCGACAATTGTTTTCCCATGCGGACGGGGTACTAATGTCCACACTTGAAGACGTTCGAATTGATGAATTTCATCATGCATCGCTATTACCCAATCCGGTTCTTGAAGTGCATTTGATACCTTGGCAGGCTCATTTTTACTCAAGAAGCAGCTGAAGAGACTGTGTTGACGATGTGTCCTCACTTCATCCGAAGGATCGCCAATTATCTGATCAATCGGGTGACCTCTAGTCCACTTGCGCTCATGAGGCAAGGCTGAAGCCGATGCATCAGCCATCTGTGCTAGATTTCCTGTAGTCTCTGATTGATCAATTGCTTGAGCAAGTTCCAATTCTGCACTTGGAACGATCGTCTCTGATGATTCTTCCTCAGTAACCACTGTAGGTTCTTCGTTATTCTGTGGCAATTCTGAATCGGGTGAGGTAGGGACGTGAGAAGCACTTGGTACGTCGGTCTTGTCGTATGGAGAATCCACTATAGGTGTAGCAGTGTGTGACCGATATACTGGCTCGAAGAGAGAGTCCAAATCGTCTAATGCAAGTCTCATTGCTTCTTCTGACGTTGAATTCGGAGTTGTTGCCATCTTCTGTTGGTTTTGTGCCAGCACACCAGTGAAAACAAGCTCTGAACTGTTATATTTAGAAGCTATCTGGTTAGATACAGATCCTGAACTGAGGTGTGCAGGAGCCATCGGGTTAAGCACGGGTCCTGGACTGAAGTGACCAGAAGCCATATCCGCCACTTCATGGAAAGTGACATTGTAGCTTTCTTTGATTGTGTAGTTGGACCTGATGTATACTCGGTACGCTTTCGAGGTTGCAGAATACCCGACGAAAGTGGCTTCGAATGCTTTTGGGGTCGAACTTAGCACGTTGCTCTCGTTCGCCACAAAGCACTTGCACACGAAGACTTTAAAGAATGAGATGTTGGGTACTCGTTTGTTGATAATTTCGTGCGAGTCTTGTCAAAGCGCTTGTGAACCACCGTCCTGTTTTGAGTGAAACAGGCGGTATTTACTGCTTCCGCCCAGAGAAAATGTGGAAGACCAGAGTGGATGAGCATCGTACGCGCGGCTTCCACCAGAGTTCTGTTCTTTCATTCGACTACCCATTCTGTTAAGGAGTCTTGGCGGCTGAAAGTTGTTGAATTATTCCAAGTTTTTGATAAAGTTCACTGAGACATTTGTTATTGAACTCAGTGCCATTGTCTGTTCGAATGACTTGGATAGTCTGCTGCAGCAAATTTTGAGTAGTGAGGAAATTGACGATCAAGTCCCCAGTCTAATCTTTTGTTCGGAGGAACCTTGTCCATGTGCAGCGAGAGTAGTCATCGACTATGACCAGCAGATACTTGCGTCCATTTATACTCTGTTTCTTCATCGGGCAATAGAGGTCCATATGTAGCAGTGCAAGAGGACGTGAAGTAGAGGCCACTTGTTTCATATGATGAGATGCTCGCGTCATTTTTCCTAATTGGCACGCCGAACATTGATGCTCCTTTTGTAAAGTTATAGTTGGAAGACCGTGAACCAACTTTTTCGTTGAGAGATGTTGAAGAGCTTTGATGTTTAGATTAGACATGCGTTGATGCCATAAGTTGTTCCTCTGAATTACAGTCTGAGAGATGACGCAAGCAGCTGTCGAGGGCCGCACGGATGTCAGGTTTATCGTGTATAGGTTGGATTTCCGAAGTCCATAGAGGAGTTCTGTGTCCTGACTGTCCAATATTCTACACCGGTCAGCATGAAAGACCACCTGAAACCCTTTGTCACAGAACTGGCCTATGCTTAACAAGTTATGGCGGAGACCTTTGAATATGAGACATCTTTTATTGTGTGTTTCTCCATAATGATATCTCCATATCCAAGAATTGGGGCGGAGTCATTGTTTTCGAATCTGACTTTGCCGTTTGGCGGGTCTTTGTAGTTGCTCAGCAGCTCTAGGTTTCCAGTCATGTGTGTGGAGCAACCAGAGTCGAGATACCACACATGATGGATCTACAAAAACAAGTTAGAGAGCTTTAGGTACCCATTTAAGCATGGGTCCTCTCAGATTAGCAGATTTTCTTTTAGGTTCAGATATGATTCCTAAATTATTACTTGAGAGAGTTCTAATCACTTTCGCAGAAGTGGTTTTGGGTGTTGCCTCTTTAGGTGACTTGGCCTTTTTGGCTTTTGTCGTTCTAGGCGGAGATTTAGGAACCCATTTGGGTTGAACCTTGCAGGGAAGGTTAATTTCATCACATACAAATGCTTTGGTAGGCTTGACTGAGGAAAAGATCTTTTCTTTTGATAATCTCCTAAGGTACTTGGGGGACTCAATCTTTACAGGATACCTTAGGTGAGTATATGCATGTACGGCGCCATAAGCTTTCTTTATGGATGGATCTTGTTTCCTACGAGTCTTCCTAATGGCATTTGTTTCAGAATGATTAATTTTAGCTTTAGATGTAGAGCCTATTCCGTAGTTGGTGCTTCTAAAGTGGATGGGCTGAAGAGTACACGTAGAAGCAATTACTCTAAGCGAAGAGATGGCTCATTTATTTCTACGAGTGTCATTTCTTCATACAGAAGGAGTGACATTCTTAAGCATACTCAAATCTACTTTCTCCTTCTTAAGACTAGACACTCTCGCCTACGAGTGTCATTTACTCCTAAACCCATGTGCTTAATATCATATAGTTCTTTCTTTCAAAGAACACGTGGGTTAGTGAAACCTATGCCTTCTATAGGATTATAGAACTCTATATCCTTGGGCTTGTTCAGAAATATCGTCTGTTTGGATTGTCCCCTGCGCGTAACTATATCATCTAATTTCTTAATTTTAGCATATAGTTCTTGCTTTCCTCACCTAGGAGAGCATAATTATCTTCTACCGTCAGTTTGGCGGCTTGACAGGCGTCTAGTTCTTTACTAAGCTCACTAACCTTAGCATTTGATATTTCTAATTGAGCTTCTAAGTTAGTGATCTTAGTGGTAGCTTCGGTTATCCTACAATTTAGGGTGGCTTTCTCATTGAGATTTCTAACCAAGCTATTGTAGTTATCTGCTAGCCTATCTTCTAACTCCTTAATCTTTTCGCTATGCTGTCCTATTTGAGGTTGAAAAGTCTCTCTAGAATGTAGGCTCTTAGTAAGTTCTTCTATTTAGCACTAGAGCTCCTATGTTCTGATTCGAGACTATTTATCCTCTCCTGAGACCTAGAAAGTTTATCCTCTACTTCCTTAATACTTTTCTGCTCACGTTTCATGTTAGCATATTGTTTTTTATAAGAATCTATGATGGTCAATAATGTGGAATGTAGGTCTACCTCTTGCGAAGAGGTGGATTCGTTTTCGTCGTCCGTATGATTGGCAGTTTCAGCGTCCGATTAATTGTCGAGGCGGGCCATGAGGGCTAAATTCTCTTCTTCAGAACTTGACGTGTCCTCGAGCCATTGGTCTTGTTCGGCCATGAGAGCTACTCCAGCTTCCTTCTGTTTAGTCAATTGGAGCTTCCTGGAGTAGTACCTGATTTCCCCGTACTACAAGTTTCAGGGGCTGACGCGAGTGACGAGGACCGGGTTGCTTATGCCAAATGGCAAATAGACGAGCCAAAGGTCAAGGGTTATATACTTCTTTCCATGAGCAATGAGTTGCAGCGCACTCACTCGAAAATGGAAGTGGGCGCCATTTTGCTTCATTTGAAGGAGCTTTCTGTATTCAGATTTCCAGTCAGACGTGGATGACAGAAAATCTACTTCATTCGTCTTTACGCTCAATGGTGGAACATTGTCTTGGAAAAGTTCCAAATAGAGCACTACTGCAGATTCCAAATCGAAGCCGAGTATTTAGCAGCCTCTGAGGCAGCTATGGAAGGTGTTTGGATGAAAAAGTTTGTCGAGGAACATGGTGACGTTTTAGCTGATAGGCCATTGCCATTGTGGTGTGACAATACTGGCGCTATTGCTCTGGCAAAAGAAACGAGATCCCACAGCAGGTCCAAACATATAGAAAGGAAGTACCACGTGTTACGTGGATTCGTTGAGAATGACTACATAGTCGTGCAGCAGATTGCGACCGCAGAAAACGTGGCCGACCTTTCACCAAGCCTCGATCACAGGCAGTGCTGGTTAGACATCTCGAAAAGATGGTGTTAGATACTGCGGCGATGGCATTGAGTGCAAGTGGTAGATTATTAGGAATATGCCATTGAATGCTATACGTGGATTATATTGTATAGGGCACAAGAGAGGTGATAAACGTATTTTCTTACGTTTATATTTGTTATATTTAAGTCGTTTGCATGATAAGTGAAGCCGTTTTGATTATTTTTGTGCTATAATATGGTTTCATAGCAAAATCAAACGTTTTTTTACGACAGTTCTGCGACAGTATAGAACTTTTTAAAGATCACAGGGTAAACGATGTCCGATGGACTTCAAATGTTAACCAGTGATATAGGACCTGTTAATCTTGATTTTTCCCAAAGGGATTTTTAATCCGAGGTCTAGATTGGGACAAATGAATTTTTGAACGTGCTGCTATTTTGCAGGAAAACCGTCACGGTCGTGAAGGATTTGTACGAGGCCGTGAAGCTCACCAGAAGCCATTTTCTTGCCCGATTATGTCACGGCCGTGACAGTGAACCTACCAAGCCGTGAAGGACCATTCGTGGCCGTGAAAGAGGGTGCAAGAGGCCGTGAATGAGGGCAGAAAGTCGATTTTTAAGCCCAAACTCATCAGGGCCGTGAACATGAAGACTCCTAGCCGTGAACACGGGCAATAGGACAAGGAGAAGAGCTCGGTTGAGGAACCACTGGTCCTGGAGTTGAAGCCGCTGCCCGAACACCTCGAGTATGCATTTCTTGGAAGCAATGGAGGGCTACCAGTCATCATCTCATCGAGCCTCCACGACGGACAGAAGGGCCAGCTCTTGGACGTGTTGAAAGAGCACGAGAAGGCCTTGGCATGGAAGTTATCCGACATAAGGGGTATCAACCGAGCTACTGTACGCACAAGATCCTCATGGAGGATGAATTCAAGCCTGTCGCGCAACGTCAAAGGCACCTCAATCCCAATATGAAAGACGTCGTCAAGAAGGAGGTGATCAAGTTACTCGACGCAGGGATGATCTACCCCATTTCAGACAGCGCATGGGTCAGCCCGGTCCAAGTGGTCCCAAAGAATGGAGGCATGACGGTCGTCACCAACGACAAGAACGAGTTGATTCGAACGAGATCCGTGAGTGGATGGCGCGTCTGCATCGACTATAGGAAGTTGAATGTCGCCACGAGAAAGGATCACTTTCCTTAACCGTTTATTGATCAAATGTTAGAAAAGTTAGCCGGTCACTCATTTTACTGTTTTCTTGATGGTTTGTCAGGATATCTGCAGATCCCTATAGTGCCAGAGGACCAGGAGAAGACCACCTTCACTTGCCCGTTCGGGACGTTCGCGTACCGAAGGGATGCCATTTGGTCTCTGCAACGCTCCAGCCACCTTCCAGCGATGCATGATGGCCATATTCGACGAACTGATAGGTGAGGTAATGGAGGTATTTATGGATGATTTTTCAGTTGTGGTTCGTCGTTTAAAGTATGCTTATCTAATTTGAAGCTCGTACTCACACGATACGATGAAACGAATTTGGCACTTAATTGGGAAAAGTGTCATTTCATGGTTCGAGAGGGCATAGTTCTGGGCCATAAGATTCCCTCTAAAGGAATCGAAGTGGACCGAGGTAAGTTAGAGACGATAGAAAAATTGCCTGTCCCCTCGAACGTGAGATCGATTAGGAGTTTTCTAGGACATGCTGGGTTCTATCGTAGGTTCATTAAGGACTTCTCTAAGATTGCTCGACCCATGTCCAGATTACTTGAGAAAGATGCTCGTTTCGAGTTTAACGATGAGTGCCTGCATGCGTTCAATTTACTTAAGGAGCGACTTATCGCAGCACCTATTATGGTAGCCCCTAACTAGGGGCTGTCCTTTGAACTAATGTGCGATGCTAGTGATTATGCAGTTGGGGCCGTGTTAGGGCAGTGCAAGGACTACCATTTCAGGCCGATTTACTACGCGAGTAAGACGTTAGACGCAGTCCAAGCCAACTACACGACCACTGAAAAGGAGTTGTTAGCCGTCGTGTTCGCTTTCGAAAAGTTCCGGTCATATCTTATCTTATCTCAAGTTATTGTGTTTATTGACCACTCTGCTCTTAAGTACTTGTTAGCAAAGCCAGATGCCAAGCCACGGCTACTCAGATGGATCCTACTACTTCAAGAGTTCGACATAGAGATGCGAGACAAGAAGGGCGCATAGAGTTTGGCGTGGATCACCTTTTTCAACTAGAGGAGTCCGAAATATACCACAAGGACGGAAGGCAATACAAGATCGGTTTCCAGATGAACACCTTTACTCCATACAGATGGTATGTGACGACACTCCTTGGTTCGCAGATTATGTTAACTACCTTGTTGCGAGGGTCCTACCCAAGGAGTACACTAGTCAGCAAAAGAAGAAATTCTTTTCTGACTTGAGGTACTACGTTTGGGAAAACCCGTATCTTTCCAGGCGATGTGCGGACCAGGTAATAGACGATCCGTTGCTGCTCCTGAGATTTCACGGATTCTGATGCACTTGATAGCGGACCGACCGGAGGGCATTACACAGCCAACAGAACCACTCAGAAGGTGTTGGAAAGTGGATTCTACTGGCCCACGATTTCAAGGACGCCCAAAGGTACGTTGACACTTCTGATCAGTGTTAGTGCGCAAGTAATCTCTCGAAACGCGACAAAGTGCCCCAGAACTTTATCTTAATTTGTGAGATCTTTGACGTATGGGGTATAGATTTTATGTTTCCGTTTCCTAGCTTGTACAATAATAAGTATATTCTAGTTTCTGTCGATTATGTGTCCAAGTGGGCCGAGGCACAAGCCTTACCCACGAACGACGCTAGGGTAGTCGTTCGATTTCTACGTGCACTGTTTTCACGTTTTGGGGCGCCTAGGTGCATTATTAGCGGTAGAGGTACACATTTTTGTAACACCCAGTTTGCACGCACATTAGAACGTTACGGTGTTAGACACAGCCTATCCACCCCGTACCACCCCCAAGCTAGCGGTCAGGTCGACGTAGTAAATCGTGAGCTGAAATGCATCCTAGAAAAGACCATAGAAGGGAACCGTAGGGAGTGGGCAAATAACTTAAATGATGCACTTTGGGCCTATAAGACTGCATATAAGACGCCTGTAGGCACTACACCGTATAAATTAGTCTATGGGAAAGCGTGCCACCTCCCTGTAGAAATCGAGCATAAGGTCTATTGGGCAATTGAGTCCATGAATTTTGATTTGGGAGATGCCAACAGAAAGCGGCAACTCCTAATCAATGAGTTAGATGAGTGGCGGCTATTCGCTTATGATAATGCTCGAATGTATAAGGAACGATCAAAAGCTTACCATGATAAGAAAATTAGGCAAAAGCGGGAGTTCCAGGGAGGGGACCAAGTCCTCCTCTTTAACTCTCGACTTAGACTCTTTTTCGGCAAACTTAGATCACGCTGGTCAGTACCATTTACTGTTACCCATGTTTTCCCTTATGGTACTGTTGAGATTTCAGGTATGGAGCAGGGTACTTTCAAGGTGAACGGACACAGGTTGAAGCACTATCACGCAGGCGAGAAAGATATGAGCGAAAAAGAAGTGCTATACCTGGACTTCCAAACTTGAGCGAACGAAAAGACGTCCAGCTAAAGATGATAAAGTAAGCGCTTCTTGGGAGGCAACCCAGGTATTTTCGTTTATGTTTTAGACATTAGCTTAGTAAAAAAAAGGTGGTCACGGCCTTATCCTTAAGAACTAACGGCCATGACATACCCTCATTCGCACACTGCCCGCAGTCACGGCCAACGGCTTAAGCCATCACGGCCGTGACGTCCCTATTTCGCCACCCTTCGCACACTGTTGCTTGTCGCGGCTAAGGCTTATGCCCTCACGGCCGTGACACAGCCCAGAGGCACTCTCTGCCTCGAGTCACGGCCTGAGGCTTAAGCCTTCACGACCGTGACCTATACGGGAGATATAAAACTTATTATTATGTCACGGCTCTAGACTATTACGTCACGGCCGTGACTTACCTATTTCGAACCTTCTGCCCGTCGTCACGGCCTGGTGACACACTTGTCACGGCCATGACGAGGTCGTAAAACCCTTATAACATCGCTACTCGCCCCAAATCACCCCCAAATCCATCTTTTCTTCCTCTCTCG
Organism: Craterostigma plantagineum; assembly: GCA_027422505.1. NCBI lineage: Eukaryota > Viridiplantae > Streptophyta > Magnoliopsida > Lamiales > Linderniaceae > Craterostigma > Craterostigma plantagineum. Next base: position 2,306,162 of record JAPQWV010000055.1, read on the forward strand.
CGACTTCTTCTTCTTCCACCACACATCACCGCCGCCGACCACCTCCAACCACCACCCCACGTCCGTGACTACGGCGAACACCAACCAACCAGCAAAGCCTTCATTTAACTCGATTAAGATCAAAAGGTATGATTTTTGCCCTATTTGCGTCGAATGTGGAAATCTCATTAACAATTGCTAATTTTGGATATGAGGATGTTAATCTTCGTTCACTATATGTCATACTTGCTAGAGATTTGCTTTATTACGTGAATTTGAGGTTGAAATTCAAATTTCTATGAAGAACCCTAATTTCGAATTTGGGGCTTTTCAAAATTGGGTCTAATTTTGAGTTCTTCATGCTTTGTCATGGCTATTTACATGCTAACAACACCGTGGGTATGCTTAATTCTCTGATTGCGTTAATCAATTTCGAATTTTGGGATTAGGATCCCTAATTTCAAATTGGGGATTTTTGATAATTTCTGGTGAAATTGTTTCGCTTTTCGTGGTATGTTTCGCGTTATTTCAACATGCAACGTTTAGGAATGCGTTTGATTGATCAATTTTGGATTTGAAATGCATACTGTGGCTGGCACATTACATGTTCGACGGAAGGCCTCCATGAGTTTTTCATGAGTTCTTGAATAATACATGTCTTATGTCGCTATTTTGGTCGAGTCAAGCTGCTTTGAATTTAATTGCTATATTTTCTTTGAGCTCATATCTTTCTTCTAGGGACTATGGGTAAAAGCCGCTCCACAGCTCAGCGTGACCCCGCCGCGCGCTCGCCCGTTCATCAAAGGCAATGCGGGCCCCCGCCGACACTGCTAGAAGCCATGGGTCAGTTCACAGATGAGACTCAGACGGCCTGGTACAACTGGCTGAAGGCCATGGAGTTCATCCCCATGGACAAGATCGACCATGATACGCTGGCGAAGCACCACATCGACCAGCAAGTCGCCCAGTACCTCTCACTCACTGAATGGGGCACATTCTTCCACATCGACGAACCGGCATACAAGGAACTCACCTTGGAGTTCCTTTCCACCTTCTCCCACGAGGAATACGGCACTAGCAAGGTCAACTTCAAGGCATTTAACGAAGAGCATATAGTGAAGGCCGACCACTTCTGCCATGCACTTGGAGTCCCAATACCATTTTTCGGACATGACGACCATTCTCGGACCTGCACTACAAGGACTACCTTCAGCAACCGGAAGGTCGACAGCTTGCTGGGCCGACATCGTGTGACCAGGAGAGCCAGAATTCAGCGCGTAGACTTCGAAGGCGTCTGCGCTCAAGAGCCCAGGACTGCACTACATCCACCGCCTTCTGACGACCTCCCTCACACTAAGGGGTGACTCGTACGGCACAGTCACCCTCCGTGACCGCATTTACCTAGTCAAGATGCAGCGAGGTGAATGGGTCCAAGTGGAAATGGCGCTGGGTTAGTAAGGTGCCGGCGTGACGAGCTTGTGCAAAGAAGGCGTCCCGTTCGTGGCTTTGGCGTAGGAGAGGGGCACTACGCCTCGGGGATTCGAAGGATTCGAGCTAGCCATCATTAAGAGATTTCAACAAGGTATCATGGCTGATCTCTTATCTCTTATGTCAATATTTTCTCGTGTTTGTAGCCGAGCGATCTTGATAGACGGGAAACCCCGTAAGATTTTAAAATTCGCCGTTCTAGGAACGTGGTCCAGGGACCCTCGAGGATTCCTAACAGAAATGCCAGGGACCGTCCGGATCGACACGCCATGGGAGAACATCAGAATAGAAATCCCATTCCTTGAAGAAATTCGAGAGCAAATTGGAGGTCACCGGACAAGGTCAAGAAGCCGAATGAGTTCAAGCTAAGAGGGATCTCCACTGGGATCAGCAAAAGAGAATGACATATCTCTGGATGCTGACTCAGCTTGGACCTGACATGAGACTGGGAATGACTAAAGCACAAGTCAAGAGCCACTATAAGAGTCTATCTCCCATATATCAGCTCCCAGCGTCTTCTGTGCCAAAGGAGGACTTCCAACACCGTACTACGCAATCTAGCGGGTAGACAGGACTCGAGAAGAATTGAGCGCGAGCGACCTACCGTATCTCCCTGCCGAGGAGGTGTACAACCTCTACCAGCTGTATGTGAAGAAATACAAAGGTCCTCAAGGCTTCATCAAGAAAGAGGGACTCGAGGGACTCTATCGGTACATAATACGCCAAGTCAAGTACTTCGCCGCGCACGACCTTCAGATGGCTCTGGAGAGCACCATGAAGAAGGTCAACATGACCGCACCGCTCAACAAGGTACCTGAGATCGAAGGGCTTCCCAACAATTACGTGCACATCAGCTCAGTCCTAGGCATCACCTACCACAATACATTGCCAAGAAGGCAAGGCTGATGTTGAAGACCGAAGAAGTACACAAATTTTTTGATGGGACGCTCAAGGTCATCAGGCAAAACATCGGTTGGAAGAAATCAACAGAGAGACAATGCCGAGGATCCATAGGTACGTGAGAGAACAGTTGTAAACCCCGTGAAAATTGATATGGGATTAGTGAATAATTTTTTGTAAGGTCTGAAAATAATGAAGTTAATTTTAGAACAAACCGATTTTCGGGATTAAGTCGAAAATAATAATTAAGTCCGGGATTTGAATAAAATAACATGGGCCAAAACTTAAGAAGCCCAAGAAAGAAAATAGAGACTAAAATATGTAGGGAGACCTAAATAATACAGAGCCCAAATAAGTTAGGGAAGGCCCAACTTAGAGTAATGAATTTATAAAAGAAAATGGCTCAACGGGTGAAAGGGTCGAAAGTTTTAATAGCCCAATGAAATGATGATTTAGGAAAGCCACGTCGAGGTGAATGTTTTTTGTACCTACTTGCTTGGCAAAAATAAGTATATAATTAGAAAAAAAAAAACTAAAAAGAAATAAAAATAATAAAACAAAAAAAAAACACAAACGTAGGTGCTCGATCATTTTACCCACCTTGAGATGAGAGTTATTATTGAAAATATACATTAAAGAAAAGCCAAATGGAAAACTATGGTTACCTACTCCACTTGCTTATCTTTCTCATATGACCCAAGACATTGATATATATCGTATATGTTCATTACGTAAAAATCATCAAAAAGAAAACACAAGAAAATGGACAAACTTTACTTACTCCATGGGCTAAGATTCGCCACTTAGCTACTTGTTCAATCACATAAGTTTTATTATATATTCCATTAGCATGTATATTACTAATTAATCATATCCAAGAGATAAGGATTGTTATTGAAAACAATAAAATAATAAGATAATTGTAGAAGCTTCCCACGAAACATTCATCATTCTACTCTTTGTCTGTTTGATCAATTATTATATATATATATATATATTTTACTTAAAGCTAAGGTAAAACACGTTAGTTTAATGTCTAATCAATATCAAAAGTCGAAGACGTCATATATATCTAACAAATACACTTTAAAGGGTAGCTTAAGAAATGAAAAGAACTGTGAGCTGAAATACAAAAATAAGTAGAGCGAAAACCTAGTGGAAGGAGTACGAAAGCCATAGCAAGTGCAAAGGAGAAGTCTTAGCAAGCTTAAGACCTTATCAAAATCCTAAGTGGGCGTAAAGGTAGACAACTTATCTATAATACTTGAACTAATTAAGTTTTATGTATCTTCAATGGTATACACTTTACGTGATACTAAATGTAGGTGACTTAATGTTTAGTATAAATCCTAGGAAGTTTCGAAACCTAATATGTTTAATATGTTTCCTCAATCCGTATAGGTCTTTAATGATTTTATGCTAGCATAAGATATATGTTTCGTATTTAGGTGATTTATATGAGATTAATATAAGGGTTTTGTGTCTGATCTAGGTTCTCGACTTGAGTAGGAATGTGAATCTTTATGGCATTAAAGATTTTAAGTGGGTCTTGGAACTTAGATCGGTACTTGATTATCTAGAATAAACTTTCGAGCAAAGTTTATTCATAAGTTAAATGTGGTACGTGTGTTGAAGTTTTCAATAATAGAGTAATGGTTAGAATAATTAAAGGTTAGAGGTATAGTATAATTTAGTGGGTTTGGGTGGATGTGTAGGTACATGATTGATTTATGAGACGATAAAAATAAAAGAGATGGTTTTTCAATCTCTGCAGGAATTCTTTTCGGCATCACAGAGTTTTGATATTTGTGTACTTTGATACTTAAGATTATTTCATGAGCTAAGATTTTTTTGTAACCATTGAGAAGTTTTGGTAATCTCATAATTTTCATCTATTAGTAGCCTTGGGGTCTGAGTCGTTAGTATAGTTATTGAATGTTGAGTGGTTTACGTGAATTGTTAAATGGTTATCCTATATATAATATAAAGTTTCCGATATTGAATTGTTTAACCGTTGAAAGATTTCGTTCAGCATTTTAGGATTTTGGTATTTAAAGGGTTTTTGGTATTTAGGGTTTGAGAAATTCTAGATTTACGTGATTTAGCATGTATACTTATATGATAATATTTTCATGCTCAGAGGTTCGAAGCGTAGAGAATTTCCCAGATTTCTTGACTAATTTTATCTGGAGGACAGGTAGGTGAAACTCGCCTACAGCATGTAAACGTTATGTGAATTATTATGTGATATTATGTGATTATGTGCTATTATGTGATTATGTGCTTTGATGAATATATGTTTACATGAATTTTAATTATTTTTTTATGTGGGTTGTGCATACATTGTCATATGCATTTCACGTTCGCATGATGAGAGAATTGACTGTGGTAACACGGTAACACTATATAGTGTCGATGAGTGGAGTAAAGTGATCGATGTTGATTGTCAGGCTACGATTCGATGAAGCGCTTGCGGTTGAGACCGAGATAGGGCCGCTTGTCACTATTTTAGGTGCGGTTGAGACCGAGATGGGGCCGCTACCATTTGCCATTGTTATAGTTACGGTTGAGACCGAGATGGGACCGTACTATCATGGCATTATATGACATTTATGCGTGGATTCCAAGTCTGGTCTAGGGCCCTGTTTATAGTTGAGAGTTGATGTAGGAACGAGCGTATGCTCGAGAGATGTCGAGCGTGCATTTGCAAGGTGTCAGGTTTGGATGTGAGAGCATTTGCATTCATGCATGTTTCAGCTACTGGGCAAGGAGCTCAGTTTACGTGTTGTAGGTACATACGAGTTCGGCGTTGATACGCGATGCGACAAAGCGGGCTGATGGGGGTGAGTCCACGGACTTTTGAGGGCAGGGCGGTACATGAATGTGACCTGTGGAGTGATGAGAGGATTTTTAATATTTTAATATGTTAGTGCTACGGTTTCTGTAAATATACAACTATGTAGACGCTGTTTAATGTATTATATTTTATCTTAGGAAAAAGTTTTTATTAGACGGGTCTTTCGCGACTTACGTTGCGAAAATCCGCCATAATTACTATTAGAAAATGAGGGTCGTTTCAGGTGGTATCAGAGCGCCAGGTTATAGGTTCTGTAGACTGTCCATGTACAGCCGCTCAAAAGCCTGGAGGATCATCCTATGCCTGTAAGTTTAATACGTAATTATGTGATTTACGATTTTCTGATATATGCTTTACATGAATATTTGGGTGATTTTATGTGCTCCTTGGTGTGTTCGAAAGTTAGAGATTTCGTACTTTTACACTTAGATTGGTAGGAGAATCTCGGTTAAATTAAAGTAGGGAGATAAAGTTGGACCTTTGATCGAATTTGGGGTTGCTTTAAAATTCGGGTAAAAATTCGAGTCAATTTGGAAATTCGGCGAAATTTAAATTTTGGGTTTTTTAAACATTGGGCTTTGTCAATTTGGGCTTGACCGAATTGGACCAAGCTGAAATTCGGGAAGTTAAAATAAATAAACGGTGAAATAAAGAGAGTCGAACGATATAAAATTTTTAAAAGTCGGCTTGTATGTAATTTTGAAAATGAGACGAGGACATAGAGAAAACGTGGGTTAATTGTAGAAATTTAGGAAGTGAGACGAGGACGTAGAGAAAACATGATAGAGTCGATGCATAACGATTACATAACTGAATCATGTTACAACTGGAATACATAAAAAAAACATAGAAACATCGACGATGTTCGGGAAGTTCTGTCGGCGTCTTCTTCCAATATGCCCGACGCGGCTTCCCATGACTTAACCTTTCACAAATTAAACGCAAGTGCAATGAGTGGCAACCCACATCACAAAAATAGCGATTGCAGCGAAGAGCAATCCCAAAAGAAGGAATAGCTCAAATTTAAGCTTTTCGACGCAGGAAGAAAATCACATTGGACTTTCATCACAAAAATCCAATCCAAAATCTCGAAGAAAGATGTTGATATCCATTACGACAAGAAATTGTGCTCACTTTTAAAACAAATGCCGTAAGTACATTCATAGCTTAGACTACGCTGTTGCATCAACAAAAAGTACGGCGAGCTAAAGCACAAACACGACTGATTTTCAGCCTATGTCCATGGATCAACCGAGCTTCCTTACTTATTGATCACAACACATAAGTTACAGATCTCTATCCCTTCTACAACTCCTATGTTTTCACCTCACGGTGATTTTCACTCTATAAGGAGTTACATTCTCGAAAAAGTGAACTGGGAAATTTGACAAACCAGATTTCATGCTTTAGTGAGAGTTCGTGATCTATCTTCACCGTACATTTTATTCGATCGAACACTCCATAAGTCACCACGTGATCTTACATTCCGCGTGTTAGAGCAAGAATCGCAAGCGACTCTGTAAGTGAAATAGCACCTTCATTATCCTCCGTCCGATCTTTGATCCGACGCTCATAATTCACTAACCTATTCATGCACTTCCTAAGCATCTAGCCATTGACCTCATCGCGTGATATCCTACGAACATAATTAAATCTTTAGTCTTCAAATCCTAGCCATTTGATCGCGCGCCATCTTAGATTCAACGGCAGCTGTTTATCGTGCCAATAACGGTGAAGAAAGCCAGACTTAACTTATGAAGAACGTTCCAATTAAGTGGATAGAAGCATGTGAAGAAAGCTTCCAAGAGTTGAAGAAAAGACTGCCACAACAACTCCTGTTCTTGCAATTTCCACTAATACCAACGGATTTAGTTATACAGTGATGCCTCGAAAAATGGCTTGGGGTGCGTGTTGATGCATAACGGGAAGGTAATTGTGTATATATGCCTCCCAACAGCTCAAACCGTAGGAAAAGAATTACCCCACACACGATTTGGAACTCGCGGCCGTTGTGTTTGCCTTGAAAATATGGCGACATTATCTATACAGAGAACGATGCGAGATTTTTCACAGATCATAAAAGCCTAAAGTACTCTTCACGCAGAAGGAGTTAAACATGAGGCAAAGACGTTGGCTGAAGTTAGTAAAAGACTACGACTGTGTGATAAATTATCACCCAGGCAAAGTGAACGTGGTTATAGATGCTTTGAGCCGTAAATCAGTGAATACGAACCTGTGCCAACTCGCAGTGAAAATAATCAACTTTGGAGAGATCGAAACAAAGCTGGCAATGTTGATTTTAAAAATCAACGCTGATAGAACGAATCATTGAGGCACAAAATGAAGACGAACTATATCTAAGATCCAGGCGGAACAAGACGTGAATGTTCCGTCGGAGTTCGAATTTCGAGACAACGTAACTTATAATTCCGAGGTTGTCTATATGTGCCACCCAATGAAGAGATTCGTCGAACTATGATAAGGGAGGCGCATACGAGAATCAACTCGATACATCCCGGGGTAACAAAAATGTATCGGGATTTACGAATAAATTATTGGTGGCTAAGAATGAAGAAAGATGTAGCTGCCTTTGTACAATGGTGCTTGACCAGCCAACAAATTAAGGCAAAATATCTAAGGCCTGCGGGAATGTTACAACCGTTGATAATTCCCGAGTGAAAGTGGGACCATATCACCATGGAATTCGTCGTTGGGTTACCAAAAACTGTAAAGGGCCATGATGCAATCTGGGTGATCGTCGACAGATTGACTAAATCAACCCATTTCTTGCCAATCAATCAAACCAATACCATGTAGAAGTATACAGAGTTGTACATAAAAAAAATATATATATATATATATATATATATTGTGAGCCTCCATGGAATCCCGATTTCAATTGTCTCAGATCGGGATTCGAGGTTTGTGTCCCAATTCTGGGTGAGCTTACGAAAGGCCATGGGGATGAAATACTGTCCTGCAGTACGACATATCACCCTCAGACAGACAGACAATCTGGGAGAACAATCCAGACGCTCGTAGATATGTTGAGAGCGTGCATTCTGGATATCAAAGGAAGTGAGTCCAAGACATAATGGACCTTTCACAATTGTGAAACGAGTTGGAGAAGTGGCATACCAACTAGAATTGCCCACATCGCTCGACAAGTCCATAGCGATTTCCTTGTATCTACATTACGAAAGTACGTCCCAGACTCGAGCCATGTAGTGCAAGACGAATTACTTCATCAATAATTGAAGTCGGACTTGAGCTATCAAGAAAGGCCGGTGGAAATTTTGATGTACGAGGTGAAACGCCAAGTCAAGTCAAGTACATCGCCACACACGACCTTCAGACGGCTCTGGAGAGCACCATGAAGAAGGTCAACATGACCGCACCGCTCAACAATGTACCTGAGATCGAAGGGCTTCCCAACAATTACTTTCACATCAGCTCAGTCCTAGGCATCACCTACCACAATCCAATTGCCAAGAAGGCAAGGCTGATGTTGAAGACCGAAGTACACAAATTTGTGATGGGACGCTCAAGGTCATCAGGCAAAACATTGGTTGGAAGAAATCAACAGAGAGACAATGCTGAGGATCCATAGGTACGTGAGAGAACAGCTGTAACACCCGTGAAAATTAATATGGGATTAGTGAATAATTATTTTGTTAGGTCTGAAAATAATGAAGTTAATTTTAGAACAAAACCGATTTTCGGGATTAAGTCGAAATAATAATTAAGTCCGGGATTTGAATAAAATAACATGGGCCAAAACTTAAGAAGCCCAAGAAAGAATATAGAGACTAAAATATGTAGGGAGGCCTAAATAAAAGAGAGCCCAAATAAGTTAGGGAAGGCCCAACTTAGAGTAATGAATTTATAAAGAAAAGGGCTCAATGGTTGAAAGGGTCGAAAGTTTTAATAGCCCAATGAAATGATGATTTAGGAAAACCACGTCGAGGTGAATGTATTTTGTACCTACTTGCTTGGCAAAAATAAGTATATAATTAGAAAAAAAAATAAAAAGAAATAATAAAAAAACAAACAAACTTAGGTGCTAGATCATTTTACCCACCTTGAGATGAGAGTTATTATTGAAAATATACATTAAAGAAAAGCCAAATGGAAAAAGATGGTTACCTACTCCACTTGCTTATCTTTCTCATATGACCCAAGACATTGATATATATCATATATGTTCATCACGTAAAAATCATCAAAAAGAAAACACAAGAAAAGGGACAAACTTTACTTACTCCATGGGCTAAGATTCGCCACTTAGCTACTTGTTCAATCACATAAGTTTTATTATATATTCCATTAGCATGTATATTACTGATTAATCATATCCAAGAGATAAGGATTGTTATTGAGAACAATATAATAATAAGATAATTGTAGAAGCTTCCCACGAAACATTCATCATTCTACTCTTTGTCTGTTTGATCAATTATTATATATATATATATTACTTAAAGCTAAGGTAAACACGTTAGTTTAATGTCTAATCAATATCAAAGTCGAAGACCTCATATATATCTAACAAATACACTTTAAAGGGTAGCTTAAGAAATGAAAAGAACTGTGAGCTGAAATACAAAATAAGTAGAGAGAAAAACCTAGTGGAAGGAGTACGAAAGCCATAGCAAGTGCAAAGGAGAAGTCTTAGCAAGCTTAAGACCTTATCAAAATCCAAAGTGGGCGTAAAGGTAGACAATTTTATCTATAATACTTGAATTAATTAAGTTTTATGTATCTTCAATGGTATACACTTTACCTGATACTATATGCAGGTGACTTAAGTTTAGTATAAATCCTAGGAAGTTTCGAAACCTAATATGTTTAATATGTTTCCTCAATTCGTATAGGTCTTTAATGATTTTATGCTACGAATAAGAGTATATGTTTCGTATTTGTGTGATTTATATGAGTTTAATATAAGGGTTTTGTGTCTGATATAGGTTCTCGACTTGAGTAGGAATGTGAATCCTTATGGCATTAAAGATTTTAAGTGGGTCTTGGACCTTAGATCGGTACTTGATTATCTAGAATTTCGTATGTTAAATGTGGTACGTGTTGAGGTTTTTTTTTTTTTTTGAGTGACAGTCACTAAAATAGCACAAGAGAGAAAAAATGTACATGTAAGACGTGCAGATGCACACACCAACCGGTAACATGCTACCAGCTCACAACGAAGAAAAAGAAAACACAATCCAACCCCAAACTAAGGCCTACCAAGCGATGCGCCAAACTGGACGCATAGCTCGCAACTGAAGCTCGTACTTGTGCGAAAGGGTGGAGAGGCGCACACCAAGTAAAGTCTCAATGTCGGAAACGATAAGGGCAGGTGTACGTCGTCTTCCCTCGTGCCACCTCCGATTGCGCTCGAACCAGATATGGTAAATCAATGAGGCTATAGCATGCCGTGGGCCCATCGAAGCTAAGTGTTGTCCCCTCCATCTCCTAGCCGCCCATCGAATCACCTCCAGCCAGTTGGCATATGGCCAGCCGACCCGCATGTGGGCACAAAGTAATCGAAGGCAAGCCCTAGAGAAGGAGCAATCAGAGAATAGGTGTTGCGTTGTCTCCACAGTTTGCTCGTCGCAGAGTAGGCAGGTAGTGTTCCCTGCCGCAACTGCCACCCATGCCTTGTCCTTCGTAGCCAACCTATCCCGAATCGCAAGCCAAACTATGAATCATGTCGAGGGATGGAGATCGGACCTCCAAGTAAAGTACTCCATGGAACCCGCTGGCGTCGCACCCTCAAAACTCTCCCTGGCCGAGCGGGTTGTAAGACGTCCATCTCCTATCGCGAGCCAGCGAACCTCATCTTCTTCCTCTGGACGAACAGTTGGAAGCATAGGTGATATCTCCATGAACTCAACCGAAGTTTGGGCCGGCCAGTGCCACCCCTCCCCATTTATGACAGCGCTTACTCTTGAGTCCAGGGGAAGACCCATCACCATAGGCCCGCGTGGGAAACGGTCCACCAAAGGACCCGGGAGCAGCCATGGGTCCATCCAGAGGCATGTGCGATCTCCCGTGTGTGAAGTTTTCAATAATAGAGTAATGGTTAGAATAATTAAAGTTTAGAGGTATAGTATAATTTTAGTGGTTTGGGTGGATGTGTAGGTACATGATTGATTTATGAGACCATAAAAATAAAAGAGATGGTTTTCAATCTCTGTAGGACTTCTTTTCGGCATCACAGAGTTTAGATATTTGTGTACTTTGATACGTAAGATTATTTCATGAGTTAGGATTTTTTTGTAACCATTGAGAAGTTTGGGTAATCTCATAATTTTCATCTATTAGTAGCCTTGGGGTCTGAGTCGTTAATATAGTTATTGAATGTTGAGTGGTTTCCGTGAATTGTTAAATGGTTATCCTATATATAATATAAAGTTTCCGATATTGAATGTTTAACGGTTGAAAGATTTCGTTCAGCTTTCTCGGATTTTTGGTATTTCTAGGGTTTTTGGTATTTAGGGTTTGAGAACTTCTAGATTTACGTGATTAGCATGTATACTTATATGATAATATTTTCATGCTCAGAGGTTCGAAGCGTAGAGAATTTCCTAGATTTCTTGACTAATTTTATCTGGAGGAGAGGTAGGTGAAACTCACCTACAGCACGTAAACGTTATGTGAATTATTATGTGATATTATGTGATTATGTGCTTTGATGACTATATGTTTACATGAATTTTAATTATTTTTTTATGTGGGTTATGCATACATTGTCATATGCATTTCACGTTCGCATGATGAGAGAATTGACTGTGGTAACACGGTAACACTCTATAGTGTCGATGAGTGGAGTAAAGTGATCGATGTTGATTTTCACGCTACGTTCGATGAAGCGCTTGCGGTTGAGACCGAGATGGGGCCGCTTGTCACTATTTTAGGTGCGGTTGAGACCGAGATGGGGCCACTACCATTTGCCATTGTTATAGTTACTATTGAGACCGAGATGGGACCGTACTATCATGGCATTATATGATATTTATGCGTGGATTCCGAGTCTGGTCTAGGGCCCTGTTTATAGCTGAGAGTTGATGTAGGAACGAGCGTATGCTCGAGAGATGTCGAGCGTGCATTTGTGAGGTGTCAGGTTTGGGATGTGAGAGCATTTGCATTCATGCATGTTTCACCTACTGGGCAAGGAGCTCAGTTTACGTGTTGTAGGTACATACGAGTCCGGCGTTGATACGCGATGGACAAAGCGGGCTGATGGCGGTGACTCCACGAACTTTTGAGGGCAGGGCGGTACATGGATGTGACCTGTGAGTGATGTTAGGATTTTTAGTATTTTAATATTTTAGTGCTACGGTTTGTGTAAAATACAACTATGTAGACGCTGTTTAATATATTATATTTTATCTTAGGAAAAAGTTTTTATTAGGCGGGTCTTCCGCGACTTACGTTGCGAAAATCCGCCATAATTACTATTAGAAAATGAATGTCGTTTCAACAGCCTTTCCTAATGGAACTATTTGATGATATTGAGGAGCGACTGGAGCTGTGGAACACACTCAGGTATTTCGAGCATGCGCTGGGCTTGCGCAGATCGTATTATGCCCGACGAAGACATACAACGCGGAAGAGGAATCAAGTACAAAGGGGGAGAATGTAGGACATCAATTTAATTGTGCTATGATTTAAATAGCTGTCTTCGTAGATTGGGGCTTTATGGTAATAGTCCTAATTTTAGGACTTAGTTTGTTATTTATACCAAGTATGTATGTTATTTATTAATAGAGAATGTAATTGATCCCAATTAGAAAACATTCTCTCACTACAAAGTTTCTCTCTCGAGTCAAAGAAAAGTTTTCGATCGTTCTTCGATTTACATAATTCTAATCGATTACCTTAGAATTCAAGTCTAGGATCATTGAGTTGATAATAAGACCTAACAATAGTACCTAGCTAACCCCAAGAAACTGTGGATTTTGGTCACGTTCTTCGGATGATCCCAATCCACTATAGCTTGAATTTTAGCGGGGTCTACAAAGATTCCATCTTTGGATATACGATGACCTAGAAAGCTTATTTCGCGAAGCCAGAATTCACAGTTCGAAAAGTTTGCTCAAAGACGATGTTCTCGAAGAGTCTCTAGTACCACTCTAAGATGCTGAGCATGCTCATCGTCAGATATGGAGTATATAAGTATGTCATCCATAAAGAAGATAACAAACTTATCTATGTATGGGCGGAAAAATTCGATTCATGAGATCCATGAAAGCTGCAGGAGCATTTGTAAGTCCAAAAGGCATAACACAAAACTCGTAATGCCCATATCTGGTTCGCAAAGTAGACTTAGGGATATCAACTTCCCTAATCCTAAGCTGATGATAACCAGATCGCAAATCTATTTTGGAGAAAACCGTGGCTCCTTGTAACTGATCCAACAAGTCATCAATCCTAGGAAGAGGATATTTGTTTTTTATTGTGACTATTTAATTGACGATAGTCGATGCATAGACGAAACGTCCCATGCTTTTTCTTCACGAATAGAATAGGAGCACCCCATGGGAATGTGCTAGGTCGAATGAAGCCCTTGTCTAGTAATTCCTCTAGTTGTGCTTTGAGTTCTTTAAGCTCCACTGGAGACATCCGGTATGGAGGTATTGATATCGGAGTAGTATCTGGAAGAGTATCAATGACGAAATCAACTTCTTGAGTAGGTGGTTGTCCTGGTAAATCCTCGGGAAATGCATCAGAGAATTCTCTCACCGGAATATTGCCTATCATGGTTGTAGAACGAGAACTATCAATGATCGAAGCGAAGAATGCCTCATATCCTTTATGTATTAATTTATGGGTCGAAAGCAGCGAGATGATGGCAAGTGGTGTAGGTTGACGTTCACCTTCAAAACTAGCTCTGGAAGTCCAGGTCTACGAAAATTGACGAGTTTCGCTCGACAATAAAGAACTGCGTGATGGTTAGATAACCAATCCATGCAAAGAATGACATCTAGATCGATCAGTGGCAAAGGTACCAAGTCGGCTTCTAAGGTAGATTTTGTAATCAAAATGGGACAGCCTTTGAACACAGAGACTCGAGCAATTCGTTCCCCAAGCAGAGTATGAATTACAATCACATGTGATAAAAGAGTAGCACGATGAGGAAGGCTGGTTGTAAGACTGTCCCGAATGTAAGATCGATCTGAACCTAGATCGATAATAATGAGATCGGATGATCTCCAATATACTTGGCCTAGAGAGCAAACGATATATGGGCCAAGATATGAGACATTAGGAGAATAACAACAAAAATCCTAACTCACGGTAACAAACCATAGGACAAAATGGGAATTCGAGACGTAAAACTTCCATAATATTCTAAATCGAGTTAATGTTACCTGTCACAACCTTCGGATCTGAGCGAGCTTCTTCCTGAGTCATATGAAACACCCGAGTTTGGTTTCTTTCTTGCGTAGTCGGTCGGGTATTTTGGCCACCTATATTACCTCGCATTCCCGGCTGAGTACTCTCATATATGGGATAAGGTGAGGGCTGAACTGCCTTTCCACAAGAATAAGTAGATTTATACCCACTAGTTCCGACAAAATTGGGGATAACTAGATCTAATATGACCCGATTGTCGAATGGAAACAAACTTGGGGAGCTGTACAAAATCCTTCATGGTATTTTTAATAGTTTCGGCACCTCTTATCCCATCTAACAGACTCCGACGATACACTCCCACCCATCTTTGACTTCTCACGAGGATGAGAAGAACCGGTACTCATAGGCAAATTACGTAAAGATCCAAAACATCTACTCTTCTTCGATATATTTCTTGAAAATGTGTCCCCTTCCCTCTGCTTTCGAGATCGCTCGGCCAACTTCTGTCTTGCTTGGATTAACTTCAACTCTCAATGCTTCTTCAACGAGTTCTTCAAGGCTCGCGTATTTATCTCCCGAATTCAAGTGGTCGCGAATATTGATGTTGAGGTCGTCTTCAAATCTTTTGCACAAGTCTTTCGTCGTATACGATTCTGGAGCAAACTCGCATAATCGATTCTCGTATTGGACGACCGTCATGTTGCCTTGATAAACGCTGAAGAACTCTTTCCTTTTCTGATACTACTACTGTGAAAAGTATCGCTCACTGAATTTCTCGACGAAGATAGGCCAAGTAATAATTTCAGAATATGTTTCCTTAGGATTTTGCCACCATCGATGCGCGTCCTTGCCCAGGAGTTTGTCGCAATGACCACCCGATGGCACTCGTCGATCATCAAGGTATCGAACGTGTCTATGACTTCCTTTAGCCATGCCCCAGCTTCTGTAGCATTCCTTACGCCATCAAACGTCAGGGTTCCCATATCAACTACTGCTTTCACCAAATTGAACGCAGCGAATGCTCCTAGGATTTGAACCACCAGATGTCATGTCTGGATTAGGAACAGGAAAACTCGATGAAGGCAAAATTGGTTCAGTGTGAGGAAGGTATGAACACCCGTGTGGTGCACGGACGGCATATTATGACCTTGAGGTGCTGTAAAAACTGAAGGGCCCGTAGTAGATGGCGGAACTCCATGTGTACGAATGTAAGCATAATACATTTGGTATTGTTCTGGGGTCATCATATAATCAACCTTACTTGAGCTTGTGGTTGCTAGACATGAGTCGTAGGAATTGAAGTACCATAACAGCGAGGTCTACGAATAATGGGAGAAAAAAGAGGACTAGGAGAACGACGAGAAGTGTATCCCCGATCACGGCCTCGCGTACCGACTAGAGGTGCCATAAAAACTATCAATGAAAAAGAAATCGAGATCATTATCAATAACATAATCGGTCGTCGGAGGAGAACAGGAATAATTGGATCCATTGGCAATACAGAAAAGGGATAGACTAAGATGCAACGAGGCTCTGATACCACCAAACTGTACGCCCCGACCCGCGTCGAGGCCACGACAGCCACCACGTTCTCAAGGAACGCAAGGCTCGATCAACTCACGCATCGCAAGTTAAATCTCACGAAAGAAATTGCAAGAAAATTCAATGAATAGAGATCCAACGGAAACATATATATATATATATATATATATTTATAATATATATATATATACATATGAAAGAAAGTTTACAATATGCCAAAATAATAGCTCAGACATCGATCGATGAAGGATTACATGAACAAAGAAAATTTCCTTCCAAAATATATCCCTGCCAATGGATCCTCCAAAGCAAAACAACGACAAAATACCGAACTGGAAGAAACAATAGCAGGATGACGATCGACGAAGAGACAACCTCCGGTCAAAAGCGATATCAACCTAAAAATATATATGTAAACACGGGGTGAGCAAACCTCAGCTCAGTGACATGATAATACAAACACGCCTTCGCCTCACAGAAGGTGTATCCTCAATGGTGAACTCCATCACAACAACCAAACTAAATATTGATTTCACATAATGTAGAAAGCGACCATCCACGTTAAACATATAACAGTACATAGCCGTATGACATGCCAAAAACATCACAAAAATCACGCAAAACATATACGACGCGTGGGTGGCCATATCCTCCCTCGAACTGAGCAACCCATCGAGAGTCAGACGAGGCCGTCACTGTACTCTAAAATGTGCACCGTGAACTATCGTATCAACTGCACGTGACATGCATGTCCCACACCGTTGACGTTGATCGACTCTCCCCAACGACCACCCTCCGATAAGTCGAATACGTGGCAAATGGCCTGGTGAACTTTTTGGGCCTCACTCACCCGGGTTTGCCAAGCCACGGGCTACTTACTTGATTTGCCACTCTCAACTCACCCGAACGTGGCCATTCAGGCTACATATAACCTCGGTACCGAGTAAATGCGACATCAAAGCCAAACAATAACACAATCATAATTCCAAGTGCAACTCAATAGCACAAGATAATCACACGTCAAAACGTGACATAATTCCCTGTAGAATCATCAAAGCAAATTCACGAACCAATTCATATACCATATCTCATCAATTTCGATAAATACGAATATCCTATAGCCGACAAGGATCTATATCACAAGAGCACAACAAGACCACCCAAATTTCGACAAATATAGTGGAATATCAAACATCATTTAGCCGGCAAGGCTCACTGTCACATAATTTAATAAAAGAACAAAATAAACGACCCACGCGAGGTTCACACATCCCACGAAGGGAATGTGTCCCCGTATTATCAACTCGCAAGGTGCAGTGTAGCTTTCCCCAAAATCCGAGGCTACTGTCATATGTGTATTCGCTGCTCCTTCGCCTAAATCAAGATTTAACAATGGAACTTCACCGTTAGACCAACAACTGATAATATACGTCTTAAAACTGTTTGAAAATGATCCTCCCATAACATAACTGCCATATGGATTAAAACACTATCATAATTCTGTTTTAAATATGGTATAAGATCATTAGAAACAACACGAACGAAACTGTTTCGAAAATTCCTAAAAATTTTCAGATTTGCAGTCAATCTTCAAAAATTCGTAGAAAATCGTACAAATATTGGATTGAGGTGTTTTCAGCGGCTGCAGAAAGCTAAGAAAACCAGCTTGCAACAGAACAAAACCTCGGAAGAACCCGAACACGTTAGCTATATAAAAATTTTTAAACACCGAATCTGCGTCTGAACTCGATTTTGGAAACCTATGAGCTTAGAACTCTAGGACAAGGACTACCTTACTATGGGGAAGATACAACAACAAAGTGCAGATTTTATGAGCTGGAAACTGGTTATTCCGACGTTGCCTTTCTAGGTTTTTTCTTTCTTTGATTTTCACTTCCTTAGCTTACGTAAGTGATAAAGAGGAAAACTAAAAGGTAAAATCTATGGGCTTTGTGCTGAGAAAATAGGCCAAAATGTGGGCTAAAATTTATCTATTATTTATTTATTTATTGGTGGAATAGGTGTTATAAGAAGCATCAGCCATTTGTGGAGCGAGATCTCCAATGATATGAGGCTGTTCAACTAGTTGAGGCAATGCAGTTCCAGCACTTACGTTGAGCGACTCTGATGACATTTCCTCAGCTTCCATGGTTGGATCTTCAGCATTATGAGGTAATTCTAAATCGAGAGAGGTGAGGGCATTTGAAGAACTTGGTATATCGGCTTCCTCTTGGAGCGGTTCCATGGCAGATGTGGTAGCGGTGTTGTTCGGCCAATATATTTGCTCAACGAGAGAGTCCAAGTCTTCCAAAGCAAATTTCAGAGCTTCTTTTGACCTTGAATCCTGAGTTGTTGCCCATTCTCTGTTTGCCAACATACCAATAAGCACAGGTTTTGAACTGTCGTATTCAGAAACCATCTGGTTAGGCATGGGTTCTGAACTGATATGAACATGAGCCATAATGTTGGGCATGGGTCCTGGACTGATGTGCCCAGAATCCATATCTGCCACTTCTTGGAAGCCACTTCTTGGAAAGTGACATCGTAGCTTTCTTTGATTGTTCGGTTGGACTTGATGTATCCTGTTAGGTCCTCGATTATCAACTTTACGATCCTAGACTTGAAATCTTAAGGAAACGATTCGAATTATAGAAAATAAAATTTCGATTGAAAACCTTCTTAGAGGCTTCGAGAGAGATTTCACTTGGTAAAAGAAAGTTTTCTGAATTTTTCTCTCTAAATATGATTTGCAAGCCTTTCGGATCAATTGACTAAAATTCTCTATAAATCACAATCTGTGTACAAGTATTTATACCAAACATACTTGGTATAAAAACAATTTAAGTCCTAATCCAAGGACAACTATAAATAAAGCACCTAATTACAAGGACATCTAATGAAATCACAGCACAATTAAACTGACATTCTACATTTTCCGCCTTAATGCTTGATTGACCTTCCGCGCTATCTGTCCTCGTTGGGCATAGTATGACCAGCGCAAGCCCAGCGCATACTCGAAGTTCCTTAGACTGTTCCTTAGCTCCAACTGTTGGGGTGGGCCCGATTAATCGACGCCGGCCCCCGAACAGCGCAACGTGGCTATAGCGGAAGCATGGTTTGTACCGAGCGGCGTAGGGTGGCGAATTTTCGATTTTTAATATCTAAATTTAACCTTACGCCATTCGGCTTCTCCCGAGGGTCTGAGATGCTGCCCTAACCTCGGGAGATCGCGGTTAATTCGAATTATCAAAATTCGAATTTATTTCCAATTATTGAATTAATAATTTAGATCCAAATTAATCGAACAAAGCGGCAACCAGACGTTTTTCGATTATTTGGAGACCGAAATGACTTTTGATCAATACCAAACTTTCCAGAATAATTCTACACTTCCTAACGTTCGCAACGATAGGTCTCTCGAATTATTCCGACATCGTTTGATATTTTTCTCAAAATCAAATCTGTGGTTCGAAATTATTAATTCGAGTAAAACGGCAGTCTGCCGTTTTTTTGACTATTTGACGACCGAAATGATTTCCGATCGATACCAAATTTTCCAGAATAATTCTACACTTCCCGACGTTTCCAACGAGGGGTCTTTCGAATTATTCCGATACCGTTTGGTATGTTTCGTAAATCAAATCGTTAAGGTTCGAGATATACCTTCGGTGAACGGGATTTCTTCTGTTGTCGCCTCGGATGAACGTGGCTACACCTCGTCTGGATCCCGGGACTTCCGGGCTAGATCGTCACGCCGGTATGACCTTGAATGAACCTCTGAGAATACTCCCGATGGCTAGACGCAACTCAGTTTGGGCGTCGGGACTCGTCAAACGAACCCGTAGCTTCAAAGTGGCTTAAGAACTTCTATAAATTCTATTTCTTTTCTTCTTTTATTTCTTATTTGTTCAATCAATCATAAAATCCCCTCTCTCACCTTGCATCTCACGTTTTATGCATATATGCATGGTTATAACATTTTTTTTTTTTTTAATTGAGACAAGTGTCAAACACTTGTTAATGACTCATCTAATGAGTCATTAGTTTCTACACATCCCAACGTGGATGTGTAGATATTTCTACTATTTTTTTTTTTTTTTTTTTTTTATTTTATGTCAATTTCATTTTGGCCCTTGAGGTTTTTTAAATTCTTAATTTAGTCCCTCAATTTTAAATAATAAAATAATTAAATCCAATCTAATTATTTTAATTATAATTGAGCCCACTTAGTTAATTAATTAAGCACTTAAGACAATCTTAAGTCCTAATTATTTCCGTGACAGTCACTGGAATTTAACTAAGTCGTCGACACCTCGTATCTACTTTGCCACTACCTCAACGAATCTCATTCGTTAGGTTCCACAGAAAAGCCCGCCGTTTTCATTCAAGTTCATTACCATTTTTAAGCGCGACTCTCTAGGTCCGTCTCAACTGGCATGGGAGGAATCCACGAGCCCCGGTATTCGCCTAGCCAATCCCACGGTACCGGACAGATCCCAGTTGAGAACGAATTTTGATCTAATCGAAATTCGGGCGAACCGACTATAGTGTATACATTTAAATACTTCTTACGCCTTTCACTTGCATCCCGGTTAGGTGAGAGCCATGCAAATGTCAAACTCACTAACCTAACACTATGTTATAATCGAGACCGAACCGATTATTTAAACTCCGCTCCGTATCTAATACAAGCAAGTTTTCCAAGCTTCGGCCGAAGGCTTTATAATCGTCGCTCTCCGATTACCTCATAGGACATTAACCTATACGAATATAGGCAGTGAATCCCGATAGCAGTCAAAGCCCGGCAATCACCTCCGTAAAGTCGGTTGCGTTTCGTCGCTGACCCGTGTCTCATTTATGAACACTTGCGAGCCTAGCCAACTAGCGACAAACCGAAATCACGAAAGCAAATCCGTCAATGACCCTATCGGTCTGAGGCTGCTATAGTCATTCGTTCAATCATTGACAACATCCTAGCCATGTGATTGAAACGAATACGAGCCGAATGTCCGAATACACAATCTCTCCGATCACCAATATCTCCATCACGACCCACAACCTCTCAGGTAATCGGTGACACTACCGATACTATGTGGTCGTCAATGGATAAGTCATATTCGGATATCTAGTCACCCACTAGAATCCTTAGACTTACGGACTTTTTATTTAATGTTGAGATTAAGGACCGTCCGGTGTCTCCTCTCTCGTCCCACGAGAATCAGACGTCCAACTCAAACATTTGGGTGTTATTTATTTATCGCACTACCGGATGCCAAGTAGACTTTAAATTCGATAAATAAATAATAATGCCTTTATTATAATGAAAATAAATATTCATTAATTTATTTGACGGTATATACAATAAACCTGTCTTACAACCTATACATCATCGTGCGCCCTATACTATTCCTAGTCCTCGTATGGCATTCCGAGGGCACACTCCCTAACAGCCTCCCACTTGCACTCGAATGCCATGCGATGCACCTAATGCCAGTCGCAATGGTATCGTAGCCCCATCTTGTCCAGATGCTGTTCCATAACTGCTTGGGACAAGGGCTTCGTGAGCGGGTCCGCCACGTTTTCTGCGGTGGCGATTTTCTGCACGGCGACCATCCCGTTTTCAACGAACTCACGTAATACGTGATATTTTCTCTCAATATGTTTGGACTTGCTATGAGATCGTGGTTCCTTTGCTTGCGCGACTGCACCGCTATTATCGCACCAAAGTGTAAGCGGTCTGTCAGCAACTGGTACCACAGTAAGTTCCTCCAAGAACTTTTTCATCCAAACAGCTTCTTTAGCTGCCTCTGAGGCTGCTATGTATTCTGCCTCGCACGTGGAATCGGCAGTTGTGCTTTGCTTGGAGCTTCTCCAAGACACTGCCCCACCGTTGAGCACGAATACAAAACCTGAAGTAGATTTTCGGTCATCCACGTCTGACTGGAAGTCCGAATCGGTATAACCAACTACTTCTAGTCCCGCTCCTCCATAAACCAGCGTTAAGTCTTTAGTCCGTCTAAGGTATTTAAAGATATTCTTAACAGCTGTCCAATGTTCTTCCCCTGGGTTTGCCTGAAACCGACTAACCACGCTCACAGCGTAGGCAATGTCCGGTCGTGTACACAACATCGCGTACATCAGACTACCCACTGCAGACGCATACGGTATCCCACTCATCCGTCGTCTGTCTTCCTCACTTTGAGGTGACATTGACTTTGACAAATGGATCCCATGTCGCATTGGTAAGAATCCTCTCTTAGAGTCATCCATTCTGAATTTCTTCAGGATTTTCTCTAAGTAAAGGGCCTGAGATAAGCCGATCGTATGGTTCGCTCGATCCCTGAACAAGCGAATACCTAGTATATACGTCGCTTCTCCCAGGTCTTTCATGGAGAATTCGGTTGAAAGCCATGCTTTCACCGATGAGAGCATCCAATGTCGTTTCCTATCAAAAGGATATCATCCACGTACAATACAAGGAACGACACCATACTCCCACTGCTCTTTCTGTAGACACATGGCTCATCTACGTTTTTCACGAATCCATAGTTCCGAACTGCTTCATCAAAACGTAGATTCCAGCTACGAGAGGCCTGTTTCAGTCCGTAAATCGACCGATTCAGTTTGCACACTTTGTGAGCATCTGCGTGCGACTCAAAACCTTTGGGCTGCTCCATATAGATCTCCTCCTTGAGGAATCCATTAAGAAACGCCGTTTTGACGTCCATCTGCCAAATCTCATAATCATAATGCGCAGCTATCGCGAGCATTATCCGGATGGACTTGATCATGGCTACAGGTGAGAAAGTCTCCTCATAGTCAACTCCCTCTTTTTGGTTATAGCCCTTGGCAACCAACCTGGCCTTGTACGTCTCAACTTGTCCGTCAGATCCAATCTTTCTCTTGTAAATCCATTTACAACCGATTGGTCTAAAACCACTCGGTAGGTCTACAAGAGTCCAGACTTTGTTGGAGTACATTGAGCCCATCTCAGCTCGCATAGCCTCAATCCATCTCACTGAGTCAACATCAGATATAGCTTGATCGAAAGTAGCGGGATCTTCTCTTAGAAATCCCCTAGTCGCAACATAACCTTGTTCGACATGTGACATGCCATACCGCTGTGGTTGGCGAGGCACCCTTTCAGATCGTCGCATGACTGGTTCGCTCGGACCATCCGAATCCTGTGTGGGCGTTTCGGTCGACTGCTCCTCGAGAGTGACCTCACGGCCAATGCCAAAATCTCGAATGAACTCTTCCTCGAGAAAATGTGCATGTAGGCCAACAACGATCCTTTGATCATCGTGAAAATAGAATAGGTACCCCATAGAGTCTTCGGGTAACCTATGAAACGTCCTTTTATAGATCTAGACTCCAATTTGTCTGTTTTCAGCTTTTTCACATAGGCGGGGCAACCCCAAATCCTAATATGTGACAAGCTGGGTAAACGACCAGTCCATATCTCATACGGAATGCCGTTAACAGACTTTGAGGGACACCGGTTAATGGTATATGCCGCTGTCAAAAGCGCGTATCCCCACAATGACATTGGTAAATCTGTATAGCTTAACATAGAACGAACCATATCTAATAAAGTTCGGTTTCTACGTTCGGCCACGCCATTCAATTGTGGCGTGCCGGGCGGAGTCATCTGTGATATTATACCATTCTCCTTCAAGAACTGGTCAAACTCGACACTCATGTACTCGCCACCTCGATCCGATCGAATGGCTTTAATGAGCTTCGAAGTTTGGTTTTCACCAAGGCCTTATACTCCTTGAACCTTTCAAGAGCATCAGCTTTATACCTCATCAGATACGCTAGTCCGAAACGACTGTGATCATCCGTAAAGGTAATAAAATAGTGGAAGTCACCTCGAGCTTTCACATTGAATGGCCCGCAAACGTCCGTGTGATTAAACCGAGAATTTCCGTGGCTCTATTAAAAGTCCCGGTGAAGGGTGATCGGGTCATTTTACCTTTGAGGCATGACTCACAAGTCGGATAGGGATCTGATCCCAACGGTGTCAATATCCCGTTTTTCTCCAACTCGTGGATCTTACGTTCTCCAGCATGACCTAATCGAAGATGCCACAAGTATCGCGCATTTATTCCCGACTTTCGTTTTTTTGTGACAGTATTCACAGATACATCGTTCTGGGTATTTAAATAGTACAAACCATTAAATAGTGTCGCGTTGCCAACATTTTTATTTCTATACATAATGTGGCATGTTTTATTTTTAAAACTAAATACATAACCACTCCTGCTCAAAACAGGAATGGAGACGATGTTCTTAAATCCCCTCGGGAGTACAAGACAATCGTACAAACGCAACACATGCCCAGAAGATAATACAAGAGATCTTGATCCGACGTGGCTTGCCGAGATACTATCCCCGCTTCCCACTCTGACCTCGATCTCACGCTCCCCAAGCGCTCTACTTGGTCCCAGACCCTGCGTGGAAACACAAATGTGAGTACTAGCCCCCGAATCCAATATCCAGGAAGTAGAGTATACAGATGAAGAACAAACTGTTTCTAAAACATTAAGTTCCATACCTGACGCAGCCTGCTCACCCTTGAGCTTCGGACAGTCACGCTTCCAGTGGCCCAGCGCACCGCAATGCAGACACCTATCCGTCGGCTTTACACCGGTTTGTTTCGATTTCCCAGAAGATAGTTTCTTCTTGGAAAACCTTCCCTGTCGGCTTGAGCTTGTTGCCCTTCTTCTTTTTGCCTTTCTGGGGCTTTGAAGAAGTGGTGACAAGTGCAGTCTGCTTTGCCCTCTTCATCTGACCTTGCGCCGTTGCTAACTGATTCATCAGATCAGGAAGCAATAGCGTCATGCCGTTCAGATGGTAGTTCACAATGAACGCATTGAAGGACGGAGGCAGGGACTGCAAGATGAGATCATTTTGTAATTCCCGATCAAATCGAAAATTGAGAGTCTCCAACCTCTCGATCATGGTGATCATGTTCATAACATGCTCGCCAACATTCTCACCCTCAGACATCCTCGATCGGAAGAGCTGCGACGAAGTCGCATAGCGAGCTGTCCTAGACGTCTCACCGTAAAGCTCTTTCAAATGTTGAACCATCACCCGAGCATCAGCCATATTTTCATGGCTACGCTGCAGTGCGTTACTCATCGATCCGAGGACATGAGCCTTTACGAGCTTCTCGTCACGCAGTCGCTTGTCATAAGCGGCACGAGCCTGCTCGGATGCCCGCGCCCCTGGGGCTGGCGGCATTTCGGAGTCAAGGATATAAACTAGGTTCTCAATCTCGAGGAAAATCCTCAAGTTGCGAAGCCAGTCAGAATAGTTTGGCCCAGTCAACCTATTCTCCTTGAGCAGTACATTTAAAGCGGTCGACATAATTTCACAAAGAGAGAAAATGCTGCAGAAAATAAAAGGCATATTAAGTCGATTGTATAGGTTATCAAACGCGAACAAGGACTTTTTATTCCGTTTGACTCCCACTATCTTTTCATAAACTCCATTCTCCATACGGATGTTTTGGAAGTTTCATTGATAACTTCGATAGTGGAGTTGATGTCCCCGTGGACGGGTGCAAACCTCAACCTCTGTCGTTTTATTGGTTTACAGCGGCCCACGAAGTCGTGCTCCGCACGAATCCGACCTTGTCGAATGTCTCAACTATCTTTGTCTCAGTCAGGGACCCCCGCAGGCAAACCCGAAACAAGGCGGTATGACTGTCTAAGTGTGACCTATCAACGTTGCTCAAAACCGCACACTTGAACCGTACGTTTTACCGCACAGTGTGGTCTTGGCGAGCGGCACAAATGCACCCGAGCAAGCCGAAACAAAAGCAAATGCAAGGCGCCGGCATACCCGAAACCAAACCTTGCATTTGGGTTTTGTAACAACTAGGCCCGAGCTTGATAGAAGACAGGGCATCCAATCCCTTTACTCACTTAGTATTCGTACGGGAGATTTTTATAACTCATAGCATATTAAAATTAAGCACGAGCACGTAAATGCGATAAATAAATTCCTAACCCTAGGAAAGAAATTTAAATGGACAAATATGCGGGCTACTTATAGACTGGTCCTATTACATGGGTCGTAAAACGACCGGGGTCTTCGATCTTCCAACGTCGAGTCATCGTTACGATGGTTGTCGAATCCTCCAATCTCGCCTAGCGTCGAACGGCCGTCATTTTATCTAACCTAACTAATAAAGCAATAAAATACAACACGGGGGGAATTATTTCCCAAACAACCCGTAATCCATGTACATACCGGGGGGCGGCAAACGGCCCTTAAACAAATAACCCGGTTGAACCTAAGCCCGCGTAGATGTCCCACATAAACATGCAACACAGAATTTTAACGTCGGGTGTCCAACCGACGTCACGAGCGACGATAGTCTCCAAACTACGTCGACCGTTCGTTCGCCACATCGGCTTTCGAGGCCTTTGGTCGAAACATTCATGAGCCTTGGCTCTGATACCACTGTTGGGGTGGGCCCGATTAATCGACGCCGGCCCCCGAACAGCGCAACGTGGCTATAGCGGAAGCATGGTTTGTACCGAGCGGCGTAGGGTGGCGAATTTTCGATTTTTAATATCTAAATTTAACCTTACGCCATTCGGCTTCTCCCGAGGGTCTGAGATGCTGCCCTAAACCTCGGGAGATCGCGGTTAATTCGAATTATCAAAATTCGAATTTATTTCCAATTTATTTGAATTAATAATTTAGATCCAAATTAATAGAACAAAGCGGCAACCAGACGTTTTTTCGATTATTTGGAGACCGAAATGACTTTTGATCAATACCAAACTTTCCAGAATAATTCTACACTTCCTAACGTTCGCAACGATAGGTCTCTCGAATTATTCCGACATCGTTTGATATTTTTCTCAAAATCAAATCTGTGGTTCGAAATTATTAATTCGAGTAAAACGGCAGTCTGCCGTCTTTTGACTATTTGACGACCGAAATGATTTCCGATCGATACCAAATTTTCCAGAATAATTCTACACTTCCCGACGTTTCCAACGAGGGGTCTTTCGAATTATTCCGATACCGTTTTTATGTTTCGTAAATCAAATCGTTAAGGTTCGAGATATACCTTCGGTGAACGGGATTTCTTTTGTTGTCGCCTCGGATGAACGTGGCTACACCTCGTCTGGATCCCGGGACTTCCGGGCTAGATCGTCACGCCGGTATGACCTTGAATGAACCTCTGAGAATACTCCCGATGGCTAGACGCAACTCAGTTTGGGCGTCGGGACTCGTCAAACGAACCCGTAGCTTCAAAGTGGCTTAAGAACTTCTATAAATTCTATTTCTTTTCTTCTTTTATTTCTTATTTGTTCAATCAATCATAAAATCCCCTCTCTCACCTTGCATCTCACGTTTTATGCATATATGCATGGTTATAACATTTTTTTTTTTTTTAATTGAGACAAGTGTCAAACACTTGTTAATGACTCATCTAATGAGTCATTAGTTTCTACACATCCCAACGTGGATGTGTAGATATTTCTACTATTTTTTTTTTTTTTTTTTATTTTATGTCAATTTCATTTTGGCCCTTGAGGTTTTTTAAATTCTTAATTTAGTCCCTCAATTTTAAATAATAAAATAATTAAATCCAATCTAATTATTTTAATTATAATTGAGCCCACTTAGTTAATTAATTAAGCACTTAAGACAATCTTAAGTCCTAATTATTTCCGTGACAGTCACTGGAATTTAACTAAGTCGTCGACACCTGGTATCTACTTTGCCACTACCTCAACGAATCTCATTCGTTAGGTTCCACAGAAAAGCCCGCCGTTTTCATTCAAGTTCATTACCATTTTTAAGCGCGACTCTCTAGGTCCGTCTCAACTGGCATGGGAGGAATCCACGAGCCCCGGTATTCGCCTAGCCAATCCCACGGTACCGGACAGATCCCAGTTGAGAACGAATTTTGATCTAATCGAAATTCGGGCGAACCGACTATAGTGTATACATTTAAATACTTCTTACGCCTTTCACTTGCATCCCGGTTAGGTGAGAGCCATGCAAATGTCAAACTCACTAACCTAACACTATGTTATAATCGAGACCGAACCGATTATTTAAACTCCGCTCCGTATCTAATACAAGCAAGTTTTCCAAGCTTCGGCCGAAGGCTTTATAATCGTCGCTCTCCGATTACCTCATAGGACATTAACCTATACGAATATAGGCAGTGAATCCCGATAGCAGTCAAAGCCCGGCAATCACCTCCGTAAAGTCGGTTGCGTTTCGTCGCTGACCCGTGTCTCATTTATGAACACTTGCGAGCCTAGCCAACTAGCGACAAACCGAAATCACGAAAGCAAATCCGTCAATGACCCTATCGGTCTGAGGCTGCTATAGTCATTCGTTCAATCATTGACAACATCCTAGCCATGTGATTGAAACGAATACGAGCCGAATGTCCGAATACACAATCTCTCCGATCACCAATATCTCCATCACGACCCACAACCTCTCAGGTAATCGGTGACACTACCGATACTATGTGGTCGTCAATGGATAAGTCATATTCGGATATCTAGTCACCCACCTAGAATCCTTAGACTTACGGACTTTTTATTTAATGTTGAGATTAAGGACCGTCCGGTGTCTCCTCTCTCGTCCCACGAGAATCAGACGTCCAACTCAAACATTTGGGTGTTATTTATTTATCGCACTACCGGATGCCAAGTAGACTTTAAATTCGATAAATAAATAATAATGCCTTTATTATAATGAAAATAAATATTCATTAATTTATTTGACGGTATATACAATAAACCTGTCTTACAACCTATACATCATCGTGCGCCCTATACTATTCCTAGTCCTCGTATGGCATTCCGAGGGCACACTCCCTAACAGCAATCGCTCCTCGATGTCCTCAAGTAGTTCCATCAGAAGCGGTTGATCTCTCACGAACCTGTGAAGCTTCAGCATTCTCTGTTGATCACTTCCAATCTCTTCTCTATGTTCTGCATGATGCCCTTGAGTGTCCAATCAAAAAATTTATTGACTTCACTCTTCAGCATCAACCTAGTCTTCTTCACAATTGGATTGTGGTAGGTGATTCCTAGGAATGAACTGATGTGCACGTGATTGTTGAAAGCCCTTCGATCTTTGGTCCTTTGTTTAGCAGAGCGGTCAAGTTAACTTTCTTCATGTTGGTCCAGAGCCTTCTGAAGGTCGTGTGTGGTGAAGTATTTGACTTGGCACACCATGAACCGATAGAGTCCCTTGAGTCCTTCTTTTCTTGATGAAGCCTTGAGGACCCTTGTCCTTCTATACGTATAGCTGGTAGAGACGGTACACCTCCTCGGTAGGGAGGTAAGGTAGTTCGCTCTCGCTTAGCTCTTCTCGAGTTCTGTCTACTCGCTCTACGACGTAGAATGGTGTTGGAAGACCTCCTTTAGCACAGTAGATGCTTAGTAGCTGACATATAGGGGATAGACTCTTATAATGACTCTTCCTTGTCCTTTTGACATCCCCAGCCTCACATCTGGACCAAGGTGGGTTAGCATCCAGAGATAGGTCATTCTCTTTTGCTGATCCCAGTGAGAGATCCCTCTGAGCTTGAACTCGTTCAACTTCTTGAGTTTTTCCGGTGACCTCCATATGTGTTCACGAACTTCTTCAAGGAATGAGATCTCAATCCTAATGTTTTCCCATGGCATTTATCTTGTAGGGGAGTCCGCCTGCAATCAACTCTCGAAGCCTTGAGGGAATTTGTTCATGGTCATCACCTTCCTGAAGTTCTTCGTCTTCAATCAAAACTAGGTCTACCGAAGCTCGCGGTAGGAAGTGCCGAACGTCCTTGAGTCTTTCTCTTTGTATCTCGTCACGCATGGTGTGGGTCATCCACTGTCCTTCGAAGATGTACTTGTCGAGGAACTCGTGGGTGTTGACTCCATTTCCTGATGGTCCCGATTGGTCTGGAGCGATTGAGGGAGTTGCTTGAGTCTGTGCCAGAGCTACGAGCATGACAACACTTGCTTCTTCTTCCGGAAGCAAGGGGTTTGTGGAGGGATGTGGTGGTGTGAGCGGAGGCGTCCTTAGGTTAAATGTTGTTGGGTCGATTTGGGTTAGAGTATGGGTGGTGCGGTGCATGGTGGTGGTTGTTTGGATAGTTGGTTGTGAGGTTTCAACGGTTTCAGTCCTTATCAGCTCCCAGCCCGATCCTTGGCCTTGTTCTTGACCACTCGCAGAAGTCCTTGGCCTTATCTCCCCCTCATGATGATCCTGATAGTCGGGGTCATCATGTCGTCGTCTGGAGTGGGAGCTTTGGTCTCGGCATGTTTGAGTAGGTGGATCAGGATGGTCCACCAGTCGCCTATAGAGTGATTCTTCCTGAGGCGATCGGATGGTAAGGCCTATAAGGCGGGCGAGAAGAATGTCATGGAGCTCAGTGATTGGGATTGTGTATGGGTTGATTAGGATGGATGAGTTGATGAGAGGGTCGATGGGTGTGGGTTGTGAGGATGTGAGGCTGGCTTGTGACGAAGTAGCCTCAGAGACGGGCGCTTTCCCGGTGTGGTGGCTGGTAGTTTCCTCTAGGAGGCAAGTGAGGAATGTTCTCGTGTATCTCCATGAGTTGTCTGATGATGACTGAGACCAACTCGAATACGACACATTCTTGAAGCGTTCGTTCTCTTTTTGTCTGACCTGTTCTGCTAGATCGTTCCATATTAGTTGAGCAAAATCGTAATTCCGCGAGAATGGAATTCCGTGAAATATCCGTAGAATATTGATGTTTCCTTTGTCGAAGCCCGCGTGCTTCGGTGATAGACACTTGTCAGTGATTCCAAAAAGTGTCTTCCATGGATGAGGGATCCCGTTGCTCTGTACTTGTGCGAGTTTTGTGAGCGGCGGACAGTATCCCATTTGGAGGAAGTCTTGCACCAACTCAGCATCTGTTGGTAAAGGATCGTAGTTGTGGCTGAAATGGAGGTCGAGGGCGAGCCCAAAATCATCCTTGCTGAAGCTGATTTGCCTCGTCACGAGTATCGTGGTGAATCGGTAGGTGCCATCAACTACGAGACTCTTTATTCTTCCCCAAAATTGCTGGAGATAGACCATCGGCACGGATGCCGTCACCGTGAGCGCGTGCCAGAGGGGATGACCTTGTAGTGTGGACATAATTATCTCGTCCGGACACCTAAAGGTAGTCAGGCCGAGTTGAAAGTTGATGTCCTGAACCTTTAGGTACAGGTTCTTGTCATATATATGATTGTAAGTAGGGTAGTGATCCATCTGAAATTCAATTAGACAAATTAGTTCAAGAGTTTAAATTGAGTCGAAATTCAATTTAATCAAACCATAATAGTCTATTATTTGCATAGCATAGGTCATACGAAGTGAATGTTGGAAGAGATAACATCATTTCGACATATGTGTATAAGAAACATGTAAGTTCAATAGAAAATTTTCTAAATGTTGAGCACTACTATTCACTCCGTGAAGTTTCGCACACGTAAATTCGAATTTGCAATTTCGATTTCCTAAGTGCTGATTTCTAGTTAGAGTCTCCATTCAATTTTGCGATCGAAAATTTTATTTGCTAAGGTTCGCTACAGTGCAAAAAACTTAGGAAAAATTTACTAAGTGTCGAACGTTATATGTGTTACTATAGCCCAGAAATTTTACGATCTAGAAAAATTTCTGTAAAAATTTACGATCGAGGAAATTGATTTCCGAGTAATACTATCGAGAAATTTTTAACGCATGAATATAATTTTCGAAGTGAAAGTTATCGAGCGAGAAAGTTTTTCGATTATAAAATAGATTTGCGCTGCGAACTTGTACAATCGAGAAAATTGACAGCGAGAAACTAAGTTAATCGCCGAGAAAATTTTTGATCGATCAAAATCATCGCTACGTACTTTTACGATCGAGAAATTTTATCGTCGATAAATTAATTTTATTGCCGCTAAAATTTACGACCGAAAGAGTACTGTTTACGATAGTAAGTTTTGCGCTCGAACTTAATTGTATCTATTTTATCGATTTCACATTTAAGTTTTTCACTCTCATAAAATCCTAATTAGATTTCGCTATATTAAGTATCTTTTCGTTCTATGTCATTTATCTTAACGAATAGTCAGAATTTAGCAATCGAAAACCTTATTCGATTCAAACAGTAATTTTTAATCAAATCTAAATTCAATTGACACTGTTTGCGATCGAAATGCTTCGAATGTTCAAAACCCCATTTCAAGTCGAAACTAAGATTCTAACTGTAAGATGCAGATTTTTCGAAAATCTATACTACTAGATGACGCGAAAACACTGAAACTATCTTAATATGCAAACATTAATCTAGATAAACACGTAGACAAGCCTTAATCATTGCAAGATAGTATACGAGTTTTCACAGTTTGAAAAATAAGAAAATATAATCCTAATCAAGCGAATAACTACAAAATGCAGATGCAAGCGGAGTTTAAATGCACGCAAACATCGTATATGTGTTGATTCACCTTAAAAGACAATTTTGGGTGAAAGTTCGAATGATTTGAGTGAAAATAGAATCGTCTTTTTAAGTTTTGTGAGAGAGAATTTGAGAAGACACTGTTGATTTTTCTATTAGGTTTGCGTGAGTTAAAGTTTTTCGACTGCAAGCATTAACTCGCATAACTGGGTTGATTAGACATTATCGAGACTTAACTATTTTCAAGCCCGTTACTGTTTATGTTCGAAAAACTGGGATTGAAGACTTCAATTTCCAATTCAATTTTCGCTCGAGAAACTGCGATAAAAATTACCATTTAGTCCCAGTTTTTCGATGAAAAGTTTTTCTAATTTTTATCAGATTAATCCCTCTTTCACTTAATAATCACACATTTACTCCCCGTTTGTTAAAATTGATGTACAATTAACTCCCTGAAATTCCGAGCAGTGACATCTGGCTCCAAATTCAATTGCAATACTTGGAACAAAAATGTCGAAATGTTAGAGCTAATCATTACTAATTTTAATAAAGGCTTCCCCGTAATTTTTGTATCAATGCCGTAAGCTTCAATTCGTCGAAGTGTTTTGTAGCGAAGAATCATTATTGTCAATTATCCGCAACACTTGAAGAAACGTTTATCAAAAATATTTGAGCTCAAGGCATATTATTTTGAACATGCTCCCCCTCAAATAATGCACCTTAATTGATTTAATCATATAAGCGATAAAATCAATCTAAGTAGCAAACATTCAAACCGCGCAATTGGATCATGTAGCTTAGATACATGGTCCCCTAATCATGTAATCAAACTTATGCGCGAGGGTATGAGCAAGAACAATATATCGCATTTAATAAATTCAGTGTAAATGCAAATAAAATTGCATATAAGAATGTGCGAATTATCTTATATATATATATATATATATATATATATATTAAATTTTCATAACATGTGCTCCCTCCGTCCCAAACCGTTTTGGACATTTTACTATATCGGGTATCCCAAAACTGTTTTGGACATTTCCTTATTTAGCAAAATACTATTACAAACAATCAATATAATAATATTAAATATTCTCAAAAGGCGTGTCAAAATATACATTTTTCACATTTTGATTGTACTATATTATTAAAATATTTAGTTTCTTAAAAACCGTGCAAAACCCCAAATGTCCAAAATCGTTTGGGACGGAGGTAGTAATAATTAGAAAAATAGGAAGAAGAATTTCAAGAAAAAAATATCATTTATCTATATAATTTTCTTCATATGAATATTAATATTATTTATAGTATGAGGTCAGATTTTTTTTGCTTCGATCATTGTCACGTCTAAAATTTCACAAGACACTTGTCATGATCATATGCCGTCAAAGTCACGTCAGCAAACTATAGTCCTAAGGTCAAAGTATGATCCATTTCGATAACTCTCACTGGGTTCACTCTAGCGCTCATTTATTTTTACCTTGGGATTATTATTTTTATATCATTCAAGTCAACACAAACAATATTAAGTCAATCGGGCGTTTTTAATCATTTCACCTATGCGAAAGACCGTCGATTTGGAATCAAAGGGACTTTGAAGGATTTTAATTTGGCTTTGACTTAGAATAGAAGGAAAGTTTGGCGAAAAGTGAACTTTGTGTCGTCTTCCATTTCTTTGCCGTTCTCCTTCATTCGCCAATTTTTTTCGTATCTTTTCTCATTTTCATCCCTTTTTTCCTATCAGTCTACACTTGCTCAAGCTGATGTTCCGCTTCTCCACTAGGCTGAGAGATTATCTAACACGAAGTTCTTCTTGTTGGTTCTCGGGCTGATACCATGCTCATTTTGTTTTAATCCCTAGAGAGGTTTCAGAGATTATCAATATCACAGGCATTTTCCACCTTCTTTAGCCATCTTTTTCTTTGTCGTCTCGTTTTTACCTTCTATTGTCATGTTTTTGTCGTCTCGTTTTTCTCCCCCTCCTTTTCTTGATTGAACATCCAACCGAAAGCTTAGATACTTGGTTGAAGGCTTAAGGGTTTTCAAATTAAGAAAAGGAAATTTGGAGAAGGCTAAAAATGAATGAATACAGTCTATCTTAAGGATTGAAAATTATATATTTGGCCGAGTGAGGAATTTTCTATTGCCCTAATCATTTTCCTAACTATCTAACGCATGGCGAGGATGAGGCCAAGAATCACTACATGCAATTATTGTGTGACTCGCTCAAGAATAGCTCCGTCAAAAGAAATGAAAGGCTAGAAACCTCACTAATATAAAGTGGCTTTGTGTCTAGTGGAATCAGCTAAAGAACTTAAGACATAAGAATGCGACTCAGACTGACAAAATTAAGCAATTAATCAGTCACATGTCAGGGAACTATATACCCAAATCAGACAAAACAAAGACCTTGAGGAGTTGGATATCCATGCCATGTTCGACAATCTCGCACAAAACGAGGAAGATGTAAGCGAGATTCAGAAGGAGCAGAAGGGCAAGATGATCGAAGACACAGTTGCCCTAATCTCAGAGAAGCGGAGTTAAAAGTCATGGAAAAAGAAGATCATTTGGCCTCCTACCCCTTCAGAGCCGGAAGATGAATCAGACTCAGACGTGGAGCCAAATATGAAAGCGCTGGGAAAGCAGTTGGCTCTAATTGGAAAAATGACGAGCAAGCAATACTTCAAGAAGAAGTCCTTATCATCGCTCAATCGACTTCGGACCTCAAGCTCAAAGAACAAAGAACGTGCACCCGAGACCTCCAAAGTCAAGAACGCCAAAGAGCCGAACAAATGCTTTTACTTCGGCAAACCAGGTCACTATGCCAGAGAGTGCACTCTCTCAAAGAAGAGAGATGCCAATTACTGCTCCAAAAAGCTTCAACTCACAAAGCAGAAAGAGGTTGGGGTAGCTGTCATGGCAGAACAAGACCACTGCCTTGAAGATACGTCAAGTTCTGAAAAGGAGAACCTAGCCCTCATGGCCCGCCTGGACGAAAACTCAGACGTCGAAACCTCCAGTCAGATGGACGATGACAACGCACCCGAAGCTTCGCAAGAGGTAGCCTCTCCTTCCACATTATTGATCATGTTAGAATCGTATCAATTAAAGTACGCTAACATGAAACGTGAGAGAAAAGTGTAAAGGGAGTAGAAAATAAACTATCTAGGTCTCATGAGAGAATTACTATTCGAGACTGAACTTAGGAGCTCTAGTGCCAAAATAAAAGAATTATCTAAGAGCCCCAATATTAGCGAGACTAAGTATATTCCCTTAGAGAAGCATAGTTCGATAGTAGAAGAACTAGAAGACATGCTAGAGAATAACTATAATTGCTTGGTTAGGAATGTCAACGGAAAGCCAGCCTCAATTGTAGGATAACTGAAGCGACAACTAAGGTCACTAACCCATAAGCTCAATTAGATAAATCTAATGCTAAGGTTCGTGAACTTACGAAAAACCTTGAGGCCTATAAAGCCGCCAAATTGACGGTGGAAAATAATTATGCTCTCTTGGGCGAAGGACGTAAGAAGCTATACAACAAGGTTAGAAATTAGAAGATCTTCTTGTAAGAAGGGGACAAACTGATCAAACAACATTCTTAAACAAACCCATGGACTTAGAATTCTATGATTATAATTTGGCTAAGGCTTTGAGAATCCACGATGCTTGACGAAAGTTGATTGCAAACAACTTTACGACGTCACGTACATGGGTTTGGGATTAGCAAATCTTATGGTTTTTACTAACGCAAAAGATATAGATGCCTTAGAAGAAACCAAGCGAAAAGCCAAGACTAGGGTTGAAATCCCCTTTTCCTACACAGAATTGAATCAAAGTTACAAAACTAGGATCTTCCCAATGGTTGGAGCTTTGAATCAATTTATCTTCCCGAAGATCGTTCTACAAACGAGGAAGTATATAATCATTACTCTGAAAATTCTTTTTATATACCCCCTATTGTTAGGAAAATAGAAGAGATAAGTGTCTCATTAGATAAAGAACGAGAGAATTTTGAAGCTGAAAAGAAATTGTTCCTCGAAGAGATGGAAAATCTCAAAGCTTCCTCTGCATTTCTCACGCATTACCCTCAAAGGAAACTATCATTATGAAAAGCATAAAGAAAGAAAAATCGCCTTCTAAAGCTAAGAAATCTAAAACTAAAACGTCGAAAAATTGTAACTCTAACCCTGTGTTTACTACATCTACAGGGAGCGTAGTACTTGAGATAGAGAAATCGAAGGCAATAGTGTCTAGTTTAGAAATTAAGAAGGAGCCTCTAGACGTCAAAGTTTCAAATGTATCTCCTCATTCTGTAATACGAAAAGACACTCGTAGAAATAAAAGAGCCATTTCTTCGCTTCAAATTATTGTGTCTTCATGCTCCTTAGAGCCAACTACATTTAGAAGTACTAACTACGAAATAGACTCTTCCTCAAACGCAACAAACACTCATTCTAAAACAAATGCTGATAGGAAGACTAGTAGGAAACAAGATCCAGCCATTTTAAGAAGGCCTATAGTGCTATTCTGCGCTCACCTAAGGTATCCTGTAGAGATCCAATCCCCCAAACACCTTAGCACACTATCAAATGAAAAGATCTTTTCCTTGATCAAGCCTATCAAAGCATTTGCCCATGCTGAAATTACTCTTTCCTGCAAGGTTCAACCTAAATGGGTTCCTAGATCTCCGCCTATGAAGACAAAATCCAAAAAGGTCAAGTCTTCTACATAGGGCAAACCCAAATCAACTTCTTCACAGATGGCTTGGTTGCTAAAGCTCCAATTAGTGATAATTTAGTAACTATATCTGAACCGAAAACTAAATTTACTAATCTGAGAGGACCCATTTATAAGTGTGTACCTAAAGCACTCTAATCTAGTTTTGCAGATCCATCATGTGTGGTACCTCGATTCTGGTTGCTCCACACACATGACGGAAAATCAAGAGCTAATGAGAAACTATCAAGACCGATTGAACGGAAAAGTCATATTTGGAAACAACGACTCGGCTCCTATACTAGGATTCGATGATATTATTTTGGATAATCTGACCATCAAGGATGTCTAGTACGTTGAAGGCCTCGACCATAACTTGTTCAACATAGGCCAGTTCTGCGACAAAGGGTTCCAGGTGGTCTTTCATGCTGACCGGTGCAGAATATTGGAAAGTCAGGGCAAAGAACTCCGCCAAGGACTTTGGAAATCAAATCTTTACACGGTCATCCTGACGTTCGTGTGGCCCTGGACAGCTGTTTGCCTCATCTCCCATATTGTATTTCAGAGGAACAGCTTATGACATCAACACATGCCTCATTTCAAAATCAAAGCTCTTCAACGTCTTTCAATGAAAAAGTTGGTTCACGCTCTTCCAACTATGATATTACAGAAAGAGCACCAGTGTTTGGCATGTCAACTAGGAACAATGAAGCGAGCTTCTCATCACGTTAAGTTGGTTACCTCTACTTCACGTCCTCTGGAACTATTACACATGGACCTCTGTGGACCGATGCAAACACAGAGTATCGGCGGACGAAAGTATGTACTAGTCATTGTAGATGATCTCTCTCGCTACACATTGACGAAGTTCCCCGAACTAAAGATGAGACAGGAGATTTGATCGTAAACTTCGTGAACTCGACTCAGAATCTGCTGCAACAAAATATCCAAGTTATCCGAACGGACAACGGAACTGAGTTCAAGAACAAATTTCTCAGCGATTTTTATCTAAAACTTGGAATATTTCAGCAATTCTCAGCCACAAAAATGCCTCAACAGAATGTGGCAGTCGAAAGGAAGAACAAAAATCTAGTGGAAGCCGCGTGTACGATGTTGATCCACTCAGGCCTCATACACTTCCTTTGGGCTGAAGCAGTAAATACCGCATGCTTCACTCAGATAGGACGATAGTTCACAAGTGCTTGGATAACACTCCGTATGGGATCATTAACAAGCGAGTACCCAACATCTCATTTTTTAAGGTTTTCGGGTGCAAATGCTTTGTGTTGAAACTGAATTGCCTCAACTAGCTGAAAATCCTCCGATCATTGGAGATCTCGCTCCGCAAATGACTGATGCTTCTAGCTCAGTTTTGCCTCATGAGAGCAGGTGGACTTGAGCACATCCAGTTGATCAATAATTGGTGATCCTTCGAGTGGAGTAAGGACAAGATATCAGAAAGGACTATTCAGTTGCTTCTTAAGCTAACACTAGCAAACCAAGGTAGCAGACACACTTAAGGATACGGATTGGGTAATTGCAATGCAAGACGAGATCAACCAATTCGAATGCCTTCAAGTGTGGACATTAGTACCCCGTCCGCATGGGGAAACCATCATCGGGACGAATGGGTATTCAAGAACAAAAAAAATGAAGATGGAGAAGTGATCAGGAATAAAGAAAAACTGGTTGCGAAGGGCTACAATCCACATGAAGGCATTGAGTACGACGAGACGTATGCTCCTGTTGCCCGAATCGAATCCATCCACCTTTTCTTGGCTTATGCGGCCTATAAGGACTTCAAAGTCTACCAAATGGATGTAAAGACCGCCTTTCATAATGGGGCGTTGAAGGAAGAAGTCTACGTTGCCCAACTCGAAGGCTTCGTCGATCAAGATCACCCTGATTACATCTATGTTTGGATAAAGCTCTTTATGGACTAAAACAAGCACCACGCGTTTGGTATGATGTCTTGAGCGAATTCCTCGTAAAGGCTGGATTCATCCGAGGAACAATCAATACAACACTCTTCATCAAATGCCAAGGCAAAGTCTTAATGATCATGCACGTTTACGTAGACGACATCATCTTCGGATCAACAAATACATGACTTTCCAAGAGGTTTGGAGATTTAATGAAGATCAAGTTTGAATTGAGTCACATGGTAGAGATACAGTTCTTCTTAGGCCTTCAAGTCAGGCAGCTCAATGATGGGATTTTCATCAGTCAGACGAAATACATCATGGATATTCTGAAGAAATTCCGTCAAGATCAAAGCTAACCTCTCAGCACTCCTATGTCTACAAGCTGCAAGTTGGATGCCGATCCCTCTGGAAAAGCGGACGGCATCACGCTTTATCGAAGCATCACTAGGTCTATTCTCTATCTCACCTCAAGCCGGCCGGATATCATGTTTGCCACCTGTTTATGCGCTCGTTTCCAAGTCGATTCCAAGGAATCTCACATGCTTGTGGTGCGGATCTTGCGCTACCTCAAGGGAACATCTACCTTAGGATTAGGGTATCCTAAAGGTACGAATTTCAAACTTATCGGCTACATTGACGCGGATTTTGTAGGTTGCGAATGGACAGGAAAAGCACATCCGGTGGTGCTCAATTTCTTGGCGAAAAGCTAGTCTGCTGGTCATCCGAGAAGCAGAACTGCATGTCAACATCAACGGCTGAGGCAGAATACATTGCGGACGCCTGTTGTTGCTCTCAAATGCTGTGGATGAGGACTCAGTTCCGCTACTCTTGGAACAATTTAAATAATATATCCATTTATAGTGATAGCCAAAATGCCATTGCCATTACATGTAATCCTGTTCATCACTCACGCACGAAACACATAGACATTATATATCATTTTATCAAGGATGACGTAGAAAAAGGCACTATTGATCTGTACTTCGTGATCACGGAATATCAACTAGCCGATATTTTCACCAATGCATTGGATGAAAAACACTTCCAATTTCTTGTCGGAAAATTAGGCATGTCGAATCTTCCGTGATGTGTGTTTTACTTGATCCTATCTACTATCAAATGTTTTTCTATGTACTTTCGAAAATTAATTGCCCTATTTTGCGTGAAAACTTAGTAAAAATATAATATAATAAAAATATTAATAAAGACAAAAACTAAATATTGTTGGCTTACCCTGTGTCTCCCGAAGACGTCACGTCCCCGAGTTGCGGAACAAAAATTTTTCGGGTTTCCTGATTGCCCTCGTTGCTCGGATCATAATAGTAACATATAGACTCATAATAGGGCGGGTCAAACCCGTAGAGAATTACCAGTTGAAGCCAGTGGCTGCTCCTCATCCTTTTCTTCAAGACTTCGTGGATGGTGGTGGATGGAACTAGATCGTCACGCCGACCTCGTAGTGTACCACGGAATCAGTTTTCTAAAGATGGCTAGAGAGAACCGAGCCATCGCGTGGGAGAGAAGTGTGTGCGTTCGGTGTCTGTGTTTTTTGCCTTGTGTTGATTTCGAAAATCACTTCTTCTCTCCTTATGGAGCACGAAATTTAGCCTGTTTAAACGCTTAGATTTCGATTGGTAAGTCCCTAAAGTGTGACAAAATCTTGCCAATCTTACTCTCGTTTGAATTCCAAATCCGAACTTAAGGAAACTTGCTATTATTAGAAAACCAACTTAAATACCAAGTCAAACTAAGTATATTTAAATATGGTATAAAATTCAAAACTTAATCCTTGAATAATTTTGAAATTTCATTAAATAATATTCCCAATATTTTATTCCATATTTATATCAAATATGCAAATTCCGAAAATACCCTCAAAGGCATATTTCGAAATTAGCTTAAGGTGAAATCCAATTTTGTCCTCAAGCCCATTAAGCACTTGGCCAAGCTCAAATCTTAAAGTTAGTTTCATAAGAAGTCCAACTTCGATCCAATAAATGACCCGAGGCCCATTAAGGCGTGACCCAACGGCTCAAGGGCGAAAACACTCTCTCTACTTATCAGTACACTTTGATGATAATTTTTAAGCCCGATTCTCTAGGTTCGACTCAATCGACGAGGGAGGAATCCAAGAGTCCGGTAGTTACCTAGCCAATCTCGCAGTACCGGACCATAACCGATTCGAGTGCGAATTTTGACCCTGTCTTCATCCCGCTGTGTCCCAATCGAGTAAGAGTCATGGTCTATGTCAAACTCACTAAACTCGACTCTATTGTAAAATGGAGTTGAGGCAAATTACCAAACCACCCTCCATGTCTAACATGAGTTAGTTGAATACCTTGGCGAAGGATTTCATAATTTTCTGCCGTCGTCCTCATAGGACACTTATCTCGATTACTTGTGAGACTGTAAATCCATACTCGGTGGTCTAAGCCCGACAATCACAAACCTTATCAAGACCGCATCTGGCCCGCTAACCCATGCAACAGCAAATCGGGTCGAGGGGAGCCAGTGATAGTCGAGACTTCGAAGTCAACCCCATCAAAGCCCCTATTGGTGTAAGGTTCACGTAGACTACTATAGTGTTGTCGTCATTGACACTCTTTAAGTAACAAGCCGTGTTCGACCGTAAGACCCGTGTGTCAGTGTCCATGAAACGAGTCAATCCCTTATTCGATTCGTATCACAAGTCATGACCTCCGCTTCAAGCGGGACATCGGCACACTGATAAGTTAGGATTTTACGTAATTTTATTACCCATAAAAGCGCATTTCCGATCGTTATTTGCCAAAAAATTCCTTGAATATCCTACTTATGTTTAAATTTAATTTTTTTTGATAGATGTCCGGACAGATGAGATCGACAAAGGGAAAATAAGATCGCTTTTGGAACAACTCGAATCTTAGGGATCTTCTTGCAATTTCCAACATTACTCGGGGCAAATCTGCAATATGACCAGATTTGTTATTTTTTTTAAGAAGAATATCACGTGGAGAAACAAGGCAAGGAAGAGAATTTTGGTCCAAGAATTTCGCTAGAGAGAGGAGTAGTATTCAAATAAGGAAATACAAAGTCAAATATATGATCCTTTGCAGATTCGATATGCAAATCAGTATCTTTTAAGTCGGTGGATTCCTTTCTATTTAAGTGAGCTCAGCGAATAAAAAAGGGGAGGCGACCTACTGCGAATAAAAAGAGCATCGAAGGAGGTGAACTGCCAAGCATAACTGCGACCGAAAATAAGAGAGTTGCGACAAAAGACGATCGACGATTGCGAGGCGTTCCTTCCGTGATAAGCATATTATTTCTCTATTATTTTGACATTGAATATTTTGTGTTTTTATTTTATTAATATGTTAGCTTAGTTTCTTTTGTGATTAAGGCCATGATAGGCCGAATAATGACTACGTATTAATATTTTCTTATCCTATTTGATCGTGTGAATCGAGTCATGTGTTCATGTTTGCGCTTAATGCTTTTGTATGCCTGCTCAACATATGCATGTTTATTTGATTGGTTTATGAGACGGACAAAGTGATTAGACCGGTTAGAACAATAAACATCGAACATCACTACGTAAAACCGACCAGTGATGGAATTCGGTTTCGTATGTGTGGTTTCCGAATCCTTAAGCGCCGAAAGCGTTTAAGCTCAGGGAATTTCATAGAGATTTAATGCGTGCGTAGAAACTACAATCCTATAGACATATACGGGTTGGTTCTCTATCGCATAGGATCGCTATTGCGGGACAAACGAGTAGCGATTGTCTTAGGAAATTTTACCTTGACTGAGATTCATGATGGTTAGATAGGATAGAATTTATGAAGACGTAGGAATTATTTGTGCTGAACATGTGCCTTGGTCACTCGTCGTAAATTGATTTTTATCTCATCTATTTTATTTGCGTCTATTTTATTATTTGCGCTTTTATCTCGTTTAATTAAATCATTAAAACTATAAAAATTCTCTTG
The DNA here is from genome assembly GCA_027422505.1 of Craterostigma plantagineum. Lineage (NCBI taxonomy): Eukaryota > Viridiplantae > Streptophyta > Magnoliopsida > Lamiales > Linderniaceae > Craterostigma > Craterostigma plantagineum. The sequence continues at coordinate 2,349,347 of JAPQWV010000055.1, forward strand.
GTCTAAATTAGAATTAGGTTTAATATCTTAGAATTAATCAAGCTATCTTCGTGGATCGATACTCGGACTTCGTCCGTTTTATACTACTTGCACGACCTAGTACACTTGCTAGTATTTGAGCGTGTCAAGTTTTTGGCGCCGTTGCCGGGGATAGCTATATTATTAATTTTAGGATTTATTCTGAGTTTTAGTTTAGACGTTTTATTTCTCCTTTATTATTATTATTGTTACTATTATTTTTGCCAATTCGTTTACGCTTTCGTTTACGCTGAATTTTTATCTTTTCCAGATAATTCCTATTAGTGCATGACACGAAGCTCGAGGAACGTACCATTGCTATTTGACGCAGAGATTGAAGCGACGTGTCGGCGAAACAATCGAAATCAAAGACTGAGAATGGACAATCAAGAACACGAGGAAGAACAGATGGCTCCTCCACGGCCTACTTTACTAAGTCGAGCGCTCCCAGGAATTTTCGATGACAGCGACCCGATTGCCATCCCGCCAGGACCAAATAATCATTTTGAGATAAAACCCGTTACTATACAGATGGTGACGGGTTCAGCACAGTTTCATGGGCTTACAAACGAGGATGCAAATTCACATATTTTGAAATTCACTCAAATTTGCAGAACTATTAAGTATCCTGGCGTCCCCACAGAAGTGATAAAACTAACATTTTTTCCCTTTTCTTTGACAGGTAAGGCTTCTGAATGGTTCTCATCTTGCCACATGCATCTATCACTAGTTGGGAGCAATTAGTGGAGTGCTTTTTGGGCAAATATTACCCACTGTCACGGACCAGCGAAATTAGGAGCCATCTAGTAAACTTCAAACAAGAAGGTGGCGAATCTCTGAGCGATGCATGGAGCAGATACAAGAGCCTTCTGAGACAATGCCCGAACCACAGCATACCCCTGAGCATTCAGATGCAGTCATTCTTTTTAGGGCTGAGCACTCCAAATAAAAGAATCGTCGATGGCGGGTGCACACAAAATTTTATGGAGTTAGGCGACGAGGAAGCACTCCAAGCCATCGAGCGAATCGCAGCCTACCCAGCGAGATATACTGAGCATGATCTGGACGAAGAACGGCTGGGGTACATGAGATAAGTAGCTCGTTGGAGGCGCAGCTCGAAGCCATACATAAAAGGCTAGACCAGATACACTCCCAGGACCCTGAGACGGTTAATCACATCCACAATAGGCAAAGGAATGCATACTCCAACACATACGATCCGAACTGGAGAAACCATCCTAATTTGTCGTATGGCAACTCGCACTACTTGAAGCCTCCAGGAGTTCAGAATCAACAAATTTAGCCACCAACAAAGCAAAAGGCCGACTGGGAGATAGCCTTGGAGAAAATGGCGGCGGTTCAAGGCGATCAAAATCGCAAGCCGGAGGAGAGACTCCAGGATCTAGAAGGGAGAGTTCAGGAAGGTTTCCATGATATACGAGCTGCAATAAAGGACTTAACAATGCAAATGGGACAGCTCTCACATACAGTGTCAGATCGCAAATCAGGCACACTCCCAAGCGACACCGAAAAGAACCCTCGAGAGTACGTCAAGGCCATTAAGCTAAGGAGTGGGAAGACGCTAGAATCAACTCAGGAGGCTGAGGAAGTGGAGGAAGCAAAAGAGATGGAAAATGACGATGGGAGCAACATCACGGTCACTGACCCAGCTCATCACGGCCAAAGGAAGGACCAGCGAGCCGAAGAAGTCGAGGACGAGCCGAATCCTCTCGCGGTGGAAAAGAAGATTCCGAAGTATGCCAAATTTTTCAAGGAGTTGCTATCAAACCGGAACAAGCTAGAGCAATATGGCACGATAGCCCTTAACAAAGAATGCTCTGCGGTGCTACAAAGGAAGCTACCACCAAAGCTCAAAGATAGGGGGAGTTTTTCTATTCCTTGCTCTATTGGCTCATTATCATTTACTAATGTTCTTTGTGATTTAGGAGCAAGTATTAACTTATTACCTTTTTCACTTGTGAAAAAGCTAGGGATTGGTGAGCCAAAGCCTACATCTACGATCCTCCAACTAGCGGATAGATCGATTACATACCCAGGAGTATTGGAGGACGTGTTAGTGAAGGTTGGAGAGCACTACTTCCCAGCCGATTTCATGGTACTAGACATGGAAGAGGACACCGACATGCCTCTTATTTTAGGAAGACCGTTTCTGAATACGGCAAGAGCCCTTATTGATGTTGGTAATGGTAAGCTCGTTCTACAGGTTGGGGATGAGAAAGTTATATTTGATGTTTATAAAGCAATGAAACACCCTCCAGATGATGATTCTTGTTCCTTTATTGATAGTATTGACACATGTGCTCTAGAGTATTTTAAAACTTTCAGGAATAAGGAAAACTTGGAAGCATGCCTAGTCGGAGACGAGTCCGAGGAGATGACCGATACCGTAGCAAGCTTAGAAGCGAACCCACCTTATCGGAGGTCGGCCAAGCCAAAACTAGAGCGGCTCGATCGATCATTAGCCGCACAACCTCGACCGTCAATAGAGGACCCTTCTATTTTAGAACTTAAACCTTTACCTAGTCACCTCAAGTATGTTTCTCTGGGCGCTCTTGATACTCTACCCGTGATTATTTCTTCCACTTTGACAGATCTAATGGAAGAAAAGCTAGTGAGGGTGCTAAGAGAACACAAACGTGCATTCGCATGGAAGGTTACTGACATCAAGGGAGTAAGCCCGACCGTTTGCATGCACAAGATTTTGATGGAAGATTCTTACAAGCCGGTCGCACAACCACAGAGACGCCTAAACCCAGCGATGCAAGAAGTGGTGAAAAAGGGAGGTATGACCGTTATAAAGAATGCCTCTAATGAATTGATTTCCACGAGGACTGTTACGGGGTGGCGTGTATGCATAGATTATAGAAAATTGAATGATGCCACCCGTAAGGATCATTTCCCCCTCCCCTTTATTGATCAAATGTTAGAAAGACTAGCTGGACATGAGTTTTACTGCTTTTTAGATGGCTACTCAGGTTATAACCAGATTTCTATAGCGCCTGAGGATCAGGAAAAGACTACTTTTACTTGTCCTTATGGTACTTTTGCATATAGACGCATGCCATTTGGATTATGCAACGCACCGGCTACTTTTCAGAGATGCATGCTCGCTATTTTTTCATGACATAATTGGGAAATTTATGGAAATATTTATGGATGATTTTTCTGTATTTGGGTCTACATTTGATACATGTCTTGATAATTTAGCATCTGTTCTATCACGATGCGAAGATACTAACCTTGTCTTAAATTGGGAGAAGTGTCACTTTATGGTACAGGAAGGTATAGTTCTTGTAATACCCGGGTCCCGTGCGTAAGTTGGCCAATAAATTTGCATGCATATTATGTGTCTATATGATTTTATATCTAGTATTTATTTAATTTCGTGACTACATGATATCTAACATTATTTGGAACTTAGATATTGAGTTTGAGGAATTTTGAAACTAGGTTGTGTGAGTAAGATAATTTCGAAAGGTGATAATTAAGAAATTTAGGGTTTCTTTACGAAATATGTCGAGAGCATTATGGAGGTTTATTTAAAATGTTGATATGTTGTTTGAGTTTTATGAATGGTGAAAGGAAATCTCGATAGAGATGTCGAAATAAATTATTGTTAGGATGTAAGATATTGAGGTTCGTTTGTGACGTGAGTTTTATGAAGTTGAGGGTTTAGAAGTATATTGTTCATTTTATAAAAATAATGAATGTCGAAGTTTTTGTGTGATGAGATCTCGAGACTTTGGTTAATGATAGAATGGAAATGACGTTGAACCATGGCTAATATTAGTTAAGTGAGTAGGTAAATGTCAAAATCTATTACAAACTAATGCACAAAAATCTTAAAGGATAAATACAAAATTTAAAAACTAAAGTTAAGAAACAAACATTACTTTATGATAATTGACAAACCTTGAGATAAGTATGTCTCGTATTGAATTTTTGTAAAACATGGAATGAGTTCAAAAGAACAAACCATCGAAAGAAAAAAAAAAAGTTTGGAGAGGGGAAGGAGAACTCAAACGGTGTTACCAACTTAGTTTGGAAAGGTATAAAATTTTATTATAAGTTTATGTTTTATTACGGTTAATCATGTTCTATGTAGTAGTAGATACAAATGTTTCATGAGGTAAAATAATTATGAGGGTTTCTTTTATTATTAAAAAAAAAAACGGTTGGGTCTGTTTAATTTTAGTTCTTAAGTTCTTGATAGTTAGGATTTTGATCGAAAGATGTTGAGAGTTTAGGTAGTAAATAGTGTTTATGATTTGGGAAGAGTAGGGTTCGTTTAATGTCGAAGTGTTAGATGAGATAGAGCCGAGATTTAGATAAATGTCGTGATGGTTGTGTGATGTTGGTTCGAAAATTTTTATTAATGTCAAAGGAAATATCGAGTAAGATGTCGAGTGTTGGTGGAGTTGTGAATCTTGAATAAATGTCGAAATGTTAGTATAGGTAGGATGTTGAATTAAATGAAGATGTCGATATATTATGATAAGTGGAATAGTATAGAAGATGTCGACATTTTTGAGAAGTGGAAATCTCGAGTTATGATATAACATGGGATCTTGAGTGAAATAAGATGTCGACATGAGTGTTATGTATTTTGTGTAGTTGAAGATATCGAGTGGAATTTCGAAGAAGATGTCGAGTGCTTGTATAAGAGGAGTTCGATATTTGTTGTGTGGGATCTTGATATTTGTCTTGAAGATATCGAGTAGGAATTCGAAAGAAATGTCGACATGTTTGTGTAGGATTGTTTCGAGATTTTTGTGTGGGAGTTTGAGACAAGATGTCGATAAGTGTCTTGAATTTTTTTTAAATGTCGACATGTTATTGTTGTTTGAGGTGGGATCTTAAGTAAATGTCGACATGTTTTGAGAAGTTATAATCTCGATGGATATATATATATATATATATATATAAATATCGACATGGGTCATTTGAAGTTGATAAAGTCGAATGAGAATATTGAGTAGAATTTTTAAAATGTCGATATGTGGCTTTAGAATTTTTAAATGTCGAGATCTCTTCTATGTGAGACTTTTAAGTTTTAGAACTTTGTACTTATTCCTTAGTTAATGTATAAAACATCTAGAAGATAGAGACATTTACCTAATAATTTCTCTTCAATGCATATGTTACGTTAAGTTAAAAGATGTAAGGGTTTCTAGATGACAAAGACATTCACCTTAAGCATGTATTAGTTTTTTTTTAATTACTTTAAGGATTATCAAGAATTTCAAAACCCTAATCACACGTAACTTTTCATATTATAATTAAAAAGTCTTGGATTATTTTAATATTATTTTGAGGGGTCATTTGGGGTTTGTCGAACTCTTTAATTTAAGTTAAATTTGGAATTTTAAGGTTTCGAAATTATAAGTCGAAAATAGGGTTTTCAAATTTAACTAATTTCATGAAATTGTAACTAAATTAATGAATTATAATTTTATATGTTTTTGTAAATAGGATTCGAAGGTTAGCGATTTAACCGTGCAATAAGCTAAGGATACCAGGTAAGTGGGAATTTCACCTACAACACATAAATTGATTGATATGTGTATTACTACGTGACTAATTGCTTCGATGAATACGTGGTATGTGCATTATCTGTTATATGCGATTGTTTGGAATAATTATTGTTGCATTATTTATGTAGCATGATCATGTGCACGCACGAATTGATTTGGGTATTTTGAGGAATGAGCGTGCATTATATTACTCGAGTGGAAAGCGAGTTATATGTAATGGAGATAGATGAGAATATAGCTACTTCTACAAAGGCACCATGACGGGGGTAAAACCGTCGAGTATATTTACCTAAATTATTTAGGTATTGGGAAGGCACGTAGTATAACTATAGTGCCAGGAAAGTAATTTGATAGAGGGGCGACCTGGTGAATGATAAGATTGTAGATAAACCCTAATTTTATCCTAGCCAGTGTGGGCCACTATCGTATTTTATCCGTACTGGATTTGAGCTCATGATTTGATGGTGCGCTTAGTAGGTAGCTATGGGCCCTAATGAAGATGAGAAATAGATGAGTATAATGTAAAGTTAAGAGTATTAGAAAGCATTGGCGCGGATGCCTTTGCTATTTTGGACACGTGCATACATGCATATTTCCACTTACTGAGCTTTATAGCTCATCCCATGTTTTTAGGTGTTGTAGACGTAGCGAATCCGGTACGTAAATATTTAGATGACGAGGCTGGTCCTTCTGGAACTTCCAGTAACTTTTGAGGGTGGTGTGTACATGGATGCGACCTGTGTGGCGGGCGTTATGTTTAATTATGTGTGTTTTTGTAAAATACGTTTATATTGTATTGTAAAATAGTTGGGTGTGGTGTGCTTTGTAAAATCGAAAAATTCTAACGATGTTTCCTATGTAATATATTTTATATTTTATTTAGTCACGTAAGTTAGCGTAAGAAAGTAGTAGTAGATGGCGGGTCGTCACAGGTTGGTATCAGAGCTTCGGTTTGCAGTTTCTGTAGACTGTTCATGTACACACACTCAAAAGCGCGGAAGACAGCCTTAATTGTAAGTTATATGATATTATGAATTTCTTGCATTGCATAATTTATTGGCCTTAGGGACTGATAGGGTAAGAGAGACAATATGGTTAGAACTAGAGGAGAAGGCAGTGGAGGAAACAATCATGAAGGCGAAAATGTAAACCCGACTGACAATCGTGATTCGGCTATCCTTCAGCTTACTGAATTAGTACGTCAGCAGTCTCAACAGATTCGGGAATTGATTCAGCAGCAAAACTCTGAGGGGACAAGAAATAACGGAATTTCTCAGGCTGATAGGGTTGAAGCAGTGGGTGAAAGATTTCGTAAACTGAACCCACCGACTTTTGAGGATGCTATTGATCCAACATCTGCTGAAGATTGGCTCAGAATGTTAGAGAGTATGTTTCAATATAGCAGAATTCCTGAGAATGAGAAAGTTCTGTGTGCTGCATTTCTACTGCGAGGAAGTGCAGGGCATTGGTGGGACACTATTTTGGCGATCGAGGATGCAATCAACATGAGTTGGGAACGTTTCAAGGAACTGTTCCGAAATAAATACTTCACTGCACCTGTGCGAGCCCAACGCCTGAATGAGTTTATAAATCTCAAACAAGGGGCGATGACTGTGGCGGAATATATCAGAAAATTTGAACAACTGTCAAGGTTCGCGATACACATGGTGAGTACTGATGCTCTGAAGGTCGAACGATTCCTTGAGGGTTTAAAGCCGGAGTTGTATCGTGACGTTAATATGTCCGGATTACAAGGAGCCTCATATGCTCAAGTAGCTGAGCGGGCGATGGTGGCAGAACAAGCGGAGACACGAATTATTCGTGCTCAAGAGGCAAAGCGAAAGTTTGTGCAAGGAGCAAAGTGGAGTGGGGGTAATCAGAAACGACAGTTCTTTCCAAAAGGTGGGAAGCCAAATTTTCAGAATAGGCCTGGACCACCTCAGCAACAAAACCCTAATCAATGGAGACCCCCAGTCCCAATGCCAGCTTGCCCAAGATGTGGACGACATCATCCGGGTATCTGTTTTTCACAGAATTTTATCTGTTACAAATGCGGAAAGACGGGGCATTATGCAAGATCATGTTCAGAGAAGACACCAGGAAATCAAGCTATGGCTCAAGCGAAACCACCAACTGCGTCAGCACGTGTGTATACATTGACTGCGGAGGAAGCAAAAGCTAATCCGTCTGTGGTGGCAGGTATTATACTTATTCACAAACTTCCGACATGCATTTTAGTAGATTCAGGAGCTACGCATTCATTTGCATCCACTAAATATGTGACGAGACTCGGGATTACACCTACCCTATCTGATTGTGAATATAATGTGACTGTTCCACACGGAGTTGCGATGCGAACCAATCTGGTTTTACGGAATTCTCCGGTGTTAATTAACGGAAGAGAACTGTCGGTTGACTTAATAGTCATTCCAATGAATGATTATGAGGTGATACTTGGAATGGACTGGCTCTCGAAATACGGAGCTGTCATTGACTGTAATCGCAAGACAGTTACGTTTAAAACAGAAGAGAATTAGCCTTTCATTTTTGGGGACACAATCAAAGAAAAAAATGTTTCTAGAATTTCAGCGACAAAGGCACAAAGTTTGATCAAGGCGGGATGCAAAGCTTATCTAGTCTTCGCTGTGAAATCAGAGGAACGTTCATCTCCGAGATTAGAGAATGTATCAGTGGTTCGAGATTTTTCTGATGTATTTCCCGAAGATTTACCCGGATTACCACCAGATCGAGAAATTGAATTCACAATTGACTTAATACCGGGATCTGTTCCAATTTCTAAGACTCCCTATCGGTTAGCGCCAACTGAATTAAAAGAGTTAAGAGAACAGTTGGAAGATCTGTTACAGAAGGGATTTATCCAACCTAGTTTTTCTCCTTGGGGAGCGCCAGTTTTGTTCGTGCGAAAGAAGGATGGGTCGATGCGATTATGTATCGACTACAGGGAGCTGAACAAGATCACAATCAAGAACAAATATCCATTACCAAGAATAGATGATTTATTTGATCAACTTCAAGGCGCAACGGTGTTTTCAAAAATAGATTTACGATCGGGATATCATCAATTGAAGGTTCGAAAAGAAGACATTCCGAAGACGGCGTTTAGGACCAGATATGGACACTACGAATTTTTAGTTATGCCTTTTGGGGTGACTAATGCGCCAGCGGCATTTATGGATCTAATGAATCGAGTGTTCAAACAATTTTTGGACAAGTTTGTCATTGTGTTCATTGATGACATTCTTATCTACTCGAAAACGAAGGAGGAGCATGAGCAACATTTGAAGATAGTTCTCGAAATATTACGAGAAAATAAATTATATGCCAAGTTCAAGAAATGTGAGTTCTGGTTGAATCAAGTCGCATTTTTGGGCCATATTGTTTCTGGAGAAGGAATTTCTGTGGATCCTAGCAAAATTGAAGCTATCAACAATTGGCCTCAACCAACCAATGTCACAGAAATACGGAGTTTTCTTGGCTTAGCTGGATAGAAGTTTAAGGACTTCTCAAAGATTGCGTCATCACTGACGAAGCTAACAAGGAAGAATATTTCATTCCATTGGAGCGAAGAGTGCGAGCAAAGTTTTCAAGAATTAAAGAAGAGACTCACTTCAGCTCCAGTTCTTACAATATCATCAGGGACTGGAGGATTTTCAGTTTATAGCGATGCGTCAAGAAATGGTCTGGTATGTGTATTGATGCAACATGAAAAAGTAATTGCATATGCCTCTCGACAATTGAAGGAGTATGAAAAGAATTATCCGACTCGTGATTTGGAGCTCGCTGCTGTGGTTTTTGCTCTAAAAATTTGGAGGCATTACTTATATGGAGAACGATGCGAAATTTTTACAGATCACAAAAGCTTGAAATATTTCTTCACTCAGAAGGAATTAAATATGAGGCAAAGACGGTGGTTAGAACTTGTTAAAGATTACGATTGTGTAATTAGTTATCACCCAGGAAAAGCAAATGTGGTGGCTGATGCATTAAGCCGAAAAGCGGTAAGTGCGGAGTTACAACTTTTGGAAGTGGAGGTAGTGCAATTAGGGGAAGTCGAAGCAAAGTTAGCAGCATTAACTCTACAACCTACAATATTGGAACAAATCAAACAGGTGCAAGAAAATGATGAGTTATATCTGAAAATCAAAGACGCACAGACGAATCAAACTTCAACTGATTTCAAAATACAAGAAGACGGAAGTTTATATTACAAGGACCGTCTATATGTACCAGATGATGCGGAGATTCGAAGAATAGTAATGACAGAAGCACACGCGACGGCATATTCAGTACATCCAGGAGCTACAAAAATGTATCGAGACCTACGAATAAATTATTGGTGGCCGGGAATGAAAAGAGACATTGCGGCATTTGTAAGTCAATGTTTAATATGTCAACAAATAAAGGCGGAACATCAAAGACCGGCAGGGACATTACAGCCTTTGCCAATACCTGAGTGGAAGTGGGATCATATTACGATGGATTTCGTTATTGGCCTACCAAAGACTGTAAAAGGTTATGATGCTATTTGGGTTATAGTCGATCGATTGACTAAGTCTGCTCATTTTCTACCCATAAGCTCGATGTTTTCCCTGGAGCGATACGCAGAAATATATATACAAGAAATTGTTCGACTCCACGGGATTCCATTATCAATTATTTCGGATCGAGATTCACGGTTCTTGTCTAATTTTTGGAAGAGTCTGCAGAAAGCAATGGGGACTAAGTTGTCTTTCAGTACGGCTTATCATCCTCAGACTGATGGGCAGTCAGAACAAACTATCCAAACTTTGGAAGACATGTTACGAGCATGTGTTTTGGATTTTAAAGGAAACTGGAGCAAATATTTGCCACTGATCGAGTTTTCTTATAATAATAGTTATCATGAAACTATTGGGATGGCACCGTATGAAGCCTTGTATGGACGCAAATGTCGATCTCCCATACATTGGGATGAAGTTGGTGAACGTGCGATGTTAGGACCTGACATGGTTCAAGAGATGACTGAGGCAATCGCAAAAATACGAGAAAGAATGCAAACGGCTCAAAGTCGACAAAAGAGTTATGCAGACCAAAGACGCAGACCGTTGGAATTTGAAATAGATGACTGGGTATTTATCAAAGTATCTCCGATGAAAGGCGTGAAACGGTTTGGGCGAAAGGGTAAATTGAGCCCAAGATACATTGGACCTTTTAGAATAATTAAGAGAGTCGGTGAAGTAGCTTACCAACTGGAACTACCAGCCTCATTGGCACAAGTTCATGATATTTTTCATGTGTCGACATTGCGAAAATATGTCGCTGACCCTAATCATGTTTTGAGGAATGAATTTCTATACCAGCAGCTCAAGCCAGTAGAGATTTTAATGTATGAAGTGAAGAGACTTCGAAATAAAGAGATTCTGTTGGTAAAAGTGTTATGGCAGAATCAGTCAACTGAAGAAGCTACGTGGGAACGTGAAGATGATATGAGAAGTCGGTACCCAGAATTGTTTCAACCAATCTGATTTCGAGGGCGAAATCCTCTTTAAGGGGGGGAGAATGTAATACCCGGGTCCCGTGCGTAAGTTGGCCAATAAATTTGCATGCATATTATGTGTCTATATGATTTTAGATCTAGTATTTATTTAATTTCGTGACTACATGATATCTAACATTATTTGGAAATTAGATATTGAGTTTGAGGAATTTTGAAACTAGGTTGTGTGAGTAAGATAATTTCGAAAGGTGATAATTAAGAAATTAGGGTTTCTTTATGAAATATGTCGAGAGCTTTATGGAGGTTTATTTAAAATGTTGATATGTTGTTTGAGTTTTATGAATGGTGAAAGGAAATCTCGATAGAGATGTCGAAATAAATTATTGTTAGGATGTAAGATATTGAGGTTCGTTTGTGACGTGAGTTTTATGAAGTTGAGGGTTTAGAAGTATATTGTTCGAGTTTTATAAAAATAATCAATGTCGAAGTTTTTGTGTGATGAGATCTCGAGACTTTGGTTAATGATAGAATGGAAATGACGTTGAACCATGGCTAATATTAGTTAAGTGAGTAGGTAAATGTCAAAATCTATTACAAACTAATGCACAAAAATCTTAAAGGATAAATACAAAATTTAAAAACTAAAGTTAAGAAACAAACATTACTTTATGATAAATAACCTTGAGATAAGTATGTCTCGTATTGAATTTTTGTAAAACATGGAATGAGTTCAAAAGAACAAACCATCGAAAGAAAAAAAAAAAGTTTGGAGAGGGGAAGGAGAACTCAAACGGTGTTACCAACTTAGTTTGGAAAGGTATAAAATTTTATTATAAGTTTATGTTTTATTACGGTTAATCATGTTCTATGTAGTAGTAGATACAAAGGTTTCATGAGGTAAAATAATTATGAGGGTTTCTTTTATTATTTAAAAAAAAAACGGTTGGGTCTGTTTAATTTTAGTTCTTAAGTTCTTGATAGTTAGGATTTTGATCGAAAGATGTTGAGAGTTTAGGTAGTAAATAGTGTTTATGATTTGGGAAGAGTAGGGTTCGTTTAATGTCGAAGTGTTAGATGAGATAGAGCCGAGATTTAGATAAATGTCGTGATGGTTGTGTGATGTTGGTTCGAAAATTTTTATTAATGTCAAAGGAAATATCGAGTAAGATGTCGAGTGTTGGTGGAGTTGTGAATCTTGAATAAATGTCGAAATGTTAGTATAGGTAGGATGTTGAATTAAATGAAGATGTCGATATATTATGATAAGTGGAATAGTATAGAAGATGTCGACATTTTTGAGAAGTGGAAATCTCGAGTTATGATATAACATGGGATCTTGAGTGAAATAAGATGTCGACATGAGTGTTATGTATTTTGTGTAGTTGAAGATATCGAGTGGAATTTCGAAGAAGATGTCGAGTGCTTGTATAAGAGGAGTTCGATATTTGTTGTGTGGGATCTTGATATTTGTCTTGAAGATATCGAGTAGGAATTCGAAAGAAATGTCGACATGTGTGTGTAGGATTGTTTCGAGATTTTTGTGTGGGAGTTTGAGACAAGATGTCGATAAGTGTCTTTCGAATTTTTTTTAAATGTCGACATGTTATTGTTGTTTGAGGTGGGATCTTAAGTAAATGTCGACATGTTTTGAGAAGTTATAATCTCGATGGATATATATATATATATATATAAATATCGACATGGGTCATTTGAAGTTGATAAAGTCGAATGAGAATATCGAGTAGAATTTTTAAAATGTCGATATGTGGCTTTAGAATTTTAAATGTCGAGATCTCTTCTATGTGAGACTTTTAAGTTTTAGAACTTTGTACTTATTCCTTAGTTAATGTATAAAACATCTAGAAGATAGAGACATTTACCTAATAATTTCTCTTCAATGCATATGTTACGTTAAGTTAAAAGATGTAAGGGTTTCTAGATGACAAAGACATTCACCTTAAGCATGTATTAGTTTTTTTTAATTACTTTAAGGATTATCAAGAATTTCAAAACCCTAATCACACGTAACTTTTCATATTATAATTAAAAAGTCCTGGATTAATATTATTTTGAGGGGTCATTTGGGGTTTGTCGAACTCTTTAATTTAAGTTAAATTTGGAATTTTAAGGTTTCGAAATTATAAGTCGAAAATAGGTTTTCAAATTTAACTAATTTCATGAAATTGTAACTAAATTAATGAATTATAATTTTATATGTTTTTGTAAATAGGATTCGAAGGTTAGCGATTTAACCGTGCAATAAGCTAAGGATACCATGTAAGTGGGAATTTCACCTACAACACATAAATTGATTGATATGTGTATTGCTACGTGACTAATTGCTTCGATGAATACGTGGTATGTGCATTATCTGTTATATGCGATTGTTTGGAATAATTATTGTTGCATTATTTATGTAGCATGATCATGTGCACGCACGAATTGATTTGGGTATTTTGAGGAATGAGCGTGCATTATATTACTCGAGTGGAAAGCGAGTTATATGTAATGGAGATAGATGAGAATATAGCTACTTCTACAAAGGCACCATGACGGGGGTAAAACCGTCGAGTATATTTACCTAAATTATTTAGGTATTGGGAAGGCACGTAGTATAACTATAGTGCCAGGAAAGTAATTTGATAGAGGGGCGACCTGATGACTGATAAAATTGGAGATAAACCCTAATTTTATCCTAGCCAGTGTGGGCCACTATCGTATTTTATCCGTACTGGATTTGAGCTCATGATTTGATTGTGCGCTTAGTAGGTAGCTATGGGCCCTAATGAAGATGAGAAATAGATGAGTATAATGTAAAGTTAAGAGTATTAGAAAGCATTGGTGCGGATGCTTTTGCTATTTTGGACACGTGCATACATGCATATTTCCACTTACTGAGCTTTATAGCTCATCCCATGTTTTTATGTGTTGTAGACGTAGCGAATCCGGTACGTAAATATTTAGATGACGAGGCTGGTCCTTCTGGAACTTCCGGTAACTTTTGAGGGTGGTGTGTACATGGATGCGACCTGTGTGGCGGGCGTTATGTTTAATTATGTGTGCTTTTGTAAAATACGTTTATATTGTATGTAAAATCTGAACAATGTTTGTATTGTAAAATAGTTGGGTGTGGTGTGCTTTGTAAAGTCGAAAAATTCTAACGATGTTTCCTATGTAATATATTTTATATTTTATTTAGTCACGTAAGTTAGCGTAAGAAAATAGTAGTAGATGGCGGGTCGTCACAGTTCTCGGGCACAAGGTATCGCATAAAGGAATTGAGGTGGATCGAGCCAAGGTTGACGCGATTGAGCAGCTACCACCACCTACATCAGTGAAGGGGGTTCGAAGCTTTTTGCGACATGCAGGATTCTACCGACGCTTCATAAAGGATTTTTCAAAAATAGCTAAGCCATTATCTAATTTACTTGTTAAAGATGCTATTTTTAACTTCACTGATGATTGTTTGCAAGCTTTTCGAACTTTAAAGGAGAAACTCACCACCGCCCCAGTGATGGTCGCACCTGACTGGACACTCCCATTTATACTGATGTGCGATGCTAGCAATGGTGCGGTAGGTGCGGTTCTAGGACAACGCAAGGATAAGGTATTTCAGGTCATTTACTACGCTAGTAAAACTTTGGACGATGCCCAGAGGAATTATGCTACTACTGAGAAAGAGTTACTAGCCATGGTATTTGCAGTAGATAAATTTCATTCTTACCTAGTGTTGAATAAGGTAATCATCTACACTGATCATGCTGCACATAGATACTTATTTGCTAAGAAAGATGCTAAGCCTAGGTTGATTCGCTGGATTTTACTACTTCAAGAGTATGACTTAGAGATTCGTGATAAGAAAGGTGTTGAGAATGTGATAGCTGATCATTTATCTTGGTTAGATAATTTGCATGAGCAGGATAAAGAGCTACCTATTGACGAATGTTTTCCTGATGAACAATTATATGCTTTAATCGATACATCATTACCTTGGTACGCGGATTTTGCGAATTATGCTGCTACAGGTGAGATTCCCTCAGGCTTGAGTTTTCATCAGAAGAAGAAATTTCTCTCTGATGCGACACACTACCTTTGGGCCGATCCATTCCTATACAAGATCTGTTCTGATCAGGTAATCCGGCGATGTATATTCGCCGAAGAGGTGAGCTCGGTTTTATCTCATTGTCATGCGGGGTTGACGGGTGGACACCATGGACCCACTAGGACTGCATTTAAAGTATTACAATCGGGTTTGTTTTGGCCTACTTTGTTTAAGGATGCGCATGCTTATGTTACCTCATGTGATCGTTGTCAGCGTACGGGTGCTATGTCTCGAAAACATGAAATGCCTTTGAATATCATGTTAGAAATAGAGCTCTTTGATGTGTGGGGCATTGATTTTATGGGACCTTTTCCTAGCTCATGCTCAAATAAGTATATCTTGGTAGCAGTAGATTATGTGTCAAATGGGTAGAGGCAGAGGCATGTAGGACCAATGATGCACGCGTAGTCATTCGATTTCTTAAGAAGCATATGTTTACTCGTTTTGGTACACCTAGGGCAATAATTAGTGATAGCGGTACTCACTTCTGTAATAAGTTATTTGCTAATTTGTTGTCTAAGTATGGTGTGAAGCATAAATTGTCTACCCCATACCATCCTCAGACTAGTGGACATCTAGAAGTTTTGAATAGGGAGCTGAAGCAGATCTTGGAAAAGACGGTGAACGCCTCAAGGAAAGATTGGTCGTTGAAGCTAGATGACGCACTATGGGCGTACCGCACCGCATATAAAACTCCAATAGGGACTTCGCCGTTTCGTCTTGTTTTTGGAAAAGCATGCCATTTACCTGTAGAATTAGAACACCGTGCATATTGGGCTATTAAAAAGCTAAATTTTGATTTGTCTGAAGCAGGTAAAAATAGGTTGCTCCAGCTGAACGAGAGGGACGAGTTTCGTCAACAATCGTACGAGAATGCCAAATTATATAAGGAGCGAGCAAAGTAGTGGCATGACAAGAAGATCATAAAAAGGGAGTTCAAAGCCGGCGATCGCGTCTTGCTATTCAACTCAAGGCTACGTCTCTTTCCAGGGAAGCTAAAGAGTAAGTGGGTAGGCCCCTACATAGTACAGAAAGTGTTTCCATCTGGGGCCGTACAAATCCTTATCAATGGGAAGGACGAGCACACAGTTAATGGGCAGCGCTTGAAACTACGACGATGGGGAAATGGGCAAAGCGAACTTGGTATTCCTTGAAGAACCTAGTGCTACTAATATTCCTGCTTTACGTTGTTCTGTGCCTTTCAAGGACACCTCGTCTGGAGAGAATACCAAGCCACCCTGATCGTCTCGACAGTCGAGCTAACGACTTTAAAAACAGCGCTTCTTGGGAGGCAACCCAAGTATTATCGATGCATATATTATATTTAGTCCTATTATTCTAAGTATTATTTTTTGCTAATAAAACTCGCTTTCACGGTGCGCCTAGTCATGTTTGTTTCGCAGGCTCATAACTAGTTTGGGGATTGCCCGTTCGCGATGGTTGCTTGCTTACTGCGAATCAACAAAGTCTTCTACATCGATCGGCGTAAAATTCAGGGTAGTGTCACTTCTACTCTTTCTTTGCTTTTAATTTACACATTGAGGACAATGTGCTATTTAGTTTGGGGGTGGGATGTGATACATGCTAGATTTAATATGCTTACATATTTAGGTATCGATGTATTTCGGTCTTTTAGTGGGTATAACTGATGAAGTTTGCGATTTGAGCGTCATCTGTGGAATCTCCTGTCAATGATGAAAATTTTTAAAATTTTACCGTGTCTGGATATGATTCGATGAATTGGGTGTGATAGTCTCACATGTTGCATTGTTGTGATATTAGCATGATTATTTAGCTATATTGACTGCTTTAGGAGAGTATTGCGTATCATGAAGCACAAACCCAGTTATATATGTGAGTTTTTGAGCCTTAAGAGATGAATTCAGAGCAACTCATTATGCTCGGTGTTTATTCTTGTGTGACACGCATGGACTGAATATTTTCGAACTTACTCTGTTATGCATGTCAATGGTTACTATGTGGATTTTTGTGTGCGAAAATGAGAAGGGCACTAGGATTGAGTCATTGGCCTATATACTCCCCTACCTTATGTATTACCACTTAGTGAGCCCCGTTGAGCCTATTTGACTTATTTGTTGATTTGTGGCCCAGATATTTAGCCTAATTGCCTCAAATTTAGCCTATACGACCCAGTATCAATGTGTTAATATATCGATATCGTGAAAAGTGGCTTGTTGGTTGAGAAGGAGCTAATCGTCGATGCGTGTTAGTTATGAACTCGTTCTATGATATACATCTCTCGTCGTAATATTGCAGTGGACTAGAAACCTCTCCCTTCGATAAGACGTACAAAAAATAGATAGGAGGGGCTGGTTCCAAAAAAAAGAGAGAAAAAAAAGAAGCGAAAAAAAAAAAGAAAAGGCGAGCGAGAAGAGCTAAAAAAGGAAAAAGGACGAGTCGAATGAAAATAGGCACGGCGTTGGAAGAGGGAAATAAGTGGTTAGAAGAGCGATTCGATGAGTTACACGTTTGATACTTTTAACTCACTTTCCCATATGACGCACCCTTCAATACCCGAGCCCCATTACAACCCTTGATGAAAGACCCTTTGATTCGTGCATGACTTCTACTTTGTGACTATGATATGATATATTGGCAAGCATAGAGTAAATTCTTTTCATGTCGTGAATTGAGCGTCTTTATACAAATCCCTTTGAAAAAAAAAACTTTGAGCGACATGAGCGATCCTTGTGAGAGTTCTGGATTGATGCGTGGTATAATTATAGAAATGTCGTTCATGCTATGATAAGATTGCGACCTATTATCTCATGCCTCGTGTCTTGACTAGATCGTTCATTAGTTGATGATTATCTTGACTTTATATGCTATTACGTTTTCTGAGATTAAACAGGATTTTTCATTGACTGATTTTTTATAATCCTAACTTGATTTAGTTTTATTCCGCTTTTATGATCGAGGACGATCGAAGCTAGTTTGGGGGTTGTTGATAAGTTAGGATTTTACGTTATTTTATTACCCATAAAAGCGCATTTCCGATCGTTATTTGCCAAAAAAATTCCTTGAATATCCTACTTATGTTTAAATTTATTTTTTTTGATAGATGTCCGGACAGTTGAGATCGACAAAGGGAAAATAAGATCGCTTTTGGAACAATTTGAATCTTAGGGATCTTCTTGCAATTTCCAACATTACTCGGGGCAAATCTGCAATATGACCAGATTTCTTATTTTTTTTAAAAAGAATATCACGTGGAGAAACAAGGCAAGGAAGAGAATTTTGGTCCAAGAATTTCGCTAGAGAGAGGAGTAGTATTCAAATAAGGAAATACAAAGTCAAATATATGATCCTTTGCAGATTCGATATGCAAATCAGTATCTTTTAAGTCGGTGGATTCCTTTCTATTTAAGGGAGCTCAGCGAATAGAAAAAGGGGAGGCAGACCTACAGCGAATAAAAAGAGCATCGAAGGAGGTGAACTGCGAAGCATAACTGCGACCGAAAATAAGAGAGCTGCGACAAAAGACGATCGACGCTTGCGAGGCGTTCTTCCGTGATAAGCATATTATTTCTCTATTATTTTGACATTGAATATTTTGTGTTTATATTTTATTAATATGTTAGCTTAGTTTCTTTTGTGATTAAGGCCATGATAGGCCGAATAATGACTACGTATTAATATTTTCTTATCCTATTTGATCGTGTGAATCGAGTCATGTGTTCCATGTTTGCGCTTAATGCTTGTGTATGCCTGATCAACATATGCATGTTTATTTGATTGGTTTATGAGACGGACAAAGTGATTAGACCGGTTAGAACAATAAACATCGAACATCACTACGTAAAACCGACCAGAGATGGAATTCGGTTTCGTATGTGTGGTTTCCGAATCCTTAAGCGCCGAAAGCGTTTAAGCTCGGGGAATTTCATAGAGATTTAATGCGTGCGTAGAAACTACAATCCTATAGACATATACGGGTTGGTTCTCTATCGCATAGGATCGCTATTGCGGGACAAACGAGTAGCGATTGTCTAGGGAAATTTTCCCTTGACTGAGATTCATGATGGTTAGATAGGATGGAATTTATGAAGACGTAGGAATTATTTGTGCTGAACATGTGCCTTGGTCACTCGTCGTAAATTGATTTTTATCTCATCTATTTTATTTGCGTCTATTTTATTATTTGCGCTTTTATCTCGTTTAATTAAATCATTAAAACTATAAAAATTCTCTTGGTCTAAATTAGAATTAGGTTTAATTTCTTAGAATTAATCAAGCTATCTTCGTGGATCGATACTCGGACTTCGTCCGTTTTATACTACTTGCACGACCTAGTACACTTGCTAGTATTTGAGCGTGTCACACACGATAGGTCATCGACAAATAATCTGTGATCGGTTATCCAGCACCCAATTGGAGCCTCAGGCTTACAGACTTTTAATCTTCGAGGTTAAGAGTTCACTGGTGCCTTCCTCTTTCGTGATCATCGAGAACAGTGAATCCCATTTCGCATAGGCTCATAGCCTCGGAAAGGTGAATCTCATGTTGCATAGGCAGGAACCCTTTCTTAGAGTTGTCCATATTATATCGCTTCAGGACCTTCTCTAAGTAAAGGGCCTGGGAGAGTCCTACGATTCGCTCGATCTTTATAAAGGTGAATACCCAAGATGTACGTAGCTTCTCCCAAGTCTTTCATGGATAATTCAGTCGAAAGCCACGCATTCACCATCGAGAGCATTCCATCATTTTCTATCAAAAGGATGTCGTCCGCGTACAATACGAGGAAAGCTACTTTGCTCCCACTACTTTTCTTGTAAACGCTGTTGGGGTGGGCCCGATTAATCGACGCTGGCCCCCGAACAGCACAACGTGGTTATAAAGGAAGCACGGTTTGTGCCGAGCGGCGTAGGGTGGCGAATTTTCTATTTTTAATATCTAAATTCAACCTTACGCCATTCAGCTTCTCCCGAGGGTCTAAGATATTGCCCTAAGCCTCGGGAGATCACGGTTAATTCGAATTATCAAAATTCGAATTTATTTCCAATTTATTTGAATTAATAATTTAGATCCAAATTAATCGAACAAAGCGACAACCAGTCGTTTTTCGATTATTTGGAGACCGAAATGATTTTTGATCAATACCAAATTTTCCAGAATAATTCTACACTTCCTAAAGTTCGCAACGATAGGTCTTTCGAATTATTCCGATGTCGTTTGGTATTTTTCACAAAATCAAATCTGTGGTTCGAAATTATTAATTCTATTAAGCGACAGTCTGCCGTCTATTAACTATTTGACGACTGAAAAGATTTCCGATAGATACCAAATTCTCCAGAATAATTTTACACTTCCCGACGTTTCCAACGAGGGGTCTTGCGAATTATTCCGATATCGTTTGGTATTTTTCGTAAATCAAAACGTTAGGGTTCGAGGTATACCTTCGGTGAACGAGATTTCTTCTGTCGTCGCCTCGGATAGACGTGGCTACACCTCGTCTGGATCCCGGGGCCTCTGGGCTAGATCGTCACGCTGGAATGACTTTGAATAAACTTCCGAGACTGCTCCCGATAGCTAGCGCAGTTCGGTTCGGGCGTCGGGACTCGTCAAACGAACCCTTCAGTTTTACGTGGCTTGAGAAGTTCTACAAATTCTACTTCTTTTTCTCTACTATTTTTTTATTTGTGCAATGAAGGAAAAATTTCCATCACTCCATCTTGCATCTCACGTTTTGTGCTCTTTTATGGTATTTTTTTTTTAATTGTGACAAACAAGTGTCAAATTAGACACTTGTTAATGACTCACACCATGAGTCATTTATTCTACACATCCCACGTTGGGATGTGTAGATTTTTCTATTTTTTTATTTATTTTGATAATTTCCTTTTGGCCCTTAAGGTTTCTAAATTCTCAATTTAGTCACTCAATTTTAAATAATAAATATTTTAATTATAATTGAGCCCACATAGTTAATTAATTAAGCACTTACGACAATCTCAAGTCCTAAATATTTCCGTGACTGTCACTGGAATTTAACTAAGTCGTCGACACCTCATATCAACTATGCCACTACCTCAACGAATCTCATTTGTTAGGTTCCACATAAAAGCCCGCCGTTTTCGTTCAAGTTCATTACCATTTTTAAGCGCGACTCTCTAGGTCCGTCTCAACTGGCATGGGAGGAATCCACGAGTCCCGGTATTCGCCTAGCCAATCCCACGGTACCGATCCCAGTTGAGAACGAATTTTGATCTAATCGAAATTCGGGCGAACCGACTATAGTGTATACATTTAAATACTCCTTATGCCTTTCACTTGCGTCCCGGTTAGGTGAGAGCCATGCAAATGTCAAACTCAACCTAATACTATGTTATAATCGAGACCGATCCGATTATTTAAACTCCGCTCTGTATCTAATACAAGCAAGTTTTCCAAGCTTCGGCCGAAGGCTTTATAATCGTGCTCTCCGATTACCTCATAGGACATTAACCTATACGGATATAGGCAGTGAATCCCGATAGCAGTCAAAGCCCGGTAATCACCTCCGTAAAGTCGGTTGCGTTTCGTTGCTGACCCGTGTCTCTTTTATGAACACTTGCGAGCCTAGCCAACTAGCGACAAATCGAAATTGCGAAAGCAACTCCGTCAATGACCCTATCGGTCTGAGGCTGCTATAGTCATTCGTTCAATCATTGACAACATCCTAGCCATGTGATTGAGATGAATACGATCCGAATGTCCGAATACGCAATCTCTCCAATCACCAATATCTCCATTACGACCCACAACCTCTCAGGTAATCGGTGACACTACCGATACTATGTGGTCGTCAATGGATAAGTCATATTCGGATATCTAGTCACCCACCTAGAATCCTTAGACTTACGGACTTTTTATTTAATGTTGAGATTAAGGACCATCCGGTGTCTCCTCTCTCGTCCCACGAGAATCAGACGTCCAACTCAAACATTTGGGTGTTATTTATTTATCGCACTACCAGATGCCAAGTAGACTTTAAATTCGATAAATAAATAATAATGTCTTTATTATAATGAAAATATATATTCATTAATTTATTTGACGGTATATACAATAAACCTGTCGTACAACCTATACATCATCGTGCGCACTTTACTATTCCTAGTCCTCGTATGGCACACTCCCTAACAGCCTCCCACTAGCACTTGAATGCCATGCGATGCACCTAATGCCAGTCGCAATGGTATCGTAGCCCCATCTTGTCCAGATGCTGTTCCATAACTGCTTGGGACAAGGGCTTCGTGACAGGTCCGCCATGTTTTCTCCAGTGGCGATTTTCTGCACGGCAACCATCCCGTTTTCAACGAACTCACGTAATACGTGATATTTTCTCTCAATATGTTTGGACTTGCTATGAGATCGTGGTTCCTTTGCTTGCACGACTACACCGCTATTATCTAACCAAAGTGTTAGCGGTCTGTCAGCAACTGGTACCACAGTAAGTTCCTCCAAGAACTTTTTCATCCAAACAGCTTCTTTAGCTGCCTCTGAGGCTGCTATGTATTCTGCCTCGCACGTGGAATCGGTAGTTGTGCTTTGCTTTGAGCTTCTCCAAGACACTGCCCCACCGTTGTGAACGAATACAAAACCTGAAGTAGATTTTTGGTCATCCACGTCCGACTGGAAGTCCGAATCGGTATAACCAACTACTTCTAGTCCCGCTCCTCCATAAACCAGCGTTAAGTCTTTAGTCCGTCTAAGGTATTTAAAGATATTCTTAACAGCTGTCCAATGTTCTTCCCCTGGGTTTGCCTGAAACCGACTGACAACGCTCACAGCGTAAGCAATGTCCGGGCGTGTACACAACATTGCATACATCAGACTACCCACTGCAGACGCATAGGGTATTCCACTCATCCGTCGTCTGTCTTCCTCACTTTGAGGTGACATTGACTTCGAGAAATGGATCCCATGTCGCATTGGTAAGAACCCTGTTTTAGAGTCATCCATTTTGAATTTCTTCAGGATTTTCTCTAAGTAAAGGGCCTGAGATAAGCCGATCGTATGGTTCGCTTGATCCCTGAACAAGCGAATACCAAGGATATACGTCGCTTCTCCCAGGTCTTTCATGGAGAATTCGGTTGAAAGCCATGCTTTCACCGTTGAGAGCATCCCGATGTCGTTTCCTATCAAAAGGATATCATCCACGTACAATACAAGGAACGACACCATACTCCCACTGCTCTTTCTGTAGACACATGGCTCATCTACGTTTTTCATGAATCCAAAGTTCCGAACTGCTTCATCAAAACGTAGATTCCAGCTGCGAGAGGCCTGTAGTCCGTAAATTGACCGATTCAGTTTGCACACTTTGTGAGCATCTGCATGCGACTCAAAACCTTTTGGCTGCTCCATATAGATCTCCTCCTTGAGGAAGCCATTAAGGAACGCCGTTTTGACGTCCATCTGCCAAATCTCATAATCATAGTGCGCAGCTATTGCTAGCATTATTCGGATGGACTTGATCATGGCTACAGGCGAGAAAGTCTCCTCATAGTCAACTCCCTCTTTTTGGTTATAGCCCTTGGCAACCAATCTGGCCTTGTACGTCTCAACTTGTCCGTCAGATCCAATCTTTCCCTTGTAAATCCATTTACAACCGATTGGTCTAAAACCACTCGGTAGGTCTACAAGAGTCCAGACTTTGTTAGAGTACATTGAGTCCATCTCAGCTCGCATAGCTTCAATCCATCTCGTTGAGTCAATATCGAATATAGCTTGATCGAAAGTAGCGGGATCTTCTCTTAGAAGTCCCCTAGTCGCAACATAACCTTGTTCGACATGTGACATGCCATACCGTTGTGGTTGGCGAGGCACCCTTTCAGATCGTCGCTTGAGTGGTTCGCTCTGACCATCCGAATCCTGTGTGGCGTTCGGTCAACTGCTCCTCGAGAGTGACCTCACGGCCAATGCCGAAATCTCGAATGAACTCTTCCTCGAGAAAATGTGCATGTAGGCCAACAACGATCCTTTGATCATCGTGAAAATAGAATAGGTACCCCATAGAATCTTCGGGGTAACCTATGAAACATCCTTTTATATATCTAGACTCCAATTTGTCTGTTTTCAGCTTTTTCACATAGGCGGGGCAACCCCAAATCCTAATATGTGATAAGCTGGGTAAACGACCAGTCCATATCTCATACGGAATGCCGTACAGACTTTGAGGGACATCGGTTAATGGTATATGCCGCTGTCAAAAGCGCGTATCCCCACAATGACATTGGTAAATCTGTAAAGCTTAACATAGAACGAACCATATCTAGTAAAGTTCGGTTTCTACGTTCGGCCACGCCATTCAACTGTGGCGTGCCGGGCGGAGTCATCTGTGATATTATACCATTCTCCTTCAAGAACTGGTCAAACTCCACACTCATGTACTCGCCACTTCGATCCGATCGAATGACTTTAATGAATTTCGAAGTTTGGTTTTTCACCAACGCCTTATACTCCTTGAACCTTTCAAGAGCATCAGCTTTATACCTCATCAGATACACTAGTCCGTAACGACTGTGATCATCCGTAAAGGTAATAAAATAGTGGAAGTCACCACGAGCCTTCACATTGAATGGCCCGCAAACGTCCGTGTGAATTAAACCGAGAATTTCCGTGGCTCTGTTAAATGTCCCGGTGAGGGGTGATCGGGTCATTTTACCTTTGAGGCATGACTCACAAGTCGGATAGGGATCTGATCCCAACGGTGTCAATATCCCGTTTTTCTCCAACTCTTGGATCTTACGTTCTCCAGCATGACCTAATCGAAGATGTCACAAGTATCGCGCATTTATTCCTATTTGTGACAGTTCACAGATACATCGTTCTGGGTATTTAAATAGTACAAACCATTAAATAGTGTCGCGCTGCCAACATTTTTATTTCTATACATAATGTGGCATGTATTATTATTAAAACTAAATACATAACCATTCCTGCTCAAAACAGGAACGGAGACGATGTTCTTAAATCCCCTCGGGAGTACAAGACAATCGTACAAACGCAACACATGCCCAGGAGATAATACAAGAGATCTTAATCAGATGTGGCTTGCCGAGATACTATCCCCGCTTCCCACTCTGACCTCGATCTCACGCTCCCCAAGCACTCTACTTGGTCCCAGACCCTGCGTGGAAACACAAATGTGAGTAGTAGCCCTCGAATCCAATATGCAGGAAGTAGAGTATACAGATGAAGAACAAACTGTTTCTAAAACATTTAGTTCCATACCTGACGCAGCCTGCTCACCCTTGAGCTTCGAACAGTCCCGCTTCCAGTGGCCCAGCGCACCGCAATGCAGACACCTATCCATCGGCTTTACACCGGTTTGCTTCGATTTCCTAGAAGATGGTTTCTTCTTGGAAACCTTCCCTGTTGGCTTGAGCTTGTTGCCCTTCTTGTTTTTGCCTTTCTGAGGCTTCGAAGAAGTGGCGCAAGTGCAGTATGCTTTGCCCTCTTCATCTGACCTTGTGCCGTTGCTAACTGATTCATCAGTTCGGGAAGCAACAGCGTCATACCGTTCAGATGATAGTTCACAATGAATGCATTGGAGGACGGAGACAGGGACTGCAAGATGAGATCATTTCGTAATTCACGATCAAATCGAAAATTGAGAGTCTCCAACCTCTCGATCATGGTGATCATGTTCATAATATGCTCGCCATCATTCTCACCCTCAGACATCCTCGATCGGAAGAGCTGCGACAAAGTCGCATAGCGAGCTGTCCTCCTAGACTTCTCACCGTAAAGCTCTTTCAAATGTTGAACCATCACCCGAGCATCAGCCATACTTTCGTGGCTACGCTGCAGTGCGTTACTCATCGATCCGAGGACATGGGCCTTTACGAGCTTCTCGTCACGCAGTCGCTTGCCATAAGCGGCACGAGCCTGCTCGGATGCCCGCGCCCCTGGGGCTGGCGGCATTTCGGAGTCAAGGATATAAACTAGGTTCTCAATCTCGAGGAAAATCCTCAAGTTGCGAAGCCAGTCTGAATAGTGGCCCAGTCAACCTATTCTCCTTGAGCAGTACATTTAAAGCGGTCGACATAATTTCACAAAGAGAGAAAATGCTGCAGAAAATTAAAAGGCATATTAAGTCAATTGTATAGGTTATCAAACGCGAACAAGGACTTTCTATTCCGTTTGACTCCCACTATCTTTTCATAAACTCCATTCTCCCTACGGATGTTTTGGAAGTTTCGTTGATAACTTCGATAGTGGAGTTGATGTCCCCGTGAACGAATGCAAACCTCAACCTCTGTCGTTTTATTGGTTTGCAGCGGCCCACGAAGTCATGCTCCGCACGAATCCGACCTTGTCGAATGTCTCAACTATCTTTGTCTCAGTCAGGGACCCCCGGCGGCAAATCCGAAACAAGCGGTATGACGGTCTAAGTGCGACCTATCAACTTTGCTCAAAACTGCACACTTGAACCGTACATTTTACCGCACAGTGTGGTCTTGGCGAGCGGCACAAATGCACCCGAGCAAGCTGAAACAAAAGCAAATGCAAGGCGCCGGCATACCCGAAACCAAACCTTGCATTTAGGTTTTGTAACAACTAAACCCGAGCTTGATAGAAGACAGGGCATACAATCCCTTTACTCACTTAGTATTCGTACGGGAGATTTTTGTAACTCATAGCATATTAAAATTAAGCACGAGCACGTAAATGCATTACATAAATTCCAAACCCTAGTAAGGCAATTTAAATGGACAAATATGCGGGCTATTTCTAGACTGGTCCTATTACATAGGTTGTAAAACGACCGGGGTCTTCGATCTTCAAACGTCTAGTCATTGACACGATGGTCGACGAACCCTCCAACCTCGCCTTGCATCGAACGACCGTCATTTATTTAACTTATCTAATAAAGCGATAAAATACAATACGGGGGGAATTATTTCCCAAACAACCCATAATCCATGTACATACCGGGGGCGGCAAACGACCCCTAAACAAATAACCCGGTTAAAACCTAAGCCCGCATAAATATCCCACTTAAACATGCAACACAGAATTTTGACGCCGGGTGCCCGACCGACGTCACGAGCGATGATAATCTCCAAACTACATCAACCGTTCGTTCGCCACATCGGCTTTCGAGGCCTTCGGTCGAACCATTCATGAGCCTTGGCTCTGATACCACTGTTGGGGTGGGTCCGATTAATCGACGCTGGCCCCCGAACAGCACAACGTGGCTTTAGCAGAAGCACGGTTTGTGCCGAGCGGCGTAGGGTGGCGAATTTTTGATTTTTAATATCTAAATTCAACCTTACGCCATTCAGCTTCTCCCAAGGGTCTAAGATATTGCCCTAAGCCTCGGGAGATCACGGTTAACTCGAATTATCAAAATTCGAATTTATTTCCAATTTATTTGAATTAATAATTTAGATCCAAATTAATCGAACAAAGCGACAACAAGTCGTTTTTCGATTATTTGGAGACCGAAATGATTTTTGATCAATACCAAATTTTGCAGAATAATTCTACACTTCCTAACGTTCGCAACGATAGGTCTTTCGAATTATTCCGATGTCGTTTGGTATTTTTCACAAAATCAAATCTGTGGTTCGAAATTATTAATTCTATAAAGCGATAGTCTGCCGTCTATTAACTATTTGACGACTGAAACGATTTCTGATCGATACGAAATTCTCCAGAATAATTGTACACTTCCCGACGTTTCCAACGAGGGGCCTTGCAAATTATTCCTATATCGTTTGGTATTTTTCGTAAATCAAATCGTTAGGGTTCGAGGTATACCTTCGGTGAACGAGATTTCTTCTGTCGTCGCCTCGGATAGACATGGCTACACCTCGTCTGGATCCCGGGGACTCCGGGCTAGATCGTCACGCTGGTATGACTTTGAATAAACCTCCGAGACTGCTCCCGATGGCTAGTGCAGTTCGGTTCGGGCGTCGGGACTCGTCAAACGAACCCTTCGGTTTTACGTGGCTTGAGAAGTTCTACAAATTCTACTTCTTTTTCTCTATTATTTTTTTTATTTGTGCAATGAAGGAAAAATTTCCATCACTCCATCTTGCATCTCACGTTTTGTGCTCTTTTATGGAATTTTTTTTTTTAATTGTGACAAACAAGTGTCAAATTAGACACTTGTTAATGACTCACACCATGAGTCATTTATTCTACACATCCCACGTTGGGATGTGTAGATTTTTCTTTTTTTTTTATTTATTTTGATAATTTCCTTTTGGTCCTTAAGGTTTCTAAATTCTCAATTTAGTCCCTCAATTTTAAATAATAAAATAATCAAATCCAATCTAATTATTTTAATTATAATTGAGCCCACTTAGTTAATTAATTAAGCACTTAAGACAATCTCAAGTCCTAATTATTTCCGTGACTGTCACTGGAATTTCACTAAGTCGTCGACACCTCCTATCAACTATACCACTACCTCAACGAATCTCATTCGTTAGGTTCCACATAAAAGCCCGCCGTTTTCGTTCAAGTTCATTACCATTTTTAAGCGCGACTCTCTAGGTCCGTCTCAACTGGCATGGGAGGAATCCACGAGTTCCGGTATTCTCCTAGCCAATCCCACGGTACCGGACAGATCCCAGTTGAGAACGAATTTTGATCTAATCAAAATTCGGGCGAACCGACTATAGTGTATACATTTGAATACTCCTTATGCCTTTCACTTGCATCCCGGTTAGGTGAGAGGCATGCAAATGTCAAACTCACCAACCTAACACTATGTTATAATCGAGACCGATCCGATTATTTAAACTCCGCTCTGTATCTAATACAAGCAAGTTTCCAAGCTTCGGCCGAAGGCTTTATAATCATCGCTCTCCGATTACCTCATAGGACATTAACCTATACGGATATAGATAGTGAATCCCGATAGCAATCAAAGCCCGGTAATTACCTCCGTAAAGTCGGTTGCGTTTCGTTGCTGGCCCGTGTCTCTTTTATGAACACTTGCGTGCCTAGCCAACTAGCGACAAACCGAAATCGTGAAAGCAAATCCTCAATGACCCTATCGGTCTGAGGCTGCTATAGTCATTCGTTCAATCATTGACAACATCCTAGACATGTGATTGAGACGAATACGAGCCGAATGTCCGAATACGCAATCTCTCCGATCACCAATATCTCCATTACGACTCACAACCTCTCAGGTAATCGGTGACACTACCGATACTATGTTGTCGTCAATGGATAAGTCATATTCGGATATCTAGTCACCCACCTAGAATCCTTAGACTTACGGACTTTTTATTTAATGTTGAGATTAAGGACCATCCGATGTCTCCTCTCTCGTCCCACGAGAATCAGACGTCCAACTCAAACATTTGGGTGTTATTTATTTATCGCACTACCGGATGCCAAGTAGACTTTAAATTCGATAAATAAATAATAATGACTTTATTATAATGAAAATATTCATAAATTTATTTGACGGTATATACAATAAACCTGTCTTACAACCTATACATCATCGTGCGCCCTTTACTATTCCTAGTCCTCGTATGGCATTCTGAGGGCACACTCCCTAACAGACGTAAGGTTCGTCATCATTCTTCAAGAATCAGTGGCCCTTGACCACTTCATCGAGCCGAAGATTCAAGCTTCTGGAGGCTTGTTTAAGTCCATAAATGGACTTGTTCAATGTGCACACCTTATGAGCATCTCCTTGCGATGTAAAACCCTTGGGCTGCTCCATATATATTTCCTCCTTGAGGTATCCATTTAGGAACGCATTTTTTCACATCCATCTATCAGATCTCATAGTCATAGTACGCAGCTATCGCAAGCAATGTTGGAATGGACTTCATCATAGCGACAGGCAAAAAGGCCTCCTCATAGTTAATGCCCCTTTTTTTTACTGTACCCTTTCGCTACAATCCTAACATTGTATGTGTCAACCAATCCGTCAGATCCAATCTTTCTCTTGTAGATCCATTTACACCCAATGGGTCTAAAACCATCTGGGAGGTCTACTAGAGTCCATACTTGATTTTCGTGTATAGAATCCATTTCGGCTTGCATAGCTATAAGTCATTTCTTCGAATCTCGATTCCTGATTGCCTAGTCATAGGTAGTGGGATCGTCTCCGACGTTCCCTTCCATCGCAGCAACCTCGTGCTTGATGTGGACCATCTCGTATCTCTCAGGCTGGCGAGATACTCTACCCGACCTGCACAACTCAGGTTGCGTCTCGGACTACTCTACGGTGTCATCTGACACTGGAGTCTGTGAAAGCGCTTCTGACGACTCTCCAAGAGTTACTTCGCGACCCGCTCCACCTTCTCGAACGAACTCTTCTTCGAGAAAGTGAGCTTGAAGGGCTACAATGATTCTCTGATCATCGTGGAAGTAAAACTGGTATCCCATGGAATCATCAGGATACCCGACAAAACGTCCTTTTACAGCCTTCGATTCCAGTTTATCTGTCTTATGCTTTTTCACAAATGCGGAGCAACCCCAAAACGTCCGTTGGCTCGGCGCCTTTGAACACGTTCTTCTTGGCCTTGCCTTTCGAAATTCGTCCGTTGGGCTTAGTGGGCTTGTCCGACTTTTTCTTTCTGCTCGACCCTCGAGTCTTATCATTCGCGACAATAACAACTTCCTTTCCTTTCACCTTCTTCATCTGAGTTTGCACCGCCGACAACTGGTTCATCAACTCAGTCACCTTATTCAGATTAAAGTTCACAATGAACGAATTGAAGAAAGGTGGGAGCGACTGGAGTATCGGATCGTTCTGGAGCTCATTATCCATGATAAAGTCCAGTGCCTCGAGTCTTTCAATCCAATCGATCATCTTGAGCACATGCTCTCCGACGTCACTACCCTCAGCCATTTTGCAATGAAACAGTTGCTCCGCAAGGGAATAGCGAGCACTCCTGGAATATTCGCCAAAAAGCTCTTTCAAATGAAGCAAAGTGACGCCCAATTCCATTTCCGAGTGAGTGCGCTGCAACTCATTACTCATGGAAAGAAGTATATAGCCCTTGACCTTTGGCTCGTCAATCTGCCACTTGGCATGCACAGCCCGATTTTCGTCACTATCATCAGCCCCTGAGACTTGTGGTACGGGGGAATCGAGGACAAAAATTAACGAATTCATATCTAGATCCTCAGGTTACGGAGCCAGTCCACGTAATTTGGTCCCACCAAACAATTTCTCTCAACCAGCATAGTAATAATGTTTGTCATCACAGTAAATAGAAAGAAACGTAAAGCTGTAGAAAATAAAGATCTAATTAGGTTTATCTTATCATTTATCAAGCGCAAACAAGAACTTTTCGTTTTCGTTTGACTCCCACTATTTTTCTCGAAAACACAATCCTCCCGAGAAGAATTCGAAAACCTCATTGAAAGTTTCATAATGGAATTGATGTTCCCGACTCAACTAGATTCGCCTCAGCCTTTAACGCAATATTTGGCTCATCTAATCTTATCGAAGTCACGTCAAACGTGAACTTATCCAATAAGAGTTTCAACTATCTTTGTCTCAGCCACTGACCCTCACGGCTAACCCTGCTTATTGGGTATAACTGCGTAAGTGTGACCAATCAACTTATGCTCAAATCGCACAGAATGTACCGCCCCTTGCTGCCATACGCTTCGTGGGGGGAAGGGCAACTGGTATGACGAGCGTCGTCCAAGACGCACCCGAGGCGCTAACACTGGTGCAGGATATACTACGCCAACTTACTCGGAACAAATCGCAAAACTCCCCAACGCTAGACATGTCGAGCATGATAGAAGACAGGAATCCAACTGCTTTACACTTAGTACTTATCAAATGGGAGAATAAACCATCTCACATAAGAGCACATTGAACATGCATATCATTTCAAAAACCAACACGCACGTAGGTGGAAAATTAACCCTAGGAAAATAAACTACAAGACAACACAAGCGGGTTATTTCTAGTCTATCCCTATTACATGCGTATTTAAAAAACCTCAGGTCGTCACACGGATCTTGAAGTCGTCAAACGTCCTTCGTAATCGAACGGCCTCAAAGTCACCGAACGTCCACCACCATGTCACTGCTGGGGGGTTGTCAACCATCAAATGGGCCCTCGTGTTCGCATATATGTTAATCTAATAAAACAGTTAATTAAAACACGGGGGGATCATAAGTCCCGAACAACCCGTATAAAACAAATACAACCCGGGGGGATGTAACCCTTAACTAATAACCCGAAAACCAAATTCCTAAACCCACAAGTGCGCCCCCTATGCCAAAAGCAAGAGAAACCCCATCCCTCTCTTTCCTTTTTTCGCCCTAAATCACATTCATAACGAGCACATTGACAATTACATGATTTTAAAAAGAAATGGAAATTGGGCCTTAAACGGGCCAAGCCCATTAAAAAGCCCGTTAAGGCTTTGAGCTTGAAGCCCTAACGCAGCTGCCGCGACTCAAATCACTCAGCCGTCAAAACACGCTGTAGAGCAACGTGCGATTTCAGCCCGCGCAGAATTGCCGCGGTTGATCTGTTGCCTTTGCTGCCGCTCGGTGTAGCAGCACCACCTTGGAACGGCGCCGGAGCCACCATGGCCGGTGCCGGACCTAGAGGTCACGACTGATCGGGCCTCTTCAGAGCAACCCGATGGTACGAGCATGCAGCCACGGCCGGATTGTGCCGCCTCCCATAGCTGCCCGCGTTCCAGTCATGTCGATGGCTGCCTCGTTGGCCACGCTGCACGAGGTGGTGGTCGTGGATGGCAAACGATGCATCAATCAGCCCCACGATGGTAAAACCACGTTGGCTTTCGATTGTCTCCCACACGCCTCGTTTCAATTTAAACATATTATAACTATGATCACGAGCACCCGCTCTGATACCACTGTTCGGTTACCCGGTGTCTCCTGAAGATGCCACGCCCCCGGGTACAGTGCGGAACAAAAATTTTCCGAGTTTCCCGATTGCCCTCGTTGCTCGGATCAGAATAGTAACACATAGATACGTAATAGGGCAGGTCAAACCCGTAGAAAATTACCAGTTGAAGCGAGTGGCAGCTCCTCGTCCTTCTCTTCAAGACTTCGTGGATGGTGGTGGATGGCACTAGATCGCACGCCGACCTCACAGTGTACCACGGAATCAGTTCTCTAAAGATGACTAGAGAGAACCGAGCCGTCGCGTGGGAGAGAAGTGTGTGCGTTCGGTGTGTGTGTTTTTTGCCTTGTGTTGATTTCGAAAATCACTTCTTCACTCCTTATGGAGCACGAAATTTAGCCTATTTAAAGGCTTAGATTTCCATTGCTAAGACAATAAAGTGTGAGAGGTTCTTGCCTAATCTTACTCTGTTTTGAATTCCAAATCCAAACTTAAGTAAACTTGCTATTATTAGAAAATCAACTTAAATACCAAGTCAAACTAAGTACATTTAAATATGGTATAAAATTCAAATTTAATCTAGAGTAATTTCAAAAATTCAATAAATAATATTCCAATTATTTTATTCCATATTTATATCTAATATGCAAATTCCGATAATACTCTCAAAGGCATATTTTGAAATTAGCTTAAGGTGAAATCCAATTTTTTCCTCAAGGCCATTAAGCACTTGGTCAAGCCCAAGTGTTAAAGTTAGTTTCATAAGAAGTCCAACTTCGATCCAATAAATGGCCCGAGGCCCATTAAGGCGTGGCCCAATAGCCCAAGGCCCGTTAAGGCCCAAATCACTCTCTCTTCTTATCAGCACACTTTGATGATCCTTTTTAAGCCCGACTCTCTAGGTTCGACTCAATCGGCAAGGGAGGAATCCAAGAGTCCGGTAGTTACCTAGCCAATCCCGCAGTACCGGATCGTAACCCGATTCGAGTGCGAATTCGACCAAGTCTTTATCCAGAACCTCACTATAGATAACAGTGCTATGTATAAAACCTTCAGCTGTGTCCCAATCGATTGAGAGCCATGGTCTATGTCAAACTCACTAAACTCGATTCTATGAGAAAACGGAGACGATGCGAATTGCCAAACTACCCTCCATGTCTAACATGAATTAATTGAATACCTTGGTAGATGATTTCGTAATTTTCCGTCGCCGTCCTCATAGGACACTAAGTGAATCCGTACTCGGCGATCTAAGCCCGGCAATCACAAATCGTTATCATGACCGCATCTGGCCCGTTGACCCATGCAACAGCAAATCGGATCGAGTGAAACCAGTGACAATGGAGACTTCGAGTGGAACCATATGCGTGTTTTATGAATGTTGACTAAGATTGATTTTATGTGTTTGCATGATATATCAATTTAAGGTGCATTAATTTAATCGAGGGGGAGCCATTTACCAAATAATATGTCACGAGCTCCAAATAATTTTTATGTCCCTTTCTCTAAGTGTTGCATTAATTGTCGATCTGATTTCCCTTGCTACAACACACTTCTATGAGAAGGACTTCACAATTTTTCATGATCTGGAGCTCACGACATTGGTATAACAATGCAGGGGGAGCCTTATTAAAACAATTTCTTCCTAATTAACTCTAATTTTTCGACATTTTTGCTCTAAGTATTGCAGATTTGCAAAATTCAACTTTGGAGCAAGATGTCATTGATCAGAATCACAGGGAGTTAATTGCATTTCTTTTTTATTTAGGGGGAGCAATTATGTGGTTTTTAGCTGAAATAGGGCTAATCTGATAAAAATAAGAAACTCATCATAAAAAATGGGACTAAATGGAAATTTTCAATCGCAGTTTCTCGAGCGAAAATTGAATTGGGACAAATTGTAATTTTCGATCGCGATTTCTTGAGTGAAAATTAATTCGAAAAAAATGACAATTTCCGATCCAAGTTTCTCGAGCGAAATTTGAAATGGGCCTGTCTAATCTTCGAAGTCACTATGTCTTATCATCCCATTAATATAAGTTCACTTTTTTGTAGTCGAAAAACTTTATCGCACGGATACAACCCGTAATAGAATAATTCAACAATGGAAACTCTCTCTCTCGCGAAATACTTATCAGATAGACGAACGAACTCCAAAATCAAACTATTTCTTTGATTTTCCACTGATTATTGTCTTTCTGAGGTAGATTCGACTTCTGTTAGGTGTTTGCGTGTCTTTAATCTCTGTTAGCATCTGCATTGTGTGAATTTTTGCCTGATTTGTTGATAAATTTCTCGTCCAAAAACTGTTCGAAAACCCCTATGCGATTTTCAGAAATCTAACACCTTTAGATGTGTTTATCTGGTTCGATATCTGTGTTTTATCATAGTTTAAGTCTCTTCGATCATTCTGAGAGTAGGAATTTTTCGATAATCTGTGTCTAAGAGTTGAAATTAAGGTCCGACGAAAACTGGGTTTTTGAATGTTGGAAGCTGTTGGAGAACTTTTTCGATCGCAAACAATCTTAATTGAATTCCCATTTAATTAAGATACTATGTGTATCGTAAAAGATTTTCGATCGCTAAATTTTGACTTAGTCGTTAAGACAGATGACGTAGATCGAAAAGTTACTTACAATAGAGAAATCTAATTAGGAATTTTATGGGAGTGAAAACTTAACTAGTGGACAAGTTAAAAGATGCAATTTAATCCAAGCGCAAAACTTACTATCGCAAATAAAATTTTCGATTTCATTTTATTTCGATCACAAATTTTAGCGGCGAAAAAATTCAAATTTCGACGCTAACTTTCTCGGTCGTAGAATACACAGTGATGATTTTGTTCGAACGTTAGTTCTCTCGGCGATTGACTTAGTCATTCGTTGACTAATTTCTCGATCGACAAATCCCGCAGCGAAAGCCTCCCTTAGGATCGAAAATTATTCATTGCTCGGCAAATTTCAAAACGAAAAATTTTACCCGAGAAAAATTTTTCGATAGGAAGTTTACCTGAGGAAATTTTTCACGATCGTAAATTTACACGGAAATTTTTCTCGATCGTAAATTTACACGAAAATTTTGCTCGAACGTGAAATTGATCGGTTACACTACCACGCTTAACACTTCAACACTTAGACATTTTTTCCCTAAATCTCTATCACTGTAGCGAATCTACCGAATAAATTCTTCGATCGAAAACTTAAACGGTGACTGTCCTTAGACATCAGCACTTAGGAAATTCAAATTGACAATTCAATTTTTCGAGCGAAAAATTTCTCGAAGTGAATTGTGGTGTTCAACACTTAGAATATTTTCGACAGAAACTTTATATGCCTTATGTGTGAATGTCGAAATTTCATCATGTCTTTAATGTTCACTTCGTATAACCTACGTGCAACAAACATATTTCAAAATTCCAAAATTTTATCAAATTTGCTATGAATCGATTGACTATTATGGTTTGATAAAATAAAATTTCGACTTAATTTAAATTTTTGAACTAATGCCTTGTTTCTATAATATTTCAGATGGCTAACTATCCAGCATATGACCACATCTACAACCACAACTTGTACCCCAATATACCTGACACCAATTTCCAGCTCCACCTGACGACCTGTCGGTGCCCGGTCAAGATCATGATGTCAATACTACAAGGCTATCCCCTTTGGCATGCACTCACGGTGACGGCATCAGTGCCAATGGTCTATCTCCAACAGTTCTCGGGCGCATCAAGGGTCACGTAGTTGACGGCACTATTGATTCACCACGGTGATCGGGACGAGGCACATCAGCTTCAGCAAGGATTATTTTGACCTCGTCTTGGACCTACCTTCCAGCCCTAACTATGACCCTCTGCCAATTGATGCGGAGATGGTATAAGATTTCTTACACATGGGATACCGACGGCCGCTCGTCAAGCTAGCGCAAGTACATAGCAACATGATCCCAATTCTAACCTAATGCAATGCCGCTCATCATCACTCATCACAACCGGGATACACTCACCACCTCACACGGGCCCCGAGCTCCACTGTGCACCATCACGCGAAATCACTATCACGATCACAATACTACGATAGTGGCCAACAGCGAGCAGCCTCCCTAAGCCGTATCAGGTCACTCTCTCATCTCTTCTGCCAATACGGTGCCTATGCTGGGAGCCTACACTAGGTCCCGTAACGGCACCCATGTCGCAACCTCCAGGTCACCTCCCGCATGCGACAGCTTGGCCTACACAAGATAGCCTACTTGGGGATGTCCCAAGTCACTCTTCTCTAGATCACCCTCAGTCTGCCGCATAATGCCAACGGGCCAATGACTCACCGTCACAGGCGCGGGTGCACAGTAGATGCCCACACTCACGTGACTCCTCTACGGGTCGACAGTCAATATCGGTTACACGCTCAATAGGCACAATACTGTGCCACAGTTCCACCACGGTACACTCCGTGAAATGAGATGTAATGTACATGCATGCATATAACGTGATAATACATGGTAACGTGATGCCACATGAAAACGCACATAAACACATAAAACACATTTCATCGAAGCACATAAATTCACATTGATACCAGTTATGTGTTTACGCGTTGTAAATGAATGTTTCACCTACCTGTCCTCATGCTACAGTAAAGTAAAAGGTCAAGTGGAGTCCCTAAATGTCGATCTTCTGATCATACAAATATTATTAGTATGTGTACAAATTTCGAACAAGTCTAAAATAACTATGCTTTAACATTGGGTCTAAAGGTCAATGGTCAACCCGCAAAATCCCTGGTCAACTCGTAGGCCCATTCAGCCCGTGAAAGTATACACTTCGCGAACCAATTAAGACTCGTGAAGCTCGTCTGGCCCGCGAAACAGCACACACGTCGCGAACCATTAAGAGTCGCGAATCTCACTTCTTACAGAATAGATTTCGCGAACTGTTTCTCGGCCCGCAACTTCGCGAAATATCATGTTCCGCGAAACTATCCCCTCACAGTATGAATTTGCGAACTACTCTTGGTCCGCGAAACCTCACACTTCGCGAATCATAATGGGCCCGCGGAGACCTCACCTCCTCTTACAATTCGCGAATCCCTATGGCCCGCGAAAAAAGCTTCTCACCCTCACAGTTCGTGAAACTTAGTGCGCGAAATACTTAATTCCCCTCACAATTCGTGAATTCCTAAGCCTCGCGATATATTCAAAATTTATCCTAAGTCCTAAAACGGTAATTCATATGTTATTAAGATCATATTTAAAAGTTATTCTTAACCCACAAACTCGTAAGCCCCAAGAACACGAACCCTCAAGACCCTACATGCTTCGAAATTATAAAGATTCATTTCATTTAAAACTTATGAACGGAGACTAAAAGTTAGGGTTCTTTATCACGTTCTAAAGTGGAAAGCTTCAATCTAGCTCACAAAAGAATACCTAACATGGTTATTTTACAAATCTAAGATTTTATTCCTAGCATATAATCACGAAGTCTTCTCATAATCTATTCTAATCACATGTTAAAGACACGTTAAACTTTGAAGTATAAGGAAAATATTTTAAACAAAGCTATTTCATATTTAAATCTTCATACCTTACTTGGAGTTTAGTTTTGGGTATTTGGAGTGTTCAAGCACGTTTGTTACTCTTGTTCTCATAAGGGCTTCTTTCGTTCTTTCCTCTTATTTCCAGATACCAAGATAAATATATGTATATGCCGTATTGTAATTGTATAAAATATCTATGTGCTTTTATAAATTATAATATCGATTACCTTAAAGGTTAAGAAAACTTTATTAGTCACGCCTAACAATAGCTCCAAGGACTACCACGTGTATGTTAAGTCTTTTCAATTAATGGGTTAACATTATTATATGTACATAGTGGAAATTGTATGTTGACAGACTATTTGTATGTAATGTATGGATATCCAAAAAGATTAGACTTCCTACGAACACTCTCCCAATTATTGTGAAAACTTTGTATGTTCGGGAACAAAATATAATAAGATAGATGGTGATGGAGTACTAACCTGTATTCCCCTGTAGCTTAAGAAACCCTATTACCAAAATTTATCTTTAATATCTTGGGGCTAGGTTAGAAATTAAATATAATCCAATCATGAATATAGCCCAATTTTTATTCTCACTAATAGTATTATTTTTGGCTAAATTCCGACTCCGGACTATTTTACTATTTTAGTTTCACCCGAAATTTAGTTAATACATATTAGGAATTTTATTCCTAATGTTTTCTTCGCTAATTTTCTTGAAATTTCCTATTGTAATCCCACTTTAAAATTTGCGGTTATTACAGCTGTGCATCGATTATTGAGAACTCAACAAGATCACTGTTAAGAACAAGTAGCCCCTCCCCAGAATCGACGACCTATTCGATCAACTGCAAGGCGCAACCGTGTTCTCTAAAATAGACCTAAATCGGGGTATCATCAACTTAAGATATCCCAAAGACAGCTTTTAGAACGCACTATGGGCATTTTGAATTCCTAGTCATGCCTTTTGGGCTCACTAACGCGCCAGCCGCATTCATGGATCTAAAGAACCACGTGTTTAAGACGTTCTTAGATACGTTTGTCATTGTCTTCATCGATGACATTCTGATCTAGTCAAAACCGAAGGAAGTGCACGAGCAACACCTGAGAATGGCTCTCGAGATATTACGAGGGAAGTAGCTATACGCAAAGTTCAAGAAATGAGAATTCTGGATAGAACAAGTCACGTTTCTTGGACATGTTATCTCGGGAGCAGGGATTTCAGTTGACCCGAGCAAGATTGAGGCCATCAACAGTTTGCCCCAACCAACGAATGTAACAGAAGTACGTAGTTTGCTACGATTGGCGGGATACTACCGAAAATTCATCAAGGACTTCTCCAAGATTCCAACCACGCTGACGAAACTGACGAAGAAAAATGCCCCATTCCATTGGGATGCTGCATGCGAGAAAAGTTTCCAGGAGTTGAAACGACGACTTACCACGGAAGTTGGAATCGCCGAGGGGTTGACAGGGAATCGGGCGATTGGAAACAATCACCATGCATCACACAAATCGAACGATTGCATGTACCCAACGAAGATCGGCCTATTCTCATATAAAGGAGATGAAATCGCCGGGTTTGTGAGACGTGAAATCGGGCGATTGATACCTGAAACAAAGTGGAATTCGACTTGACTAAGCATTATACCAAGATTTCTTTTAACTTATGAGGAAATTGTTAGTCACCTACTTGTCACATCAACCCATCCCACTAAGCTTATGTCTAATAATTACCAAGTAAACTAAGGAAACGTTTGATAAGAATTAATATAAGGAATAGGGAAAAGAGAAACCCTCATAAAAACATAAACTCAAACAGAAAGAAAGAAAGGAGAGGTCGAGAAGAGTTTTCCCAAGAACATCACGAGCCAGTCTGAAATTCGAGATTGGTAAGTGAAACACCTCCCATGAACTCCATAAATTCGTAACTTAGGGCTTATGCGAGAACTCTAACGTGGGAATTAAAGTGTAAGAAAGACCTCAATAACCCTGGTTTTAGGGTGTATATTCGCGTCCGGGTATAGGATAGATGGAATTTATAATTAGTAATAGCATGTTTTAAGGCTTAGAACTTGGATATAAATCGAAGCTTGGACCAAATTGATAATTTTAGAGTAGAAGGTAAACCCTAGGATTGGTTAGTTCTGGGAAAATCATTTGAAGATACGAATGTTTGAAGCTTTCGGCCGATTCTGAGGGATGCCTGAAGTTTCCGGTGATTAAAGATATAGGTGAACTTGACGATTTTAAAATTGAGTGATATATGATTCGACCGAAAGTAGGGCTTGAATTTAATGAAATCGGGAGATTAGATGAGTGGGAAGATCTCTGCCAAATGCGAAGGAGAAGCATGTCGAATCGGGCGATTTGGAACCCATATAAACACATGGCGAAATGTTACTCAACCCAAGTACAAATCGGGTGATTTAGGGCTCCATGGAATCTGGCAAAATGAATGGCCCTGCAAGCTTCAATCGGGCGACGCAAGAACCATACAATAGGACGAAATCAAGGTTGGCTAATCGGGCGACTGTGGGACGGCGAAACCAAGTTCCACGCACAACAATCGGGCGATTCCAAGTTTTACAAATCGAGCAAAACCAAACCTTGATGAATCACCTACGAAACTAAGTTAGCAACACCACAAATCGGGCGAATCAACTCAACACTTACGTGTTTTCGCTGAGCTACATAGATACACATATAGTAAAATACTAACATAACCTAGGATAGAGATCAAATGAATTAGTAGCAAACTTGCATAATCGAATTTGAGTATTTCAGTCTAGTTTGTTAGCTAAGAAATGGCACTAATACGTGAATATTTGTATTTAAGGGTCGAACCGTAGGAACTCCCCGATGACGTAAGTACACGTAATTTGTGTGTGAACTATGTGACCACTTGCTTATATGTCTATGCATGACTTCCTATGTGGCTGAATTTACTAAAAGTGATGACATGACACGTATGTTGCATTGATTCATGACATGAGCATGTGCACGCATGACTAGTATAAGAGTCCAGGAAAGAGAGCGTGCATAGTGTAAGGTCGCCTGAGA
Organism: Craterostigma plantagineum; assembly: GCA_027422505.1. NCBI lineage: Eukaryota > Viridiplantae > Streptophyta > Magnoliopsida > Lamiales > Linderniaceae > Craterostigma > Craterostigma plantagineum. Next base: position 2,390,957 of record JAPQWV010000055.1, read on the forward strand.
GCGACGAATATTTGTCGATATTGGCATTTGCTGTTGACTCAATGTCGAGTCACGGCTCTTCTAAGCAACCATGGCGATTCACGGCGCCAAAATTATACGATATGATTTTAAGGGGAATACCCTTGTAGTAGAAGTGCAACCTGAAGGATGCGACCCGAGGGTATCGCGGGGGTAGGTGACCTTCGAATAGGCTACTAGTGAGAGGCATCCGCGTGATAGGCCGCATTGGGATGGAAAGGCGCCAAAGGGTTAGACGCAATTTGTGTGCTCGGGGTAGCCTCTCAATGGGACCGCATTGGGATTGAAAGGCACTATTTGCCTCTCAATATGGACCACCTTGGGATGGAAAGGCACCATAGTGTTAGGCACAGATTGCGTACTAGGGTTGGCCTCTCAGTGTGTGCAGTGTCACATATTTGTACCCTTAGGGGACTAAGCTCTATGAAATGGTGCATAGCAAGATGGAAAGCCGAGGGTCCAATATGAAGTGAGGAACGAAAAGATGTGAGAAATAGATAGCGTTGGCGCGGATGCCTTCGCTACTTAGGTCATGTGCATTGCATGCATAATTTTCACTTACTGAGCTTCATAGCTCATTCCTTGTTATTATGTGTTGTAGGTTCCCGCGATCACGGTACGTGATCATCTCTCAGCGAGGCCAACTTTTGAAGCTTCCGGGGGCTTTTGAGGCGGAAGTGTGTACATGGGTTCGACCTCCTGAAGGCCTAGTAGATAGTTTTATTTTGATACGCTTGCGGTGATTCCGATGTAATTAAGACCCACGATTGTTAGTAAAAGGCGGGGACTTTTACACGTCTTTTGCACAATTTATTTCTTCAAGACAACATTAATCACATAAATTAGTAATGGAGTAAGTGGTGAAAGACGGGGCGCCACAGCTGAAGGCCTACATCGAGGGGGAGAAATGCCATATCCATGCATCGAGGGGGAGTAAGTAATTTATCAAATGTTTAAAGATTCTCGATACGCATTTTATTTAGGGGGAGTTTATTCCAAAAATGCAAATATTAAGGGGGAGTAACTTTTTTATTTTCTTTCGCAAACTGACTTTTCAACGTTACATGAACCTTCCCAAAATTCAGAAAACACTCATAATGTGCAAAATACTCTCAAAATATGTAAAATTCTCAAAATACGTAAAACACTCATAATAAGCAAAATACTCTAAAAAGCAAGTACGCCCCATAAGGACCCAACACAGAATAGCTAGTAAAGCGACGAATAAGCACAAAAGAAGCTAAAGCTCAAATGCCAGCATATTCAAATTGCGCTCAAAATTACCCCTTAACCATGTCTGTTTGCCTTATGCTCTTCGTCCTGCTTCTTCTACCAAGTCATCGGTGTGAGCTATAATGCAAAATAAGGAAACACGATATGAGTAATTTGTTGATCTTTGGTGTCATGCTGAGGTTCGAGTCATGTCTATTTATATAGGCGCGAAGTGAACAATAACATTATTATTGTACCGACAAAAATAATCAATGATTCAGACAAGTGTTTGAGTTGACGGTTCAGCGCCACGAAAGAAAACGATGCTTTCTTCGTCGATTGTTGGATTCTGCCAATCAATTTTGAAAAACTCGTCGATTTGTGGTTTTTGATCGGTTCAAATTGATGTTGTAGAGCTAATTTTTGATTCTGTGTCATAGATCAGTAGAAAATTCCGCATATCAGCTTAGTAATGATTCTCAAACCTAATTTTTTTTCAACATTTAGATCGCAAATCAGCACTTTAATTTCTCAAATTCTTTACTTTTCGAATTCGAACTTTGCACCCCAATCCGCAAATCATCCCAATTGGACTCGTCAAGTTCTCTGATTAGTTTTCAAATCTGTGCTTCATTTATTCCAACCTTCAGTTCGCGAACTCAATTCACGAATCCTTTGGACTTTCTCATCGGAAATTCAATATGAGCCTATCTTCCAAATCACTTTGTGCCCCAAATCTACCGGCCCGCGAACCTCATTGTGCATTTTCAGCTTCAATTCGCGAACTCAACTTCACGAAGTCATTATTGTCTGAATTAGCGAACCTCCCAACTGTTGACTAGTCAAGACCTAGTTCGCGAACTAACAGCCTCCGATTGGCGAAATACACTTCCAAATCCACTTTCATTGAATTTGCGGATCCTCTGTCGGCCTTCATCTCAAAATTTCGCAGCCCAATTTCAACCTCATCTTCAACCTTTCGGCCCACGAAGTTTTACATAACCTAATCCTAATTCGCGAACTTCTCCATTCCCATTTCACGAACTCTGAACTCCGCTCTTCGAAATCGTCACTCTCTTTCTCATGAATCACTTCAAACTCTTCAATCCTCTCGATTAACTGTGCTTCTTCGTCCCAAAATCGTTCCTAACACACACACGAATCAAACTATGGTAAGGAATCTCTTGGTATTCTCCTTCTTATAGTGTATTTTTTGCAGGTATAATATTCGAAGAACAGAACTTTTGTGGTTGATTTCTGAAGAAATCTGTCTGTCTTTAAATCTTGAGGATTTTAATGATTGAAACTCTGAGTTTTTAATTTTAAAGCGTTTCGTAGAAATAGGGTAATTAGGGTTCACGACATGTTTAACGAAAAGCACGTTTTGATCTTTTAAAACTTGTTTCACGGGTCCCAAAGGGTTTCACGAACCCGTTCTTTAAAATTTTGACTTTGTCAATTCGCAAATCACTGAACTTTAATTATTTTTTTGACGAACTACACTTTTAACCTTTGATTTCGCGAGTTTGACCGATTGACTTTTCTGCTTTGCGATTTCGAAATTCGGGAATCTCAGTGTTCGCAAGTTGCAATTTGCAAACTGATGTTTCGTGTTTCATGTTTGACCTGGTCAATTCGCAAACCTCCTTGTTCGCGATATGAAATTCGCGAACAACACTTAGCAATATTTTGAAAGTTTTAATCCAATCCGCGAACCACACTTAGCAATATTTTGAAAGTTTTAAGTCAACCTGCGAACTCTCTTTCTCTCAGACCCGCGAACCTTTGAGGTCGCGATATGCAATTCGCGAAGTCCTTTAAAACCAACCCGCGAACCACACTTAAAAAAAATTTCGATGATTTCTTCAACACATTTGGGCCAAACAGTAATGGGCCGAGATCTTTACTGTCACAAAAACAATTTTTATCACCTAAAGCCACACTATTCACGACACAAGGTTATCATCTATTATGCTTACATTCTGATGTTGTTTTTCTCCTTCGTGATGCAGTTACAACAGGAATTTCCGGTGTCCCAAAAAAAAGAAAAATGACGACACCGACAGATCTTGTGTAGTCAACCTCAAAATGGATACCAACCAGATACAACAACTTCCGACTCGACCTGAACACTTTCAAGTGCCAGGACGAGATCATACCATCCATTTTTAGGAACTACCACTTTGGGTACGCCTTCTCAGTGTCGGTCAAAGTCCATACAGTCTACCTTAAACATATCTAAGGGACAATGAAGACCAAAGTCGCTCGTGACAACATCTTTTACGAGGCCCAAATTGCAAACGAGATTGTCATCGTCACCAGAAACTCATTCGAAGCGTCATTCGACTGCCAAGTCAATCACAATACGAGCATGAGGCATCAGACGATGAGCTCATTGAGGACATGATGAAAATGGGAATCAAGTCAAGTACGTCTCCCATATTCAGCAGTCCATGATACCGCATCCTTGGCGGACTCTCTTTGCACGCGTCAACAAGTGCTTCTCACCAAAGCACTCAGGCTACGATCGATGCAACATAACAATTCTCCACATCTTCCATGGGATAGCGTTCAGGACGCCAAGCTAATCATATTAGACCTGGACGATCAAGTTACACAGCGGACGAAGTCGAAGTTGAAGAAGCCACAGAATCTGCCCTATCCCCGGTGGTTCCCACTAATGATCCACCATTTTATGTCTACAACACCAAGGATACCACCACGACCAGAAGAGGAAAACAACACCCTACCCAAAATGCGATATCTTCAGAAGGGGAAGTAAGATGAGAAGTACTCACGAACAGGTGTGCTAAGCCACAGAATCTGCCCTATTCCCGGTGGTTCTCACTAATGATCCACCATTTTATGTCTACAACACCGGGGATACCACCACGACCAGAAGAGGAAAACCACACCCCACCCAAACTGCCGTGATACTGTGAATCCTACTGCCAGAAATACAATCACCCCAACCCCATGACCAAAAAAACCCACCCGAGTCTAACGCAAGGGTTAGCGAGAGAGAGTGACCACTAAAACATCAATCGCCCCTCAACAACCCCAACCGACCCCTCAACAAACCATCCATGAACAACCACAAATAACCATCCCCGAGGCAACAACGACTGAAGCCTCTCAGTCACAAATAGCCGGGTCACCCCTAGGATAAAAGACGCCGAACCTGACCCATCGGTGCATGCACAACCCGAAATCGACCATTCACTTGTCTTCAAATAGGCAGGTGTCTCAAAATCCCCAGAACCCCCTCAAATCACAGCCTCCTCAGTTCTTGTGTTCGAACCAGCCAAAGATACATCTATTCCCCCGGCACAGACTGTAATACCCGTAAATTTTAATACGGGATTTCAGGATTTTAATATAAATCAATTATGTAATGTTGCAAGTTAGGAAGTTTGATAAAGAAATTTAGGTCGCCGGACGAAATTACGAATTTACTAATTTCAGAATTACTTCAACACTTACCAAAGACTTAAATGAACTTTATATAATTAAGAACCAATTAACTTGGGCCATATTTAATTGGGTAATGTTTCGAGTTAAAGCCCACAAGCCCAAACTTTGAGATAAATATAAGATTACTTAATTCCTAGGTAAAACTCGTCATCTGCTAAGTTGTCTAATCAACGTCATCCCTTTTAAAACCTTACTTCAATATATATCCTTAACTCAGTAAATGAAACTCCCATTTAGCAAAGCCACGAAAAATAGGAGAAGAACAAAGAGCTACAACTCCATACACCCAACAAATCGAAAGGACTTAAAAGAGAAGTGAGGTATAATTCTTTAACTTAGCATAGATTGACCAATCTCCATGTATTATATACATAAATCTAGTTATTGTAGTCAAGTTGGTAATCATAAGAGTCTCACCTGAAAACCCGTGAGTGTGATTCACAATCATAGGTATAATTTATGTGGTTTATTAAGTGTTTAAAATAAATAAGATGATATCTTCGTAAACTTGTATGTTAAGATTTAGACATCAGATTTCGAAACAGTTGAGTATTATGCTTACATTAATCGTTTTGGGTGTTTGAATGGTTGATAAGATGCTTAGAATTTAAGGAATATACAGATTTTGAAGTTTGATTCGTTAGTGGATACATGATCAGGTTTTTGGACTTAGGAAAAGATTTCTATATATACATTCACACCTTTTTTGATATTTTAGGTTTTCGGCAATGATAGTATTATGTATTAGACCCCACGGTTTTTGGAACTTCCTTATGTATTAAGTTTTCATACTAGTTCGGCATCTGATAACTAAGTTTTGCATTCTACTTTATACATAGGAGTCTTCAATATGGTTTTAAAGTTTTCGGTGCCTTTCTTCTCCTAGAAGTCTCGGCAAGTAAGATTTTAATATATTAGAGTTTGATAAATTTTCTCTTCGGTATTAATATAATATAAGTACCACAAAGTCTTCAACATGAGTCTTTAAGTTTTCAGTATGGGCATAAAGATTTTTCGACCTACCTATATTTGTAAAGTTGTTGGGGTTATTAGGGTTTTCAATATTTTAGGGTTTATTTATTTTAGGTTTTCATAAATTTTAGGGTTTTCTATAATTAGAGTTTGGGAACTTAAAAACTTATACAGTTTAGCAAATATACTGATATAATAATATTTATTTATTCAGAGAATCGACTTATAGGGATTCCATCAGACCACTTATTTAGCGATAGCGGGAGGACAGATAGGTGGATTATCCATCTACAATACGTAAACACATTTATGTGTTTTCATGTGGTTAGCTTATGTGATTTACATGTTTTACCTGTTTTACGTACGTTTTACGTGGATCATGCTTTATGAATTTTATGTATATGCATAGCACATGCATATCACGTTAGAGAGAGAGATGGTTGTACCGTATTGAGACGGTGATATGAGATATTGACGTACGGGGTAGAATGAGAGGCTTGTGATTGGTGACTCTTAGAGGAGTCGAGGTTGGGCTCACTGGGCACCTGGCGGAGACGGGGCGTGATCGATCTGTCTACTCGGGCGTGACCGTCCCGAGGTGCATACCGCCGAGATATTGATTTGACCAAATAGGAGGCCATTGGCGTGATCGTCCAGTGCACTATCAGTGAATACTTTTGGTGCGGAGCGACCCGGTAGGAGGCCATTGGCGTGATCGTCCAGTGCACTACCAGGGTAGGCTGCCGGGAGACTTGGGGGTGGCCTCCCAGTAGTCTTTGCGCGCGAGGGTGTCGAGCCTAACCTAGGGCCCTGTATTGTGTGAAATAGGAATGTGGGAAAAGAAAGAGTGTGCATTATATTATGTTGTGAGATATTGGGATCGGGATTGTGTGCACACTTGCATACACGCATTTTATTCACCTACTGGGCAAATTGCTCAGTGTTTACGTGTTGTAGGTACTGAGTCTGACGCTGGTACGCGTCGAGACTGAGGCGGCTGGTGGCGGTGCTCCACGGACTTTTGAGGGCAGGGCGGTACATGGATGAAGACCTGTGGAGCGGCGTTAGCGCTTTTTGTTCTTTTGATATTTTTGGGGCTTCGGCCGTGTACAGAGATAACGATGTAGACGAATTTTTATATTAGTGTGTATTATTTTAGGAAAAAGTTTTAATTAGACGGGCCTTCCGTGGCTTACGTTGCGGAAATCCGCCAATAATCCTAGTTAGAAAAGTAGGGTCGCCACAGGTGGTATCAGAGCTTAGGCTTCAGATTTTGAAGACTGTCCATGTACGCCGCTCAAAAGCCTGGAGAACCAGCCTGGCCTGTAAGTCTTAAGATTTGATGTGATTACTTGATTGTTGATATGTGTTATATATTTTGGGTGATTTTATGTGATTAACATACGGAACCTTTGAGTATGTTACGTGTTTAGAAACCCTAGATTTTTAGGTTTGCAAAAGTGTTCAAGCGTATATAATTAACGCGATACATGTTGTAGTATGAAGGATAATGAGTAGACCTAATTTAGTCTAGTACTTTGAATGAATTTTGGATGAATAACATATCTCGGGTGAATTAGTTATCGATGAGTGGTATAGATATACGATATTTTATGCGCGGCTACAATTCACGAACTACCAGCAAATGTGATTATAATATGAGTGGATATTTACCTATGTGGACATAATTTACTGTTGGATCTTTTTACCATTGGAATAATTAAAGGTTGTCGATGTAGTATAGTTTTTGGGGTGTAGATAGAAACTTATTTATAAATCATAAATATTGGGGTCTATGGTACGTAACGTTTGATGGTATGATGGTGACTTAGCTGTTAAATGCCATCGGAAGTTGAATATATTTAGACTTTAAATATTTTGATGTTGAGGGTTTTCGTGAACTGAACAATGAGTGATTTTGAATGATTTACGTATCAATATGTTTTCATACTTGAAATAGTTTAGATTGTTAAACAGTGGAGATCCTAGAGAGATTGCGGCAATGGAAACTGTAGAGTAATTTAAGTTTTCGTGAAGTCTAAGTTATCAGCAACAATAGGATTGTAATTCTTAGGAGTTTAGATATCTTGAAAGTTTTCGCAACTTAGTATTGGGAATAAAGTTTTCGGTATTCAAGAATTGGTTAAGTTTTCGATATGTTTAATCTGCTAGAGTTTTCGAACTAGATAAGAGTTTTTTTTTATGGGGGACATTTAGGGAGACTAAACTATTTTTTTATTCTTACTAATCCTTGAATTCCGTAGTATAAATATTCAGGTACTGGCTTTGATTTAATTTTCGGGTCAAGAGATATATTTAGGTAGGAACTTTCGGATGATGGAATTGGGTTTGAAGACTTTTGGGTGCTAAAATTTTCGCCGGGCTTAGTAATTTTTGGGCAGTTACTAAATTTTGGGCCTCGTCCGAATTTTTATTGCGAATTTGTTGGACTTTAAGTACTATTTTCGAACTGAACATAATTATAGAGTAGAACTGGAATATTTTGAGGAAAATATTTATGTACGTATAATACTGCATTTTATTCAAGTACGCCTAGAGTGCGCAGCGGAAGCGTGGTAGGAATAGGATAAGTATGCCTAGAGAAAATATGTGGGCGAGTCCAAACATAGAGAAATTGTTAATCCTAGAAAGCTGGGCCACACGTTTAAATGTGTCACCTAAATTTAGTAGGAAATGTGCCTTAATAGGGTCCTGATAAATCAAGGAATAGGAGAAATCGTTATCCCGAGTTACACCAATCGGTGAATTTCGGGGACGAAATTCTTTTAAGGGGGGGGGGGGGGGGAGGATGTAATACCCGTAAATTTTAATACGGGATTTCAGGATTTTAATATAAATCAATTATGTAATGTTGCAAGTTAGGAAGTTTGATAAAGAAATTTAGGTCGCCGGACGAAATTACGAATTTACTAATTTCAGAATTACTTCAACACTTACCAAAGACTTAAATGAACTTTATATAATTAAGAACCAATTAACTTGGGCCATATTTAATTGGGTAATGTTTCGAGTTAAAGCCCACAAGCCCAAACTTTGAGATAAATATAAGATTACTTAATTCCTAGGTAAAACTCGTCATCTGCTAAGTTGTCTAATCAACGTCATCCCTTTTTAAAACCTTACTTAAATATATATCCTTAACTCAGTAAATGAAACTCCCATTTAGAAAAGCAACGAAAAATAGGAGAAGAACAAAGAGCTACAACTCCATACACCCAAGAAATCGAAAGGACTTAAAAGAGAAGTGAGGTATAATTCTTTAACTTTGCATAGATTGACCAATCTCCATGTATTATATACATAAATCTAGTTATTGTAGTCAAGTTGGTAATCATAAGAGAGTCTCACCTGAAAACCCGTGAGTGTGATTCACAATCATAGGTATAATTTATGTGGTTTATTAAGTGTTTAAAATAAATAGATGATATCTTCGTAAACTTGTATGTTAAGATTTAGACATCAGATTTCGAAACAGTTGAGTATTATGCTTACATTAATCGTTTTGGGTGTTTGAATGGTTGATAAGATGCTTAGAATTTAAGGAATATACAGATTTTGAAGTTTGATTCGTTAGTGGATACATGATCAGGTTTTTGGACTTAGGAAAAGATTTCTATATATACATTCACACCTTTGATATTTTAGGTTTTCGGCAATGATAGTATTATGTATTAGACCCCACGGTTTTTGGAACTTCCTTATGTATTAAGTTTTCATACTAGTTCGGCATCTGATAACTAAGTTTTGCATTCTACTTTATACATAGGAGTCTTCAATATGGTTTTAAAGTTTTCGGTGCCTTTCTTCTCCTAGAAGTCTCGGCAAGTAAGATTTTAATATATTAGAGTTTGATAAATTTTCTCTTCGGTATTAATATAATATAAGTACCACAAAGTCTTCAACATGAGTATTTAAGTTTTCAGTACGGGCATAAAGATTTTTCGACCTACCTATATTTGTAAAGTTGTTGGGGTTATTAGGGTTTTCAATATTTTAGGGTTTATTTATTTTAGGAATATCATTATTTTTAGGTTTTCATAAATTTTAGGGTTTTCTATAATTAGAGTTTGGGAACTTAAAAACTTATACAGTTTAGCAAATATACTGATATAATAATATTTATTTATTCAGAGAATCGACTTATAGGGATTCCATCAGACCACTTATTTAGCGATAGCGGGAGGACAGGTAGGTGGATTATCCATCTACAATACGTAAACACATTTATGTGTTTTCATGTGGTTAAGTGATTTACGTGGCTTATGTGATTTACATGTTTTACCTGTTTTACGTACGTTTTACGTGGATCATGCTTTATGAATTTTATGTTTATGCATAGCACATGCATATCACGTTAGAGAGAGAGATGGTTGTACCGTATTGAGACGGTGATATGAGATATTGACGTACGGGGTAGAATGAGAGGCTTGTGCTTGGTGACTCTTAGAGGAGTCGAGGTTGGGCTCACTGGGCACCTGGCGGAGACGGGGCGTGATCGATCTGTCTACTCGGGCGTGACCGTCCCGAGGTGCATACCGCCGAGATATTGATTTGACCTGATAGGAGGCCATTGGCGTGATCGTCCAGTGCACTATCAGTGTATACTTTTGGTGCGGAGCGACCCGGTAGGAGGCCATTGGCGTGATCGTCCAGTGCACTACCAGGGTAGGCTGCCGCGAGACTTGGGGGTGGCCTCCCAGTAGTCTTTGCGCGCGAGGGTGTCGAGCCTAACCTAGGGCCCTGTATTGTGTGAAATAGGAATGTGGGAAAAGAAAGAGTGTGCATTATATTATGTTGTGAGATATTGGGATCGGGATTGAGTGCACACTTGCATACACGCATTTTATTCACCTACTGGGCAAATTGCTCAGTGTTTACGTGTTGTAGGTACTGAGTCTGACGCTGGTACGCGTCGAGACTGAGGCGGCTGGTGGCGGTGCTCCACGGACTTTTGAGGGCAGGGCGGTACATGGATGAAGACCTGTGGAGCGGCGTTAGCGCTTTTTGTTCTTTTGATATTTTTGGGGCTTCGGCCGTGTACAGAGATAACGATGTTGACGAATTTTTATATTAGTGTGTATTATTTTAGGAAAAAGTTTTAATTAGACAGGCCTTCCGTGGCTTACGTTGCGGAAATCCGCCAATAATCCTAGTTAGAAAAGTAGGGTCGCCACAGGTGGTATCAGAGCTTAGGCTTCAGATTCTGAAGACTGTCCATGTACGCCGCTCAAAAGCCTGGAGAACCAGCCTGGCCTGTAAGTCTTAAGTTTTGATGTGATTACTTGATTGTTGATATGTGTTATATATTTTGGGTGATTTTATGTGATTAACATACGGAACCTTTGAGTATGTTACGTGTTTAGAAACCCTAGATTTTTAGGTTTGCAAAAGTGTTCAAGCGTATATAATTAACGCGATACATGTTGTAGTATGAAGGATAATGAGTAGACCTAATTTAGTCTAGTACTTTGAATGAATTTTGGATGAATAACATATCTCGGGTGAATTAGTTATCGATGAGTGGTATAGATATACGATATTTTATGCGCGGCTACAATTCACGAACTACCAGCAAATGTGATTATAATATGAGTGGATATTTACCTATGTGGACATAATTTACTGTTGGATCTTTTTACCATTGGAATAATTAAAGGTTGTCGATGTAGTATAGTTTTTGGGGTGTAGATAGAAACTTATTTATAAATCATAAATATTGGGGTCTATGGTACGTAACGTTTGATGGTATGATGGTGACTTAGCTGTTAAATGCCATCGGAAGTTGAATATATTTAGACTTTAAATATTTTGATGTTGAGGGTTTTCGTGAACTGAACAATGAGTGATTTTGAATGATTTACGTATCAATATGTTTTCATACTTGAAATAGTTTAGATTGTTAAACAGTGGAGATCCTAGAGAGATTGCGGCAATGGAAACTGTAGAGTAATTTAAGTTTTCGTGAAGTCTAAGTTATCAGCAACAATAGGATTGTAATTCTTAGGAGTTTAGATATCTTGAAAGTTTTCGCAACTTAGTATTGGGAATAAAGTTTTCGGTATTCAAGAATTGGTTAAGTTTTCGATATGTTTAATCTGCTAGAGTTTTCGAACTAGATAAGAGTTTTTTTTTATGGGGGACATTTAGGGAGACTAAACTATTTTTTTATTCTTACTAATCCTTGAATTCCGTAGTATAAATATTCAGGTACTGGCTTTGATTTAATTTTCGGGTCAAGAGATATATTTAGGTAGGAACTTTCGGATGATGGAATTGGGTTTGAAGACTTTTGGGTGCTAAAATTTTCGCCGGGCTTAGTAATTTTTGGGCAGTTACTAAATTTTGGGCCTCGTCCGAATTTTTATTGCGAATTTGTTGGACTTTAAGTACTATTTTCGAACTGAACATAATTATAGAGTAGAACTGGAATATTTTGAGGAAAATATTTATGTACGTATAATACTGCATTTTATTCAAGTACGCCTAGAGTGCGCAGCGGAAGCGTGGTAGGAATAGGATAAGTATGCCTAGAGAAAATATGTGGGCGAGTCCAAACATAGAGAAATTGTTAATCCTAGAAAGCTGGGCCACACGTTTAAATGTGTCACCTAAATTTAGTAGGAAATGTGCCTTAATAGGGTCCTGATAAATCAAGGAATAGGAGAAATCGTTATCCCGAGTTACACCAATCGGTGAATTTCGGGGACGAAATTCTTTTAAGGGGGGGGGGGGGGGGGAGGATGTAATACCCGTAAATTTTAATACGGGATTTCAGGATTTTATATAAATCAATTATGTAATGTTGCAAGTTAGGAAGTTTGATAAAGAAATTTAGGTCGCCGGACGAAATTACGAATTTACTAATTTCAGAATTACTTCAACACTTACCAAAGACTTAAATGAACTTTATATAATTAAGAACCAATTAACTTGGGCCATATTTAATTGGGTAATGTTTCGAGTTAAAGCCCACAAGCCCAAACTTTGAGATAAATATAAGATTACTTAATTCCTAGGTAAAACTCGTCATCTGCTAAGTTGTCTAATCAACGTCATCCCTTTTTAAAACCTTACTTCAATATATATCCTTAACTCAGTAAATGAAACTCCCATTTAGCAAAGCAACGAAAAATAGGAGAAGAACAAAGAGCTACAACTCCATACACCCAAGAAATCGAAAGGACTTAAAAGAGAAGTGAGGTATAATTCTTTAACTTTGCATAGATTGACCAATCTCCATGTATTATATACATAAATCTAGTTATTGTAGTCAAGTTGGTAATCATAAGAGAGTCTCACCTGAAAACCCGTGAGTGTGATTCACAATCATAGGTATAATTTATGTGGTTTATTAAGTGTTTAAAATAAATAAGATGATATCTTCGTAAACTTGTATGTTAAGATTTAGACATCAGATTTCGAAACAGTTGAGTATTATGCTTACATTAATCGTTTTGGGTGTTTGAATGGTTGATAAGATGCTTAGAATTTAAGGAATATACAGATTTTGAAGTTTGATTCGTTAGTGGATACATGATCAGGTTTTTGGACTTAGGAAAAGATTTCTATATATACATTCACACCTTTTTTGATATTTTAGGTTTTCGGCAATGATAGTATTATGTATTAGACCCCACGGTTTTTGGAACTTCCTTATGTATTAAGTTTTCATACTAGTTCGGCATCTGATAACTAAGTTTTGCATTCTACTTTATACATAGGAGTCTTCAATATGGTTTTAAAGTTTTCGGTGCCTTTCTTCTCCTAGAAGTCTCGGCAAGTAAGATTTTAATATATTAGAGTTTGATAAATTTTCTCTTCGGTATTAATATAATATAAGTACCACAAAGTCTTCAACATGAGTCTTTAAGTTTTCAGTATGGGCATAAAGATTTTTCGACCTACCTATATTTGTAAAGTTGTTGGGGTTATTAGGGTTTTCAATATTTTAGGGTTTATTTATTTTAGGTTTCATAAATTTTAGGGTTTTCTATAATTAGAGTTTGGGAACTTAAAAACTTATACAGTTTAGCAAATATACTGATATAATAATATTTATTTATTCAGAGAATCGACTTATAGGGATTCCATCAGACCACTTATTTAGCGATAGCGGGAGGACAGATAGGTGGATTATCCATCTACAATACGTAAACACATTTATGTGTTTTCATGTGGTTAGCTTATGTGATTTACATGTTTTACCTGTTTTACGTACGTTTTACGTGGATCATGCTTTATGAATTTTATGTATATGCATAGCACATGCATATCACGTTAGAGAGAGAGATGGTTGTACCGTATTGAGACGGTGATATGAGATATTGACGTACGGGGTAGAATGAGAGGCTTGTGCTTGGTGACTCTTAGAGGAGTCGAGGTTGGGCTCACTGGGCACCTGGCGGAGACGGGGCGTGATCGATCTGTCTACTCGGGCGTGACCGTCCCGAGGTGCATACCGCCGAGATATTGATTTGACCAAATAGGAGGCCATTGGCGTGATCGTCCAGTGCACTATCAGTGAATACTTTTGGTGCGGAGCGACCCGGTAGGAGGCCATTGGCGTGATCGTCCAGTGCACTACCAGGGTAGGCTGCCGGGAGACTTGGGGGTGGCCTCCCAGTAGTCTTTGCGCGCGAGGGTGTCGAGCCTAACCTAGGGCCCTGTATTGTGTGAAATAGGAATGTGGGAAAAGAAAGAGTGTGCATTATATTATGTTGTGAGATATTGGGATCGGGATTGTGTGCACACTTGCATACACGCATTTTATTCACCTACTGGGCAAATTGCTCAGTGTTTACGTGTTGTAGGTACTGAGTCTGACGCTGGTACGCGTCGAGACTGAGGCGGCTGGTGGCGGTGCTCCACGGACTTTTGAGGGCAGGGCGGTACATGGATGAAGACCTGTGGAGCGGCGTTAGCGCTTTTTGTTCTTTTGATATTTTTGGGGCTTCGGCCGTGTACAGAGATAACGATGTTGACGAATTTTTATATTAGTGTGTATTATTTTAGGAAAAAGTTTTAATTAGACGGGCCTTCCGTGGCTTACGTTGCGGAAATCCGCCAATAATCCTAGTTAGAAAAGTAGGGTCGCCACAGGTGGTATCAGAGCTTAGGCTTCAGATTTTGAAGACTGTCCATGTACGCCGCTCAAAAGCCTGGAGAACCAGCCTGGCCTGTAAGTCTTAAGATTTGATGTGATTACTTGATTGTTGATATGTGTTATATATTTTGGGTGATTTTATGTGATTAACATACGGAACCTTTGAGTATGTTACGTGTTTAGAAACCCTAGATTTTTAGGTTTGCAAAAGTGTTCAAGCGTATATAATTAACGCGATACATGTTGTAGTATGAAGGATAATGAGTAGACCTAATTTAGTCTAGTACTTTGAATGAATTTTGGATGAATAACATATCTCGGGTGAATTAGTTATCGATGAGTGGTATAGATATACGATATTTTATGCGCGGCTACAATTCACGAACTACCAGCAAATGTGATTATAATATGAGTGGATATTTACCTATGTGGACATAATTTACTGTTGGATCTTTTTACCATTGGAATAATTAAAGGTTGTCGATGTAGTATAGTTTTTGGGGTGTAGATAGAAACTTATTTATAAATCATAAATATTGGGGTCTATGGTACGTAACGTTTGATGGTATGATGGTGACTTAGCTGTTAAATGCCATCGGAAGTTGAATATATTTAGACTTTAAATATTTTGATGTTGAGGGTTTTCGTGAACTGAACAATGAGTGATTTTGAATGATTTACGTATCAATATGTTTTCATACTTGAAATAGTTTAGATTGTTAAACAGTGGAGATCCTAGAGAGATTGCGGCAATGGAAACTGTAGAGTAATTTAAGTTTTCGTGAAGTCTAAGTTATCAGCAACAATAGGATTGTAATTCTTAGGAGTTTAGATATCTTGAAAGTTTTCGCAACTTAGTATTGGGAATAAAGTTTTCGGTATTCAAGAATTGGTTAAGTTTTCGATATGTTTAATCTGCTAGAGTTTTCGAACTAGATAAGAGTTTTTTTTTATGGGGGACATTTAGGGAGACTAAACTATTTTTTTATTCTTACTAATCCTTGAATTCCGTAGTATAAATATTCAGGTACTGGCTTTGATTTAATTTTCGGGTCAAGAGATATATTTAGGTAGGAACTTTCGGATGATGGAATTGGGTTTGAAGACTTTTGGGTGCTAAAATTTTCGCCGGGCTTAGTAATTTTTGGGCAGTTACTAAATTTTGGGCCTCGTCCGAATTTTTATTGCGAATTTGTTGGACTTTAAGTACTATTTTCGAACTGAACATAATTATAGAGTAGAACTGGAATATTTTGAGGAAAATATTTATGTACGTATAATACTGCATTTTATTCAAGTACGCCTAGAGTGCGCAGCGGAAGCGTGGTAGGAATAGGATAAGTATGCCTAGAGAAAATATGTGGGCGAGTCCAAACATAGAGAAATTGTTAATCCTAGAAAGCTGGGCCACACGTTTAAATGTGTCACCTAAATTTAGTAGGAAATGTGCCTTAATAGGGTCCTGATAAATCAAGGAATAGGAGAAATCGTTATCCCGAGTTACACCAATCGGTGAATTTCGGGGACGAAATTCTTTTAAGGGGGGGGGGGGGGGAGGATGTAATACCCGTAAATTTTAATACGGGATTTCAGGATTTTAATATAAATCAATTATGTAATGTTGCAAGTTAGGAAGTTTGATAAAGAAATTTAGGTCGCCGGACGAAATTACGAATTTACTAATTTCAGAATTACTTCAACACTTACCAAAGACTTAAATGAACTTTATATAATTAAGAACCAATTAACTTGGGCCATATTTAATTGGGTAATGTTTCGAGTTAAAGCCCACAAGCCCAAACTTTGAGATAAATATAAGATTACTTAATTCCTAGGTAAAACTCGTCATCTGCTAAGTTGTCTAATCAACGTCATCCCTTTTTAAAACCTTACTTAAATATATATCCTTAACTCAGTAAATGAAACTCCCATTTAGCAAAGCAACGAAAAATAGGAGAAGAACAAAGAGCTACAACTCCATACACCCAAGAAATCGAAAGGACTTAAAAGAGAAGTGAGGTATAATTCTTTAACTTTGCATAGATTGACCAATCTCCATGTATTACATACATAAATCTAGTTATTGTAGTCAAGTTGGTAATCATAAGAGAGTCTCACCTGAAAACCCGTGAGTGTGATTCACAATCATAGGTATAATTTATGTGGTTTATTAAGTGTTTAAAATAAATAAGATGATATCTTCGTAAACTTGTATGTTAAGATTTAGACATCAGATTTCGAAACAGTTGAGTATTATGCTTACATTAATCGTTTTGGGTGTTTGAATGGTTGATAAGATGCTTAGAATTTAAGGAATATACAGATTTTGAAGTTTGATTCGTTAGTGGATACATGATCAGGTTTTTGGACTTAGGAAAAGATTTCTATATATACATTCACACCTTTGATATTTTAGGTTTTCGGCAATGATAGTATTATGTATTAGACCCCACGGTTTTTGGAACTTCCTTATGTATTAAGTTTTCATACTAGTTCGGCATCTGATAACTAAGTTTTGCATTCTACTTTATACATAGGAGTCTTCAATATGGTTTTAAAGTTTTCGGTGCCTTTCTTCTCCTAGAAGTCTCGGCAAGTAAGATTTTAATATATTAGAGTTTGATAAATTTTCTCTTCGGTATTAATATAATATAAGTACCACAAAGTCTTCAACATGAGTATTTAAGTTTTCAGTACGGGCATAAAGATTTTTCGACCTACCTATATTTGTAAAGTTGTTGGGGTTATTAGGGTTTTCAATATTTTAGGGTTTATTTATTTTAGGAATATCATTATTTTTAGGTTTTCATAAATTTTAGGGTTTTCTATAATTAGAGTTTGGGAACTTAAAAACTTATACAGTTTAGCAAATATACTGATATAATAATATTTATTTATTCAGAGAATCGACTTATAGGGATTCCATCAGACCACTTATTTAGCGATAGCGGGAGGACAGGTAGGTGGATTATCCATCTACAATACGTAAACACATTTATGTGTTTTCATGTGGTTAAGTGATTTACGTGGCTTATGTGATTTACATGTTTTACCTGTTTTACGTACGTTTTACGTGGATCATGCTTTATGAATTTTATGTTTATGCATAGCACATGCATATCACGTTAGAGAGAGAGATGGTTGTACCGTATTGAGACGGTGATATGAGATATTGACGTACGGGGTAGAATGAGAGGCTTGTGCTTGGTGACTCTTAGAGGAGTCGAGGTTGGGCTCACTGGGCACCTGGCGGAGACGGGGCGTGATCGATCTGTCTACTCGGGCGTGACCGTCCCGAGGTGCATACCGCCGAGATATTGATTTGACCTGATAGGAGGCCATTGGCGTGATCGTCCAGTGCACTATCAGTGTATACTTTTGGTGCGGAGCGACCCGGTAGGAGGCCATTGGCGTGATCGTCCAGTGCACTACCAGGGTAGGCTGCCGCGAGACTTGGGGGTGGCCTCCCAGTAGTCTTTGCGCGCGAGGGTGTCGAGCCTAACCTAGGGCCCTGTATTGTGTGAAATAGGAATGTGGGAAAAGAAAGAGTGTGCATTATATTATGTTGTGAGATATTGGGATCGGGATTGAGTGCACACTTGCATACACGCATTTTATTCACCTACTGGGCAAATTGCTCAGTGTTTACGTGTTGTAGGTACTGAGTCTGACGCTGGTACGCGTCGAGACTGAGGCGGCTGGTGGCGGTGCTCCACGGACTTTTGAGGGCAGGGCGGTACATGGATGAAGACCTGTGGAGCGGCGTTAGCGCTTTTTGTTCTTTTGATATTTTTGGGGCTTCGGCCGTGTACAGAGATAACGATGTTGACGAATTTTTATATTAGTGTGTATTATTTTAGGAAAAAGTTTTAATTAGACAGGCCTTCCGTGGCTTACGTTGCGGAAATCCGCCAATAATCCTAGTTAGAAAAGTAGGGTCGCCACAGGTGGTATCAGAGCTTAGGCTTCAGATTCTGAAGACTGTCCATGTACGCCGCTCAAAAGCCTGGAGAACCAGCCTGGCCTGTAAGTCTTAAGATTTGATGTGATTACTTGATTGTTGATATGTGTTATATATTTTGGGTGATTTTATGTGATTAACATACGGAACCTTTGAGTATGTTACGTGTTTAGAAACCCTAGATTTTTAGGTTTGCAAAAGTGTTCAAGCGTATATAATTAACGCGATACATGTTGTAGTATGAAGGATAATGAGTAGACCTAATTTAGTCTAGTACTTTGAATGAATTTTGGATGAATAACATATCTCGGGTGAATTAGTTATCGATGAGTGGTATAGATATACGATATTTTATGCGCGGCTACAATTCACGAACTACCAGCAAATGTGATTATAATATGAGTGGATATTTACCTATGTGGACATAATTTACTGTTGGATCTTTTTACCATTGGAATAATTAAAGGTTGTCGATGTAGTATAGTTTTTGGGGTGTAGATAGAAACTTATTTATAAATCATAAATATTGGGGTCTATGGTACGTAACGTTTGATGGTATGATGGTGACTTAGCTGTTAAATGCCATCGGAAGTTGAATATATTTAGACTTTAAAGATTTTGATGTTGAGGGTTTTCGTGAACTGAACAATGAGTGATTTTGAATGATTTACGTATCAATATGTTTTCATACTTGAAATAGTTTAGATTGTTAAACAGTGGAGATCCTAGAGAGATTGCGGCAATGGAAACTGTAGAGTAATTTAAGTTTTCGTGAAGTCTAAGTTATCAGCAACAATAGGATTGTAATTCTTAGGAGTTTAGATATCTTGAAAGTTTTCGCAACTTAGTATTGGGAATAAAGTTTTCGGTATTCAAGAATTGGTTAAGTTTTCGATATGTTTAATCTGCTAGAGTTTTCGAACTAGATAAGAGTTTTTTTTTATGGGGGACATTTAGGGAGACTAAACTATTTTTTTATTCTTACTAATCCTTGAATTCCGTAGTATAAATATTCAGGTACTGGCTTTGATTTAATTTTCGGGTCAAGAGATATATTTAGGTAGGAACTTTCGGATGATGGAATTGGGTTTGAAGACTTTTGGGTGCTAAAATTTTCGCCGGGCTTAGTAATTTTTGGGCAGTTACTAAATTTTGGGCCTCGTCCGAATTTTTATTGCGAATTTGTTGGACTTTAAGTACTATTTTCGAACTGAACATAATTATAGAGTAGAACTGGAATATTTTGAGGAAAATATTTATGTACGTATAATACTGCATTTTATTCAAGTACGCCTAGAGTGCGCAGCGGAAGCGTGGTAGGAATAGGATAAGTATGCCTAGAGAAAATATGTGGGCGAGTCCAAACATAGAGAAATTGTTAATCCTAGAAAGCTGGGCCACACGTTTAAATGTGTCACCTAAATTTAGTAGGAAATGTGCCTTAATAGGGTCCTGATAAATCAAGGAATAGGAGAAATCGTTATCCCGAGTTACACCAATCGGTGAATTTCGGGGACGAAATTCTTTTAAGGGGGGGGGGGGGGAGGATGTAATACCCGTAAATTTTAATACGGGATTTCAGGATTTTAATATAAATCAATTATGTAATGTTGCAAGTTAGGAAGTTTGATAAAGAAATTTAGGTCGCCGGACGAAATTACGAATTTACTAATTTCAGAATTACTTCAACACTTACCAAAGACTTAAATGAACTTTATATAATTAAGAACCAATTAACTTGGGCCATATTTAATTGGGTAATGTTTCGAGTTAAAGCCCACAAGCCCAAACTTTGAGATAAATATAAGATTACTTAATTCCTAGGTAAAACTCGTCATCTGCTAAGTTGTCTAATCAACGTCATCCCTTTTTAAAACCTTACTTAAATATATATCCTTAACTCAGTAAATGAAACTCCCATTTAGCAAAGCAACGAAAAATAGGAGAAGAACAAAGAGCTACAACTCCATACACCCAAGAAATCGAAAGGACTTAAAAGAGAAGTGAGGTATAATTCTTTAACTTTGCATAGATTGACCAATCTCCATGTATTATATACATAAATCTAGTTATTGTAGTCAAGTTGGTAATCATAAGAGAGTCTCACCTGAAAACCCGTGAGTGTGATTCACAATCATAGGTATAATTTATGTGGTTTATTAAGTGTTTAAAATAAATAAGATGATATCTTCGTAAACTTGTATGTTAAGATTTAGACATCAGATTTCGAAACAGTTGAGTATTATGCTTACATTAATCGTTTTGGGTGTTTGAATGGTTGATAAGATGCTTAGAATTTAAGGAATATACAGATTTTGAAGTTTGATTCGTTAGTGGATACATGATCAGGTTTTTGGACTTAGGAAAAGATTTCTATATATACATTCACACCTTTGATATTTTAGGTTTTCGGCAATGATAGTATTATGTATTAGACCCCACGGTTTTTGGAACTTCCTTATGTATTAAGTTTTCATACTAGTTCGGCATCTGATAACTAAGTTTTGCATTCTACTTTATACATAGGAGTCTTCAATATGGTTTTAAAGTTTTCGGTGCCTTTCTTCTCCTAGAAGTCTCGGCAAGTAAGATTTTAATATATTAGAGTTTGATAAATTTTCTCTTCGGTATTAATATAATATAAGTACCACAAAGTCTTCAACATGAGTATTTAAGTTTTCAGTATGGGCATAAAGATTTTTCGACCTACCTATATTTGTAAAGTTGTTGGGGTTATTAGGGTTTTCAATATTTTAGGGTTTATTTATTTTAGGAATATCATTATTTTTAGGTTTTCATAAATTTTAGGGTTTTCTATAATTAGAGTTTGGGAACTTAAAAACTTATACAGTTTAGCAAATATACTGATATAATAATATTTATTTATTCAGAGAATCGACTTATAGGGATTCCATCAGACCACTTATTTAGCGATAGCGGGAGGACAGGTAGGTGGATTATCCATCTACAATACGTAAACACATTTATGTGTTTTCATGTGGTTAAGTGATTTACGTGGCTTATGTGATTTACATGTTTTACCTGTTTTACGTACGTTTTACGTGGATCATGCTTTATGAATTTTATGTTTATGCATAGCACATGCATATCACGTTAGAGAGAGAGATGGTTGTACCGTATTGAGACGGTGATATGAGATATTGACGTACGGGGTAGAATGAGAGGCTTGTGCTTGGTGACTCTTAGAGGAGTCGATGTTGGGCTCACTGGGCACCTGGCGGAGACGAGGCGTGATCGATCTGTCTACTCGGGCGTGACCGTCCCGAGGTGCATACCGCCGAGATATTGATTTGACCTGATAGGAGGCCATTGGCGTGATCGTCCAGTGCACTATCAGTGTATACTTTTGGTGCGGAGCGACCCGGTAGGAGGCCATTGGCGTGATCGTCCAGTGCACTACCAGGGTAGGCTGCCGCGAGACTTGGGGGTGGCCTCCCAGTAGTCTTTGCGCGCGAGGGTGTCGAGCCTAACCTAGGGCCCTGTATTGTGTGAAATAGGAATGTGGGAAAAGAAAGAGTGTGCATTATATTATGTTGTGAGATATTGGGATCGGGATTGAGTGCACACTTGCATACACGCATTTTATTCACCTACTGGGCAAATTGCTCAGTGTTTACGTGTTGTAGGTACTGAGTCTGACGCTGGTACGCGTCGAGACTGAGGCGGCTGGTGGCGGTGCTCCACGGACTTTTGAGGGCAGGGCGGTACATGGATGAAGACCTGTGGAGCGGCGTTAGCGCTTTTTGTTCTTTTGATATTTTTGGGGCTTCGGCCGTGTACAGAGATAACGATGTTGACGAATTTTTATATTAGTGTGTATTATTTTAGGAAAAAGTTTTAATTAGACGGGCCTTCCGTGGCTTACGTTGCGGAAATCCGCCAATAATCCTAGTTAGAAAAGTAGGGTCGCCACACAGACCGAGTCTCAAACTGCCATACAGGCCTCAAAGTTCATAGAAGCACCTATAATTGAGGCATTCAGGGATTGGACGGAAGTCTCACGGATGATGAGTTGACTTCAGCACTCATCATCTGAGAGCCACCGTAGGGGACCTAGTCCTGTACGTGTGCTAACGGGAAATGGCCCCGGTGAAAGCTCCACACATGCACGTTTCCCTGACGAGGACGTAACGACCCGAGCACCATCTCTGAAAGATGTGTCGCAAGGAGAGGTCGGAAGAGCCAAGGAAATAAAAGTCCTACGGACTTCTGTTGATGAGGGCTGCCCTGACTCTGCCAAGGTGTTAACGACTAACCCTAGTGGCACCAGAGCAACTTCAGCAACTCCTACAGGTGTAACAACGGCCTACCTGGAATACCGCTTGTTTGAGTTCTTTGAAACTGTCACCCTACCACGGGTTCAAGGACTCATCAAGACTACAATCCAAACCGCCTCAACGGACCAATGGAGGCCCCCTTGTTGGAAAAACCGTTGTTGCAACCTCGTGTCCTCTCTTTACCATCACGAGCATCCAGTCAATCCGATCCATATCACATGCCCTTACTCCAACTCTTCGACATCAAAATCTCTCGACTCCTTGAACTTGACAATCAGCGAACTCGGGAAAAAGAACTGTTCCAAAAGCTGATTGCGGGTGGAGTTATACCTCACCCGACTACCTGCCGTCAGGCCCCAGCCAGAAGCATCGTCATGACGATCCTGACGACCAGGATCATCCTGAGGTGGAAGAGGCAAAGAACCATAACAGGTAGTCGTGGACGGGGAAGAGGAGTTCAGATTTGCTAAGCTGGTTCCCTATCCCGATCATCCAATCCACTACCACCATCAAGGTCCTCTGGAGTTAGACAATCCTCGCCAAGGCCGAACCAGAAAATTTCCATTGGCGAAGTCGAGTATGGCTCTTCGAGGACCTCCACCCAACCAGTCCAAACAACCACAATCCCTCGTCCCAAAGATCCTCAAGTCTATATCGATAAATATATACTTGAAGAAGAATTGCTGACGAGAACAGAGACAAAAGAAGAGTCCCGCCTGAGGATTGAAAGCGTCATAATTGAAAGCAACGGCGTCAGACTTCTGAGGAGCAGTCTCCCAGAACTTCCAGATCTCCTTTGATATCAAGTGCCCGAGAAACCAACGTCGGGTTATGATTTCTTAGAGACTCCATGAAGAAACATGAAGATCAAGGCACCTTACCTTGAAGACTGTTATCCTAGGATCTGGCGGAAGGAGGGAGAAATAAAAGGAATCAATGAGCTAAATCTTCGAGGTCTGGAGCTGTAGAGTATATGTTTTAATTGTGCTTGATTTTATTCGTTGTCCTTGTAATTAGGGGAGTTTTGTATAGTAGTCCTTAGATTAGGACTAGCTTGATATTTATACCAAGTTCGTTTGGTATAAATACATGTAAACGAATTGTGCTGAATAGAAAAAGTTTTGGAAATTGATACGAAAGGCTTGCAATTCAATTTCTAGTGGGAGAAACAATAGTAACTTTCTCACTCTACACGACTTCTCTCGCTCAATCTTCATTTGAGTATTTCGGTCGATTCTAAATGTTAATCATTATCATCGAATTACTTAGAATTCATGCCTAGGATCATAGAGTTGTTAATCGTAGGACCTAAAAATTGGTATCAGAGCAGATTCGTTCTGTTTTGAATCAAAAATTGTTAGATTTTGATCGAAATTCATTTTTCTGGTTATTGTTCATCGAAGAACAGTTTGGCGCGGAATTTTTTTCGATCCAATAGCATAATTCTGTGCTTAATTGACTTGAATTTGATGTTTCTGTGCTTGTTTAAGTGTTAAACGATGATCGCGATCAGATTTGTAGCTATTTGAACTTCGCTTTTTTTTTTTGGATTAAATCGATTCTGTGATTTACTGTTTGCGAAGAACATGAAGAACACGTTCTGATTTTGATCAAATTCGACATACTTTGGTTCATAACGTGTTTAATTGCTTGTTCGTGCGTAGTTAGTAAATGATTGCGAGCAATTACCTGAAATTTCACCGTCTAATTCGTTATTTTTCCTTGAATCTGTGTTAATCGTATTCTGCGAATTTTTCTCGATCGTTCTAATTTTTCTCGCTAGGTTTACGATTGGATTAATTTCTCGATCGAAAAACATGGCGCGAGAATTTTTCTCGATTAGAATACGAAGTCAGCGCTAGAATCGTCAACACTAGAAACGATTTTAGTTAGAAATATTTCTCGAGCATTATTCAGCGAAAACCTTTTTTGAGAGAGACCAATTTTGACTTTGCATGCGTAAAAACTTTCTCTCGAAAAACTTTCGGTCAGACCTTTAACGTTTGACCAGGCGAAAATCATTTACACGCGAGAAACTTTTCCAGTCAACAGATTTATTTTGACTTGTCAAGAAACTTACTAACGTACTGTTTCTTTACGATCGAAATAAATTCACGATCAGGAAATTTTTCTCGACCGAACGATTTTGGGCAATTTATTTCGCTCGAAAAATATTTCGCTGCCAGACTTTCTCGCACGAGAACAGTACACATTATATTCTATTTCGACGAAATTATTTTCGATCAAACTTTAAACATTGAATCGACAATAATTCTCGAACTATTTCTCGAATCAAACGCTACTAACGAACTTTGTCACTTGTGAAGCACATTACATCATCTTCCAACGTTCAAAACACTTAATGAAGATCCTTCAACAACTCAACTACAACACAAAATGGATGCATACTCGCTCGGAAATGACAGCCGTCCGCCGATTTTGCAACGAGGCGAATATACCGTGTGGAGAAGCCGCTTCCTGAATTTCAAAACCTTAAAAGATCAAGCCGAAAATTTACTGAAATCACTAGAAGAAGGACCCGCACAGTTTTGGGTGCATGTCTCGGGTGATGAAACGGCAACCCCTCAAATTCCCGCGTCTAGGCGACTGAAGGAGCCTAGGGAGTACACAATCAAGGAGAGGGCTCGGGCTAAGGCTGATCTAGTAGCCATGAATACCCTCATGCAGAGCATCCCCAACGGCATATATAGACAGATTGATAGCCTTTCATCGGCTAAAGGAATGTGGGATGAACTGCATAGGATGATGCAGAAGACGGAAGTTGGCATAGAGGCCAAGAAGGCAAACATTCTCACTGCTTACGACTCCTTCAAAGCAAAGCCGGAGGAGAGTCTATATGATATCTACCAAAGATACCTCACTCTTCTCAACGAGATGAGAAAGATAGAAATCACGAAGACCAATATGGAGACAAACATCAGATTTCTGTCTTCTCTGCCCGCGGAATGGAAGAATATATCCACTCAAATTCGACAAAATAAAGATCTAGAGGAGTTTGATATCCATGCCGTGTTTGACAATCTCGCACAACATGAGGGTGATATAAGCGAGATTCACAAGGAGCAGAAGGGCAAACAGACCGAAGACAATGTTGCCTTAGTCTCGGAGAAGAGGAGCTCGAAATCAAGAAAAGGAAAGATTGTTAACACATGTAACAGTCGCCCATGTCTATTTATTAAATTTTTTTGGGCACTATTGGCGACTGTTACGTGCAACAACAGTCGCCGATACTGTTAAAATACTAAACCCACACAGTCACACTCACAGCCCCATCGATCGAACTCACACACAGCCTCCATCACCGTGCCTCGCCGCGGCAGCCTCGCCCGACCTGCCCAGCCCGTCGCAGCCCCGCCCGTCGTAGCCGTGCCCGATCAATTGCGCAGTAGCCACGCCTCGCAGCCGTTCTCTGCTTGTCCCGCGCCACCACTCGCAGCCCAGCCCACGTTCGTCGTGCCCTCACCGTCGCCGCCCACGTTTGTCGTGCCCTCACCGCTCGCTGTCGAACCCCCTCACCAGCCGCCTCGCATCTGCGCCCACCACTCGCTGTCGCCACGCCCACCAGTAGCTGTCGCCGCGCCCCAACACTCGCCGCCCCACCTCGCCGCCCCGCCTCTCTCAGCCGCAGCCGCTGGCCCAATTTAACAGGTAGTATATTTTTTGTAACCCTAATTTATTTAATTTGGGGAATTTAGGTATGCTTTCGATTTCGGTTCCATGTTGTGATTTAATGTTCTATTAACGTCCTATACTATGTTAGAAAATCATAATTGTTAGAAAGGAAAAGAAATTGAGACCCGACCCGATGGGTTCGATTGCCGGGTACCCGAGATTTTTGTGCTTGGATAGGTTTTTTTGTGCTTCGTATTTGTTTGAAATTGCCTATGATTTGTGAATTTATTATTTCATTAAGCTTAGTTCTGTTCAAGGTTTGCTCATTTGGAGGAAACCTTGAATGGTCCCCTGGGACCGTTCTTAAACGTTCACTATCGCTTTACGATGTAAATTTATTTGTTATCTAACTTAGGTGGTTGGGATGGATCGGGTTTGGATGTCTAGTAAGCGAACAACGGCCGAAAATGGTGTTGAAGAGTTTATGAATTGTGCGGAGCAAAATCGTAGAAAAAAGAGGCAATCCAAGATTTCATGTCCATATCGTAATTGTATTAACACAAAGTGGTGGAATAGTGAGATTGTTAGGGATCATCTGATAGTCTTGGGTTTTAAACCTGGTTATACAAATTGGATATGGCACGGTGAGTCTGTAGCTGGTCGGGTGGATGAAGGATCTAGTACAAGAGTGCAAGCCGAGGCAGATGTAGATGTTTTAGCTGATAGTTATTCATCTGATAATGATCGTATTGAGGACATGCTCCGTGATGTTCAAGACGATTTCCATGAACCTCCTCCTATATTTGACAGTCTAGTTAGGGACAATAGTATCCCTTTGTACAACGTGTGTTCTAAATACACAAATTTGTCTGTTGTGTTCAAATTGTTGAATATTAAGGCTAAATTTGGGATTTCGGATAAATGTTTCTCGACACTCTTAGAAACACTTGTCGATATGCTTCCCGATGGCAATGAACTTCTGGTGTCAACTTACGAGGCAAAGAAGTTCTTGTGCCCTTTGAACTTGCAGTACGAAAGAATACATGCGTGTCCCAACGACTGCGTGCTATAGAGGCGAGTATGAATCGGCTGATAAATGTCCCACGTGTGACACTTGGCGTTGCAAACGAAAGGATGAAGTCGGTGGGGCTCCTGCTAAGGTTCTATGGTATTTGCCGATAATACCTAGATTTAAGCGAATGTTCTCTAACACCAATGATGCTAAAATGATTAGATGGCATGATGAGGAAAGGAAAAATGACGGAAAATTGAGACATCCGGCAGATTCTCCTCAGTGGAGGAACATTGATTCGTTGTTTCCGACATTTGGAAATGAAGCACGGAATTTAAGGCTTGGGCTTTGTACCGATGGGACAAACCCGTTTGGGGATTTGAGCAGCCGTCACAGTACTTGGCCGGTGCTGCTTTGTATATACAACCTCCCTCCCTGGCTTTCGATGAAAAGAAAGCGTATCATTCTTTCGTGCCTAATATCTGGTCTGAAACAACCTGGTAATGACATTGACGTATACTTGACTCTGTTAATTGAGGATCTAAAAATACTATGGTCCGAAGGCGTCGAGGTGTATGATGCATACGCAAAATCAAGATTTACGCTTCGAGCTATGATATTTTGTACCATCAATGATTTTCCAGCTTACGGGAATTTGTCTGGCTATAGTGTGAAGGGCAAGAAAGCATGTCCGATTTGTGGGGATGATACAGATAGTCAGTGGTTGAACAATTGCAGGAAACACATTTACATGGGCCATCGAAAATTCCTGCCGCGTACCCACGAATATCGAACGAATAAAAAGCTGCTACCGCTGTTTAACGGGAAAAGCGAGCTTTCAAGTGCTAAATTACCGATGAAAGGCACCGAAGTGAGTGACATCGTCGCGAACATTAATGTCCAGTTTGGTAAGAAGTGCAAACCATCAAAAGACGGTAGCGTTTGGAAGAAGCGGTCAATATTTTGGGAGCTCCCTTATTGGAAAAACCTCGACGTGAGACATTGCATCGATGTGATGCATGTGGAGAAAAATGTTTGTGATAGTATTGTGGGAACTCTTTTGAATATGCCGGGTAAGACGAAAGACGGACTTAAAGTAAGAAAAGATATGGTCGAACTTCGAATGAGGCCGGAATTAGCACCGATAGAACAAGGAAAGAGGACTTTTCTTCCACCGGCTTGCTTTACGCTGAGCAAGGCTGAGAAGCTAAGTATCTGCGAATGTCTTAAAGGTATTGAAGTTTCCACTGGATATGCTAGCAACATACGGAGATATGTCTCATTGAAGGATCTGAAGTTAGTCGGATACAAGTCTCATGACTGTCATGCACTGATGCAACATTTGTTGCCGATTGCAATTCGTGGTATCATGCCTAAGCATGTTCGTCAATGCATAGCGAAATTGTGCTTCTTTTTCAATGCTATATGCAACAAAGTTCTTGATCCCGAGGTGCTAGATGAGTTGCAGGCTGATGTGGTAGTGACATTGTGTCGGTTCGAAATGTTCTTTCCTCCTTCATTTTTCGATGTTATGGTGCATCTCGTCGTTCATTTAGTTTGAGAAATCAAGACATGTGGACCGGTGTACATGAGATACATGTATCCTTTTGAACGATATATGAAGATTCTCAAAGGATATGTTCGAAATCAATATCGACCTGAAGGTAGCATAGTTGAAGGGTACACAACAGAGGAGTGCGTTGAGTTTTGCACTTCCTAGTTGGCAAATGTTTAATCGATAGGGTTGTCGACTTCTCGCCACGATGGACGAGTAGGAGGAAAGCCATTGTCGAAACCACAGTTCATTACGGTATCAAGAGATTTATGGGAGTCACCACAGTTTTTCGTCTTACGGCATATTCCTGACGTGCATCCTTTCATGGAGGAACACATGGCTTCACTACGACGAGAATATCCTAATAGAAGCGAAATCTGGTACATAAAGGAGCATAATTGATCTTTTCTAGGTTGGTTCAGAACGAGGACGCTCTCTGCAGAAAATGGTTCAGATTGCAGTCAAATCATTAAGTGGCTTGCTTGGGGACCCGAATGGAATGTCGCAACATACGAAGGGTACGGCATTAATGGGTATACTTTCTACACGAAGAAGCGAGACGATAAAAGCACGTCGCAGAACAGTGGGATCACACTAGTTGCATTGTCAAGAGAAGTTTCTCGTGGGAAAGATGCCCAAGTGTCGAGTAATGCAAGTACGTACTATGGGTTTATCGAAGAAATCTGGGAACTCGTCTATAAAAACAATGCGAAATTTGTTTTACTTCGATGTAAATGGGTTGATAATAGACGAGGCGTTCGAATAGATCCCGAATTGGGATTTACGATGGTGGGTTTGCAAAAGTTGGGCTACGCGGACAATCCTTTCATTCTGGCAATGCAAGCTAAACAAGAATTCTACGTACACGATCCTGCTAATATTGGATGGCATATTGTCCTTCAAGGGAAGAAGAGTATTGTTGGTATTGTTGATGCCGACGATGAAAGGGAATATGACGAGAGCGATGAAACATTTCCGTTTCCTACTGGTGTAGAACATGTCGCTATCGCTGATGATGACGCAACTTTTCATAGATATATCGTTCCGGACCACAATGAAGGAATGTATTGTTGAAAAACGTATGTGAAATCTTTTAAATTGTGTCCCTTTTTCTACGAATTTCGACTGAATTTTGTTGAAATTAACTAAATTATTTTTTTGTGATTGTTGTTTTTTCAGGGTACATATTGCTTACGACGAGATGTCTTCAGAGCATCCTACGTCTTCGTCGACTGGTAACGAGTCGAGCGAGTCGGTTAATAAGCGTACGAGAGGTCCATATAACAGCAAGGGCTTACGAAGACGATTAAATCCGGAGTCCGAGGAGTGCATTCTCCAGTTCGATGAGAAGGGTAATGTTATTGGCTCTCACCAAGATGCGATGCGAGGGCGAAGTTTAGCAACTACATCGGTCGTGTGGCGAGGGCGCAAGTGGAGGACTTCATCACATATTGGCGCCAGATCGACCCCGGGCTCAAGGAGGCACTATGGCAAGATATTAAGGTGATTTATTTGGTATAATTAATGTACTAGAAAATATCAATTCGATATATAATTAATTTTGTATTTATTATTCGACAGACTACGTGGAAGTTGCCAGACAATCCGGCTATCAAGGCAAAGGTCCTTAAGAAGCTGGATCCTTACGAAAAACTGGAAGCACAAGTACAGTGTGATGGAAAAGAATAAGGGTCCGAGTGTGGCGAGCGAATACGAACATATCTCCCAAGAAGGATTGGCCGCGTTGAGGAACATGAGGGAAACCTTTGAATTTCAGGTAATAATATTGATTTTATTCCTTTTTTACTAAGAGCGATCTATATTTGTGTTTATGCATATTGCAATTAGTGAGAAGGCTAGACAAAGTCAATCTCACAATATGTATCCTCACCATCTAGGCACGTGGGGGGTATAGAGGCCACATGGCCAATTGGGAAAAAGAGGATCCGCTTGCGAACCTCGCTAATTTTCCCACGAACTTGATAGTGCCGTTGAAAGAGGGAAGTGTACGAGGCGCAAACTTCATTCGGAGTCGAACCGTAAGAACGGAAGATGGGTCGTTCATATTTCTGTGTGACGCGAGCCGAGAACTAGCCGAGAAACTAGTTAGTTTTACACTCTAATTCTATTTCTGCCTAGATTTGACAAATTAATCATGTTTAACTAATAAACGATACAAATTGACAGGCACGGGTGAACGAAGAATGCTGGAGGGTATAACTTCTTTATTATGTGGAGTGATTATAGACACATACACTGACGTGATACAAAAGCGGCTACAACAACTGTACGAATAAAATGAGCGGACTTCTTTTTCCTAATTTTCTTCTATGGCTGCTTGTCTTCTTCTTTCTTCAAAATCTTCGGCTGATACATTTGTATTTTTCTTCAACAACCTCCCATAGATCTTGCGAGATAAACAACGTTTCCATTTGACTACACCAATAGTCGAAATTTTCTCCGTCAAAGATTGGAACTTGATTCGGAGTCCCGATTGACCATTAACAGCTAACGGGATTGGCCGTTAGTCCCAAATTGAAACGGGGTAATGGTCCCCAAAAAACCCTAGATCAGTCACAAAAATTAAAATCGCGATCGACGCGAAGCTCAAAATACAGCCTTCAAAACCCGAAATCATCAAATCTCAGCTCATTATCGTCCACGAGGCAACACGACGCATTGACGAAGGCTTTGGGAAAGCTTGATCACGGCGGGCATAGTAGGGGTTTCTCTTCTCACTACACAATTCGAGATGTGTTCGGCAACCCTACCGACGTCCAGAGGGGTCCTTGTAGCCTTCCGTCGATGGATCAGTTGAAGGCCGAGATGGTGATTAAATTGAGAGAGGAGGTGAAGGCCGAGGTGGAGGCCAGATTGAGAGAGGAGGTGAACCATATGAATATCAAATGAACTTCAACTAGTATAACCCTTAGAACCAAAAATTCTTATAAAACCCTAGGAATTGATGTTTTCGTGACTAAAGCTGTTAAAGCATATTACCACTTCACTAAAAATACATGAAACTATGGTAAAAGAACATGCCAACCCCAAGCTTCATAAAATGTGATTACCAAAACTTTGAATATTCTCAAAACCCTCGAAAACTAAGCCCGTACAAGCCTTACTCAAATGATATTTTCGTTCTTGAAATAGCATGCTATTACTTAAATATAAACATAAAGTTAAAGTAAAGGTTACACCTATCTTAAGCTTATTGATAAGTGCAGTTCGAGCTTCTTCCTTCCTCTCTACTCACCTTCGAAGGTTCCACAAGAATATGAATAACTTTTCATCCTTCTCTTATTTTCTACCTTGCGTGTTCAACTAATCAAATGACATCAATATTATCTCAATCGTTATCTTAACTTAGGGTAGAAATGTTATTTTATTACTAAAATAGGTTACCATAGCTTTAAGCTTTCCAGGCCTATACGCTTATACATATAAAATTCCTAAGGCTTAAGTAATGTCATTTTTTTAGAGCTTATCTTTGATAACTTGGGTCAAAACCACGTATTACTCATGGCCCAATACCAATAATTCTTATATTCTTATTTCAATTTCTTCCTAAGTTTCAGCTCAATTTCCCTCTAAGTTAGAACCCACAATAACATGTAATTAAATAACACACATAATTTCGTAAAACATGTTCCGTTCAGTCACGTAAATCATATAATATATATACAAATTTATTGGCCGACTTACTTACGGAATTCAGGTATTAAATGGAACGATGAAGATTATCCTGAACCAACTCAGGCAAATACAAGAGACGATTCTTGACGATACTGTACTTGAAGGCCCAGAACGCGAAGAAATACTTATTCTGGATAAAATCATCCAAGCTATCATAGATCGAATCGTACTCACAGACGACATCAGACAGTTCGAGCACGCCCTAGGATTCAGGAAGATATACTTTTAGCTCATACGGAACGTCCGCCTCCCCTCGCTCGAAGAAGACGAAAGGAATACTTAGACGATAGGCTTCATTGTAATTTGGACACTTAGGGGGGTGTGTTAGGAATATCTTAGAAGTGTCCAAAACATTTATTCTAAGTCCTTTTATTTCTTTACGATGTATTTAGTATGTTGTATTTTACATAGATGGGTTGTAGTTGTAATGGGCTTGTTAGGGGCCCAATGGGCTTAATACCTTTCCAAGGTATTTAAGCCTAAACCCTAACAATGTTTAACCTAAGTTTTCCATTATCAACTTCACGTAGTCATCACACTAAATCTCAAAATGCACTATTCACTTTAATCGAAGGTTAATTTGTTGAATTATTCTTGGATAATCTGGATTTATAATATATAAGTGTGACCAAGGATCAATTTGGATTGGTCTTGGATCTAACCTTCAGCACCAACTACGACCCGATGCCTTCGGATGCTGAAATGGTACGTGACTTCTTACAAATGGGATACCGACCACCGCTCACCAAGCTAGCGCAAGTACAGAGCAACAGCATCCCACATCCTTGGAAGACACTTTTCGGAATAATCAACAAGTCTCTATTGCCAAAACACGCGGATTTGATAAGGGCAATGGCAACATCTACTAGTTTTTCATGGGATCGTCTTCTCAAGGAATTATGACGTCGCCCAGCTGATCTGGAACGATCTCTCAAAACAGATCAGACTGCTGCAAAATAAGAAATTGAAGAATATGTCGCACGCCAGCTGGTTCCCCGTATACATTGCTCAACAAATGGAAATTCACGAGAACATTCCTCGTCTACCTCCTGGTGGGAATTATCAGCCGTCCAAACTAAAGTTGTTCCACAACCCTAAGCTCACCGACCTGGACCGGCCATCTATGCCTATTTTGTTTGAGTTGCTACGTCTCACCGACCCCACGGGAGGTGTATATAGACTCTATTGTCAGGAAATCATCTCACGGAAGCAATGAGTTGAGGGCCCCCAACAGACTTCACTGTGAGCCCTCCGCAACTACAACCAAGCCCTGAGGCCACGATGATTGATGAAGTGGCTCAGGAGCTCGAAGTGGAAGATACTACTCAAGGTCTCGATCAAGCCATGATCGAAGAAGACTTCAAGACCTTGATGCCAAACTGCCCGTGCATGTCTGCCTGCTTCAAGAGCCTATTGCAGAGGACCTTATTCAGGAAGCACAGCATGAGGCTGAAATGGGGAAGAGTCCACTTATGCAGGCTACTACGCCTGAAACATAGGCGCTGCTCGCAACGATCACCCCCGATGAGCCTCAACCAACAGCACAAGCCCATGAGGAAGCAGAACGTGACACAACTCCTCACACGGCTACCTCATCAGACACAGAGTCCGAAGGGGGATTCGACTTATTAGAAAGCCTCTCATACGTCAACTCATATCCGCTAAGCCCGTCTTATCTGCTGTTGTGACCACACCAGGCATGATGCCAACTATTACTCCAAGTGCTGAGGACCCTTCTTCTCTCAATCTTGAGCTGCATCACGACCCATAAGCGTCAACTGATACGCAAGTTCAATTAGAACTTACAACAACATCCATAGAGATGATTCTTCTGAAATCTCCTCAAGGATTGGATGGGAGTCTCGGAACGTCGCAACCTCAAATGACGACGAGCCAGCCTAGTGAGATGGTGTTCACTCATGGGTTGTTAACAGGCGACATCAGTCATCCTGGTCCTTCTAGTTGTCTTCGAGGTAGCGTGTCATCAACCTTCGCTGATGTCATGACAATGGAACGGGCTCCATTTCGGAGGCTTCTACCCCGTTCGTGATGGAAGCACACTTACAAGCTGCTCCCTCCTCTGCGCTGTCACAATTAGAAGAACGCTTTATGGTGAGAGTCCACGCTGCCATAGAGATTTCCAGACGAGATAATGGGAAGGCACCAGTCTCTGAGGCACAATTGTCCGGACAAACCTCACACCCACACAACCCATCCTCACTAACCCACCCATCCCATCTCCCATACTCATCAACCCATACACCGTACCCCTCAGCGAACTCCACGACATCATGCTAGCCCGCCTAATTGGCCTTACCAACCGGACGCCTCAAGATAAAGACCACTACAACCGTCTGGTGGATCGTCCTGACCCGCCAACACAATCATGCCGCGGCCAAAGCTCCCGCTCCAAATGCCGACATGACGACCCTGGCGACTAGGATCGCCATGAGGGGGAGAAGAGGCCGAGGACTTCCACAAACGACCAAGGACAAGGCTCGGGCTCTGCATAGACAAGGACTGGAGCCACTGATACCTCACGGCCCACTACCCGATCACAAACCAAAACCACCACGCACAGCACCCACACTCTAACCCTAACCCAAGTCGACCCACCCTTCATAAGAACGCCTCCGCCCACACCACCCACAACGACATGTACAAGTCACTGCTTCAACAAGAAGAAGCAGGCGCGCCCATACTCACAGCCCTCGTGGATACTGTTGCACCATCCAGCTCAACTGCTCTGGACGAGTCGGGAATTTCGACAAATCATGTCGACCCGCATGGGCAGTGGTTAACGCACAGCATACCCGACACGATAGTAAGGCAAAGGCTCGAGGATGTTCGCCACATTCTATGCAAAGCTTCGGTTGACTTGTCCCCATCGAAGACGAAGAGCTTTAGGAAGGTGTGGACTACAATTCTGATCCCCCACGGCTTCAAGATCTGATTTCACAACGAGTGCACACCCCTCCGCCTATGACTACAGGGACAACTCGAATTGAATCAGCCTGGGAGAACGTGTATATAGAAGTCCCGTTCCTTGAAGAAGCTCGCTACCAAATTTGGAGGTCACCACACTGGGACCAGCAAAGAAGAATGGACTACATTTACAGACTCGTCCATCTCGGTCCAACTAAGCGGCTGGAAATTCCAGAAGGTGAATTGAGGAAATACTTAAAGGACTTGCCTCCATTATTCCATCTGATAAGTGTCTACCACTAGAAAGGACCTTATCCAACTAGAGAGGGGATCGACGAAAGCGACCTCCCATACCTTCCAGCATACGAGATCTACAACCTCTTTCAGATGTACATGGAGAAGTAAAAAGATCCTCAGGGCTACATTAAGATGGAAAACATCAAGGGAATCAACACGATTATATTGCGACAAGTCAAGTACTTTGCCGCACACGACCTTCAGATAGCTTTGGAAAGCAATATGAAGAAGGTCAACCTAACAACTCCGCAATGAAGCATCCTGAGATCGAAGGGCTTCCTATCAAACACATCTTCTTGGCCAAATTCGTATCCATCACGTATCTCAACACAATTGCCAAGACGAGTAGGTTGATGTTTTTGACTAAGACCCGCAAACTCTGTGACGGGACGCTCAAGATCGTCAGAAGGAATATACAGAAGAATTTGGAAGAGATCGATGGAGACACCAGGCTGCCCAACTGCAAGCACATAAGAGAGCAACCGCCTCTGAATAAGATTTTTGAAGCCATAGAGGAGCGCATCGAGTGGAGGCAAACTATCAGATGCTACGAGGTTGCGCTGGGCTTCCGCAAGTCGTTCTATGCCCGACAAAGATAGACAGAGCGGAAGGGCAATCAGGCACCAAGGGGAGATTTAAAATATGCTTTAGAACTGTGCTTTGATTTATTAGCTATCTTTATATTTGGGGCGTTTCTTGTATCAGTCCGTAGTGTAGGACTAACTTGTTATTTATACCAAGTATGGTATAAATACATTTGTACACATTCGAAATCAGGAGAGAAAATTAGTGAATGGATCTGAAAGGCTTCCCAATCCATTTATAGAGAGAGAAACACAGAAATCTTTCTCTCACTAACCGAATTCTCTCTCGGAGCTCTCAACGAAGGTTTTTCGATCGAATTCTCATTCTTAGCCATTCTAATCGAAATACCTAGGATTGAAGTCTAGGATTATAGATTTGATAATTTAGGGATCTAACAAATTCCATCTTTAATGAGGCATTTCATTATATGTCCAGATATATGACCTAAAAGTTCATGGGTTTGGAATTGTCGTCGATTAACTTTCTTTCACCACTAGTTGACTTGTTTGTATTCAGAATCCATTAGAAGGATTTGCACATAATTAATAGTGGTTTCCGTCAAAGTTTCCGGAGTCAACGACGTAGGAATTTAACGAAATGGTGAACCTTTGTTCTCAACCTTAAACGAGAAGCCATAAGCATCAGGTCGAGACACATAAAAAGGTTTCTTGCAATACTAGTAGTTTTAAGTAAGCTCAAATTAAAGCACTCTCCGAAATTAGTCTGAGAGTTCCTACAGCTACGATTGGATCATTATTTCCATGTCCGACCACAAAATTTACATTTCCCTTTATTAGTTTCCTTACAAAATGGATCAATGCGATAAAAAAGTCATATTTTACGTGCACCAGTGTTATTACACAATGTATCAGAAGAAACAATAGCAAGGAAAGATAATAAACATCATTAGATGCTTTATCCCTTTTAGCTAACCACTGGTTGCGATCAATGCGATAAAAAAGTCATATTTTACGTGCACCAGTGTTATTACACAATGTATCAGAAGAAACAATAGCAAGGAAAGATAACAAACATCATTAGATGCTTTATCCCTTTTAGTTAACCACTGGTTGCATTATAGACACTCCTTCTGAAAATGAGAAGTATCGTGGAAAAACTTACGTGTGCAAGACTTCAAGCCTGAAGGACCAGCCTTGTTCCCATTTTTAACTTTCTTACCTTTTGCTTCTTTTTAATCCTGCTAGTTTCGGTTATTCTTGCCCTTACCTTGAGTAGTGAGTAGGCACGAGCACGACTAGGGGCCTCAGCTTCTATCCTGATAAAACATAATGATCAGTTCACTCATAATGATTAGTTTGCCTTTTATGAATCAAACCACAAAATTTTCGTTAGGTTAATTGGTTTGATTTGACGAACATAAGTGTGCTTAATAAGTATTATCTATTCAAATGGCAATTTTCTATTTGGCGATACACCAAAAGAATAAAAAATAACTACAATTAATTATGTATATAATTTACGATAACACTCAATGCGTAATTTCGGTAGTATATACATGGGCGTTGTTTTAATTTATGTGCCCCCGTTCTTAAAGCATATGGAGGTCCAACGTAATACAAATTAATAGAAGTTTAATTTTTTTAGGATTTTTTGGGTCCATAATAGGGCCATAAAATAATGGCATTAAAATCCATTCAGAAAGAAATGATCCTTAAATTGGGAGCCCCAAAACGAACCCGAAAAATTTTGGGCCCGGTGCTACAGGCCAGGAAGCATAGGCCCAAATACGGGCCTGAGTATATACATAATAATATAACTCATACTATGTCTATAATAAGTCCATATACTAATTTAAACTTCATTTAAATATATTGGATTGCATAGACTAGTTCACGGGCTGAAGCACTATTCACACCGACATGAATGAGTGTAGTGCAAAAAAATTATGTTATCGACATCACTAACATGCAATTATCCCGCTAGACCCAACACCTTTTATTATTTC
The DNA here is from genome assembly GCA_027422505.1 of Craterostigma plantagineum. NCBI lineage: Eukaryota > Viridiplantae > Streptophyta > Magnoliopsida > Lamiales > Linderniaceae > Craterostigma > Craterostigma plantagineum. The sequence continues at coordinate 2,429,685 of JAPQWV010000055.1, forward strand.
AAAAAAATAATTCATGTAATGACATCAAGGTGGCTAGTATGAACATTATTTTATATGGATGTCCACTCAACTTCGTCTTCAACTCATAACCTCCTCATTATCTCTCATTCACCCATCATCTTTATTTTACGTTACTCTCTATTATTGTTACACATGATTTTTTGTGATCAATGTAAAGGCTTTACCCCAAGCCTATAAATAGAGGTGAAGATATAAATGTGCCTAAGAGGGGGGTGAATTAGGCTTATTAAATTTTGTGCTTCTTTTACAAAACCTTAGTGTGGTGACTTAGATATGCCAAATAATATTGGGACGAGTATTCCTGTTATATCCTAGTATTGTCGGATGTGTTTCGGGTCTGTCTCTCAGTGATAACGAAATAACTGAAAAGTAAATGGGAGACAGGATTTTTATAGAGGTTATATCCCCAACTGGGATTTACTCCTCTCCTTGGGATTTGCTTCCCAAGAGTTTAACCAATCACTATAATGCACCGTAGCTGGATACAAAACTGATTGGTTAGCCCAATACACAGCCGAAACAAGTCGAACACTAGACACTACTAGGTTACCACACGACGAGTTTCGTTCCTCGGAATCTCCTTGATCCCGACAGACACAGCTCGCTACCGAAGGGCCCCCGGACTTGTCCTTCCCTTCACGTGTGCGTAAACGTCTACTTGCCTCCTTGGTATTGCTCACGTCCGAAGACAACACGTCCGAAGACAGAATATAGGGGAGGGGATGATGGAATATCGGATAAATCACTCGCTCAGTGATGGATACGCAGGTTAACGCTCAGTAAGGCAGAAAGCTATCGCAAGTGAATGGCTCAAGAATCTCTTAGTATCTCTCTGCTCAAAAAATCTCTCGTAGGCTTAAATTCGCAAATTCAATGTGTTTCGAAAATCTAAAGTGCAGCTCATATATAATCCTTTTCTAATAGCACTTCACATGGAAAGTCATATCAAACAATAATCACCAAATCAAGTATAGTTTCCATGTAGCTTTGAATCAATCATACCATATAAATCATGGTTTTAATAAATAATCACAACGGTCATATAACACATTAAAGCATGATTATATTCCATATAAAAGCTCAATTTCGTTCTCAAGCATATTCAACCACTTCGCATATATTTTCCATATCGAAACTTTCCATAAGTGATTCCCTGCTATCAGTTCCTAGTAACGAGTCAATCCAGATTTACTTACCAAGTATGGCACACAAGATAGCAAGGCATCAGCACGTTTTCCATGTACAGCTCATAGCATTTAATCAATATATTTACCATGTTTAGCATACAAGTCAGATCAGAGCTTACTTAAATCAATTTATCACATCATGGCACAACTTTCCTTATTTCAGAGATATCACCCGCTATACCACATACCATATAGGAGCACTTTATCCATAAGATCAACCAAATCAAATCTTTCCTTAATATAATAATCCAATCAGCACAAGGAAAGATATTAATTCAATATTGCACATTAAATACAGTGGAAAACATGCAAGAATCGCATAAGTGATTTTCGTCCAGGAATAAACAAGTATCAACGAATATATCACTTTCCATATATAAACAGCATATTTTCCTTTTATAGCTCAGTAGGATATCTCATGCATTATTTCCATATATAGCACAGAACGATATATCCTATCTCATGAACTGTCTATAACATGCGATCACTTAGTTCCGTCAAATCATCACAAAATCATACGCAATTCAAATATTCAACACTTTAACAATTTTCATCTCATTTGCAATGCATGGTTGAACATTATCATGAACTTAGACATTTTATTTGTCCCAAATCGAATTGCTTAATTTATAGACCTAATGTCATTACAATTACATCGTTCATCAAAACTCTCTAACATATATGGACCAAAAAGGTCAACATTCTCCCCCTTTTGATGATGACATGTAATTGATGCAGCACGGAAGCAAGTAAGCATATTCGATTACGCAAGTCCTAGCGCATATGTTTAAGTGTTCCATAATCACAAAGCAGAGCATACGATATTTCCTAATCACATGTGATACCCATTTGCTCCCCCTACCTATGTGCAGTTATCTCTATAATATGCATAAGATATATCATGATCTATTTTGCTCCCCCTGTCTAAGTGCGGATATATCCTATCTATTTCTATGTTATATATTGAGTACTAAATGTCGAAATTTACCCGTGAGTGTGCTCCCCCTGCCTAAGTGCGCATATTCCAAGCATGGTTCAAGCAATTATGTAATCATCGCAGCAGGCACTTAGCACAGTCAGTTCGCACATTCAAGCATCAGAGTATAAGATCAGCACATGGTATATCCATAGATCAGAACAGAGATGTTAGGCATAGAAGATATATCATAAAAGCAGCAAAATATTATATTAGGGTTCCACGAACTTCCCTACATATCAAAAACACTTAGACTTAGACGCAAACCGCCTAAAAATTATCTTACTACTCCCCCTTCATTATCAAAAAGGTGGGAGGGATACTTAGGAACTAAAAGATACTGGCAGAGCGGAATAACCTAGGGGCTACTAGGAGCAGAATGGAACTAGTGGGGCAGCCTACTGGCTTGAAGGTGTTTCAGAATCGGCGGGCTTAGGAAGGGACTTCTTGACGAGCTTCGAGAGCTTGGATAGTTTCAGTGACAGCTCGGTATACTGGTCTTTGAGCTTGCGGAAGCACTTCTGATTATCAGCCTTGATATCGGAGATATCGCGGCGCAGCACTGAGATTCCTGCCTTCCCTATGCTCAGCTCATCCTCGTAGTCATCGTCCTCGTCGCTTTTGACCTTCGCTTTCCCTTTCGCAGCCGACCGTTTCTGGGCGCTGTCCACTGATCTGTTCTCCTTATCCTTGAACCAGCCTTGACCTTTAGTGTGATGAATCCCCATGCGTTTCAGAGTCACAAGATCCACAACGTGGATGGCCGTATCTTCCCATGCCGGCGGCATCTGGATTTTCTCACACTCAAGGAAGTGCGTGAGCAACATCCCGTAAGGCAATGCCTTGTCTGTGCTTTCAACAGCCTGGATCATGTGCTTCAGGATCACATACCCGAGATTGAACTTGCGATTCTGGGATATCATGTACACGGCAAAAGTGCTCATGAAATTCATAGTGGTAGAGTGGCCGCCACTTCCGATTTTGGCAATCCACAAGGTCATGTTTAGGGCTTGGTTTTGGAGACGGCGAGGCCCTATCAAGTGGGGAAGGAGATTTCTGGGTTTCCTCTGGCGTTGGGCTTTTAGAGCGGGACTTCTGGGTTTCGTCATGAATTTCTTCAGCATCCTCTTGACTCGAAACAGATTTTTCAGGCTCGGGTGATTTCACAGGGGTTGTTTTCTTGCCTTTCTTCTTCTTCTTCTTGGGAATCTTAGAGGGAGATGGTCCTTTTTCAACCGATTTGTCTTTTGAACGGGTTTTTCAAACAGGGGTGGTTGATGGTGAAACTGGCGTGGATGAGTCTGGAGCAGCATCGGATAGGTCTTCGTCTGATGGAGGTTCCTTTCGTTTACGGCTGGATAATTTGGGAAGAGCAGCTTTGGATCCGGAAGTTTTTGCCATTGATTAGGGTTTGAAGGTTGAGAGAAGTTTGAAGAAGATGATTGAATGATGAAGGTTGAGGAACGGTTTGGATCTTTTTGAAGGAGTGAGGTCGGTTTATTTTTGGAAGAGATAAGGATGGATTTCGAAATTCGAGATTTGAAATTTCAAATTGGAGAGAGGAGGAAACTGTCATAAATGTCTGACTGATTTGACGGGATTTCATAATTAAGGAAGGGATGTGACTAGACCGAATAGAAATATATATTAAATAAATGAGTTCCCTAAAATAACTGAACGGCTTGAAAGATATCTACGAGTTCCTTCCTAAAATAACCTGATCACATTTAAGGGCAGATCCAGAAGATCGGATATTCCTAAAATAAGCTAAATGGCTGAGGAATGTCCAGGAAGAGATAACTACGAATTTCTTCCTAAAATACGAGAATCATACTTAAGGAGAAGATCTATAAGATCCACGAAAATATTCTAAGGGCTGAATGAATACCTTAAGATAGGATAGCTAAGAATTTCTATCTAAAATAGAGTAACCTAGAAAATGATGGAATTAGGCAGATTTACTAACCTTATTTAGCTCGATAATTCCCAATCGATCACGGATGTCGCCGAATCTTGCCTCAATTAGGGGTTTCGTGAAGATATCAGCAAGCTGATCATTTGTTCCTACGAATTCCACACTGATATTCCCCCTCTGAACATGGTCTCGTATGAAATGATGTTTAACCTTAATATGCTTAGTACGAGAGTGATGCACGGGATTCTTATTAATACTAATAGCGCTAGTGCTATCACACATAATAGGAATCTTATCATAACCTAACCCAAAATCACTAAGGGTTTGTTTCATCCAAATAACTTGTTGACAACAGTTTCCTAAGGCCATATATTCAGCTTCGGTTGTGGAGAGGGCGACAGCATTTTGCTTTCTACTAGACCAAGTTACTAGGGAATTTCCAAGTAATTGGCAAGTTCGACTAGTACTTTTCCTATCTTCCCTACAGCCGGCATAGTCGGCGTCGGAATATCCCATTAATGGGAATTCATCCGTATGAGAGTACCATAGACCAAAATTTACAGTACCCTTGATATATCTAAGTATACGCTTAACTGCTGTTAGGTGAGATTCCCTAGGGTCAGACTGATATCTTGAGCACATACCAACAGCAAACATAATATCAGGGCGACTAGCAGTCAAGTAAAGAAGGCTTCCGATCATACCTCGATATTCTGTTTGATCAACTGGTGTACCTGATTCGTCACTGTCTATTTTGGTGGTCTGATGCATGGGAGTGGAAATCGCTTTGGAATCACTCATCCCGAATTTTATCAGTAGTTCCTTGCTGTACTTCGTCTGGGATACGAAAGTTCCATCGTCAAGTTGCTTTATTTGCAACCCAAGGAAGTAGTTCAGCTCACCCATTAAACTCATCTCAAAGTCCTTCTGCATAGACTTAGAGAATTCCTCGCAAAGAATGATATTAGTACTACCAAATATGATATCATCAACGTATATTTGGACCAGTATCATGTGATCACCTTCTACTTAATAAACAGCGTGTTATCAATAGTTCCAGTCGTAAATCCTATGTCAATCAAGAACTTACTTAGCCTTTCATACCATGCCCTAGGTACTTGCTTTAAACCATATAATGCTTTATTCAACTTGAAAACATGGTTTGGAAAATCTTCCCTAGCAAAGCCCGGTGGTTGTTCTACATAAACCTCTTCATTTATAAAGTCATTTAAAAATGCACTTTTTACGTCCATTTGAAAAAGTTTAAAACGTTTAAAGCATGCATATGCAAGTAAGACACGTATAGACTCTAATCTAGCTACCGGAGCAAAAGTTTCATCGAAATCAATACCTTCCTCCTGGGAATAACCTTTTGCAACTAACCTCGCTTTGTTCCTTGTGACATTACCATATTCGTCGAGTTTGTTGCGGAAGACCCATTTGGTTCCTATGATGGATTTTTCATCCGGTCTCTCTACGAGTGTCCACACTTGGCTCTTTTCGAACTGAGCCAACTCATCTTCCATGGCAGAGACCCAGGATACATCATCCAAGGCTTCATGGCTGTTTTTGGTTCCATCATTGAAAGTAGTACATCATGAGATTCCTCTGTATCCTGATTTCGTACAGTTGCTCGAGTTTTGATTCCAGATCTGATATTTCCTATCACTTGATCTGTTGGATGACTGGAAGCATGTTTCCATTTTCTAGGTTGTAGCTCATCAGCTTTTGGTTCCAGTGTCTCTACATTTTCATCTTCTGGAATATCGTCCTTACCGTCTTCAGTATCCTGTAATTCTGCACAGGGCAAATCTATACCTTCCTCATCAGTAGCATCTGCATTAGGTATCTCATCAAAAGTAACATGTATGGACTCCTGAACAGTCAGCTTCCTTTTATTATAAACACGATATGCCTTAGAGTGAAGACTGTAACCAAAGAATATCCCTTCATCAACTTTAGAGTCAAATTTTCCTCTCTTATCTCTATCGTTCAAGATAAAACATTTGCATCCAAACACACGAAAGTAACTAATATTTGGAGTTCTACCATGCCAGATTTCATAAGAGGTCTTCTTTAATATCGGCCTAAGGAAAACACGGTTAGACACATAACAAGCTGTACTAACAGCTTCCGCCCAGAACTGTTTAGGAATATCATACTCATGTAACATAGATCTAGCCATTTCCTGTAATACCCTATTTTTACGTTCAACTACGCCATTCTGTTGAGGAGTTATAGGGGCAGAGAAGTTATGACTATATCCGTACTGATCACAGAATGATGCAAATGACTTACTATCAAATTCCAGTCCGTTATCACTGCGTATCCTACATAAGGTTGTTTCTTTTTCATTTTCAAGTCTCTTAACTAGGGATGCAAAGTTATCTAGTGCCTCATTCTTATGTGCAAGAAATATCACCCAAGTATACCTGGAATAATCATCAACGATAACAAATGCATATCTTTTACCTCGCAGAGACATCGTCTGGACAGGACCAAAAAGGTCGAGATGCAGAAATTCCAGAGGTCTGGATGTGGATATCACATTCTTTGCCTTAAACGATGTCTTGATCTGCTTGCCCATTTGGCATTCCTTGCATGTTTTGTCCTTGACAAATTTTATGTCAGGAACACCTCGCACCAGTGCATTGCTTGTGATGTGAGACAGTAATTCCATGTTGGCATGTCCTAGGCGTCTATGCCATAACCAGGTGTTATCCTGTGTAACTGCTAAGCACTTGACGTTCTGGTTAGTGATATCATCAAGAGTTATGCAATAAATATTCCTATCCCTAGATGCACTAAACAGTACCTTATCATTGTTTCTAACAATACACTTATCATTTTCAAAGGTTACGGTATGACCCTTATCACATAGTTGACTAATGCTGATGAGATTATGTTCTAGATTCTTAACTAACCATACGTCATCTATAGTAGTATGTAAAGTGTTACCAACAGTTCCAACCCCAATGATCTTAGCTTTAGTATTGTCGGCGTAGGAGACATATCCTCCATCATAGGCTTTTACCGACACAAACTTGCTGATATCACCTGTCATATGGTGGGAACACTCACTGTCGAGGTATCACTTGTTCTTTTTGCTGGATTTTCTTCTTTGTACCGGCATGAATCATTTCTTTTCTGAGGTGCCCAACTTCGATTGGGTCCTAAAAGGTTAGTGGTAAAATAACTCCTGTTAACACATGATATATCATCTGTCACGGACTGTGATCTCATAAACACAGACACGCCAGTGTTAGAACTTTGATTCTTAGGAATCTGCTTTGGTCTCCAGACATATCTAGTTTTATCAGCTTTCTTCAAGAAACAGTGGTTAGCATAATGACCGTGACGGCCGCATGAAAAACATTAAGGCTTTCTAATATCTGGTGAAGGTGCAGCATACTTAGGTGTTGTGGAATATCATATCCCTGTATTTCCAACATGTCTAGGAAGATCGAGTATCATGTTGAGATTATGTTGTCCTACAAAAAGTCTAACATTTTTGTTTTCTTCTAAGAAATCCTTAAGGACGGACGTGTCTCTAGATATATTTTCTTGCTTCCTAGGCTTTTCACAATTACACAAGACTTTCTCTTCCTTAAGAGTTTCTAGCTCGGCTTTCAGACGCTCATTTTCTAGATCTGTTTGATGCTTTTCTCTAGCTACGCCATCTCGTTGCCTAATCAGACTCTTTACTTGTGAGTTGAGCGACTTAATCCTTCTTTCTGCATTTTGAATAATTTCAAACATTTCTTCCCTTTCATCTACTTCAGGAACTGAGGAAGCGTTATCATGAGATTCATCTTGCCTAGCATATAATTCATTTAGAAAAAGAATTTTCTTAATAGTGGATGAAGAAGATACCTGATCATCATCATTGGCCATGTAGGCGAGACTTCCTCTTCTTCGCTCTCGCCCTCTTCCCAGTTAGTGACCATTGCTTTCTGCTTCTTTACCTTTTTGTCACCATTTTCCATCGGGCAGTTTGAGGCGAAGTGGCCTGGCTTGTTGCACTTGAAGCATTTTTGCACGTTGTTCCCGGACGACGATATTCCCTTGTTCCTAGGTTGGAACTTCGAGTTTCCTTTGAACTTCCTTCTCATCCGAAACTTTTCAAACCTTCTGGTAAGCATGGCAATCTGCTCCATTAGTCCTCCTCAGTTTCTTCTTCACCTTCTGAAGCGTCTTCTTGTTCGGTGTTAAAGGCAATGTTTGGTTGATTTCGGACGGTTGGTTTCTCTTGAATGGAGATCTGAGTCATCTCGTAGGTGGTAAGAGATCCGATTAGTTCTGACACGGAAAGTTCGTCCAAGTCCTTTGCTTCGTAGATGGCAGTTACTTTGGATTCCATTCTCTTGGAAGAGATCTCAGTATTTTCCGCACTTTCTCACCGTCTGGTATTTTCTTCCCCAACGAGAACATTTGATTGATGATGTTCATGAATCTCGCGTACATATGGCTTATGGTCTCGTTGTCCTCCATTTTGAACAGCTCGTATTGGTGAGTTAAGAGGGCTATTCTTTCTTGTACAACTCGAGTGGTTCCCTCATGTGTGACCTGAAGCATCTCCCACATATCCTTCGCAGATTCGCATGAACTTACACGATTGTATTCTTCTCTTGTAAGCGCGCAGGCGATCATGTTCTTAGCTTTGGCATTCAAGGATATTCCTCGCTTGTCTGTTGCATCGTACTCGGACCCTTTCTTTGCAGTTCCATCCATCTTCTTGGGAATGTAAGGTCCAGTTGTGATGATATCCCACAGGTCATAGTCAGTAGCAAGCAGGAATTCCATCATACGATTTTTCCATATAGCATAGTTTGTTCTATCGAAAAGTGGTGGCCTAGAATGGGACTGTCCTTCTGCAAAAACATCAAAACTCGAAGAAGCCATTAGATCTTTAACTCAGGCTTGTTCGGCCCGTCGTTTGAGTAACTCGCTCTGATACCAAATGAAGATATAAATGTGCCTAAGAGGGGGGGTGAATTAGGCTTATAAAATTTTGTGCTTCTTTTACAAAACCTTAGTGTGGTGACTTAGATATGCCAAATAATATTGGGACGAGTATTCCTGTTATATCCTAGTATTGTCGGATGTGTTTCGGGTCTGTCTCTCAGTGATAACGAAATAACTGAAAAGTAAATGGGAGACATGATTTTTATAGAGGTTATATCCCCAACTGGGGTTTACTCCTCTCCTTGGGATTTGCTTCCCAAGAGTTTAACCAATCACTATAATGCACCGTAGCTGGATACAAAACTGATTGGTTAGCCCAATACACAACCGAAACAAGTCGAACACTAGACACTACTAGGTTACCACACGCCGAGTTTCGTTCCTCCGAATCTCCTTGATCCCGACAGACACAGCTCGCTACCGAAGGGCCCCCGGACTTGTCCTTCCCTTCACGTGTGCGTAAACGTCGACCTTGCCTCCTTGGTATTGCTCACGTCCGAAGACAAGACGTCCGAAGACAGAATATATGGGAGGGGATGATGGAATATCGAATAAATCACTCGCTCAGTGATGGATACGCAGGTTAACGCTCAGTAAGGCAGAAAGCTATCGCAAGTGAATGGCTCAGGAATCTCTTAGTATCTCTCTGCTCAAAAAATCTCTCGTAGGCTTAAATTCGCAAATTCAATGTGTTTCGAAAATCTAAAGTGCAGCTCATATATAATCCTTTTCTAATAGCACTTCACATGGAAAGTCATATCAAACAATAATCACCAAATCAAGTATAGTTTCCATGTAGCTTTCGAATCAATCATACCATATAAATCATGCTTTTAATAAATCATCACAATGGTCATATAGCACATTAAAGCATGATTATATTCCATATAAAAGCTCAATTTCGTTCTCAAGCATATTCAACCACTTCGCATATATTTTCCAAATCGAAACATTCCATAAGTGATTCCCTGCTATCAGTTCCTAGTAACGAGTCAATCCAGATTTACTTACCAAGTATGGCACACAAGATAGCAAGGCATCAGCACATTTTCCATGTACAGCTGTCATGACCCGACGTTCCTAACTGCCTATTCTAGCGCATTCCTATGTGCCTAGCGAGTTGTGATTAGTAAGGTATACTGAATGCGAATAAAATTTTTCTTTTTTCCATTTACATAATGGGATGATGTTCTGTACAAGTCAAAAGAATACATGTCGAACCCTAAGTTCCAGACATGATCTAACTACGAGGACGAAGGTGTGTCGGCACAGCAAAAGGCTCCTATGCGCCCGGCCTCACAGGTCGTCATCCATACACACACGTCCACCCCAAAAGCAGCGCGAAGCTCCAAAAGATTGGCCTTGCCATCTAAGCGATCACGTACCGTGGTCGCTCGTACCTACAACACATAACGTAAGGGATGAGCGATAAGCTCAGTAAGTAGAAATCATGCATGACGTGCACGTGATAAAACCCCGCAAAGGCAATCCACGCCGATGCATCTTACGTCCTATGGATCAAACTTAATCTCCTATCTTTTATCTTAGGGCCCTTGGCAGACTTTTACCCAGGCGTACACCGTAAGAGCTCTATCCAACCACGGGCATCAGCCCAAAGTATGAGGGCATCAACCCAACCATACTAAAGCATGAGGGCATCAACCCAACCACGCTAATAAGGGATATAAGGGCATCAACCCGACCATGAGGGCATCAACCCAACCATGGTATCCCCCGACGCATCAACGTCGTTCGTAAACTGGCGACGCATCAACGTTGCCGACGGCGCATCAACGCCGTCTCGGTGCCCCGGAAGCCGCCACTTATCTTAACTAATAATATCCTCATTGCCCACTTCGGCATTCGCTTTTCGCTATTTGCGACATATACGTGCACACTCATCATCTCATTTTCCCCAACGTGTCGTGCATGCTCGTGCATATGCAGAATGCATCATAGTCATAATGCTTACCGAAAGCATGAAACCATATCATACCAGTTCACATAAGCACGTAAACACATCATCACATAATCACATAAATTAGGCACATACACATATGTTATGTGTCGTAGTTGGATTTCCACTTACCTGGCGTCCGTAGACTAACTGCTACCTGCCCCGGCGAATTTCCTAAGTCCCGACCTTAGGCACCCAAAACATTCAAATCAGTAAGCTATTAATTAATTAAGCTAGCTAAGTACTCGAAATATTTTAAGTCGTGAACCTAATTTTCGTCTTTAAACTATTTGCTAGCCGGTCTAGTGAAATTCCTAAAATTTCGTCCGTTAAACCTGCCAAGGCTATAAAGTCAGTCCCTAAATTATTTCAGTTGACTACGTAAATTTTCGTACCAAAAATTTTATCGAATGCAACGTCTACCTATACCGAAAATTAGCCCTAAGGACACCGATAGGCAAATTATGATCGGGCGTTGAAAGAGCCTACGCTCATTGGAATCGGAATATTTTTCTTATTAACTGGTGCGAAAATATTTTTCCTAAAAAGGCGAAAATATTTTTTTTTTTATAACTTAAATCGTTTTAATCCAATGGGGTTCAATTCGTGAAGTTGATTCGCCAACTAGGACCCGTAAAATGCATGAGGCTCGGTTCGCAAAACGGGTTCGCAAAGTGCGTGAGAATTCGCAAAGCGCCGAGTTCGCAAACCTCGGTCGGCCCGCAAAGTTGGTGAGTTCGAAATGTGAGTTCCCAATTCTCGTGGGTTCGCAAACCTTGGACCCGTGAACCTCCTTCGTAATGTGTGGGCTCGCAAACCTCGGACCCGTGAACCTCCATTCGCAATCCTCGTGGGTTCGCAAGTGGAGTTCGCAAACTACAATGGCCCGCAAAGTTCCAAGGACTCGCAAAGTTGATAGTTCATGAGGTTCGCGAACCTCCATTATTCGCAAGCGATTCGCAAAACACTTGACCCGCGGAATGGAGTTTTGCGGCTTGTGTGGACCCGCAAAGCATTTTCAATTCGTCAAGGCTTGGATTCGCCAAGTGTGCTCGCATACCTCATTTCGCGAAGTAGGTTTGCGGCTCCTTCACCTCGCAGCTTCGTGGATACGCAAAGTGGTTTGGAGTTCGCAAAGGATCCGGTTCGCGAAGTGGCTTGTAGCCTTTGAATGGGTTCGCCAAGTAGGACCCGCGAACTTCTTAAAGATTCGCAAAGTCTTCCAAATTCGCCAAATGAAATTCGCGATCTTTATGCGACCATGGGTTCGCAAGCTTATGTTTTGCGAATTCTTGCCAAACAACTTTTAGTTTCGCGATGCATCGTCTTAAAGATCAAAAGTTGCTTTTATTAAGAACACCTTTGAAGACCGTATGAACCTCAGGAACCCTAAAATTCGTGCTTAACGAAATCACCGAGTTAAACCCAACTCTTCATAGTTGATATTCCCTAAACATGCCCTTAAAGTGCTAAACTCACCAAATCAAGCTTAAAGGGTGTTCGTTTAGGGTTTAAAATCGCATCGGCCCCAATATGTGGTATTTTTGTGTCCTAAATCCTAACATATACCAATTCTAGACTAAAATCTAAACATCATGGTTAAAGGATAATACCTAGTCCAAAGCCCTCGCGTTTCGTATCTCGGCCTCTCCTCCTTCCTTGCTCAAGCTCACGTTAGTTCCCTAGCTATGGAGTTTGGTGGACTTGAAACGGTTTCTTAGCTACATTTAATTTCTTTAAGGGATGAGATGGGACTCAATTGACGAAAATATCCCTTATTTTAGGGAAATTTGTCCCCAAGCCATTTAAATGTTTTGGGCTCAACTCTCAATTTAGACCATTAGTGATGCTAGCAACTTTTGGGCCTAATTTTAATTTTAGCCCAAGCCTTGTTCATGGCCCAAATTTCTCTAGCCTATCTTTCGAAAATTCCTAAATAAATTAAGGATCGGTTGGTACAATTTAACTGTACAAAATTTCGTAAGATCACCTAAGCACGTAATTTACCACACGAAACTTCACGTAAGTCACATAATCGCGAAATTAATGTATGAAAAGCGCATAATCGTGGTCAACATTTGTGCAAATTTATTGGCCCTAATACTTACGAGGGCCCGGGTGCTACAATTTCTCTTCCGCGTTGTCTGTCCACGTCGGGCGTAGTATGACCTGCGCAAGCCCAACGCATGTTCGAAATTCCTGAGCGTTTCCCTCAGCTTCAGGCACTCCTCGATGTCGTCAAGTAGTTCCAATAGGAGCGGTTGTTCTCTCACGAACATATGGATCCTCAGCATTGTCTCTCGATTGATCTCTTCCAATCTCTTCTCTATATTCTGCCTGATCACCTTGAGCGTTCCATCGCAAAACTTATGAATCTCAGTCTTCAGTGTCAACCTAGTCTTCTTGGCGATTGGATTGTGATAGGTGACGTCTAGGACTAAGCTGATGTGCAAATGATTGCTTGGAAGCCCTTCGATCTCAGGTCCATTGTTTAGCGGTGGGGTCATGTTGACCTTCTTCATGTTGCTCTCCAGAGCCATCTGAAGGTCATGCGCGGCGAAGTACTTGACTTGCGCATTATGAACCGGTAGAGCCCTTCCAGGCCTTCTTTCTTGACGAAGCCTTGAGGACCTTTGTACTTCTCCGCGTATAGCTGATTGAGGTTGTATACCTCGTCGGCAGGGAGATACGGTAGGTCGCTCTCACTTAGTTCCTCTCGGGTTCTGTCCACTCGCTCGATAACGTAGGTTGGGGTTGGAAGACCTCCTTTTGCACAGTAGACGCTGAGAAGCTGGCAGATCGGGGAAAGACTCTTATAGTGGCTCTTGACTTGTCCTTTAGTCATCCCCAGCCTTACATCAGGTCCAAGTTGAGTCAGCATCCAGAGATAGGTCATCCTCTTCTGCTGATCCCAATGAGAGATCCCTCTTGGCTCAAACTCGTTTGGCTTCTTGACTTTGTCTGGTGACCTCCAAATATTTTCACGGACTTCTTCAAGGAAGGGTATCTCTATTCGCATATTCTCCCACGGCGTGTCGATCCGAACGGTCCTGGCATTTGTCTTGTAGGGGAAACCACTCGTTGCGTGATCAGCTCTGAAAGCCTTGTGGGATCTTTTTCATGGTCTACACCTTCCTGAAGTTCGTCGTCTTCTATCAACACGAGGTCCATCGAAGCTTGTTGCGAAATTTGTCGAACTTCCTTGAGCCGTTGTACTTGATGCTCCTCGGGCATATAATGGGTCGCCCACTGTCCTTCAGTGTCGAGGAACTCATGTGGATTGACGCCATGTCCTGAAGGGCCCGGTTGGTCTGGAGCAATTGAGGGCTTCGGCCTCGGCACGTTTGGGTAGGTGGTTCAGGGTGGTCCACCAGTCGCCTATAGAGCAATTCCTCCTGAGCTGACTTTATGGTAAGACCAATGAGGCGGGCTAGGAGAATTTCATGGAGATCGGTGATTGGGATGGTGTATGGGTTGATTAGGATGAAAGAGTTTTGTAGAGGGTTGGTGGGAGTGGGTTGTGAGGTCGGCTTGTGCTGAAGTTGGTCCGAGACGGGTGCTTTCCCTCGATCTTGACGGGACGTCTCGATTGTCATCCGCACGTTCTCCATAATTTTTTCTTCGAATGATTTGAATGCTGCAAAGAGAGCGGCTTTGAGGTGGTCTTCAGTCACAAAAGGGGCGGACGCCTCCGTAGATGGATTAGGACGACTGATGTCGCCTGTTAACAACCCTTGAGCAGACACCGGCTCCTCAGGTCGGCTCGGAGTCACTTGTGGTTGTGATTCTTCGAGACTTCCACCCAATCCTCGAGTTGAATCTTGAGGATTCTCCTCAATGGGTGTTTCGGCGGGCTCGGTTTGGGCCTACGAATTAGACACTGGTAGATTTTGTCGCGGCTCAAGATTGAGCGAAGAAGTGTCCGCAACACTTGAAGAAATGATCAGCGCGGTATCTGGTGCGGTGGTGACGGCGGGGAAGAGGGACTCAAACGATACACTTAATTGCCTTGGAGTCCGTCTTATAAGACTGAGCTCCTCATCGGACTCCGTATCGGATGAGGTGGCTGTGTGAGGAGTGGGTTCATGCTCCATGTCCTCATGAGCCTGTTCCGTCACCAATGGAAGTGA
This sequence comes from Craterostigma plantagineum, assembly GCA_027422505.1. NCBI lineage: Eukaryota > Viridiplantae > Streptophyta > Magnoliopsida > Lamiales > Linderniaceae > Craterostigma > Craterostigma plantagineum. Next base: position 2,444,836 of record JAPQWV010000055.1, read on the forward strand.
ACTTTGCCACGTTTCAGCCTCGGGCTGTGCTTCTTGTAGAGGAACCTCCGCAATAGGCTCTTCAAGCACGCCAACATGAACGGGCACTTCCACTTGGAATGTTTTTGCTGGAGCCTCTTGTTCCAACTCTGCCGCCACAGCATCGATCAACGTGGCATCTACATCAGGAATTTGTTCGTCCTAAGTTGGCAGCTCCTACTTTAGCTCTTGGGCCACTGTATCAATCATCATGTCCTCAGGGCTAGCCCGTTGTTACTGTGGAGGGCTCACATGGAAATCTGTCGGGGCCCTCCAATCATCTTCTCGGTAAGATGGTGTTCCCGACAGTATCTCTGGTATTCGTCTCCCGCGGGGTCGGCAAGACGAAGAAGCTCGAGCGGAATGGCCATCGATGGCTGAGCTAGATCCGCGAGCTTGGGGTTGTGGAAGAACTTGAGCCTGGGTGGCTGATAGTTTCCTCCTGGAGGTAGGCGAGGAACATTCTGCGCGTACATCTCCATTTCTTGACGGATGATGATGGAGAACCATCTCGCATACGATACATTTTTTGGACCTTTTGTTCAATTTCTGTCGGATCTGCTCTGCGAGGTTGAGCGAAATCGTAATTTCGAGAGAACATGACTCCATGAAGTATCCGGAGGATGTGGCCGTTGCCTTTGTCAAAGCCTGCATGCTTCGGGGACAAACATTTGTTGAGATTCCAAACAGTGTTTTGCACGGATGAGGAATCCTGTTGCTCTGCATCTGAGCGAGCTTGTGTACCCCATCTGGAGGAAATCTTGCATCAGTTCTTCATCTGATGGGAGAGGGTCGTAATTTTGGCTGTGAGGGAGGTCGAGGAGAAGTATGAAGTCGGTCTTGCTCATACAGACGTGCCTCGTCCCTACAACTGTGGTAATGTAATACTCCCCATCCAAGATGAGGCTCTTGATACTCCCCCAAAACTGCTGGAGGTAGACCATCAGCACCGAGGCCGTCACCGTAAGTGCATGCCATAGTGGATGGCCTTGCAGTATGGACACGATGATGTCGTCTGGACACCGGAAGGTGGTCAGGTCTAGTTGGAAGTTCGTGTCATGTACATTAAGGTACATAGCCTTCTCGTAGATGTGGTTGTAGGTAGGGTAGTGATCCATCTGAAATACAAGCTTAAGTCATTAGCTAGATTAAAAAATTTATTCGTAATTCGAATTTATCAAGCCATAATGATGAAGCTATTGATAACATGTTTGATAAAATTGTAGAAGAAATTTAAATGCACATATAGGTCATATAGAGTGAATTTTTGAAGAAATAATTTCAAGACATATGCATGTACGCTCAATGAAATTTGGTTGAAAATTTTACTGTGTTTAAAGTACTGTTCACTCGGTGCTATTTATCGTGAGATAATTGAAATTCTCAATTGAATTGCCTAAATGTGATTTTGAATAGAATATTTGCGATAAAAAATTTTATTCGCTAATGATAGCTACAGTTGAGAAAAGGATAATGATAGCTACAGTTGAGAAAAGGACTTAGAAAATTTCTAAGTGTTTGAACTTGAAGTGTGGTACTGTAGCCGAGAAATTTTACGATCGAGAAAAATTTCCGTGTAAATTTACGATCGAGAAATTAGATTTCCATGTAAATTTACGATCGAAAAATTTTTCGCGCGTGAATAACGTTTTTCGCATGAAAATTATCGAGCGAGAAAGTATTTCAATTTTAAAGAGGTTTTGCTGCAAAATTTTACGATCGAGAAAATTTTATCGTCGAAAAATTATTTTTATCGCTGCTAAAATTTTTCGACCGAGATAATTCTGCAATACTTAGAGCAAAATGTCGAGAATTTTTAGAGTTAATTAAGAAGTAATTTTTCTAATAAGGCTCCCCCCATATTGGTTTAGCAGTGTCTTGAGTCCACAGTCATGAATTTGTGAAGTCCTCCTTATTTAAGCGTTGTCCAAAGCGATTCAAAACGAAAATTTCTGCAACACTTAAAGAGAGAACATAAAAAATATTTGGATCTCAAAACATGGAATCATTGTAGATGCTCCTCCTCAAATAGTGCACATGTATCGATTTATCACGTAATGAAGCGAATCAATACGAGTAACAATCATTATAACACGCAATTAATCACTCTAGTCTTAGTTACATGTTCCCCTAATCATGTAATAAAGATTTGCGCGAGGGTATGAGCAAAAACATATATTCGCATTTTAATCAATTCAGGACCAATGCAAGTTAAATATGCATTCAAAATGTGCGAAATATTTTTTATTATTTTTTTATTTATTTTTTATTTTTTATTTTTTTTATTTTTTAAATTTTTTTTTAAATATAGTATATCTATATATATATATGTATAATTTTCATATGTATATTAATATTATTAATAGTATGGAGTCAGATTATTTTTTTTCAATCGATCATCACGTCTAAGTTTCCGTACGACACTTGAAAGACACACTGCCGTCAAGTCTAGTCATCAAACTAAAGTCCTAAGATCATAGAATGATCCATTTCAACAACCCTCACTAAGTTCACTCTAGCGCTCTTATTATTTTTTACTCGGGGATTTTGTATATATATCGCTCAAGTCAGCACAAGCAATTTAAGTCAATTTTCCTATGATCAAGGCATAATTAATCATTTCACCTAATCTAGAGATCGTCGTTTGGAATCAAAGGGACATTTAAGGGTTTAATTTGGCTAAGACTTAGGGAGGAAAGAAATTTATAGGAAAAGGTGAGCTTATCTTTATCGTCTTCCATTTCTACGTCCGTCTCCTTCTCTTCTTTCGGCAAAAAAAAATTTCATCTTTTCAATCCCATCCCTTATGTTATTGGCAACCTGCATGGTTCTCCCTGTTGGTTATCGTAGGCTCTAGGAGATTATCGTAGGCGAAGTTCTTCCTATTGGTTCTTGGGCCGATACCGTGCTCCTCTTCTCTTAATTCCTAGGTTTCAGAGATTATCAATTTGGAAAGTTCACGGTTATGGAATTCGTACCCAAGGCTGTGCTCCTCTTCTCGTTTCCCAATATAAGACCGGATTATCGTTGGAGAAGTTCACTTCGAGGTGCTCCTCTTTCCAGCCGTTCTGACGAGCGTAGAGATTATCGACGGAGAAGTTCACAGCAGGATCCATGCCTTCTTCTGGTAGTTTGAAAAGCATGTTCCTTTGGTCTGTTTTTGTGCGTTGAGCATTGCCTTCTTTAGTCATCTTCTCGTTTTCTTTTACTTTTCTCCCCCTACTTTTCTTGTTTGAACAACCATTTGACAAAAATAGAATCGGTTGAAGGTTGAAATGGGTTTCAAATGAAGAAAAGGAAGTCGGAGAAGGTCCAAAGTGGATGACTAAGGGCTATGATATGGAAAACGATTGTAAAAGGCCGAGTAAGGAATTGCCTAAATGCCCCAAATCATTTTCCTGACGATCTAAAGAAGGGCGAGTATGAAGCCGAGTATCACTAGAAAAGACATTTAATTGACGTGTGATTTCACTCTAGAGATAGATCCAAGGAGAGAAAAATTGAAGGGCTAGAGTCCTCACATGTGAAAGGTGACTTTGTGTCTAGTGGAGTAAGCTTAAGACCTTTAGACACAAGAATGTGACTTAGACTGACAAGATTAAGCAGTTGAATTAGTCGTACGTCTGCAAAAATTTTAGACCGAAGCATCCTAAAGGATTTCGTCATTCCCCTCTATTATAGATATATGTATAATTTTTTTAATATATTTTTTTATTATTATTATCACGAAAGATAAGACAGGTAAGCATGGAAAACACATAGAATAGAGCATGTGATATCGCAGACGATCAGGTAATGCACATATCACGGGAGATTCAACATGCCTAATATTCCGACAAGGAATTGGAATCATTTTCATCCACTGCCTTGGTGAAAATGTCGGCTAGTTGATATTCCATGTTCACAAAGTACATGTCAATGGTGCCTTTTTCTACGTGATCTTTGATAAAGTGATATCTAATGTCTATGTGTTCGTGCGTGAATGGTGAACAGGACTGCACGTAATCGCAATGGTACTTTGACTATCACTATATATGGGTATATTATTTAAATTGTACCCATAGTCGCGAAGCTGAGTCCGCATCCATAGCATCTGGGAGCACAGCCGGCGGCTGCGACATATTCAGCTTCAGCCGTCGAAGTTGAGACACAATTTTGCTTTTTCGATGACCAGCAAACTAGCTTTTCGCCTAGAAATTGAGCGTCACCGGAGGTACTTTTCCTGTCCATTCGGCAACCTGCATAATATGCGTCAGTATAGCCGATAAGTTTGAAATTCATACCTTTAGGATACCATAGTCCTAAGATAGATGTGCCCTTAAGGTAGCGAAGAATGCGCTTCACCGCGAGCATGTGAGATTCTTTGGGATCGGCTTGGAAGCGGGCACAAGGACAAGTGGCAAACATGATGTCCGGCCGGCTCGAAGTGAGATAGAGAAGAGATCCAATTATGCTGCGGTAGAGTGTGATGCCGACCGATTTTCCTGTGGGATCGGCATACAACTTGCAGCTTGTTGATATGGGAGTGCTGAGAGGCTTGCTCTGATCTTGATGGAACTTTTTCAGAATGTCCTTAATATACTTTGTTTGACTAATAAATATTCCATCACTGAGCTGCCTGACTTGAAGTCCTAGGAAGAATTGCATCTCTCCCATGTGGCTCATTTCGAATTTACTCTTCATGAGATCTCCAAACTTCTTGCAAAGCCGTGGATTTGTTGAACCGAAAATGATGTCGTCGACGTGAACTTGAACGACCATCAGATCCTTGTCTTGCCATTTGATGAAGAGGGTCGTATCGATTGTTCCTCGAATAAATCCAGACATTACGAGAAAGTCGCTCAAGTCATCATACCAAGCACGTGGGACTTGTTTTAGCCCGTAGAGAGCGTTATCCAATCGGTAGACGTGATCAGGATGTTCTTGATCAACGAAGCCGTCTGGCTGAGCGACAAAGACTTTTTCTTTAAGTATGCCATTGAGAAAGGCGTTTTTAACATCCAGTTGATAGACCTTGAAGTCTTTATGAGCCGCGTAAGCCAATAAGAGACGAATGGCTTCAATTCTGGCAACAGGAACATAAGTTTCGTCGTAGTCAATGCCTTCCTGTTGGTTTTATCCCTTGGCAACTAATCGTGCCTTGTTCCGGATCACTTCGCCATCTTCATTCTTCTTGTTCTTAAATACCCATTTTGTCCCGATGATAGTTTTCCCATGCAGACGGGGTACTAATTTCCACACTTGAAGATGTTCGAATTGGTTGATTTCCTCTTGCATTGCAATTATCCAATCCGGGTCTCGTAGTGCGTCTGCTATTTTAGTAGGCTCGTTTTGGCTTAAGAAGCAGCTGAAAAGACCGTGTTGATGTCGTGTCCTTACTCCGCTCGAAGGATCGCCAATTATCTGATCAATCGGGTGAGCTCTAGTCCACTCGCGCTCATGTGGCAAAGCTGAAGATGAAGCATTAGCCATTTATGGGTCTAGATTTCCAATGATCTCCGATTGTTCATTTTGTGAGGAAGTTCCATATCTGCAATGGGAGGGAGCGACTCTGATGATTCTTCTTCAACACCCACGGTAGGTTCTTCAATGTGCTGTCACAAATCTGAATCGGGTAAGGTAGGGACTATTGAAGAACTTGGTACGTAGCCCTCGTCGGGTATAGTATTAACGGTGAGAGGCTCAAAGAAGGAATCCAAGTCTTCTAACACAAGTCTTAGCGCTTCGTCTGGTGTTGACTGCTGAGTTGTTGCCATCTTCTGTTGGTTTTGTGCCAACACACCAGTGAATACGGGTTCTGAGATGTTGTCTTCAGAAGCCGACGGGTTAAGCACGGGTCCTGAACTGGTTTATCCAGAAGCCATCTCGCTCACTTCGTGAAAAGTGACGTTATAGCTTTCCTTAATCGTGTGGTTGGACTTGATGTATACTCGGTACGCTTTTGATGTTGAAGAATACCCGATGAAAGTTGCTTCGAATGCTTTAGGGTCGAACTTTGCACGTTGCTCTCTGTCGTTTGCCACAAAGCACTTGCACCCGAAGACTTTAAGGAATGAGATGTTGGGTACTCTCTTATTGACAATCTCGTACGGAGTCTTGTTGAATCGTTTGTGAACCACCGTCCTATTTTGGGTAAAGCAGGCGGTATTAACTGCTTCAGCCAAAAGAAAGTGTGGAAGGCCGGAGTGGATCAGCATTGTACGAGCGGCTTCCACTAGGGTTCTGTTTTTCCTCTCAATGACCCCATTTTTTTGAGGTGTTTTTGCGGCTGAGAATTGTTGACTAATTCCAAGTTTTTGATAAAACTCACTGAGATGTTTATTCTTGAACTCAGTGCCGTTGTCCGTTCGAATAACTTGAATAGTCTGTTGCAGCAGATTCTGAGTAGTGTTCACAAAGTTGATAATCAAGTCTCATGTCTCATCTTTGGTTCGGAGGAAAGTATAGCGAGAGAAGTCATCGATGATAGCTAGCACGTACTTGCAACCATTGATACTCTATGTCTGCATTGGCCCACAGAGGTCCATGTGGATTAGTTCCAATGGGCGAGAGGTAGACGTGCTGCTTGAGATGATGAGACGCTCGCTTCATTTTCCTAATTGACATGCCGTACATTGATGCTCCTTTTGTAGTAGTATAGTTGGAAGATCTTGAACCAACTTTTTTATAGAAAGGCATTGGAGAGCTTTCATATCAGATGAGACATTCGTTGATGCCATAAGCTATTCCTCTGTACGACAGTCTGAGAAATGAGGCATATAGCTATCGAGGGCCGCACGGACGTCAGGTTGATCGTGTAAAGATTCGATTTCCGAAGTCCGTAGAGGAGTTTCGTGTCGTGACTATCCAAAATTCTGCACCGGTCAGCATGAAAGACCACTTGAAATCCTTTATCACAGAACTGACCTATGCTGAACAAGTTATGGCGGAGGCCTTCGACATATGAGACATCTTTTATAGTCAGATTCTCCAGAATGATATCCCCAAGTCCTAGAATCAGGGATTGTTTCCAAATCTGACTTTTCCATTCAGTCAGTCTTGATAGTTGCTTAGTAGCTCTTGACTTCAGTCATGTGTGTGGAGCAACCTAAGTCGAGGTACCACACATAATGGATCTGCAAAAACGCGTTAGAGAGCTTTAGGTACCCACCTAAGCATGGGTCCTCTCAGATTAGCAGATATAGTTTTAGGTTCAGATATGATTCCTAAATTTTTACTTGAGGGAGTTTTAATAACCCATTCACTTTCGGATAAGTTGTTTTGGGTTTTGCTTCTTTAGGTGACTTGGTCTTTTCGACTTTTGTCGTCCTAGGCGGAGATTTAGGAACCCATTTGGGTTGAACCTTGCAGGGAAGGTTAATTTCAGCACGTACAAAAGCTTTGGTAGGCTTGACCGAGGAAAAGATCTTCTTTTGATAATCTCCTAAGGTGCTTGGGGGACTCAATCTTTACGGGATACCATAGGTGAGAACAGGCATGTACAGCGCCATAAGCTTCTTTATGGCTGGATCTTGTTTGCTACGGGTCTTCCTTGTGGCATTTGTTTCAGAATTATTATGTTTAGCTTTAGATGTAGAGCCAATTTCGAAATTAGTACTTCTAAGAATGGTAGGCTGTAGAGTACATGTAGAAGCAATTATTTGAAACGAGGAAATGGCTCTTTTATTTTTACGAGTGTCATTTATTTGTACAGAAGGAGTAACATTCTTAGGCATACTCAAATTTACTAGCTTCTTCTAAAGACTAGACACTCTCGCCTTCGATTCTAGTGTTCGCCCTATGCTCCCTGTAGACGTGGGTAAAGATTTAGTCTTAGCACTTTTAACAGAATTATTAATGCACTTTTGATCTTTCGAAGGTGATTTTCGAATTTCACGCTTTTCATAATAGCGTGAGAGGTAGTTTGGGAGGATGAGGAAGCCTTGAGATTTTTCATCTCTTTTAAGAACTTTTTCTTTTCAGCTTCGAAATTCTCTCTTTCTTTATCTAGTTTTGCTTGGGATTCCTCTACTTGTTTTATTATATAAGGTTTGTAGAGAGAATTTTTATAATGAACATCTTTGGATTTCTCGTGGACTGTTTGAGGGTCAGGAAGTTGAAGTAAGTCAGACAGGTAATAATGATGTTTCATATTTCTGTCTCTTTCATTTAGTGTTGTGTAGTCAAGGGGGATTCCAGGCCCATGTGAGGCTTTTCTCATGGATGAATCGAAAGTATTTTGGTACGTCGATTCAGTAAAATCTCTAAGAAATGTTACTCCTAAACCCATGTGCCTAATATCATATATTTCTTTCTTCCGTGGAACACGTGGGTTAGTGAAACCTAAGCCTTCTCTTGGATTATAGAAATCTACATCCTTGGGCTGATTTAGGAATATCGTCTGTTCGGATTGTCCCCTACGCATAACTATATCATCTAATTTCTTAATTTTTGCATATAGTTTCTTGCGTTCCTCACCTAGGATAGCATAATTATTTTCTGCCGTCAGTTTGGCGGCTTGACAGGCATCTAGTTCCTTACTAAGCTCACTAACCTTAGCGTTTGATATTTCTAATTGAGCTTCTAAGTTAGTGATCTTAGTGGTAGCTTCGGTTATCCTACAATTTAGGGTGGCTTTCTCATTGAGATTCCTAACCAAGCAATTGTAGTTATTTGCTACCTTATCTTCTCATTCCTTAATCTTATCGCTATGCTGTCCTATTTGAGGTTGACTAGTCTCTCTAGAATGTAGGCTCTTAGTAAGTTCTTCTATTTTAGCACTAGAGCTTCTAAGTTCTGATTCGAGACTATTTATCTTCTCCTTAGACCTCGAAAGTTTACCATCTACTTCCTTAATAATTTTCTGCTCACGTTTCATGTGAGCACATTGTTTTTGATATGATTCTAATATGGTCAATAATGTGGAAGAAGAGACTACCTCTTGTGATGAGATGGATGCGTCGTAATCGTCCGTCTGGTTTGAAGTTTCGGCATCCAGGGTGTCGTCCAAGCGGGCCATGAGGGCTAAATTCTCCTCTTCGGAGTTGGACGTGTCTTCGAGCCAGTGGTCCTCCTTTGCCATGAGGACTACTCCAGCTTCCTTCTGCGTTTAAAGTTGAAGCTTTCAGGAGTAGTAATTAGCATCTCTCTTCTTGGGAAGAGTGCATTCTCTGGCAAAATGACCAGGCTTGCCACAGTTGAAAAACTTGTTGGGCTATTTGGTGTTTTTGATTTCGGAGCTCTCAGGTGCACGTTCTTTATTCTTAGAGCTTGAGGTCCGAAGTCGGTTGGCCGAAGATGAGGACTTCTTTTTGAAGTACGTCTTGCTCGTCAATTTGCTGATTAGAGCCAACTGCTTCCCCAGTGCTTTCATGCTTGGCTCATCGTCTGTCTCCGAATCTTCTTCTGACTCTGATGGAGAAGGAGGCCTAACGATCTTCTCTTTGCGAGACCTTGTTCCACGCTTCTCTGAGACAAGGGCAACAGTGTCTTCAATCTGCTTGAGTGGATATCTTTTTCCAGTCTGAGGGCAGGGAGGATAGAAATCTGATGTTTGTTTCCATGATTGTCTTAGAGATTTCTATTTTCCTCATCTCATTAAGAAGGGTGAGGAACCTTTGATATACGTCATATAGGCTCTCCTCCGACTTTGCTTTGAATGAGTCATAAGCCGTGAGAATATTTGCCTTTTTGGCCTTGATGCCCACTTCCGTCCTTTGCATCATTCTATGCAGTTCATCCCACATCCTCTTAGCCGTTGGGAGGCTGTCTATCTGTCTATAGATGTCGTTCGGGATGCCCTACATGAGTGTGTTCATGGCTATCAGATCTGCCTTAGCACGGGCCCTTTCCTCGATGGAATATTCCCTAGGCTCCTTCAGTCGCCTAGTAGCGGGAATATGAGGAGTAACAGTGTCATCACCGGCTATAGTGACCCAGAATTGTGCGGGCCCTTCTTCGAGTGACTTTAGCAGGTTTTCGGCTTGATCTTTCAAGGCTATAAAATTTAGAAAGCGGCTTTTCCAAACTGTAAATTCACCGGGTTGCAAGATTGGCGGACAGTTGTCGTTTCCTAGTGAGTAAGCATCCATTTTTTTCTCTGTGGTGGAGTGGATGAAGGATCTTCATTTGTTTTGATGAATAGACTTTGATGTAATATGCTTCACAAGTAGCAAATTTGTTAGTAGCGTTTGATTTAACAAAAATGATCGAGAATTATTTTTGATTCAATCGTTACTGTTTGATCAAAATAATTTCGTTGGTTTAATCGTAAAGTTACTGTTCTCCGCGTCTGGTACTGTAGACGAGAAGTTTGACGAGCGAGAAAAATTAGCCTAAAGTTTTTCGGTCGAAAAACGTTTTCAGTGTGTGAATTTATTTCGATCGTTAAGAAACAGTACAGTCAGTATGTTTCCCGCGAAGTCAAAATAAATTGTTTGACCGAAAGAGTTTTGCGATCCTAAAAGATTTTTTGCTTGGTCAAACTAGAGAGTCTGACCGAGAAAGTTTTTCAATTGGTAAAATTTCACACGCAAAAGTCTATTAAAAATCTCTCAAAAAAATTCTCACTGAAATTAACGTTCGTAAAACTTTTACACTCAAATCGTCCTTAGCAGTAGCGACTTCTGTTTCTAATTGTATCCGAATTGAGAAATTTTTCGCGTCTTGTTTTCCAATCGAGAAACTATTTCGATCGAAAAACTTAGCGAGAAAAATTGAAATTACGCAACAGTTCACATAACACAAATTTAACACAGAGTTCAAGCAACACTGAAAATTGATCGTTGAAATTTCGGGTGTATGCTCGAAATTAGCTACTGAACCATAACGAACATTTGGCTAAACATGTTTTGAAGCAAATGATATTCAATTTTGCAAAAATCAGAACACATTCAAACTGTTCTTCGCGCAAACAGTAAAATCTCAGAATCAAAATTCGGTCTAAATCTTGATTCTGAACGCTACTTATCTAATCGCGATTGATCTAACCTACTTGTGCGAGCACATAAACATCAAAATCAGATAAAATAAACACAGAATTAGGCTATCAAATCGAAATCAATTTTCGCGCGTAAACTGTTCTACGCAAGGAACAGTTCCAAAAAAAAATTGATCTGATTTCTAACAATTTCAATTCAAAACAAAATGAATCTGCTCTGATACCAATTGTGAGGTCCTCAATTATCAACTTCCACGATCCTAGACTCAAATCCTAAGGAATTCGATTAGAATTGTATGAAATTAACATCGATCGAAAACCTTCAATGAAGAACACCTAGAGAGAATTCGAGTAGAGTGAGATTGATTTCTGAGTTTCTCTCTCTAGAATTGGATTTGGCAGCCTATCGGATCAATTCTCTAATTTTCTGTTTTAAGCTCAATGTTTGTACTTGTATTTATACCAAACAAACTTTGTATAAATATCAAACTAGTCCTAATCTAAGGACTATTAACGCCCATAATTACAAGCACAGCTAATTAAATCACAGCATAATTAAATCGATATTCTACACTATATACTAAGATTAAGAAATTAGAAGATCTTCTAGTGAAAAGGGGACAAACTGACCAGACAATATTCTTGAACCAACCCAATGACAGAATTTTATGACTACAAGTTCAGCTTAGGCTTTGAGAATCCACGGAACTTGAAGAAAGTTGATTGTAAACAACTTTATGATGTCAAGTACATGGGTCTAGGACTAGCCTCTCTAATGGTTTTTACTAATGAAAAAGAAATTAACGTGTTAGAAGAAACTAAGAGAAAAGCTAAGACTAGGGCTGAAATCCCCTTCTCGTACACCGAATTGAACCAAAGTTACAAACCACGGAAATTCCCAAGGGTTGGAACTTTAAGTCAATTTATCTTCCCGAATATCGTTCTACAACCGAGGAAGCACAAATTCATCATTTTCAAAATTCTCTCTACATACACCCTATTGTTAAGAAAATAGAGGATTTATCATTAGAAAAAGAAAGGGAGGATTTGAAGCGGAAAAGAACAAATTCGTAAAGAAGATAGAAGATCTCAAAGCTTCCTCCGTATCTCAAACTATTTCTCATGCATCTCCATCAAAAGTTAAAATTATTCTGAAAAGCGTGAAGAAAGAAAAAGTGCCTTCTACTAACTCATGACTTAAGAGTAATATATCCAAAAATATGATTTCTAATATCGTCTCTACTACGTCTACAGGGAGCGTAGTGTCAGAGCCTAAGGAGTCGAAGGCAAGAGTGTCTAGTTTGATAATAAAGAAGAAGACTATAGATGTCAATGTTCCGAACCTATATTCTCCTTCTGTAAAAGCAAAAAACACTCGTATATAAAAGAGACATTTCTTCACTTCAAATCATTGCTCTACATGTTCTCTTCAGCTTACCATTTTTAGAAGCACCAATTTCGAAATAGGCTCTACCTCAGAAACTAAAATCATTCATTCTAAGACAAATGTCTCTAGGATCACTCGTAGAAAACAAGATCCAGCCGTCAAGAAAGCTTGTAGTGCAATTCATTCATGTTCTCACCTAAGGTATCCGTAAAGATCCAACCCCCCAAACACCTTAGGAGACTGTCTAATGAAAAGATCTTTTCCTCGATCAAGCCTACCAAAGCATTTGCTCGTGCTGAAATTCAACTTTCCCGCCAGGTTCAACCCAAATGGGTTCATAAAACTCCGCCTAGGAAGCCGAAGGTCAAACCAAGTCTTCAACAAAGGGCAAACACAAATCAACTTCTTCAGAAGTGACTTGGGTTGCTAAAGCTCCTATTAATAATAATTTAGGAACCATATCTGAATCGCAACATAAAACTGTTAATCTGAGAGGACCCATTTATAAGTGGGTACCAAAAGCTCTCTAATCCGTTGTTGCAGATCCATCATGTGTGGTACCTCGATTTCGGTTGCTCCACACACATGACGGGAAATCAAGACCCGCTGAGCAACTACCAAGACCATCTAAATGAGAAAGTCAGATTCAGTAACAATGATTTGGCTCGCTTTTGGGTTTCGAAGAAAGTTTCTGGAGAATCTGACGATCAAGGATGTCTCCTTTGTTAAAGGCCTCCGCCATAACTTGTTCAGCATAGGCCAGTTCTGCGATAAAGGATTCCAGGTGGTCTTCCTTGCTGAACGGTGCAGAATATTGGATAGCGAGGACAAAGAACTCCTTCAAGGAATTCAGAAGTGAAATATATACACGATCAACCCAACGTCTGTGCGGCCTTCGTCAGCTGTTTGCCTCATCTCTCAGACAGTAATTTAGTAGAATAACTTAGATCAACGCATGTCTCATCTCAACATCAAAGCTCTTCAACGACTTTTAATGGAGAAGTTGGTTCACGGTCTACCGACCATAATCCAACAAAAAGAGCATCATTGTTCGGCATGTCACATTGGAAAATGAAGCGAGCCTTACATCACGTCAAGCTAGTTGCCTCTACCTCACGTTCTCTGGAACTACTTCACATGGACCTCTGTGGACCAATGCAAACACAGAGTATCAACTGACGTAAGTATATGCTGGTAATAGTGGACAATTTATCTCGCTACACATGGACGAAGTTCCTCCAAATGAAGGATAAGACAGGGGACTTGATAATAATTGTGCGAACACAACTCAGAACCTGCTGCAGCAGACTATTCAAGTCATATGTATCGATAATGGCACTGAGTTCAAGAACAAGTTTCTCACTGACTTTTACCAGAAACTTGGTATTAGTTAGCAATTATGAGCCTGTTAGGTCCTACGATTAACAACTCTATGATCGTAGGCATGAATTCTAAGTAATTCGATGCTAATGATCGACATTGAGATTCGATCGAAAAACTCAAATGAAGAACAAGAGGGAGAATTCGAGTAGAGTGAGAAAGTTACTATTGTTTCCCTCTCTAGAAATTGAATTCCAAGCCTTTCGGATCAATTTCCAAAACTTTCTCTATTGATTTAAATTGTTTACAAAGTACTTATACCAAACAAACTTGGTATAAATATCAAACTAGTCCTAATCTAAGGACTACTATACAAAACGCCCCTAATTACAAGGACAACTAATAAAATCAAGCACAATTAAAATATATACTCTACAATCTCCCCCTTTGTGCTTGATTGCATCTTCGCGCTGTTTGTCCTCGTCGGGCGTAGTATGATCTGCGCAAGCCCAGCACATACTCAAAGTTTCTGAGCGTTTTCCTCAGCTTCAGGCACTCCTCGATGTCGTCTAACAACTCCATCAGGAGCGGCTGTTCTCTCACGAACCTGTGGATCCTCAGCATTGTATCTCTATTGATTTCTTCCAACCTCTGCTCTATTGACTTGGCGCATCATGAACCGATAGAGCCCTTCGAGGCCTTCTTTCTTGACGAAGCCTTGAGGACCTTTGTACTTCTCCACGTACAGCTGATAGAGGTTGTATACCTCGTCGGCAGGGAGATACGGAAGGTCGCTCTCTCTTAGTTCCTCTCGGGTTCTGTCCACTCGCTCAATAACGTATATTGTGGTTGGAAGTCCTCCTTTGGGACAGTAGATGCTGAGAAGCTGGCAAATTGGGAAGAGACTCTTATAATGACTCTTGACTTGTCCTTTAGTCATCCCTAGCCTTACGTCAGGTCCTAGTTGAGTCAGCATCAAGAGGTAGGTCATCCTCTTCTGCTGATCCTAGTGATAGATCCCTCTCAGCTCAAATTCGTTCGACTTTTTGATTCTGTTCGGTGACCTCCAAATATTCTCACGGACTTCTTCAAGGAAGGGTATCCCTATTCGGATATTTTCCCACGGCGTGTCGATCCGAACGATCCCTGGCATTTGTCTTGTGGGGGAAACCGCTCGTTGCGTGATCAGCTCTGAAAGCCCTGTGGGATCTTGTTCGTGGTCCACACCTTCCTGAAGTTCGTTGTCTTCTATCAGTACGAGGTCCACCGAAGCTTGTTGCAAAATTTGTCGAACTTCCTTGAGCCGTTGTACTTGATGCTCCTCGGGCATATAATGCATCGCCCGCTGTTCTTCAAATATGAATTTGCCGAGATATTCATGTGGGTTGACCCGTGTCCTGAAGGGCCCGGTTGTTCTGGAGCTGTTGAGGGAGTAGCTTGGGTTTGTGCTAGAGCTACGAGTATGGCCGAACTTGCTTCTTCTTCCGGAAGCAAGGGGCTTGTCAGAGTCGGTGGTGCGGGCGGAGGCGTCCGGAGGTGAAAGGTTGGTGGATCGATATGGATTAGAGTGGTGGTGCGGTGCGTGGTTTGGGTGGTTTGTGTTTGGGTTTGGGTTTGGGTTCTCCTGCTCCAGCGCTTGTTTGCGTCGCGCCCGAGCCTTGTCCTTGGCCACTCGTAGATGTCTGTGGCCCCTTTTCCCCCTGATCGTCAGGATCATCATGTCGGCGTCTTGGGCTGGAGCTTTGGCCGCGGCATGTTTGGGTAGGTGGCTCAGGATGGTCTACCAGTCGCCTATAGAGTGACTCCTCCTGAGGCGACCGGATGGTAAGACCGATGTGGCGGGCTAGAAGGATGTCGTGGAGCTCGGTGATTGGGACGGTATATGGGTTGATGAGGATTGATGAATTATGTAGAGGGTCGGTGGATGTGGGTTGTGAAGGTATGAGGTTGGGCTGTGACGAGGTGCCTTCGGAGACAGGTGCTTTCCCGGTGTCTCTGCGGGATGTCTCTATGGCAGTGAGAACTCTCTACATTATTTTGTCTTCAAGCGATTGAACAGCAGCGGAGAGAGCGGCTTGGAATTGCTCGTTCGTCACAAACGGTGCGGACGCCTCCTTGGATGTACCAGGACGACTGATGTCACCTGTTATCAACCCTTGAGTGGACACCGGCTCCTCAGCTTGGCTCACAGTCACTTGAAGTTGTGACTGTATGAGACTTCCACCCAATCCTCGAGTCGGTTCCTGAAGATTCTCCTCTATGGGTGTTATGGCAGGCTCGGTTTGAGCCTGTGGACCAGACACCGGTAGATGTGGTTGCGGCTCAAGGTTGAGTGAAGAAGTGCCGACAACACTTGTAGAAGTGGTCAGCATGGTATCTGGTGCGGTGGTGACGGCGGGAAAGAGGGACTCCATTTGTATACTGAGTCGTCTATGAGTCCCTCTTATCAGGCTAATCTCCTCATTTGACTCCGTGTCAGATGGGGTAGCTGTGTGAGGAGTGAGGTCACGATCTATGTCCTCAGGAGCCTGATCCGTCACCCGTGGAAGCGAGCTTTGCCCCATTTCAACCTCGGGCTGTGCTTCTTGTAGAAGAGCCTCCTCGATAGACTCTTCAAGCACGGCTACATGTACGGGCACTTTCACTTGAAATGTTTCTGTTGGAGCCTCTTGTTCCAACTCAGCAGCCACAGCATCGATCAAAGTGGCATCCATATCAGGAATCTGTTCGTCCTGAGTTGGTGGCTCCTGCTCTAGCTCCTGGGCCACTTCATCAATCATCATGGCCTCAGGGCTTTGGTGTTGTTGTGGTTGGGGAGGGCTAACTCCAAAATCTGTCGGGGGCCCTCGAACCATCTCCTCTAGGGTCAGCGAGACGTAGAAGCTCAAAATGAATCGGCATCGACGGTTGGTCCAAGTCCGTGAGCCGTGGATTGTGAAAGAATTTGAGCTTGGGTGGTTGAAAATTTCCTCCCGGAGGCAGGCGAGGAATGCTCTGCTCGTGCATCTCCATATATTGGCGGATGATGACGTTAACCACCGAGCGTAGGGCACATTCTTCGATCTCCGATTCTCTTTTTGCCTAATCAGGTCTGCAAGATCATTCCAGATCAGCTGCATGAAGTCGTAATTTCTGGAGAATGCGAGTCCGTGAAAGATCCGTAGTATGTTGTCATTGCCCTTGTCGAAGCCGGCATGCTTGGGCGATAGGCACTTGTTCACAATCTCGAACAGTGTCTTCCACGGATGAGGAATACCGCTGCTCTGGACCTGAGCTAGCTTGGTGAGCTGCGGTTGATATCCCATCTGCATGAAATCATGCATTATTTCTGCGTCTGATGGGAGCGGGCCGTAGTTTACACTGTATGGCAAGTCCAGAATCATCCCGAACTGGTTCATATGTATGTGCTGCGTCCAATTATTGTTGAGAAGGAGAATGCTCCATTATCCACTGCTCCTTGTATACATCCCCAGAATTGCTGGAGATAGACTATTGGCACCGATACGGTGACCGTCAATGCATGCCAGATGGGGTGGCCTTGCAGGATTGATATGATGATATCATCTGGACAGCGAAAGGTGGTCAGATCGAGTTGAAAATTTGTATCCTGGACCTTCAGGTACAAATTATGGTCGTAGATGTGATTGTATCTTGGGTAGCGATCCATCTGAAACATAAAAGATTTAAAAAGTTCATTAGTTCAAAATGTAATTTTAGTCGAAAACTGATTTAATTTCATCAAACTATAAGTCGAAGGAATGTCGAAGGCCACAACACGGAATGTCGAAGGCCGTCACGATCAACCAATTTCACGAGGGCCTCAATGATCAAACCGTTCATGTGCTAGACGGAGCATCGAGAGGAGGGCTCGTGAAGCTCAATGCCACAGACGCCTGGAATCTAATCGAAGACTACTCAAGGAACAGCTTCATGAGAGGCAATACGAGGATAAAGACTCCAGGAGTGTTTGGGGTGAGCGAGGAGACCGCTACAAATGCCAAGTTCGAGGCGCTGCAACAACAAATTGCAACTACAAATTCTCAGCTCCAGACGATGATCAACACACTACTTCCAAAGGCCGGGCAAACACAGCCCGTGCGTGCCGTGATGACAACCCCACCACCTCAGAAGCCACACACACCACAGTGCGAGATTTGTTGTGCGGCTCATGAGACTTCAGAGTGCCAATTAGGGCAGTCATTAGAGCACGTGGACTATATGGGGAATTACCAAGGCCAGCGGAGTTTTCAACCTCGAGCGCACCCAAATCTGGCGTATGGGAACCAAAACCACCATGGGCAAGGGCCACTAGGATTTCAACCTAGACCATCTGGTTTCCAAGGAGAAACATCACGTCCGTATCAGAACGCTTCTGCAGGGTCGGGATCCGATAATATGAGGGAGATGAAGGATATGATGAAGACGCTCCTCACAAATTTCAGCAACACTACTCAAGCCCACGAGAGTCGAATGACTAAGATGGAGGAGTACATGGAAGTACGTGCCCAGAACACCGACGCCTCTATCAAGAAATTGGAGCAACAAGTGGGCCAGATGGCGAAGCAGTTGGGTGAGCGAACTCAGGGATCACTTCCAAGTTACATCGAGCCAAACCCTAAGGAATATTGCAAACCAGTGACCCTGAGGAACGGAAGAGAGTTGCAAGAGGTACCCTAAAAAAGAAGTCAAATGATAAAGTTGAGGTTGAGATCCACGACGAGCCAGAAGTGGAGGTAAGCAAAGGCGATGATGTTGAAAAGGCCAAAGCTGAGAAGGAAAAGGTCGAGCCTGAAAAAGGAAAGGCAAAGGAGATCGAGCGACCACCGGTGAAGCCAGATTTGGGTGCGCTCGGCTGAAGAAATTTGGATAGGGGATGAGGCGCAGTTCGGTAAATTTATGAACATGTGTAAGGAATTACATATTAATTTACCGTTTGTTGAAGCTATTACGCAGATGCCCAGCTTCGCCAAGTTTTTGAAGGACCTATTGACGTACAGGAGGAAGCTCGAACATGTTTCCATGGTATGTCTAGGAGGGGAATGCTCGGCGATACTTCAGAACAAGATGCCGAAGAAGCTCAAAGACCCAGGGTGCTTTACGATTCCCTGCCTTATAGGAGATTTAGTTGTTGAACGTGCTTTAGCTGATCTAGGAGCTAGCATAAATTTAATGCCGTATTCCATGTTTAAGCGCTTAGGACTAGGTGAACCACGACCCACTAGGATGAGCCTTCAATTAGTTGATCAATCGTTAAAATACCCTCGAGGTGTTATAGAGGATGTCCTAGTTAAGGTAGGTAAATTCGCGATCCCCGCCGATTTCGTTATCTTAGATATGGAAGAGGATGATAATGTCCCATTGATACTAGGTAGGCCATTCTTAACTACCGGTGAGACGATGACAGATGTTAGAAATGGGACGTTAACTTTGACGGTAGATGGCGAGAAGGTTACGTTCAATATGGCTGAATCGCTGAGGAAGAGTAATGAGCATGACGATAAGTGCTACTACTTAGACGCTTTTAAGCATGATTTTCTTTTTTCTGTGCAAGGTCTATCACAGACTCCCTACGAGCAGGATACACATAAAATTTTGGCAATCGACGAGTGTGGGGAGGAAGTCGACGAGCCCATCATAGCTATCGACGAGAGCAGCGAAGAGGACAAGGAAAACAGCTCGGTCGAGGAGCCACCGGTCCTCGCGTTGAAGCCGCTGCCCGACCACCTCGAGTATGCATTCCTTGGCAGCGACGGAGGGCTCCCAGTCATCATCTCATCGAGCCTCGACGACGGACAGAAAAGTCAGCTCTTGGACGTGTTGAGAGCCCATAAGAAGGCAATAGCATGGAAGATTTCCGACATCAGGGTAATCAGTCCTAGCTACTGTACGCACAAGATTTTGATGGAGGACGAGTTCAAGCCAGTCGCTCAACGTCAAAGGCGACTCAATCCCAATATGAAGGACGTCGTTAAGAAGGAGGTGATTAAGTTGCTAGACGCAGGGATGATTTACCCCATTTTAGATAGTGCTTGGGTAAGTCCGGTCCAAGTGGTTCCAAAGAAGGGAGGAATGACGGTCGTCACGAACGACAAGAACGAGTTGATTCCAACAAGGACCATTACTGGGTGGCGTGTGTGCATCGACTATAGAAAATTGAAAGGCGCCACGGAAAGGACCATTTCCCCTTACCGTTCATTGACCAAATGTTAGAAAAATTATCTGGTCACTCATTCTATTGTTTTCTTGATGGTTTATCAGGATACCTGCAGATCCCTATTGCGCCTGAGGACCAAGAGAAGACCACCTTCACTTGCCCGTTCGGAACGTTTGCGTAACGAAGGATGCCATTCGGTCTATGCAATGCCCCAGCCACCTTCCAGCGATGTATGATGGCAATATTCGATGAGTTGGTAGGTGAGGTAATGGAGGTGTTTATGGATGATTTTTCTGTATTTGGATCATCGTTTGATGTGTGCCTTGCTAATCTGAAGCTCGTACTCGCACGTTGCGAGGATACGAACTTGGCACTTAATTGGGAAAAGTGTCATTTCATGGTTCGAGAAGGTATAGTTTTGGGTCATAAGATATCCTCTAAAGGAATCGAAGTGGACCGAGCTAATTTAGAAACGATAGAAAAACTACCCATTCCCTCGAACGTAAGGTCAATTAGGAGTTTTCTAGGACATGCTGGGTTTTAACGTAGGTTCATTAAGGACGTCTCTAAGATTGCACGACCCATGTCTAGATTACTTGAGAAAGATGCTCCGTTTGAGTTTAATGATGAACTGTTTGCATGCTTTTAACTTGCTTAAGGAGCGACTGATCGCAACACCTATTATGGTTGCCCCCGACTGGGGGTTGCCCTTTGAACTAATGTGCGATGCGAGTGATCACGCAGTGGGAGCCGTACTAGGGCAGCGCAAAGACAACCATTTCAGGCAATTTACTATGCCAGTAAGACGTTAGATGCAGCCCAAGCCAACTACACGACCACCGAAAAGGAGATTTTAGCTGTCGTGTTTGCCTTAGATAAATTCAGGTCATACCTTATTTCATCGAAAGTTATTGTTTTCACTGACCACTCTGCCCTTGAGTATTTACTAGCGAAAACGCCAAGCCTCGGCTAATCAAATGGATCCTGGTCCTTCAAGAGTTCGATATAGAGATCCGAGACAAGAAAGGTGCAGAGAATCTGGCGGCGGATCACCTCTCTCGACTAGAGGAGTCCGAAATCCATAACAAGGACGACAAAGCAATTCAGGACACATTCCCAGACGAGCACTTGTACTCAATACTAGTGGTAAGTGATCATACTCCTTGGTTCGCAGATTTTGCTAATTAATACTCAATACTTGTTGCGAGGATTCTACCAAAGGGCTACACAAGTCAGCAACAGAAGAAATTCTTTTCTGATTTGAAGTACAACTCTTGGGAAGATCCGTATCTTTTCAGGCGATGTGCAGACTAGGTGATACGACGATGTATCGCTTCCCCTGAGACAACGAAGATTCTCGACATTGCCATAGCGGACCAACTGGAGGGCACTACGCAGCCAATCGAACAGCTCAGAAGGTACTGGAAAGCGGTTTTTATTGGCCTACGATTTTCAAAGACGCCCAACGGTACGTTGGCATTTGTGATCAATGTCAGCGCGCAGGTAATATCTCTAAACGCGATGAAATGCCTCAAAACTGTATTTTAGTTTGTGAGATATTTTATGTTTGGGGTATAGACTTTATGGCTCCGTTTCCTAGCTCGTATAATAATAAGTACATTTTGGTTGCTGTAGACTATGTGTCTAAGTGGGCCGAGGCGCAAGCTTTACCCCCGAACAATGCTAGGGTTGTTGTTCGATTTTACGAGCATTATTTTCACGATTTGGGGCACCTAGATGCATCATTAGTGATAGAGGCACTCATTTTTGTAACACCCAATTTTTACGAATATTAAAACGTTATGGTGTTAGACACAGCTTATCCACCCCGTACCACCCTCAGGCTAGCGGTCAGGTAGAGGTAGTGAACCGCGAGTTAAAACGTATCCTTGAGAAAACTATAGATGGGAACCGTAAGGAGTGTGCGAATAGGCTTAACGATGCACTTTGGGCGTATAGAACTGCGTATAAGACACCAATAGGCACTACACTATATAGATTGATCTACGGGAAGGCTGCCACCTCCCCGTAGAAATCGAACATAAAGCCTACTGGGCAATCAAGTCATTGGACATGGATTTGGGGAAAGCCGGCGGAAAGCGACAACTCCAAATTAACGAGCTAGACGAGTGGCGTTTATTAGCTTATGATAACGCTAGAATGTATAAGGAGCGTTCAAAAGCCTACCATGACAGCAAAATTAGGCACAGACGATAATTTCAAGAAGGGGACCTAGTCCTCCTCTTTAATTCTCGACTTAGGCTTTTTTCTGGCAAGCTTAGATCACGTTGGTCAGGACCGTTTACTGTCACTCGTGTTTTTCGTACGGTACTGTTGAGATTTCAGGTATGGAGCAGGGTACTTTCAAGGTTAACGGGCATCGGTTGAAGCATTACCATGGAGGCGAGGAAGACTTGAGCAACAAGAAGGTATTATACCTCGACTTCCAGCAGGCATAAGAGAATAGGAGGTACGTCAGGCTGAGACGTTAAAAGAAGCGCTTCTTGGGAGGCAACCCAGGTATTTTCATTTATGTTTTAGGCATTAAAAAAAAGAAAGAAAGAAAAAAATTAATAATCTAAAACTATAACAATAATAGTAATAATAATAACAATAAAATTTTAAATACTAATAAATTTGTTGCGAAAATTGAGGATAGTCATAACGCAGAGTCTAAAGACGAGATAAGAACGATAGTTTTACTTCATAAAAGATGGTTACAACACCATTACAACGTGTGAAGGTCCAACACAAAAGGAATTAAAACTGTGAATAACACAAAAGACAGAACAATAGTTTATTTTGCTTCATAAGGGCGGTTACACACAAGTGTACCTTGTGATAACCCAACACACGAAAGCAAGTAAACTCCAAACAAATCCAAAAGAAGAGCAAGGTAGAGTGATAGCATATCAAAATTATAACGAATCCTTGCATATTCTTCACTCTCATTCTCCGGCCTTGCTGCTGTCCCCAATTCATAGTGGCTAACTAACTCGGAATTTCGAAAATAAGATTGTTGAAGACGTGGGATTTATGGCAGATGATGCTAGTGTGTTGTTCTACCAATGCCTATTTATAGGCATGAATGGCACAAAAATATCATTATCATACCCGGCAAATCCATTAAATGATACAGACAAATTTTTGACTTAGAAGATTTGACGCCGCGTGAGAAAGTGATATTTCCCTTGTCGATTATCAGAATTTTCCTCGCGAAAATCGTTCTCGAAAAATTCGTCAATTGCGTGTCAATCATAGTTAAAATATATATTATTTAATAATAATCATAATAAACAAAAAAAACAGAAATGGGGCATGTCATGGCCTTGAGAACCAAACTCACGGCCGTGGCTGTTATAAGCTACGTACACTGTCCCTCTTCGCGGCTCCATTCACGGCCGTGAACTACGTCAACCTAAATAGCCTAAGTGACTGCCTCGAGTCACGGCTAGACGTTATGCTCTCACGGCCGCGACTTGTTTCGGGAAAAAAAAAGAAAGAAAAAAAAAAGGAAATAGAAATAAAAATAAAAAATTATAATAATAACAATAAAAACAAAAATAAAAAATAAATAAATAATAATAATAAATAAATAAATAAATAAATACTTAGATTGTCACGGCCCGTGTCTGGAGATTCACGGCCGTGACGCGAGCGAGCTTCACTTACTGTCCGCATTCACGGCCAATGACCCATAAGTCACGGCCGTGACTTGGACGACGAGGGCACGCTGCTCCTCTTCACGGCCTATGAATTAGAATTCACGGCCGTGAAGATGTCAATTTCAACCCTTAAAAATCATCTCTTCACTCTCTTTCCTTCATCTTCTTCACACCGAACGAAAGCTCCCACAACCCAGAAATTATTATTTCAATAATTAACCTCAAATACAACATCAATCCGGCCACGCCAACGCCATAATCAGCGACACCAAACAACCATCTTCACTCTTTTTCACAATAATCAACGAGGTATGTATTTTCTCCCAAACCTTATTCTAGACGAATTTTGCAATTTTCAGATTTGGGTTCGAATTTAGTGTTTACATTGCTCTTTCGTGGATAGATTAATGCTACTAACGCGTTGGGCTTCATGGATTTATGGATTTGGTCCGATTAAGGTTGATTTTGGCATGAACTCTAATTCGCAAATTAGGGATTTTTGGAAGTTTTGGCGAAATTGATTGCGTTTAATAGTTTATTTGCCGTTGATTCATTGAATGAAGTTCAAGAATGTGTTTGGTTAATCGATTATTGAACTTAGAATGCATAGTTTAGAATGTCTATTATGTGTTCGACAAAATGCCACTTTGAATTTGTATATGTTCTTGCTTTAGAATTGTCAATTTTGTCGTTTCGTTGGTTGAGTCGAGCTGTGTTGATTATCCTTTCTCGCCAACTAACATTTGGACTTCTATGTACTATGGGAAAAAGCCGCTCCGCTGCAGTACGTGATAACGATTCGCGATCAACGAGTCGTCCACGTCGAGGCCACAGCACGACGTCACTGCTAGAGTCTATGGGGCAGTTTGACGATGAGACGCACCAGGCCCATTACAACCGGCTAAAGGTTACGCAGTTCATTCCGACCGATCAGATTGATCATGACACGCTGGCGAAGATCGACCAGCAAGTAGCCGGGTACGTGTCCCTAAGCGGATGGCTCGAATTCTTTCACATCGACGAGCCGGCGTACAAGGAGTTCACCCTAGAGTTCCTTTCCACCTTCGCCCACGAAGATTTCGGCGTCAACAAGACCACATTTCGGGCATTTAACAAGTAGCACACAGTGGACATAGGCGACATCTGCCAGGCAATTGGAGCACCGGTGCCATCATTCGGGAACCGAGGACCTTTACAAGATTTGTACTACAAATACTATCTTGAAGGCCCAGAGTTTCGACAGGCCTGCTGGGCTGAGATTACACGACCTGGCGAGCCACCATTCAATGTCAAGACATCAAAGGCCTCGTCGCTCAGAAGCCCAGGCCTGCGATATATTCACCGTCTCCTGACTACCTCGCTCACACCAAGGGGCGACTCGCACGGCGCGATTGGCCTTCGCGACCTGTTCTACCTAGCCAGGATGCAGCGCGGTCAGCAGGTACAATTGGGGATAGCCCTGAAATATGCATTTGCAGCCCAAGCTGATGTTCGTAGTCACGGAAAGCTCGCAGAGGGGCCATTTGTTACGAAGCTTATCAAGGGGCTTAACTTGTGGCCAGCAAATCCGCCAGAGATGACGATAGTGGGTGGGCAAAATTTGGTGAACGAAGAGATGATGTTGAAGATGAAGATGCTGATCAAAGCGCCCAATTGGTCCCGTTCGAACAAGGTTTACGTCTGGCACTTGGTCTATCGTGGGCAGACGGACCTGGGCGACGCATTCCCAGAGCCACTAGAAATTGAGGGCATGGGGCCATTCCCAGTTCACCCCGACACTGCCGGACCTTCCCATTCCTCCGGGTATCACGAGGGCGAGTCATCAGGTGTCGCTCCTTACGCGTCAGCAGCTGAGCTTTACAGATTGCGCCAGGAAATGCTACACTACAATGAGGAGGCCCTACGACGCGATGAGGAGACACGGCGCCGCCAGGATGAGTATGAGCGTCGAAACGACGAAGCCCATCGACGCTATTGCGAAGAGCAACAACGCTATGAGCAGGCCCTTAAAGCCATGGACGACGCGGTCAGGCGATCACAGGAGTCACTGGCGCTCCTTGACCCGCGGCCACCATCGCCCCCACCACCATCTTAGTGTCTTTTATTTTGTTATGTTTTTCTATTCGTACTCTGGTAGTGTTGGTCTAGTACTCCGTGTACTTGTGATGACTATGACTCATTCTGTTATCTTTTATTATTTCCTCCGTGCGTTTAATTTTCTTTCGAGTGTTTTCAGGAAACGTCACACGAATTCTGACTACGACTCAAAATATATTGGCCCGTTTTTATTCCATTACGCCCCCATATTATTTCCTAGACTTATGACTGTCCAATAATTGGTGCTTAGCATCACGAGCTCACTGAGCCGACAGTCAAGTTCATCAGGGCTATTCTTCCTACGACTAGCAAAACGGGTTTTTAGGTGCATTCGTCTAGAAATTGTCCGTAGAAACTGTACGTAGAAATTCGGACCAGACCTCTACGTCATCGAGGCCCACGCAGATGCGCCACACGAAGAAGGGGTGACCGATATAAGCTTGATGAGGTTCCTTCTTAAAACCAATTGGTGATAAGAGGAGTGACCCATCAAGCTTATAAATCATTTCATTTTTCTTTTCAACTATCGGTGTGGGACTTTATTTCTCCTCACACACGTGACAATTCCAACACTCCCCCTCACGTGTGAGCCCATGTCTTTTTAAATCGGGCGTGTCTGCCCATGTCTTTTTAATTGAGTCGGATCTCTGTCCGCTCTGATACCATGTAGAAATTGTCCGTCGAAACTATCTGTAGAAATTCGGTCGGGTCTCTACGTCATCGAGGCCCACGCAGATGCGCCACATGGAGAAGGGATGCTCGATATAAGCTTAATGGGGTTCCTTATTAAAACCAATTGGTGATAAGAGGAGTGACCCATCAAACTTATAAATCATTTCATTTTTCTTTTCAACTATCGGTTTGAGACTCTTTATTTCTCCTCACACACGTGACAATTCCAACAACTCGATCATTGATGAAACATAACTAAGATAACACCTAACTCATCCGAGAAATACACAACCTCAAAATATCATTTTCGAACTCAATAATTGGACTAAAATTTACTAATTGAGATATGCAAGAGATTTTTGAACATGCTCTATTTTTAAGATCATGACTTACTCCTGAATTTTTAAAATTCGTTTCTCCCCATCGACTAAACAAAAATTAAAGATATTGGTTCCATTTTGAAGCCCTACAATTCTAATTTTTAATCTTAAAAGTTCAAGGGCTGAGTCACTCGGCAACAAAAATACTACCAATTCCCAAGGCTGAAATAGCTTCGAGTTTGGCTCCAATACAGACTTTGTGAGCTTCGTTCTCCTCACATATACGGCTAAAATACACAAGACCAACGATATATTCAAGCATGTGAGTCTTATTTCAATACCCAAGATTTTGTGATCTAGTTCAAACTGAAGGGGAAATGGAGAGAAATGAACTATTACCTACTGCTCATACTACGAACTGAGTGTGTTGGTGGTGTCTTGAGCTCTAAACTCGGTTTTTCCTTCCTTATCTGGCTTGAATTCCTTCCCCCAATAGTTATTAGAAGTGTTCGAGTATGTTAGAAAGGCTTTAAGTTCGTTCCAGCGGTGGGTTGCATATGGAAATAAGGGATAAGTATAGATAAGGTGTCAAGGTTATTTTAAGGGAAGATTTTATTCAGGCCCTTAAAGTTTCTATTTACCCGTCAGATCCTGTCAGATAATGAATAAGTTTAAGGGACCTATTTTATGTAAAATTCGAGTAAAGGACCCAAAAGTAGAATATGATGAAAATACCCTTTGACTCTATTTTTCCAGCGGAACTCACGGGGCGTTTCTGAGGTCGAGCTCTCGTTCCTCGATCGACTAAGCATAGCTGCGTTGTTGGATCGTCCCTTGAGCTTCTCCGAATCACGGGCTGCTTCTAGTGTTCTTCCTCCTCTCCCTTTCTCCAAGTTTTCGTCCCTATGAAGTTGTGGTTGAGTTTTGAGAAGAACTCCCCTTTTATGCATCGAATTTGGGCTAAAACCCTGAAATTTGGCACGTTCACGACCACTTAACGGGCCTTCACGGCCGTGAACTATGCATTTAGGCTGACTTTTCACCTTGTTTAAACCCTTCACGGCCTCGTGCAATAGGAGTCACGACCGTGATGGCGGCTTAAACCCTAAATATTTACTTTCTGGCGTGAGTCAGGGCTTCTTACATGAGAAGTCACGGCCGTGAAGTTGCGAAAATTTCTTCTTCGAGCTTTCTGTCTTCGTTCACGGCCGCGTTCCTGCCTAGTCACGGTCGTGACCGAGGGCAGTGCAAATATGCAATGTTTCTGCCGGATCTCATGGCCTCATTCACGGCCGTGAACATGTTGAGTGAGGATTTGGTTCGTTTCTGCCTCGATTCACGGGTACGCTCACGGAGTTCACGGTCGTGAACCCTGAGGTTTATGCTTTTTGAGCTTGCTGCCGTCGTTCACGACTTCTTGCGAGCTGGTTCACGGCAGTAACGTGGGACTGACAGCTTCATACTTTATCCTTTTCCGCACTGTTTTCGCCTCATTTTCGTTCCTTTTCGCTCAATAACCGTTCGAGGGTCCTACAATATTAAAATGGGTGTAAATAGAGCCAAGAAATGCATGGAATGACCAAAAATATCCTATTATAACCCACTAAATACAACAATAAACGTATTAAAATACGTTTCTCAAACATCCCCACACTTAAGCTTTTGCTTGTCCTCAAGCAGATTAGAAGCAAGAAAAGGTAACAAGATAGTGGCACGACCATTCGCAATTCACCAACGCAGATGGAAAACACAAAATTGAATCAAGCAAGTATGGACACTTGTGGCAGCCCCGCCTTCCAACACTACTTTCTTAACTAGTCTAGGCGACTAATGTCCTAATAATGAAATAGATAGTACGAAATTTCGTATAAAATTTTTCCTTTTATAAAAAGGAATAAAAACGTTGTCTACAAAATCATAGTGGGTCCTATTTACATAGAGAAGCGCGCATGCATGTCAAGATAAATCTATCTATCGGGCCTCCATGAGGTCGCATCCATGCACACACTTCCATCTCAAAAGCCCCCGGAAGCTTCAAAAGTTGGCCTCGCCGTGAAAATGATCACGTACCGTGATCATGGGGTCCTACAACACATAAAAACATGGAATGAGCTTATAAAGCTCAGTAAGTGAAAATCATGCATGCAATGCACGTGACCTAAATAGCGAAGGCATCGCGCCAATGCTATCTACTTCTCACATTCTTCCTGACCTTTCTCACATTCTTCTTGACTTTTCATAACATATTTGGGACCCTCGGCTTTCAATCTTACTATGCACCATATAGAGCTCAAACCCCTAAGGGTACAAGTGGAAGTACACACACTGGGAGGCTAAACCCGAGTACTCAATCTGTGCGTAACCCTATGGTGCCTTTCAATCCCAATGCGGTACACATGAGAGGCTACTAGTGCCTTTCAATCCCAGTGTGATCCACACTGAGAGGCTACTAGTGCCTTTCAATCCCAATGCCGTCCCATTGAGAGGCTAACCCGGGCACACAAATTTCGTTTAACCCTAAGGCGCCTTTCCATCCCAATGCGGTCTGACATGCGGGAACTTCTCACTGGTAGCTTACTACGAGGTTGCCAACACTCGAGGTTCCCTCGGTGCCGCTCATACCCTCGAGTCGCATCCTCCAGGTTGCATCTCCCGCTACGGGGTATTTATCTGCCTCTCGTGAATCAGGCAGTCGACCTCGTGAATCGCCGTAATATATTTCCCTTACCTTTCGTGAATCAGGTAATTCGGCTTCGTGAATCGCCGTGGTAGCATAGAAGAGCCGTGACTCATCACTGAGTCGACACAAATGCCTATATCGGCAAATATGCATCGCTCTCAAGCGATCATATAGTCATGCACGCTATCTTTCTAACTCTCATACTAGTCGTGCGTGCATATGCTCATGCCATGAATATGCGTGTCATGTCATCATATAATGTAAATAATTCACGTAAGATCACATAAATTCATAAAATTCACAAAAATCATGAAAGACACATAGACACATAATTTCATACACATACAATTATGTGTTGTAGTTGCGATTTCCACTTACCTGATATCCTTAGCTATATCGTACGGTAAATCGCTAATCTTCAAACCCTAAGTATGGAAACATATAAAATTAGGGTTTGTTAGTCTAGTTATAATTTCCTGAAATTGGCTTAATTGAAAACCCTAATTTTGATTTATGAATTTCGAAACAGATCTCTATATGAATTAAATGGATCTCGGGAGGTGTGTACAAGATTTAAGAATCTCGACATAGGTTAAATTCCGACAATAATACTAACATAAACTTTAATATAAATCTCGACATGCATTATGAAATGGATCTCGAGATGTTATCTTAAAATCTCGAAATTATATATATATTATAGTTCGACATTATTAGTACACAAGGATGTCGAAATGTGTGTTGAAATCATCAACAAAGATCTCGACATATTAGAGATGGATCTCGATATAGGTTGATAATCTCGATATGTACTTTAATGTGAAATGAATCTCGACATTACATGAAACAACTGTTAGCAAGAATTTCGACATTTATTAAACAATATTCGATTTTCAATAGAGATCTCGAGATGTATGTTAAAATCATAAACAAAGATCTTGATATGTTTCTTACATAGACTTCGGCATGATACTAATTGATCTCGACATTAAGGATCTCGAGTTAAACCTTGATGTAGATTTTCGACACTACACATAAGGGTTTTGATATTCACGTTGAATGTAACCTCGATAAATAATATTACATAGATCTCGGGCTTGATAACATATTATATAATATGTCAGAGTTAATCTCGACATATATCTTAAAATTTCGAGATTGACTTCAACATTTTAAATAAAGATTTCGAGACTTAATACTACACAAATTCGACATGATTTAAATCCCGAGATTCTATACAACGATATGACTTCAAAATTAAATCCTAAAATTTCAGAGTGGCTCATAATAAGATCTCGATATATATGTCGATATGTTAGAGACAAATCTCGATATAAATCTCGAGCTTGCTTCCACAGAATTTAATAAGATTTTGAAATCTTTCAACCGGAGATCATATCATCCCTATAGTATCTCGATCAAGATCCTAATTCAGTACCTACCATTAAAACCGTGATTTCCCATTGGAAAATATACTAAATCCTGAAACTAATACATTCTAACTTTACCTAAACTTAAATTACGTAAGGTGTTAAACACAAAGGCTTACAACTGATCTATAAGGCATGGTTGAGATAATTACCTTCTCAAGTTGGGGTTTAAGTTTTGGTTTTGGCTTTTCTTCCTCCGACCTTTGTTCGAACTGTTTTTGTTCGGGTGAGGGTATTTCTTTCTAATGATAATAAGGTATCATGTGCATACTTCAAAACTAGTGTGATGGGATAAAGATTAAAGTGGTGAAAGAACGTCACTTTTCCTCAATGATTAAGTAACGTTAAAGCTTATCTCCTTATTTGGAGCAATTGGGCTTCTTTCTAAAATTAGTATAGCCCATGTTAATTAATCCTATTACCCGAACTATTTCATGCCTTTTTACCTTTCTGAACATCTCCTAATGTTTTAACTTAATTCTCCTACTAAGTTAGAATTTATCATAGCATATAATTAATAATCATGCCATATACAGTCAAGAAATCCCATATATCATATAAACACATAATTCACTTAATAGACATGAAAACATGAAAGGGTCTTATCATACATTGGGCTCAAAATAATTATGCGTTATAAATAAAGTCCATCCAATGTCCTAACCTCTTTACTCAATTAATCCAACAATATCCCTAATTAACTATCTCTTATCCTTAATTATATCGTAAATCCAGTAATTAGATTTTACGGGTATTACATCCTCCCCCCTTAAAAGAATTTCGCCCCCGAAATTCCGTCAGCTGGAATAATTCAGGGTGACGATTGGTAGGGAGTTGAACTGGCTTGGTTAGGTGATAGAAGTTCACCCTAGAAAATTATCAAGGGATTTTATATAATTTTCGAAGATAGAAATGAATAGAATCCTGGTGAGGTAATCATGAAGATTGGTCCCATCAATGGAACTCGCATTACCTCGAAACACTAAGAAGAATTCCTATAATTCTAACTTAGGCAAAGATTGAAAATTATTAGCGTCCATCACGCTTCCGCTGCGCTATTCTGATATCGAATGAATATGTTTTCTCAGGATGATCAAAAGATTGGGGCATTGAATTATACCCCGGATATTATTGGATCTTAGGTTTCAGGGATTCAGGTACGGATTCCTATTTCGAACGCCTATCTACCATGATCACGATTCAGGTCGACACTTGAATTGGTATCAACCAAATCGGCTAAAAGAAATTCTGAGTCTTTCCATATAAGTGGTGGGTATAAAAGGAAGTGTGGCTCCTAAGTCCACTAACATGCATATTGAGGTTTAATCGGTTAGAAGGGTACCTTCAATCTCGGACTGATTGTTTTCAGCCTCTTCCGCTGTAAGCATGTATACCCGAGCGGGTGCTGTCGGCGGCTTGGCCCGGTTTGTTTCCTTACTTCCAGATGCATTTTCTGGGCAGGCTACGGAGTAGCGGCCTACCTTGCCACATTTAAAGCAGGTGGAGTGAAACAGACGCCTAGATGACGCCGTGCACATTTTGGGCATACGGGTGCATTTGGTTGGGGTCTCCCTTGATTCAGATTCACTTGCTGAGGTGGTCCAGGGCGGTTTGGAAGTTTCACATTCTTAGGAATGAACGGTTTCTTCAGGTTATTTTCGTTTCCTTTGGGTCCTTGTTCGAATTTCCTCTTAATCTCCCGGGCTCGTGCAATTCTGATTTCGGCTTGTTCAGCCATCAGAGCTCGTTCCGCCATTTGGGCATAAGTAATCCCTTGGAATCCAGCCATGCCAACCTCACGGTAGATTTCTGGCTTCAAGCCCTCCATAAATCGCTCAATTTTTAGCGAGTCGGTACTTACCATGTGGGTTGCAAATCGAGAGAGTTGTTCGAATTTTCTAATATACTCCGTCACAAGGATTCACTCAAATCACTCAGTGTATAAGCTAATAAATCGGTGAATCACTCAATTCATGCAATAATCTAGTCTAAACCATATGCTTGCAAGTCAATCGCACGTCTACTACTTAAAACAGTTAGCATGAATCAGAAGGTCTTTTCCGGGTTAAATGGGTGCAGATAGTAATGAGGTGGTAGTAGAATCACATATGAGTAGCAGTCGTGTTGGTCTTCATGTCATTGTCTAAAGCGCGCCAAGGATTAGCCTTTCTGGTTACGCCGCCTTCATTTCTTCTTATTTCTGCTGCGTTCCACAAAGCCTTTCTTCTCCCAAGTCTCATAATGAAATGATGATGTGGAATCTCGAGACTGGAACATTATCGAAGGAAAGGTTCTTTTCTTTTCTTCATAGCAGCTTATTCTCCTCATGCTTCACTTCCACAATAATAAATATATATATATATATATATATATATATTTCTTTTTTCTTTTCTTCTTCTTTTTTCTCAACAAACTGTTCACATTCCGGCGGGCCTCATCTCTGCGCTTTTCGACTTTGACATTTGACCTTCACTTCCGCTTAACTCGGGTTCAGATGATCTCTGGAGGCTAGGTCAGAGGGTTATGATATACGAGGTTTGAGAAATAAATAAGCTTAGGCTCAAAGTGGTTAACTACGGTGATCAGGCGTGGTCAGAAACTTTGGCCGTGGACTTATTTCCTAATGCCTTCGTCATATTTATACAAAACACACAACAAGCAATTTCAATGCGTATTAGACAATGCAAGTTCTAGTGAGACGTAAATTATGCACTACTCACACAACCAAGAAAAATGAGCAAAAGCTCGTCAGCTCAAACTCTCATAACGTGACATGGGTTATGTGTGTGAATATCTCAAAGGAACACTATATCTATTCATGCTGAAAATATTAAATCACTGATGCATGTCTTTATCGCTCACTAGACTCCCTAGTATGCAATCCAACTTTGAGGTGAACGCAAACAATCATGCCAGACTTCTATAGATTTAATAGCTACAGCACATCATAAAAAATTTCACAAAAATTTCAACAAAATTCCCAACAAAATTCCCCCTCCCACACTTAAGATGCACGTTGTCCCCAACGTGTAAAATAAATAAAAGGAAGGTAAAAGAAATTGAAAATAACGTGACTCCCATGAAAAAAATGGCGTGGTCCGGCCTCGAGCATCTAATGTAGTTAAACATGGTTGCTGCAACTGATTTTGAAATAGTAATCAAATATGACTAACTCGATTGGCCACTATATTTCCGAATAGTTACAACTCTGCATCTTATTCTTAATTTAGTTTCTAAACCGAATCACCTGTGAATAAGTGAGAAATCCCAAACATCGACCTTGAGAGAAATCCCAAATATGTATTTTAAAATGGATAATAAGTTAAACCTAGTTCTCCTCCAAAAACGGAGCAAATATCGGTGCCCAATAAACAAATGAAAAACGAGTGTAGTATATGCTTCACAAAAATAACACATATTTAAAAAAATTTAACAGTTCCGTCTTGTCAATATCACATTCGGAATACAAAGTAAATGCCCAATAAACAAATCAAAAACGCCGAAGACACGAAACAAACACTACGATCTCGACATAAGTAAGTGAATAATTTAGATCGACCTCAAATCCTAGTGGCCTTAATATTCAATGAAAATTACTACAGTTCGTAATGAAATAAAACGTTCGAACAATTCAAAAATCTCGTTGAAAAACGAGTGAAATTGAAGTGCCTACCAGTGATCAACACTTTCTGCAACAGATAAAATACATGTCCATTCAACAAATAAAACAATTCATTAAGAATATTCTAGAATGTTATGAATAGTTGGAGAATTACCACATTATTTGCGAAGAATACATGTCTGATTGGAAAAGCAGTAAGAACACGGCAACCAATACTACATAATAGGTTCTTAGTGCCAAAATTACTATTCAATTAATTTTGTTCATAAACGCACTTATTTTTGGATGTTAAGGTTGACATTAATGATGATTTGATGAGGTTAATGTTGTTTTATTTTTATATGTAGATCGAACGAAGAGAGGAACTAGTGGAGGGAAAAGTGTTTTCTTGAGCAAAGTTTTTTTTTAATTAGCTTATTGCTCACGTACAAGAGAGGGATGAAGAGAATATATTTGCCAACTCATTTTCCTTTCTTTTCTCTTACTTTAACATTCACGTACATGAATATTTATAGATGTATATCATACATGATAAGAGATAGAGATAACTTTGGACTTAAAACTACACAATCCAATGCAGATTTTGCATATCAAATTTATCGGCTCTATCTTGACTTTTGCAGCCCATGTTTCCATTTTCTTCCCAAGAGATTTACTTACATGTGCTTTATTGAATTTGTGAAGATCTTCATGTGGCTTATTTTGTTTTGTATAGTTGACAAATTTGAGCTTATCCAACAAATTCCCCCCTTAAGCTCAAATCATTTAGGTCTCTCAACTCTCCTTAAACTTAACTCTTTTTCGTCTGTCTATGTCGCGGCTCGCCATTTGCCGTCAACAAATGTTTTCGAGCACTTCGCTTCAATGCTCAACATGTGCTTCCCAAACCAGGTATTTCTATAAACCTGTTTTTCCTTAGTCCTCGCACTTTTCCGATATTCGTCTGACACAATCCTTTGGTCGTACTCTTTCAACTGTCCAACTGTGTATTCACTGGTTGCGTCAGCCATATACACAACCTCGTATCGCTTCGGGTTTTTATTTAGTAACGAAAAATTCTCTTCAACGCTTCTACTTTCATTGGTGACATAAATATCCTTCACGGTGTCGGCTTTGTATCGCTCCGCATCTGGATTCATGAATATATTTTTGAATTTACATATTACCTTCTCCGCGATTTTCTTGCGAGTTTTGTCGTACTCAAGGTTCATCGGTATAGCGATCAGATATTTTGCCTGGACTTGGCCTTCGTCAGCATCTCAAAGGTCGCCTTCGTGTTTACGTCAGTCGCCTCGTTGGTCATGAGCTCATCGATCTTATTTGTGACTTCCTCCGCGATTTCTCTGCTATTTTCGCCGATAACTTTTATATTTTGGTTATCGTCCATCAGCTTGGGGACCTCCTTGGTCGTCGTCGTGATTTCATCCTTCTCGTCCGTATTCAACTTATCGGCGAGCTTGTACTTATCGTTGCTTCGGGTTTTCAAATTGTTTATGTAGGCCTCAAGGCTGTCTCTCGCATTGATCCATTCTTTTATCTCCTTGTCTCTCAGGCGCGCTTTTTCTTTGTCAACGCGCTCTTTCTCGTTAAGACTGGCCTCCGTAGGTTCTCCAGTCTTTTGTGTCATGACTTTACCGACAACATGTCGCATGTCCTCCGTCGTGACTTAATGCGCGACCATCTCGTCGCTCTCCTGCATCTCACTTTGTATGGCTTCTTCAGCCTGCTGGGAGTTGGCTTCTTTCTCGTATCTTCTCCGGCATCAATAGCGTTCTCGGCTACTGTGTCGTATTTCTCCGTGGCTTTCTTATTCGCCTCGTGGAATTTATCAGTAGCTTCATCCGACGACGTGTGCATGTCATCGTCAACCGCATTTTTCATCTCATAAGCATTCTCCGATGTTCTCACGTCGATCTCCTCGACTTTCTCAGGTGGTTGTCGTGGCGGCATTTCTTCGACCGCATCATCTTTCTCGAGCTCTCCTTCGTTTGGAACTCCTTTTTCTTTTCTTCTTTCACGGACTCCTCGGCCTTTGGATATATTTCCTCCTCTTCATCGTCATCGGCTTTCATCTGTGATGATTCGCCTTCTTTTTTCCCGTCTCGGTTAGTGATAGTGCATCACTTTCCTTTTCCATCACCGGTTCAGCGTGATCCTTATCACGCTCGGTTTCCACGTCACGAGCTACCTCCTCTCGTACGGATTCGCCCTCAACGTTCTTCTCGTCCTCCTTCGTCGTCTCAAGTTCGCCCTGTTTTTGTGGCTGAACTTGGTTGCTGCAAGCGTCTTTATACGCTTTCTCCAACAGTTTCCAGGCTTCTTTGGCATTTCTCGTTGCGCCTATCACTCTGGCACCAGTAAATTCTACCGCTTCGCGGATGACGACGAGCGCGAGACTGTTTTCTATGGCGGCGGCTCGCAACGTCTTCCCTTGCGACCTTGTATGCCCCGTCGTATTGGGTGAATATCCGTCTTTGACTATTTCCCATAAGCCTTGTGATTTCAGCAAAGCTTCCGTTCGGCGCTCCACCGTAAGTAATTACTTTCGGTGAGTTTTGGCGGGGGTGGCATTCCAACACCTGGTAATTTCAGCATCACCACCGCCTCTGTTGACACCATCGGCTCTGATACCATTTTGTTGTTTTATTTTTATATGTAGATCGAACGAAGAGAGGAACTAGTGGAGGGAAAGTGTTTTCTTGAGCAAAGTTTTTTTTTACTTAGCTTATTGCTCACGTACAAGAGAGGGATGAAGAGAATATATTTGCCAACTCATTTTCCTTTCTTTTCTCTTACTTTAACATTCACGTACATGCATATTTATAGATGTATATCATACATGATAAGAGATAGAGATAACTTTGGACTTAAAACTACACAATCCAATGCAGATTTTGCATATCAAATTTATCGGCTCTATCTTGACTTTTGCAGCCCATGTTTCCATTTTCTTCCCAAGAGATTTACTTAGATGTGCTTTATTGAATTTGTGAAGATCCTCATGTGGCTTATTTTGTTTAGTTGACAAATTTGAGCTTATCCAACAGTTAAAGTACCAAATTTCCTTTGGGTTAATTTGGGTTCAGTCCCTAATAGGCAAATTTCAACATGTTTCAGGCCCTGTAGGAGTTTAACTTAGGATCAAGGACCTAACTACCAAAAATATAAGTTTTAAGGACCCATGTGACCAGAAATGACAATTCTATCCTTCATAGTTGCCAAAAGTTACAGCCATTTGCCATCGTCTCTTACGTTCAATTTTGAGTTGCTTTTGGACTCTAAAACCGACTGAAATATCGTAGTTAAGGTGCAAATAAGATGGGATCGACTTCGATTCCTCATGGGTAGTTATAATAAACGAATAATTTAAAGTGTAAGACGAAATAATTATGAAATTCCTCTTCAAAAAATGAGATTATAAATGGACCAAATACCGATTTTAATGCCCGATTAAGACGAAATTGAGTGAATTTGATAATCTCAATATGAACGAGAATCAGTGAGTTTAAGAAAAAAGTAGTGAAGAATTTTGATGCGACGTACGTATATTGAAGATTTTGTGAACAAGATAATTGGGTAACAATTCGTGCAACTTAAGTAACATATGCCACCAAAATAGTAACAGATTTAACAAATACTATAACATCATTGAACAAAAGTAACAATTGTCCAATAACAATTCTTTGTTACGAAAATCACCAACGACTCTAATAATGAACGAGAATTATCGAGTTTAATGGCCGACTAAGACGAAACTGAGTGAATTTGATAATGGGCCTTTTAATGAACGAGAATTATCGAGTTTAAGAAAGTAGTGAAGAATTTTGAATTCAAATTTTTTATGCGACGTATATTGAAGATTTTGTGAAGACGATATCTGGGTAACAAGTCATGCAATTTAAGTAACAGATATAGCAAAGACAGTAACATATGTGACAGAGAGTAATAGATATAACAATTATAGTAACTTATCATTGAAGAAAAGTAACAATTGTTGAATAACAATTCTTTGTTACGAAAATCACCAGTGACTCTAAAAAAAGGTGAAAGTCGCAGAAATGTCGTCGTTATTGCCAAAATTAGGCTAATTAGGTTTATACCGAACTATTACTTCAAACCCAATTTGAAATCTAGGTTGGCATCTCAACTTTAGTTGTCGAAGAAATAGTCTACCCTAATCTCATGTTGTTAAACAGTACTTGACTAACAAAATATTAAAAAGTTATAAC
This sequence comes from Craterostigma plantagineum, assembly GCA_027422505.1. Classification (NCBI taxonomy): domain Eukaryota; kingdom Viridiplantae; phylum Streptophyta; class Magnoliopsida; order Lamiales; family Linderniaceae; genus Craterostigma; species Craterostigma plantagineum. Next base: position 2,483,348 of record JAPQWV010000055.1, read on the forward strand.
AATTCTATATTACGCTAATACCAAATCATTAAAAGTTAGTAAGTAAACAGTTAGTTCAGATAACAAAATTTTCAATAAAAATAACAGATCCAAAAAATGATTATTTTAACACTACCGATGACACCCAGCACCTACTTTCCTAAATTTCGAAGTGTATCAACTTCAAAATAAGTATGAACAGAGGACTTGAGCTATTGGTTAGTTAAAGTGAACATATGTACATTTTCTATCGAGATTCATGTTTCTTCCATGAATACTTAGTGCTTCCATGAATATTGGTTGTTTATTACAATCCAGATGGTCGACCTAACACAAATCATTCAACAGAATTAATGACATCTTCGATTAATCTTAAACGCAAACTCTATGTTGTTTACTGATTTCATGAAGTAACAGTTTAAGAATGATCAGCAATAATTTGAAGAGGAGAAGATAACAGAAATTGATATGCTGGTAACAAGGGGACACAACACGAGTAACATAATATTATACACAGTCACAATAACAATTTAATATGTAATTAGCTTACTTTATGATTTTCAAATTTTATACTTCAAACATCCTACATTCACTAAAATATATCAATTTACGAAGTTTTAGATAAAAATTATTAGTTTAGGTTATGATTTTCGTGGAGATTATGTTGGAATTGAAGAAGGTGAAGTATATAGTATGGAAAACAAGTAGCACTCTTCTTGAAAGGATGATCATGCTTCTACCAAATTTATTCTACTTACACAAAACGTTGTGGAAATGAATTATTAGATGTTTATTACAATCCATATGGCCGACCTAACATAAATGACTCGACACAATAATGCCTTCTTCAATTAATCTTAATCACAAACCCTATGTTGTTTACTGATTTCATCCAGTAACAATTTAAGAATAATTAGCAACAATTGAAGAGGAGAAGATAACAGAAATTGATATGTTGGTAACAAGGAAACACAGCACGAGTAATAGAATACACACTCACAATAATAATTTAATATGTAATTAGTTTACTTTATGATTTTCAAATTTTATACTTCAAACACGCTACATTCACTAAACTATATCAATTTACGAAGTTTTATATAAAAATATGTTAGTTTAGGTTGTGATTTTCGTGGAGATTATGTTGGAATTGAAGAAGGTGAAGTATAAAGTATGGAAAGCAAGTAGCACTCTTCTTGAAAGGATGACCATGCTTCTACCAAATTGATTATACGTACACAAAACGTTGTGGAAATGAACTATTAGATGTTTATTATAATCCAGATGGTCGACCTAACATAAATGACTCGACAAGATTAAGAACATCTTCAATTAATCTTAATCACAAACCCTATTTTGTTTTCTGATTTCATGCAGTAACAGTTTAAGAATGATCAGCAACAATTGAACAGGAGAAGATAACAGAAATTGATATGATGGTAACAAGGAGACACAACACGAGTAACATAATACACAGTCACAATAACAACTTAATATGTACTTAGTTTACTTTATAATTTTCAAGTTTTATAATTCAAACACGATACATTCACTAAAATACATCAATTTACGAAGTTTTAGATAAAAAATATATAAGTTTAGGTTATGATTTTAATCACAAACCCTAATGCACAAACTATAATAATTCTGATGACATATAAACATATAACTAGTAACAGTTTTACACATACCGGGTAACAGATAATCTACGTTTGATTTTATTATGAAACTCCCGCCCAAAATTCATCTCATTCTGGTTTTCCCGCCCGAAATTTCACCGATAATTTACTAACAAATTTAGTCAACATACTAACAGAAATGCATATGCTAGTAACAGATCCTGAGAATTTTACAAATCAGCCAAACGAAAAAATACACCCAACTTTATAGGGTCGATCGTATTTCCGCGAATTAAATGACGAACATACAATGGGTACTTCGAATATGTGCTTATTAGACGTAATCGTTTCAAAAAACGGATTTGATTTCATCTTATTCGCAAATTAGAACCCTACAGATGGTAACAATTATTTACAGTTTAATAACGGTTTTGATACTCCAAGTAACAGATTGCATAATCCTAGTAACAATATTGACACAGTAAAAATGTACCCAAATTATTGGGGTCAACCGTATTTCGCGAAATTAAAGATGAACGTCAGACGAACGAGCAAACAATGTGCCGCACCGAGCTGCCCATACTATGGCCACTTCGAATTTATCCATATTAGATGTAATCGTTGCCAAAACGGCTTTGATTTCATCTTATTTTCACAAATTAGAACCCTAAATTGAAAGATAAAATTTCATTACAAATCTTACATCTTGCTTCGTGAATACTACAATACATCCTATCTTACACGCCGAAATTTGTTGGTTAATGGGCATCGAAATTTCGGAGCTCGATTCACTGTAAAAACGAGATTCATAAATATTCTCTGTCGATAACAATTTTCTGCATCATAGTAACAGATAAAGGATGGAGAATAACAGTTCACCGGGAGTTTATGATAATATAATATAAAAGCATAACAAAAAGTCGCCAGAAAATAACTTTCACTTCAGTATGTCATGCAGCGTATTTCTGTCAATACATAATTTAATCCCGATCTCTGCCACTTTTGAAAAAGATGGTCCTTTAAACTAAGAGGGACTCTGACAGGGACTGAATGGTTTATATAATTACTGACTGGGGACTGAATAGTAATTTTCCCATTTCCTTTAAAGATACATAGCGTGAATGTTGATGTTAGTAGTCGAGTTTTGAGGTCATTATTTGAACTTTATTGCATTCTTTCACTGAAATATAGCATCCATTGCGAAATCCTCAAAGTTCACCAATAACATTTTATAAGGCAGAATTTCTAAACCTGAACTCTGAATCTAAAACCATAATAAAAGACGTATCCTATAAATCATAAGTTGTAAAGAGTGTTACCAAATCCGCATTCGTAAGCCATTAAATTTAACCTCTAAGACCTAAGTGGAAATCTCAAAGCTCTAAACTAAATACCGCAATATTAATTTATACCAACATTCTTGGATGAAGTGTTTCAATATTCAATAACAGTCTAAAAAAATCCACTCAAATTCTGAATTCCCGCCAAAATACCTGATTACAACTAGTAAATGTTAAACCCTTGGTAGACATTATGTGTTACAGAATTTTTTATGATCTCGCAAAATCTCAACGAATTCCCCAAAACAACAAATATAAACTCCTAACCCCAAACTCGAAAACTGATTTACGCTGATGTTTCTAGCGATTATATTTTTGGTTCCGTTAAATTTGATTTGTGAAAAATAGAGCCATTTGCGGAGCTAGAACTCTTTAGCAATGTGGTGCAAATCAAATTAATTTAATATATGATTAAGAAAATTGTAATTCGGAGGGGTCACTTTACTTAATCATATAAAAAATCATGTTATATTTATTTTTTTAATATAAATATAACTGAAATTTATACAGATTTAGTTTCAATTTTCCGGAAACATGATACAGTTGCTTTTTTGTTTCTTATTTGCATAACTTAATTTCTTCCGTTTTGCAATATAGATTACAAAAGAAACCCTTGATGACATATTGAACTTGATTTAGCCCAATAGGTGCTCGTGCGGTAAAATAAAATATACAGGTAAATATGATTTTGTAATTCCATTGAATAATTCTACAGTAGCACAATAATAGCTTATGGTAGCAATTACTATTCCACAACAATATGTTATCTGATAATAGAAAAAAGTATACCTCGTCATATACACGTTTTGAATGAGTATTTTGTCATTTAAACTTTAGGATATTTACTTTATAAGGTGGTGTTTGTTTTAGGTAATCCAACATTACGTTGGTATTCACATCACCGTAATGTGAGTATCACCAGAATGTGGATTAAAATGATATGATATTGGAATATTGTGTTTGTTTAATCACGGGATACAAGAAATGATGCTGTGTAAACATCATACCTAACTTTAAACATATTCTTAAGATAATGTGGATTAGTTACTCTTTTTAATGTAATATTTTACATAATAACGATTAATTTAAACTTCTAAGTTTTAGTTTTAAAATTATTATAATTATTTGTTCCAATTTTTTAATAAAAATTTATCACACAGTATAATATTTTTTAAGATTTAATTAGTTTAGTTATGTAATTAAAAGTAGAGATAGTGGCATTAAGGGAGGAATGTAAAAAATATGGGGGTATTTTTGTCGATTAAAAGTTAGAAAGATCACCCATCACCTGATGTTGGATCACGTAGGTTTTTTGGGTGATCCACAACTTGAGATATTATCCTATTTTAATCACCTAGGTGACCCGTCATTACGGTAATCGCTTATCACATAGGCCAAACAAACATATGCCAAATATTATGTTATATTTTACATAATAATGATTAATTTAAATTTCTAAGTTTTAGTTTTTAAAATTATTATAATTATCTTTTCCAATTTTCTAATAAAAATTTATCACACACTATAATATTTTTTAAGATTTAATTAGTTTAGTTATGTATTTAAAAATAGAGATAGTGGCATTAAGGCAGGAATGTGAAAACATGGGGGTATTTTTGTCGACTAAAAGCTAGAAAGATCACCTCATCACGTGATGTTGGACTCACGTAGGTTTTTGGGTGATCCACAACTTGAGATATCATCCCATTTTAATCACCTAGGTGACCCGTCATTACGGTGATCGCTTATCACATAGGCCAAACAAACATAGTGATAATAGATAGGAAAGAAGATCACGATGATGTTTTCGAGGAGTACCCAAACAAACACCCCTAATGTGATGTTATGAGGACTTAATTCAATTTTTAACATATAATGGGCCATCCTTTCAGTTGGCTTATTTGTGTTGACGTTGTTTCTCTTCCACGTGATTACATAGGTACCCCGGTACAATTATATGTCATAAGTGGTTTCGAGGATAAGACCAGAGATTCAGTACTTCAACATTCGAGCAGAATAATGGCGACTGGATCTTCTATTCCACCAGATTATGGAGCTTTCGTGGATAAATTCACCATTGCACATCAATCTTCATCTGTTATATTGCCCTTACATGGCCTCACCTTTGTTGTTAAAGACATGTAAGTGAATCTAACCTACCAATGAAAACACATTGAAATGACTCGTTCCGTTTATTATTGTGTAGCGATATTTTTGGACGAGTTACTAGGTTGGGATATACTGAATGAATTTTCAATTTGTCTTTTATTCCCTTAAAATTTGTGTTTTTATCGTTCTTTGTAGTTTAGCGCGAGGTATTTTTGAGCTATAAGAGTTATTCTGGTATGATTAGGCTTAGCAATCTCTAAATCACAGTGCATGCTTGGTCTTGGGGATGTTTTATTTAATTATACAATTTGTAAAACCAGTTAGAATAAACTCAATTGTATAATGCAAAAGAAAAAAAGAAGAATATGTGTTGGCAAAAATGATACAATGATTTTTTTTATCGTCGATTAGAATTTTTCGGCTGGTTAAAACTAATGGATGTCAATGTTGATATACCTACCAGATTTGAGATGGAGGGGAAAGTAACGGGTTTTGGAAATCCTGATTGGGCGAAGACACATCCCGCCGCAACATCGACTGCACCAGCTGTATTGTCTCTACTCAGGGCAGGCGCTACTTGTGTTGGTACAACTATAATGGATGAAATGGCATACAGGTTTGATTCGTTTCATAACAATTTTGTGCTTATTGTATTGTTTTTTAGAGCTATTGGATAAGAACCTTTAGCTCGAGTAATGTGAATTATGCTAATAGATTCAATAATCAGGAGAAATGTGAAATACTTCACAATATCAGGATCAATTTTTATTATGTAGAAATGCTTATAACCGGAAATGAATCTTCTGTGCAGTCATCTCCAATAGACTTAGTCTTGTGCCACAGCATAACAACTATCCATAAATGGATATCATAGATCTTTGTGCTCTTATTTTCCCATATGTCATTATGTTCTTATCACCACTATTGGTTGTCTTGGTTGATAATTCTAGGATCGGAGCAATCAATGATAAATTTTATGCTCCGATAATTAAATTTTTATTTATAGGCACGGCCATGCATTCGTGGTATTACATTTTTGTTACATTTCCCTTCTTTCCATGTAAATATTTGTTTTAGGGGGAATTACATGTATTTGCGGAGCTCGTCAAACAGGCTACTACTAATACTGAAACATGACACGTTTTTATCGAGTAACTACTGTTGTAACTCAATTTATTGCTCATTTTGTGTTTTGCCCCTCGGTAGCATAAATGGAGAAAACATACATTATGGAACTCCAGTTAATCCGTGTGCCGTAGATAGGGTACCAGGAGGATCATCGAGTGGCTCTGCTGTAGCAGTGGGAGCTAAGCTTGCCGATTTTGCCTTGGGTAACGTTTGATGTGGTTCATCTCTTCTTTGAAGGCTGTCTGTCATTATTCTAACTTTCATAAAAAAACGGAAGTTACAAAATAATAATCATGTTTTCTTTTTGCAGGAACTGACACCGGAGGAAGTGTTCGAGTTCCAGCATCCTATTGTGGGATTTACGGTTTTCGTCCCTCCCATGGAATTATTACAACGTCTGGAGTGGTACCAATGGCTCAAAGTTTCGATACTGTAGGTGAGGTGTAGAAAGACGCAAACTGGTTAAACGAAAACGAATTTATTGCATCAATAGTCTTATACTTTGAGCGTTCTATGCTTAATTCAAACGGCCTTCGCAGGTTGGTTTGCGAGAGATGTGACCACTTTGATGAATGTTGGAAAAATATTACAACAGTGGTCAGACGATGATGATGGTAATTGCCAGGAAACCTTTGGACAACTTATTATTGCAGAAGATTGTTTTGAGCTCCTCGATATCCCTTCAAGCCAGCTTTGTCAAATTCTTGTTAGCTCGGTGGAAAAGATATTCGGAAGTAATTACTTCTTCCGTCCTATCATTTTTGGGTTCTTTAATAAATTAAATCATTATCCACAAAATCAAGATTTCACCACTTCTCTTCGTTCTTTTGTCATTTCATGAAGTTTACTTCGCAAGATATACAAAAATTCCATATATTAAGTATACTTCCTCATTGAATAGGTGGTAAAGTGAAATATACAAGTCTAGGGAAGTTTGTTGAAGCCAAGGTTCCAAGTTTGAAGCAGTTTGTAAGCCAAAATATTATGAAGCAGGAGGACAACATACCATCCCTTGCAGCTATCGCCAGTGCCATGAGGTTGCTTCAAGGGTACAATTATTGGTGATCTTTGAAGTACATCTATAAGTATTAAATATTTGGTTGATTATGGAATATTATACGACTTTATGATTGCGATAGGTATGAGTTCAAGATTAATCATGGAGAGTGGGTTTGCTCTGTGAAGCCAAAGTTAGGCCCCGGAATAGCCGAGCGAGTGGTCGAAGCCCTTGAAACAATAGATGAAAATACAAATGCAGTTCTTTTCCTGAAGAAGGAACTTATCACAGCCCTCAATGAACTATTAGGGGTAAATTTGTGTTTATTAGGTTGGATATCATGATATTAATTCCATAAAAATAAGCTGCTCAAATTGTTGTTCTTTCTGTAACACACTCACATGTAACAGGATTACGGGATTCTTGCAATGCCTACAGTTCCAGGACCACCACCAAAGCTACAAACAGACCCAAAGACTCTGGAAAGTTTCCGCTCAAAGGCTTTTAGTCTTCTGTCTCTAGCAGGAATGTCAGGATTTTGCCAGGTTCTCTCTTTTTTTTAATTCTCTTGATTTTCTCACCACATTATATATGTGTAAATTATATATATATATATATATATATATATATATGTATATATATATGTAAACAGGTCAGCGTACCATTAGGCATGTACGAAGATCTCCCAATAGCAGTTTCATTGCTGGCAAAACACAATTCTGATAGATTCTTGCTCAGATTTTTGGAGGCCATTCACAAATCATTCTCTGAAGAATTGCAATAATTGAGGCAATCGTTGCTAATTTCTTTTATCTTTTGTTTTATGTTGTATTAATATACCCATGGTTTGTGATGGGGCAAACCCAATCAACGATATTTTTATGTGTGGGTAAAGAAATTTATATAGCCGGGGAAAGGATATTATTTAAGACGTGTGGAAGGTGCTTATTGGTGAGAAACTGAAGGGGACGTGTTTGGAATGTATTTGGGACTTTGGGGACCTGTTTGGGACGTTGGGGGACCTATCTGAAATATCGGGGGACCTGTTTGGGACATTGGGGGACCTGCCTGGAACGTTGAGGACGTATTGGGACGCTGGGGACCTATCTGGGGCATGTTGAGATGTGTTTGGGACGCTGAGGACCTGTTTGAACGTGTTTGAAACGCGGGGGACCTGTTTGAAGGAACGTGGTGGACCTGTTTGAACATAAACGAAATAACACCAGAATTACGTGGTTCGGATCTTTGCAGATCCTACGTCCACGGGCGCTCTAAAACGGGGCTTCACTATACTCAGAAGATTTACACACTCATAGCTTACTTTCGCTCATACATGTTGAAAGATCTACTGGAAAGGAATTATTACCGTGAGAGAGAAGGTGTTTTTCGTGTGTGGAAAGATGTTGGAATGATAATCATTGTTGTGAGAAATGGCTAAGTCCCTCCTTTTATAGCAGCTCCCAACAGCCTTCCCAAGTAATATCCCAGGATTTCAGGGGACGTGACTGGTATGGTACAATGAACAGTGACGAATGTTGACTGAATCACAGCCTGCAAGTGGCTACAGCTTTTCCCACAGTGATACTGCCCCATCCATGGTCGACACGTGTCTCTGTGACTTCCTTTCCTCTTTTCTGATGTCCCATCGTCCTGAAGTACCCAAAAGCCTTTCCTCATTTGTGCGGATAATGCCTATATCCGGGGGACCTTCGCAGGTCCTTTCTCACAGGTCCGATTCTGTACTTCATTCTGGGCTCTTCCTCTTCATGGGCTTACTGGGCCTCTTCTATTATTTGTTTTTCGGCCCATCTATTCTAGTCCGTATCAACCATTCCCCTACTCTAATTTGTATTTTGGGACAAAAAGTAAATTAGAGTAAAATAGTAAGAGGGGCCTTACCTCCCTACCACCATTACCTCTTGAAGGGACATGTTTTGTTGGCGGATGTGGAGGAAAGGGCCACTTCGCTGGTTCCCCAGGTCGGATTACCTATCGCAGCTCCCATGCTTTGCGAGATTCCTGCAGCCAGGTACATTCGGGAAGAGATATCCCAGCTCCCCAAGGATGAGGGGATCTCAGCGGCTCAGAAGTTGTTCCTATTTCGGGAGCTAAGAGAAAGGCTGGCGTGCCACCAAAACGAGTGGGGGAGCTAGCAGAAGTTGCCAATGTCAGGAAGCAACAGCTGGGGGATCTCAGTGAACATTTCACAGGGGATATCTTCAAAAGAGGACCTCCCCTCTTTCGTAGATCAGCTCGAGAAGGAAAAAGGATGGAAGTGATGGGCCGTCTGGTTTTTCCTTCCTGGTGGTGTTTTTCCTACTGGAACTTCTTTTGCTGCGTTCTTAGGTGATAAATCAGGTGGTTGCGCAGTCATCTGTGGGCCGTCGGCTTGAGAGTCAGAAGAAAGTAGTCAGGCCCTTCAAGGGCATTTGGAGTAAGTTCAGGCCAGCTCTGCCGCCAAGGAACAATTAGCTGGGGAAGCTGCATTGAAATTTGGAGCTGAAGAAGAAATGGAGAATGAGAGGTCCGCGTTGTTGTAGCGGCATAGGGGGGATCTGCGGAGCTTGGAGCAGGAGGTAGTACTTTTGCAACGTCATGAAGTTCCTTTGCCAGAGAGAAAACTGAGTGGGATGAGGGTTCTGCGTGTATGGGGGAGTTGCAATCGGCAGCTGCTTTGGCAAATACGAAGGCCGAAGGTGCTAGGTCTTGCCAGCAGCACCTTCTTTCTACGGCTGCTGGGAAGAAGTTCTCAGAGGGCCTGGCGGATTTGTCCCTCTTCTGAAGCAATACCTCATGGAGGTTATGGTGCTGAGTCCTTGGGAGCTGAGGCCACGTCATTCATGCGGGACCTTCCTTATCCCGCGTGCTTCAAGGAGATCAGAAGGCTCCCAAGGGTCCTTTATTTTGGCTCCCTGCTGTAGAGAAGCATGCAGAGGTCCTGGCCCGCCGTCTCCAACTCCTCAGGGAACTTGGTGGAAGGCCTTTTGGACATTTTAGGACTTGCGATGTTTTAGGGGAGCTTAACTCTCCTATGTTTATGGGGCTCTGTTGGAGCTCGTTTTTCCTTAGGCTTTATCGTCGCCGTTGCATCTATCGTCCTTGGAATCTGGAAGGGACCTGACAGGGTCTGATGATGGAGCTCCTCTTGTACTTCGAAGGAGATCCCAGGTCCTGCCGCACGTTGTTTCTAGCTCTTGCATCTATCATCCTATTATATAGAGTTCTCCTCTTTTTCATCATGGTGATAGCCTGTAAGAAATACTTTGTCATGTTTTTCTTTCGAGGCATAATGGTATGGGGAGCTCAACTCGGCATGTTCGCGTATTACATCGTAGTTCCCTTTCTCCTTTATTTTTGTCTTTCGTCATTGTGGGACCTGAGCGATGTTTCTGTGAACATCCTTATTGTGGCATGGTTATAGCGCCAGCTCGCTTATTCAATTTGTAAGCCAAGTACGAATTCACGCCCTTGGTTGCAATGACCGTCTCATTGTCCTCGGGTGTCGCTTTGCGCTAGGCTCTCTTTGTCCTTAGCGAATTCAGTAATATAGGCCCGAAGGTCCTAAAAAGTGGGGATCTCCCCCACCGTTTTACCCTGGTTATAGCGCTAGCTACGCTGAGGTACCTATACACGTCATAGGTCTTACTGATGACCTTTGATGTCCTGTACACCGCAGCCCGTCAGCGGCGGCATCTTGTACGCCCTCATGGGCATCTTTCACATCGTAGACCTGTGGCCTTTGATGTCGGGTACACCGCCGACCCGTCGGTCTTTGGCATCATCTCACGTTGTAGACTATCTGTCTTTGATGTCTTTGTACGCCGCAGGTCCGTCGACCTTTGGTATCGAGTATATCATATGGTACACCTTGGTTATAGCGCCAGCTTCGCTTGAATACGTAGTTATAGTGCTAGCTCACTTAGTATCCGAGCTCCTTGTCGGAGGTCTGGAATTTGAAGTAATGGCGAGGTTCAGCCTTCTTGGTTAGAGATGAGGTCCCTGGTCCCAGGTCTCCGAAGGTTGCAGATCCGTCTGCGAACACCTTCGATTGTTGCTTCTGTGGCCCTTTGGTAGTCCCAAGTACAAAGTCGGAGAGGGCCAGAGCCTAGAGGGTCATTCGTTGTTCGAGCTCCACATCGTGCCTCCCAGGTGGGAGGAATACGGTCGGAGATTTGCTGCTCCCTCGGCCATCTAAATCCTTAGGCGACATGATTTCTTTCATTGGTCGTATCACAGGAGCTTTAAACCCACATAAGGTCGTTGATGCTATTCACGCCGCCAACCCAAAGGTCATTGGTGTCAAAGGACTTGATGCTAGTACGGAGCTAGCTTGAGGGTCCAGCGCGGAGCTGGGTTTTGAGGGTGAGCCTTAAATGGAGCTGGTCCTTAGAGGAGGTGGGGTTGTCTACCTTATCAGCACAGATCCCCCAGACTCCTTGACCTTGGTTGATGCCACGGTCAAGGAACTTCCTCAATTGTCCCATTAGGGGGCACTATCCTTCAAATAATAGCAGTCGTTAATATGATGCATGCATTTATTACGGTATCGATGATATAAATGAGAATAAGGTTTAGAGGGCCCTGAAATTCCGGCTGAGAGCCTTACCAGTGCGGTATGTCTCTGCGTGTTAGCATGGAGCTATCTTCTAGGTCCCCTAGACCTTCGCATGTTAGCGCAGACCTTGACTTTTTTGCCTTCGACCAACATGGAGCTAGGTTTCAGCTGGTTTGGAGATCCCTTATAACGAACTTCGCATGCTGGCGAGGAGCTCAGCGTGGTGATCTCGAACACACGGATCATGTCTTTGTTTTCAGCAAGGAGCTTATCTTTAGGTCCCCGGGTGTTAGGGCCTTCACATCAGCGTGGAGCTGGACTGTGGGTTTGGAACATACAAATCCGCTCTTCGTGTGTTTGTGCGGAGACGCTAACAGATCCCATGAGGCGGGATCATACTGTGTCGTATGGAATTGCCTTACTCGCCCTGGAAAATCAAATCAAGTCGTTAGCCAACTTATACTTATTGAATCTCAGGACCTTTATGGGGGATCATGTCCCGGATGTCGGCGGAGCTCCTGCCGTCAGGTGGGGCTGTGACCCCTTCAATTTCTCATGTGGTCCACCGTTAGCTTTCTCCCAGAACCTCCCATGGGGTTTGAATCCGAGGTCCGTGATTATGGCAGGACAGAGATAGTCCGCCCTTATCGTTGTCCTCGTCAGGGACTTATATCCCTGATAAGTTAGGATTTTATACTATTTTTATACCTCGAAAAAGTATATTTTCGGCCGTTATTTATCCGAATACACGTGGATATCCTACCCTTACGTGCATAATTCTTGTTTGACAGATACCGAGGAAAAAGAACCAGAGCCGGGCCATCGTAAGCACATTATGGGAATTGGGCTATAAATATCACAAGAATGGGCTTTTACTTCATTTCCAACCCATCAAAGAATAAAGCCTATAGACATGCAATTCCAACTTATAAAAGTGACGTGTGGATCTTTTCTACCCCTAGATATGCGCACCAAGGAAGAATAAGTCAAGACTATCTTTTGGTTCACCAAAATAGGCTACATGCGACATGGAAGGGAATAAAATATTCAAACCAAGATACATATGCCAAGAAAAGATTCGAATCCCTAGAAATTATTGGACTTGGTTACTTTCTAGGTCGGTACCTATTTCTATATAAAGGCAGCGATTGGAGACGAGCTGGAGGGACTTGGAGGCAGCGAATAATAAATAAAAAAAAGCAAAGAACGGCCGAGAGTAATAACGTAGAGCTGCAACAAAAGACGATCGACGCTTGCGAGGCATTTCTTCCGTGAAAGGCGAAGTTTTATATTATTTCTCTATTATGTCTGAATTGATATTTTGTGTTTTTATTTTGTTAATATGCTAGCTTAAGTTTTCTTGTGATTGAGGCCGTATTAGACCGGATTATGAATTCGTAGTAATGCTATTCGTATTTTATTTAATCGTATAAATTTAGTTACGTGTTCTATATTTGAGTTTAATGCTTGCGTATGCTTGATCACCATGTGCATGATTTTTGATTGGTTTATGAGACTGAAAAAGTGATTAGACCGGTTAGAATAATAAATATAGGACACCGCGACGTAAAACCGACCTGAGATGGAATTCGGTTTCGTACGTGTGGTTTTCAAGACCTTAGGCGCCGAAAGCATCTAAACTCGGGGAAATTCATAAAGCGGAAGGCGTGTGAAGTGATTACAGTCTTATAGGAATATAGAGATTGGTCATTATCGCATAGGGTCGCTAGTTACGTGAATAACGGGTAGCGCGTATATTAGGAATTTCTACCTTAACTAGTTTATATTGATTAAATAAATATTGATTGCATGAATACGTAGGATTAATCCGTGCCGAGTATGTGCCTTGATCACGTTCGTCGTCAATTGATTTTTATCTCATCTATTTTATATGCGATTTTATCTTATTTAATTAAATCACCAAAATTATAAAAATTCTCTTAGTCTAAATTAGAATTAGGTTTAATATCTTAGAATTAATCAAGCTATCTTCGTGGATCGATACTCGGACTTCGTCCGTTTTATACTACTTGCACGACCTAGTACACTTGCTAGTATTTGAGCGTGTCAATCCCACATGCTATCCTGCACATCCCTTCTTGCCTTTCGATTACGTGCCCTTCAGGACCTTCGGGATAGAGTCCTCTAATTGTCGTCTCCTTCCATGCTTCCCACAACTTTCCCACCTCCTTCTCTTCTTCCGTGAAATTGGTGATGCCATCCTCTCTGATGGTCAAAAACCCGGCTCGTCATTTTGGCCAAGTAGTCAACTCTACGACTTTCCTTCCAATGACGTCCCATCTCCCGTCTCCTTCGCAATCCTCCAGAAGTTAAGGCTTTGTATTCAGAATCGTTCTCAGGGAATTTGAAGGTCGTGAAACGAAACTCCTCTCCCATCGGGCTAATGATAAGGACCTCCGCTCCAGATCTATGGGAGGTCATAGATCGTATGTGTGCATCTCCCATCGCTGCTTATATGGTCCTTTGGTGATCTCAAGCACAAGGTTGGAGAGGATCTGAGCTTTTTGGGGGGGCCGTCCGTTGTTTTGAATTCCCCGTTGCACTCCCCTAGCTTGATGGTGCATTTCATCATTCTCCCGGATAGATCTGACTGACTTATCATCTGGTTTCATCCTCCGACAATACCTTGCTTCATAAAGTAGGTCGGCTTGGGGAGGCCTCTTCTTTCCTTAGTAAGACGAGCTAATGCCTCTATGGAGAAATACAGCGCCAGCTTGTTCCATATTAGATGTTTTGCTGGGAGATGTGTATTGTGGAGGTATTCCTTTAATTCTTCAAAGGCCTCCCTACTGGCATCTGGACCTCCCAAATCCTCTGGTAGGCGTCTATGGCGCTGGGGACCTCACACCTAGAGGTGGAGTCCACCAGCTGATTCACCCGGGGTGATGGAGAATGATCTCTAGGACACGCGTTGCTCAGGTCCCTACTTGGAAGAGCTTGTCTACTTCCTCCTTCAGGATCTGGGCTCTCTAAGTCCCGCACGGTCGGAGCTTCTATTTGACAGGTCATCTTCTCGGTATGATGATGTGTGGTGATATCCGGGCGAACTCCAGACATATTCTTTGGAGAAAATGCGAATGGGTCCGCATTTTTTGTAGACATCCCGTCAGCTCCTTGTTGCGATCTTGTTGTAAGTTAGAGGGCCCCTTTTCTTCTATCGTCATTCTCTGATCTCTCGTTTTCTCATAATTGTGGCTTCTTTTATAACATCATTTGCGTCGCATCGTCGGGAGCGACGTGATTTCTTCCATGGGTTGTATCTTTGGAGGTAGGTCTTCCCATGTCTTCGGCGATCCTCGAGGCATCGTTATGTGGCCTGGCCCTATGTGTCCCCTCTCCTGGCACAAATCGAATTTTGGCCGACGCATCCTTGTACGCCTCACAAATCCCCTTGCGTTTGGATTTCCTATCGTATGAGTTTAGAGCTCTTGGGCTCTTGTCGGGATCTTTCTTTATTTGGTCTTCCCTCCATGATGAGAGTAAAGGCTCTGGGGAGACCTAATTTGGAGGAAGTGGGGGTTGTCTGCCTTTATTAGGCATAGATCCCCCTACTTCTTTTTTCGGTGAGTTTGGAGTCATGTTTGCCATCGCGGCCAACAGTCTCTGCTTGCTTAGGTATACGATTTTGGGGCTCTGTTGGAGGTTGGGATCCACCTTGCCCGGAGCTCCCATCATGCTAGGGATGTGAGCCCTAATCAGCATTGGCCCTTAGAAGTGACAGGGGTTGTCTGCCCTTAGTCGGCACAGATCCCCAAGACTCGCTGTTGATCACCTTCAAATCATGCTGGCTATCGTGATTGCAACCACTTTAAGGTGTTTCGTCATGACGAGCCACTTGATCATATCCTTCAAATAACAATAGTTATTAGTGTGGCGCATATATTTATCATGATAAAATAATATATAATAAAGAACAAGATCTAGAGGGCCCTGAGGTCTACGCTAAAAGCCTTAAGTGCGGGATGTCTCCCACGGATTTTCATGTGCCCACGTGGAATGGGACTTTTGTCTCTCGTGGTTCTTCAGCTGTCAGCTTGGAGCTTGGCTTGTAACTCCCACGTATCGTTGGACCTCAGCATGGAGCATGACTTCTAGGTCCCCATGAACTTCCGTGTGCTAGGTGAGGAGCTTGGCTTGTATCTCCTTCGGCTCTTCAGATGTCGGTGTGGAGTCGGACTTCTTTGCAAACACGGAGTTGGTTTTCGTAAACCTCAGTGTGTCTCCACCAAGGAGTTGAGTTTTACGGATCAACTTGGAGCTTGGCTCCTAGCTTCCAAATATAGGAGCTCAGGCTTTCATGGAGCTGGGCTTTTTAAGACTTCTGCTGGCGCGGAGCTAGACTTTTGGGTCTTCTGCCAGCGCGGAACTGGGAGGTCCTGCACGCGGAGCTTTGGGTCTTCCTGCTAGCATGGAACTGGACTTTTAGGTACCAAGGAGGTGCTTGGATCTTTAGCGGGGAGCTGGACTCTTAGGTTCCGAAGGCGGAGCTCCTAGTCTTCGCTCCAGCGCCAAGCTGGGCTTTTACTTCGTACATATTTCGGTGCTCTAGCCAATGTCTTCCTGGCCTGTTTAGAATACCCTCCTTTAGGACTTCCCACTATAATGGGAATGGGGGCCCTAGATAGTGGCGTAGCTCCTTTGTTTGAAGGTGGTGGAGATGGTTTGTCCTGGTTCGAGGTGGATCCTCTGGATTTTGCTTTGGGACCTGGAACGGAACCTTGGCAGCAAACTCCTTTGAGGCGACTGCACGGACGAGCCTCAAGGGCCTTATCAACGTGGGATGTCTCCCGGTTTGGTCAGGATCTCCTCGGTGTTGTTACATGACAGTATGAGGTTCTGCGAGATCCCAAGGGGAGATCCCAACAGCTCCCAATCCCAAGGTTGAGGTGGTCTTCCCTGGAAGTATGAGGGGTTCTTGGGACAGCGAGCTCCCATCGTGGGGGCCATTAGTTGGTGCGCTCATTTGTTGTGGAGAAGATGGTGGTGGATATCCCCAAGGTCGTAATGTTGGACCTGCTGATGCATGCGCGGAGGTCCCTTTCTTCTTCTAAATGGGATTGGGAACTAACTACAACAGCTGTTGAACTATCTTGACTTGTGGACGAAAAGGATCTTCACGCAGAAGCATCTCGGATCTTCAATGGAGCTGATATAGTAGGTCCCTAACAGAGGGATCGGTGCTTTGCCCTTATAGTGGAATTGGTGAGGTTCTCAAAAGTGAACCTTCGTATGCAAACGGTGCATGGGACTTGGACATTTTGGACTCATGGCTCGCGTCTCTGTTTCCAGCGGAGCTGGTCTTCGTAAATCCCCTTTGGTGGTTTTCTTATGCCAATGGAGAGCTGTAGTCATAGGTCCCAATCCAGCATGTGGATCTTTCGTACGTCATCATGGGGTCGAGTGGTTCATCTCACCCTTCCTTCGTTTCTAGTGTGGAGCTGGTTCTCGAAGATCCTCATTGGATAATTAAGTCTTCTCGTGCCAGCGAGGAGCTGGGCTTGTAGGTCGCGAAGGGGAGCTTTGGATTTTCTTGCCAGCACGGAGCTGGGCTTTTACGTCCCAGAGGGAAAGCTTCAGGTATTCTAGCCAGCGTGGAGCTAGAAGGTCCCGAATTCGGAGCTTCGGGTCTTCGTGCCAGCGCGGAGCTGGGCTTTAGGTCCTAAGTGGGGCTCCAGTCTTCTAGCCAACGTGGAGCTAGAAGGTCCCGAAGTCGGAGCTTCGGGTCTTCGTGCCAGCGCGGAGCTGGGCTTTAGGTTCTAAGGGGGAGCTCCAGGTCTTCTAACCAACGCGGAGCTGGAATGTCTCGAATTCGGAGCTTCGGGTCTTCGTGCCAGCGCGGAGCTAGGTTTTTAGGTCCTGAAGGGGGAGCTTCAGGTCTTCTAGCCAGCGTGGAGCTGGGATGTCCCGAATTCGGAGCTTCGGGTCTTCGTGCCAGCGCGGAGCTGGGCTTTAGGTCCTGAAGGGGGAGCTTCATGTCTTCTAACCAGTGCGGAGCTGGGATTTGAGGTCCCTCTGACCTTTGTACACCATTGTGGAGCTGGACCTCTAAGTCCTTGAGATGCTCAGGTGTATGATTCTGGCTCTGTTGGCCATTGAAGTTCCCAGTGCCTCGCGCTCCTACTATGACAGGGACATGAGTCCTGACTGGAACTGGCCTTCACCTGGAAGAGGTGGACGTCATCTGCCTTTAGTTTGCCCAGTTCCTACAGACTCCTCCTCACCCACCTTCGGATCTTGCTCTAGGCCATGATCAGTGACCTTCCTCAGATTTGCCGACGGAATGAGTCATTCAATTTATCCTTCAAGGGACAACGATTGCTAGTATTGAGGTCATATTATCATATGGTATATAAATGAAAATAAAATTTAAAGGGTCCTGGAGTTCCGGCTAAAGGTCCCCTCATCATGGGAGGTCCCCAGGCTGGTGTCAACACGTCTTTCTGGATCTGCATAGTGGTGTGAATCTCCATGAAATTCTTGGTGGAGACTCCCAGGGTTCCTGGTGGAGAGGCTGTGGCGTTGGAGCTCCAAGCTCGCTTCGCTTTTTTGGGTGGCGCACTAGTGGGACTCGTGGAGGTCCGCATGGGTGCTCTGAGATTCCTTTAAGATTCATATGTATCTTCTTGCTCGTCTTCATCATTTCAGACCTGCGCTTCAGGTCCTGGCCGCTCCTCAACATGTTTGGCAGCTTCTGGAGGTCCTCCTTCCCATATTGCGGGTCTAAGTTCTTTGATATGGACAAATCTTCCTCCATTGACGTCTCGCACGTTTCGTTTTGTCCCAACAGAACAGAAGAAAGATAAAACAGCAAATCCTCGCACAACTTCATACTCTAGCAACGAAAAAGTTACTCACGTCTTCAACTCGGATTTCCCACAGACGGCGCCATTTGATATGGGGCAAACCCAATCAACGATATTTTTATGTGTGGGTAAAGAAATTTATATAGCCGGGGAAAGGATATTATTTAAGACGTGTGGAAGGTGCTTATTGGTGAGAAACTGAAGGGGACGTGTTTGGAACGTATTTGGGACTTTGGGGACCTGTTTGGGACGTTGGGGGACCTGTCGGAAATATCGGGGGACCTGTTTGGGACATTGGGGGACCTGCCTGGAACGTTGAGGACGTATTGGGACGCTGGAGACCTATCTGGGGCATGTTGAGATGTGTTTGGGACGTTGGGGACCTGTTTGAACGTGTTTGAAACGCGGGGGACCTGTTTGAAGGAACGTGGTGGACCTGTTTGAACATAAACGAAATAACACCAGAATTACGTGGTTCGGATCTTTGCAGATCCTACGTCCACGGGCGCTCTAAACGGGGCTTCACTATACTCAGAAGATTTACACACTCATAGCTTACTTTCGCTCATACATGTTGAAAGATCTACTGGAAAGGAATTATTACAGTGAGAGAGAAGGTGTTTTTCGTGTGTGGAAAGATGTTGGAATGATAATCGTTGTTGTGAGAAATGGCTAAGTCCCTCCTTTTATAGCAGCTCCCAACAGCCTTCCCAAGTAATATCCCAGGATTTCAGGGGACGTGACTGGTATGGTACAATGAACAGTGACGAATGTTGACTGAATGACAGCCTGCAAGTGGCTACAGCTTTTCCCACAGTGATACTGCCCCATCCATGGTCGACACGTGTCTCTGTGACTTCCTTTCCTCTTTTCTGATGTCCCATCGTCCTGAAGTACCCAAAAGCCTTTCCTCCTTTGTGCGGATAATGCCTATATCCGGGGGACCTTCGCAGGTCCTTTCTCCCAGGTCCGATTCTGTACTTCATTCTGGGCTCTTCCTCTTCATGGGCTTACTGGGCCTCTTCTATTATTTGTTTTTCGGCCCATCTATTCTAGTCCGTATCACTTTGTATTTTTGTTTAATACTATAACCTTGTTATAGCTTCCGTCGTCGAATTTATAACCAACAATGTCATTGAACAAAGCTCTCTTATTTCTTATAAATAACATAAGATTGTTTTAATGTCTAATAGATGTTGTTTGAGGCGGACTACAAAGGAACATACTTCAGGAATCACGAGGTCGAGACTTCACATAGAGTCAACTCAAAACTAGGGTTGTTCACATTACTCGTATGGTTGTTATCGTATAGATTTGAGATATATTGGCATTCGTTATCATTATTATTATTATTATTATTATTATTATTAGGTGAATCTATAAAAAATACGCAATTGGGTAAAATTTTTACACATAGGTACCCATGTCATAAAATTTTACAGATAGGTACCCAATTCAATTTTTACCAGTTTCTTTAGTCATGTCGTACCTTCGTGTGTGTATATCGCGTACCATAACACGTTGATATAGGGTACCTAAATATAGCATACGTCGTACCTACGTCATACCGGTGTGTTACATAGGGCATACCTGAATATAGCATACGTCGTACCATTTTTTGTTATATAGAGTACCCAAATGTGTTGATATAGAGTACCAAAATGTGTTGTATGGTGTACTTTCGGGGATCGGGTACCTATGTGCAAAAAATTTATTCTGTTAGGTACCTACATATAAAAAATTCCTAACATGGTACTAAATTATAAGTTTTTATCCACATAGGTAGTTATGTGTAAAGACCCCTTATTATTATTATTATAATATAATGGTCGATTAAGGGAATAAGTAGGCTTCGTGATTTGGATATTTGGTTTTGGGAAGGAACGTGCTTTGTTATTAGTATAATATGTCTACTGTTTTATCAGTATTAATAAAAGTTTTCATTGTTAGAACATAAAAATGTGTTTATAATATTTCTACGATCTTTGACTTTTGGTTGTATATTTAGAAAGTCCAGGTCCCTATAATTTGATACGTAGACTATAAGATGGAAGGTATCAATTTCCAATTCGGGACGAAATTAAGGGCGTTTATCTTCGGATAAAAGAATTTTTTGGCTTGAAGTTTTCAGTTCGATTATGTTTTTTTTAATAGTGCATCGCTGTCGATAACCTCTCGTTTGAATTGACTCATCAAGTATACCACGCTAAGTCTAAGTCTATATATCCCAACTGGTGACCTTTTTGGTCTACGTGCATTAAAGAGTTATGTTTGGTGTAGTTGTAAAGAAGTTACGGCTATAACTTGAGCAATTCAATTCATATTTGCTATAATGTCCAAGTCTGATAATATTCGACTGTGAATGATTTATGGTTATGAATATGCTCTCGGAATGCCAAATGAGTATAAGATATATCATTTAAGTAATTTTCGAATACTAGTATGTTTCTATTTATAGATAACTTTTGTCTGTAAAAGGCATTTACATTTATTTGTTGGTTTACTTCGAATTTGTATTTGGCATCCGATAAAACATCATTAAATGAAATCCTTATGCATCGAGCAAGTCACTGATTCTAGAGGGGTACGAGGGAGGAAGGCACGAGTGGACTCAAAACCTCGAGCATTAAAAGATGTCCATAAGGCTAAGGCTCTAGATGGGTGCTAAGACCAAGTACGACTTATCGATCAATGGCCTTATAATGATTGTGCCAATCATTCACTTGAGAGGAGGGGAGGTGATGGCAGTACTATGGATCGAATCGAAGATAGATCACATTTGGACACTGACTCGAGGTGTGTCATCAAACCGTCGCTATAGTAGTTTGTGTGAACCTTCTACCGAAGCATCATTGACAGATTCGACTAAAGGGTCTTGGCTGTCACTAGTTTTGCTAGACCCAAATATGCTTTAGTATGGGTCAACGGCGAAATGCAGTCTCGATAATAGAGTGCGAATGCCATGATTTGATAATGATAGGATTCACAGCCTTGTAAGTAACTAAGGTTAATGCCCTGTAAGGATTCAGGGACGGGAAATATAGAAACCTTGGCCAAGGTAAACTAACTCATGTGAGACATTGAGGGTAGTTCTTTTTTGGTAATAGGGAAAAAAAAAGACATTGAGGATAGTCTGGTAATTTTGCAAGTCACGAATATTATAGTGTTGAGTGTAGTGGGTTTGACATTGGCCATGACCCCCACTCAACCTGGACATACGTGAAGGGTTTATACGTATGACATTGATCAATAGTGGTTCGTCGAATGAAGAAGATCACTCGTGCTGAAGTCGGGATCGGTCCGGTACCACAGGATTGGTTAGGTCAATATTGGGCCATTAGATGCCTCCCATGGCGATTGAGTCGAACCTAGAGTGGCCATCTTAAAAAGGATCATCAAGGTAGTATCGATTAGAGAGAACAAGTTTTTGGGCCTTAATGGGCTTTTTGGGCCGTCAAATCGCAAAATCGAGATGCGCACATGTTGGACATCGATAAAAGTTAACGTCAAGACTTGAGTTGAGATTGTGTGAAAAAGGCATTGACATTTGTACGGGTTGTTAGGGACTTATGATCTCCCGTGTTGTACTTTACCACTTTATTAGACTAGGGTAAAATAGGCAAAGGTCGTTGATGTTTGAAGACCTATCGAGATTGGAATCCGTTCGACGTGGAGTACCAACGCTATTGTAGACTTGTAGTCCAAAAGCGAGAAAATCGAGATTCAAGCCCAATGTAATAGGGACATATTAGAATAACCTATAAAGTGTTTTTTTGTAGTTTATTTTCTAGGGTTATTTACCACCAACTTGCGTGTCGGTTTTTGAAGTGATATGCATGGTTATGTGCTCTTATGTGAAGTGGTTTATTGTTACGTTAGAGGATATGATTCATGTCTTCCATCAAGCTCGAGATGTCTAGTCCTTCGAGGTTTATAAGGTTTGTTCCGAGTAAGTCGGCGATCGTATGTCCCGCCCTTGGGTTAGTGTCTCGGGTGCGTTTGATGCTGCTTGTCAGAGCATATTTTCCTCCCCATGAAGCGGAAAGTAGCAAGGCAGGATTTGGATGTGCAGTTTGAGCATAAGTTGATGGGTCGCACTTAGAAAGTTACACCCATAAGTAGGGTCAACCGTGGGAGTCAATGACTGAAACAAAGATAGCTGAAACACTCATGTGATTAATTCGACTCAGACTCGACTTTGATCGGTTGGGCGGGTCGAAGTTGCATTAGAGGTTGGAAAAAAATAATGGAAGTCAAGCGAAATATAAGTCTTATTGGCCCTCGTCGAATAAAACGTAAAACTAACTATTTGCTTTATCTTTTTGCTGATTAGTTTCCTTTCTAGTTTCTGTGACGAACCCACTTACAATACTACTCGAGAAAAACTACGTGGACTGACTTCGTAACGTAAAGATTGTCCTGAGTACGAAGGTGTTCAACCACGTCATAGATTTCCTTGTACCGCTCGCCCTGGGGGCCGCAGCGACCGAGGTGAAAAAGATGAGTTCGCTTAAAGGAAAAGGATGAAGCTAAGGCGAATAGCTACTTGCTTTCATCTATACTAAATGATCTACAGCGCAGCCATGTCTCGATGGGCGTGGCTAGCATACAGTTGCACTTGAAAGAGTTATATGGTGAAATGTCTAGAACTTAAAGGTACACAATTTCAGATCACTTGTTCAATTGCACGATGACTGAGGACAAGATGTCGGTGAAACATGTCTTGAAGATTATAGGTTGGATGGAGAGCTTGGAGGCCGTCGACTTCAACATGGATGCTGATCTTTAGACTGATCACGTACTTCAGTCTCTACCTCTTTCCTTCAATGCGTTCATTGCGAGCAACAATCAGAACAACGTGCAACTGCCCTTAAACAGAGTTAGAATCAACTTATGGCAGCGTAACTCAGATAAACAAAGCGACAGGAAAAGAGACGGTGCTTGTTGCTTCCTCTTCTTCTCGACCTAAGAGGTTATCAAGAAATAAAAAGGTAAACAAGGCACCATAAAGGAATATCCGAAGGGAAAGCTAAATAGACAATACATATCAGCGTCAAGCAACATTCAAAAGCCTTCACTACAATGAGCGAGTCTATTATAAGAGAGATTTCCCGAAAGATAAGGCTTCAGGCGCGTCAAGTATTGAAACGAACATTTGCATCAAGGGTCTGGAACAAAGTACGAAGCTGAGGACCAAGAGATTACTATCAATGTCGGAAGCAGACGTAGCCAGCTACCCACATAGGATCAGAGACTCTCGCTTTTATCTAGATTTAATTTATATTGCTTTCAGATTATATCTATTACTGTTTTAAGCAAGAATGGTTACGACATAAATGCGATCTTTATTTTGGAATTAAGTGAGTCGGCAATGCATTATTACTTAACGGATTATACTATGTAACGCTGGAAGATAAAAGCAAAACCGTGAACTTAGTTACCTACAAACGAATATTGGAGACGAACCCAATGTTACTCTGGCATCTTTGACTTGGTTATGTCGGGGAACAAAAGGTTCATGAAATGGAGAAAAACGGTATCGTTAAACCGTTGAGATCAGATCTTTATCCAAAGTGTGAATCCTGCATTTTAGGAAAAATGATGAAGTCGCCCTTCATTACGACGTTCCAAAGAGCGGGAGATTTACCCGGTCTCATCAATACTAATGTTTGTGACTTGTTCGGGGTAATGGCCCGTTACCACTACTTTATTACGTTCCCTGACGATCACTCGCACTCTAAAAAAGTGTATCTAATGATGTATAAGTCTGAAGCTCTTGAAGGTTCAAGGAGTATCAAGCTTTGGTTGGAAAGCAGTAAGAATCCATCTAAGAGAACACTTACAAGAATAACCCCACGAACATGGAAAATCGCACATAACCTTGGAATAATCTCTTGCAGTTTGCCGTGCTCTGGATGAGCTGCCAACAGTGTAGACATGCCGAAAACTAATGAAATTGGAGAAGTCTTTCTAAACACCTTAGATATTGGATCCTGCCACTAATCTGGTCCAGAGAGCTTCTCATCTATTTACCGGTGATGGATCTGGGATGTTGGCCGATCATTTTGGCACTGCTAGTTACTGTAAGGGTGTCGTTTTGAGTGTGTTCGGTAGCAAATTCAAGTGTTCTCATGCGAGATATTTGGATTTGGGAATTTATATAGTTGCTTTTATTTTCAACGCTTTTTTTAGTATTACTTTGACCAAATTAAAAGGTAACAATGAAATAAATGAAGGTACGAATTTCAAATTATTACTTTGCGTGGTAAAATGAAATAAATAACACGTTGAACTCTCGGTTTCAAATTAATTCACTTTTAATCCCAAAAATTTATAAGGCAAAAATCGCAAAGAAGCAATAGTATGATTTCTTTTTCCTTATCTTTCAAGAGATCTCGTCATCTTACCCTTTAAATGCCCGAATAATATTCTTTGAAAAGGTAGAATGCTATGCATATTCTTCAGGCAATAAAGAAGTGCTTAAATGTTGTAGAGAGTCCGAAAAACACCAAATAGTCTACCAAACAATGTCCGATACAATCAACTTGAAAAAAAGTATTTAGTCCCATACAACCCATAACAACTGAAGCATTCAAGTTTGAGCACTGTTCAATCAGCCTTCTCGCGCTTATTCTTCGAGACTCTTATGACGGCAGAACTATCATCAACTGCATGCATCCCCAGCAACATTGGTTGTTCCTATCTCCAGCTCAATAGCTCATGTACTTGCCTCCCCATCAACTTGCAAATATAATATTGAAAATTTGTTACCATCATGTAATTATGTTACGAAATAGGGTGCAGCAAACGTTAGTGAATCGTGGAAAAAGGTTAAAACACCAAACTACTGACCTATGTCATCATGCTGCTTCGTGTAACCTGAAATCTGCCTGACTCAATCCTCTAGCTGAGTCCTGGCATCATTGCCTCCAAGATCGCCAACCTTCCATCAATTTTGCCGAGCACCATACCCACCGCTCATTAGTGGAAAGTGATTGGTGCGAGTGTACTGTATGATCTCTGTCATTTTTCTGCAATTCGGCAAACATGTTTAGCGATTGTGGATCAAATGCATTGGAGGCATCAGCTAGAGATAGCTTGCAAGGCACTTTTTCGATCTTCAGTGCTCTCAAGGGCCCTGCAGAGGTGGCTGCCTTGTGACCTGCTTGCTGAAATGGCGTTGTTGATGTTGCGTTGCATCCTTTAAATCTGGCATGCTCGCAAATAAATTCGACACTCAGCTTTTTACGCCATTAATGGATTATCTGAGTGCTTTATCTCCCCCAATAATCTGCAGAGAATTCTACCACTTTGTGGAGTTTCCAGCTCCTCTCGAGCAGCAGCCTGATGACGTTTTTTTGATGTCTCCGCTTCAGTAATTGCTTGAAAAGATGGTGGTTGTTGGCCTATTTTCATAGGAGCACTATGGTCCTTGTCTCGACTCGCTCGATTCGAACACTGCGTAATTCTATCTTGTGGGGCAGATGCCATTGACAGACCCATATGCTGATCATGACCGTCCACGTGCAATGCTTCATCACCCACAATCTTTGAGTCAGATGATTGGGACGCAGTGGAGTGAGATTTGACCTTGCGTTTATGTTTCTCACCACGTACAGGAGATGCTAGTTTCGGTGTATTTGTATGAACACCCATCGCTGGAGTCGGTATTTTTCTGGTGTATCATGCTGCGAAGGATCTGCAGCACCCGGCGTGTCGCTAAATACAGTAGGAGGCTGTTCACGCGGTTTGACATTCTCAAACAGGACACACGACACTGTAACCCCACTCAATAAAAGCGAGGTTACTTCCTGGAGGACCTCATTGTCATTAGTAGCTTGGAACTGACTGGAGTTATGAAAAAATGACACAGAATTTTCACTGTAGGTTGTAACAGGCTCCTTGCGATGCCTGATGAAGAAGCTGCTTTTATAGTGTCACCCATCAATGGAGATCCCTTAGCCTTTCAATCACTTGTGTATCAGTGACACATGTGGGGTTTTGGAGCACCTTTCAGCTGTTGCCGTTTTCCAAAGTTCTTAGCAATCCCAGGTAAACACTCATATATAAGCACCTGAACCAACTCAGACGATAATGTCATTTGAAATGAGTTGAATCACAATAAAACAATAAATAATAACATTCACATTAAATTTGCAAGAATAAATGATTACCTGGAGTGGATGTACGAAACAACCAAGTCCAATACCACGATAATGTTCCCGCTGACCAATTCCTGCAGGACCTTCCAAATGACTGAGGTCTCTTTTTAAAGAAGACAAAACTTCACCAAATGCAAGAGACCCACGGAGATTTGTCGAATTCATCGAAATCCTCAGCTAAGTAAAGCAGAGCATTATCCACCATAACGTTCCGATAGATTCTTCTTTGCAACACTCCCACAACGAACATCAAGCTAGCAATCTTCAGTTTCTCAACGTTGACATGGGTTGATGATTTGGCGGGGATTTTTTTTTTTGATAATGCTTTCGTCAGGTCATCCAGCATAATCCATTTATTCTTTCCAAAGTGCCTCTTAATAAAGGCTTCATTCGCCTGAAAGGAAGGATCTTCATCAAACTTCAGACCAGTTAGCAAACAATATTCTAAAGGTGAGAAACATAATGGTTTACCTCTATCACCATCCACAGCTTATTAGAATCATCATCTGCTACTTGAGATTGCATAAGAAACCATATCAATTGACTTGATAGTTGGAACTGTGCTGCACATTGAATGAGATTCCAAACGGACTATTTCAACCTAACCTCTACTTCTTTAGCATTCAAAATTTCTAATATCTGCTCGTTCGTCTTCTTGTAGTCGTCAGAGGCGGGCAATTTACATGGAACAATTTCCTCACGCCGAATTAACACTACGAACTATTTTGCACGAGAAATATAGCAGTAGTTGCTGGCAAATTAAAATGTATAGTAATAGATTTGAAACTAACCTTTGCAGTACAAACCAGTGAGACAAAAAGGGTAATTATTCATAAAGACGGGAAATGATTACTTACAGTTCAAATTCAGCTGGGTAGGTTTCCTATGAGACACTTAGGTGTACCTAATTCTCCCACCCAATGGAGTAGAAGCTCATGCCAAGCTTTGTTGGAGAGGATTACATCAAGAATAAACGGTTGGTCCGCTAGAATCTGTCCTATGCGGGCAGATTATGTCTGATTAACTCAATCCTTTTAGCATCATGGATACTGGGGAGCCATATTCATCCTCCTGAAGGCAGTCACTAAGGAGCTTGATAGAATATGTATGTCGTTCTTATGGGGTAAAAAGGTGAATGGCAAATCTGTTCCTCTTGTAAATTTGGGACCAAGTCTGTTGTTCATAAACCAGAGGTGGGCTGAACCTTCGAGATTGTGTTACATGGAATCTTGCACTTGCTGGTAAACAGATATGGGATATAACATTGGATGTAGATTTACTGTGGATAAAATGGATCAATGAAGTCTACTTGAAAGGTGTTAGCTTATGGGAATTCAAGCCTGCGACTGATTCGAGTTGGCATTGGAAGAAGTTGCATATGCTTAAGGAGAGCTTTCGGGCTGGCTATGAGGGCAGAACTTGGAGGCCTTCTAGTGGTGGCTAATATTCAATCAGTTCAGGTTACAACTGGCTCAAGGGGGACTTGCCTAAATTCTTGCTTAGCAAAGCTGTTTGGAACAGACCTAATTTCCCTAAACACTCATTTTTGATGTGGATTCTGGTGCAAAAACGACTGCTAACATGTGACAGATTGGCCAACTGGGGGATAGTAGTTGAGAAAAATTATTAGACTTTGTGGAGCGGTGGAAGAATCAATCGACCACCTATTTGTGGACTGTCAGTTCAGCTAGTAGTTAGAAATGCGAGTTGCTATATGGTTAAACATCAGTGTGCCATTCCGGGCCTTTGATGACATGATTTCCTGGCTGTAGAGGATGGGGGCAGAAGACAGGTGCAGGTTCGTATTACTATAGCCTGCTATGCATATATGTTTACCATATTTGGAGGGAAAGAATAGACGTGTTCATGATTTGGGTGAACAGACAGTGGAGCACATTATTCACACTATGGCGCAAGAGATGAAATGGAGGCTTCGCTCGATTTGTCATCTGAAGAGTTCAAGTGGAGCTGATTTTTTGTTTCGTATTTGTTTATATCCGTTTACTTAACTTCATATTGTAAGCTGAGTACAATGTATCTTGTTGTTGGGCAATGGTAGTATATGAAAGAAAATCATTCTACCAAAAAGAAAAAGATTGCACATGAAAAAAAACCACAAGACTGCATTAGTTCTACAATGGCTATGTTTTATTCCATATCATACTAAAGCTTTGATAATCAGAAAAGGAAATCATAGTTTTCAAACCCTTAAGATAATGCTGGCCACAAAATGTTCAAACATAGATATGTATATAGAGGTTCCAAAACAGTTGGACGGAGCTCGCTTGGCACAAGCTATCACAAAATCCGTACACAGCATGCAAATAAAGCAAGAAAATAAGTTAATAACATGAGATTTGTCTGCATTATTCTACATTGCCTACCAGAGAATATCGCTGCCTATAAAAATTTGTGACACATTTATAGCCATGTCATTATAGTTAGATAGAGCTTGTTTGCAGAAGATCCGTGCAAAATTACGGATATTTTAGTCAGGAACATACTCACTACAAGTCCGAACACAACATTCAAGTATAAAGATAAGATGCATAACGCCGAACCTGAGAGTGTTTTGCTACCATCGTCCCGAGAATTCCCTGCAAATGCATCTAAGAGAACAACAATTGACAGGGAGAGCACGTAGTTGACGGCGAAAAGATGATTAAATGAAAATCGTTAATCTGTTAAACTAGGTTTTCTCGACAACAAAAGAACTCGCGTGGGCATATGTTAAATAAGAAATGTACTGACTGGGCCTGTTCTAGGGTACGATTTTATTTCAAGTGAAAAAATTAAAGAGAATTTATCAATAATAAAATAAGTTCGAAGAGGAAATGTGTAGCGACCCTCGTTTACTAATTAAGATTAGTGGCGGATTTTCGCAACGTAAGTCGCGGAAGACACGTCTAATAAAAACTTTTTCCTAAAAGACAATATAATATACCAAAATATGATTCTACATAGTAGCTATGTACAAAGGGAGTAGACCCAAATGCCAAAAGATCAAAAAGCCTAACGCCGCTCCACAGGTCTTCATCCATGTACCGCCCCGCCCTCAAAGTCCGTGGAGCACCGCCACCAGCCACCTCAGCCTTGACGTGTAGCAGCACCAGGCTTAGTACCTACAACACGTAAACACTGAGCGATATGCCCAGTAGGTGAATAAAATGCATATATGCAAGTGTGCACTCAAACCGGATCCCAATATCTCACATGCCAATGCACACTCTTTCTTTCCCACATCTCTATCTCATATCATAAACATTGGGCCCATGGTTAGGCTCACGCGCGCAATAAATATCATGGGTGATCACACCCGTAATCAGCGGTAAGATACGCCGGTAGTGCACTGATCGATCACGTCAATGGCCACCTACCAGGTCGTCTCTTCCATAATAAATCATGGGTGATAACATTCGTATCTCATCTGGCGTTTTGCACCTCGAACCGACCACATCCGAGTAGACAGATCGATCACGTCTGTCTCGGCCAGGTAATCTGTGAGCCTAACAAGTCGCAATTATCTCAATCTACCCCACTTAACAATACGTTGAATCATCACCGTCTCAATACGGTGGAAATCATCTCTCAGCCTGATATGATATGCACATGCCATGCCATGCATATACGTGATGGTACATAAAAAAATGTGGTTTCACATGAAACGCACATAAATCATGTAAGTCACGTAAGTCACAGAAATCATCGAATCACATAACAGCACATAAATCACATATGTGTTTACGCATTGTAGATGGATGACCCACCTACTTGTCCTCCCGCTATCGTCAAATAAGAGGTCCGGTGTAGTCCTTATATATTGACCTCTGAATATCATAAATATTATCAGTATATGTACTAATTCTAGAACTATACTGGTTTAAAATAATTAAGTTTCGAAACTAAATTCGAAGTCAACGGTCAACTCGTGAAACCCTAACTGGTTCGCGAATTTCGTTTGATTCGCGAAGCGTTCTTAGTTCGCGAAAGTCTTAGGGTTCGCGAAGTCCATACAGCCCGTGAAATCGCATAGTTCGCGAATCCCCTCAAGACCCGGAAACGACACACACCTCACGAAGCTCTTACGACCCGTGAATTTCACTCGCCCCGCGAGGCCTGCTCTCTCTTAACCATTCAACCCGCAAACATATTTGGCCCGCGAACTCATTTACGACCCAAAAAAGTCCCTCAATTCGCGAATCATTTGACTCACGAAACCTACTTTAAAATTTTTCTAAACCCAGAAACTAACATGCCATCATTAAACTCTCAAAATCAGTTTCAATTATCACCTTAACGATAATAAATCCTAGAAATATCCTACATGTCAAAATCATTCGTTCATGAACTTGAAAACCCTAGAATTTCTAAATATCTTTTGAACCATGAAAATTCACATAATTATTTTGATAGCTTCATATGGTTTAATTCCCAATCACGTAGGATAGCTTCACAGGGTTTAATTCCCAATAACGTAGGATAGCTTCACATGGTTTAATTCTCAATCACGTAGGATTATTAATCATATAAAGCACTTGAACAGTATATTCCTATGGTTAGCATAAAGATCGTGTACTGGTATGTTTATATCGAAAATAAACTAAATCGACTAAGCTTGAAAATATTATATTCAACTGAATCTTACCTATCGAAAGTTTCCTCTGCTCTATTTTTCCTTCTCCTCGTTTTACCTCCTTAGCTCTATCAAGCTCATGAAATGAAT
This sequence comes from Craterostigma plantagineum, assembly GCA_027422505.1. Taxonomy (NCBI): domain Eukaryota; kingdom Viridiplantae; phylum Streptophyta; class Magnoliopsida; order Lamiales; family Linderniaceae; genus Craterostigma; species Craterostigma plantagineum. The sequence continues at coordinate 2,514,784 of JAPQWV010000055.1, forward strand.
TAATTCTTCCTTTTCGTTTGAATGTGTTCTCTGCCTTCTTTGTTTTTTTTTTTTTTTTTTTATTATTATTTTTTTTTTGTGTTGGGTTCTACTAAATAATTGCTACATATTTATTAAAGCTTTTGGGCAATGTAAGGGGTGACACGTAGGTGCCGAGTCCCTTTCCTCTTTGACTAAGCAAAAGGGTTTGTTCTAATCTTTATCTTTATCTTTTAGCTATAATATATTATACATACAACACGTTAAACTTCTAGCTTCAACTTATAAATATGAAAACTTCCTAGCCTCTCACGAAAACCCCTCTAGTCCCATTACTAAATCTTTAATAAATTGTTATAACTACCAATGTATTTATTTGTATATCATGGCCACGAAAATCTCTACATGTACCACGAAAACTTTCTTACCAACTAAATATTTACCCTAAAAATATTTACTTGACTATTTTATATGTCCGGGTATCTCTTGTATTGAAATTCGACTCTTAGTTCATTCCTATCTAGTTTTCGAGGCTTTAATTTCTGAAATATTCCTTGAAGTCCCCGGATTAGTATTTCGAAACATTTGATTTAGAGGTTCATATTATTTATAGTGCTACATTAAATCGGAAACCCCTTATAAATTTTTACGGGTATTACAAAATGCGAGGGAAAAATCAAACTCATTCACGTTCTCATTATTACTTTAGAGCGCTTTTCCCTTTTATGGCAGTATTTTGCAGAACTTGATCAATATTATAAAGATTAATGCAGTGCAGAAGCCTTTATGCACACATATACAAATGATGCTATGAAATTAAATAGAAAATCCATAATGTATGGAAAAACAAATACATATTCGAATACAGCAAAAATATTATTGGGCATAAGCGCATGCAATATATGGTCCAACAGTCAGCTCCAGGCATTATGGAATACTGACATGGTAAGATATTGCCCGAATCGCTCAACTTGATCGGGAACAAAACCGTACATCGAGTCATCTGCAAATAGTAAGAAAGCGCAGCAGCACATACACGCCACATTAACCGCTGGTTGGAAACATCAAAACAAATATCAAATTAATGTTATAAAAACAATCTAGGAGACTTATTATACTTATTATATGCATTACCCCACAATCTGTCGCGAAAATTCCGGGTCTCGGTGCATATTAAATTTTATTATCGAGTCTGTCATTCCCAGATCAGAAAGCAAATAGGGAATAGCAAGCTGAGTTTTTCTGAGTGCTAGGTCGAAGAACCTCATGTCGATGTCGATAGAAGGATCGGAGTCGAGGACAGTGATTGCTTGTTTCCTGAAATCAATCACACATAGAATCTAGTGAAACTTATTTATATTTACCGGCACAACAATGACATCAGATTGTTGCCATGGAATTGAAGGGCATCTATCATCGCTGCCTTCGCATATGCCGTAGTGCGGCAAGGTCTGCTCATGAACGAAACTCGTAGGCCTCCTACATGTGAAGTCCTCTGTCTCACAATATACCCTCGGAGACACTCATCAATGTGCTTATAAGCAGAAAATATATTAGATACTTAGAGGGGAATGTCCATAACAAATCATGTGCTCTCAGTACCTCATCGTGCAGCCAGGTCATCTTTGTTATAAGTGTTTTAAAGTACTGTACACGCCGACCAACATTAGAGTCTTTATGCAAACATCGTCTCCCATCGTTTGTATAGGTGCGGATATATGTGTAAACATCATCAACAACCTTTAAATATGACTATCAAGTACATTATCATCAGAGAATTTTCCTGAATCCATAAAACTGGAATCCGACAACTCTATATCTGGAGCCATGGATTGTTTTAGCGAACTCCCTATGGTTGTCTACTGTGAAATCTGTTGATACTTGCGGTTCAACAAACGGGATGTTCCCTCGTTTTTCTTCCTCCTCAGATTTTCCGTCTGCGAGTCATGCTGCACGACATGAGTTGTAGCAGCATAGTCTAGCACTTAACTTTGACTGTTCCAAGAGCCATTCGGACCTTCTCCGAGTTACATATAATGTAAAGCAAAGTCATATTAATAGTAATGCAAAGTACTTCGATAAAAAGATGAACTACATGCGAAGTTTTTGCTCGATCGCAAAAAGCCTTTTACGAATTTCAATGTATGGCCTTCAACCTCATGCGTAAACGATATATGGCAGCCACCTGTGCGTCGTACCTAGATTGCAATTCACTGAATTTCCTACTTGCACACTCGTAGAGATCATCTATTTTATGCTCGATTCGAGCAACAAAACGACTAAACGAAGTGCGAACTTCGGCAAGACTTTGTGTCATGAACGATCGTATGTCGTTTATGATTTTATATATGAACCAAAACAAACTAAATTATCCGGAAAGGAACAATAGGGAAGATGTGTAAATTTAACAAAAACATGAAATGGAATCACAAAATAGATTTCTATTTATAGTTACGTATGTAGTAAAACAAAAGAGACATAATAGTTACCGCGAAGTGGCATATAATTTGGATGGTCATTTGCAATACACTCGTGAATGGCATAGAAATACGAAATGTGGACGGGACTTTCGGATGCACTCGTTAGTGTGAATGGACGCATGGATATCGTATGAGTTTGATGAGTAGGAATGCAACAGTCATATCATTTAATGCCACATGAAACGACATGGAAATAAAACTGATGCACGCTGCGGAAGAACTGGTGCCAAAGCTGACATGTCACGTTGTGGGAGATTGGGTTTCTTTTAACAAAGACCGATAGTCCAACAGACCTGCGTATGTGTAAAGTCAATGATGTTTAAGTGTGTTTAGTTAATGGTATTCCAAGAGACATTTGAATGCAATCATTAATTGTAGTTTTTTCTCTATCAATCACTGTACGTCTCCGAAATCTGATATATCAAATTCGTATGGAACAACGTATTTGTTAGGTCCACGATTATCAACTCAAACAATCCTAGGCATGAATTCTAAGGTAATCGACTATAATGATAGAAATTGAATCTCGATCGAAAACATTTCTTTGAAGAACACGAGAGAGAAACTGTTAGTGTGAGAAAGTTTTTGATGTTTCTCTCTCTCGAATTTAATTCAAAAGCCTTTCGGATTGATTCTCTAATTTTCTATATTCAGCTCAATTGTCTGTACAAGTATTTATACCAACAAGCTTGGTATAAATAACAAACTAGTCCTAATCTATGGACTAATACAAATAAAGCCCCTAATTACAAGGACAACTCATGAAATCAAACACAATAAAATATAGTCTCTACAATCTCCCCCTTTGTGCTTAATTGCTCTTCAGTTCCATTTGTCCTCGTCGGGCAAAGTACGATCTTCTCAAGCCTAGCGCATGCTCAAAGTTCCTTAGACTGTTTCGCAGCTCCAGGCACTCCTCGATGTCATCAAGGAGTTCCAGCATCAGAGGTTGTTCTCTTACGAACTGATGGATCCTCAGCATCGTGTCTCTGTTGATTTCTTCCAGCCTCTGCTCTACATTCCTCCTGATGACCTTGAGAGTCCCATCACAGAGTTTGTGGATCTCAGCCAGCATCATCCTATTCTTCTTCGCGATTGGATTGTGGTAGGTGATGCCTAGGACTGAGCTGATGTGCACGTGATTATTGGGAAGCCTTTCGATCTCAGGTCCTTTTTTGAGCGGAGCGGTCATGTTGACCTTCTTCATGTTGCTCTCCAGAGCCATCTGAAGGTCGTGCGCTGCGAAGTACTTGACTTGGCGCATCATGAACCGGTAGAGTCCCTCGAGTCCTTCTTTCTTGATGAAGCCTTGAGGACGTAGAGCAAGTAGAGACGGTACACCTCTTCGTAAGGAAGGTAGGGTAGGTCGCTCCCGCTGAGTTCTTCTCAAGTTCTGTCTACGCACTCAATTACATAGAATGGTGTTGGAAGTCCTCCTTTGGCGCAGTAGACACTTAGCAGCCGGCAGATCGAAGATAGACTCTTATAATGATTCCTTGCTTGCGCTTTAGTCATCTTCATCCTCACATCTGGTCCGAGATGGGTCAGTATCCAAAGATATGTCATTCTCTTTTGCTGATCCCAGTGAGAAATCACTCTGAGCTCGAATTCGTTCAACTTCTTTAGTTTATTTGGTGACCTCCATATGCTTTCCCGAACTTCTTCAAGAAAGAGAATTTCTATTCTAATGTTCTCCCATGGCGTGTCTATTTGAACGGTTCCTAGCATCATTCTTGGAGGGGGATACGCTCTTTGAGCAATCAGCTCGGGTAGCCCTGGGATATCTACTTCATGATCTTCACCTTCCTGAAGTTCAGCGTCTTCTTTGAGCACAAGGTCTACCGAAGCTTGCTGCAGGAACTGTTGAACTTCCTTGAGCCGTTGTCTCTGATGCTCTTCGGGCATGGAGTGGTCATCCACTGGCCTACGAATATATACTTCTCAAGAATCTCATGTTGGTTAACTCCACTTCCAGATGATCCCGATTGGTCTGGAGCAGTCGATGGAGTTGCTTGAGTTCGTGCTAGGTCTATGAGTATGGCAGCACTTGCTTCTTCTTCCGGAAGCAATGGACTTGTGAAATTCAGTGCTGTGGGTCGATTTGGGTTTGAGTTAGAGTGGTGTGATGCATGGTGGTGGTTGTTTGGGTAGTGGATTGTGTGGTTTTAGTGGCTCCAGCGCTTGTCTGCGTCGCGCCCGAGCTTCGTCCTTGGCTTCGTGTATGTATACGAGGCATCTTCTCCCCCTCATGACGACTTTGATCATCTAGGTCGTCATGTTGGCATTTGGAGTGAGAGCTTTGGCCTCGACAAGTTTCGGTCGGGTCAGGACGATCAATGAGATGGAGGAAGAGATCTTCTTCTTCCGGCGTTCGAGTGGTCAGCTCTAGTAGGCGGGCGGGCGACTAAGATGGAGTGGAGGTCGCTGATAGGTACTATTGCAGGGTGGATGAGGTTGTGGGTGAGGTTGGGTGTGGGGATGAGTATGGTATGTGTGGGTTGTACGAGTGTGAGGATGATTTGTGAGGAAGACGGCTCCGAGACGGGTGCTTTCCCACAATCTTGGTGGGACGTCTCGATTGCTGTACGCACGATGTCCATGATCTTATCTTCAAAGGAATTGAATGCCTCGAAGAGAGCGACTTGAAGTCGTTCTTCTGTCACGGACGCCTTCGTCGTAGATGTACCAGGTTGACTGATGTTGCCTGTTGACAACCCTAAGGCTAACACCCGCTCCTCAGGTTGGCTTGCTGTCACTTGAGGTTGTGACTGTTCGAGACTTCCACCCAATCCTTGAGTCGAATCTTGAAGATTCTCCTCTATGGGTGTTTCGGCAGGTTCTGAGTGAACCTGCGAACTAGATCTGGGAGTTGTGCGGCGGCTCAGGATTGAGCGAAGGTATGTCCGCAACGCTTGACGGTAAGATCGATGTGATGTCTAATGTGGTGGTGATGACGGGGAAGATGGACTCAAATGATACACTTAGTCGTCTTGGAGTCCTTATTATTAATTGGATCTCCTCATCTGACTCGATGGCTGATGAGGTAGCCGTGTGAGGTGAGAGTTCTCGTTCTACATCCTCATTGGCTGATTCCGTCATCTGAGGCTCGGAGGGGTGAATCCTTGAGATTAGAGCCTCTGTCTCCGGCGCAGTAGTCGGTGTTGGTGAGGTGTGCCCCGCATCTGCCTCGAGCGAAACTCCCTGAGATAGTACCTCCTCAATAAGTACTTCTACCGCGCTGACATGAATGGGCACTTCAACACTAAGTGATATGTGTGGAGCTTTTAGTTCCAACTCATGAGCCACAGCATCTATTAGTGTGGACTCAACATCTGGCATTGTTTCCTCGTGAGTTGGGGGCTCCATCTCTAGTTCCTGAGCCACTTCATCAATCATCCTGTCTTCAGGACTAGCATGCGACTGTTGTGGATGTGGAGGGCTGACGTTGAAATCTGTCGGCGAGATGATTTTCCCGACAGTAGAGCTTATAGATGTCTCCTTAGGGGTCGGCGAGACGAAGCAGCTCAAACGGAATTGCCATCGACGGTTGGTCCAGATCCGTGAGCCTCGGGTGATGGAAGAAATTCAGACGTGGGGGCTGGTAATTTCCTCCAAGAGGCAAGCGAGGATGTCCTCATGTAGTTACATGAATTGTCGAATGATAACTGAGAAGCATCTCGCATACGGCACAGTTTTGGACCGTTTGTTCTCTTTCTGTCTGATTTGTTCTGCGAGGTCATTCCAGATCAGTTGAACGAAATCGTAATTTCGTGAGAACATAACTCCGTGAAATATCCGGAGGATGTTGCCATTGCCTTTATCGAAGCCAGCATGCTTCGGAGACAGACACTTATTGATTAGTCCAAAAGTGTCTTCCACGGATGGGGAATCCCGTTGCTCGGCATCTGAGCTAGCTTGGTGAGCGGCGGACGGTACCCCATCTGGAGGAAATCATGAATCATCTCAGCGTCTGATGGTAGTGGGTCATAATTGTGATTATGAGGGAGGCCGAGAATGAGGCCGTAATTGTTCTTGGTCATGTTGATATGCCTAGTCCCGAGCATCGAGTGAAGCTGTATGCTCCCTCAATCACATGACTTGTGATCCTCCCCCAAAACTGCTGAAGGTAGACCATAGGTACAGAGGCAGTTGTCGTGAGAGCAAGCCAGAGGGATGGCCTTGTAGGATAGACACAATTATCTCGTCCGGGCATCCGAAAATTGTCAGGTCGAGCTGAAAATTTGTGTCTTTTACATTCAAGTACAAGTTTCGCTCTTAAATGTGGTTGTATGTAGGATAGCGATCCATCTGAAAATTAATGGGAAATCACAGATCATTAGTTCAAAATACACAATTTGCATCGAAAATATTATTTGTATCAAACCGTAATGTTCCAGCATGTGATAGTATGTTGATAATTTGGCAATTCGAAAACAGATATGTGGCGCATAGGTCATACGAAGTGAGTGATGATTTGAAAAGAATTTATTTCAACATAAGTATTCATGATATAACGTAGTGCAATCGAAAAAATATTCTAAGTGTTTGAAGTCATTATTCACTCCGTTCTTTTTATCGTGCGAGAATTACAACTTCTCTTTAATTTCCTAAGTGGCGAATTCAAATATAGAATTTTTGTTCCATTTTTCGATCGAGAATTTTATTCGCTAGATTTTGCAACAGCGAGAAATACTTAGAAAGTTTTACTAAGTGTTGGAACATTATTTATGTCACTGTAGCCGAGAAATTTCACGCTCGAGAAAAATTTTGTGTAAATTTGGGATTGTGAAGATTGAACTCCATGCAAATTTACGATCGAGAAATTTTTCTCGCTTAGAATAAAATTTTCGTTACAATTTTAGTTGAGCGGGAAAGTTTTTCTATTGTAAGTAAGTTTTTCGCTGCGAAGGTTGACGATCGAGAAATTTAGTCGTTGATAACCTTAATTTTATCGCCGCTAAAGTTGTCGATCGAAATTAAAATGACATCGAAATTATTTTGGCACCGTAAGTTTTGCGCTCGAATTAAATTGCATCCTTCTACCTATTCTACGCGTTAATTTTTCGCTCGCATAAAATTCTAATTGAATTTCTCGATGGTAAGCAAATTGGCAAACTACGTTACTTAACTTGTCGACTAAGTCAAAATTCAGTGAACGAAAATCTTTACGACGCAAACAGTACTCCAATTAAATTTAAATCCATATGGATTAGTTCCAAAGGACGACAGGTGGACGCAATATGATTGACACGATGAGATGCTCATCTCATTTTCCCTAATTGACAGGCCGAACATTGAAGCTCCTTTTTGTGGCATTATAATTGGAAGACCGTGGACCAATTTTTGCTTAGAGAGGCGTTGAAGAGCTTTCACATTCAGATGAGACATTCGTTGATGCCATAAGCTGATCCTATGTATCATAGTCTGAGAAATGAGGCATACAGCTGTCGAGGGCTGCACAGACGTCAGGTTGATCGTGTATAGATTGGATTTCGGATGTCTGTTGAGGAGTTCTATGTCCTGATTGTCCAAAATTCTGCATCGGCCAGCGTGAAAGACCACTTGAAATCCATTGTCGTAGAATTGGCTTATGCTGAACAAGTTATGGCGGAGGCCTTCGACGTAAGAGACATCTTTTATCGTCAGATTTTTCAAAACAATATCCCCAAGTCATAGAATGGGGGTTGAGTCATTGTTCCCGAATTTGACTTCGCCGTTTGAGCGGTCTTTGTAGTTGCTCAGCAGCTCTTGATTTCCCGTCATATGTGTGCAGCAACCAGAATTGAGATATCACACATGGTGGATCTGCATAGACAATTTAGAGAGCTTTAGGTACCCACTTAAGAATGGGTCCTCTCGATTTAGCAAATGTAGAATTTGGTTCAGATATGGTTCCTAAATTATTATTTGAGGGAGTTTTAATAACCCAAGTTGCTTTCAAAGAAGTGGTTTTGGGTTTAGCCTCTTTCGTTGACTTGGCCTTCTTGGCGATTGTCTTCCTAGGCAGAAATTTAGGAACCCATTTGGGTTGAACCTTGCAGGGAAGGCTAATTTCAGCTCGTACAAATACTTTTGTAGGCTTGGCCGAGGAAAAGATCTTTTCTTTTGATAATCTCCTAAGGTGTTTGAGGGATTCAATCTTTAAGGGATACCTTTGGTGAGAGCAAGATTGAATAGCGCCATATGCCTTCTTTATGGCGGGATCTTGTTTCCTACGGTTTATCCTAGATGCATTTGTCTTATAATGAGTATGCTTAATTTGTGAAGTAGAGCCTATTTCGTAGTTGTTGCTTCTAAATGATAGGCTGAAGGGAACGAGTAGAAGCAATTATTTGAAAAGTAAAAATGGCGCTTTTTATTTCTACGAGTGTCTTTTATTTGAACTGAAGAAGTAACATTATTAGAAACATCGAAATCTACTGGCTCCTTCTTTATCTTAGCACTAGACACTCTCGCCTTCGTTTTTAGTGCTGCCCCTATGCTCTCTGTAAAGGTAGGTGAGATAGATTTAGACTTAGCACTTTTAACAGAATTGTCAAAACATTTTGGATCTTTTGAAGGTGCTTTTTCTATTTTCACGCTTTTCACAAGAGCGTTAGAGGTATCTTGGGAAGATGATGAAGTTTTGAGATTTTCCATCTCTTGTAAAAACTTTTTCTTTTCAGCTTCGAAGTTCTCTCGTTCTTTGTCTAATTTCACCTGAGATTCCTCTACCTGTTTTATGATGGGAGGTTTGTAGAGAGAATTTATATAATGAACGTCTCTGGCTTCCTTATAGAATGTTTGAGGGTCAGGAGATTGAACTAAGTCACAGCAGGAGTTAGAGACGATTTTATATTTTCATCTCTGTCAAATAGCTCTGTGTAGTCGAAGGGGATTTGAGCCCTTTTTGTTGTTTTCTCTTGCCGATTTCTAGATCATCTTGTTCTTTTGCTTCAGTAAATGCCCTGAGAGTGGTTATCCCTAACCCCATGTGCTTTATGTCATACATTTCTTTCTTCTTGAGCACGCATGGATTAGTCAAACCTATACCTTCTAAAGGATTATATAAATCTAAATCTTTGGGCAGATTTAGAAATATAGTCTGTTCAGAATGGCCCCTTTGCGTAAGAAGATCGTCTAATTTCTTAATTTTTGTATATAACTTCTTACGTTCCTCGCCTAAGAGAGCATAATTATTTTCTACCGTTAGTTTAGCAGTCTGACAGGCATCAAGTTCTTTACTAAGTTCACTAATTTTTGCATTTGATATTTCTAATTGAGCTTCCAAGTTAGTGATCTTAGTGGTAGCTTCGGTTAACCTACATTTGAGGGTGGCTTTCTCATTCAGATTCCTAACCAAGCAATTGTAGTTGTTTGCTAGCCTATCATCTAATTCTTTAATTTTTTAATTATGCTGCCCCATTTGAGGTTGACTAGTCTCCCTAGAATGTAGGCTCTTCGTGAGTTCTTCTATTTTTGTATTAGAGCTTCTAAGTTCTGATTCGAGAGTAATAATCTTTACCTGAGAGCTAGAAAGTTTGTCCTCTACTTCCTTTATACTTTTCTGCTCAAGTTTCACGTTAGCGTATTTTATGTTATACGATTCTGACATGGTCAATAATGTGGAAGGAGAAACTACCTTTTGTGATGAGGTGGATGCGTCATCATCGTCTCTGGCTTGAGGTTTCGGCATCCAAGGTGTTGTCCAGGCGGGCCATGATGGCTACATTCTCCTCTTCGGAATTGGACGTGTCTTCGAGCCAGTGGTCCTGCTCTGCCATGAGGGCTATTCCAGCTTCCTTCTGTTTTGAGAGTTGAAGCTTTCTGGAGTAGTAACTGGCGTCTCTTTTCTTGGGAAGAGTGCATTCTCTGGCAAAATGACCAGGCTTGCCACAGTTGAAGCACTTGTTGGACGCTTTGGTGTTCTTAATTTCGGAGCTCTCTGGTGCACGTTCTTTATTCTTAGAGCTCGAGGTTCAGAGTCGGTTGGCCGAGGATGAGGACTTCTTTTTGAAGTACGTCTTGCTTATCAATTTTCCGATTAAAGCCAACTGCTTCCCCAGTGCTTTTATGCTTGGGTCGCGTCTGACTCCGAATCTTCTTCTGACTCTGATGGGGAGGGAGGCGTAACGATCTTCTCTTTGCGAGGCTTTGTTCCACGCTTGAGACACAATGGTGTCTTCAATCTGCTTGCCCTTTTAGTCCTTCTGAACCTCGCGGATATCTTACTCATGTTGGGCGAGATTATCAAAAACTGCATGGATATCCAACTCGTCCATATCTTTGTTTTGCCTGAGTTGACTGGATACCTTTTTCCAGTCTGAGGGCAGGGAGGATAGAAATCTGATGTTGGTTTCCATGTTTGTCTTATAGATTTCTATTTTCCTTATCTCTTTACGAAGGGTGAGGAACCTTTTATATATGTCATATAGGCTCTCCTCCGGCTTTGCTTTGAAGGAGTCATAAGCAGTGAGAATGTTTGCCTTTTTGGGCTTGACGCCCACTTCCGTCCCTTGCATCATTCTATGCAGTTCATCCCACATCCCTTAGCCGTTGTGAGGCTGTCTATCTGTCTATTGATGTCATTGGGGATGCCCCTGCATGAGTGTGTTCATGGCTATCAGATCTGCCTTAGTGCGGGCCCTTTCCTCGATGGAATATTCCCTAGGCTCCTTCAGTCGCCTAGTAGTGGGAATTTGAGGAATAACCGTGTCATCACCGGCTACATTGACCCAGAACAGTGCGGGCCCCACTTCGAGTGATTTCGGCTTGATCTTTCAAGGCTATGAAATTAAGGAAGCGGCTTCTCCAGACTGTATATTCGCCGCGTTGCAAGGCGGACGGTTGTCATTTCCTAGTGAGTATGCATCCATCTTTTCTTTCTTTGTGGTAGAGTTGATGAAGGATCTTCTTTAGTTTTGACGAATGGATTTTGATGTAAATAGCTTCACAAGTAGCAAATTAGTTAGTAGCGTTTGATGTAAAAAAATGATCGAGAATTATTTTTTATTCAATAGTTATTGTTTGATCAAAAATAATTTCTTTGATTTTAACGTAATGTTATTGTTTTCACGTGTCTGGTAATGTAGGCGAAAAGTTTGTCGAGCGAGAGAAATTGGACTTCAGTCTTCGGTCGAGAAACATTTTCAGTGTGTGAATTTATTTCGATCGTTAAGAAACAGTACAGTTAGAATGTTTCTCGCGAAGTTAAAATAAATTGTTTGACCGAAAAAGTTTTGCAATCCTTAAAGATTTTTTGCTTGGTCAAACTTGAGAGTCTGACCGAGAAAGTTTTTCGATTAAAAAAAAAATTTCGCATGCAAAAGTCTGTTAAAGATCTCCTGAAAAAAATTCTCTCTGAAATAGCGCTCGTAAACTTTTACACTCAACTCGTCCTTAGCAGTGGCGACTTCTGTTTCTAATTCGTATCCTTAATTGAGGAAATTTTCGCACGTTGCTTTTCGATCGAGATTTTATTTCGATCGAAAAACTTAGCGAGAAAAATTGAAATTGCGCAACAGTTCACAGAATACAAATTTAACACAGAATTCAAGCAATACTGAAAATTGATGGATGGAATTTGAGGTATATGCTCGAAATTAGCTACCGAACCCTTATGAACAGACGATTAAACATGTTTTGAAGCACATGATATTCAATTTTGCAAAAATCAGAACACATTCAAACTGTTCTTATCGCAAACAGTAACATATCAGAATCATAAATTCGGTGTAAATCGTGATTCCGATCGCTACTTTAATTGATCTAAACTACTTATGCGAGCACTCAAACATCAAACTCAGATCAAATAAGCACAGAATTTAGGCTATCAAATCGAAACTAAATTTCGTGCGTAAACTGTTCTACGCACGGAACAGTTCCTTCGATCTGATTTCTGACAATTCTGATTCAAAACAAACCGAATCTGCTCTGATACCAATCTTCGAAGAACACGAGAGAGAAACTGTTAATGTGAGAAAGTTTTTGCTGTTTCTCTCTCTAGAATTTAATTCAAAAACATTTCGGATTGATTCTCTAATTTTCTGTATTCAGCTCAATTGTTTGTACAAGTATTTATACCAAACAAGCTTGGTATAAATAACAAAATAGTCCTAATCTATGGACTAATACAAATAAAGCCCATAATTACAAGGACAACTAATGAAATCAAGCACAATAAAATATAGTCTCTACAATATTGGTTCCTTAATATAGTGCGCCACGTCCATCATTAGTTTCATTTAATTGTGTACCAAACAATAGCAAGGTCATAGATTAAAAATTGTAATAACTTATTATGCACCTAATTGAAAAACGCCAACTCATTTACTTTGACAAATGTATAAGCAGTCAAACCACACAAATACATACCCACTCATAACGAATCATAAAACAGCCAGCTTTACACTGGTCGGCCTCAAATACACCGTTATACAATACCTCAGTAAAATAAAATTTACATGCATTCAAAATGCTGGATTTCATAATATTGTCACTTCCGCTCAATAAGAATATTAATCGTTGATGGAATTTGAATGGAATAAATACCGTAACACATAATAATAATAGTAATAATAATGTAATGTTATAAATTGGCAATTGCAAGTAATACCCGTAAAAAATTTAATACGGGATTTTTCAATAATGTTCGAAATAATAAAAAATTATTTTCAAACAAGATCCAATTTTCTCTTGAATTGGGCCAAGAATTTACAATTCGGCCCAAATTTTTAAAGGGGCCAAAAAATGAGAAACTAAAGCTCAAATATAAAAAAATAATAAAAAAAATAGAAAAAGATGGGGAGGACGAAAATAATTGAAGGTGGGTGGGAAGTTTTCTTCATGATGACAAGGAACCCACATCCTCAATATTCCTCCTCCATGCATGTGAGGGTAGGGTATCTTTGAAATAAACAAGTACCATTCAACAACTAATACACATGGAGAGCAAAATAAATAAATAAGGTGAAAGGAAAGAAAGAAGGGAGAGAGGCCGAGAGATAGAGGGAGAAAGGGAGAACGAAGAAGAAAAAAAAAAGAAGAAAGAAAGGAGGAGGAGGAGGAGAAAAATCTCCGGAAGCTCGGGATCGAAGCTCTCGGGTCGGGATCATACGACACAACCCGTTACGTAGCTCTCTACGGATTAAGGTAGGTGAAGATCACCTACGCACGTAAACAAGTTTTGAATCCGTGAATTTTACGTGATTGCATGATCTTTTTCGAATTTATACGTGTTTATGTGCTAAACGTGAATTTCTTGTATGATTTTCGTGATGATGCTTACATGCTAAAATTCGGCCAGCTTAATACCTTAATCTTTATGAAGTTTAGGTTTATGAAATATAAGAATAGAGTTAGAGGAATTGTGGTTAAGAGGATAGAACAAAACTTGGGGAGGATTAGTGTTTTCTAGGGTTTTATTTATTCATTTCGGCCAAGAGGTTCAAAAATTCATATCTCACAATCTAGACCTCGGACTAGAAATCCCTTTGGGCAGAATCATGTTATATAAGTTCTTTATCTGTGTTTAAAATTTCAAGTCCATCGGACATCGTTTACCTTGTGATCATTGAGAAATCCGAAACTGTCGCAAAACAGCCGTATAAAATAGTTATTTTTAAAATTTTAGGACTTAATCGAAATTGTACAGGGAGTCTGTGTTGTAAAGTTCCGAACAAGGTAGATTTTTAAAGAAATATAAATATTTTGGGGCAGATCTGAAATTTTTAAAGATTCGGGTAGATCTGAAGCTTAGGAAAACTTTCGGGTCCTAAAAAGTAAATTATGAAATTTTGGGGTTTTTAAATGTAAAATTCAGAAATATATTTTTAAATTGGGAATTTAAGTGATATTTTGAGATTGGACGTTAGAATTTGAAAATATATTAAAATATGGACCAATTGTGAAATTAGGGTCTTAAATTGAAAATGATTAAATTTTGGTAACTCTTAGTGAAATTCCGAGAGACTTTTGGTGGTTAAGATTTCGGGCCGATAAAAATCGGAACGCGGGCTTCGGGCCCAAATAATTTGGTGTATGAGGATTTTCGAGATCGGGCCGAGCTAATACCTCGGGCCGATACATTACATTTTATATGTTGCGTGGTGATATGTTGCATTTTATTTGCATGTCATTTGCATACACGTGGTACGAGAGGAGTTATAATCGTGTGGGGTCACGGTAGTGTAGATGAGTGGGGCAAAGTGATCGATGTTAGTTGTCAGGATACGATTCGCTGAAGCGCTTGCGGTTGAGACCGAGATGGGGCCGCTTGTCAATAAGGTGCGGTTGAGACCGAGATGGGGCCGTTACCACTTGTCATTGTTATAGTTACGGTTGAGACCGAGATGGGGCCGTACTATCATGACATTATATGACATTTTATGCGTGGATTTCGAGTCTAGCCTAGGGCCCTATTTATGAGTTAAGAGTTGAAATAGGAACTAGCATATGAGATGTCGAGCGTGCATTTGTGAGGTGCCGGGTTTGGGATGTGAGAGCATTTGCATTCATGCATATTTTCATCTACTGGGCAAAAACTCAGGGTTTACATGTGTAGGTAAGGCGGCTGATGGCGGTGACTCCACGGACTTTTGAGGGCGGCGCAGTACATGGGACGCGACCTGTGGAACGAGTTTATGTTTTGTGTTTCTAAATTTGGGCGTGTACTTCTTGGGCTTCGAGTCAATAAATAAAAATGTGTTTATGTTTGGACTTATGGATTTAGACATTGAACATATTTATACTATTATGTTTTAAAAGTTTTAATTAAATGGGCTTTCCGCTGCTTACGCTGCGAAAATCCGCCAAAATACATATCTAGGAAGTCGGGTCGTTACAGATGGTATCAGAGCGTTAGGTTATAGGTTCTGTAGACTGTCCATGTACTGCCGCTCAAAAGCCGGGAGAACCAGCCGCGCCTGTAAGTTTTACGTTTTTATGTGATTTGATATGATTGATTTATGTGTCTATTGATTATTGTAGAAGTTGGTTGAAAATGGTGAGAAGACGTAGAGAAGTGGGCGAGTCGAGTCGTAGGGCGGGATCTGAATCTCCACCAGAGGATGACCGAACTTATTCAGCAACAATCGAATCAAATACATGATCTGATCAACCACCGGAGCTCATCTGAGCACCGTCCGTCTCCACAGCCCGACCGTGTGGAGATTATCGGGGATCGCTTCCGCAAACTTAATCCTCCTACCTTTTCCGAGGCCGCTAACCCCGCGGAAGCCGAGGACTGGATCGGCACTATTGAAGACCTCTTCATATACAGTTGTGTACCAAACGAGGAGAAGACGTTGTGTGCCATTTCCCTACTTCGGGGAAATGCGCGATTCTGGTGGAACACCGTCAAGGTGTTGGAGGACCCAGGCACTATGACTTGGGAACGCTTCAGGGAGCTCTTCTACGACAAGTACTTCTCTGCTCACGACCAGGAGCAGAGAATGTATGAGTTCATGAACCTGAAGCAGGGGAGCATGTCGGTGCCCGAATACATCCGCAAATTCGAGGAGTTATCTCGCTTTGCTCCTCACCTCGTAGCCACCAATGCTCTGAAGGTGATGCGTTTTCTTCGGGGGCTGAAACCCGAGTTTTATCGAGATCTAAGCGTGGCGGGAGTGCGCCAGTTAGAGTTTCGACATGCGACGGAACGGGCATTGATTGCGGAACAGGCGGAGGTAGTTGTGAGGGAGGCCCAGGAGTCTAGTCGGAAGAGGGAAGCTTCACAAGGAGACGGGAGTTCCAAACGGCCATTCTTTGGAAGCGGTCCAAACAACAGGGGCAACCGATCCAACCAACAGAACTGGCGTCCGACGTTCAACCAGGGAGCGAATACAAGGCCACCAAATCCAGCACCACGATGCCCACAGTGTGGAAGGAATCATGTCGGAGTCTGTTTCGGACAACGACCAGTGCATTGCTACCAGTGCGGGCAGCCCGGACATTACGCTCGAGATTGTCCCGGAACTCAGCAGCTGCTTCCGCACCCGCCACAGAACCAGCCACGGAATTCAGTCCGACCACCACCGGTGCCAGCTCGTGTCTTCACACTTACGAACGAGGAGGTGGAGGCTTTACCGCCGGTGCCAGCTCGTGTCTTCACATTGACGAATGAGGAGGCGGAGGCCAATCCGAATGTGGTCACGGGTATACTGAATATCTTTCATGTACCATCAACAATTTTATTTGACTCTGGGGCCACACACTCGTTTGTGTCGGTTAATTTCGTGGCTAGAGCGGGAATTCATCCCACCCATTCTATGTGCAATTTCGTGGTGTCTCTACCCCACGGAAATCCGACACGGACTAATCTAGTTGTAGAAGATTGTCCTGTTAGAATTGAGGGAAGAGATTTGTATGTAGATCTGATCGTAATCCCGATGAATGATTACGATGTCATTTTCGGGATGGATTGGCTTTCCAGATATGGAGCTATTATTGACTGCTCGAAGAAAGTAGTCAAATTCAGCTTGCCCGACGAAGAGGAATTTGAATTTTCGAGAAAGGCAAATGGTAATCCAATTCCTCGGATATCTGCTCTGAAGGCTCAGCGACTCGTAAATTCGGGCTGCGAAGCTTTCTTCGTTTTTGCGGTGAAAGCCGAAGAATCATCTCAGCCGAAGCTTGAAGATATCCCTATCGTAAATGAATATCCCGACGTGTTCCCCGATGACCTTCCGGGACTAGCCCCGGATCGGGAAATAGAATTCTCTATCAATCTCATGCCTGGAGCTGCCCCGATCTCTAAAGCTCCGTATCGACTAGCACCGAACGAATTACGAGAGCTTAAGGAGCAACTTGATGAACTATTACAGAAGGGCTTCATTCAACCTAGCTTCTCACCATGGGGAGCCCCAGTATTGTTCGTGCGGAAGAAAGACGGATCAATGCGACTTTGTATCGATTATCGTGAACTTAACAAAATTACGATAAAGAACAAATACCCATTACCGAGGATCGATGATCTATTCGATCAGATAAAAGGGGCTACGGTATTCTCAAAGATTGATTTGCGTTCTGGCTATCATCAGTTAAAGATTTGTGAGGCTGATATCCCTAAAACAGCGTTCAGCACGAGGTACGGCCATTATGAATTCTTGGTCATGCCTTTCGGGCTAACGAATGCTCCGGCAGCCTTTATGGATTTGATGAATCGGGTCTTCAAAGAATTTCTGGACCAATTCGTAATCGTCTTTATTGACGATATCCTTATTTACTCAAAGACGAGAGAAGAACACGAGAAACATCTGAGGACGGTCCTTCGAATTCTTCGAGAAAAACAGCTATTCGCCAAGTTCAAAAAGTGCGAATTCTGGTTGGAACAAGTGGTTTTCTTGGGGCACATCATTTCCACAAACGGACTTTCGGTGGATCCCAACAAGATAGAAGCAGTAAATAACTGGCCACGACCAACCACTCCCACGGAAATCAGGAGCTTTCTCGGGCTTGCTGGATACTATCGAAAGTTCATTAAGGATTTTTCCAGCATGGCCTCGACACTCACGAACCTGACGAAGAAGAACGTCCCATTCAAGTGGACGGAAGCTTGTGAGAAAAGCTTCCAGGAGTTGAAGAAGCGATTAACGACGGCTCCTATTCTTACGATTCCCTCCGGTACCGAAGGCTTTTCGGTGTACAGTGATGCCTCTAAGAATGGTTTGGGGTGCGTGTTGATGCAGAACGGGAAGGTAATCGCATATGCCTCCCGACAACTGAAACCGTACGAGAAGAACTACCCCACGCATGATCTGGAACTCGCAGCCGTGGTGTTTGCCCTAAAAATCTGGCGACATTATTTATACGGGGAACGATGTGAAATCTTTACCGATCATAAAAGCCTAAAGTACTTCTTCACGCAGAAAGAGTTAAACATGAGGCAAAGGCGATGGCTCGAGTTGGTGAAAGATTACGACTGCGTGATTAACTATCACACAGGGAAGGCAAACGTAGTCACAGATGCTCTGAGCCGTAAATCGGTGAATGCGGAATTGTGCCAACTCGAAGTTGAAGTGATCAATTTCGGGGAGATCGAAACGAGACTGGCAGCGTTGACCTTGAAGCCGACGTTGTTGGACCGAATTCTCGAGACACAAAAAGATGACGAATTATATCTGAAGATCCGAGCGGAACATGACGAAGGTATTCAATCGGAGGTTGAATTTCGAGACGACGGAAGCTTACGGTTCCGGGGTCGCTTATATGTGCCACCCGATGAAGAGATCCGACGAAGCATAATGACGGAGGCGCATACGACAATCTATTCGATACATCCCGGTGCAACAAAGATGTATCGAGACTTGCGAAGAAATTTCTGGTGGCCGGGAATGAAGAAAGACGTGGCCGCTTTTGTACAAAGATGCTTGACGTGCCAGCAAATCAAGGCAGAACATCAAAGACCGGCGGGAACGTTGCAGCCCTTGGTGACTCCTGAGTGGAAGTGGGACCACATCACGATGGATTTCGTTGTAGGATTACCGAAGACGATGAAGCGCCACGATGCAATCTGGGTGATCGTGGACAGATTGACGAAATCGGCTCATTTCCTGCCGATTAATCAAACATACTCCATGGAGAAGTACGCCGAACAGTATATACAGGAAATTGTAAGACTTCATGGGATTCCAATTTCTGTTGTCTCGGATCGGGATTCGAGATTTCTGTCTCAATTCTGGTTGAGTTTACAGAAAGCCATGGGAACTAAATTGTCCTTCAGCACGGCTTATCACCCGCAGACAGACGGGCAATCGGAGAGAACAATTCAGACGCTCGAAGATATGTTGCGAGCATGCGTTTTGGATTTCAGAGGGAACTGGAGCAAATACCTCCCGTTGATTGAATTTTCATACAACAACAGCTACCAAGCCACAATCAGGATGGCGCCCTACGAAGCCTTGTACGGACACAAATGCCGGTCCCCAGTTCACTGGGATGAAATAGGCGAGAAGGCGTTGTTAGGTCCCGAGATGGTGCGCGAAATGACCGAAGCTGTTGAAAAGATTCGGGAGAGGATGCAAACGGCCCAGACTCGTCAGAAAAGTTACGCTGATAAGAGACGGAGGCCGTTGGAGTTTGAAGAAGGCGAACATGTCTTTTTAAAGATATCGCCTATGAAAGGTGTGAAGCGTTTTGGGAACAAAGGGAAACTTAGTCCAAGATATATTGGACCATTCTCAATCTTGAAAAGAGTTGGAGAGGTGGCGTATCAACTAGAACTTCCTACGTCACTCATTCAAGTCCACGATGTCTTCCACGTATCCATGTTACGGAAGTATATTCCGGATCCGAGCCATGTGGTGCAGGGCGAATTGCTATATCAACAATTGAAGCCGGACTTGAGCTACGAAGAAAAGCCGTGGAAATTCTGATGTACGAGGTGAAACGCCTTCGGAATAAAAACATTCCCCTCGTGAAGGTCTTGTGGCGGAACCAAGTACTGGAAGAAGCCACTTGGGAACGAGAAGACGAGATGAGAGAAAGATACCCCGAATTATTTTCCGTACCGTAATTTCGGGGACGAAATTCTTGTAAGGGGGGAAGGATGTAATACCCGTAAAAAATTTAATACGGGATTTTTCAATAATGTTCGAAATAATAAAAAATTATTTTCAAACAAGATCCAATTTTCTCTTGAATTGGGCCAAGAATTTACAATTCGGCCCAAATTTTTAAAGGGGCCGAAAAATGAGAAACTAAAGCTCAAATATAAAAAAAATAATAAAAAAAATAGAAAAAGATGGGGAGGACGAAAATAATTGAAGGTGGGTGGGAAGTTTTCTTCATGATGACAAGGAACCCACATCCTCAATATTCCTCCTCCATGCTTATGAGGGTAGGGTATCTTTGAAATAAACAAGTACCATTCAACAACTAATACACATGGAGAGCAAAATAAATAAATAAGGTGAAAGGAAAGAAAGAAGGGAGAGAGGCCGAGAGATAGAGGGAGAAAGAAGAAGAAAAAAAAAAAGAAGAAAGAAAGGAGGAGGAGGAGGAGAAAAATCTCCGAAAGCTCGGGATCGAAGCTCTCGGGTCGGGATCATACGACACAACCCGTTACGTAGCTCTCTACGGATTAAGGTAGGTGAAGATCACCTACGCACGTAAACAAGTTTTGAATCCGTGAATTTTACGTGATTGCATGATCTTTTTCGAATTTATACGTGTTTATGTGCTAAACGTGAATTTCTTGTATGATTTTCGTGATGATGCTTACATGCTAAAATTCGGCCAGCTTAATACCTTAATCTTTATGAAGTTTAGGTTTATGAAATATAAGAATAGAGTTAGAGGAATTGTGGTTAAGAGGATAGAACAAAACTTGGGGAGGATTAGTGTTTTCTAGGGTTTTATTTATTCATTTCGGCCAAGAGGTTCAAAAATTCATATCTCACAATCTAGACCTCGGACTAGAAATCCCTTTGGACAGAATCATGTTATATAAGTTCGTTATCTGTGGTTAAAATTTCAGGTCCATCGGACATCGTTTACCTTGTGATCATTGAGAAATCCGAAACTGTCGCAAAACAGCCGTATAAAATAGTTATTTTTAAAATTTTAGGACTTAATCGAAATTGTACAAAATTCAGGGAGTCTGTGTTGTAAAGTTCCGAACAAGGTAGATTTTTAAAGAAATATAAATATTTTGGGGCAGATCTGAAATTTTTAAAGATTCGGTTAGATCTGAAGCTTAGGAAAACTTTTCGGGTCCTAAAAAGTAAATTATGAAATTCTGGGGTTTTTAAATGTAAAATTCAGAAATATATTTTTAAATTGGGAATTTAAGTGATATTTTGAGATTGGACGTTAGAATTTGAAAATATATTAAAATATGGACCAATTGTGAAATTAGGGTCTTAAATTGAAAATGATTAAATTTTGGTAACTCTTAGTGAAATTCCGGAGAGACTTTTGGTGGTTAAGATTTCGGGCCGACAAAAATCGGAACGCGGGCTTCGGGCCCGAATTATTTGGTGTATGAGGATTTTCGAGATCGGGCCGAGCTAATACCTCGGGCCGATACATTACATTTTATATGTTGCGTGGTGATATGTTGCATTTTATTTGCATGTCATTTGCATACACGTGGTACGAGAGGAGTTATAATCGTGTGGGGTCACGGTAGTGTAGATGAGTGGGGCAAAGTGATCGATGTTAGTTGTCAGGATACGATTCGCTGAAGCGCTTGCGGTTGAGACCGAGATGGGGCCGCTAGTCAATAAGGTGCGGTTGAGACCGAGATGGGGCCGTTACCACTTGTCATTGTTATAGTTACGGTTGAGACCGAGATGGGGCCGTACTATCATGACATTATATGACATTTTATGCGTGGATTTCGAGTCTAGCCTAGGGCCCTATTTATGAGTTAAGAGTTGAAATAGGAACTAGCGTATGAGATGTCGAGCGTGCATTTGTGAGGTGCCGAGTTTGGGATGTGAGAGCATTTGCATTCATGCATATTTTCATCTACTGGGCAAAAGCTCAGGGTTTACGTGTGTAGGTAAGGCGGCTGATGGCGGTGACTCCACGGACTTTTGAGGGCGGCGCAGTACATGGGACGCGACCTGTGGAATGAGTTTATGTTTTGTGTTTCTAAATTTGGGCGTGTACTTCTTGGGCTTCGAGTCAATAAATAAAAATGTGTTTATGTTTGGACTTATGGATTTAGACATTGAACATATTTATACTATTATGTTTTAAAAGTTTTAATTAAATGGGCTTTCCGCTGCTTACGCTGCGAAAATCCGCCAAAATACGTATCTAGGAAGTCGGGTCGTTACATGCAACTTATATTTGCACCAAAATTATAAACATCTAGTCGCTCCATTGAACATAATTACATGGCATCCAAAGCCAATATTACATCCACATATACGTACTCAGACACACAGTAGCAGTACACCGATTGCTCTTAACTCACTACTATTTGATAAGGTGGCACCCAATCTTGTAAGAAAATAATGCATCGGTACAGGCATACTCGATCTGAGCGAAGCAAGAACTCTATTCTCCCAATTGCTCATTGTCATGCATTTGGGCCTCTCATCACCGTCCCACAAAGCACTTGAGCTAGTTTTTTCAATCTCGATCCTCTGAAATGTCCCGGCAGCCAACGTGCTTTCGCGACAGACGCCACGTCGACGAAATTCCCCGAGTTATACAATGCGTTGTCACGGATTAGTTTTGTCCATGTCTTCCCCAACCGCATCGCCGAAGAAGGTGAGGTTAGGCTTTTACATGAAATCCTTGAGGGATTCACTGATTTGATGAAGATGAGCGAGCTGGTTAGTTATGCACTTACGGTCAATGCACATTTGCCGAGTGGATGCTTTTTTGACTACGTCGCGAGTCCAAACAGGTGATTTGGGGGGGGGGGGTTCTCTTTTGGGGCGCGACATTTTTTATTAGGACTGCGTGACTCATAGATCGCAATCTCTTCGGAAAGATCATGGAAGAGACAACGGCAAAGATAACGGAGATCCCGGCCATGCCGGTCCTGGATGGGCTGGCGGCTGCTTATCCAAAATTCGCCGGTTTCATGAGCTCATGGGCTGCATCCAAGGAGCTGACGCAACTCTGAAGCAAGGTGGTGATGGGGTGGATGGTAACCTCGCCGCGATGGCTGAGATGGGGGCTGGTGAGGGGTTTGATGGCCATTGACTTACGAATGGGCCGATCACAATACTGGGACACCACAGGGACAGTTTAGGGCCGAGGGACGATCACCGTGGGGCAGGTCGGCCACACCACCACCAGATCGGCGACTCTGGGAACTGAGCGTGGCGGATGACGAAAAGCCTGCGATGAGGAGATCATCGTTGAAAAAGACAGTAGGCATCACGCAACTGACTTTGGCAGCAATTAACTAGGGTTTCGATCAGATACATAGCGGCAATTTCCAAGAGCCTGTGATCGAACAGAACACGATGATGATGGCGGCACAGGGGACTAATGCCCGACCAATCTCGACAATGAGGAGCATGCCAATGATTCGGAGGACAATGATGGGCCCTGTTGGGCCTGCTATGGTTGGAAAGAAGATGGCTAGGGTTTCGCAAGGTGAGGGCCAAAAAGACGATATGGTGGGCCAAACTGGGCCAGCTCGTGATGTCAGTAACTAGCGTCCACAGATTGGCTCGGTGTTTGCACGGGTGGGGCCCATGATGATCGAGGCTATTGGAATGACCAAAGTGGCATCGTTGTCTGATGCCGTTCACGGTAATGGGGCTGCTCAGTGACGGGGGAATGCTGAGCGGTTCTTTCGATCAATTTGGTCGGAGCTTGTTGAGGTCCGTGCCACACTAAACGGCTTCTTCAAATTTTGATTTGCTATGGCGGAGGCATCGACAGCGATTCTAGAAGGGGGACCATGGCTCATGCAAGGTCAGTCCCTATTCCTCGAAATATAACGACTGGGGATGTCCTTTGAGAAGGATCAACATTCTGAGGTGTTGTTATGGGCAAAGCTCCGCAATGTCCCAACCAAACTTTGGAATCACGAGGGTCTAGGGATCGAGGCAAGTGCGCTTGGTCGACCATTATTTGCAGATGCTATAACAGCTAGGGCGGAAAGGCTAGACTATGTCCGAGTGTGTATCATGAAGAAGTTGGTGGATCCATTTATCAACCACTTCAACATTCATTTGCCATGTGAGGATGGGGGTTCTATGGGTGTGATCGTAGTGCGGGTTGAGTATGAATGGAAGCCAAAGCAATGCGCCTCATGCAAGTCCTGGGCTCATGGGACCGCAACGTGCCACACTAACCGACCATGCTGTCACATGTACGGCAGCCGGCCAAGAGACCTACTGTTAGGAATATGGTCCCGAATGCTATACGAGGATTAGATTGTATAGGGCATTAGCTTATTTATCATTCGACTTTTTATGTAATAAGGTTACGTGTTTATTGAAAGGCGTTGTTCGTTTATTGGATATAAGAGTACTTTACTCAGCATCCGGTAGAGCAATAAATGAAAAAATCCAAATGTGTCGAGTTGAGTCACTGTTCTCGATGGGTACGAGAGAGGAAGGCACCAGTGGACTCTTAACCTCGAGCATTAAAAGTTCGTAAGCCTTAGGCTCCAATTGGGTGCTGGATAACCAATTACGGCTTATTTGTTGATGACCTATCGAGTGCCGATATCCCGCTTGGAATCGGAGGTCATGAGTTGTGATGCGTGTCGAATCAAGGGATTGAATCGTTTCATGGACACTGACTCACGGGTTGTACGGTCGAACATGGCTTATTACTCAAGGTGTGAATGACCGACGACAACACTATAGTAGTCTACGTGAACCTTAGACCGAAAGGGGCTTTGACGGATTTGACTTTGAAGTCTTGACTGTCACTGGTTCCCCTCGACCCGATTTGCTGTTGCATGGGTCAGCGGGCCAGATGCGGTCTTG
This sequence comes from Craterostigma plantagineum, assembly GCA_027422505.1. Taxonomy (NCBI): domain Eukaryota; kingdom Viridiplantae; phylum Streptophyta; class Magnoliopsida; order Lamiales; family Linderniaceae; genus Craterostigma; species Craterostigma plantagineum. The sequence goes on from JAPQWV010000055.1 coordinate 2,539,634, forward strand.
ATGACCATTTGTGATTGTTGGGCTTAGACCGCCGAGTACGAATCACAGTCTTGTAAGTAATCGAGATAAGTGTCCTATGAGGACGGTGACGGAAAATTATGAAATCCTTGGCCAAGGTATTGAACTAACTCATGTTAGACATGGAGGGTAGTTTTGGTAATTTGCCTCGTCCTCGTTTTATCATAGAATTGAGTATAGTGAGTTTGACATAGACCATGGCTCTCACTCGATTGGGACATAGCTGAAGGGTTTATACGTAGTCCTGTAATCTATAGTAAGGTTCTCGAATAAATATTGGGTCGAAAATCGCACTCGAATCGGGTTACGGTCCGGTACTGCGGGATTGGCTGGGTAACTCCACTCTTGGATTCCTCCCTTGCCGCTTGAGTCGAACCTAGAGAGTCGGGCTTAAAAAGGATCATCAACGTGTACTGATAAGGAGAGAAAGTGTTTTGGGCCTTAACGGGCCTTGGGCCGTTGGGCCACGCCTTAGTGGGCCTCGGGCCGTTTAATGGGCAGACTCGGACTTCGTATGAAACTAACTTTGAGACTTGGGCTTGGCCAAGTGCTTAAAAGGCATGACCCTTAAAATTGGAATTTGACCCTAAGCTGATTTTCGAATTATGCCTTGGGAATTAATTTCGAAAATTAAATATGAATATGGAAATAATGTATTTGGAATATTATTTATATTAAGGTGAAAATTTTGAAATTAATCTTGGATTAAGTTTCGAATTTTATGCCATATTTAAATGTACTTAGTTTGATTTAGTATTAAAGTTAGTTGTCTAATTATGGTAAGTATCCTTATATGAATTTTGAATTATATAATGGAGAGAAAGATATGGCAAAATCTCTCCACTTAAGGAGCAAAATCAAAAACCATATCTTTGAGATATCCTAGGGATTTCCAAATATATCATAGTATAAATAGGACAGCCCTATTTCATTATTTGGGGTGGAAAATTTCGTCCATAACAAAGGCACAAAACACACACCGAACAAAAACACTCTTCTCTCACGCGACGGCTCGGTTCTCTCTAGCCATCTTTAGAGAACTGATTCCGTGGTACACTGCGAGGTTGGCGTGATGATCCAGTGCCATCCACCATCATCGACGAAGTCATGAAGAAAAGGACGAGGAGCTGCCACTCGCTTCAACTGGTAATTCTCTACGGGTTTGACCCGCCCTATTACATGTCTCTGTGTTACTATTCTGATCCGAGCAACGAGGGCAATAAGGGAACCCGGAAAATTTTTGTTCCGCACCGTACCCGAGGACGTGGCATCTCCGGAGACACCGGTTAGCCCAACACCTACCACACGACAAGCTGTCGACACGAATAGGCGAGGCGAGTGGTGACCCGTGGGTATAAAGGCAAAGGCAAGACGGCTGCCGAGAATGAAGCAACGAGGCATGGGCAACGGGTGATAAAAGAGTAACTGATGTTCAGTAATCTAACTAATGTAATAGATATATACTTCTGTGTCTAATGAGTTGAAAACATGATAACAAGTAAGTGACGTTCAGTACTCTAACCATGGTTGGATTAGGTTATATATTTATTCGAAAGACAACACCCTGTGGAGGTGGTGGAGTTGGGCTGTGCACGTTGGGCCCATACGTTAGTTGGATCATTCCTCGGTAGAAAGCCGTTTTTCCCACACGTTGAACGTCACTTCAGATCGATCTGGCCCGAGTTAGAGGAGAACGTGCCACGTCCTATGGATTCTTCAAATTCCTCTTTCGCTCAGCACCCATGATGCTTGATGCCTTAGAAGGCTATAAGCAACCCCTTTTTCTGGAAAAGTGGAAACAAGGTATGACTCTTGAAGGGAAGACTCAACTTGAAATCCCAACATGGATACGTCTATGGAACCTTTCTTCTGAATTTTGGTCTTCGAAGGCATTGGGGATTGGAGCTAGTGCTGCGGGCATGCCCCTATTTCCGGATGCTTTTACCACTACCGTGGAGCGAATAGGCAACGCCAGGGTCTGTGTTATGAAGCAAATGAGTGAACCGTACCTTTCTTCATTCATGCTGCGGCATCCCAAGTTTGATAAGGTGATCAAAATTGGTGTAGAATATGAGTGGAGACCAATTTGATGCAGCTCTTGTTCGAGTATTGGACATTCGACATCATCGCAATCTGTTCAGAATCGCATGGTACCTAACCGAAACATCCTGCAACAACAACTTTGGAAATCCATAAATAAACGCAAAAAAGCAGTAGAATCCCCTGCTCACAAGGACCGCGCCACCTCTGAAATTGGGAAAACTACGCACAGACTAGTGGTTAACCCGCCAGAACTAGGAAGGGTGGAATAGTTTAGTGACCATAGCCCATTCTCTATTTTATTAGAATTAGAGGACACCAGTCAGTGCCGTAAAGGCAACACAACACTTCCACTAGTGATTTTATGATCCCATTGGCCTCTTGGAATGTAAGGTGTCTCAACAAAAGACACCACATACAGGCTGTCAAGGATCTCGAAATTGGGTTTGGTCGAAACGACCTGGGTGTCGGAACAAAATGCTGATTGCATTTCCTCTAATATTTGTGCCCATTGGAAATGGTTTTTTACCTACGTTATCAAACCAGGGAAACTGATCTGGGTTGGATGGGACGCTCGCTTTGTTACAGTCAACGTTGAATCCTTTAATAGCCAAGCGATCCACTGCAACATCCAGTCCTTAATAGACCGGTGTGAATTCTATGTTATGTTTGTGTATTGTCATAACCTCAGGGAAGAACGCCGCCAACTTTGGGAGGATTTGGTCCACTTCTGCAGTCCCAACAGAATTCCGTGGCTTGTACTCGGTGACTTCAACGCCATTCTAGGACCATGCAAAGCACGAGGCGGCTCCCCACAAGCTGTGGATTGTGAGGAATTCACAGACTATCTTAACTCTGCCGAACTGATTATCCTACCTTTGACTGGGTCCTTTCTCACCTGGTACAACCAACAATGTGCTGAAGCTGGAATTTAGCGGCGACTAGATCGCATGGTCGCCAACCTGACATGGTTCTCTACATTCAATGACGTTAAATATTGCTGCGAGCTGCCGAGCACATCTGATCACTGCCCTCTCGTGTTACATGCAGCAGCTCGCTCAAGACCCCTGGGCACTTGCTTTCGCTTCGATAATTTCTTAACGAGCGACCCACAATTCCATAAGGTTCATGAAACCTGGAGCCCCCCAATAGGCGTCTATCGAATGTGCCAAGTAGTCAGGAAACTGAAACGGCTTAAGCCTATTCTCAAGCAAATGAGGCATGATAAAGAGAATCTGCACCGAAATGTTGTTGAGGCCAAATATTTCCTAGCAGTCAGTCAAGAGTTCGCAAGCTTTACCCGATGGTCGATCAGTTCCATGCCCTCGAACGAGCATGTCGCCTAATCTATTTGACCGCAGTTGAATTGGAGCACATGGCACTCTCGCAAAGACCTAACATAGCTGGCTTAAAGACAGCGATCAATGCACCACCTTTTTCTTCAAGAGAGTTAAATTAAGACGTGTGGCCAACAAAATCTTTTCTCTAGAAGGCCAGAAAGGTGAATTGATTGAAGGGGAGGTACAAGTAAAAATTGATCTACTCGGGTACTATAATACCCATGAAATTTAAAACGGGATTATTGTAAGTATTTTAAAGTAGCATAGTTACCATAAAAGAAACCTAAGAATTTATTTTCTTCAATAAATGATATTGTTCCAAACAAAACAATTAAATATTGATGGTAACGGATAACTTTGAATGCTTTTGTGGCTATATATTATGTGTCAATATAATGATTGTAATAAAATTTATTAAGTGATAACGGATGAAGTTTTCGAACTATATTACATACCTTAACATGAACTAAATCCCAATGTAGCTACTAATGGCCAAACGATTTGTAATAAGAATCAAATTATTATAATAAGTAAAATTTATAAAATAAAAGATTCCCTAATTTTATGGTAAGGCCAAATTAGTGGTTTGTTACTTTAAGTAAAATAACGAAAGAAATAAAAGATTGGGATTTGTTTAGTAAAATCACGTTGGTGCTTGGTCACCTATTTGACACCATCTAAATACAACCATCGATAAACATTAAAGAATGACTATTGGATTTAATAAAATATTGTACATAAGGATGAAATTGCTTAAGCAAAGGGGAAAGGGACGTGTCTTCAACTTGTTCCCTTATGATTGAGATCAACTTTAATGATAAAAATCTACAAGCATCATTAGGAAGAAAGGGACCACAAAAATGAATATAAAATTTCACATAAGGCTAAGAAACAAACGCATGATAGGGAATTAAATAGTCACTTAGTTGTTCCACCTTTCACATGCTTCGAAGAAGTCATATACATCTAATATATATAATAATCATTATTAAGAAAACCTTACCCTCATAAGAACGAAAATTACAAGGAAAATAGAGGATTAGAAAAGCAGAAGAAGTGCTTGGTTAAGCTTCTCAATTTTTAAGCTCGAAGGTGTTGTAAGTTAGAATAAGAGAACTTCACAACATTGGAAGCTTGGCGATTTGGGGAAGTTATTTTCATAGTGAGGTATATGAAAACAAATCTCTCATATTACTTAACTTGTTTCGAAAGTTAGATGATTTTAAGTGATTAAGTAATTATTATTAAAGCTGTTCGAAAATCTTTATACATAGGAATTTTAGCGTTTTTGAAAATGGAATTCATATTCATGAGCTAACGATTTTCAAAATATATATGTTGTTCTTAAGGTTTTAATGTTTTAGGGTTTACTAATTTCCGTGTAGGAATTATCTTGATTAGGAGTTTCAAACGTTTTATATGATGCTAATGTGCTTAAATTACAAGTGATTATGTGTTATGTTTTTTGTAAGGTGTTTCGAAGTGTTTATGAGATTTATTTTAGGTGTTTAAATATTTGCTAACCTTGGAAATTTTCAGCAATAGACGTTTTTAGCACTAAGGAGTTCTTGGGGTTTGAAATTAAAATATGTATTAGTTTGGTTGTTGAACATGGGGTTTCGTGACTTCATTACCCAATAATTATTTTTGGTGTCGTTGTTAATTGGTATGGTTTATATGTTTCAGCATCTTATTATTTGGTCCTTTGCAAGCTTTTGTTATATGATTAATATTAGACATTAAAAGATTCGATAATAGCATGCTTAGATTGGGGTGAGAAGTTTTGGCATGTGAATACTACGAGAAAAATCTCGATATTATATGGTTAGATTAAGTGTGAATGTGAATACTGTCTAAACATTTACTGGGAATATGTGTTCGTAGGTTTCATAATTGGATGTGTTTAGTATTTCCATGCGACAGTATCTTATGAGTTTTTGACATGAGCAACGTGAATTAATCTTGAACAGTTATCGGTATGAATGTGTTTTAGGCACTTTAGAAACATGTATGACCTTTGAAATACAATCGTTCTATGTTCTTAGTCTAAACACCCATGCATGTAACTGATTATAATTGCCTTGTATACAGACGTCTAAAACAATAGGGATCTGCCAAGTGCGAAATTAAGGATGACAGGTAGGTGAAACTCACCTACGGCACGTAAACGATTGTGTGAATTATATTCGCTACTTATGGGATTGTATGATTATGTGGTTTACTAATTTACGTTATTTATGTGTATTAAATATTCTGCATGTTATTATGTATATCTATGATTTGCACTGCACTTGCATACCATGTCAGTGCGAGGGAGTTGAGTATCATGAGGAACGGTAACGTTTGGGATGTCGATGGGAGGTGTTGGTTCTTACGTTGGGTAGAGGGGAACATTTAACGAGACCTGAGTTGGCCGCCCGAGTGTACGAGGTGTTGAGTGACGGGACGTGTTGTGACTAGGACATTTCGAGTATAGGGCAACTCTAACGAACTGAGTAGCTTACCCGCTCTAATGAGACCTGAGTAGCCACCCACTCTAACGAGACCTGAATATGATATTCCATTCTAACGTGACCTGAGTGGAAACCTATTCTAACGAGACCTGAGTGGGATATTAGAAATGTACTTAGTGTCGAGTAGTGTGGGGTGTTGAGACGTGTTAGTGTTGAGATGAGTAGAGTCGAGTCGAGCTGCATTTGTGAGGTGTTTGGGATATGGGTTGAACGTACACTTGCATCATGCATATTTTTCACCTACTGGACGACACAATTTATATGTTGTAGGTACGTTTGAGTCCAGCGCTGATTAGCGTCGCGATTGAGGTGGGCTGACGGCGGTGCTCCACGGACTTTTCAGGGCATGACAGTACATGGATGCAACCTGTGGAGCGACATTTAGGGTTGTCGTGTGTCAGGCTTATAGTCTTTCTAAAATAAAAATAATGGACTATGACTTTGTATTATATGACGTCTGCGAATCATCTGTGTGCTTGTAACATATTATTTTTTTTCTTTTAATAAAAAGTTTTTGTTAAACGGGTCTTCCGCGACTTACATTGTGAAAATCCGCCAAACTATTTGTTAGAAATTGAGGGTTGTTAGAGAATGCTGAAACCCTGTTGGCCCTTTTTATTACCAAACAAGGATCAAAAGAAAGGACTTAATGTGTAAAACATGAAGAACACCTTGAGTGCATGTTAGTGTATTTCTATGGAAAAGTACAAGGTGACTTACCTTTTGAATTCTTTTGATAAAACCCTAATTAGGGTAAGTTGGGGTTTTATATACCACAAGTATTTGGTATATTAAAGCCCGGTCCCAAACTCTTACTAATATTCTAAGTCACCCCAAACTACAACAACCCATTAATTAAACACATCAACCCAAGATGACATAAATTAAAGGATGCTACAAAATATTCCTAATAATCTCCCCCTTAGCATCCTTTTCGCTTTGGTGTCCTTGGTGTCTTCTTCTATTGGGTTTCTGCACAGCATAGACCGATTTCCTGAGTCCAAGTCTGAACTCGTATGATCGTATCGTTCTTCGTAATGATATCCGATCTGAGATGATGTTGATCAGCTTCTCGTACTCTCCTGGACTTCTGCTTCTTCGAAACTTAGCTGCTCTAGAATCCTTCCGAGTTTGCTCCGAATAATCAGCAGCGTTCCATCGCTGAATTTGGCAATCTCGGATGTTTTCATCAGCCTCTTTTCTCCCTTGTAGTTGATGTAGACCACTGATGGATCGTTGTCTTCATTGATTATGTGGCCTTCACCAAGACTTGTGTCGGGGACTTCGAAGGATGGCTTTCTGAGATTCACCCTTTCATGTTGCTTTCTACCGCCATTTGAAGATCGTGAGTCGAATTGAACTTGATTTGGCGCATCATGAATCGCTTAAGAGCGACGTATCCCACTTTTAAGTCTGGATTCTGGAGTGTTCCAAGAAATCTGAAGCTTCCCAGTATCTGATCAACGTCTTCACCGCTGATGTAGGAGAGATCGCCTTCTGTCAGTTCCTCGACCGTTCCATCTTCTCGATGCACTTTGTAGATAGGATATTCATAGAAGTCGAGACGACCTCGCCGTACTCCCAAGATTTTGCTGATTCTGGCTTTTTCCTTCTCTCCTCTTCTAAGAGTGTCAATGTTAGTATCTTTTCCTCTCCACACAAGCCCTCTACGAAGAGAGAGCAGGTATCGTACAACGGTTGGTCTCGGGAGATGAGTTAGGCCTCTTAGATCAAGCTCGTCTAACTTCTTGATCCAATCTTCCTTCCTCCAGATTCTTCTCCGTATCTCTTCTTGATATGGAGCGATCACTTTGACATTTTCCCACGGTGGCTTCTGTTCTTCTCCTATCTTGGACTTCGAGGGGGGCACTCCTCATTGACGACGACGTGTTTGAGAAGCTCAAGAAGTTCTGGAATGTCTGCTTCGTATTCTTCACCGTCCTCGAGTTCATCATCGTCGATAAGGGCCATGCACGTTTGCCTTCATCAACAAGTATCTGGCATTGTCCAGTTAGCCCTTGGGCAAGTCTGCATGCATTGACTTTGCTAACCAGTCGTCGTTGAAGATGTATTTTTCTACCGCTGTGTGTGGGTTGTAAAGTGTTTTGAGAGATCTGATCGGTTCATTTGTCTGAAAGGATAGAGTAGGTGAGGATGGAGGATCGGAGGTGGTTCTTGGGTTTGTGAGGCTAGGCGGTGAGAAACTCATGGCTGGTGAGGAGGTCGGTTGGGTTGTTTTAGTGCTAGTTCGATAGATTTTTTTGTTTGTGTGGGTGTAGGTGGTTTTGTTCTAGTAGGTATTTAGGTGACTCTAGGCTGCGACTGTTGAGGTTGAGGAGGCTGAGGCCCTGTCTCTCGTGTCTTCTCCCCCTCGGGACGATCCTCACCGTCAGGATCGTCACGTGGTTGTCTTGATCCCCCGGCCTCGCCTCAACATGTGAACGGAACTTCAAGACGTCTCAGAACCTCAGCTTCATAGTCGGTGAGCTTTGGTGCAGTGCAGAGTATGGCCAGCAGAACGTCGATGAGTTCCGAGATTCGAACATTCCACGGTCCTTCCTCAGAATCAGGGGAAGGATCGGTATGAGATGGTTCTTAGGCGACGGGGGTTTTGCCTTTGTCTCGAGAGGAGGTCCCAATTGTTGTACACTTGGGTCATGATGGTGTCCTCGAGATCTTTTGCGAACTCCGCGAGGCGATCGTTCAGCCTGGCCTCCGTCACGAATGGGGAAAATAACCTGACCGAGTCACGGAGACTTTCCGTCGTCACAACATCAGTAGAAGGGATTGGTGTGCCGCCTGTTTGCACAGGACTTGAAGAACCGGGGCCACTCAGGCGCACCGTTGACATCAAAGCTGAGACCGGCTCAGATCGATGGCCCAACTCCGTAGGTGCTGTGATGTTGACTACGTTGGGTCTTCTGCTATGTTCTGTACTAGACTCTAGTACAGAGACATTGTGGAGCATTCTGTCTAGATCACTAAGATCTAGAGGTGCAGAAACTAGACTAAGTGTCCTAGAAAACGGAAAAATTATGGATGGTGAGGGCATTTGACTAGTCGTGGTCAAGGAAGGTGCAGTCTGAGGCTGAGGACTGCTTGATACATCAACCCCCTCCGAGCGAGGTAGTGATGAATGACGTGGCACCTCGTGAGTATCTGAAACAACCATCTGTTGGGAGATGATTGAGTGGCTGGGGAGGGTAGTTTGTGCGATTCGACCTGATGTCACGACTTCTACTCGGGGGAAGACAAAGTCGTCCCCTGCACCTATTGGTTTGGCCCGGCTTGTTTGTGGACTAGTGGGCTGAGGAAGACGATCGTGTTTTTGTTTGTACGCCGTCCTGTTTACTGCTTCCTTCATCCCCTTTTGACTTTCTCTTTTGCTTTGTTTTAGGGGATGATGAGCTTACTAGACCTAGATTTGGCAGTAGGGGTTGGCTTGTCCATGGGTTAGGTTCAGCTGGGACGGGCTGAACCATGGGAATATCGTCAAGGTTATTTGCGCGTAGATATCTTCGTAGCTCCGGTTCGGTTGGATCGAGGAGTCGAATTAGGTAGTCTGGTGTTATTATGGCTTCCTGATCGAACTTGGTCTTCATCGACTGGATCTTGGTGAGTTTTGGAGCTTGATACCCCTCGGTCCGTGGTCGGCGCTCTATTTCGGTATGAAGCGCCACGAAATGTTGGACGATGACAGGGAGCCACCGTAAATATGGAAGTATTCGGGATCCGACGCCTCGTCTTCTCAATTGGTCAATAATGTCCATCCAGAGTAGTTGAGCGATGTCATAATTCTTTGTTGAAGACGATCCCGTGAAAAATGAGCATGATGTTGCGGTTGCACTTGTCAGACCCAGCGCGGTGAGAGGCATTTGTTGATGATCAGAAATAGGGTACGCCAGGGCCCACGAATATTTTTTGCGTTGAAGTCAGGAAGGTGAATGGTATTTTGAGCGTTTGGTTTGTGGCCCATGAATAGGAAGTCCCGGATCAGGTCATCATTAGAGGGATGGGAATCATGTCGGAGTGAGTATGGTAGGTTTAGTAGGGAGCGAAGAATGGTTGGGGTAAAGACAACTATGGCGTTATCAATTTTAGCGGAAAGACGGGTTGTTTTTGGGTTATTTGTTGGGTTTTGAAGGGTGGACCAGAATTGTTGGACATAGACTTCCGAGACAACCTCAGCGATATTTAGGGCTGTTTTCAGAGGGTGGTTTGCTAGAATTTTGACAATAGTAGGATCTGGGCACGAGGTGTTGTCAAATTCAAGTTGGAAGTTGTTGGGTGATCTCTGTGCCCAGTCCTTTGATGACTTAATAAACTTGGCGAAACTAGGTTCTAGTATGATAGATCGGACGATTCGAAATGCAACAAATCGGGCGAATGAAAAATCGGGTGTTGACTTAGAGTTGACCATAAATCGAGCAATTTAGGTCATCTCAAACTTAGAATATTTTAATAATTCTTGATATAATTATTTTTAGACTGTACCATTCGAGGATTAATAAAGATACTAATAATATTTATTATATACAGAGGATCGACCTTGACTGACTACGGCGGGACGGCAGGTCGGTGGATCATCCATCTACAATACGTAAATACATATGTGACTTATGTGCTCTTATGTGATTCAATAATTTATGTGATTTACGTGATTTACGTGTTTTACGGACATTTCATGTGTTATTACAATTATATGCATGACATGTGCATATCACATAAGATTGACAGATGGTTTGCACCGTATTGAGTCGGTGATTACTCGACGTATGGTTAAGTGGGGTGGATTGATAATATTAGTGACATGTTAGGCTCACAGAATACCTGGCGGAGACTCATGTGATCGATCTGTCTACTCGACGTGGTCGGTTCGAGGTGCATACCGCCTGAAGAGATACGGGTGTTATACCCCACGATATATATATACATATATATATATATATCTGGATACGGGTGTTATCGCCCATGACTTACGGATACGGGTTTAACCACCCATGATATTGGATTCGGGTGTGATCACGTGACCACCCATGACATTTATTGCGCGTGTGAGCCTACCTTACGGCTCTGTGCCGTAGGATACGAGATAGAAATGTGGGAAAAGAAAGAGTGTGCATCGGCATGTGAGATACTGGGATTGGTGTTGAGTGCACACTTGCATACATGCATTTTATTCACCAACTGGGCAATTCGCTCAGTGTTTACGTGTTGTAGGTATTGAGTCTGACGCCGATATGTTCGTGACTGAGGTGGCTGGTGGCGGTGCTCCATGAACTTTTTAGGGCGGGGCGCTACATGGATGAAGACCTGTGGAGGGGGTGTAGAACTTTGGCTCTTTTGATATTTTGGGGACTTGGCCAATGTATAGTGAAGATGTAGACAGATTCTTATAGTAATGTATATTATTTTATGAAAAATTTTATTTAGACGGGCCTTCTGCGACTTACGTTGCAAAAATCCGCCATTAATCATATTTAGATTAGTAGTGTCGCCACAGCGAAGCCTCTTTATGAACTTCATCGAGCTAAAAGATCAAGCAGAAGACCTTCTCTTATCACTTGAGCAAGGTCCAGCTCAGTTCTTTGTAAATGTACCCGGCGACAACTCAGCCAATCCTCCTATTCCCGCTACAAGATGATTGAAAGAGCCTAGGGAATACACGGCCGAGGAAAGGACCCGAGCTAAGGCTGATCTAATAGCCAAGAACACTCTCATGCAGAGCATCCCCAACGACATCTATCGACAGGTCGACATCCTTCCAATGGCTAAAGGGATGTGGGATGAACTGCACCGAATGATGCGAAGAATGGAAGGAGGCATCAAGGTCAAGAAGGCACATATTCTCACGGCTTACGACTCTTTCAGAGCAAAACCATAGGAGAGCTTGCATGATTTGTATCAGAGATACCTCACACTTCTCAACGAGATGAGGTAATAGAAATCACCAAGACAAACATGGACACGAACATCAGATTTCTATCCTCTCTGCCCTCAGAATGGAAGAAGATATCCACTCAGAAATGATAAAACAAAGATCTTGAGGAGTTGGACATCAAAGCCATGTTCGATAATGACAGCACGAGGAAGAGATAAGCGAGATTCATAAGGAGCAAAATGGCAAGCTGATCGAAGAGACAGTTGCCGTAGTCTCAGAGAAACGGGGTTCAAAGGCAAGGAAAGAGAAGATCATCAGGCCTCCCACTTCTTCAGAGTCGGAAGATGAATCAGACTCAGATGTGGAGCCAAATATGAAAGCGCTGGAAAAGCAGTTGGCTCTAATTGGAAAAATGATGAGTAAGCAATACTTCAAGAAGAAGTCCTCATCATCCTCCAACCGACTTCGGACTTCAAGCTCAAAGAACAAAAAACGTGCACCTGAGACCTTCAAAGTCAAGAACGCCGAAGAGCTAAACAAGTGCTTTAACTGCGGTAAACCAGGTCATTATGCTAGAGAGTGCACTCTCCCAAATAAGAGGGACGCCAATTACTACTCCAAGAAGCTTCAACTCACAAAACAGAAAGAAGTTGGGGTACCTCTGATGGCAGAACAAGACCACTGGCTCGAAGACACGTCAAGCTCAGAAGCGGAGAATCTAGCCCTCATGGCCCGCCTGGACGAAAACTCAGATGCCAAAATCTCAAATCAAACGGACGATGACCAAGCATCCGAACCATCACTAGAGGTAGTCTCTCCTTCCACATTGACCATGTTAGAATCGTATCAACTAGCATACACTAACAAGAAACATGAGCGAAAAAGCGTAAAGGAAGTAGAGAAGAAATTAACTAAGTATCAGGAAAGGATAGCTAGTCTCGAAGCTGATCTTAGGAACTCTAATGTCAAAATAGAAGAACTATCCAAGAGTCCCACTATTAGCGACACTAAGTATATTCCCTTAGAGAAGAATAGGTCGATTGTAAAAGATTTAGAAGACAGGCTTGAGAATAACTACACTTCCTGGTTAGGAACCTCAACGAGGAAGCCAGCATAAATTGTGGGTTAACAGATACTGCTACAAAGGTAACTAACTTAGAAGCCCAACTAGCTAAATCCAATACAAAAGTTAGTGAACTAGCTACAGAACTAGATGCCTGTAAGGCCGTCAAACTTATGGTGGAAAACAACTATGTCTCTTAGCCTACGAACGTAAGAGACTATACTCCAAGCTTAAGAAATTAGAAGATCTTCTTGTAAAAAGGGATCAATCTGATTAGACTATATGTTTGAACCAGACCAAGGACTTAGAATTTTTATGATTATAAGCTTGGCTTAGGCTTTGAGATCCACGTTGCCTGACGAAAGTTGACTGTAAACAACTTTACGATGTCAAGTACATGGGTTTAGGACTAACAAATCTTATGGCTTTTACTAACGCAAAAGAAATAGACGCTTTAGAAGAAGCCAAGAGAAAAGCTAAGACTAGTGCTGAAATTCCATTTTCATACACCGAATTGACTCAAAGTCACATAACTAGGGAACTTCCCAAGGGCTGGAGGTTTGAGTCAATTTATCTTCCCGAAGATCGTTCTAAATCGGAGGAAGTGCTAACTCATCATTCTAAAGATTCTCTCTATATACCCCCTATTGTCAGGAAAATAGAAGGGTTAAGGGCCTCTTTAGAAAAAGAACGACATAATTTTTAAACTGAAAAGATATTGTACTTAACAGAGATGGACAATCTCAAAGCTTCCTCCATCTCACGTACTATTTCTCACGCATCTCCCTAGAAAGATAACATCATTCTGAAAAGCCTGAAGAAAGAAAAGATGCCTTCTCCTAAAGCATAACCCAAGAATAATATTTCCATAAGTACTATTTCTAATATTGTCTCTACTACGTCTACAGGGAGTGTAGTGACAGAGCATAAGGAGTCGATGTCAAGAGTGCCTAGAATAAAAATAGAGAAGGGACGTGTAGATTTCCGATGTCCGCCCTTCTTCTGTAGAAATAAAAGATACTCGTAGAAATAAAAGAGTCATTTCTTCACTACCAATAATTGCTTCTACCTGCTCTCTTCATCCTACAACTTTACAACCACCAATTCGAAATAGGCTCTACGCTAGAAATTAAAAATAATCATTTTAAAACAAATGCCTCTTGGAAGACTCATAGGAAATAAGTTCCGGCCATTAAGAACACATATGGCGCTATTCATGCTTGTTCTCACCTAAGGTATACCGTATTCCAAGACGACGATCTTTCGTATAGGTGAAATGATTTAAAAAAGCCTCGATCACAGGTAAATTGACATAAAATTGCTTGTGTTGACTTGAGTGATATAAATATAAAATCCCAAGTTAAAAATAATAGAGTGCTAGAGTGAACCTAGTGGGAGTTGTCGAAATGGACCATTTTATAAACTTAGGACTTTAGTTTGACGACATGACTTGACGACATTTCCAAATGACTCGTAAAACTTTAGGCGTGATGACTGATCGAAGCAAAATAGTCTGACCCCTTACTATTAATAGTTTTAATATTCATAAGAAAATTAAAGAAAATTAATTAAAAAATTTAAAATAATACTAAGTAATATGGCTAAATGATACTCCCTCCGTCCCAGCAACTTTATCACATAAGTTGCTGGGCACGCAAATTAAGGTGGTATTATTATAATAATATAGTACAATGAAAAGGTAAAACAGTGTATATTTTAACACGTTTTTTAAGAATATTTAATATTATTATATTTGTGATAGTTTTTTGCTAAATAAGGAAAGGTGATAAAATTGTTGGGACGCCCGAAATGGAAAAGTGTGATAAAATTAGCTGGACGGAGGGAGTAATATTTTCTCAATTTTCTTTCTTAATTTTCCATATTTTGCCATATTAGAAAAATATTAAAAGAAAAGGTACGAAAATCGCACATTTTGCATTCGCTTTGAATTGATAATATGCGAATTTTTGTTCTTGCTCATACCCTCGCGCAAAAAATTTTGAATACATGATTAGGGGACCATCTATATTGACTAAAATGACTAATTGCGTGTTTTTTTATGGATTTTGACTTAAATTGATTTTATGTGTTTGCATGATATACCAATTTAGCTGCATTAATTGAGGGGGCCATTTACAAAATAAGATGCCTTGAGCTCCAAATATTTTTGATATCTCTTTCTCTAAGTGTTGCAGAAATATTTGATTTTATCTTTCTCACGAACAACGCACTTCTATGAGAAGGACTTCACAATTTTTCATGATCCGGAGATCACAACATTGGTAAAACAGTTCAGGGGGAGCCTGATTAAAACAATTGCTTCCTAATTAACTCTAATTTTCTCGACATTTTGCTTAAGTATTGCAGATTTTCAAAATTCGACTTTGGAGCCAGATGTCATCATTCAGAGTTACAGGAAGTTAATTGCATTTATTTTCATACTTAGGGGGGAGCAATTATGTAGTTTTCAATTAAATTTAGGGTCAATTTGAAAGTTTAGGAAAAGTTACAAACGAAAACTGGTTTGGAAACGCAATTTTCGACCCTATTTTCTTCGAGCGTAAACAGTAATGGGCTTAAAATTGCTAAGTCTAAAAAAACGTCTAATCAGCCCACTTAAATAATGTTATTTTTTGTAGTCGAAAACTTATAAATACATGCAAAACCCTTAATTGCAAAACTCAACAGTCGAAAATGTTTCTGTCGCGAAAAACTCATCTGAAAGGCGAACATCTAAATCGAACTATTTCCTTGATTTTCAACTGATTATTGTCTTTCTGAGGTAGTTCGACTTCTGTTAGGTGTTAGCGAGTCTTTAATCTCCGATTGCCTCTGCATTTTGTGATTTTTCGCCTGATTTGCTATTATATTTCTCGAATATGAACTGTTTGAAAACCGTAAGCTAGTTTCAGAAATCTAAGACCTTAGATGTGGTTACATGGTTCGATTACTAAGTTTTATCATAGTTTAAGTGTTTCAGATCATTCTGAGAGTAGGAATTTTCGATAATCTGCGCGTAAGAGTTTAAATCTAAGGTTCGACGAAAACTGGGTTTTTGAACGTTTGAAGCCATCGAAGAACTTTTTCGATCGCAAACACTCTTAATTGAATTCCGATTTAACTAAGATACTATTTGTATCGTGAAAGATTTTCGATCACTAAATTTTGACTTAGTCGATATGTTAGACGATGTAGATCGAATAATTACTTACCATCAGAATTCTAATTTGAATTTTATGCGAGCGAAAAATTAACGAGTGGACTAGTTAAAAACGTGCAAGTTAATCCGAGGCAAAACTTACTAATCGCAAATAGAATTTCTCGATCGCAATTCTTAGGGGTCGACAAAATTCAATTTTTCGACGCTAACTTTGTTGATCATAGAATACGCAGAGATGATTTTGTTCGATCGTTAATTTTCTCGGCGATGGACTTAGTCCTTCGTTGACTAATTTCTCGATCGACAGATCTCGCGCGGAAAACCGCACTTAGGATCGAAAATAATTCATCGCTCGACAAATTTCATAACGAAAAATTTTATTCACTCGAAAAAATTTTTTGGATAGTAAGTTTACCTGAGGAAATTTTTCAAGATCGTAAATTTACGTGAAAATTTTTCTCGATCATAAGACGGCCTCCCACATGACACATCACATCCGACGAGCCCGTCTTAGAACCTGCCACAACCACGTCAGACACAACGTCGATTATCACTCCCAAGAGCTACAGACCCTACATTGCTCAATCTGGAGCCGCAGTCCGATCCATCCGTGTCAGTCATGGCCGAGATCCCGATTCCGACTACTATCGGCCAGGACATTCTAGTGTTTGATACACAGGTTCAATCAGAACCTATCCCCACATCCATAGATGAGAATCTAAAAGATTCGGATCAAGGATTGAATGAAAGTCTCGGACAGTCACAACCTCAAGTGACTACGAGCCAGCCTGAGGAGCAGGTGTTAGCTCAAGGGTTGTCAACAGGCGACATCAGTCGACCTGGTCCATCAACGGAGGTCCGAAGAACGACTCAAGGCTGCTCTCTCTAAAGCTCCCAAATCATTCGAAGACAAATTGATGGAGAGAGTGCACACGGCTACCGAGACGTCCCGATAAGACC
Source organism: Craterostigma plantagineum (assembly GCA_027422505.1). Lineage (NCBI taxonomy): Eukaryota > Viridiplantae > Streptophyta > Magnoliopsida > Lamiales > Linderniaceae > Craterostigma > Craterostigma plantagineum. The sequence goes on from JAPQWV010000055.1 coordinate 2,556,609, forward strand.
GAGGGAAAGCACCCGTCTCAGAGGCTCCTTTGTCACGACTAAGCTCACACCCACTCAACCCATATTGACCACAACTCCCACCTCTCACACAACCTTATCAAACCCGCTTCCGTACCCTTCAGCGACCTCCACTCCATTCTAGTTGCCCGCTTACTTGAGCTGAGCAACCGGACACCAGAAGAAGAAGATCTCTTCAGACGTCTCGTGGACCATCCTGACTCGCCTACTCAATCTTGACGAGGTCAAGGCTCCCGCTCAAAACATAGACATGACGAGCCTGACGATCAGGAGCGTCTTGAGGGGGAGAAGCGACTTAGGACATCTACGAGCGGTCAAGGTCAAAGCTCGGGCAATGCAGACCAGAACAGGAGCCGCCGATACCTCACGACCCACTACCCGCTCACGAACCCAAACCAACACCACCACCACCACGCACCGCACCACCCAAACTCTAACCCAAATCGAACCACCAACCTTCAACCTAAGGACTCCTCCAACCGACACAAGCCCCTTTTCGGAAGAAAAAGGAAGTGCTGAATTGCTTGTAGCATTAGTAGCTACTTAGGCCACTCCCAGCTCGACCGCTCCAGACCAATCGGGAACATCTGGACGTGGAGACAACCCACATGAAGTCCTTGACAAGTATATCTTCGAAGGACAGTGGATGACCCACATCATGCCTAATGATATTTAAAGTTAGAGACTCAAGGACGTTCGACACTTCTTACAACACGCGTCGGTTGACCTAGTCTTGAACGAAGATGAAGAACTTCAGGAAGGTAAAGATCATGAGCAACTTCCCCAAGACTTCCAGAGTTGATTGCTCAACGAGCAGATTCCCCTACTAGACCAATGCCGGGATTTGTTCGTATCGACACGCCATGGGAGAACATTATGATTGAAAACCCATTCCTTGAAAAAGTTCATCGGCACATATGGAGGTCATCGGACAAAGTCAAGCAGTTGAACAAGTTCGATCTCAGAGGCATCTCTCACTGGGAACAGCAAGAGGATGACTTATCTTTGGATGCTAACCCAACTTGGACCTGATATGAGGCTGGGGATTCCAAAAGAACAGTTGAAGAGTCACTTCAAGGACCTGATATCAGAATCGCCTATATGTTCCTGATAATCAAGCACATCGCGACGGAAGCACATGCCACTACGTACTCGGTACACCCAGGCACGACGAAGATGTACCGGGATTTACGAGAAACATATTGGTGTCCCGGAATCGACATTACGACGTTTGTGAGCCAATGTTTGACGTGTCAACAAGTAAAGGCAGAACATCAAAGGCCGGCAGGGATGCTACAACCCTTGTCGATTCCTGAGTGGAAATGGGATCACATTATGATGGACTTTGTTGTTGGCTTGCCGAAAACTGTGAAGGGCCACGACGCCATCTGGGTAATTGTGGATCGCTTAACCAAATCTTCTCATTTTCCGCCGATCATTTCGACCTTTTCACTGGAACGGTATGCCGAATTGTACATTCGAGAAATCGTTCAACTCCACGGCATCCCATCCTCAATCGTGTCGGATCGTGACACGAGATTTCTATCTAGATTCTGGATGAGTATGCAAAAGGCGATGGGGACAAAACTCTCATTCAGCACGGCCTATCATCCACAAACAGATGAATCTGAACGAACGATCCAAACCCTTGAAGATACGTTGCGAGCATGCACTCTATACTTCAAAGGGAATTGGAGTAAATATCTTCCGTTGATCGAATTCTCGTACAACAACAGCTACCACGCTACTATTGGGATGGCGCCATACGAAGCCTTATACGGGCATAAATGCCGATCCTCGGTACACTGGGACGAAATCAGCGAACGAGCACTTTTGGGCCCCGGTATGATACGAGAGGCGACGGAGGCGATGACGAAGATTCAAGAACGAATGCAAATAGCCCAAAGTCGTCAGAAAAGCTACGCTGATCAACGACGAAGGCCGTTGGAATTCGCGGAAGAAGATTGGGTATTCTTGAAGATATCCCCGATGAGAGGCGTGAAGCGATTCGGGAAGAAGGGCAAATTAAGTTCGAGATCCATTGGCCCTTTCAAAATACTCAAGAGAGTAGGGGAAGTTGTGTATCAGCTGGAGTTACCCGCCTCGTTAGCCCAAGTCCACGACGTATTTCACGTATCAACCTTACGTAAATACACTGGGACCCGAATCTTGTGTTGGGAAGCGAATCAGTTCACAGCAACTCAAGTCGGAACTGAGCCACGAAGAGGAGCCAGTTGGAATCTTAATGCACGAAGTAAAACGACTTCGGAATAAAAATATTCCATTAGTCAAAGTGCTGTGGCAAAACCAAGCGGTTGAAGAAGCCACATGGGAGCGAGAAGATGATATGAAGAGTCGTTATTCAGAATTATTTCTTTCGATGTAATTTCGGGGACGAAATTCTTGTAAGGAGGGGAGGATGTAATACCCGAATAATTTATACGGGATTATTTCAATAATATTCGGAATGTGTGGAGTCGATTATCGAACATACACCGATTGCTTTTCGAGCCGAGCCAAAATTTATAATTGGACTCGAAAAATTTTGAATGGATCGAAAATAATTATGAGTCAAATAAAGGAAAAAATGGCCCAAGTTATTAGGAGTTTGGTCCAATAACAATAATAATAATAATAATAATAATAATAATAATTTTAAATAAAATAAAATAAAATAAAATGGCAAGGTAAGACCAAGCCAACTCCATGTGAGCTTGAGGACAAAGGTAACCACTATTATTCCACCTCCTTGAGCATAGAGACAAGATCTAACCACAATGCCACCCCTTTGATTTGCATAAGGACAAGAACCATTAAGGCATCTCCATGATTCCATCTCCATACAAACGAGGACAAATTAATAAAATTAAGGAAAAAAGAGAAAGAAGAAGAAAATCACGTTGGGGAGGGGGAGAGTCATCACCTAATACACCCAAAAGCCTAATGTGCATGATGGAATAAAAACAAACCTCAACACCTAATACACCTCTCTACATACATGAAGACAAGAATAAATAAGGCCAAAGGAGAATAGAAAGGAAAGAGAGAGGCCGAGAGAGAGAAGGAAAGAAAGAGAAAGAAAGGAAAAATAGAGGAGAGGGAGAGGCCGAGAGAGAGAGAGGGAGAGAGGGAAAGGAAGAAAAAAGAGAGAAAAGAGAGGGAGAACCCACGGACGAGGAGGAGTTCGGATCGAAGTCCTAGGGCTGGGATCACATGAAACAACCCGCAACGTAGCTCTCTACGGAATTAAGGTAGGTGAAGATCAACTACATATGTAAACAAGATTAGGAGTCGAGATTTTTCTACGTGTTGCATGCCGTAAAATTTTATGTGATTGCATGATTTTATGTTATATGATATGTGATAATTTCGGCCATGCTTGCTTTTAAATTCGGCCATCTCTAATTTTGGGTGATCTAGGGAATGAAAGAAATTAGGATTGGAAAAAAGAATTAGAATTTTGAGGGCAAGATTGGTTAGATTTGGAAAGTTCGGGTAATAGTGCAAAATAGGGTTTTCTAGTGTTTTTCTTCAACTTTCGGCCATGAGGGTTAAATTGGGTGAGGGGCAAAATTTTGGGGTAGATTGAGCCAATTTAGGAAATTTAGGGGCGAGTAAAGATTTAAGAAAATTTGAGTCCTTGGATTAAATTTGGGTTTTTCTGAAGTTTGGGGACTTAATTAAAATTTTACAAAATTCGGGGGATGAGATGTAAATGCGGGCAAGGGAGATACTTTTGAAGAAACTTCAAAACTGCTGGGGCATATTGGAAAAAAAAAATGCAGTCATAAAAATAATCTTCTAAAGTTTGTGGACTAAATTAAAATTTTATAAAATTCGGGGGCTGAGATGTAAAATTCGGGCAAAGGAGATTTTCACCGAAATTTAATACTCTTGGGGCAGTTTTGAAACTCGGAAAAATATTCGGGTTTTAAAAATAACTTTCAAATTCGGGTCTCTTAAATTAGGGTTTTCTCAAACTCGGGGACCAAATTTAAATACTTTTAAAACTCCGGAGTCAAGAGAAATTTCGGTCAAGGGCTGCTTTTAAAATAAATTTTTAAGTTTGGGGTCAAATGTGAAATTTGGGAAAAATATAATAAAATTCGGGTCTTTTAAATGTGAAAAATTGGGCTTTAAAAGGTGATTTCAAATTTACGGGGCTTAAAATGAAACGATTAAAATTTGGTCTTTCAGTGTAATTTCGAGAATGAGGGTGAGAGTTCGGGCCTAGAGTCTTACGACTCGGGCCATGATAGTATTTCGCACTTAGGTTTTTCGAGTCGAGGCGAGATGGCACCTCGGGCCGATACGTGATATATGGATAATTGGAAAGTTAATTCATATGTTGCATTTTATTTGCACGACATTTGCATACATGTGGTACGAAGAGAGGGGACCATGCGGAGTCACGGTGACACTGTATAGTGCCGATGAGTTGGGTAGATTGTGACCGATTGTTGGTCATCGACTCGTATGAGTAGTGAGGTTAGGACTAAGGCACACTATATGTGATTGTGTTGTGGGGAGTGGGCCTCCCGAGCTACTGACCCTTGTGTGGTGTGGGGCCACCCGAGCTACGGACCCTTGTGATTGTGATGCGTGTTGCATTTAGTTCTAGCCTAGGGCCCTGATGTAATAGGTTGAGTCGAGATGTCAGAAAAGAGTCGAGCGTACATTTGTGAGGTGTGTCGGGATTGGGATGTGAGAGCACGTGCATTCATGCATATTTTTATCTACTGGGCAAAAGCTCTGGGTTTACGTGTGTAGGTACGAACGAGTCAGACGTTGAAATACGTCACGACTAGGCGGCTGATGGCGGCAACTCCACGGACTTTTGAGGGCGGCGCTGTACATGAGACGAGACATGTGCAGTGTTTTGATTTATGTTTCGTGTTTTTATGTTTTGGGCTTCGGCCCAACGGACAGAATTGTGTTTCGTAAAAATCGACTTTAAATGTTTATGTACTATCGTGTTTAAAAAGTATTTATTAAATGGGATTCCCGCTGCTTACGCTGCGTAAATTCGCCAAAATACGTATATTGGAAGTCGGGTCGTTACACTTAGTGTTAGATCTATCCAATTTGGCTTCTAGGTTGGTGATCCTAGTCGTCGCTTCTGTTAACCTACAATTGAGGTTAGCTTTCACATTGAGATTTCTAACTAGGCAATTGTAGTTATTTTCTAGCCTGTCTTCTAATTCTTTAACTCTTGAATCATGCTGCTCTATTTGAGGTTTAGTAGTCTCTCTAGAATGCATGCTCTTAGTAAGTTCTTCTATTTTTGAACTAGAGCTCCTAAGTTATGATTCGAGACTAGTAATTTTCTCTTGAGACTTAGCTAGTTTCTTCTCTACTTCCTTTACGTTTTTCTGCTCACCTTTCATGTTAGTGTATTATAATTGATACGATTCTAACATGGTCTATAATGTGGAAGGAAAAGCTACCTCCTCAGAAGATTCGGATGCTTGGTCGTCGTCCTTCGGGTCTGAGGTTTCGGCGTCCGAATGCTCGTCATGGCGGACCATTAGGGATAAATTCTCTTCCTCTGAGCTAGATGTGTCCTCGAGCCAGTGGTCTTGTTCTGCCATTAAGGCTACTCCAGCATCCTCCTACTTCGTGAGTTGAAGCTTCATGGAGTAGTAGTTAGCGTCTCTCTTCTTTGGAAGAGTGCATTCTCTGGCGTAATGACCAGGTTTCCTGCAGTTAAAGCATTTGGTCGGTTCTTTGGAGGCTTTGACTTCAGAAGCCCCAGGTGTATATTATTTGTTCCTTGAGCTTGAGGTCCGAAGTCGATTGGCTGATGATGAGGACTTCTTTTTGAAGTATCGTTTGCTCATCATCTTTCCGATTAACGCGAACTGTTTTCCCAGCACTTTCATGTTAGGCTCCATGTCTGAATCTGTTCCATCTTCAGACTCTGAGGGGTAGGAGGCTTAATGGTATTTTTTTCGTGGTTTTGAGCCACTCTTCTCCGAGACTAGGGCAACTGAGTCGTCGATAATTTTGCCCTTCTGCTCCTTCTGAATCTCGCTAATATCTTCCTCGTGCTGTGCGAGGTTGTCGTACATGGCATCGACATCCAGCTCCTCAAGGTCTTTATTTTGTCGTATTTGAGTGGATATCTTCTTCCATTGTGAGGGCAGAGAGGAAAGAAATCAGATGTTAGTATGTTTGTCTTCCTGATTTCAATTTTCCTCATCTCATTTAGGAGGACGAGATATCTCTGGTAAAGATCATGTAAGCACTCTTCAGGTTTAGCTCTAAAGGAGTCATAGGCCGTGAGAATATTTGTCTTTTTGGCTGCTAGGACCCCAATTATCCAACCTAGATGGAATTTAGAAGAATCGAATAGCAAATCTAAGAAAATCGAAGTTAGGGCTTGAGATTTGCTTACTTTGAAGGTTGGGAGAGAAATTGCTTTGAGAGCACACAAGGGAGGCGAATTTTTCTCTCTAAAAATTTCGATTCTAATTTTTTGATCTGAATTCCCTTATACAACGCATTCCTAATTTTCTTAGGAGTTCACTTATATATACCACCTCGTGGTATATTTACACATGTAGTCCTATACAATGACTAATTATAATTTAGTCCAAGACTACTAATTTGCATAGGAAGACTAAGACAACTCTTTTTAATTGAATACAATAAAATAGTTCCAACAATCTCCCCCTTTGTATTCAATTTCCAATATAGCGTGGGTTATCTTCGTCTTGCAAATGAAAGAGTCCTCGGAGTCCTTGAAATCTCCTCCTTAGAAAATCTTCAAGCTCACCAGGTCGTCTAGGCATCGGCTTCTTTCTTCGAAACTTCCTTTGATGTTCTTTACCTGATTGTCGTAAGATGTACGAAGTATTCTTGCCGTATTTAGAAAGTCTGCGTTCCATTTCTCCTGTTGAAAGCACACGAAACTCGAAACTCCCCCTATTTGGGTCAACCTTGTGTTGAGATTGGGGAATCCGATGTGAGGATTGGAGGGGTGAACACGGTTGGCAACTTCGATCATTGATGTTGTAATAACCGTGGAATTAATACGGGATTAGCGCATAACTATTTTGTAATGTTCGTAATTAATGAAGTTGATTTCGGACAAAACGGGTTTTGGTGAATTAAATCGAAAATAATAAATGGGCTCGAGGGTTAAATAGAATCATATGGGCCGAGAAGACTAAGAAGCCCAAGCAATAAAATAGATCAAATATTAATAAAACCCAAGGTGTTGGTAAAAGCCCAAACTTGAAATGATTAATTAATAAAGAAGATGGCCCAAAGAATTAATAAAGGACCAAATGAGTTACGATAAGCATGGGATTGCTTAAAGGAAGGGGAAAACACGTTGGCCTCATATCACCCTTTGATACCTAGCTAAAAACACACTCTTAAGCAAGTAAGAAACGTGAGAGGCATCAAGAAAGGAAAACAAAAGGAAGAAGAAGTCGAACAGTGAAGAAGAACTTTGGTCAGCTCAAACCAAATCTTCAACTTAGAAAATCATTTAAATATAGCTAAGGAGGTGAGAATCTCATCTATAAGCCTATGCGTTTAAAACTTTACTTGGTTTAGTGGACTAGTTGAAGTTTGATGTATGTTAGGTGACGGAAGCGATAAAGGACAGGGAGGGAAACGAGCTTAAGCAGAATTTTAATCAAGGAAAATTATCAAAATTAGCTTGGACGTGAGGTAGGTGGTTTTTAACCCCTACAACCCTTTTAAACCGTATTATGTTCCTCAAAGGACTTGGAATTAGGATGAAAGGTCATCCGAGTTCACAAACATTTATTTCATGTGTTCTGGATTTTTTTGATGTGCTTGATATGTTATGGCATGAATTCGAGCTCAACATATGATCTTTATAGACTGTTTAAATGTTGATGTTAGTCTGGAAGGTGTTCGTGTGAAGAAATTTTGAAAAGGTTAGGGTTTTAATAATAAGGTTGAAGAATCGAGCGATTTTGAATTCGCGCTTTAGCTATCGGTCGATTTTAGGTTTCGATCGATTTTAAATTTCGCGGGCCGTATTATATTTCGCGTATTGAGTGAATTAGGATTTTTAAAAAAGAACAGTGAAATCGTCGAATTGGATTTCAGGTCGCGAAAGTGTTTCGCGGGCCCAAGTATTTTGCGATGTGTATGTGTGAAATAGATTTCGCGGGCCAGGGTTCGGGTTTCGCGGGCTGAAGCGATTCGCGGATTGTGAGAGACGTTGCGGGCCAATTTGAGTTTCGCGGGCCAATTCGATTTCGCGGGGTGATTCCTGTGAGAGAAATCGGGCGACTCTCGCGGGCTTGAAATCGGGCTTCGCGTGCTTAATCGTGTGATTCGTGAAATCGGCGAAAGTCTTTGCGAATCGGGCGTTGACTCGACTTTCGCGGGTTGACCAACGTTTTAAACATCGAATCAGGCGATTCGCGGAATCGAGGGTTGATTCGACTTTCGCGGGTTGACCAAGCCTTTTAAGTGGGTTTCGGGCGATACGATTTGGGCTTTGACCAGAGTTGACCACGGATTTAATTTTGGGCTTATGCCTATTTCAGGCCCAATTTATTTAAATAAAATTATTTTCAGCACAAATCATTTTTAAAAATCAAATATTTTCGTACTATAACTCATATCTTCGGGTCAACCCATATTTTAAATTTTAAATATTATTTTTGTATTTTAAAACATTTGGCCTAGGTTGATAATTATGCGAGTTAGGTAGTTTGGGTGTGTGTGTTACATGTGCTTGAGTTTTGTGTGCATTACACGACATGCACGGGTGAGGGTGATGATGTACCGTATCTGTACGGTGACACCTTACGGTGTCGGTTGAGTGGGGTAGAGTGAACGTCAATGGTCGTCAGGGTTAGACTCGCGTAGCACCTGGTGGGAGAGGGGGTTTGCGACACCCATCTACTCGGGATTGAGCCACCCGAGGTGTATACCACCAGATATTATTTGGCTCCGGGACGGCTGACAGATGTGAGATTGTGTGCGGAAGGAGCGACCCGGCATGGCCGGCGTGGGCTACCGCATGGTTTATGACTTACTTTGCCATTGCGCGCGTGGGTGCTGAGTCTAGCCGATGGCCCTGTTATGTATTGAGAGGTACGTAGGTTGAACGTGCATTTTCATGTTGTGAGGACATGGGGTTTGGGTTGAGTACACGCACGCATACATTGCATGTTTTTACTGCCACCTACTGGGCAATTTTGCTTAGGGTTATATTCTTCAGGTGGGACTGAGCCCGACACCGATGGGCGTCAGGGTTGAGTTTAGGCTGGCTGGCGGCGGTGACTCCACAGGCTTTTGAGGGCGGCGCAGTACATGGGACACGACCTGTGGAGAGGCGTAGGATAGTCGGGTTTCGATGTTTGGGGCTTCGGTCCGATGTATTATAGTGACGCATTCTGGAAACCCCGCGTTAAAATATATATGTATATTATTATACTTAAAAAGTTTTTTTTTATATAAATCGGGTCCTCCATGACTTTCGTTGCGGAAATCCGCCAACTAATTTAATTAGGAAGTAGGGTCGCCACAGATGCAGTGGACACAGTTGGCAACTTAGGTCCTTGATATTGTGGACACGGTTGGCAACTTCAGTCCTTGATGATGCTTGAATCATGTGTCGTTCTGTCCTCGGTCCTTGCTTCTTCTTCCGTAAGCAAGGGGCATGAGAAAGTCGAGGAGAGGGCTCGGGGTTTAGCCATCTTCTCCATTTCGCCAGATTCGTCTGCTCCGAATGGAAGTTATCTGGTTCGGCCTCGAAGAAGCGTCTCTAGTTCCGGAAGAAGGTAGGTCGTCTCTTTCCTTGATTGTTGTAAGTTGTACCGAGCCCCCTTTGAATGTGGCGTTGGGAGAGAGCCCGGTTTCAAAGTGATACGCGCGGCGGAATTTGGTGGATTGACCGACTTGTTTTTCATTTGCTAAATCTTCAAGGGTAAGCTTCTGAGAAGTGGTTGGAGGATCTTCTTGAAATGCATCCACTTCATATACCTGAAAATCATTAAAAGACTACCTAGAGGATTTAGTCGTTTATGCTTTTTGATACTAAATGAGAGTAGTGAGTCAAGAGTAACCGTTAAAGTTAAATGTAGACATGAATTACAAAAAACAAATTACTCCCCCGTAAAAGCATATTACTCCTCCTCAGATAATGCTCAGCGGAAATTTACTTGAGTAATTTTAAAATAATAGAGTATTTTTTCATTCTCCCCCTTAATTCATGTTTTCACACCTAAGAATCTTGCCTCCCCCTCAAAAAGTGCGCATAGTTTAACAATTTCAAAAAGATATACATATTCACCAATATATGCATGTGAAAATGTAACACATATGACAGAATGAGGAGACACGCATATAATACTTTCAGCATGTATGCATGAACTCCTAAGCATGCATATGAAAATTTGCGTACCGTTTAAGCAAGAAATATTTCGCTTTTAAACAAGTCTGTGCCAATGCATATGCAAATGCACTTGAAATTGTGCGAAATCTTCATGCATAAGAAAAATGCAAAGCGAAAAATAAAATGCAAAAATACAAGAAAAAATGCATGGAAAATATAAAAACTATCCAAAGAAAAATGAAAGTAAGGAAAAATTTGAAACAAGACTATACGATTTTTATATTTATTATTATTATATATATATTTTTTTAGTATTTTTCCTTCTTATTTGTTTTATTTTGGGGTCAGCTTACGTCACTTTGATCATGTCCACGCAAATATTTCACATGACACATAGATACTAATTTGCCGTCAAGTCATGTCGTCAAACTAAAGTTCTAAGTTCATAGAGTGATCCATTTGTACAACTCTCACTGGGTTAGCTCTAGCACCCAATTATTTTTTTCATGGGATTTATATACTAGATATATCACTCATGTCAACACAAGCAAAATTATATCAATTAACCTGCTATCAAGGCGCTTTTAATCATTTCACCGAGTGAGAGACCGTTGATTCAAAATCAAAAGGACTTAGGGATTTAGTATTTTGGTTCTGACTTAGAAGGGAAGGGAAATATTTAGAAATCGTGGACTAAAGATCTTCTTCCTTTTCTTCGTCGTCCTCTTCACCGGTATTTTCTTTTCCGTCCTTAAACTTTTCCATATTATTCTGCACTTGCTCAAGCTGAAGCTCCGCTTCTCTACGAGGCTGAGAGATTATCTAAGGTGGAGTTCTTCTTGTTGGTTCTCGGGTTGATACCGTGCTTCTCTTCTTTTAATCCCTAGAAAGGTTTCAAAGATTATCGATTTGGAGCATTTCACAGTTATGGAATTCGAACCCAAGGCCATGCTCCTCTTCACGTTGTCTCGATATACGACCAGATTATCGTCGGAGAAGTTCACTTCGTGGTGCTCCTCTTCCAGCCATTCTGACGAGTACACGAGATTATCGAAGGAGAAGTTCATAGCAAGATCCATGCCCTCTTCTTATGATTTCTAGAAGATTTCAATAATTGGGAAGGCAGGTTCTTTTGGACTATTTAATTGTGCGTTGAGCATTCCTCGTGTGCGTTTTCCACCTCCTTTTGTCATCATTTTCTTCTTTTTCTTTCGTCGCCTTTTGCTCCCCCTCATTTTCTCGTTTATGCAACCCTCCGAAATTTATGAGTTACAGTTGAAGGCTTGATAGGGATACAAATGAAGAAACGGATATCGGAGAAGGCTCAAAGGGATGACTAGAGGAATAATTTCAAGGATGATATTTTGATTTGGCCAAGTGAGGATTTTTCCTAAGTGCCCTAATCATTTTCCCAACAATGTAACGCAAGGCGAGTATGAGGCCAAGAAATACAAGTTTAAGCATATGATGTGTGACTCGCTCAAGGATAAATTCCCAAAAAATAATAAGGCTCAAAATCTCACATATATGATGTGGCTTTGTGTCTAGTGGAACAAACGAGTGACTTTTGGACAAAAGAATGCGACTAGACAAACAATATTAAGCAAATAACCAGTCAAGGAAAGATTTTTGTGAACAAATCAAAGTCGATCGAGTAATCGTCACTCCCCATTTTTTTCGTTGTTTTTGTTTTATTTTGTTTGTCAAAACATTGCAAAAAAAAACTATGTGTGTGTGTGTTTTTTTTTTATTAAAAACATGAACATGATATGAAAACAGAGGGAAAAAAACCAAGTAAACATGCATGATTATTTTTTTACTATTTATTATATTTTTTATTGGAACTAAATGCGGGAAAATGCATGATAGAATTTTTCAAAAAAAATTTGGCATTTAACATTTCAGCTCAAATGCATAATGTACCAAATTGTAATCCCTAGAGAATTAATAGTGACTCATCCTAAATTTTAGCATCTAAAAGAAATGTGTGAGGAATTTCGTCACCGAGTTTGTCGCTTAGGTAGGGAATTGTTGTAGTTGCTCTGCCGCTCGCCCTTGTATGTGGAGCAACTATCATCGGAGTACCATACATGAGGGAAATCTGCATACCCATTGTCGTATGGGTCCTCCCTTATCAGCAGAAAACGAGTTAGTCGTAAGTCGTGTAAAATTAGATTGTGAGCCTAAGTTGGTCGAAGATGTAGTCTTAGGAGTCCATATTTGACTAGGACTTTGCGACTTGATATCCGACTTAGGATCCATTTTTGCTTGATTTACACGGATAAGTAATTCTAGCATGTGAATATGTGCTCCTAGAATGTGTACTTGTAAAGGTCTTCTCAGTACCTAGTCGTAATAAATGCTTTTCGGAACGAATATTGACTGGATAATTCATGTAAGAATACGAGCAAATAGAGTGATAAGCATGTCGTAATTCCTACGTGGAGAATGCACATTTTTCACATGAGAATAAGAATTCCGAAAATTATGTTCAAGTTTAGGCTTTTTAAGTGAAAAGTTAGTAGGTTCATTTGAAACACACGATGAAGTTTGTGCGCTAGAACTTGAATTATTTTTGTGAAAAAATTTCTTGGTGGAGGAAGAGCCACTTTCAAAGTTTGTACTTCTAAAATTGATAGGCTTTAACGAACATGTAGAAGTAACGGCTTTGGAAATTGGAGTATTTGATCTATTGGGGCTCAAAGCCTCTTTCTCTTTCTTAACTTGCTTAAAAATTAACTTTTCTTGTGAGGAAGCTTTGAGATTAGATATTTCCAGTAAAAGCGCATTCTTTTCCGCTTCAAAATTCTTTCTTTCCGTTTCTAATGTAGAATTTAAATCCTCTATTTTCTTAAAAATAGGAGGTATATCCACGGAAGAAGAATTTTCAGAATGACGAGATTGGGCTTCCTTCGTCTTAGAAATCGCAAGAAGATTTTCTAATTGATTAATCTTAGAATAGAGCTTCCCACATTCTTCTCTTAAGAAAGCATAGTTATTTTGAGCAGTGCTCTTCTCGGCTTGACAGGCGTCTAGACTCTTTCTTAATTCACTAATCTTGTAATTGGATTTATCTATTTCGGCTTCAAGACTAGTAACCTTTTCGCTCTCAACTTCTAGTCTACACTTAATGAGACTTTTCTCCTCTAAATTCCTAAGTAGACACGTATGGTTGTTGTCTAGCCTGTCCTCTAAATCCTTAACTACCGAGGTATGCTTCTCTAACGAAATATGCTTAGCCTCGCTAAGATTTGAGCTCTTAATTAGTTCATCTATTTTCGCACTAGAGCTTCTAAGTTCTAATTCGAGACTAGCTATTTTCTCCTCAGACTTAGATAATTTTTCATCTGACTCTTTTGTACCTTTCTGCTCATTTTTCATTTTAGCATACCTAATTTGTAAGGATTCTAACATGTTAAACAATGTAGAGTTAGGAATAGCTACCTCTAGAGAAGACGTGGCTGCCTCTTCATCGCTCGTTTTCTTCGACAAGTTCACTTCAGAGGTATCCTCAACTCGAGTCATGAGAGCTAGATGGTATGATTTATCTTCCGAATTGAATGAGGACTTAGTCTTTGACACCTGTTTTCTTAGCATTTTTGTAATTAACTTTAATTGTTGTTCGAAGTCTTTTAAATCTTGATCCATTTTAATTTTCTTTTAATTTTTGTTGGTTGGATATTTTGATCGTTCACGTGTTTTGTGATTTGAATTTTTTTTATCTAATACTGATTAAAATATATGGCTTTTTTTTTCAGTTTCGAAAAGATTTTGGTGTATAAAGTTTGATTTAAGAATTGAATTTGCCAAAAGCATTTTCTATAATGTGCCAATTGAATCGAAAAATTTTTATTAAAAGCTTTTTTCTTTGAGTGAATGTGTAGAACACTATTTTCGATTGTTAAATTTTTCGATGAAGTACTGTTTTTAGAAAATAGTTTTGAATAAAAGTTTGCGACGTAAAAGTTTTGCGATTTGATGAAACGTCGTCGTTTTGAGACTTTTAATATCCCTTAGAATCAAATTTTTCGTTCGCAAAAGGTTTGCGGGCGAAAAACAAGTTTTGCGACGACTACCTGTACAGACAACTAAATAAAAATTTCCGAACGTAATATCACATTAATGAGTGAGAAATCAATAAAATAGGAATCTTTTGGGTTAAATTGAAAAATTACGACTAGATCAGAACTTTCCAGGACTAAATCGAAAACTATTAGGGACCAAAATATAATTGCAGGGACTAAAATAATATTGTTGGGTTCAAAATGTAAATAGTCCTTCAAATCACGTGTATGTATATGTGTATCTATAAGCTACGCGAAGAAGATGAAGCTTCAAGTTTTTCGATCGAAAAAATTTCAGACGATTTTTCGATCGAAAACCATTCTCGAACGGATTTTTGCGATTGTAAACGAGATTCTCGATCGTGAAAGTTTCCAATCGAAAAGGTTTATCGCGTTGACCTAATTTCTCGATGTTAGAACAGAAATTTTTTTTTCACGATGAATGACGAACAGAGGCATGAAAGCCGCAAGCAAAAAAAAAACAACGAAATGAAAACACAAAATTGTTTGAATCTAGCCTGGGTTATGGATCGACAAGTATACAATTTCAGTTTTAAAACTCAATCGAACCAGAAACTACCAAAATATGTTGAATTGAAACTACCAAAATATGTTGAATTTCTGAAGAAATTGAAGAACAGTGCAAACAACAAAATTCACCCGATCTTAAAAAATTTGCAAAAAAGTTGGTTCTATGGATCGGAAATAAGCTCGTATCAGGGAGAAACACACTGATACTGACGAACATCAGCTCGAAATCAGCTCGAAATTTGGAAAACAGTTTGACGAACATATTGACTTAAATCTTCAAAATTCAAAATCATGTTTCGATCATCAAAACTCATCTCAGACATGTATAAACGACTCGGTCGAAGCCTAAAAACAGCAGATTATATCAGATTTTTGAAAAATCAAAATCAGTCCAAATTAATTCAAATCCACGTTTGGCTCTGATACCAGTTGTTAGGACCCCAATTATCCAACCTAGACCAAATTTAGAAGAATAGAATAGCAAATCTAAGAAAATCGAAGTTAGGGCTTGAGATTTGCTTACTTTCAAGGTTGGGAGAGAAATTGCTTTGAGAGCACACAAGGGAGGCGAATTTTTCACTCTAAAAATTTCGATTCTAATTTTCTGATCTGAATTCCCTTATACAACGCACTCATAATTTTCTTAGGAGTTCACTTATATATACCACCTCGTGGTATATTTACACATGTAGTCCTATACAATGACTAATTACAATTTAGCCCAAGACTACTAATTTGCATAGCAAGACTAAGTCAACTCTTTTTAATTGAATACAATAAAATAGTTCCAACATTGGCCTTGATGCCGACTTCTGTTCATTGCATCATCTTATGCAGCTAATCCCACATTCCCTTAGCTGTTGGGATGCTGTCTATCTGTCGATAGATGTCGTTTGGGATGCCCTGAATTAAGGTGTTCTTGGCTATAAGATCTGCATTTGCTCTCACTCTTTCCTCTGCAGTGTACTCTCTAGGCTCTTTAAGTCGTCTAGAGGCAGGGATCGGAGGATTAGCGGTGTTGTCACCAGGCACATTTCCCCAGAACTGAGCTGGGCCTTGCTCAAGTGAACTGAGAAGGTCATCTGCTTGATCTTTTAGCTCGATATAATTTAGAAATCGGCTTCTCCACATGTATTCGCCTCTCTTTAGTATCGGGGGACGGTTGTCATTTCCAAGTGAGTAGGCATCAATTTTTGTTTGATGAGTTGATGAAGGATCTTCGTTGGTTGTTTGGATAGTATTCTGATGTTATGTGCTTCACAAGTAGCAAATTAGTCAGTAGCATTTGATTCTAAAGCAGTCGAGAATTATTTTGGATTCAATCTTTAAAGTTTGATCGAAAATAATTGTGTCGAAATAAAATGTATTGATTACTGTTCTCGTACGAGAATTTTATGTCTGCGAAAAATTTTACGAGCGAAACATATGTTAGAAATCTTTCGGTCGAGAAAAATCTCTTAATCGTGAATTTATTTCGATCGCAAAGAAACAGTACGTTTAGTAAGTTTCTCGCTAAGTCAAAATAATTTCGTTGACTGAAAAAGTTTCTCGAACGCAAATGATTTTCGCTTAGTCAAACTCACAATGTCTGATCGAAAAAGTTTTTCGACATAAAGTTTTACGCGCGCAAAGGTCAAAATTGGTCTTCGTCGAAAATATTTTCGCTTAGTAATGCTCGAGAATTTTTTCTACTAAAGTCGTTCTTGATAAAGACGACTTTAAGTCTGACTTTGTATTCTGATCGAGAAAAATTTTCGCGCCGAGTTTTCAATCGAGAAATTAATCTGATCGAAGAACCTAGCGAGAAAAATTGAAATTATCACCAAAAATCACAGAATACAATTAACATTGATTCAAGCAAAACGATGAATTAGACTCTGGTGTTCTGATCTTGCTTCCAGTCCATGCACCCGCCGGTTTCATTCAGCACATACTTGGTATACCAAAGCAGTGTAGACTGCAATTTTGATCTTACACTGCATGCTTAGTGAGGCCCCCATCTTTTCCAGCCATGAACATAGGTCCCCATATGATATAATGTGCTCTGTATATTGCAGCCAGTTCTTCACCTTCAGAGCTATTTGCTGGCCAAAGCTACATTCCAGAAACAGGTGCTCCATATTCTCTTCACATATTCCACAGAGTTTACATGTATGATCTTGGATCTGTATGCCCCAATTCTTTAGTCTTTCCATCGTGAGTAGGCGCCTATGTAGCAGCAGCCACATCATGAATGTCTAGGAATGTTGTATCTGTTCCATGTAGCTCTGTAATATGGGAAGATTGGAGCTATACCTTTCAGCCATTCATACCCCGAGGCAGCAGAATACCTACCATCAACAGCCAGCTTCCACTTCCTTCCATCATATCCCTCTCTAAATTTGTCCTTCAGGCGATGCAATTTCTTCCAATACCAGCAAGAATCTGTAGCAAGCATGAATTCCCAAAAACCAGCTCCTTTTATGTAGAATTGACCCATTTGATCCAAAGTGAATCCCCATCCAGTGTTATATCCCAAATTTTGCTTCCCTATTAAAGGTTTATTCCATGTCTCACAGTCCCTCAAGTGAAGCCCTCCATATTTTTTGGGTCTACACACCTGCTTCTAGCGAAGTAGTGGCAAACAGTTCCCATTTCCTGGCCTACCCCACAGAAAGTCACTGCACATTTTATCCACCTCTTTTACAGCTGCTGGCAACATGAAGATTGTATCCCAGTATCCATGCGTGGCCAAAAGTATTGAGTTTATCAAACATAACCTCCTTGCGTACGATAGGTGTCTGATAGCCCAACACTTTATCTTCGCTGTTATCTTATCAATCAGCACTTGGCAGTCATTTCTGCTCCATTTGGTGGGGGATATAGGTACCCTTAAGTATCTCATTGGGTATTGCCCAAACTTAAATCCCGTGCTTTTTTATTTCCTCCTTTACCTGGTTTGAGACTCCTGCTATAAACATGCTGGACTTATGAGAATTAGCTTCCAGGCTAGTAGTACATCTGAACAGATCGAGCACCTCTGTTATCACCTTCACAGCTCCAGTTTGACCTTTGCAAAAAATCATCAGGTCATCTACAAAACAAAGATTTACCAGTTTGACAGATTTACAGCTTGTCAGGTATTCCATGGTTATGACAAACAGTAAAGGAGAGATCGGGTCACCCTGTTTCAGCCCTCTGCCACTCTTGATATACCCATCTAGTGACCCATTAACTGAGATAGAAAATGCGACAGTAGTTATGCATTCCATAAGCCAGTTTATGAAGTTCCTAGGGAATTTTAGCAGCCCCAACCATTCCTTTAGAAAGCCCCAATCCACAGTATCATAGGCCTTCTTAATATCTACCTTCATTAGAGCCCGAGCAGAGGCATTTCTCCTATTGTATAGGCGGATCATATCCTGACATAAGAGAATGTTATGCACTATGGACCTACCTTCCACGAAGGCACTCTGATTTGCATGAACCAGTTTAGGCAGCAGAGGCTTCAATCTACTACATAACAGTTTGGAAATGCATTTATATAGGGTATTGCAGCATGAGATTGGTCTATAGTCCTGAGCTGCTACTGGGGAAGGGACCTTTGGAATTAAGCATAAAGCAGTGCCATTCAGCCGAGGTATCATCTTCCCAGTCTCAAAAAAATCCAGTATGGCTTCAGTGATCTGCTCCCCACCACAGCCCATGCCTGCTGAAAAAATACACTGCCAATCCATCCGGACCGGGGGATATATCCACATGAATGCTCTTCATAGCCTCATGTACCTCCTTTCTATCAAAAGGCTTAGTAAGGCCAATCTGATCTTCCACAGATCCCTTCAGCTACCACCAGTGGGTCTGGCTGAAACTTCACACACTTGTCTTGGGCCAACAGCTTCTGATAATAGTCAGCAAAATGCTTATGAACCTCACTACTATCAGATAAAACAGTACTTATACTGTTTGAATGGAAACTACTCTGTTACTGTAATGCCTCCTTTTAATCACAGCATGGAAATAGGCTGTGTTTTGGTCTCCCTGTGCCAAGCCATTGGGTTTTAGCTTTCTGTCTCAGAAAACAGTCATTGGCCTTGCTAAGAAATCCAAACTCCTGTCTAATCTGTTTTTCTTTTTCCAATAGGTCAGTGTTCATAGGGTCCCCATGTAGGGCTGTTTGACATTCAGCCAGCAATTGTCTAGTAGCCTCTGCCTTAGTGGTAATGCCTGCAAATAAAGACTTGTTCAGAGCCCTTAGTGGAGCTCTGAGAAGGGCCAAATTCCTGCAGACACCTTTCATAGTTTTCCCCTTTTCTCATCCTAATGGCTCTCGACCGTGCTCAAGGGCCAAATTCTTGCAGTAAGTCTTTGACGTTGTCAGAGACAATTTCTAACAATTTTCTGTCACGACTGGAGATGTTTCTGACATACGAGGTATCAAATCACAAAAAGACAGCTCCTCTAACTTGACGTTGCCTTTTAGAAGATGTTTGATGTCACATGTAATTTTGGATCCTGCAACCGTATCTGAGAAGGTACGTTTAAAACAGCAAAACAGATACGCTTACAAAGTTAACAAAGGTACGGTATTCCTTAATGTATAATTCGACATACTAAGGTTAGTATTTTTCGAGGCCGTACGAATTATTTTTTCATTCGGAACAACCCTAAAACACTTATATAGAGTATATGTTAACTTTTATATCAAACTAGGTGCATTAAGCCTTATGCGCATGAATTAAATCTTCAAACTCCTAGATTCGTTAGAATATAAGGATAGAAGCAAGAGCATCTTATTGTTAGGCATGGTCAAAATCACGCAGTCCTATGCGATTTGCCTGTGAATCTATATATGTTCGATGGTGTAAAGCTACGTTACACTTGCAGATTAGGGTACTATATATGTATACATAATGTCACGATAAACTTGCAGATTATCGTACTCTAAAGATAAAAGATAAGGTACGTTAATATAAAAGATTAGACACTTCGTATATTCTGGGTATGGTACGTTATATATATACATAATGGTACGGTATACTTGCAGAATGGTATTATATATTTAAACATAAGGTACATTAATATAAAAGATGAGGTACTTCATATATTCTGAGTATGTTACTATATATGTATACACGATGGTACGGTATGCTTGCAGATTATAGTACTATATATGTAAAAGATAAGGTACGTTAATATAAATGATAAGGTACTTCACATATTCTTGGTATAGTACGTTACATATATATATAATGGTACTATATACTTGCTGATTATGGTACTATATATGTATACATAAAGGTATGTTAATATAAAAAAATAGTTTACTTCATAAAACACGGGCAAAGTCTATAGAACTACACAACTAACATAAAAGACAAAGTCTCCCAAACACAGTCTCACAACCATGTAAATTAACTTAACGAAATAGATTTATACAACTGTGTCGTCACGTAAAATGCGGGCAACCATTTGTATTTTCCCTCCCAACCTAAAGAACTCATTTGTATTTTCCCTCCCAACCTCTCTTACAAACCGCTTCAACAATTCTAAGATGTTTTACGGGTTACGTTGCCATTCTTTCCACCGAAAAGGCGATCAACGGTTTTCGATAATCTTCGGGTGATCGACATTTTTTAGTCCCAATGTTTGGGACATGGGCGTTTCTAGTCCCCCATGTTCCGAGGTGACACTTTTAGTCACCAATGTTACCGATTTTGGACGGTTTTGGTCCCTCGACTAATGCGATCGCTAATTTAGACAAAATTTAACACGTGAGAGCACATGTTCTCCTTTAACTCGACGTAAAACCTCATATCTTCTACTTCGACTTAAACGCACATGAACATCAATATACATCACATTTAGGAAAGGATCGGCAACCTTTTAAATGAGTTAAATGTGATACGTAATGATGCTCACGTGCGTTAAGTCGAAGAAGAATTTGCGTTATGATGTTTTACGCCGGATAAAAGGAGATCATAGGCTCTCACGTGTTAAATTGGTAACATTGGGGACTAAAAGTGTCACCCCATAACATGGGGGAGCAGAAACGCCCATGCCCCAAACATCGAGGACTAAAAATGTCGTTCGCCCATATTCTTCGAATTGAGATCCACGGCTGATGTTAGGTCCCCATATATCCAACCTAGATCGAATCTATGAAGAATAGATTGTAAATCTAACGAATTAGAAAGCTAAAGATCGAGATTTACCAATTAAGCTTTGGAGAGAAATAACTTGGAGCTCAAGCAAGGGTTTGGCGCTAATTTCTCTCTAAAAATTCTAATTCTCGTATTTTGATTCTGATTCCTTGCTACAACACATTCCTAATTTTCTTAGGAGTTCACTTATATATACCACCTCGTGGTATATTTACACAAGTAGTCCTATACAGTGACTAATTACAATTTAGCCCAAGACTACTAATTTGCATAGCAAGACACGATAACTATATTAATTGAATACAATAAAATAGTTCCAACAATCTCCCCGTTTGTATTCAATTTACAATATAGCGCGGGTTATCGTTGTCTTGCAAATGGAAAGAGTCCTCGAGTCCTCGAAATCTGCTCTTTAGAATGTCTTCAAGCTTACCTGGTCTTCTAGGTATCGTTTTTTTCTTCAAATCTTCTTTTGAAGTTCTTCTCCTAAATGCCGTAAGATGCACGAAGTTCCTGCTGAATTTTGGAAAGTCCGCGTTCCATTTCTCCCGTTGAAAGCGCACGGATCTCGAAACTCCCCCTATTTGGGTCAACCTTGTGTTGAGATCGGGGAATCCGATGTGAGGTTTGGAGAGGTGAACACGGTTGGCAACTTCGATCATTGATGCAGTGGACACAGTTGGCAACTTCGGTCCTTGAGCAGTGGACACAGTTGGCAACTTCAGTCCTTGATGATGCTTGAATCATGTGTCGTTCTATCCTTGGTCCTTGTTTCTTCTTCCGGAAGCAAGGGCTTGAGAAAGTCGATGGGAGGGTTCGGGGTTTAGCCATCTTCTCCGTTTCGCCAGATTCGTCTTTTTCGAATGGAAGTTGTCTGGTTCGGCCTCGAAGAAGCGTCTCTAGTTCCAGAAGAAGGTAGGTCGTCTCTATTTTTGATGTTTTTTGGTTGTACCGATTTCAGAGTGGTACGCGCGGCGGCATTTGGTGGGTGAACCGACCGATTGTGTATACATAACCCCTTCTCCCCCTCATGGCGAATCGTGTTAACGATTTCGGCATGTTAATTTGGAGGTAGAAAAAGACATACAAAAAGGTCGGTGTGGGTAATAACCGGACGGAGCCACAAAGGCAATCCGTCGAAATGAGTACCAGGGCCACATAGGCGTCCCGTTGACATCAACTAGGAGCAAAGCTCGTAGAAGATGGCCGAAACCGTTGTTGCTTTGATGTTGCAATGGCCGGACTTCCTTGCGATCCTCGAAACATGTCTTTTAAGAGGAATATGTCTACGGAAGTTCTAACGTAATCAGAAAGATTAGGTGTATTAAAAAGTGTATGTGTTCTAAAACTTTGAAAATTTTGGGAAGTGAGGACACACTAGACGCGAGTGATCAATAAAAGCGTGGTATGGGGTGAAATACCACTTCCAATATCTCCCGTTTCCGAGTGAAACAGTGATAGCATACGTGGTTCCCCATGATTTATGAAGCACCTATCTTTTAAGCTATAGACGAATGGGTAAGGCTCGGTTGTGCATGCGCCATTGGACCTAATGCGACGACTTCTACCCGGGATCTAATTAAAATTAGCACTTGTACCTATGGGGGTTGGGTCCGAAAAATTATGTGAGATAAGGGAGTTATGTTTCTTCAAAGACTTCCCAGACATCATCAAAATAATCTTGCTTAGTGTGTTCGGATGATGAGAAAGCGGTGGAATATTGAATTGTCTCAAGTGCTCGAAAGCGTGTCGAGGTTAGGATCAAGTCGGATTAGACTTAACCATAGGAACATGAAATCCGTGCCTCCGAGATACATGAGAAGTGTTGCTCAAGTTGAATTAGCAAGCCGGAGCCGGTCGACGAAAATCCGGAGCATTTGATCTTCATTTTGATCGTCACCGTCGCCTTTGGAAATTTTGTCCGTTTGAAAGCTCGAGATTCATCGTGTAAGTCCATCGTCAAATGTGAGAAAATAAACTCGGGAAGCATATCGAAAAAGAGATCATCCCCCCCCCCCCTTTTGTTTTTCATTCATCTCTTCTCTCCTTTTGTTTTTGTTTTTTTTTTGCTTTTTTTGTTTTGTTTTTTTTTTTTTTTGGGATTATCATCAACAAATAGTAAAAATCAAAGATTGGTCTCACAAAAATGAACTTTGTAACTACACAATCTAGAGAAAACAACAACATGAAAGCATATAAGTAAATCGAGGCATTTTTTTTCTTTTTTTCACCTCATTTTTTTCTTTTTTTTGTTTATATATATTATATATATATATATATATACGTGTATATTATTAGTATAGTAGTATTATATTTATATCTCCCAAAATATGCTTCGAAAATAAATTTTCTCCCCATAGAAATTTGCGTAGTTAGCGTGACGAATATTATGAATCTCGTTCCCTTAAATCGCTCGTTATAAGTTTTTTCCCCTTCAAGATAAACTTTGTGCTTCCATAAAAAATATAAAGGTTGCTCCTCATTAAAATAACGAGTAGCTCCCCTCAATTAAAGTTCATTTCAAGGTATTAATCGAAAAATGATATTTATCGTTTCCGTTCGTAATATGCATTTGAAAATTTTCAAACCATTTAAAGCGATGAAATGCATATCGAAGATGTATCATTTGAGAAGTTTTGAAAAGAAAATAGGTATATTTTTTTTCGATGAAGCTCATATGCGTATGTAAATGTGAAATATACCTCGTTGAAGCTTAGTTGTAGTAGCTCACGCCTAATCCCTTTACCATATATGTGGAGCTACTACGTCGAATTCCATACATGATGGAAAATCTACAAGATTAGCGGGACTTTCGTACCCATTGTAATGTGGGTCCTCCCTTATTAGTAGATAACGATTTAAGCATAAAAGGTGTCAAAATTTAAATGTTGTCCTAAATCATCCATTAATGAACTTTTCGATACCCAAATTTGTTTGGGAGTACCTAAATTTCGTGAAAAAATAGGAACCCATGTGAAAGCGATTTGACACGGATAAGAAGTTTCACCTCGAATGAAAATGTGTTTGGGAGAAGGTTTAAAAATTTTCTCCGAGGCTAAGCGGATAAGATGTTTCTTTGAATGAACCTTAACCGGATATTGCATGTAGGCATACGAGCATATAGAATTATAAGCATCGATAGCACATATGTCGTATTTCCTACCGTTAGAATTCACACCTTTCACATTAGAATGAGACTAGGAATTTCGAAAATTATTTTCAAGTCTAGTCTTTTTAGTAGAAAAATTTGAAGAATCATTTGAAACACACGATGAAGTTTGTGCACTAGAACTTGAAATATTTTCGTGGAGATTTTCTTTTTGGAGGGAGAGCCACTTTCAAAGTTTGTAATTCTAAAATTGATAGGCTTTAACGAACATGTATAAGTAACGGCTTTAAAAATTGGATTATTTGATCTATTGGCGCTCAAATGCTCTTTTTCTTTCTTAACCTGCTTAAAGATGACCTTTTATTGCGAGGAAGCTTTGAGATTAGATATTTCTAATAAAAGCGCAATCCTTTCTCCTTCAAAATTCTTTCTGTTTCTAATATAGAATTTAAATCCTCTATTTTCTTAAGAACACGAGGTATATCGACGGAAGAAGAATTTTAAGAATGATGAGAAGATTTTGCTTCCTCTGTCTTAGAAGTCGCAAGAAGATTTTCTAAATTTTTAATCTTAGAATAGAGCTTCTTACATTCTTCACCTAAGAAAGCATGGTTAGATTGAGCAGTGCTCTTCTCGGCTTGACAGGCGTCTAGACTCTTTCCTAATTCACTAATCTTAGAATTAGATTTATCTATTTCGGCTTCTAGACTAGTGACCGTTTTGCTCTCAACTTCTAGTCTACACTTAAGGAGACCATTCTCCTCTAAATTGCTAAGTAGACACTTATGGTTGTTGTCTAGCAAGTTCCTTCACTATAGAACTAGGTTTCTCTAGTTGAATATGCTTAGTCTCACTAAAATTCAAGCTCTTAATTCATCTATTTTCGCACTAGAGCTCCTAAGTTTATAATCGACACTAGGTATTTCCTCCTTAGACTTAGTTAATTTGTCCTCTAGCTCACTTATACTTTTCCGCTCATTTTTCATGTTAGCATACCTAGTTTCTAAGGATTCTAACATGTTAAACAATGTAGAGTTAGGAATCACTGTCTCCTTAGAAGATGTGTTAGTTTCATCTTCGTTGTATGCCATCAAAGCCAAGTGCGTCGTTTGTTCGGAGTTTGTAGTCTCTTGCTTCTTTGAGCGTGACTTGGTCTTTGTGGGCTTCTTCATTATCTCATTCCCAATTAATCGTAGTTGACGTCCAAACTCCTTCAGTTGTTCATCAATGTCGGAGCTAAAGTCGTCGGAGTTAGTTTCATCAGATCGAGTAATTTAGTAGGTGTCCATTTTGGTTTTTAAAATTTGTATTTATTTGTTTTAAAAATTTTGTTGGATATTTTGATCGTGACGTGTTTTATGGATTTGATTTTTTTTAATGGTTGAAATATTTGGCTTTTAAAATTTCAGTTTCGAAAAGTTTTTGGTTTATAAAGTTTGAGTTAAAAATTTAATTGTATATACCGAAAGCTTTTTCTATAACGTACCAAGTAAGTTCTAAAAATATTTTTTGTGATACTGTTTTTGAATGAATGTTTAATATTTGTCTGAGTGTTTGATGTTATGTATTGACAAGTTTTTGCGATGAAAGAATGATCGAAAAAAAAATTTCACTATCGAAAAAATTTCGAGCGTAACAATTTTAGAATGACAATATAAAACACTTTGAGTAAGAGAAAGTTTTACGAGTAAAATAGTTTTTCGATCGGAAAGAGAGTTTTTCGATGACTTGAGAAAAAGATTTAGAATGATGAGCGAGAAAAATTTTCGAATACTTCTCAAGCGTTTGTTCAAATTTTAAATTGACAGTGCAATGATGATGGAATGATGAGCTCTATTTGTAGTAGATTTGTAATATTGCATAAGAGAAACTTTCGATCATATCTAACAATGGGATACTTTGTCAATTATGTGCAAAATGAGCTGTAATGATGACTAAGATTAGGTAATGATGAGGCAATGATTAATAGATTTTGTCATTTTGCACAAGAGAAGTTTTCGATCGTTTGTTTTGTAATGAGATAGAATTCTGATCAGGCTTCTCGAGAAGAATTTTTCAATCATGTACGACAAGGAGGAATTTCTCTATGATTAGTTTCTCGGTCAAACCAATTTTTCGATCATAAAAGACAGTGTTTCTCGATGTGTCTTTGTCATAGCTGAGTTTTTCGATCATAAGTAATGAATGCAATTACTGTTTTCAATGAAGACAAAACACGTGTCTTCAAATCTATGAGAGATAATTGTTTTCGATTGGCTGCTACAGCAAGACGAATAAAAAGTTTTGCAATCCACTGAACCCTTTTTACAAGACTTGTAAAATATAGAATCAATCAAAAACAATTAATAATGCAGATTGAGCAGGGTTATTGATCGGAAATCATAGAATAACAATTCTAACACATAATCAAACCAGAAAACAGCAAAACGTGTCAGATTTTCCCAGAATTTTATGAGTTTTATGAAAAACACGAACAACACAATTAATCACGAATCCGATCGAAAACAACAAATTAATCTGTAAAACTCTGGGTAATCGATCGAATCATGCAATTGACAAGAACAAACACTCAATTTAGCACAATCAAAGCAAAATCGGTTCGATTTTTGAAAAATCAGTTTAAGAGCTTGAAGAACACTTTTCAATCAAATCTTCAAAATTCGCTAACATGTGTGGTTCGATCGAACCAAAACAAGCTCAGTTAAATTAGAAACACAGAATTGAACCTCAATAACATCAAAACAAGTTGAATTAAGAAAAATCATATTGAAAATCAGCGATGAACAGTCACTTTTACGTGATGAACAGTAAAATTTCGCGATGAACAGTAACTCGCAAAAAAAATTTCAGATTTTCGAAAGTCGATCCTAATTTCGATTCAAATCCTAACACGCTCGGCTCTGATACCAATTTTTTGTCCCCATATTTCCAACCTAGATCGAATCTACGAAGAACAGATTGTAAATCTAACGAATAAAGATCGAGATTTACCAATTAAGCAACATATCATGTAGGATTAGTTTGACTACTTGGACAAATGTAATGTCGCAATCTTATTTAGTCGTCACCGCCCATTGGATAAATGAAACATTGATTATGCAAAAACGTTCTTTCGCTAGATCCCCTAGTTTCGCAACATAGTGCCAGTACGGTATCGAACTATGTCATGAATGTCGTTAACAAATATGTATTCAAGATAAAATTATGTCTATCTCCTTAGATAATACTAGCGCGAACACTTTAGCGATAGAGATCCTTCTTAGACATCTTATATTACCCTTAGACGGTCGATTACTACATGCTAGGTGCGCTTGCCATATAATTAACTTGTGCGTGCAATGCGCTTTTGATGAAATCTTGGGAGATTGTAGAAAAATTTAAGGTGATAGGTAAGTTACTTCGGGAACGCCGCTACGGAACGTCGTCGAAGCAAACTGTCCTTGCCGCCGGCCTCACATACAAGAAGTTTCATTTGCCAGTACCGACTAGGTGAAACTCGTTGTACCACCTCCTCAGCACCTTCATGTGTTACAAGGACTTTTTGATGCCTTTTTGGAATGAGTTCGTAGTCGGCAGCAACTCCACGTATGAATTACGACAAATTGATTGGGATAACTGCAGGTTTGGTCATGTCGATACTAGAAGTGTTCAGCGAGGCAAGGAGAAATTTTCCGAAGTTCACTACCCGATGTCCCCATTGTCCATCCCGAACCTCTTTGGGATGTGCCAGAAGTTCGTGGAATTTTGGAGTAGTCCATACTTGGGTGGTTTCATCTGAAACATGGAGCAGACGTTCAGGAAGTATCACGAAAACATACCAATATTCCACGGTTTGTCTTCCTTACTCGACCCTAGTTGCGGTGTTGACAAATTTGATATTTTTTCGATTACTATGCTCAGTTCCTGGAAAGAAAGTGGACGACAAAAAGGCTTCAATTCACGATTCTCTCAAGAACTTTTTTCTGTTTATGGTGCTGAGCAGGGACACACTGTGGAGCAGCCCGTACCAGCGAGTGAAGCCGGATCGTCGGAGGGACTTGGCGGCGCAATGGGACCACTACGAAGATTGAAGGCTCAAAAGACAAAAACTATAACGCGTGCGTCGGGGTCGAACACAAATGAGATCCAACTCTACCTCTTCCAGACTCCTGAAGACTTCGACTTTTTTGCCTGGTGGAAGTCGAATTCGACTATTTATCCGACCTTATCCGCCGTCGCCCGGGACGTTTTAGCCGTGCAAGCATCTAATGTCGCCTCCGAGTCCGCCTTCTCTACATCCGGGCAAATTATCAGCGACCGACGCGTGAGCCTTAACTGACTTCCCTCGCAATTGCTAACCTTATTGAAGGATTGGTATTTCGCCGAATCGAAGAACCGACGGGAGAACGCCATTGACGAGTTCCGTTCTTCTAGTTCGGACGAAGACGAAGAGGCCTCGAACATAATTTTAGTTAATAGTCAAGTCGAATAAATTGTATTTTTTTATGTTTTTTTATTTCGAATATTTTTTGCTTTTTTGTAATTTTTAGGTAGGTTTTTTTTTTTTCTTTTATGTTATTTTTTGTAATTTTTAGGTATTTTTTTGTAATTTTCTTATCTTTTTTTGTTTTCTTTTGGAATAAACTTTCGAATTTTTTTTAAAGGATTGACTCAAAGTTAAAAAAATTAAATGGGCTGGTTTCGGTTATTAAATGGGCCGATTCCGAATTTGGAACCGGAACCGGCCATTTCAGGCCCAGGGTTCAGTTCCGTGGTTCTGGGACGGTCCCGGGGAAATGGTCCCGGAACCGGAACGGGAACCGGTACTGTTCCGGAACCGGTTGAACCGAACCGGTAGATCCGCTTGGAACCGGCCCAATCCTGCCCATTACCCAGGTCTAGGTGTGAGGGTTTTGGTTGGGGTGCAAAATTAAAGGAAACTATTGCCAATACACTATAGCGAGATGGGCCTGTGAGCATAGGTGAGGAATGTCATCAACTGCAAGAACTTGAGCTGATGTTGAAGCTGAGTGGCGACTCCATGGAGAATCCTTAATTTCAGATACATAGCTGACCATCTTAGCACGGTGATGTAAGACACTGGCGAAGCTTACGCTGAGTTGGTGTGGAGGAAGCTATGAAGGAATCAAAGCCATCAACCAATGTTGTCCAATGCTCGAAGAACTCGCCTCATTTCTTTCGTAGTGTTTGTCTCTTCTTGGTGGTGATTAATTGGAGGTACGATGAGATTCAAGCAAAAATAGCCTATAATGATCGGGCAAATGGGGTATGTGAATTCTTCCATTTATTTTACTTTTTTTTTTTTAATTTTTTTAATTCATGATTGCATTTATTTATTTGCCTAACTTCTTTCATTGTGCTGATTGTTTCGATGATGGCGATGACGAGGAAGCAAGCTCTGAACATTCGCCGAGCACACTGACTGAAGATGGAAATATCATTGGTGAGGCGAGAAGTTGACTTTGTGGGGTATTTTGTTCATTTTATGTTTAAAAAATTGGGTCAAATTTTACAAACCATCACTCTCTTCCGCGTTTGTCGCAATCATGGGCAGTGCATGTTGACCAGGGGGTACGGTTCTACGTTTTACAATATATAAGGGGGTGTCACGTAATCAAAAAACCACAAGGTAATAATGCGCATTCCAGTATAACCACAGAACGTATTTTACACTAATTTGTTTCGAACAAACTTAACCACAAGCCCTCGCACACTCGACTCTCCACTTAGTCACGACAGCCTCTCAACCTCTCGTCTTGTTGCTTAAACGCAGAAGCATAAAACAAAATAAGAAGATAACAATGGTCGACTACCCGGATTGCGCTCCTTAGCTAGCCGTTCTTTATTAATCACGCCTTAATAAAGATAACAATGGAAAACCACTCAAACCGTGAAAACAAACACGTCTTGGCTTCTCTCACTTTGAAAACTCGCTCACTCATGAACATCTTCTTGCGATCCATGGCACCGAACTCCCATTCCCTCATGAATTCGACTTATGGCTTGCTCTCGAAAGTTGCTCGCAACTCTTGAAAGTTCCCTCTTTTGGTGAATGTCTAAGCCTCCTTTAGGACAGATTACAGGCATTGGCTCATGTTCAGATAGTAAGGGAATCCCTAGAATATCTCAACAAATTCCCTTGAATATCTCCTTGAGGGTCTCTACCAAATTTGGGCGAATTTGATTTGAATCTTCCCAGGAATATCTCAACCGCATCGACCTATTCAAACATTCTTTTAGAGCTTTTCTCGCAGCCCACGGGCTTTGTCGCTCATAGCCTACACACGCAGCATGCGTGCCCCGCGCACCTTTATGCGCAGAAAGCGTGCGGCCTTCATCTTCCATGGCCTTGTCTTCATGACCGCCTTGATGTCGACGCCGATGCCGACCACAGGTGTCATGGTCTACTGAGAACCTTAGCATTTTGCTGAAACTCGCTGAATCTCCCCAACGTCGTCCCAAACCTCACCGTCCGAGTCTCTGCCTAGAGCCGGCGCGACAGTGGCCTTGACCGCCGGCGTAGCACTTCAAGGTCGTGTCACCAACAATCCAACCGACCAAATCAAATGAATTCGATCAATGATAAAATCATATCAAAATGAAATACCGGATAGAGATCTTGTTCTTTAAAGATTAATAAATCAAAATACCAAGCTATGCTTTTTGAAGAACACTGAGTAAGTAATGGTTAGATTGTTGTCATTTCTCTCTTTGTGAATATTATAACTAATAATTTTATATCGATTTTGCATTCTCATCATGGGTAGCTTTTGTCTCTCATTAAATCCAATGAATTATTCTTTTACTATATCTTACATATTTATTTCATTATATCATCTCCATACAGACTATGCCGACAAGCATCAGTATTAGTTACGACGGAGAATGAGAAATCGGAGTTGATAAAAAATGCAGATGGCGTCTAATGTAGGACCCCGGTCCCCGGAAATTAGGTCGGCCAATAAACTACGTGTATGCCTTACGTGATTTCATGTTTATTGTGTATATGTTGAATGTTTATGTGATGTTATGAATTCTATGCTCGTGAAAGCTACGAGAATTATGTGCAAGTAAGTACGAAGGACTTCGGGTCCATTATGAACCCTAATTTGGAAGAGTAAATTCTAGGAAATGGAAAATGATAGATTGGGCTAGGAATTTATTTATTTTTTTTACATATTATGATAATACCTAGATATGGCAATTGGGCCATGCAAAGTTGGGCTAGAAATTTCATAGATAGTCCAATCCATAAGAAAAACAATTAGGAGACAACACTCCATGAATTAAGGGAAACCCACGCCTACACCACATCTCCTTTATCTTATCAAGGAAAATATCCAACTTAGTAATTCAACTCTACACTCACACAACCGAAAATAGAAAGAAGAGAAGGAAGGAGCAAGGGTCGAGAGGGATTCTAAGGACACAAGCACCCCAACTAGCTTAAGAATTTAAAGTTGGTAAGTAAAATACTCCCTCCTAAGCTTTTAATTTCGTCCCTTAGGTGTGGTTGGGAATTATTAAATGCATTAAAGCAAGCAGTTGGGGAGAATTTCGAAAACCCTAATTGTAAGATGCAAACTAGGGTTAAGATTTCGATTTAAGTCGATAACTAGGACTTATGAAACCGTGGTATTAGCTCTAAGTAGGAACCATACGATTTCAAGTAGCCAAAAAGGGATGAAATACCGAAGTTTCGATGGGATGAATTAGGAAGAAAGCAGTTTCGATTAAGTAAACAGTAGAGCTTCGATCGAAAGTGAGAAATCAGAGAATTTAATCTAGAATGTCGGGCAACATGAGAAATACGAATTCAATTCGATCCAAATTAATTCTGAATAGGCAATTTAATAAGAGATGAGTTTCGATCGAAACTCACCTTAATGCATGTGTATCGATCGAAACTTAATTTCCAACTCATGCAATCGATCGAAAGTAGCTAAGGGAAGGGGAGTTTCGGCCGAAATGGATCTCGGCGAAACTCAACCCTAAGCCCATCCAATTAATTTAAATCGACCCTCCTACTATGCATGGTTACGGGCGAAAGTGGCAACGTCATGCCCACGTGGAAAATGCGGCGAAACTTGCATGGTCTCGATCGAAAGTGATGCTTTACATGCCGAGTTTCGATCGAAACTAAGGTGAGGTCATGGTGATGTAATACCTCGGCGAAACTCACCTTAAAGCCCATACCATCGATTGAAATTAACCCCTACACATGTAAGTTTCGATCGAAACGAAAGGTGATAACATGATGACATGAGAACACGGCGAAACCTCCCACTTTCGGGCGAAACTAACGAACATTAAATGACAAATTGGAATTAGGGTTTGTCGAACGAGTTTCGATCGAAAGTGATCCTCAAATGTGACTTTCGATCGACATAAAACTCGGCGAAACCCATATGGTTTCGAGCGAATCTAGTTCATGACAATTAACTGAAATTGGAACTTGAAGGAAGTGAATTTCGATCGAAACTAGGGTTTAGAGCACATAGACTTTCATTTAATTGAATCGAACGAAACCTCTAATACGATAGAAAGTAACCCTCAAATGTACATGGTATTGATCGAAACTAGGAAATTGAGGAACCTTAATTGTACAAATTTCATTAGGAGAAACTCTACAAATTAATGACGTTCGCCGAGCTTAGAATTGAAATGCAATAGGATAGGAATTTCTAAAGGATTGCAACTTCGTGTAAATATAAGGAATCAACTCCCTTAAGAAGCTTAACAAGACGCAAATAAATTAAATAGGAGTCTAGAAAAGTTATACAAGTCCGAATAAGCAATAAGATAGAATTTAATTTTCTCGACGAATTAGCTAAGGAAGCAACGTACTAACCTCCTAACCTTTTTATTTAAAAAGGTCGTACGATAGGAGCAAACGGGGAGAATACTAATTTCGCTTGGACGACAAGTAAGTAGAAATCCAACTACGATACGTAACTTGCCTGCGTCTGATTATGTGAACTTACGTGCTCGTGTATTTTACGTAGAACGTGCATGTTACGACAAAGTTATTTTATACGCATGATAGTATGAACTGCATAATTACATGAGCATGGCATGAGCACTTGCACGCATTAGTAGTACGTAAGATGTGAGGTAAGAGCGTGTGTAAGATCGCCTGTGTGCGATGTATACTCGCCGATATTGGCGTTTGTGTCGACTCAATGAAGAGTCACAGCTCCCCTATGCCGCCATGGCAAAAGAAGCCATAAGGCCTGTACAAGAGGCTGGGGGAATACCCCGTATGCGGGAGATGCAACCTGGAGGATGCGGCCCGGGGCACGCACTGAGTAAGGGAAGATTCCTGCGGGTGACCTTCTAGTGCGTAAAGCGCTAACCCGGAGGGAAGATTCCTTCGGGTGACCTCCGCGATTAGTGGCCTCGGTGTTGGCTACCAGTGAGAAGCGTCCGCGTGGAGGCCACATTGAGTAAGGGAAGATTCCTTCGGGTGACCTTCTAGTGTGAGAACCTCCACATATGAGATCTCTATGAAATGGCGCATAGTGGGATAGAAAGCCGAGGGCCCGTACGAAGTAAGAGTATAAGAAAATAAGTATGAGTCAGAAAGAGGGACAAGAAAATGAGAAGGAGAGTATGAGCATTAGAAAACGACGACGTGGATTGTCGATCGTTACGACACGTGCATACATGCATAATTTCTGCTTACTGAGCCTCGGTGGCTCATTCTTTATGTTACGTATTGTAGGTACTGACGATCACGGTACGTGATCCGACCATTACGCGAGGCTGATCTTTTGAAGCTATCCGGCTGCTTTTGAGGTGGGAGTGTGTGTATGGATGACGACCTGTGAAGGCCGGGCGCATAGGGAGCTTTTGGCTGCACACACACACACACTTATATTTTGTATAGACATGATTTAGATGATTCGTAGAACGAGTTACGAATATTCTTTTGACATGTATATAAGACTTCCGCATGCACGTTTTAAAATGAAAAAAAAATTATTCGCATTTTTACGTATACGTACAATAACAAAGCATTAGCACTTAGAATTAGAACGGAATACGAGGGCGGGACGACCGGTCCTGACAGAGTGGTATCAGAGCTTCGGTCACAGGTCCTGCAGACTGTCCATACACACACACTCAAAAGCGCGGAAGCGGCCTTGCTCGTAAGTACCATGTTATTTGAATTTCTTGTATGGTGTAATTTATTGGCCTCAGGAATTATCAGGATAGGTTGAGAAGATGGTTAGACTTAGGGGTGAAGGAAGTAGGGAGTCTGATATGGGTAGGGATACTAACAACCCTCCTGATAGTCGGGATGCTACCATGCTGCAATTGACTGAACTGGTCCG
This sequence comes from Craterostigma plantagineum, assembly GCA_027422505.1. Lineage (NCBI taxonomy): Eukaryota > Viridiplantae > Streptophyta > Magnoliopsida > Lamiales > Linderniaceae > Craterostigma > Craterostigma plantagineum. The sequence continues at coordinate 2,591,141 of JAPQWV010000055.1, forward strand.
GCAACAGTCGGCACATATTCAGCAGCTGATCCAGCAACAAAATGGTGGTGGGCAATCAGCCAATCTGCCTCCCCCACCTGAACGAATTGAGATGATCGGGGAGAGGTTCAGAAAGCTCAATCCTCCACTATTCGAGGATGCTGCCGACCCCACATCCGCCGAGGATTGGCTGAGGACGCTGGAGAACATGTTCCAGCACAGCCGCACCCCGGAGGCGGAGAAGGTCATGTGCGCTGCCTACCTGCTGAGGGGGAGCGCCGGACACTGGTGGGACACCGTCTCAGCCATCGAAAACCCCCTAACGATGAGCTGGGACCGGTTTAAGGAGACCTTCAGGGGAAAGTACTACACCGCCCCGGTCAGAGCCCAGCGGATGAATGAGTACATCAACCTCCGCCAAGGAGCGATGACCGTGGCGGAGTACATCAGGAAGTTCGAGCAGCTTTCAAGGTTTGCTGCTCATATGGTTAGCACGGACGCGCTCAAGATCGAGCGGTTCATGGAAGGGTTGAAGCCCGAGCTGTATCGGGATGTAAGTATGGCTGGAATCCAGGGAGCCACGTATGCCCAAGTGGCTGAGAGAGCGCTTGTGGCGGAGCAGGCAGAGTCTAGGATTGCTCGCGCCCAAGAAGCTAAGCGCAAGTTCGCACAAGGGCCGCAGGGGAGCGGAAGTAATCCGAAGCGGCAATTCGTTGCGAAGGAAGGGAAACAGGGGCCCCAGAATCGACCTGGACCACCCCCACAGTTCAAGCCCAACCAGGGTAGACCCCAGCTGGATCTACCCGTATGCCCGAAGTGCGCACGGAGACACCTAGGAGTCTGCAACTCCCAGAATGCGGTCTGCTACAAATGTGGCAAGACGGGCCATTATCTGAGGGCATGCCCGGAAGGTGGATCCGGAAGCCAAGTTAGGAACCAGATAGAACCACCAAGGGTACCGGCCCGGGTCTACACCATAACCTCCGAAGAAGCAGAAAATAACCGGCCGTGGTAACAGGTACCCTCATCGCCTATGGAACACCCACATGCATTCTAATCGACTCAGGAGCGACCCATTCGTTCGCGTCTACTAAGTATGTCGAGAGAGTAGGAGTCACGCCTCACCGAGCTGAGTGCGAATTTAGGGTAACAGTTCCGAACGGGAATCCCACCCAAACTAATCAAGTGTTACGGGATTGCCCAATAGTAATCGGGGACAAGGAACTGCCCATAGACCTCATAATTATCCCTATGAATGATTATGAGGTGATCCTTGGAATGGATTGGCTATCGAAGTACGGAGCCGTCATAGACTGCCACCGCAAGATAGTCACACTCAACATGGATGGGAATGAACCCCTTAAGTTCGTAGGAACTAGTAAGGGGACTATGATGTCTAGGATATCAGCGTTGAAAGCTCAACGACTGATCAGGTCTGGATGCGAAGCCTATCTGGTATTCGCTATCAAGTCGGAAGAGAACGCCTCCCCAAAACTCGAGGAAGTACCGATAGTCAAGGACTTCCCCGACGTGTTTCCCGAGGAATTACCGGGACTACCACCCGAACGGGAAATAGAGTTCGTTATAGATCTGGTACCTGGAGCGGCACCAGTATCTAAGACCCCATATCGGCTAGCACCGACGGAAATGAAGGAGTTAAAGGACCAACTCGACGAACTCATGCAGAAGGAGTTCATACAGCCGAGTTTCTCTCCCTGGGGAGCGCCGGTGCTATTCGTGAAAAAGAGAGACGGGTCCATGCGATTGTGCATAGACTATAGAGAGCTGAACAAATTGACGATCAAGAACAAGTACCCGCTCCCTAGGATAGACGATCTGTTCGATCAACTGCAAGGTGCAACGGTCTTCTCCAAGATCGATTTAAGATCGGGCTATCACCAACTAAGGATCCGGAAGGAAGATGTCCCGAAGACGGCCTTTAGTACCCGTTATGGCCACTACGAATTTCTGGTGATGCCATTCGGGCTAACTAATGCGCCCGCAGCTTTTATGGACTTAATGAACCGGGTGTTCAAGCCATACTTAGATAGGTTTGTCATCGTCTTCATTATGACATCCTAATCTACTCGAAGACGAAGGAGGAACATGAAGAACACTTGAGAACGGTTCTAGGAGTACTACAAGAGAAGCAACTATACGCCAAGTTCAAGAAGTGCGAATTCTGGCTCGATCAAGTCGCCTTCTTGGGGCATATAGTATCAGGAGAGGGGATCTCTGTAGATCCAAAGAAGATAGAAGCTATTAGCAACTGGCCTAGACCGACCAACGTAACGGAAATCCGCAGTTTCCTCGGTCTGGCAGGATACTACAGGAAGTTCATTAAGGACTTCTCAAAGATAGCATCGACACTGATGAGGCTGACTAAGAAAAATACGCCATTTCAGTGGACCGTGGAATGTGAACGGAGTTTCCAAGAGCTGAAGGAAAGGCTTACGACGGCCCCAGTTCTCACAATTCCATCGGGAACTGGAGGGTTCACCGTTTATAGTGATGCGTCTAAGAACGGGTTAGGGTGTGTGCTAATGCAGAACGGGAATGTAGTAGCATACGCCTCTCGTCAACTAAAGGAGTACGAGAAAAATTACCCGACGCACGATCTAGAACTGGCGGCAGTGGTCTTTGCTCTCAAGATCTGGAGGCATTACCTCTATGGAGAGCGGTGTGAAATATACACGGACCACAAGAGCCTCAAGTACTTCTTTACGCAAAAGGAGCTGAATATGAGGCAGAGGAGGTGGTTAGAATTAGTCAAGGATTATGACTGCGTAATCAACTACCACCCAGGCAAGGCAAACGTAGTAGCCGATGCCTTAAGCCGAAAAGCAGTTAGTGCAGAACTGCAATTGCTGGAAGTAGAAGTCGTACGGTTAGGCGAAGTTGAGGCACAGCTAGCGGCCTTAACTCTGCAGCCGACGCTATTAGAGCAAATTAAGACTGCGCAAGGAACAGACGAGTTCTATATGAAGACGAAGGAAGCACAGCAGGGACAAGCGACTGGAGATCTTATAATACGGGAAGACGGACGGATGTACTTCAAGAATCGATTGTACGTGCCAGACGATGCTGAACTGAGAAGAACAATAATGGTGGAAGCCCACGCCACGGCGTACTCTATACACCCAGGAGTAACGAAGATGTATAGAGGCTTAAGGGAAAACTACTGGTGGCCAGGCATGAAAAAGGACATCGCGACCTTCGTGAGTCAGTGCCTGACGTGCCAGCAGATCAAGGCCGAGCATCAAAGGCCGGCGGGAACCCTACAACCGTTACCCATTCCGGAATGGAAATGGGACAACATTACCATGGATTTCGTAGTAGGACTGCCTAGGAATGCGAAAGGGCATGACGCGATTTGGGTGATCGTCGATCGACTAACCAAGTCTGCCCATTTCCTACCAATTAGCATGACGTATTCCATGGAACGGTACGCGGAGCTTTATATCCAAGAAATAGTGCGACTGCACGGTATTCCATCATCGATCGTCTCGGATCGCGACTCCAGATTTCTATCGAAATTCTGGACGAGCTTGCAGAAAGCGATGGGAACGAAGTTGTCCTTTAGTACCGCCTACCATCCGCATACGGACGGTCAATCCGAGCGGACGATACAGACATTGGAGGACATGCTCCGAGCGTGTGTACTCGATTTCAAGGGAAATTGGAGTAGATACCTCCCACTGATCGAGTTCTCATACAATAACAGCTACCACGTCACCATTGGGATGGCACCGTACGAAGCGCTATACGGGCGTAGGTGCAGATCCCCAGCACATTGGGACGAAGTTGGCGAACGGGCAATGTTAGGTCCCGACATCGTACGAGAAATGACGGAAGCTATTACCACCATACGAGAAAGAATGCGAACGGCACAGAGTCGACAGAAGAGCTATGCTGACCGAAGACGTCGACCATTGGAATTTGAAGAAGGCGATATGGTGTTTGTAAAAGTATCGCCAATGAAGGGCGTGAAAAGGTTCGCGAAGAAAGGAAAGCTAAGCCCTAGGTACATGGGACCATTCAGAATACTGAAAAGGGTAGGCGAGGTAGCATATCAATTGGAACTACCTGCGTCACTAGCGCAAGTGCGTGACGTGTTCCACGTCTCGACACTACGGAAATACCTAGCTGACCCAAACCACGTGCTAGGAAACGAGTCCTTACATCAACAATTGAAGCCGGATCTGAGTTACGAGGAGACTCCGGTGGAAATATTGATGTACGAGACTAAAAGACTAAGGAATAAAGATATTCCCTTAGTGAAAGTACTGTGGCGGAACCAGTCCACGGAAGAAGCCACATGGGAACGGGAGGACGAAATGAGAACTCGTTACCCCGAGCTGTTTCACACGGGCTGATTTCGGGGGCGAAATCCTCCTTAAGGGGGGGAGGATGTAGGACCCCGGTCCCCGGAAATTAGGTCGGCCAATAAACTACGTGTATGCCTTACGTGATTTCATGTTTATTGTGTATATGTTGAATGTTTATGTGATGTTATGAATTCTATGCTCGTGAAAGCTACGAGAATTATGTGCAAGTAAGTACGAAGGACTTCGGGTCCATTATGAACCCTAATTTGGAAGAGTAAATTCTAGGAAATGGAAAATGATAGATTGGGCTAGGAATTTATTTATTTTTTTTACATATTATGATAATACCTAGATATGGGAATTGGGCCATGCAAAGTTGGGCTAGAAATTTCATAGATAGTCCAATCCATAAGAAAAACAATTAGGAGACAACACTCCATGAATTAAGGGAAACCCACGCCTACACCACATCTCCTTTATCTTATCAAGGAAAATATCCAACTTAGTAATTCAACTCTACACTCACACAACCGAAAATAGAAAGAAGAGAAGGAAGGAGCAAGGGCCGAGAGGGATTCTAAGGACACAAGCACCCCAACTAGCTTAAGAATTTAAAGTTGGTAAGTAAAATACTCCCTCCTAAGCTTTTAATTTCGTCCCTTAGGTGTGGTTGGGAATTATTAAATGCATTAAAGCAAGCAGTTGGGGAGAATTTCGAAAACCCTAATTGTGAGATGCAAACTAGGGTTAAGATTTCGATTTAAGTCGATAACTAGGACTTATGAAACCGTGGTATTAGCTCTAAGTAGGAACCATACGATTTCAAGTAGCCAAAAAGGGATGAAATACCGAAGTTTCGATGGGATGAATTAGGAAGAAAGCAGTTTCGATTAAGTAAACAGTAGAGCTTCGATCGAAAGTGAGAAATCAGAGAATTTAATCTAGAATGTCGGGCAACATGAGAAATACGAATTCAATTCGATCCAAATTAATTCTGAATAGGCAATTTAATAAGAGATGAGTTTCGATCGAAACTCACCTTAATGCATGTGTATCGATCGAAACTTAATTTCCAACTCATGCAATCGATCGAAAGTAGCTAAGGGAAGGGGAGTTTCGGCCGAGATGGATCTCGGCGAAAGTAGCTAAGGGGAGTAGGTTCATGGTCTTCACCTTCTTGAAGTTCTTCATCTTTTATCAGGACTAGGTCCAAAGAAGCTGCTTGGAGGAAATGTCGAACGTCCTTGAGTCGTTGTCTCTGAATCTCCTCGGGCATGGTGTGGGTCAGCCACTGTCCTTCGAAAATATACTTGTCAAGGACCTCATGTGGGTTGACTCCACTTCCTGACGGTCCCGATTGGTCTGGAGCGGTCGAGGGAGTTGCTTGAGTCTGAGCCAAACCTACGAGCATAGCGACACTTGCTTCTTCTTCCGGAAGCAAGGGGCTTGTGAAGGTTTGTGGTGTGGGCAGAGGCGTCCTTAGGTGAAAGGTTGGTGGGGTGATTTGGGTTGTATGAGTGGTGCGGTGCATGGTGGTGGTTGTTTGGGTAGTTGGTTGAGAGGTTTAAGCGGCTCCGACACTTGTCTGCGTCACGCCCAAGCTTCGTCCCGGACTTTGTGTTTGTATCCGAAGGCTCTTCTCCCCCTCATGACATCCTTGACCGTTTGGAGCGAGAGCTTTGGCCTCGACATGTTTCGGTCGGGTCAGGACGATCGACGAAACGGTGGAAGAGATCCTCTTTTTTCGGCGTTCGAGTAGTCAGCTCTAATAGGCGGGCGACTAAAATTCAATGGAGGTCGCTGATGGTACTGTTGTGGGGTTGATTAGGTTATGTTTGAGGATGGTTGTGGCAACTGGGAAGGCTTGTGTGGGTTGAGAGGGTGTGAGGCTAAGTTGTGATGAAGACGGCCCGAGACAAGTGCTTTCCCTCAATCTTGACGGGACGTCTCAATGGCATTTCGCACGCTCTCCATGATTTTTTCTTCGAATGATCTCAATGCTTGGAGAGAGCGGCCTATAGATGATAGAGTAGGCTGCGGCTCAAGATTGAGTGAAGTAGGGTCCGAAGCCCTTGGAGTGATAGTTGGCGTTGTGTCTGACGCAGGGGTCACAGGTGTGAAGATGGACTCGAACGGGATGCTCAGTCACCTTGTAGTCCGTCTTATAATCGAATTTTCTCATCTGACTCGGTGTCGGACGGGGTAGCCGTGTGAGGTGATAACCCGTGTGCAACATCCTCACGTGCTTCATCTGTCACCAGAGGATCTTGAGGTGTGATCGAGGAGATCAGCGCCTCTGTTTCAGGAATGGTAGCCTGTGGAGGTGAGTTGTGCCCTGATTCTGCTTCGGGCTGTGTTTCCTGTTGCAGGGGCTCCTCACTCGATCCTTGGAACATACTAACAATTATGGGCACTTCCGTTTGGAGCTCCTGGACTTGAGCTTCAACTTCCAGCTCGTGAGCCACTTCGTCGATCATTGTGGCTTTAAGATCTGGTAGTTAAGCTTCTTGGATTGGAGACTCTTGTTCAAGCTCCTGGGCCACTGCATCGATCATCGCAGCGTCAGGCCTTGGGTGTTGTTGTTGGGGAGGGCTCGTAATTATGTCTGTCGGGGGCCCTCGAATCATCTGCTCTATAAGATGATTCTCTCGGTAGTATATCTTATAAACGTCTCCCGAGGGGTCGGCAAGATGAAGCACCTCGAACCGAATGGCCATCGATGGTTGATATAAGTCCGTGAGCTTTGGCTGGTGGAAAATTTTAGGCGTGGCGGTTGGTAGCTTCCTCCCGGAGGCAATCGAGGGATGTTCTCGTGTATCTCCATGAGTTGTCTGATGATAACCGAGAACCACCTCGCATACGGCACATTCTTCGACCTTTTCTTCTCTTTCAGTCAGATCTGTTCTGCTAAGTTGTGTTAGGAATATGCCCTCGAATGCTATACGAGGATTAGATTGTATAGGGCATTAGCTTATTTATCATTCGACCTTTTATATGATAAGATATTTTTTATGTGTTTATTTATGTGTTTATTGAAAGGTGTTGTTCGTTTATTTATATAAGAGTGCTTTACTAAGCATCCGGTAAAGCAATAAATGAACAAATCCAAATGTGTCGAGTTGAGTCACTGTTCTCGATGGGTACGAGAGAGGAAGGCACCAGTGGACTCTTAACCTCGAGCATTAAAAGTCCGTAAGCCTTAGGCTCCAGTTGGGTGTTGGATAACCGATTACGACTTATTTGTCGGTGACCTATCGAGTGTCGATATCCCGCTTGGAAGTGGAGGTCATGACTTGTGATGCGAGTCGAATCAGGGGATTGAATCGTTCCATGGACACTGACTCACGGGTCGTACGGTCGAACATGGCTTACTACTCAAGGAGTGTCAATGACCGACGTCAACACTATAGTAGTTTACGTGAAACTTAGACCGAAAGGGACTTTGAGGGAGTTGACTTCGAAGTCTCGACTGTCACTTGTTCCACTCGACCCGATTTGCTGTTGCATGGGTCAGCGGCCAGATGCGGTCTTGATGACGAATTGTGATTGCCGGGCTTAGACCGCCGAGCACGGTTCACGGTCTTGCAAGTAATCGAGATAAGTGTCCTATGAGGACGGCGACGGGAAATTACGAAATCCTTGGCCAAGGTATTGAACTAACTCATGTTAGACATAGACCATGGCTCTCACTCGATTGGGACACAGCTGAATGGTTTATACGTAGTACTATAATCTATAGTAAGGTTCTCGAATAAAGACTGGGTCGAAATTCGCACTCGAATCGGGTTACGATCCGGTACTGCGGGATTGGCTAGGTAACTGCCGGACTCTTGGATTCCTCCCTTGCCGATTGAGTCAAACCTAGAGAGTCGGGCTTAAAAAGGATCATCAACATGTACTGATAAGGAGAGAAAGTGTTTTGGGCCTTAACGGGCCTTGGGCCGTTGTGCCGCGCCTTAGTAGGCCTCGGGCCGTTTAATGAACCGAAGTCGGACTTCGTATGAAACTAACTTTGAGACTTGGGCTTGGCCAAGTTCTTAAAAGGCTTAAGGGTAAAATTGGCATTTGACCCTAAGCTGATTTTCGAATTATGCCTTGGGAATTAATTTCGAAAATTAAATATAAATATGGAAATAATGTATTTGGAAAATTATTTATTTTAAGGTGAAAATTTCGAAATTAATCTTGGATTAAGTTTCGAATTTTATGCCATATTTAAATATACTTAGTTTGAGTTAGTATTTAAGTTAGTTGTCTAATTATATCCTTATATGAATTTTGAATTAAATAAGGGAGAGAAAGATATGGCAAAATCTCTCCACTTAAGGAGCAAAATCAAAACCATATCTTTGAGATATCCTATGGATTTCCTAATCTATCATAGTATAAATACGGCAGCCCTATTTCATAATTTAGAGTGAAAATTTCGTCCATAACAAAGGCACAAAACACACCGAACAAAAACACTCTTCTCTCACGCGACGGCTCGGTTCTCTCTAGCCATATTTAGAGAACTGATTCTGTGGTACACTGCGAGGTCGGCGTAACGATCTAGTGCCATCCCCCACCATCGACAAAGTCTTGAAGAAAAGGACGAGGAGCTGTCACTCGCTTCAACTAGTAATTCTCTACGGGTTGGACCCGCCCTATTACATGTCTCTGTGTTACTATTCTGATCCGAGCAACGAGGGCAACAAGGGAACCCGGGAAATTCCGCACCGTACTCGGGGACGTGGCGTCTCTGGGAGACACCGGGTAATCCAACAGTGGTATCAGAGCGGGCGCTCGTGATCAGAATCATAACGTGTTAAAATTGAAACGAGGCGCGTGGGAGACGATCAAAAAGCCGACACGGTTCGACCGTCGTTAGGCTGCCGATGCGTCGTTTGCCAACCCACGGCCACCAACTCGTGCGGTACAGACCGAAGATGAACCACGAATCGGACGGGGATCCACGCGACCGCGGGACCCGGGCAGCCGTGCATTGCGCACGGGCTGTGTGCGCCATGGCGGTACAGCTGCGGGATCGGGCTGCTTTCAGCAGGCCCGATCAGCCTCGAACCTTGGGTCTGACGTCAGCCATGGTGGCTTAGCCGCCATCCTCGGGCAGCGTCGTCGCAAGGTGCGGCGGCCCGACTGAGATCATCCGCGGCTTTGGCCGCTGACTGCGATGGCGCGCACGGTGCGCGCTACGCAAGACAACCGCAGTGACTCCAGCTCGGCCGGAACGCTGCGGCGGCGATCTCTCCTGGCGAGGCAGTGACTCGGCACGAAGGGGCTGAGGCGACGAGGGAGTCACGGCAGTATTCTGCAGCGAGCTAAGCACGCACGCATTGCGCGGCGTGGCATCCCCGGCGGTGGCGGCACCAGCTCCAGCCAAGACTCCACGCCGACGGCCTTCCCTGCCATGGCTCTCCGGCGTGTTTTGACGGCTGAGCGATTTGAGTCGCAGTAGCTATGTTACATGCTCAAAGCCTTAACGGGCCTTTTAATGGGCTTGGCCCGTTTAAGGCCCAATTTTCGTTTCTTTTAAAATCATGTAATTGTCAACGTGCTCGTTATGAATGTGATTTAAGGCGCACTTGCGGGTTTAGGAATTTGGTTTCCGGGTCATTTGTTAAGGGTCACGTCCCCCCCGGGTTGTATTTGTTTTATACGGGTTGTTCGGGACTTATGATTCCCCCCGGGTTGTAATTTGCCGTTTTATTATATTAGACTTGAATACGAAGACGAGGTCCCATTTGATGGAAGGCAACCCCCCGGCGGTGACAAGGTGGTGGACGTTCTGTGACTTTGAGGCCGTTCGAGTGACGATGGACGTTTGACGACTTCAAGACCCGTGCGACAACCCGAGGTCTTTAGAAGACGCATGTAATAGGGATAGGCTAGAAATAACCCGCTTGTGTTGTCTTGTAGTTTATTTTCGTAGGGTCAATTTACTACCTACGTGCGTGTTGGTTTTTGAAATGATATGCATGTTTTATGTGCTCTTATGTGAGATGGTTTATTCTCCCATTTGACAAATACTAAGTGGGTAAAGGAATTGGATTCCTGTCTCCTATCATGCTTGAGATGTCTAGCATAGGGGGAGTTTTGCGATTTGTTCCGAGTAAGTTGGCGTCGTATATCCCGCCCCAGTGTTAGTGTCTCGGGTGCGTCTTGGACGCCGCTCGTCATACCAGTCCGCCCCCCACGAAGCGTATGGCAGCAAGGGGCGGTACATTCTGTGCGATTTGAGCATAAGTTGATATGTCACACTTAGGCAGTTAAACCGAATAAGCAGGGTTAGCCGTGAGGGTCATTGACTGAGACTAAGATAGTTGAAACTCTTATTGGATAAGTTCGCATTCGACGTGACTTCGATAAGATTAGATGAGCCAAATATTGCGTTAAAGGCTGAGGCGAGTCTAGTCGAGTCGGGGACATCAACTCCACTATGAAACTTTCAACGAGGTTTCCGAAACTCGTCTCGGGAGGATAGTTTTTCGAGAAAAATAGTGGGAGTGAAGCGAAACGAAAAGTCCTTGTTTGCGCATGATGAATGATAAGTTAAACCTAATTAGATCTTTATTTTCTGGCGATTTACGTATCTTTCTATTTACTGCGATGACGAACATAAATACTATGCTGCTTGAGAGAAACTGTTTGGTGTGACAAAACTACGTGGACTGACTCCGTAACCTGAGGATAGTTCTAGGTATGGAGTCGCTGACTTATGTCCTCGATTCCCCCGTCGCAAGTCCCAGGGACTGATGCGAGTGACGAAGACCGGATGCGTATGCCAAATGGTAGATAGACGAGCCAAAGGTCAAGGGCTATATACTTCTTTCCATGAGCAATGAGTTGCAGCGCACTCACTCGGAAATGGAAGTGGGCGCCATTTTGCTTCATTTGCAGGAGCTTTTTGGCGAACATTCCAGAAGTGCTCGCTATTCCCTGATGGAGCAACTATTTCATTGTAAAATGGCTGAGGGTAGTGATGTCGGAGCGCACGTGCTCAAGATGATCGATTGGATCAAAAGACTCGAGGCACTGGACTTTATCATGGATAACGAACTCCAGAACGACCTCATACTTCAGTCGCTCCCACATTCCTTTAATTCGTTCGTGAACTTTAATCTAAACAAGGCCGAGATGACATATGGGTTAATGAACCAGTTGTCGGCAGCGCAGACTCAGATGAAGACGGTGAAAGGAAAGGAAGTTGTTCTTGTCGCAAATGCTAAGACTCGAGGGTCGAGTACAAAGAAAAAGTCGGACAAGCCCACTAAGTCCAAAGGACGAATTTCGAAAGGCAAGGCCAAGAAGAACGTGTTCAAAGGCGCCAAGCCGACGGACAAGTGCCTTCACTGCATTGAGCTTGGCCATTGGAAGCGCGATTGCCCGAAGCTAGCCGCCTCAGGTAAAGAACTTTACGTTTTGGAAACAAATTGTTCTATGACAGTATATTCCGCTTCATGGATCTTAGACTCGGAAGCTAGTGCTCACATCTGTGTTTCGAACCAGGGTCTGGAACGAAGTAGGAAGCTGGCGGATCGAGAGATCATGATCAATGTAGGAAACGGACATAGTGTATGTCACGACCCGACGTCCCTAACTGCCTATTCTAGCGCATTCCTATGTGCCTAGCGAATTGTGGGTAGTGAAGTGCACCAAAAACACGTATAAATTTTTCTTTTTCCGTTCATATAATGGAACGAAGTTCTGTACACGTCAAAAGAATACATGTGAGGTCTATAAGCTACACCCTAGACCTAACTACGTGGCTCTTCGTGTGACGGCACAGCAAAAGTCTCTTATGCGCCCGGACTCACAGGTCGTCATCCATACACACACGTCCACCCCAAAAGCAGCGCGAAGCTCCGAAAGATCGGCCTTATCAACTAACGCGATCACGTACCGTGCTCGCTGGCGCCTACAACACATAACATGAAAGAATGAGCCACCGAGGCTCAGTAAGCAGAAATCATGCATGTATGCACGTGTCCCTTTCCCCGCAAAGGCAAACCCTGCCGATGCATAAATTTCTAAGCAAGGGCAATCCGCGCCGATGCATATTACACTCGCAAGGGCACTCCACGCCGATGCACCTAGTACTCGTACTAGTAAAACTCAGGGCCCTCGGCTAATCTCACTACGCACCACAAGAGCTCACGTCCCTCAGGGACAATACGACAGCGGTCCACGCCGGATGGCCGAACCCTAGGATGCACATCGTTCCCCTAGGTCGCCATATGAACCCGGTCGTCCCCGACTGTCCGGCGGTCGCTCACGCTGGTAGCCCACGCTGAGGTTGCCTACACCAGGGTTCCACCCTGTGCCGCTTATACCCTCAGGTCGCACCCTCCAGGTCGCACCTTGCCGCCACGGGCCATGCCTAAATCCTATCCCTAGGATATCAATATATATATATCTACAATAATAGTACGACGACGCTAAACGCCGCCCTGGTAGCATAGTAGACAGCCCCTGACTCAACTATGAGTCGACACACTTGCCCATATCGGCAAGTCCTCGTCGCGTACAAGCGACATATCCTTATGCACACTCAGTCCCACGACCCTTCCCCATGAGTTCGTGCGTGCACATGAATATGCATATGCGAATAAATGCAATTTATACTAATCACATGAAGGCGTTACGATCAGTCCACGTAATCATGAAGTCACGTAGGCACATAGTCACACAAAACATATAACACACAAGTTATGTGTTGTAGTTGAATTTCTACTTACCTGGCGTCCGTTGACCAAGTGCTATCGATCCAGCGAATTTTCCTAAGTCCCGACCTTAGGCATAAAATATTAATGTTAGTGAGCTATTTGATTTATTTGAGTTAGCTACGTATTCGAGTTTCCTAAGCGTTGAGGTATTACTGTTAAATGTTGTAATATTGCGAAATACTAATTTACTTAATCCCGCGAGAGACCCTAATTCATAAAAGGTCCTAAGTTCACTTCCTGGAATTTTGCCAAGTTCTAGCTCTTATTCGCAAAATTTAAAACATCACTATTAATTCGTGGATCGTCCTAGTTCGCAAACTAGGGTTCGTGAAATGTGGTTTCACGACTTAACACGTGAGGGCTCAATTCGCCAATCTCGGCCTAGTTTATGAAATGTTGTTTCTAAAACTTAAATTCGTGCTTCGTACCGAGTTCGCGAATCCCCATCGATTCGCAAAACTTCGCCGGATTCGCCAAATGAAGTTGGGTTCACATAACCCTAAGCATCGCCAAATTAGTTCGCCCACGTGATGAGTTCGCCAAATTCTTTAGGTTCGCGAAGTGTCGGGTTTGCCAAGCTTCGGTTTCGCGATCTATGATTCGCCAAATTCCATGTTTGAGTTCGCAAAGTGGATTCGCGAAACCCTCAACTCGTGAAGTTGATTTCGTGGCTTGTCCTATTCGTCAATTCCAATTCGCGATGTCCGATGGGTTGAAGTGTAACGATTTCGCCAACCACGCATGATTCGCGAACTGCTTGAGTTCGCAATACCGGATTCGCCAAACCTTGATGGGCTCGCCACCCTTGGATTCGCAGATTGAAGGCCCGCCAAATCATGTTTCGCATATGAGCAATGGCCGAGTTCGCCAACCTCGCGGATTCGCCAATTGCTTCGTCGGTTCGCGAATTGCATCTCCCTCTCCAAGTTCACGAATCCTTTCCATGGTTCGCGGGTTCGTGAAGCATGCTAGTTCGCAATCGGTTGGACCCACAAAACTCTAGCTCCCGAATCGAGGCGCGACAATAAGTCGAGTTCGCGAACTTTGCGTTTGCCTAGGGTTCGCATTTTAGGGTTCGTGGAACTTAAATTTCACGAAACCCGTCTCACCAGAAACGACTTCTAATTGGCAAAACTCAATGCTTAAAGATCTAAAAGCTATTTTCTCAAGAACACATTGAAGGTCGATATGAATCCCTAAAACCCCAAAATTAGAGCTTAATAAAATGCATACTTAATCTTATTTTTCTTGCCTAAAATGCCTAACACATGGTATTATGGAATTAAAATCACTGAATCAAGGCGAGAGAAGTATGCTTCAAGGATTAAAACTGCCCAAACCGTAGTTAGTGAGTATTTTCGTGCCTATAGTCTTTAGAACACCTTAATATATATGTGAGAATACAAGGTTCATGGAGGAGACTCATACCTAATCCAAGCTTCCGTGAAGTTACTTAATTTTTTTCTACTCAAGCTTCGATGGTTTCTTTTCCCCCTTTTGGCTCAAGCTCACTTTCGGTTCTATGGGGTTTTTCGTGGACTTGAAATGGTTTCTAGGTGGGGTTTAAGTGGTTAAGGCTTGAGTAACGAAAATATCTCCTTATGTTGAGGAAATTTGTCCCTCAATCCATTTCAACTGTTTTGGGTCCAAATTTTATTCAAACCTAGCCCAATTCCATTCTTATTAGTATTTTTGTTACCAGTTTCCCTTGGTCTAATTCTTTCGAAAATCCCTACATAAGTTAGATATTTGCAAAAGCAAGCAGATAATTAAATGCGCCTAGTTTTAAGGTCACCTAAGCACATAATTTATCACACAAGCTTCGTATAAATCACATAAGCACATAATTAATGCATGAAAAGCACATAATTGTGGTCAACCTTTTGTGCAAATTTATTGGCCTTACTATTTTCGGGGACACGGGTGCTACATCCTCCCCCCCTAAAGAGGATTTCGCCCCCGAAATCAGCCCGTTTGGAACAATTCAGGATAGTGGACCCTCATCTCATCCTCGTGTTCCCAAGTCGCTTCTTCTATCGACTGGTTTCGCCACAGAACTTTCACTAGAGGAATTTCTTTATTCCTAAGCCTTTTCGTTTCATTCATCAATATTTCCACAGGTACTTCTTCGTAACTCAAATCTGGCTTCAACTGTTGATGTAGAGTTTTGTTCACCAGCACGTGGCTTGGGTCAGCGATATACTTTCGCAAAGTTGAAACGTGTAATACTTCACGTACTTGCGACAACGATGCTGGTAGTTCCAATTGGTATGCTACTTCGCCCACTCTTTTCACCAGCGGTCTGCGTCTGCGTCTTCGATCCGCATAATTCTTTTGTCTGCTTTGCGCCGTGCGCATTCTCTCTCGGATCGTCGCGATGATTTCCGTCATTTCTCGGATCATAACTGGGCCTAACATCGCCCGTTCACCGACTTCATCCCAATGTACTGGGGATCTGCACTTTCGTCCGTATAAGGTTCGTAAGGGGCCATTCCAATCGTGGCTTGATAACTATTATTGTACGAGAATTCCACGAGTGGAAGGTACTTGCTCCAGTTGCCTTTGAAGTCAAGCACACAGGCTCGTAGCATATCTTCTATAGTCATGATAGCCGCTCGGATTGACCGTCTGTTTGCGGATGGTAAGCCGTGCTGAATGACAATTTCGTCCCCATCGCCTTTTGTAAGCTCGTCCAGAACTTAGATAGAAATCTTGAATCACGATCTGATACTATCGACAGTGGTACTCCATGGAGTCGTACTATCTCTTGGATGTACAGTTCCGCGTATTGCTCCATGGTGAACGTAGTACTTATTGGCAGAAAATGAGCAGATTTCGTAAGTCGGTCTACAATCACCCATATCGCATCATGCCCTTTCACATTTTTCGGCAATCCGCTCACGAAATCCATCGTTATATTGTCCCATTTCCACTCCGGAATCGGTAAGGACTGCAGCGTCCCTGCTGGCCGTTGGTGTTCTGCCTTGATTCGTTGACAAGTGAGGCATTGACTGATGAATTCGGCTACGTCTTTCTTCATTCATGGCCACCAGTAGTGCGCTCGTAGGTCTCTATACAGCTTTGTGGCTCCAGGATGCACTGAGTATGGTGTAGTATGTGCTTCCGCCATTATAGTTCTTCGAAGTCCTGCATCGTCCGGTATATATAATCTGCTCTTGTAGTACAAGCTCCCGTCGTCTCGGAATACATAGTCTATTGCCTGCTGCTCTGTCGGGGTTCCCTTGAGCTTGACATAGAACTCGTCATTTTCCTGAGCCTTCTTGATTTGTTCTAACTTCACCTCGACCTCGCCTAATGGTACGATCTCCACTTCGAGTCATTGGAGTTCCGTGCTTACTATTTTTCGACTTAAAGCATCTGCTACCACATTCGCCTTCCCTGGGTGGTAGTTGATTGCACAATCGTAGTCCTTCACTAATTCTAGCCACCTTCTCTGTCTCATGTTTAGCTCCTTTTGGGTGAAGAAGTACTTTAAACTTTTGTGGTCGGTGTGGATTTCACATCTTTCACCATATAGATAATGCCTCCATATCTTGGGGGCAAAGACCACAGCTGCTAGTTCCAGATCGTGTGCAGGGTAGTTCTTTTTGTATTCCTTCAATTGCCGTGAGGCATGGGCCACTACGTTTCCGTTTTGCATTAATACGCATCCTAAGCTGTTCTTTGAGGCATCACTATAAACTGAGAATCCCCCGGTTCCTGACGGTATCGTAAGGACTGGGGCTGTAGTCAGTCGCCTCTTAAGCTCTTGGAAGCTCTGCTCACATTCCTTGCTCCAATGAAATGGCGTGTTCTTTCTGGTCAACTTCGTTAGTGTGGAGGCGATCTTAGAGAAATCCTTTATGAATTTCCTATAGTACCCCGCTAAGCCTAAGAAGCTCCGTACTTCTGTTACGTTGGTTGGCTGCGGCCAGTCATTAAATGCTTCAATTTTACTCGGGTCCACCGAGATTCCTGCTCTCGAGACGATGTGTCCCAAGAATGCTACTTGGTCCAGCCAGAATTCACACTTCTTAAACTTGGCGTACAGCTGCTTTTCCCTTAATCCTCCAAGTACCACTCGTAGGTGTTGTTCGTGTTCCTCTTTTGTCTTAGAGTAGATGAGGATGTCGTCTATAAACACGATCACGAACTTGTCCAGATAGGCTTCGAAGGGCAAAGGGCATTACTAGAAATTCGAAGTGCCCGTATCTGGTACTGAACGCCGTCTTCGGAATATCGTCCTTGCGAGTTTTCAGTTGATGGTATCCCGACCTCAAATCTATCTTAGAAAACACTGTGGCGCCTTGTAGTTGGTCAAAGAGATCGTCGATCCTGGGCAATGGATACTTATTCTTGACCGTTAACTTGTTCAGCTCCCTGTAATCTATGCACAGCCTCATTGAGTCGTCCTTTTTTCGCACGAATAGAACTGGCGCACCCCAGGGAGAGAAGCTGGTTTGAATAAACCCTTTCTGTAGGAGTTCGTCTATCTGTTCCTTCAGCTCCTTCAATTCGGTCGGTGCTAACCGGTATGGAGTCTTGGACACTGGTGCTGCTCCCGGCACCAGGTCGATTGTAAACTTGATTTCTCTATCTGGGGGTAGTCCCGGCTCCGGAAATACGTCTGGGAACTCCTTAATTACAGGTACGTCTTCGACTTTCGTAGAAATGTTTTCCTCTATCTTCAGTGCAAACACTAAATATGCCTCGCATCCGGAATTGACTAGTCGTTGGGCTTTCACTGCCGATATTCTCGGATTGCTTCTCCCCTTCACTGTTCCCTCGAAGGTGAAAGGTTCTTCCTCTTCTATACTAAACGTAACTACCTTACGACTACAGTCTATCACCGCTCCGTACTTGAAGCCAGTCCATCCCGAGGATCACCTCGTAGTCGTCCATCGGGATGACTATCAGGTCTACAGGCAATTCCCTACCATCTACTACTACCGGGCAGTCCCGCATTATTTGATCAGTACGAGTTGGCATCCCGTTTGGGATCGCCACACTATACTCATAATCCACTCGTTCGGGCGTTACCCCGAGTTTCGTCACGTACTTCAAAGACGCAAATGAGTGGGTCGCCCCGGAATCTACTAAGATGCATGTGATTGTTCGGTGGATTAGGAGGGTACCTGTCACCACCGCTGGGTTGTTCTCCGCTTCCTCTGAAGTGATGGTGTATACCCGAGCTGGCACCATCTGAGGTCCGGTTTGGCTCCCGGCCTGACTTCTCGAAGCACCTTCCGGGCACTGTCTCGCAAAATGTCCCGGCTTCCCACATCTGAAACATGCGTTGGCCGGTATGTTGCAATTCCCGAAGTGCCTCTTTCCGCACCTCTGACAGTTGGGAATCGGCACTGCTCCTTGATTCTGATTCGCGTTTGGGGGTCTGTTCACTGTCCCTTGAGGTTGCTGAGGAGGTCTGTTCTGAAATTTCCTCTTGCCACCTTTAGGCACAAATTGTCGTTTCTGCTCTCCCCCGCTCCATTGCGTTCCTTGCATTTGCGCGAATTTGCGCTTGGCTTCCTGTGCCCTCACTATCCGGGCTTCCGCCTGTTCTTCTACCATAGCCCTCTCCGCTACCTGCGCGTAAGTAGCTCCCTGTATTCCCGCCATGCTCACATCTCTGTAGAGCTCGGGCTTCAATCCTTCCAGGAACCGTTCAATTTTCAAAGCCCGTGCTGACCATGTGTGTCGCGAACCTGGACAGCTGCTCAAACTTCCGAATATAATCCGCCATTGTCATAGACCCCTGCCTGAGGTTAATGAACTCGTTCAGGCGCTGGGCTCTCACAGGGGCCGTCAAGTACTTGCCTCGGAACAGCTCTTTGAATCTGTCCCAGCTCATCGTGGCAGGATTCTCGATCACCATAATGGTGTCCCACCAATGTCTGGCGCTTCCTCTTAGAAGGAACGCGGCGCACAGAGCCTTTTCTGCCTCTGGGACTCTGCTGTAGACGAACATGCTCTCTAGTGTCCTTATCCAATTTTCGGCTGCCGTCGGGTCAGCCGTATCCTCGAAGGTTGGTGGGTTCAACCTCCTGAACCTTTCTCCCACTATCTCTGCCCTGTCGGCCTGAGTGTTTCCAGCATTCGTGGTGTTCTGTTGGATCAGCTGTTGTATCTGTGTTGACTGCTGGCGCACCAATTCCGTAAGTCGGAAAATGGTCGCGTTGCGGTTGTCAGTAGGGGCCGTGGTTCCCCTATTCTGGTCATCTCCACCGCTTGTCTCACCTCTCGTCCTTACCATCTTTTATCCCTATCCTGATTGTCCTAGGCCAATAAATTATGTAACATAGAAATCCACATAGACTTATCACTTACTTGCAAGGCCGCTTCCGCTCTTTTGGGTGTGTGTGTATGGATAGTCTAAAGAACGTGTAACCGAAGCTCTGATACCACCCTGTCACGACCCGACGTCCCTAACTGCCTATTTTAGCGCATTCCTATGTCCCTAGCGAATTGTGGGTAGTGAGTGCACCAAAAACACGTATAAATTTTTCTTTTTCTATTCATATAATGGAATGAAGTTCTGTACACGTCAAAAGAATAAATGTCAGGTCTATAAGCTACACCCTAGACCTAACTACGTGGCTCTTCGTGTGACGGCACAACAAAAGTCTCTTATGCGCCCGGCCTCACAGGTCGTCATCCATACGCACACGTCAACTCCAAAAGCAGCGCGAAGCTCCAAAAGATCGGCCTTATCAACTAACGCGATCACGTACCGTGCTCGCTGGCGCCTACAACACATAACATGAAAGAATGAGCCACCCATGCTCAATAAGCAGAAATCATGCATGTATGCACGTGTCCCTTTCCCCGCAAAGGCAAACCCTGCCGATGCATAAATTTCTAAGCAAGGGCAATCCGCGCCGATGCATATTACACTCGCAAGGGCACTCCACGCCGATGCACCTAGTACTCGTACTAGTAAAACTCAGGGCCCTCGGCTAATCTCACTATGCACCACAAGAGATCACGTCCCTCAGGGACAATACGACAGCGGTCCACGCCGGATGGCGGAACCCTAGGATGCACATCGTTCCCCTAGGTCGCCATAAGAACCCGGTCGTCCCCGACTGTCCGGCGGTCGCTCACCCTCCAGGTCGCACCTTGCCGCCACGCCATGCCCAAATCCTATCCATAGGATATCAATATATATATCTACAATAATAGTACGATGACGCTAAACGCCGCCCTGGTAGCATAGTAGACAGCCCCTGACTCAACTATGAGTCGACACACTCGCCATATCGGCAAGTCCTCATCGCGTATAAGCGACATATCCTTATGCACACTCAGTCCCACGACCCTTTCCCATGAGTTCGTGCATGCACATGAATATGCATATGCGAATAAATGCAATTTATGCTAATCACATGAAGGCGTTACGATCAGTCCACGTAATCATGAAGTCACGTAGGCACATAGTCACACAAAACATATAACACGCAAGTTATGTGTTGTAGTTGAATTTCTACTTACCTGGCGTCCGTCGACCAAGTGCTATCGATCCAGCGAATTTTCCTAAGTCCCGACCTTAGGCATAAAATATTAATGTTAGTTGGCTATTTGATTTATTTGAGTTAGCTACGTATTCGAGTTTCCTAAGCGTTGAGGTATTACTGTTTAATGTTGTAATTGTGAAATACTCATTTACTTAATCCCGCGAGAGACCCTAATTCATAAAAGGTCCTAAGTTCACTTCCTGGAATTTTGCCAAGTTCTAGCTCTTATTCGCAAAATTTAAAACATCACTATTAATTCGTGGATCGTCCTAGTTCGCAAACTAGGGTTCGTGAAATGTGGTTTCGTGACTTAACACGTGAGGGCTCAATTCGCCAATCTTGGCCTAGTTCAAGAAATGTTGTTTCGCCAAATCATGTTTCGCATATGAGCAATGGCCGAGTTCGCCAACCTCGCAGATTCGCCAATTGCTTCGTCGGTTCGCGAATTGCATCTCCCTCTCCAAGTTCACGAATCCTTTCCATGGTTCGCGGGTTCGTGAAGCATGCTAGTTCGCAATCGGTTGGACCCACAAAACTCTAGCTCGCGAATCCAGGCGCGACAATAAGTCGAGTTCGCGAACTTCGCGTTTGCCTAGGGTTCGCATTTTAGGGTTCGTGGAACTTAAATTTCGCGAAACCCGTCTCACCAGAAACAACTTCTAATTGGCAAAACTCAATGCTTAAAGATCTAAAAGCTATTTTCTCAAGAACACATTGGAGGTCGATATGAATCCCTAAAACCCTAAAATCAGAGCTTAATAAAATGCATACTTAATCTTATTTTTCTTGCCTGAAATCCCTAACACATGTTATTATGGAATTAAAATCACTGAATCAAGGCGAGAGAAGTATGCTTCAAGGATTAAAACTGCCCAAATCGTAGTTAGTGAGTATTTTCGTGCCTATAGTCTTTAGAACACCTTAATATATAAGTGAGAATACAAGGTTCATGGAGGAGAATCATACCTAATCTAAGCTTCCGTGAAGTTACTTCGTTTTCTTCTTCCCTTTTTCACTCAAGCTTCGATGGTTTCTTTTCCCCCTTTTGGCTCAAGCTCACTTTTGGTTCTATGGGGTTTTTCGTGGACTTGAAATGGTTTTTAGGTGGGGTTTAAGTGGTTGAGGCTTGAGTAACGAAAATATCTCCTTAAGTTGAGGAAATTTGTCCCTCAATCCATTTCAACTGTTTTGGGTCCAAATTTTATTCAAACCTAGCCCAATTCCATTCTTATTGGTATTTTTGTTCCCAATTTCCCTTGGTCTAGTTCTTTCGAAAATCCCTACATAAGTTAGATATTTGCAAAAGCAAGCAGATAATTAAATGCGCCTAGTTTTAAGGTCACCTAAGCACATAATTTATCACACAAGCTTCGTATAAATCACATAAGCACATAATTAATGCATGAAAAGCACATAATTGTGGTCAACCTTTTGTGCAAATTTATTGGCCTTACTATTTTCGGGGCCCCGGGTGCTACAGTGTCCGGCGACCCACATTGGATCAAGAACTCTCGTTTTATCTACTAGACATAGTTTACTACTTTTCGATTGTTTGTTTTTTCCCAAGGAGCTTAAGAATATTGTTTCTATTCCCGTTTTGAGCGGAAACGGTTATGAGTTCCGTTTTAGTAATAATATATGTAATATTTGTTTTGGAAATAATTGCGTCAGAAGTGCAAGTTTACTGAATGGGTTGTATTACCTAAACATCGAAGATAAAATAAAACTGTGAATATAGTCACCAACAAACAAAAATTGGAGTCGAACTCGAGACTGTTGTGACATCTTCGACTCGGTCACGCTGGAGAACAGAAGATTCTTGAGTTGGAGCCAACTTATGAATCTTGTATCCTTGGAAAGATGACCAAGTCTCCCTTCACAGGGACTTTTACGAGAGCCGCAGAACTTCTCGGTTTGATCCACACGGATGTTTGCGAACCGTTTGGGGAAACGGCTCGCGATAACTTCCATTATTCCGTTACCTTCACTGATGATCACTCTCGCTTTGGCAAGGTGTACCTCATGAAGAATAAGTCTGATACTTTTGAATGGTTCAAAGAGTACAAAGCTTTGGTGGAAAATCAGATTGAAAAGAGCATTAAAGTCATTCGATCAGATCGAGGCGGTGAGTACATGAGCCTCGAGTTTGACGAGTTCTTGAAAGAGAACGGGATAATTTCACAGATGACACCGCTCGGAACACCGCAGTTGAACGGTGTGTCGGAACGCAGAAATCAAACTCTGTTGAATAAGGTTCGATCTATGCTAAGCTATACAGACCTGCCCATATCGTTGTGGGGTCATGCCCTCTTGACAGCGGCACACATTCTGAATAGATATCCTACAAAGTCTGTCGATCGTATTCCGTATCAGATATGGACAGGACGAAAACCGAGCTTGAATCACATTAGAATTTGGGTTGCCCCGCGTTTGTGAAAAAGCTCAGGACAGATAAACTGGAATCGAAGGCTGTGAAAGGACGTTTTGTCGGGTATCCTGAGGATTCCATGAGATACCAGTTTTACTTCCACGATGATCAGAGAATCGTTGTAGCCCTTCAGGCTCACTTTCTCGAAGAAGATTTCGTTCGAGAAGGTGGAGCGGGGTCGCGAAGTAACTCTTGGAGAGTATTCAGAAGCGCTTTCACAAACTCCAGTGTCGGGTGACACAGTAGAGCAGTCCGAGGCGCAACCTGGCTTGCGCAGGTCGGGTGGAGTATCTCGCCAGCCTAAGAGATACGGGATGGTCCACATCGAGCACGAGGTTGCTGCGATGGAAGGGCACGTCGGAGACGATCTCACTACCTATGACCAGGCAATCAGGGATAAGGATTCGAAGAAATGGCTTATAGCTATGCAAGCCGAAACGGATTCTATGCACGAAAACCTAGTCTGGACTCTAGTAGACCTCCCAGATGGTTTCAGACCCATTGGGTGTAAATGGATCTACAAGAGAAAGATAGGATCTGACGGATTGGTTGATACATACAAAGCTAGGCTTGTGGCGAAAGGGTACAGTCAAAAAGAGGGCATTGACTATGAGGAGACCTTTTCGCCTGTTGCTATGATATTCGAACATTGCTTTTTGCGATAGCTGCGAACTATGACTATGATATCTGGCAGATGGATGTGAAAACTACGTTCCTAAATGGGTACCTCAAGGAGGAAATATATATGGAGCAGCCCAAGGGATTTACATCGCAAGAAGATGCTCATAAGGTGTGCAAACTGAACAAGTCCATTTATGGACTGAAACAAGCCTCCAGAAGCTGGAATCTTTGGTTCAATGAAGTGGTCAAGGGCCATGGATTCTTAAAGAATGAAGACGAACCTTGCGTCTACAAGAAAAGCAGTGGGAGCAAAATATCTTTCCTCGTATTGTACGTGGACGACATCCTTTTGATAGGAAATGATATTGGAATGCTCTCGATGGCGAAAGCGTGGCTTTCGACCGAATTCTCCATGAAAGACTTGGGAGAAGCTACCTACATTTTGGGGATTCGCCTTTATAGAGATCGAGCGAATTGTATGTTAGGACTCTCCCAGGCCCTTTACTTAGAGAAGGTCCTGAAGCGATATAAGATGGACAACTCTAAGAAAAGGTTCCTACCTATGCGGTATGGGATTCACCTGACTTGATGTACGCGATGCTTTGCACGCGACCTGACTTGGAGTATGCTGTGAGCGTAGTCAGTCGGTTTCAGGCTGACCCTAGTAAGGAACATTGGACAGCAGTCAAAACTATCCTCAAGTACCTCAGACAGACTAAGGATATGATGCTGGTCTACGGTAATGGAGAATTGGAAGTGGAAGGGTATATGTATTCGGATTTCCAATCTGATGTGGACGACCGAAAATCCACTTCTGGATTCGTCTTTACGCTCAACGGTGGAGCGGTGTCTTGGAAAAGTTCCAAACAGAGCACGACTGCAGATTCCACCTGCGAAGCAGAGTATATAGCGGTCTCATAGGCAGCTAAGGATGGTGTTTGGATGAGAAAGTTCTTGGAAGAACTTGGTGTCGTTCCTGTAGCAGATAGGCCATTGCCATTGTGGTGTGACAATACTGGCGCTATTGCCCAGGCAAAAGAACCGAGGTCTCACAACAGGTCCGAACATATAGAAAGAAAGTACCACGTGTTACGTGGATTCGTTGAGAATGGCTAGATAGCCGTGCAGAAGATTGCGACCGCGGAAAATGTGGCCGAACCGTTCACCAAGCCTCTATTACAGGCAGTGCTGGCTAGACATCTCGAAAAGATGGGTATTAGATACTGCAGCGCATGGTATTGAGTGCAAGTGGGAGAATGTTAGGAATATGCCCTTGAATGCTATACGAGGATTACATTCTATACGACATTAGCTTATTTATCATTCGACCTTTTATGTAATAAGATAATTTTTATGTGTTTATTGAAAGGCGTTGTTCTTTTATTGGATATAAGAATACTTCACTAAGCATCCGGTAAAGCAATAAATGAACAAATCCAAATAATTCGAGTCGAGTCACTGTTCTCGATGGGAATCCGCTCGTTGCGCAATAAGCACTGGAAGCCCTTTGGGAATCTATTCATGGTCTTCACCTTCTTGAAGTTCTTCGTCTTCTATCAGGACTAGGTCCAACAAAGCTACTTGGAGGAAATGTCGAACGTCCTTTAGTCGTTGTCTCTGAATCTCCTCGGGCATGGTGTGGGTCAGCCACTGTCCTTCGAAGATATACTTGTCAAGGACCTCATGTGGGTTGACTCCACTTCCTGACGGTCCCGATTGGTCTGGAGCGGTCGAGGGAGTTGCTTGAGTCTGAGCCAGAGCTATGAGCATAGCGACACTTGCTTCTTCTTCCGGAAGCAAGGGGCTTGTGAAGGTTTGTGGTGTGGGCTGAGGCGTCCTTAGGTGAAAGGTTGGTGGGACGATTTGGGTTGTATGAGTGGTGCGGTGCGTGGTGGTAGTTGTTTGGGTAGTTGGTTGAGAGGTTTAAGCGGCTTCGTCACTTGTCTGCGTCACGCCCAAGCTTCGTCCCGGACTTCGAGTTTGTATCCAAAGCCTCTTCTCCCTTTCATGACATCCTTTATCATCTGGGTCGTCATGACGGCGTTTGGAGTAAGAGCCATGGCCTCGACATGTTTTGGTCGGGTCAGGACGGTCGACAAGACGGCGGAAGAGATCCTCTTTTTTCGGCGTTCGAGTAGTCAGCTCTACTAGGCGGGCGACTAAAATTCAGTGGATGTCGCTGATAGGTATGTTGCGGGGTTGATTAGGTTGTGTGTGAGGATGGGTGTATTTAAATATACTTATTTTGACTTAGTATTTAAGTTAGTTGTCTAATTATGGTAAGTATCCTTATATGAATTTTGAAATAAATAAGGGAGAGAAAGATATGGCAAAATCTCTCCACTTAAGGAGCAAAATCAAAAAACCTTATCTTTGAGATATCCTAGGGATTTCCAAATATATCATAGTATAAATAGGGCAGCCCTATTTCATAATTTGGAGTGAAATTTTCGTCCATAACAAGGCACCAAACACACACCGAGCGCACACACTCTTCTTTCACGCGATGGCTCTGTTCTCTCTAGCCATCTTTAGAGAACTGATTCTGTGGTACACTGCGAGGTCGGCGTGACGATCTAGTGCCATCCACCATCGATGAAGTCTTGAAGAAAAGGACGAGGAGCTGCCACTCGCTTCAACTGGTAATTCTCTACGGGTATGACCCGCCCTATTACATACCTATGTGTTACTATTCTGATCCGAGCAACGACGCAACAAGGGAACCCGGAAAAATTTTGTTCCGCACCGTACCCGGGGACGTGGCGTCTCCGGGAGACACCGGGTAACCCAACAACATTTACCCAGAACTATGCTGGACCTTGCTCAAGTGATAAGAGAAGGTCATCTGCTTGATCTTTTAGCTCGATAAAGTTCAAAAAACGGCTTCGCCATACTGTGTATTCGCCTCTCTTAATCGGAGGATGATTGTCATTACCAAGCGAGTAAGCATCCATGTTGTTTGCTTGAGTTGATGTAGGATCTTCGTTTGTTGTTTTGATAGTTTGGACTGATGTTATGTGCTTCACAGGTAGCAAATTAGTCAGTAGCGTTTCATTCTAAAGCAGTCGAGAATTTATTTTCGATTCAATCTTTAGAGTTTGATCGAAAATAATTTTGTCGAGATAAAATGCATTCATCACTGTTCTTGTGCGAGAAAGTTTGCCAGCTGAAAATTTTGCGAGCGAAGAAAATTGCTCAAAATCTTCCGATCGAGAAAAATTTCAAGTTCATGAATTTATTTCGATCGCAAGAAACAATACGTTTAAGTAAGTTTCTGGTTGTGTCAAAATAAATCTTTTGACTGAAAAGTTTTTCGACCGTAATGATATTCACTAGGTCAAACTTTATTAGATTGACCGAAAATGTTTTTCGACGGAACGTTTTGCGATCGTAAAGGTCAATATTGGTCTCGTCGGAAAATATTTTCGCTAGGTAATGATCGAGAAATTTTTCTACTAAAGTCGTTCTTGGTAAAGACAACTTTAGGTCTGACGTAGTATTCTGATCGAGAAAAATTTTTGCGCAGAATTTTTCGATCGAGAAATTAACCTGATCGAAAAACCTAGCGAGAAAATTGAGATAATCGCAAACCATCACAGAATACAATTAAACTGATTTAAGCCAAAACGATGAGTTAGACGATGAACTTACAGATATTTGCTCGTAATCAGATGATGAATTCGCATGAACAAAAAATTAGACACATTACGAAGCAAATCATGTCGATTTTGACCAAAATCAGAACATGTTCTAACAGTTCTACGAGCGAACAGAATTTCTCAAATCCGATCAAATCTGCTAAGTCGATGTTCAACAGCTACTGATCTAATCGCAATCAATTTATAACACTAAAACGAGCACAGAAACATCAAATTCAAACCAAATAAGCACATAATTGAGCTATCAGATCGAAATTGAATTTTGCGCCAAACTTGTTCTTCGATGGAACAGTAAGAAAAAAATTTATTTCCAATTCTGACAATTTTCGATTCAAAACAGAACGAATCTGCTCTGATACCAATTATTAGGTCCTATTTTATCAACTCTATGATCCTACACTTCAGTCCTAAGGAAATCAATTAGAATTATGAAATAGGGAATTTCGATCGAAAACCTTCGTTGAAGAACGTCAAGAGAGAAACCGCGTAGTGAGATGATATTTTGTAACTTTCTCTCTCCAGAAATTAAAATGGCAGACCTTCGGATCAATTTTCTAAAATCTTCTATTAAGCTCAAATGTTTACAAGGTATTTATACCAAACATACTTGGTATAAATAACAAGCTAAGTACTAAACTATGAACAAATTCTATAAAAGCCCCTAATTACAAGTACAACTAATAAAATCAAAGCACAATTACAAATGGTATTCTACGTTGTTCTTGAATCATTTCACTATCGCTCTTTTGCACTATCCACAGCTTCATAAATATATCCCATTACCGGTCTTTTTGCGCTACCCGCAAGGTAAAGCACTCAAACA
Source organism: Craterostigma plantagineum (assembly GCA_027422505.1). Lineage (NCBI taxonomy): Eukaryota > Viridiplantae > Streptophyta > Magnoliopsida > Lamiales > Linderniaceae > Craterostigma > Craterostigma plantagineum. The sequence goes on from JAPQWV010000055.1 coordinate 2,619,216, forward strand.
AGAGGAGCCATGACTTTGAGCGTGAAGACCACATCGTTCCACAAACTCGGCATAAACAACACTTTTGTCGCTTCCCTTGCCTTAACGTCCTTCGACAATTTGTTCTTGCTCCAACCATCAGAAGTGAACATTCTTCTAAGATTTGCCTTCTCATCATGAATCTCTGTAACGAAAGAAAAGACAGGTAAACTGAGTTACCGCATGCCTCACTAATTCCCGTTTGTCCGTGAAATGTCTCAACAGACTAAGAGTACTCTAAGAATAGATAAACCAACAATTTTGATCCCCTTTTGTTCTCTTTACCAATAGAGGTTTAACATGTCTTCAATCATTAAATCAAGGGTCAATTCGAAATCAGGCCCCTTTAAGGGTTTGATATCGAATTCAGACCCCATTTAAGAAATTTTTAGGTTAAAGGACCCATTTTGTGTGGTTTAAAAAAGTGGTATGAAAAATATATGAACTGGTATAGAATGATTGTTTTGTGTTACAAATTTTCAACATACTGGTATGTCAGAGCAATAAAGTGGTACTGCAGAAAATAAACTGGTATCATATGATCATAAACTGGTATCGGATTATGGTTTTGTGGTACAGAATTTCAACATACTGGTATGTAAGAGCAATAAAGTGGTACTGCATAAAAATGGGTCCTTAAAACTAAATATTTTCTGAAGAGGGTCTAAACCCTAAATTATACATATGGAGGGGCCTGAAATGAAAATTGCCCTTAAATCAATGCAATGAGCCGCACATGGGGTCCAATGATGGTGTTTTTTCCTCCAACAACTTGCCTAACGCCACGTAATTGTTCCATTGTCATTGATAACTTGGACAACATTCTCCTCTCCAATCACCTTTATAAAGGAACAATTCAGATATTTTTCGCCCGTCTTCACAACGTTAGAAGCATCAGTAGACTTGACAAACATTGTCCCCGTTGGAGAATTCACCAAAAAATTGATCACACGTCTTTATTTCCTATAGGTCCAAGCATCAGACTTAATTCAGCAACCGGTCAACTTCCCCTCCACTTCATGATCTTTCAAATATTCTAGCTCTAGTGGAACTCTAAACTCGTGATATCTTGGAACCCGTGAATTTGGTCCGAATGAACCAGTGGCATCAACTATATTACGGAAACTCGATATTTGATAATATTGAACGACAAACCAACTTGATACCAAAAGCAAGCAATGTATTGCTGGACTCTAGCCGTTGCTTGTTTCAGAAGCATCTCTTATGCTATTAGTTTAGCTTGCCCTTCTTCTTCTACTAATGGCTGTCTCAGGCTTTCGATAATATAGATTCATTTGATCTTTTTTCATATCTTTCTTTTTTTCCGAAGAACCGCGGCACTGGAATGGAGAAGAAATCATATTCATCGCTATCACAATATAACACATTACTTGTATTGGTATTGCTTGCCTCCAGTTTTCCTTTCGATATGTCCAGAGTTGTTTCAAAACTTCTTATGGACACTTTAAGCATGCCGATACATCACCTCACTTTCCCACTTATCTCTACCGCTTTGATTGTTTCTGACACTAATTAGAAACGACAATGTCTGTATCTCCATTCGGTGCGTGACAAATCCCCATCCAATATCATTTTTATTTGTTGATTTAGAACTATCCTTTAAAGAAATCATGTAGCCATTTTCTGATTCAATAAATAAGCGATTTTCGCATCAAATTGAAATTATTATTTCTATCGCAACAACAAAGTTTTAAAGTATAGTCCACATATTATTAAGTCATGGGCCAACCTAAAAGCCGGGCATCCCATTGATTAACCAATCCATATTCTAATAAAAGTAGTAAAATTTTCCATCTTCACATACCGGCCGTCGTTGCCGCTACATTGCAATGACCTTGGCGGCCGCCATAGCGCCGCCATGCAAACCCGCCACAAAGCAGTCTTCGCAAAGCAGCTTTACTAAACTCCGCTATGCAATCCAGCTATGACGCCGCCATAGCGGGAATTTGACAACACTTGTTCGGATTGTTCAATATCTCATTCGAATAAATTCGTATTCTCATTTGCTCGAATAGAGATGATACAATACAAGCTATATTTATTATGTATTTCAGGTTTACTTTCACACCAAATTTCGCCAAACAATTTCTTCACAGCATATTACATTGATGTCTCATTACACATAAGTTCCGCGTATTAGAAGATTTCTTATTAAGAGAGAAATGGATGAGATGGTACACGCCATGCAGTTTGGCAACCTAATCGTGACTGCGAACAACCCATTGCAACTCGAACATGATTTTGTGGTAAAGTCGACAAGTCTCATATTGGCTAGAATTGGAAGTGTTCTTGATGGTTACACGAGGAAGGCTGTTGCGGTTTTTCTTTATGGAGTATTGTTTGCTCATTGTCCTTCAATGCTCGGTTATCAATGATGTTCCCAAAATTCCTTTAGGAAATTCGTTTCATCGGAGACGCTTCGATGGTATGTCTCCATTTCTGTTTATCAATGTAAATCACTTTTTTTCCCTTGTTTTACTTAAGATTTCTTATTTACAAGTACGAAAAATATTTCCATTTCTGTTTATCAATGTAAATCACTTTTTTCCTTTGTTACCTTACTTAAGATTTCTTAATTACAAGTACGAAAATTATTTACTTGGATGATTTATAGTAGAAAATTGATGAGGGGATGGAAGAAGACATCGAGATACGTCGAGAAGTTGAAGATGGCGGCCTCTTAATTTGTTGTCGGTGTACTATGGCCACGTAAATTAAAAACTATGGTGCGAGTGAAGAAGGAGTGGCTCAGGTTGGTTGAAGACTTTGATAGCTTCAACAAATATCATTAGAGAAGAATTGCCTGCGAGGAAGTTACCTTTGGTCTAAGCAAAGGCTTGTCGGCAAGTATAATACATAACTCAAAGTAAAAGGACTGTCGGCAAGTATATTATTTGCTTTGTTGCTCTGCTTCAAGCATTTTGATATATCTGATGTTGACTTATATATTCTCCATTTAGATTCTTGCCAACGTGTGTTCGCCGGTGTCAGAAAATCTTATGCAAGGAGGAGAAAGGATGAAGAAAATTTGATAACCCCCATGTACCGTTGGATCACTAGATCTGACGGAGAAAGCCAATCTCAATCTTGGGAATTGGTGGAGAATGCCTTTGATGGCATTGAGATGGATGTAAGCTTATATATATATATATATATATATATATACATGTATTTTTATAATATTTATATATTGCGATTAGCAAATACAAATTCACATGACGTGTGATATTTGCTTATGCCTTTTGAGGAGGAATTTGGTTTGATGCATTGGGCCACGATTGCAGATTTTCAAGGTAAGCAAAATGATGTTGTGGCGCAATGAATATTTAAGAATCTTCGTGAAGAGAAGGCGATGTATTGCTCGAACAAAAATTTGACCGTCGCATTTAAAACTCAACATGTGTCGTCTCCTTCTGATGAAAATCACAATTTTCATCATCACCGGCCATTTCAACATGTTGCTCAGTCCGACACACCTAATCCTTCAAATAATAAAATTATAATCAGATTGGATAACTTGGATGCACAAGTTAATGATCTGCGGACGAGTGTTAGGCTAATAGAATTGGAGATTATGGCTAATGGAATGCAATGGTTCAGGTACGTTAAGTTTAGCTTCTTACTTTTTATAAATGTATAATACTCGCGTAATAAACTATATAACAGTTTTAAGTTTTGCGAGGCTGAGCGCAAGTACCAATGTGGGCTTTTATACGCCGCCAGCATGGGGTATGGGACTGCAGCCGGGTACTCACCACAAAGTACCAGTAGCCATTCGGTGGTGATCGTTTTTCAGGGTGCAACCGTAGGGAATTGTTGGGGATGGCGAGCAGTTGGTGAATGAACGTAGGGCTAGCCGTGCAGCCGATGAGGAACGTCTTGGTGAACTTCGGGTGTCACGAGATCGAATCTCGAACGCAGCGGAAGTTTGAAATTTTTGCCGGGATCCCCATAAGGAGCCCAAATCGCTTGGTTATATGAAGAAAAATGCATGACACGTAATAATGGTTTTTGAAGCTTACCCTCATCGCGAAGATACCAAGCTCTCGCTTTGTCGTCCCGGTTGTCATAGTTAGCTCCGAGCAACGTCGTGACCTCTCTGAGCTACAACGCCTTGGCAAGATCACCACGCCGACCCCGGGACACATCCAAATTCCATCTCCTCCGAAGGATGGCTAGAGAGGAGGGGAAAGTGTTTGATAAGAGATGTGTGTTGGATTTACTAAAACTCAAACACACTTAAGTTTTTCTCAAAGAACAAACTCAAATGCTGTCAACTCTCTAAACCCAAAGTTAGATTGAGAAATAAGCTAGGAACCATCAACCACGAAATAATACAAGTCCTTAACTTGAAATCCATTTTTCAACCATGAAAATGACTTTAAGTTGATAAAATTAAATCATGTCCTACATGACTCAATTTTGTTTGATTCCCTGGTTTTTAAATTATTACATGACTGGATATTGTCCCACAAATCTAACATAAAAACAATGGATGAATTTGGACTTGGTTTGGACAAGTTTTGACCAAAACCTGTCGGTTCACGGCCTCGTGCGCTGTCGGTTCACGGCCGTGACTGATGCCTTCACGGCCTGGGTCAAGTCCGTCCCGGCCGTGACACTGTCAGGGCATAAATTGAGCTCATTGTTGTGCTTCACGGCCTATGACAGCACCTTTCACGACCGTGACACTTTCGGCGGGTTTGCGACAGTTTCTCGTTCCACACATATCAAGTGGGAGACAATGTTCGATTGACCTGAAATTTTAACCACAGAAAGTAGACTCACCAATCTTGATTTTGACTGAAGGGATTCTCAATCCGAGGTCTAGATTGGGAGACACAAATTTCTGAATCCGTTGCTACTTTTCAGTCGGGCTTCACAACCGTGACGAGCCTTACTCGTGGTTGTGAACCCTAATTACGCTTTCATTCTTTCGTTTCGAGAATCTAAATCCATGTAAATATAGTTTCTAAAACTTTATTTGACATTTTATTAACATTTCAAAGCCCGTTAAATAAAAACACATCTCACTTTATCAGATACTGTCTCAGTGACCCTTTTTAAGCGCGACTCTCTTGGTTCATCTCAACCCGGTAAGGAGGAATCCAAGAATTCGGTAAGCACCTAGCCAATCCCGTGGTACCGAATATATCCCATGTTGAGTACGATCTTCGATCTACAAACCGACTATTGATTATCGTTGTACATATAGACCCTTCACTTATGTCCCGGTCGAGTGAGAGCCATGGTAGTGTCAAACTCACTAACCCGATACTATGTCTAATTCGTGACGACGAAATTACAAAACTACACTTCAGTTCCCACATGATTTAGTTTTTATATTTTGCAAAGATTCCATAATTCCTCATCCCCGAATAAGCATAGGAATATACCTTGATTACTTGCGAGGTTGTGAATCCCTCACAACAGTCAATGCCAGCAGTTGCACTTTGTTGTCAAGACCGCATGTCACCGCTGACCCATGTTCAACCTTGAAAAAGGCGGGCCCAGCAAAATAGTGACAAGTCTCAGGACCCCAAAGCCAACTATGTCAATGACCCTTTGGTCTAAGGTACACGCACACTACTATAGTCAATCGATCGATCATTGACACTCAGCGAGTAATTAGCCATGAGATCGTTGATTACGAGTCGTGTCCTAATATAAGTTAATCCCCGATTCAACTCATATCAATGTTACGACCTCCCACTTCCCAAGTGAATGGTTGGCACAACCATATTAGACTCGTCAACAAATAAGTCATGATCGACACTCAGTCACCCTACTAAAGTAAGAATTATGGACTAATTTAATATCCGAGAATAATAGCTCACCGATGCCCCCTCTTTCATCCCATGAGAATCGGTGACTAAACTCGTATATGTGGGATTTATTTATTTACCGTCTCACCGGATGCCCAGTAAGACCGGATAGGCAAATAAATAATATGACTTCTGTAAATTCCGTAAATAAATATTTGAATGTAATATCCAAATATTGAAGTGTGAAAAATCAATTGTATATTTCGTATAATTATACACATTTATGTTCTAATTCTTTCAATATTATTATTTAATGATGTAGTTTTTCAATAATTACATCATGTAAACGAGGTATTCGATGGGTTTATGAAGATGTATGACGCTTATGAGTTTCCTCGGCAATGATTTCATCATGAATAACAATTTCGCTCAAGTATGTAAGTTAGAGTTTAAACGTCAATGACCTTGAAATATTGAGTTGTTATAATACTTTGCTACATGAGAGGTCAATCACCATAATCCTCCATCATTGCACTGGAAAAATGCGGACGTCTGCTTTATACCTTTGCCCTCTGGTCGTAACTGGGTTCTCACGATCATGCAGTTCAAGGAGCGAAGGATTGAGATTCCAGACTCCTCTATATCATGTGATTAATTCTCAGTTGCACCTTTTTTCTTAGACTAACCTTTCATATTCCGTGAGAGATGACATATACAATGTCCATGATGTGCAAGTTTGTAAATGTCTTTTACAGCAGCTTTGATTGATGCAGCATTATCCGACAAGATCACAAGATCCTCTTCCTCGGGTACAACTTTGATTGATGCAACATGTAGAATATAGTTTGTAATTGGGCTTAGATTTAATTAACTGCCTTCGTAGATTGGGCTTTTCTTGTATTTGTCCTTAGATTAGGACTTGTGTGCTATTTATACCAAGTTTGTATGGTATAAATAGGATTGTACACATTGAGCTTAATAGAGAATTTTAGTTAATTGATCCGAAAGGCTGCCAATCTAAATTCTAGAGAGAGAAAATCATAAATCATTCTCTCACTACACGAAATCTCTCTCAAAGTTCTTCACGAAGGGTTTTCGATCGAAATTACGTTTGATACAATTCTAATCGATTTCCTTAGGATTGAAGTATAGGATCTAGGAGTTGATATTGGGGGACCCTAACAATTGGTATCAGAGCAGATTCGTTCTGTTTTGAATCATAATTGTTAGAATTTGTAATACCCGAGTCCCGTAAGTAAGCCGGCCAATAAATATGCATACATATTATATGACTTACATGACTGCATGAGACATGCTTTATGACTTTTATGTGTCAAAATGATTTCATGCTATATGCCGCCATGACATGTATGGATTGGAACGCAGAATTTGGAGTTAGGTTAGTTATTGATTTAGGCTTTCTAATACATGGCATGCTAACCTAGAAGATTTTAAATCTAGGACTTTGTAAGGTTCGAACCCTTAGTTATAGAGTAAACGATTTTAATATTAAAATAGGAACACTAACTTGGGTATGGAGAAGTTTTCGAAAACAAAGATTTAGAATAATGGTAGTTTATTACTTTAACATTGAGGAAAGGATTGTAAGACTAAAATTGTTACATAAGAAATTTAGATAGGTGCGTGCAATTTATTAACAATATTATGGGGTTTATTATTTAAGGAATAAGGACTTAAATATAGCTTGATAACTTAGCAAGGAGGGCAATAGTTTAAATTAATATTATAATGATTGTTACTAAGGAATTTGATAAGTATGTAAAAAGTAGAAAGCAATGTCACTTAGCTTAAATAACACGCAAGTATGATAAAAAGATAACATACTTATCTTAGTTCATTAGGAAGAAAATAACGAAAAGATTGATGTATAGAGGAAGAAGGAAGTCGAACTAGAACTGGAGTAGAACTCATCATTAATCTTTGAAGTAGGTATAGCTTCTTACTAAAACTTCATGTTTTTATGTCCATGTTAACGTGTTTTTAGTAGGTACCAAAAAGTTGTAACTAATTAAGATAACACAGACTTAGTTCCAAGGGTTTGTACCTAGCTTCTTTAGCATTACGACTTAGGAAGCATGAATTAGTAAGTATAAAATTTGCTAACAATATTAAGTTATGTCCTAAGTCGAATGCCATAAAAAGAATAAGCACGAGAAAAATGATTCCTAGGGATCATTAGACTTAGAGATTTTATATGATTAAAGGTTTCTAGCGTACGTAGAACTCTAAGAATTCTTAGGTTTAACAATTACTTGAGGGTAGAATTTGTACAAGTTTAATGGTCAAGAGTTTTTGAGACATTTATACCGTTCTTGGAAGAAAATATGTTTTGATCGAAAGTTTAACTATTGAGCAAAATGATTCATGTTGGTAGATTTCGAACTGTGTTAAGTTTTGTAGGAAGATCTCGAGCTCAAAAATGAGGATAGAAAAAAATGTCGAAAGCAAAGAAAAACTCGACATGGAATCTCGAGATTCATATCGAGATTTATCAACTAGGTCGAGATTTATTTATGTAGCTCGATATCCATGTATACCTATGTCGAAACTTTGCATGTTTTATCTCGAGATCAATCCATATCGAAATTCCTTAACAAAACTCGAGATCTATCTTATATTATATATCGTGATTTAACTTGCAATGTAGCTCGAGATCCATCTTAATTCATGTCGAGAACTATTCTTACGATGAACCTCGAAATCCACTCGTGATATTGACTTCAAAATTCTATATGATATCTCGACATTTTATGTAAGAGCTCAGCAAACATCTCGACATGTTGTATAAGAACTCGACATTCATTCTCAATCCATGTCGAGATTTAGCTTTAAGGTTGACTTCGAGATTTATGTTTAACCCATCTCGAGATTTATATATAAGCCATGTCGAGATCCATTTCAATATTAAATTCGAAATGTGATATATTGTTTTAAATCCTAAAATTGTGATTTCGAAACCCATAAAATCAAAACAAGGGTTTTCACACTAAGCCACTTTCGTGTAACTATAATTAGACTAACAAACCCTAATTTTATATGCTTCTGTACTTAGGGTTTAAAGGTTAGCGACGTACTGTACGACACGCTAAGTAGCTAAGGATACCAGGTAAGTGGAAGTCCCCATTACAACACATAATTATATGTGCATGAAATTATGTGTTATGTGTTTCTATGATATTATTTGACTTCCTACGTGAATTATTTGCGTTACATGACATGCATGATTTAATTACATGATATGATGGCATGACACGCATATTCATGACATGAGCATATGCATGCACGTTTAGAACGAAATGCATGATATGAGAGCGTGTATAATATACGATCGCCTGAGAGCGATAAAGATTCGCCGATAAGGGCGTCTGATGTCGACTCACAGTTGAGTCACGGTTCTTCTATGCTACCATGGTGACGTCGTATGGCGCTACCGTCAAGACATGACATGTACAAGGCAAGACATAAATTTAGGGCTAATACCCTCATGGCGGATCATGAAACCAGGAGGGTGCGAGCTGAGGGAGTAAGCAACACCTAGGGTATCTCTGGTGTTGACTACCTCAGATTAGGCTACCAGTGTGAAGCGTCTGCGTGGCGTATGAAACCACCTTGGGACAGAAAAGGCGCCCTAGGGTTAGCCTCCCTTGAGTGGGTATTGCCACTTATATTTATTTATCCCTTGTGGATTCGAGCTCCATGATGGTGCATAGCAAGATAGCCGAGGGCCCTACATGACAAGACAAGGCAAGGAAAAATATGAGGTCTAGGGAGCAATGGTGCGGATGCCTTTTGAGAATTTAGGACACGTGCATGGCATGCATGACTATCGCTTACTGAACATTATAAGCTCATTCCACGTATTTATGTGTTGTAGGTTCGCGAGATCACGTTACGTGATCTTTACGAAGGTGAGGCCAAATTTTGGAGCTTCCGGAGGACTTTTGAGGTGGCAGTGTGTACATGGATGCGACCTGAGTGGCGGGCCGTTAGATTATTTTGAACACGCATGCGCGCTCACCTTGTATTTATGTCCTAGGGATATTTTGCATTGTACAGAAGAATTCCTTTATATAAAAGGAAAATTTTGTACGCATTTTCGGATATAGATTTCATTTATATCACATACAGTCACACGAATTAGTAATAAGAATGAGTGGTGGAAGTCAGGGGCGCCACAGGTGGTATCAGAGTTTTTGGTTACAAGTTCTGTAGACTGTCCATGTACACACACTCAAAAGCACGGAAGCGGCCTTGCTAGTAAGTTTCATGTTTCTATGAATGTTGTATGTGCGTAATTTATTGGCCTTAGGGACTATTAGTGTATAGGAAAAAGAATGGGTAGAACACGAGGTGAAGGTAGCGGGGGAGCGGATAAAGGCAAGCAACCCGCAACTCCTACTGATAATCGAGATACGGCAATCCTTCAGCTGACCGAACTCGTTCGCCAGCAATCCGCTCAAATTCAAGAGATGATGCAACAAAGAAATACAGGCGGACCAGCTAGTAGTGGACTTTCTTAGGCGGAAAGTTGAAATGTTTCGGGAGCGATTTCGTAAACTTAATCCCCCAACATTCGTGGTTGCTATCAACACTACTGCGGCCGAGGACTGGCTCCGAACACTGAAAAGTATGTTCCAGTATAGTAGGATTCCAGAAGATGAGAAGGTCTTATGTGCTGCCTTCCTGTTGAGAGGAAGTGCAGGCCGTTGGTGGGATACTATTCTCGCCTTTGAAGATCCTATTACGATGGCATGGGACCGGTTCAAGGAGCTCTTTAGGAGCAATTACTTCAGCGCCCCTGTACGAGCACAACAGATGAATGAATTCATAAATTTACGACAGGGCTCAATGACAGTGGCGGAATACATTAGGAAATTTGAGCAATTGTCCCGATTCGCAGCTCACATGGTGAACACAGATGCGTTGAAAGTGGAGCTTTTCTTGGAAGGCCTGAGCCTGAGTTATATAGAGACGTGAACATGGCCGGATCTCAAGGAGCCACCTATGCTCAAGTGGCTGAACGCGCGTTAATGGCGGAGAAGGCTGAACTCCGAATTATGCGCGCCCATGAAGCAAAAAGAAAGTTCGTTCAAGGACCAAAATGGAGCGGAGGTAACCCCAAGAACCTCTTTAACCCCAAGAATGCCCGACCTAATTTTCAGAACCGATTTGGACCTCCACAGCAATTTAATCCTAATCAAGGAAGACCTCCTATGACCATACCCGCATGTCCCAGGTGCACACGGCGACATCTGGGTGTGTGCTACTCTCGGAACGCTATATGTTATAAGTGTGGCAAGACAGGCCACTTTTCCAAGGCATGCACGGTCTGCGTCCGCGAGTCAAGCACATGTTCAAACTGGGCCGTCTACGGTACCTTCTAGGGTTTACACGCTGACTTTCGAAGAGGTGGAGAACAACCCGTCTGTAGTGGTAGGTACTCTCCTAATCCATTCAACCCCGACATGCATATTAGCTGATTCAGGAGCCACACATTCAGTTGCATCTACTAACTATGTGGCGAGACTCGGGGTTACACCTGACCTAGTTAGCTACGAATACTATGTTACCATTCCCCATGGAACCTCTACGAGAACCAACCAAATATTAGGAGATAGCCCAGTAATAGTAAACGATAGGACCTTACCCGTTGACCTGATAGTCATTCCAATGAACGATTACGAAGTAATCCTTGGAATGGACTGGCTATCAAAATACGGAGCAGTTATTGACTGCAACCGTAAGCAAGTAACCTTTAATCTAGGAGACACTGAACCACTCACATTCACGGGAAGTAGCAAGCGTGGTAAGATTCCCAAGATTCAAGCAATGAAAGCACATCGTTTGATCAAGACAGGATGCGAAGCGTACATAATATATGCAATATCATCTGAAGAACGTATACCCCCGATGCTAGAAGAAGTTCCAGTAGTACGAGATTTTCCCGATGTGTTTCCTGAAGACTTACCCGGACTTCCACTGGATCGTGAAATTCAATTCACGATTGATCTAGTGCCAAGAGCTGCACCGATTTCTAAGGCACTATACCGACTCACTCAGCTGAGCTGAAGGAATTGAGGGAGCAACTGGATGAACTGTTGCAAAAACGGTTCATTCAGCCGAGCTTCTCACCATGGGGAGCACCGGTTTTGTTCGTTAAGAAGAAGGATGGATCAATGCGGCTCTGCATTGATTATAGAGAGCTTAACAAGATTACGATCAAGAACAAATACCCCTCCCTCGAATTGACGACTTATTTGACCAACTGCAAGGCGCAACAGTCTTTTTGAAGATAGACCTGAGATCGGGATATCATCAGTTGAAAATCCGAGAAGAGGATATTCCGAAGACGGCTTTCAGTACCCGCTACGGACACTATGTGTTCCTAGTCATGCCTTTCAGGCTGACTAATGCACCGGCAGCATTCATGGACCTGATTGATCGAGCGAATCGAGTAATAAAATAAAACGAATATCGACAAACTAACCACGCTCAACAGGCAAGTGTACCTATCAATAATAGTATAGAATGGCTAGTATTCGAATATCGAATCCCAGGGGAACTAAATAATCAGAAAAACTTGAATTTAAATATCCTAGTGAAAAGGTTTGATTGTTGTAAAACTGAAAATATAACTTAACAAAACTGATAAAAATGATGAGAATGAACGACGATAAGAAAGCGAAACGTATTTGAGACTTCGACTCCCCCTAGCTCGATCGATTAGCTGAAAACATATATCAAAGTTTTAGCTAAACGTTAGACCGTGAGGATTACCAACACATGCGTATGAGTTCATATGACTGACGAAACTGCGCCTTATCACACGAGGCTCGTAAGCAACTAATCTACGTCTTAAATAGTCGGACAAGCTTCCCTAACTACTTAATCGAAGATTGCATTAAATCATTATTAATCCCTCTATTAGATTTGACTCTAATCCAGCGGGGTAGCTCAACCTATCTCTAGTTATGAGTTTATTCCGCTCGTTTACGAGTGTTCTAATCGTTCACCCCTCTCTCGAGCGCAGCGTACGATTTCTCGATTAATCTATCTTACACACATAGACATGATTAAGATAAATAAGAATTTCAATCACATAGACATAATCGAAATTATATAAATTCATAAACGAGTCTTAACAATAGCATAACATCGAATATACTTAAAACAAACGATCGATCTTGCCAGGGTTCATCTCATCTCAAATACACAAGAAATTAGCTACTCATTTCTCAACTAAGAACATAAATAAACATCAAAGAAAATATTAGATCTTCCCCGATTTGTGGCTTCGGTTCCCTTGTTCTTCGTTGAGGCGTTTATCGAACACCTAGCGTATAAGCTAAGTGAATGAGCTAGCTTGCTCTCTAGCCTTTCTTTCTCTACTCTAAGTGTGTGTTTTCCCAATGGTTCCTTCCTCTATTTATAGTAAGGGGAGCACGAAATTTTGTGCATGCAAGTCTTCCTTGTGCCTCCTTGCTTTAACTCTTTCACATTGAGAAAAGCTAGCTTTGTCTCCCAAATCTTTCATCTTTAGACTTCTTTATTGAGTTTACATGGAATGAGGTATTCCAATGTCGAAAGTTAAGTCTAAAGCATGCCTCTTTCCTTGAATAATGGTTAAAGTTTCGACCAAGAAGAGACAAGTTAGATAGGAGTCGTTTTTAGTGTTTTTGACCGCAACACGGCCTTGAACACGGCAATGTGAACTGATTTTCTATTCAAATGTTGATCTCGGCCAAGCTACACGGGCTCCAACATGGCCGTGTTGATTTCTGAGTTCAAATCAAAGCTTTCGGATATTTAACATGGCCTCCAACATGGCCGTGTTTGTTTCAGGGTGGCTTTCGAATCATTAACAGGCTTCAAACAAGGCCGTGCGAATTCCAGGCATGGCCGTGTTGACGCACAGTAAAATAGCAGCAAATTAAGAAATTAATATCTCCCAATATAGACCTCCAAATTTAACCCCCTCTGGTCAGATTCAAGGCCAACGAGTCGTGCATCTTCGGTTAAAATTTCAGCTCCATTGGACAATGTTTACCCCCTCATCATTTAGGAATTCAAAACTGTCGCAAATCTGTCGTAAATGCTGTAAACTCATAATAATAACCAAAATTTATCATAGAGACTTCATTTTAACTTGCAAATACTTTAATTTATAATGCATATAAACGTAAGAAAATACGTTTATCACTGATGAACCGGGTATTCAATCCATTCCTAGATAAGTGTGTTATCGTATTCATCAATGACATTCTCATCTATTCCAAGACTAAAGAGGAGCATGAACAACATTTGAAGATCGTATTGGGAATACTACGAGAAAAGCAGTTGTATGCAAAATTCAAGAAATGTGAGTTCTGGCTCCATCAAGTCGCATTTCTTGGACACGTTATTTCAGGAGCTGTAATTTCTGTCAACCCCAGCAAGATCGAGGCTATTAATAACTGGCCTCAACCGACGAATGTCACATAAATACGAAGTTTTCTCGGACTCGCTGGGTATTATCAGAAGTTCATCAAGGATTTCTCCAAAATCGCATCAACACTGACGAAGCTAACGAAGAAGAATACTCCATTTCAATGGGACGATGCTTGTGAGCATAGCATTCAAGAACTGAAGCGACGACTCACTACGCCCCAGTACTAACTATTCCCACAGGAACTGGATGATTTTCGGTTTATAGTGATGCGTCTAAAAATGGCCTAGGATGCATTCTAATGCAAAACGGACACGTAGTTGCATATGCTTCCCGACAGCTAAACGATTATGAAAAGAACTACCCGACTCATGACCTAGAACTTGCCGCTGTAGTCTTTGCTCTCAAGATCTGGAGGCACTACCTATACGGCGGGCGATGCGAGATCTTCACTGATCACAAGAGTCTCAAATACTTCTTCACTCAGAAGGAGTTAAATATGAGACAACGACGATGGCTCGAGTTAGTCAAAGACTATGACTGCGTGATTAGCTACCATCCGGGAAAAGCAAATGTAGTCGCAGATGCGTTAAGCCGTAAGACTTTAAACACGGAGTTACAGAGGCTCGAAGTAGAAGTGATACCAATGGGCGAAATTGAAACAAGATTAACGGCACTAACACTTCAACCCACACTGATGGAGCAGATTACGAAGGCCCAGGAGAACGACGAGTTATATCTAGAAATCTAAGAAGCACCAATAGAACAAAGATCGGCAGACTTCACCATACGAGACGACGGAAGCCTATGCTACAGAAGACATCTATATGTCCCTAATGATACCGAACTTCGAAAGACTGTCATGACAGAAGCCCATACCACCATATATTCTATCCACCCAGGAGCAACGAAGATGTACAGAGATCTACAAACCAACTATTGATGGCCAGGGATGAAGCGAGAAATAGCAACCTTTGTAAGCCAATGCCTGACGTGTCCACAAATTAAGGCAGAACATCAACGACCGACAGGAACCTTGCAATCCCTGCCAGTACCCGAATGGAAGTGGGATCACATTACGATGGACTTCGTTGTTGGCTTGCCTAAGACTGTGAAAGGCCACGACGCCATATGGTCATCATTGATCGACTGACCAAGTCTGCCCAGTTTCTGCCTATCAGTTCAACATTTTCCATGGAATGATATGCAGAATTATATGTTCAAGAGATAGTATGACTTCATGGAGTTCCAATCTCGATCATTTCCTATCGTGATTCAAGATTTCTTTCCAAATTCTGGATGAGTTTGCAGAAGGCCATGGGAACTAAGTTATCATTCAGTACTGCCTACCATCCTCAGACAGACGGGCAGTCTGAACGAACAATCCAGACGTTAGAAGACATGCTAAGAGCCTGTGTGCTCGACTTTAAAGGAAATTGGAGCCTATACCTTCCTCTGATCGAATTTTCATATAACAACAGCTTCCATGCAACGATCGGAATGGCTCCATATGAAGCTCTATACGGATGCAAATGCAGATCTCCAATCCATTGGGATGAAAATCGGAGAACGAGCGATACTAGGGCCCGATCTAGTGCAAGAAATGACAGAAGCAATATCAAAGGCGCGGGAATGGATGAAGGCGGCTCAAAGCAGACAGAAAAGATACGCAGACCAAAGGCGTAGACCACTGGAATTTGAACCAGAGATTTATGTGTTCCTAAAAGTGTCCCCGATGAAAGGCGTAAAGCTATTCGGGAAGAAGGGCAAATTAAGTCCACGTTATATAGGACCATTCCGAATCCTCAGAAAAGTTTGCAAAGGCCTATCAATTGGAATTACCTAATTCGCTAGCTCAAGTACATGACGTCTTTCACGTCTCGACACTGCAAAAATACGTCGCAGATCCACGCCATGTGTTGAACACTAAAAGTAGTCATTACAGATAAGAGTTAATTTGGGATTTTTGGTCGAATTTGGCCAAATTTTCATCAACACCTCAAGCCAGATTTGAGCTACTAGGAGAAGCCAGTAGAAATCCTTATGTACGACGTGAAACGATTACGGAATAAAGAAATTCCGCTAGTCAAGGTGTTATGGCAAAATCAGTCCACTGAAGAAGCTACGTGGGAACGGGAAGATGACATGAGGAACCACTACCCTGAGCTGTTTCTCCCCGCCTGATTTCGGGGGTGAAATCCCTTTTAAGGGGGGGAGGATGTAATACCCGAGTCCCGTAAGTAAGCCGCCCAATACATATGCATACATATTATATGACTTACATGACTGCATGAGACATGTTTTATGACTTTTATGTGTCCAAATGATTTCATGCTATGTGCCGACATGACATGTATGGATTGGAACGCAGAATTTGGAGTTAGGTTAGTTATTGATTTAGGGTTTCTAATACATGGCATGCTAACCTAGAGGATTTTAAACCTATGATTTTGTAAGGTTCGCACCCTTAGTTATAGAGTAAACGATTTTAACATTAAAATAGGTACACTAACTTGGGTATGGAGAAGTTTTCGAAAACTAAGATTTTGAATAATGGTAGTTTATTACTTTAACATTGAGGAAAGGATTGTAAGACTAATTGTTACTTAAGAAAGTTAGATAGGTGGGTGCGATTTATTAACAATATTATGGGGTTTATTATTTAAGGAATAAGGACTTAGAGATAGCTTGATAACTTAGCAAGGAGGGAAATAGTTTAAATTAATATTATAATGATTGTTACTAAGGAATTTGATAAGTATGTAAAAAGTAGAAAGCAATGTCACTTAGCTTAAATAACACGCAAGTATGATAAAAAGATAACATACTTATCTTAGTTCATTAGGAAGAAACTAACGAAAAGATTGATGTATAGAGGAAGAAGGAAGTCGAACTAGAACTTGAGTAGAACTCATCATTAATCTTGGAAGTAGGTATAGCTTCTTACTAAAACTTCATGTTTTTATGTCCATGTTAACGTGTTTTAGGTATAGTAGGTACCAAAAAGTTGTAACTAATTAAGATAACACAGACTTAGTTCCAAGGGTTTGTACCTAGCATCTTTAGCATTACGATTTAGGAAGCATGAATTAGTAAGTATAAAATTTGCTAACGATATTAAGTTTTGTCCTAAGTCGAATGCCCTAAAAAGAATAAGCACGAGAAAAATGATTCCTAGGGATCATTAGACTTAGAGATTTTATATGATTAAAGGTTTCTAGCGTATGTAGAACTTTAAGAATTCTTAGGTTTAACAATTACTTGAGGGTAGAATTTGTACAAGTTTAATGGTCAAGAGTTTTTGAGACATTTATACCGTTCTTGGAAGAAAATATGTTTTGATCGAAAGTTTAACTATTGAGCAAAATGATTCCTGTTGGTAGATTTCGAGCTCTGTTAAGTTTTGTAGGACTCGAGCTCAAGAATGAGGATAGAAAAAAATGTCGAAAGCAAAGAAGAACTCGACATGGAATCTCGAGATTCATATCGAGATTTATCAACTATGTCGCGATTTATTTATGTAGCTCCATATCCATGTCTACCTATGTCGAAACTTTGCATGTTTTTGTCGAGATCCATCCATATCGAAATTCCTTAACAAAACTCGAGATCTATCTAATATTATATATCGATATTTAACTTGCAATGTAGCTCGAGATCCATCTTAATTCATTTCGAGAACTATTCTTACAATGAACCTCGAAATCCACTCGTGATATTGACTTCAAAATTCTATATACGCGAATTCTATGGTAGAGAACGTTGTAATAATAATTGGGCCATGAGAGAGTTTTTTAAGTCTTGCAATCGACATTTTTTGTAAGAGCTCAGCAAACATCTCGACATGTTGTATAAGAACTCGACATTCATTTTAAATCCATGTCGAGATTTAGCTTTAAGGTTGACTTCGAGATTTATGTTTAACCAATCTCGAGATTCATAAATAAGCCATGTCGAGATCCATTTCAAGATTAAATTCGAAATGTGATATATTGTTTTAAATCCTAAAATCGTGATTTCGAAACCCATATTAATCAAAACTAGGGTTTCCAAACTAAGCCACTTTCGTAGAACTATAATTAGACTAACAAACCCTAATTTTGTATGCTTCTGTGTGGCGACCCTACTTCCTAATTAGAATAATTGGCGGATTTCCGCAATAGAAGTTGCGGAGGACCCGATTTATTGAAAATTTTTAATAAAATAATTTACATTATATATATATCAAAAGTCGGGTTTTACAAAAAGCGTCATATCTACACACCGGGCCGAAGCCCCAAAATCTATCCCGACTAAACTAAACTACGCCTCTCCACAGGTCGCGTCCCATGTACCGCTCCGCCCTCAAAAGCCCGTGGAGTCACCGCCGCCAGCCCGCCTACAGCGAACCCTGACACCCATCGGTGTCGGGCGCAGTCTCACCTATAAAATAAAACCCTGAGCAAAAACGCCCAGTAGGTGGTAGTAAAAAACATGCAATGCATATGCGTGCGTGCACTCAACCCAATCCCATGTCCTCACACATGAAATATGCACGCTCGACCTATCTCACATCTCATCACATATCAGGGCCCTAGGCTAGACTCGGCACCCACACGCGCATGGCAAGGTACGCCATAATCATGCGGTAGCCCACGCCGGCCGTGCCGGGTCGCTCCTTCCGCACACGATCTCAACCCGACGGTGTTACACCTCGGTGTAACTCCCCGAGTAGTCTACCACTAACTCGGGTAGACAGGAATCTCACATCTGTCTGCCGTCCCTGAGCCAATATAATATCGGTGGCATGCACCTCGGGTGGCTCAATCCCGAGTAGATGGGTGTCGCAAACCCCCTCTCCCACCAGGTGCCCTATCGAGTCTAAACCTGACTACCAACATCGGTAACTCTACCCCACTCATCCGACACCGTAAGGCGTCACCGTATAAATACGGTACATCATCACTCTCACCCGTACATGTCGTGATATGCACATAAAAATCAATCACATGAACACATAACATTTCATAAAATCGTAAATAGTTAAACACGTAAAATATTATATTTTATTAAAAACCCGATACTAAGCCGAAGGTTTTAAAATCCCAAAATATTATTTATACTTTAAAATATGGGTTGACTTTATTTATATATCATAATACGAAAAATATTTTATATTTAAAGTTAACTTGGGCTTAAAATAATCTTACTTAAACTATTTGGGGACAAAATAGAGCAAAAGCCCAAAATTTAATCGCTGGTCAAAGCCCAAGTCATTAATCGCCCGAAACCCACTTTTAAAAGCTGGTCAACCCGCGAAAGTCGAGTCAACGCCCGATTTCACTAATCGCCCGATTCTGCGTTAAAAACTCTGGTCAACCCGCGAAAGTAAGGTCAACGCCCGATTTCGTGCGACTTTCGGCGATTTCGCAAATCGTCCGATTTAACGCTCGAAGCCCGATTTGAATCTCGCAAATCGCCCGATTTCCTTTACAGGAATCACCCCGCGATTTGAAATAGGCCCGCGAAACCCAAACTCCGGTCCGGCGCTATCTCACAACTCGCGAAATGCTTCAGCCCGCGAAACCCGAACTCTGGCCCGCGAAAAACCTGCTTTTACTCACACATTAAAATCAATTGAGCCCGCGAAACGCTCTCGCGACTCGAAACTCCAATCGGCCAATCCCTATTCAATTAAAAATCATATTTCGCCCGATTTACACTCAAACACAGGCCCGCGATTTATAAATCGCCCGAAAAACTTCAAATCGCCCGATTTTACTATTCTATCGAAACCCATATTCAAACTTGAAAACCCTGATTTTTCCAGAATTCTTCACATAAACCAAACCCAGATTACATGCATATAAACAGATTATAGAACTCATATGTTGAGTTCGAATTCACTTCATAACACATTA
Organism: Craterostigma plantagineum; assembly: GCA_027422505.1. Lineage (NCBI taxonomy): Eukaryota > Viridiplantae > Streptophyta > Magnoliopsida > Lamiales > Linderniaceae > Craterostigma > Craterostigma plantagineum. The sequence continues at coordinate 2,639,366 of JAPQWV010000055.1, forward strand.
AGCACATCACGAAAATTCCAAAAATCATAGAATAAATTATTTTGAACTCGGATAACCTTTTATCCGAATTCTAATATATTTGCGGAAAATATTACGGGTAGTAGGGGTTTAAAACCACCTACCTCACTTTCAAGCTAATATTTGGGTGATTTTCCTAAGCTAAGGTCGAGTTGAGCTCGTTCCCTTCACAGCACCTTTCTTCTTTCGTCACCTACACTTAGGCTAACTACTTAAACCGTATACAATAACAATTATCTAAGCTTGTAAATGGGATCCTCACCTCTTTAACTCGGTTCTTCTCTCTTTGGTCCCTTGTTTTTAATTCTTTGTTTTTCTCCTTGATCCTCACGTCGATTGAAGGTTGCAAATCAGGTTTTTCTTTCTTCTCTTCTAATGTTCTTTTCGTTGGTTAAAGGTTGGCAATTGAAGGTTGCCTTAGACCATAATGATTATTGTTAGGATAAATATCGCTTTTGAAGTATGGCCTTCACGTGGCTTTTCCCACAAATTAAGTAACTTTGTTCTTATCTTATGTTTTTATTCATTTGGGCCATTAGTTCACTTATTTGGGCTTCTTAAAATTTAACTTGGGCCCTAACTAATTTGTTTTGGGTCTAATATTATTCAACCTATTCTTATTCTTGGGTTTCTTAAGCATTTTCGGCCCACTTGTTTTTCCTCGGCCCTAACTGATATTTTCGGCTCGCTCCCGAAAATCGGTTTCGTTCGAAAGTCATCTTCATTAATTTCGAACATTACAGAAATAATCCCGTATTAATTTTACGGGTATTACATTCTGTACTTAGGGTTTAAAGGTTAGCGACATACTGTACGACACGCTAAGTAGCTAAGGATACCAGGTAAGTGGAAGTCCCCACTACAACACATAATTCTATGTGCATGAAATTATGTGTTATGTGTTTCTATGATATTATTTGACTTCCTACGTGAATTATTTGCGTTACATGACATGCATGATTTAATTACACGATATGATTGCATCACACGCATATTCATGACATGAGCACATGCACGCACGTTTAGAACGAAATGCATGATATGAGAGCGTGCATAATATACGATCGCCTGAGAGCGATAAAGATTCGCCGATATGGACGTCTGATGTCGACTCACAGTTGAGTCACGGCTCTTCTATGCTACCATGGTGACGTCGTATGGCGCTACTGTCAAGACATGACATGTACAAGGCAAGACATGAATTTAGGGCTAATGCCCTCATGGCGGATCGTGAAACCTGGAGGGTGCCAGCTGAGGGAGTAAGCAACACCGAGGTTATGTAACGACCCGTCCCATACCGGGTGTCAATGTAGCATCGGTCCCTACTGGGACCTGTGGGCTTGGGCCCACCACACTCCGACTGATAGTCTGGCCCCAATGTACCACCGTTTAACCTTTCAGCGTGCTTCGTCCGCACTCACACGCACCCTCGACAAACTTCCCAGAGGGGTCACCCATCCTAAGATTGCTTCAAGTCAAGCACGCTTAACTTTGAAGTTCTTTTGGATGGACTCCCGAAAAGGTAGGTCGACCTTGGTGATATGAGTTGTACTATCAATTCTCTTATACGATTCTTAGCCTGACACGCCCATACATTGTTCCCCTCTCATTCGGGTGTCGGATCGATTCGTTCATGTACCCCTGCGCCTAGAAGCCTGCCAGGAGTCGCTCCTTGTCCGTACACCTCTCTGGCACCCGCGATCACTCCCTGCGCTCGTCGGCCCCGGGCATCACAATTAGGGTATAGAAAAAGAATGACTAGAACACGAGGTGATGGTAGTGGGAGCGCAGACAAAGGCAAGCAACCCGCAGCTCCTATCGATACATGATACGGCGATCCTTCATCTGATGGAACTCGTTCGCCAACAATCGGCTCAAATACAAGAGATGATGCAACACCGAAATGCGGGCGGATAATCTAGCAATAGTCTCTCTCAAGCAGAAAGGGTTGAGATAGTAGGGGAAAGATTTTGTAAGCTCAATCCCCCCACATTTGAAGATGCCATTGATCCTACTGCGGCTGAGGATTGGCTGAGATCACTGGAAATTATGTTCCAGTATAATAGGATTCCAGAGGATGAGAAGGTCTTATGTGCTGCCTTCCTGCTGAGGGAAAGTGCAGTCCACTGGTGGGACCGGTTCAAGGAACTCTTGAGGAGTAAATATTTTACCGCCCCAGTCAGAACTCAAATGATGAATGAATTCATCAATCTACGACAGGGCCTGATGACAGTGGCGGAGTACATTAGGAAATTTGAACAGTTGTCACGGTTTGCAGCTCACATGGTGAGCACAGATACATTGAAAGTAGAGCGTTTCCTGGAAGGCCTAGAGCCTGAATTATACAGAGATGTGAACATGGCCGGATCTCAAGGAGCTACCTACGCTCAAGTAACGGAATGCGCGTTAATGGCGGAGCAAGCTGAGCTCCGAATCATCCGAGCCCAAGAAGCGAAGAGGAAGTTCGTTCAAGGACCGAAATGGAGCGGAGGCAACCCAAAGAAGCCATTTAACACTAAGAATGCCAGGCCCAATTTTCAGAACCGACTTGGACCCCCACAACAATTCAGTCCTAAGACCTCCAATGTCCATACCACCATGTCCCAGGTGCACACGGTGACATCTGGGCGTGTGCTACTCTCAGAATGCAACCTGCTATAAATGTGGCAAGACAGGCCACTTCTCCAAGGCATGCACGGAAGTTACATCTGGAAGTCAAGCACCGGTTCAAGCTAGGCCACCTACAGTACCTGCTAGAGTATACACACTAACTTCTGAGGAGGCGAAGAATGTGGCAGCCACGCCTTCCACCACTATTTTCTCAACTAGCCTAAGCGACTAATGTCGTAATAACGAAATGGATCATGCGAAATTTCGTATAAAATTTTTTTATTTTTATAAAAAGGAATCGTAAAGTCTTCTACAAAATCATTATGGGTCCTATTTACATAGGAAAGCGCGCATGCGGGTAAAAGTAAATCTATCTACTGGGCCTCCACGAGGTCGCATCCATGCACACACTTCCATCTCAAAAGCCCTCGGAAGCTTCAAAAGTTGGCCTCGCCTTGAAAATGATCACGTACCGTGATCGCGGGGTCCTACAACACATAAAAACGTGGAATGAGCTTATATAGCTCAGTAAGTGAAAACCATGCATGAAATGCACGTGACCTAAATAGCGGAGGCATTCGCGCCAATCTATCTACTTCTCACATCCTTCTTGACCTTTCATAACATATTTGGGCCCCTTCGGCTTTCAATCTTACTATGCACCATATAGAGCTCAAACCCCTAAGAGTATAATAAGTGGCAGTACACACATTGGGAGGCTAAACCCGAGTACTCCATCTGTGCTTAACCCTATGGTGCCTTTCAATCCCAATGTGGTCCACACTGAGAGGCTAATAGTGCCTTTCAATCCCAATGCAGTCCCATTGAGAGGCTACGCCGGGCACACAAATTTCGTTTAACCGTAAGGCGCCTTTCCATCCCAATGCGGTCTGACACGCGGGTGCTTCTCACTGGTAGCTTACTACGAGGTCGCCTACACTCGAGGTTCCCTCGGTGCCGCTCATACCCTCGAGTCGCATCCTCCAGGTTGCATCTCCCGTTACGGGGTATTCCCCCTACCTCTCGTGAATCAGGTAATATTTGGCCTCGTGAATCGCCATGGTAGCATAGAAGAGCCGTGACTCATCATTGAGTCGACACAAATGCCCATATCGGCAAATATACATCGCTCTCACGCGATCCTATACTCATGCACGCTCACTTTCCTTGACTCTTATACTAGTCGTGCGTGCATATGCTCATGCCATGAATATGCGTGTCATGTCATCATATAATGTAAACTACTTACATAAGAAATCACATAATCCATGGAAGCCACATAAATCATAAAGGCACGTAACACATAATTTCATGCACATACAATCATGTGTTGTAGTTGGGGCTTCCACTTACCTGGTATTTTTAGCTTATCGTACGGTTAGTCGCTAACCTTCAAACCCTAAGTATAGAAACCTATAAAATTAGGATTTGTTAGTCTAGTTATAATTTCCCGAAATTGGCTTAATGTGAAACCCTAGTTTCGACTTCCATGAGTTTCGAAATCCTACAATTTCGAACTTTGTCTTAATTTAAAATGTACCATTTCGAATCCTATTAATAGTTACATTGTTCTAATTTAATTAAATAGTGCACAGAATTTATGAAATTAAACTTTGTAATGGTTGACTAAGGTTCTCGAGTTGCATAAATCTGGACATGATTTCGAGTCACATTGCAACATAAATCTCGACATGTTTTGGAGAAAATGGGTTTTGGAATAGATCTCGAGATGGTTCACGAGTTTTAGTGTGGAATGGATCTCGACATGATTTCGAGATGTGTCTTCAAGATTATATACAAAGACCTCGAGATTCAAACTAAACATTACACAAATTTCGCATGTGATATCGAGATCCTATACTAAGTTCGGAAATTAATACCCAAAATGGATCTCGAGATCTCTTAATAGGTTTCAAAGTTAATACTGAATGGATTTCGAGCACTTCCCATGATATCGTGAACCTCACATACTTATAATATTATTTTATTTTCCTAAGCCTCGTGAACTCTTTTTCTAATTTATGCAATTCATACTTCACGAAATGCTCCTAGTATTTTGCGAACTCATTTAAATCCTAGAATTCGTTAAACTCAAATTTGCTAAGTTGGGATTCGCCAAACTAACCTAATTCGTGAACCTCTGCTAAGATTATACCACTTCTTTTAACGCTTTAAAACCTAGGGTTTTTCGCTCAAAACACTGTTCTTCCCAATAACAGTTAACAATTATACTAGCTCTAATGATATTAAATCTTTGAAAATTTAGCCCATATAACACCTAAAGACTGAGATTTTCGTGGTTAATAATTCTTAGAGCATACTACTAACCAAATGAAAAACAAGAGATCAGGTAAGGACATTATACCTATTTCCAAGCTTAGCTCGATCTATTTGTGGTTTAGGTTTTCTTCTTAATGCTAGGGTTTCCAAGAGTTCTTTCTGTCAGGAGGTGTTTCGTGTTCTTTGTTTTCGTTCAAATGTTTTTTGATCGTTCTTTTGATGTGTTTTTCTTCCTCTGTTACTTTGATTCCTTGAATGCTTCACCTTTACTATCGTGTATGAGTGTTTTTATTGTAAGGAACTAATAGATAAAGATGAGCTTGGAAAATCGTGTTGTAATTGTTTACTAGACTGTGACGTGTTTTTCCCCATGAGCTAAGTAAAACATCTCCTTTTCTCATATCAAATATTTTATTGATTTAGGTAATCATTTATCTCCTAGTACTATATATATATATATATATATTACACATACTATAGTTACTTGATGACGTGACCCCTTATTGTTATTGGTCTAATTTCGTTACATGTGTTGATCAAATGCTTCCCTTTTACTCTATGATCAGTCCATTCCAGCTTCTAATTGATTGTTCAAAACTAATACTATGAGCATAATCGCTCGATTCTCTACTTGAATTCCAATTTTCGGCAAAAGTAAGTTACAATCGGCCGAAACCCTCTTCTCAAGTTTTATTTAGGTTTCTTTGTCCTAATATCTTTCATATAAATCATAATTCACATGACTATATATACATTAATCATATAAACACACATAAGTCACTTAAAAGGTAAGAAAGCATGAAAACACCGTATCACACATCGAGTTTAAAGTCATTATGCATTATAAATGAATTTTCCATCCAAAGTCCTAATTCTTTATTCAATTTATTCAATAAAATTTCTAATTAAATATTTTCACCGCTCATTAGATCGTAAATCCCGTAATTAGATTTTACGGGTATTACAGAGAACAACCCGTCCGTGGTGGCAGGTACTCTCCTTATCCATTCAACCCCGACATGCATATTAGTTGATTCAGGAGCCACGCATTCATTTGCATCTACTAGCTATGTGGCGAGACTAGGGGTTACACCTGACCTAGTTAGCTACCAATACAATTTTACCATCCCTCATGGAACCTCTACGAGAACCAACCAAATCTTACGAGATAGCCCAGTAATAGTGAACTATAGGACCTTACCCGTTGACCTGATAGTCATTCCAATGAAGATTATGAAGTAATCCTAAGAATGGACCGGCTATCGAAGTACGCAGCAGTTATTGGCTGTAACCGTAAAGTGACCTTTAACCTAGAAGACACCGAACCGTTCACGTTCACGGGAACCAGCAAAAGTAATAAGATTCCCAAGATTTCAGCAATGAAGGCATGTCGTTTAATCAAGACAGGATGTGAAGCTTACCTAATATTCGCGATATCATCCAAGGAACGTGCATCCCCGAAGTTAGAAGAAGTTCCAGTAGTACAAAATTTTCTCGATGTGTTTCCTGGAGATTTACCCAGACTTCTACCGGATCGGGAGATTCAATTCACAATTAATTTAGCACCAGGAGCAGCACCAATCTCTAAGGCACTGTATCGCCTTGCTCCAGCTGAGCTGAAGGAATTAAGGGAGCAACTGGATGAACTGTTGCAGAAAGGGTTCATTCAGCCGAGCTTCTCACCATGGGGAACACCAGTTTTGTTCGTTAAGAAGAAATTGTTAGGGAGTGTGTCCTCGGAATGCCATACGAGGACTAGGAATAGTATAGGGCGCACGATGATGTATAGGTTGATAGACAGGTTTATTGTATATACCGTCAAATAAATTAATGAATATTTATTTTCATTATAATAAAGGCATTATTATTTATTTATCGAATTTAAAGTCTACTTGGCATCCGGCAGTGCGATAAATAAATAACACCCAAATGTTTGAGTTGGATGTCTGAGAGGAGACACCGGACAGTCCTTAATCTCAGCATTAAATAAAAAGTTCGTAAGTCTAAGGATTCTAGGTGGGTGACTAGATATCCGAATATGACTTATCCATTGATGACCACATAGTATCGATAGTGTCATCGATTACCTGAGTGGTTGTGGGTTGTGATGGAGATATCGGTGATCGGAGGGATCGCGTATCCGGACATTCGGCTCGTATTCGTCTCAATCACATGGCTAGGATGTTGTCAATGATTGAACGAATGACTATAGCTGCCTCAGACCGATAGGACATTGACGGATTTGCTTTCGCGATTTCGGTTTGTCGCTAGTTGGCTAGGCTCGTAAGTGTTCATAAATGAGACACGGGTCAGCGATGAAACGCAACCGACTTTACGGAGGTGATTGCCGGGCTTTGACGGCTATCGGGATTCACTGCCTATATTCATATAGGTTAATGTCCTATGAGGTAATCAGAGAGCGACGATTATAAAGCCTTCAGCCGAAGCTTGGAAAACTTGCTTGTATCAGATACATAGCGGAGTTTAAATAATCGGATCGGTCTCGATTATAACATAGTGTTAGGTTAGTGAGTTTGACATTTGCATGGCTCTCACCTAACCGGGACGCAAGTGAAAGGCGTAAGAAGTATTTAAACGTATACACTATAGTCGGTTCGCCCGAATTTCGATTAGATCAAAATTCGTTCTCAACTGGGATCTGTCCGGTACCGTGGGATTGGCTAGGCGAATACCGGGACTCGTGGATTCCTCCCATGTCAGTTGAGACGGACCTAGAGAGTCGCGCTTAAAAATGGTAATGAACTTGAACGAAAACGGCGGGCTTTTCTCTTGAACCTAATGAATGAGATTCGTTGAGGTAGTGGCATAGTTGATACGAGGTGTCGACGACTTAGTTAAATTCCAGTGACGGTCACGGAAATAATTAGGACTTAAGATTGTCTTAAGTGCTTAATTAATTAAGTGGGCTCAATTATAATCAACATAATTAGATTGGATTTAATTATTTTATTATTTAAAATTGAGGGACTAAATTAAGAATTTAAAAACCTCAAGGGCCAAAATGATATTGTCATAAAAAAAATAAAAAAAAAAATTAGTAGAAATATCTACACATCCACGTTGCGATGTGTAGAACTAATAACTAATGACTCATTAGTTGAGTCATTAACAAGTGTTTGACACTTGTTTCATTTAAAAAAAAAAATTACATAAATGATAAAAGCAACGTTTGTTGCTTGAGTAGATTAGATGACTTGGTACTCATTAGATATAAAACAAAAATCTAGAGAAAAAGAGTTGTAGAACTTGTAAAGCCACATCAAGCTACGGGTTCGTTTGACGAGTCCCGACGCCCGAACTGAGTTGCGTCTAGCCACCGGAGTATTCTCAGAGGTACGTTCAAGGTCATACCGGCGTGATAATCTAGCCCGGAGACCCCGGGATCCAAACGAGGTGTATCCACGTCCATCCGAGGCGACAACAGAAGAAATCTCGTTCACCGAAGGTATACCTCGAACCCTAACGATTTGATTTACGAAAAATACCAAATGATATTGGAATAATTCGCAAGACCCCTCGTTGGAAACGTTGGGAAGTGTAGAATTGTTCTGGAGAATTTGGTATCGATCGGAAATCGTTTCGGTCATCAAATAGTTAAAAGACGGCAGACTGCCGTTTTACTCGAATTAATAATTTCGAACCACAGATTTGATTTTGAGAAAAATATCAAACGATGTCGGAATAATTCGAAAGACCTATCGTTGCGAACGTTAGGAAGTGTATAATTATTCTGGAAAGTTTGGTATTGATGAAAAATCATTTCGGTCTCCAAATAATCGAAAAACTTCTGGTTGCCGCTTTATTCGATTAATTTGGATCTAAATTATTAATTCAAATAAAATTAGAAATAAATTCGAATTTTGATAATTCGAATTAACCGCGATCTTCCGAGGCTTAGGACAGTATCTTAGACCCTCGGGAGAAGTCGAATGGCGTAAGGTTAAATTTAGATATTAAAAATCGAAAATTCGCCACCCTACGCCGCTCGTTACCGTGCTTCCGCTATAGCCATGTTGCGCTGTTCGGGGGCCGGCGTTGATTAATCGGGCCCACCCCAACAGAAATATGGATCGATGCGGCTCAGCATCGATTATAGAGAACTGAACAAGATTACGATCAAGAACAAATACCCCCTCCCTCGAATTGACGACTTATTTGACAAACTGCAAGGCACAACTGTCTTTCAGGATATCACCAGTTGAAGATTCGAGAAGAGGATGTCCTGAAGACAGCTTTTAGCACCCGCTACGGACACTACGAATTCCTAGTCATGCCTTTCGGGCTGACTAATGCACCAGCAGCATTCATGGACCTGATGAACCGGATATTCAAGCCATTTCTAGACAAGTGTGTTATCGTATTCATCGATGACATTCTCATCTATTCAAAGACAAAGGAGGAGCATGAACAGTACTTGAAGATCGTACTGAGAATATTACGAGAAAATCAGTTGTATGCAAAATTCAAGAAATACGAGTTCTGGCTCAATCAAGTCGCATTCTTGGACATGTTATTTGAGGAGCTGGAATTTCTGTCGACCCCAGCAAGATCGAGGCTATTAATAATTGACCTCAACCGACGAATGTGACAGAAATACGAAGTTTTCTTGGACTAGCCGGATATTATCGGAAGTTCATCAAGGATTTCTCCAAGATTGCATCAACCCTGACAAAGCTAACGAAGAAGAATACTTCATTTCAATGGAACGACGCTTGCGAGCAGAACTTCTAGGAACTTAAGCGACGACTCACTACGGCACCAGTGCTAATTATCCCCACAGGAACTGGAAGATTTTCTGTTTACAGTGATGCGTCTAAGAATGGCCTCGGATGCGTTCTAATGCAAAATGAGAATGTAGTTGCATATGCTTCCCGACAGGTAAAGGATTATGAGAAGAATTATCCAACGCACGACTTAGACCTTGCCGTCGTCGTTTTCGCTCTCAAGGTCTGGAGACATTACTTATACGGCGAGCGATGCGAGATTTTCACTGACCATAAGAGTCTCAAATACTTCTTCACCCAGAAGGAGTTGAACATGAGGCAGAGACGATGGTTAGAACTGGTTAAAGACTACGATTGTGTTATTAGCTACCACCCGGGAAAAGCAAACGTAGTGGCTGATGCACTAAGCCGCAAGACTGTGAACACAGAGTTACAAAGGCTCGAAGTGGAATTAATACCTGTGGCGACCCTCACTTTCTAATACTAATTAGCGGCGGATTTCCGCAACGCAAGCCGCGGAAGACCCGATTTACAAAAACTTTTTCCTAAAATAAATATATTACGACGAGACGTAATCTGCATTGTCTAATTTTGCAAAGGTCAAAGCCCCCAAAACTATTTACGATAACTAACACATCCTAACATCGCTCCACAGGTCGTCATCCATGTACAGCGTTGCCCTCAAAAGCCCGTGGAGTACCGCCGTCAGCTTGCCTTAGTTGAGACGTTTCGCAACGTCCGACCTATCGTACCTACAACACACAACACAAGGAATGAGCCACCGAGGCTCAGTAAGCAGAAATCATGCATGTATGCACGTGTCACTCCCCTGCAAAGGCAATCCACGCCGATGCATAACATCACTACGCAAAGGCAATCCACGCCAATGCTCCTAGTACTCATACTAGTATCACTCAGGGCCCTCGGCGAACTTACTATGCACCATTAAGAGCTCAATATCCTCAACAGGACTGTGACAGTGACCCACGCTGGGTAGCCTACACTAGGTTTCCCTAGGTCGCACCCTCCCAGGTCGTCCCCTCTGCCATACGGTAGCCTACGCTGGTAGCCCACGCTAGGATTCCCCCTAGGTCGCTCCTTCCAGGTCGCTCCTTCCGCAAACAGGGCAGTTGCCTACGCCAGTTAGCCTACGCTAGCATAGCTAGGTCGCTCCTTCCTGGGTCGCTCCTCCTGCCTCATCATAATAACCGGCGTCGTACGCCGTATATGGTGCCATAGAAGTCGCCCGTGACTCAACTGTGAGTCGACACATCGGCCTATATCGGCGGGTCCTCGTCACATACAAGCGACATAATATTATGCACACTCAGTCCCACGACCCTCCCTCATGAGTTCGTGCGTGCACGTGAATATGCATATGCAAGTAAATGTAACATAAACTTACCACATTAAAATACTTCAATCAATTCACAAATTCATGAAACCACGTAGGCACGTAATCATCAATTTAGGCACGTAAAACAAGTTGTGTGTCGTAGTTGGATTTCTACTTACCTGTCATCCGTCGATTACCCGTTAATAGCTCAGGAATGTTCCTAACGTCGACCTTAAGCACAAAATCATCACATCAATATATCATCTAAATTACTTGAATATCTACGTTACTGAATTTCCTAAGTATTGCATTATTACATATTTAATACTATATTTGAAAGATCATAGCTTGAAACTACATTCGAAAGGTAACCGTTTGAAAAGAGTTCGCTAAGTCAAATTAACCCGTAAAACATCAAGCTAGGTCGAAGGTTTTAAATCCAAAATAACCTTTCAATTTTGCAATAAGGGTTGACCCGAAAATATTAGCCAACATATGAAAATACATTATCTTAAAACTGATTTGGGGCCGAAAATATTTTACTTAAAATGATTGAGCATGAAATAGGGCAAAAGCCTAAAAATGTAAAGCGTCGGTCAAACTCCCACAAATCCGGTCAAAGCCCAAATCTTAAATCGCCCGATCCCACTTTCAAAAGATGGTCAACCCGAAACACTTGCGGGTCAACGCTCGAATTCACGGGACTTTCGCCGCGTTTGCAGAATCGCCCGATTGGACGCGCGAAGTCCAATTTAAGTTCGCGAGTCGCCCGATTGGACGCGCAAAGCCCAATTTAAGCCCGCGAATCGGCCGATTTCTCTCACAGGAATCACCCCGTGAAAATCAATCGGCCCGCGAAACATAAAGTCGGCCCGCGATGCCCTTCACAGGAGTCACCCCGCGAAAGTCCATCGGCCCGCGAAACTGAAATTGGCCTGCGACGCCTCTCACAGGAATCACCCTTCAAGTCGGCCCACGAAGACTATAGGCCGCGAGAATTCGATTTTTGGCCCGCGAAACATGTTTTACTCATACATCAAAACAACCCTTTGGGCCTGCGAAACACTTTGGTGACCCGAAACCCATTCGGCCGATTCCTATTAGTTCGAATTCTATTTCACTCAAAACTTACGAAATAAAACGGCCCACGAATTAAAATCAATCAAAGCTCAAAATCGCCCGAAACCTAGAATTGGTCGAAACCTTCAAAATTAGATATATTATCAAAAATCCCTTTTTGAAATTCATCTCAACCCTTGCATCGTACACCTAAAAATTATTCTACCCGATTTCAATAATTTCCAAAATTTTCCCAAAACTAATCTACCATGATGCTCTTTTTCAAAACATCCTAGTTCTTGGAAAAATGGTACATCCTAGAACAACAAACCTCATAAAATCGAAAATAAGTTAAGCACTTAAACTCGTATAAATCACTTATCCTAAAGTGTCGCTACAAAGGTTTCTAGGGCTGAAAACTTTCATTCTCCCGAAAGCAGTACACACTAACTCCTGCCCTCAAGAACATCATACATCTCGAGAATCATTATAACCCTATATCATTGTGTGCTTACTCATAAACGTGGACTTAAACTAGAAAATTCCAAAATTTCTAACTATTAAACTTTCGAACATTCCCCAAGAATAACATAAAATAAATACACCTTAGACATTAAACTCGTATTTATCCACTAACCCTAATTCGCTTTTACAAATGTTCTATAGCTGAATGCTTCGATTCTAACTCACGAATAATACTTAACATGACCATTTCGTGAATCTGAAATTTATTCTAAACATGTGAATTACGAAACTTTCAAAAATAATCTATTCTAACACATAGTAAACTCACGTTAGGCCTTAAAATAGCATGAATATATTTAATTAAGCAACTTTACATGTCAATTCCCACACCACACTAATCACGGATAAACCTTCTTCACATTTTCAATACCACTCGAATAAATTCCCTAAGCACACAGTATGGATATTCACACAAAACCCATAGTTTAGGCTAAAACGAAACGCAACATCAGACAATAATTACCAAGGTCACATACTACAAAGAAATCCCTCATTTTCGAGCTTGGAGTGTTAGCACCCAAATTTCGAACATATTCAAGAAATATTTAAGTGTTGTAGGTGTGAATCAACCTACCTCACTCCCTCAATTTCGTTTTGATGGTGGTGAGCTTGCCCAAATTTCCTTTAGCTCGACTTTGTCTTCTTCGTTTGTTCTTTCTTCGGTCTTCTCTCCTCTCTCTCTCTCTCTCTCTCTCTCTCTCTCTCTCTCTCTCTCTCTCTCTCTCGTTTTCTATCTTGACCAACAATGATGGTCTTTTTACTAAGTGGCATGGGTTGTCATGTTTCTAACGTGGGTTTCCCCTTAATTTAAGTAACATTGTCTCATCCTTATCCTTACTCATTTGGGCCAATATAAACATCTCTTTGGGCCTTATTATTTTTAATACCTATTGCTTATGTATTTCTATTTAGTTGGGCCAATTTATTATTTAATTCCTTTATAAAATCTCTTTTATTGGGCCGAATATCTTGCTACTATTAGACCAGTTCGGATATAATTTCGTTAATTCAAACATTTACCACACTAATTCATTCGAAATCCCGTATTTGAAATTTACGGGTATTACATCCTCCCCCCTTAAAAGAATTTCGTCCCCGAAATTCCGCCCATTGAGATAATTCGGGGTAACGATCGGTAGGGGAGTGAGTTGGTTTGGTTAGGTGGTAGATAATCACCTACTAGCTCTTAGAGAAGATCCTTACTGGATGAATTTGAAAAGAACGAACTCTTATGAAAATAGAATCATTCTTTAGGGTCTGCATTTCTATTCCGAGGACAAAGGATCGAAGTTGTTCGTAACTTTTCTACTTGGGTTGATACTCTTAGATCGAAAATTATCCTTCCCTCTTAGAATCACTCCTGATCTACGATTATTGGAGAGTGAACATCTATCGATGGCCGAGTCATGGTTTATCCTATATTTCAATACGGGTGGAAAACCTATAGCTAGTCTATAACATGCTCCCCGCTTAAAAGATCTGCCTAACCTCCCTTTCTAGAAGTCCGGAAATACATGTTTCATGGCGTACAAGAGTTCAAGAAAGTAAAACACGCCATCGAAGTAGAATGAAGGGAAACAAGAATATAAGGGTTAACATAAGGTCGCCCTTGTCGTCTTGGATTCTAACAGTCATTTCTCGATAGGGCACATGTATGCCGATCTGTATTGCCCTAAGGAGCTAATGAAAATAGCTATACCCAGACATAGGTTGAAAATCACTAGCGTCCAGCACGCCTTCGCTGCGCCACTCTGATAAGGAACATGGATGTCTCTCAGGATGTGCAGAAGGATTGGGCACAGGGTTATACTCTGGTGTTGTTGGGTTTAGGCTTGTTGTGGCGAAAGAAGTGAAATGTGGTTTCAACATCGTATTTCAGTAGATAAGATCATTTGATGAAGATAGAATATAGTTTGATTGCGAATTGATCAAGTGTAGCCCCAGGAGATCATTGGGACGTGCATCAGCGCTTTCATTAGCTACTAGCACGATTTCAGTTAAGACTGAGGCAATTCCTCCGTCTAAGCATGGATGCGAGAAAAGATTCACAATTTGTCGAAGGAATTACGAAATATTTAGCTCAAATGTCGATAATTCTATTTGGGCTACTCTTACCCGCAAAACGGATATTACTCCTCTCGGTAACTGAAACATATGATCTTTCCTACGGAAATCAAATACGTCTTCATATTTTGAAAGCTCGTCATTTTCGTGGAAGGAATTTATGTATCCCCTAGTTTAGATTGAGCATCCACACTACAGGCATTGCGGAATAGAACTTGGAGCTCGAGTGGAGAAGTTAATTCCCTCGAGTAGATAGGTTAATTCCCACGGATTCGGCCTTGTTTGCAATTTAGGATATTTGAAAAGTCGAATCTCTTTTTTAACTGCTCGCTCTAATTGTTCATTCACTTTCTTTTCCATATAATTGTCGCACATTCATAGTGCAAGAATTTATGAGGTTCGAACAAGCTTATAAATCAGATCCTTAAACTCATTAACTCGATCCTTAAGTTCACTAATCCGATCCGTTTGATCTTGGATCAGTTTCCGTATGGAGCACCGAGTCATGTTCATTCACATGGAGCTCGGTTGCAACCCCACGACTTGACTCGCCAAGAAATTTTCTATTTATGCTAGTCATTCTAAAATCAGTCAAGCAAGTAGGCACGTTATTGTAAACACATAATCACATCAAACATACTTACAGGCAAGGCTGATCCTCCACGCTTTTGAGCGGCTGTACATGGACAGTCTACAGAACCTATATCCTAAGCTCTGATACCACCTGTGGCGACCCTCACTTTCTAATACTAATTAGCGGCGGATTTCCGCAACGCAAGCCACGGAAGACCCGAGTTACAAAAACTTTTTCCTAAAATAAATATATTACGACGAGACGTAATCTGCATTGTCTAATTTTGCAAAGGTCGAAGCCCCCAAAACTATTTACGATAACTAACACATCCTAACATCGCTCCACAGGTCGTCATCCATGTACAGCGTTGCCCTCAAAAGCCCGTGGAGTACCGCCGTCAGCTTGCCTTAGTTGAGACGTTTCGCAACGTCCGACCTATCGTACCTACAACACACAACACAAGGAATGAGCCACCGAGGCTCAGTAAGCAGAAATCATGCATGTATGCACGTGTCACTCCCCTGCAAAGGCAATCCACGCCGATGCATAACATCACTACGCAAAGGCAATCCACGCCAATGCTCCTAGTACTCATACTAGTATCACTCAGGGCCCTCGGCGAACTTACTATGCACCATTAAGAGCTCAATATCCTCAACAGGACTGTGACAGTGACCCACGCTGGGTAGCCTACACTAGGTTTCCCTAGGTCGCACCCTCCCAGGTCGTCCCCTCTGCCATACGGTAGCCTACGCTGGTAGCCCACGCTAGGATTCCCCCTAGGTCGCTCCTTCCAGGTCGCTCCTTCCGCAAACAGGGCAGTTGCCTACGCCAGTTAGCCTACGCTAGCATAGCTAGGTCGCTCCTTCCTGGGTCGCTCCTCCTGCCTCATCATAATAACCGGCGTCGTACGCCGTATATGGTGCCATAGAAGTCGCCCGTGACTCAACTGTGAGTCGACACATCGGCCTATATCGGCGGGTCCTCGTCACATACAAGCGACATAATATTATGCACACTCAGTCCCACGACCCTCCCTCATGAGTTCGTGCGTGCACGTGAATATGCATATGCAAGTAAATGTAACATAAACTTACCACATTAAAATACTTCAATCAATAAACCACGTAGGCACGTAATCATCAATTTAGGCACGTAAAACAAGTTGTGTGTCGTAGTTGGATTTCTACTTACCTGTCATCCGTCGATTACCCGTTAATAGCTCAGGAATGTTCCTAACGTCGACCTTAAGCACAAAATCATCACATCAATATATCATCTAAATTACTTGAATATCTACGTTACTGAATTTCCTAAGTATTGCATTATTACATATTTAATACTATATTTGAAAGATCATAGCTTGAAACTACATTCGAAAGGTAACCGTTTGAAAAGAGTTCGCTAAGTCAAATTAACCCGTAAAACATCAAGCTAGGTCGAAGGTTTTAAATCCAAAATAACCTTTCAATTTTACAATAAGGGTTGACCCGAAAATATTAGCCAACATATGAAAATACATTATCTTAAAACTGATTTGGGGCCGAAAATATTTTACTTAAAATGATTGAGCATGAAATAGGGCAAAAGCCTAAAAATGTAAAGCGTCGGTCAAACTCCCACAAATCCGGTCAAAGCCCAAATCTTAAATCGCCCGATCCCACTTTCAAAAGATGGTCAACCCGAAACACTTGCGGGTCAACGCTCGAATTCACGGGACTTTCGCCGCGTTTGCAGAATCGCCCGATTGGACGCGCGAAGTCCAATTTAAGTTCGCGAGTCGCCCGATTGGACGCGCAAAGCCCAATTTAAGCCCGCGAATCGGCCGATTTCTCTCACAGGAATCACCCCGTGAAAATCAATCGGCCCGCGAAACATAAAGTCGGCCCGCGATGCCCTTCACAGGAGTCACCCCGCGAAAGTCCATCGGCCCGCGAAACTGAAATTGGCCTGCGACGCCTCTCACAGGAATCACCCTTCAAGTCGGCCCACGAAGACTATAGGCCGCGAGAATTCGATTTTTGGCCCGCGAAACATGTTTTACTCATACATCAAAACAACCCTTTGGGCCTGCGAAACACTTTGGTGACCCGAAACCCATTCGGCCGATTCCTATTAGTTCGAATTCTATTTCACTCAAAACTTACGAAATAAAACGGCCCACGAATTAAAATCAATCAAAGCTCAAAATCGCCCGAAACCTAGAATTGGTCGAAACCTTCAAAATTAGATATATTATCAAAAATCCCTTTTTGAAATTCATCTCAACCCTTGCATCGTACACCTAAAAATTATTCTACCCGATTTCAATAATTTCCAAAATTTTCCCAAAACTAATCTACCATGATGCTCTTTTTCAAAACATCCTAGTTCTTGGAAAAATGGTACATCCTAGAACAACAAACCTCATAAAATCGAAAATAAGTTAAGCACTTAAACTCGTATAAATCACTTATCCTAAAGTGTCGCTACAAAGGTTTCTAGGGCTGAAAACTTTCATTCTCCCGAAAGCAGTACACACTAACTCCTGCCCTCAAGAACATCATACATCTCGAGAATCATTATAACCCTATATCATTGTGTGCTTACTCATAAACGTGGACTTAAACTAGAAAATTCCAAAATTTCTAACTATTAAACTTTCGAACATTCCCCAAGAATAACATAAAATAAATACACCTTAGACATTAAACTCGTATTTATCCACTAACCCTAATTCGCTTTTACAAATGTTCTATAGCTGAATGCTTCGATTCTAACTCACGAATAATACTTAACATGACCATTTCGTGAATCTGAAATTTATTCTA
This sequence comes from Craterostigma plantagineum, assembly GCA_027422505.1. Lineage (NCBI taxonomy): Eukaryota > Viridiplantae > Streptophyta > Magnoliopsida > Lamiales > Linderniaceae > Craterostigma > Craterostigma plantagineum. The sequence continues at coordinate 2,657,387 of JAPQWV010000055.1, forward strand.
AACATGTGAATTACGAAACTTTCAAAAATAATCTATTCTAACACATAGTAAACTCACGTTAGGCCTTAAAATAGCATGAATATATTTAATTAAGCAACTTTACATGTCAATTCCCACACCACACTAATCACGGATAAACCTTCTTCACATTTTCAATACCACTCGAATAAATTCCCTAAGCACACAGTATGGATATTCACACAAAACCCATAGTTTAGGCTAAAACGAAACGCAACATCAGACAATAATTACCAAGGTCACATACTACAAAGAAATCCCTCATTTTCGAGCTTGGAGTGTTAGCACCCAAATTTCGAACATATTCAAGAAATATTTAAGTGTTGTAGGTGTGAATCAACCTACCTCACTCCCTCAATTTCGTTTTGATGGTGGTGAGCTTGCCCAAATTTCCTTTAGCTCGACTTCGTCTTCTTCGTTTGTTCTTTCTTCGGTCTTCTCTCCTCTCTCTCTCTCTCTCTCTCTCTCTCTCTCTCTCTCTCTCTCTCTCTCTCGTTTTCTATCTTGACCAACAATGATGGTCTTTTTACTAAGTGGCATGGGTTGTCATGTTTCTAACGTGGGTTTCCCCTTAATTTAAGTAACATTGTCTCATCCTTATCCTTACTCATTTGGGCCAATATAAACATCTCTTTGGGCCTTATTATTTTTAATACCTATTGCTTATGTATTTCTATTTAGTTGGGCCAATTTATTATTTAATTCCTTTATAAAATCTCTTTTATTGGGCCGAATATCTTGCTACTATTAGACCAGTTCGGATATAATTTCGTTAATTCAAACATTTACCACACTAATTCATTCGAAATCCCGTATTTGAAATTTACGGGTATTACAATACCAATGGGTGAGACTGAGACAAGACTAGCAGCGCTAACACTTCGACCTACATTGATGGAGCAGATTACGAAGGCCCAGGAGAACGATGAATTATATCTGAAAATCAAAGAAGCTTCTATAGAGCAAAGGTCCTCAGACTTCACCATACGAGATGATGGGAGTTTATACTACAGAAGCCATTTATATGTTCCTAACGACGCTGAACTCCGAAAGACTGTCATGACAGAAGCTCATACCACCGTTTATTCTATCCACCCCGGAGCAACAAAAATGTACAGAGATCTACGAACCAACTATTGGTGGCCAGGGATGAAACGAGAAATAGCAACATTTGTAAGCCAATGTCTGACATGCCAACAGATAAAGGCGGAGCACCAATGACCGGCAGGAACCTTGCAATCCCTGCCAGTACCTGAATGGAAGTGGGATCACATTACGATGGACTTCATTTTCGGCCTGCCTAAGACCGTGAAAGGCCACGACGCTATATGGATCATCGTTGACCGATTGACCAAGTCTGCCCACTTTCTGCCGATCAGTTCAACATTCTCAATGGAACGATATGCGGAACTATATATTCAAGAAATAGTAGACTTCACGGAGTTCCAGTTTCGATTATTTCCGATCGGGATTCAAGGTTCTTATCCAAGTTCTGGATGAGTTTGCAGAAGGCCATGGGAACCAAGTTATCATTCAGTACTGCCTACCATCCTCAGACAGACAGGCAGTCTGAACCAACAATCCAGACGTTGGAAGACATGCTAAGAGCCTACGTGCTCGACTTTAAAGGAAATTGGAGCCGATACCTTCCGTTGATTGAATTCTCCTACAACAATAGTTTCCATGCAACAATCGGAATGGCTCCGTATGAAGCTCTATACGGACGCAAATGCATATCTCCAATCCATTGGGATGAGGTCGGAGAACTAGCGATACTAGGCCCTGATCTAGTGCAAGAAATGACGGAAGCAAAATCGAAGGTACGGGAACGGATGAAACGGCTCAAAGTAGACAGAAAAGCTACGCAGACCAAAAGCGTAGACCACTGGAGTTCCAAGTAGATGTTTTTGTATTTTTGAAAGTGTCCCCAATGAAAGGCGTGAAGCGGTTTGGGAAAAAGGGCAAGCTAAGCCCGATATATATAGGACCGTTTCGAATCCTTAAGAAGGTTGGCGAAGTTGCATGCCAACTTGAATTACCAAATTCGCTAGCTCAAGTACACGATGTCTTTCACGTATCGACGCTATGAAAATACGTCACGAATCCAAGCCATGTTTTGAACACTGAAAATCTTCATCTACAGCTCAAGCCAGATTTGAGTTACGAGGAAAAGCCAGTGGAAATCCTAATGTATGATATGAAACGATTACGGAATAAAGAGATTCTAATAGTCAAAGTATTATGGTAGAATCAGTCCACGGAAGAACCTACATGGGAGCAGGAAGATGATATGAGAAACCACTACCCTGAGCTATTTCTCCCTACCCGATTTTGGGGGCGAAATCCCTTTTAAGGGGAGGAGGATGTAATACCCGAGTCCCGTAGGTAAGCCGGCCAATAAACATGCACACATATTATAGGACTTACGTGACTGCATGGAACATATTTTATGATTTTATTGTCAATGTGATTACATATTAGATGCCTTTAGGGTTACTAACCAAGTAGAAGAACTAATTGAACTTAGAAGGGATTTCATAAGAGATGAAGAGAGCAATTTCGAAAACAATAGATCTCGAAATCTGTGGATGTCGAAATCTTGAAGTCTCGAGATTTATAATTTGCGAGAGAAGGTAGATTTCGAAATCAAATAATATGAATGTCGAAGTGTGTAGATTTCGATAGAACTAATAAATAGAATCGACCATGACCAAGACTAACTACATATTAAATTCAACCAATCACAATGCATGTCTAAGCCAAAATAGTACGTACAAGGCTTCCTTAGTATGAGAGTTAAAGTCATTAGCTTAGTCATCGAAATGTCAAATCAATCACAAATTCCTAAAGCTTAATACTTATCCTGTAGGCTGAAGACCATTAGAACAGAAAAGATTTCATACACTAGGAAACCAAACTGAGAGGAGAAGAAGGAATTCCATAGCCTTACCAAGAATCAAATTGGCTAGCTCGAGTTATTCCTTAGCAACTCACACTTGGAACATTAAGGTAAGTTAAAGCTTTAGTTATAGTATCTAATTTAATTATAATTCACGTATTATCATGCCACTATAAAGTAATAAAATCATGTAAAGGTTTTTGAATATATCATAAGTTGAAAAACCCTAACTCTGAGTTTGTAAGTATGATAACAGTTCTAATTTTAATCTAGGCAGCTTCGAACATAAATTTATAACCAAGGAAGACTCTAAGAAAGATGAACTACGAATAAATTAAATATAGAGGTCGATTTAGGATAACTTTCGAGTGGAAAATAATTTTAGGTGTTTAAGTGCTTTATGATTCTTTTCAGTATTAAGATGAATTTCGAGCATTCAAATTAGCAAACTTATTAGCTCAGATGTTCTTGAGGATCAATCTCGAGAACCTATGTTTTTTTTTTTTTTTGAAATCTCGAAACCATTTTAGTGTTGTAGAAATAATTTCGAGATCATGCTTGAAACTCATGTCGACATCTAGTTTCAAAATCAAGTTTAAAACTTTGTGTGGGACCTCAAAATTAAGCTCGACATTTGTCTTAAAATCTATGTCGAGATTTTGCTTTAAGGTTGACTTCGAAATTTATGTAAGATCTCGAAATAAAACTCGAGATCTATGTCGAGATTTAATTCTGGAATTGACTTCGAAATTGTGTATGGTTTAAAACTCGAAATGTTGTATATTGTTAAAGCAAGCTCGAGACTTATATCAAGAGCCATGTCGAAATCTAGTTTTAAAACCCCGAGATCCAATTCAAAATTGTGTAACATCTCGAAATCTTTGATTGAAATATCGAAACATGTCTCGAAATCTATTTCAGAACTCACTTCATTAACCATGTCGAAATCCTACACGTCTTTAAGAATCTCGAGATCCATATTTGAATTTTATTTCGAAATCCCACAATCATGTTCGAAACCCACGTCGAGATTCTTATGAATTTCAAAATGATACTTTTCCAATTTAAGTCAGAATTCGGAACGTTAGGGTTTTCAAACTAAGCCAGTTTCGTGAAACTGTAGATAGTCTAACATACCCTAATTTTATATTTTTTCTATACTTAGGGTTTGAAGATTAGCGATTTACCGTACGATAAGCTAATAGCTAAAGATACCATGTAAGTGGAAGTCCCAACTACAACACATAAATGTATGTGCATGAAATTATATGTTATGTGTTTCTGTGAATTTATGTGACGTCTTACGTGAATTAATTACGTTACATGGCATGCGTAATTTATTTACATTATATGATGGCATGACACGCATATTCATGACATGAGCATATGCACGCACGTTTAGTACAAAAGGTAGGATATGAGAGCGTGCATGATGTAAGATCGCCTGAGAGCGATAAAGATTCGCCGATATGGGCATCTGATGTCGACTCACAGTTGAGTCACGGCTCTTCTATGCTACCATGATAACGTCGTATGGTGTTATCTTCAAGACATGACATGTACAAGGCAAGACATGATTTTAGGACTAATGCCTCATGGCGGATTGTGAAACCTGGAGGGTGCGAGCTGAGGGAGTAAGCGACACCGAGGGTATCTCTGGTGTTGACTACCTCAGATTACGCTACCAGCGTGAAGCGTTCGCGTGGCGTATGAAACCACCTCGGGACAGAAAAGGCACCCTAGGGTTAGCCTCCCCTGAGTGGGTATTGCCACTGATATGATTATTTATCCCTTGTGGATTCGAGCTCCATGATGGTGCATAGCAAGATAACCGAGAGCCCTACATGACAAGACAAGACAAGAAAACTATGAGGTCTAGGGAGCATTGGTGCGGATACCTTTGTGAATTAGGGCACGTGCATGGCATGCATGGCTTTCACATACTGAGCTTTATAAGCTCATTCCACGTATTTATGTCCTAGGAATATTTTGTATTGTACAGAGGGTTTCCTTTATATAAAAGGAAAAATTTTGTACGCATTTTCGTATATAGATTTCATTTATATCACATGCAGTCACATGAATTAGTAATAAGAATGGGTGGTGGAAGTCAGGGGCACCACACTAATAGTCCCTAAGGCCAATAAATTACGCACATACAACATTCATAGAAACATAAAACTTAATAGCAAGGCCGCTTCCGTGCTTTTGAGTGTGTGTACATGGACAGGTGTGTACATGGACAGTCTAAAGAATTTTAGTCAATTGATCCAAAAGGCTTCACAGTCCAATTCTAGAGAGAGAAAGTCAGAAAACAGTCTCTCACTACACGAATTCTCTCTCAAAGGTCTTCAACGAAGGGTTTCGATCGAAATCCTATTTTCTATAATTCTAATCGATTTCCTTAGGATTGAAGTCTAGGATCGTAGAGTTGATAATCCAGGGACCTAACCTTGATAATCTCTGAAACCACTCAAGGGATTAAGAGAAAGGAGCACGGTGAACCGAACTTCGCCTTAGATAATCTCTCAGCCTCGTAGAGAAGCGGAGCTTCAGCTTGAGCAAGTGTAGACTGATACGAAAAAAATTTAAGAATGAGAATGACAAAAGATACGAGAAAATGCCGAAAGAAGGAGAACGAGGAAGAAATGGAAGACGATAAAAAGATCACTTTTCACAAAATTTTCCTTCCATTCTAAGTCAGAGGCAAATTAAAATCCTTCAAAGTACCTTTGATTCTAAATTGACGGTCTCGCATAGGTGAAATGATTAAAAGCGCCTCGATCACAGGTAAATTGACTTATTATTGCTTGTGTTGACTTGAGTGATATTAATATAACAATCCCAAGGTAAAAATAAATGAGCGCTAAAGTGAACCTAGTGAGAGTTGTCGAAATGGATCATACTTTGAACTTAGGACTATAGTTTGCTGACGTGACTTGACGGCATATGATCATGGCAAGTGTCTTGTGAAATTTTAGGCGTGTCAATGATCAAAGCAAAATAATCTGACCCCCCATACTATAAATAATAATAATATTCATACGAAAAAATTATATAGATAAATGATAATTTTTCTTGAAATTTTTCTTCCTATTTTTCTAATTATTATATGTTATGAAAAGATAATATATATATATATATATATATATATATATATATATAAGATGAATCGCACATTATGCAATTTTATTTGCATTTACACTGGATTGAGTAAATGCGATATATTGTTCTTGCTCATACCCTACCGCATAAGTTTGATTACATGATTAGGGGACCATGTATCTAAGCTACATTGATCAAATTACATGTTTTGAATGTTTGCTACTTTGATTGATTTACTCATTTATACGATCAAATCAACTAAGGTGGATTATTTGAGGGGGAGCATTAACAAAATATTATGCCTTGAGATCCAAGTATTTTTTTTGTTTTCCTCTAAGTGTTGCAGATATTTTCGATTCGGAATCTTTGCTACAACACAATTCAACGAGGAGGACTTCACGATTTTCTTTCGTTTTGGAGCTTACGGCTTTGATACAAAAATTCAGGGGGAGCCTTTATTAAAATTACTTGTTGATTAACTCTAACATTCTGGACATTTTTTTCAATGTAATGCAGATTTTTTGAAAATCGGATTTAGAGCCAGACGTCACTGCTCGGAATTTCAGGGAGTTAATTGCTTCTTAATTTTACTGCATGCGGAGTAAATATGTGATTTTAAATCAAATAGGGGTCGATCTGAAAATATTAGAATACTTACCATCGCAAAACTGGATAGAAAATGTAATTTTCGATCATAAGTTTCTCGATCGTAAACAGTAATGGGCTTAGAAATTGCTAAGTGTCGATAACGTCTAACCAGCCCACTTAAACGAAATTAATGGTTGCAGTTAAAAGACTACATCTCACGCAAAACCCTCATAACAGTGTCGGCTGAAATTTCTCGAGCGAAAAACTCAAAAACGAAAGACGAACTCAAAATCTCACTCAAAATCTCCATATCTTACTCGGTTTTCGTCTTTCAAATGTAGATAACTCTTATGCCTACTTTGGGCCTTATGCATTCTTTCTCGTATTGTCGCGATGGCTTCTGTCATTTCTCGCACCATATCTGGGAATAGTATTGCCCGTTCACCAATCTCGTCCCAGTGTACTGGAGATCTGCACTTGCTTCCATACAAATCCTCGTATGGAGCCATTCCGATCGTCGCGTGGTAGCTATTATTGTAGGAGAACTCAATTAATGGGAGATATCTACTCCAGTTGCCCTTGAAATCAACCACGCAAGGTCGGAGCATATCTTCCAATGTTTGGATAGTTCGCTCAGATTGACCATCGGTCTGGGGATGGTAGGCGGTACTACAGGAAAGCTTAGTCCCATCGGCTTTTGTAAACTCGTCCAAAGTTTGGACAGGAACCTTGAGTCACGATCTGATTGATATTGGGATTCCATGGAGTCGCACTATTTCTTGAATATAGAGTTCCGTGTATCTCTTCATGGAAAACGTCGAACTTATTGGTAGGAAGTGAGCAGACTCGGTCAGTCAGTCGACGATCACCCAGATTGCATCGTGCCCTTTCATAGTCTTCGTCAAGCCGACGACAAAATCCATCGTGATGTTGTCCCACTTCCATTCAGGAATAGGTAGAGATTGCAGAGTTCTTGCCGGTTGTTGATGCTCCGCCTTAATTTGTTGGCATGTCAGGCATTGGCTCACGAACGTCACGATTTCTCTTTTCAGGCCGGGCCACCAATAGTTTATTCGGAGATCTTTGTACATCTTCGTCGCTCCAAGGTGTATCGAATAGGTTGTGGCATGCGCTTCGTCATAATTGTCTTTTGAAGTTCCACATTATTGGGAACATATAATCGATCCTTGTAGTACAAGCTTCCGTCGTCTCGTAAAAGTCTGATGGCCTTTCCTCTGTCTGCATTTCCTTGACTTTCACATAGAACTCATTGTTCTCTTGAGCTCTTGCGATTTGTTCCATTAATGTGGGTCGGAGAGTTAGCACTGCTAGCCTTGTTCCGACTTCACCCAATGGTACTAATTCTACCCCGAGCCTTTGTAATTCCGTGCTTACGGCTTGGCGACTTAGAGCATCCGCTACTACGTTTGCCTTTCCTGGATGGTAATTAATCACGCAATCATAATCCTTGACCAGTTCGAATCGTCGTTGTTGTCGCATGTTCAGCTCCTTTTGGGTGAAGAAGTACTTCAGACTTTTGTGGTCTGTGAATATTTCGCATCGCTCAACGTATAGGTAATGCCTCCATATTTTGAGAGAAAAAACCACGGCGACGAGCTCCAAGTTGTGCATTGGATAATTCTTCTTGTACTCTTTTAATTGACGAGAGGCATAGGCGACTATGTTCCCGTTCTGCATTAGCACGCATCCTAACCCATTCTTCGAAGCATCGCTGTAAACTGAAAATCCCCCGGTTCCTGACGGTATCGTGAGAACTGGGGCTAAGGTAAGTCGCCTCTTTAGTTCTTGAAAGCTCTGCTCGCATTCCTCACTCCAATGAAATGAGGTATTCTTCCACGTTAACTTCGTCAGTGTTGAAGCAATCTTCGAGAAATCCTTAATGAAATTCGAAAAATACCCCGCCAAGCCAAGAAAACCCCTTACTTCAGTCACATTAGTCGGTTGGGAGAAATTACTGATGGCTTCGATGATACGCCCCAACTCCCTAATTGCCTATTCTAGTGGATTCCTATGTGCCTAGCGAGTTGTAAACGATAAGGTACACTGAAAACGCGTATGAAATTTTTCATTGTTTCCATTTATATAATGGAACGACGTTCTATACAAGTCAAAAGAATACATGATCTAACACCAAGTTCCAGACATTAGTCGGCACAGCAAAAAGCTCCTATGCGCCCGGCCTCGCAGGTCGTCATCCATACACACAAGTCCACCCCAAAAGCAGTGCGAAGCTTCAAAAGGTCGGCCTTGCTTTCAAACGCGCTCACATACCGTGGTCGCCGATGCCTACAACACACAACATAAGGAATGAACCACCGAGGCTCAGTAAGCAGAAATCATGCATGTATGCACGTGTCCCTTCCCTGCAAAGGCAATCCACGCTGATGGATAACATCACTACCCAAAGGAAATCCGCGTCGATGCAACTAATATCCGGCAAGGGCATTCCGCGCCGATGCACCTAGTACTCATACTAGTATCACTCAGGGCCCTCGACACACTTACTATGCACCATTAAGATCTCAATATCCTCAATAGGATTGTGGCAGCGACCCACGCTTGGTAGCCTACGCTAGGTTTCCCTAGGTCGCACCCTCCCAGGTCGTCCCGTCTGCCATACGGTAGCCTACGCTGGTAGCCCATGCTAGGATTCCCCCTAGATCGCTCCTTCCAGGTCTCCTTCCACAAACAGGGCAGTTGCCTACGCCAGTTAGCCTACGCTAGCATAGCTAGGTCGCTCCTTCATGGGTCGCTCCTCCTGCCTCATCATAGTCACCGGCGTCGTACGCCGTATATGGTGCCATAGAAGTCGCCCGTGCCTCAACTATGAGTTGACACACCGGCCTATATCGGCGGGTCTTCGTCGCATACCAGCGACATATTATTATGCACTCTCAGTCCCACGACCCTCCCCCGTTGCGTGCACATGAGTATGCATATGCGAGTAAACGTAGCATAATCTCACCACATGAAAATACTTCAACCAATTCACAGTTTCATGAAACCACGTAGGCACATAATCACGCAATTGAGACATACGCAAGCAAGTTGTGTGTCGTAGTTGGATTTCTACTTACCTGTGGTCCGTGCTAATTAAACGTACTCCCTTCGTGCGCCTCTAACGTTCGACCTTTAAGTAAAAGGGTTAGAGTATTAGTAAGTCATCCGTCTTAGCTCAATTTTTGGGATAATTAGCTCTCATCTAATTACTAACTTACTTCATGCTAGCTCGCTAAAGCTCCACACCACTTGATTTACGACGCTAAGTTTCCTAGGTCATTTTAATTTCTATCCTAAGTCATGTTAGTATTTAATTTCGATCCCACTATACTTGTCGGCGAAAGGTTGTCTATTTAGGGTTTGGTTTCAGTCGATGCCTTGCCGATTCCTTCTTTCAATTTAATTGTATATTACTTAAGTCAATTCATCCAATAACTTCCTACTTCCCATTAGTTTCGACCGATTGATTTGCCTCGAATCCCGCTTTCGATCGATGGGGGTAGTGACTTGGTTTCGCCCGAAACCACGCATAGTGGATAGGTGAGTTTTGTCGTGCTCTGACGTCTGCCGTGGCGTCATCAGGGTTTCGATCGATTAAGGGTTTCGCTCGATTGATTCTTACGTTTCGCCGTGTTATGATATCATCACTCGTCATCTCAGTTTCGCCCGACACCATGCAACGTAAGTAACCACTTTCGATCGATTGTGGAGTTTGGAAGTGGGTTTCGCCCGATTTGTTCTCAAATTGCATGAGTTTCGCCGCTTGATGACGGCAACATATCGTCATCCTAGTTTTGCCCGAAACCATGCGCAATGAGGGGCTCATTTTGATCGATGGGCAGTGGTGTGGGATGGAGTTTCGATCGATTTTCGCGCAACGAGGTGAGTTTCGGTCGAAACTTGTCACTCGATTGTGCCCACTTTCGATCGATGGAATGTATTATGGGGTGGGCTTCGGTCGAAACTCATAGAATTACTAACACTTAGTTTCGATCGAAACCTAATTATACCTAAGATCTTAATTCACCCGAAACCCTCATGCAATTTTCTTCTTCCGATCGAAACCCTAAGATACTATTCACTTTCGATCGAAAGCTTCAAAATGTTCCTCCCATCGAACTAAATTGTAACTCCTCTTCCCAGATTTCACAAGTTCCATGGTTTTTCTTTAAACCCCGAAACGTCTAATACTAGCCAAAAATCATCTTAGGTTCAAGTAATATCCCTAAAATAGATTAATATTAGCCAAAACCTAGCAACGCCCTCTGTTAGGACACACTTAGGGAGTTAGAATCGCTCAAACCCTAGCCATGGTGTTTTCATGCCTTTGGTCCCTAAAGTATGTTAATTCTTGAACTGAAATATTAAGATTATAGTTAGGGAATGATACGTAGTCCCAAGCTCACGCGTTTTGTTTCTCGGCTTCTCCTTCTTCCTTGCTCAATCTCACGTTAGTTGCTTAGCTATGAATTTGGTGGACTTTATATGGGTTTTAGATGATGTTTACGTGTCTAAGGCTTGAGTAACGAAAATATCTCCCCTAAATTAAGGAATGTTTGTCCTTAGGAATTTCCTTTATGTCTATTGGGCCTAATTTCTTGATTCTAGTCCACTTGAGATCTATACCAATTTTCACTCATGGCCTTGTTTTCCCTTGGCCTATTTTCGCAATTCTAATTAAATTGAAAACCTTGTGGCCCAACTTAATCTTTTACGAGATTTCCTACGTCTCATAATCACATAATTAAATAAATCACATACACAACATTAATGCACATACGACACGTAATTGCATTCTGCTAATTTATTGGCCCTAAGAACTTAGGGGGACCCAGGTGCTACATCCTCCCCCCTGAAAGAGGATTTCGCCCCCGAAATCAGCCCGTCCGGAACATCTCAGGATAGCGGACTCTCATCTCATCCTCGCCTTCCCATGTGGCTTCTCTACCGACTGATTTCTTCACAGAACTTTCACTAGACGAATTTCTTTATTTCTAAGCCGCTTCGTTTCATTCATCAGTATTTCTACGGGGATTTCCTCATAACTCAGATCCGGTTTCAAGTGTTGGTGCAAACACTCATTTGCCAGTACGTGGCTTGGGTCAGCGATGTACTTTCGCAAAGTCGACACATGGAACACATCGTGTACTTGCGACAACGATGCTGGTAGTTCCAGTCAGTGTTTTAAAAAGCGTATAGCGCAACCCGTCGCGTTTCAGTTCAGATAGCGCATAGCGTAAATAGCGTAGCGTATTGCGTGAGTATTTTGGACAAGCCACTTAAGGTTAAGAAATATAATTTATAACAAATTATTAATCATAAGCACATTATTCAACAAGTTTTATATAAAATCTGGGTTCAATAATATATGTAAAATCCAATAGAATATACACAAAATATATTAACAAACAATTCATTACATGAGATCTAATAGAATTGTTAAATCTAATTCACTCTCATTTTGGGCAGCATTAAAAAATATTAAAATAGGAAACATATACTTAAAAATTGTAGTATTTAGATATAATTCTTATGGATATCGAAAAATATAAGCTATGCATGTCATTTTGATCGTTGTTAAATAAAGAATAAATTAGATAAATTTAATTACATTAAATAATCGATTTTATGTTTTAATTAATTAAAACGTTAGAAAAAAAATGAAAAAATAAAATAATAATATGTTACTCAAAGCATAAAGCATGAAAGGACATTTGAGCGTAAAGCATAAAACGACATTTTGACACGTAATGATAATAACATCTGGTCTCCACTGTGTACGGTAATAATATATGGTTCTCGTCTCAATAATACACTGTACACGCTTTTTTTAACACGCGTCGTCGCGTTCTGAAGAAAATCGACGCGAAAGCGCGCCTTGATTCGCGCGATACTACGCTTTTAAAAACAATGGTTCCAGTTGATACGCCACTTCACCTACTCTTTTCACTATCTTGAAGGGACCAATGTATCTCGGGCTCAATTTTCCTTTCTTCCCGAACCTCTTAACACCCTTCATCTGCGACACTTTCACAAAAACCCAATCGTCTCCGATCCGCATAACTATTTTGTCTACTCTGTGCTGTCTGCATCCGTTCCCGTATTGTCGAGATAATTTCCATCATTTCTCGTACCAAGTCTGGCCTAGCATAGCTCTTTCACCGACTTCATCCCAATGCACTGGGGATCTGCATCTATGCTGATATAAGGCTTCGTAAGGAGTCATTCCAATCGTCCGCTCGGATTGACCGTCCGTCTGCGGATGATAAGCCGTGCTAAATGAAAATTTGTCCCCATCACCTTTTGTAAGCTTGTCCAGAACTTAGATAGAAATCTTGAGTGGCGGTCTGAAACTATTGACAACGGTACTCCATGGAGTCGTACTACCTCTTGGATGTACAGTTCCGCGTATCGCTCCATTGTGAACGTCGTGCTTATCGGTAAAAAATGGGCAGACTTCGTAAGTCGGTCTACATCACCCAAATTGCGTCATGTCCTTTTACGTTCCTTGGCAATCCGCTCATGAAATCCATCGTTATATTGTCCTACTTCCACTCCGGAATGGGTAAGGGCTGCAGCGTTCCTGCTGGTCGTTGGTGTTCTGTCTTAATTTGTTGGCAAGTGAGGAATTGGCTCACAAACGTTGGTACGTCCTTCTTCATTCCCGGCCACCAGTAGTTAGCCCATAAATCTTTGTATAACTTCGTCGCTCCAGGGTGTACCGAGTATGGTGTGGTATGTGCTTCCGCCATTATAGCTCGTCGAAGGTCCGCATCGTTCGGTACATATAACCTGTTCTTGTAGTACAGGTTTCCGTCGTCCCGAAACGCAAAGTCTGTGGTCGACTGTTCGGTCTGCGCTCCTTTGGTTTTTAGGTAAAACTCGTCATTTTCCTGCGCCTTTTTGATCTGCTCCAATAGCGTTGGTCGTTGGGTCAAGGCTGCTAATTTCTCCTCGACTTCGCCAAATGGTACGATCTCCACTTCGAGTCTTTGGAGTTTCGTGCTTACTGTTTTCCGACTTAAAGCATCCGCTACCACGTTTGCCTTCCCTGGGTGGTAGTTGATCACACAATCGTAGTCCTTCACCAGTTCTAGCCCCCGCATTTGCCTCATATTTAGCTCCTTTGGGGTGAAGAAGTACTTCAGGCTTTTGTGGTCTGTGTATTTCTCGCACAATTCCCCGTACAGATAGTGCCTCCAAATTTTTAGGGCAAAGACCACGGCTGCTAACTCGAGGTCATGCGTAGGGTAATTCTTCTCGTACTCTTCCAGTTGCCGTGAGGCATAAGCCACCACGTTACCGTTCTGCATCAGTACGCATCCTAGCCCGTTCTTCGATGCATCGCTATAAACCGAGAACCCTCATGTTCTCGTGGCTATCGTCAGCATTGGGGCTGTAGTTAGCCGTTTCTTTAGTTCCTGGAAACTCCGTTCACACTCCTCACTCCATTGGAAAGGGGTGTTTTTCTTTGTCAATTTCGTCAACATCGTCGCGATCTTCGAGAAATCCTTTATAAATTTCCTATAATAGCTGTTACATTGGTTGGCTGTGGCCAGTTATTTATTGCCTCGATTTTGCTTGGATCCACCGAGATTCCCGCTCCGGAGATAATGTGCCCCAAAAAGGAAATTCGATCCAGCCAAAACTCACATTTTTTGAATTTGGCATATAATTGCTTTTCCCGTAATACCCCAAGCACTACTCATAGGTGTTGTTCGTGTTCCTCCTCCATCCGCGAGTACATGAGGATGTCGTCTATGAACACAATCACGAACTTATCCAGGTAGGATTCGAACACCCGGTTCATTACATCCATGAAGGCTGCCGACACGTTGGCCAGTCCGAAGGGCATGACTAAGAATTCAAAATGCCCATATCTCGTACTGAATGCCGTCTTAGGATTATCGTCCTTGCAAATTTTCAGCTGGTGGTACCCCGACCGCAAGTCGATCTTAGAGAACACCGTAGCACCTTGTAGCTGATCAAAAAGATTGTCTATTCTGGGCAGACGGTACTTGTTTTTGACCGTCAGCTTGTTCAGCTCCCGATAGTCTATGCATAACCGCATCGAGCCGTCTTTCTTCCGTACAAATAGAACTAGCGCACCCCAGGGAGAGAAACTAGTCTGAATGAACCCTTTCTGTAGAAGCTCGTCTATCTGTTCCTTCAGATCCTTTAGTTCGGTCGGTGCTAACCGGTACGGGGTTTTGGATACCGGGGCGGCTCCCGGCATCAGGTCAATTGTGAACTCGATTTCCCTATCTAGGGGTAATCCCTGCAGTTCGTCTGGAAACACATCTGGGAACTCCTTGACTACGGGTACATCTTCAGGTTTCGTAGAGGAATTTTCTTTGGCCTTTAGCGCAAACACTAGGTGTGCCTCGCATCCTGCTTTGATTAGTTGTTGGGCCTTCATCGCTGAAATCCTAGGAACCCGTCCTCTTCTGCCCGTTCCTTCAAAAATAAAGGGTTCTTCCCCTTCTATACTGAACGTGACTACCCTTCGATTACAATCTATCACGGCTTCGTATTTTGACAGCCAGTCCATCCCGAGGATCACCTCGTAGTCGTTCATCAGGATGACTATTAGGTCTACAGGTAATTCTTTCCCACTTACTACTACCGGGCAATTTCTTAGTATCTGGCCAGTCCTAGTCGGAGCCCCGTTTGGGATTGCTACGTTATATTCACATTCACCCCGTTCGGGCATTACTCCAAGTTTCGCCACATATTGGGTGGATGCAAATGAGTGGGTCGCCCCGGAGTCTACTAGGATGCACGTGGGAGTTTGGTGGATTAGTAGGGTACCTGTCACCACCGCTGGGTTGTTCTCTACTTCCTCGGACGTGATGGTGTACACTCGTGCTGGCACCATCGGGGGTCTTACTTGATTTCCGGCCTGACTTCCTGAAGCAATTTCCGGACACTGCTTCACGAAGTGGCCTAGCTTCCCACACCTGAAGCATGCATTGGCCGGTGTGTTGTAGTTCCCGAAGTGCTTCCTTCCGCACCTCTGGCAATTAGGAAATTGTGCTGCCCCCTGATTCTGGTTTGGATTTGGGGGTCTGTTCATCATCCCCTGAGGTTGTTGAGGAGGTCAGTTCTGGAATTTCTTCTTGCCACCTTCGGGCGCAAACTGCCGCATCTGATTTCCTCCGCTCCATTGCGTTCCTTGCATTTGCACAAATTTGCGCTTGGCTTCTTGTGCCTTCACAATTCTGGCTTCCGCCTGTTCTGCTACCATGGCCCTCTCCGCCATCTGAGCGTAAGTAGCTCCCTGAATTCCGGCCGTGCTCACATCCCTGTAGAGCTCGGGCTTCAATCCTTCCAGGAAGCGTTCGATTTTCAAAGCTTCCGTGCTGACCATGTGTGCTGCGAACCTGGACAGCTGCTCAAACTTCCTTATGTACTCTGCCACGGTCATAGACCCCTGCCTGAGGTTGATGAATTCGTTTAGGCGATGCGCTCGAACCGGGGCAGTGAGGTACTTGCCCCTGAATACCTCCTTGAACCTATCCCAACTCATCGTAGCGGGATTCTCTATCACCATAATGGTGTCCCCCTAATGTCCTGCACTCCCTCGCAATAGGAACGTAGCACAAAGGGCCTTCTCCGCCTCTGGGACCCTACTGTAAACAAACAAGCTCTCTAAGGTCCTCAACCAGTCTTCCGCCGTTGTCGAATCGGCTGTGTCTTTGAAGGTCGATGGATTTAACCTTCGGAATCGTTCTCCCACCAGCTCAGTCCTTTCTGCCTGAGTCGGCCCCGGTGGTTGTAGCATTCTGCTGAATTAGTTGTTGGCTCTGCGCCGACTGCTGGCGGACCAGTTCTGTCAATTGAAAGATTGTTGCATCTCGATTGTCGGGAGGGGCCGTGTTTCCCCTGTTCTGGTCATCACCCCCGCCACTACTACCTTCTCCTCTCGTTCTCACCATCTTTATACCCTATCCTGATTGTCCTATGGCCAATAAATTATGCAACATAGAAATCCACATAGACTTAACACTTACTTGCAAGGCCGCTTCCGCTCTTTTGGGTGTGTGTGTATGGACAGCCTACAGAACCTGTGACCGAAGCTCTGATACCACTCTGATACACCCCAACTCCCTAATTGCATATTCTAGTGGATTCCTATGTGCCTAGCGAGTTGTATACGATAAGGTACACTGAAAACGCGTATGAAATTTTTCATTTTTTCCAATTATATAATGGAACGACGTTCTGTACAAGTCAAAAGAATACATGTCGAACACCAAGTTCGAGATATGATCTAACTTCAAGGCGAAGGTGTGTCAGCACAGCAAAAAGCTCCTATGCGCCCGGCCTCATAGGTCATCATCCATACACACACGTCCACCCCAAAAGCAGCGGGAAGCTTCAAAAGGTCGGCCTTGCTCTCAAACGCGCTCACATACCGTGGTCGCCGGTGCCTACAACACACAACATAAGGAATGAACCACCGAGGCTCAGTAAGCAGAAATCATGCATGTATGCACGTGTCCCTTCCCTGCAAAGGCAATCCACGCTGATGCATAACATCACTACCCAAAGGAAATCCGGGCCGATGCAACTAATATCCGGCAAGGGCATTCCGCGCCGATGCACCTAGTACTCATACTAGTATCACTCAAGGCCCTCGGCGCACTTACTATGCACCATTAAGATCTCAATATCCTCAATAGGATTGTGGCAGCGACCCATGCTGGGTAGCCAACGCAAGGTTTCCCTAGGTCGCACCCTCTCAGGTCGTCCCGTCTGCCATACGGTAGCCTACGCTGGTAGCCCACGCTAGGATTCCACCTAGGTCGCTCATTCCAGGTCTCCTTCCGCAAACAGGGCAGTTGCCTACGCCAGTTAGCCTACGCTAGCATAGCTAGGTCGCTCCTTCATGGGTCGCTCCTCCTGCCTCATCATAGTCACCGGCGTCGTACGCCGTATATGGTGCCATAGAAGTCGCACGTGCCTCAACTATGAGTTGACACACCGGCCTATATCGGCGGGTCTTCGTCGCATACCAGCGACATATTATTACGCACTCTCAGTCCCACGACCCTCCCCCGTGAGTTCATGCTTGCACATGAGTATGCATATGCGAGTAAACGTAGCATAATCTCACCACATGAAAATACTTCAACCAATTCACAGTTTCATGAAACCACGTAGGCACATAATCACGCAATTGAGACATACGCAAGCAAGTTGTGTGTCGTAGTTGGATTTCTACTTATCTGTCGTCCGTCATAATTAAACGTACTCCCTTCGTGCGCCTCTAACGTTCGACCTTTAAGTAAAAGGGTTAGAGTATTAGTAAGTCATCCGTCTTAGCTCAATTTTCGATATAATTAGCTCTCATCTAATTACTAACTTACTTCATGCTAGCTCACTAAAGCTCCACTCAACTTGATTTACCACGCTAAGTTTTCTAGGTCATTTTAATTTCTATCCTAAGCCATGTTAGTATTTAATTTCGATCCCGATATACATGTCGGCGAAAGGTTGTCTATTTAGGGTTTGGTTTCGGTCGATGCCTTGCTGATTCCTTCTTTCGATTTAATTGTATATTACTTAAGTCAATTCATTCAATCACTTCCTACTTCCCATTAGTTTCGACCGATTGATTTGCCTCGAGTCCCGCTTTCGATCGATGGGGGTAGTGACTTGGTTTCGCCCGAAACCACGCATAGTGGATAGGTGAGTTTTGTCGTGCTCTGACGTCTGCCGTGGCGTCATCACGATTTCGATCGATTAAGGGTTTCGCTCGATTGATTCTTACGTTTCACCGTGTTATGATATCATCACTCGTCATCTCAGTTTCGCTCGACACCATGCAACGTAAGTAACCACTTTCGATCGATTGTGGAGTTTGGAAGTGGATTTTGCCCGATTTGTTCTCCAATTGCATGAGTTTCGCCGCTTGATGACGGCATCATATCGTCATCCCAGTTTCGCCCGAACCATGCGCAATGAGGGGCTCATTTTGATCGATGGGCAGCGGTGTGAGATGGAGTTTCGATCGATTTTCGCGCAACGAGGTGAGTTTGGGTCGAAACTTGTCGCTCGATTGTGCCCACTTTCGATCGATGGAATGTATTATGGGGTGGGTTTCGGTCGAAACTCATAGATTTACTAACACTTAGTTTCGATCGAAACCTAATTATACCTAAGATCTTAATTCACCCGAAACCCTCATGCAATTTTCTTCTTCCGATCGAAACCCTAAGATACTATTCACTTTGGATCAAAAGCTTCAAAATGTTCCTCCCATCGAACTAAATTGTAACTCCTCTTCCCAGATTTCACAAGTTCCATGGTTTTTCTTTAAATCCCGAAACGTCTAATACTAGCCAAAAATCATCTTAGGTTCAAGTAACCAAAACAGATTAATATTAACCAAAACCTAGCAACAACCTCTGTTAGGACACACTTAGGTAGTTAGAATCGCTCAAACCCTAGCCATGGTGTTTTCGTGCCTTTGGTCCCAAAAGTATGTTAATTCTTGAACTGAAATATTAAGACTATAGTTAGGGAATGATACGTAGTCCCAAGCTCACGCGTTTTGTGTCTCGGCTTCTCCTTCTTCCTTGCTCAATCTCATGTTAGTTGCTTAGCTATGAAATTGGTGGACTTGAAATGGGTTTTAGATAAGGTTTAAGTGTCTAAGGCTTGAGTAACGAAAATATCTCCCCTAAATTAAGGAATGTTTGTCCTTAGGAATTTCCTTTATGTCTATTGGGCCTAATTTCTTGATTCTAGTCCACTTGAGATCTATACCAATTTTCAATCATCGCCTAGTTTCCCTTGGCCTATTTTCGCAATTCTAATTAAATTGAAAACCTTGTTGCCCAATTTAATCTTTTACGAGATTTCCTACGTCTCATAAGCACATAATTAAATAAATCACATAGTCACAACATTAATGCACATACGACACGTAATTGCATTCTGCTAATTTATTGGCCCTAAGAGCTTATGGGGACCCGGGTCCTACATTCGACCTTGTTGGGTTCCACGGAAATTCCCGCTCCCGAGATGATATGTCCCAAGAATGCGACTTGGTCCAGCCCAAACTCGCATTTCTTGAACTTTGCATATAGCTGTTTTTCCCAGGTGTTGCTCAGGTGTTGCTCATGCATCTCCTTCATCGTGAATAAACTAGAATGTCATCGATAAAGACGATGACAAACTTATAAGAACGGCGTGAACACACGGTCCATTAAATCCATGAAAGCCATCGGCGCATTAGTGAACCCGAAAGGCATGACTAAAAATTCATAGTGCCCATAACGGGTACTAAAGGCCATTTTCGAGATGTCCTCTTCTCGGATATTCAATTGATGATATCCCGACCTCAAGTCTATTTTGGAAAAGACGGTTGCACCTTGTAATTGATCAAATAGATTGTCAATTCTGGGGAGGGGGATATTTGTTCTTGATTGTAATTTTTATTCAGTTCCCTATAGTCGATGCATAGCCGCATCAATCCATCATTCTTCTTCACAAACACACTAGCGCTCCCTAGGGAGAGAAACTTGGTTGAATAAATCCATTCTGTAAGAGTTCGTCTAATTGCTCCTTTAGTTCTCTCAACTCGGTTGGCGCTAACCAATAAGGAGTTTTGGATATTGGTGCTACTCCAGACCTAGATCCATTGTGAACTCAGTCTCCCTATTAGGTGGTAATCCCGACAAATCCTCAGGGAATACATCGAGAAAATCCCTAACTATCGGCACTTCTTCCAACTTTGGGGAGAATCTCTTGCGATTTCATTGCAAAAATAAAATTCGCTTCGCACCCCGCTTGGAGTAGCCGTTGGGCCTTTAATGCTGATATTCTTGAAATACTTCCTCTTTTCAACGTTGCCACGAAGGTAAAAGGCTCATTTCCTTCCATATTGAACGTGACTATCTTACGGTTGCAATCTATAACATCCCGGTACCTCGATAGCCAGTCCATTCCGAGGATTACTTCATAATCGTTCATTGGAATGACTATTGAATCTATGGGTAATTCCTTATCACCAACTAACACTGAACAACCTCGCAGTATTTGATTTGTTCTAGTTGGAGCCCCGTTTGGAACGGTTACATTATACTCACAATCAGACTGACGAGGGATAATCCCGAGTCTCGTCACATATTTAATGGATGCAAGTGAGTGCCTGTCACCTGAGTCTACAAATATGCAGGTTGGAGTTTGGTGTATAGATAAGATACCTGTCACAACGAACGGGTTCTCGTCCACTTCCTCGGACGTTATTGTGTATACACGTGCTGGCATTGTCGGTGGTCTTATCTGATTCCCCGGTTGACTCCCTGACCAACCTTCCGGGAACTGCCTCACATAGTGCTCTGGCTTCCCACATTTAAAGCAGTTGTTGGTCTGTGTGTAGCAATTTCCAGAGTGTCGTTTCCCGCAACTCGGGCAATTCGGGATTGGCGCTGGTAATCCTCCTTGGTTTGGATTTGATGGTCTGTTCGGGGTCTCCTATGGGTGTTGTGGAGGCCTATTCTGGAAGTTCTGTTTTGTGCCCTTGGCAACAAACTGGCGCTTTTCGTTGCCTCCGCTCCACTCTGATCCTTGTGCTTGTGCAAATTTCCTTTTTGCTTCTGGAGTACGAACAATCATGGCCTCCGCCAATTCTGCCACTAGTACTCGTTCCGCCACAATACAGCCCTGGCTTCAGGCCCTCGAGGAAACGTTCGATCTTCAGAGCATCTGCGCTCAACATGTGGGTTGCTAACCTTGATAACTGCTCGAACTTCCTCATGTACTTGCCTACATTCATCGCACCCTGTCTGAGGTTGACGAATTCATTCATCCAATGGGCCCGAACTGTAGCAGTGAAGTATTTAACCCTGAATAGTTCCTTAAAGTGGTCCCAACTTATGGTGGTGGGGTTCTCGATCACCAACATGGTGTCCCACGTGTGCCCCGCACTTCACCTTAATAGGAATGCGGCACAGAGCACTTTCTCCAGTTCTGGGACTCGACTGTATTAAAAAATGCCTTCGATTGTCCTCATCCAGTCCTTGGCTATCGTTGGATCAGTTGCATCTTCAAAAGTCTGCGGGTTCAGTCTACGGAACCTTTCCCCCATTAGTTCGGCTTTTTTAGCATTGCGCTGCTGAATTAGTGCCTAAATCTGAGCAGATTGTTGACGCACTAATTCAATGAGAATGAGGATTGTTGAGTCTCGACTAACAGTAGGTCCCTATCTTGGTCAGCACCCCCACTGCTCACACCTCTAGTCCTTACCATCGTTTTTCGTTCTACACTGACAGTCCCTATGGCTAATAAATTTATGAAACATACAAGAAATTCACGATATCATAAACTTACAGGCAAGTCTACTTCCACACTTTCGAGTGTTGTGTTAATGGACAGTCTACAGAACCTGTGACCGAAGCTCTGATACCAACCTGTGGCACCCCGCCATCTACTAACTTGCCTATCGTTAACTTATGTGCCTAACGAAGTTGAAATTTGAAAGACACGCGAACATGGGTAATAAATTTTTTCTTTTATATTTTGGATCGTTCTTTACATGATAAAAGAATATTTCAATTCCTAATTACATGGGAAGGGTATCGATACGCATCAAAATTAACTAAGTCGTCCGACCACACAGGTCGTCATCCATTTACACTCCACAGCCAAAAATGACTGGAAGCTTCAAAAGGAAACTTTGCATCAAAAGCGATCATGTACCGTGGTCGCTTGTACCTACAACACTTAACGTAAGGGGTGAGCTATAAAGCTCAGTAAGCTGAAATATGCATGATATGCACGTGTCCACCCCCACAAAGGCAATCCGAGCCAATACACCTAACCCTCGTACTCTTTTTCACTCATGGCCCTCGGCTAATCTTAGTATGCGCCACAAATGAGCTCACGTCCACTAGGGAGAAATATGGCAGCGATCGAAGCCGGGTGGCCTATGCACATCGTTCCCCTAGGTTGCCACTATTCCCGGTCGTTCCCACTACCAGGCGGTCGCTCACGCTGGTAGCCTATACTAAGGTTGCCTACACTAGGGTTCCACCCATTGTCGGTTATACCCTACGCATCCTTCATGTCACTTCCTACATCCAACGAGCATTGCCCAAACATAGCATATATATATATATATGACGACGAAGCTCAACGCCGTCCTGGTGTCATAGAAGTATCCTTTACTCAACTGTTAGTCGACAACAAATGCCCATATTGGCAAATATCAATCGCTTTCAAACGACATATAATATGCATACTCTACTCGCACAACCCCCATATGATCGTGAATGCTCATGAATGTGCAACGTGAACTAATGCCAGATATACTTACCGTGAAGGCAAATCAATTAATTCACATCAATCATGTAATCATCGAGGCACATAGTCACGAAATTTTAGGCACACGCAAGTAAGTTATGTGTCGTAGTTGAATTTCCACTTACATGTCGTCCTAGCTAAGCTAATTTACTGTTCCGGGAATTTCCTATGGTTCGACCCTTAAAACATAAATACTATAGCATCAGTGCACAGTCTATCTGATGGCTATGTTGAAACTTAATTTAACTATTCAGTTTTGCTAAGCCTTTAGTCGCTCGATTTTCTCGTCTAAGTTAATCAATGTCTCATTGTAATGTCTAGCTCCAAGTTAAGTTAGTGCCCAATCTTAGTCCATAAAACTCGCTAGTCCCGATATATAGTCTAAGTCCAATCACCATGATATATTTAAAATCAATTGCTGAGACTCCAACTCGCCCGATAGGGGTGGGCATCGGGTCGGGTAGTCGGGTATCGGGTAGTTCGGGTTCGGGTAGTTCGGGTTCGGGTTAAGATTTTCACTACCCGAACCCGACCCGATTTACGGCGGGTACCCGCTTGTCGGGTATGTGTCGGGTTCGGGTACCCGACATCGGGTAGTCGGGTACCCGATTTTTTAATTGGGATATGACTAAAAATATTATAATTCATAATATTAAAATATCCATGTTATAAATTAATATCGCTTACAATATTAGGATATTTTGTTTTCAATAAATGTAATATATACATATTTTATATGTTTATTTATAAATTTTGAGAAATATATTTTAATTTTTATGATGATATATGCATTGATATAAAATATCAGTTGTTGATTATACACTTAAAATAAAAAATTAGTCGAAATATTATTTAAACTTTAACATCACTCAAGTTATATATTGATATCTAAATATGTAATTATATATATTTTTAATGTATGTACAAAATTAATAATTTAAAAAAATTGTCGGGTACCCGATCGGGTTATTCGGGTAATAAATTACTACCCGATACCCGATCCGATTAATAAATTCGGGTATCGGGTAACCCGATACCCGACAAATAACCCGAATTACCCGACCCGAACTACCCGAACCCGATCGGGTTCGGGTAAAACCCGAATACCCGAACCCGAATGCCCACCCCTATCGCCCGATTACATGGCTCCCTTGTCCTTGAATCGTCCGATTCTTGTATGGTGTGGGCAACACGGCGAAAGTCCCATTTGAAACCTAGTTTCGATCAATTGTTCTCCCATCATGAAAGCGCCTGATTTGTCAAGCGATAGACCTAGGTTTTGATCGAAAATAATGTTGTTCTTTCCATGAATTGCCCGATTCCATGCACGGCGAAGGCCATTGCTTTAAAGCACATTTTGCCCTATTCCAAGCTTCAACTTCATTCGATCGATGCTCACATTTTGCCGCTCTTCTTGTCGCCCGATTCTAGGGCTTTCAAATCGCCCGAAAGTGCCCTCTCATAGCAATTAGAATCGGTCGATCTTGTTTTAATGAATTCTCGGCGAAAAACATGGTGTCGCCCGATTTGTTGGCCACAATCTACTTTCGCCCGATTTGATGTGTTCACAAGCCAAAAATCGCCGAGCTTTATTGAAGTCTTTATTGAAGTTAGGTTAAGATAGGGAAAACCCTAGTTCCAATCGAAATTCATTAGATCCCTAAATCACCCGAAACTTCATGTGCATCCCCATTTTCGATCGAAAAATTCAAATCTTTAAACATTCATCTAGCCGAAACTTAATTCATATTGTTCTACCCAGAACATAGAAATTACTAGGGTTTCTTCCCACCTTAATAATCGCTTATACTATAAAGATCATTCTCTATTGAATTAGAGTCTCAAGGTATGCGATATGCCACTCAACACATAACTTAGTCTAAAAATAACTTAATAGAAATCTATGTTCAAACTAAAGTTTTTGCCCTCTTTCTTACGCCTAGATCCTCAAGTTTTTCCTAATTGAGGGTTGAAACATGTAACTAATTCAAAGTTACGATTTTACAAAGATGGTAAGAAATATTTCGACTTACCAAGCTTGAGATCTATAGTTGTTTGGAATTCTTTCACTTAGGCTTTTCTCGTTCGCTTGTTCTTCTTTTTTAGGGTTCTTACCCAAAATCAGCTCATGTTTATCGAAAGGTTTTAGGTAGTCATTTATGTCAACAAGAGTATGGTTGATAGGACACATTGATGACGTCCTTTTCCCTTGAGCCTAAGTAATTATTACTATTAACACTTATCTCTAACACTTGGGCCTAAACAAATATGTTATATGGTCCAATTGTGCTATAGCCCAAATTCTTTTAGCATTGGTATTACATGGTTTGGATTTCTTATATCTAGCTTTTATTAATGATCCCTCCTACCAAGAATTATATACCTTACTACTAAATTATTTCTAAATCCCAAATTCAAACCTCCTGCTCGGTCAATCGTCCTAATAGCACATAATTGATTAAACTCGAAATATACAGTCACATGATCATATAATATATGTATGCAAATTTATTGGCCGTCCTACTTATGGGACTCGGGTATTATGTTGGGTTACCCGGTGTCTCCCGAAGACGCCACATCCCCGGGTACGGTGCGGAACAAAAAATTTCCGGGTTCTCTGATTGCCTCGTTGCTCGGATCAGAATAGTAACAGATAGACACGTAATAGGGCGGGTCAAACCTGTAGAATTACCAGTTGAAGCGAGTGGCAGCTCCTCGTCCTTTTCTTCAAGACTTCGTCGATTGTGGTGGATGGCACTAGATCGTCACGCCGACCTCACAGTGTACCATAGAATCAGTTCTCTAAAGATGGCTAGAGAGAACCAATCCATCGCGTGGGAGAGAAGTGTGTGCGTTGGGTGTGTGTTTTTTGTTGCCTTTTGTTGATTTCGAAAATCACTTCTTTTCTCTGCCTATGGAGCACGAAATTTAGCCTATTTAAAGGCTTGTATTCGATTTCTAAGTCCTTAAAATGTGTGAGATTTTTGCCAAATCTTACTCTCTTTTGAATTCCAAATCCAAACTTAAGGAAACTAGCTATTGTTAGAATACTAACTTAAATACCAAGTAAAACTAAGTATATTTAAATATGGTATAAAACGGAACTTAATCCAAGATTTAATTTCTAAATTTAAATAAATAATATTCCAAATATTTTATTCCATATTTATTTATATCAATTATGCAACTTCCGAAAATACCCTCAAAGGCATATTTCGAAATTAGCTTAAGGTGAAATCGAATTTTATCCTCAAGCCCATTAAGCACTTGGACAAGCCCCTTAAAGTTAGTTTCATAAGAAGTCCAACTTCGATCCAATAAATGGGCCGAGGCCCATTGAGGCATGGCCCAACGGCCCAAGGCCAGTTAAGGCCCAAAACATTTTATCTCCTTATCATTACACTTCGATGATCCTTTTGAAGCTCGACTCTCTAGGTTGGACTCAATCGACAAGGGAGGAATCCAAGAGTCCGGTAGTTAGCTAGCCACCGCAGTACCATATCGTAACCCGATTCGAATGCGAATTTCGACCAAGTCTTTGTTCCAGAACCTCACTATAGATAATAGTTCTATGTATAAACCCTTCAACTGTGTCCCAATCGAGTTAGAGCCATGGTTTATGTCAAACTCACTAAACTAGATTTTATGATAAAACGGAGACGAGGCAAATTACCAAAATACCCTCCAAGTCTAACATGAGTTAGTTGAATACCTTAACCAAGGATTTCGTAATTTTCCATCGTTGTCCTCATAGGACACTTATCTCGTTTACTTGCGAGACTGTGACTCCGTACTCGACGATCTAAGTCTGGCAATCACAAATCGTTATGAAGACCGCATCTGGCCCGCTGACCCATGCAACAACAAATCGAGTCGAGGGGAACCGGTGACAGTGGAGACTTCGAAGTCAACTCCGTCAAATCCCTTTTCGGTCTAAGGTTCACATAGACTACTATAGTGTTATCGCCGGTCATTGACACTCCTTGAGTAATAAGCTGTTCGACCGTACGACCCGTGAGTCAGTGTCCATAAACGATTCAATCCCTTGATTTGATTCGTATCACAAGTCATGACATCCGCTTCCAAGCAGGATATCGCCACACGATAGGTCATCGACAAATAAGCCGTGATCGGTTATCCAGCACCCAACTGGAGCCTCAGGCTTATGGCCTTTTAATGTTCGAGGTTAAGAGTCCACTGGTGCCTTCCTCTCTCGTACCCATCGAGAACAGTGACTCAACTCGACACATTTGGATTTGTTCGTTTATTGCTTTATCGGATGCTAAGTAAATCACTCTTATATCCATAAAGGAGCAATGCCTTTCATTAAATAAACGTCTTATTACACAAAAGGTCGAATAATAAATAATCTAGTGCCCTATACAATCTAATACTCGTATAGCACTCGATGGCATATTCCTAACAATCTCCCACTTGCTCTCGGTCCTATACGCTGTAGTATCTAATACCCATCTTTTCAAGATGTCTAGCCAGCACTGCCTGTGATAGAGGCTTGGTGAACGGGTCGGCCGCATTTTCCGCGGTCACAATCTTCTGCACGGCTATGTAGCCATTCTGAACAAATCCACATAACATGTTGTACTTTCTTTCTATATGTTTGGACCTGTTGTGAGATCTCGGTTCTTTCGCCATGTGCAATAGCGCCAGTATTGTCACACCACAATATTAATGGGCTATCTGCTAGAGAAACGACACCAAGTTCTTCCAAGAACTTTCGCATCCAAACACCTTCCTTAGCTGCCTCTGAGGCCGCTATATACTCTGCTTCGCAGGTGGAATCTGCAGGAGTGATCTATTTGGAACTTTTCCAAGACACTGCTCCACCGTTGAGAGTAAAGACGTATCCTGAAGTGGATTTTCGGTCGTTCACGTCAGACTGAAATTTGAATCCGTATACCCTTCCACTTCCAACTATTACCATAGACCAGCATCATATCCTTAGTCCGCCTGAGGTACTTGAGGATAGTCATGACTGCTGTCCAATGTTCCTTACCTAGGTTAGCCTGAAACCGACAAACTGTGCTCACAACGTACGCCAAGTCAGGTCACGTGCAAAGCATCGCGTACATCAAGCTACCCACTGCGGATGCATATGGGATTCCATTCATCTCTTTCCGCTCCAACTGACTTTGAGGGCTCATAGCCTTGGAAAGGTGAATCCCATGTCGTATAGGCAGGAACCCTTTCTTAGAGTTGTCCATATTATATCGCTTCAGGACCTTCTCTAAGTAAAGGGCCTGGGAGAGTCCTAACATACGATTCGCTCGATCTCTATAAAGGCAAATACCCAAGATGTAGGTAGCTCCCAAGTCTTTCATGGAGAATTCGGTCGAAATCCACGCTTTCACCATCGTGAGCATTCCAATATCATTTCCTATCAAAAGGATGTCGTCCACGTACAATACGAGGAAAAATATTTTACTCCCACTGCTTTTCTTGTAGACGCAAGGTTCGTCTTCGTTCTTCAAGAATCCGTGGCCCTTGACCACTTCATCGAACCGAAGATTCCAGCTTCTTGAGGCTTGTTTGAGTCCATAAATGGACTTATTCAATTTGCACACCTTATGAGCATCTCCTTTCATGTAAAACCCTTGGGTTGCTCCCTATTTCCTCCTTGAGGTATCCATTTAGGAATGCAGTTTTCACATCCATCTACCAGATCTCATAGTCATAGTGCGCAGCTATCGCAAGCAATTTTCGAATGGACTTCATCATAGCGAGAGGCGAAAAGGTCTCCTCATAGTCAATGCCTTCTTTTTGACTGTACCCTTTTGCCACAAGCCTAGCTTTGTATGTGTCAACCAATCCGTCAGATCCAATCTTTCTCTTGTAGATCCATTTACACCCAATGGGTCTAAAACCATCTGGGAGGTCTACTAGAGTCCGGACTTGGTTTTCATGCATAGAATCCATTTCGGCTTGCATAGCTATAAGCCATTTCTCCGAATCTTTATCTCTGATTGTCTGGTCATAGGTAGTGGGTTCGTCTCCGACATTCCCTTCCACGCAGCAACCTCGTGCTCGATGTGGACCATCTCGTATCTCTCAGGCTGGCGAGATACTCTACCCGACCTGCATAACTCAGGTTGCGTCTCGGACTGCTCTACGGTGTCCTATAACACTAGAGTCTGTGAAAGCGCTTCTGACGACTCTCCAAGAGTTACATTGCGACCCACTCTACCTTCTCGAACGAACTCTTCTTCGAGAAAGTGGGCCTGAAGGGCTACAACGATTCTCTGATCGTCGTGGAAGTAAAATTGGCCCACAAACATCCGTGTGGATCAAACCCAAAAGTTTTGCGGCTCTCGCAAAAAGTCCCTGTGAAGGGCGACTTGGTCATCTTTCCAAGGATAGAAGATTCACAAGTAGGATAGGAATCAGACCCAAGGGGCTTTATAATGCCGGTTTTCTCCAACTCTAGAATCTTCTTTTCTCCAGCGTGACCGAGTCGAAGATGCCACAACAGTCTTGAGTTCGACTCCAATTTTCGTTTGTTGGTGATTGTATTCACCATTTTTGTTTTATCTTCGACACTTAGATAATATAATCCATTAAGTAAACTTGCACTTCCGACGCATTTATTTCCAAAATAAATAATGCTTATATTATTACTAATACGGAACTCGTAATTGTTTCCGCTCAAAATGGGAATAGAACCAGTATTCTTAAGCCCCTTGGCAAAACTAAATAATCAGAAAGCAGTAAACTATGTCTAATAGATAAAACGAGAGTTCTTGATCCAATGTGGGTCGCCGGTACACTATGTCCTCTTCCTACGTCGATCATGATCTCTCGGTCCGCCAGCTTCCTACTTCTTTCCAAATCCTGGTTCGAAACACAGATGTGAGCACTAGCTCCCGAGTCTAAGATCTACGAAGCAAAATATACTGTCATAGAATAATTAGTTTCTAAAACGTAAAGTTCTTTACCTGAGATGGCTAGCTTTGGGCAATCGCGCTTCCAATGGCCAAGCTCATTGCAGTGAAGGCATTTGTCCGTCGGCTTGGCGCCTTTGTACACGTTCTTCTTGGCCTTGCCTTTCGACATTCGTCATTTGGGCTTAGTGGGCTTGTCCGACTTTTTCTTTCTACTCGACCCTTCTCGACAAGAACAACTTCATTTCCTTTCACCTTCTTCATCTGAGTTTGCGCCGCTGACAGCTGGTTCATCAACACAGTCAACGTCATCTCTGCCTTGTTCAGATTAAAGTTCACAATGGACAAATTGAAGGAAGGTGGGAGCGACTGAAGTATCAGATCGTTCTGGAGCTCATTATCCATTACAAAGTCTAGTGCCTCGAGTCTTTCGATCCAATCGATCATCTTGAGCACATGCTCTCCAACTCACTACCCTCAGCCATTTTGCAATGAAATAGTTGCTATGTAAGGGAATAGCGAGCACTCTTGGAATGTTCGCCAAAAAGCTCCTTCAAATGAAGCAAAATTGCACCCACTTCCATTTCCGAGTGAGTGCGCTGCAACTCATTGCTCATGGAAAGAAGTATATAGCCCTTGGCCTTTAGCTCGTCAAACTGCCACTTGGCATACGCAGCCCGGTCTTCGTCACTCGCATCAGCCCCTGGGACTTGCAGTACGGGGGAATCGAGGACATAAGTTAACGACTCCATACCTTGGACTATCCTCAGGTTACGGAGCCAGTCCACGTAGTTTGGTCCAACCAAACAATTTCTCTCAAGGAGCATTGTAATAATGTTCGTCATCGCAGTAAGAAACGTAAAGCTGCAGAAAATAAAGATCTAATTAGGTTTATCTTATCATTCATGAAGCGCAAACAAGGACTTTTCATTTCGTCTGACTCCCACTATTTTTCTCGAAAACACTATCCTCCCGAAAAGAGTTTCGAAAACCTCGATGAAAGTTTCATAGCGGAGTTGATGTCCCCGACTCAGCTAGATTCACCTCAGCCTTTAACGTGAAATTTGGACTAGTATGACGAGCGGCATCCAAGACGCACGCGAGACACTAACATTGGGGCGGGATATACGACGCCAACTTACTCGGAACAAATTGCAAAACTCCCCAATGCTAGACATCTCGAGCATGACAGAAGACAGGAATCCAACTCCTTTACCCACTTAGTATTTTTCAAACGGGAGAATAAACAATCTCACATAGGAGCACATTGAACATGCATATCACTTCAAAAACCAACACGCACGTAGGCAGTATATTAACCCTAGGAAAATAAACCACATAGACAATACAAGCGGGTTATTTCTAGTCTATCCCTATTACATGCGTATTCAAAAGAAACTCGGGTTGTCGCACGGGTCTTGAAGTCATCAAACGTCCTTCGTCACTCGATGGCCTCAAAGTCACCGAACGTCCACCATCTTGTCACCGTCCGGGGGTTGTTTACCATCAAATGGGCCCTCGTGTTTGTATTTGAGCTAATCTAATAAAATGATAAATTACAAAAGATGGGATCATAAGTCCCGAACAACCCGTATAAAACAAGTACAACCTGGGGGGACGTGACCCTTAACAAATGACCCCGAAACCAAATTCCTAAACCCGCAAGTGCGCCTTAAATCACATTCATAACGAGCACTTTGACAATTACGTGATTTTAAAAAGAAACGAAAAGTTGCCCTCAAACAGGCCAAGTCCATTAAAAGGCACGTTAAGGCTTTGAGCGTGAAGCCCTAACGCAGCTGCCGTGACTCAAATCGCTCGGCCGTCAAAACACACTGGAGAGTCACGACGGAGAAGGCCACCGGCGGGGAGTCCCGTGCTGAAGCTCTTTTCAGTTTGATTTTCTAGCAAAGCCTTGTACTCTTTGAACCATTCAAAAGTATCAGACTTGTGCTTCATGAGATACACGTTGCCGAAGAGAGAGTGATCGTCAGTGAAGGTAACAAAATAATGGAAGTTACCGTGAGCCGCTACCCCGAACAGTCCGCAAACATTCGTGTGGATCAAAGTGAAAAGTTCTGCGGCTCCTGTGAAATTCCCTGTGAAGCGCGACTTGGTCATCTTTCCAAGATACAAGATTCATAAGTCGGATAGGGATCAGACCTAGGCGGCTTTATAATTCCGGTTTTCTCCAACTCGAGAATCTTCTGTTCTCCAGTGTGACCGAGTCGAAGAAGCCACAGCAGTCTCGAGTTCGACTCCAATTTTTGTTTGTTGGTGATTGTATTCACAGTTTTTGTTTTATCTTCGACACTTAGATAATATAATCCATTCAGTAAACTTGCACTTTCGACGCAATTATTTCCAAAATAAATATTGCATATATTATTACTAAAACGGAACTCGTAACCGTTTCCGCTCAAAACGGGAATAGAAATAATATTCTTAAGCCCCTTGGGCAAAACTAAATAATCAGAAAGCAGTAAACTATGTCTAATAGATAAAACGAGAGTTCTTGATCCAATGTGGGTCGCCGGTACACTATGTCCTCTTCCTACGTCGATCATGATCTCTCGGTCCGCCAGCTTCCTACTTCATTCCAAATCCTGGTTCGAAACACAGATGTGAGCACTAGCTCCCGAGTCTAAGATCTACGAAGCGAAATATACTGTCATAGAACACTCCTGTAATGTTCGCCAAAAAGCTCCTTCAAATGAAGCAGAATGGCCCTTGACATTTGGCTCGTCAATCTGCCACTTGCGGTACGGGGGAATCGAGGATATAAGTTAACGACTCCATACCTAGGACTATCCTCAGGTTATGGAGCCAATCCACATAGCTTGGTCCCACCAAACAATTTCTCTCAAGCAGCATAGTTATAATGTTCGTCATCGCATTAAATAGAAAGAAATGTAAAGCTGCAGAAAATAAAGATCTAATTAGGTTTATCTTATCATTCATCAAGCGCAAACAAGGACTTTCATTTCGTTTGACTCCCACTACTTTCTCGAAAACACTATCCTCCCGAAAAGAGTTTCGAAAACCTCGTTGAAAGTTTCATAGCGGAGTTGATGTCCCCGACTCAACTTGCTTCACCTCAGCCTTTAACGCAATATTTGGCTAATCTAATCTTATCGAAGTCACGTCAAACGTGAACTTATCCAATAAGAGTTTCAACTATCTTTGTCTCAGTCATTGACCCTCACGGCTAACCCTGCTTATTGGGTATAACTGCCTAAGTGTGACCTATCAACTTATGCTTAAATCGCACAAAATGTACTGCCCCTTGTTGCCATACGCTTCGTGGGGGCAGACTGGTATGACGAGCGGCGTCCAATATGACCCCGAGATGCTAACATTGGGGTGGGATATATGACTCCAACTTACTCGAACAAATTGCAAAACTCCCCAATTCTAGACATCTCGAGCATGACTTACTAGGTTGGGTCACTAAGCAATCTTGGGATGGGTGACCCCCTGGGAAGTTTGCCCAGGGTGCGTGTGAGCGAGGACGAAGCACGCTGAAAGGTTAAGTGGTGGTACAGTGGGGCCAGACTATCAGTCAGAGTGTGGTGGGCCCAACCCCACAGGTCCCGGTAGGGACGGATGCTACAGTGACACCCTGTATGGGACGGGATGTTACAGCTTAGTGAGTTGAAGCTTCTTGGAGTAGTAATTGGCGTCCCTCTTATTTGGGGAGTGCATTCTCAGGCGAAGTGGCCAGGTTTGCAGCAGTTGATGCACATGTTTGGCTCTTTGACGTTCTTGACTTTGGAAATCTCAGGTGAGCAATTCTTTGAGCTCGAGCTCCGAAGTTTGTTGGCTGATGATGAAGACTTCTCCTTAAAATACTGCTTGCTTTCCCAGGCTTTGATATGTGGCTCGACATCGAAGTCTGATTCAGCTTCTGACTCGGACGGTGTGGGAGGCCTAATGATCTTTTCTTTACGTGTTGTGGAGCTCCTCTCAACTGAGACTAGGGCAACTGTATCTTCAGTTTATTTTCCCTTATGATCCTTCTGAATCTCGTTGGCATCTTCCTCGTGTTGTGCCAGATTGTCGACATGGTGTGGATATCCAACTCCTCCAAGTCTTTGTTTAGTCGAATTTGGGTGGATATCTTCTTCCATTCAGAGGGCAGGGAAGAGAGAAATCGAATGTTTGTCTCAGTGTTTGCCTTAGTGATTTCTATCTTTCTCATCTCGTTAAGGAGTGTGAGGTATCTCTGATAGAGATCATGTAGGCTCTCTTCTGGTTTTGCTTTAAACGAGACCTATGATGTCAGAATATTAGCCTTCTTTGCCTTGATACCTCCTTCCATTCTCTGCATCATTTTATGCAATTCCCACATTCCTTTAGTCGTTGGGAGGCTGTCTATCTGTCTATAGATGTCGTTAGGAATGCCTTACATTAGAGTGTTCTTAGTAAAGATCAGCCTTTGCTCGTATTCTTTCCTCCTCTGTGTATTCACTAGGGATTTTTAGTCTCCTAATGGCGGGAACTGGAGGGTCAACAGTGTTGTCGCCAGCCACGGGGACCATAAATAAGACGGTCCTTCCTCGAGAGAAGAGAGAAGGTTTTCTGCCTGATCCTTAAGCTCAATAATTTAAGAAGCAGCTGCGCCATATGGTGTATTTGCCTCTTTTGAGAATCGGAGGACGGTTATCATTTCAAAGCGCGTACACATCCATTTTTGTAGAGTTGACTAAGGATCTTCGTTGGTTGTTTTGATTATTTGAAATGATGTGGTGTGCTTTCTATGAATGACAGATCAGTTAGTAGCGTTTGATTCGTAATTAGTCGAGAATTATTTTTGATTCAATCTTAAATTATGATCAAAAATAATATTGTCGAAATAAAATATATTAGTTACTGTTCTCGTCTGTAAAACACTATCAGCGAAAATTTTTCCGAGCGAAATAATTGCTCAAAATCTTTGGTCGAGCAAAATTTCTGATACGTAAATTTATTTCGATCGTTAAGAAATGGTACGATTAGTAAGTTTCTCGCTGAGTCAGAATAAGTCGGTTGACAAGGAATGTTTCTCAGGCGCAAATGATTTTCGCTAGGTCAAACTTGAATGTCTGGCCGAAAAAGTTTTTCGAAAGAAAACTTTACGCACGCAAAGTCAACATAAGTCTCGTCGAAAAAGATTTTTGCTGAATAATGCTCGAGAAACTTTTCCAACTAAAATCTCTCAGTGACAGCGACTTTAGTAGCTGACTTCGTATTGTGATCGAGAAACATTCTCTCACAGAGTTTTCGATCGAGAAATTAATCTGATCGAAGAGTTAGCGAGAAAAATTAAAATTACACAATTAATCACTAAATATGAATTTAACACTAAATTCAAGCAAATACTGCAAATCGATCAATGAAACTACGGTAGTTGCTTGAAATTAGCTACTAATTACACACGAACAGAAGATTAAACAAGTCAAGAAGCAAAATATGTTGAATTTAGTCAAAATCAGAGCGTGTTCTACAAGTTCTTCGCGAGAACAGTGACTTACTAGGTTCACGAATTCTTCTAACTCGAAGTTTTTAATCGCTACCGATCTAATCGTAAATGATTTCTAGCACTTATGCAAGCACAGAAACATCAAACTCAAGTCAAATAAGCACATAATTTGACCTATCAGATCGAATTCAATTTTTGCACCAAAACTGTTCTTCGCAGAGAACAGTTCCAGAAATAAAATTCGATCCGATTTCTAACAATTTGGATTTAAAACAGAACGAATATGCTCTGATACCAATTGTTAGGTCCTCAGATATCAACTATAAGATCCTAGGCATGAATTCTAAGCCAATCGATTAGAACCGTATGAATTGTAATTCGATCGAAAACCTTTCTATGAAGAACACGAGAGAGAATCTTTTAGTGTGAAGAAGATGTTTGTTGTTTCTCTCTCTAGAATTTAGGATGCAAGCCTTTCGGATTAGATTCAATTACTTTCTCTATCAATCACAATGTTTACACTGGTATTATACCAAACAAACTTGGTATCAATAACAAGTTAGTCCTAAACTAAGGACAAATACAAGAAACGCCCCAATAACAAAGACAACTAATAAATCAAAGCACATTCTAAAGTGTATTCTACAGTTAGTGACTTGGAGAGAAACTCATAAAGAATGAAAGTTCTCAGATGAAATTCGAGTGATGAAATTCGGGTGGGAACCTTATTGAAATTAGGATGAAGATTTTGACCGAAAATTCTAAGTTTTGAAATTCAGGTAGACTAATTTTCGAATAGGTAGAAATTCGGGTAAGGCGAAGTTGATTTTCGGATAGCAAAAATTGGGCAAATTCGCCGAATTTGAATTTGGACGAAAATCAAATTCGGGCGAAAATCACCAAAAATGTGAAACTCGGGCGAAATTTGAAATTTGGGAGAAAATGGGAAATTTGGGTGCAACAGTTAATTTTCTCCGAGGATGTGAAATTCGGGCGAAAATCTGAACATCATGCGCTACAGTTAAATTTCGTCATGAGTGTCAAGTTCGGGCGAAAAACACTTGTTGCTACACTATTAACTCGGGCAAATCAAATGCTTGCTACAATGCACACTCCAGCGAAAATCAAATTCTTGCTACAGTGCACATTCGGCCAAATTTGTGAAATTCTGGTGATTCTGTCATAAAATTTCTGGGAAGAATGACGAACTACAAACGAATTTCTACCTAAAACTCACTCAAATCAACTGAAAAAAAAAATGTTGGGTAATCAGTTAAAATCACATCAAAACAACCTACTACCTCCGTCCCATTAATTTTATCACATTTTGTCATTTCGGGCGTCCCACTAATTTTATCACATTTCCTTATTTAGTAAAAAATTATCACAAACAATCAATAAAATAATATTAAATATTCTTAAAAGACGTGTCAAAATACACACGTTATTACCTTTTCATTATACTATATTAATATAATAATACCACCTTAATATCCGTGCCCACCAATACATCTGATAAAAATAACGGGACGGAGGTAGTATTTAGTTCTAGAGCTTGCAAAATCAGTAAAATCGAATCAAAAGCTCAAGAACAAACCTGAAACTCGAATTCAACAGAAGTACAAACCTAAAATTTTCAGAGAAACCGTTCAAATCCGAACGTGTTTTGCTCTGATACCACTTGTGTTTTTCCTATTTCTATGCAAACAATCTAACAATGAACAGATTGACCACGCAAATGATGTGGATTTGTGCTTTGTGCGTGGGGTGTGCCTGTGGAAAAGGTGAATGCTTTGAAAATTTTACTATTCAACACACACAAAACTCAAGCAACACACACACCCTAATGAATTAGGGTTTGGGGGTATATATACTACATGAGTTGGTATATTATGCCCCTAGTTACTAAAAACTAGAATATTGCGTACTAGCCCAAAGTAATTAAATATAAAACCATACAAATATAAAACAATGAAATTTAACACTACAAAATATTCCTAACAATGACCCGTGAACCTAATTCGTGAAACTGAAAGTGTGAACGTGATTCGCCAAACTGACTTGTGAATCTGGGATTCGTAGAAAAATGACTTTACAGCACGTGAAACAAACCCTGATGAATGTAGTTCGCGACTCAAGAACAGAGAGTCGAACAAACCAGTTCTTCACTCGCGAAACGGAATTTTCCAGAGAAACTGACTGGGTAATTCTCAAAATTGATAGATATGCTAAATAAGCTTGAATAACTCAGAAAAACTGATGAAATTGCCTAATAATGCACTATTTCAAAAGCTTAGAATCGAAAAAATTGGTTCAAGAAATCGATTCAACCTTGTTCGGGATAATGTTTCCTCACCCCCACGCTTGCTCTGATACCACTATTAAGTTCTAGATTATCCAAGAACACTTGAGTTCTTGCAAATGATTAAAGCCTTAAAAGAGATGGTGATAGTAGTTTGGAGGCATAGAGAGTTTGTCGTGCGTGAGTATTCAAAATGGAAAAGCTTAGCTTGCAAAGTGTTAGGGCTTAGGGTTTAATACCTTGAATTAGGTATTAAACCCATTGGGCCCCTCACTTGGCCCATTACAACCTACAATCCTGAATAATACAATACAAAGAAATAAAAAGACTTAGATTAAATATTCTGGACACTTCTAAAATATTCTTAACAAGTTGAGTTCCCGTTCGCAAAAAAACTAAGCTCAACCTAACAGTTTGTTGGCCCATTTAATCTGACGGCGTCGTGTCCCACACGAACCCATCTAATGAGTGTTTCAACTACTTTGTCTCCGGTCAGGAACCCTCACGCTAACATGAATAATTGGAATATAACCGTCTAAGTGCAACCAATCAACTTCCTGCTCAATCCTAAAATTTGAAAATTCTGCCTGTAGGATAACACTTTGTAAGGCGTGAATATGTTCCGGAGAGCGGTGTTAAGACAGTCACTCGAACTATCCACGACAAGAGCAAATGTTTGGCGTCTATAACTCGGACTGCACATACACTCAAGCCGTATCAATAACGAGCTTGAATGGATATGTCTTTATGCACCCGAGCTACCGACGACAAGAGCGAAATGTTTGGCGCCGATAACGCGGAACAAACCGCACACACACTCAAGCCGCAGCAGTTTCGAGCTCGATAGAAGACGGGAACCAAGCCCTTTTCTCACTTAGTATGTTGTCCAGCGGGAGATTACATCTCACATGCAAGCACAAAATCAGGCACATAACGCAAACAAACATGCACGAAGTCACGGTAAACCTAGTTTGCCTACAAGACCATCAGCGTGGACTATTTCTACTCTACTACATTTATTTTACAAAAAAACAACTCTTCATCTTCGGGATAACGCTATGTCTTCGAGCAACCTCCAAGCCCTTGAACGACTTCTTGATTTTAATCTCGTACTCGTACGACCACCATACTTAAACTAATTTTTCTAAAAATTAGTAAAGTACAAGATGGGGGGATCAGCTGTCCCGGACACCCGTATAATATCAAATACAACCCGTGGGGGACCTTGTCACCCTTAACATATCACCCAGAAAAAGAGCCTAAGTCCACGCTGATGCCTTTAATGTATCATACATACACAACATAAACACGTGTACGACAACAAACGCTCC
The DNA here is from genome assembly GCA_027422505.1 of Craterostigma plantagineum. Classification (NCBI taxonomy): domain Eukaryota; kingdom Viridiplantae; phylum Streptophyta; class Magnoliopsida; order Lamiales; family Linderniaceae; genus Craterostigma; species Craterostigma plantagineum. Next base: position 2,696,322 of record JAPQWV010000055.1, read on the forward strand.
TAGAATCCGAAATGAAATTTGGGCTTGTATGGGCTCATTAGGCCATTAGGGTCACTTATTGGGATTAAATTATTTCAAGGCCCATTTGAACTATGGCCCAAGCATTTTAAAGTCCAAAATATGAATCGAATTGGGACCTTATCGACCCATCGGGATTTTCAAAACAACCCGGAGCACAAAAACAACGCCATCGGCCCTCATCGCTACTCCGTCAGAGTTGGATTTTGCCATCACCGGAGTTCAAACCGGATCCATTGGTCTTCATCATCGCGATAAAAGTAATGCAAACTTTAATGCACGACAAGGGGCAGCAGCTCGTTTTTTAGCTTTCGGAGAAAAACGACAAGTCTAATAGTCCCTCAAACTCGAATTAAAAATCATTGGCGTCAAGGCTTTGCCCCGAGCCAATGAACTGTTATGTTCTCGGCTGAGGTGTCGCTAAAATGTTCCACTCAATATTTAGTCCCCTGCCCCATATATAAAATGGTGGAACCCCCCTCCAAAAGTAGTACAAGTTACGCGCACGAAAACACACCAAAACGCAAACAGCTTTCTCCCACGCGATGGGTCAATTGTCTCTAGCCATCTTTAGATAATTGAATCTGTGGTGCACCGCGAGGTCGGCATGACGATCTAGAGCCATCCACCACCATCGACGTAGTGTTGAAAAAAAGGACGGGGAGCTGCCATTCGCTTCAACTGATAAATCTCTATGGGTTTCACCCACCTTATTACGTGCAATATGTGTTACTATTCTGATCCGAGGTACGAGGGCAATCGGGCAACCCGAAAAGATTTGTTCCCCACCGTATCCAGGTATGCGTGTAATACCCTCAAATTTTAAAGCGAGATTACGATAGGAAATTTCAAGAAAGCGAAGAAAATATTATGAATAAAATTCCTAAGAAATATTTATGAATGAAAATTCGGATACAACTAAAATAATAAAATATTCCCGGAAAATATTTGAATAAGCCCACGTTAAATATCCCTATAAATAAATCAGCCCAAGATAAAAATGTGTAAAGAAAATACTAAGGGCCCAATTGTTAAAATAACTTATTAAAGCCCAAAACTTAATGAGGTAACTTAGTGAGAATGGACACCAACGTATGTGCTACATCAGCGACTTGTCCCATCAAACTAAGCACGTACTTCAACCCTCCTATGTATATCTAAAACGAATCATGTAATGAAACCCCACATTAAGCCAAAAACCATTGTTCAATACAAAGAGTGAGAGAGGAAAGAAAAAGAGGAACCGAAAGGAAGAAATAAGAGAATAAAAGACTTCAAGCTCAAGATCATTAAACTAACTCAAAGAAGTAAAGGCAAGAGGTGAATATCTTATTTATACAACGCTGCTCTTTCATGCTTAATGTAAGATTACACGTTTCCTTAACTTGTGTCATTAGGAGTTAATTCATGTGAAGCCCTCGGAATGATTCTATGATTTTCATAGAAACTACTCGATAACTAATATGCTTAGGATTTCTGGGGTGTTCATATTCATGAATTAATGATTTCGAAAACTATAGGGTGCTCCTAAGATTTTGATGTTTTAAGTGTACTACTTTATAAGCATTCCAGGGCAACTATAAGGGTAGGTTACCTTGGAATTCTAAGGGTTTTCGATAGAACAGTGATAGATTTTGGAAAGCTTCGGCTCAATAGAATCAATTTTCGATATTCTTAACGTCTAAAATATTTTCGGTACATGAAAAATACCGAGGGTTAATTTTAGAGCGTACCATATTCTGGGTTAGAAATCATTTTTGAAGCTAATCTTAATAATATAAGAATTTCATTTTAGGGTTTTTGAAGGAATCGGGCGATTCCACTACTTATGAGTATCGATCGAATTTAATTGTTTTAAGTCTTAGAATATTGAAATATCACATTCTGGCGACTTGAAAACAATTAAAATGGGGTTTCGACCGAAACTAGGGTTTTCCTAAAACTGATCTAACCCTAAAGGAACTCTCAGCGAATCTAGAATCGGCTGAATGTTATATGTATGGTTCTAATGACTATGTGATCGGACGATTTGGGAGCTAAGTGAATCGGGCAACGTGGGATTCACTCGGCGAAACGAAATGTTAAGCATAGCAATCAGCGGGATCTGGAAATCAACCTTAGAGAATCGAAACTATGTCGTGGGAAAGATTTGAAGAATTGTTCTGCGACAAGTAGTATTTCACGACCTACGATAGGACCTAAAAAATGAACGAATTCATCAACCTCAAACAAGACGAAAAACCCATCGCGGAATATATCCGCAAGTTTGAGGAATTATCCCTCTTTGCGGCGCACATGGAGGCGAACGACACCTTAAAGATAGAGTGATTCCAGGTAGGTCTCAAACCTGAGATCTGCCGAGATGTTAGCATGGCAGAAACACGGGGAGTAGCGCTTGCTCACGTGGCTGCACGAGCTCTCATCGCGGAGCAGGCAAAGGCCCAGATTTTAAGAGCCCACGAGGAAAAGAGAAAGGCGGAAAGTCAACTGGAATGAGAGGCTAACAGGAAGCGCCAAACTTTTGAAAATAGTCCAAACAATAATCAGAGTAACTGCCCGGGGGAACGTAATGGGCAAACTAGCCCAAATCAAGGACTCAACAATAACCCTATCCACCCTCGAAACCCCGCGCCACGATGTCAACAGTGTGGACGCTATCAGACGGGCGTTTGTTATGGCCCAGGACCGAAGACAATGATACAATGCTTTCGATATGGCAAATCGAGCCATTTCGCTCGAGACTGTCGGGTGAATCCATACTCTGCACCAGCCCAACAATCAGCACAACTTCCACCGGCTACTGGGAGAGTATTCACCTTTATTGCCGAGGAAGCAGATCCTGTAATAAACACGGGTACATAAATCTCGAAGTACTCACAACCTTATTTTCATTTTAGAGAGTCGGGCCACACATACGGATGTGTCAGTTTATTCATGACAAAGGTAGGAATAAATCCTATCTCGTGAGGAAACTAAAAGGAATCAGGGACAAATGTAAATATTAATATACGAACTGTCTGAGTAGCATAGCGAAAGCATGGTGGATTCATAAATTTTATAGGAAATCGTTATCCGAATTATACCAATCGGTCTAATTTTGGGGATGGAATTCTTTTAGGGGGAGGATGTAATACCCGCAAATTTTAAAGTGGGATTATGATAGGAAATTTCAAGATAATTAGCGAATAAAATATTAGGAATAAAATTCCTAAGAAATATTTATGCAAGAAAATTCGAATACAACTAAAGTAGTAAAATATTCCCGAAAAAAATTTGAATAACCACGTTAAAGATCCCTATTGATAAATTAATCAGCCCCAGATAAAAATGTTTGAAGAAATACTAAGGGCCCAAGTGTTAAAATAACATATTAAAGCCCAAACCTTTGAGGTAACTTAGGAGACGGGAAACCAACGTATGTGCTACATCACCAACTTGTCCAATCAATTATCAAACTAAGCACATACTTCAACCCTCCTATGAATATCTAAAACGAATCATGTAATGAAACCCCTCATTAAGCCAAAAACCATTGTTGAATACAAAGAGTGAGAGACGAAAGAAAAAGAAAGAACCGAAAGGAAGAAATAAGAGAATAAAAGACGTCAAGCTCAAGACTTTTAAACAAACTCAAAGAAGAAAGGCAAGAGGTGAATATCTTATTTATACAACGCTGCTCTTTCATGCTTAATGTAAGATTGTTTCACTTTTGTGATTAGGAGTTAATTCAGGTGAAGCCCTCGAAATGATTCTATGAATTTCATAGAAACTACTCGATAACTAATATGCTTAGGACTTCTAGGGTCTTTTCATATTCATATTAATGATTTTCGAAAACTATAAGGTGCTCCTAAGATTTTAATGTTTTAAGTGTACTACCTTCTAAGCTAGGTTAATCTCCAAGGCAATTATAAGGGTATGTTAGCTGGAATTGTAAGGGTTTACAATAGAACATCGAAAGATTTTGGAAAGTTTCGGCTTCTTCAATAGAATCAATTTTTGATATTCTTAATGTCTAAAATATTTTCGGTACATGACATATTGTGAGGGTTAAATTTATAGCATACAGTATTCTGGGTTAGAAATCATTTTTGAAGCTAATATTAATAATATAAGAATTTCATTTTAGGGTTTTTGAATGAATCGGGCGATTACACTGCATTACGTCGATCAAATTTAATTGTTCCAAGTCTTAGAATATTATAATATCACATTCGGGCGATTTTGAAAACAAGTAAAATATGGTTTTGACCGAAACTAGGGTTTTCCTAAGATTGATCAAACCCTAAAGGAACTCTCGGCGAATCCGGAATCAGCTAAATGTTATATGTATGGTTCTAATGACTATGTGATCGCATGATTTGGGAGCTAGGTGAATCGGGCGACGTGGGATTCACTCGGCGAAACTAAATGTTAAGCATAGCAATCTGCCGAATCTGGAAATCAAACTTAAAGAATCGAAACTTTCGCCGTGTTGTGTGTAAGGCTTAACCAACCAAGTATCCGACGATTTCGTGAGAGGAGAGCACTTGGCGAAAGCTTCAACGCATCTCAAATCCGGTGAAATTAAATTCCAATCCATGATCGATCGGGGGACTTAGAGGATGGACAATTGGGCGACGAAGAACTCGACGAAAGTGGAATTCAATGCATGGCAATTGCGCGATGTTGGAGCTCAATTGATTGGACGGATGAGCTGTAAAGTGGACTTTCGCATAGCCATCTAAAGACCTAAAACCACATGGAATCGGACGACTTCAAGGCCAAGAAATCGGACGATTGTACTTACTTTTGCCGAGATTTTATAGGAATTAGGTTTGACCCGACTTTGACAAATATATTATTAAATCTTCGTACGAAACTTAAGTTAGATATCAAGTTGGGTATTGACTTGGAATACATACTAATAATATTTATATATTTAGAGGATCAACAGTTAGGGACTCCACCGAGTATCGTGACTGACTATACCAGGAGGACAGGTAGGTGAAATCCACCTACGACACGTAAATGGTTCTGTGAATTATTATGTGATACTTATGTGATTGTGTGCTTTGATGACTATGTGCTTTACTTGAAGTTTAATTATTTTTATATGTGGGTTGTGTAAGCATTTTCATTTTCATTTTCACGTTTGCATGGTGAGAGGAATGACCGTGGT